>CM076933.1:8076620-10949085 GCA_039566165.1 Maruca vitrata | reverse complement strand
AGATTGGGGTTTAAAATAATTATCTTAAATGACTGGACTATAAGACGCTGCGTATCAGGCGAATATAAATGAGACAGCAGGCGAAACGCCATAAGCTGTTAGCCTCGTGACTCCTGCCAGCAAGCATGAAAGCCTAGACGTGTCCTTACGTATTCACAACTTAATTGTATCGTTTCCGAGAGCTATACAAACTTCTCCAAGCCTGTTTTATTGTTCATGTAGCACGTATCGTGATGCGTCGTTTAAAAGGACTTACAACTAGAAACAATAACTGTATCAATTCTAAATCGGTTAACGTACTGTTCAAGTCTTCCTAAGTTTCTGTCGCGCATGGTACATTTCCAGACACTGACCTTATTGAAGAGGTTATCCTGGAGGTCCTTGACGGAGTCGGCACCCGGGAAGTTCCCGGACAATCCAGTGATGTACACCTCATCTCCTGAAGAGGGGTGGGACAGCTGATGACCTGGCGACAGCTGATCCCTTGTTTCGCAGGATGTGGTATTCTACAATGTAACTAGATCTATCAGCGAAAAACTCTCGGAGTATATCAAAAACCAAGTTCTAGAAGTGATATATTGCTTCATTTAGAATTTTTTTTATCAATTAAATTATACTAGCCACTCGCCCTCGCTTCGCTTCGAGTTTTATTATACATAAAAACCTTCCTCTTGAATGCCTCTATCTATTAAAAATCCGTTGCGTTGTTTTTAAGATTTAAGCATACATAAGGATAGACGCGGGAAGCGACTTTGATTTATACTATGTAAGGATTGTTTATATATTTTAAACTTAAATAAGTATAAGGCGTCCGACCGATTTCAGCCATGGCGGCCGATCTCAATTGACATATTATAGTGCACAAATGTGCGCGCAAATACAAATGCACTCCCTATTCCCTTACTCTCACAATTCGGTGTGACGGCAATCCGACATGACCGATGAGAGATCAGGCGCAGGACCTTTGATTAATTCCTTTACAGAAAACCTCACAGAAATTTTGTCCGACCCCGGACTCGAAACGCAGCGTTTGCTACCAATAGACCATCGAACGAAGCAGTTGAATCATATCTGGCTGAAGCACAAGTCATGAATAGCCTAAACCCCAAAATAATTTATTGCTCATTAACAATGTATTGCACGGATGTTTTGAACGATGACGTACATTGTACGTTGAAATGCCCTTGTAATTGGCGACCTTCTTTGTTCCACTGAAAATTGGGTTAGTATGTAAGAAAATTTAAATATTTGTCCAACTTCCATTCGGTTTTGCATAGCAACATCTTCTAGAATGCAAATGTGCTTCAGAAAGGGATAATAGTCCTACCAGAACATTCACATTCTCAGAAATGATGTATTATGTTGCTGCTATAACAACGAATATTTAAAGGGGTACGAGATTTTAAACTTTGTGCGAATTAATGTACCGAAACAGTTTAGGAAATACATGTCTGATTTTTTTATATGTAACTATAAGTAAGTTGTCTATGATTGTTTCAAAATTTTGATTGCTAGTTACAAAAAAACGGTGTTCTTGCCAAACATATTTTTGATAGGTAAATATGGCCGGTACCTAAATCAGTTTGGGAAACTAAACCACATCTTCTCGACAACAAAAGGCAGTTAATGAAGACAAAAGTCGTATAGCCAGTGATGAAGATATGCGGAAGCAAGACTTAGGGTCACGGAAGCGAGTTATGCTTGAAGTTTCTCTGCGAAGCCGGAACGATGTGGAAAAACCAAAGGAACTGACAAAGATAGGAGACTGCAAAACTTAAATGGCAAGAGATGCATGAAGATCCAATGGCCGTTGGAATAAAGAAGTTCTACATAGGTCAATCTATCAAAATAATAAAAAATAAATATGAACATGTTGTATTTATAAATTTACTTACCATGTCAATTAAATCGAAGTATAAAACGCACGTAAACGTAGTTATTCGGTATTAGAACAGACTTTAATCTGTTTCAGATTAATTAATCAGAAAATATTTTTAAATATGTGAAGTGAAAATCATTGCGGGACTGCTAAGTTACTAGGTCTAACGCACGCACAACTATCGCGAATATTTATTACCTGGATTCGCGTCAGACGCAACTTATGTAATACCTACGAATTCTAATTCTAATTAATAATTGTTTACTGCGGAATTGGAATAACGCAACTCGAAAACAGCTGCCAACTCTAGTCGGATTCGCCCATGTGGGTTCCGTAGAATACAGAAGTTCTTTCGTTTAGTGTAAGTTCGTTGTAAGCTTGATCGAGGGAAGTCTGCCTGTCCGTATGTCAGCCAGCCTATTTTTCAAACTAATAAGCTGTGCTAATTACGTGACTCACTATAAGAATTTCTCACAAAAATAGGACAAAATGACAGAAGGTTATACTTAGAACTGGAACAAAAATTTTGATAATTTAGTTATAAAAACTATATTGATAATGAGTTTTCTTTATTTCTTTATTAGTTTTCGGTGAAAAAAAATTCTGTGTACAAAGGAGGACGAGCAGAAAGTCCCTACGCTATTATTGACGTCATTAGTTAGTATGGGCGCTTTTCTCAATTTCATTGTGGGAAAAAAGTTACAGTTAAACTTGACTGGCTCGGTGGAACAGTGGTTTGTAGGGTCACAAAGGCTGGCGGTCCAACAGCCGTGGGTTCGATTTACACTCGGGACTATTATTTGTGTGGTGAACATCGGTGTTTGTTCCGTGTCTGGTGATTATGTGTTTAAGTATATATTTATAAATATATATGTACGTATATCAGTCTCTGACGCCCATATTACAACTCTCGGGTACTCTTGTAAATAATCGTAGCCGTGTTCGTTATTTCGTACAAGCCAAGTAGTACATTTTAGGAGTAAGTTTCCAAATTATAGCTCAGCTCAGAGTCACCCGTATCAGCTCATTTACCGCATCAAAATCTCATCTTCGGTTTACTAATGATTGGCCGAAAAACGATTCCCAAACTATCACATTGCAAACTATTTTACGCAAATTTTTAAATTGAATTAGTTAGGAGTATGGAATTAATGAATAATATTTCCATATTCTTTGATTTGAGTAGGCATCAAAGTAAGAAAGTATAGGAATTATTTTTTTTGAAATTGTTTTATTTTAAAACTAGCTGTGCCAGCGACTTCGTCCGCGTGGGAAAGAGACTAAAGCCTTCATTTTTGAATATACACGTGTTATTGTGAGTTAACTATAAAAGATAGACATATGCTGTTAAGGGATATTTTTAGACAATTTTATCTAAAATATTCCCGTCATACATGATTTCTAAGTAACTTTAACCATTACGGGAGTGCACAAGCGACGTAAGCTTAAAAAATGGAGTAACTTATCCCGTTTTCCCAACATTTTCCTTCACTACTCTGCTCCTATTGATTGTAGCGTGGTGAATAGTATACTTTAACTGCCCTGGAGTTTGAAGAATAATTGTACCAAGTTTCGTTAAAATCCGTCAAGTAGTTTTTGTTTCTATAAGGAACATAGACCGACAGACAGACAAAAATTTTACTGACTGCATTTTTGGCATAAGTATCGATCACTTATCACCCCCTGATAGTTATTTTGAAAATATATTTAATGTACAGAATAAGTTTAGATGGATATAGACATTGCTAAGTTGCTAAATTGCTTAGTTTGAAATTAAGTAAATTTATTTATTTATAAAAAAGGCACACTAACAGAACATTTAATAATAATATCTTATTGTAAGTAAATAATAAATTTGATGAAACCATATTTGGTCCAAATGGAAGGATACCCATGTGGATGATCGTCCACGACGAAAGTCCGAATACCAGCGATATATAGTATTTTTATTCGGTACTCGGTTATAGGCCAATTCATAAATAGTTCATTTAAATATTGCATTTTTTGGTCATTACCTTGCGTTTTTAAATAACGATCAACGACTTCACGCGCTCTGGACGCACTGAATCATCCGTGGCTAAGAACGTAAATATCGTTATAAAGCTGTGCTAATTCGTCGTTGCGCAAGTTCGTTACCCGACAAAACCTAATTGACCTTGTACGCGCACGGCAGTGCCCACACAAAGTCGAGTAAAAAGGGCTTAGATAATATTCTCGGTTACTGAAACATTTACCATTTCTTATTTCGAAAAATGGCTCCACCACGGCTCAGGGAATCACACTCTTCCGGGAATCGCGCCCAATCGTATTACCAACACCAAAATGGTGTTGTTAACAATTTCATTAGGTATCGTTGTTCTATACATAACAGGTCTTGCATCTGTCGATAGGTATCAACTACGTGGAAGAAGGGAATTTATTTACCATTCGTAAAACGACACGATATAGAATATAATAAAATTGAATAATACTTTATTTAGCACACAAATAGAAACAAACCAAACATACAGAAAAGAAAAACAACCAAATATGACATATATGCTCCCTTTATGCATAATATCTTAGATACATGTAGTACAGTCTGTGGGGACATATACAAGCCTCTGGTCTGCAAAAGGTGGAGTAGAAAATGTTTTGGCGTTATATTGCTTACGTATGGCAGTTTAATAGAAATCCAAGTTTTCGACCTCGGGGGGCGCATGCGCGAGCCGCCATCTTGAATTAAAGGTGCCGAAATTCGTTTTTTTCTAAATAACGTCTAAACAGTTTACTTTATGACTAAAGTGTCTATGAAAAGCATAAAGAAGACAAAATTACTTACATTTCCTTCATACATATTTATTCTGTAAGTCTTATACGTAAAAGTTTACAAGCGATGGAAAATAACGAAAAAAATATTTAAATCTCGTATGAATTTGTTACTACGTGTTTGATCTGGGATAAAAAAAACCCAGAAGACTGGGGCTGGAGATATAACACCAATGGGCTCAGTCCAATAACAACAACTGAGAAAGCTGCACCCCCAACGCTTTTAAAAGTAATTTCTTGCCACTGTAAAAAAGGATGCAGTAGAGCATGTAGTTGCAGAAAAGCTGGATTACAATGCTCTATTGTATGTGGGTTCTGTAGTGGTCAGTCCTGTGGAAATGCGGTAGAGATTCGGATAGATAACGAGGACAACGATGACGATGAAATTTCATTGCTGGAAACCCATTTTTTTAGAAACAGCGACATTGAAACTGAAAATTCTAGCGAGATTAATGAAGATGTCGACATTCACCTACCTGGGCCATCAAAAAGGTTTAAAAAATAATTAGTAAAATATTTAACCAAAATTTTAATTAAATTGATGATTTTTGTAACTTTTTATTTTTCAACTGCTTGTATGTTTTTACCTATAAGACTTACAGAATAAATATGTTTGTAGGAAATGTAATTAATTTTCTCTTCTTTATGCTTTTCATAGACACTTTAGTCATAAAGTAAACTGTTTAGACGTTATTTAAAAAAAAACGAATTTCGGCACCTTTAATTTAAGATGGCGGCTCGCGCATGCGCCCCCAAAGGTCGAAAACTTGGATTCTAATTAGGCAGCCACACCCAAGCAATAGGATGCTTAAACCTTTTCTACTCCACCTTTTGCAGAGCAAAAATACCTGCGGACTGGATGGTTCATTCATTGATTTTGTTTGATTGTCAACTACTCTCGCAGCATACATTGCACTTCACTAGTGAAAATGCAAAACGGACTGAATTGTTATCAAATAGATCTCAAAAATTATTATGGTATAAATATGCAAGACTTGGATTCTTTATTACGAATTTTAATTTTTAGCATATAATTAATCTATTTATAAATGACATAGAATTGGTATAAATAAGGTGAAATCGGTCGATATATAGTGAACTATAGAACATCCACATTGTTTGTACTTGCTTGTAAGTCACGCATATCATACACTTTTGTGGTTATTCTGGATAAACATTACTAAATTATTTTGCAAAGTTGAAATTTCACAGAAACAATATATTGAAGACAAAAGACATGGTAAGTAATTTATAGTAATTTTAGTCATGAAATTTATACGTTAGATAAACGTGTGATTGCTATAAAAGAAGTATCATTAAGAAATAAAATCCCCTAAAAATCAAAGTTTAAAAGGCTTAAACCAAGTTCAGCCTAAAAATTAATGCTATGCAGTACAGAAATAAATGAACCCCAAATATTTATTTTAGTAAATGTACCACGTACAGATCCAACTTACCCAATACCCAAAATTGTGTAAAAAATGTATACTATTTATTATTTATCACCAGCTACCCTAAATTAGGGCGATAATTCTTAGTCAGTCAACTATGCTGGCCAAGTGCGGGTTTCCTCGCCATGTTTTCTTTCACCGTTAAATTGTCGAATAAGCGTACATATGAATTTCAAATTTGAAAAACACAGTGGTACGTGACGGGGTTTGAACTGGTGACGTCTCGCATGGCAGGCAGCAACCTAGACCACACTTATTTATTATGTTCGCTATTATTTTGGAATGCTCCAGGCTCTTCTATATTCAGCGGCTAAGAAGCGATTCGAAAGCGGATACCGGCTGTCGCACCCGCCGCCCGGGGACGAGGTGTGCGTCACCGGCCTGTCCGGGGCCTTCCCGGACTCCGACTCCGTCAAGCATCTGCAGGAGAACCTCTTCAACAAGGCAAGGAACATACATTTGTAAAAGCGAACACATTTGTATTATTATATTAATGTTTGTGTCGCCTATTATACACAGTATCTTCTTGCTATGTAGGTCGATCTAGTTACCGCCGACGACCGCCGCTGGAAGGTAGCCCACCCCGAGGTGCCGCAGCGCACCGGCAAGATCAACCACTTGGACAAGTTCGACGCGTCGTTCTTCGGCGTGCACTTCCGCGAGGCGCACACCATGGACCCCGCCTGCAGGATCCTGCTGGAGAAGACCTATGAAGCGGTCATTGATGCCGGTAAGACATTTATTAATAAAACATCAGATACACCTAAATTCCTTAAGTTTTTGCAAACACAACTATATTTAGGTCAAAAGGCCAGCGAAAATACCTTTTTTACGAAACTTGTTCTTACCATTTGGAACGAAAAAGTCGGAGTCGGTTAAAACATTTCATTCCAATATAACGTATATTATAGTAATATATGAATATGCATGCAATATTGCGGATCAATCAATAACCGTTAAGTGGGCCAAATTTAACTCGCACAGATAAACAGGTAGACAACGGAACAGGTGAAACTATACAAGAGCTTGTTAAACTTTCCACCTCATGACCAGTTACTGCGTTATCTTTTACATGGGAGTACCTACTACACTCCTTCGTTAAAACAATGACGCCACATTAATTTGTCACAACTTTAATAATAGCAATAATGATATCTTTATTCGGGTTTGGTAAATTTAGTATTTTGATTCCTGAACGAGTCGTCCTAGTTACAAAATTTTGACTGTCCAGGGTTCAATCCTAAGGAGCTGCGAGATACCAAGACGGGAGTGTTCATCGGGTCTTGCTGTGCGGAGTCAGAGAAGACCTGGTTTTACGAGCAGATGCAAGTCAACAGTTTCGGTGTTACTGGGTAGGGTATTTTTGTTTGTTTTGATAAACATTAATCGCAAAATGTGTTGGTAAGCGCATAACTCAACAACGCCTGAACCAATTTGGCCAATTCTTTTTTTTAAATGTTCGTTGAAGTCCAAGGATGGTTCTTACGGCGAGAAAAAATCGAATAATTGCCGGGAAAACCCTAAAAACAGCTCTTTTCTTTTTCACATTTTATTTCTTAAGATTTTTCCAAAAATATACACAAAATGTATCTATTTTTGTCTCTAACTATACATTTCCGGTTGTAGGTATACAAATCAATAGTCTATCGTACATTCGTACCAATTTTTTTAGCTACGCAGGACACAGAACAACTATCAACTCAAAGCTCCCCAATCCCCATTAGCAATGCAGGATATACTCGGCATAATTGCATTTGATGTTCGTAGTAACCTGAACAAGTAGGGGCAAATTGGAATTGTCATTACAGCCTCACAAAACGAACGCTAGAAAACTGGGGATTCTGAACAAAGTGCGACGATTTTTCACTCAAATGTAGCTCTGTTTTTTATATAAGGCACAGATTTGCCCTTGTGTGTATGGCTCTCATCTCTGGAAGGCTCCTCAAAGCTGTCAATGGAATCTAACTAAAGTAAGTTAGATTACATTGACAGGTTGCAACGACGGGCTATTGGTTCTGCAAGTTATCAAGAGGTGACTAAGACCTTTAAAGCTCCGCGGCTACGTATAGACATTGCCAGTGTTAATGTTCTCTACCGTTTCGATAATGGGGAATGCTCTGAAGAGTAGCATGTGCTAGATAGCGTTGCCATCTGTATACAACAGACACTGGTGACCCGGACTAATTCATAGTCCTTCCAGCATGTTTTTTCTCCCTTCTACAATCTCGGGATTACCTGGTGGAGCATGAAACGGCATCTATGCAGGCCTCTAGGTTAAAACCGACAAGATCAATAGGGTCTATGCACATCTGACGACCTCATTATATCTGAACCATACGGCCGCTTACCATCCGATGATGTTAGGTCATCCTGAACGTCAATGATAAAAAGAAGTAACCAGTAGCGCCCAAATTAGCTCCTGCTAATAATGTTTTTGTTATTTTATGCAATTATTATCAAAAAAGTAAGTAAACGACGTCAGGTAACTGTAACATCGGGCAAAAGCTAGTTATTTATATTTGTCCGCAGGTGTTCTCGGGCTATGTTAGCCAACCGCATCTCATACTGGCTCGGCATCACGGGCCCGTCCTACGCTCTCGACTCCGCCTGCTCTAGCTCTCTTTACGCCATCGAAAACGCCTACCGAGCCATCAGAGATGGAAACTGCGACGCTGCTATTGTAGGAGGATGCAACTTGTGTCTGCACCCCCGTGTGTCTTTGCAATTTGCAAGGTAATAGTAATCGAAGGTATGGGCTGCGCAACTCTTGCCTTTTGCCGACAAAGAGATTGCGTTGTAGGTCTTCGCGAAATCGCCTTCCCCACGGTGGGCCACGGTAGCTGAGGCGTCCGACAGGTTATCGATCTCTACGATCGAAACATAGCTGACATAGCTTCCTGCTTAGGTATCTCGGCTTTCTCCGATAGTAACAGATTCCTCCATTATCCACCGCTCTTTGATAACTAATCGCAAATAAAAATTATAAATTATATATTCCAGTCGCTATTTTCAGATTGGGCGTATTATCTCTTGACGGAAAATGCAAATCTTTCGATAACAAAGCGAACGGTTACGCTCGCTCAGAGGCTGTAGTCGTCTGCTTCTTGCAGAAGGCTAAGGATTCCAGAAGGTACTATATTTCATAACTTGGTTTATTATATTATACTAGTGGCCCGCCCTAGCTTCGTTTCAGGCATATCTGTCTAACATGCGCTTCCCCAGGCATAAGACTGAGCTAGATCGATTTCTCGTCCTCGAAAACCCCCAGATATCAAATATCGATCAGCCGTTTACGAGATCACATGCTTTTTCAAGCAATCAGCGCCATCTGCTGGGCTGATTTGTGAATCTTAACCATCCAGGGCCCCACTCAAACGCAGAACTCGAATACAGAAAAAAACATTTAAATCGGTCAAGCCGTTTAAGAGGAGTTCAAATACATACACACACACGTACAGCAGAATTATATATTAAGATTTAAGTTATACGTAATTATAGGACAGTCACGAAACTGCGGTAAAAAAGGATATCCGTTTCTTACCCGACTACGGCTTGAAAAGTCACCAGGAAAACAATCCGAGAGGTTTGTGCTTTGAGACAGAGCTCAGAATCAGTTTCAATCTACATCTATGGTTACATAACCTGTACCTGAATTGCTTCACGTGCTTTCGTGATAACTTTTTTTTAACCAAACTCATATATTCGCCAGAGTATACGCCCAGGTCGTCCACGCAAAAACCAATTGTGATGGTTACAAAGAGCGGGGTATTTCATACCCTGCTGGTAACGTCCAGAAGCTGCTTCTCCAGGAGTTCTACGAGGAGTGCGCGGTCCCGCCCTCCAGCACGGAATTCGTGGAAGCTCACAGCACAGGCAATATTTTTTTGTATTTCACATTAATCAGGTGACAATATATGCAAATTTGGCTATTGTCTATTGTTAATTTAATCGAACCAGATTACAGGATGAACTTACAAAAATCTCCTCGAATGATGATGGTAATTTTTGTGGATGTACAAGATGACTCAGTTCGTAATTTGCTTTGATGTGACATGAGCAATTTGTCACTAAATTTCGCTGTGCTGAAAAAAATATTTCTTTTTCATTATCTTAACATAAGGTTCCCCAGGGGCGTAGCGTACCTTGGACGGGTGCTGCATTAAAATTAGTTGGGCCTCAAATTTAGACGTAAAATTACTCGTTTAGGACACGTCGGCTGCTTCTGTACCATTGATACACCTCTGGTGCATTTTTTCATATTAAATCCTTCTATGTGATTGCCATCAGGTACCCGCGTGGGCGACCCCGAGGAGCTAGCGGCGGTGGTGGACACGTTCTGCCGCGCGCGCGCCGCGCCGCTGCGCCTCGGCTCCGTCAAGTCCAACATCGGGCACACCGAGGCCGCGGCGGGCGTCTGTTCCGTTGTGAAGGTTGACAACAAAACTCTTAACGATTATCAATTATACGATTCCCTAAAATATGTAGATTCAGGTAAAAAATCTACTTATATTCTTACAGATGTGCATAGCCTACAGCACTGGTATGATCCCTCCCAACCTGCACTACTCCACGCCGCGCGCGGAGATCGCGGCCCTCTCCGACGGCAGGCTCGCCGTGGTGACGGAGCCGGCCCCGTGGGGCAGGGGCCTGGCCGCCATCAACAACTTCGGCTTCGGAGGCGCCAACGCACACGTGCTGCTCAAGAACATCGCAAAAGATAAGGTTTGTAACTGGAATACGAACAAATATAGGGAGGAACATACATTTCATACATTTCAATAAAATTCAAAATCATAATTAGCGTGATTCCTTTGCTAAAATCAGTACGCAATAAACGCTTTGTGCCAAATTTTCTTGATGAATACTATGCTAACTTAGTTGCAAACTCGTCCCTTTAAATAATGTATGCTGTTGATCCAGTTTTACTGCGAAACTACATTCTCAGCCAACATTGATACGAGGAGACCAAATTTGATTCGTATGGTCCTGGACTAACAATGTGTTTATCATATTATGTGCGTGGTGGTTAGAGGCTACGATTTGATTCGATTTGAAATTCGATTTAATGGAACAGAATTTATTTATTTATTTATTTATAATAGGTAAAGGTACGCAGACAGATTACAGTCGGATACATGTTAACTTAAATCTTAATTAATGAAATAGGCTAGATAGTAAACCATAGATTGCATACACAATAGGGTGTGTCATTTTTTTCAACTTTCGAATTTTGATATGTAATACTTTTCAAAAGTTGACTTTGATTATTTAATGAATATATATATCTAAAATTTTACTTTTCGATAATTGTTTTGGCTCGCTCAAAGACCTTAAAGTTTCGAAAAAAAAAATTTTTTTCACAAAATTATTATTTATACTTTCTTATCTTTTACGTGTCTAATTTAAGTCTTAACAAAATACTACACTTGTTTACATCTGAATCTATAACTAAACGTTGAGTTAGACGTCATTTGGTCTTTTTGTACCTACCCCACAGAGTTTAATATTTAGTACAAACTGCTTATTCGTGACTGACAATTATATCAAACGTTATATTTTGACTTACGTGCTAGGTTGTATGAAAAATGAGTTCAACAAGTACCAGAGGAAGTACAAGACTTCGTATAATTGATAAAAATCCTAAAAAAATTAACAACAATGTTCTGCCAATATACGAGGACGTTTAAAATTTGAAAAAAAATCGCCTACTGATTTTTTCAAAATTTAAATTTACATTGAGCTTAAATAGCATTAAAAAGAAGAAATCTAGCAATCAAGAACCATCAGCTAAATGTATCGCGTCTAAGGTAGTAGTACAACGTGTCGTTAAAGTGTGGGAAAAGGCTTGAATCCCAACTGTGACTGAAACAAGAGTAAATCAACTTTTGAAAATAAACCTATCGCTAAGTTTGAAACCTATATCTGTTTCACTGCCGCAAATTCCATGCAATTTATTAAGCACAGATCAGAAACATCTATACAATATCTGTTTAGCTGTTGCCAGTAGAGAAGTTAGCCCAGATTTAGCTAAACAAAATCCAGGGAAAATGTCGCATGCGCGTTGGCAGACAACTGCTATCATAATTCTACGCTTATAATTATGTTCTTGCAGAGTAACCGTCTATGAAATTACGATTGCTTATTTGCTTTTTATATTTGTCAAGCGTTCAGTCCAGCGTGGTGGATCAAGTCAAGCTCGTGCAAAGATGGTGCTAGAAATTTAAGTTTCCTTATAAAAATGTCTTTTGGAAGAGGTTTCTTTCCGAAGACATCAAGAAAATCATTGATTCTGTATGTAATAGAGCGCAAGCCTATTTCGCACACTTTGAAAATTTGCTGTTAGCAATATTGACGGATGATAACGAGAAAATAAGAGAACTGCAGAAGAGTTATTAAAGGTCGTACTAACACACACTTCTTCGGTGCGAAATTTCGTTATAACTAAGATCAACTTCGATTGCCACCATTACTATGAGTTGATTCATTGGAATGACAGATTTTATCGGAACCGCCACTTTAACATCATATAGAAACGGCGATTTTAAAACATTATATCAGAAAAGGAAATTAAAGAAATATGAATTTCCAAAGTTTCCCTGTCACACTCAAGCGGTGTAAATAGTTGTCAAATTGACCGCTGAATTTGCAGGTTCTGTTGCAGATGTCGAAGCCAAGGAATGATTTATTGCTTTTTAATTAAATTCTAGGAACACAATGCCTAAATTTAACTCAAAAAAGAATTTAAGTACCGTGGCTTGATATATGCAAAATTGTAAAAAAAAAAAAAACAGATTTTCACAGGGTTTATTTTCAATAAAAACATAAAAAAATATGTTTTGTTTTCTATATATACCATTATTTTACCTTTGAAATAAGCTATTTTAACACATTCTGTGATATAAAGTTAATAAAACTGTAAATTAATTTATAACAAAATACACCTGAAAACGGTATTTTTTCGATTATTGTAACTGTTTGAGCTAGCCAAAAGTACCAAAAAACCCATATTTTTTTTCATATTCTTAATGTTTTTATCAATATGCAACTTTTGGTTGCTATTACATATCAATAACAAGAACTTTTTTTTTTCGCCATACATGGTGACACACCCTAATACACAACATGTAGAAGATCATTAAACATTGCAGATAAATAACGGACTCCCGACTGACGACCTGCCCCGCCTCGTCTGCGCGTCCGGGCGGACCGAAGCAGCTGTAGCCAGGATTCTGGATGACCTGGAGTCGAGACCGGTCGACGTCGAGCTCGTCCGCTTGTTTCATTCTATCCACGAGGAAGACATCACTGGACATAATTACAGAGGATACACGTTATTGAGTAAGTAAACGAATTGGAAGCATCATTATGTCCAGTTATTTTTGTTGTCACTAAATAAAAGTTTTCTTTCTTTCAAAGACTTGTTCTTGGTCTACTTTCCAAATCCATGCACCCAAATAATAATTCTACGTAAAGGTTTATTAGAGTACCTACATTAATGTAGGAACAATAATGTACCAACAAGGTTGGATTTAGTTGTTATTGGTAGGACATTTTTGTTGGCGAAGAAATAAATTAATACAAATGAACCTGTTCCCCAGACTCGCAGCCCCCTCACCTCGGGTCGGTGTCGCGCGGCTCGGTGCGCTGCGCGGGCGCGCGCCGCCCGCTGTGGCTCGTGTGCGCGGGCGCAGGGCCGCGCGGCGCCGGCGCAGCGCGCCAGCTCATGACCATACCCGTCTTTGCTGCTGCCATACAAAAGTCAGTTCTGCACTTTATTTCCACTCAAGCGTTTGTAACAGTTGGATGCATTTTTCACAAATTACTTACTATAGTCAAGTTAAGTTAAGAAATCAAAAGATCGTTTTAATCATCATCGCTTTATTTTCTAGATGCCACAAAGCCCTCGAGTCCAATGGCATCAACTTGACAGAAATCATCATGCAGAAGAGCGATAATATCTTGCACTCGCTCATTGGAACTATAGCTGTCCAGATCGGTCTCATCGACGTGCTCAAAACTATTGGCATAGAACCGGATTACATTATCGGTAACATGTATTTATATATCCGTAGTCTCTTAAGAGTTATTAAGTTTAAGAGATTGTACATCACTTTCAACAGGCATGGATTATTAATTTTGCCTTTTCCATTTATGATGTAATGAAGATAATGTTGATGTTCCTTGCCTCAGGGCACGGCGCGGGCGAGCTGTGCTGCGCGTACGCCGACGGGAGCCTCAGCGCGCAGCAGGCGGTGCTGGCGGCCTACTGCCGCGGACAGGCCTGCCTCGACTCACCGTTCATGGGATCGGCCAATGTGGGCCTGAGCTATGCGCAGGTAATTTCTTAATAATCATTTGAAGATAACCAAAGGTTCAATTCTCATTTCAGAAAAATCGGTCCAAATAACTATAATCAAAGAAATCATCATCATCATCAGCCCACCCCCATACTTCCCCACTGCTAGGGCATGGGACTACCCTAAACTAGGGCGATAAGGCTTTTGTTAACCACGCTGGCCAAGTGCGGGTTGGTCGACTACACAACATAATAATTTCTTCGTAGGTGTGCAGGTTTCCTCACGATGTTTTTCTTCACCGTTAAATTGTCGTTGAAAAACATGTTTGCACGTGTCGGGGTTTGAAATGGCGACCTCTTGCATGGGAAGCAACGACCTTAACCACCCGACCATGATGACTACTAACGTTAATTATTACTATCCATTCAGATGAAGGACATGTGCCCGCCCGAAATCAAAGTGGCCTGTCCCAACGGCCCTGACTCGAGCACCATCTCCGGCCCCGCTGACGTCATCAAGAGCTTCGTGACCAAGCTGGTGGCCCAGGGCGTCTACGCCGAGGAAGTTCCGTGCTCCAACATCGCTTGTCGTTCCGAACACGTCGCTGAAGCTGGTATCAACAAATTTCTTATAATCGTTCTAGAATATAAATAATGAAATATTGTCACTTCGAAAGTAAATGCTAGATTATTGAATACGAGCGTCGAGCATGTAAAATTAATTTGCATTTGTAAATTCATTTTGAAATTGCTTCAAGAATGTCCAACATTTCATTAAAATAAATATATATTATGATCAGGCTCGAGCTTGCTGGAGTCGCTGCGGCGCGTGATCCCGGCGCCCCGGCGCAGGTCCGCGCGCTGGTTGAGCTCGTCGCTGCCGCGCGCGCAGTGGGGCGGCGCGCGCGCCCGCCTGTCGTCCCCCGACTACCACGCCAACAACCTCATGGTGAGATTAAGGCACGCTTGATCTAATGGTGACGCACTGGGCGCGATAAATACAAAGCTACAGAAGTTAAAAGTTCTTCCGTGTATGTCCATAGAGCCCAGTATTGTTCTCGGAGGCGGCCCGGCTCCTCCCGGCGCGCGCGGTGGTCGTGGAGCTGTTGCCGCGCGGCCCGCTGCAGGCGCTGCTCCGCGCGCTCCCGCAGGACGTCGTACACATCCCACTCGCCCGGAACGACCCTGAGGACAGCGTGCACGGACTCTTCGACGCGCTGGGCAAGTGAGTGGTGTCCACTTTATCACATTATCTTTGTCTCATTGTCTGAGGTATTTGATGATGTTACCTTGTCCCAGGCTGTACTGTGCGGGGCTGAACCCGCAGCTCGCGCGTCTCTACTCGCACGTCCCGTACCCTGTGTCGCAGGGCACGCCGATGATCTCGCACTTGGTCGAATGGGACCACAGAGAAGTCTGGTAAGTGATTTTACTGTAGAGCTCTATAATGTAGCTTTGGGACTAGCAAAAGAATACAATTACCATTATTTTTGATATGCATCAGAATGTGTAAACAACTGATACTTGCAACTTCCAACTTTTCTGCTTCTGCTGTTCTTCTTAATAATTTTAAAAAATAATCTTTAATAGGAGCGTGCCGATATTTAAAGATCAAGACAAGATAAGTTCCGGAGAGCGAACTGTCAAAATTTGCATTTTAGATGATGATTACGAGTATTTGGCTGGACACGTAGTTGGTGGTAAGTAAATACACAAATTTTATACGTATACCAATCTGATCAGCTACTATTATAAATATCTTATTCTCAATAAAATTAGGGCAAGTAAATTTTATAACAATGCAAATGGTCCGCATTCAAGGATGAGATAGTACTTAACCATAAAACGTTTTCAACTCACGCCTTGCAGCGATGTTTATCCGCTGTACCAACATTTGATACCTTAGAAACTCTTGCTGAACGGTCTCCAACCCGCCAAAGGTTGAAAGACCAAAAATTTTCACTTTAAACTATAGCAACTAAACGCTTTTTCAAAATTTCGTTGTCTTAATAATCAATATTTGGTTAAGGCCGCAACTTGTTCCCGGCGGCCGGTTACCTAGTTCTCGTGTGGGAGACGCTGGCTATGATGATGGGCCAGCTCTACACCGAGGTGTCGGTGGTCTTCGAGAACGTGCGCTTCCTAAGGGCCACTAACATCACTAAGGATGGAAAACTGAAGTTCATCATTATGATCCAGAAAGGTAGCGGGAACTTTGAGGTAAGGACTTATAGCACTTTTTGAATTTATTTTCAGGGTATTTATCCTGTAATGTATACTTGTTTTTCTGGAACAGATCGTAGAGAGCGGTGCATCAATAGTAACCGGTCGTATCTACGCAAAGAAAAACGTGGGCCAAGAGTACCGCGCGCTCGCGCCCACGCCGGAGAGCTCTGGGCCTGCCACCCGGCACCTGCTCACCAAGGACTTCTACAAGGAGCTGCGGCTCAGAGAAATGCAATACAGGTGAATCCTAGCCTGAACAAAGGTTATAGTAATCAATGGTGCATTAAGTCTTTTACATATACGTCTATGTGTTCATCCACAACTATGGTAATTAGGAACTTAAGGCAATTCCATGAAATATTTTTGTCACGCTTTTAAATTCAATTGATTAACTTCAATCAAATTTAGTTTGGTATTCTGAATTTTAATTACAAATGTTAATTTTTTTTCATAAATATTATATCATTAAAGCAGCTTTATCTAAACTACGTTTTATTTCTGTTCTGCCAGCGGTTTGTTCCGCGGGGTGATAGGCTGCAACGTGGAAGGCTCCCGAGGCCGCCTCGCCTGGGTCAACAACTGGGTCACCTTCATGGATTGCATGCTGCAGCTCAAGATCATCGGTGAGGACACGCGCGGCCTCTTCGTGCCCACCAGAATCGACAGGCTCTCCATCGACACTGATATGCATCAGTACGCCACTTCTAAGATGAACCCAGATTCTACGAAGCAGTCTTTCGAAGCTCGCGTATACCGTAATGCTGATATCATCAGGTAATAGAAGAGAAAGAAGAGACAGCTACTGTGAATACTATGTTCACAATTTTGTGTCAACTTGGAAATGAGTTGGTACCATGTTTAATTGTCTACTAGAAGTGCATTTCCTTATTCTGTTCATTATTTTTACAAAATTGTTTATTTAACTTACAGAGCTGGTGGAGTAGAGATCAGAGGACTGTACGCCAGTCCTATTTCTAAGAAGATTCCACTCGGAGTTCCGGTATTGGAGAGAAACGTTTTCATACCAAACTATGGGAATAGCAAGATGAAGGTGAATATCGTAATAATAATATCCCCAAAGTCATCTAGAACTCGACCCAAATGGCTGATTCAACAGGTCCCAAATCTAGAGAAGTAATTTTAAGGTAGTAATGCGTATTTTATATGGAAAGATATTAATCTAATTTATGTTTACCGTTTCTCAATACAAACGATAATTATTTTTTTGGACCTCATTTATCCACCTATTCACATATTTTTTAAACTATCAGATTGAAGAGATCCTTCGCGTTAACATTCAACTGATGCACGAGAACCTGCAAACATACAAGTATAAAGCCATTGAGCTGATGGACGCCGAGTACAAGAACAACAGCCTGGAGCCGCTCCTCGGCAAGATCAGCGACATCCTCGGAGACCTGCCGCTGGTGCAGGCCGAGCTGCTGCTGGTCTCCGAGGAGCCTGTTAAAATGCCATCCAATATCACTGTGAGCAAGAAGCTGGGCGGAGAAACTAATGCTGTGATGTTCATCGGCGCTAATATTTTAGAAAGGCAGGATGTGAGTACTATATAATAGTTGTATTATTATTGCTGATAAACTGACACGCAGAACTACTACACGCGGTATATTTAGTGCTAAATAATAATACAAAGATGAAAATTAGGAAGTCGATACCATGATTTCTGTCAATCTGTCTGACTAAAACTATTTATTTTTAGGTCCTCCAACAAGGCCTAGCCACTCTACGGAACAAGTGCTTCATCATCAGCAGAGAGACGCACCGCCCGGACCCAAAGCGGTACTCCAAACAGTATGACATAATCACCATCCACCACACCGGCTCGGAGTATGTCGTCCTTTTCCGGTTAGTGAATATTTTCGAATTAACCTACTCAAATTGCATTTTTATTTGTAGAGTAAGAGGTACGCGAGGCTCATTAGTCCCAATAAATAAAAATCACGACATATGTAAAATCAAAATTAAAATTTTCAGAAAGAAAGTCGGATCTCGCTTGACCAAGTTCGTCAAAATTATCACCCACGACGAATCTTTTAATTGGATTGACAAAGTAAAGGAGGAATTAAAGGAAGGCCAGAAGTTGGTCCTGTACAGCCAGCACGAGCGGCTGAGCGGGCTTCTGGGGCTGGTGAACTGCCTGCGGAAGGAGCCCGGCGGTGAGGGCGTATGCGCGCTGCTGCTCGCGGATCCTTCTGCGCCGCCCTTCCACCCAGACCTCCAATTGTACGAGGTCCAACTGGATAAGGATTTGGCTGTCAACGTGTTCCAGGATGTAAGTGATTTATATTTCATATTTACAATTTTTTTATCTTTTAAAGGTGCAGAAAAACATCATGAGGAAAACGTGCACATCTACGAAGAAATTCTAAGGTTTTGTAGTCGACTACCCCGACTAGCACTTTTCGTAGTTGTCGACTACAAAACCTTAGTATTTCTTCACCGAAGTCGTTTTGGGTAGGTAGGTTTGTGCCCCAACAGTGGGAAGTATATGAGATGATGATGAAACCAGGTCACCAAACCAGAGACCCCTCTCAAACCCTAAGATCATAGAAATGGTTCACATGCAATTTTAGTAAACAGTACAAAATCCCAAATGGCGTTAATTTTTTAATATAAATAGAGCATAGTGGCTCAGACCACTTGGATCACTATATATACGATTTTTATTATATATCTACAAAATCCTTTGAAACTAACAACACAAACAAGAAGATTGGTGGTGATCGAAGTAAAGTTTAATGGCTTGAAATAAAGTAGATTTTGTACAGTAAATACCACTCATACTGTATGTATTTTAAATACTCCAAAAAATCAGAAGTTCCCTTCTTCAAACTTTGAACTTTTTTTTTGATATAATGGCAGTCAGAATGACCTAACTCCAAGAGGCCGTGAGGTCCACATATCAGTTCGGCAGGTACAATGGACTGAGCCTGTCGCCCTAACCCACGATTAAACGTGATTATAGGAGGAAAAAACCATAATAACCATTTGTTGTATTTAAGAAATACGATTATCGTGTAATGGTCCAAGATCCCAGAGCTGCCAGACATCACTTATTTTCTAATGGACAAAATATATACGATTGAGTAGTGGTGGGGTGTACTATCATCATATCGATACCTTAAATCTCAAATGGCGTAACCACCAAAACGCAACTTTTCAGCAGAGCAAAAAAACGAAAAAAAAAGTCTTTTTTTTTATATAACTTTGTCAATTTTAATGCAGTGAAAATGTTTTATACATCAAATTTCTTAGAATTTTGAGATAAAGGCTTCAGTAAGAACTCTTTGCACCTAAATCTTATATTTAACAAACTAGAAGTCGGTTACGCCTATGAAAATATTACGAAAAGGCGTTTACGCCTCATAAAAAAACATGATTTTTAAGAGGTGAAGGTCGTATCTCCCGAAAGTAATTGTCTTTTGTGCTTTAAAATAACTTAATAATGAAAGAAAACGTAAAATTTCCACTCTGTATTACGCTTTTTACAAAGTTACGCCATATGTCACGTTTTCATAGTGATGTAATGGGTAATACTCACCTTGTAAGTTTTATAACAGGATGAAGAATTTTTATACATGGGAAATTTCACTTATAGTTATACGTAATTCGATTAATTTTGTCATTCGTTACCCCCGCTGCTGTATATTTACCATACATTTATCTATGTATTCAGCCATTCGTGTACTTGTGCGCATAGATTACATTCCTCCGTGTATTTATTATTTTTTGTGACCGTTACGTTGACTTTGGCGCGTTATTGGTCTTTCATTCTGGTTTGTGTTTGGACATTGATTTAAAATGCCGAAACAAGGAAAAGCAATAAATAGCCAATGTCTCCGCTAACTTAATCCCCCCGCGCATCAATACTAACAATAATAATGACAATCATGTGTTCAGCGATTTTGGGTGTAAACGCCTTTCTTTTGTATTGCAATTTCGAAAAATAGCGTGTCTTACGAGTTACGCTGGAAAATTATGTCCCTTACACCCTTTTTTTTTGAAATTTTTTTCACGTCACAATAATTTCTAGGGGCGTAACCACCAAGTAAATTAAACTAAGCCTTTTACGACCTGTTTACCTTATGAAAAGTGTTCAAATCTATAAAAAACATTGAGTCGTAATAACCTTTTTTTTTGCGAATTTGAGGATTTTAAATATACAGATGGATAGAGAAAAAAAACTGAATAAAACTGCATTAAAAAGTCATTTTGACCAAATTGGCGGTTACGCCATTTGAGATTTAAGGTAGCGATATGACTAGTTGCTACCTTGACCAGACGGCCATTTTTCAGATATCAACCAATCAAGGTACATAGAAACACTGCTCACCTCTCTTAAATTCTGATGGCTGATTTTAACATATATTTCACACAATATCATTAAAAATCTGGATTCATTACTCCCAGACACATGCGGTCGGCGGTTTTACCTTACAGACGCTTTAAAGCTATGAAAAAATTTATTAAGTTTACTTATTTTCTGATGCTTGATTTTTATATATGTTATTCATTCATGTCCATTAGAAAATAAGTGATGTCTGGCAGCTCTGGGATCTTCCTCTATAACCTGTTACGAATAGAGCTAATTTCGCTATTAATTTCATTATTTTTAGGGACAATGGGGAACCTATCGCCATCTTCTTTTAGCAGATTTGGACACAGTTAGCGCTGACCATGCGTACGTAAACGCCATAACAATTGGAGATTTGTCTTCGCTGAGATGGGTTCAAGGCCCAATAAAACCCAACCTGAAAATCCAAGATCCCAACAGCGTTTTAATACAAGTAAAGTATACAATAATAATATGATGATGGATTTACTTACCAAATTATCTATGAGAAAATCAATTCTGCAAAACTTTCGTTTTACTCTTATGTAGCTCACGAATTGCAGTTGAATGGAATTTGTTTGAATAACAGGTGTACTGCTCAGCGCTCAACTTCCGCGACGTCATGACGACCACTGCCCGTGTGCCCTTGGACGCGGTGGCGCGGGGCCGGCTCGCCCAGGAGTGCGTGCAAGGACTGGAAGTCGTTGGCAGGACTCCCAAGTATATAAATTCCTCGATTATTTAACTTATTATTTAACAATTTGTAATTTTTCAATCAAATCTGTTAACATTTTGCTTAAGTATTTGTTTACGTTTATACAACCCGTAAAATATAAGGATGTAATCATGACATACAAGGAGTTACAGCTGCTGGCAAAGATCTGGGAAGAATGGAAGTTGCTCTACCGACCAGAGTAAAGCTGGATTTCATTTCAGCCCTTTTTGTATCTCCCTACACACACATGCTGTACTGTACTTTTACTTACAACAACCTACATACTACCAAGTTAACGTGATAGAAAGCCTCCAAGAAGAAGACCAACTGCGAAACAAAACACTCTCTTTAACAAAAAAGTATATTTCCAGTGGTTCCCGGGTAATGGCCATGGTGGCCAGTTGTGGCATAACGAACATGGTGGTGGGCGACAGGACTTTGAGCTGGTGTGTCCCCAACGAGTGGAGCTTTGAGGAGGCCGCCACTGTGCCAATCGTCTACGCAACTGTGTACTCTGCATTGGTAAGATTTATAAAAAGAAAACTGAGAAAGGATGTATCCTTTCAATAGATGATCTTAAATATTTTTATCTATAGGTAATGTCGGGGAATATCAAGCCCGGCGAGTCGGTGCTCATCCACGCGGGCTCGGGCGGCGTGGGGCAGGCCGCCATCAACGTGGCGCTGCACTACGGCTGCGAGGTCTTCACCACCGTCGGCACCGCCGAGAAGAGAGCCTTCATCAAGAAGCTCTTCCCGCAGCTCAAAGGTAACATGTAGTATATCAAGCGCGGCGAGTCGGTGCTCATCCACGCGGGCTCGGGCGGCGTGGGGCAGGCCGCCATCAACGTGGCGCTGCACTACGGCTGCGAGGTCTTCACCACCGTCGGCACCGCCGAGAAGAGAGCCTTCATCAAGAAGCTCTTCCCGCAGCTCAAAGGTAACATGTAGTATATCAAGCGCGGCGAGTCGGTGCTCATCCACGCGGGCTCGGGCGGCGTGGGGCAGGCCGCCATCAACGTGGCGCTGCACTACGGCTGCGAGGTCTTCACCACCGTCGGCACCGCCGAGAAGAGAGCCTTCATCAAGAAGCTCTTCCCGCAGCTCAAAGGTAACATGTAGTATATCAAGCGCGGCGAGTCGGTGCTCATCCACGCGGGCTCCGGGCGGCGTGGGGCAGGCCGCCATCAACGTGGCGCTGCACTACGGCTGCGAGGTCTTCACCACCGTCGGCACTGCCGAGAAGAGAGCCTTCATCAAGAAGCTCTTCCCGCAGCTCAAAGGTAACATGTAGTATATCAAGCGCGGCGAGTCGGTGCTCATCCACGCGGGCTCGGGCGGC
The DNA here is from genome assembly GCA_039566165.1 of Maruca vitrata. NCBI lineage: Eukaryota > Metazoa > Arthropoda > Insecta > Lepidoptera > Crambidae > Maruca > Maruca vitrata. The sequence goes on along the minus strand of CM076933.1, from coordinate 10,926,015 downwards.
GTGGGGCAGGCCGCCATCAACGTGGCGCTGCACTACGGCTGCGAGGTCTTCACCACCGTCGGCACCGCCGAGAAGAGAGCCTTCATCAAGAAGCTCTTCCCGCAGCTCAAAGGTAACATGTAGTATATCAAGCGCGGCGAGTCGGTGCTCATCCACGCGGGCTCGGGCGGCGTGGGGCAGGCCGCCATCAACGTGGCGCTGCACTACGGCTGCGAGGTCTTCACCACCGTCGGCACCGCCGAGAAGAGAGCCTTCATCAAGAAGCTCTTCCCGCAGCTCAAAGGTAACATGTAGTATATCAAGCGCGGCGAGTCGGTGCTCATCCACGCGGGCTCGGGCGGCGTGGGGCAGGCCGCCATCAACGTGGCGCTGCACTACGGCTGCGAGGTCTTCACCACCGTCGGCACCGCCGAGAGAGCCTTCATCAAGAAGCTCTTCCCGCAGCTCAAAGGTAACATGTAGTATATCAAGCGCGGCGAGTCGGTGCTCATCCACGCGGGCTCGGGCGGCGTGGGGCAGGCCGCCATCAACGTGGCGCTGCACTACGGCTGCGAGGTCTTCACCACCGTCGGCACCGCCGAGAAGAGAGCCTTCATCAAGAAGCTCTTCCCGCAGCTCGAAGGTAACATGTAGTATATCAAGCGCGGCGAGTCGGTGCTCATCCACGCGGGCTCGGGCGGCGTGGGGCAGGCCGCCATCAACGTGGCGCTGCACTACGGCTGCGAGGTCTTCACCACCGTCGGCACCGCCGAGAAGAGAGCCTTCATCAAGAAGCTCTTCCCGCAGCTCAAAGGTAACATGTAGTATATCAAGCGCGGCGAGTCGGTGCTCATCCACGCGGGCTCGGGCGGCGTGGGGCAGGCCGCCATCAACGTGGCGCTGCACTACGGCTGCGAGGTCTTCACCACCGTCGGCACCGCCGAGAAGAGAGCCTTCATCAAGAAGCTCTTCCCGCAGCTCAAAGGTAACATGTAGTATATCAAGCGCGGCGAGTCGGTGCTCATCCACGCGGGCTCGGGCGGCGTGGGGCAGGCCGCCATCAACGTGGCGCTGCACTACGGCTGCGAGGTCTTCACCACCGTCGGCACCGCCGAGAAGAGAGCCTTCATCAAGAAGCTCTTCCCGCAGCTCAAAGGTAACATGTAGTATATCAAGCGCGGCGAGTCGGTGCTCATCCACGCGGGCCCGGGCGGCGTGGGGCAGGCCGCCATCAACGTGGCGCTGCACTACGGCTGCGAGGTCTTCACCACCGTCGGCACCGCCGAGAAGAGAGCCTTCATCAAGAAGCTCTTCCCGCAGCTCAAAGGTAACATGTAGTATATCAAGCGCGGCGAGTCGGTGCTCATCCACGCGGGCTCGGGCGGCGTGGGGCAGGCCGCCATCAACGTGGCGCTGCACTACGGCTGCGAGGTCTTCACCACCGTCGGCACCGCCGAGAAGAGAGCCTTCATCAAGAAGCTCTTCCCGCAGCTCAAAGGTAACATGTAGTATATCAAGCGCGGCGAGTCGGTGCTCATCCACGCGGGCTCGGGCGGCGTGGGGCAGGCCGCCATCAACGTGGCGCTGCACTACGGCTGCGAGGTCTTCACCACCGTCGGCACCGCCGAGAAGAGAGCCTTCATCAAGAAGCTCTTCCCGCAGCTCAAAGGTAACATGTAGTATATCAAGCGCGGCGAGTCGGTGCTCATCCACGCGGGCTCGGGCGGCGTGGGGCAGGCCGCCATCAACGTGGCGCTGCACTACGGCTGCGAGGTCTTCACCACCGTCGGCACCGCCGAGAAGAGAGCCTTCATCAAGAAGCTCTTCCCGCAGCTCAAAGGTAACATGTAGTATATCAAGCGCGGCGAGTCGGTGCTCATCCACGCGGGCTCGGGCGGCGTGGGGCAGGCCGCCATCAACGTGGCGCTGCACTACGGCTGCGAGGTCTTCACCACCGTCGGCACCGCCGAGAAGAGAGCCTTCATCAAGAAGCTCTTCCCGCAGCTCAAAGGTAACATGTAGTATATCAAGCGCGGCGAGTCGGTGCTCATCCACGCGGGCTCGGGCGGCGTGGGGCAGGCCGCCATCAACGTGGCGCTGCACTACGGCTGCGAGGTCTTCACCACCGTCGGCACCGCCGAGAAGAGAGCCTTCATCAAGAAGCTCTTCCCGCAGCTCAAAGGTAACATGTAGTATATCAAGCGCGGCGAGTCGGTGCTCATCCACGCGGGCTCGGGCGGCGTGGGGCAGGCCGCCATCAACGTGGCGCTGCACTACGGCTGCGAGGTCTTCACCACCGTCGGCACCGCTGAGAAGAGAGCCTTCATCAAGAAGCTCTTCCCGCAGCTCAAGGGTAACTTTTTCTAATAATTACTGTTCAACTATTCGGAGAGACGTAGCAAATAAAAGGATTTCTATTACAGACAGCCACATCGGAAATTCTCGAGACACATCTTTCGAGACCATGATCCGAAAAGAAACCAACGGCAAAGGCGTCGATCTGGTGCTGAACTCACTATCTGATGAAAAATTACATGTAAGATTTTATATTTATATTTTAGATTCATGTAAAAAATACTAAAAAAGACAATTACCATGCTTTTGTACTTACTTTACTTCTCTTTGTTTAACCAAAAACGCGAATATATTTAAGATTTTTACAATTTTTAGTACTAGTACTAGTTATTTACTATTTAAAGATTTTTTCTACAGGTTCAGGTGCTAACAGCCTTTTTGAACAGGATTTTTATTAATCATTCAGGCAATATAGAGATCTTGAAGTACTAATTACTACATAACTACGTATTACATGATTGAACATTTCCAGGCGTCCGTCCGCTGCCTGTGCTACCGCGGCCGCTTCATCGAGATCGGCAAGTTCGACATCACCAACAACACTCCTATCGAGATGTATTTCTTCCTTAAGGAAATCTCTTTCCACGGTGTCATGCTCGACAACATCTTTAATCAGAACGCTGACTTTAAGAAGGTTTGTAAGAGTACTTACCATCGCCTTGAGTGCCTTGAACAGTTGAAAAGTGAGTCAAGTGTAGAGATCAGATACAAATTTAGATTTCATATTTTGATTAGCGACTGCAAGCCTTACTATTGTCGGGCATCGAGAGCGGAGCGGTGCGGCCGCTCACACACTGCACCTTCGAGAGGAGCGAGGTTGAAAGCGCCTACCGGTACATGGCGGCTGGCAAGCACATCGGCAAGGTTAGTGCTTACGTTCTGACTGAGTTAAACAGTTTTTAAAACCTGTTTGACTTAGCTATAAAACAAATATTTGGTTGGTGCGTCCTAGCTATCAGACATAAAACATTTGTCATCAATTTAGATGAATTGTCATAAAAAGCGTCCAACTGAAAAAAAAATGTTTTTACTTCTCCGGTATATACATATAATATGCGATGGTACATAAATTTCCAACAGGCTGGAGATTGGTGATATCGCTCAAATTACAATTTATAGTATAAAGCTGAAGAGTTTGTTTGTTTGAACGCACTCATCTCAGGAACTACTCTGGATCGATTTGAAAAAATATTTTTGTGTTGGATAGACCATTTATCGAGGAAGGATTAAGGATAAATATAACATCACACTGCAACCTATGAGAGCAAAGAAACAATATAAAATGTGTACAAATCGGGGGAAAACGTGGACGAAGTCGCAGGAACAGCTAGTTATAGATAAAAAATTGTTGTTCCCTTTTGAAAAATAAAATGGGATTTTTTGTAGGTCATTATCAAGATACGCGATGAAGAGCTAACTGACAGACCTGTGAAGCCAACGCATATACCAATCGATGCTATACCAAGGTACGAACAAATTAATTGCTTGTCGCTTTGTCCGCTCGAGTCGCTCAAGTCTCAGATATGAATATTTGGTCTTAATACTCAACTCAGCTGTTACTATGGTATGGCACGTTTACAAAATTTGATAAACTTTATTTCAAACAGATACATGTGCCATGACGAAAGAGTTTACGTCATTGTGGGGGGCCTGGGAGGCTTCGGCTTGGAGCTGGCTGACTGGCTCATCCTGAGAGGCGCCAGGAAATTACTGCTCACCTCCCGCAGGGGAGTCGCCAACGGGTACCAGTCCTCCAGGCTGAGGTAAGGTTTTCTTACGATTTATCTTGATGTTTTATGGGAGAAAGTCCCTAATGAAGCAATATAGGGTTCTGGAATGAATTTTGAAAATTTTCAGGGCATGGATGACCTACGGAGCCAACGTACAGATCTCAACCCACGACGTGACCACCGAGCAGGGCTGCGAGGAGATGCTGCTGATGGCCAAGGCCATGGGCCACGTGGACGCCATCTTCAACCTCGCCGTCGTCCTCAAGGACTGCCTCTTCCAGAACCAGACGCCGGAGACCTTCAAAACTTCGTACGCACCTAAAGCGCTGGCTACGTTGCATTTAGACAAGCTGTCGAAGAAACATTGCCCTAGATTAAGGTATTTCAGTCTCTTCTATTTTCTGACCCTCTTCGTTTCAACTATCAGAGCTGTTATCCATCTCACTCGTACTATCTAATTTTCTCTTTATCTTTTTCATATAAATAAATGTTGAAAATTTATTTTTTTACCTACCACTAAGTGCAAATTTTAACCTTCAGAAATTTCGTGGTATTCTCATCGGTGTCGTGCGGCCGCGGTAACGCCGGCCAGACGAACTACGGTCTGTCCAACTCCGTCATGGAGAGGATCTGCGAGTGGAGGAAGACGCTGGGCCTGCCCGCCCTGGCCGTGCAGTGGGGAGCCGTCGGCGATGTGAGTTCACTGCTGTTGTGGTTCTGTCTTGCAAGTCATTCAGCTTGTGGCATCATTAACTAATGCGAATATTGTCGTGTAGGTCGGTCTGGTCGCCGACATGCAAGACGAGGACGTGCAGCTGGAGATCGGCGGGACCCTGCAGCAGAGGATCTCGTCGTGCCTGCTCGCGCTGGACAAGTTCCTGAAGCAGGACGCGCCCGTCGTGTCCTCCATCGTGGTGGCCGAGAAGAAGGCCGGCGGCTCCGGCTGCGGGAATATCCTCGACGCCGTCGCACATATTATGGGTGACCTAAGTTCTAAAGCTAATTCAGATTACTATATTTACTCATAGAACATTGGTGATCCTTAGTCAAAAACCGTAATACAAGGTCCATATTTATGGAAGACCTTGTATATTTGTTTGAGGCTCAAACGAATACTCTATAATTTTCAGGTATCAAAGATTTGAAATCAGTGTCGCATCAGGTGCCCATCGCCGAGCTAGGTATGGACAGCATGATGGCGATGGAGATAAAACAAATGCTCGAAACGGAGTTCGACGTCCTACTTACTGCTCAAGATGTGAGGACGTTAACATTTGCCAAGTATGTATTAATAGTATTCTTTTGAACAAAAATAAATTATTAATATTAAGTATTAGTAATATTTTTGAAATTTGTAATACCCAATCTCTTATCGAACACCTTAACACTTTGAACTGAATTCATGTGAATCTTAGGCTCGCCGAGCTGTCTACTCAACGTGACGCCACTTCTGAGGCGCGACCGATCGTAACTGAGGAAGCCGCCGGCTTCCGAGTCCTCTTGAGGAACTTCGGAGACGAGAAGCGAATCTCCGATCCACTCATCAACATGCCGACCATGGTCAGCGACGGAGTTAAGGTAGGAACTGTACAAGTGATCTTAATGCCTACATAGTAACGTTATATTGAAGCAAGAACTGATGTCTCAGGGTACAGAAGCGATTCCGATGACGGAGCGTGTTCTGTTCGTGCTGCCTGGCGTGGAGGGGAGCGCGGCGGGGCTGGAGCCGCTGTGCCGCCGGCTCAGGGTCAGGGTCTGCGCGCTGCAGCTCGGCGTCGAGCACAAGCACGAGAAGCTGCACCAGATGGTGGACCGGCTGCACCGGGTGAGTGCAGAGGACAGACTTGACGTTGCTAGTATCACAGTTCATAGCGGCTTATTGCTTGTAGAGGAGTTATATCAAGCTCGCACACTACAATATGTTTCAGACCATGCGGCCGCTGCTGGCGCCTGGAGCCGACTTCTGGCTCCTGGGCTACAGCTTCGGGTCGCTGCTCGCCTTGTCGCTCGCTGCCAAGCTGGAGAGTGAAGGTGAAGTATAATAACATTCAAGGCTAAACCGTCGTTTTATGCGATTACTGTCGCTCAGCGGGCTATGGAAAGAGCTATGCTCGGTGTTTCTCTGCGGGATCGAATCAGAAATGAGGCGATCCGTCAGAGAACCAAAGTCATCGACATAGCTCATCGCATTAGTAAGTTGAAGTGGCAGTGGGCTGGCCACATCAGCCGTAGAACCGACGACCGATGGGGTAGACGAGTTCTGGAGTGGATACCCCGTCTCGGCAAACGTAGTGTAGGACGCCCGCAGGCCAGGTGGTGTGACGATCTGCGCAGGACGGCTGGTAGGAGCTGGATGCGAGTGGCCGGGGAGAGAGAGAAGTGGCGTGCATTTGGGGAGGCCTATGTCCAGCAGTGGACTGTAATGGGCTGATGATGATGATGATGATGAGTGGGAATCGATCCCACGACTCTTGGAAATGCCTGCCAGGATCACTTACGACTGTTCCACCGAGCCAGTCGATTAAAACAATGCTATGACAAATGAAAATAAAGTGCATTATTAAATTTATTTTTGCAGGAAATACAGGTACAGTGTATCTAGTCGATGGATCGCCCGACTTTCTTCAATCTCTCATGACTACGGCTGTCAGCGCTAAGAACGACGACCTGCTTCTGAACAGCCTACTCTGCTACACCATCGACATGACGGCGCCCAACAATAACGTGACCAAGGGTCTCATGGAGACACTGAACGGTATTAAGTCGTTTGACGAGCGCATCCAACGCGCTATTGAGTTGTCGCCTGTGAACAGCAAGTACTCGAGGAAGTTCATCGCAGCCATCGCCATCAACTGCTTCGACCGACTCAAAGTCATTCTCGAATACAACCATGAGAACGTCAAGAAGCTGAGATCCCGCATCGTCCTGCTGCGGCCGAAGGAGAACCCCCCTCTAGTGGTGGTGGAGGAGAACTATGGACTTGACAAGTTCTCGGAGCAGCCCGTCGCCGTGCACTTCCTCGAGGGGAACCACGTCAGCATCATCGACAACAAGGACTGCGCCAATATCATCAACCGCACGCTCGCGGAGGGCAATCTGTGATCAAGGATTAAAAGTCCACTTTCAATATAGATACTCTAATCTTTATATTTTTTTAATATTTTTAGACTTGTTACGTTGTTACTGCCTTGGCATATTATAAATGGTACGAAAAGTATACAATACATCATTTAAAAAATAAACCATATTCCAGATTTTTATTTTGATGCCCTTAAATTAACATTCACTTATGAGTAGTAGTAGTTGGTTTTATTATTAGATAAATCCAAATTAAGTAGGTGGATTACCTATCTACTCAAATCAGCAACAAAAATAGTGTTTATTATCAGCATTACCAACACATGCGAATATTGCACTAAACCCGTACATAAAGTAATAAATACCTATTTGTGACATTATTTTTGTAACAAATGACATGTACATTTGAGATGACGCGTGTGCGTTAGCCCAGCAAAAAAGTATAATATAATAATAATAATAATAATATAGCCATTTATTCCATATTTTCACAATTTTTACAATTTTCGTATGTTTAATGTTAGTATTTATGTTAGTGTTGTTTTGACTTGTAGTTAATGTTTAGTTAGTTTAGTATGTGTTATGAAATATGGACCCCTGTTTGGGTAAAGGCCTCCTCCATCCTCTTCCATGACTCCCTGTCCCTGCCTGATTTTATCCAGTTGTTTCCTGCTATGTTTGCAATATCATCAGTCCACCGTTTTAGTTGTCTGCCAACATTCCTTTTCCCCTCAGGGCCTTTCCAGCGTGTAGCTTCCATGGTCCATCGCCTATCTGTATACCGTGAGATATGTCCGGCCCATCTCCACTTTAATACGAGTGCGTGCCTCACAGCATCAGTGAGTTTAGTTTTTTGCCGAATGCTTATACTCTTAATCTTTTGTATTCTTCTTATTTTCAACATGCTTCTTTCCATTGATGTTTGGCTACATTTGATTCTCTGTTTTATTTTATTTGTGAATACCCAAGTTTGGCAACCGTACAGCAAGCAGGGTAGTAAACATGTATCATATACTGTTTTTTTCATGTGTAAGCTATAGTTCCCTTTTAGGATTTCTTTCAATGCCCAAAATTTTCTCCAAGTTGCGTTAATTCTTCTTGTAACTTCTTCCTCGTTACTCGACGTTTTGAATGAAATTTGCTTTCCCAAGTAGATGTAGTCATTGACGTATTCTATGTTGATATTTTTTATAACAATTGGGCGTTCGTGATTGTTGGTTAAAATTTTAGTTTTGTTTGTATTCATTTCCAAGCCGATTTTGGAGCTTTCACAGTCAAGAGATCTCATCATAGACTCTAAATCTAGGGCGGTTTCTGCCATTATGACAATATCATCAGCGAACCTCAAATGGTTTAAATATTGTCCGTTTATATGCACTCCCTTGTTTCTCCAGTCTAGTTTTTCAAAAATGTGTTCCAGTACTGCTATAAATAGCTTCGGAGATAGAGGGTCTCCTTGCCTAACTCCTCGTTCTATGTTAATTTCTGTCTCCTCTTGTTTCCAATTTCACTCTGCTTGTACTTTGTGTATAAATATATTTCAGTATATTAATATATTTTGGGTGGATTTTTGATTGTTGCAGTGCGTTCCAAATTGAAGCATGGCTAATGGTGTCGAAAGCTTTGCTGTAGTCGATGAAGGCCACATACAGCGGTCTATTGTATTCTCTATATTTTTCTATGATTTGTTCTAGCGTCTGAATGTGGTCCATTGTGCTAAAACCTGATCTGAATCCCGCTTGTTCTTTAGGTTGTTGTTTGTCAATGTCGTCAGTTATTCTCTTTAGAATTATGGATGAGAATAATTTATATGTACTTGCTAGCAGACTTATCGGTCGATAATTCCCTATATCTAAGGGGCTTCCTTTTTTGAAGAGCAATATAATGTCCGATGTACACCATTCCTTTGGTACTTTTTCTACGTCTAGTATCATGTTAAAAAGCAAAAAAGTATCGCCTTTCAAAAAAATAATGATGCAGATATTCTGTGCCTTATCTCGAGTAATTGTGCCCAATATTTTAAATTTGTGCTTCTAAAGGGTTCGGAGTTATTTAAGATTAACTGATTTTGCTGCACGAACGTTCGTCCACCAAATATTTTTGATTTTTTTAGTCTAGCTGGATATAAAATATGCAAAAAGGTATCACATACGGCTGTAAATGTGCCCTATAAATGAAATTTGTGCCTTATCATGATATCTTAAGATGTAAGAGATATTAAGTTTTTTGCTGATCAAACGTTTTGGCGAATGCGAGTGATGATTTTTTTATACAGATACAGTATATTTGTGCGTATTTGTGCCCAAATTTTCATAAACATGACCAGCATGGTTCAGGAGTTATGATTTTTTTTCCTAGAAAATGAAAAAAAGCTCTAGCCCTCGAACGAACATGACCAAAGACTTCGCGTTAGTTCCGACAGGTACCTATTATACACCGTGAAATTTTAGTGGTTGTTTTCCCGTGGCAGAAAGATTTGCCTTTAGTATTACTATCAAATTATGCAAAAAATTCCACGAAAAAAAAAATTTTTTTTTCAAATTTTCAAAATAATGATTTTCCAACTCGAAAACGGGAGAAGCTATCGTTCTTTTATAATATGTGACGTAATCAGGTACTGCTTGCCGCATGAAATCGATGCTTAAAGCTGAAGAAGCTCTACACCCTAAGTCATAAAGCGGTTTGAACGTGCTTTCGAGTTTCGGTTAAACCTTTCGTAAAACCGGCATTTATTGATTTTAACAAAAAAGAACTGCACAAATCTATTGTACTACTTAGATAGAATCATTTTACTGCGGAAAAACAACCACTAAAATTTCACGGTGTATATTCCTACGATCCTATGAAGTTTTGCCAGCCTACTACATATAATTGGCGAGTTATTAACGAAATTGTATTCGCAGTTCGCGGGAAAATCTTTTTGTATGAAAAATCTTAACCACATTAAGTTAGATGCTTGAAATTTCGCTTACCCTTAGTAAACTTAGTTTCAATAGATTATTGCGATATTCCCACCCACGGGAATGTGAGTTTGCGGGAAGAAAATTTTGTATGAAAAAATCTAAACCACGCAATAACCCTCATGAAGGAAAGCTTAATTACAACGCAATATTGCAAAATTCTCACGTTAACGGGAGTTATTGAGAAAAAACATTTGTATGTAAAAGTATGTAAAATCATGAAGTCCACTCGAACGAGCTGGTCATTCTTAAGAATTGCAGGATAATTATCAAATAGGCAACACCCGCGACCTCAATCTTCGTTTGATCCTATATTACTAGCTGTGCCCGCGACTCGGTTCGCGTGTACGATATGATTTTACATACAAAACGTCCCTTTCAAATTTCAAGTGCCTACGTTTAGCCGTTTAGGCTGTGTGTTGATATGTCACGTCAGTCATTCAGTCAGTCAGTTTCTCCTTTTATTTATTTAGATAACCTGTGGATGTGTTTTTCAAATAAATACTTATTCAAAACTTGTAAGACCTAATAATAATGTTCTTAAAACCGAATTACAAAATAATTATTTAATTAATACATAAAATATATATTTTGGGAAATTTCTTCATTAAATTCAATGGTCAAGTACGCATGAAATGAAGTTAGCTGTATTTTAAAACTCAAAGTTTTTCAAAGAGCTATGAAGCGGAGTATCATAGGTATTAAGTTAATAGATAAAATAAAATATACCACCATCCACCCCCGTACTGGTATTTAATTGTTGTTGGTCAAAACTGAAATGGCAATGGGCGGGGAATGTCTGCAGGATAAAGAACAACAGATTGTTACACATCGCGTGCCTGAAGACGATTTTCGCTGAAAAAGACCCAAGATAAAATGCCAAAGCCTGTCCACGACTAGGACTTGGCAAAGAACTGCCAAAAGAAGCCGTGGACAGAGAGCAGTAGATGAGTTTGAAGGGTAAGGGTAAGGGGACTTCGATATCAACTTTCAAGTTGAGGTTCACCTCCTGCATAAAATTGTAACGCTCTCTGAAGTAGGTATCTCAAGATTGTGTTTTTCAACAGACACAGACATCAATTATAACTTTGTGCCATATCCAAATCGTACCATGACACTTTTTTTCACTCTGCTTGTACTTTGTGTATAAATATATTTCAGTATATTAATATATTTTGGGTGGATTTTTGATTGTTGCAGTGCGTTCCAAATTGAAGCATGGCTAATGGTGTCGAAAGCTTTGCTGTAGTCGATGAAGGCCACATACAGCGGTCTATTGTATTCTCTATATTTTTCTATGATTTGTTCTAGCGTCTGAATGTGGTCCATTGTGCTAAAACCTGATCTGAATCCCGCTTGTTCTTTAGGTTGTTGTTTGTCAATGTCGTCAGTTATTCTCTTTAGAATTATGGATGAGAATAATTTATATGTACTTGCTAGCAGACTTATCGGTCGATAATTCCCTATATCTAAGGGGCTTCCTTTTTTGAAGAGCAATATAATGTCCGATGTACACCATTCCTTTGGTACTTTTTCTACGTCTAGTATCATGTTAAAAAGCAAAAAAGTATAGCCTTTCAAAAAAATAATGATGCAGATATTCTGTTGCCTTATCTCGAGTAATTGTGCCCAATATTTTAAATTTGTGCTTCTAAAGGGTTCGGAGTTGTTTAAGATTAACTGATTCTGCTGCACGAACGTTCGTCCACCAAATATTTTTGATTTTTTTAGTCTAGCTGGATATAAAATATGCAAAAAGATATCTCACATACGGCTGTAAATGTGCCGTATAAATGAAATTTGTGCCTTATCATGAAATCTTAAGATGTAAGAGATATTAAGTTTTTTGCTGATCAAACGTTTTGGCGAATGCTATATATCGGAAACGGTTGGACGCACAGTGATGATTTTTTTATACAGATACAGTATATTTGTGCGTATTTGTGCCCAAATTTTCATAAACATGACCAGCATGGTTCAGGAGTTATGATTTTTTTTCCTAGAAAATGAAAAAAAGCTCTAGCCCTCGAACGAACATGACCAAAGACTTCGCGTTAGTTCCGACAGGTACCTATTATACACCGTGAAATTTTAGTGGTTGTTTTCCCGTGGCAGAAAGATTTGCCTTTAGTATTACTATCAAATCATGCAAAAAATTCCACGAAAAAAAAAATTTTTTTTTCAAATTTTCAAAATAATGATTTTCCAACTCGAAAACGGGAGAAGCTATCGTTCTTTTATAATATGTGACGTAATCAGGTACTGCTTGCCGCATGAAATCGATGCTTAAAGCTGAAGAAGCTCTACACCCTAAGTCATAAAGCGGTTTGAACGTGCTTTCGAGTTTCGGTTAAACCTTTCGTAAAACCGGCATTTATTGATTTTAACAAAAAAGAACTGCACAAATCTATTGTACTACTTAGATAGAATCATTTTACTGCGGAAAAACAACCACTAAAATTTCACGGTGTATATTCCTACGATCCTATGAAGTTTTGCCAGCCTACTACATATAATTGGCGAGTTATTAACGAAATTGTATTCGCAGTTCGCGGGAAAATCTTTTTGTATGAAAAATCTTAACCACATTAAGTTAGATGCTTGAAATTTCGCTTACCCTTAGTAAACTTAGTTTCAATAGATTATTGCGATATTCCCACCCACGGGAATGTGAGTTTGCGGGAAGAAAATTTTGTATGAAAAAATCTAAACCACGCAATAACCACGATAATAATAATATATACATACAGGTTCAATCTGAATTACACAACGCAAGTCAGCTTACACATTCTCACACCCCACAGACATCACAGCGCATGAGATGGTCAATAAAGCACAACGAGCAAATAATTAAATCTTATTTTAAGGTAACTAAGCTAGAAACAGACCTAACTATGTACAGACAGAAGACACATGAAGACTTTATTAGCATATTTCCAGAACTCAATACAGTAACTGAACAAAGGATTGCAGATCAGAGAAGACTAATCATAAAAAATAGATGGATTAAACCAGATAGACTTGATGCATTAAGAAAAGAAGTAGCAAAGGAATTGGAAATAGCCGATAGGGAATTAGACTGCACCAGAAACAACTCTGAAATATTTGACAACTATTTTAACATATCATATAATAACTGTCCAGCTCTTACATCCACCACAAGCCCAACACTTAATTTACCACTATACAACACACATACTGATACTGATCTAAATTACGTAAATGAAGGAAAAAATGGTAACGACATAGAATGTACACCTATACAATGCACACATCAAAACAACCTCTCACTGCGTGGTACAAGTCATAAGTCAGATGATTTTACCACACAAATTAATAACGAATTTGAAAAATCACTTACACTTTTTACTGATACTAATCCTACTGAAAGACCATATCTACCAAAACAAATACTGACTAAAAAATTTATGGATATAGTAACACATTTAAACTCTACTGTGTTACCAAAACATTTATCCGTACAGCAGGACTTCACTACATTACACACAATTTTGTATAGTGCTGCATACACTGCGGCTATATGCAATGGAAACTTTAAAGGAACAGTACATAGCAGTAATAACAGAAAACAGAAAAAACCTCAATGGCAAACAAGACTAGAAAACAAAGTAAATAATCTAAGACGCTTCATAGGCAGACTTACGCAATACATTAAAGGCAATAGAAACCCGAAAGTAATATCAACAGTAGAAGAAATTAAATCAATATATAAATTACACTCGCAATATGAAAACTTAAATGCTGAACTTACAGACTACTTAGATACGTTAAAGCAGAAATTAAGTGTTACTTCAAGTAGACTAAAAAGATATATGACTTGTACAAATAGGAAAAAACAGAACAACTTGTTTACAACGAACGAGAAATCTTTTTACCGAAGCCTAGAAAAGCCACAACCCAACACTAGTAACTCAGTAGCCCCATCATCTATAGAATTGCAGCAGTTTTGGTCAAATATATGGCAAAATCCGCTAGTTCACAATCAAGATTCAGAATGGATATTTGACTTAACCAACGCAATACAAACACCTGAAATGAATTTTGATCACATACCAGCAGACACTTTCATTAATGTTATTCAACGAACCCACAACTGGAAATCACCCGGCACAGATAAACTTCACAACTTTTGGTACAAAAAACTAACATGCGCATACCCATATATTCACAATCATATAAACAAATTCATAGAATCACCAGAAACTCTACCAGAATTTTTAACCCAAGGTATAACATACATGCTCCCTAAAGATGCAGATACAGCAAACCCAGCAAAATATAGACCCATCACATGCCTACAAACATTTTATAAAATACTAACAGCTTGCTTAAGTGAAACAATATATACACATCTGGAAGAACACAATATTTTGGCAGAAGAACAAAAAGGATCAAGAAAATATAGCCAAGGCTGTAAGGAACAACTAATCATCGATACAATAGCAATGAAACAAGCACATACAAATAAACATAACATCCATACTATGTACATAGATTACCGTAAGGCGTTCGACTCCGTCCCTCATAGTTGGCTCATTTCTGTGTTGGAGATATATAAAATACATCCTACCTTAATCAATTTTCTAAAAACTACCATGAAGAACTGGCAAACCACTTTAAACATTAAGAATCAATCAATCACTACAGATCCGATTAGAATCCAAAGGGGCATCTTCCAAGGCGACGCTTTGAGCCCCCTTTGGTTCTGTCTTGCACTCAATCCACTTTCAAAACTCCTCACCGATACTAATTGCGGATTTTCTCTAAATAGTAACACAAACTTCCTTTTGTCTCATTTATTATATATGGACGACATTAAATTATATGCAGCAACCAAAGAACAAATCCATAAACTAGCTGAGGTTACAGAACAATTTTCAATCAATATCGGAATGAAATTTGGGGTTGATAAATGCAAAGTTCTTTCAATCACAAAAGGTAAACTAGAACAAAACAGTTATGTATTACAGACCGGGGAGATAGTTGAACCATTAAATGAAAATAACTCGTATAAATATTTAGGATTCCAACAACTTAAACAGATTTTTCAAACCCAAACGAAGAAAGACTTAACTAAAAAATTCCGGAACAGATTAGGTTTAATTCTCAAAACACACTTGAACTCCAGAAACATGATTAAAGCAATCAACACATATGCTATCCCTCTGCTAACTTATTCTTTCGGAGTCATCAATTGGTCATCAACAAATTTAAAAAACCTCCAGCGTACTATTAATACCAATTTAACTAAACAGCGTAAACACCATCCTAATTCTTGCATCCAACGTTTAACACTACCCCGCAAAGAAGGAGGTAGAGGTATCATCGACATCCAAAACCTGCACAATAAACAAATATGTACCCTTAGAACTTTTTTTCACTCTAAATCCGAACGCTCTTTACTTCACCACCACGTAGTTAATTTAGATCACAAATATACTCCACTTAATCTCCATGACCGAAGCACACAAAAATGCGAAGAAATAATAGATACTAAGCACAAATTTCACACATGGGCTCAGAAATCACTTCATGGACGGCATCTTGCGGCGATAAACCGGCCCCATGTGGACAGAGACGCGTCCAATACATGGCTTCAGAAAGGTGAGCTCTTCCCAGAAACAGAAGCGTTTATGGCCGCCATACAGGATGAAGTGATTGCCACCCGCAACTACAGAAAGCATATCACCAAAGAACCTAATCTTCCCACCGACCTGTGTCGTCAATGTAACAGTGCCAGTGAGACTATACAACACATTACTGGTGCTTGTAAAGTACTGGCCAACACGGACTACAAACACCGTCACGACCAGGTTGCCTCAGTTATCCACCAATACTTAGCCCATAAATACGAATTCATTGACAGTAAATCTGCATATTATAAATATAAACCTAACCCTGTTCTCGACAATAACAAACATAAAATATATTGGGACCGCACTATATTAACCGACCGAACCACTCACTATAACAGACCCGACATCACAGTTCATGACAAACAGCAAAACTTAGTATACCTCATTGACATAGCAGTTCCCAATACTCATAACATCCAAAGCACCATCAACGAAAAACTTGCCAAATACACAGATTTAGCGATTCAAATTAAAATACAGTGGAAAGTACAGACTGTCCATATCGTACCAATAGTATTATCAGCCACAGGAGTCATACCAAAAACACTAAAGAAGAGCCTAGACACACTTCAGATACATCACAAACTTCTAACATTAATACAGAAAGTTGTAATATTAAACACATGTCGCATCACCCGTAAATTTCTGTCAACATCAAGAATTTCGGCACCTTAAAATTTACACTACTATACTACATATTTATCATACTTTTATATATATTTTTATATATTTTTAAAAACACTAGGTGGTTGCACGCTTGGTATTCACCCGCGTGCATCCTAAATACCCTCAGAAATGAGAGATATAAAAAAGGTTGAACATAATAATAATAATAATATCATTTATTTTCTTTCACAATATAGCTTTTGGGGTACATAATGAAGTATAATGTCATCAGCATACATTGTGAGAGACTGGTATCTGTACTAGGAAAAACCTGTCTTACAGATTACCAGGCTCCAGCCTCAAGGATTTTGTACACGGATTTACTTAAAATACTCTAAATCTCTATAATAACAATGAGAAGACAGCAGATAAAGAAAATAACTGATTATACAAAAACAAAATTCGAGTCAGAGGGGATAGCGTGTGAGTAGAGGTAAGGTAAGGTGTGTGTGTGTGTGTATGTGTGTATGTGTGTGTGTGTGTGTGTGGGTGTGCGTGTGCGTGTGTTTATATGATGCTTGCGTACGTGTTTATATAAATTATAAATTATAAATATCGTGTCCTTTTGGAAGTTTTGTTCAATAGGTAATTAAGAAGGGAAGCAAAGGAGGTTTTCCGTCTCTATGTATGATAAGCTAAGTAGCCACTCTGAGATTTTGAGTTTACAGTGATTCCTCGGAAGTGAATAAACTGGCAATGTAGAGTTGAGCTTGTTATATAAGTGCGGGCCTAGAACATAAAAGAACCTTTCCGAAATCCGCGAGTTGTGAACTATTAATTTACAAATTTTATTTTTACGACGTTTGTTTACGTTTAAAAGCGGGTCATAGATTGTACAGGAATGTTGTTTCAGAATAATTTGTTGTACGAATAGTTGACGTACTGTAAGTACTTTAGCTTTTTGGTATAAATCAGAGGTTGGATGGAAGAACGGAAGGAAATAACAGACCTTTAAGACGGCTCTTTGTGCTCTCTCTAAGTAGACCATTTGCGATTTAGTGGCTCCACCCCATGATGCTATGCAATAGGATAATATGGATTGGCACAGTGCAATATAGGTGGTTTTTATTATTTTTTCATCGGCGACATGACGCAAGTTTTTAAAAATATATATAAGTTTTCTTGTTCTTGACGTGAGTGTATCTATGTGAGCATGAAAATTAAGGTTCCTGTCAATAATTATGCCAAGATATTTAATTTGGTCTACGTGTTGGAGCGTGGGGCAAGAGCAATTTTTATTAGTACAGTTTGTGGACGAGTGACCTACTATCTTATAATTACTGTTGTTAGATGGATGATTTTTATTATTGAGGGAGAAGGAAATGTATTTGGTCTTGTCTACATTTAGAGTAAGAAGATTGTCAGTGAGCCATGTCATTACGGCATTAAAGCCTTCTTGTGCGTATTTATACACTTCATCCCATGTACCACCTGAAAATATTAATGCTGTATCATCCGCAAAGGTAATAATTTTCCCGTTTTTTAGCTGCAATTGACAGAGGTCGTTAATATAAGTTAAAAATAATGTCGGGCCTAGTATGCTCCCTTGTGGGACACCGTACTCAATGGGAAGTTCGCTACTGTATACTCCGTCAATCACTACCTGCTGCACTCGCTTTGTAAGATAACTACGGAAAAAGTCAAGTTGCAGTCCTCTAATGCCTAACCGTTCCAGTTTATCAAGTAGGCTCGGGACAGAAACCGTATCAAAAGCTTTCGCCAAGTCCAAGAAAATTGCAAGTACTTTTTGTTTTTTGTCTAGTTTGCTTATTGTATAATTAGTCAGTTGATGCACGGCGTCGTCAGTAGATTTTTTACTACGGAAGCCATATTGAGAAGGAGACAACAGCTGATTTATTTCGAGGTAGTGAGTTAACCTCTTGTTGACTATTTTTTCAAGCACTTTAGAGAGGGCAGGAAGAATAGAAATAGGGCGATAATTATTGATACGGTCTCTGTCACCGGCCTTGTGTATCGGATGAACAAGTGCTTTTTTGAAGGCAGACGGAAATACACCAGTAGCCAAAGACTGGTTACAAATGTGTGTAATTATAGGTAGAAGGGAATCTTTGTACCTCTTTAAGATAGTGTTAGAGACACCATCAATACCAGTTGCGCAGTCTTGCTTCATGCAGTCTATAATGGAGCTCACTTCCATATCATCAGTTGAAAGCATGACCAAAGAATGAGGGTTTAAGAAAATATTAGCACAGGGCTCGACTGTTTGAATACCTATTGTACGATTTTTCGTTATATTTTCAGCCAATGACCTACCGATATTCACAAAGAACTTATTAACATTATTTACTGCAGTCAACGGATCGCATTTAGAGAGAAGTTCCGTAGCAGGGTTCTTTTGTTTGGTTGTATGTGTTATCGTTCTAATTACTTCCCATAGCTTTTTACTATTATTTTTAACTTTGTCGATTTCCGCTCTTTCAAATGCTAGTTTAGCCTTTTTTATAATTGAATTACAAAAATTCCTATAGCGGGTATAAGTTATTTTATTTATCTGACTTTCAGGATATTTTTTAGACTTCAAGTGCAACATGTCTCGATTTTTCATACACTTAAGAAGACCCTGAGTAATCCAAGGCTTAATAATTCGTTTGCGTCTAGGTGTTCTTTTTTCAGTAGTACATTTGCTCAAAATATTACTCAAAGCAGAGGTAAAGTGATTTGTGGCTTCATTGACGTTCAAAATTGATAGTATAGAGTTTAGATCCGTATTTGAGATTTCTTTATCAAGGGCTACATAGTCAGTCTGTTTGGTTTTTAGCATAGGGGTTTGTCTAGGTGTTTTTAAGTCCAAGCTAAGTATCACCGTATAATGGTCGGTTAAAAGTAGTTTGTGCAACGTAACATCTGGTAGGTAATTTGGTTTTGAGGATTGCGTGATCTAGACATGTGTGTGTATGTGTGGGGATGTTATGTGCAGGTAGCATTCCATGTGACGCTAGACAGTTCAGATAACTATGAGCTCTAAGATCAGTGGTATTGTTTGAAATATCAAGATTGATGTCACCAGTAAGAATGATCGTTTTATAAGATGTTAGGCTAGCGATTACTGTGTTTAGAGATTCCAGGAACTTAGATATATTTCTTTCCGCTGGAGAGCGATAAATAGCCAGTATAGCTATAGAATTATTAAGGGATATTAACAAGCAGTTGGCGTCTGTTAATTGGGGCTCACTAATGGTACAATTGTGTGTCGATTTATAATAAACTACAACGCCTTCGTTTTGGGTGTAGTTTTTTGTAGTATATGAAAAGTTGTAGTCCGTTAGCGTCGGTATATAATGAAAGTCTTTTAGCCAACATTCAGTAAGTATTATGAAGTCCCAATTTATATTACTGCGTTGTAATAATATTTCGAATTGGGGCATATTGCATTTAACGCTCCTAATATTCTGCAAAATTATTTTAATCGATAAATGGTTAGTATGAAGTAGTTTATGGCAATCGTCTATTAAGCAGACTTTGGGATCAGTTAACGTCAAAGTGTCTATGTCGTTAAGCAGATCTAGCGACATTATGTGGGAAATATTTGTGAAAATAGCGCAAGTAATGTATTTAAAGGTTTTCGGCATAATATATTAATACAGTTCAGAATATTATCTGAGAGACGATGTAATTTATTACGCCCGAGAAAGTAGAACACGTGTGCATCATTATGTACATGTTGAGTGAAATAGTATGTGAATTTGGGAGTAGTAGTTTGTGTGGTGTTGTGAGGTATGCATATGTATATTATGATATTAAATAAGGCAATGTGTGTTGTGTGGTTGCGAATGAATTGTGTGTATAAGTACATTAAATAATTACAAAAATATAAAATTCTAATTAAATTAACACTAATAATAAGTATTTTTAGGAACGGAGAAAAGAAAACTAAGCACCGGCCTATCCAAACTTCTAGTGACTTCTTGAGTTCTAGTCATTTGTCTCGCAGATTGTCTATCTCTTTTTCACTCTCAATTCTCACCGGTGGACCACCTTCGCTTTTTCTCAGGTAGATTTTTCCATATGAAGTCCAGCAGAATTGGTAGTTATTTTCCTTGGCAAACTTTCTGGCATATGCATATAGCTTTTTCCATTGAAGGATAAGCTTTCACTAATGTAAACAGGAGTTTGAGGCCCCCTTAGGCCTAATCCTGTAGTATCAAGCTTGTTGTTCCTATTTATCCTATTATGGGTTCTCAGCGATTTCATAAGGTTCTCTTTTACAATGACGCTGGTGAAATCCACAGTTATTGGTTTGTGTTTTTCCGTTTTAGAATTTACTCTGTATATGTCACGGATATCCGATGTAGCTATAGGGACATTAAGCAATTTTCCCGCCTCTTTTATCATTGTGGTTAAATCGGATTTGGTTTCCTTTGGTGTGGAGGGAACGTTTCGTACCTCAACACTGGAATAGCGTTGACATCGTTCAAACTGCTCAATTTTGAGTTCCAAAGATTTTATATAGGAATTACTACTTGTGCGCTCCGTTTCTAAGACGTTGATT
Source organism: Maruca vitrata (assembly GCA_039566165.1). Taxonomy (NCBI): domain Eukaryota; kingdom Metazoa; phylum Arthropoda; class Insecta; order Lepidoptera; family Crambidae; genus Maruca; species Maruca vitrata. The sequence goes on along the minus strand of CM076933.1, from coordinate 10,905,080 downwards.
CTTGTCAAAAGTTCATCGTATTTGCTTGACATAAAATCTACAGTATTCTTAATTTCTTTATTCTGTTCTTTAATTTCATTCACGGCAGTAAGGATCATCGAGAACTTACGTTCATGTTCCGTCTCAAGTCTTTTTAACGTTGATTCAAAATCGAGACGGAGCGCAGAAGTATCTTCCGCACTGCGTTTGCGCTTGCGTATTGTTTCTTTTTGTGTCAATACATCGCGGATCGCAGCAACTCCTGAGTCGCTAACATTCGATTCTGAGTCATCTTGTGCGAGTTGTGTAGCTGAGGTCACAGGTGACACGCGCGGTGAGACACGCGGGGGGCTGTGACGTAGGGGCATTATCGTATCTGAGTCAGAATTTCGACGCGGCCGCTCACTGTTTCCTTGGCCCTTTCGAAACACCGTCAGGATTTGTCCAATACAACGCGGAGCGCGTGGGTTCAAATCCAGGCGGGTCAAACAAAAAAATTGTTGGCACTCACGTTCGGTGATATCGGTCTCCGGGGTGCACCCTCGGAACACTGCTAGGTGTTGGGGCGAAGCCCGACTCCAAAAAATGTTTCGAAATAAAAATGTCACACGTCCGCTCAGTTCGGGAGCCAAGAGGCGAGAGGATGGTGAGGAGGTGAAAATTTGGCATGCAGGAACCCTCATGAAGGAAAGCTTAATTACAACGCAATATTGCAAAATTCTCACGTTAACGGGAGTTATTGAGAAAAAACATTTGTATGTAAAAGTATGTAAAATCATGAAGTCCACTCGAACGAGCTGGTCATTCTTAAGAATTGCAGGATAATTATCAAATAGGCAACACCCGCGACCTCAATCTTCGTTTGATCCTATATTACTAGCTGTGCCCGCGACTCGGTTCGCGTGTACGATATGATTTTACATACAAAACGTCCCTTTCAAATTTCAAGTGCCTACGTTTAGCCGTTTAGGCTGTGTGTTGATATGTCACGTCAGTCATTCAGTCAGTCAGTTTCTCCTTTTATTTATTTAGATAACCTGTGGATGTGTTTTTCAAATAAATACTTATTCAAAACTTGTAAGACCTAATAATAATGTTCTTAAAACCGAATTACAAAATAATTATTTAATTAATACATAAAATATATATTTTGGGAAATTTCTTCATTAAATTCAATGGTCAAGTACGCATGAAATGAAGTTAGCTGTATTTTAAAACTCAAAGTTTTTCAAAGAGCTATGAAGCGGAGTATCATAGGTATTAAGTTAATAGATAAAATAAAATATACCACCATCCACCCCCGTACTGGTATTTAATTGTTGTTGGTCAAAACTGAAATGGCAATGGGCGGGGAATGTCTGCAGGATAAAGAACAACAGATTGTTACACATCGCGTGCCTGAAGACGATTTTCGCTGAAAAAGACCCAAGATAAAATGCCAAAGCCTGTCCACGACTAGGACTTGGCAAAGAACTGCCAAAAGAAGCCGTGGACAGAGAGCAGTAGATGAGTTTGAAGGGTAAGGGTAAGGGGACTTCGATATCAACTTTCAAGTTGAGGTTCACCTCCTGCATAAAATTGTAACGCTCTCTGAAGTAGGTATCTCAAGATTGTGTTTTTCAACAGACACAGACATCAATTATAACTTTGTGCCATATCCAAATCGTACCATGACACTTTTTAGGGATTATTTAACATGCACTTTGAATGACTGACACGGTCAAATAACATTTTTTTTCAACCGTTTGTTACCAGGCAGCCCCCCTGCATTAATCGCTGTCCCCCCACTTATAAAGAAAGTGTAAAAAACTTTTTTAACCGACTTCCAAAAAAGGAGGAGGTTCTCAATTCGTCTGTATTTTTTTTATGTTTGTTACCTCAGAACTTCCGCCTGGGTGAACCGATTTGGATATTTTATATTTCATTAGATAGCTGGTGCTTCCCGTTTCGTCCCATAGCAATTTGGTCCAGTTCTGACAACGGCATCCATGAATGATAGAACTCCTTAATAGTTAGGATTTAAAGGATAATTCTTTCAAAACTGTATGCATATTCAGACTACTAGTTATAATATCATGAGTAACAATAAAAAGTATAAAAAAAAATTAAAACCGCATTCAAAAATCCGACAAACTAAAAATTACAAAATAAAATAATACGAACATATTTATAATCATCTGGGTATAAATTTGATATGTTTTTGAAGGCGGTCTTGAATCAAAAAAAAAAATTTGTCATTTAGTTTGTCGGGTTTTTGTGCTTATTTAGCGTAATCTTTCGATTCCAATTCCATGTCGTTCAAGAAACTGCACATCTAGCTATTTACCTCCCCTACTATGACGTTTTGCTCAATAAAGTAGTCCGTATGTATAGTCCTAGTCAGAAGGTTCATTTTGGTCGATATACTTTTACGATTTTTGTACGTGATCTAATAAAGCTAGATTTTAACTATCCTACAGGAATTTCTGCGACTAAAAGTATTTAAAATCTTGACCGGGGATGTAAGGTACCACCATGCAAAATTGTATTTAAATTTAGGTTTTTTAATATCCCACGGGAACCAGTTAACTGTCCATGATTTCAAGTATACCTACTATGCATTTTTCTGGAATTTAAGGCACCATCGTGCAAACTTTCATTTCAAATTAATTCAGCCGTTTAGGAGGTCAGTCGAAATAAACAAACAGAGATACAATTTTTTTTTTTAATGGAGAATTGTGTTCTATTACTCTCATAACGGCACCGTCCTCGAAGTTGTTCAAAAATATGTGTACCTCGGGCAGACTATGCAGTTGGGTCGAAACAACTTTGAGGACGAGGTGAATAGAAGAATTCAGCTGGGTTGGGCAGCATTTGGGAAACTTCGCCGAGTCTTCTCATCGTCAATCCCACAAAGCCTTAAGACAAAAGTCTTTAATCAGTGCGTCCTACCCGTCATGACGTATGGAGCCGAAACGTGGACACTGACGGCACGGCTGGTCCACAAGTTAAAAGTCGCTCAGCGGGCTATGGAAAGAGCTATGCTCGGTGTTTCTCTGCGGGATCGAATCAGAAATGAGGCGATCCGTCAGAGAACCAAAGTCATCGACATAGCTCATCGCATTAGCAAGTTGAAGTGGCAGTGGGCTGGCCACATCAGCCGTAGAACCGACAACCGCTGGGGTAGACGAGTTCTGGAGTGGATACCGCGTCTCGGCAAACGTAGTGTAGGACGCCTGCAGGCCAGGTGGTGTGACGATCTGCGCAGGACGGCTGGTAGGAGCTGGATGCGAGTGGCCGAGGATAGAGAGAAGTGGCGTGCATTTGGAGAGGCCTATGTCCAGCAGTGGACAAGTATGGGCTGATGATGATGACTCTCATAACATTCCCCTGGCTCGGATTTCTGCGTTTCTAAGCAAAGTACAAGAATTTTTGCCTCTACGTTTTTATTATAGTATCTATGTATAGATAGATAGGTAATTAATATCATTATTTATTTATTTGTGTTACGTATCACTATACACACAGTTTAAACCAAAGTCGCTTCCCGTCCTGTAATACTAGGCAACGGATTTTGATGTTTTTATTCAACAGATAGAGGGATTCAAGCGTCGATGGCCGAGTGGTTAAGGTCGTTGCTTGCCATGCGAGAGGTCGCCAGTTCAAACCCCGCCAGGTACCAATGTGTTTTTCTAATTTGAAATTCATATGTACCATTATTCGACGCTTTAACGGTGAAGGAAAACATCGTGAGGAAACCTGCACACCTAAGAAAAAATTCTAAGGTTGTGTAGACGACCAACCCGCACTTGGCCAGCGTGGTCGACTAAGGCCTTATCGCCCTAGTTTAGGGTAGGCCCGTGCCCCAGCAGTGGGGACGTATATGGGCTGATGATGATGATGAGAGGGATTCAAGAGGAAGGTTTTCATGTACCTGCATGTAATATAACCGAAGCGAACCAAGGGCGGGACACTATACCCTATTCATTTTGGCGAGAGATAAAATGTAAACAAATCAAAAAAGCATATTTTTATAGGTCGTCTTTGGAAAGAGTATAATTAAATAATTTTTATTCATGAATGGCCATGAACCATTATGTAAAAATTATTTTAAAAACCAAGCTTGTATGAACTAATAAAAAAATTAAATCTTATATTTTAATGCTCGATTTATATGATATTATTTTGTACCTATATTTTCGTTTTTTTCTGTCAAAAGTATTTTGACATAAAAAAAGACCTGAATAAACAACAATTCTCAAACTTCAGACGATATTATCTCGATATAACAAAATCTTAGAGTATACAGGTTGTCCCAAAAAGTAGTGTCAAGCGGAAGTCCCGAGATAGAACACCCCGAGGGGTATCCGAAACACCCCCATGTATGTTCCGCGATTTTTTATAGTTTTCGAGTTATGATTATTTTTCAAAATTTTTGAGAACAACTGACCCAACCGACTAAAAATATTCTGAAGAAAAAAGTATTTGACTTTTTTGAGTAATTCTTTTTGAAAATCTTTTTTCATGAGTTTTTCTTTAATGCCTAAAATATTTGTTTCCATAACTTATATGGAAGTATTTTTAATTGTGATTTTAGTGCTACACAGAGCTCTAATGTAAATTAAAAATTGGAAAAATTCACATTCATGCCTGTCCCCGTCCAGTCAGGCATGAATGTGATTTTTTCCAATTTTTAATTTATATGGAAGTTTTCAAAATTATGGTACAAACTGAAAAATTATGTTCTCTAAATAATGTCTAACAATTTCAACGTTAAATTAAAAATATTAGGAGGTAGCTGCATGGCTCCTAAGTAACTTTAAAAACTGCGTCAGACTCTCAGCTTATTTAAACATTAATAAAAACTGGTACTAGCCCATTAGGGCTAGTTTTGCTGAAATCGGACTACAAAGACAGAGAGGTGGAAAAATCATAAAATTACCCATTTGATTACGAAGTATTATTTGGACATTTTATTATCTCTAAAGTTAAGAAGATTGTTATTTTGAAGATTGATTTGTTATTCTATTCTTCCGCTTGACACTACTTTTTGGGACACCCTGTATATCATTCAACTTCTCTACACTGAATCGTGGTAATTTGTATTTGGTCAGCTTATATCGGCCATTTTTACTCTGTCGATAAAGCTGTTGACGCGAGTGTGCAATTTCCATTTTTTTAAAATTTCTTATTCACATTCCTTGTTTTATTTGTTACTGTTAAGTTTAAAGTAGTATTTTAATTGTTTTCTTTTGTTGTAGAATTATTTTCTAAGGCTAAAATGTGATGTGTATCTTTGTATTATCCACTCGTTTCATTATTTCAATATTTGAGAACCGTAGGTTTATTGTTTACATTTTGTCACTCGCCAAAATGAATGGAGTATAGTTAAGTATATAAATAAAACACCCAGATGTGGAACAAACATCGATGTTAAACACTCAATTATTTGACCCGAGTAGGATCCGAACCCACTACTTCTGGCGCACGTGTATAGGTATAGGTAAGTAAGATGCAGGAATAGGTAAATATTTACTATTTCCTCAATTTGGCGTCAAATAAGAACGTCTATTTATTTGCTAATACCTATTGCACACGGAAGGTGTATTTACCTATAATATTTAAAAATTTTATTAATCAGTGAACTGATTACCTTACATATTAATATTGCATAAGATGTAAGTAATACTTAATTTATTATGTTGCTGAGTTATTAAGTGTAAACGAAAATAAATGGGAGCACCTTTGTTGAGCATATTATAACAATAACTTGTATCTAGCCCTTGAAATTGAATCCATTTTGATAGCAGTAAACATTTGTACTTCAGTACTATAATACTATCTATCTATCCCTATGGAAGGTGCTATTTTCTCTGAAATCACGTTGGAGAGATCTGTTAAAGCTAGCGAGTCTCAGACAAAACCAACGAGTCATTGAATGATTAGGTACGTGTAAATATGTATATGGCTGTCAACAAAATTACACCCTATTGTCCTGAAAAGGATTATAGGTATTATTATTAGCTTTAATTTTGTAGGACGTTTAAAAACATTTTAACAAATATTTATTTTGTCAAATATAAAATAAATATTAAAAAGGTTATACCTATTCTTAGTCATGATTGTAAAGAATAATATTACTATCAATATTCTGTCCTTTTAATAATAAACATAAAATGTTAGATCTAAGAAAGCCACATTACCCGCTATTTACGTTTAATCTTCACGCTGATCGTAATTCTAATAAACGTCATTTTGAGTAACTCTAAGCTAAACAAGTTGAAGTCTTGGAGTGCCTGCACCCTTCTAATCCCTCTGAGATCGGTTTATCACGAAAATTGATACCGGCCAGGGCCTTCAGGATTGTAATCGTATTAGCAACCGAGAGATCCCGACAGAGTTCCTTGTCCCTATTCGTTCAACCTCTACGTGGCGACATATGCGTCCATGAGCATCAAAATTAATGAAGAAATAATCAAGTTCTTGCCCAAAAATATTTTAATTTCAGAAATACGTAGTTAATTTTGGACAAATACATGAATATTTTAAGCATTACTATGTTTTTTTTATTATTTATTTGTTCTTAAGAATGTTGTCTTGAATGATAATTTATTTGAATAACACACATTATTTATTTATTTATTTATAAAAGGCTAACAAGATGACCTCACTCCACCTGATGGTAAGCGGTAGTGAGATCCAAATATGAGGTCGACAGGCACAATAGATCGTATTGAGCCTGTCGCACTCACCCTGAAGGCCAGCTTAAATGCCGTTTCACGCCCCGCCTGAAGAGCCCGGGATCTTAGGAGGGAGGGAAAACATGATCTGGAAGGGCATTCCATGCCTTAATGGCACGGGGCAGAAATGAGGAGCTAAACCTCTTAGTCCGAGCCACCAGCGCCTGCATTGTATGTGGATGGCAGCGCTGTCCAGCACGTGTCGTTCGGGAGTGGAAAGCGGAGGGAGGGACTAGCTGGAATAGCTCTTCAGAGCATTCCCCATTATAGAGACGGTAGAGAACACTTAGACCGGCAATGTTATGGTTTAAAAAGATAACACAGTTTAAGTGTCCTCCTACGTCATCTCAGGTGTAAATATTACAAAAATATTATCCCAAATATTTATTTACTTAAGTACGGGTTTATATTAGCATATTGTGTTGGTAACCCTGACTATTGACACTCACTATAATATAATATAAACATACAGGTAACCTGTGTTGCTGGACTTGAGTAGATAGCCGTTTACTTAGTGTGTATTAATCTAACAACTAATCTAACAATATGACAGACAAGCATTTTTAAAAATATTGTTAACATACGTTTAAAATTGTTAGTAATAGTATACAGGTAAAATTTATTTTAAGGGCATGAAAATAACAGTTTTGTATACTTTTTATACCATGTTTATGTCAAGGCAGTATCTAACTTAACAAATCTTATGATTTAAACAATAAACGCACCCAAAAATTTTGTCCTAGGTGAGGATATATTTCCAGGGGAATTGATGCTTAAATCACTGATTGCCCTCCGCAAGCGCGCGGTTGATGATGTTGGCGCAGTCCTTGTTGTCGATGATGCTGACGTGGTTCCCCTCGAGGAAGTGCACGGCGACGGGCTGCTCCGAGAACTTGTCGAGTCCGTAGTTCTCCTCCACCACCACTAGAGGAGGGTTCTCCTTCGGCCGCAGCAGGACGATGCGGGATCTCAGCTTCTTGACGTTCGTGTGGTTGTATTCGAGAATGACTTTGAGTCGGTCGAAGCAGTTGATGGCGATGGCTGCGATGAACTCCCTCGAGTACTTGCTGTTCACAGGCGACAACTCAATAGCGTGTTGGATGCGCTCGTCAAACGACTTAATACCGTTCAATGTCTCCATGAGGCCCTTAGTGACATCATTGTTGGGCGCTATCATGTCGATGGTGTAGCACAGTAAGCTGTTCAGAAGCAGGTCGTCGTTCTCAAAGCTGACAGCCGTAGTCATGAGAGATTGAAGAAAGTCGGGCGATCCATCGACTAGATACACTGTTCCTTTATTTTCTGCAAAAATAAATAATACTCTTTATTTTTGTTTGCCATAGCATTGTTACAATGACGATCTTTTTTCTTGTGGTTTTTGCAAACGGCAGTAATCGTATTAACCAAATGTCTAATCTTAAATTTTATTTAATTCAATTATACTTTACCTTCACTCTCCAGCTTGGCAGCGAGCGACAAGGCGAGCAGCGACCCGAAGCTGTAGCCCAGGAGCCAGAAGTCAGCTCCAGGCGCCAGGAGTGGCCGCATGGTCTGAAATATATTTTAGTGTGCGAGCTTAATCTAACGCCTCTACAAGCATAGTTGTAACATGAGCTCCCGTAAGCCGCTATGCACTGTGACACTAGCAGCGTCAAGCCTATCCGCTGCACTCACCCGGTGCAGCCGGTCCACCATCTGGTGCAGCTTCTCGTGTTTGTGCTCCAGGCCGAGCTGCAGCGCGCAGACCCTGACCCTGAGCCGGCGGCACAGCGGCTCCAGCCCCGCCGCACTCCCCTCCACGCCCGGCAGCACGAACAGAACACGCTCCGCCAGCGGAATCGCTTCTGTACCCTGAGACATCAGTTCTCGTTTTAATATCACGTTACTGCGTAGACATTGAGATCACTTGTACAGTTCCTACCTCAACTCCGTCGCTGACCATGGTCGACATGTGGATGAGTGGATCGGAGATCCGCTTCTCGTCTCCGAAGTTCCTCAAGAGGACTTTAAAACCGGCGGCTCCCTCAGCTTCGATAGGTGGCGCCTCGGAGTTGTCAGCATGAGTCGACAGCTCGGCAAGCCTAAGATTCAAAGAAAGAAAGAAAGAAAAATATTTTATTTAGCACATTCTCACAGTAACAAGAATAGAAATAAAAAAAGACTTAAAACTAAAGCAGAATGTGCCAAAAAGGCTTTCACTCAGCATTATGCCGCGGCCCTACGGGACCACGACGCTGATCTTCAGTGTTAGCCCGGCGATCGGGAGGGACACTTAAGTTTCAAAATAAATAAAAAATACTAACTAAAAACTAGAAGAAAAGCTTAAAAAAATATTAACTTTTTGAAAAAGAACAAAAACAAACATTAAAACACTAGAGTTACATTGAAATAATAATAATACACTAAGAAATACAATAATACAAGTATAACACACGACACGGCCAGTCAAGTCATAATTTAGTACGCTACAAATATAACACATGCACATGAACTTCAATCTACAAATATTTATTTGCTTACTTAGTGTAGGTACATTGTGATGAAAGTCTTTGCTTAAAATTATACATATATTGAACTTAAGACTTAGTGACCTTTTAGTAGTATTGCAAATGTACGTATACTACAAACTATGCGTTTATTGAATTTAAATGACAATTATGTATAATTTTTATGTAATTAAAATGATAAAAATTTTAATTTTACTTTTTACTTAGAACAGTGTCATTATATGAACAGATTCCCAGTTATAAGTCGATGTATTATACAAACATACAAATATTTAAAATTTCCTTGTTGATTAAATCAATAGTCTACTAAGTTCCAAGTGTTAGGATCCACCTAACACTAATAATTCGATAAGAGATTGAGATTAAGAAATCACACATCTGAATACTAATACTTACTGACAGTAATTAATTTGTTTAAAAGATTACGTCACTGTTGAGTTATTTATTTATTTTATAATACTTACTTTGCAAATGTTAAAGTCCTCACATCTTGAGCAGTGAGAAGGACATCGAACTCCGTTTCGAGCATTTGTTTTATTTCCATCGCCATCATGCTGTCCATACCTAGCTCGGCGATGGGCACCTGATGCGACACTGATTTCAAATCCTTGATACCTGCAAATTATTAACTATTCGTTTGAGCTAAATCAAATCGAATCATTTATTTGCTTACTAAGTGTACATCATACAAAGTTGGAATATAGATAAGGCACTTACAACTTAGTTACCAAACAAATAGACAAGGTCTTCCATATAATATGATACCTCAACCATAGAACTTAGGTCACCCATAATCTGCGCGATGGCGTCGACGATGTTCCCGCAGCCGGAGCCGCCGACCTTCTTCTCGGCCACGACGATGGAGGACACGACGGGCGCGTCCTGCTTCAGGAACTTGTCCAGCGCGAGCAGGCACGACGAGATCCTCTGTTGCAGGGTCCCGCCGATCTCCAGCTGCACGTCCTCGTCTTGCATGTCGGCGACCAGACCGACCTACACGACAATATTCGCAATAGTTAACACGTTCACAGTCCAGTGCCCCCTTAGGGGGTCACCGGAAAGTAAAGCGTCCAGTCCGTGCCTCCATATGGGGTCACGATACCTGTACATCTTTATACTTCAATTAATTTCTCGGACTTATGAATATGTTTATGCAATTTTGTGGACTTGTGAATAGAGGAAAGAAATATATATTTTTAAAAAAACACGCCGCAAAATGTTAATATTTTTCAAAATAGATTTTTTTTAGAAAAGGAACATAATAACCAAGAAATCCTGCACTTTATTTTAACAAAAATCGATTTCAGTTTCAAGGGTTTTTATTCCTCAAATGAAATAAAAATCATAAACTGAAATCTGAATAAAAAAAAATAATCTACATCACTTTCAACATGACTGTCTTCTAAAAATCGAATACCTAATATCTGTATTGGGCAAGATACGTATCTTGAATGTTACATTCACAAATAAATCATGAAATCTAAAATAATGCAAATAAATCATGTTCTGATATGTGGACAAATGTCTGGTAGATTTTTTAACATTCTACCCTCAATAAACTTTTATTGTCAGTCTCACGTCACCGTTTTTTTAAACTCACAAGTCCGTGCCCCCTATGGGGATCACGGGAAAATCAGGGAAGAGCTCATTTCCATAACACATTTTTGGAAAAAAAAAAATTTCCCTATGTTTGCAACATATTATCAAATATAAATTAGGTAAAATCATATTGGGACATACGGGACTGTACAACAAAAATGTATGGGGACTGTGAACGTGTTAATGACAGTGCCACAGGCTGAATTACTTGCAAGAGTGAACCACAATAGCAGTGTACTAACATCGCCAACGGCTCCCCACTGCACGGCCAGGGCGGGCAGGCCCAGCGACTTCCTCCACTCGCAGATCCTCTCCATGACGGAGTTGGACAGACCGTAGTTCGTCTGGCCGGCGTTACCGCGGCCGCACGACACCGATGAGAATACCACGAAATTTCTGAAGGTTAAAAATTTGCAATTAGTTCTAGGTAATTAAATATATTTTGTATTAATTTTTATGAAAAAGGTAAAGAGAGAGTTAGGTAGTACGAGTGAAATGGATAACAGAATCAGAGTTGAAACGACGAGGGTCAGAAAATAGAAGATATTGGTTTTCCTAAAATACCTTAATCCAGGGCAATGTTTCTTCGACAGCTTGTCTAAATGCATCGTAGCCAGCGCTTTGGGTGCGTACGAAGTCTTGAAGGTCTCCGGCGTCTGGTTCTGGAAGAGGCAGTCCTTGAGGACGACGGCGAGGTTGAAGATGGCGTCCACGTGGCCCATGGCCATGGCCATCAGCAGCATCTCTTCACAGCCCTGCTCGGTGGTCACGTCGTGAGTTGAGATCTGGACGTTGGCTCCGTAGGTAATCCATGCCCTGAAACCACACAAAACTTTCAAAACTCATTCCAGAACAGAACCAAGCAGTGTATTATTTGATTAGGGGCTTTCACCCACAAACCTTTAAGGTAAGTCGTAAAAAGAACTTACCTCAGCCTGGAGGACTGGTACCCGTTGGCCACACCCTTACGGGAGGTGAGCAGTAGTTTCCTGGCGCCTCTCAGGATGAGCCAGTCAGCCAGCTCCAAGCCGAAGCCTCCCAGGCCCCCCACAATGACGTAAACTCTTTCGTCATGGCACATGTACCTATATGGAACAAAGATTATCAAATTCTGTAAACATGCCATACCATAGTTTTTTTTCCTTCCTGATTTACGATGATGGCTTGGACTAGCTAGCCCCGTCATCATCATCACATCTGAGTTGGGTCTGGAGTCTAGACCCAACTCGAATGTTACTATGATATTTTAATTTCGTCCAAGCAAGCGAATAGAGCAACTAGCAATTATTTTATATCGTATTGTAAAATTGTTCGTACCTTGGTATAGCGTCGATTGGTATGTGCGTGGGCTTTACAGGTCTGTCAGTAAGCTCTTCATCGCGTATCTTAATAATGACCTACAAAAAAAACATTTCTTTTTGGGAAACTATAATTTGCTGTTTCTTAAATTACATGCTTTTCAAGCAGTCAGCACCATCTGCCGGGCTGATTTGTGAATATAAACCATCCAGGGTGCCACTCAAACGCATACAGAAAAAATCATTTAAATCGGTCAAGCCGTTTAGGAGGAGTTCAATGTAGTGAATTATTCAAATTTACCGGTAATTATATAAAACTCCCGCACGACTGTGGTAAATGTTGACTTTGCTGCCAAAAATCACAATGTCATAAATCTCAAACCGCAAAAATGCATTAACGAGAAAGAATATTAAGAGTTCCACTGATAATTTGCCTGCCAATTTGTTAATTTTATTGAACTTTATGAATTTTGGTTTCTAGATACGTGACTTGTTTATTTTATAACTAGCTGTGCCCGCGACTTCTTTCGCGTGGACTACAGGATTTTACATACAAAAGTTTTTTCCCAGTAACTCCCGATCCCGTAGGAATTTTGCAATAGTTTTTAAAAACTGTTTGACTTAGTCAGAACGTAAGCACTAACCTTGCCGATGTGCTTGCCGGCCGCCATGTACCGGTAGGCGCTTTCAACCTCGTTCTTCTCGAAGGTGCAGTGCGTGAGCGGCCGCACCGCTCCGCTCGCGATGCCCGACAACAGTAAGGCTTGCAGTCGCTAATCAAAATATGAAATCTAAATTTGAATCTGATTTTTACACTTGACTTACTCATAAATTGATCAAGTCACTTGAGGCGATGGTACGTGATCTTACAAACCTTCTTGAAGGCAACGTCCTGATTAAAGATGTTGTCGAGCATGACACCGTGGAAAGAGATTTCCTTAAGGAAGAAATACATCTCGATAGGCGTGTTGTTGCTGATGTCGAACTTGCCGATCTCGATGAAGCGGCCGCGGTAGCCCAGGCAGCGGACGGACGCCTGGGAATGTTTACTCATGTAGAAGTTACTTATTAATTAGAACCTAAGATCCCTATTTTGCCAAGAAGATAACATATAGGTATTGCATGTTCTATTTAGTTAGGCTCTTTTATTTGCTACATTTTACTGTTCAAAAAGGCTGTTAGCACGTTAAACTGTAGTAAAAATCCATCTATCTGTCCTTATATTTTTCACGTTTTTGGTTGTAGAATGAGAAGTAAGATGGCAAAAGCACGGTAATTGTCTTATTTAGAATTTTTAACATTAATATTAATGTAAATAAAAAACTCACATGTAATTTTTCATCAGATAATGAGTTGAGCACCACATCGACGCCTTTGCCGTTGGTTTCTTTTCGGATCATGGTCTCGAACGATGTGTCACGGGAATTGCCAATGTGACTGTCTGTAAATATTTTGGGTTTGTGGTTAGGACTCGAACCGAGTCGGCTTTTCGAGCAAGTTACGAATCAAAACTGCACTTCAGTATTACCCTTGAGCTGAGGAAATAGCTTCTTGATGAAGGCTCTCTTCTCGGCGGTGCCGACGGTGGTGAAGACCTCGCAGCCGTAGTGCAGCGCCACGTTGATGGCGGCCTGCCCCACGCCGCCCGAGCCCGCGTGGATGAGCACCGACTCGCCGCGCTTGATATACTACATGTTACCTTTGAGCTGCGGGAAGAGCTTCTTGATGAAGGCTCTCTTCTCGGCGGTGCCGACGGTGGTGAAGACCTCGCAGCCGTAGTGCAGCGCCACGTTGATGGCGGCCTGCCCCACGCCGCCCGAGCCCGCGTGGATGAGCACCGACTCGCCGCGCTTGATATACTACATGTTACCTTTGAGCTGCGGGAAGAGCTTCTTGATGAAGGCTCTCTTCTCGGCGGTGCCGACGGTGGTGAAGACCTCGCAGCCGTAGTGCAGCGCCACGTTGATGGCGGCCTGCCCCACGCCGCCCGAGCCCGCGTGGATGAGCACCGACTCGCCGCGCTTGATATACTACATGTTACCTTTGAGCTGCGGGAAGAGCTTCTTGATGAAGGCTCTCTTCTCGGCGGTGCCGACGGTGGTGAAGACCTCGCAGCCGTAGTGCAGCGCCACGTTGATGGCGGCCTGCCCCACGCCGCCCGAGCCCGCGTGGATGAGCACCGACTCGCCGCGCTTGATATACTACATGTTACCTTTGAGCTGCGGGAAGAGCTTCTTGATGAAGGCTCTCTTCTCGGCGGTGCCGACGGTGGTGAAGACCTCGCAGCCGTAGTGCAGCGCCACGTTGATGGCGGCCTGCCCCACGCCGCCCGAGCCCGCGTGGATGAGCACCGACTCGCCGCGCTTGATATACTACATGTTACCTTTGAGCTGCGGGAAGAGCTTCTTGATGAAGGCTCTCTTCTCGGCGGTGCCGACGGTGGTGAAGACCTCGCAGCCGTAGTGCAGCGCCACGTTGATGGCGGCCTGCCCCACGCCGCCCGAGCCCGCGTGGATGAGCACCGACTCACCGCGTTTGATATTACCCGACATTACCTTTAGAATAAAATATTTATGATCATCTATTGAGAGGAAATATCCTTTCTCAGTTTTATTTTTAAAAATCTTTTATGTTTCTTCGTGTGGTAAAGTCATACTTAATTTATAAAAGAAAGTATTACCAATGCAGAGTACACAGTTGCGTAGACGACGGGCACAGTGGCGGCCTCCACGAAGCTCCACTCGTTGGGGACGCACCAGCTCAGAGTCCTGTCGCCCACCACCATGTTCGTTATGCCACAACTGGCCACCACGGCCATTACCCGGGAACCACTGGAAATAGTGAAATTGTTAGAGAGAGTGATTTGTTTCAGAGTTTGTCAGAGGGGGGGGGCTTTTTTTCCCCGGTGAAATGCTTTATGCACTCGAAGAGGAGGTTCTCTCCGGGTGGTGTGTCGTACTTCCCAACGGCTGGCGAGAAGGTGGCAAATGCCAGCCGCGCCTCCTGGGCTCCGACTAAAACATCGGGGTTTACCTTCGGGGTGTGCCAAAAGGCTCGCGTTTTTTTTTTTTATAATAAGCTAACAAGATGACCTCACTCCACCTGATGGAAAGCGGTAGTGAGATCCAAATATGAGGTCGACAGGCACAATAGACCATATTGAGCCTGTCGCACTCACCCTGAAAGCCCGCTTAAAGAGGAGACCACTGCTACGGCAACAACGAGACAAGGCGTGGAGTCTCGCATTGGTATTGAGCTGTGCGGGTCGGAGTTGGCCAGTCCGCTGGACGGAAGGGCCCCCGTTTCTACGGGTCTCCCAGGCCGGCGGGCTGACCCGCTCCGCCCGCACAATGCCGCCGCTAAGACTCCACTGGTCCGGCGATTGCCGCAAAAATGGTCCCCCCTGGCTCCGGTTCGTACAGTGCTGATCCCGGAACGCGACCTGACCGAGAGAGGCCAGAGTCACTTGGCGGGTTTTACGCAACTGTATGGTGGTAACAGCAACCGGTCGACAAAACGTCTCCCACCTGAAAAAAAAGCGTTGCCCTAAACAGGCCATATATATAGACCCTACCCCCCCTCACAGTGGGTGGCTGACGTGGATCCGGTACACGAGATCCCCCGTCCCTCAGCGGCGGTTGGTGGTGTAATGCCGATGGGAGTGTCCCAACACCCGTCGCCAGCTAGGCACTGCTGGACTCTGGCGCTATTGTGCGGGCAAACACTCGCCGCACACGCCCGGTCCTCATTCTTCACCTTTGAGGGGGAGCAGAAGGATGGTTTTTCCGCTTCCGCTCGGCCGCCTCCTTTCGTGACAAGACATCTTCGCAGAAGGAGGCGACGGCTTTCGAAGCGATTTTTCTCTGGAGCATGCCCTTTAAAATACGAGGCAGCGAGAGGACCGGCTAAAATCGTTCTGGCCGAAGTCCACGATGGGCACGATGATAACGTATGCTCCGTCCGTCTCCTGCGCCAGGCGATAGGATGGAAAGCCGCCTGACCTCTCCAGTCATTGTTTTAAAATCGGACCAAGGGCGTCCAAGATACGCCTACCCGACGAGACTACTACGAGCCTTATTTGCCAAGCATCCAGCATGTCTGAGTCTCTCCCCATCGCCCCGAAATATTCAGGGGTGGAGTGTAGTCCTTGAGCCCGTTGTTTGGCTCTCCACTGCTATACTTTGGCCTGCGCATGAGCCTCTAGGTCAAACCCGGCAAACACGCAAGCCACGTCGTAGCTCACAGTGCGGTAGCACCGCGGCGAGGGAAGGGGCGAACCAGCCCTGGGCGATAGTGGCCTCTCTAGCTATCGTACGATCTAGGTGAGTTAGAGCCCACCTGGGGAAGACCTGCTGGCCCGATATGGGCGCTCCTGCGGAGCTTCGGCTGAGACGTAATTGAGGGGAACCTTTCACCTAATGTATCGGTGGTTGGAAAGGGTTTCCCCCAGCTCGATCTTCCAGCTCGAGTCTTGCATACGTGCTGCTAGAACCGAGGTGGCGAACGTAACGTCCATCACGGACCCCACCTGCTGTCGCACGCACGTTTGAGTAATCCCCCGATTTAAAAGTAATAGCCCCACAGAGATCGCCCAGTCTTGTAACGCAGGACCGCGCCGGTTGCATTTCACAGCCGGGTTGCCCCACGCGACTGCCTTCGCGTTCAGGTCCCCGTCGAGAAGTAGTTGCTCTAACTCACTAAAGGACGATTAGGGGAGAAGTAAACCCCTAGTATGGCAAAATCCCCCCACATGGCGGCTAAACTCCATTCCCCGTCTCGATGACAGTTAGAGAGCGACAGTTCCTAGAGGGTCGGGGTCCCTAAGCCAGTGCGGGGCCACATAATAAGGCTCCGCAATCACCGCTACGTTTACCGACCACTCCACCATCGCCTGCGACAACATGACAACATTACTGTAGAAAGAAACAGACAACATTATTGGTGTTATTCTCCTCCTTCATTTTATCCATGGCAGCGACCGTATCAGCTCCTGGGGCTTCCGACGCGACGTTGGAGAGTGTCTCGGTCCTGATGTTCGCCCTTCCTATCTTCTGTGGAGGATCACAGCTGCGCCCCAGCCATTGTATGGTCGGCCCTCCGTCTGCTTTGCGCGCATACTGCGTAGTGGGGACGACTGGGACAGGCGGCAGCCTTGTATCTGGCTGTACCACATCGCAGGCAGAGGTCCTCACGCATGTATTAAAGACGGGCAGCGCACGCGGGTATGGCCAATTCCATAACAACGGAAACACCGCAGGGGCTGCTCATCGATGACCCTGACGAAGGCCGAGCTGAACCCTATCAACAGCCTTCCACCATCCTTGACGACTTTGGCGGCTGTGATGGGGCATTGTAGGCGGATAGTCCCTACACCCTCACGACCGCTCCGTATGACCCCCGCCTGGACTGAGTAGGAGTGCACGTATCCCTCTTCTCCTTAGCCACTGCGGTTAAAGTAATTACTACGGCGGCCGTCTTGGAGGGAGACAGTACCTTTTTCTTGGAAGCCCTCTTTCTTTTGTTCTTCTGACCTTCTCGCGTCTGTGGCCCATGTATTTGCTGGCGTGGTGGACGGTAAGAAGGGGTTGTCGTTCTCGCCATCATTGGCCTCCGGACTAATGAGAGCCGGTTGAGTCGGCGGTGTTGAGGCTGCAGAGACCATCGTCATTGTCTCTGCCACAGTCTTCTTCCCTTTTGGCTTAGGGGCTCAGGGGTTTCAAAAGAGGCCTCCGATTTTTTGCGGTCTTCTGCGAGTAGTGGCCTCAATGACTTTTTGGCAGCAGGCGGTCTTCTATAGCCCCTCAATCAAAGAGCGGGTGAAGAAGCGGTCTTCTTGCAGCGCCTTGACCGCTCATCATGGTACACCCTGCGCATAAGCGCCTGCAGGCTCTCGGGACCATCTTGTGGCGCCGCTTGACCCGCGTTGGGAATCTCTGTGACATCCATAGGGGAGCCAACGTAGGTGACCCCGCTCTCCTATGCGTAGAGGTGTTCGCCGCACTGGCAACGTGGCAGGGCCTGCCTTCTTCATATCGGCCATGTCTTTGGCCCAGCGGTCCATTGTGGCCTGGACTCGTCGGATCTTATCTGACGATGCTCGCTGTGCCAACTCTACGACTCTGTGGTTGAGAGTCGTCGCAAGCTCCTTTAAGGCCCTTTGAAAGCCTGCTTTTAGATTTCTGGACTTTGTGGTCAGCAAAAGGATATGTTCTAGGTCATTCTCAGTCTTCTTCTTAATTTCTTCGACCGTCAGGTCCTCCATGTCCATCTGACTTTATTTCTGGCCAGACGTAGTGCCTCCAATCTGGCCAATTCCTCCTTCTCTGCCTAGATCCGTAGCTCCTCTTTCTTGGCAGTGTTTAGCTCCCTCAGGGCTGCCGCTCTGCCGATGAAGTCGCCTGTGATGACCCTTGCCTTTGTGTGTAACTTCTATTCTTCCCTGATCTTTGTCAGCAGCTTTAACTGCCCTTGTAGTTAAAGCTGCTGCTGCTTTAACTACAAGGGCTGAGGCTGTCATGATATCAATTTTATATTTTACTGGTTATATAAACCTAAACTAGTTTTTAAGCAAAAATATAACAGATTTGATTAGACAAATTACGAATTTAGCTTAAAAGTAACTCAAGTTAAATAATCAAGGAATTCATATACTTGGGAGCCCTGCCAACAACTTCGAGTCCTTGCACGCACTCCTGGGCGAGCCGGCCCCGCGCCACCGCGTCCAAGGGCACGCGGGCAGTGGTCGTCATGACGTCGCGGAAGTTGAGCGCTGAGCAGTACACCTGCAATCATTCAGACAATAGGGTAAAATTGTCTATTTTTTTTATTTTGAGATGGATGGACTACGCAATTGCAAAGGTACTGTTAAAAAAATGGTTTGATATTAAGAAAACTCCACGAGATATAAAAGTTTTAATAGCACATCGTTTGGGCGAGCTCAAAACGCTTCATACAAATGTCGCAGCACGCTATGACGCACACTGTGTAATAATACTGTATGCATATCGTAAGAACTTATTTCAGCAGTTATTAAAATGTTTGCGTTTATGTATATATTTTCATAGTGTTAACTAATTTTGTAGTTTATAAGTGGCAAAGTATTTTAAAATAATTTTTGCAATTTTGGTAGTAAGTTTATCCATCATCATATTGTATACTTACTTGAATTAAAACACTATCAGGATCTTGGATTTTCTGGTTGGGTTTTATTGGGCCTTGAACCCATCTCAGCGAAGACAAATCTCCAATTGTTATGGCGTTTACGTACGCATGGTCAGCGCAAACCGTGTCCAAATCTGCTAAAAGAAGATGGCGGTAGGTTCCCCATTGTCCCTAAAAATAGCGGAATTAATAGCGAAATTAGTTCAATGATTCGTAACAGGTAACTAGGTATTTCTTAAATAAAACAAATATAAACACTTTCATCACACAGTTTTATTTAAATTTTCTACAGCAATATAACTGTTTGTATGTAACTTGTACAGTCAGGGAATACCAGTCACAACTATCTGTCCGGTGGTTGGTGAACGGTATATGGGTAAGCGACCCCGGCTCCTCGAGCTAAACTATCGACTCAGTCCAAATCATCCGAGGCGATAGTATCCTTCCTCTTGTAAGGATGGGACCGGGAGATGACAAATAAAAGATGTGTCACGGGTGATAGTATATTGTGACTAACTTTATAATTGACTTACACTCTACTTATATAGTACTTAACTTCCCTATGAGTGAGGAAGTGTGTCACACCACTACACTCTCCTTTTCCATCCCTGTCATATGACAAGGATATATCCTTGCTACTCGTGGGAACGCAATAAAACGCCACCTTGTTAAAATAATGCACAAGGCTGAATGGCGGCGACGTGGTCCACAACCCGTCACGTCACGTTTCCCACAGAGGTGAAAAGTGGATCTCTGGAAGTGATATCTGCCTACCCCTCTGGGAAAAATGCGTGATTTTATGAATGTATGTATATTAACT
Organism: Maruca vitrata; assembly: GCA_039566165.1. Taxonomy (NCBI): domain Eukaryota; kingdom Metazoa; phylum Arthropoda; class Insecta; order Lepidoptera; family Crambidae; genus Maruca; species Maruca vitrata. The sequence goes on along the minus strand of CM076933.1, from coordinate 10,884,997 downwards.
TGTTGGTTTGGGTCAAAATGTACATACAAATTTGATGCACTTCGCATAAAAAAATTGCGAAATATTTGGTAGCATTCTTAAAAATATGTATGTAAATGGTACCGCATCAAAATGGTGGTTGTATAATCCCAACTGATATAACTTTAGTGTCAATATGAAAAAAGAAAACTATAATATTATCTATACTAATATTATAAAGAGAAAAGATTTGTATTTTTGTATGTTTGTAATGAATAAACTCAAAAACTACTGGACCGATTGCAATAATTTTTTCACCATTAGAAAGCTGCATTATTCAGAAGTAACATAGGCTATATTATAGTTTTAAAAAAATTAGGGATCCTTACTAAAACTCCAATAATGTAACCCAAGGTGTAAAAAATAGACCTGAAAAATTATTTACGTCGCCTGCGCTGCGAAAACTATTGAAGATAGAACAAAACCATTTACTAAGACTTTGCAGAACTCATCATTATCTACAAAAAGTGTCGCGACAGCATATGCCTAAATATTATAGTTATGTCACAGCAAGCGGTTTTTGTTCTAAAATTTTAATTTATATGCCGCCGCTTGAAAGGGCTCTTTATTTGTACCTTGGTATTAATCCTTATCAAAATAAGTTTGTATATATTCAAGACGGCTTCAATGCCTTTTTATAACTTTTTGAATTATTCAATTCGGACATTTAATTCGGAAGATATCACGAGTTTAAAAATGCAAGTATTAGAAAAAAGTCGCGTGGTTTCCGCCACCGCGCTCAGCTAGCCAGCATGCGATGTAGGCTCCATGTAAGCGTCACTGGGGTACGGGGGAGTCAATGTAATATGTAATATAATATATAATATATAATAATATTATAAAGAGGAAAGGTTTGATTTTTTGTTTGTTTGTTTGTTTCGAATAGGCTCCAAAACTACTGCACCGATTTGAAAAAATCTTTCACTCTTGGAAAGCTACACTATCCCTGAGTGTCATAAGCTTTTTTTAGATAAAAAAAATAGATTTCTTTTACGGGTTAAAATATATTACACAGAGATAGAGATATCCCCGAAGCGAAGCGAGGGCGGGTCGTATAATATATAATAATATTATAAAGAGGAAAGGTTTGATTTTTTGTTTGTTTGTTTGTTTCGAATAGGCTCCAAAACTACTGCACCGATTTGAAAAAATCTTTCACTCTTGGAAAGCTACACTATCCCTGAGTGTCATAAGCTTTTTTTAGATAAAAAAAATAGATTTCTTTTACGGGTTAAAATATATTACACAGAGATAGAGATATCCCCGAAGCGAAGCGAGGGCGGGTCGCTAGTATCCAATAACTTGTAAAAAAAAATCAGGTCTTCATCAACATCAATCAAACATGGTTACCAATGCTGGAGCACGGATCAACTCTAAACTAGGGCGATCAAGCCTTAGTCAACCACGCTGGCCAAGTTAGGGTTGGCCGACAACAAAACCTGATAATTTCGTAGGTTTGCAGGTTTTCACACGATGTTTTTCTACACCTCTAAGACATCGAATAATCGTACATATGCAAAATAAATCACTTACATCCTGGAAAACGTTGATAGCCAAATCTTTATCTATTTGCTCCTCATAAAATTGGAGGTCCGAGCGGAAGGGCGGCGCCGCGGGGTCGGCAAGCAGCAGCGCGCACACGGCCTCACCGCCGGGCTCCTTGCGCAGGCAGTTCGCCAGCCCCAGCAGCCCGCTCAGCCGCTCGTGCTGGCTGTACAGGACCACCTTCTGGCCTTCCTTCAATTCCTCCTTGACTTTGTCAATCCACTTAAAAGAATCGTCGTGAGTGACAATTTTGACGAACTTGGCCGGGCGAGATCTGACTTTCAATCTGAAAATTTTGATTTTGATGAGATGTCTGATTTTATTTATTGGGACTAATGATAGCCCCGCATAGCGCTTTCACTTCATCAAAATAATGCGATTTTAGTAGGACCATTCGAAAGTATTCACTAACCTGAGGAGGACGACATACTCCGAGCCGGTGTGGTGGATGGTGATTATGTTATACTTTTTGGAGTACCGCTTTGGGTCCGGGCGGTGCGTCTCCCTGCTGATGATGAAGCACTTGTTCCGGAGAGTGGCTAAGCCTTGTTGGAGGACCTAAAAATAAATTGTTTTGGTAAAACTAATTTACGGAAATGAAGGTATCGGCTTATCCGAAACCAGAAGAATACAGCCACCTCAGACCCAAGGACATTATTGCATTAATGCAATTGGTCTTCAGGGAGCAGGTGTATAAAGGTTAGGGGGGGTGTAGGGGTAACACAAAAGATCTCTGAAGGTCGACGTGAACCGGTTAGCCGGTCCCCACTACAAGATAAGATAAGATAAGGTATCGTCTTCTCAATTTTATCTCTGTCTTAGTATTGAGCATTTAGCACTAAATACACCAATTAACTCTTAGTATTGAATACAGTGATTTTGTTTATTATAAAGAAACCATGTTAGTCATTATTATAAAATCTTTCACCGAATGTTGTAGTTCTGTAGTACTCATACACCTTGCGACACTCATAAGGAGGTCTGCGTGTCAGCTCATCAGCAATAATAATACCAATACTCACATCCTGCCTTTCCAAAATATTAGCGCTGATGAACATCACAGCATTGGTTTCTCCGCCCAGCTTCTTGCTCACAGTGATGTTGGATGGCATTTTAACAGGCTCCTCGGAGACCAGCAGCAGCTCGGCCTGCACCAGCGGCAGGTCTCCGAGGATGTCGCTGATCTTGCCGAGGAGCGGCTCCAGGCTGTTGTTCTTGTACTCGGCGTCCATCAGCTCAATGGCTTTATACTTGTACGTTTGCAGGTTTTCGTGCATCAGTTGAATGTTAACGCGAAGGATTTCTTCAATCTGATAATTTAGAAAATATGTAAATTCTGGCGGCCGCCCGCGACTTCGTCCGCGTATTATTAGGTTTTAGTAGCAATGATGTATTAAAATAGCCTACATGCCTTGTAAAATTTGTAACTTATTAGTGAAAGTTCCGTCAACGTTCTCCCATACTACGTTTAACCCCCCCCCCTCAATAACTCCTATCAAAAAGTAGCGGTGGTCTTTCCGGTGTGCCAGATACCTCTATACCAATTTTTATAAAAATCTATAAACACGTAAAAGATCTCCCATACAAATTTTCACCCCTCCAATGAACCATGGGGGTTGAATTTTTAAAAAAAAATGGTTGCCTGTAAAGTCGGTTTTACGGGCGAAGATTTTACGTGTCAACGTCTAATTCTCTAGTGCTAGTTACACTTTTTCATAAGTGACTCCCAGCCGCAACCTAATTTAAGACGTTGGCACGTCAAAAAGTAGCCCATGTTATTCCAAAGTGCCAGCTACCATCATACTAAATTTGATGAAAATCGGTTCAGACGTTTGAGCGTGAAAGAGTAACAAACATCCATACTCACAAACTTTCACGTTTTTAATATTATTAGTAAGGATTTGGATGGATGAGGTCCAAAAATATGGTTATCGTTTGTCAAATATTACAAGTGTAAAGGAAATAAAAACGGCAGGTATTCATAATTTATCAGAATAGTTATTTTGCTAAAAATATGCGTTGCTACCTAAAATTGCTTCATCTAGATTATTTTTATGATATTCACCTTCATCTTGCTATTCCCAAAGTTTGGTATGAAAACGTTTCTCTCCAAGACTGGAACTCCGAGTGGAATCTTTTTAGAAATAGGACTGGCGTAAAGTCCTCTGATCTCTACTCCACCAGCTCTGAAACGAATTTGTGAAAAGAATGAACAGTATAGGAAATGCGCTTCTAGTAGCAAAAGTAGACATGGTACCAACTCCTTCCCAGGTTGGCACAAAATTGTGAATATTGAAATTTTGTTAAATTACTATGCAAAGTAGCTGTCTGTTCTTTCTCTTAGGTTACCTGATGACATCAGCATTATGGTATACGCGAGCTTCGAAAGACTGCTTCGGACAGTCTGGGTTCATCTTAGAAGTGGCGTACTGATGCATTTCAGTGTCGATGGAGAGCCTGTCGATCCTGGTGGGCACGAAGAGGCCGCGCGTGTCCTCGCCGATGATCTTGAGCTGCAGCATGCAGTCCATGAAGGTGACCCAGTTGTTGACCCAGGCGAGGCGGCCTCGGGAGCCTTCCACGTTGCAGCCTATCACCCCGCGGAACAAACCGCTGGCGGAACAAAAATAAAACGTAGTTTTGATGAAGCTGGTAGGTATTCTCATTATATTTATGAAAAAAAAAACAAACTTTTTAATAAACTTTAAGTAAAACAAACTTTATTGTATTGAAGTTAATCAATTCATTCCAAAAGTTTAGGAAAATTATTTTATGCAGGCGCCGTTAGTTCCTAATATCATCACCATTGTTATGGATGAAGACATAGAAAACATTGATTACTGCAACCTCTCATAAGTCTCGGATTCACCTGTGTTGCATTCCTCTGAGCCGCAGCTCCTTGTAGAAGTCCTTGGTGAGCAGGTGCCAGGCTGCGGGTGCGGGCCGCTCCGGCGCAGGCGCGAGCGCGCGGTATTCCTGACCCACGTTTTTCTTTGCGTAGATACGACCGGTTACTATTGATGCACCGCTCTCTACTATCTGTTTCAGAAAAAAATATATTTATAAGAGGGTAATTCCCCTGAAAATAAGTAACAACAAAATGGCACGTCAGTCCTTGATTCTTGAATTACTAACCTTACCGACTTGTAATATAATTTTTCGTATGTTATTCTAAGATATAATTCTGTGTACGAGAAATCAAAAAGTGCTATAAATCTTTACCTCAAAGTTTCCGCTACCTTTCTGGATCATAATAATGAACTTTAGTTTTCCATCCTTGGTGATGTTAGTGGCCCTTAGGAAGCGCACGTTCTCGAAGACCACCGACACCTCGGTGTAGAGCTGGCCCATCATCATAGCCAGCGTCTCCCACACGAGGACTAGGTAACCAGTCGCCGGGAACAAGTTGCGGCCTTAACCAATATAAAGATCATTAAGGGCAAATTTTTCAATAGCTAGATAAAACTTAACGGAGGAATAAACTATAAGCCGATAAAAATAAGGACACGTCACTACTGACACTCACTCTTAGAAATAAAACGCCTATAATTTGGTCGTCTTAAAGTTTAAGTCACCTATTAGTTTTAACTGGCCATTGAAAAATCGGCCCTAAAACTACAAAATATCGTATCGTTGGCAGTTAAGCATGATTTCTAAGGGATTATAGTTATGTTGGTACAGCGGATTAACATCGCTGCCAGGCGTAACCTTGAATTTGGACTATTGTTGTAAAATTTACTTGTCCTAATTTTGAGAAGACCAAGATATTTATAACAGTAGCTTATCAGATTGGTATAAAAACTTACCACCAACTACGTGTCCGGCCAAATACTCGTAGTCATCTTCTAAAATGGAGATTTTGACAGTTCGCTCTCCGGAACTTATCTTGTCTTGGTCTTTGAATATCGGCACGCACCTATTAAAGATTATTTTTTATCATTAAGAAGAACAGCAAAAGCAATAAACAACTTAACTCTGGTTCTTGAAAGTATCAGTTACACATTCTTAAGCATATCAAAAATAATGGTAATTGTATTCTCTTGCCAGTCTCGAAGCTCTCTTCATTATAGAGCTATACAGTAAAACCAGTATATCCACTCACCAGTCTTCTCTGTGGTCCCACTCGACCAAGTGCGAGATCATCGGCGTGCCCTGCGACACCGGGTACGGGACGTGCGGGTAGAGGCGCGCGAGCTGCGGGTTCAGGCCCGCGCAGTACAGCCTGGGACAAGATAACATCATCAAATACCTCATACAATGAGACGAAGATGTTCTGCCTGATTTCTGATAAAGTGGACTCCACTCACTGGCCCAGCGCATCGAAGAGCCCATGCATGCTGTCCTCGGGGTCGTTCCGGGTTAGAGGGATGTGGAGGACGTCCTTGGGGAGCGCGAGATGCAGCGCCTGCAGCGGGCCGCGCGGTAACAGCTCCACGGCAACTGCATGTGCCGGCAGGAGCCGGGTCGCCTCCGAGAACAATACCGGGCTCTGTGTGGAGATACACGGAAGAACTTTTAACTTCAGTAGCATAGTATGAATCGCGCCTATCGCCTTATTGTGAATCGCTTCCATTACACCAAGCGTGCCTTAATCTCACCATGAGGTTGTTGGCGTGGTAGTCGGGGGACGACAGGCGGGCGCGCGCGCCGCCCCACTGCGCGCGCGGCAGCGACGAGCTCAGCCAGCGCGCGGACCTGCGCCGGGGCGCCGGGATCACGCGCCGCAGCGACTCCAGCAGGCCCAAGCCTGTTCACATCAATTATGATAAAAAATTAAGGTAAAAAAATCTTTAAAAACAAGCTTTTATTTAAATGCGCTAAAAAGAAAAAAATAAACTTTTACACTATAACTTTACTGTCAACTTATAACATTTCAAATTCAACATATTTGACACAATTTATATGTTTTAAAAGCTTGTCGCGAGATTTAAGTACCTACTCGTAATTTTAAAAGCAAGTTTTAAAATACCTGCCTATTAAAAATTTTAAACTAAGAAAGTAAATACGAGTACTTAAATCTCGCGACAAGCTTTTAAAACATATAAATTGTGTCAAATATGTTGAATTTGAAATGTTATAAGTTGACAGTAAAGTTATAGTGTAAAAGTTTATTTTTTTCTTTTTAGCGCATTTAAATAAAAGCTTGTTTTTAAAGATTTTTTTACCTTAATTTATTTTATACTTTTTAGTTTTCACCTTGTAAGTTCCTAAGTCTGTTATTTAATTACTGAGTTGCTATGGCTATCTTCCGGCTCCATCATCAGACCCTGGTTACCATCTAGCATCTAAGTACTCATCTAGGCGAATCAAACGAGCCCAAACTCGATGGGGTTGTGTCGTTTAAGTACTGAGTTCCTTTGGCTGTCTTCCGGCTCCATCATCAGACCCTGGTTACCATCTAGCATCTAAGTACTCATCTAGGCGAATCAAACGAGCCCAAACTCGATTTGGTTGTGTCGTTTAAGTACTGAGTTCCTTTGGCTGTCTTCCGGCTCCATCATCAGACCTTGGTTACTATCTAGCACCAAAGTACTCATCTAGTCGAATGAAATGAGTCCAAACTCGATGTGGTTATGTTATTTAATTACTGAGTTGCTATGGCTATCTTCCGACTTCATCATCAGATCAGCTCCATGTTATAATAATATTGCATTGTCATCGGATATACACGTGCATGCAAAATTTCAGCTCAATCGGTTGAGGGCAAGTGCCTTAAAATTGAGTTATAAAATTCCACCCGAACACACAAACATACATACATACATACATACATACATTGCAAGTTAAATAAAAGCTTGTAATAAAAGGATCTAGCAATGCTGAACATTCTTAAATTAGTTTCAAAAAAAATTTTAAAATGCACGAGACGGATATATTTCATTCTATTTCATTCTTTATGTTCCAGAACGATTATAAGAAACCATGTTGGTACCAGCTTCAGCGACGTGTTCGGAACGGCAAGCGATGTTGGAGCACGGAACCTCCTCGGCGTGGACGCCCTGGGCCACGAGCTTGGTCACGAAGCTCTTGATGACGTCAGCGGGGCCGGAGATGGTGCTTGAGTCAGGGCCGTTGGGACAGGCAACTTTGATTTCGGGCGGGCACATAACCTTTACCTGAATGTAATAAACGTTAATACTCATCATTTCTATTTCGTATTATATTTTGACAGATTTTTCTTACAAAGAAACTGAACCTTTGGTTTCTTCAATTTTTTATTAAGAAATTACCTGCGCATAGCCCAGGCCCACATCTGCCGACCCCATGCACGTTGCCTCGAGACAGGCCTGTCCGCGGCAGTAGGCCGCCAGCACCGCCTGCTGCGCGCTGAGGCTCCCGTCGGCGTACGCGCAGCACAGCTCGCCCGCGCCGTGACCTGAGGCGAGGAACATCAACATTTTTCGAAATGATCATCATTAACGAAAAAGACTTAAATAATTATCGATGCCTGTTGAACGTGGTATACAATCACTTTTAACATAAAACACCCTTAAGAGACTACGGATATATAAATAAATGATACCTATAATGAAATCCGGTTCGATCCCAATAGTTTTGAGCACGTCGATGAGACCGATCTGGACAGCTATAGTTCCAATGAGCGAGTGCACGATATTCTCGCTCTTCTGCATGATGATTTCTGTTAAGTTGATGCCATTGGACTCGAGGGCTTTGTGGCATCTAGAAAATAAATTATGATTAAAACTATGTCTTGAGAAAGGCAATATAGACATAGTAAGTAACTTGTGAATAAATGCATCCAACTTTTACGAATGCTAGAATGTAAATAAAGTGCAGAACTGACTTTTGTATGGCAGCAGCGAAGACGGGTATCGTCATGAGCTGGCGCGCTGCGCCGGCGCTGCGCGGCCCCGCGCCCGCGCACACGAGCCACAGCTCGCGGCGCGTGCCCGCGCAGCGCGCGGAGCCGCGCGACACCGACCCGAGTTGAGGGGGCTGCGATTCTGGGGAACAGTATCATTTGTATTCTTAATTTCTTCGCCATCAAAGATTTCCATCCAAAAATAACTAAATCCAAAAAAATCCTGTAAAAAAACTAGCCAAGTCTCGATGGAGCAGATTTCTCATCTCTAAAAAGTAATGAAGTCTAGACAAAATCGTGCCAAACCTAAAGTTCCTTACTGCCATTTCGTCATTATTATAGTTAGTGTTGTGTGACTTGGCCGTTGAAGGGAACACAAGAGTACATAACCAGGTTATCCGTAACAATATTATACCAATCTGTCGCCAGAACCGCTACCTATTGACGATGAAAAATTGCCAATTGGACAACGTTGAATGAATAACAAGTGAAAATTAAGGCTTGATACTGGTTTTGTACCCTTGAGTACCCTTCCACGGCCAAGTCACACAACACTAACTATAATAATGAAGAAATCGCAGTAAGGAACCTTAGGCTTGGCACGATTTTATCTAGATTTCATTACTTTTTAGAGATGAGCAATCTGCTCCATCGAGACTTGGCTAGTTTTTGTACAGGATGTTTTTGATGGGATTTCACTTCTTTTTGTAGAAGCAGCTAACCAAATTAAATATTTTTTGTATAGGCGGTATGGCGTTTTTTAATATTTTTAGACGACTTTATAGGGCTGTTGTTTTCTAATCAGGATCACCAGGTACTCAAGATCTTCGATTATCGTAGTTTTTATAGTTATACCTTTATGTGACTATTAAACCCTAACTCTGTACCAAATTTCAGCGCTCTGAGTTTATGGGAAGTACTAGATCTATTTTGATGATCATGAGTAGGTGAGTGTGTGAGTGAGTGTCATAAATGCGAAACTTTGCTTTCGATTTACTTCGGAGCTATAAGTCCCACAGACTTGAAATTTTGGATTTTAAGTATGTTATCATAGGTTACTTGATGATAAAAATTTCAGCGTTCTGGTCTTACCCAGAGGTTCTCAAATAGGGGCCTGAAAATGCGGCGAAATGGTTCCAGCATGGTACAGCAGTATTTGCTTCGCGCTCGACTTGGCGGGGGCACTACCGTGCCCCCAGATTAAATCTAGGCAAAATACAATTCAGTAGGTAAATTAATTAATCTTTATGTGGAATTAATTATCTACCTGCACGGTTTTGGTATAGTAAACCAAGGACAAATCTTTGGACATAATGATGCTGTGGATTCGTTTAGGCTCAACAATAATAAATTTATTTTCCCAGAGTTTGCTTACCCAATAAAGTGTATCCTCTATAATTATGTCCAGTGATGTCTTCGTCGTGGATAGAGTGAAACAAGCGGACGAGCTCGACGTCGACCGGTCTCGACTCCAGCTCATCCAGAATCCTGGCTACAGCTGCTTCGGTCCGCCCGGACGCGCAGACGAGGCGGGGCAGGTCGTCAGTCGGGATTCCGTTATTTATCTACAATATTTAATGATATGTTCTATTAAATCGAATTTTGATCGTAGCGTTTAATCTCAACGGACATTATAAACACATTGTTCATCCAGGACCATACGAATCAAAATTGGTCTCCTCTTTTCGATATAGTTGAGATGAAAGTTTCGCAGGAAAACTGGATCCAACACACATTTTAAGGAACGGGGGATATGCAACTAACTTAAGTACGATAGTATTCATAAAAATATCATTGACAACCCAGCTCAGTTTTGGACTTATGTAAAAGACAAGAAGAGGGATCGGAGATCAGCCGGTACTTATACACATAATGGGCATCAGTTTACGGTTCAGTCCGCGGCAGACGCTTTTGCTGATTACTTTAGCTCGGTATTTCTTGCTGAAGCACCTCGTTCGAGCCCCATCGAAGCTGCCCGTGTAGGGGATACTTCGGCAGATTCCACTTGTATCTCCATTTGTTCGGTCGGTGAGGCTAATTGGAAACTAGCAGTAGGACGGCTCAAGGCGAGATCATCAACAGGACCTGACAGTAACCCTGTGCATTTTGCACAGGATTGCAGTTCGGTCCTTGGGACACCACTCTTATTTATTTATAATATAACCTTGAGTCACTCAGTGTATCCGGAATCTTGGAAATTGTCAAGAGTGACCCCAGTTCCTAACAGCGTGTTCACACCTAGCGGCGGCACCTATTTCACGGCGGTTACGCTTCATCGAACCTACCCGCTTAGCGCATGCGCCGCATTCTACAGCGCAGGTCCGTCCATGTTAGAAATATGAACGCAGCACGCGGCGAAATCGCGGCAATATCGCAGCGTGATCGCGGCGAGCACGTGGCGATATCGCGGCGTGCACGCTGCGAGCTCGCGGCGATATCGAAATCGCCCAAAAATCGCTAGTTGTGAACAGGCACTAAACGCGTCACCCACGCGGGAAATAGCGTATCGAGCTTTAGACCAATCGCTGTCTTATCAGTTTTCGCCAAGATTTTTGAGATTATTTTGTGCTGCCACATTAACAACCAGATTGAAGGTTCCTTGCACGACTGTCAGCATGGATTTCTCTCGATCTGTTGTTTCTAACCTCATCGCTCATGTGGACTATACATACTCCGAAATGGATGCTGGTAGACAGGTGGATACGGCCTACTTTGATTTTAAAAAGGCATTTGATTTTATCGATAATAATATCCTACTACAAAAGTTGGCCAAAATTGGGTTCTCTCCAAAACTGTTGGAATTATTTTCCAGTTACCTGCACAATAGGTGCCAGTTTGTGAGAGTTGATGGTTTTGATTCGAACACCTACTTCACAAGATCCGGTGTAAGCCAAGGTAGTACTCTGGGTCCGATACTGTTCTCAATTTTTATAAACGATCTTCCTGAATGTGTTAATTCGTCTAAGTGTTTTCTGTTTGCGGACGACCTTAAATTAAGTCTAGGAATTGTTGATAAATCCGATTGTAGAGCACGTCAAGCTGATATCTGTGCTGTTGATGAATGGAGTAGGCATAATTACCTCCCTTTCAATTCTGACAAATGTAAAATAATTACTAATACTCGGTAACGAAATCCTCTTGACAGTGATTATAATCTGCATGACGTGCCCATGGAAATGATTGGTAAAATTAGAGATCTAGAACTACTAAAGGACTCCCAGTTGGACTTTCATGAGCATATTTTGACAATGTGTAAAGCTGCAATAAATAGTTAGATTTTGTTATAAGAACTTTTGCACAGTTTGACAATCCGAGAGTTGCAACACTCCTTTATAATGCTTATGTTCGCAGCAAGCTCGAATTTGGTGCATTGTTTGGGCTCCGCATGAAAACAAGTACCGTTTAATTGTGGAGAGGGTACAGAGAAAGTACGCTCGTTGGCTTTATAAGAAAACATTCGGATACTTTCCATTTTTGTACCCGTCACTGTTTGTTTTAGGTATGGTTAATATGAACAGTCTAGAGCTACGTAGAAATGTACAACTTTTGGTGTACTATTTATCTATGATTCGCAACAAAGTGGATTGTCCAACGATACTGGGTCAAGTAGCGCTATTAGCTCCAAAGCGTCTCGGTTGGGACTAGGACGGGACTGTGCGCCTGCGCCTGCTGCAGCCCCCGCGGCCGCGCACCGCTTACGCTGCGAACGCACCTACTACCCGTGCATTTAAACTTATCGCTGACATGCTCGCCCATGACTATGGAATTGATTTAAAAGCTGACCACTTTGGATCTTTAATTAGGAAAGCTTATAAATATATAGAATACTAGCTGTGCCCGCGACTTCGTCCGCGTGGTCTACATGATTTTACATATAAATTTTTTTTTCCCAGTTATTCCTGTTCCCTTGAGAATTTTACAATATCGCGTTACGCGTTACTTGCAAGTAAGCTTTACGTTTATTAAGGTACTTGCATGCCAAATTCCAATCATCTATCTTACGCGGTTTAGATATTTTCATACAAAAGTTTTTACTGCTAACTTCTGTTCCCGTAAGAATTTTTTGATATCCTGTTCCAACTAAGCTTTAAGTTTACTATGGTACCTGCATGCCCAATTTAAAGCATCTAACTTAAGCGGTTTAGAGCTTTCATACAAAAATATTTTCCCGCTTATTCCCGTTCCCGTAGGAATTTCGGGAATTCCTTTCTTAATGTTCTAAGTGTTCTCTACCGTCTAACTCTTTAATGGGGAATGCTCTGAAGAGCTATTTCAGCTAATCCCTTTTTCATACAAAATGATTTTCCCGATTATTCCCGTTCCCGCGAGAATTTCGGTAATTCCTTTCTTAGTGCACCTCTACAGTACCTAAGCTAGGTCCCTTCCAAATTTCAAGTGCCTACGTTTAGCCGTTTAGGCTGTGCGTCGATATGTCAGTCAGTGAGTCAGTTTCGCCTTTTATACACCGTGTAGTGATTGTTTTCCCGTGGCGGAACGATTTGCCTTTAGTAATACTATCGAATCATGCAATTTAATCCGCGAAAAAAAAATCGAAAACGAGAAAAGCTATCGTTCTTTTATAAGATGTGACGTAATCAAGTACTGCTTGCCGCATGAAATCGATGCTTAAAGCTACAGAAGCTCGAAGCCCTAAGTCATAAAGCGGCTCGAACGTGCTTTCGAGTTTCGGTTAAACCTTTCGTAAAACCGGCGTTTATTGATTTTAACAAAAAAGAACTGCACAAATCTATTGTACTACTAAGATAGAATCATTTTACTGCGGGAAAACAACCACTAAAATTTCACGGTGTATATGTTACGGTTAATACCCGAAGTGCGGCTACACCTAGGTTTAGCCGGCTAGAACTAGGTGTAGCCACTTACTCTTGGCTAAACCTAGGTGTAGCCGATTGTTTTCGGCTTAAACTAGGTCTAGCCTTCATCATGCCGGCTACAACTAGGTCCAGCCATTCCATGTCGGCTAATACTAGGTTCAGAGAATCCCTGTTGGATAAAACTTAGATGCGAGTCCCGCCAAGCCTTCCGTCCTTCCCCGCGTCACACTCAGGACTCACAGCATCTGCAGCAGCAGCGCGGGGTGGAGGGCGTAGCGAGACACGCGCCTCTGCAGGTTGTGAGCACCAAGTGCTGCTGATCTACTGCAGGTCTACTAGCGAGTGTGACTCATAGCGTCTGTACATAGTTGTAACTGCCTCGTTGGTCTATTGGCAGCAAGCGCTGCGTAAGGACCGAGAGGTCCCCGGTTCGAGACTGCGGTCGGTGAAAATTTGTGTGAGTTTTTCTGTAATGAAATTACTTAGCCCGGAGTTAGGAAGTTGGCGGTTGAACGCCCGTGCCTCGGAAAGCACGTTAAGCCGGTGGTCCTGCGCCCGAACTCTCATCGGTCATGTCGGATTGCCGACTCATCAAATTATGAGAGTAGGGGAAAAGAGAGTGCACTTGTGAGATGCTGTGAGTCCTGAGTGTGACGCGGGGAAGGACGGAAGGCTTGGCGGGACTCGCATCTAAGTTTTATCCAACAGGGATTCTCTGAACCTAGTATTAGCCGACATGGAATGGCTGGACCTAGTTGTAGCCGGCATGATGAAGGCTAGACCTAGTTTTAGCCGAAAACAATCGGCTACACCTAGGTTTAGCCAAGAGTAAGTGGCTACACCTAGTTCTAGCCGGCTAAACCTAGGTGTAGCCGCACTTCGGGTATTAGCCGTAACATATATATAGATGTTAATTTTAATTGCAATACATGACTTACTTGAATCTTTAAAACTTTAAGGCATAACTATATCGAAATAAAAAAATAGTCAAATACCCTATTATGATCTTGAATTTTATAAAAATATGTGAAATATGTGTTCCTTCCTATATTTTTCTTATCTAGACACGCGGAAGCGTGTCAAGCCAAGTTCAAGAAACAGAACTGGCGAGCCGCACCGTGTGTAATATTACACGAACCATTTGGAACCACTTTTGAACCCCTCATAAATCAAAAACTATTTCACATAAACGTATCAAATTTGGCTCATATATTGTGACTTGCGAGATAAATATGTGTTATAAATTTCATAAGCTTATCTCAAACAGTTATTTAGATATTAATGTCCAAAAATCCTCATTTTTATCATTGACTGACTGACAGATCAAAATTCTAACCCAGTTCCAAATGACCTAGAGAGTTAAAATTTGGTATGCAGATAGGTAATTACATGAATACAAAGGAAAAAATAAAAAACTGGCAATTTTTTAATAATTAGGTTTTTTTTTTTATTTTTATAAGAGGCTAACAAGATGACCTCACTCCACCTGATGGTAGCGGTAGTGAGATCCACATATGAGGTCGACAGGCACAATAGACCATGTTGAGCCTGTCGCACTCACCCTGAAAGCCGTGAAAAAGGAGACCACTGCTGCGGTTAGGATCTATTATGAACGCTTAACATAAATACCTGATTAGTACCTAATCACGCCTCTATACCGGGGAAGGCAGAGCACTAAGTATATATTTAGGTATACATACTTACTTATTTACAATATAAAGAGTAGGTACTTATAGTCGGTTTTCATATTTATTACTTAGGTTTATACCCCGTAAACGTAGGAAAATACAGTAACTGATTCAATTGTTTTATATTTATAAAGTCTAGTTTTAGTTTTGAATTTGTCGATTTCAAAGGACCTACGGCGTTACGATGATATATACTTTTCTACAAAAAGTAATGATATCCAATCAAAAACATAAATGTGAAATGAGAGCCAAGTTCAATATTATGATAATTGCCTTGGTTGTTGACTTCAACGACAAAAGAAGTGAGATCTAAATGGGTGCCAAGTTCAATGGTCAACCCTGAAATTTATTTATAAGTAACACTATAACATACCTATCATATCTTCTTATAACATAAGATAATCTATGGTGGTAGCCTATGAAGGTCTGTCTTGGCTAGTTTTCTTTAGTTAGTTAGTTAGTAGTCTAGTTAGTTGTCTTGGTTAGTTTGGTATTTGTCGGTATTTTTTATTTTATAATTCCGAAAATTTGGATTGTTGGTAGAAACTAGCGAGCGAACATAATAATACGTTGGTAGGTTTATAGAAACTAGCCAAGACAGACCTTCATAGGCTACCACCATAGATTATCTTATGTTATAAGAAGATATGATAGGTATGTTATAGTGTTACTTATAAATAAATTTCAGGGTTGACCATTGAACTTGGCACCCATTTAGATCTCACTTCTTTTGTCGTTGAAGTCAACAACCAAGGCAATTATCATAATATTGAACTTGGCTCTCATTTCACATTTATGTTTTTGATTGGATATCCCTGTTACACAAACCTTATCTTTTGCAATGTTCTTGAGTAGCACGTGTGCGTTGGCGCCTCCGAAGCCGAAGTTGTTGATGGCGGCCAGGCCCCTGCCCCACGGGGCCGGCTCCGTCACCACCGCGAGCCTGCCGTCGGAGAGGGCCGCGATCTCCGCGCGCGGCGTGGAGTAGTGCAGGTTGGGAGGGATCATACCAGTGCTGTAGGCTATGCACATCTGTAAGTATACTAGTAGATTTCTTACCTGAACTAACATATTTTAGGGAATCGTATAATTGATAATCGTTTAGAGTTTTGTTGTCAACCTTCACAACGGAACAGACGCCCGCCGCGGCCTCGGTGTGCCCGATGTTGGACTTGACGGAGCCGAGGCGCAGCGGCGCGGCGCGCGCGCGGCAGAACGTGTCCACCACCGCCGCCAGCTCCTCGGGGTCGCCCACGCGGGTACCTGATGACAATCACATAGAAGGATTTAATATGAAAAAATGCACTAGAGGTGTATCAATGATATGGAGCGTACAGAGGTAGCTGACGATTCTTTAACGCGTAATTTTAGGTCTTAATTGGAGGCGCATCTAATTTTAATTTAGGACCCGTCCAAGGTACGCTACATAACCAGGAGGTTATGTCAAGAGAATGAAAAATAAATGTTTTTTTCAGCATAGCGGGTTCTAGTGACAAATTTCTCATATCACATTATACCTATTTACTGCTCAAAGAAAATTGAGAACTGATGAACATCACCGAAAATTGCCTCTTACTATTCTTAGTGATATACCATAATAATACGAAGGGATTTTTGTAAGTCTACACTGTAATCTAGCTCGACTGAATTAGACAACTTAGCACTTATGTAGCCCGAATAATGTGATAAACAAAAAATATTACCTGTGCTGTGAGCTTCCACGAATTCCGTGCTGGAGGGCGGGATCGCGCACTCCTCGTAGAACTCCTGGAGAAGCAGCTTCTGGACGTTACCAGCAGGGTACGAAATACCCCGCTCTTTGTAACCGTCACAATTGGTTTTTGCGTGGACGACCTGGGCGTATACTCTGGCAAGTATATGAGTTTGGTTAAATATATATAATATATCATGGAAGCACGTGAAGCAATTCAGGTACAGGTATTATAACCATAGATGTAGATTAAAACTGATTCCCAGCTCTGTCTTAAAGCACAAACTTTTCTGATTGGAAATCATACCCTTCCTAGCTAAGGCTGGAGGCTTTTCAAGCCAAAAAGTAAAAAGGGGTATCCTTTTTACCGCAGTTGCGTGTTTGACCATAATACCATACAACTCAAATATAATAAACAAAGTTATGAAATATAATACCTTCTGGAATCCTTGGCCTTCTGCAAGAAGCAGACGACTACAGCCTCTGAGCGAGCGTAACCGTTGGCTTTGTTATCAAAAGATTTGCATTTTCCGTCAAGACATAATACGCCCAATCTGAAAATAGCGACCGAAATCTACAGTTTTTATTTGCCATTAGTTACTAGGCGGTAGGCCCGTACCATCTGTAAATTTTCCTTTTTAATTAATAAATGTTATTGTCGGAGAAGACCGAGGGACCTTAATAGGTAAGCTAAGTTTCGACCGTAGAGATCGATAACCTGTCGGACGCCTTAGCTACCGTGGGGGAGGCAAAGATGCGAAGACCTACGACGCTAGCTCCAAGTCGGCAAAAGGCAGAGTTGCGCAGCACAGACATTCTTTACTGTTACCTTGCAAACTGCAAAGACACACGGGGGTGCAGACACAAGTTGCATCCCCCTACAATAGCAGCGTCGCAGTTTCCATCTCTGATGGCTCGGTAGGCGTTTTCGATGGCGTAAAGAGAGCTAGAGCAGGCGGAGTCGAGAGCGTAGGACGGGCCCGTGATGCCGAGCCAGTATGAGATGCGGTTGGCTAACATAGCCCGAGAACACCTGCGGACAAATATAAATAACTAGCTTTTGCCTGAGGTTACGGTTACCTGAAGTAGTTTACTCGCTTTTTGCAAATAATTGCAAAAAATATCAAAAAAGTATGAACAGGATTATCTTATTTGGGCACTACTTGTAACTTTTGGTACCGTTCAGGATGACCTTACTCTAACCGATGGCCGTACGGTTCACATAATAAATAATGCCTTGGTCGCCAGATACAACAGACCCTATAGATGAGAGGCCTGCATTGATACCGTTCCATGCCCCGCCTGGGAAGTCCGAGATTATAGAAGGGCGAAAAGACATGCTGGAAGGACTATGCATTTGTTTGGATCACCAGTGTTTTGTATCGGATGGTAACGCTATCTAGCACATGTTGATCTAGGGTGGAAAAGGTAGAGAGGGAATTGTTGTCGTCTCACTCTTTACAGGATCCCCAGATTGCTGACGTTCGTTTTGTGAGGTCACAGCTGTTACGGTCATGACCTTTGGGTTTGCCAAACAATGCTAATTTTTTGGCGCGTTCAGATTTGACATCGTGAGACGATTCGGAAGCTGAGAAAATTAAATTCGGAAAATGAGATCGTGTTTCGCTGTGTTTTGTTGTTTATTGCCTGGGAGATTTACTAAGCAACTTTTGCTGACAAGAAAAATGCTAAAGCTATAATCACAGTACAGTTTGCTTTTTGAATTTAACCTCTCAAAAAAAGTCACGACATGTCATGCAAGGAATGATGACACATGCGCGAGCGAGATAATGGCGTCGTAATTACCGCCTTTCACGTAAATGATTATTATTCAATAACGAAAGCATATTTTATCATTCTGTAAAAAGAAATTAGTAAATGAATATATTTCTTATCATTGAGGTACTACATTGAAACAATGAACGTTAGAAGAAATACTATATCTATAAGTTCAATTTTGTCAACGAGCCAAAACTCGAAAGTAAAAAAAATAATCGATGTACTATATGAAACCCATTATACAGAAATACTAACAATGTAACTATTCAAACAGATGGACAAAAAAGGTTGAGATGTTTACAATAACACCACTTGAAACTCGACCCGACGAGTCATAAAAACTACTAGGGATGTTCCTTCACATTACGAAATAGTCTCTATCGGTAGTTGCGTTTTTTTTGTAAGGATAATATGAGAATAAAAATACAACTATTATTAACAGGTTTTGTTTATTTCCGTTATTAATACTTTGAAACTAAAATGAGTTAGAACCAAATCTTCGCTACACTCATCCACCTCCTCCTCCTCATCCTCTGAAGGTAGGGCCTCTTCCTCGTCATTCCCATACAGGATGCCGAGGAAGTTCGAAGGCGGCTCTTCATTCATACGCCACGGTTTCATTCTATAAAATAAAAAGAACACTGTAACAACAATAATCATGCAAAATTATTTCCTTTTATAAAAATAACATATTTATTTTCGTGCATAATAGGTTTATTTAGTATCCAAAAATATAAAACTTTAAAATTACAAAGTTACAATATAAAATCATTATACGATACTCCTATCATCATCGACCATAACAAAACCTTTATCGAAACATTCCCCTCACTACTGAAAACATCGACGAAAGAGGTTCCGCAATGTGAACGTTCTTAGCCCAATACAAATAAGGTTCAAATTAGCACGCGTGAATATTGAAGGAATAACCGCCATTTTGTAGGGACTGTTCACGAAATCGACGTAAACATCGCGTAATTTTTATTACTTATAATTCAGATAAATGAATAAATACGTTGTAATATCGTTGTGTAAACGAGTTGTAATTACTTATTACATACTTTTAGCCGTAATTACTGACAAGTATTGACATAAATCCGCTAGTAAAAAGAAAAATTATAACGACTTTTGTTGAACAATTATTCATTATATTACAATGTATTTTTCACAACCTATTATCTAAAAAGACTCATAGTAAACATAATAATCAGTTATAAATAACAAAACAGTACTTACATCAGATAAATCCTTAAATTTCAGCTTCTAAAAGTCACACTCGCACTGACGTTGCGCAAAAATTTCCAAGTATTTGAATGACAGTTTTGCCGAAAAAAAAGAAACTACCATAGATACAATTGTGTTTATTCGTTCAGAAATTTATTCACGAATCTAAAAATGTATACATGTCCTAACAAGAAACGCCTCTATGGTCCTTCAATTACGGTTTAAAGACGATTGGGAGAGCGCGACACCCGGGTGTCGCTTGGGGTTTGACGGTACAATTCGTTACAACTGACGCGACACCCGGGTGTCGCTTGGGTGTTGAGTGGTTTCTTGTTAGGACATGTATACATTTTTAGATTCGTGAATAAATTTCTGAACGAATAAACACAATTGTATCTATGGTAGTTTCTTTTTTTTCGGCAAAACTGTCATTCAAATACTTGGAAATTTTTGCGCAACGTCAGTGCGAGTGTGACTTTTAGAAGCTGAAATTTAAGGATTTATCTGATGTAAGTACTGTTTTGTTATTTATAACTGATTATTATGTTTACTATGAGTCTTTTTAGATAATAGGTTGTGAAAAATACATTGTAATATAATGAATAATTGTTCAACAAAAGTCGTTATAATTTTTCTTTTTACTAGCGGATTTATGTCAATACTTGTCAGTAATTACGGCTAAAAGTATGTAATAAGTAATTACAACTCGTTTACACAACGATATTACAACGTATTTATTCATTTATCTGAATTATAAGTAATAAAAATTACGCGATGTTTACGTCGATTTCGTGAACAGTCCCTACAAAATGGCGGTTATTCCTTCAATATTCACGCGTGCTAATTTGAACCTTATTTGTATTGGGCTAAGAACGTTCACATTGCGGAACCTCTTTCGTCGATGTTTTCAGTAGTGAGGGGAATGTTTCGATAAAGGTTTTGTTATGGTCGATGATGATAGGAGTATCGTATAATGATTTTATATTGTAACTTTGTAATTTTAAAGTTTTATATTTTTGGATACTAAATAAACCTATTATGCACGAAAATAAATATGTTATTTTTATAAAAGGAAATAATTTTGCATGATTATTGTTGTTACAGTGTTCTTTTTATTTTATAGAATGAAACCGTGGCGTATGAATGAAGAGCCGCCTTCGAACTTCCTCGGCATCCTGTATGGGAATGACGAGGAAGAGGCCCTACCTTCAGAGGATGAGGAGGAGGAGGTGGATGAGTGTAGCGAAGATTTGGTTCTAACTCATTTTAGTTTCAAAGTATTAATAACGGAAATAAACAAAACCTGTTAATAATAGTTGTATTTTTTATTCTCATATTATCCTTACAAAAAAAACGCAACTACCGATAGAGACTATTTCGTAATGTGAAGGAACATCCCTAGTAGTTTTTATGACTCGTCGGGTCGAGTTTCAAGTGGTGTTATTGTAAACATCTCAACCTTTTTTGTCCATCTGTTTGAATAGTTGCATACTTAGTATTTCTGTATAATGGGTTTCATATAGTACATCGATTATTTTTTTTACTTTCGAGTTTTGGCTCGTTGACAAAATTGAACTTATAGATATAGTATTTCTTCTAACGTTCATTGTTTCAATGTAGTACCTCAATGATAAGAAATATATTCATTTACTAATTTCTTTTTACAGAATGATAAAATATGCTTTCGTTATTGAATAATAATCATTTACGTGAAAGGCGGTAATTACGACGCCATTATCTCGCTCGCGCATGTGTCATCATTCCTTGCATGACATGTCGTGACTTTTTTTGAGAGGTTAACACTGAATTAATTGCGCGAGCACTACACATTTGAAATGATTTTACAGATTAAACTCGCGTGAATTGTTATTCTAAACATTATTTTCATTCGCCCCCACTTGTTCAGGTTGCAACGAACATCGAATGCAAGGTGCTGACTATATCCCGATTTGCTAATGGGGAGCTCTGAATTGATTGTCGTTGTGTATCCTGCGTGACATAGCCAAAAGATTAGGTAGTACGATAGTCTATTGCATTTGATATGTGCAGTTAGAGACAAAAATACATAAATTTTATGCATAATTTTTGAAAAATCATAGGTTAAGTATATATTTTTGAAATACGACATGTTTGACTCAGTTATAACTACTTTAAAAATATCAATAAATATTTGCGAGATGACGAGATGTATAGCAACAAGGCAAGAGTAAGGAGAAACAAACAAAATACCCTACCCAGTAACACCGAAACTGTTGACTTGCATCTGCTCGTAAAACCAGGTCTTCTCTGACTCCGCACAGCAAGACCCGATGAACACTCCCGTCTTGGTATCTCGCAGCTCCTTAGGATTGAACCCTATTAGACAGTCAAATTTTCGTGACTCGGTGGACTTCTTTAGGAAAAGACATAGTTATTAAAACCTTTATTTTCCAAACTCAAGTTAAGCTGTCATCATGTGCTATTATTAAATTTGTGACTAATTAATGTGGCGTCATCGCTTGTACAAGGGATTATAGTACTCCCATGTAAAAGATTACGCAGTAATTGGCCTTGTAAAGTTTAACATGTGTTTATATAATTTCACCTATGCTATAATATCGCCGCGATCAAATAATCGCCGCGAGCTCGCTGCGATCTCGCCGCGATTTTGCGGCGGTTACGCCTCATGCAACCTACCCGCTTAGCGCATGCGCCGCATTCTACAGCGCAAGTCCGCACGCGGCGAAATCGCGGCGATATCGCGGCGATCGAAATCGCCCAAAAATCGCTAGGTATGGGGAGCCCCGAATATTTATATTTTTTTATTATTTTTGCATCCATATCTTAATGCGGTTCACAGAAAACCCAATAATGACGAACCTATAGTCCGTTTGTTAAGACTTGTCTTATTTTGTAAACAAACATAACGTCATGTGACCAAAGACTATGGACAGTGTTGTAGCGAATAAACGGATGACGAATGATTTCCATTTATGCCTGACTGGACGGAGACTCAAACCCACGATCTTACTGGAAAAGAATGGAATGTAGTAAGTTCCATTCTACGTATACGAACTGCATAGGTACTTTTTTAAAATTTTCTATTACATTAAATTAAACTAATCGATACTGTTTCCCTTTTAAAAGTTTACAATGATTTATTTTAATATTTTTCCTAATGACGCCGCAAAAAATGAAAAAAGTGTGCAATAAAATTATTTTCGTTTGTCAAACGTAAAATGCGTGATTTAGAACACAATGAAGTGTCACAGGGCTTACCGGCGTCAATGACCGCTTCATAGGTCTTCTCCAGCAGGATCCTGCAGGCGGGGTCCATGGTGTGCGCCTCGCGGAAGTGCACGCCGAAGAACGACGCGTCGAACTTGTCCAAGTGGTTGATCTTGCCGGTGCGCTGCGGCACCTCGGGGTGGGCTACCTTCCAGCGGCGGTCGTCGGCGGTAACTAGATCGACCTACATAGCAAGAAGATACTATGTATAATAGGCGACACAAACATTAATATAATAATACAAATGTGTTCGCTTTTACAAATGTATGTTCCTTGCCTTGTTGAAGAGGTTCTCCTGCAGATGCTTGACGGAGTCGGAGTCCGGGAAGGCTCCGGACAGGCCGGTGACGCACACCTCGTCCCCGGGCGGCGGGTGCGACCGCCGGTATCCGCTTCCCATTCGCTTCTTAGCCGCTGAAGATAGATGAGCCTGGAGAAATGCGAAATTTAAAAGCGAAATACCTCTTTTACACAATTTTCCTTTTTTTTTTCCTAACTGACATACGATGATGGCTTGGAGTAGTCTCGTCATCATCACCTTGCGGGGGAGAGGATGACTCTCACCCCTAAGTGGAAAGCTCTCACCCCTAAAGGGGATGGCTCACATCCCTAAAACAATTTTCCTGTTTTTCTAGTCTCTTATCCCTAAAACAATTTTCCTGTTATTCTAGTTAACTATAATGTAACGTAGACGTTCAGGTCCAATATTGTGTGAACGATCTAATAACACCACTGTTTTTTAAAACTGAAGCTGTCTGTGGTACATTTTCTAAAATAAATAAAAATTAAATTATAAATAAACTTTCTGTACTGTATAGCATTCATTTTTGCAGCAGCACTTGGTTCATACCTTGGTAATGTCCTTTATGAGTTTGCTTTTTAAGGGATTTCATTTCTTAATGATGTTCATGTTACAGCCATTGTGATTAAAATACATAATGACTGGTTATCTATATATGTTACGGCTAATACCCGAAGTGCGGCTACACCTAGGTTTAGCCGGCTAGAACTAGGTGTAGCCACTTAATCTTGGCTAAACCTAGGTGTAGCCGATTGTTTTCGGCTAAAACTAGGTCTAGCCTTCATCATGCCGGCTACAACTAGGTCCAGCCATTCCATGTCGGCTAATACTAGGTTCAGAGAATCCCTGTTGGATAAAACTTAGATGCGAGTCCCGCCAAGCCTTCCGTCCTTCCCCGCATCACACTCAGGACTCACAGCATCTGCAGCAGCAGCGCGGGGTGGAGGGCGTAGCGAGACACGCGCCTCTGCAGGTTGTGAGCACCAAGTGCTGCTGATCTACTGCAGGTCTACTAGCGAGTGTGACTCATAGCGTCTGTACATAGTTGTAACTGCCTCGTTGGTCTATTGGCAGCAAGCGCTGCGTAAGGACCGAGAGGTCCCCGGTTCGAGTCTGCGGTCGGTGAAAATTTGTGTGAGTTTTTCTGTAATGAAATTACTTAGCCCGGAGTTAGGAAGTTGGCGGTTGAACGCCCGTGCCTCGGAAAGCACGTTAAGCCGGTGGTCCTGCGCCCGATCTCTCATCGGTCATGTCGGATTGCCGACTTACCAAATTATGAGAGTAGGGGAAAAGAGAGTGCACTTGTGTTTGCGCGCACACTTGTGCACTATAATATGTCCTGCGCACTTGGCTGATCTCAATTGAGATCGGCTGCCATGGCTGAAATCGGGCGGACGCCTTATCTTACATAGTTATAGCCGGCATGCTATCGGCAGAGCTTTTTTAGATATTACAAAAACATCCTGCTGCATGATGCTGTGAGTCCTGAGTGTGACGCGGGGAAGGACGGAAGGCTTGGCGGGACTCACATCTAAGTTTTATCCAACAGGGATTCTCTGAACCTAGTATTAGCCGACATGGAATGGCTGGACCTAGTTGTAGCCGGCATGATGAAGGCTAGACCTAGTTTTAGCCGAAAACAATCGGCTACACCTAGGTTTAGCCAAGTGTAAGTGGCTACACCTAGTTCTAGCCGGCTAAACCTAGGTGTAGCCGCACTTCAGGTATTAGCCGTAACATATATACTAATATTATAAAGAGGAAAGATTTGTATTTTTGTATTTTTGTATTTTTGTATGTTTGTTATGAATAAACTCAAAAACTACTGGACCGATTGCAATAATTTTTTCACCATTAGAAAGCTGCATTATTCAGAAGTAACATAGGCTATATGATATTCTTTAAAAAATTTGGGATCCTTACTAAAACAGCAATAATGTAACCCAAGGTGTAAAAAATAGACCTGAAAAATTCCTTACGTCGCCTGCGCTGCGAAAACTATTGAAGATAGAACAAAACCATTTACTAAGACTTTGCAGAACTCATCATTATCTACAAAAGGTGTCGCGACAGCATATGTCTAAATATTATAGTTACGTCTCAGCAAGCGGTTTTTTATTCTAAAAATTTAATTTATATGCCACCGCTTGAAAGGGCTCCTTATTTGTACCTTGGTATAAATCCTTAAAAAAATAAGTTACTTTATATTCAAGACGGCTTCAATACCTTTTTATAACTTTTTGAATTATTCAATTCGGACATTTAATTCGGAAGATATCATGAGTTTAAAAATGCAAGTATTAGAAAAAAGTCGCGTGGTTGCCGACATCGCGCTCAGCTAGCCAGCATGCGATGTAGGCTCCATGTAAGCGTCACTGGGGTACGGGGGAGTCAATGTAATATGTATATTATAATAATATTATAAAGAGGAAAGGTTTGATTTTTTGTTTGTTTGTTTGTTTCGAAAAGGCTCCGAAACTACTGCACTGATTTGAAAAAATCTTTCACTGTTGGAAAGCTACACTATCCCTGAGTGTCATAGGCTTTTTTTAGATAAAAAAAAATAGATTTCTCTTACGGGGTTAAAATATATTACATAGAGATAGAGATATCCCCGAAGCGAAGCGAGGGCGGGGCGCTAGTTATATATAATATCATAATTGTCTATTCCTTCATTTTGCAAATCATAATAATTGAAATTCATAATTTCACTAATCGAACTCTTCTGAATTATAAAAAGGTTAGGCCTTAAGTACTTAGTATAAATAAATTAAATGGTTGTTTTAAAATGGTCAAAAAAATTGTAAACAAAAAAAAACCGCCTTCAAAAACCCGACTCACTAAAATTTACAAAATAATATAATACGAACATTTATAATAATCATCTGGGTATGAATTTTATATGTTGTTGAAGGCGGTGCCAATCAAAATTTTGAGGAAAATGAAGCACTCTGTGCTTGTCCGTATGAAATATAAACGGCACCGCCTTCAACAACATATAAAATTCATACCCAGATGATTATTATAAATGTTCGTATTATATTATTTTGTAATTTTTAGTGAGTCGGGTTTTTGAAGGCAGTTTTTTTTTTGTTTACAATTTTTTTTCATACTTTTTAGTGTTACATATTTTTTTTCACCCTATTAGTTCTGCTCACCTGTAATACTACTGATATTATAACTAGTAGTCTTAATATGTATACAGTATTCAAAGAATTATCCTTTTACTCCAAACAATTAAGGAGTTGACCTTCCATCATCAGCTCAGCATCATAACATTATGATTGCAAGAAGCAATGCCAATATAACTTCAGAAAATATGTAAAACGCGGTACATGTGCCTATAAAATTTGAGGGTTGCCCTCGATTTCTCCTGGATCCCATCATCAGATCCTAGACTGGTCAACCTAATAGTTTAGCTCACCTGTAATGCTACTGATATTATAACTAGTAGTCTTAATATGTATACAGTATTGAAATAATTATTCTTTTACTCATAACTATTAAGGAGTTGACCTTCCATCATCAGCTCAGCATCATAAGATTATGATAGCCAGAAGCAAATGCCAATATGACGTCAGATAATATGCAAAACGCGATACATGTTCCTATAAAATTTGAAGGTTGCCCTCGATTTCTCCTGGATCCCATCATCAGATCCGAGCCTGGTGAAAATGGGACCACCTCGGAAGTGAACTCTATCCAACCAAAAAATTATAGACGGATTTCAAAAAAATTTTTGAAATCCGTCTATAATTGACGATAACATACATAAAAATATATATATATATATATATATTATACATACAGACGAATTGAGAACCTCCTCCTTTTTTTGAAGTCGGTTAAAAATAGGCAATATTTTGCTACAAAACTAACGTGACAGAAACGAATCGCTGCAAAACCCACTTCACGTAGTCTTGTCTGCCCTACCCCTAGAGTGTAATTCCAAAGCTGTAACGAGGCTCAGGCTCCCGGGCGAGCTGGAGCGGCTGAGCCTGGTCGCCGAGGCGCCGAAAGAGCCGATGGCGATCCAAAAAGCCGATGGCGATCCAAAAAGCCGAAGCTGCGGAAGCGAGCATGGGGGCCAGAGCCTCGTTACGCAAGGGCGGAAGGGTTGCACTTTCCGCAGCGCCGGAGACGAGGAGATACTAATGCATGGATGCATAATGATTATTTACTTGATTCACTGATATTGTATGGATTGGATTCTACACTAAGTAATCATATGTGTTAAGTTTTACCTACCTACCACTTACTAATAAATTTAAATTATTTTTATTAATTGCGATTATGCGAATCGACTATTTGTGTTCATGTTCTTAGTAACATCATTATTCATTAAAGCAATATTATCTTTAAATATTATGAAGATAAAATTCAGAAAAAAAGACGTGTGGCACTCGGAGACTGCCGGGGTATAGCTATTGCATAGCATCGTCCGATTTCGGTGCAGCTCGTCTCGATTCGTGCGAGTTTCGTAGAGTCGTCCAATACGTCTAACCGCACGCACACAAACACCGTGCCGAAGTCTACCGAACTGAAACGACGTTAGACGATTGCCCGAAGCCCGCGATAAAAGCTATGCAGTAGCTTAAAAAATCGTGCTACAGAAAAGTTTTGGTGATAGAAAGTCACCCTGTTTAACTCTTTTTTGAATTTTGAATGTAGGGCCTTAAGTGTGCTGTAGTTTGTTGGTAAATTATTTGAAGAAGTTCGTAGATTCGACGTTTTGCTTTAATGAAGAGATTAAATATGGCACTGTGGGTGATACAGTCGAAGATCTTTGAATAATCCAAAAAGGCCAGATACAAAGGTTTATTTATTTCGCTATATTTCTCTATTAATTATATAAACCTTATTGAGTACAACTTTGGAATCAGGTTCATCTAACCATTTACTTCAAGAGTGAAAATGATTTGAGCCCTGCAACCACTCTCGGGGTTGCCACCCCTTTATGGAGGTTATTTTTTTTCAAAATTTTCGGTAGAAGGCCGATATCCCTCCATATAAAAAATCAAATAATACCGAACAGCCTATCAAAAGGAACAACACGAACCAGCAAAGGATTAGACTCGCTCGATATTGGACAACTGACCACCTCCATACCTTAAACCAGATAATTTATGTTGCCGTGCCCTTAGTTTTAAATGCTAGGTATAAGACCTTTTGTATGGATTGCTATAAATAAATAATTTAAATTTACTTACCATGTCTTATTACAATATATTTATCTTTGAAATTTTAAAGTTAGTATCAAGGAAGTAAATGTTTATCCAGAATAACAACAAAAGAGTATGTGCTAGGCGTGACCTACAAGCAAGTATAAAAAGTGTGAATGTGAGTTGATTTTATATATCGACCGATTTGACCTTATTAACACTAATTCTATGTTATTTATAAATTGATTAACTTTATGCTATACAAATTTAAATTTGTAAAAAATATCCAAGTCTTGCACATTTCTACCGAATTAAATTTTCAGATCTAGGTGATAACAAGTCTATTTGAAGTGGCAAGTTTGCACTTGCTGTTAAAATATTTCGAATAACGAAAATAAGTTCAACTGTTACTCCAGATTTCAATATTATAATATACCGGAGCCGCTCTAAGTTGACTGATTTGACACATGTGAGACTGACTGCACTAGTGAGGGACAACGGTAAAAATGCCGAAGCATATAAGTAACAGTTATTTCCATTTTATAACCAAACAAGGTCTTATTATATTTTTTTTTATTCAAAATATTTATTCACATCCAGAAGATTGAATTGAAGTTTCTTATTTAAAAATATATTTATTTTTAAATACAATACTTATTAAATCCTTCATCCTATTTAAAAAAAATACCTGGTGAGTAGTACCCTAACTACGTCACTATGACATATCAAACGGCGTAACCTTGTAAAAGCGTAATACAGAGTGGAAATTTTACGTTTTCTTTTTATAATTCAATTATTTTAGGTAATAAAAGACAAATAATTAGATAATTAGGTGCATTTGACATTTTGAAATAACGTCTTATTTTTAAAAGTTGTACTTTATGATTAGCTAAATATGTTCCTCTTAACAAGGATAAATGCAAAATATAAAATGAAAAGTGTCAAATCAGTCATCTAAGAGCGGCTTGTAAAATGATAAAATGTCCAAATAATACTTCCTAATCGAATGGTAAATTTTATGATTTTTCCGCCTTTCTGTCTTTGATGTCCGATTTCAGAAAAAGTAGCCCATTGAGTACCAGTTTCTATTAATAATTATGAAAGCTGAGAGTCTGGCGCAGTTTTTAAAGTTACTTACACTTAGGAGCATCGCAGCTACCTCCTAATATTTTCAATTTAAAGTTGAAATTGTAAGACATTATTTACAGAACGTAATTTTTCAGTTTGTACCATAATTTTGAGAACTTTCATATAAATTATGGAGACAAATATTTTAGGCATTAAAGAAAAACTTATGAAAATTTATTTACAAAAAGAATTTCTCAAAAAATCTTCTCGAGAAACGGATCGCTGAAATAATGGACGACATGAGTAATCTCTATATATATATTACGTCAAACAAACCCCAACTATCATCAAGTTGAATGTTCGTTCCAGACATGTAAATAGTAAACATTACCGATTGTTCATTGATTATGTTCCTAATATGAAGGAATCCGAGGTTATTGTTGTAATTGTCCGAACGGAAACAGGACAGTTGGATGCTGCGCTCATGTTGCAAGTGTAATACATATATTATTTAGCTCATGCGAGATATCTATCTCGCATTTTACGTCCTGCTGAAATTCTGTCGAAAATATTTTCAAATGATGCAGTCAATGTTGTAGTAAATGAAAATAGTGATGATGATGATTAAAGTTATGTTCACCATGTAATTATAATAATTAATCCAAAAACTACCTCTTTAATAAGTTCCTACCAGCCGTACGCACACTAAGTAAATTCATAATTACTCAAGAAGCGCCTCTTTGATTTTGATTGTCTTTTGTGTGGTATAAGTATATAAATCAAAGAGTATTATATATTTTTTTTGGTGCGGTAGACATAATAGAACAGTACTAAAAAAAAAATTTATATTTTGTTTGATTATTTTGCACAGTTGTCATTTCACGAGAACTCTGAAAAAAATACAGAATATTCTTTAAAGTATCCCTCATTATACGCAATTGGTCCCATCCTTCTAGCTTTTATAGTTTTACGGAAAAAAAATTTTGAAAAAAATCGGCGCGCCTACGAACTTTCTCGAATATCTCAAAGACAGGTCAAGGTCAGGGGTCAACGACCTTACATTTCGTATTCTTTTAGAGTGCCAATACAGTACAAATGATAATTCCGTCATGGGCCGTGGGGGCCATTTCGACTTCCTTACCTCGCTATACCCTTTGCCCATCTTCCACGTGGTTGATAGCTATCGATAGATGCATATTACTGCGGAGCGGGCAAGGCTGGCGGAGAGCTTTATTGTTCATCATCCGTCAACTTAGTGAGGTTGATATTTCTGGAAGCAAACTCGCAGATTGATCACAAATAAGTCCTTTAATAAATTAACGTATCAAAGTACATATAATGTCACAACACTAGCGCGATGTAAACGGATTGCAAACGAATAGGGGAGAATTCTACACCTGCGACCGTTCAGTATGGCTGCTACAACTTTAATGCCCCTTTTGAAACCAGGTATAGACCACCCTCAAGCAATGACAGCGGTCAATGTCATAGCTTGTCGTTACGTTGACGTTGACAGCTGACGTTTCGCTGAATCGAAGAGCCAACTTGCCGACACATATAGGTATATGTTACTAGCGGCCGCCCGCGACTTTGTCCGCGTATGAATGGGCTTTAGTAGCAATGATGTATTAAAATAGCCTACATGCCTTGTAAAATTTGTTATTTATCAGTGAAAGTTCCGTCAACATTCTCCCATACTACGGTTCACCCCCTCCCCTCCCTCAAAAACTCCCATGAGGGTCGAATTTCGAAAAAAAAGCGCTAGTTTCTTTCCGATGTGCCAGCTACCTCTATACCACGTTTTAACTGCCTCGTTGGTCTATTGGTAGCAAGTGCTGCGTTAGGACCAAGAGGTCCCCGGTTCGAGTCCGGGGTCGGGAAAAATTTGTGTGAGTTTTTTTGTAATGAAATTACTCAGCCCGGAGTTAGGAAGTTGGCGGTTGAACGCTTGTGCCTCGGAAAGCACGTTAAGCCGGTGGTCCTGCCCCCAATCTCTCATCGGTCATGTCGAATTGCCGTCTCACCGAATTATGAGAGTAAAGGAATAGAGAGTGCACTTGTGTTTGCTCGCACACTTATGCACTATAATATGTCCTGCGCACTTGGCTGATCTCAATTGAGATTGGCCAAGCCGCCCTGGCTGAAATCGGTCGGACCACGTTTTATAAAAATCAACAAACACGTGAAAATACTCCCATAATAATTTTCAGTACGGATGTATTAAAACAACAATACCTACATAAAAAAAATGTTTAAATACGATTGGGCGCGATTCTCGGAAGGGAGAGTATAATTTCCTGGGCCGTGGTGTAGAAGTTAAATTCTTTCCGTTTTTTGAAATATGTTTGGCAAAAAATGTATAAATGGAGATGTCGACAGGGAAAGACCAAGTGTGCCATTACTGCAGCACAAGGCAGGAAGTGATCTCTATCTACCTCTCTAGGAAAAACGCGTGATTTTATGTATGTATGTATGATTATGATATGTATGTATGTGTGATTTTATGTATGTATGTAAAAAATGTAGTACGTTTCAATAGGTCACCGAGAAAAGGAGAGTGCCTAAGGCCTTTTAACTCGACTTTGTGTGGGCACTGCCGTGCGCGTACAAGGTCAATTAGATTTTGTCGGGTAACGAACTTGCGCAAAGAAGAATTTAATACAGCTTTATTTAAAGAAGATCATACGTTTTTAGTCACGGATAACTCAGTGCCTCCAGAGCGCGTGAAGTCGTTGACTGATATTTATGAGGCGTCCATTCATAACCCCAAGGTAACCAAAAAAAATTAACATTTCAATAGACTCTTTATGCATTGCTCATAACTGAGCACCGAATCAAAATACATATTATATATTGCTGGTCGTGGACGATCATCTTTTGACACGGATCTTTCAAAACAGCTGTTACTCCAGAAAACATCGATAATGCTGTACGCTTACTACAACAAGACAGAGGGTATCCTTCCATTTGGAAAATTTTGTTTCATAAAATTTTATTTGGTCAAATGTGAACTAAGCAAATGTTTAATTAAAAAAATACCAATTAAATAATAACATCGTGAGATATTACCTTAGAATTTCTTCTTTGGAGTGCAGGTTTTAAAAGAAGAAATTCTAAGGTTGTGTAATCGACCAACCCGCACTTGGCCAGCGTGGTCGACTAAGGCCTTATCGCCCTAGTTTAGGGTAGGCCCGTGCCCAAGCAGTGGGGACGTATATGGGCTGATGATGATGATGATGAAAAAAAAACACTTGCACGCTTCTTTTGGTACCTATTCAAATCAAAGAACTTGGTAATAATATTCAATCATTATTTTTCGTCGTACGCTACTAGTTGGGAGTAGTCATGTACTAAAAAGGCTCAAAAAATCCACTCCTTAAGTTTTTAAAGTGCACAGAAAAATTGTCCCCACCGATAAGGGTCATTCACTTATCTATAATTATAATTATAAAAGTGAATATTGGGCACAATGGCTTAAACCAAATTATAAAAAAATAGCAGTGTTCGCCTACAAGGTCACGGACTATAGATGCGAGCGCGGGGACCGCACACAAGAAACAAACAACTGCAATAATTGCTCATTCTTTCTAGCTCACTGAGTGGACGCCGTATTGCGCTCGTGTGTGTATGTCGCTTGAGTGTGTGTCGCCGCAAGGACGACTCTAAAAGTTTATCGGCCTCGTCCAGGAGGACAATCAGCCGATATGCTGAAGGCGACTCTGAGGGGCGGCCCTCTTTCCGCAGGAGGCACAGGAGCCCCTGCTTCCAAACTTCCGGGAGCCTCCCGACCGTGAGACACTGGTCGAAGAGGCCCCGGAAATACGAATCCATCTCTGCGCTGGCCAGACCAACAACGCGAGCCGGGAGACCATCCGGACGTGGGGTGGTCTTCTTCGCCCGGAGAGGGAGGACGGCCGACTCAAACTCTTCTGGAGTGAGCGGCGTTATGGTTGGAGATCATAACGCCGCTCACTCCAACTCCGGGACAGCCCTCAGTCGTGAGGCCATCCATAAGACAGTTTCCAACAATAACATCACCAAAAATCTCATGGATAAACCGAACGAAACTGAGTCGTTTGACGAACACATCCAACTGGCTGTAGACGTGTCGTCCGTCCGTATCTGTAAACATCGTTCTGCCTATGAGATTTGATTTCTAAACCCTCGTATTGATTTTTAGTTCCATGAATATAATTTGACATGATTAACTCATTCGACTTGACAAAATATATTTAGTTGATTGGCAATTACAGTGGAACAGGCATAAAAATCGTAAAATCTTGCCAGATTTTATTTTGACCTAGGTTCCCATCCAGGTCAGTTCAATAAACCTTCATTTAAAAACTGTTAGACTGCTTTGTAAAAAGCTTAAATAAACAAGGGAAAAAATATCGATTGCAACAATTTATAATAATTTACTGAAAAATTAGAGGGACAAAAGAAAAAGTTTAAATCCTTACTAATATTATAAATGCGAAAGTAACTCTTTCTGTCTGTCTGTTACGCTTTCACGCATAAAGTACTGAACCGATTTAAACGAAATTTGGTACAGATATAGTCCAGAGCCTAGGAATGGATATAGGCTACTTTTTAACCGACTGCGCTATAAAGAAGTAATGTGAACGGGTAAACCGTTAAACATCTCTACGCGGACGATGTCGTCACAGCTCAAACCACTGGACGAATCAAGATGAAATTTGGCATGCGGGTAGATGTTATGACGTAGGCATCCGTTAAGAAAGGATTTCCCGAAATTCCCACGGGGACGGGAATAAACGGGAAAATCCTTTTGTATGAAAAATATTAACCGCATAAGTTAGACGCTTGAAGTTTGGGATGCAGGTACCTTAATTAATTTAAAACATAGTTGCAACAGGATATTATAAAATTCTCACGGGAATGGGAGTAAAAGGGAAAAATCTTTTTTGTGAAAAAATCTTATCCGCGTAAGATAGATGATTGAGATTTGGCATGCAGGTAGTTCCCTAATGAACGTAAAGCTTACTTGCAACGCGATATTATAAAATTCCCAGGGGAACGTGAGTTATTGGGAAACAACTTCTGTAGGTATGTAAAATTCTATAGTCCACGCGGACGAAGTCGCGGGCACAGCTAGTGTATTATATAATTTACAGTAAAGATTTAGATGTATACCTAATAAATTATATTTGAATAGTAACGGTTATATTATTTTCTTTATATTTTTTATTCATTTATTCCTAATTCACTAATATTGAGCTGAAAATAACGAGCTGAAAAAGAATTATTAGGTATCAACTTTCTTCATAATTGTCGTCGTCATCGTCATCGACCTCATTGATGTGGATTGTAGCAGTGAAGGATTAGTGCAGCTAAGCTAAGGACCATTGTATTCTAACTATGCTACAGTGCAATTTAACACACTTTTTCTGCACCCACAAGATGCTCCGCATCCCGTTTATGCTCTTCTGAAGTGTCCAAAAGCGGCATCTGCAGTGAGTGGTAAAGACGGTAGTAGTTTAACGCAGGAATGTTTAGCAGTTGCTTTCAAAAAAGGAGTTAAATCTTAATTCATTTCAATTATTTATTTTCTTTGGCTTACGTATATAGCAAGAGTACATGTAACACCAGCGTTAAAAATGTCATTTGCATCTTAGCATTCACTTTTGAAAACTGTCGCAGTATTTTGTAAGTCCAGCCGTTTTCAATTTTTTTTTGCAAAAACTTTTTTGTCACTTTGAATGAAAGCTGACGTCGTGCTGCAGTCAGTGAAAGCATGTAGTAACAAAATATGCTCTTTACACATTTATAGATATTTTCGTCTGCATACTGAATTCTATCTTTCAGCATCTATTTATTATGAAATTAACAATTAAGTATTAGAAATTGTTTTTACAAACGAGTAATATGAATAAAAACAAATACGTACTACGTATATTACGCCACTGTTTTCTCACACAATTTTATTACCCCCCCCCCCCCCAATTGTGCATGCAGTCCGTTGAGGTCCGAAAAACAAACAAACAAGTTTGGAATAGTTCTCCTCTGACGTCAAAGACAAAGTCATTGCGTTCCAACCATTTTCGCTGTGGTGGCGCGGAGGAGTCGTTTTCACGCTCCCTCCGCGCCACCACCTCCTTTTGATGACGAACTCGCTGAAGGAGGCGGCTGCTGCCCACACATCTATATCCTCGACCATCACCCGCACAAGTTGACACAGATGTTAGGGCAGACTTCTCATCGGACCACGTCGGACTCTGAAAAAGAGTGTGGTCCGCCGTGTCCTCATACGCGCCGCACTCGCGGCACACGGGCAAGTCCTCCCGCTGGATTCCGTGCTTCTCTGTGCAGATACTGGCCGAAGCAAGCATGTACGTTCAGCACCGGCACCAGACGGAACGACTAGATGCCGTCCGTCCGCTCGAGCCATCTGTTGAGAAATGGCCTGAGCCCATCCAGCAGGCGGGTCCCTGCCACTGAGCCTCAATTGTGTCTATCAAGCTCATATCCGCTTTCCATCAGGTGGAGTGAGGTCATCCTGAAAGCCCATTATAAAAAAAACACAGGTTGAAATATGTTAACTTCAAACAAAATAAAGAGCCCACTTTACTTGTTTAACAGAAAAAGACGGACGGTTTGAGTTCGCTCGCGATCATATAATTTATTGTACCCGAGTAAAAACATCGGGCAGTAAGTACGATAGCTATGTGTTTGTTTGTTTAAAATATGTATAAACATACATTAAAAACGGATCTCTTCGTGGATGACATATGGAAAAAAAAATTATAGGACACCTTTATCAACGAATCCAAATCAAAAAATCAAATCAAATCATTTATTTGCTTACTAAGTGTATCATACAAAGGTGGAATATAGATAAGGCACTTACAACTTAGTTACCAGGTAGGTATTGCAAACATGAGACTTATATTTAAGTTATAAATATTTCAGGTAGGTACATCGTACCCACAAAACAATGATTTTTGGTATTGTTGTTATCTGTTAGTCTGTACGCTTATGCACGATGATCTCAGAAAGGGCTTATGCGATCTAGATATTTTGGTTTGTGAGTCAGTAATATTTGTGGTAGGTACATAATTTTTTAGTATTTCTATAAAAATAATAGTAATCACGTCATTTCACGTCGTGCTGGGCGTTTGTAGGCGCGGGTATTATAAAAAGTACTACCTAAAGTCTTTTCCACGCGGACGAAGTCGCGGGCACAGCAAATGTTTAAATATATTTGCATCACAAAATAGTGTTTCCAATTAGAATAATAATTGCATTAGAAATAATAGGTATGCCGCGAATAGCAACGATATATAAACAGGCCCCGTACCGACTGCACACTGCACTTGCTCGACATAACGACGTCGCACAGGGATCTCAATGTATTGAGTTCCCGAAATTACATTTATAATATTCATACTAATAAAATTCTCAGTCAAGCAGGTTCAGCTGATTTAAAATTAAGGAAGTGGTAAGTAAACAACGTTTCATCTCTATTACCATTTTTCTATTTTTCGGTTAAGGGTATTTTGGTATAGAACGACTAAAGTAAAATTTACTTAAAAAATATTTGCGGCGGTTATAAATATCTATAAATGTACATCAGTTTTTGACCACTGTACGAGTACGAGTACGAGTATCGTCTGCTTATACCTACGTAGTTTGAGGTCGGGTGTGAGATGTCCCATAAATATTTTTTTATATAAATAAGAAATTTTGTAAATACAAAAATATTTATGTTCAACAAGTAGGAATAAAAATTGATTTACATTATGTTTTCAGATATTAAACTACTTATTTGCATATTTTACGGCAGTTTATCTATGATACCTACATTAGAATTTAATCTGAAACATAAACTTCAGAGCGATAAAAAGCCGATTTGATAAATCAGACTAGCCAAAAGGCCATTTTTAGATTTTTAGAAGCAGAGAGTTTCTTTGAAGAACTCTCAATAAACTCAAAAAACTGTTCGATACAGATCCGGTCTGGTTAAATTATTTTTTATCCGTGGCCACGGAGTTTTTTTTTATCGTCGCATTGGTTCAATCATCCTACAGGAACATTTAATTAGCTGTAATCGTATCAATAGGACTACTTTGTTTGTGTGGCTATGCCGTGTTTTGGCTATCTAAGAGCGAGCCACTTGTGCGTTGAGCTGCGTTGCGTCGCAACTGAACAACGATTGTATGCAACACCTGCGTGGCTCGACGTTCATCTTTCGCAATGAATAGATACGTTGTAGTTTCCTTTCCCCTGCTTCGATGGTACACTCCTTCTAGTGCTAATACGCAGTTCTACTGCCATACATTGTGTGGAAATAATGTTTTGTACCTTAATCTTGGCCGTCACTGGACTTGGACGTTACTGTCTAATGGGTCAACACAGCGCAAACGGGATCTCGTTCTTGGAGCGAGTGCTTTTATTTTATTTATTTATTTATTTATTCAAAAAAGGCTTACCAACTAAATACATAATAGACATATTAATCACTTTTACCAATAATGTGTATCATATATGTACTTAAATTATAGGTATGCACAACATTTTTATACATATAATACATTTTTAACAAAAGAGAAAACTTAAATTTAAAAATACTCCTTAAAACCTTCTAAAACGGTCTTTTTGAAATTGGCCAGACCTCCACAAAAAATATCAACATCAGCACTCCTAAACATACTATTAAATGTACCCAACATTGAACAAATAGGTGAGAAACTACCATACTTGTTTTTTCTCAAATTGATAGAAAACGGTTTATAATTATGCAGTCGAGCCGAGAATCTAGGAACTAAAATATTTATTTGTGTTAGGAGAGACGGACAATCCACATCATGGTTTAGCAATTTGTATATAAAAACCATTGACAACTGTTCTTTACGTTGCCGTAATGAAAGCATATTGAACTGCTCCAGCCTTTCGGAATAACCAGTGATGCTACGATGTGTGCCACTAATGAACGAAATTCTGTTAAGAAACTTCTTTTGAATTCTTTCAATACGCTGAATACTATTTTGATAAAAAGGATACCAAACAAAACCACAGTAATCCACGTGACTACGAACCAAGGCAAAGTACAAAGCCTTCAGCGCTTGAACGGAATTGAATTCCTTGGTATTCCTAAATATAAACGCTAACATTCTAAGGCATTTGTTGATCGTGTTGTTGATATGCATCGTGAACTTCATTTCAGAATCAATAGCAATACCCAAGTCTCGAACGTGATTGACTTCTTTCAAAATCGTCCCATGAATGAGGTAACAGCTTGGAAACTTACGATGCTTCCGAGAAAATTTAATGTGGCAACATTTTTCTGCGTTTAAAGTCATACCATTCAGTTGGCACCATTCTGCAACTCTGTCTAGATCCTCTTGCAGCCTTATCTGATCGTCCCCGTTAGTTACTGTTCTGGATAGCTTTAGATCATCGTAGACCGTTTTCGTTTTCGTTTATCTTTTGTAGACCGTTGCGTGATGTTTCGACGGATTGAAGGATAAGAGACAAAGCGAGGGGTGGGTTCTGCGCTACGTTTTCATATCTATCCATTGCGAATGATGAACGTCGACGCAACGCACGTGTGGCATACTAGGTATGCGTTTTTTCGTTGCGACGACGCGACGCAACGCTCAAGTTCCTCGATCTTAAATGAGAAATTGATAACGTTGGACTTGCATTACACAATTTGCGTTGTGGTACGATAATTAGTTAAAAAAATTATTTCTTTGACAACTAAAGAAAATTACATAAGATAATACTTAAAATTAACATACAATAGTGACACATACGAAATGTAAAAATCAGTTAAAGGCATTCAATTTATTCATTAAATCATGTAACTGCCTAATTATTGAGTAATTATTTAGAAGCAATATAATTTCGGTTGACGATTTTGTATAGTTTGTATATAAATTACGTATTAACATTAATTTGGATCTTTTTTTTAAAATTTAATAATAACTTTAAAAACTACGCACACGAAATATAAATAAATACATTAATTCTGGGCATGGTTAGTAACTGCAATTTCTTTGAGAATGAGTATAATTGTGCAGTCGTTGTACGAACATAGGTAATTATTATTTCAATTTGCTACTTTAGTTATCTTTTCTACCAAATAAACTGTTTCAATCACCCATCATCCGCTTACATAATAACTTGAAAGAATACGTCAGACGGCCCATTTCTACGTGCGTATCACATTCAAATAATATATTGTCTAAATAACGGCTATCTTCATTTGCCAAATTTTGAATTGAAGCCTAAATAGTTCGACCTAAATAGATCGTAATAGTATCATGCAAGGTTTTCGCTTCCGTCCATTGTGCCCAGTCGGGTCGTGATCTCCAATTCTATGTAAAAATTTTATTAGACTCAAAATTCAAATAGCTATACAGTTATTTATTTACAAATCTTTACATATATTACAAATAACTAAGTCGAATTAAATTAACCAAATAAATTACATTGCTATAAATAAAAAATATGCCCCAGATCGCTGTCCATAGGCATAGTGCCCAAGAGGCTGGTCGAGTTTCCTCTTTGGATGGCGAGGCTTATCCGCTGACCCAGAAACAAGCCCGCCCTCCGGTCACCTGAAATCTCGATCAGCCTCTTGGCGAGGTCTCGGTAAACACGATGCGCTGCAGGTCCCCACGGGCCCATTGTCTCTACCCCAAACGGCTCAAACATGTAGGAGCTGCTAAGGCCGACATATTTGCGCCGTTTGAGTGACTCCGCAGCACATGCAGCGGCTCCGGCTTCTAACGATGTTCCTGGAAGATGCGAAGGGGCCAGAGTGTCGACACAAGTAGCATCCCACACTAAGGGCCTTCCCGTCTTCCAGGGTACCAAGGTCAGACCGTCGGGTCTCTTGCCATCGCTTCGAGTCAGACCATTTGGTTCGAGCACAGCTGGAACCGAAGCGCTAGCAAGGGCCCGACGGATGATGTCGTTGAGTCCGGAGTGCCGGGGTAGTCTCCCGGCGCTTCTGCTGCATGAAAGCCCGTGGTGACCAAGCGCGTCGACCATTTCACCACAGGGGCAGCGATGAGGGACATTGCAGGATGCCCCCAAACGGAGGGATGTAGCCAGACGGAAAGCGTGGTTGTCTAATAGGGTTCCTATATTTGAAGATGGAAGGCTGTGAAGCCAAAGACCAGATTCCCACCTAAAATGTAAAACCAGTGTACTACCGCAGTAAAATAAATTGCGGGAAAAGAGTAACACAAATATCGAGGTATTCCTCGAAGCGCTACCGTCTTGAAACGCTACTAAACTATTCCTCGAAACGCTACCTTTTGCTTACGCGTAAATAGCAAATAAAAATATTAACTTCTAATAGAGATGGACTACTGATACTAACTGGAACTATCGATATAATCAACGATTTAAAAAGAAATAAGGTGATCCTGGCTAGAAAATATTAACCGTCAAATGTTGATTGATGGGAAAAACTTTGTAGGACTTATGAACGAATTTAAGTAGTTCCTTTCACAGTCTGAATCATAAATTACTGCTTTTGCAACAAGTCACGATATTTGGTTTAAATTTACCCGCTCAGCCATCGAAGCTTTTTTCTTATATTATTTTTTATTTTGAAGTAAGTTGGGTTGGGTTTTGAAGGCGATTCACTGTTTGCTCCAAAAATGCGAGACTTATAAAATAAGGTACTGAAAATACCTTATTAATCAAATAAATCAACAGTACACTACCGCCCAGATGGCCCCAACCCCGAGCACAGTGCCAGGCAGCCCGAGCCCGGGGCGCCGGGTGCCCCGCCCCCCGCCCGGGGACGAGGTGTACGTCACCGGCATCTCTGGGTGCTTCCCGGACTCGGATTCTGTCATGCATCTGCAGGAGAACCTATTCAATAAGGTGAGGTTCTTTTTAATTTGAAACACGATTGCTGTGTTGTTCTTGGATTAGATATAAGATCATACACCATACTATAATGATAGTATTCATTACTGACAATTATTGTTCTCTTCAGGAAAAGAAAGAAATACCAAAGAAATTCACAGCGATAATAACCTAACCTAACTATAAAGCTAACGTCAGGACTCGTAGGTGTGTTGGACGTTAGCTTTGGTGGACAAAATATTTTAATGTAGCCAGTGCTGCAGTTGTTTCGTTTTTCATCCCCTAGATTTTTTCGCTAACTGTCATACGATGATGGCTTGGAGTAGCCTCATCATCACCGGACTTGCGGGGGAGCGGATGGCTCTGGCCCCTAATCATCCGCTAGGAGAATGATGTCTGGACTATTGTAGTGTTTTCTTCTTAACTAGGTCGATTTGGTTTCTGCCGACTACCGCCGCTGGAAGATAGCTCATCTCGATGTTCCAAGGCGCACTGGCAAGATCAACAACTTGAGTAAATTCGACGCGTCGTTCTTCGACGTGCACTACCGACAGGCGCACACCATGGAGCCCATGGGCAGGATGCTGCTGGAGAAGACCTACGAAGCGATCGTGGACGCTGGTAACTTCTAGTGGAAGTCATTCTATTATTTTACTAGCTACTCCTCGCTTCGCTTCGGGTGAATCTGTCGTAAAAGCCTTCCTCTTGAATACCTCTCATCAATCTCAAGAAACCCCATCAATGTCCGTTGTGAACTCTTAAAGATGTGTTTTAAGTTACCTATACTATGTAATGATTATTTTTTTGTTTATGTAACTTCTTTTGCATAAGTATTTATCAAAGCTCGCCAAATGATTTTAAAATAAGCTTGGCTTCAAGTATCCTTATTGTACACAGGGCTGAACCCCGAAGAGCTACGTGACACCAAAACAGGGGTGTTCGTGGGTGCCTGCGTTTCCGAATCGGAGAGGACCTGGTTCTATGAGAAGGCGCAGGTCAACAGCTTTGGTATGACTGGGTGTGTCTCTTTATTTTATTATATGGACTGAAAATGTATTAAAATATGATATTAAAAAATATATCTGATGACCTTAATCAGTGGGTCTTATTGAGAATTTATACTAGTGGAGCCGATCTAGCTTCACTTCACTAAACTGTGACTCGGTTGTTTATTTGGAAGTACCTACTGTCTTTATGCAACTTCAATTGACTGTTTTCAACTTTGACAAGCCATGATTCAGTAGGTACCCAGTCAAACGAAGCTGGTGGTCGAGTGGAGAGTGGAGACTTCAGTACCGAATTTGGTAGACAAATCTTGAGTCAAATTAACTCGATTATTTAAATAAAGAACTAAATCTAAGAGATCCATGGTACGTTTGCACCACAGGTGTTCCCGCGCCACGTTAGCCAATCGCGTCTCGTACTGGCTCGGCGTCACAGGCCCGTCCTACACCGTGGACACCGCCTGCTCCAGCTCGCTGTTCGCTCTAGAGCACGCATATAGAGCCATCAGAGACGGTCGCTGTGATGCTGCTATCGTAGGAGGAACCAACTTATGTTTGCATCCTTACGTTTCGCTGCAATTCAATAGGTAAACTACTTATAATTAAAGATATAAAATATGTTAGTTACATTAGACATGAAAAGTATAATAAACTCACTCTTTTCTTAAATTAATTTTAGATTGGGTGTGTTGTCACGTGAGGGAAAGTGCAGGAGCTTCGACAATAAAGCCAACGGTTACGCGCGATCGGAAGCCGTCGTAGTCTGTTTCTTGCAAAAAGCTAAAGATTCCAGAAGGTACAATATCTTCCCGTTCTTTTCATAACTTTGTTTTGTAAATAGGTTATCGAGGCCTTTAACAATTTATTTTTATGGTATGACAAGTTTCTTCTTTTTTAATTAAACTCTTACACCAGGGTCCATGCGCAGCTAGTACATGCAAAAACCAACTGCGACGGTTATAAGGAACAGGGTATTACGTACCCCGCCGGTCACATTCAGAAATTGCTTCTTCAAGAGTTCTACGAAGAGTGCTCTATCCCACCCTCCTGTTTAGAGTTCCTCGAAGCTCACGGCACGGGTAAATGAATAAATTTCTCAAATATTCTGTAACAACTTTGCAACGAGTACCTAAAAATTTTGCCTTTTATTCACTAGGTACTCAAGTCGGTGACCCTGAAGAATTAAGAGCGATCGAAGAAGTCTTCTGCCCCGGCCGCTCAGCACCGCTCCTCATCGGCACTATCAAGTCTAACTTGGGGCACACAGAGCCTGCTTCAGGACTTTGCTCCCTTGTTAAGGTTAAATGCATTTTACAACACTGCACGAACATAAAAAAAAATTTTTAGTGCCTAAAATGTGATACGTTTATGAAAATCATAACGTTTATTACCTGGCAGAATAAAGGTTTAAATGAAGTTTGCGTACTTATAGATGTGCATAGCCTACAGCACTGGTTTTATTCCACCCAACCTACACTACGAGACTCCACGTGAGGGAGTCCCGGCCCTGATCAACGGCAAGCTCTCGGTGGTGACGGACAAGACCCCGTGGAACAAGGGCATGTGCGGAATCAACAGCTTCGGCTTCGGAGGAGCCAACGCACACGTGCTGCTGATGAACGTCGCCAGAGATAAGGTGAGTATATATCATATTACTGATCATCTATGTATATAAAATTCTCGTGTTACAATGTTCGTTCACGTACTCTTCCCAAATAACTTGACCGATTCTTATGTGAGCATATTGAGTAGATCTGAGAATCGGCCAACATCTATTTTTCACACCCCTGAGTGATTAAAGTTGTCCACCCTCAACAAGTCGCGGGCACAGCTAGTAATAATTATACCTCTGTATATATCGATACAGTTAAATGGTTCAGCATATAAAATCAGAACAGGCTACTGATCGCAGTTAAATTGCCATCCTTGTTTGGTCCAAGATCCCAGAGCTGCCAGACATCACTTATTTTCTAATGGACTAAATATATACTAGTGAGTAGTGGTGGGGTGTACTATCATCATATGACTAGTTGCTACCTTGACCAGACGGCCATTTTTCAGATATCAACCAATCAAGGTACGATCAGCAACGCTGGCGGTCGACCACCTATAAGGTGAAAATCGCTTGGCGCTTACGCGTCTGTCAGAGCAAGCCCCGCCCAAATTGTGGTCCGAGAGCCTGCAAGAATTTTTCGGTAGGTATATGAGGCAAGCTGAAAACTTGTCCTATACCTTTAATATTATAACCCAACACAAAACCGCAGACCTGGCTGAGTAGCGGGGCCAAACCAAACCCCCAATTTAGTTTATTTAAAAATATATTTTATAATCCAAAAAAATATAATTTGTCAGTTCACCTGACAGGTAGAAGTTCCATCGAAATGATTTGTCTT
The DNA here is from genome assembly GCA_039566165.1 of Maruca vitrata. NCBI lineage: Eukaryota > Metazoa > Arthropoda > Insecta > Lepidoptera > Crambidae > Maruca > Maruca vitrata. The sequence goes on along the minus strand of CM076933.1, from coordinate 10,840,329 downwards.
AGTGAGTCTTATTTTTAAGTTATAAATAAAAAGATGAAAAATATTTTTGGGGGTTTGCTTTAGCCCCGCTACTCACCAGCCAGGTCTGCAGTTTCGTACTGGGATATAATAGGAGAGGTACAGGATAAGTTTTCAGCTTGCCTCAAATACCTACCAAAAAATTCTTGCTAGCTCTCCTACTATTGGAACGTTTTTGCTTGGATTTTGACAGATTTTCTTCAAGTGCTCTTCTATTGGCCAGTGGGCGGGGCTAATGGCGTTTAAAGAAATCTGTTTGAAAAGTGTACTACCGCCAAAATTTCCGGTTGTACATAGAAACACTGCTCACCTCACTTAAATTCTGATGGCTGATTTTAACATATATTTCACACAATATCATTAAAAATCAGGATTCATTACTCCCAGACACATGCGGTCGGCGGTTTTACCTTACAGACGCTTTAAAGCTATGAAAATAATTAATTAAGATCACTTATTTTCTGATGCTTGATTTTTATATATGTTATTCAAACAACTGAAAAGTGCTCATCTGACCGCAATAATTATAGAATTGTACCTTACAAACAATTTAATTAGAAACACTTAACTAAATTCAATTAAAAAAAAATAATTCTAAAACAATTGGGTCTGGTGAATGTTTGGCCCCTTGGATCGGTCTATCCGTTTGCAAAACGTTTTAAAATAGTTGTTTGAATAACATATATAAAAATCAAGCATCAGAAAATAAGTAACCTTAATAAAAATTTTCATAGCTTTAAAGCGTCTGTAAGGTAAAACCGCCGACCGCATGTGTCTGGGAGTAATGAAACCTGATTTTTAATGATATTGTGTGAAATATATTGTTGCGGGAACGGGGTACGTTAAATTCAAGATACGCCAAAAGTCACCAAAAGACAATGAATTTATTTATCGACTAACAATTACACAATTAAACACTTAAAACACAATTAAAACACTTAATTACAACACTAAACACGGAACACTAAATTACACTAAGGCACTGAATCACACTAATACACTGAATTGCACTGAAACTATTCGCAGTTAACGCACTCGATCACTCTTAGTTCGCAGGAGACTGATTCGCTTCGCTTTTCCAAATCGGAACTGTCCCGTCGCGTCGTACATCCCGCTTTTATACCCAGAGACGCAGCTCTTCGCGTGGCGTCGAGAATATTCTCGCGAGATCGAAATCTCTAGAACTCGCTGGAGCTTGCTCCGACCGACCAGAGTGTGTGACGTAATATCGTGCAAGCGAATATAGACCTTATCCATACGTCGATAAGACTAATTTCGCTTGCACTGTCTCTCAAGGTCGTACTATTATTATTACTTTAGAACACTCTAGAGCTCGCTACAACCTACCAGAGTGTGTAGCGTAGTATCGTGCAAGCGAATATAGACCTTATCCATACGACGATAAGACTAATTCCGCTTGCACGGTCTCTCGTGGTCGTAACATTATCCCCCTCTTAGTCATGCTCGTCCCGAGCATCATTTGACCCATGGTAACGAGCCAATCGATCAATGTGAACAATTTTCGGCTTGCCTCTTGTCCCTTGTTTGATCCGATAGGTTAAGTCGTTCAGCCTAGTAATGATCTTGTATGGTCCTTCCCACCTTGGCTGGAACTTCGGTGATTTGCCCTTCTTCCTGAGTGGGTTGTGTAACCAAACCAGACTCCCTTCATCGAAACCGTCGGTGTTGGCTTTGCGGTCGTAACGGGTTTTCATTCTTTCGCTGGATTTTAGACTGCAGTCTCTAACGAGAGCATGTACTTCATCCAGGCGCTTCTGTAGGTCAGCCGCATATTCGGTTACTGGTTTCGGAGCTTCTGGCGGTGTCCCAGTCAACGCGTCTACCGGAAGCCGCATTTCTCGACCGAAGTTTACCATTGCTGGGGTTGCGCTGGTGCTATCGTGGATCGCAGATCGGTAGGACAGCAAGAAAAGCGGTATGTACTGGTCCCAGTCTCGTTGATGCTCGTCCACAACTTTGGCCAAGTGGTTTTCCAACGTTTGGTTGAATCTCTCGACCATGCCATCGGATTGCGGGTGTGCTGGTGTAGTACGGGTCTTATGCATACCCAATAGTTGCCAGACCGCCTGGAACAGTGCTGACTCAAAGTTTCTTCCTTGGTCAGAATGTATCTCAAGAGGCACACCAAATCGGCAAATCACCTCGTGGACTAACTTCTTGGCGACCGTCTTTGCTTCTTGATTAGGCGTAGCGAAGACTTCAGGCCACTTAGTGAAGTAATCTTGGACCACAATGATGTACTTGTTTCCCTCATCGGATTCTGGAAAGGGGCCAGCTACATCTACTGCGATTCTTTCCCATGGAGCGCCGACGTTGTACAGCTTGAGTTTGCCCTTACTTCTGGTTTGTGGGCCCTTTACTGATGCGCAAGTCGTACATTTCTTGCACCAGTCTTCGACGTCCTCCCGACAGTGAATCCAGTAGAACCTCTGTCTCAGCTTCTCTAGGGTCTTCTTCACGCCTAAATGTCCCCCGGATACCCCATCGTGTATGTACCTCAGTAGAGAAGCAACCTGTTTACGGGGTACAATCAGCTGTAGTGTCGTTTGCCCCACTTTTTGGTGTTTCCCATTTCCTGAAGAGTACTCCATCCTTAATCTCCAAACTGTCCCATTGTGCCCAGTAACTTTTCGTGATGGGGCTTGATGATGCTACATGGCTCCAAGAAGGTTTTTGACCTACTTCTTTCCATTCAAATATTTTCCTCAGGTCACAATCCTCTTTTTGAGCCTTTTTGATAGTGTCTTCTGCTCCATTCATTATCAAGTCCCTGGGTGGTAATCATCCGGACTTCTTCTTTAGTCTCCGTCTTAGAACAATGACTGCAGGCCACAGGACAAGGTCTCCTTGATAGGGCATCGGCATTCAAATGCGTTCTACCACTCCCATGTTCTGTTGTGAAGTTGTACTCCTGTAGCTGCTCTAACCACCGCGCCACTTGTCCTTCAGGGTTCTTAAACTGCAAGAGCCATTTTAACGCAGCATGATCTGTCCGCAGGGTAAACTGTCTTCCAACGAGGTACTTGTTGAAATGCTGTAGAGTCTTCACTACCGCCAACAGTTCTTTACGAGTCACACAGTAGTTCCTTTCAGGTTTTGAAAGTGACTTACTGAAATAGGCGATCACGACTTCCCGTTCACCTTGCTCTTGCGACAGAACTCCGCCTATGCCAGTATTGCTGGCATCAGTGTCCACGATAAACCTTCCTTCTCTGTTCGGGTAGCCAAGTATAGGACTGGTGCAGAGGTGTTCTTTTAATCTGACGAAGGCTTGATCACATTCCGAGTCCCAGGCGAATACTCGTTTATCTTCCGTGAGCCGATGAAGAGGTTTCGCTATATCAGAGAAGTTCTTTACAAAGCGCCGGTAGTATGCGCATAAACCCAAAAATGATCTCACGTCGGTCTTGTTAGCTGGAATAGGCCATTCTTGGACAGCTTTGATCTTCTCTGGGTCGGTCCTTACACCTTTCGATGAAATAATGTGGCCTAAATAGGCGACTTCTTCCTTGAAAAACGTGCATTTCTTTGCGCTGAGTTTTAAGTTTGCTTCTCGTATTCTAGTGAAAACCTTCCTCAGGTTACTGACATGCTCTGTGAAATTTCGACCCATGACAATGATGTAATCCAGATAGACCAGGCATGCATCACCCAGAAGTCCAACCAGTACCCTTTCCATCAACCGCTCGAATGTCGCCGGAGCGTTGCAAAGACCAAAGGGCATGACGTTGAACTGCCACAATCCATTCCTAGTTCCGGTCGTAAATGCCGTCTTCTCCTTGTCTGCTGGATGGATGTCTACTTGCCAGTACCCACTCTTAAGGTCCACTGTTGAGAACCACTTCATGCCGCTCAACATGTCCAGTGTGTCGTCTATACGGGGCAGAGGGTAGCTGTCCTTCTTCGTTGCATTATTCAACAACCGGTAGTCCACACAAAACCTGGTGCTGCCGTCCTTCTTCTTTACCAGGACTACTGGCGAAGACCACGGGCTTGTTGAAGGTTCTATGATGCGGTTCTTCTGCATCTCGGCAACCATGTCTGCTACCTCCTTCTCTTTGGCAAATGGAAGGCGTCTAGGCCGCTGCTTTATTGGTGACGCGTCTCCCGTGTCTATTCTGTGTTTAACGAGACCTGTCCTTCCCAAATCATGGTCACCCTTCGAAAATATGTCGTTGAAATCTAGCAACAACCTTTTAGCTTGCTGAAGTTCCCGCTCAGAGAGTTTGTCCTTACAATTTGCTAGGAGCGGCGTGACGTCATCTCCTTGACAGGATTCCGGTTCCCGGGTCCTTTTCAGCCTTCTGATGGATTGACCTGCATCGCACCGTCCGATGACACAGTTTCTTCGTAGCTGCACTTCATCTTCGCTAAGATTGATGACTCGCACCAGCGCTCCTTTTCCGGTCATTGCCAGAGTTCTTGCTGTGATCCAACTCGGGTGGTCGCCGCAGTTTTCTATGACGACGCTTCGCCCTTGACACGCAGTGTAAGGGAATCTAACTTTGACCAGAGTTTCAGATCTCGGCGGTAGGGTCGTATTTTGTAGGCAGTAAACTGCGCATGATCTCGCTCCCTCTAGGAATACTTCTTGTTCGGGGAAACTAAGTACTCCTTTAGCGACGTCTACCACACACTTCTGGTCTCTTAAAAAGTCTAATCCGATGATGCAGTCGTCCGTGATGTCTGCTATGAGAACGCCGTATTCAAAGGTTTGTTCTCCAATGGTTATGTTCGCCATCGTCTCACCGAAGACGGTAACTGGCTGGCCTGTTGCTGTTTGAAGCTGAACGGATGGTCTCTGATTCCACACAATAGTCCTTTTCAATAGCTCCGGACGCACTATTGTTCTTGAAGCACCGGTGTCAATAGTAAAATGACACGTTACGCTGTTCAGCTGTCCAACCACAGTAAGATTGTTCCCATTACCAATCTGTGAAACAGTGACGGTAGGGGCTCGATGTTGGCCAGCCAGCGCCCGCCCCACGGCCCTGGCTCCTGACAGCTCTTCTGCGTCCACCTGTGTAGAGGACGCTACTGTCGTTCTATGCGGCCATCTTTGCCTGGGGCAACTACTCCGAATATGGCCCCTCTCGCCGCAGCCATAGCACATCGGACCCAAAGAAGGTTTTTCCTTCACCACAACCTCCCGAAGTCGTTGAGTTCTAGCGTCTTGACGCACGGCTTCCACCTCCAAAGCATGGGCTAGAGCTTCCTGTAAGGTCTGATGATGGCTCAGTTTCACGGTATGCCTGACGTCTGCGTCTCTAATTCCATCACAGAAAGCTTGCGGGATCATTGATTCCACCATTGTAGGGCATGACACGTAGGCACGTCTGACTAGCCTTTCAATTTCCGTTGCCCATTGCTGCAGGCTTTCACCAGGCTTCTGCTGTCGGTCGCGGAGTTGTGCTCTATACGCGTGTTCCAGGTGTTTGTCGCTGTACGCTCTGCCCTCTAGTGCTCTTTGGAGAGCACCTAAAGTTCGGTTATCCGAAGGCAGGTTTTCCAACGTGAGCAGGGCATCTCCACGAAGAGCCAGAGTCAGAGCTATCAAGGACTCTTCCTCGTTCCACCCCTTTCCTTTAGCCACCGTTTCGAACTGGTACCAAAATGCTGCCCAAGACGTCGTTCCATCGAAGTGGGGTACTTCGATTTTCGGAGAGTCCGACACTACCGTAGCACCCCGGGTCCCCACTCTTGCCATTTTGGTATGCAGCTGTCGCATCTCAGCATCCACCTGGCTCAATCGATCCTCGTGTTGGGTGAGTCGATCTTCGTGTTGGGTCAGTCGATCTTCGTGTTGGGTCTTGACGCTTAGCACATCATCCTTGAGAGCATCAATCTGCTTTTCTAATACTTCGTGCTTCTTTTCAATAGCCCCCAACAAACTCTTGCTTAGCTCTTCCTTGAGTTCGACCAGTTGCTCCTCCTGGCGGCGGGCTTGTTCCTCCTGGCGAAGGTCCTGCTTTTCCTGGCGAAGGGCTTGTTCTTCCCTCAGCTTGGCAAATTGTGCTTCCTGAAGTCGGGCTAGCTCCTCCTGGCGGCGTGCTTGCTCGCGGGCTTGCTCCTCCTGGCGGCTGGCTTGTGTCTTCAGCATTTTAAATAAATCTGCAAGCTCAACAGGCCCAATCGGTGTTTGAATTGATCCCTCCGTTGAAGTACCTTCGCCCTCTTGCAGGGCCGCGGTTTGACTCCTTGTTACTCGACCCTCACTGTCTTCTCGTGGTGTAAGAGGCATCTTGAATCCCACTTCTGACACCAATTGTTGCGGGAACGGGGTACGTTAAATTCAAGATACGCCAAAAGTCACCAAAAGACAATGAATTTATTTATCGACTAACAATTACACAATTAAACACTTAAAACACAATTAAAACACTTAATTACAACACTAAACACGGAACACTAAATTACACTAAGGCACTGAATCACACTAATACACTGAATTGCACTGAAACTATTCGCAGTTAACGCACTCGATCACTCTTAGTTCGCAGGAGACTGATTCGCTTCGCTTTTCCAAATCGGAACTGTCCCGTCGCGTCGTACATCCCGCTTTTATACCCAGAGACGCAGCTCTTCGCGTGGCGTCGAGAATATTCTCGCGAGATCGAAATCTCTAGAACTCGCTGGAGCTTGCTCCGACCGACCAGAGTGTGTGACGTAATATCGTGCAAGCGAATATAGACCTTATCCATACGTCGATAAGACTAATTTCGCTTGCACTGTCTCTCAAGGTCGTACTATTATTATTACTTTAGAACACTCTAGAGCTCGCTACAACCTACCAGAGTGTGTAGCGTAGTATCGTGCAAGCGAATATAGACCTTATCCATACGACGATAAGACTAATTCCGCTTGCACGGTCTCTCGTGGTCGTAACAATATGTTAAAATCAGCCATCAGAATTTAAGTGAGGTGAGCAGTGTTTCTTTGTACCTTGATTGGTTGATATCTGAAAAATGGCCGTCTGGTCAAGGTAGCAACTAGTCATATGATGATAGTACACCCCACCACTACTCAATCGTATATATTTTGTCCATTAGAAAATAAGTGATGTCTGGCAGCTCTGGGATCTTCCTCTAGTTCGACAATCTTTCCTAAATTGGGAAGAAATTGATTTATACCCAAAATCTTTGAACGGATGTTGCTTCATGTACTCTGGACTTAGTACCCTTGAACTGGTTCTGTCTGACTTCCTTTTTTGATTTACAGATTCAATGTATAAGATTTAGACACAATAGATATTCAACTGCCATGGCCTATATTGGGCTGTGTGACTGTGAACCTGTAAAGTATGAATGTTCACCGCCATGGTACTCAAAGCATAAGCATGAAACGTTAGATATATAAATATCACAGGAATTAGATGATTGCTAGCATAATTTCATTAAAATTAAGGGAACCTTTTCTGTTACATTATAATAGGCGTGACGACTGGGTTAAAATCTTATTATTCTATTTAGTCCGTAAGTTAGTTTATACAAAAATATGGGACACGTATTTTTTTGTTTTTCAATTGATTGAAAAATGACAAAATTATAGCTTATCAAACTTCTGGAGTGGGGGCTTGTGACGTCACAGTTACGCAAAAATTTTACCTAAACGTGACGTCATACGAAACTTCTAAGCACTATTTATATTCATAATTTCTTGTTTGTGAAACAAAATAAAAAATACGAGTACAATATTTTTTTATAATCTAAATAACGGACTAATTATATTTTTTTAGTCGTCTCGCCCATTATGTGTATTTTTTTTTATTTTAGATAAACCAAGGAATCCCTACAGACGATCTGCCTCGCCTTGTCTGTGTGTCCGGGCGTACTGAATCCGCTGTTGCCAAGATTCTAGATGATCTGGAGTCTAGACCAGTCGACACTGAGCTCGTTCGTTTGTATCACTCTATCCACGATAAAAACATCAAAGGACACGTGGTCAGAGGGTATACTTTATTGGGTAGGTCTTTAACACCTTATATAAATAGGAGGGAAAATCAAGTCACTAATCAGGATAACCAAGGCTAGTTCCATTTGAATACCGATCTAATACTAATAATGAGAGGACTGTTATTTCAGAATCTCAGCCACTAAAGAGCGTGTCTGTGTCGCGCGACATGCAGTACTTCTCGGGCGTGCGCCGGCCGGTGTGGTTCGTGTACTCGGGCATGGGCTCCCAGTGGGCCGGCATGGCCGCGCAGCTCATGAGGATCCCAGTATTTGCTGCTGCTATCCATGAGTGAGTTTTGTTTGAGTTATTTTCCAATAGTATTTATTTATTTATTTATTTCGTAATCTCAAACAGGTTTACAAAAATAAAATACATTTACATTATAAATGACAACATATTGTGACCGTGTAAACCTGCTCATTTAGACAGTGGAGAATCTTGAGTATGTCTTAAAAGATGTTGGCAGTCACATTATAAATTGTCATTTCGATCATCTCTAGATGCCACGAAGCCCTTGGTCCTAAAAGTGTCGATTTGACGCAGCTCATCACCCAGCCCGACCTGCAAACCCAAGACAGTGCCCTGAACTCTCTAATCGGCAGTGTCGCCGTCCAGGTCGCTCTCACCGAAGTGCTCAAGACTGTTGGCATTGAGCCGGATTACATAATCGGTATGATAAAATTGTGTTCTAATTCCAAACATTTGAGTCGGCAAGTTAAAGTTAACGTAAGGGTCATAATAAATTTTGTCCTGCATCAGGTCACGGCGCGGGCGAGCTGTGCTGCGCGTACGCCGACGGGAGCCTCAGCGCGCAGCAGGCGGTGCTGGTGGCCTACTGCCGCGGGCAGGCCTGCCTCGAGGCGCCGTACATAGGGTCGGCAAATGTGGGCCTGACCTATGCGCAGGTTTACAACTTTACCACTTTCGATTAAATAACATTCATGCAATATAATATGTGATGGTCGTAGCTTCTCTTAATCAATGACATTTTGTACTAAGACTAATTCTTGCAACTTGCTTACAACCAGATGAAGGACATGTGCCCGCCTGAAATTGATGTGACTTGTCTCAACAACGAACCGGACTCGAGCACAATCTCAGGACCTGCTGATGTTATAAAGAGCTTCGTAGCCAATCTCGTGGCCCAAGGAATCATGGCCAAGGAAGTGCCTTACTCTAACACTGCTAACCATTCCAGCCACATGGCTAAAGCTGGTAAGTGCTATCTTGTCAGAGGAACTATTCTGAGACTTGTCATGCATCAAATAAAAAGTCATTCCGTATGAGCAGGCTCGAGCCTGCTGGAGTCGCTGCGGCGCGTGATCCCGGCGCCCCGGCGCAGGTCCGCGCGCTGGCTGAGCTCGTCGCTGCCGCGCGCGCAGTGGGGCGGCGCGCGCGCCCGCCTGTCGTCCCCCGACTACCACGCCAACAACCTCATGGTGAGATTAAGGCACGCTTGGTCTAATGGTGACGCACTGGGCGCGATTCACGATTAGGCGATAGGCGCGATTCATATTATGCTACTGAAGTTAAAAGTTCTTTCGTGTATGTCCACACAGAGCCCAGTGTTGTTTACGGAGGTGAACCAACTTATCCCGGCGCGCGCGGTGGTCGTGGAGCTGTTGCCACGCGGCCCGCTGCAGGCGCTTCCCCGCGCGCTCCCGCAGGACATAGTGCACATCCCTCTCGCCAGGAACGACCCCAAGGACAGCGTGCACGGGCTCTTCGACGCGCTGGGCAAGTGAGTGTCAAACATCTCAACACAGTCTCATTTTGGACTCGACTAAGTACCGTTCACAATAGGTACAGTGTAAATTTTAAGTAGTAGATCTACTTTTTATACATAATTCTCAGTGTAAAAGTTGTTTATCTACCTCTACAAACCTTGCTTGAATGGTATCTTTAAAATTTGAGCTCTTTCTCTTGTGCCAGATTGTACGAAGCTGGCTTGAACCCGCACCTCGCTAACATCTACCCGCACGTCCCGTACCCGGTGTCGCAGGGCACGCCGATGATCTCTCACCTGGTCGAGTGGGACCACAGCGAAGACTGGTGAGTTAGAGAATAAAATAAAAGAAAGAAAACATTTATTGGTCCTTAAATAATATGAACATGAAACACAGGAAGGCAAGAATGTCTCAGAAAGAGTTGCATCGACCCGACTCGCTACAGCAGCACTTGTATTCTAGCCACCAATAAATAAATAAATATCTTAATAAATATCTGGGACATTTCCACACACGGTCATCTGACCCCAAACTAAGCAGAGCTTGTACTATGGGCGTCAGAGACTGTAATACATACATATATATTTTTAAATACATAATTAAATACATAATCACACCCATACACGGAACAAACACCGATGTTCATCACACAAATATTTGTCCGGAGTGGGAATCGAATCCACGACACTTGGAACCGCCAGCCAGGGTCACTAACCACTGTTCCACCGAGCCAGTCAAACCAATAACTGGTAAAACCTGTAACTGGTCAGTTTTTTTAATGACATCTGTGATTGTATTTTTACCAGGTATGTGTCGACGTACCGTGCTCAAGAGCAGATGGGTTGTCGAGAGCGCATTGTCAAAATGTCAATTTTAGACGAAGACTATGATTTCATACCGGGCCATGTTGTTGACGGTAAGAATGATTAAGTGAAATAATTTTTTTTAAACCCCCAATTTTCCATTTTTGTGGTTATGAAGTATTACAAAAATGAATTAATTGAGTTAATGTTGAAATTGTCAGAAGTAAACTTATGGGGCATAACATTTCATCGGGCAGTTATTTTGTATTATGCGCCAGTCAGGTGGGAAAACTTTCATGCATAGCTATATGTGTGAGAAAATCTTCTTACTTTTACCTGATGATTTCATAAATCAAAGGTCGCAACCTGTACCCGGCCACCGGCTACCTGGTCCTCGTGTGGGAGACGCTCGGCATGATGATGGGTGTACCCTACGCTGAGCTGTCAGTGGTCTTTGAGAACATACGCTTCCAGAGAGCTACAAAAGTTCCCAAGGAGGGTAACCTTGAATTCGCCATTGTGATTCACAAAGGCAGCGGAGACTTTGAGGTCAGCACTTATTAAATTAACAACGTTTAGCACTTTTTAGGTTTTAGTTATTCAGTAAGTATACGTTTTAAATTTTTATTTGTCAAAACAGATCGTTGAAAGTGGAGCATCAATAGTGACCGGAAATATCTACGCTAAAAAGAATGTAGGTCAGGAGTACCATGAACTTGTGCCTGCGCCGGAGGTTACGGGCCCCACCGTCCGGCATCTGCTCACCAAGGACTTCTACAAGGAGCTGCGGCTCAGGGGGTACCAATACAGGTCAGATACGAATAAAAATAATTGGAATTAGGTAACTTTAATCTTCACCTATATACTTTTTTCGGAATTAAGCTCAATATAAAAAAGTACACAATGAAAACCAATAATGCTCCCAATTTTCTAGCTAGGTAATTTGCCACTGTTCTTAACGTTTTTATCTTTAGTTTATCATTGACAGCGGTCTGTTCCGCGGAGTGATCGGATGCAACGTAGAAGGCTCCCGTGGCCGCATTTCCTGGGTCAGCAATTGGGTCACATTTTTGGACTGCATGATGCAAGTCAAAATCATCGGCGAGGACACGCGCGGCCTTTTCGTGCCCACCAGGATCGACAGGCTGTCCATCGACGCTGATATGCACTACAGCGCCACTTCTAAGATGAACCCGGACTCTACAAATAATTCGTTTGAATTTCGAGTGTACAACAATGTTGATGTTATCAGGTATAATAATATTTACATATTGTTTACTAATATTTGATCTTACAAACCTTCATGAAGTATTCTTATTCGATTAACTTCCTAGTTTCCTCCTAACTGTAACAAAAAAAATATTTACCCCACAGAGCAGGTGGAGTAGAGATTAGAGGTCTTTTCGCCATGCCTATTTCTAAGAAGACTCCTCTTGGGGTACCAGTATTGGAGAAGAATGTCTTCATTCCGAACTACGGCACAAGCAGAATGAAGGTTATTTTTGCATCAAATTCAATTAAAATGATTAAAAAGTCAAAATGTAAACAAATGGACTTAATTTTTAAATTAGCCCATTCATAAACATTTGTCAGGTTGAAGATATTCTCCGCGCAAACATGCAACTCATTCACGAGAACTTACAAACACACAAAGTCAAAGCCATTGAGCTGATGGACGCCGAGTACAAGACCAACAGCCTGGAGCCGCTCCTCGGCAAGATCAGCGACATCCTCGGAGACCTGCCGCTGGTGCAGGCCGAGCTACTGCTGGTCTCCGAGGAGCCTGTCGAGATGCCGTCCAATATCACTGTGGAGAACAAGAAGCTGAGCGGTGAAACTAATACCGTGATATTCATTGGAGCTAACCTTTTGAAGAGAAATGATGTAAGAATTGTTTACTCTAATAAGTATGAAACACTTAATCATAATGAGAATAATGTGTGTGTGTGTGTGATGTGAATGTTCCACATATATCACAACAGTCTCGTGAAAAACTGAACAATATTTGAAACTGTTTAATATTAGGCTCTTCAGCAAGGCCTGGGCACCCTCAAGGAGAAGTGCTTCATCCTCAGCCGGGAGACGCAGCGCCCGGACCCGGAGCGGTACTCCGACCGGTACGACGTCATCACCATGCAATACACTGGCACGGAGTACATCATTCTACTCAGGTCTGTTTTTAACACCTACCGAATGTTTAAATTAAAATTGTTGTGTTAACATAAATTCGGTTTGAAGTAATACTAGCAGTGTCATGAATTTGATAAGAAATAAACAAAGCTTTCATTAGAAAATTGCTGGAGACACATATGTGAGACAATAAAGTACCGACAAAATATGTACATGGTCGAATTGAGTACTCGTAACCTTAATATTTTTTAATGATTTAAATAAACAATAATATGACCTTGCAGAAAGAAACTCGGCGCTCGTCCTTCCAAGCTCATCAAAATTGACACCCACGATGAATCTTTTGCGTGGATTGATAAAGTCAAGAAGGAATTGAAAGAAGGGCAGAAGGTAGTCTTGTACAGCCAGCACGAGCGGCTGAGCGGGCTGCTGGGGCTGGCGAACTGCCTGCGCAAGGAGCTCGGCGGCGAGTCCGTGCGCGCGCTGCTGCTCGCCGACCCCGCGGCGCCGCCCTTCCACCCGGACCTCCCACTGTATGAGAAGCAATTGGATAAAGATTTAGCTATTAACGTCTTCCAAGATGTAAGTGTCCTGAACACCTACGAAGAATTTTTTTGTGTAGGCTACCAACCTGCACTTAATCAGCGTGGCTGAATAGAGATGCCTGCCCGATCGCCCTAGTTTAGGATAGGCCCGTGCCCTAGCAAACATAATGTATTTGGCCTGATGATACTAACCTGTTTTATGCCATTATTAACCTGCACCCATTATTAACCTGCAAATCTGAAACGCCACAATATCTTCTCTTGTCTTTAACCAGGTCAACCTAATTCTCAGGGTCAATGGGGAACCTATCGCCATCTTCTATTAGAAGACCTGGAAACAGTTCGCGCTGACCATGCGTACGTCAACACCACTACTATTGGCAACTTGTCTTCTATGAAATGGCTTGAAGGTCCAATCAGGCCCAACCAGGTTTTCAAGAATCCCAATAGTATATTGATCCATGTAAGTAAATATTTAAATAATTATTTGTCAGACACAATGAAAATAACAGTCCATATTCGAAATCACAATTAACACAATAAATCGGTCAATCAAAAGTTGGAATCGTGCACGAAGAGTTCCGTACCATTCCCATTCCCTTAAATATTCGTCTTTTAATTGTTTTTATTAGTATTTGTTATCATAACGTAAATAGAATACATCATTTAAGAAAATTTAAACCGTCTTGTTGTTTTCCGTAACTTTGTATAAAACAAAAATATTGTAAAATTTCTTTATTATTATCTAGGTTTACTGCTCGGCGTTGAATTTCCGTGACGTCATGACGGCCACGGGTCGCGTCACCGTGGACGCGGTGGCGCGGGGGCGCCTGGCTCAGGAGTGTGTGCAAGGATTCGAGGTCGTCGGAAAAACTAAAAAGTATGCAAAAGTTTCAACCGCCTTTCTATCCAGAAATAATTTTTCAATTCAATTTACAACGAATAGGCAATTTTTTACGATAATTACCTATACTCGAATAAATTCGTTGAAAATCTAACTTTGGTTTAATTCAACCACTAGTTCTCTTTAGATATTTTGGTGAGTACACTATGTTATATTCATAAAAGTGTATAAACTTTAACCTAAAATTCTAGTGGGTCTCGCGTGATGGCAATGGTTTCAAGCTGCGGTACAGCCAATGTGGTGGAAGCCAGCAAATCCCTCACCTGGTGCATCCCTGACGAGTGGAGCTTTGAGCAGGCGGCCACTGTGCCCATCGCCTACGGGACCGTCTACTACGCGATGGTAAATGTGGTCTATTGCCCTAATAGTAGTATTATAATACTAAGCAAGTAGCTTGTATTATGATAGTATTAATTTGGTACTAAAATCCAATCCCGAACTACACGTGCTGGTCAGTGTTACCAATCGCAAACCATTCAGGCATCTGGTGGCCCTTACCAAGAGCCTTTTTTTTGCCCCGTGCCATTGACGCATAGAAAGCCCATTCAGCTCATGTTTTCCCTTCCTCATATTATACCGGCCTCTTCAGGCAGGGCATGAAACGGCATCAAAGCAGGCCTTAAGGGTGAGGTCGACAGGCTCAATAAGGTCTTTTGTACCTGTCGACCTCATATGTGGACCTCACGATCGCTTAACTAATTAGGTGTCACAACGAGATTCTTAAAAAAAAATCTTTTCAATTCTGTGTTCGAATCCTTTTTCAATCTTGTTCTTTTCAGATGATAGTGGGCATGCTTCAGCCCGGCGAGTCGGTGCTCATCCACGCGGGCTCGGGCGGCGTGGGGCAGGCCGCCATCAACGTGGCGCTGCACTACGGCTGCGAGGTCTTCACCACCGTCGGCACCGCCGAGAAGAGAGCCTTCATCAAGAAGCTCTTCCCGCAGCTCAAAGGTAACATGTAGTATATCAAGCGCGGCGAGTCGGTGCTCATCCACGCGGGCTCGGGCGGCGTGGGGCAGGCCGCCATCAACGTGGCGCTGCACTACGGCTGCGAGGTCTTCACCACCGTCGGCACCGCCGAGAAGAGAGCCTTCATCAAGAAGCTCTTCCCGCAGCTCAAAGGTAACATGTAGTATATCAAGCGCGGCGAGTCGGTGCTCATCCACGCGGGCTCGGGCGGCGTGGGGCAGGCCGCCATCAACGTGGCGCTGCACTACGGCTGCGAGGTCTTCACCACCGTCGGCACCGCCGAGAAGAGAGCCTTCATCAAGAAGCTCTTCCCGCAGCTCAAAGGTAACATGTAGTATATCAAGCGCGGCGAGTCGGTGCTCATCCACGCGGGCTCGGGCGGCGTGGGGCAGGCCGCCATCAACGTGGCGCTGCACTACGGCTGCGAGGTCTTCACCACCGTCGGCACCGCCGAGAAGAGAGCCTTCATCAAGAAGCTCTTCCCGCAGCTCAAAGGTAACATGTAGTATATCAAGCGCGGCGAGTCGGTGCTCATCCACGCGGGCTCGGGCGGCGTGGGGCAGGCCGCCATCAACGTGGCGCTGCACTACGGCTGCGAGGTCTTCACCACCGTCGGCACCGCCGAGAAGAGAGCCTTCATCAAGAAGCTCTTCCCGCAGCTCAAAGGTAACATGTAGTATATCAAGCGCGGCGAGTCGGTGCTCATCCACGCGGGCTCGGGCGGCGTGGGGCAGGCCGCCATCAACGTGGCGCTGCACTACGGCTGCGAGGTCTTCACCACCGTCGGCACCGCCGAGAAGAGAGCCTTCATCAAGAAGCTCTTCCCGCAGCTCAAAGGTAACATGTAGTATATCAAGCGCGGCGAGTCGGTGCTCATCCACGCGGGCTCGGGCGGCGTGGGGCAGGCCGCCATCAACGTGGCGCTGCACTACGGCTGCGAGGTCTTCACCACCGTCGGCACCGCCGAGAAGAGAGCCTTCATCAAGAAGCTCTTCCCGCAGCTCAAAGGTAACATGTAGTATATCAAGCGCGGCGAGTCGGTGCTCATCCACGCGGGCTCGGGCGGCGTGGGGCAGGCCGCCATCAACGTGGCGCTGCACTACGGCTGCGAGGTCTTCACCACCGTCGGCACCGCCGAAAAGAGAGCCTTCATCAAGAAGCTCTTCCCGCAACTCTTGTAAATAGATGTTGAATATTTCGGTAGGTTTATATAAAAAATTCGGCAATAATAATTTAAACAAAGCTTTTGTCTAACCTACGCAACGAGTGGGTTGCGAAGGGGATATAAGGTCATTGTGATTGTGGCGATGCCATCGTGGTTTGTGTTTTAGCTATAGGCAGGGTGCAAGGCAGATGGAGGGCGTAGCCTAAACGACCACAGATCTCTATGCGGTCAAAATTGAAATTAAGGTCTAAAACTTGACCTGGGAAATCTATATTGCAGATAACATTTTTTGCCTGTTCTTTGTTCTTTGTTCGATAAATTAGAGTCTGAATAATATTGAATAACATTTTTGTTAACTTATTTCATCACGAAGGTACGTAGATAAATATTTAACCTCCATTATTTTCAATAATAAAACATGTTTTGGAAGTGGATATTGTACTAATATTATTAGAAGTTATCGATGTGATGTGAGAGCGCTGTTACTGTTGAGTCCCTCCCTCCCTCCATATGCCTTGCACCCTGCCTATAGACAAAGATGCTTATTTCAGACAGCCACATCGGCAACTCCCGCGACACGTCGTTCGAGGACATGGTCCGCAGGGAGACCGGCGGCAAGGGTGTTAATATAGTGCTCAACTCGCTCGCAGACGACAAGTTACAGGTTTTTTATATTAGCTTTTATATCTCCATTTTTTCCTTCGCACTAATTATCCTGTGATTTAACAAGGTTTTCAAATTATTGGCTTTTGTTATTATACCTACTCTAAGTATTTGTACGAGTTGGTATATATTGAACTTGCTCAATATTGCTTTAACGATCAATAAAACGGAGTTTGCGTTTGCTTGTTTATCTATTATTTATCCGATGCAATCCATTATATTTGTGTCCGTCCAGGCGTCCGTCCGCTGCCTGTGCTATCGCGGCCGCTTTCTCGAGATCGGCAAGTTCGACATCAACAACAACACACCTATTGGGGTGTATTTCTTCCAAAATGAAATATCCTTTCATGGGTTCATGCTTGACTATATTTTTGTCCAGAACGTTGAATTCAGGAAGGTTTGTATCTTTATATTTTCTTCATAGATGTTTATGTTTTTTACTTCTTTTGAGTAATAAACCCGAAACAAGTCAAAAACATAAACACATTTGAGCTCAATTGATATAAGAACTTAGGGTACATTTCACGAGTACATCACACACATTTAGAAAAAAATTATGAGGTCTTTTCTTTCTGATTATTTAAATTAAAATGCATACGTTTGTAAGCTGTTCCAAACGTATGCACTTTGTACAATTATTTGGTTTGTTTTAAGCGTCTTCAAGATTTGATGATTTCGGGCATCGAAAGCGGAGCGGTTCGTCCGCTCACCTACTGCACCTTCGAGAAGAGCGAAGTCGAGTCTGCCTTCCGGTACATGGCGGCTGGCAAGCACATCGGCAAGGTACGCTTACGCACAAGAGAGAATAACCAACGCTATGGCGCTCAGATAAGTCCGCTTGGAGTTTGACAGAGCAATTAGTTACAAATGGCGCGACACCCAGGTGTCGCTTGGGGATTGATGGGAAATCCAAAATTATTTGTAGAGACCTTCACACCATTACAAATTAGAACAGTTTTGAATGTCCTTAAACGTTATTCCTTTAATCCTGTTCTTCTTAAAATAAAAAAAAACATAGAATACAAAAAAAATATCTGTGCAGGTGATCATCAAGATCCGCGACGAGGAGCGCGGCCAAAGACCCGTGAAGCCTGAGCACCTGCCACTCGACGCCATGCCCAGGTTCATTTCGAAGACATTCGAAAGAATTATTAGCAAACTTCGTTTGCGAAATAAATCTAATGTTAATCTTAACGTACCCATCTGAACAACCTCGACTAGACCCGTCAAAACTACAAGATAATTGCAGGACCATAACGAGATATTGTAACGCCTTTGTGCTTGCATTTGTGTTCCACACTATAAAACAAAACAAATTGTGATCTTTTGCAGAAGTCCAGATATCATCAGTTTTCCGTGATCACGAATGCCTGCAAACTGCTCGCATCATAGAATTTCCAAAGGATTAGTTTAATATTTCTTATAATACAAATGTCTCATCCACGAAAGGAGCATTATTTTAAATATTGAATAACATTTTTCCATTCAACTGAAACAGATATGAAAGGATGCATAGTTTTATGGTTGATGACAATTTTATAATTCATTGTCAATAGATACATGTGTCATGAGGACAACGTCTACGTTGTGGTTGGAGGTCTGGGAGGCTTCGGGTTAGAGCTGGCTGACTGGCTCATCTTGAGAGGCGCCAGGAAACTACTGCTCACCTCTCGCAGGGGAGTCACCAACGGATACCAGTCCTCCAGACTGAGGTAAGTTTGAGCTACTTACTATTGCGACAAAACATCAACCTAGAAAAACTCAAAGACACCATAAAGTTAATGATTCACGCCGGAAAAATCTGAAGAATCAAATTGTAACAGGGCATGGTCGAACTACGGAGCAGACGTCCAGATCTCGACCCATGACGTCACCACCGAGCAGGGCTGCGAGGAGATGCTGCTGATGGCCAAGGCCATGGGCCACGTGGACGCCATCTTCAACCTCGCCGTCGTCCTCAAGGACTGCATCTTCCAGAACCAAACTCCCGAGACCTTTAAGACTTCGTACGCACCTAAAGCGCTAGCTACAATGCATTTGGACAAATTTTCAAAGAAACATTGCCCTGGATTAAGGTATTTAAGGAAGGCCAATATTTTCTATTTTCTGTCCCTCTTCGTTGTACTCTTGTATTTATTTTATTGTCATTTGATTTCTTTACTACCCTGTCCCTTATCATTTCAAAAATTGTATTTATTTACGTTAGCAAAAATACAATGACATTTTTAACCATTAGAAATTTCGTGGTATTCTCATCGGTGTCGTGCGGCCGCGGTAACGCCGGCCAGACGAACTACGGTCTGTCCAACTCCGTCATGGAGAGGATCTGCGAGTGGAGGAAGACGCTGGGCCTGCCCGCCCTGGCCGTGCAGTGGGGAGCCGTCGGCGATGTGAGTTCACTGCTGTTGTGGTTCTGTCTTGCAAGTCATTCAGCTTGTGGCATCATTAACTAATGCGAATATTGTCGTGAAGGTCGGTCTGGTCGCCGACATGCAAGACGAAGACGTGCAGCTGGAGATCGGCGGGACGCTGCAGCAGAGGATCTCGTCGTGCCTGCTCGCGCTGGACAAGTTCCTGAAGCAGGACGCGCCCGTCGTGTCCTCCATCGTGGTGGCCGAGAAGAAGGCCGGCGGCTCCGGCTGCGGGAACATCGTCGACGCTGTCGCACAGGTTATGGGTGAGTGTAAAATCTAAAACTTAGGTATTAAAAAAACGTTAAACGTCAAGAGACACTACACCAAGGAGCGTATTCACAAACATCATGTTATATTCTTAGAACAACAGAAATTACTTTTAGAAATGTGATAACTTTTCCTACCTTAATTATGAAAAAAATATTTTTCCTGCAGGTATCAGGGATTTGAAGACGGTATCGCAACAGGTGACACTCGCCGAACTGGGTATGGACAGTATGACGGCGGTGGAGATCAAACAGACGCTCGAGAGAGAGTTTGAGGTCTTCCTCACTGCTCAGGACATCAGGACACTTACTTTTGCCAGGTATTATAAATAGTGTTCCTACATAAAGATCAGCATGTTTCTCAATTTTTTTAAGTAATATAGGAACATAATAACTTGCAAATGTTTTCACTGGCAGACTTCACGAACTATCGACCCAACGTGAAGCGGGGGCGTCCACCACGGTGGCGCGCCCGAACGTAGCTGAGGGAGCCGCCGGCTTCCGAGTTCTCATGAAAAACTTCGGGGACGAGAATCTGGTCTCCGAACCACTCATCTACATGCCGACAATAGTCAGCGAAAGAGTTGAGGTAGGAACTGTACAAGTGACTGAATGTCTACATAGGACAGTTATATTAAAGCGAGATTTTATGTCTCAGGGTACAGAAGCGATTCCGAAGACGGAGCGTGTACTGTTCTTGCTGCCAGGAGTGGACGGTTGTGCGGCGGGGCTGGAGCCGCTGTGCCGCCGGCTCAGGGTCAGGGTCTGCGCGCTGCAGCTCGGCGTCGAGCACAAGCACGAGAAGCTGCACCAGATGGTGGACCGGCTGCACCGGGTGAGTGCAGCGAATATGGCATAAGTTCCTTAACTCATGGTTAAAATCGGTCAATCGAGATCTTGACTCGATATCTGATGTGTGATTGGCTCGGTGAAACAGTGGTTAGTTACCCAGGTACACTACCTACGGTTCCAAGAGTCGTGGGTTCGATTCCGACCCGGGACAATGTGACGAACAGCGGTGTTCGTTCCGTGTCGGAGTGTGTTATTAAATACATATATAAAACCACGCCTTTTTCCGTTATCAAAAATATATATAAATAATGTATCCACTGTTGATTCTGATATCCGTAAAACAAATTCTGAAGCCACTTACCACGGGATCAGACCAATATTTATAAAGTTGTGCTATAAAAAAAACGCATCATAGCATTTGTAAGATTTATTTCAACTTGACAATAATGTCTCTGTTTATTTCAGACCATGAGGCCACTCCTGGCGCCTGGAGCTGACTTCTGGCTCTTGGGCTACAGCTTCGGGTCGCTGCTCGCCTTGTCGCTCGCTGCCAAGCTGGAGAGCGAAGGTAAAGTATAATAACACTTGTGAATTGATGGTTGTTAGTTCATAAGACTCGTCCATGGATATTGTACAATTTCAACGCATCGAAACTCGTAATGAACTGTAATGGTGCTCTATGGTAATTTGTTTTCATTCTAAGTTGTGATTCGTTTGTCTTTTTTAGGCAGCATAGGAACAGTCTTCTTGGTCGATGGTTCGCCTGAATTCCTCACCACTCTCATGAAAGCAAATATCAACTTCAAGAACGATGAGCTGCTACTAAACAGCATATTGTGTTACACTATGGATATGGCAGCGCCCAACAATAACATCACCAAAGACCTCATGGAGAAACTGAACGAGATAGAATCATTCGAAGAGCGCATTCAATACGCCTTCGACGTGTCGCCGCTGCACGGCAAGTACTCGCAGAGGTTCATCGTAGACATCGCCATCAACTGCTTCGACCGACTCAAAGTCATTCTCGAGTACAACCACACGAACGTCAAGAAGCTGAGATCCCGCATCGTCCTGCTGCGGCCGAAGGAGAACCCCCCTCTAGTGGTGGTGGAGGAGAACTACGGACTCGACAAGTTCTCGGAGCAGCCCGTCGCCGTGCACTTCCTCGAGGGGAACCACGTCAGCATCATCGACAACAAGGACTGCGCCAACATCATCAACCGCGCGCTGGCGGAGGGCGACGCGGACCCGGCCAAACCTGCGCTGAAAATCGTCACCAGTATCGTTGAGAATCAGATAATAATTTGAGTCGATCTTTCGACTTTTTAATGTGTTACTATAACTCTAGCTAGATATTAAAAATCTTCAATTAACAAAAATTCATTTAGTAAAAGGTCAAGCTTAGGGTCACGAGCCTACCCTCAACTGCGGTGATCAGAGTCTACCACTCTGGCCAGGTGCGGGTTGGTCGACTTCACGCAACCTTGGGCTGCCTCCGACTTTTATATAACGGATAGTAGGGACGATTTCCTTTCCGATAATTTTGTATGATATGTAATTTTCGACAAACTTTTTGTAAAACATGTGCTTTATTGTTATTGTACTTCAGTACACTTACTCCGACAAAAATCGGTGACAAAAATTATGGGACGTGTGCTAGTCGGGTATTAATTTTATTCGCAAGTTTGCAGGTTTCTTATCAGGTTTAGCTTGGAATTACTTAAAATGACATTTATATAATAGACATAGACAAACACCTTTAAATTTATAACTTAATTGTTTTAGGGCCAAATTTTCAATGGCTAGATAAAACTTAACGGAGGAATAAACTATACTGACACCCACTCTTAGAAAAAAAACGCCCATAATTTGGTCGTCTTATAAGTAGTTTACGTCACCTATTAGTTTTATCTGGCCATTGAAAAATCGGCCCTTAAACCGATAAACAGCTTGACTATTAAAATTTTACAATTGTAATTGGACATTTTGTTTTGTTTTTAATAAAATACCAAATTTAAATTTGTTAGTAACTGAATTTATTGCCCTTAAACAATCCCATCTTCTATTTTTTTTCCTTTCAACAAAATAAATATTTTTATCTATTTTTATTGTTTCATCCAAATGCAAACTGATCCTCTTATAGGATAAAATGTTCTAATTGATGACAGATAATATTACATTTAGCCCAGTCAAATTAGCATAAAAAAATTGGAGTAAGGTTACATTAATTCGCACAAAGCCCAAAATGATAGGAACGGTATTTAATTACAAACAATCCGTCAAAAGTAGTAATCAACTAAATTTTTCTACAATTCCTAAAATCAATTTACAAAGACTACAATTAAATGTGAACGATAAATAATATCGATGTGCAGCTCTTCAAAAACATGTCCATCATTCATAAAATTCTATAAAATTTGTACTGAATTTAAAATAACCTTAAATAAATCCAATCAATGGGGATGGGGAAATATGTAGGGATCTGAACAAACATATTTACCTATTATATAAATAGTGTTCATTGTAGAAAATCAAATCCGTAAATAAGATAATATTTTTATTATGTTAGAATACAAATTAAGTAGTACCTAGGTATTATCTATTATTTGCGTGAACACACACACACACACACATTTGAAATAAAACTAATTTTACGGATTAAATTCGCGTGTTATTTATTAGGGGTGAGGGCCATCTGCTCCCCCGCAAGTCCGGTAATGATGAAAAGGCTACACACCAAGCCGTCATTGTAAGTTTGTTAGAATACAAAAACTCACGTGTTTTGTTTTATAAACATTATTATTTAAAAACCCGATGTTCCGGGCACGGGCTAGACGCGATAATTTATTCGAAAAATTAGTTTGGTGTGAATACAAATTTTGAGACTTCCTACTATTCTCTTATCTAGTGTTTATTGAACTTCCTATTTCACTTCTTAACGTCAGCAGGGCTTCGTGTTAGTAGTCTTTATTTTTTATAACAATTACTTATTACAAACATTTTCCTTACAGTGTGAGTAAATACTTAAAACTATGTTAGAAGGCTTACATATAAACATTGTTGTACTACTATAGGGCAGTTTCTAATATAAAGGCAGTCTAAAAAGCACGAAAGCTCAATTTGCCGTTATATCAGTACAATACTTGCGCACAAGAGATGCGCATAGTTGGCATACTTTATGAAAAGAATTTATTTAAAAAAAAAACAGTCCAAGTGTGAAATTTCTCTAATAAAGTTGAGATTAAGAGTGTGAACAGATCAATCGATCGTCGATCGATGTTATAATGGATTAATCGACGTTGATCGATAGTTCTACCACATTTAAAGCTACCAGAGCAGTCACTAGACTTCTGTTACGCTCGATTGCTCTGGTAACACTGTTAATACAAGAATTTGATGGTTTTTGGACCGGTCTATTTAAGGGGGCTGCTAAGACGGGCGCAGTCCTCGAGGCGGCCGCGCCGGTTCCGCCGCTACCGCCGTGGTCGCAGAAGCTTCGCGTTGGCTCAACAGCTCCACAAGTCTGAATGGAAAAGCATAAGAATACCTTAGTAATTTTCATAAACTTCTACAAATGTAATACACAACTAAGCAATTTAAACAAACCACCCTTTATGACGGCCGTAGACATTTCATTGCAGAAATGTAATAGCCACAGGTGTCGCAATCATCCGTACGTGATACACAGTAGCCGTAGACATTACATTTTATTGCAGAAATATAAATAAACTACTTAATTGATGACACATTGGCAATTAATGTACTTACATTTGTGGGAAGAAAATTAACACCTATATCGTCGAGTTTATATTAATTTAAAATACCTGGCATATGTTAATGTCCTGACATCTTGCGCTGTAAGTAAGATCTTGAACTCTGCTTCAAGCATCTGTTTTATTTCCATCGCCATCATGCTGTCCATGCCTAGCTCGGCGATAGGCACCTGATGCGACACTGATTTCAAGTCTTTGATACCTGTAAATTAATAAGTATTTAGTTTGCATGACGGGAAAGAGAGAATAGACATGGAAGTACCTACTTACTTATCTCAGGGAAGATTTTTGTCCAAAAGTTATCGTTTTTTCCCTAACTGACTTACGATGATGGCTTGGAGTAGCCTCGTCAACATTACCGGACTTGCGGGGGAGCGGATGGCTCTCACCCCTTAAGTCTAAAAGTTACCAAATCTCTAACGAGCTATAATAGTACTCTAAAATGGCTTTACTCTAAGCTCCTCAGACATCAGTCAAAACCTCACCCATAATCTGTGCGACAGCGTCGACGATGTTCCCGCAGCCGGAGCCGCCGGCCTTCTTCTCGGCCACCACGATGGAGGACACGACGGGCGCGTCCTGCTTCAGGAACTTGTCCAGAGAGAGCAGACACGACGTTATTCCCTGCTGCAATATCCCGCTGATCTCTATCTGTACATCTTCATGCATATCGGCTTCCAGACCAACCTAAGAGTGGGAAATAATTATTATTTTAAATGTTTATGTAGAAATCTAAAAGTAAGATAAAGTAGATGACTTTCCAAATTTCATTTGGAAATTATTTGCTTAAGTTTTATCGACTTACATCCCCAATAGCTCCCCACTGCACGGCCAGGGCGGGCAGGCCCAGCGTCTTCCTCCACTCGCAGATCCTCTCCATGACGGAGTTGGACAGACCGTAGTTCGTCTGGCCGGCGTTACCGCGGCCGCACGACACCGACGAGAATACCACGAAATTTCTAGAAATT
Organism: Maruca vitrata; assembly: GCA_039566165.1. Classification (NCBI taxonomy): domain Eukaryota; kingdom Metazoa; phylum Arthropoda; class Insecta; order Lepidoptera; family Crambidae; genus Maruca; species Maruca vitrata. Next base: position 10,815,215 of record CM076933.1, on the reverse strand, counting down.
AAACAATTTTTGTAAAAAGCGTCGATAGCCGTTTGCTAGTTTAGGATAGGACCGTGCCCCAGCAGTGGGTACGTCCCCATATCGTTCATGGGCTGATGATGATGATATGAAATGTGATATTTGATGTAAATAATAAATAAATAAGTTGTAATATAAGACAATCCCTAACGACAAAAGAGAAGGTAATATTATAAAAGTAAAATATAAGCTATCGTTCACCCACCAAATTGCTCGAGCGACATCTAAAGCTCTAAAAATCTATTTTAAAGGATCTCGTGGCGAAGACTACTGCGACTTCAAATCAAGGAAGAAAATATACATTGAAAATGAAAGTAGGTATAAATAAAATAAAATAACGAAACAGATAATCTGAAAACTATAGTAAACCTTAATACTGGGCAGTGTTTCTTTGACAGATTATCCAAATTTATCGTAGCCAACGCTTTGGGCGCAAATGTGGCCTTGAACGTGTCCGGCGTTTGGTTCTGGAAGTGGCAGGGCTTATGGACGACGGCGAGGTTGAAGATGGCGTCCACGTGGCCCATGGCCTTGGCCATCAGCAGCATCTCCTCGCAGCCCTGCTCGGTGGTGACGTCGTGGGTTGATATCTGAACTTCGGCGCCGTAGCCGATCCATGTTCTGAGAATAACCGGAAGCATTATTTAATGTATGACAATAATATTATTTTGCGAATTTTCGCGCGACCATTATTAGTGTATCCTATCGATTTAGAGGTTGTGCATTTTGAGGTTATGTTTAGAAAGATAAGGTAATCCTGGTGAATATTTTTAAGTTGTTGATTTTGTTAGTGCCTCATAAGAAAAAGTGTTATGAGGTATTTCAATATTCAAATGAAAAATATAAGTAAGTACATAGTATGAGAGACGTAGACTTACCTCAGCCTAGAGGATTGGTACCCGTTGGTGATACCCATGCGGGAGGTGAGCAGTAGTTTCCTGGCACCTCTCAGGATAAGCCAGTCAGCCAGCTCCAAGCCGAAGCCTCCCAGGCCCCCCACAATGACGTAAACTTTTTCGCTATCGCACATGTATCTGAATATAATCAAGTTTATACAATTTTGAATACATTGCGCCTCTGTACATATTGTAACGTCAAAACCAAGTAACTCTGGCACTAAGATAAAAACAATTGACTGGCTCGGTGGAACAGTGGTTAGTAAGAGAGGAGTTTCTAAGTATCGTGGGTTAGACATTCATAAACAAACACTATGACGTTTCATGTTTAGTCGATGACTAGCTTCATGACTGTCGTACGCACCTGGGTATTGCCTCGACTGGTATGTGACTGGGCTTGACATGTCTGTCAGTGTGCTCCTCATCACGAATCTTGATAATGACCTACGCAAATTACAATGTTAAAGGCACATTGTAAAGACTGAATCATTAATTGTTGAATGAACTGCCATTTTGCTTTCCTGTACCTACTGTAGGTATTGAATTATCTTGCAGCAGAAATTGGGTAAAGTGTCCACTGACCTGATTAATAGATGTCACAAGTTATGAATTCAATATTGACCAATAATTTGACATAATATGAATGAATGCACATTGTCACTGTTGTGAAAAAATACCTTGCCGATGTGCTTGCCGGCCGCCATGTACCGGTAGGCGCTTTCAACCTCGCTCCTCTCGAAGGTGCAGTGTGTGAGGGGCCGCACCGCTCCGCTCGCGATGCCGGAAAGCAGTAAAGCTTGTAGATGCTGATCAAAATAATATAATCTAAATATCTATGCAATCTCGTAAACTTTGTATTGCTCTTGATAAGTTAGCTGTAGAATTTAATAAAATTATTCAAATTGCATTCTTTCAAATCCATCAATTGACTCGAGGCGATAATAAATGATCTCACAAACCATCTTGCAGTCGATGTTCTTATTAAAGATGTTGTCGAATGTGACGCCATGGAAAGAGATTTCCTTAAGGAAGAAGTACATCTCGACAGGCGTGTTGTTGCTGATGTCGAACTTGCCGATCTCGATGAAGCGGCCGCGGTAGCACAGGCAGCGGACGGACGCCTGGGAATCGTTTGTTAAATATAAATGTTTCTGGTATCCTATATTTTTTCCTAAAAACCATAGTTTTGTTGTGTTCCACCAGGCACCGTTCAACGGTTTCCACTTGATAACAAAGATATAATCAATCATACATTTATTAAACACGTCCACGATCAAGACATAAGAAGTATGATAATAGGAGTCGCGCTTGGACGCCGGTACCGACCAGACGCGTCGCGTCCGTTTCTCCGTATTTATTATCAATTCGAGTAGTAAAAGTGTCGTTTTTAAATAGTGTTTAGTATCATCATAAAGACAGTGTAATCACGCATCCCATCGTAGTAACAGTTTTTCAAATCCACTCGCAATAACAAAACTAGAAGGAAAATTGTAAACACGCTCGGCGAAATTCAGACGCCGGACAGCGCCCACGCGCCACGTGACCTCCGACCGCCCGCGACCCGCGACTCGCGCGCTCCCCGCCCCGCCCCGCCCCGCGCCCGCGGCCCGACCGACGCGACGAGAAGAATTACGATCGCCGCGTTGGAGCTACCACCAGCGAGTTGTGTGTGTATGAACGGCAAGATGAGTTCAAGTTGTGCAGCGTGCGGGAACAATATTACAGACCCATTTGTCAACATGGAGTGCCTAAAATGTGGTAATATTTATGACCTCTTATGTATAAATTACACACAAGAAAAATTTGACGCTATGAGCAAAACCCAAAAGGAACAATGGAACTGTCCTTCCTGCGTATGCAAGAGACCAAAAAGTGACCTTTCGTCGACTCCGATTAGACCCACGACACAAATTCATGGTCAACTGACGAACGACCACACGTCTAACATTAATATGTCACGTGGCAGCAGTAAGCACCAATCGTCCAACAAGAAACAACAACCTGAGGAAACCGATTTGACGAATCTACTTAAAGAAATTCGCCAACTAAGGCAAGAAGTAACGGAAGTGAAACAACAAAACACCGAGATTAACCAAAAAATGTCTTTCATTTCGGACACACTGGCAAATACCGTTAAAGAACACACGAAGCAACTACAAAATGCACAGATTGAGATTGCAGCTCTCCGGTCGACAGTGGACAGCCTGCAGCAACAAGCCGCCGCTCGTGAACAAGACGACCTAAGGAATGATATTGAAATCATCGGGCTTCCTGAGGAAATAAACGAAAACCTGCATCACGTCGTTTTAACCACCTCGCAAAAAATAGGAGTGGAGCTCAATAGTTCAGACATTGCAGAAATAATGCGAGTCGGCCCCCTCTCACATAAAAGAGATAAGAGCCAACAACCATCATTTCCTCGCCCCATAATTGTTCGGCTTCTGAGAAATCAAAAGAAAGATGATCTGTTGAGGGCCGCGAAGTCGAGGCGCCAGATTACGTCAGAGAATGTAGTAAGTGGACCTTCTAAGGCGATTTATATTAATGAACGACTCACCAAAACAAATAGGCAGTTATTTCGTGAGGCCAAAATCCGGGCGAAAGAACAGCAATACCAGTATACGTGGATTCGCAACGGGGGTATCTACGTCAGAAAATCTGATGGTAAACCCGCCATCCGCATCTACTCAATGTCTGACCTGGATGCCAATGTTGGCCCGCCATCTAAAACAGAGAGACCCTTGCCCGTGGTATGAACTACAGCTAAGCGTGTTATCTGTTATTACTATTCTCACTGTATTTATATTACAACTTAAACAGCATTCCTATTTTAACAGTAAATACTGTTTGTCATTAGTCTTTTACCGAACTCAAAATTACAAAGCAACATTCAAGTCAAAACAAAAACGATTTTTTACTCTCATATTATGTACTCAAATACCTTATAATCACACACACACACACACTTATTTACTCACACACACCCATACACCAATTTGTATAATCTTTACTATTATAAAATTTTATCACATACACACACCGGAGAAATTAAAAACATTCAAACACGAGCCCAACCAGTATTATTACCTTAATCCTATTGATTTACATTTACCGACCAATTTAAAAATAAATTACCAAAATTTCACCAAATTGTATACTAATCAGGCGAAGCGTTGTCAACTTTATGCAGTCTATTTGACTACTTTTCTTCCATCATTGAATCCTCGAAATAATTACAACAAAAGAACTGATTATAGCTGAACTCTCTCAAGATCTCGACGGAACACTTAAAATAGATTGCACTTTGATTGACAACATTGACGCTTTTGCCCAGTCCATCTCCATCAGACACAATTTTAGGGCTTTAACCTTTAACATTCGTAGTATCCAACGAAATTTTCAACCATTTCTGGTAACACTAGCACGTTCAAACACTGAATTTGACCTTATTGTCTTAACTGAATGTTGGTTAGGTGAAAATACCATCATTCCGCAATTACCCGGTTATGAGTCTTTCCGAACCCACAAGCACATAAATAAAAGTGGTGGTGTAGTGGCCTATGTTAAGGCAACATGGAATGCTTGCGTAACGGAACCACCCTGTATGGACTGTAACTGCTTGCAAATCGATATGGGAAATGACATTACTGCAATCGCCATGTACAGATCTCCCTCCATCTCAAATATTAATAACTTTTAGACACGTTGGATGCCGTTCTGACGCAAATAGGAAATAAAACCAATCTCATATTAACAGGAGATATTAATCTTGACATCTGTTCCGACTCTCTCAGTGATCAATGCGCCTCTTACTTGACCCTCCTGGCAGAATATCAACTACTTCCAGCAATCACATCCCCCACTAGGCAATCCGCATGTCTCGACCACTTTTTCATAAAAACCCACCATCACAGCTGCGGTTTTGTTTGCCCAACTGACATTACGGACCACTATATTTGTCTATTGGGTGTCTCCTTGAAACAAGATAAGCCCTACATAAAACGCACATATAGAAAAATCGACTATGACAGTGTCGCAAAAGAAATTTGTTCTACAGACTGGTCTGAGGTGATCAACATTCAGGATGTCAATGAAGCGGCAGAACATTTTGATTCTTTAATCACCTCATATATTAACAATAACGCCAAAGATGTAGTTTTACCGCGCTCAAAGTTCACTTTAAAACCCTGGATTACTCCAGGCCTCATTAAATGTCAAAGACACAGGGACCGACTTCACTTACAGGCCAAGAAAAATCCCGAAAATAACGTTATCCAAATAATCTACAAACGATACCGGAATTACCTAAATAGTCTCCTCCATAAACTAAAGGTGGAGTACGAAAATCAACTTCTTAAATCAAATCAAAAAGACCCGAAAAAGCTTTGGCACTCTATTAAAAGTATATGTCATCTCCAAAAGCCACGCAAAAGCCCCATAGAACTTTTAAAATCTTGTCCCAATCCTCTGTCCTCTCTTAATGAATGCAATACATATTTTGCTAATGTTGGAGAGAAACTTGCTACGAAAACACTAGAAAAATTAAACCAGACGCAAGAATCACTGGCAAATATGTTCAAAGCCAAGAAATCTACCCCACACTCTTTATTTATGTTTCCAACAGACGAAGACGAAGTTTACAAACTAATATGTGACCTCAAAGTAAATAGTGCTCCTGGAATAGACATGTGTCACCCACTGTTAATAAAAAAGCAAGACTTGGCCTGATTACTCCCTTAGCTCATATTTTCAACTTGAGCCTTACTCAAGGATCTTTTCCCAAATGCTGGAAACTAGCTATAGTTACTCCTATACATAAAGGAGGTGATAAAGCCAGCCCTCTAACTACAGGCCTATTTCTTTGCTCACCATTTTCTCCAAGCTTCTTGAGAAGTTAGTGAACCAAAGGTTGATTGACTACCTCGAGAGAAACAGTCTGATCCCAGACAGGCAATATGGTTTTCGCCGTGGTAAATCGACAGAAGACGCGGTTTTGAAACTTACCGGTATCATCTCCTCTGCTCTGGACTCAAACCGATGTTGCATAGCTGCCTTTATAGATTTAGCCAAAGCCTTCGATACAGTATCGGTTCCCATATTACTTGAGAAACTGGATCATCTCGGCATCAGAGGCACCGCCAAGAACTGGTTCTCCAGCTACCTAACGGACAGGAAACAGTGTGTACGCGTAGATCGTACCATCAGCGACCAACTATATGTCAGGTTTGGAGTTCCTCAAGGTAGCATTCTCGGTCCTACTCTGTTCCTAACCTACTTAGCTGATCTCCCAGAGATTGTTGAAAACGGAGAGATTCTCTGTTACGCAGACGACACTGTCCTTGTTTTCGAAGGTGAGAATTGGAATAGTGCCTTCGAGAAGGCAAACAACGGCCTAGCACAAGTAGCCGATTGGTTAGATAAAAATTTACTTACCTTAAACTGCAGCAAAACCAATTATATAGCATTCCACAAAACTAGTTCAATTAAAGCCCCTTATCAAAACAGCTCATCATTCACTCCTGTGTTAATTCAACTCAAACTTGTAATTGTCACCCCTAAATCGCGTTGATAACTTTAAGTATCTAGGCGTCCAGATAGATGACAGACTCTCATACAAACAACATATCAGCTGCCTGGCCGGTCGCATCCGCAAAACGCTACACATTATGAAAGCATTGAGACGATCCGCCCCCAAACACATATTGATAATGGTCTATAAAGCTATTTGCCAAGCACTATTGCTGTACTGCATTCGCGTCTGGGGTGGGGCTGCAAAATCCTCATTTTTGGAAATTGAAAGAGCGCAAAGATCAATACTTAAAGTTATGTGGAGGAAACCTCTCAGATTTAGTACAGATCGGTTATATAAGGATAGCAAGATTCTAAGGGTAAGGCAACTCTTTATAATTTCCGGAGAGTAGTTCAAAAATATGCACGAAAAAGCAATTAACTCACCTGATTATGATCAGCTACTCCAGCGCAGAGTCTTTAAGATACCAGTTCCAACAGTCCGTACCACATTTGCCAAAAGACAAGCACTATCCCTTCATCCACGAATTTATAACAATATAAGTCGTAAAATTAACTTAAAGAACATCCCCACCCATGAAGCCAAAATAAAGTCAGAATCCTTGCTAATTACTCTAGACTACCACCTGACAGAAGATATTTTGATGTAGTTTCTCCCACACACACACACAAACACACACACACACACACACACACACACACACACACACACACACACACACACACACACACACACACACGCACGCACACACACACATTCATTCAAAATTTGCTGTCATTAAATGACATTTATTTTAATTATAATTTTATGTTATTTGTTTCATTCTAACTGTCTGTATTTGTTTCATTTTAATTTTTATTATATAATTCACTCTAATTTATTTTATCTGTGTTCAATGTAATAATTTATACCATCGTGCAAACCCTATAATTTGAACACAATATAGGTACCGTGCGTCCAAACAATATTATGTTCTCAAATGTAATGTTACGCCTGGTCACTGCGATACAAGCTTGTGCTTAGTGCAGCGACCGCATGATTACTTGTAATAGTTTTAAGTTTTGGGGAAATAAAAAAATAAATAAATAAAAAATAAATAAATAAAAAGAAATTACATTTTACTAGCCACAGAATTTCGAGTAAATAAATAAGATAAAATTCTCACTTGTAATTTCTCGTCGGACAGCGAGTTGAGCACTACATCGACCCCTTTGCCGTTAGTTTCTTTTCGGATCATGGTTTCAAACGATGTGTCTTGGGAATTTCCAATGTGACTGTCTGTAATAAAGATTTTAGGTTTGTGGTTAGGACTCCTACGGAGCCGGCTTTTAGACCAAGTTAAGAGTCAAAACTGCACTTCAGTATTACCCTTGAGCTGCGGGAAGAGCTTCTTGATGAAGGCTCTCTTCTCGGCGGTGCCGACGGTGGTGAAGGCCTCGCAGCCGTAGTGCAGCGCCACGTTGATGGCGGCCTGCCCCACGCCGCCCGAGCCCGCGTGGATGAGCACCGACTCGCCGCGCTTGATATACTACATGTTACCTTTGAGCTGCGGGAAGAGCTTCTTGATGAAGGCTCTCTTCTCGGCGGTGCCGACGGTGGTGAAGACCTCGCAGCCGTAGTGCAGCGCCACGTTGATGGCGGCCTGCCCCACGCCGCCCGAGCCCGCGTGGATGAGCACCGACTCGCCGCGCTTGATATACTACATGTTACCTTTGAGCTGCGGGAAGAGCTTCTTGATGAAGGCTCTCTTCTCGGCGGTGCCGACGGTGGTGAAGACCTCGCAGCCGTAGTGCAGCGCCACGTTGATGGCGGCCTGCCCCACGCCGCCCGAGCCCGCGTGGATGAGCACCGACTCGCCGCGCTTGATATACTACATGTTACCTTTGAGCTGCGGGAAGAGCTTCTTGATGAAGGCTCTCTTCTCGGCGGTGCCGACGGTGGTGAAGACCTCGCAGCCGTAGTGCAGCGCCACGTTGATGGCGGCCTGCCCCACGCCGCCCGAGCCCGCGTGGATGAGCACCGACTCGCCGCGCTTGATATACTACATGTTACCTTTGAGCTGCGGGAAGAGCTTCTTGATGAAGGCTCTCTTCTCGGCGGTGCCGACGGTGGTGAAGACCTCGCAGCCGTAGTGCAGCGCCACGTTGATGGCGGCCTGCCCCACGCCGCCCGAGCCCGCGTGGATGAGCACCGACTCGCCGCGCCTGATATACTACATGTTACCTTTGAGCTGCGGGAAGAGCTTCTTGATGAAGGCTCTCTTCTCGGCGGTGCCGACGGTGGTGAAGACCTCGCAGCCGTAGTGCAGCGCCACGTTGATGGCGGCCTGCCCCACGCCGCCCGAGCCCGCGTGGATGAGCACCGACTCGCCGCGCTTGATATTACCCACCATCACCTGAAGAATTTGTAAAGCATTGTTTTCCATTCTCTTACCCTACCGATACGTGATGTTAACTTTGCTTAAAGTGGATGGCTCTCAAACTCACAACAAAGGAAATTTCAACGATTTTAATCTCAGATAGATCGCGGATGTGGGAAGCTTTTAAAGAACACAAATTCAATAATAGGTAGTGATTCTTACCATCGCGTAGTAGACGGTCCCGTAGGCGACGGGCACCGTGGCTGCCTGCTCGAAGCTCCACTCGTCGGGGATGCTCCAGGTGAGGCACTTCTTGCCTACCACCATGTTCGTTATGCCACAATTGCTCACCATGGCCATCACTCGGGAACCGCTAAAAATTGTATTTCCTTAGGCATAATCCAAAATTTGCCTTATCTCCTGCTACAGCTAATCAGTCATATTAATTTAATTGTTGGCTGAGGTAATTCCAAGTCCACCACGTAAAAAGACACAAAAAAAAACAGCGCTATGGTAAAGAAAATAACTTAGCAAGTTGAAGTAAATCGGATTATGGGATGTTAATTTTAAACGATATCCTATAAGCAACTCAATTCAAGTGATTATATTCCAGGACTTTACTTGTGAGTTCTGCCAACAACTTCAAGTCCTTGCACACACTCCTGGGTGAGCCGGCCACGCGCCACCGCGTCCAAGGGCACGCGCCCGGTGGCCGTCATGACGTCACGGAAGTTGACCGCTGAACAGTACACCTGTTAACGAATTATCTTGATACATTTTGTATGCTTATTAATATAATGTTTCAAAATGATTGTAGGTTTTAATTTTCTTGTAGTAGTGTAAACGTAAATTCCACATCAAATTCTGTACTTACATGAATGAACACTCTATCGAGATTCATGAGGACACCGGGTCTGATTGGGCCCTGAACCCACCCTAGCGTAGATAAGTCTCCTATGGTTGTGGCATTTACGTAAGCATGGTCAACGCAAATAGTCTCAAAATCCCTGAAAAGAAGATGGCGGTAGGTTCCCCATTGACCCTAAAAATAAAAAAAGCTAAATTAATAGGGAACAATGAAAAAGCGAAAGGGAGCTCAAACCCATGAGGGTTACAAGAACAATTCCAAAAACAAGAATTATTCTTGTTTTTCTTATTTAGGAAAGCTTACATAATTTTAAAATCACGGAGTACATTTACTTACATCCTGGAACACGTTGATAGCCAGATCCTTGTCCAGCTGGTCCCGGTACAGCGGCAGGTCCGGGCGGAAGGGCGGCGCCGCGGGGTCGGCGAGCAGCAGCGCGCGCACGGACTCGCCGCCGGGCTCCTTGCGCAGGCAGTTCGCCAGCCCCAGCAGCCCGCTCAGCCGCTCGTGCTGGCTGTACAAGACTACCTTCTGCCCTTCCTTCAATTCCTTCTTCACTTCGTCGATCCAATCGAATGATTCATCGTGGGTAGCGATCTTGACGAACTTAGTTGGTTGTGCCCCGACTTTTTTCCTGTATTTAATTTTATTATATTTAATAATACTTTTTTAAAATTAAATATTAAGGTAAAGTAATTTAATTAAACATCAGTCTGCTTTACTTCAAATGAGAAATCGATAATACGGGTTAAGAAACTCGTACAACTACGGACAAACATTTGGAGAATGGTTCTAAATTGTGAACAGACCTGAGGAGAACGATGTACTCGGTGCCGGTGTGGTGGATGGTGATGACGTCATACTTGTCGGAGTACCGCTCCGGGTCCGGGCGGTGCGTCTCGCGGCTAAGGATGAAGCACTTGACCCGGAGGGTGGCCAGGCCTTGTTGAAGAACCTAGCAATAAATCGAGTAAAAAAAACTTACTACGAAGGGGTCAATACCGTCAATCTAAAACTCATGTTCATGAGAACGTTATTAATACACCTTACGCAAGGAACTTTTCATATCTAGGTCTTTAAATGAAAATTTTGCCACATATATTATTACGAGGTTTGCGTGCCCGCTCGTTAAAGAATAATAAAAGTTGTTGATACTGGTATACACAATTATTACTCACGTCATCCCTCTTTAAAAGATTAGCTCCAATAAACACCACAGTGTTAGTTTCACCGCTCAGACTTTTCTCCACCATGATGTTCGACATCTTGATAGCTGTTTTGGACACAAGCAGCAGCTCGGCCTGCACCAGCGGCAGGTCTCCGAGGATGTCGCTGATCTTGCCGAGGAGCGGCTCTAAGCTGTTGTTCTTGTACTCGGCGTCCATCAGCTCGACGGCTTTGAAATGGTGGGTTTGCAGGTTCTCGACCATCAGCTGAGTGTTAACGCGGAGGATTTCTTCTATCTAATGGTTTACATAAAGTTATGTCAATACTTGGATAATGGCTATTTCAACTACGCGTAGAAGTATCTCTGTCTATGTAGATATACTTTGTCAAATAGTACTTGTTACTAACGTATCATTACTTTTGTTACTGACACAGAGGTGGGTGTCGACTTTCAAAGAATCTAAGAGAATTACCTTGTTTATATTTACCTGCATTTGGCTATTCCCATAGTGTGGTACAAAAACATTCTTCTCCAACACTGGTACTTCATTAGAAATCTTCTTAGAAATAGGACTGAAGTGAAGCCCTCTGACCTCTACCCCGCCAGATCTGTTAGACAAAAACAAATTGTAATAGGTAAATAACAGCTGATAGCTGATAGCTGTTGTTTACCGTACATCAATTTTTTAAACATATACACCGTGAAATTATAGTGGTTGTTTTCCCGCAGTACAATGATTCTATCTTAGTAGCACAATAGATTTGTGCAGTTCTTTTTTATTGAAATCAATAGATGCCGGTTTTACGAAAGGTATAACTGAAACTCGAAAGCACGTTCGAACCGCTTTATTACTTAGGGTGTAGAGCTTCTTTAACTTTAAGCATCGATATCATGCGGCAAGCAGTAGCTGATTACGTAATATCTTTCAAAAGAACGATAGTTTCTCTCGTTTTCGAGTTGGAAAATTATTATTTGGAAAATGTGAAAAAAAATTTTTTTTTCAAGGATTTATTTGCATGATTCTTTCATTTATTAACCACTCGACCATCGACGCTTTTTTAAATCGAGTTTTAGTGAGCAATTCATCAAATTTAGATTACCTAATAACATCAACATTTTGGTACAGGCGAACTTCAAAAGACTGTTTCATGGAGTCAGGGTCCATCTTGGAAGTGGCTTCATAGTGCATTTCAGTGTCGACGGAGAGCCTGTCGATCCTGGTGGGCACGAAGAGGCCGCGCGTGTCCTCGCCGATGATCTTCAGCTGCAGCATGCAGTCCATGAAGGTGACCCAGTTGTTGACCCAGGCGAGGCGCCCGCGCGAGCCCTCCACGTTGCACCCGATCACACCCCGGAACAAACCGCTGCCAGAGATTACATATTGTTAAAGTTTTGGTCATAGATTATTAACTGTGGGAGGTTTGTCTTCAACCCTTCTTTTACCCTTGGTTACCTACTGAAATCCCAAGAAACATGTACATAATTCACACACTATTACTATGTAGGTGTCATGTCATAAAAATAAAGTTCAATGAATACTAGCTCAACGGTGAACCAAGGAAGACAGGGTTAGGTTCGTGGTGCCTGACCTGTACTGGTACCCCCTGAGCCGTAGCTCCTTGTAGAAGTCCTTTGTAAGCAGGTGCTGGGCGGTAAGCGTGGGGTACTCTGGCGCGGGCGTAAGCGCGCGGTACTCCTGGCCCACGTTCTTCTTCGCGTAGATACGACCAGTCACTATTGATGCTCCACTTTCAACGATCTGTTTTAACAAATTGCAATGTTTGTGAACATGCAACTATACTCAATTGAAAAGCACTATGCTATGTAATTTTCAATCCTCACCTCAAAGTTCCCGCTACCTTTCTGGATCATAATGATGAACTTCAGTTTTCCATCCTTGGTGATGTTAGTGGCCCTTAGGAAGCGCACGTTCTCGAAGACCACCGACAGCTCGGTGTAGAGCTGGCCCATCATCATAGCCAGCGTCTCCCACACGAGGACTAGGTAGCCGGCGGCTGGGTACAAGTTGCGGCCTTAAAAAATTGAGTTATTTGTAGTAGACGTTAAAATAGTATATCACTAGGAATAAAAAAACGCATCATCGTTTAGGATACCTGATGTTCACCTGATGGGCCCCTTACTATCAGATGTAGTAAGGTTATCATGGACTGTCAGGTTAATATGAGGTTGATAGGCACAATGGAACCCATTGAGTTTGTCATCATCACCTTGAAGGCATTTTAAGCGGTTTTATTTAGCTCGACCCATAAGGTATTTTTTTTTAATGACGATGATTATGTCAAAATTCAAAATTCAAGATGGCCGCCGTTCCAAAATGGCGGACTAGGTACATATTCTTCCATAAACCCCTCAATATGGGATAAAATTATAGGATTCCTCTAGTAAAATACTGTCATTCCAGCAAAATTCAGTTATGGTACGGCTGGTAGAATAATAATTTTGTCATGGGTATCCAGCATCCATAAAAGTAGTACAGTCGACCATGCAGAACATTTGGGCTAAAATTGTTTGAAGAAGAACCAGCATTCGAGGCTCTAAGTCAAGTCAAGACTTGGGAAGGGCTATGTATTCAGGAAATAGATTGTAATAAATTATCAGGTAAGAAAACATGTATTGCAATGTAAAGTAATGTTGCACTAAATCAATTAAATAGTATAAGGAATATTCGGTAGGCAATTTCATTAAATACCTATAACTAGAATATTAAAAATCTGTAAAAAAAATTGAGTTAGACGGGTTTTTTATGTGCACTGAAAACTAGAAAATAAATAAATAGTTACTTACCAACGTACTAGTTCAGAAATATTTGAGTACTAGGCAGAATAGGTTTTAGGGATATTAGACTATAATAAAAACGTCTGTCCCCTCTGAAATCCCATCCTATGGCAGAGCATGTCTTTTACTTTGGTAGATCTTGAGCTCGGCGTTCGCAGGAGAAGTCGCCACGGCTAGTTATTGATTGTTAAAATCTCTAGTTACGATTATAGTAAGTCGATGCAATCCACACTTTAGAAAGTAATACAGGAATAGATAATGGGCCCCATGTTTTTATTTCAGTCTAATATGCCTTATACTAAAAGTTTTTTATACCAATTATTTCCTATTACATATTCGGGGCATTCAGTAAGAGCTTAACTTGGCTGTAAGATACGATTGTTCGTATAATATTCTTATTTTGTCGAAATTTAACTTTATCAAGAATTTTTCGCGAATGATTGTGGGGTTAAATTTAGCAGCTTGTGCCTTAAAAGGGGCCTTGCGTCTCTATAGTAATCAAAATAGGTAGGTCTTACCACAAACTACGTGGCCAGCCAAATACTCGAAGTCTTCGTCTATAATCGAAATGTTGACAGTTCGCTCTCCAGAACTTATCTTATCTTGATGTTTGTAAGTTGGCACGCACCTAGCAAAAAAAATAATAAAGATGTTAAAGATTAATAGAAGTATGCACTTAAGTAGAACTATACAGGTGTTATAAAATGTAATTCATACGTAATTTATCAAATACAAAACAATGTGTGCGTTTCGGGATACCCGACAGCAATGATAATTATGTCCGCAATACGGCTGGTGTTGCGGGTTAGATTAAGTGAAAAAAGCTGGTGCCGAAACGTAATAAGTATGTTGGACTAAACAACAGTAAGAAGGTATAACACCTTACCAGTTCTCGTTGTGGTCCCACTCGACTAAGTGAGAGATCATCGGCGTGCCCTGCGACACCGGGTACTGGACTTGCGGGTATAGGGGCGCGAGCTGCGGGTTCAGGCCCGCGCAGTACAGCCTGGGACAGGGTAACATCATCAAATACCTCACAAAAAGAGACGAAGATATCCTGCCTGAATTGTGATGATATGGACACCACTCACTTGCCCAGCGCGTCGAATAGACCGTGCACGCTGTCCTCGGGGTCGTTCCGGGTGAGAGGGATGTGCACTATGTCCTGCGGGAGCGCGCGGGGCAGCGCCTGCAGCGGGCCGCGCGGCAACAGCTCCACGACCACCGCGCGCGCCGGGATAAGTCGGGTCACCTCCGCGAACAATACCGGGCTCTGTGTGAATATACACGGAAGAACTTTTAACTTCTGTAGCATAGTATGAATCGCCTAATCGTGAATCGCGCCATACATACATACATAAAATCACGCCTTTTTCCCAGAGGGGTAGGCAGAGATCACTTCTAGCGATCCACTTTTCACCTCTGTGGGAAACGTGACGTGACGGGTTGTGGACCACGTCGCCGCCATTCTGCCTTGTGCATTGTTTTAACAAGATCATTGCATTCCCACGAGTAGCAAGGTTATATGACGGGGGAAGGAAAAGGGGAGGAAGGATACTATCGCCTCGGATGATTTGGACTGAGTCGATAGTAGCTTGAGGAGCCGGGGTCGCTTACCCGTATACCGTTCACCAACCACCGGACAGATAGTTGTGACTGGTATCCCCTGACTATTACACCAAGCGTGCCTTAATCTCACCATGAGGTTGTTGGCGTGGTAGTCGGGGGACGACAGGCGGGCGCGCGCGCCGCCCCACTGCGCGCGCGGCAGCGACGAGCTCAGCCAGCGCGCGGACCTGCGCCGGGGCGCCGGGACCACGCGCCGCAGCGACTCCAGCAGGCCCAAGCCTGCTCAAAAAGAATGACATTTATTTGATGCATGACAAGTCTTACAATTGTTCATCTGACAAGATAGCACTTACCAGGTTTAGCCATGTGACTGGAATGGTTAGCAGTGTTAGAGTAAGGCACTTCCTTGGCTATGATTCCTTGAGCCATGAGATTGGCTACGAAGCTCTTTATAACATCAGCAGGTCCTGAGATTGTGCTCGAGTCCGGTTCGTTGTTGAGACAAGTCACATCAATTTCAGGCGGGCACATGTCCTTCATCTGGTTGTAAGCAAGTTGCAAGAAATAGTCTTAGTACAAAATGTCATTGATAAAGATAAGCTACGACCATCACATATATTGCATAAATGTTATTTAATCAAAAGTGGTAAAGGTAGTTGAAAACCTGCGCATAGCTCAGGCCCACATCTGCCGACCCCATGAACGGTGAGTCGAGACAGGCCTGTCCGCGGCAGTAGGCCGCCAGCACCGCCTGCTGCGCGCTGAGGCTCCCGTCGGCGTACGCGCAGCACAGCTCGCCCGCGCCGGGGCCTGAAACATAAAAGTTCTCATAAGTTAGTACTATGCTAGATGTTCAAATACTTTCTTAGGTTTGTTAAATCAATTTGAGGTTACCTATTATGAAATCCGGTTCGATGCCGACAGTCTTGAGTACATCGATGAGACCGATCTGAACGGCGACACTACCGACGAGGGAGCTCAGGATGTCGTCGTTGATCCGCGGGTCGGACTGTGTGATGAGCTGCGTCAGGTTGAGGCCTTTAGGCTCGAGGGCTTGGTGGCATCTTAAAAATTACGATGGAGATGATGATTACACTGAGAACATTATTTACATTATTGTATTATACGTCACTGTAAAATTGTAAATAACTGATTGAGATAGATTATCTCGCGAGATTGTGAACTGTCGAAAAATTGTGAACCGTTACCTACTGCTTACAATTTAACGTATTATTATTCGCCAGATTGCAATCTATCGAATTGAAACTGTTAATTTGCAATCTTACAATTTTCATATTGTGAACTATGCCTATTGTCGACCAATCAGGGACGGCCTTCGGACGGCTGTCCTTGATTGGTTGGCCTTACAGTAGACCGTTCTGCGTCCATAGATTTAGGAATAAAACATAAGTGTCAGTCAAATAAAATAAATGCACTTCAAGAATTGTTACATCAAGTAATAAATTGTTTATTATTTAGTAGGCAATCAATAAATGACATCACATGTACGAACGTACGTAAGAAAAAACTTTTCACTAAATAATTTTTTTTTTCTTAGATAAAACCGATCACAATAAAAAAAAATTTAAAAACAATTTTAATTCATTAATTAACGTTTTGAAAACGTAATCAAATCGTCTATCAGAAAATAAATAGTAAATTGCACCAATACATTTTTTTACCTTTTGTTGCACGTCAACGAACTGTGGCACCTGGAGTTACAAAGAACATTGGCTTTGCGTCCGTTTTGTCACAATTCTTGAAGTGCATTTATTTTATTTGACTGACACCTGTGATTTATTACTAACTCTATGGACAGAGTACCTAAGGCCGACCAATCAGGGACCGCCTTCGGACAGTTAACAATTTGACTTCAATAGATTGTAATCTAACGAATAATAACACGTTAAATTGTAAGCACTATGTCATGGTTCACAATTTTTAGACAGTTCACAATCTCGCGAGATAGATGTGCTCGCGAAATAGTTGTGTGTAACCATGACAGTTTAAAAAAGATCTTACTTGTGTATAGCAGCAGCGAAGACGGGTATCGTCATGAGCTGGCGCGCTTCGCCGGCGCCGCGCGACCCCGCGCCCGCGCACACGAGCCACAGCGGGCGGCGCGCGCCCGCGCAGCGCACCGAGCCGCGCGACACCGAGCCCAGGTGAGGGGGCTGCGAGTCTGGGGAACAGGATCCTCATTTAATAAAATAATTAATTCACAGCTAAAGATTTCCTTTCAATTGCACTTAAATGCAATGGTTTTATAAGCTTATATAAATTAGAAAGTACCTACTGCTGTATTTCTACTACTTCTGCTGTACTTCTAAGTATCCATTGAATTGGTGCAGAATATTACTGACTGGCAAGTTATTCACTATAAATTCCAAGGTCAAGTTCATGTCCAGCAGTGAGCTATTAGTAGGTTCATTTCGGAAAGTAGTGAAAACAACTAAGAACAAACATTTTTCTTTTAGGACATTCTTTTTCTTTTAGCCTGGTATAAGACTAGACAACAATAAAAATTATTTACTACTTATCTCGGGGTTTTCTTTCTTACCTAACAAAGTGTATCCCCTATAATTATGTCCAGTGATGTCTTCATCGTGGATAGAATGAAACAAGCGGACGAGCTCGACGTCTACCGGTCTAGACTCCAGCTCATCCAGGATCCTGGCCACAGCTGCTTCGGTCCGCCCGGACGCGCAGACGAGGCGGGGCAGGTCGTCAGACGGGATTCCTTTATTTACCTACAATATTTTACAATTTTTATATCATTATTTAATATTGTAATAATTTTATTTTATCACCGTCCCCAATCATAGAATCAAAATTGCACAAGCACGCAATGGGTACTGACCAATCTAGCAGCATAATCACTTCGCTCACTAGGCAGCCATGAACTACTAGTAAATAGCTGCGTCTGGCAATGGATGCGCGTTTCAACTCACGCCGCCAATGGCTGCCCGCAGCCAGAGTGGCGGGCCGCGCTACAAGGCAAATGTTTCTGGCTGCTGCAGCCAGAAATATTGAGCTGGGTTGGCCGGTTGTGATAACATTTTCGGAACCCATTGGAAAAACACTTCTGGCCGCTAATACAAGTGCGCGGTTAATAGTAGTAGTCTCTACATTCGCATTGCTGCGCGACTTGCTATTCTGTCTACGGACAGCCAGTGGTCAGTGGCAATAATCTTGAATTTCATAAAATCCTTACTAATATTATAAATCCGAAAGTAGCTCTGTCTGTCTATTACGCTCTCACGCATAGAGTACTGAACCGATTTAAATGAAATTTGGTACAAATATAGTCCAGAGCCTAGGAAAGGTTATAGGCTACTTTTTAACCGACTGCGCTTTAAGGAAGTAATGTTTTACCCGTTAAACGTCTCTACGTGGATGAAGTCGCGGGCGGAAAGCTAGTATTGTTATATTTTAACATTAACAGTCTTATGCTATGACAATTACATCAAAGTCAAACCTTATCTTTTGCAATGTTCTTGAGCAGCACGTGTGCGTTGGCGCCTCCGAAGCCGAAGTTGTTGATGGCGGCCAGGCCCCTGCCCCACGGGGCCGGCTCCGTCGCCACCGCGAGCCTGCCGTCGGAGAGGGCCGCGATCTCCGCGCGCGGCGTGGAGTAGTGCAGGTTGGGAGGGATCATACCAGTGCTGTAGGCTATGCACATCTGTAAGAATATTAGTAGATTTTTTACCTGAATCTACATATTTTAGGGAATCGTATAATTGATAATCGTTAAGGGTTTTGTTGTCAACCTTCACAACGGAACAGACGCCCGCGGCGGCCTCGGTGTGCCCGATGTTGGACTTGACGGAGCCGAGGCGCAGCGGCGCGGCGCGCGCGCGGCACAACGTGTCCACCACCGCCGCCAGCTCCTCGGGGTCGCCCACGCGGGTACCTGATGACAATCATATGAAAAGGAAGGATTCATACATCGAGTGTAATTTTTATTGTTCCTCATTTGAATAAATTAACAGTGAATTGAACTAAATGAACTTGTCAAAAAAGTTATTTGGTCTCTTTTATTTATCTGCATAATAAAGAATAGAATTGCCTGTGCTGTGAGCTTCGACGAATTCCACTCTGGAGGGTGGGACTGCGCACTCCTCGTAGAACTCTTCGAGCAGTAGTCTCTGGATGTCCCCCGCCGGGTACGTGATGCCCTGCTCTTTGTAACCGTCACAATAGGTCTTTGCGTGGACGACTTGAGCGTATATTCTGACAAATAAAGTCTGCAATTAGAACTTCTTCTATAGATACTTTAGGAAGTACGCTGTCCTCTTCAAGATTATAGGTACTTTAAAGGTTAGTTTGGTCGGATTTTTTATTATTTAACGAATCAATTTGGTAGTTGCGTAGGTTAACAACTAAGTATAGAGAGAAATAATGATACCATAAAATGCCACGTTTGATTTAAAGAAGTACATCTTAACATAAATGCATACATAAAATCACGCCTTTTTCCCAGAGGGGAAGGCAGAGATCATTTCCAGCGATCCACTTTTCACCTCTGTGGGAAACGTGACGTGACGGGTTGTGGACCACGTCGCCGCCATTCTGCCTTGTACGTACATTTTTTTAACAAGGTCATTGCGTTTCCACAAGTAGCAAGGATATATGACGGGGGAAGGAAAAGGGGAGGAAGGATACTATCGCCTCGGATGATTTGGACTGAGTCGATAGTAGCTCGAGGAGCCGGGGTCGCTTACCCGTATACCGTTCACCAACCACCGGACAGATAGTTGTGACTGGTATGCCCTGACTGAACATTTTTAAGGAAGCAAGCAATACATTATTTGTGATACTTTTGAACTGTCTTACTAGAGATTCAGCCCCGTTTTTACCCTATCCCGTGTCCAATGTCGGCATGTCAGTTTTCTAGCCATTCACATGGCTACCCAACATAATAAATGGTAATAAGATTCTCATGCGTCATTCACTTTGTCGCAGCATACGTCAGCGGACTTCGTTAAAGGATAGATTTGAATATTAATAATATAGGCCGGGGCAGGGCACGACGTGTCAGGTCAATTTAGTTTATGTAAATGCGCCCTAACCGCAAAAAGAACATATTAATGACGAAATATAGTACCTTCTGGAATCCTTGGCCTTCTGCAAGAAGCAGACGACTACAGCCTCTGAGCGAGCGTAACCGTTCGCTTTGTTATCAAAAGATTTGCATTTTCCGTCAAGAGATAATACGCCTAATCTGAAACAAGAGAACAAAATATATAAAATATAAATATCTTCCGTCCTGTTTCGGTGGACCAGACCATTCATAGCCCTCAAAATGTTTATTATCTATGTCCTTTATCTATTTTCCTTTGGCGTTAAACATTATTTACATGATATACTGAATTTGAGTATTTTTACTAACTATTCGAAATACTTTCACTTTAAATATTTTTACTACTAAATTATTTACTACTAAAGCAAGCTGAATTGCTGTGAAAGTAAGTTGACAGAAGAGGTCGGTAGGTGGGCGGACTACCAGCTATCCGTCAGGTCAGTGCTGGTGCAATGCGCGAGCTCCACGTCCACAACGAGGAAGAGACCGGAGTGGAGACTCCCTGGTGGAGTGGAGTATACACACTTACATACGTACTTACTGCTTGACGTTTCGACTGTATTGCATAAAAAAACATTTTTTATTGCGTAGACCCATAATATATCGTCTTTAATGTAATGGAAATGTCTAAAATCGTATCTTATTTTTGGAGGCCACAATTTAATATGGGAAAATTAGTCATCGTCATAAACTCTATTACTGTTACTTTGCGTATTGAAGAGACACTCGCGGGTGCAGACACAAGTTGCACCCTGCGACAATAGCAGCGTCGCATTGCCCTCGTCGGATGGCTCTGTAGGCGAGGTCCCAGGCGAACAGCGAGCTGGAGCAGGCGGTGTCCACGGCGTAGGACGGGCCCGTCACACCGAGCCAGTACGAGACGCGGTTTGCCAACATAGCACGGGAACACCTGCCGAAAAATATCCATATATAACTAACATCTTTCGAGTATCTTTTAAGCAGCTATTTGAAAAACAGTAAAAATATACAAATATCCTACCCAGTAACGCCGTAACTGTTGACTTGCATCTGCTCGTAAAACCAGGTCTTCTCTGACTCCGCACTGCAACACCCGACGAACACTCCCGTCTTGGTATCTCTCAGTACCTTAGGATTGAACCCTATGGACAATCAAAACATTGTAGCTTGGTCTAATTATCAAGAAGGCCATCTCTAAATAATAATAAGACTAAGCTGAGTGATCGAAATCATATTATAGCCTCCCCCAATAAAGGCTGATTAATTTTCAATTCTTAAATTTGTATCTACTTGCCGGGGGCCATAGCTCTTAAATGAACCGATTTTCAGGCAGAAATAATAATTTAGCTTCTTACCGGCATCAATGACCGCTTCATAGGTCTTCTCCAGCAGGATCCTGCAGGCGGGGTCCATGGTGTGCGCCTCGCGGAAGTGCACGCCGAAGAACGACGCGTCGAACTTGTCCAAGTGGTTGATCTTGCCGGTGCGCTGCGGCACCTCGGGGTGGGCTACCTTCCAGCGGCGGTCGTCGGCGGTAACTAGATCGACCTACATAGCAAGAAGACACTATGTATATTAAGCGACACAAAAATTACTATAATAATACAAATGTGTCCGCTTTTACAAATGTATGTTCCTCGCCTTGTTGAAGAGGTTCTCCTGCAGATGCTTGACGGAGTCGGAGTCCGGGAAGGCCCCGGACAGGCCGGTGACGCACACCTCGTCCCCGGGCGGCGGGTGCGACAGCCGGTATCCGCTTTCCATATTGTTCTTCTCTGCTGAAGACGGAAGAGCCTGTAGCACAGCAGGAGGTAAAAGTTTATATCACAAAATAACCTTTAGTAAAATAAATTATTGCATATCTCTTTGAATTGTTGATAACCATAACTAGAGTTTGAAGTGTTATGACAGCTAAGAACTACACTTATTTGGACTGTTTAGAGTTACCTTAATAGAGTTGAAAAAAAAATTAACACAGGACTTTTAATTTGAATACGGTTTGTCCGATACATTACAATATATTTTAAACTAACTAACGATATTTAAAAAGTACTTGACCTAATATGATTAAAAAAAAGGTAAGGTGTTGAACACAACACCTTTTCTATTTATAAATCATGTTGGATTTTTTTAAATTATTTATTCAATAAAAACTCATGAAACAGTATTAATTTAATAACTAAAGAAGTCGGTTTAGTACAGGAAAATAAATAAAAAACATATTTAAAAATCTAATTTTCTTACCATGTTTCCAATATATTACTTGAAATGTCACTTTGCAAAACAATGAAGTATATAATAATAGGTTATGCAATATTAATCAAAAACAACAAAAATTGGTTCGGTGTGCGTTACAACAAAACTAACTACGGGTCACTGGGATTGTTCTATATGCAAATATATATCACTCGAATTGGCTTTAGTACTTAATACAAATTCAAATCCGAAATTAAATCTAGACACGCAGCAGCGTGTCAAAGCCAAGTTCAAGAAAGGGAAATGGCTAGCCAGCGTCAAGTGTACCCGTACCGCTTGGTACCACTTTTGGTCTTTCTATAACTCCTAATGTTTTCTTTCACCGTTAGCACGTGACAGTTTATGAACTGGCGCCCTCTCGCATGGCCAGCAACGACCTTAACATCTCGGCCATCAGCGTTTTTTTTGTGTGAGTATAGACGCAAATATTGTGCAAGCGAGAAGTGAATAGTTGCGCCACCGTTTAAATTTCATTCTTTATCTGCACGGGTACTAACTTAATTATGTACACGCATGACTTTCAAAGAACTGCCATATGTGAAAAAGTCTTTTTTTCGTATTTATTATTTTTCGAAATCAGATGTTTTCTAGCAAAAAATAGGCCAGTAGAATTAGACAAAGAAGGATGTAAAATTCGATTGACTTGGTCATCACACTAGCAAACTACTTTTGTAGCTTTAATTTGCATCAGTAATTATTTGCTAAGGTTAACCGTCAGTTTCAGTTCAGTAATCGAATTTATTTGACACAGTTGTATATTTGTCAGCAAAAGGAAATCTCAACTTATTAATATCATATTGTCAAAGTCAAAGTACATAAGTAGGTACCAGCATCAAATTAATATTTGTTTTAGGTATTATCTACACTAATTTAATATATTTATTTGTTTGGTTGTAATTATTAGGATCAAAAACTTCTATACCATTTTTTAAAATTCGAAACTTACATTATCCACGAGTAACATATAAGCAAAATTTTATTTTGGAAATAATAGGGCCCGTAAAATTATAGGTTTTGGAACACAAGGTGTAAAAAATTACTAAAGTACAAAAGAAACAATAATTAAATGTCTTTTTTTATTGTAAATCTTATAAAAATCTACAAAAAAGTCCGCAACTTCACCTACACCAATTATTTATTTAAATATTTTTTAAAAATCTTGATATTTAAATAAAGACTACTTACATTTAAACGCATTTCTTTTATTCACTTCATCGCTTAGAACAGTGTTTGTAGATAATACGGGTGTTTGGTCTTTGAACTAATAAAACTGGTCGTTTGGTTCTGAAGTTATGGCGAAATTACAATATTATGTATTACGAATTTTGCTGCATGTCCCGTTGCGTGCGAGCGGCATCAAGGTGGGGGTAAGTATGTTTAGAATAGCAATACACGTAAATTAAATCCATAAACTTTGTTTTATTTCAATTGTGCAGTGTTCGCACAAATAATAGACAATACTATATGTATGGCTTTATATATAATTTTAAACTGTCATGGTTACACACATTAGAAAACTGTAACTGTTCGGGATATTTAGTTCACCCGTGATCATGGCGCTTGCAACAGTGCCGAAATATCGGGAGCTCATTAAAACAAAACAACATGGTAAATATCCCGAACAGTTACAGTTTTCTAATGTATGGCTTTACTTAACCCATTTACGCCCTCCGGCCCCAAATGAGGACGCCATATAAATGATTTTTAATTTTAAACTTAAAAATTTTTTTGCATTTAACAAAGCGAATTTGTACAGTATAAAAGTGCGTCTCAATAATAAAAAATATAACTTATCGTTCACAAGCATATTATTGTGATTTTTTTAACTGTTTTGTGGGACTTATTATTTTGGAGTTATCAGCAAAACTAAATATTTTATAATTTATTTAATTAACTTACGATGACAGTTTTTCCGTTTATAAATATAGGTTTATATCATATTGTTTATATATTATCCATAATAACCAATATTTTATAGTATTTTGGTACTTATATTTTACTATTTATAGTGGTGTCCCCAATTGGGGCCAATGGGCACATAAGACATATTATTTTCATATTTAAAAAAAAATGAATATCATGTAAAAAAAGACGTAAACGACATTCGGCGTTGTCAATGCATACCACGAGATTCAGGAAACTGTGGAGACTGAGTTAGGTGAAGAAAATTATGAAACGGAGGTAGATTTGGTGATGCTGCTTCCTGAACCAAGGGTCTTTATCGAGGAGGAAGAAGGGCATGATGACAACATCCAAAGAAGTAACATGCCTTGAAAGTTACCTAACGGGTAACAAATAATTGATTGTTCGAAGAGATGAAATTGGAGTGACAGTAATGAGGAACCTCCAGCATCTAAGAGACAATCTTCAGTCGTCAATCGACAAACCATGTTTGGTGAAACTGTGAACCAACATTATGAACCTAAGATGAAGATGACTATGATTCTTCACTATTACTTATGTATAACCGACTTATAGTCGTCTATTGAAGATATGAAAACATTATTATCTTGACTGGATATCATGTACTGCCTTCGGAATACAGATTTGAAACAGTCAAGTCTGTCAACAAAATATTTTTTGTTCGATGGCTTGAGTGCGCACTATGGGCTTCAATTCTGGTGGTGTCCTCCAGATGGAAAACATGCTGGATTTGGCAGTTTCCAATACATGATGTGTTCTTTCCTGGCCAATGATAAAAGGTAGATAAATTCCAGTTTCGACACAATATTGCCCGTCATTATTTACGGTTCATAAAACTCCCAAAATCATTGCCCGACCAAAATTTGTTGAATGATGGTGAAGGACACTATATCTAAGAGCTGTCTTAACAGCTGCAATGTGTAGTGTACCAATAAAAAACGCATTGGCAACATAATACATGTTCGGAAACACTGTGTGTTGAATTCCTATATATCAAATTTTCTATACTACATGCGCCCATTGGCCCCATTTGAGGACGGCTTTTTTTTAGATATATAATATACATATATTTTTATATTTTTCATATTTTCGTGTTCTTTATGCTGGTTTCCAGCTATTCACAATAAAAAATATGTACATTTACCACTGGGTTGGATTTGGGCGTAAATGGGTTAAAAACATTCAGTATTTTATTGAGCAGGCAGCGTGTGGTTCCCGCTCAGCCGGTTGTTGAAGTTCACGATGCGGATGGGCACCCGGATGCACAGGAACGAAGAGTTGTTCTCGTCCACGACCCGGAACTCAATAGTCGCTTCAATGCCCTGAAACATACAAGCAATTTATCATTACAGAAATTACAATCTTCATTCTATTATATAAATATAAAGACCAGATTTCGCGAAGTAAGTAGTTACCTATCTATTTCTTTTCTGCTTTAGTGCATAATCATCATTCATCATCAGCCCGTAAGTGTCCCCACTGCTGGGGCACGGGCCTACCCTAAATTAGGTCGATAAGGCTTTAATCAACTACGCTGGCCAAAAATCCGTGGTGACTACACAACCTAAGAATTTTTTCGTAGGTGAAAGGCAAGGTTGCAGGTTTCCTCAAGATGTTTTCCTTTACCGTAAAAGCGTCGAATAAGCTTATAAGTGCATAATATTTTTAGTAAATATTCATACTGGTGCCATGAAAGCCTCAATAAACATCCTCAAGTTGTACTGCAGGACCTCTCCCTCCATGACCGGGCAGAAGGAGTTCGTGAGGAAGTTGCAGGTCTCCGCGTCCGATCCCAGGCCGTACGGGATCGGAACTATCCCCAGGAACGCAGTAGCTAGAGTTCGCATCCTCGTCATTGTGCGGTCTGAAAAATAACAAATAAAATAAATCCGTGAAAGCATCTATCTGCACGTTTGGGGATGGGAGGATTTTGAGGATTTCCATCTAAGCGGTAATAAATAAATAAATTGTAGAACCGAATAACAGAAAACACTTGTGTGAAAAGCACTTCACGAATAAGTATTTACTTCGACTTATTAAGGATAAGTCGGTGATCAAATAAATTTATGAACTAAGAATATTGTGCCTTGCTGCCTGTCACTTAGTACTGTACCTATCAGTGTCTTTTATTCTTCTATGACCTTACCAAAAGTATATGGGACTTACTGTCTCTTCACACTAAACTTACGGGCTCTAAAAACGATGTTCACGTCTGCGTAGTCCAGATAGGGAAGCTGGCAGGGCGGCACGCTGCAGCCCGCGATGTACACGTTCAGCGGCAGGCTGCCGGAGAACGCCGTGCCTGGAAGTGCAAGTCTGTGGTGAGCACAAGACGTACCGCATACTACCGACTGCGACATGGCCTACGAGGTAGAGTTCCGAGCTTCATGATCATCATCAGTTGTCATTAGACGGAAAGGGTGAATACGTTTTAAAAAGAATTCAGCATATCCCGGACTCTATTTCTTCTGGCCAACCAATCGTATATTAATAAAATTTGAGCGAATTAAAAATAATTTAATCCTCTGAACGAGTTTACGTCGCCTTGTTAACTGACATAAAACGAAACTCTATCAAAAAAAAACGCTTCGATAGTCCCTTATGAAATATTTACTATTTTAACCCGGAATTTGTAACAAGGCAGCCAGGATAAATGATTACTCACATTGACTAACGGTCGTAGTCTGGCCCTGAACGGCCAGCACCGCAGCGAACAACACCACAAGTCTCAACATGTTGCCCGATTCTTATTCAATGCACGACTGGATCCGAACCGCGCGACTCAAATTGATAATTTACTATCGACAAATCATCGATAAGTTATAAATTTAGTAGATTTTAAGTCTTATCAAAGGATCCAATGTTAATGACCGGTTCTGGCAAAATTTGACTTTTGTTTATTTTCAGGAACAAAAGATTTCGTAGAAAACAAAAAATCAGTATACGTAATCTAAAGATGGGTTAAGATGCACTGCTCAAGTGCTCATTTCTTTTCACTGCGTTTAGTAATAATGGTACACAACTGGTATTTAAAAATGAGTGGACTTATGAATCATTTTACATAAACTCCTTATCAACTGATTATCGGCACAGGTGTCTTTGATTAACAACACATTCTGATACTAGTATAAAAATCACTTTCAGATTATAAAATAATATATCTTTACTGAAGTAATCCTGTGTGCTACAAACACACACACGTTGCATTTAAGTCGCGTTTGAGATCACAATCATAATAAATTGGTATTTGACTTACCTATTTTTGTAATCCGAGTGCGATTTCCACAAATATAATGTTTTGTCATTCAAAAACACCTGTGTCGATTATCAGTTGAGAAGTAGTCAACTTTCAAATTTCGTTTCATTAAAGATCACATTGATACATTTTTAGAAACACATGCATTAAACGAAAACTTATAACCTTAACCTAACTTTAGCTAAGTCATTGAAAAGCAGACAGATTTTCGGGCACAATTCACCTGATGATAGAACTAAATATAACTGATGACACGTGGAAGTGACCGACAGTACAATGAAACCAATCTCCTGTATATGTGATGGTGCTGAATTATTGTGTGATTCCGCAGTTCTGAGATCCCTGTCGTATCATCATCATATCATCATCAGTCGGATCCAGGGTTCGGGGGGTATATCGTCGTAGCGGTGTAACAGACGACTTTTGTCATAGAATACGCGTTTAGACATATAGGATCCATGATTGACTTAATGTGAATTATATATCAGCAGTAGATAAAGGTCGATAATCCTAGTGAGGCAAATGTATACCGTATATTGTATTACAGAGCTGTAGAGAAAATCGTCATTGATATCGTGCCGGTCAAAAAAGTTATAAGAATCAAAAGGTCGCGAATATCAGTAATTCAAATATATCAATACCTCGAAATCTATGTTTTTCGTTATCTACAAAAAGTCAAAATGTTTTTATTTCACTCACGATTAAGTGTTAATTTATTATAATGTAATAATAATACAAACGCAGATTTAATTTTAGAGAATTTTATAGAGGGAATGATTAAATTCTTGTAATGTTATTTAAGTAGTTTATTTTGAACTAGAAAATGACTCTAAAAACTCAATTTCCATTTCACTCTTTCTTCGTCAGATGAAAAAGATGACAAAGATAAGGAGGTAATAACAAACCTTTCCTCTAGATCTTAAATTATCCTGTTTTTTTTTCTATGAATTTGCTTTCGATTTTTTGGACATGTTAACAACACTTTCGCCGTTCCTCCACACCATTTTGCGAAAAAGCTTCCACAGTTCATAATTTGGTATCACTTGCAGGAAGTTGCAGGCCTATTTAATTTTTTTCAGCTACATGGAAGTGTATACTATAACAAAGAATTTGTAAAATTTTCATAACTAATAGAATTTCTTTTCGCACTGTATAGAATTCTTTAACTTTGTTCCTAATCAAATCTTTCAATTTTTTCCCCCTCTTATCTTTTTACCGGTCGTAGATAATACGCCTTCATTTGATGTGACATAATTCGTCGTACAGTGCTACTGGAAACATCTAAAAATGCATAGAATCTATTAAATACAAAACCGTATAGTTTCCTTTAAAAACATCTCAGATAAAATTTAATGTTATAAAAATATATAAAATGTATCAATACTACTCGGTTCAACTTACCGGTCAAAGCTACGACGCGCCTTATAATCAAAGATTGTGTTTGATGCCTTGCCCCTCGCGAATTTTATTGCAGACATTGAAAACAATATATCTCGCTTGAGATTTAAGAGGTTTTTGCGACATTTTCTCATATAATAACGAAATATTTACGAAAACAAACAAAATTTTAGCAACGAATGACAACCAAGTGACTTAATGATTGACTGGTGACATGAGTGTTACAATATGAAAATCACATTTTTTTTATATTTTTTAAATGCCATGAGTTTCTAGTAGACCTATATTTTTAAATATCTTTCAAAATTAGAACTGAACTAATTCTAAAAACTACATTGACATTTACAGGAGCTAATGAACTAATTATAATATGATAGACAAGAATGTCGATTTTCGACAACATTTTGCCGGTGTGACGCACACGCTTTTTGTTTTTGTCAACACAGCGAGGTCACTTCCGGGACACTAGATTAATTTGTTGACTTAAAAAAATAGGTCAAAAAGTTTTCGTGGAGTAATGTAAGGACTTAATACTTAATTAAAATTTTAATTATGAACCATATCACGCTACACATTTACTTTTTATTAGTGGTATTAAAGGCAAGGTGAATAATCCGATATTGTATAGAATGTCAAGGGTCTATACAATGCCATATTACTATCAGAACGATTCATTTCATAAATTTCGTAAGTATTCAATGAAATGCCCGAAGCTAATCAGGCAATGTGTATAATGAACGACCGTGGGGATGACTCAAGAGTATTCAGAGTAATATTTGTGTTAAGCTAATGTGTAATTATGTGGATTTGAACAGTATAATCAAACTTTTCGATCCCCCGACGCGAGAAAAATTAATTAAAAATGTTAAACGTAGGTACGGTCAAAAGTAGGCCAATATTACAATTTGCAGTTTAAAATTAGCGATTATGCCTCGAACATAAAGGAGGCACAAAGTCCTGAATATTCTTTAGTTGGTACCTAAGTTGTATAAAAAGTTACTTTTTGCTTTTATTAGGGCTTAGCATTTTGAACCTTTACAGCGTGTTCACACCTAGCGATTTCTAGGCGATTTCGATCGAGCGATACCGCCGGCGATATCGCAGCGTACACGCTGCGAGCTCGTGGCGATATAGCCGCGATCGAAATCGCCCAATAATCGCTAGGTGTGAACAGGCACTTTGTCTTAATAATTGCGTACTTTTTTGGAGCTGAAGGTGTTTTAAATATTTGACATCTTTTTTATTTATTGATTTTTGAAGAAGCTCCTTAATTTTTCACTCTGTTATTTAATGTCTTTTAAAATGTCTGCGTGGTTTTAAGCCACACGTAATAAAAATGTTTAATGGGATCCCTGTGCAATCTTCACCAAAGGAAGCTGTTTAACAATCCATATGACAAACTGGCTCTGAGATAATTGCTGAGATAAAGAAACAATAAACTTCGGTCTTTCTAGATTTTTAGCAATATTATAAATCGGTTTATCCATATGCCGCAGTCCAACGATGGCCATTTGTTGTTGAGAGATGGGAGCGACCTTGCGTTCTGGGTCGCCCCGTCGCCCCCCTTCGGGTAGGCTGTCCGCCGGTGGAGTTGTGAGTGAAGGCTCTGCCAAGTACCACGAAACCACCAATAGGCGATGAGGTATGCTGCGGAGTTTAGTGGGTACACGCCTGGGCATTGCACCTTAGCCCAGGAGCAACTGTCGGTCTTTTCCATCTCAGCGCCGGCAGCTGGGAGTCTCGCACACCACCTTGGGTAAATCTCTGCCCAAGGTGACGGTGCATCAAGCATTCTCCGCGTTAAAGCAATAAATATTTTGAGTTTGAGTTTGAGTTTAAAGAAAGGGCGCTTAGATCAAAAACCTTGGTTCTTCATGAGATCTGATAACTTATTCAAAGGGTAATACTCACCTTGAAAATAAATTGCCTCTGCGAAAATGTGTTTGTGAGATTGTATGGACGATCATTTTCTTTAACGATAAGTAAAATAGAAGGATCGTCCGATTTAACAGTCAGAGTGCTGTTCTTTATTTTGTTTTTTATTTTGCAGAACAATTCGAATATCTATATATATAAAAGGAAGTCGTGTTAGTTACACCACTTATAACTCGAGATCGGCAGAACAGATTTGGCTGAAAATTGGTAGGGAGGTAGCTTAGAGCCAGGAGAAGGACATAGGATACTTTTATCCCGTTTTACAGAGTTCCCGTGGGACTTGACATGAAACGTCAGTCACTATTCATGTGTGCGTTCAGAAATTCATTTTTTGTAAAATGTCTCAAAAGTTTAGGTACTGTTATAATTGTTTGTTTCAGACATTAATTTGTGTAAATTATTTATTTGATTTTTAATATCCGAAAATAATACCTCAGATTATTATAAGGGTGTTGAATCGACAAAATTCATCTATATTATTCAGATTATTGTCTATTTCAGAGATTTTCATTTAGCAAAATAGTGACATCTAATTGACTTTTTCGTTTATTGACAAACATTTCGATATCTATAGGGACCAAAGAAGCTTCGTTGTCAAAAAATTTCAATCATCATGTGTTTGGTTCAGAAGAAAAGACGAGCTGATCTCACTACAATAAATACGGTTTATACCTGCATCAAATGGAGATATAGATATTAAATCTCTACACAAGAAATTTTAGCAAATATATTTTATGGGCAATTCAGCATAAGTAAAAGTAAGGCGTCCGACCGTTTTCAGCCAATTCGATTAGATCAGCCAAGTGCGCAGGACATATTATAGTGCATAAGTGTGCGCGCAAACACAAGTGCACTCTCTATTCCCTTACTCTCATAATTTGGTGAGACGGCAATCCGACATGACCGATGAGAGATCAGGCGCAGGACCACCGGCTTAACGTGCTTTCCGAGGCACGGGTGTTCAACCGCCAAATTCCAAACTCCGGGCTGAGTAATTTCATTACAGAAAAACTCACACAAATTTTGCCCGACCCCGGATTCGAACCGGGGACCTCTCGGTCCTGACGCCTACCAATAGACCAACGAAGCAGTTCAAATTCAGCATAAGAATCAGTATTGATCAGCGTTGTGCACAACAATTAGGTGAAAATATACACATCCTGTCCTTATCTGTTCGTGTTAATTCTTGGTACTTCTTTTGTCTGTCATATATGTGTGTTTTTGCTTGAGTTTTGTATTGATATAATTTGTTGTATACCTATTTGTTCATGTTATGTGGTCAATAAACGATTTCTATTCTATTCTATATATTGTGGAATAACTTCACACATTTTTCCATCGACACAATAGGGTAGTTTCCAAAGTCAAACTTTACATATGCGATTTCACAATTCATAGTAAGATATAGGTAAATTTTATTAATAACATTAGTCAAATCGAAATTAAAATTTCTGACGAAATGAGACAATAATAGACATTTGAAGTTTGGTGGGAAAGTCCATTTCAAAAGTGCCAAATTTCTTCAAAAATGCTTTGCCATCGTATAAAATACAAAATTAGTAGTAACTTTCACTATGAAAATATATTCGTAAACGCAACATTTTATATAGCTACTGAACAAAGTTCTTACGATATGCATACAGTATTTATTTATACACTTTGTGACGTCATAGTGTGCTGCGACATTTGTATGAAGCGATTTGAGCTCGCCCAAATGATTTGCTATTGAAACATTACTATCTCGGGGAGTTTTCCAAATATCAAACCATTCTTTTAACAGTATACCTTCCTCATCCAGCTATATCAAAATAAGTCTATTGTAATATTGGGTAGAAAAGTTACCAAAAATCGATATCAAACATTAATAAAATTATTGCCACAGATTACTAAATAAGCTTTGCGAAGTATTTGCCATTATCCTTATTTACATAGGCAAAAAACTATCTCGAATAAATTTTGTTGCGGCAAATGATGTCATTTGGGATTTGGGGAGCCCTATGTCCCGCAGTGAACAGGAATGGGCTGATGATGATGATGAAATGATGTCATTTGAAAGCAATTATTGTATTACTGGATATGAGTAAAAGATATGAGGTTAGTAAAGTTCTTCTCAGTTATGACGAGACCAGGGAAGTAAGGATTAAATTGAATATGGAGGATATTATGGATTCCAGTTCAAATTTAAAAGCTACTTACTCATACCCAAGATGGGACAACTTTCAGCTATAAAATGCATATATATGTATAATTGAGAGACTCCATCCTTATTTGAAGTCTGTTAACAAAATAAAGTAGTGCATCAAAGCTACGTTAAGGCGGTACGAAGTTCGCCGGGTCAGCTATTTTTTATAAATTACCATAGCCGCAAGCAATTATACGTGGACATTCATTGATACATTTACATATTATGACCTTAAATGTGGCCCATTCAAGATAATTTTTTTTATCATCACTTTTATTTATCATCACTCTTTGTATAAATTTATGTTTATAAGTTTACAAATCTTGGCAAGGAAGATTTGAATCACTTCCGATAGATATACCGATGAAACTTGGGATATCTCCGTAACTTGGCATAATAGTATAAGATCCCGCTGCAGAATCACTACGTTCATACTGTGGTTAATGAAACTACATTTTTTCCATATTTACATGAGTAGGAGAATATACTTACAAGAAGCTGCCAATCGAAAAGTGCCCGCAAGTAATTTTATTTAATATAATGTTAATTAATTTTTGGAATAAAATTTCGTTCACCTATTTGCTTGATGAAATATCATCCATTTCAAAGCAGTGAACGTAAAAAGTAGGGTAAACTATGGTTGCCGCTGCCCTTTTGGCCGCAACCTCATCGCAGCCAGGTATGAACAGGTATAACTTTGTAATACTTTTTCGTTCATGACGTATATTGATAATTTTAATATGAAATGAAAGCTTATTTTTTTCTAAGTATGATATTATGAGGTTGCCTTTGGAAAAGTGACCGCAAATAGGAGTTGCCAGCTTTTAAAAATGCTAAAATAAAAAAAAAAGTGAATGACAGTGAGCGCACAACGTTGCTTGCTAAACAAGGATGGCGAATGCCAGCTGTATTCGTGTTCAAAGCTATTACGCAGGCGTCAACGAGAGATATGAACTGCAGTAGGAACTAGTCGTTTAATGATCCATATTCATATCACAGTTACGTGTCCAACTTAACTACTTTTTACGTTCACTGCTTTGAAATGGATGATATTTCATCAAGCAAATAGGTGAACGAAATTTTATTCCAAAAATTAATTAACATTATATTAAATAAAATTACTTGCGGGCACTTTTCGATTGGCAGCTTCTTGTAAGTATATTCTCCTATTCATGTAAATATGGAAAAAATGTAGTTTCATTAACCACAGTATGAACGTAGTGATTCTGCAGCGGGATCTTATACTATAATAACATGGAGCTAGTCTGATGAGGAGTTGGAGGATGCCCATAGGAAGGGAACTATTAGAAATATTGCACAAAATTAAGTGGAAAAAGACCTGGTAACAAGGAAGCGTTAATGTTTGATATGATTTTACAATGCGTTTCGTTTAGTGTGTTTCAAGGAATACTCCAATTATTAACCACTTAAATAAACATACATACATTATAACTCAAAGCTTTATTTATACAATGTAAAGAGTTTCACTAGGACGAAGCTTGTGAAATTACATTGTATTCTACTCGTATTTGCATTTGGAGGTCAATTTCCAACAAACAGTTGATTCTGTGTGATATACAGGAGGGATTCTAAGCGGCAGGTTTATAACTATTGCACAACATCACATACATCTGATCCCATGGTAAGTAGCTTAAGCACTCGTGTTACGGATATCAGAATCAACAGTGGATACACAAATATACTTAAATATATTTAATAACACACCCAGACACAGAACAAACACCCGGGTGGCAATCGAACCCACGATTCTTGGAACCGTTGTCAGTGAACCTGGGCCACTAACCACTGTACCACCGAATACAGACAGGTTCCCATCTAAACCGTGCTAAAATTACGAATGATAAAGGTGTAGTATTGGATTTATGTTTTTGATTGATTTGTGTTTTCTTTATCTAGTTTCCTGTGAAAGTTCAAAGTTATTATATTTTCCAGACGTTTAGCTGCTAAAAAAAATGCCTGTCAGACAATAATAACTATTACAATTGAAATAAACCACCATAATAATTAATAAATATATGTTTTATCGAGACCTGGTACACAGGAAAACATGGATACTGACTTAAATATCAGCCTGTATATTCTGTATAATTGTTTTTCTCGGGTACCTCAGTCGCGTTAGTTGTTTTTCACAGTGTGTCGTATATTGTATTCAAAAGAATAAATAAAAATAAATATCTCACACCATCACATACATTGATCTGATCCCGTGGTAAGTAGCTTAAGCACTAGTGTTACAGATATCAGAATCAACAGTGGATACACAGATATACTTAAACTAGCTGACCCGACAGACTTCGTCCTGTCAAAAACATTTCTAAAAGTTTTTGACGTTAGGAACACACCTACATTTCTTAGATAACAGTAAGTGCTTTTAATTTAATATGAACTATATATGAATAAAGCTCAAATTGATTCTACGTTTTCGTTAGAAAAAGAAAAGGGCTGTTTTTAGGATTTTTCCGGCAATTATTCGATTTTTTCTCGCCGTAAGAACCATCCTTGGACTTCAACGAACATTTAAAAAAAAGAATTGGTCAAATTGGTTCAGGCGTTGTTGAGTTATGCGCTTACCAACACATTTTGCGATTCATTTTTATATTATAGATAGATATCTATACTATGTATATGATATTATAAAGCTGAAGAGTTTGCTTGTTTGTTTGTTTGAACGCGCTAAACTTTTTGTTTTAGATAGACCATTCATCCAGGACGGCTTTAGGCTATATATAACATCACGCTGCGATGGGAGCAAAGAATCACAAGGAAATGTGTAAAAGACGGGGGGAAACGCGGACCAACTAAAAACTAAAACATGATTTATTGCAAATCTTAACATTACATCCATGTTGGAATGACTTTGTCCGTAAAATCTCTCTGAAACTACACACAACAAAATATCTATAGTTAGTTATCGTGCGGAACTTGATATCACAATTTACATACGACATACGTTCCATTATATTTAAGGGTCTACACGCGATATTAGGAGTCGCAAAGACACATCTACTTACTGCCCGACGTTTCCACTAGGTTACACCAATGATGGTCGCGAGCCTTGTAAAACCACTTTTTAATCTTTATTAAGTGCCTTTCAGAAAAAATAATTCATTAGATGTATAAGTAAATTGAATTATGATACAGATGTCGCAAAGTAAAGCAGCCGAAGAGAGACAGACGTCTGGACACCGGCGGTCCCACCCCCCGCCCGGGCACGAGGTCTACGTCACGGGGATGTCCGGGTACTTCCCGGACTCCGACTCCGTGAAGCATCTGCAGGAGAATCTGTACAATAAGGTCAATTATATTTATGTAACAACATCGGTGGATGCGTGGATTGCGTGAGAGATGATATGGGAGTGAAAGGAGTAGACACAGAGCTGACGAATGATGGCTCGAGTGGAAGAAGTACATAATGTTGCACCGACCACACTTAGCGTGGGACAAGGGTAGGAAAATGATGATTGGTCTGTTACCAAGTTTTGCTTTAGCGACCGTGAGTAATGATTGGCGATTCTAAACTGCGCCCGCTTCAACTCATTTCAACTTCATTTTCCGTGGTTGTTGTCAACAACAGTCAGGGAGTTTGTAACTCAAAAAAAAATCAACTCACTTACATTACGCCAGCACACTATTCTTACCAAATTAAAATCTTTTTAAGAAATGATGTGTTCATTAATTTTGCTAATATTGTTTGATTTAATCTTTGCTACTAGATTAATCTGATCTCTGCCGACGACCGCCGCTGGAAGGTGGCCCACCACGAGATACCGCAGCGCATCGGCATCATCAACCATTTGAACAAGTTCGACGCGTCCTTCTTCGGGGTGCACTACAGAGAAGCTCACACCATGGACCCCATGTGCCGAATACTGTTGGAGAAGACGTATGAAGCTATCGTTGATGCTGGTAAATCACTGATCTTGTAAAATGTATATTATTTGTGAATTTACGTAAAAGTTAACGACAATCATACCATGAGTAGCAAATAACACAAGTTAAGATTGAGATGAAACCAATCACTTGTTCCTCTGAGTCTGTTGTGAGACTGTCTGTTGTTTTGACAGTCCGTTAAAGTGAGTGTAAATCTTTTCGTTCTAAATACTTTCCCAGTATGTTATAGTCGTCAGTAAGTACTACATGCTTAGCTATATCTTTATTAATTATAGGCCTCAATCCTAACGAGCTGCGTGACACAAAAACAGGAGTATTCGTAGGCGCCTGCTTGGCTGAGTCAGAAAAAATTTGGTTCTACGAGAAGATGCAGGTGAACAGTTTCGGTGTCATCGGGTGAGTTCATTACCTAAATGTTTATCTTTAAAAACCCGTTCAAGTGACCCATTAATTGTGACTCGTTATTTGTTATCAATATTTTATTCCGCAGGTGTTCCCATGCTATGTTGGCCAACCGCATCTCGTATTGGCTCGGCGTCACGGGCCCGTCCTATACCGTGGACACCGCCTGCTCCAGCTCGCTGTATGCCCTGGAACATGCTTACAGAGCTATTAGAAACGGACATTGCAATGCAGCTATTGTAGGAGGATGCAACTTGTGTCTGCATCCTAATGTATCGCTACAGTTCTCGAGGTGAAACGTTAATGTATTCCTGATTTTCTTAAGTTGATTATTTATTTAGTATTTTATTTGTAACCTGTAAGATTACGTTATGTTTTCTTTCGGAGGAGGAAAACTTTCCACCTGCCAACTGAGTAAATCCTTATCAGAAAAACTCACCTCCTCATTTCTGGCTATCCTTTCAGCTTAGGCATACTGTCTCCTGACGGAAAATGCAAGAGTTTCGACAACGACGCCAATGGATACGTTCGTTCCGAAGCTGTTGTCGTTTGCTTCTTGCAGAAGGCTAAAGATTCTAGAAGGTACGATACTTTGTTAAATTGGGTTACCTGTATTATTATACTTTTAAATTACTATTACATTTATTTTGAAACGAGCCTCCACACGACATTGTGTGACTGTGTCGTTATCATTGCGTTAGACAATAGCAAAACTAGCGCATACATATTCTACACGGACTTCTTCCAATTTCATTATTTCATATTACACATCGCGCTGTAAGGCAATAGGCTTTAGGTTTTCTAAATCACTTACGTAGTGTACACGTAATAATAATAATATTAATAATAAAAGATGTATACAAGACAACAAAGAAAACAACATGGAACATAACATTTATCAGTGGTCAACTTGGTCCCAGCCTCAGCATATGCCACAACGACATGAAGCCGCTGTAGCGCTGATATATGTTGCTATAATAATCAACAGTTCAAAGTGATTTTCAAGATCCTATATCACCCAGGGTATACGCTCAGCTCCTGCACGCCAAGACCAACTGCGACGGCTACAAGGAGCAGGGCATCACGTACCCTTCAGGCCAGGTGCAGAAGCTGCTCCTCCAGGAGTTCTACGAGGAGTGCGGTGTCGCTCCCTCCAGCGTAGAATTCGTTGAAGCCCATGGCACAGGCAAGTAAAATAGTTTATTAACTAATTTTATTTCAGTTCACCGGTTTCAATGTCATGCTATAATAATTTAAAACATTATACATATTGTTCTGATTCCGAACCAAATTATTTTTAGTGACCCGCCCTCGCGTCGCTTCTGGTGAATTTAACATAAAACCTGCCTCTTGAATCCCTCTATCTGTATATTTAAAAAAAAAAGACGTGTGGCACTCGGGGACTGCCGCGGTATAGCTATTGCATAGCATCGTCCGATTTCAGAGCAGCTCGTCTCGATTCGTGCGAGTTTCGTAGAATACGTCTAACCGCACGCTTACAAACACCGTGCCGAAGTCTACCGAACTGAAACGACGTTAGACGATTGTGAGGTTTTTTTCGTTACGGAATTTTCTTGGTTCGGTCGCCGCGCTCAAAGCCCGCGGTAAAAGCTATGCAATAGCTTAAAAACGCATCGGAATCCGTTGCGCATTTTTAATGATTTAAGTAAAACAATACCTAGTAATATTATGCCACAACCTAATACACACCCAGATATGTAACAGGTATTGGAAAAGTACTCAGCAGGCTCAATTATTCTGTCTATTTTTATAAGCTGTCTTATTTTCAAAACTTTCAGTTCATACAAAGGTAAGACGGACCCGAAAAGAAGGAAAATGATTTTTCCTTTGGACTTTCGTTCTCTAATTTGCTTACTCATTCCATTAAATGTTTCCTTTTCATCATCAGGTACTCAAGTGGGCGACCCTGAGGAGTTAGGGGCGATCGAGGAGGTCTTTTGCTCCGGTCGCTCGTCGCCGCTTCTCATCGGCTCTGTCAAGTCTAACTTAGGGCATACAGAGCCCGCTTCGGGCCTTACTGCACTTGTTAAGGTATAGAAATAACATGAATACTATAGTTTCTACCCAAACGCGTCTACTATGCGACTGGTTCTTTAGAAAGTTCCTGGGTATCGCCTTTACGAAACCAATCTTTTTTAAAAAAAAACTTAACATCAAAATTACCTACTGTAACCCTACAACGATAAAAATATAAATATTCTTCAAAAAATATTTACGATTATTTTTATATACTATGATTTTAAAAAAAGTCAGCAGACGTCATTAAACATATTATATGAGCTTATTCGTATTTAATAAAAAAACTAAACTTCATTTTTAATCCCTGTACAAACTCCTTGGCTGTATGCGCGTATTCCTAAAGCTGGCTGTAAGCGCGCATTCCAAAACTTTTTTTATCGATTTTCTTTTGTTTTCCCGCGTTTGTTTGCAGCTAACAAAATACGAGTTTAATAATTAATAAATACGGAGTCTATTGATTACTTAATTATTATTTTGTTTTGAACGTAGTTTACCATTTTCTTTTATGTATGAATGAAAATTTGCATAAAGCTATTATTGCAAATGATATATAGGTGAAATGCATACGAGAATTAAAAATAAGTGTTAATTTCGTAAAATAAGTTAGTGCCGTGAATAATTACTAAACAAGAAATGATTTATTTGTTTATGAAGTGCTCACATTAATAAGGTAAGATAATTTGTCATACCAAAAGTATTTTAATGTTACTGTTTTTACATAGTGCTTGCTTTTTTTAACTGCTAAGTGCGGGTATTTAAATCCCCGGTCAACAGTGGAGCAATTGAAAATTTTCTGTTTTTCAAAATATTGATACACTTTTTACTTATTAGTATTTGTTTATTGTGGCTTAAACGCAGCTATCGACTCCAAGGAAAATCAAGTTCAAGTTCTAAGACCGCCAAATAATATGTATGTATGTTTTTCTGTATCTTGTACGTAAATTCCTATAATTATCTTATCGAACCTTGAAACGTTTATTTAACTTGGAGTGTTAGTTCCCAAAGTGTACATTCGATAGTCATTGCTCTTTTTTATACCACTGTTGTGTCTGATTTTGAAAACAGGTGCTTAATATATTACTGTTATAAACAGGTATATACTTTTCTAGTTTCTGTCTAAAAGAGAAAGTTTACAACCCAATACTTAACATTCTATGCTAATCCTCATGGGTCCCTTAAGTCTAACTTACTGACTTTTCTTCCAATTCTGTATTTATCTATCAATGTAAAAGTTACGCAGCATTCAAGCATTCATCATCATCATCATCATCATCAGCCCATTAAATTAAATAAGTTTTATCTTGAATATTAATTAATACGTCTTGTGGCTATAATCCTTTTTTTTTTAAATTAAACCCTTAAAGAAAATAAATCATACAATATCAAATCACAACTTAAAATTAAAACACCAAAAAAATCACTCACGGCTTATTTAAATTTGTTTCCGTCTCTTTCTTTTAATTAAATTTAATCGAATGAGCGCTAAATCCAATTTACACGAAGACATAGATACATAATAAAAATATTAAAATACCATTTTTACATACTCCTTGGCTGAATAAGCGTTTTTCCAAAACCTGGCTGAATGCACGCCATCCAAAACTTATTATTTATTTTATTGCATTTGTTTTCCCGCGATTGTTTTTAATTGTGCATCAAACAATCTAACAATATGCAAGTGACGGCGCATTAAGTTGCTTATAAATCATTCTGTATAATTATTATACGAAATGATTCATGATCCTAATGAATTCATTGTACGAAATCGTAGGATGTTATTTCTTTTTTTCGAAATCGATGTAACTTAAGAGCCAACGTGAACGTTACAATGGTTTGAAGTTTG
The DNA here is from genome assembly GCA_039566165.1 of Maruca vitrata. Taxonomy (NCBI): domain Eukaryota; kingdom Metazoa; phylum Arthropoda; class Insecta; order Lepidoptera; family Crambidae; genus Maruca; species Maruca vitrata. The sequence goes on along the minus strand of CM076933.1, from coordinate 10,773,802 downwards.
TGATATTTTTCATAAAGATTAAAGTTAATTTAAATTAATAGTTTTGCTCTTAATTAATAAGGTAAGAAGTTTGTCCTTTTCATATTTGTCATTTCTTTCATTCATGTACGTACAGTTATGTACAGGTTAAGACTAAAAAAGATTACTTTGGTAACTTCTTTAGATAAAAATTATATAAGGCGAATAATATTTTAAAATATACTGAATTTAATAATTTAAGATGATTATTTCAGTTCCACCTATCCAAAATACAATATTTAAATATACGTGATGTTCACCTTGTGGAGTATATTATATTAAAACACTTTGTGTACATACATAAGTAATATTAGTAAGGATATTGAACAATATTTGTACGCTTAATCGACACCTTTTAATTAGTAACTATTTTATAGGAAAAGTCTATATTATTGGGACCGTGCGAAGAAATGGCGCTGATTGTCAAAAACGCATGTAATCTTATGATATGTCCGTTGTTATTGCTAGCGGCGGCCGTTGGTACTAATTTCACTCCAGAAGATTTAACGAAAGAAACGCCACCAAAATGAGGGCAGCACCGTCGTGCACGCTCCCAATAGGAAATACTACTATATTAAAGTCTATATTATAGGAATATATTATAGGAAAAGTCAGCTAACAACTTTTTATTATTATAGACGTGCACAGCTTACAGCACTGGTCTGATTCCTCCCAACCTGCACTACAACAAAGCTCGTAAAGAAGTGGCGGCCCTGTCTAACGGCAAGCTCTCAGTGGTGTCAAACACGACCCCGTGGAACAAGGGCATGTGTGCAATCAACAGCTTCGGCTTCGGAGGAGCCAACGCACACGTGCTGTTGAAGAACGTGGCCAGAGATAAGGTAAGGTTCCCTCAATTACCCCTCTCCACACTCCAACACTATGCATTGATCACTCTATCACAAAAGATCACTTTCCTTCATATTTGATTAGCATTCCACGACATACCTAGGTTTACCTACGTTTTGCATCTTTTCCAGATTAATTAAGAGTAACTTATTAGTAGCTATCTTCAGCCCATATACGTCCCCACTGCTGAGGCACGGGCCTACCCTTAACAAGAGCGCTAAGGCCTTAGTCAACTACGCTCGTCATGTTCGGGTTGGTCCACTACACAACCTTAGAATTTCTTGGTAGGTGTGTGCAGTTTCCTCCCGATATTTATCCCACCGTCAAACCGTCGAATAATTTGAAATACACAGTAGTACATGGCGGGGTTTGCTACCTCTCGCATGGCAAGCAACAACCTTAGCACTCGGCCATCGACGCTTTTTAGCTGAGTATTTGTAATCTAACTCGATTTTACTGGTAGAGACCCATGAAAAAATATATTAAGGTATACAAGACAAGAACTTTTACCACATACCGCCTACAACAGGCTTTTTCTCGGTACTCTATCGACGTTTTCATTTATTTTAGGTTAACAACGGCATTCCGATTGACGACCTGCCTCGCCTCGTCTGCGTGTCCGGGCGAACCGAATCAGCAGTCACGAAGATTCTAGATGATCTGGAGTCTAGTCCAGTCGACGCTGAGCTCGTTCGCTTGTACCACGCTATCCATGATCAGAACATCATTGGTCATTATTTTAGAGGATACACTTTGTTGGGTACGTACCTACTGGTTAAAAACCAAAAACTCTCTTGAAAAACTATAGTTGAAATATTTTTCATGATGTTATTTCATCATCAGCCTATACGTCCCCACTGCTAGGACACGGGTATACCCTAAACAAGGGCGATAGGGCTTTATTCAACCACCCTGGCCAAGTGCGGGTTGATTGACTACACAACTTAAGAATTTCTTCATAGGAGAGCAGGTTTCCTCGCGATGTTTTCCTTCACCGTCAGGGCGTCGAATAATCGCACACATAGAATAGAATAGAATAGAAAAGGATTTATTGGTCACATATACACATATTACATACATACAATCACGCCTTTTTCCCAGAGGGGTAGGCAGAGATCACTTCCGGCGATCCACTTTTCACCTCTGTGGGAAACGTGACGTGACGGGTTGTGGACCACGTCGCCGCCATTCTGCCTTGTGCATTGTTTTAACAAGGTCATTGCGTTCCCACGAGTAGCAAGGATATATGACGAGGGAAGGAAAAGAGGAGGAAGGATACTATCGCCTCGGATGATTTGGACTGAGTTGATAGTAGCTCGAGGAGCCGGGGTCGCTTACCCGTATACCGTTCACTGACCACCGGACAGATAGTTGTGACTGGTATCCTCTGACTGAAGTTGTGACTGGTATCCTCTGACTGATCTGGTATACACATATTACAAGAAAAAAAAAATTAACATAAAATATTACTAATTAACACAACATCAAGAACCAGGTGCTCCGTAACAATATTATACCAATCTGTCGCCAAAACCGCTACCTATTGACGATGAAAAATTTCCAATTGGACAACGTTGAATGAGTAACAAGTGAAAATTAAGGCTTGATACTGGTTTTGTACCCTTGAGTACCCTTCAATGGCCAAGTTACACAACACTAACTATAATAATGAAGAAATCGCAGTAAGTAACCTTAGGCTTGGCACGATTTTGTCTAGATTTCATTACTTTTTAGAGATGAGCAAGCTGCTCCATCGAGACTTGGCTAGTTTTTTTACAGAATGTTTTTGGTGGGATTTCACTTCTTTTTGTAGAAGCAGCTAAACAAATTAAATATTTTTTGTAAAGGCGGTATGTCGTTTTTTTTATTTTTAGACGATTTTATAATATTGGGCTGTTGTGTTTTCTATCAGGGTCACCAGGTATACCAGATTTTCGATTATCGTAGTTTTTATATTTTTCCCTTTATGTGACTATTAACCCTAACTCTGTACCAAATTTCAGCGCTCTGAGTTTATGGGAAGTACTAGTTCTATTTTGATGATCATGAGTAGTAGTAGGAAACTTTGTTTTCGCTTAACTTCGGAACTATAAGTCCCACAGACTTGAAATTTTGGATTTTAAGTATGTTATCATACCTTAATGGATGATGAAAATTTCTGCGCTCTAGTCTTATCCAGAGGTTCTCAAATAGGGGCCTGAAAATTCGGCGAAATGGTTCCAGTAAAGGATGGTACGGCAGTGTTTGCTTCGCACTCGACTTGGCGGGGGTGCCCCCGCGTGCCGTGCCCCTAGATGTATATTTTTGACACTTATTAATAATATAAATTTTTTTTTTTAAATTAATAATTATATTTATCATAATAACTTTCAGTTGCAATTATGTAATGAAATTAAACATTTAACAAATTGGTACCTACTCTTTTCAGACTCGCAGCCCCCTCACCGTGGCTCGGTGCGCTGCGCGAGCGCGCGCCGCCCGCTGTGGCTCGTGTGCGCGGGCGCAGGGCAGCGCGGCGCCGGCGCAGCGCGGCAGCTCATGACGATACCCGTCTTCGCCGCCGCTATACACAAGTAAGATCTTGTCATTGACTCTTGGATTGTGTTCCATATTAAAAGTATGAAATAAATTAACAGTAATGTAAATAATGTTCTGAGTGTAATTACCTAATCCTAACCTAATCTCCTTCGTAATTTTTAAGATGCCACAAAACCCTCGAGCCTAAAGGCATCAACTTGACGCAGCTCGTCACCCAGCCCGACCCGCAGAATCACGACGACATCTTGACCTCCGTCATAGGTAGTGTCGCCGTCCAGATCGGTCTCATCGATGTGCTCAAGGCTGTCAGCATCGAACCGGATTACATAATAGGTGACATTACCTTTTATATTGTAACACAATACCTAGCCTATGTACACCGATCTTATATACTAAACGTAAAGCCTAAAACGAATTAGTTTTCCTTAAATAAGGTCTTATTAAGTCTGCTAAGACACATTTTTTTGTAAGGCCATGGCGCGGGTGAGCTGTGCTGCGCTTACGCTGACGGATGCCTCACCGCAGAACAGACGGTGCTTGCGGCCTACTACCGCGGCCTGGCCTGCATCGAAACCTCATTCATCACAGGCTCTATGGCTGAGCTAAGCTACAGCAAGGTAAGTGTCTTCGAGAAACATAAAAAGCTTCAATAAACCTTCTTCGTGTGCATGGTATTCTACAGTTTTGCATAAAAAAATAATTACTTTTACTTTACTGATCGCACTGGTTTTTTGAAAATTCAGATAAAAGACATGTGCCCTCCCGAAATTGAGGTGGCTTGTCACAACGGGCCAGACTCGAGCACCATCTCTGGCCCCGCTGACGTCATCAAAGGCTTCGTGGCAAAGCTCACAACTCAAGGCATCCCTGCTGAGGAAGTCTCATGCTCTAACATCGCGTACCGTTCCAAATACGTCGCTGCAGCCGGTAAGTGACAATTAAATACGGTTTCAGTCTACCTTTGCAGATTTTTGTGTCCTAACAAAGTCTCAAGTAAATTCTAAAGCTCGTAACATCTCTTATGAACAGGGCCCATACTGCTGAAGTACCTGCAGCAGGTGATCCCAGAACCTAAGAAGAGGTCCGAGCGCTGGGTGAGCACATCGCTGCTGCAAGCGCAGTGGAAGGACGCAATGGCTGACATGTCATCGGCTGAGTATCACACAAATAACTTTGTGGTAAGATTATTTAATACCGAACCTAGCTAGCCAGTATTTTTGCAGAACAATAATTTGACCAGAGTGGCCAAACCAATTTTTTTTAGTTGACTACAGATATTCAAACCCCTAAGTTCATAGCCATAGTTGTCATTTTGTTCATCAGTTAAGTGGCCCAGACCAAATGGAGCACGCCATTACGGCTCATGTCAAAATCAAAAATCAAAATCAAAAATGTCTTTATTTATATAGGCAATAACATGCACTTATAAGTACACTTGGGCCACTCTTGTCCTGTTGCCTCAATCTATACTAATATTATAAAGCTGAAGAGTTTGTTTGTTTGTTTGTTTGTTTGTTTGAACGCGCTAATCTCAGGAACTACTGGTTCGATTTGAAAAAATCTTTTTGCGTTGTATAGACCATTTATCGAGGAAGGCTTTAGGCTATATAACATCACGCTGCGTCCAATAGGAGCAAAGATACAATGGAAAATGTGTAAAAAACGGGGGAAACGCGAACGAAGTCGCTGGCACAGCTAGTTTTACTATAAAGTCTACCACTTATTTCTAGTCTTCATGCTTTGCGATAGAATATAACATTTCTTCCATGTATGTCCCCATAGAGCCCGGAATTGTTCTCGGAGTTGGCCCGCCTGCTCCCGGCGCGCGCGGTGGTGGTGGAGCTGTTGCCGCGCGGCCCGCTGCAGGCGCTGCCCCGCGCGCTCCCGCAGGACATAGTGCACATCCCTCTAACCCGGAACGACCCCGACCACAGCGTGCACGGGCTCTTCGACGCGCTGGGCCGGTGAGTATTCAATTATAGGCAGCTAAAACCAGCAGGTATATCAGGTTAATCAGATTAAGGTTTTAATTTTAATTTAGAATAATGAAAGTTTCTTTGTAAATTATTCTGCTTCCTTTAAGTGACTTAAGTTAATGTTTTATTTGTACTCATAATATTTTCTTGATGATCTTTTTATTTATTTTTTCTTAAGAAATTCCAACAAGAAACATTGTTCAAATTTCTAAATCATTAGAACACTGAAAGTGTCCGGGATATTTGCCATGTTGTTTCGTTTTACCGTCCTACAGTTCACCCGTGATCATGGCGCAACAGTGCCGAAATATCGGGAGCTCATTAAAACAAAACAACATCGTAAATATCCCGGACACTTTCAGTGCTCTAATGTGTGTAACAGTTTAAAATTTCTAAATCATTAAAGTAGCTCTACCAACTTGTTAAAAATTATCACAATCTCAAAAAAAACCTCCGCTTATTCGTACCTTCCTGTTTCACAGATTGTTCGAAGCTGGCTTTAATCCACATCTGGCCAACATTTACCCTCATATTCCATACCCGGTATCGCAAGGGACCCCAATGATATCTCATTTGGTTGAATGGGATCACAGAGAAGACTGGTGGGTTGTTCTATATACTCTAGATTTAGTAATTTCTGTTGTAATTTATGAGAGAAATCGTCCGGATACACTTTTTAAAATTACCATTACATAATTTGACACAATATTATCTTCATGTAATATAGGTACGTGGCGTCTTTCCGAGACTATAAGAAAATTAATTCCGGAGAACGAACCGTCAAAATATCCATCTTAGAAGAAGACAGCGAGTTTTTAGCGGGTTATGTAATTGGGGGTAAGTTTCAAAATAATGTTGCAGTGAATTCCCACAAGCCTTTATTTACAAAGAGCTGATGTAATGTACCACTGCGCTGTTGATATATCGAAGGCAATTAATAATTGAATTATTAATTAATGACGGCACAATTACTATGTCTACGTAAATTCTGGCTCAGGAAACATAATTCTTCTGAAAAGGTGATAATCAGACCGATACTGATACCAGATCATAACGAACATAATTAATAATTTGATTGAATTTGATTTGAATTGATATCCTGAATATGATTAATAATTTTATTCAGAAAAAAATTATATTCAGGATATCAATTCAAATCAAATTCAAATCAAAATGTCTTTATTTATATAGGCTTTTGCCTATTTACATGTACTTATAAATCGTCACATTAGCAATAATAAGATTCTACCACCGTTTCGGAACGCCGATTCTAGCGAGAAGACTCCGGCATAAAACTCGATAGGTACTCTTTTTAAGAGAATCATCATGTTACACATTGTAAATGAGCCAAGTCATACAGACAAATGAAACACTTTAACTATTTTCATGTTTCATGTATTTATTAAGGTCGCAACCTGTACCCAGCCACCGGCTATCTAGTCCTCGTGTGGGAGACGCTCGGTATGATGATGGGTGAGCCCTTTACCGAAGTATCAGTGGTCTTCGAGAACGTGCGCTTCCAAAGAGCCACTAAGATTCCCAAGGAAAGTAACCTGGAGTTTATCATTATGATCCAGAAGGGAAGCGGAAACTTTGAGGCAAGTATTTTTACATAAAAAGTATCTTCTAATTTGTAACCCTAATATGACTTAACTATCGCCCATTTTGATTATCGATATGGTTGCGTATTAGAACAGAATATTTAATTCTAAATAGAAAAGTTTAGGACAGAATAGATAAGAATGGAATAATAATAGACTAATATTTATTTGATGATCCTTATAAAAATAATAATGTGTTATTGAACAGATCGTAGAGAGCGGTGCATCGATAGTGACTGGTCGTATCTACGCAAAGAAGAACGTTGGCCAGGAGTACCGCGCGCTTACACCCGCGCCAGAGTACCCCACGTCTACCGCCCAGCACCTGCTTACAAAGGACTTCTACAAGGAACTGCGGCTCAGAGGATACCAATACAGGTCAGACACCACGAACTAAAACTTCCTGGCTTCACCGTTGTGCCGGTGTTCAATTGAACTTCAATTTTATGATATGGCACCTACTTAGTAATAGTGTGTGAATTATGTACATGTATCCTACTTATCTTAGGTTAATCAGGGTCGAAGACACAGTTATTTAATCATCTATGACCTAAAATTTAACAATATATTATATCTGCCAGCGGTTTGTTCCGTGGGGTGATAGGCTGCAACGTGGAAGGCTCCCGAGGCCGCCTCGCCTGGGTCAACAACTGGGTCACCTTCATGGACTGCATGCTGCAGCTCAAGATCATCGGCGAGGACACGCGCGGCCTCTTTGTGCCCAGCAGGATCGACAGGCTGTCCATTGACGCTGATATGCACTACAACGCCACATTTAAGATGAACCCAGACTCTTCTAAACGTTCATTCGAAGCTCGCGTATACCGCAATGTTGATGTCATCAGGTAATACTTGCTCATAAACTTTGGAAATAGGAATCTATTAATAAATACAAAACACATTCTGTGATTGATAAATTGAAAACCTTCTACCTAAAGGTACCTTTAATAATTACAAATTCCGCAATTATATTTTGTTAACATTACAAAGGCTGACTACAATTCAACAGAGCTGGCGGAATAGAGATCAGAGGTCTTCACACCACTCCTATTTCTAAGAAGATTCCTTCAGGTATTCCGGTCTTCGAAAAGAACGTTTTTGTTCCAAACTATGGAACAAGCAAAATGAAGGTAAAATATTCTAAATATTAAGAAAATCTGAAAAAAATTAACTGCTCCACCGATTTCTTAATATTTAAACAGTTTGTGCAAGCTTTAGCATGTAAAATATAAATTTAACTCACACATAGGTATACGTATTCTTTCGTAAATTTCGCAGATTGAAGACATCCTCCGCGTAAACATTCAGCTGATCCACGAGAATCTTCAAATGCCCAAAGTTAAAATCCTCGAGCTAGTGGACGAAGAGTGCCAAAACAGCGGCCTGAAACCGATCCTTGATAAGATATGTGACATTATCAAGGATCTTCCAACGGTCTTAGCCGAATTTTTGGTGGTAACTAAAGAGGCTGTGCAGTTGTCCTCGAACATCACTGTGGAGAATAAGAAGCTCAGCTGCGAAACTAACGCTATGTTGTTCATTGGAGCTAATCTTCTGAAAAGGGATGATGTAAGTAGTTGTGCATTATATTATATTAATATATCTGGGACAAACATTATTTTCATTTATTTAATCATTTATTGTATTTGAACGAACAAACGAAGAAGTTTGAGCTAAAAGACTAGCTTTAACACCAAGATTCTTGGATTAGATTTCCACTGAATGGTGAACAATGGTGTCTTGATGTTATTTATACATTTAACTTTATTTGTATACGTAATTTTTTTTCATTTATTACTTATAAAAATTAAAAGAGTAAAAATATACCCGCCAAAGCCTTATCTTTTTTCAACAAAAGCAAGACTGTAGCGACTTTATAAAAAATAATTTAATAGAAAAAAAATGGTCCCAATAATTCATCAGTAATGACTGGGGTTTAAATAACTAGATTCTCCAACAAGGCCTGGCCACCCTCCGAGTCAATTGCTTCATCCTCAGCCGAGAGACGTACCGCCCGGACCCCAAGCGGTACTCCGACAAATATGACGTCATCACCATCCACCACACCGGCACCGAGTACATTGTTCTCCTCAGGTCTGTTACTGTTACTGTTATTGTCCGTACATATTAAGTTCACTTAAAATGAGGAAATTGCACAAGAAATAGTTAGCACATAATTTAAACGGCGCAGAGTAGTGGCCAAAAGTTATACAAATCACTAATTAACCTTTATTTAAAATAAGACACTTTCCTGACGAGCACTTTTTATAACTTTTATTTATTTTATTTATTTATTTATTTATTTTAGGAAGATCAGGATTTACATTTTTAACATAGGATAATAAAAATAACAATTAAGAAATCACTTATAGATCCTCACAGATAAAAATTTAGTACATAAAAGAATAACAACAGTTAAGAGCACATTCAACGTCACATTGTAAGGTTCTGTTGACAGCTCGTCACTTTTCGTATTTCGTCACTTTAGTTAAAACGTCTCATTGATTATGACGTCTCTCGGCTTAACTAGACAACATCTCTTACATGTCTCATGCTGTATTTCGTCACTTTCCCGATTCGTCCGACGAGCATGTATAATCAAGTATAATATTATTAACCATTTTTTTCGTTTATTCGTATTACTTCCATTGATTGGTCGCATGATGGTACTACTGTGATGGTTAACCATTTAACATATTTCGCATGAGGGTAAAAACTTTAAATTATTTAATGAGTAGGTATTTTTCAAATACGCACTTGGATTGACTTAGTGTTGTTATTTACTCACTCAATTCACTCGAGGGTTGGCAGGATTAATAGGCGGATTAATATAAAGAAACCAGGCCTTTACTATTTTATTTCTATAATTAAAAGAGAAGCTCACTTTGCGCATTTTAAAGTTAAAAAAAAGTTGACTTACTATCCTCAGTGAAATCAAACGTGCTGCGTTATTATATACAAGACTAAAGTGCGTAGTAGTGATTTGGCCGAATGCGTAAAAAAAAATGTTTTATTTATTATAAAAGGAACCAAAGAAGAGGAAAGCAGTAGACATTTTTGAATAGGCTTCAAAGGTAAAGAAACTCGTTGATCGATGTAACGATTTTATTTTCGTGATTTTAGTAATAAAATATATATTGGATATAGTTAAAAATTAAATATTAATAATCTAGATTTTTTCTTTTAAGCTTGCTTGTACAATGTCGGACGAATCGGGAAAGTGACGAAATACAGCATGAGACATGTAAGAGATGTTGTCTAGTTAAGCCGAGAGACGTCATAATCAATGAGACGTATTAACTAAAGTGACGAATTACGAAAAGTGACGAGCTGTCAACAGAACCGTAATTTTACCTATACATAACAAAAATAAAAATAAAAAAACAGAACAAAAATCCGATTATGATTATTGAGATGCAAAGAACCGCCTGCCCATAAGCCGTCCAACCGTTGGTACGCTAGTGTTGAAGAGATCTAGGTCGAGTTCTTTACTTAGCTTGTTAAACCCGTCGCACACACGCCATATTAATTGTTCTGCCTATAATTGGTGTTCACCTTCGGAAGGGAGATTAATGGATTGAATCGCAGAGATTTTAACTGTAGTGGTCCAGAAAGTTGAGGCAAAAAGTGGTCTGCATATGCATATCTACGGAATCTACCTCTTTTTTGCATAGGAAAAAGAAGCTTCACTTAAGAAACGTTTCGCATTTTTGGGGGAGTCATATCACAACATGCCATAGCTATGTTTCTTAATTATTAATAAAATTCCCTAAAATCAAATACAGAAAAAAAGTCAGAGCACAACCAACCAAGTTCATCAAGATCACTACACACGATGAATCGTTCGATTGGATCGCCGAAGTGAAGAAGGAATTGAAGGAAGGCCAGAAGGTAGTCTTGTACAGCCAGCACGAGCGGCTGAGCGGGCTGCTGGGGCTGGCGAACTGCCTGCGCAAGGAGCCCGGCGGCGAGTCCGTGCGCGCGCTGCTGCTCGCCGACCCCGCGGCGCCGCCCTTCCGCCCGGACCTGCCGCTGTACCGGGACCAGCTGGACAAGGATCTGGCTATCAACGTGTTCCAGGATGTAAGTGTTCTTAGTTACTTTTGCACGAAACAAGTTAACAAAACCGCTCCCCATAATTCTCTAGTCGAATTCTTCTATGTGTTAACTGTGTTATTTAATTTTTTCAGGGTCAATGGGGAACGTATCGCCATCTTGTCCTAGAGGATTTGGATACAGTTTCTGCTGATCATGGATATGTTAACTCCGTGACTATTGGAGATCTCTCCTCCCTGAAATGGGTTGAAGGCCCAATCAGGCCCAACCAAGCTTTTCGAGATCCCGATAGCGTGTTAATCCATGTAAGTTAATCCTTGGGTTAGTCCTTTTGTTAGATCAAAACCTTGAGTTAAGAAGTTATTAACAATGAAAGTATGTATGATAATAAAATGAAAACGAATCGTTTTATTCAAATTCATAAACATAAAGGCTCATTATTGTAAATTGTTTCACTTAAAACTATATCTAAAAAGGGTTTTTTAAAGTCCAAAAACTGTTTCTATTTTCGGGTGGACCTTGCTATTAGCCTGAGACTGGCAATAACAGCTCCTCCGCGCTAGTGAGGGAATGGATGGAAACCCTAGCTAATTTGTATTTTTATTCATAGCTGCTTATTAGTTTAATCATGAGTGACTCAAAACAGGTATACTGCTCAGCGGTCAACTTCCGTGACGTCATGACGGCCACCGGGCGCGTCACGTTGGACGCGGTGGCGCGTGGCCGGCTCGCCCAGGAGTGTGTGCAAGGGCTGGAAGTCGTCGGAAGAACTGCTAAGTAAGAATATTATATTTGCCCTATTCCGTTCATCCGCGTTATTTCCTTGGCAACAGTATTTTATATCGCGGAGCCATATGGGTGAGAGCCATCCGCTCCCCAGAAAGTCCAGTGATGATGACAAGGCTACTCCTAGCAATCATCGAAGTAAGGAAAAAAATATATATTTTTTCCTTACTATACAGGGTGTAACAGGGGGGGTGGATCATCGTAAGTCAATCGATCGGGGACTTCAACACCTATCGATATCACCCCCATGTATGTTCAGCGATTTTCAATAGTTCCAAAGTTATTGAGATTTTTGTGAAATTTTTGTAAGAAGCCGGAATTCAGTATAAAAGTCTTCACTGTAGCTTAACTACTGGACCTGCTTGTATGATTTTTTTTCTAGAAGTAGTTCAATAGTGGGTCTTTATAATTACGATACTGATTTGAGTCATAACCCTATCATATTGGAGTAAAAAAATAATTCTTCACAAAAGTTTTACGAATCGAATTGTGTCTACTAACTTTCAAAGCCTCCAGTGAAAAAAAAGTGCCTGTGTTTTTTTTCTAGAACTTATTTTAAAAACTACCTACATTCATGGATAGTATACCCTGAAAAATTCATACCGCTACTGCCAGAGCATCAAAACGAAAAATGAACGCGAATGCCACAGGTGCCATAAATCAGTGTTTTTATATTTCACGTAAAACTTTAATTTAAAAAATAAATCGATATGTTTCAGCAAATTTATGCTATGTTAGTAACATTAGTAGCAGTAATTTTACAGAATTGCAAATTAAAGGGGTGAAAATCAAACAAAGAAAATTTACATAATTTTTGTTAATTATTTTTTTTACATTTCATAATGGTTCATAATGGGTACCATTATTGGCTATGCATATACGAGCACTACATCTTTTTACAAAGGTTTTTCGGATGTTGCAAAATGATACTACTACATTTTGCCTTGTCTCAATTTGGGCCCCTGAAAAATTTGACAAGAAAAAAGCATTCCACAACCTCCAAAAAGCTTTTTAAGAAGGTCTAACGCTATGCATAGCCAATAATATTGCCCATTATGAACACTTACTATAAAAAAAAATATTAACAAAAATTATGTAAATTTTCTTTGTTTGATTTTCATCCCTTCAATTTGCAATTCTGTAAAATTACTGCTACTAATGTTACTAACATAGCACAAGTTTGCTGAAACATATCGATTTATTTTTTAAATTAAAGTTTTACATAAAAAATAAAAACACTGATTTATGGCACCTGTGGCATTCGCGTTCATTTTTCGTTTTGATGCTCTGGCAGTAGCGGTATGAAATTTTCAGGGTATACTATCCATGAATGTAGGTAGTTTTTAAAATAAGTTCTAGAAAAAAAACACAGGCACTTTTTTTTCACTGGAGGCTTTGAAAGTTGGTAGACACAATTCGATTCGTAAAACTTTTGTAAAGAATTATTTTTTTATTCCAATATGATAGGGTTATGACTCAAATCGGTATCGTAATTATAAAGACCCACTATTGAACTACTTCTAGAAAAAAAATCATACAAGCAGGTCCAGTAGTTAAGCTACAGTGAAGACTTTTATACTGAATTCCGGCTTCCTACAAAAAATTCACAAAAATCTCAATAACTTTGGAACTATTGAAAATCGCTGAACATACATGGGGGTTATATCGATAGGTATTGAAGTCCCCGATCGATTGACTTACGATGATCCACCCCTCCTGTTACACCCTGTATATATGTTGGGTATCTTTGGCATTCCAAGTGCAAGTGCCAGCGGTGGTGGTGGTTCGCAAATCATATATGATTTGCGAAAAGCCATTTGCACTAATGATACGTGATACCCTCTAAGTTCTGAAGATAATTGAGAGGATAAACGTAATAAACTCACACATTTTTGCATTAACAATATTACTTTTGATCAATGAAAACCAATACATATATATTTTGGGAAAAGAAACCACGTTCAGTTGTTATTTAGTTAAATGATTGGAATCTGGGAAGCAGTTCAATTATATGTACGTCAGCGAGTGTAAATAGTACCATCGTTTTCAGCGGATCCCGTGTAATGGCTATGGTAGACAGCCGTGGTATAGCGAACGTAGTGGAAGCCGATAAGAGTCTGATGTGGAGCATCCCTGATGAGTGGAGTTTCGAAGAGGCGGCTACTGTGCCCGTCGCCTATGCAACCGTGTACTACGCTATGGTACGTGCTACTTATGTCTTGGGCTTTAAACCCCGCTTTTGTCGTTTTAGTCTGGTCAAATAAGAACAAAAAATGAGGGTGAAGTTACATAAAGTCCCAACAAGCTAAATTTCAGTGAAATTGTTCAAAATATAATTATAAACAATGTCTAGAAGTTCCCCATCGTTCCCCTGTAAGGAAAAAAAAAATTGAAGGTCAAAGGTACAAAAAATGAGTTTTTCATGATTTTCAGCAAAACGGTAAGTTTTATCATAAATTTACTGAGACAAAATTGTAGATTACTATAAAATTATCTATAAAAAACGTTTTTTTTTCGAATAGGATAAGGCTAGAGCAAAAAGTATGAATAAAAAAGAACACTAGATCAAGCTACATTATTGTTTCATTCGATAGTAGTAGCCCCCTCAGTACAACAGTTCAACCTTTAATGTACAATCCAGTACAAATGTATCAATACTTTTTTTCTTACGAGCCATCGTTTCTGAGATAACGATTCTAACTACACTTTTATTCTGTAGGTTATAGTGGGCAAGCTTCAGCCCGGCGAGTCGGTGCTCATCCACGCGGGCTCGGGCGGCGTGGGGCAGGCCGCCATCAACGTGGCGCTGCACTACGGCTGCGAGGTCTTCACCACCGTCGGCACCGCCGAGAAGAGAGCCTTCATCAAGAAGCTCTTCCCGCAGCTCAAAGGTAACATGTAGTATATCAAGCGCGGCGAGTCGGTGCTCATCCACGCGGGCTCGGGCGGCGTGGGGCAGGCCGCCATCAACGTGGCGCTGCACTACGGCTGCGAGGTCTTCACCACCGTCGGCACCGCCGAGAAGAGAGCCTTCATCAAGAAGCTCTTCCCGCAGCTCAAAGGTAACATGTAGTATATCAAGCGCGGCGAGTCGGTGCTCATCCACGCGGGCTCGGGCGGCGTGGGGCAGGCCGCCATCAACGTGGCGCTGCACTACGGCTGCGAGGTCTTCACCACCGTCGGCACCGCCGAGAAGAGAGCCTTCATCAAGAAGCTCTTCCCGCAGCTCAAAGGTAACATGTAGTATATCAAGCGCGGCGAGTCGGTGCTCATCCACGCGGGCTCGGGCGGCGTGGGGCAGGCCGCCATCAACGTGGCGCTGCACTACGGCTGCGAGGTCTTCACCACCGTCGGCACCGCCGAGAAGAGAGCCTTCATCAAGAAGCTCTTCCCGCAGCTCAAAGGTAACATGTAGCATATTTGAAGTACAAGATTGGATGATTTTTAAATAGTTCAAAGTAATATTGATTTTTTTTTCCATTTCATTAACAGACTTAGCCATATTACTTAAACTGTCATGACAACACACAGTAGTAAACTGAATTAGTGTGAGATATTTACCATGTTTTCTTATTTTAACGGCACTTGCAAGCCCCATAATTCAAAGGTGAATCTCGTACAAAATTTTGTTTTTGGACATTACAATAATTGATTTTTATTGTACTCTATTTTTCTTTGTTTTGTTTTTAAGCCGTTGTGGTGTGTTGCATAAGCACTTACCCAATTCTTCATTTCAGATTGTCACATCGGCGACTCACGTGGCTCGTCGTTTGAAGATATGATCCGCAAAGAGACCAAGGGCAAGGGCGTTGATGTGGTGCTGAACTTGCTTTCCGACGAGAAACTACAGGTCATGATGATACAATTTTCTTTTTTTGGCTCTTTTCAAATATTTATGGTGTATTAATGTTATAATTTATGTGTCCTTTAAGGCGTCTGTCCGCTGCCTGTGCTACCGCGGCCGCTTCCTTGAGATCGGCAAGTTCGATATCAATAATAACACGCCCATCGGCATGCACTTCTTACTCAAGGAAGTTTCTTTCCATGGCATCAAGCTCAGCAGCATCTTCACTCAAAACATTAACTTCAAGAAGGTACCACTGATCGACTATTTATATAATACTAAACATGTCTTGCAAATTCTTCATTGATATTGGCCACCTTTTTGAGTCCTTATCTTTTTAATTCTAAAACACTTGAGCAATATAAAGCTTTATATCAAAACTAGCTTTCTGTCAGCTTCTATTCACTAGCTTTCTATCCACTTGTGTTGATATAACCCTATTAGACCACATTAAGCATGAGTTTTAAAAATCCTGTTTAGAAATAGAAATGATTATTGACCACACAACACAAACAAGTACACAACGAATTACAACATTATTGTTACTTAAGTCAGCTAGTTGAAGAGCATACTCTTTTTAGCTATTTTATACCCAATACGTAGTGTAACCTTTTTTGAAATTAATTTATATCAATTTATTTAATCAGCAACTACAAGATTTACTGCTTTCGGGCATCGCGCGTGGAGTGGTGCGTCCTCTTACCTACTGCACTTTTGGAAAAAACGAGGTTGAGACCGCTTTCCGGTACATGGCGACCGGCAAGCACATCGGCAAGGTAAGCATGACTTTCCACCCTGCCCTGATAACAGCTTGATTTTGTATACTAAATTTACGGATCCAAGATGGAATCCGGCACTGGCTCCGAACCGGCAAAGGATTTGCTGTATATATGGAATATACGGTGAGGAAAGTTAAAGCAATCCCCCCATGATTGAAAAACAGTTTTTCAAACAGAGGTTTATGCAATAATCTCACGTGCTGATTGAACGGAAGACATGAAACAGCTCTTATGTGAATGACCACTACTCACTCACTCACTGACCAGACTTAGGCTAAGATTTCTGGCACCTGAGACCAACATTATGGCATTAATGCATTTGATATTTAGGGAGTAAGTATTAAAGGTAGATGTAACAAAAAATATTCCACAGCTGCCTTTAAGTTATTTATGGATTTTGGTATCCTGTGTAGGTCATAATCAAGATCCGTGACGAGGAGCGGGGCCACATATCTGTGAAGCCCACGCACATGAAGCTTGACGCCATTCCCAGGTAGATATACTACAGCCCACTGGTGGGCATAGGCCCCTAGCTCGATACACAGTTTGTCATGTCAACTAAGTGTCCTGCATATAGTCATGAAATTAACAGTCTTTAATTCCTTATGGTATTAAACTAACTTATTTTTTTATATATAGATACATGTGTCGTGCGGAAACGGTTTACGTCATAGTTGGAGGCCTGGGAGGTTTTGGTTTGGAGCTTGTTGATTGGCTCATCTTGAGAGGCGCCAGGAAGCTGTTGCTCTCATCTCGTAGAGGAGTTAAAAACGGATACCAGTCTTCTAGGTTAAGGTAATTTTTAACCCTTCTTGATATATATCTGTAAATACCATAATCATATTTATATTTGTTGTTTTAATTCTATTTAATTTACATAAGTGAATCATATTTTCCCTACCTCATATAATCTCGGGCTCTTCAGGCGGGACATGAAAGGCATCTTAGGAGGCCTTCAGGGTGAGGTCGACAGGCACAATAAAGTTTTGCCTGTCGACTTCATATGTGAAGCTCACGATCGGAAGGAGTGAGGTCATCAAGAATTTTTTCATAAAAAAAAACTTTTAATTTATTGAATTCTGTAGAGCATGGGCCAACTATGGGGCCGAAGTCCAGATCTCAACGCATGACGTCACCACCGAGCAGGGCTGCGAGGAGATGCTGCTGATGGCCAAGGCCATGGGCCACGTGGACGCCATCTTCAACCTCGCCGTCGTCCTCAAGGACTGCCTCTTCCAGAACCAGACGCCGGAGTCCTTCAAGGCTTCATTTGCACCCAAAGCGCTGGCTACGATGTATTTGGACAAATATTCAAAGAAACACTGCCCTGGATTAAGGTGAACTGTTTATCTCTTTCTAATATTATGTTTTAACTTGCTTATTATTTCTACCAGCTTTATTTTTACCTCTAAACTTTATTTGATTTTCAAAATATAAGCTTTGGTTAATAGCTTTATTCCAGAGTTATCGAAAAAGTATTCCGATAACTTGAAAAGTTACGATATAGAATCGTTTGGACACACTTAACAATTACATGCAGTATAACTGTGTGTGAGTTATACTGGGTACAATTGTATCATATTTTTCGTATGTAGGAAGTTTGTCGTATTCTCATCAATGTCGTGCGGCTTTGGTAACGCCGGCCAAACGAACTACGGTCTGTCCAACTCCGTCATGGAGAGGATCTGCGAGTGGAGGAAGTCGCTGGGCCTGCCCGCCCTGGCCGTGCAGTGGGGAGCTATTGCTGATGTAAGCCATTTCATTTTTATCGATTATGTCTAAGAACAAAGAAATGGAATTTATTAAATTTGCTTATGACATAATATTTAGAAAAACGGGGAAAAAATCAACTGCCTCACCGCCGCCCAAAAATACGAACACCCGTCCTTCTAGGAATCGTGCCCAGATGTGCATTACCATCACACCAGACCAGCAGCTATCTATTGAAGCCGTCCAATTTTTCCCGTATATAACCTGTTAAGCCTCAGGTGGAGTCATTTCATTACAGATTTTAAGTATTAGTACAGCTAGTGCAAGCCTTAGCACTTAAACATTTTAAATTTTCTAATGACATTTTTATGCGTCACTGCGATACAAGCTTGTGCTTAGTGCAGCGACCGCATTATTTCTATGTTAGTATAGTTTTAAGTTTTATCGGTACCACAGAGTCCCAGATTTTTGAGTGCCTGGGGCCTAAGATAATGTTTTACTTAACCAAAATATTTTTGACTTAGGTGGGTGTAGTAGCTGATACGCAAGATCAAGACGTTCAGATAGAAATCGGCGGGACCCTGCAGCAGAGGATCTCGTCGTGCCTGCTCGCGCTGGACAAGTTCCTGAAGCAGGACGCGCCCGTCGTGTCCTCCATCGTGGTGGCCGAGAAGAAGGTCGGCGGCTCCGGCTGCGGGAACATAGTCGACGCCATCGCGCAGATCATGGGTAAGCATAATCGGTTGTACCTACTTCTTCTTCTTCTTATCATATGGTTGATGAACAACCTGTTGTCAGAGTCTTTGAACCGCCCGAAGGCCTCTGACATGGCTTCACACACCGTTGAAAAATTTCTCAGGTGTGCTGGTTTCCTCACGATGTTTTCCTTCGCCGTTAAAGCGTCGAATGATGGTACATATGAATTTCAAATTTGAAAAACACATTGGTACCTGGCGAGGTTTGAACTGGCGATCTCTCGCATGGCAAGCAACGACCTTAACCACTCGGCCATCGAGTTTTTTATCTACCTACGGTTTTTTGTACCTTCTAGCACCTTCCGAATAGTTTTAAAAAATACCCGTTAAGCCTAGTTTAGGAACTTCTGGCAATAATTTTTAAGCACCTCTGTGTTTGTTTATTCATATGTTAAACATTTATCAGCTCCATGGAGGCTTATAAAAAAAATCAAAAAGAAAAACATAGCGTTCGGAAACATCTGCGAATGTAATTCGAAATCATATTTTTCAGGTATCAACGATTTGAAGACGGTGTCGCACCAAGTACCACTCGCCGCTCTAGGCCTAGACAGCATGATGGTGGTGGAAATCAAACATAAACTTGAAAGGGAGTTTGACATCATGCTTAATGCGCAGGGCATTCGATCGCTTACATTCGTCAAGTAAGAAAGACTAATTTCGTATATTTATTATTATTTCTCTATAGAAAAGGACAAATTTCTTTGTATTGACTGGCTCCATTACTCATTTAATTGTCCTGACTTTTGTGTTAGGAGTCGTTGTTTCTATCCGCACCCTTTCTATTTTATATTTACATTAATTGCCAGTACATGGTCTGTTGTAATGGCAATACACGCTTGGGCGCGATTCCCGGACGGATTTTAATAGATAGTGCACTTTACATGTTTAGATTCATATGTATGTATGTCACATTACATTATATCAATTTTATAAGTTTTAAGTAAGTAGTAGAATTTTTCTTGTTTTTCTGTTCAGACTCCTAGAGCTTTCGGTTCAACGTGAAGCAGCATCTGCAGCGGCCAGGCCTGATGCGTCCGAAGGAACAGCTAGCTTGCAAGACTCTGTAAAGAACTACGGAGAAGTTAACCCGGACCCTGATTCGCTCATCTAAGTCAAAATGCCGGCCGATCATTAAGAATAGAAAACAACAATTTCAGCGGTGGAATTAAGTAAGTAAACCAGGAAGAACCGTTGTTTATTGTATTTGATCATGTAAATTACCGGCATTGCGTACGAGGATTGCTTTTTTTAAATATTTTGGTGGATGATCACGCAACTATTACACATTTCGTCATGTGCCTAGATGGATTCGCTTGGAGCCATCCGCTCCCCCGCAAGTCTGGTGATGACGACATGGCTACTCCAAGCCATCATCGTATATCAGTAGAGTTAAAAAAAGCTTGTAAATTTGTAGGTCAGTACCTGCTCTCGTGCAAAAAAAATATTTTACGATACACAACGCTTTGTGTGTGCGCTGTGCAATGATTAGCAGTTCCAATAATTAGGAATTCCAATTTTGGGCTCGTAGGCAACGCAGAAAAAGTGGCGGCGTGACACCTGACTACCCTTATACTATCCGGACCATGACCATCAGCTTCAAGAACGACGTGCAGCTGCAGAACAGCCTGCTGTGCCACACCATCGACGTGGTGGCGCCCAACAAGGACGTCATCAAGGGCCTCATGGAGAAGCTCGACGAGATCGAATCCTATGAAGAGCATCCTATATCCAAGTACCTTAGAAAAAGAAGACAAAAGTCTAAAAACCTGCTGTCGCCACGTATAGGTTCTGATATAT
Source organism: Maruca vitrata (assembly GCA_039566165.1). Lineage (NCBI taxonomy): Eukaryota > Metazoa > Arthropoda > Insecta > Lepidoptera > Crambidae > Maruca > Maruca vitrata. The sequence continues at coordinate 10,753,090 of CM076933.1, read as the reverse complement.
AATAAATTGATGATGGATCGCTACTGATCGTAGATTGAAGATGTAGGTATATTTTGTATGAATATGTTTATTTTTTAATTTTTCGTCTGTTTATCTAAACATTTTACATCTCCGAAAAATCTAATGCATTTTTTACAAATGCGTTATTGTTAACTCTACATCTTAGTATTTTTTTTATCTCAATTCATAAATCAAAAGTATTAATCAACGACTTCAAGCGGGCGGAGTTGTGTACGAAAAGCTTTTCTATATGTCATTTAAAAATGGTTTAAATCTACACTATCTACACTAATATTATAAGAGGAAAGATTTGTATTTTTGTATGTTTGTAATGAATAAACTCAAAAACTACTGGACCGATTGCAATAATTTTTTCACCATTAGAAAGCTGCATTATTCAGTAGTAACATTGGCTATATAATATCACGCTAGGTCCTATAGTTGCGGAGCAGTTACCGAAAATGTTTCAAAAACGGGGGAAAGTATCGTTTCTGAGGCCTTCCGTGGCGTGCGCTGAGCATATAGTTAAAGTTATACAAAAATACTCTATAGATGAATTGTTCATCTTAACATTATCTTTAAAAAAGTCCGCGAGAGCATATGTCTACCTTTTATAGTTTACCCATAACAATCGTTTTAATGATTTAGATGTTTGCTCCAAAGTAATGTCATTTTGGCGACGGGATTTCGAAGTAAATGGTTTAATATATTATATAGAGATAGTCGCTAGTTATTAATAAAATTTAACTAACTGGACAAAACAGCTAAGGTTTACATAGATAAATAATTGATCAAACTGCAGAAATCTCTATCCACGTAAATAAGTGCTTTGACAGCCCAAGGTATTCTTCCACCTAAGCAAATCCTTACTAATATTATAAAGGTGAAAGTTTGTATGTATGGATGTATGTATGTTTGTTACTCTTTCACGCTCAAACAACTGAACCGATTTTCATGAAATTTGGTATGATGGTAGCTGGCACTCTGGAATAACATATAGGCTACTTTTTTTTTTTTATTCAACCCCCATGTGGTTCATTGGGGGGGTAAAAATGAGTATGGGAGAATGTTTACGTGTTTGTCGATTTTTATAAAACTTGGTATGGAGGTAGCTGGCATTCCGGAGAGACACAAGCGCAATTTTTTTTTTAATTCAACCCCCATGGCGGTCATTGGGGGGGGGGGGGGTGAAATTAGTATGGGAGAACTTTTACGTGTTTATAGATTTTCATAAAACTTGGTATGGAGGTAGCTGGCACACTGGAAAAACACCAGCGCTACTTTTTTTTTTTTTTTTTCAAAATTCGACCTGGGTGGGGGGGACGTACTATGGGAGAACGTTGACGGAACTTTCACTAATAAATAACAAATTTTACAAGGAATGTAGGCTGTTTTAATACAACATTGCCACTAAAACCCATTAATACGCGGACAAAGTCGCGGGCGGCCGCTACTAGTAGTATAAATAAAAAATATCAATGATGTGGATATCTCAGATATTTTAAATCAAGTCCTATAGATAGCACCTTCAAAATGCGACCGATGCCATCTGAATAAACAATAAGTACTTATGTCTGACGAAATTCTTATTTTGTACACAATAGGCAAGTATAGTTTTATACCAAGTGAGTATACTTACATTCAAAAGGTGAACGCAGGTTTCTTTCATTAACGCCCCTTTAATTAAAAACACGTCGCAAAGATCTCGTGTTTACGACCGACCTCTTAAGATGTTAAATTCCCTCCTTACGCGTTTAATAAATGAAATTATTTTGCTTAGAGGGGAACACTGACGTTATTATGAAGATCATTTTAGAATTATGAAGAGATTTCGCAACACGGTGACTTCACGCACACAATTATTAGACATTTACTTTATAATTTATTTACTTGCTTTCTTGCCGCTAAAGTAGGTAAACGTTTTCTCTTGAATTGTTAAATAATTGTAGAGGTACATAAAAATATGTTTGTTTTTTAAATCATCCATGTATACCTTCTTCCAGACTAAACCAAGGTGTACACAAGATATTTATTATATCAGATTTGTTTTATAATTATTATGTGTTGCTGTACCTATGTATCGAACTCGATTTGAAAGTTAGTAAATACATGAAATTCAAATCAAAGTAAATTACATATTACTCTGCAGTTATTTGATACTTCGCCAAATGAAACGTTTTAACAGAACGACAGCAGGTTTCAATTTAATTCTGTCGCTACAAATAATACACGGAACAATTTGGAACTATAAATTCCTTACCCTCCAGAGGCATCTGACCGAAGTGGAGGACGGCTGTTAAAATTACAGCCACCCTAAATTGCGACCCTTGCTACATTCAGGCACGGAAGTGAGCTACGCCAAGTTGTGTTTTAAGCACTACATGTAAAGAAAATGGCTTTTACTTGTAACAAATCACAAATTATCTAAGGAGGAGGAAGTTCACATTAATATGGGCATCATATTTTCCTTATTTATTCTTCATTCTTTAGTTCGTCGTCGTCCTTCTTTAATCGTTTTGTAAATTGACATTTCTTCTACAATAAAACCCTACTACTACTACACCCTAGTGATCGACTTGCGACCGACTGCCTAAAGGAGACATAAATATTGCACTCTGATTAATTTTCTCGTTAGAATTCTAGACCAACGGACCTGTATGATTGTTTTTGTTTCTTTTTTTTTTAAGCAGTCAGTTTTTTAATAATAACAGGAAAGACGAGCTTGATATTGACAAAAATAAGAAACACTAAGAATAACTTGGCATATTTTTAACATCAAATGTTTTTGGGGATTAAAAGTTATGGTATGCACCAACAAATTTGAAGGGTGGTAGCACTTTTGACACAGGTTTAAGCTTAATAGTGCTTTATTGGGTTTAACGTGTAGTATTTTTTATTTCAACTTGTAACAAGTGGTCGACAGGATTTTTGTCCAGTCAGGCATGGATGTGAATTATTCCAATTTTTAATTTTTGTGACTTTTTCCCATACCTTTATGATAGGTATTCTTGTTTGTAAGGGACGATATTCAAAAATATCAAAATTAAATATCTTAAAATAATAAAAAGATATCTGAGCAAACCCAACGGTATTTATAGGGCCAATATTTATTTTTAATTTGCCCGTTTGTAAATCATACTAAAAATATATTAGATTTGTTACGTGTCCCAGAAAGTGACCCGAAAACGCGATTTTTGGATTTTTAGGATGAGATATTTCAAAAACTGGACGTTTTAGAGAAAACTTGTTTATAAGAACCATGTGCAACTTTCAAAAACCTTTACATTGGTTCCAGTAATGAAAAAAAAAAGAATTTTGTTGACCAGTGTTATATTTAGAAAATAAAAATAATTTATGATGTTTCTTAAAATATTTTCAAAAAAAATAATGTGTGTAGAGTAAAGCCTGCATTTCAATAATAAAAGTATAACGGTTTTGGTCCATTCTCTTAGTCTTAAAGCACGATGTCACGGCAAAAATTATTAGCAAAAAGAAAATTTGTCTCAAGCAACGGGAGAAAGTTCCCCGTTCCACGCAATTACGTCGTCTACGTCACTTACTAGAACAATTTGATTTTGGTGGAATTTGTTTTACGTCTCCTGGGAAATATTGGGCGGATAACAAGTTTATGGAAGATTGGCTCGTGTCGCCGAAACGGCTGTCTTTGAGAGCACCCTCAATTATTTTTGTGACGATGATCTGGCAGTGACGTCATGAGTTAGAAAAGAAACCACTTCAATTATTGATGATGTAGTCACTGTCAGAAGAGTGGTACACGAATTTTGTAATAACAGCCAGCCTTACCAGAAATTTATAAACTAGAATATATGACACTTTCCCCACTTCAGAAACAAACTGATGAATCATTAGCCTGTTGACTGATTCTCAGGCACAATATAAGATAAACTATATACATTTGTACTTACAACCATAATTAAAAATCGCGCAAAACTTTATGACCACGAAATTATTTAACACAGCTGCTGCTGATACATCCTTTTATTGAAATTTACAACGTTACCTGAAAGGAATCCAAGAAAAAAATATAATTACTTTAAATTGACGATTATACTAAACGTTTGGCAGTCCAATAATTCATGCAATGTCCTTCGGATTTGCTTAATTTCCACATAAATTAATCATAATCCGAGTGGGCTGAATGCGGTATTAAACTCAAACTTAACCGCAATAAATCACTGAAACGAAAAAAAAACGGACGCCAAAACTCTCGTCTCTTATTTTTACGCTTCGTAGTCCTCCACTAGTGTTGTTGCACGCTAACGAGTAAGTTCATTCTCTTTTTAACTTTTTACGGCTCCGTACCTCACTAGGTAATACGGAACCTTATAAAATGGAGACTTATATAGACTGTACCATCGAGGGCTTTTTCATCAACATTACATACCTACTAATGAGTTGAGGCGTTCTTGATTCAAAACAGCGGCAGATATTATTGTTATTGCTCTCGCGAAAACTCGACCAACCAAAAAAACCAACTTTCGAGTGTTATGTATCAAGCTGAAGTTAGTTATTCATTTCCTTATAATTCCCAGAATACACTCGCCTTAAACTAAAATTACTTTTAAATTTCATACATTTCACGTTTAAGTATAATGAAATACCTAATTCCGTAACAATAATGTAAAAAGTCACGTTTGCTGTTTGGGAGCCCTCTTTGAATATTTTTTTAGTTTTTCCTAAAGAAATATTTGTTGTTGAAAAATAGTAGAAATACATCATCGGTAAAAATTTCAACTGTCTAGTTACCACCATTTTTTACATAAAGCCTGGTTTCTAACAGACGGACGGATTGAAAGCTAAGTCAGGGTATATGGTCCCGTTTTTACTCTTAGTGTACGGAAACCTAAAAACCGAATATCTATGTTAGTCCAAATCCAACATTTTTTTTCTTTTTCATAAAAAATACTTTGATTAAGATGTATGTACGAATTGTACGACATTTATCGTGTAACCTGTGTATTATTAAATATCCAATTCCAATTCCTTAATACTTAATAAATTCTTAAAGAAAACATCGATGACGGAACACAGCACTCAAAGCCTAAAGATTTCCCAAGTTAGTTTGGTCGGGAATATGCTGGGCTAACCCAAAAGTTACGCACTGTGTCAGATATTGATAGGTTTACTTTAAAACTACTAGGAAATACCAGTCGCATAGTTTTAAGATAACCCACTAAAACACTTGAAATCTACAGACAAAGATTAATACTAAGGACTTAATGAATAACACCGAGAATCATTGTTTTGAAAACCTATTTATATCCAGTTACACAAGGAGTTGAGAGGAAATCCTCCCCCTCCACCAGAAACAAACAATCGTAAGATCATCAGACATCTTATGGTTTAGAGAGCTTCAAAGAATAAAACTCGTGCAAAGAAACGTATCTAAGGGCTACTCCAGATCATCTGTATGAGAATAATATTATAACTGAATTAGCTATGCGAAATCTTTTGGAAAACATTATATTACGTAACTGTCTGTAACAACGAAGTAGCTATGCGTACCTGGGGCATAACTCGATACTTTTTATTACATTACTTACATTTGCCAAAATATTCTGAACTATTTAAGGTGCGTACGGATAGCGCGTTCCTGTGTTACGCGTATTGGCAAACACTACCCACGCGAACATTGGATATGCGTACAGTTCCCGTACGGGCCGCCGCGCACCTGTACAAGAAGTCAATCGATCCGCGAGCCCCAGCTATTTGCCATCAATCTGATTTCATTATTGAAACTCGAAGAATACGCGTGTCTTTTAATTGGGCCGCCCAAATATAGAATACCCTGTCGTGTGCGTCCTCTTTAAGCGCGACCAAAAACCGATCGGCGGCGGATACGGCATTCCACCACCAATGAGAGGATCTTTGATGGGGAAGTAAACAATACGAATTAAACATAACAATTTATTTAATAAAATATAATGTTATTAAATAAATTAGCAACTATGTGAATATAATGCACTGACTCTGTATAGGGCCCCATTTTCATAATTTGGTTTTTCAGGCGCATTAGGAACTCGGGTGCTCTGGAAACTTCATTAAATAGGATGTTAACTAGTAATTTAAAAGTGTTCTACAAAGTGTTCAGTGCCCGAGAGAAAAATCACAGACAAAACGGGCGAAAAATTAAAAAGCCAAGCGCGATCAGCGTTAGCAATGATGGTTCCGTGGGCTTATTCACCAAATACAATGAGACGTTCCCCAGTTTATGAGGTTCCCCAGTTTATGAGATTAATTGTCGGAGGTTTGTTTAAAAATCGTAACTATCGCCGCAATATTGGATAATTTCATTTTGTAGATCTTTGTTTACCCTTACTTCTTTCTTTGTATAACCTAACTTGCTTTTTTTAATTTAAAATCAAACACGTCTCAAGAATATTATTAATTCAATATTGTAAATACAAGAACACGTCAGGTTACCCCACAGGCATACATAGGGGGGCATTTGTGGACAAAAAATATATCTTCTGCTCATCACCTACACAAGGGATTCGGGGAATTAACCATTCTCTGCACAGGGGACTATCCCAGGGATATTTGAATTACAACTAATACAATAAAACATATTAAAATGTATACAAAATTATGATGTATCTATTTACTAATAATTCTTCATTGGCCTCCGACAATGGCTAATGAATAATTTTGTGTTGATTATTAGTTAATAACGCAATTTCATCAGCTTCCTCTCAACCTACAGAACCCTGAAGTAAAAAGGGTAATGTAGCTGCAACTTTCCAGCGAAAGACCTGTGTTTTAAGTTGATTTTAAAAGGCTAACTTAGTTCCGAACAGTATCCTCTCGCTCAATATCCACCCTGTTCGCCGCTCTTTGACACGTAAAATGCTATTCTATCAAATAAACCTGTATTTATGAGTGTTACGTAGTAAGTTTATTTTTTTAATGCTAGCGTACAACAAAATTGCTTTCTGCCGTTGTAATACAGAAATCATGCTCAAAAAATCTGATATTAGGTAGGTACACCAGATATTAGTCTTTATGGGTCTACATGCGTTATTAGGAGTAGCAAATACATAGCTACTTACTGCCCGACTAATATTTAGTGTAACGGAACGCGAAAGTCTAAAATCATACAGGTACACCAAAGCCCAAAAACTATTTAAAAAATTATAAATTCTAAAACGAAAAAAGATATAAAGTTGTTGAACACATTTTTATTAACCTTAACATTATTAATAAACCTTATTGGAATATCCTAAAAATCCTACTTAATTGACATTTTTTACTAGTTACAGCAATTTATTGGTACCTACCTATTATAATTATTATGTCGAGCAACTGAAATGCTGTAAGGTAAAAATATATTTTGTCGGGTTTTTGTCTGAATTTGCATAGAGTATTGAAATAATTATCCTTTTACTTCTAACTATTAAGGAGTTGACCTTCCATCATTCATGGGTGCCATTGTCAGAACTGGACCAAATTGCTATGGGACCGAACGGGAAGTACCAGCTTTCATTATTTTTTTTTTTCTCCAACATACCTACCTACATACTTTTCGTACGACGATTAATGCTATTCTTTTATAGAAGCACCTTGAAACTATTTTGAAATTCAGAAACGTTCATAAGCTTCGTTTCAAAGCACATGTTGAGAGTCACGTCTCAAAGGCTGGCGTCACTAATCTCATTGGAAAAAAGTTGTTTGTTTCATCCCGGAAACGTATCTGGCATAAACTAAGTGTAACTTTATTGTGCTGGGGTGGAAAGTTGCCGGAAAGAAAGCGAGCTTGATTCACTTATCTACCGCTGTGCTAAGTAGGTACGTAATATATTGTTTGAAACCGGTGTGATTTGACTGCATGTTTCTGAACTATCCCAAACAAAATATCTGCGCCAAATATATTTTTTTCTCTGAAATAAGACAAAGGCTACCTACAATGAAAACATATTAACTTCATTTGTCCACTCAGACATTCGGTGTTTTTATCTCGCATAAACGTCTTATTACAGGTATCAGACACAATGGTTAGATAGCTAACATAATATTAGTAGAGGTACCTACCGGTTATTTGCATATTTGCATGGTATTGCGTGGTTAGAATAGGGTAGGTACCGGTGAGCTTGAAAAATATTAGATTTATTATTTCAGATTAATAAGATCAAATCAAAATAATGCATGTGTGTAATAAGTATTGCTTCATAAGCTCACATAAGAGTAGGTACTTCAGATTTTCTCGCTACAAGATAAAACTTCGTAGCTACATACATGTGCATCTGCACTGAGTGTTCTTTTTTTCAACTTTTAGTAAAAGAAGAGAGATTTATAGGATATTTAGTAAAAAATAGTAAAATTTTATAGCGTGGGGTCACAAATTTCTAAAACTTGATTTAAATTAGTTATGACCAAAAAACTGGAACACTCAATCCAGACGTTTCAGCAAATGTGCATATTCTCGATCTCAGAAAGTACTAACTCTGAGATAATGTTTTTTTATGTTAGAATTTAGTAAAGAATTTCTTAAAACTTTTAAGAAATTACCAATTCGCTAGGGTGTCAGATTGCAGATTAGTGGCGGTTTATAAGGATCACTCAGTTCAGCACTTGTCTGAACTGAGTGATCTTCAAAATGTGCGTATAATTGGAGAATTACTTAAATGTAACAATTTTATTTTGTAGTTTGACTCTTTCGCGAATTCGTAAAATAGAAATAACGGCTCAAAAAGCTTTACCTTAAAAAATAAACAAAAGGAGATTTTTTTGAAACGTTTGAACTGAGTGTTCCTTATATGCGGCTCTACAGACTGATATAACCCTCTTCCATTGAAGCAGTTTAAATGAATGGTTTTTACTAATTTTTTACTAAAACATGTAATATCATCCGTCGCTATAAACTATATACCTTAAGAGAAAATCAATTTTTTGTTTTTGTAAAGGAGGTTATGTTGTAGGGTGACCACAATTTATAATGTTTAATAAAAGACCTTTAGTCATACTAGAAAATGCGTTTTATTCAAGTAGTTATATTAGATTAAATAAAAAGTAAAAATAAAATGTAAATATGTTCGTATTTCGCTTATAATGGTGTAATTGTCTTACGGGGGTGAAGAAATATTTATGACGAAAGATGTACGGGTCGATATGTTATAACACTATAATAAGCGAAATACAAACATTTACATTTTATTTTTACTTTTTATTTAATCTAATATAACTACTTGAATAAAACGCATTTTCTAGTATGACTAAAGGTCTTTTATTAAACATTATAAATTGTGGTCACCCTACAACATAACCTCCTTTACAAAAACAAAAAATTGATTTTCTCTTAAGGTATATAGTTTATAGCGACGGATGATATTACATGTTTTAGTAAAAAATTAGTAAAAACCATTCATCTAAACTGCTTCAATGGAAGAGGGTTATATCAGTCTGTAGAGCCGCATATAAGGAACACTCAGTTCAAACGTTTCAAAAAAATCTCCTTTTGTTTATTTTTCAAGGTAAAGCTTTTTGAGCCGTTATTTCTATTTTACGAATTCGCGAAAGAGTCAAACTACAAGATAAAATTGTTACATTTAAGTAATTCTCCAATTATACGCACATTTTGAAGATCACTCAGTTCAGACAAGTGCTGAACTGAGTGATCCTTATAAACCGCCACTAATCTGCAATCTGACACCCTAGCGAATTGGTAATTTCTTAAAAGTTTTAAGAAATTCTTTACTAAATTCTAACATAAAAAACATTATCTCAGAGTCAGTACTTTCTGAGATCGAGAATATGCACATTTGCTGAAACGTCTGGATTGAGTGTTCCAGTTTTTTGGTAATAACTAATTTAAATCAAGTTTTAGAAATTTGTGACCCCACGCTATAAAATTTTACTATTTTTTACTAAATATCCTATAAATCTCTCTTCTTTTACTAAAAGTTGAAAAAAAGAACACTCAGTGCAGATGCACATGCTACATACTACGAATCATCTACAGTGCTACGACTACTACGAACAAATTCGTAGATTTTAAAATTCAAAGGTTCACAATCGAACGAACATAACAAGAACAAACGTTATAAACAAAAAAGAAGATATTAGGGACCTATTATCGTACAATATTCCAAGTACTATCTCCATTTCATTTCTTCAAAGTACCTTAAATTATAATATTTGATGTGGAATTAAAACTCAGTTGCGAGCGACTTGGACGGACTCGTGAATTTTAGACAAAGTTGTACGTAAAAGTTGGTAGGTATGTACGTACATACAAAATCAAATGATGCAAAATATTCAATGAACGTACAATGTAACTGTATTTTACTTTTTATTCTGCGACGATTGGAATAAAATGGAAAGAATATGGCAGGTAGGTCTACCTACCTACCTATCAAAATATTATATAAATAAATAAATAAAAAAAATTGTGTTGTTTTATAAAGTCACTTACGGGTGACAGAGGACAAGTCGTTGATCATCCAGTTGATTAGAATGGATATGAAACTCATACCTACCTATTGTGGAACATTTCCTCAATGAGATAGGTCGAAACAAGTCGCTCCTAGCTCCCCGCGCTCTCATTCGGTCAAAGGTCTCGCCCAATCTTCGCGACTCCTCTAATTAGGAACGCTGTTAATTTGTTGCCACACTTTTCTTGCTATAGTTGGCTCCGATTCTTTAATTTGGTGTAACCCAGAAATAGGCTGGGTGGACCATGCTATTAAAGAAGAAGTGGTTTCATATATTGCAAGAAGAGAGAACAAATTTAAACTGATCTCTTCCTGAGATTTTTTATGACAGTTCCAATAGCACATCATTTGGACGAATCAAAAACGTCCCAGTTGTAGAACGCTATGCTGTCAGTTTTATATTTATGTGGCGTATTTAATTTTGTTCGGCAGCTAGCCATGCCAAATATTGCGCTTACTAAACTGTTTTTATAATAAAAACTTCCATGTACTTATTTGGTATTTCAAAAACGGCATAGTCATTTTCGTAATGGACTATCTCGCCCATCTTAAATGTCTCATTAGGCCAGAAATTCGTTTTTACTAATGAATTAGGTAACCTAAATCTTTCGGTTAATAATTAAAAAAGGGCTTGTAAAATCAGATTTAGGAAACTACTCTATTTAAGTAAATGCCCAATATAATCTAAACTATAGATATCGGCTTTACGAAACGTATACGATTGAAATTGACACAGCCAGTTACTTCACCTTACATGTCAATAAAGCTACCTACTTTGTGAAGCAATTAACAACATGGTATCTATTTTTAATATAGAAGATGGAAGAATTGTATTGGTTCTTTGGAGATTTATGCACCTGGCTGTTTCCAGCGGGTTAACTGACAGCTCTATGATGGCATTATATGTAAGAAAAGATAATATTACTTACCTACCTATTATATTTCGGTGTAATTTAAAAATCATGAAATCACTTGGAGAATGTAGGCGAGAAGTTCATTTCGTACTTATGCTGTTATGAAATCTTTGAATAACAGACATTTCGTCGACAACATCCCTTTAACCGCAACAATGGGTTACCCAAAGGAACAATGTTTAATACACAATAACGTCATTTGTTAGTGGAAAATACCTTTTATGTGTGACGAATGACGTCATCATAGCTATAATAATGTGATTTTGTACGAAAAAATCACCTCGTGCAGATTGTTTGAGGATTTGCGAATATCAAAGGTGGCATGATATATGTGACCATACAAAACATATGTCACAGAGTTGCCAATACACAAAAAATGGTAATGTCCTTCTTTTAGATGGTTTCTTAATTTTCTATCCATTACAATAAATAATATAGGTACTGTAGTAAAAAACACGGACACTAATTTTGAATTTAGGCGTCGTTTTTTTTATTAAGTGATACGAATACGTAACTCTGTTACCTTTACACTACACATCACATTTAACACTCTAATTAATCGTCTCTCTCCTTCAGCCGAATGCCGTATCCCGGGCTCCTATTCCTGGCTCCTCGTGGTAAATTACGGCCCATCTGGCGGGATCGTTTGTCAGAAAACTCAACCGGCTGGCATGTACATTAATAACCGCATACACAACCCTTGTTTACCTTTAGGACACCCTGTATGGCGGACCGAATAGTTTTATTACCCCTTACGAATGTGAGTGACGCCTTAGCATGTAAACCATAGTAGATACACGAATACAGTGTATGTACTTAACTATTCTAGCTTTTTGTCAGTATTTGTATCATATTTCACTAAAAGTGTAATATTTACAATTCATATAGTGTAATAGCGGCTATGGTAGGAACGCCGTATAATGCCTGCAGCTAAAATAAAAATGTATAAGTAGGGTAACCAGTACTAAATATTTGTCTTTATGGGTCTACACGCGTTAATAGGAGTAGCAAACTCGCTAGTCGACTGGGTTACACCAATCGTGGTCGCGAGCGACCACGATTGGTGTAACCCAGTCGAAACGTCGGGCAGTAAGTAGCTATGTAATTTGGTACTCCTATTAACGCGTGTAGACCCATAAAGACAAATATTTAGTGTAATGGAACGCGAAAGTCTAAAATCGTAGGGTAACCAGTATATTGATTGGCACCTAATGCTGACTTTGGTCTTTGGCTTCAAAAATTCAATTAGACTTACGTTAGTTACAGATTTATTTAGCATTAATGGATTTTCAGATACAAACAGATTCCTAAAATGATACTACAATTTAAAAATGTATACTTATTTATTTAAAAAAACTAAAATAATAGACAGTCACATAAATGTACAGTCATTGGCACTATGGTGCAGTGATTGACACTGTAACTTAGTACAATCATTGGCACTCATAATGGCATTGCAATTATTAGCATAGTGCCAACCTAGTTACTACAACTATTTAATTAATGATTAAATTGAATCAGTCTTCCGATGAATTAATGAAAATACTGGATATCTTCATTATTTCATTGTCTGATGATCAAATCATCGACTTGTTGACGGTATAGACTGAGCGTAATCACTAGGTGGTTGTATAGAAGTGGTAAGATGAGGTTCTGCGTCATATGCCGCAGTCCAACGATAGCTTGCCGGCGGTGGGTGTGGGAACACTCCCGTCAGCATTGCTTCAACGGCTGTCGTTGAGGGACGGGAGTGAACTTGCGTACCAGGTCCCCTGTCGCTCCCTTCCGGGAAGGCTTGAGGGAGCCCATGGAGGCTCCGCCGGTGGTGTTGTGCGTGAAGGCTCTGCCAGGTACCACGGCATCACCAGTAGGCGATGAGGTACGCCGCGGAGTTTATTGGGTACACCTCTAGTGGCCCTAGGAATTGCACCTTAGCCCAGGTGCAGCTGCCGGTCTTTTCCATCTCCGCACCCTCAGCCGGGAGTCCCACACACCACCTTGGGTAAACCCCTGCCCAATGTGAGGGTGCATCAAGCATTCTCCGCGTAAAAAAAATAAAATTAAGAATATAGGATTCAGAAGTACATATAGCGATTGCCAGGTCTGCCAATGACTGAGCGGTAATATATATTTCAGTGCAATCATTGGCATAGCAAAAACTGCGTGAACACAAATCTTTTTTTTCAAAAAAGTTAAAAATCATATTCCTAACACATAATATCATGACGTAAAGCTAAAATATCCTTCAAATGGTTACCTGAAATCGTATATAATTCACTTCCAACGCTCGCCTCACCAAACTTTTTCAGGTTAAAATTGCCGCGAACTTCCACTGTTGATTTAGTCCAACAGAAAAACAATGAAGACGTCATTTTAGCGTACAGTTAAGTATTTCCACATGTAAATGTAGAAATTTGCCGCTAAATAGTAGTTTCTTCATATCAAAAACGTATTTAATAAATTAAATATTTGAAATGAAAGGCAAAAGTGCCAATCACTGGGGGGGTGCCAAGAATGGTACAGTTAACCCTAATTAAAATCGGATAAGTAGCTCTCAAGTTATTACTTTTCATGTTACTTAGCCCCATTATTTACCTAAATAATTATTCATTTTGTATACAATATGTGGCTATTGTAAAATGGTATTGTCTGGTCCAATATTAATATTTCGGCGACGTTTATCTCGCGTTATTAGTCCCGAAATCTAATATATATGAATACACAGATTTCTGATATTTATTCTGCAAAATAATTATAACAGGACCATATAATTTCAGTCCAAAGAGAGTTTTTATCCTCAAATTCTTTAGGGACAGGAATACCGTGAAACGATTTAAAATTGTGATTTTGCTCTTTATTTCGGTGGAGTAAGCGCTATTTTTGCTTTAAATAAAACCTATTTAACTTTCAAAGTTCAGGTGGCATTGTACACCTCTTAACAGGGGTGGCGGGCAACCAACATTTTCATAATTTGTAATTATTATTACTATTTTAAGCAGATGGCATAAATCACCTTTCTTATTATAGTAGGGTGTAGGTATGTAAACGTTTCCCACCTTCAATTCACTCTGGGTATATTCATTTTAGAACTTCCTTTCGAATCAATCTTCCTACTAAACACTGCATTAAATCATACCAAGGGACAACTCCCCTCCCCAAGACACCCCTTAGGCTACAATACATTACTTTAGGTTATAAGAAGATATGATATGTTATACTGTTACTTATAAATAACTTTCAGGACTGATCATTGAACTTGGCACCCAATTAGATTTCACTTCTTTTGTCGTTGAAGTCATCAACCAAGGCATTTATCATAATATTGAATTTGACTCTCATTTCACATTAATGATTTTGATTGGATAAGAATTAACTTCGTACCTACAACGTCATGCCACCTCCAGAAAGTGTGGCATATTGCAATGGTTGCAATGCAAATGTATGTTAATTCGTATTCCAAAAAAGTTTACGGTTTTATTCAATTTAATAATAATAACTTGATATAAATATTAATGTAAACAACCAAACTAGCAGCCCTAAAACAACAAATTTAAAATGTATGCAAATAAATCTTTGTTGTTCGGCTTTGCCGCGGGCGCGGGCCTTGGCAGAGAAACAATTTGGCTTATGCGACTAACGCGTGTAGACCCATAAAGACAAATATTTAGTGTAATGGAACGCGAAAGTCTAAAATCGTAGGGTAACCAGTATATTGATTGGCACCTAATGCTGACTTTGGTCTTTGGCTTCAAAAATTCAATTGGACTTACGTTAGTTACAGATTTATTAAGCATTAATGGATTTTCAGATACAAACAGATTCCTAAAATGATACTACAATTTAAAAATGTAACCTTATTTATTTAAAAAATCTCAAAATAATAGACAGTCACATAAATGTACAGTCATTGGCACTATGGTGCAGTGATTGACACTGTAACTTAGTACAATCATTGGCACTCATAATGGCATTGCAATTATTTGCATAGTGCCAACCTAGTTACTACAACTATTTAATTAATGATTAAATTGAATCAGTCTTCCGATGAATTAATGAAAATAGGTACTGGATATCTTCATTATTTCATTGTCTGATGATCAAATCATCGACTTGTTGACGGTATAGACTGAGCGTAATAGAGGTGGTTGTATAGAAGTGGTAAGATGAGGTTCCGCGTCATATGCCGCAGTCCAACGATAGCTTGCCGGCGGTGGGTGTGGGAACACTCCCGTCAGCATTGCTTCAACGGCTGTCGTCGAGGGACGGGAGTGACCTTGCGTACCAGGTCCCCTGTCGCTCCCCTCCGGGAAGGCTTGAGCGAGCCCGTGGAGGCTCCGCCGGTGGTGTTGTGCGTGAAGGCTCTGCCAGGTACCACGGCATCACCAGTAGGCGATGAGGTACGCCGCGGAGTTTATTGGGTACACCTCTAGTGGCCCTAGGAATTGCACCATAGCCCAGGTGCAGCTGCCGGTCTTTTTCATCTCCGCACCCTCAGCCGGGAGTCCCACACACCACCTTGGGTAAACCCCTGCCCAAGGTGAGGGTGCATCAAGCATTCTCCGCGTAAAAAAAATAAAATTAAGAATATAGGATTCAGAAGTACATATAGCGATTGCCAGGTCTGCCAATGACTGAGCGGTAATATATATTTCAGTGCAATCATTGGCATAGCAAAAACTGCGTGAACACAAATCTTTTTTTTCAAAAAAGTTAAAAATCATATTCCTAACACATAATATCATGACGTAAAGCTAAAATATCCTTCAAATGGTTACCTGAAATCGTATATAATTCACTTCCAACGCTCGCCTCACCAAACTTTTTCAGGTTAAAATTGCCGCGAACTTCCACTGTTGATTTAGTCCAACAGAAAAACAATGAAGACGTCATTTTAGCGTACAGTTAAGTATTTCCACATGTAAATGTAGAAATTTGCCGCTAAATAGTAGTTTCTTCATATCAAAAACGTATTTAATAAATTAAATATTTGAAATGAAAGGCAAAAGTGCCAATCACTGGGGGGGTGCCAAGAATGGTACAGTTAACCCTAATTAAAATCGGATAAGTAGCTCTCAAGTTATTACTTTTCATGTTACTTAGCCCCATTATTTACCTAAATAATTATTCATTTTGTATACAATATGTGGCTATTGTAAAATGGTATTGTCTGGTCCAATATTAATATTTCGGCGACGTTTATCTCGCGTTATTAGTCCCGAAATCTAATATATATGAATACACAGATTTCCTGATATTTATTCTGCAAAATAATTATAACAGGACCATATAATTTCAGTCCAAAGAGAGTTTTTATCCTCAAATTCTTTAGGGACAGGAATACCGTGAAACGATTTAAAATTGTGATTTTGCTCTTTATTTCGGTGGAGTAAGCGCTATTTTTGCTTTAAATAAAACCTATTTAACTTTCAAAGTTCAGGTGGCATTGTACACCTCTTAACAGGGGTGGCGGGCAACCAACATTTTCATAATTTGTAATTATTATTACTATTTTAAGCAGATGGCATAAATCACCTTTCTTATTATAGTAGGGTGTAGGTATGTAAACGTTTCCCACCTTCAATTCACTCTGGGTATATTCTTTATAGAACTTCCTTTCGAATCAATCTTCCTACTAAACACTGCATTAAATCATACCAAGGGACAACTCCCCTCCCCAAGACACCCCTTAGGCTACAATACATTACTTTAGGTTATAAGAAGATATGATATGTTATACTGTTACTTATAAATAACTTTCAGGACTGATCATTGAACTTGGCACCCAATTAGATTTCACTTCTTTTGTCGTTGAAGTCATCAACCAAGGCATTTATCATAATATTGAATTTGACTCTCATTTCACATTAATGATTTTGATTGGATAAGAATTAACTTCGTACCTACAACGTCATGCCACCTCCAGAAAGTGTGGCATATTGCAATGGTTGCAATGCAAATGTATGTTAATTCGTATTCCAAAAAAGTTTACGGTTTTATTCAATTTAATAATAATAACTTGATATAAATATTAATGTAAACAACCAAACTAGCAGCCCTAAAACAACAAATTTAAAATGTATGCAAATAAATCTTTGTTGTTCGGCTTTGCCGCGGGCGCGGGCCTTGGCAGAGAAACAATTTGGCTTATGCGACTAACGCGGTATTGCGACCGAAATTGCAATACTTAAGCATAAATTTGAGATAGGTCGATCAAAGTCTAAGCGTCGGAATAGATAGAAAATAACATTGAAAAAACTAGATATTTATCAAAAATAATTAAAAATTAACTAAAGTAATAACCAAGTGGTGTGTTTTTAAGTGGTCACGAAATATGTCATCCTTAACTTCTATTATAAAAAATAATGTTTTTCATGAATTTCTTTTTATCTTCAATATCACACACACTACAGTATCCTCCGTATAGTCCTTTTTATATTGTTCACAATACAAACATCGACAACACCAAATATATGAATGTATGTCGCATTTCTTATTTATATCGCGACGTGGAATAATATACGCAGCGATTACGTTACACATCGACAGCTCATATTATATTGAGAACAAGTGCTACAAGTAAACTAATATTTTTCTTATAAAATATTAACAATGAGGATATACAATAGCAGAAAATAAAATAATCATCTGCCATTGGCGTAACAAAGCAACTTATTCTCTGTAGCAGGAATACGTAGATATGTATTTATATATGTGATTATCCGTAACGCAGTAGCCTCGTTTATTTTTTTTTTCAATAAGAGATAGATAAATTTTTTGTATGTATATATTTGACAAACTAGCAGACCAAAACTCATGGCATTGGTCTGAATCCACTGCCTCCTCACTTTATCTAGTAGTTTTTTCACTAGATATATCAGTGGTAATAAACATTATCACAACATAGTATAAAGCAAAGTCGCTTCCCACGTCTGTATGTATGTTTGTATGCATAAATCTTTAAAACTACGCAACGGATTTTGATGGTTTTTTTTAGATAGAGGGATTCACGAGGAAAATTTGTATGTCGTTACGTACGAGTAAAATATACCCGACGCAAAGCAAGGTCAGGTCGCTAGTGTACTATAAAACTTAACACTAAATGTGTTTGGATAATGTCAATAGGTTCATAAATAAAACAGTTATTCGAATTCAAGAATCACGTCGAACTTTTAGGCGCTCATAGGCACGGGAATATAAAAAAAAGCTGCCTTAAGTACTCGTATAATATTTTCCACGCGGACTTCTTACCAAAAATAATTTAAAGTCGTAACCAAGGCCCAAAAAACCAGACACAATAGAAAACTTATTGTGTCTGTCTCGTGTGAGGTTAAATTAAATTGTAAGATATCTATAAAAAGTTTAACAATTCTGGTTAGGCCACATGCAAACTACACCTCGAATTGAATACTCAAACCGCAAGCGATGTAATGGAGAGGTTGGCACATTTCCTCTCTTCAAACACAATTGTCGACTCGCATTTGCACGTATATTGGATCACCCACGTGGTCTGAGAAGGCCGATCTCGAAGGAAAGAAGTGAAAAAAGTTTTACACCTATCAAATGTTCTATTTATAAACTTACAGCTATACCTACGGCCGGTTGTGTACGAAACTATAATTTGTGCCGTTTTACTACTTCAGAATTCGATGGTGTTATTGTTTCGATAACTTCTTACATTTGCGTTGCTTCATATTAAAGTAAATTAAGTATTTAGTTAAGTAGGAATTTATGTAACAAAAAAGCGATATACCAACTGCTTAAAAAATCATATTATTATGTTAAAAGGATTTATTGAGTAATAAAACACATATTTTTTCAGCTCATTTATTCAACATTTTATGTACATAAATCGTTTAATTAGATATGTATTCACATGCTATTTTTATTGATGTTTAATCTAAACAATAGAAATTATCAAAATTTTATCATCTATGACTTAACTAACTCTAAGCTGAAATTTTATTGGCAAAGTCCATTCTGTCGTAAAGTTAATAAACTTACATTAAAATAGCTGTAACATGCTATCCGTATTTACAATGAATTCATTTTCTACTCCTATTCAGTTAGTTATGAGCATAATATTTACGTAAATACTACTAATTGCCAAATTCACAATCGGGTATATTAGATTGGATCAAAAATTATCAAACACAATAAAGATCATACATTCGACGACAAAGTGAACGAAACGGATACGAAGGATTGCAAATTGGAAAAACCTTTTGATTAAAATTTTTGACAGTATAACAGTGATTATAATGAATACCTACAATAACAGTTTACTAAAGAATTTTCCTTGACCTTTTATGAAAATTTATTTACCAGTCAAGTAACTAACATTTTTCTTTTTAAAGTAACTTAAAATATCTACTAACTTCTGTATTTGACTGTAGTTGAAAAAAAATATTAGTTTCATAAAAAAGCATTTGTGTTCGAAATTGAGGAAAAGTGGTCTACATAACCCCAATATAGGGCTGGTCCACAAACTTAAAGTTTTGAATATGGGCATGCCTACAACAAAGTATCTGAAAAACAGACCTGTTTTCCAAAAATATGATATTTTCTGATCATAGCGGCTCTATTTTTAGTAATTGTTATTTTCACTCAACCTCGATCAGAGTCTAGGCAATCTACATAAATTAGGTACTCAAAGTAAAATTTACCTAGACGGTGTCTATTGAATAAAACTGAAAGCAATTTTGCATAAACTTTCTTAAGTTTCTAGTATCTTGCATTCACGATGGAAATTCAGCTTTGGCCTTCCAGATTCACTTTTATCATTATCATTCCATATACTTACACTTCAAGTATTTTAGTTTTAGGTACTTGTTAAGTATTTTTACGTAAGTTTTAATTACTTTATAGCCAGTGAATCAATGCTGTGTGAGGGTTATCTATTGTTTGCCCGAAAGATATATGCCATAATATTCATATGCCCGAATTTCATTTGCCATAATTTCATTTGCCCGAATGTTATGTTTGCCATAAAATACAAATGACATAATTTTAATTGCCCGAAAATCAGATTCCATAATGATTCGAATGCCATACGTATTGTTATCCATATTTTTAATTGCAATAATATTATGCAACAGAATTTTTAAGCGCCATACTCCTAACGCCAAATATTTGTCCTAAAAAGCGATTGGCTTTCTGGCACTTCGCCGGCCGCTGCCGCGGCACGCTCGCTTCGCTCGCTCGGCTCGTGCGTTGTCTTTCATGTTTCTAACCTAACCTAACCTATTTTTTTTATCATTCTTTTAACCTATTTTACAAGCTTTTTCGGTGGGAAATGATGTAATGGCACGGAAACAACGTTTCTAACACGTAACTAATAAAGTAAACAATGAGTATGACATATATGGCGTTTGAAAATTCTGTTGCATAAATTATTGCAATTAAAATATGGATAACAATACGTATGGCATTCGAATCATTATGGAATCTGATGTTCGGGCAGTTAAAATTATGTCACTTGTATTTTATGGCAAACATAACATTCGGGCAAATGAAATTATGGCAAATGAAATTCGGGCATTTGAATATTATGGCAAATGAAATTCGGGCAACTGAAATTATGGCAAGTGGGGGTATACCCTGTGTGAGGTGTGAGTTACGATGGTAAATAATATATCAATGAGTATCAATTATTAAAGTGTAAATGGGTATTTTATGTCAAACAAGAACTGTGTTAACTGAGTGGTAAAAAAACACTAGACCACAGGGTCACTTTGTAAAATTATATCACTAGGTACGGGGTATATTCAATCCATTACCGCTCTTCGATGAAATTTCCAATGTATGTGCTTTGTCAAAAATGCTTTAATGGCATGCAGAGATTGCTTGTTAAAATTAATTTAACCTATAAAAATACTGAAATGCACATCCAAGTACACAAACATGGTAAACTGGATGTGCAATTCAATAGTTCGTTGTGCACTTATTATCTCTCATTAGAAATACAAATACGGGCACGTTTCGTATGTGTGTTCAGTCGTTCAAATGAAGATGAAGTCAGGTTTCTGGCAACAGACGCTGTGCTTGTCGGGATCCTGGTCGGCGCGCACCCACTTCCCGTGGCACAGTGGCGCCACCATGGCGAAGAAACGAGTGGTGTGGCCCGCGACCCCGTGCCCGTCGCAGCGCCAGTTCAGATCCCGGCGGAGCGCGGCCGTCTCGCACAGCACGCACACCGAGTTACCTGCCGGGGAATGGGGGAAAATTGTTACGATTAAAAAAAAAACAAAATTTTTGCGAACGCCATTTGTGCCAATATCGAGTGATGTTTTGATAAAGTGTATAAATAAATATCTGGGACATTTCCACACGCAGTCCCCAAACTAAGCAGAGTTTTTACTATAGGCGTCAGAGACTGATATACATTACATATATATTAATAAATATATAAACACACCCAGACACGGAACAAACACCGATGTTCGTCACACAAATATTTGTGCTGAGTGGGAATCGAACCCAAGACTCTAGGAACCGCCAGCCAGGGTTCCTAACCAACCATTGTTCCACCGAGCCAGTCAAACATTTTTTATTTATTTAAGTTGTTGGAATATGTAGTAGGTTCTATAGAAAAAAGTACCTACCACATATTCCAACAGGCTACACTTAAGATTATGAAACGCGGACCATAAGCATGTAGTCTAATGTTAGCTGTACTGCTATTAAAAATAAGTAAGGCTACACTTGTCTTTATTAATTTTAAGCATTTATATGTAATTGTGCCTCCTACCTGTGATACAAAACAGAAACATGTAAATAAAATTAATTTGATTCGTAGAAACAGCAACATGACAACGCGTATCAAAATAAGTATAATTTACGTTAGCAACAGCCGCCGTCTTTCACCTTTCTCGTTTATTTCGGTGACTAAATTAAATTTGTTTACAAATTACGTGGCTGAAGGTACTCTGTAACGTATCATGAGACAGGAAATTAAAGGTAAAGGTAAAAATGTCACCTGTCAAAGATAAATGAAACAGAAATTGTGTTGGTGACCTCGATGTTTTGTTATCAAGTAAGGAAATCAAATCGTCATTTTCCCTGAAAATCGATCTAACTTCACAAAACAGTCGTCCATGTTTTTTTAACTCTAAGCCATGTTATTTTTATTGAAACTGTATCTAAAAATTTGAAATAGCACCTAATCGATTACAAATAACCTAAAAAACTTTTAGCTTCATCAAAATATCCATCATTATGAAACATTTGAACCCTTAATAATCCTTCTTTAATTAGACCCTCACTACACAAATCTATAAACAGAGTAACATTATTCCCTTTCCATGGCTGTGTACCGTGAAAATTGGCAAACGTACCTTCCCGGAGGGCTTTGTAGTCGGAATCGGTGTGGCAAGCCTTGGATACCTTGGACACGTGGAATTGGACGCAGTACCTGAAACAATTCGCGTTGAGCCGGCGGGAAATTGATACGACATCGGGCCCAGGGCTGCCGACTGCGGTCCGATGCTTATCACTACTTAATCATTGAAATATTATTGACCTTGTTAAAACAATGCACAAGGCAGAATGGCGGCGACGTGGTCCACAAACCGTCACGTCACGTTTCCCACAGAGGTGAAAAGTGATCTCTGCCTACCCCTCTGGGAAAAAGGCGTGAATGTATGTATGTAATATTATACGCATATATTCGACACCAGTAATATTTCGCAAATAACCACGATCGAAGTGTGCTTATTTGTGATTTTTTCTTCATTGCATCTGAGTAGAATGAAATTAACGCTGCAACATTTATGTGTTCTTTGCGGTGGTGCCTCTATCTGCTTATCGTCATAATATTTCAGTGATTCAACATTTTTATTTTATTGGCAATGTATAAAAGAACCAATCAAAAGTTTTGAAACATAATATCACTATCTTAGCAATCACCTGCTTGTGTGGTGATTAGGATTAACCAGATTAAATTTATCCGTTAGTTACCTGAGAAACCCTCATTACGGTAGAGCAATTATTGTTAAAATTTGAGATCAATTAGTGAAATGCAGACCAATTAAGGATCTCGGTTTACTAATGCATATTCCGAATAATTATGCAGCATTTCGCACGATTTGCCACGGTTCACCACAGCGTCAATAACTGTAGGCATCTAAGATACACATACAACATAACCTTTTCCTATAATGTTACATGTATTTTTGACAACCCTATTGGGAGAGCCGTGGCGCGTGGTACAAATTGAATTTTCGTTTGGGATCTCTATTTTCTCTGTAATTTGAACAAACACCTAAGATCGGATTTATACAGCACCATTTTTACATGAGTTCATTCAAAAATTGTTGGAATAATGAAAAGGTGTATTTATTTCATTTAAACCGACTTAATTATCGTCATAATAAATCAGTGTCAACTCAATCAATGGATGACTGGTGATCGATTTATGTAAATATGTTTATCTATACACCGTGCAATGTTAGTGGTTGTTCTCCTGCAGCAAAAAGATTCATTCGTAAAAAAAACCTTTTTTTTCAACTTTTCTATAAAATAATCATCTAACTCGAAAGGTAAGAAGTGAAAGTTCTTTTAAGTAATGTGACGTAATCAGGTACTGCTTACCGCATGACATTGATGAAGTTCTACTACGCCCTAAGTTATAAAGCGGTTCGACCGTGCTTCCGCGTTTATTTAACCCTTTCGTAAAAACGATATTTATTGACTTGAATTTAAAAAATACTGAACAAATCTATTTACTACCAAGATAGAATCATTTTACTGCGGGAAAACAACCACTAAAATTTTACGGTGTATAAATCGATTGTACTCAACTCAACGCACTAACTCTTTCAACCAACTTCTTAATACATTTTAGTATACGTTTAAAGCGCGCCCTGAACATGTGTTAAAAAAGGTACATTCCCCCCTTATCCCTATAGAGTGCCGTATCCAATAAAATGCATATAGTTCAATAGGCCAACTTACTCCCTGTGCGAGTTGGACTCGGGGTCGTCGGGGTTGCGCAGGCGCAGGTTCTTGCGGATGTCCACGGTCTCGTTGGAGTGGCGGCTCACCGACAGCTCTCCGGGGAGGATCATCGCTGTTTCCGCTGTCGAATAAGGTTTACACCATTAGCTGATTCACGAACATAAACTACAAATGTCTATATTTTATTTCCTAACCAGCTTACGATGATGGCTTGTAGTAGCCTTGTCATCATCGCCGGACTTACGGGGAGGCTCTCTCTCTTATTGGTAGTCGTTATTCGTATGTCCTGTAGTGTGTGACGCGCACCTCACCCATACAAGTAGAGCATATTAGTATATAAGTTAGCATAAGATTAATATGAGACACAATATAGTCCAGATATCAAACAGTGAAGTTGTTTCCTTCCATACGCCCAGGTCCCATCCTTACATGGCGACCCTGCCAGTGCTGCCTTTGGGCAGTGCTGTGCGGATTAGGAATAGTGACACAGAGTTGTAGGAAGTGAACTTTTTTGGACATTTTTTTTGGAGACTTTTCTGCTTGAGTCTTAAGAAAAGATGAAGTTTATCGTGATTGCGGGGCGCTGGGCGGTGATGGAGCCCGAGGGATGTTTTTCTTTGTTGCTGGCTGCCGGGAGACGTTGGCGTCCAGAGGGATGTGGACGCTGGCAGCCGGGCGCACCATGGCGCCAGATGAAGGACTAGGCGCCGGGAGTATAGTGCCACGAAAAAAGTGAAGTGAAGACACAGTGGACACTCTTTTTTTATCCCTTTTTTTATATATTCCTTGTTATGTGTTGTGTAACCACCATATTTAGATTTTTTAAATAGTTTTTTTTTTTTATTAATCATGTTCTTGTTTAGATTATTAAGGTGACGGGTCAACGTCAAAATTCAACCACTGGAAATTATGAAATTATAGTTACAACATGAACTAGACAAGGTTAGTGTCGATTTTTTGTAATAAATCGCAAATTTTGGATTAGGTCTAATGCTATCATTTTGCGCAATTAATTTTACTGATTATCTAGGTATAAAGTAACGTTTTTTTTTTCTAAATATCATATCAAACTGGATATATATGTAACTGTAAAAAATAAGGTCATTAATAGTTAAATTTATATCGTACAAAAGAGTTACATTATTTTGTTTTTTTAAATTATTGTTGTTGTATGAATTAAAATCTAAATCAATCTAACTTAAGTATATCCAGAGATTGCATCATGTTTTGCCAGTTAGGTAGTGGCGAGATGTGCATTGCCCCAAATACGGCGACATCTCATGTGTCAAATCGATACATCAGCAATTTATGTTACCAGGTATCATATTGTGAACAAAAGGAATCTATGACTTACTTGCAAATGAATGTAATTTGATTTAGCGTAACTTACTAAGCGATGGAATGTTTATTTTAACCGACTGAGAAAGGATTATAATGTTTGCCATTACATATTTGATAATGATAAATTAATTTAAAGTTTCGAGAAAAGTAATTTTTGAAAGAGTATTAATATACAATTGGAAGAGTTAAATTAAAGAAGAGTTATCGGAATGGGATAATAGTTAGGTAAACGTGAGTGTATTAAAATCTTTTGTGTCCTTTTAGAGACCAATTAGTTACATTCCGAATGATAGAAATGGATAATGACTGTAGTTTAGAAATGAATGGATTGTTTGTATGGAAAGTTATTCAGAAAGGTTTGAAATGTTGTGGATTTTTTAATGCTATTGGATTGATCACCCAAGAGCAATATTTTTTCTACTTAATACATTTGTTTGATTGTGACTCATGTTGTTTATTAGTTGGGATTGGATTGTGATAGTGAATTGTGTATATGAGATATACGTAGATAAGGTAGAGCGCACACGTAGGAGATGCAAAACGGTGTCGGATCCTTTATTTGATCATGGCGTAGACGAGATTCTCTCCGTGAAAATATTTGGAGGTCAGAGAATCTTAAAAGTGAACCGTTGTTGCAGTATATTTACATGGTACGAGGTACAGACCATAGGGATTAGGTCCTATATTTGATTATGGTGTAGACGAGTTTCTCTCCGTAAAAATATTTGGAAATCGTGACCCTATTAACAACGCTGTGAAAAGCGAGAAATGTGTGATAAAGAGAGAATAAATAAAAATATTAATGTTTGTCTGTACCTATATATAATGATATAATGTTTATGTGGAAAAAGGGCACTGGCCAGCCCATATGAAATATAAAAGTACCATAAGTTTACAAGTAAAGGAGTAGTGTGCGAGGAGCCTACCTTACGGTGATGAATATGAGCATGAATATGAGATGGATAAATGGAAGTATAGAAATGCTATGAAATAATGAATGAAGTGATAAGAAATAAATAATTAAAGAAATGTTGCTGAAATGAAAAAAGTTGTTGATATGCTAAAATTAAAGAAAAGATAATTAAAAGGCATAGCTTTATGAGAAATATTTGGAAGTATGGGCAAGTAGTGAATTTAGGTAGATATAATATGACCTCAATGATGCGTTTATGTGAAACGAATGGTATGTTTTTTTTTAAAAATAAAAAAAAATTGACCAGAAAAATGTTGTCAATTATAATGTAATGTTTGCTGTATTTTTTTATGGAACAGAACACAGATATTTTTTTTTACAAACTACAACAAATTGTCTCGGGCAACTGATTAAAATTATTCCACACTTTTTTGTGACTGTCGATTAATACTTTGTTTATTTGAAATTGTTTCTTTTTGTTTGTTTTTTTTAACAAATTTTAATTGTACATTTTTAAATTTAATTTTATTTTATTTTAATTGCAAATGTAATATTTATTTTTTATGGCAGCGTTATTGTATTACACTTGACTACAGATATCTTATTGTAATTGACCCGTCTACCAAATTAGTATAAGTAACATTAATAAACTATTGAAAGTACATACAATGCGAGTCATTGTGAAAGAACAATGCTTACTCGTACGTAATAATTTATTTTTGTTAACTTCTAAATTTGATGTATTGTAAAAAAATAATAATTTACTAATTCTCTTTTTTTTCAAAAAAAAAAACGGGGGAGGTGTAGTGTGTGACGCGCACCTCACCCATACAAGTAGAGCATATTAGTATATAAGTTAGCATAAGATTAATATGAGACACAATATAGTCCAGATATCAAACAGTGAAGTTGTTTCCTTCCATACGCCCAGGTCCCATCCTTACAGTCCGTATGTTTTCTTTCTTTATGATTTTAATTATTATCCGGAAAGCTCGAATAGTCATTATTCTTCTTAACATGCTACTTTTGGGCTATTACATTTACCACCATTAACTACATTAATAGTGAATGAAGGATACGTTTTTTGGGTTCGAGTCCCCGATCAGTCAGGCATGAATGTGAATTTTTCCAATTTTTTTTTTCAATTAACAAGTGCGTGTAAATTTCTATATAAGTAAAGGACTATTTTGACTCGACTTCACTATGCGTAGAACGGATGGTAGGTAATTAGTGTTTTGGTATTGGTCAGGAATAGATCGGTTGCAGTTACCTTTAACGGGTACATCGCTGTCGGGCGTGCAGCCAAGGTGCTCCAGCCAGTCCGTCGGTGCAGCGGCGGCCCGTGGTATTCGTTTTGGTCAGGTATAGATCGGTTGCAGTTACCTTTGACGGGCACCTTGCTGTCGGGCGTGCAGCCACGGTGCTCCATCCAGTCCGTCGCTGCAGCGGCGGCCCGTGGTATTCGTTTTGGTCAGGTATAGATCGGTTGCAGTTACCTTTGACGGGCACCTTGCTGTCGGGCGTGCAGCCACGGTGCTCCATCCAGTCCGTCGCTGCAGCGGCGGCCCGTGGTATTCGTTTTGATCAGCTATAGATCGGTTGCAGTTACCTTTGACGGGCACCTCGCTGTCGGGCGTGCAGCCACGGTGCTCCAGCCAGTCCGTCGCTGCAGCGGCGGCCCGTGGTATTCATTTTGATCAGCTATAGATCGGTTGCAGTTACCTTTGACGGGCACCTCGCTGTCGGGCGTGCAGCCTCGGTGCTCCATCCAGTCCGTCGCTGCAGCGGCGGCCCGTGGTATTCGTTTTGGTCAGGTATAGATCGGTTGCAGTTACCTTTGACGGGCACCTCGCTGTCGGGCGTGCAGCCGCGGTGCTCCAGCCAGTCCGTCGCTGCAGCGGCGGCCCGTAGTATTAGTTTTGGTCAGGTATAGATCGGTTGCAGTTACCTTTAACGGGTACTTCGCTGTCGGGCGTGCAGCCCCGGTGCTCCTGGCAGGCCCGGCGCTGCAGCAGGGAGGGGCAGCGGCGGCCGCCCCGCGCCGGCGCGCGCGTCACGCGGCGCGAGCGCGCCATGCTGCCGGAGCCGCAGGCCGTGTCGCACGCCGACCACGCGCCCCAGCTCGACACCACGCAGTCCACCACTGCCGACAATGGATACTTGGTTAACACTTTTGAAATCACTGAATCTATAATATAAAAATGAATCGCAAAATGTGTTGATAAGCGCAAAACTCAACAACGCCAACCAATTTAGCCAATTCTTCTTTGTAAATGTTCGTTGTAGACCAAGGATGGTTGTTACGGCGAGAAAAAATCGAATAATTGCCGGGAAAGCCCTAAAAACAGCCCTTTTCATTTTCACATTTTTTTGAGAGGGCGAAGTCTGTCGGGACAGCTAGTAATCTATATGTTATAGGCAATGTGTATAATGCAGGCATTCTATACAATGCCTAGGAAATGTATAGAATGCCGAGGTTGCTTAGGCAATGTATGAAATGATACTCAATGTTTGAAGTATTTCACACTTTACCTAGGAAATTTATAGAATACCTAGGCATTGTATAGAATGCCGGTTGAAGCTTAGGTAATGTATTTAATCGATTTGTCTTCTCCGTAATTTGGTTAGTTAGATAGGTACCTACTGATCTTTTGAGAGCTTATCCTAATTTTAACGTCACAAGCAGATAGTGCTGATTAAACATATTGCATTTTATCGGTTGGTATGCCGTGTTTTTGCGTATTGAGCGTTTGTCACATAGGAGTTCTAGGACAAACTAGTTTGGCCTAAGCTAAACTTAGTTTTTCCGTCACAGGTAAGTATATATGGGTGGTTTAAAAAAAATTAACACAAATAGGACTCTTTTTTTAACTCAGTCTAGGGTGCCAGGAAGTCCTGAGCTCGCTAGTACTACATAGTTTATCCAAGGCCAAACGAGTTTGTCCTGAAATCGGGTTTGTCCGGTAACATCTAAATATATAAAAGGAGAAACTGACTGACTGATATATCGACGCACAGCCTAAACGGCTTAACGTAGGCACTTGAAATTTGGAAATAACGTAGCTAAGGTACCGTAGAGGTGCACTAAGAAATTAATTCCCGAAATTCTTGCGGGAAAAATCTAAACCACTTAAGTTAGATGCTTTAAATTTGCTTTAGATTAGATTTGAATTTAAACCTAAATTTTAGTTGAAACAGGATATTGAAAAAATCTTACGGGAACGGGAGTTAGCAGGAAAAAACTTGCATGAAAAAGTCTAAACCGCGAAAGAAAGATGATTGAAATTTGATATGCAAGTACCTTAATAAACGAAAAGCTTACTAGCAACGCGATATTGAAAAATTCTCTCGGTAATAGGAGTAATTGGGAAAAACCTTTTATATGTAATATCTGTTGTCCACGCGAACGAAGTCGCGGGCATAGCTAGTGTATGTATATGATCAACAAATTGCAACTACATATCTAGATATCACTGTTCTTGAGTAAAAGCCTGGTGACAGATGGACGGATGGACCATTTATGGGTAAATGGACGGACTCAAAACCAATGCTACCGAACCTCTCTACGCAAAGCAATAACATATTATTCAAAATATACCGAGGTTAAGGTCGATTAACTTGGTCTGAATAATAAATAAATAAAAATGTTTAAGGCCATACCCGTGGTCGTACATTATACACATTACCTGATGCGCTTCGGGCATTTTATACAATACCTAGGAAATGTGTGAAATGAATCGTATTATACACATTGCCTGAACGTTTTAGGTATTGTATAGAATACCTAGGTAATCTATACAATACCGGATTATACACATTGCCTATAACATATACAATGAACTAAAATTTAAGTGTCTGTAATATCAAAATAATGAGTTTTCACTACATGGGTAGGAATTCTATATCGGATAACAAAAACAAAATTAAAAACATTTTTCATTTTTTCTGTCTGTCTGTTTACCTTCTCCTATTACCAATCTCCGAAAAGGCTAGAGCAATTTGTCAAGATTTTCACTAATAAACAGTTAATTTTAATGAATCATTCCTGCTGAAAGCATTTCCATGCGGACGAAGTCGTGGGCAAAAGTGGGAATAAAGTAGCTTACTGATTATGTCTTTATGTATGCTTAAATCTTTAAAACTAAACAACAGATTTAGATTTTCAATTGCCTTTAGTGCTTCACAAAGCTCTAATGTAAATTAAAAATTAGAAAAATTCACTTTCGTGCCTGACTGGACGGGGAGCCGTTAGGGGTGAGAGCCATCCGCTCCCCCGCAAGCCCGGTGATGATGTCAAGGCTCCTCCAAGCCATCATCGTTAGTCAGTTAAGAAAAAAAAACGGAGAGCCGCGACTGAGAAATAATTGCAATAAAAATATTTTAAGTTGACCCAATATGTCTATTTAATTAAACTATCAGTCGCAAAAGGTCTATCTGCAGAGGATTACAGACTTGAAAGTCAAATCTTCATCGCATTTCGTAGAAAGCGAAAAGTATTCGTCAGAAATATTATTGCCAAAACTTCCAGATTGGCTACACAAAAGAAAAAATGTTTTCACAAAAGAATTCGGCTCGTTATTGGATGTTCGCTCCAACGGCCGGCGCTATAATTAGCGGGCAGTTTTAAAGGCTGCTTAATAAAATGTTTAATTAGCTGCAAGGAATTTCCCTGACCGCCGCGAGTGATCCATTAATTATAGCCTTAATTGGAAAGCCATATGAATTATTTAAGAGGCAATTTTTAAATCAAATATTTACGGAAAAACTTCCATTATTATTTTAACTTCCGAGAACTTCTTTAATCTTTGAGAGCCTTTCTGTTTCTATGTACCCAAATCGACACGGTGTAGGTTTTAATGGATGTGGTAATTACAATTTATGGATAAAATCATGTAAGTATGCGTTGTGAAAACACAATGTTTTTTGCATTAATAATATTTAATCTTACGATTCGAAGCACGAAACTCAATTACATAAACATACTTAATTAGTGGATCCTGTGTTGTAATAGAATCTAGATATGCCAAACTTTTAGGACGTGATCTCTCAATAAGCACTAAAAATA
This sequence comes from Maruca vitrata, assembly GCA_039566165.1. NCBI lineage: Eukaryota > Metazoa > Arthropoda > Insecta > Lepidoptera > Crambidae > Maruca > Maruca vitrata. The sequence goes on along the minus strand of CM076933.1, from coordinate 10,721,455 downwards.
GTGCGGTTATTTCTTCGAGGCACACGGACCAATCGAGTTGTACAAATCAATTTGCTATCCCGATATCCAATTAGCAACACCAAACAGAATCGGATCTGGAAAAATTAATCACTAGCTCGATTAGTTGCGGTCGGAGGGGTCATTAATCTAAGAGGGAGGCTGTGGCCCGGGAGCTATGCCTTATGGATAGGGCACACCGCTGGCCTGGGGTTGGCTTCACTTTGATGTTAGTTTGTTGATAGATCTGTACTAAAACTATTCTGGTTTTAGACAAGTGGAAGGTATCGAGTCTTAGTGCATGATTTAGCAATTTTTCGGGTTCCGGGCATCTCAATAGGGAAGAAGGAAACCTTATCGTTTAGTTTTCCCTCTGTTTGTCGTTCGTTTTTCCTTTTTGAAAAAAAACTTTACGCGCTCAAGTATTTTGTCCTGAATTTACATATATTGCGATACTTACGTAACTCAACATGAATTCCTTTCCAATACAAGTAATAGTATATACCTACCTAACTACTGATTATTAGGATCGCAATTTAAAACTACACACATCCGAGTTGAGCACACACTGTAGCCACCGTAGTCGACCGGGCACTGTGTCTCCGGGATAAACATTTCATATAAGCCTGTTATAAAGTGGATTAAAGTGTGCGCGGAAAATTCCCAACGCTATTTTGGCGCGATTGTTTTCACCAGCAAAAATAAACATAATTTATTCAAAAACGATGCTCGGTATAAGCCCAATATCGATAGGAGAGGAGTTTTAATGGCCTATAAAAAGGACAAAACGGCCGGTATGTCATACAAATAGCTTGGAGCTATGTGCGAACCTGAACCGAGAAATGTATAAATGTTTATCAGATTATTTTGAAGGTAAGTACTTATACAACATGGGATGGGGAGTTACCCATACGATTATTATCGTTGTGGAATGGGGTTCCATATTTACAATAGGTTAACGTCTCAAGAGGATTTTACATATTTGATTTTTTTGCCCTAGTTTAAATTACTTATATTTCTGTATTCGCTTTACACCATAATTTAGTATAGCAAACAAAACTGTAACAAGGAACTTACTCAAACTACTTATGGCCGATATATCATTAGAGCCTATTTGCTTGACCTGCTAATGCGAAAGATCTACATTTACACCTTAACTTATTTGAAATTACGTAAACATAACCTACTAATCTACTGAACACTTATCCATATTTAATGTTACGTCATCACACGAAACGCGCAAAATATGGAACGGATTCAGCGAAAATTCACAACAGAAAGTTTTTAAAATTCTTCGAGCGAGCGGTGGGCCCGAAGCTCAAGCACAATGGGCACAGTACAAATGCGAACAATGCATTTCTATTTGAACAATTGCATGTAAACGGGGTACCGCGGGCGAATTGAATGAGAAGTTTGCGCCGCTAAATGAATGGAAGATTTGAGCAGGATTCGCTGACGTTACCATATTATAATACTGTAACCCAATTTACTGGGCCCGGGCTACCTGTGTTGATTTTGGAGTGCGAAAGCAAATATATACGTGAACTTTATATCACTCGTTCACCATAGACGGCAAACGTGTTCTAGACTGTCCGTATGTTTGAATAACAACGCTCGCGCTGTTTGTTATAAACTCTTTTGAGATAGTCGAAAATTGAAGAAAATTCGAAGTCGTGTTTTAATTATTTATTCAAATTCCAATATTCTCTACACAAAGGTATACTATTTTGACATATAACAATCGGTGTACTTTACCATAATAGGTAAAATATATGATACCTTTGTGAGAGACTGGTATCTAAGCTAGGGTATTCCCTGTGTAATGTATTATCACCAGGCCCTCACACAACAGTCTATTGAACGGTACATTTGTGCTTTTAAATGGTCTTGTAATTAACATCAGTAACATTGGACTGGCTCTGGTTAGTGACTCAGGTTCATAACCTACGGTTCCAAGGGTCGTGGGTTCGATTCCCACTCGGGACAAATATTTGTGTGACAAACATCGGTCTTTGTTGCGTGTCTGGGAGTGTTATTAAATATATTTAAGTATATATGTGTATCCACTGTCGTTTCTGATTTCCGTAATACAAGTGCTTAAGCTACTTACCACGGGATCAGATCGATGTATGTGATGTTGCTAAAAATATTAAAAAAACATACGCAAGATCACGCGAGACAAGAGAGACGTCAGGTTGAAATGTGTGGGTTTCACTAAAATATATTTTAATTTCTTAAATGGATTCAGTATATAGAAAAGAACATAGCAGAGTACCAACAATCATTCAACCGGCCCTGTCACTTAGCGCTGAACTTGCCAATCACAAATTGGAACTTGAAATTCAACTACTTTATCCTGAAGTCTAGCTTAAAAGAGGGATAAGCCCAATCGATCAACCCCTCTCTCCTAAAGCCACCATTTCTTTTCAGGTGTATTTTTAAACTCAATAGCAGCCACGCCGCGGCTGTAAAAGGCGCCATTATTTGCAAGAAATATCAAGGGATTTACGACGTAGTGTTATGTCGCGTGGCGTAAGCTCTGTATATTAGACTTGGCACTTACTCCGCGAACTTTGTAAAAATGACGTATCTTTGGGATTTAAACGTTTGCGAGCACCTTTGTACACAGTAGCATTGTTAATGTGCTGTTATTTTGAAGCAATTTACAACGGTAATATATAAGACATCAATTGCGTTGATCTGGTCCTGTGGTTGTGTGCCAGGACCGTAGCACATGGCAGGAAGTGATCTCTGCCTACCCCTCTGGGAAAAAGGCCTGATTTTATGTATGTATGTATGATCCTGAGTTTAACTTTAGAACTTGTGAACCGGAAAAAACAAATGGTCCGATCAGGCATCTGAACCTACTGTGTGCCAAATATCTTACAAATAAATTAATCACTTACATTTATTTACTTTTTTACTCAACCTATTTGGCCATACTGCTGAGACCATCCTGCTGCGCTGTAAAAGTGTTAAGTAACTTATTTAACATTAACCTGGTAGGCCTAAATAAACTTAATAATAGACACACTTCGTAAGCACACTTCTCTTATTACAATTAAAATATAAAACGTATACTGCTACCCTTTGTAATATAATAAGAAAACATCAGCCCTGATAAAGTGGCTCTAATTATGGTAATGTGTCATTACGTGGTGTTTACGGAACAAATGAATTACTCGCATGTCAGCGCCCGCCTACTATCTGTTCTCACCGACCAACATACGGGACAAGGGTGAATAAGTAATGTGCTCATACTTTTATTACGTGATTATTTTGTTTACTCGGTAGTATTAATATGATTACCTATTATGGTTTCCACAGCAAACCGTTTAATGTACCTATGCGTCACCGACTAACGCGTACCTTCTAGTTCTGACAGAAAATAACGAATGCGTGCGGTTACTCGTATGTTGGCTTCGTTATTGATGACGTCAACTTTCGATTCTAATTCACGAAGACAAATTTATTTCGCGTTACTGTAAAAGTTTTGAAAAGGTATTAAAAATACGTACGTCAAATTATACAACTGCTGCAGAAACATCGTGTTTAGGTACACATAGTCCTAACTACACAAACGGCGACACAATACGAATGATCGCTACTCTTCTACCTATTACTGAATCTGTTTCAGGAGTAACGACACTATCACCGTTTACGGGTACTGTTTGACAAAGTGACAAGTCAAATTTAAAGCAAATAAGCCATACCTTCTTCTTCTTATAGTATGGTTGATGAACAACCTAGGCCTCTGAATTTGCTTTACACACCGTCGAAAAATTTCTCAGGTGTGCTGGTTTCCTCACGATGTTAGCCATACCCAAACGCAATCACGATGCCTACTTGAATATTTGAGTTGCAGATTATATCTATCAAAATAATTCCTGCCTAAGGTTCTTGCTGAATGAGCTATCTTGTCACGTATAAAGACAATATTATTATTCGCTTACAAACCGAGTATTTCCTCATTTCCATTCCGTCTCGCCGACGCGTAGTAATCAGGTGGCGCTTGATTAATTCGCTCTCGCTTAATTAATCATGAGATCATGTTCCGATTAAACGGCTCCCATCTTCGTCGGATTGTCGACAGTCGCTCGCTCATTAATCGCTTCCGTATTAATTATTGTAAATTACTTTGTGTGATAATTTGGGCGGTCAAAGAACGCCACTTTATGCGAAACCCTGTTACCTACTGAAGCAAAGATCTTACCGACACTGTCACGCGTACGGTACCCTAGAGCCCGTGAAAGTGAGCACGCTAAACCACTTTGAACGATTTTGGTTAGATGTCGTCTTAAAAAAACAGTCTAAAACAATAGTCTCGACAGACAGACAGTCAACAAAGTGATTCCATATAGGTTCAGGCCTGATTCCGGTTCTAAACGTAAAATGTTATGACCCAAAACCCCGAGAACACCATGATTAAACTAGTGTTGTTACTTTTTGCTAACTTTATTTTACTTTCAAAGCCAGATAACTCCAGTCTTGATCAGTGTAAGTACACTCACAGGCACAATTAACCGCCCACCTTTAAAATTCGCCTCCCTGATAGTTTTGGTTTACTATGGCTTATCAAGGGTTTTGTTTTTTGTTAAATGGGTAGTCTTGCATTAGATTAAACACCTATACCCTTATTTGGTTTCGTTAATTTGTGACAATGACGGGTTTTTGGAACTTAGTCGTTGTTTGAAATTATTGCAGTTGTGTTACTGTGTGTTCATTTCCTGTTCTTGTCTGCCGTAGTGTGTGATTATTGTTTGATTCGGGTTTGTAGTGTTAGCTTGTTGTTTGTGACTGCAAAAAATGCCACCCGATGCAACTGGTATAGCCAGGGCAGTTGCCTTTGCTGACGCTGAGTACAGCCAACGTCGCATCCCTCATGCACTCGGTGTACCACGAACTGCCATACGGGATGCCATCAGACGATTTCGGGAGACAGGTTCATACACCCTCAGGCCAGTTCAAGGTCGACAGCGATGCACTTCGGCTCGAGAAGACCGTTTCGCTGTCGACAACGTGTTAAGAAATCGCTTTTCCACCGCTACTGAAGCCCGAATTCGTCTTTTTGAAGTACGAAACCTTAGTGTTAGTGAACGTACGATAAGAAGAAGACTGGCAAAAGGATATCTGAGGGAGTTTTGTCCAGCTCGCGCCCCAGAACTGCTCCCACAACACCGTAGAGCTAAACTTGCTTTTGCGCGAGAATAAGCTGAGTGGACTGTACAAGAATGGAAGGTCATACTGTTCTCAGATAAAAGCAGAATAGCCTTAAAAGGTCCAGATGGATGCCAGCCTGTCTACAGACGCCCAAATGAAAGGTTTGCTCCTTGCGCTATATCTGAAACAGTGGGTTACAAGGAAGGGTCTATTATGGTTTGGGGAGGCATCACTTACGAGGCTCGTACCGACCTTGTATTGTTTGACAGAGGCAGTGTAAATGCTTAAAGATACGTGGAATAAGTTCTCCAAGGACATGTCATACCGTTCGCACCATTTATTGGTGACATCTTTAGATTAATGCATAACATGCACGTTGCCATAGCGCAAAATTGGTTACTGAGTACCTTAATGAGACCGGAATTCAAGTTTTGCCATGGCCAGCACGAAGTCCCGACCTCAACCCAATTAAACACATATGAGACAACTTCAAAAGACTTATTTGAGCAAGATTACCTGCCCCAACGTCTATTGGAGAGCTCAAAACGGCTGCGGTAGAGTAGTGGCACATTATTCCCCAATCAGATATCCAAGATGTCATGGATGGACTATCATACCGCCTCCTAGAAGTCGTAAGGGCTAGGGGGAGCAACACCCATTATTAAATTTTAATATTGTTTTACTTTGACCTTCTTTTTTCTCAAAATTCGAAATTTGCATTTTTCGTCGATACTTCGAAAATATCGATTTCTGTAATAATGCCCTATTAAATGACTTTTTTAAATCAAACCTTTGTTTTATTTTTTGCCTTAAATAAAGTTTATAACGGATCATTCATAAAATGTGGTCTATGTTTGGACATTTCCGAAAATTCAAGCAAATACAAGGTGGGCGGTTAATTGTGCCTGTGAGTGTATGTACAATGTAACTGGTGTTGCATTTTTTTTTCAAATTAAAAATATAAAATATCGCCAACCGGTACCTACCAACCCGTACTCTTACAGCCTCTTTAACTGAAAATCTACTCTGAAGCGCTGAAAGCATGGAGCACAAACCAACGAGTTGCCGAATAATAAATGAACCGTAATTAAGCACATTAATTAACTTTGTCCTATTCAACGCGATGGGGAATCTTCGGACACAATCAAATTAACAACTCAGTACGGAAGTAAAATGAGACTGTACGAAATTTGGTCCGATTTTCTTCACTTTTCTTATTCGCCTTCCGTAAACATAAAGTTAATTGCATGTATAAGTCTGCGTATATGGGAAAATCTTTCCTTTCACATCTCAACGTAAACGGGATAAAAGGAATCAATCAAATCCTTGGTACCTACTAAAAGCTGTCAGTTCAGTAGTTTTAAGTTTGAGTTACACAAATTTTACGGATTAAACTCGCGTATAATAGAAGATACCAATGTAAACTCAATTAGTTTCGAGCTCTTTAATGGCTCGTGGTCACGGGATCTTTTATTTGTTACAAATATATAAAACAGAAACTGCTGAATTATTAAGTGTCGTGTAAACGTGGATATTTCCGCGCTGTATGTAATACAGCCGTGGTCTACCAAATCAGTAGAGCTTCCTCACTGTCCGTATCTAAATAGGTCATTCACAGGCATGTTCCGACTTGTACATTGGGCCTCGACTTGTTTTGTTTGTTGTTGTTATATAATTACATTGTTGCAAACAATTTGTTCTGAGATAAATTGTACAAGCAATTTAACGATTTCATCGATTTTCCTGCTGGCTCAGACAATACGTGAAAGTTGAAACACGTACAAATGAGAATGATAACAGAACGTGTAAGAAGAAGGTTCTCATCATCATCATCATCATCATCATCATCATCGTTTTCTTGGAGAAGGTCGTAGCAGAAAATTAAATATGGTCATTAATTATTTATAAATATTTCTCATACCTGATTAAAGCTTTTATTCACATAAAAGTTGGCAAGAAGCATTGTTTTTTTAAAAACATTAAATATAATTCTATAGTTTTTAATGATACTACCTACTCTTTATCAACATATGAAGTATATTTAACTCAAATACGCCCTGACGAGGAACCGAACCCATTAGCTGTATTAAATCACTCACATGGTTATTGCAATCAACGCAACGCATAATTCAGATTGCACTCTCGACATTGCTACGTATGTTTCTCGCCACAGAGTTGCAGTTATATTTTTTCTTTGAATTCAACGACTCAGCTTTATTAGCTTCAGTAGGTAGGTTTACTATATAAGCCCGCTCAAAGTTGATCCAAAGAAATGCATTGAAAACTTTTAGTAGGATTGTTTTTTATTAACCCCTTTTAACTCCGTTGTAGGATTTGAAATATAGGCAAAATGGATTTATTATAGACAGTCTTCACAGTCATGTTTCACACCAAAAAAAACAGTTGCTAAGACTTTATACGGTTTATATATTATGTTTATATATTTATTTCACTACAAAAAGTATACAAAAGTTAATAACTAGCTTAGACTAAGTAGATACTTAACTTTATACATATGAACCTCTGTTGCTGAGCTAGACCAGGGGCCTGTGTTACAGCAAACAGCGCCATAACCCCTCATATTTGACAATATAATTACTTGTCTAGGTACTAGGTACAGGAATAAAAATAAAAATAGATACTCATATTGAAACTAAACGGTACGGTTGGCTTAGTGGGAGCCCGACATATTTTTTCATTAGGGACTGAACGTTCGCTGCAATCGCAACGCTGTGGCGTGTCACTTCCTGTCCTTATATATTTGACGCTATGTCAATCTCAGACATAGTTGATGTCGACGGTCACAACCACACAAACAGACCTCAATTAATTAGATAACTATTAACTGCAAAGTTAGGGTTTACTTTGTATGATGTATGCAACATTTCCGAGTATTACTCGTATGTAGGTTTGTGCTCACATGATTAAAATTTGTACCATGATCCGAGATCCACACCTGAGTATTTTGTACGTAAATTTGCATTCATTTGAGTTTTGTATAATGCATGTGATACCTTAAACCGATATTACATATCTATAATATCGAAAAGCGACGATAGTCGAGTCGAGAGGTCTGGTCAGGTCTGAAACACTGCGTTTTCAAATTTAAAATTAATTTGTGCGATTTTTTGACGTTTTAATGGTGAAGGTAAACATCGTGAGGAAACCTTGTGTAGTCAACCAATTGACTTGGTCAGCGTGGTAGACTAAGGCCTTATCGCGCTAGTTTAGGGTAGGCCCGTGCCTCAGCAGTGGGGACAAATATAGGCTAATGATGATTAGATATCGGCTATTATTTTGGTTCACATGATCACCTTTTCGGAGCAACCTTGCTATTTGAACGTAGTGTACTTAAAGTAAAACACAAATCTTTATTTAAACAAACTCAATTATACACGAATTCTCTTTAAATATTCATCAGGGACTCCTAAATACACATTTAAATACCATCAAATACCCAATTAAGATTTCTACCAATTCAATTAATTAAGTTTCAAGTTATTCTGTTCGGGATACCGCGGTGCATAGGAAACACTGATTTCGTTTATATTAACATAAATGGAAGCTTATTTATGAAATGTTCTTCCGTTCCAAGGCGTATGATTTTACAAGAAATAAGAAAAATATTATTATAAATAATAACAGACGGATTCAACGTAATTATCATAAAAAATCCATTACTTATAATATATTATAATGATTTAATAAATATGTGAATGGATGAATGGTTTAATAAATATTTATCCACCGTTGTCGTGAGAGGTAAATAATGATTTTTTTGGGTTTATTACTTAACTGTCACAAACTCCATGTTCAAATTTGTTTAACAGATACAACTTTGATTGCTCTTGGTAGCTAAACAAACAAATATAATCTTTTATAAATATACTTCTTGAATTTTTAAGAAATTGCATCATCATCATCAGCCCATTTCTGTCCACTGCTGGATATAGGCCTCTCCAAATGCACGCCACTTCTCTCGATCTAAGAAATTGCATGCCTAATGTTAATGCCACGGGCCAACATTAGTCCAGCAATCAAAACAACTCTCTTCAAAAACGTTTCTTTTCAATGTCCTTCCGTCTATTTAAAAAGCATTATTCCCTCTATTCAGCCGAATATAGCGTAATCCGTTTCACCCAATAATTTATTTACGCAGTCCCTTCCGGCACCACCGGAAGTACCTCTGAATGTGTGCTTACCTTTTTAAATACGCGTGCATGCGTCACGTCCAGTTGTAATAGCTTTTTAATACACGTTTTCCGGCGCCCTATTCACAACATCTTTCTGATGGCCGGATACGGAAAATCAATGCTCTTAATTTGTTCTGTCAATCGTTTGAGAAGAAGATACATGTTATAGGACTATACACCGTGAAATTTTAGTGGTTGTTTTCCCGCAGTAAAATGATTCTATCTTAGTAGTACAATAGATTTATGCAGTTCTTTTTTTTGTTAAAATCAATAAATGCCGGTTTTACGAAAGGTTTAACCGAAACATGAAAGCACGTTCGAACCACTTCATGACTTAGGGTGTCAAGCTTCTTCAGCTTTAAGCATCGATTTCATGAGGCAAGCAGTACCTGATTACGTCACATCTTATAAAAGAACGATAGCTTCTCTCGTTTTCGAAAATTATTATTTTGAAAGTTTGAAAAAAAAAATTTTTTTTTCGAGCAATTATATGCATGATTCGATAGTATTACTAAAGACAAATCGTTCTGCCACGGGAAAACAACCACTTAAATTTCACGGTGTATACAGTAGTATCAATTATACGGGGGACCCTAACATATGCTAGGCCCAGTAAATAAATATTACTTCGCAATTTGATTTGAGTGCTGAAAGGCCCTAATCCAAGCAAAGATTTTTTTTAAATTTAGGGTCTGTTTGTCTGCCCACTTGTGCACGCTAATCTCAAAAATAGCTCATCCGATCAAGATATTGTTTTAGTAAATATGTGTAAGTCAACTTAAAATTTAGTGGATGCTTCGGTCAATCGGTTCATAAATATAAAAGTTGTACTAATTTAAAGAATCACGTCGAACTTGCTGGGCGTTCACAGGCGCGGATATAAAAAAAAAATATTTAAATTCTCTTTTCCACGTGGACGAAGTCGCTGACAGAGTTAGTACCTACTTAATATTTTTTTACGAAACATTGAGGAAAGTTTTTTGTTAACTTTTATGCACAAGGCCACACTTTCCTTGTACATTATGGAAAAGCAAAACATATTTTGAGTTTGAGTTTGCCTGGCTTTTAAAATTTAAATAACTGTTATTTAATGGTAAAATGATGTAGACAAATGTAACTCTCCTCCAAACTTTATTTTATCTTTAATAAACTTTCACAGTACATATTACTAGAGCTTCATACTGCTTACTTTCTGGAGTTTTCAAGTTGTTCTTATTTTTAATATAAAATAATTAGCCGTGGAAAAATACAAACTACCAAGATGAAAAAGCCAATAACAGAGAAAAAAAAATACGATTTCATAAAAGTAATTACACTGCCAGAAAGTAACAGGAATACTATTTAAACTGTCTCTTATTTCATGGCGCTTTGGCTCCGCCATTGCGGCCGGTCACGACATACAGTCGTTCAATTAACTTGAGGAATTAATTGGTGAAAATGATGAAGAGACAAACGAAATAAACAGATGTTTGTATTCCCTGGTCGATTGGTAGATTAAAGTATTGACTGTTTTTTTATTTGTTTACTCTTACAGCACGTGTAGGTACTTTAAATTCTATAGGTTTCGTTCTTTTCATGTTCAGATATTACTAATATACTTACTTACATACAAGAAACCACGCCTTTTTCCCTCAATGGTAGGCAGAGATCACATGAACTTATATCATGTAAAGTAAATACCTATTAAGAATCATGTACCAACACATCCGAATAATAAACAAAAACAGAAATCCTAACATAAAACGCAGCACAACCCGCAAAGAATCCTAAAGCGCCATCACTCCTGACCGCGCGCTCGTAAGCAATAGTTTATGCGCCCTCAAAATCGGGAAATACAATCCAGCCGTGTCCCGACATTTCATAAAAAATCATATGTTGTCACATCTCCCATTCCTAAGAGGCCTTCCTCGACTAACATCAAAATAAATGGCTGCCATCGGGCGGAACGAGCCGAAACACTTCCGCGCAATGAGACGTGAGATATTTCATAAGCGTTTCGAGCTCTGAAAGATGCATTAGACTGTGGTTTACTTTGGGAGGCATTGGATTATATGGCTATTGCGTGGGACGACTTGTTGTCGGTATAACGCTTAAAGTTTAATAGCTTTTTGTTGTTGAACTCACTTATCAATTTGAATTACATGGTATTTATATTAAATAAAATGGCGGCGACGTGGTCCACAACCCTTCACGCCACGTTTCCCACACAGGTGAAAAGTGGATCGCTGGAAGTGATCTCTGCCTACCCCTCTGGGAAAAAGGCGTGATTTTATGTATGTATGTATATATGTATGTTAAATAAAATAACATAAGACGTTTAAAATTAATAAAATATAAATTATTTGACCTTTGCCCAGCAGTGGGATGAAAAGGGTTAATAAAAAAAAAAAAATATTTTTAAAGAATATACTGCCTATCATCTATGTCTATTTGTCATGTAATTTAAAAAATAAACCCGCCCGTGTTCGCTTACTGATAAAACTTGAGTCGAGTATAAATTATTACTTAGTGAACCCAAATTTTCCAATAAATTAGAGATTATTGGCAACTCAATGAGACAAGCGAATGAATATTTCAAAGCCTTGTCTCTCTCTGATGTTCAAAACGGAGCCCAAAATAAGGTTCATTTAAATAGGTTTGTGAAACCGTAATGTGTGGCTTTTTCTGTTCCCCCTGGTCACTTAATTCGCTTGTCATTCATCACAACTCATTTATAGGGTTCCAAACAATGGAAGGAAAAATGGAACCCTAATTGGACCGCTTTGTTCCCCACGTGTGTCTGTCAAAACCCTTTTTCTCTCGAAAACGATGGCGTCATAAATGTATTTTTGGTATAGAAAAGTATTGGTAAATATTCGCAACATTAGATACTTTTCATAGAAATAAATCTGAAACCACTAACAGTGACATTAGACATATCGAGACCTCTCGCTGCACAAGTACACCTTACGGTGTAACATTTCTCCCCCGCAAGTCCTGTGATGATGACAAGGCTACTCCAAACCATCATCGTAGTCAGTTACAAAAAATATCTGGAGTTTTATGGCCACACGAGGTTAGGATAATTTTGGATTCAACACAAGAACCGTTCCAGCAATCCTAACCGATTTCCCAAAAACACTGTGTGACTCGTGTCACCCGTGAAATGGAGTCCCTAGGGAGGACTCTATTTGAATGACTAATCCTTCTTCCTTTTAATCTTCGAATAATCACTTAGGCGGAAAGATCTTCAAAGAGATTTGATTAAACAAAAGCTTTTTATAATCTTTCCGTATTTCATGTATAATTTATCGGCTCGCCTGTTGTTATAGAACTTTGTGATTTTTTCGAATGCATTGAATTGGAAATCTGATAATATATTTTGAGGGGTGACTTTTAACGCATGAACGAACTGCGTATTGGCATTTACAAATTGGTGATTAGGACTATCCAGGATTTCGAATAGTTTTGTCTTTTTGACAACATTATCCATACTATTTTTTTTGTAAACTGTCATGGTTATGTTACCGGCCAAACCCGATTTCAGGACAAACTAGTTTAGCCTAGGCCAAACTAGTTTGTCCTAAGCCCGTTAGGATAAACCGGTATAGCCTAGTCCAAACTAGTTTGTCCTAAGCCCGTTAGGATAAACCAGTTTAGACTAGGCCAAACTAGGTGATCTTGATATAGATACGCATTATCTAGGATAAACTGGTATGGCCTTTTCCAGACATTGTAATATGTCAAGAAAGTCAAAATAAATAGATTATCCAAATAAAATCCTTCGTAATTGGACAAATTATAATTTTTATTATACTATAATCTTATTTCTTACTTCTTATAATGATTCGTCGTTACGTTTTCATTCGTGCAATCATACTATATTTGGCAAGAAAAAAATGTTTTTTTTTATGTAAGCAATAATGTCTTAATTATTACAATTATTATGTCGTTAAAAATTATCCTTACTAATATTATAAACGTGAAAGTTTGTAAGTATGGATGTATTGATGTGTGGATGTATGGATGTATGTGTGGATGTTTGTTACCCTTTCACGCTCAAACTTCTGAACCGATTTTCATGAAATTTGGTATGCTGGTGGCTGGCACTCTGGAATAACATATAGGCTACTTTTTTTTAAATTCAATCCCCATGTGGCTCATTGGGGGGGGGGGGTGAAAATTAGTATGGGAGACTTTTGACGTGTTTGTCGATTTTTATAAAACTTGGTATGGAGGTAGTTGGCACTCCGGAGACACCAGCGCTATTTTTTTTTATTTCATTCATTGGGGGGGGGGGGGGTGAAAATTAGTATGGGAAAACTTTTACGTTTATAGATTTTTATCAAACGTGGTATGGAGGTAGCTGGCTATTTTAATACATCATTGCTACTTAAACCCATTAATACGCGGACAAAGTCGCGGGCGGCCGCTAGTGGATAATAAATGATAATACAAACAATCATACTTTAACAAATAATAATAAAAAGAAATAATCATATGAGTATCAAAAGTGAAAATGATCTGAACTGCGCCTATTATTTTTTAAAGGGTGTAAACAAAACCTTAATCGAAAAACTTTAATCGATAAAAAACATGTCTAATAGTGAGTGATGAAGTCGTGAAGTGTTTTCTAACACAATGACCTCATATTAAAATAATTTCAACCCTTGAAAATCTTATAACCCTTGCAAACAACCCCTAAATTGAAAAACACAAAGAAATACATTAGTGTGTAAATATAGAGTAAGTAATATTTTATATTTTCTATAATAATTTTCAAGTTTTAACCCCCTTTCAACCCTTGAAACCCTGAATTTTTTTTAAGTTTACTTGCAACGCGATATTGCAAAATTCGCACGGGAACGGGAGTTATTGGGCAAAAACTTTTCATGTAAAATCTCATAGTCCACGCGAACAAAGTCGCGGGCACAGATAGTTATGTATATTAATTATACACAATACAATAGTTTTGGGTCTCTGTATTATACTGCGTACTCCCACATTGCTCCAAATAATCACATGCCGAAATTTTCAGTTACGGAGTAGAGAAAAATAAAATATGTTTTTGACTATAACTCCTTTAATTTTCATGCTATCACAATTTTTAAATTTAATTTTTGTAAACAGAAGGCCATACCGGTTTATCATATCTTTATAAGAAACAAGAAATAAGATTATAGTATAATAAAAAATATTCTTTCTCCTATTGCGGAGGATTTTATTTGGATAATCTATTTATTTTGACATTCTTGACATATTACAATGTATGGAAAAGGCCATGCCAGTATATCCTAGATAATGCGTATCTATATCAAGATCAACTAGTTTGGCCTAGTCTAAACTGGTTTATCCTAACGGGCTTAGGACAAACTAGTTTGGACTAGGCTATACCGGTTTATCCTGACAGGCTTAGGACAAACTAGTTTGGCCTAGGCTAAACTAGTTTGTCCTGAAATCGGGTTTGGCCGGTAACAGTTACACACATTAGAAAACTGAAAGTGTCCGGAATATTTACCATGTTGTTTTATTATAATGAGCTTCCGATATTTCGGCACTGTTACTGTTACTGCGACATGATCATGGGTGAATATCCCGGACACTTTCAGTTTTCTAATTATCCATACTCTTAAACAGCCCTTTACCTATAGCAACCTAAAGCCGAAAAATTTATATGAAATGAAAACTCCCGAAAAAATCTCATCTTTTTGCATTACTTGAAAATATATCGCGACTTCTGCACAAAACGCCGGGAGTCACAATTCCAAACACGCATTTTATTTTAATTTTATTCCATTATTCTTGCAGAAATCTTCCTTGTACAAGCCGGAATACCCAGATTCGTCTAATTGTAACTTTCGGGGGATTAGCTCATTTACATTAGTAATCCTTCCATGTTTTTAATCTGTTCGCTCGGTTTCACTTTGCATACCTAAGAGGGAAGGAATGACGTAACCGTTTGATTAGACAAGTTCGCTAGACTATATGTGTATCTTTGAAGTTGTCGACGAATCGTACATATTTCCAGTAAAGAGTGAGAAAAAATCGTGTATATTTGCGAATACATACCTACTTCCAGCCTAGTCTTTCATCTCCTTTGAGATGGCTAACTTTTTTATATTGACTCGGCCAACATGCACGCTCAAGTTGCAACTGGCAACTATAAAAGTCGATCAATATAGCCATGTTAGCTGGCAACACTTTATTTACCTCGGCTCCGTTACCGAAAGCCTCTGTGAGAAGGGAAATGATCAGATATCTCTGAATTCCCAATATACCCCCACTTTCCAATACAACCTTGCAAATTTAACAGGATATAATTATTCCACACATTTTCCCCACAAAGGCCTGGCATTCCGTCGCGCAAAGGAATCTTCAGGGGCCCTTCTATCTCACGGCCTATTAGACGCCGTATTAGCATATCCATTCATCAGGCTTGTCGAGTCGTCGTAATGCCGGTAATGTATTGGAAAATGTTTACGCGCCAACAGATCTTGAGGGCCATGATTTTTGGGACCAAGAGTTTAAACGCAATAGAACACTTAGGGGATCTTATTCAATCGTTATTCTTCTGCATGGTGTAAAAGGCTTATCTTATTTTGTTATCATGGAGGCATGAGGGAGACTCTAAGGCTCTTCAAATGAATTACTGAGGCACTAGAGGGAGAACGTCAAGTACTAAATTTTAATGTAGGTATCATATAGTTTAAGCCACTCACGCGTATGCTAACACAATACAAAACTAAGTGTTGCTAACAGCGCACTATTATTTAGTGCACAGATGTTTGCGTGTATTATTCTGTCCTATATTATTCTTGTATTTCGTAGGAAAGAAATACAACGTTTGTAAAACAAACGATTAAATACTTGGCAGGATCAAGCCTCTGGCTACAGGCTTTCCATTAAAACCAAAGGAGACAGTCCCTTTCTTGTTTTATATATTATTTATTGATATACAAAGTAACGTTTTTAGCATCCCCCATCCATCATAATATCCCTGTGTAGGTATATCGGATCCCTTCCAACGCCCTAGGGCTAGGAAAACCCATTCAGTCCTTTTTGATATTTGGAGGGATGAAACATGTTTTTACGAATATTTGTAAGTAAGTAAATATTCCTTTGTCTGATTCGGAACGAAAATGTAAAAATATTGCCAAGCAAATATGTTTATTGGCTTTTTTTATGTTTGAAGGATATTGTGAAAAAGAATTTAAAATGATTGACATTGTTTTGAACAATTGTTTTGTAATACTAATTTGTACACAAATAAGGCGTCCGACAGATTTCAGTCATGGCGGCCGATCTCAATTGAGATCAACCGAGTGCGCAGGACATATCACAATATCACAAAGTGCACAAGTATGCGCGCAAATACAAGTGCACTCTCTATTCCCTTATTCTCATAATTCGGTGAGACGGCAATCCGACATCACCGATGAGAGATGGGGCGCAGGACCACCGGCTTAACGTGTTTTCCGAGGCACGGGCGTTCAACCGCCATCTTCCTAACTCCGGGCTGAGTAATTTCATTACAGAAAAACTCACACATATTTGCCCGACCTCGGACTCGAACCGGGGACCTCTCGGTCCTTACGCAGTGCTTGCTAGCAATAGACCAACGAGGCAGTCAAACACAAATACTACTCGTACAAAGATACTAAACCAATTCAATAAGTGTTAGTCCACATATTGAATTAGTTTATTATGAAAAACAAAACTTCCTTATTATAACGGAGTCGGTTAAAAAGTTGCCTATATCCGTGGTTAGTTATATCCAATTAACTTATTCGGCATCATCGTAAAAAGTATGAAACCTATTGTTGCATTATTTCTGAATAGTTCAGCGATTCATCATTACATCGCTAATGGATGGGACCTGAAACTGAACAAACGTGACAAGCCGTCAATGCGAGCGCAGGGTCAGCCGGGGAGCGATCAATCAGTGCAGCCGAGAGTCTAAAGTTTACTTGCACGTTGCACCACAGCGCAACACCACACAGTAATCATATGCATCAATAAAAAGGGTCTTGACAGACAGACAGACAGACAGACAGACAGACGGACAACAAAGTGATCCTATAAGGGTTCCGGTTTTTCCTTTTGAGGTACGGAACCCTAAAAACATACATACATACATAGAATCATGCCTTTTTCCCAGGTGGGTAGGCGCAGTTCCCTTACTGCCATGTGCTACGGTCCTGGCACACCACTTTCGCTTCTTCTACATCCATTGACCTTTTTATGCATGCTCCTCGATTACGGGTAGGTACTTTTGATTTGACCTTTCTTTCAATATAATCAATAAAATATAAAAGAAAATAGAGTGGAATTCATGAAGATTGCACAAAGAATATTGTTGATCTTTTAATCCAAAAATCTTTAAATAAAAAATAATGTTCATTACGAAAACACGGGCTGTCTATTAACCTTTTTCTGCAAGCTATAGGATCCATTTATCCTGATACATAGCCCCGGCCGTTCAGTTTATATATTCAGGTTAAATCTAAACCTAACCTAGCAACTCAACTTAGCTCACGGCAATGATACGATCGTTAACATTTATCTAGCTACTGCCAGTTTGGCGAGTCATACTGTCCAAAACAGAGAGAGTTGCATCGTTGTCACTACGTTAATATTATTTATTAACATTTATTTTTTCAGGCTAATCATCATCATCATTAGCCCGTACCTGTTGTCCACTGCTGGATATAGGTCTCTCCAAATGCACGCCACTTCTCTCTATCCTCGGCCACTCGCAATATTAACAACCATTTTTTCACACGGTTTATAGAATTTTCCTCCAGTGTATACTGTGCCATAGTTAACTTGAGCCCCTAGCCGAAGCTCATTCGTCTCGGATCCAATTTGTCGGGAGGAGTGCATCGATAATGCTCGCTGCCTCCGCCGCAGCTGTTGAACCAAGACACTTGCTAGATACTTTATTAAGTACCTTAACTGAAGAAGAAAGATGGCATTGCTGTAATTTCATAAAGCTATCATAACGTACACTCTACTACTCGTACTTACAACTCTTTCAAAGTAACGATATAGTGACATAGTAATTATGTGATTACTACCGTTTGGGACGAATTGAAGCCTTATAAAAACTTTTGCAAGCTAACATAACTGACATATTGAATCGGTTAGGCGATTAACACATTATTTTTTTTTACATTGCATTAGCTTCGGTCGACTACACAACCTATAATGAATTCCTCACGATGTTTTCCTTCACCGGTAAAGCGTCGAATAATCGTACATATGAATTTCAAATTTGAATAACACAGTGGTGCGTGGCGGGGTTTGAACTAGCGATGCATCACATGGCAAGCAACGACATTAACCACTCGGCCATCGACGCCATTACATAGGGCGATACAGATACAAGCAAATGTGGTGTCCCCGTCCAGGCGGGGTCATCAATGCGATTTATTTTAAATTTACATTGACCTTTAATATCATTCAATAACAAATAAAAACAGATACAAGCAGTAAGAATCGCTAAATATTATAATGAGCTCGCGATATTTCAGCACTGTTCCAAACGCCATGATCACGGGTCATAGTCATAATCATGAGTTGATACATCAAAACCAAGATGAATATCTCGGACAGTTCTCAGTTTTCTAATTAGTATATACCTAATATTGTACAAATTCCTCTATGTGACGATTGCCTGAAATATTTCGCTAGTTACGACGTATCTTTAATAATAAATAAAATTAAATCATCGCATCAATTACTCACCATCGGGCAGAGGATAACCAATATGCCGCATAAATATAAAAAAGGTATACCAGACCAACATGCAAACATGTTTCAGGGAGAATGTAGCAAACATTCTCTTAAAAAAACTTGATGCCTCTTGTATCTTATTACATACAACAACAGCACTAAAAAGGTTTACCCTGTAATGCAGGCCCGCGTGTAATACAACTGGAGGGGGCAAAACAATTTCCTGAACAATTTCACTCCCCCCCCCCTTCTCACAATTTGCGGTGGTGGAAAAAATGGCTCTCCCTTATTTACCCTCCGAGAACAACGCAGGGCCCAGCTATATCGGGACGGTGCAGATATTTCTAAAGGGGTTTTTAAAATAAAACAAATTTTCGGATTAAACTCGCGTGTATGTGTTTTAATAGACTTTTTTTAAGTTACTAACAAACAACATTATGTTTCACTAAATATTTGTCTTTATGGGTCTACACTGGGCGTTATTAGGAGTAGCAAATTACATAGCTACTTACTGCCTTTTTAGTGTAATGGAACGCGAAAGTCTAAAATCTAACATTATGTTTCCTAAGAAAACTCACTTCCGATTTTATTTCGAAAGGCTATTGAATGATTGTTGACCATCTAAACATAAAAAAAAATTACGCTTCTTTCTTCAACGTACAAACTTCCTTCTAGTATTCAATTCAACCTTCAATTTGTATTTTAGTAAAACATGAAATGGTTACACAAACGAAATAAAATTTCGTCATGGCGGGACACCAAATAATATCACACATAATTTTTAAGATATCTGTACCGGATAAACAATTGTTCTATTACATCTATTCTAATTAACTAGCCAGCTGTGATTCTTTTGTTCGTTTCGAGCATTTATTTTCATTTAACAAACAATACTTAATGTATTTAGTTCGTAGGCCGTTGTACTTGCAACGGCAGGTCTGTAGCAGTACCATGAGTTAACTATCGAAAACATACGTACGTTAAAAACCTATCGAATTGTTTTTTTCATACTACTGTTTTTAGTTCTTAGCGTTAGGTACCGCTGGAGGCGCTGTACATTTTTTCATAGATATTTTTTACATAGGCGATATCGAGGGTTATCTATTGTTTGCCCGAAAGATATATGCCATAATATTCATATGCCCGAATTTCATTTGCCATAATTTCATTTGCCCGAATGTTATGTTTGCCATAAAATACAAATGACATAATTTTAATTGCCCGAAAATCAGATTCCATAATGATTCGAATGCCATACGTATTGTTATCCATATTTTTAATTGCACAATATTATGCAACAGAATTTTTTAAGCGCCATACTCCTAACGCCAAATATTTGTCCTAAAAAGCGATTGGTTTCTGGCACTTCGCCGGCCGCTGCGGCGATCGTCGCTTCGCTCGCTCGGCTCGTGCGTTGTCTTTCATGTTTCTAACCTAACCTAACCTATTTTTTTTATCATTTTTTTAACCTATTTTACAAGCTTTTTCGGTGGGAAATGATGTAATGGCACGGAAACAACGTTTCTAACACGTAACTAATAAAGTAAACAATGAGTATGACATATATGGCGTTTGAAAATTCTGTTGCATAAATTATTGCAATTAAAATATGGATAACAATACGTATGGCATTCGAATCATTATGGAATCTGATGTTCGGGCAGTTAAAATTATGTCACTTGTATTTTATGGCAAACATAACATTCGGGCAAATGAAATTATGGCAAATGAAATTCGGGCATTTGAATATTATGGCAAATGAAATTCGGGCAACTGAAATTATGGCAAGTGGGGGTATACCGATATCGAGTCTGTCACTTTTAAACTCATGGTAGAGCTACTGAACCGGGCCCTGGGCGCTGTTGTTCGCTTGCACGGAGAGCACTGTGCTGTGACTTGGATTAATCGCTAATTTGTTTATCGGATCGCAAACCCTAGTTATGAAGTTTAAGCCCGTGTAAAAACAGCGGTATTGCTAAACAAAACAGGTGAACTCAGATATGTCTGCGAATCCAGCTCTGTGACTGATCACCACATAGCATAAAATAAAGTCGGTTTCTCTGTGCCTATATACCTATATTTGCTTTAATCTAAAACGCAACGAATTTTGATATGGTTTTTTTAATAGATAGTGATCTTGAATCCCTAGGCTTTTATGTAAAATTTTGCCAAAGCGTGGGCAGGACACAAGTATAATAATATGTGAAAGCACCAAAATCAGGTAGATTGGACGTACGTTGGATCCCTTAATCAAGTAGCACGGGTTTAAGGAGGTGCAAAATGCGGATAATCTATATGAAATTCTCAAGAGAATGACACTATGTGTAAATATCATTCTAGTAATCAGTAAGGCCGAGAAAAATACTGCAGTTGTATTTCAGCCGTCCACCAACTTTCGCAATATTCAAACTGTTCGCTAACTTACTTTGTTTATTCCTGACTACCTCTCACAGAGTTCATAAAGTGTCAGTTCCTATTGCATCCTCTTCAAAAGTTCTCCGGAAACAAGAGATTTCTTTTTATTTGTCTTCTTCAATGCTTTCACTCCAGTCCTCTTTGAGAAGTCCCTTATGGCAATATGAATGCGAATCTTTTTGTGCGACAAACTTTGACCTTGACAACGCTATAAATTACTTTAGCAGAAACATAGCGAATATGTTTGTCATGTCACTCGTAGATATAATGATACGTTCATGCTGGTGCGTGCCATCGCGCCTGATTACCGCTTTTTCTCCGTTGTTTTGTTCTGTAATTGTTGCTTTTATCCGTCACTCAAAGGTTTTGTCAGAATACCAGCATTATAGGGATCGCTATTACCAAGTGTCGAAGCGGAAACATTTCAGCAAGGAGTGTATTTATAAAAAAATAAATATCTGGGACATTTCCACTTATAGTCACCTGACCCCAACTAAGCAGAGCTTGTACTATGGGCGTCAGAGATCAGTCTCTGACATACATAAAAGAATACATACTTAAATACATAATCACACCCATACACAGAACAAACACCGATGTTCATCACACAAATATTTGTCTCGAGTGGGAATCGAACCCACGACTCTTGGAACTGCAAGTTAGGATCACTAACCTAACCTAACTAGTCAGCCATTTGGATAGGTACTTTTGTGCAATATGGAGTATTGCTATTTGAACTTTTTTACATATCTATCGGTTAACCGCAAAGATTAAGTCTCACACTTTATCCGCGCTCCATGTATATGTAATATCTGCATGAAAAGAAATATTTAAGAGTCCTATATTTAAGTAAACATTTTCAAAGCTCCTACCCATCCAATCGTGGAATATTTATACCACTTTATCGTTGACTAAAGAAAACGAACGTTGAAACAAATTTTCTATTTCAAATTATATCTCCCGTGTCGCCGAGTCTGCAAAGTTAGAAGTTCGCGTTGCACTATTGCACCCAGTTTAAAAGTACTTTAACTGGAGACAAGAAATATCCCTCTTATTTATTCCTGTTCTTTCATTTCTACTTTTGAAGATCCTTGGAAATGGGAATGATAAAACTCTGGGCAATGTGTTCCTTTCAACGGGAAATGGGAGTTTTTCTTTTAGTAACGCTGCTCAAAATTTGAGAAATTGTGACGTCGCCCATGCGGGCGTATACATTTGAAACACACAACACAATTTAAAAAAAAAATGTTTACGACTACAAAGTCGTGTCACATTTAGCCGTATCTACTTGCAGAGTATGGAGTGCAGGAATGTATATGTAACCGTGGAGGTAGAGTATATTTTAGTACCTCAATACAAAACTACTGGTATTTCGCAGTAATGTTACACACCCAGGAAGGTGCCCTAAGACAAAATCCTTATTCATTTATTGACACGTCACCGTACGGAATTCGAACACTGTTCGGTTCGTACTTAGCCAGTTTTTATTAAATATCGCATTCATTCGTCTCTTGAGAGGCTGCAGTCTCCAAGTTCTAGTAAAATTGCGCTGTATCGAGCTCCGATGAGTAGTTATTGTCAAAGCACTCGACAGGTTCCTTTGAAATATATCCTTTGAGGAAGCAGTTCAAAAGATTTGTTATGTTTTTTAAGAGTAGTTAAAATTCTAATAGGATTATTTCTGAACAAAGAAAATATTTTCTGTTTAAAAAAATTATTATACTTATCTACTATTGTCTATGTGTCCATTTTCACAAATAAATACACGGACAAACAAATAATTATGTATATGTAATATGTTTAATATTATGAATAAACATGCGTGCCGTTAATTTACGTCTAAACAAAAATGCGATTGTTAAGAAACCTGTACGCTGAACATTCGCCTTAACTCATCAAAAATTGTTAAGTCAATACAATATTCGGGGTTGTTTGAGGACAGAGCCCGCATGGCGCTTGTTCCCAAGTCTTACGGCGATCCGCCGAGTGCGCGAGTCCTCATTAAACTTTGGCGGCCTACCCATGTTCGTTTTGATACGTTCATGTACAAAAACACTCATGCATGTATATAAATATGTTACTATCACAATATTTACACCAAGTGACTTTTATGAATAGATCACATACATTGATTTGATCCCGAGATAAATAGCTTAAGCACAACATTAATAACATCAGTTCATTCAAACATTGTTTACATACGATTTTAGACATAATATGTACTATTAGTATGATAAAAACGATATATTTTGGGTCTACAGTACGTCAGACAGTAAGTTTGTAGCTTTGTATTTGATTCTCTGTTTATCGCGTTAACATATAGATTTTTACAGAATGTGAAGTAAAATAAAAAAGAAACTCACTCACGTTATCAGAAAACATTTGTCTCGAGTGGAAATCGACATTCGACTCTTGTCACAAGAGATATTAGCAAAAGATTTTACAACGTCAAAATCTCATTTGCAGATTATGAAAAAATATAACAAAATGAAGCCATTCAAAATATATCGAGTGAGTGCAGAATCGAAGCCAATACAATCGGATCGCGAACGAACCGTATTGAAACTTTGAAAGACACTTCGCATAGCGGAATTTGCACAAAACACCCTTTGCCTAGGTCTATTACGAGACTGCAGCGGAGCCCGAGATCAAAGTTATTCTGTTAGAGATAGAGATGTTCACAATCGATCTGCTTCAGTGAAAGAATCGAGGCTACTTAAAGTAAAACGGCCATGTGTCCATCTATAATAGAAAATCACGTTTGTTGTATGTATTTATTAATATCTATTATTATTAAGACCGAGTAAAATTGCTTAAAAATTACGTTTTTTGTATCGGGGCCTCCCTTTAATTTTCTGTTACTAATAATTTTTTTAAAGGTTTTCATCATATTTTTTTTTTATTATTTTTTTGTAGGTGTTATAGCGGCAACGGTAATACATCATTTGTGAAAATTTCAGCTTTCTAGCTATCACGGTTTATGAGATACAGCTTAGAGGCAGACAGACAGAGTGACGGCAGAGGCTTAGTAATAGTGGTAATAGGATCCCCTTTTTACCTTTTAGGTACGGAACCCTAAAAATGCTTCAAAAGCCAATATGGACGAAATGCATAATAGGATTTGTATTAATAAGTAGTAATCTTCCGATTCGCTTAATTGGTGGTGGCGCCTGATCTTGCAATGCAACATTTGTTATGTCGGATTGCCGTCCTACCGAACTTCGAGAGTGAGAGATGTTGAGCACAGAGAGTAGTTCGTTCGCGGCCACACTTACTAACTACTACTACTACTAAGGCGTCCGATCGATTTCAGTCATGGTGGCCGATGTCAATTGAGATCAGCCAAGTGGGCAGGACATATTATAGTGCACAAGTGTGCGCGCAAACACAAGTGAACTCTCTATTCCCTTACTCTCATAGTTCGGTGAGACGGCAATCCGACATGACCGATGAGAGATCGGGCGCAGGACCACCGGCTTAACGTGCTTTCCGAGGCACGGGCGTTCAACCGCCAACTTCCTAACTCCGGGCTGAGTAATTTCATTACAGAAAAACTCACACAAATTTTGCCCGACCCCGGACTCGAACCGGGGACCTCTCGGTCCTAAAGCAGCACTTGCTACCAATAGACCAACGAGGCAGTTAAACCACAGCAGCGGCCATACTTATGCACTTTAACAATATTTCTACGCACTTCCTTGAAATTGTTCGAACTCCATATTACCTGGTCGTTGTGGCCGATCCTTTATCAATGTTTGGTTAAACTTTAATATATAAGTCCCGGCCGAAGCCAATGTTTTCCCGAGCAACCTGTATTAGTTGGCAATCTACAAGAGGCCGGTGTGAAGTACTGAGCTCACAAGCACATATATTCCGCTAATTTAATAACTCGTTTAAAACAATCGCGTTACTCACGAACTTGAGTTAGTTTCGTTACTTTTTTTCGCATATATGTACCATTTTTAACTAATTATACATATATATTTAACCCGTTCATATTTCACGTTTGCATATATCAGAATAAAACCTTTTGTGTTTAATTGCGATGAAATGTTTATATTTTACAATATTCAGGACTAAAAATACGCATTGTTATATTTTCCAATGGCTTTTTCTGTTCTTCTTCATTACAAATACATGTTATTTTTTTCAATAACTATTTTTAGTAGCAGTCCAACGCTATTTAGGTACTGACAAGATAGGAAGTTGGCGGTGTTCCACCTCCTGTCCCGGAAATCACGTTAAGCCGTTGAACCAGCACTTCACTAACGGATTAGGGATCGTGTTATTTATTTATTTGCAATCACATGGTTTACAATGATGGTAACAAATTATTTAGTACATGTTGAATAATTGTTGATGTTGATGATGATGATGTAAGAAGCGAAAGTGGTGTGCCAGGATCGTAGCACATGGCAGGAAGTGATATCTGCCTACCCCTCTGGGAAAAAGGCGTGATTTTATATATGTATGTATGTATGTATGATGATGATTCGTATCAGCGAATTCTACTACAATACTAGGATTGCATTTCAATTGTTATAGAGTTCTTCAAAATGAGGGCTAGTGGGCCCAATACGCGAGGCGAGGTGAGGGCCAAAAGGTGTGTGTTGACTTAGGGCGACAGACTAAGGGCGTGCCGCGGGTTCACGTATGACTGGATAAATCCCGCATAATCCGGATTTTACTGCCTATAACCGGATTCCGTACATAACCTGTGATGCTTACACTAGTGTCTGCTTGACTAGTTGACACGTACCTGAATCAGGTTTTTATTCTTCTGACGGATACAAGTGGTAAACACTTCGGAAAGCTGTGAAACCGAAACAAATGTGTGACAAATCGAAGGCGATATCTACGGTCCCCACCAGCAATCGACAAGTACATATTTTATACGATTGATATTTCTATTTTTGTTCGCGTGTTAGTGTCCAAACACGTGTTTAGCACTGAATCAGATGTTTTATTTATATTTATTAATACTTTTAAATATGTAAGACAGTTCATAAACCGAACTTAATTGTATGATCGCCATAATTATCCTCCTGAAGCTTTCCTAAATAAGATACAAATGACATTCTATACGATTCTAAAAGATACCAATTTCGCCTCATGACTTTAATTTTGCAGAGCTTTCATGCCTCCATGTTTAGACTTTAATATAAAACTGATATAATCGTTGCTTACGACAACATTTTCCCGCAAAAGTAATTATCGAAGAGAAATTTATTCGAAGCGACATTCCCCAAGATGGCAGTCGGAGATATTAAAAAATATTATTAAAAACTTGGGATTTGCAGATCTCCATTTGGTGAGAAAGGGCGGGAAGTGAAGCAATTTCGTTGTATTTGTACATTAAATGACGTACGATATTATGTAAAATACATAATTACACTTATATTGTAACCAACCATATCATATTAATAATATATAATGTGATAATGTGATCATTAATTTTTACTAAGCAAAGCCAAGCATTGTAGATATTAAAAATATCTACAATTTCTGTTCGAATCAGTGTGATGTCTCGTACTAAAACTTGTCACTAACTAGTTTAATTTCAACTAGTCCTTTTTACAGTTAATTAATGATACCTAGGTACTCGTGGAATCCTGACTCGCAACTTTTGCGCCACGAAAAAAATATCTAGAAAGTTTGAAAATCAAACCCTAACGATGTAAAAAAGTTTCAAATTACGTACATGCAAATGAAAGGCCAAATTCGGCTCAGACGGCATTAGACAGGATTAGCGGTATCATTTTCATCGCAGACAAAAGTTGATTTAAAAATAAATTGCGTTTTAAAGTCAATGAAGTTTTTCTTGAATTCAGCAAATTTTAGAGGCAAGGGAAGTTATTATAATGAATTAGCAATCAATTGATCTTTATGCGTTTTCTTCCAATAAATGCAATGCCTTGGAGTCGAGAACAGTGATTTATTTGGAAGTTAATATCAAACCTACACGGATATGCATATGTTATGCAAGTTTGTTTATAATATCTTTGTGTACTAGTTTTAAGGTTTTTTTTTAAATAAACATATTATTATTATTATATTATTATTGTTAAAAAACACCAAGCGGCGATTCACTCAAACCCAGAGCCACAACATCAAATTATTGTGGATCAAACAAACACACATACCATTTCAATATTAAAAATGTATATTTCCGCGGAAACAGATGTTTTCGGCCTTTTTCATTAGCGGCGGGTTAATTTGAAGACGGAATAGCGCCTGGGCAACGTAATACGTGATAAAACCTTTTTAGTCTCTGTCAAATGAAAAATTAAAATGGCGGCTTTAAAAAATGGCTGCTGATCCAGGGCCGGATTCAGAGTTTAATTCAAAGCTAGGGCACTGTTATTAACAGGTATTACAGATATAACATCTCATTTTTGGAGGATACGGAAGGTGATTGGCTATCTATTTTTATAGGTACAAGTAGGTAAGCCAATAGTTGTTACGTTATCATAAATTATATTCATTACATCACACTACTCTTTTTATTTGTGGTATTATAATCATTGGTAATACTACTGTTCGTATCATAGGTAGGTACTTTACAACTTTGTTTGGCATAATTATAATTTTCCCCAATAGTCCCCCTAAATTACGGCTCTGCCCGGGCTTATGGCCAGTGTTTGCTGAATGGAGTAGGGGAGGGTTTTACAGTGTACTGTAATTTTGTTATAATCTGTACTAAATATTACCATTTTTGTGTACACCACATTGTGGATTTTAAAGCCTTTAACTAAATTGTTTTATTCTCATTTTTAAATCTTGCATGAAAAATATGTCATCTTACCTCCACACGTTTCTCGGAAGTCAGGACAACAGTCTCCCAGCTTCAGGCACGCATGGTCGCAGTAGCATGGCTTGTCAGTCAAGTCTTCAATGATGGCGTTGGAGTGTGCTTTCTGCACTACGCAGGAACTGTCCCGCCCAGGACAGCAAAGGCTTGCGTCCCTACAGTAGTTCGCCCCGCAGTGCCCGGCCAGACATACCGCACTCGCGAAACACAACCAATAACGAAGCATTTTAATGTCTATTGAAGCTTCACTTTTTTATTTTGCAAATAAGTTAAAAAAAACAACGTACGATTCCCTGGCCAGTTCTCGAATGTCCAATGCCATTAACTTAAACAAGGTAGTTTTAAAAAAGCAAAACGTAAAAGGGTAAAGCACTGGCTGGTTAAAAGTTAAAAAGAAGTCCGCCTTTTATGCCTTTTCAGATTTTCGTAAATGGAATCGAGTTTGGTCGGGTGTCATTCCGAATTTAAAGCTTGCTGCACGTTCTGAAACAAAAGAAAAAGCTTTTTCAGCGGCGAGTCATGCAAAAAAACGACTTGGGCAATCAATCAAAACCGTTAGAAATGTATTTTATCTATCTACACAATAAAGTTATAAGACCTTGTATGTTTAATACACCATTTATACGACATCATTACGGAATCAAATTTGAATAATGTATTTAAATAAATAAAAAAATATCGACATTTACAATTTTAAAATTTAAAAAAATTGTCTTAAAACATCAAACACTTGTTTTATACTTATAATCTCCTCCTTCTTTTTGTATAAAAATAATCACATAGCACTCCTTATAAATAATACAAAATCAATAACAAACGAGCCTGATTGCCTCCTGTGAGGTTTGAACTCACGACCCCTGGTTTACGAGACCAGTGCTCTACCACTGAGCTAAAGAGGCGGTATGCGTGTGAGCGAAATTTCGCAACATGATCCGTGGATTATAATATAATAATATCTCTAAAGTTTTATATCAATAATAATTATTACATATACAACGTACCATATTATTATATGAACGTAAATTGTATGAATAAAATATAATAATAAAAACATTACTTCATACAATAAAGGTATCATGTTTGTTATCTGACGTAGCCAAAGGAAACAAAGCGGGTACCTAGTAAAAAAAATATTTAATTTCGGACCAATTCGGCAACACAACCGCGTTTTAAATTAAATAAATCCTCCTGCTGTTATTTTATCTACAATTTAAATCATCAAATAGTAAATGCGTGTAGAGTGCATTTATATAAATATTATTATTATAAATTGTGAAACAGGTAAATATGTATTGAAATTAATTGTTTTTTTTACGCTTATAAAAACGCTTTTTAATATTAGATTATAGAAGGTTTTGTGATGTTCCCCTTTTGAAATTAAACCAGATATATATATAGGTGCAACGTACACATGTCGTCACAAATCATTATCTACGACACATTAAGGTTTAGGTGCCGATAACTAAAGTAGCTGGGTTCAATAACTGGTGAACGACCTTAGGCCGATGAACTATGATTATGTGCCTATTAGTGGACAAATTGGGATGTGTTCCGGGGAGAAGATAAGATACTGCTATCCTATTAAAAATATCAAATGTGCTCAATCATTTAGAAACACTGGGAATATATAGGAAACTGAAAATGTCCGGGATATCTACTATGTTGTTTTGTTTTAATGAGTTTCCGATATTTGGGCACTGTTGCAAGCGATATGATCCCGGGTGAACTCAACCGGGAATATAGTTCTTCAGAAAATATGTTAAGAAAGTCTTTTGACTGGAAGCAAAGATTCCAAATCGTGTATTCGTCTACCAATTACAACAAGGTAACACTCAGTAAACTTTTTAAAATGGCAGACAACTACCCATAATGCGTTTGAAATAAGGTTTTTATTAATTATCTCATCCTATTATTTGCCTTCCCCATCTAAATATCCATTTAAAACGGTGCCCAATTCCCGACACTGACCTCTCTGTGCCTTGTTCAGTTCAAAACACACAGGTTCGCTAATAAAGTACGAATAGCGAAACAATCCGCATTAATTACTGCTAAGGAGAAGTTGTATTTCTGCTCTGTTCGGTAGGAACTAGAAATTAAACCCTTCCGTTATTAACTACACTAAAGGACGGCCTACAGTAGTAAGAACGAAATAGATTAGAATAGTCTAGCTATAATGATAATATAAGTTTATGAACCTATTTCTATTAATTTGTAATCACGTGCAGTATTGGAAATTAAATTTTTTTAAGTGCTAAAGCTTGCACTAGCTGTTCTAATATTTAGAAAAACGGAAAAAATTCAACTGCCTCACCGCGGCCCGGGGATTCGAACACCCGTCCTTCCGGGAATCGCGCCCAGACGTGCATTACCATCACACCAGACCATGTCCATGGTCTGGTGTGATGGTAATGCACGATGGTAATCCCCGGGCCGCGGTGAGGCAGTTGAATTTTTTCCGTTTTTCTAAATATTAGAACGTGCAGTATTATCGCCCTAGTTTAGGTTAGGCCCGTACCCCAGCAGTGCATATACTTATTTTGACAATATGATAAAACTGTTAACTTATTCGTAAATTTACTCAGTATTGGCACAGACTTGCCTTTTGACTGACAGTTTAAAAAATACTTAGTTCAAAACGAATACTATGCACGCACGTACTTATATAAATATTTACCACAAGACAAACGCAAGGGGATAATAAGTTTGTACACATGAGCACAAATATAAGTGACCAAAAGGTTCTGCCGTTCAGCATAATGATACAATATGGCCACAATTTGAACGGCACAGCGCTGTAGTATTCTGAATCCTTACACTGAATTCGGACTTACAAGTGATGTAACTTTATACTGGAACTAAATCTGTGCGCTAGCAAGGTCCGCCTCTAAAGCTATCCAACAGAAATATATCTAAATTTAGAGGTAATACAAGCAAATAGTTTCGAGATGACATTATATTACCGGTCCCGGGGACCTTCACGAGAAGAGGAATTACGGAGGCAAATAGGCTATTTTCGTACAATTTGTGGTTAAAACGATATAAGCAAGAGCAAGTGCAACATTCCTAATTTTCATTTCACTATTCCGGAACGAAAATTAGGTATGTAGAATAGGTTCCCCTTTGATGTGCGCCAAAGCTTTTAATATTATTAACGCAGAAGCCTTTTTACTAAACGCGTTGCTATCTTTGCTTTACAGGTTTCAGGGCCGTCCCGCGCCCGGGTGCACCGCACCCCTTGCACCCCTTGGTAAAGACGGCCCTGATAGGTATTTATTAAATATTAGTCTTTATGGGTCTACACGCGTTATTAGGAGTAGCAAATTACATAGCTACTTACTGCACGACGGCGTGTAGACCCAAAAAGACTAATATTTAGTGTAATGAAACGCGAAAGTCTAAAATCTTAGGTATTTATTAGATATACTTTTATTGGCCTGAATTAAAAATAATTTAAGCTTTGGATGAACATGTCAGTGCCAGTTACAAAATGAATTATTCGGTTCGCTAACCCTATATTAATAACTAGCGGCCGCCCGCGACTTTGTCCGCGTATTAATGGGTTTTAGTATCAATGATAATTATATTAAAATAGCCAGCTACCTCCATACCACGTTTTATAAAAATCTATAAACGTAAAAAGTAGCCTATATGTTATTCCGGAGTGCCAGCTACCATCATACCAAATTTCATGAAAATTGTTTCAGAAGTTTGAGCGTGAAAGAGTAACAAACATCCATACATCCATACTTACAAACTTTTCACGTTTATAATATTAGTAAGGATATGCCTATTCTAATGATAATCAAGAATCTTTCTTGGCTTGACGATCCACACTCAATCCAAGCGCCTAGACCATCCAGAAACTACACTAATCCAGATCGTAATTAAACCGTGATTGTGCGGTGTCTCAGACAGACGTCGCTATCACAGGAATAACATTTAAACCGGGGCCGTTTATCATTAGTGACGTAACCTGTTAAGTCTCCGGATAGGTATACATTGACCTTAACCATAGGTTAAAATATGTTATTAAATAAATATGATTTAACTGACCAAAAACTTTCTGTTCCGAATGTGTTTTATTTTGGACTAATCATTCAATCTATACTATACTATATAATTTATAATTCAAATTATAAAGCTTTGTTTGTTTGAACGTGCTAATCTCAGGAACTAATGGTTAGAAATGAAAAAAAAATTGTACTGGATACACCATTTATTTATTTATTTGTTTATTCAAAATCCACAGCTCTTAAATAAAAATTACAGCTAATCTTCTAAATCATAAAGCAAATGACGGATTGTATATATGTTATAGGCAATGTGTATAATCCGGTATTGTATAGATTACCTAGGTATTCTATACAATGCCTAAAACGTTCAGGCAATGTGTATAATACGATTAATTTCACACAGTGCCTAGGTATTGTATAAAATGCCCGATGTGCATCAGGTAATGTGTATAATGAACGACCACGGGTAGGACCTTAAACATTTTTATTTATTTATTATTCAGACAGAGTTAATCAACCTTAACCTCGGTATATTTTGAATATTATGTTATTGCTCTGCGTCGTAGAAGGGTTAGGTAGCATTGGTTTTGAGTCCGTCCATAAATGGTCCATCCGTCCATCTGTCACCAGCCTTTAACTCAAGAACAGTTATATCTAGATATGTTGTTGCAATTTGTTGATCATATTGTATACACTAGCTGTGCCCGCGACTTCGTTCGCGTGAACTACAGATATTACGTATAAAAGGTTTTTCCCAATTCCTCCTATTACCTATTTAGAATTTTTGCGTTGCAAGTAAGCTTTTCGTTTATTAAGGTACATGACAAATTTCAATCACCTTTCTTTTGCGGTTTAGATTTTTCATACAAAAAGTTTCCTGCTAACTCCCGTTCCCGTAAGAATTTTTAAATATCCTGTTCCAACTACAATTAAGTTAACTATGGTTCCTGCATGCCAAATTTAAAGCATCTAACTTGAGTGGTTTAGATTTTTCAAACAAATAGATTATCCCGCTGATTCCCGTTCCCGCAAGAATTTCGGGAACTAATTTCTTAGTGCACCTCTACGGTACCTTAGCTACATATTTCCAAAAATCAAGTGCCTACGTTAAGCCGTTTAGGCTGTGCGTCGATATGTCAGCCAGTCAGTCAATTTCTCCTTTTATATTATATATAATATATATTAGATGTTACCGGACAAACCCGATTTCAGGACAAACTCGTTTGGCCTTGGATAAACTATGTAGTACTTGCGAGTTTAGGACTTCCTGGCAAAAACGGAGTTAAAAAAAAAAAAGAGACGACCCATATTATACCTGTGACGGAAAAACTAGTTTAGCTTAGGCCAAACTAGAACTCCTATGTGACAAACGCTCAATACGCAAAAAACACGGCATACCAACCGATAAAATGCAATATAATTAATCAGCGCTATCTGCTTGTGACAGCTAAAATTAGGATAAGCTCTCAAAAGATCAGTAGGTACCTATCTAACTAACCAAATTACGGAGAAGACAAATCGATTAAATACATTACCTAAGCTTCAACCGGCATTCTATACAATGCCTAGGTATTCTATACATTTCCTAGGTAAAGTTTGAAATACTTCAAACATTGAGTATCATTTCATACATTGCCTAAGCAACCTCGGCATTCTATACATTTCCTAGGCATTGTATAGAATGCCTGCATTATACACATTGCCTATAACATATACATAGTTTTAAGTTATATTAGGCTATTTATCGAGGAAGGCTTCACACTATATAACATCAGGCTGCGATCA
Organism: Maruca vitrata; assembly: GCA_039566165.1. NCBI lineage: Eukaryota > Metazoa > Arthropoda > Insecta > Lepidoptera > Crambidae > Maruca > Maruca vitrata. The sequence continues at coordinate 10,687,367 of CM076933.1, read as the reverse complement.
ATAGGAGCAAAGATACAATCGAAGTCGTTGGCACACCTAGTCTAAAATATGAAGTCAATACCTATAACAATCAATCATTAAATTAATTTGATATTTCCTGTCAAAACTATTAGTTATGTAGGGTATAAACAGGTAAATGGATATATGTTATTATGGATAAGGTAGTATAAGTAGGTAAGTGTTTAATATCGATCTCTCTAATGACAAACACTCACTTGGCTGATTACTTAGTTAATAAGCAAACACAAATGTCAAATTCTCGTATTAAACCAGTAGCAGCTCTCAACTCCTAATTCAATTGCACGTAGGCGCCCATTTAAGGTACGGAAAATAAACTTCGTTAATAATAGGTGCTTACAAATTGGATACGAGATCGCAACTTGCTCAAGATATGCGTTCGACGGGGCCCTGAATTATTAATCAAAACATTACCAACTTTCAGATGGTTTGATTTGGTCTAATCTACAGAATGTGATGGTATTACCGTCACGTCTCTTGATATATAACTTAGGTACATACTCGCAGTCTTGTATTAAGCGTTACTTGTATTGAGCACTTATAGGTCGAACGAGAGCTTTCAAGATGAATAAAATTAAAAATACATTTAATTTATAAAACCGAAATACTTAATTATTACACATCGCACGCGTAAAATAAAATCAAACTGTAACCCGAGAAGTTAAAAGTTTAAATGGCATTTTCAATAATTTAGCATAGGTTAGTTCTTTAGAAAGCATTTTTTTTCTAACCGACATACGATGTTGGCTTGGAGTAACCTCGTCATCATCGCCGGACTTGCGGGGGAGCGGATGGCTCTCACCCATATACTCGTAGATGTAAGCTTACCAATGAGCCGCCCTCGCTTGGCCTGGGGTATATTATACATAAAAACCTTCCTCTTAAATCCCTCTATCTTTTAATAAAACCGCATCAAAACCCGTTCTATGTTCTACATAATTATACAGTACTAGCTTTCCACCCGTGACTTCGTCCGCGTAGAGACGTTTAACGGGTCAAACATTACTTCCTTATAGCACAGTCGTTTAAAAAGTAGCCTATAACCTTTCCTAGGCTCTGGACTACATCTGTACCAAATTTCATTTAAATCGGTCCAGTACTCTATGCGTGAAAACGTAACAGACAGACAGACAGAGTTACTTTCGGATTTATAATAATATATTAGTAAGGAAGTAAGGATTTCTTTCTCTCGCTGCGCGTGTGAACTTGGGCCACGAGCCAAAACCAACAGAGCGTGGTAGCGTCTTAAAGTCGCTACATAATAACACAAGTTAGGCCGGAACTCGGAGACGTAAAGTATATTACACTTCATTAAGCAATAATAAACGCGAGGAGAACTCACTTGTTACGCCTGTCGGGGTTTAGGGGCATGGAATAGCCTACCTACTAAGGTAATCAAATGTTATCCATTTTGATCTGTACACTAGATGTAGAATGGTGAGGCTGTTTTCTCATTAGGTCTACACATTGTTAATTTTTGCACGCAAAAATTGGTGAAATGTTCTGATTTGTAAAAATAAATAATAAATAAAGTTTATGGACATAAAACATTGAACAAAGTAATGACGAAACCCTGATTCCTGTGTCAGGTGTCCTGTAGTACAGTAATCAGTGCTCACTCCCTCTTCTGTTTAAAAAATGTAACACCTTGAAGGTTCCCGAAACAACCGACTGACGCGATGGCTGATTTGGTAGCGCCTTGATTTAGTGTGGTATTGAGTTGTGGGCTCCATCCACACCCGGGACAAATATTTGTGTCAGAGAGATGTGAGAGAAATGCGTTTGGGCGTGAGTTATTTATCTACATATTAGTACTTATGTATGAGTGAGTATGTATATTTGTCTATATTTCTTGCGCGTGTATAAGTTTTTAGGAGCTACTAGTGAAGCCTTCGCTTCGCTTCGGCTGAATTTTACACAACCTTCCTCTTGAATCCCTCTATCAATTAAAACCGCATCAAAATCCGTTGCGTAGTTTCAAAGATGTAAACATACTTACATAGGGATATAGGGAGAGAGAAAGCGACTTTGATTTATAAATACTATGCAGTGATAATCTTTCCTGTGTTATCCATAGATTTGGTCCCGTTGTCGAAATCAATGGGACAAAATTACGTAAATTCTAATTCTATCTCTTTAGATGATCCACTTAATGCGCTGCATTAAAGTTTAACAGCTCAATAGTAGTTACTAGTTAGTTCCATCGCAGTATCTCGTTCCTCCGATACAAATCTACTGGCAGTGAGGAGAAAACTAGTAATTAATCCTCAACAAAGTTCTCCAGTGGCCGGCCGGCCCGCGCATCTCCTTGTTTCGCCGAATGGTCTAGCGAATAAGTTAAATGGATATTAATAGTTGTATTCTATTCGTTTATTTAAACGCATAGCGCACAATGAGAGTTTTGGTTTTGATTCCGATTTTGTGTTTATTGAGATGTCTTCCACTGTAATTTCTGATACCCGAACACACGCAACTTACCTAGCAGATTATACGACTGTACTGTACTGAATTCTACTTGTAAAACTAAGATATTGTTATAAATAAAAAGATTTGTCTAGGAAAAAATTAGGTGGAATAAAATTAAGCCTAAGTTTAAAAACGTATTGCATCTACAGTGCTGCCGGGGTTCACCCACGCAGTTACTTAGTCTAGACTTTATCGAATTTACTGTAGTAGTCTGTAGTGCCACATCACAGTCTACCTCAAGACCAAAGTTTAGGTTCTGTATGCGAGGGACTAAAGCTCGGATCGATGCGCATCTTCAGTTTAGTTAAGTATTCAAGCAGTCACCAGCTTACCTGGGCAGACCAATATAGAGTTTCATTACAATATACCATTCGCTACGTATTCGATGCGTCGAAGCGCTTTTGGTCGAAATGGAACGCTTCAGATAGTCAGAGGGTTGGGGTGGACATTTTATTCAATTCTAATTTCAGCTCAGTTTAAAGCAATTGGTAGAACAACGCGTGTTTTTTATGATGGCTCGATGGTCTGACCTGGTGGAAGCTGCAACTAGGCTTAATGTACCGGCTGCCCTGCGCCAAGCTGAGGACAGAGAGGTGTGGAAACAGATCGTCAGCGCTTCGGTAACACACCTTTCATGAAGACACGAACTTCAGAAATGAAGAAATCGACTAAGAAGATGAGTTTTCAACATCAACGCCACATTATAATAACGAAGTATCCATACGTAGTGTCTACTATTCTGCTTACTCGATTATTTAATTCACGCATTTTTAAAAAAGCATGAAAATTATACTTGTTTACTAATGGCTACCGTACAAGTTTTAATCTAGATGTCATTGTTATTGTTGTAGAAGAATCGGAATAACATCGCAGCTACGCTCCTTTTCATCGGAATGCTTACCTCAAACCATTGGGAGTATTAGGTATAACATAAATAAGAAATTGGTGCACTTTTTTATCAGAACTTGTGTTAAGCACGTGGTTTGGCTCTCCGACTAGGAGCAAACAGTAAAGCTGAATTTTACTTTAGAGCAAAATAAATTTTAACGCTTCGGTCGCCGGTTCGGAACCGGTTTTTGCACAAACGGTTAGCGGCGGCTTCGGCAAACACCGGGCTTACCGGAATTAATTGCATCGCATGTGCAATGTGCAGATTTCCCGGGGAAATCCCGTTGGAATTTTTGGGGAAGAAAAAATGTGATTTAAAGCTTTGTTGTGGTAACTGGGAGTTTAAACGAGGCGGCTTAGCGCCCAATCAGTACTACCCAACAAAACGAAGTTGTGTCGCGCAAAACGAGGTAGCGTTTTATGTATTTAAATTTTTGAATGTAAATCAAATGTATTTCTCATCAAACACCCTTTATGTTTAACTAGCGACCCTCGCCCTCGTTTCTCTTCCAGGGATATTAAACATATAAAGCTTCCTCTCGAATCACTCTATCTATTTAAAAAAAAACGCATCTATATCCGTTGTGTTTCATAAAGATCTCACCATACATAGGGCTAAACACAGACAGTGGAAGCATCATTGTTTTATACTATGTTTTATGAACTCTGTACACTGTAAATGAATAGTATATAATATACTAGTGACCCGCCCTCGCTTCGCTTCGGGTAAATTTTACATACAAACCTTCCTTAAGAATCACTCTATCTATTAAAAAAACCGCATCAAAATCCGTTGCGTAGTTTTAAAGATCTAAGCATACATACGGACATACAGCGAAAGCGACTTTGTTTTATACTATGTATTGATGCTGAGTATTGTTGTTTTTTGTATTGTTAAAATTATTTAGTATTAATTCTTATGTACTATTTTTATGCATAGACATATATTTGGATTATGATCTAGCCGATCAATATTGCCTGTATCATAAATGTATATTTTATTGATTGTAATCTGTAATGTGTTTTAATAAATACATAAAATAAAATAAAATAATAGTTAATATGTAATTCCTACAACATAGCAAATCTATATCACATGTCTCACCGTCTCATGCTATCCAGTCAATATTCCAGCTATCCCACAGCCTACCCCCATGAATGCATGGTGTCAACCGGTCATAAAATTAACTAAGCAGGCCCGGGCCGTAAAGCCATCGTAAAGGAGCAACAGGCTAATGGAGGCTCAATAAAACAACCGAAGCCCTTAACGCCCTTCGGCTACAACTACACTGTACTTACACTTATCTGGGGATAAAGATAACTCCGCTTCGGAGAATGGTTTAACCCTTTAGCGGACAGACGCATATGTATACCTACACCCGCCAACATTTAGACCTTAACCACTTCATATAAGGCCCAAAATCAATGATATTTTAACAGCGTGTTTTGTTAGTGTTTTTGTTTTTGATCAATTTGGTTTATAAGGTACTTTACTACGATAGTTTGAAGTGTTTTATCTCTTAAAGTTGTGATTTATTGACCCACTAAAGTAATGGAGGAATGGTTGATTAATTTATTCCGATGTCATCGACTACAGAGTGGAGTTTTAAATTATTTAAGTAAACATGACACTGATGACACACTAAGTATCGAACGAATATATAACATACAAAATCTTGAATTGATAAACGCAAAATACGTGTAAGTACGTATACATATTTCATAAATCGCGATTTTTTATATTTTCTCAAATGGTCAGCTAAATGCAGGGTATAAATAGGCAGGGTTGTGTGTGTGGACAAAAAAAATACTAAACTCTGTCTGTTTCCTAACTGACTACGATGATGGCTTGGAGTAGCCTCGTCATCATCACCGGACTGGCGGGGAGGAGCGGGTGGCTCTCACCCTCACCCCTAATACACACTGACTAACTAGAACACACGCCTACCTCGGCCTCTGTTTAACTGCCTCGTTGGTCTATTGGTAGCAAGTGCTGCGTTAGGACCGAGAGGTCCCCGGTTCGAGTCCGGGTGTCGGGCAAAATTTGTGTGAGTTTTTCAGCCCTCTCAGCCCGGAGTTAAAACACGTTAAGCCGGTGGTCCTGCGCCCGATCTCTCATCGGCCATGTCGGATTGCCATCTCACCGAATTATGAGAGTAAGGAAATAGAGAATGCACTTGTGAATGCGCGCACACTTGTGCACTATAATAAGTCCTGCGCACTTGGCTGATCTCAATTGAGATCGGCCGCCATGGCTGAAATCGGTCAGACGCCTTATAACTACAACACCTTTATGTACATCTCTAAGTTCCCGAGATGTTTTACGAGGCTCTCCATTAGTGCCCGTGACGTCACCTTCACCGGCGGGTTTACGGCCGGGCAATCTCTGCGGGCTGACTTGATTAATTTCACGACCATTTCACAAGAGACATTGTGAAATTCTATTTAGTAAGGTCACGCTCTTATTCCTACCGTTATTAATATCAAATCTCTAATAACTGATTCAATTTATAATTATTGAGCGTAATGTGAATCTTTGTGCATTTCTACATTACTAGGCCGCCCCGCGACTTCGTAAACGTCATGTTTTGGATAATATACTTAGCTTTATGAAGTCCACAAGCTTATGTGTTATTCTGATAAATAACTAAGCTATATTTTAGTGAAGTTTCATCAAAATCCATTCAGTAGTTTAGTCCACACATACAAAACTTTGGCATCTATAATAAAAGTAGGGTAGTGGAATATTTTATTATTATATCAACTTTAAGAACCAATGTATCAACTACTGGATATCCATATCCATAAATAAATTTAAATTAAATAAATAATAGGTACCTGCCATTTGTAATGTGCCCGATATCCCTCCGCCATCTCGGATTGAGATAAAGACTATTTAACCCTCTCCATCGCGCCGGGTTCGATCCCCAGCTGGGACGAACATTAATTGTGTTTGTTCCTTATATGGTTCTGTTCATTTACATAATATTTAATACGCATATTTTCCACATTCGGTACTGATATCCGTACCACAAATACTTAAGCTACTTAACTCGGAATCAATTCAGCGTGTGTGATGTCTTATGCATGTTATGGACATAATGAATTTATGAGGATGAAACGAGAAGAACGCTACGTAGATTAACAGAAACACTTGTGCAAGACAATTATAGTTTTATCGGTTGAACGAAAATACACCGTGAAATTTTAGTGGTTGTTTTCCCGCAGCAAAATGATTCTGTCTTAGTAGTACAATAGATCGATGCAGTTTTTTTTTATTAAAATCAATAAATGTCAGTTTTACAAAAGTGATAAACGAAACATTCGAATTCGAGAACGCCAACTAACGCCAGTAGTACTAGCCGCGCTTCGTCCTGCTAGAATTGTTATTATTATTTAAATAATAAGGCTGTCTGTCCGGAGCAAGCGATGCAGCGGAGCGTCAAAAAAATCTCCACTTCTCTTCAGTACAAATAAGTTATTTCAAAAAGGATACTATTGGAATGGGAAAATAATTACCGTTGAATAAGTAGCGATACTTATTTTAACGTTAAATTACACTAATAATCATCGTAAAATACTAACTTTTATTGTAAAAGTGCACATGCCGAACTAACATGTCTCAAAAATTCGTTTCCAATTTATTAACCGGTAATTTTTTTACAGGTAACGTGTAAACTGAAACTGTAATAACAGTAACGTAAATAATAGTACTAAAATAACGTCCGGTGGAGGACAGGCCTAATGATTCCACAGGTTATTGACCGTCCGATCAGCTGATTGATACCGATTGCTGGTATCAATCAGCTGATTTTAACTTACTACCTATTTACTAACAAGTGATTTCCATATTTCCTTCATACTTTACCGGGCTTAGGACCATCGTAAATACTTTGGCTACTAAATTACGAACATAATGTTTTAATGGATAAACATCGGGTCATCAAAAAGAAGAGATAAGATTGTCTGAAAGTAATAATTTGTTGCTGAATTAGGTAATAAAGTATTTAAAAAATAAAAATCAACGTATTTACACTGATTTGAATTTCCTACCTAACCTTAGAAATTTCACTATTCACAAATTATGTACAAGTACTTACTCTTCCTGGTACCGGAGCAATAGGCTAGTTTCCTAAGTCTGATATTACATAAAATTTCACAATTTACAGTAACATATGGGTAAATCAATAACATAAGTGAAATCGAAATTAAAATTTCTTACGAAATCAGACAATAATAGGCATTTGAAGTTAGGTGGGAAAGTCCATTACTAAAGTGCGACAATTCAATTAAAATACTATGCCATCTTATAAATATCAGAATTAGTAGTAACTTTCACTATGAACACATATTCGTAAACGCAACATTTGGTATAGCTGCGGAAGAAAGCCATTACGATAAGCATACAGTATACAGAGCGGTGACGTCATAGCTCTATGCGACATTTGTATGAAGCGTTTTGAGCTCGCCCAAATGATGTGCTATTGAAACTGTAATATCTCCGGGAGTTTTCCAAATATCAAACCATTCCTTTAACATCACCTTTACAATTGTGTGGTCCATCCTTCTGTATAAAAATAAAAAAATAGGAAACTACCCTATTATCAAAATGTAAGCCACTGCGTTCCACACACAAACGCGCACGTTTTATCTGGTTAGATTATGATTTTGATAGTGCCTCTGTCACGTCTAACTACATTGAAAGCGTCCACTATCCCAGTTTTCAACTCATCGCAAACTGCCCGTGATCGAGCAGCCGCTGGGTAGCGGTTACGATCGTCCGGTGCTGTGGCACCTGCGGGTTCACATCACCACATCTGCTAGACACATACTCCACATTCGAATAAACATAATGGCGATCCATTTTGACCTCACGGTATCGCGTCACGCATGCGTAGGCGGCGGGCGGCGAGCGGCGTGCGTGCGTGCGCAGCGGACGGCGCACGCAGCGGGACTGAGGAGTCCGTAGGTATCGGTAGTGCGCTCGCGCCCGGTGCGCGGCTCTATCAAAGAGTCGTCGCGGCGGCGGCGCCCTTTGTCGGGGCAGTCCGACAAAGGGCGCCGCCGCCGCGCCGCGCCGCCATTAGGGTAATAAATTACAATCTACGTAGGTATCTACCTACTATTACTACTACTATCATTTCTCACTGTTTCGAGATAAATAATATTTTTTTTGAAAAGTTGAGATTTTTTTCTTACGTTTTCACGAAATAATTAGCATGGTTCGATAGTACTACGATGGGTAAATCGTTCTGCTTCGGGAAAACAACCACTGGTTGTTTTCCCGCAGTAATATAATTCTATCTTAGTAGTAGAATAGATTTGAGTAGTTTTTATTTCAATCAAATCAATAAATACTGGTTTTACGAAAGAGATAAACCAAACTCGAAAGCACGTTCGAATCGCCTTGTTACCTTAGTGCGTAGAGCTTCTTTAGCTTTCATCATCAATTTCATGCGGCAAACAGTGCCTGATTAAGACACATATTTTAAAGGAACTATCACTACTCACGCTTTCGAGTTGGATGATAATATTTCTGATAAATTAAAATAAGTATATTTCTTTCAAGGAACAACTATGTAGAATGATTCGATAGTACTACTGAAGGTGAATCGTTCTGTTAAGGGAAAACAACCACTAAAATGTCACAGATACACATTTAAAACACCTACAAGCTAAACCTAAACGTACATCACCGAGCCGAGAAGTTTCGTAAACAAAGTCCCTCCCTGGAGCTCCCTGGAGCGCGCGTCCAGTTTTTCGCCGCTAAACCAAAGCGGGCCGCGTCAATTTATTAAACTTTCCACCAACTTTGCGCTAACTTCGTTAGGAATCCTTTGACGAGCGATTCATTTGCATATGAGGGCCGCACTCGCACATCGGGACTGAATTTTGATTAATAAATTAGGCGGAGTGTTGAAAAGTTTAATGTTTGTACGAAGAATTATTTCGCAATCCGACTCTGTGCGGCTTTGCCCTGGCATGCTATAAAAAACAAAACTTTTTTGAACTTTTTGAGTTCTACAGTTAAGACGATATTTCAGCAGTGGAATTCATGAGTGGTGCACTAGCCCTACTATAGAGTAAAATCGTTAAACTAACCGCAGCCATTGGTATTAAAGGCGTCTGACCGATTTCAGCCATGGCGGCCGATCTCAATTGAGATCAGCCAAGTGCGCAGGACATATTATAGTGCACAAGTGTACGCGCAAACACAAGTGCACTCTCTATTCTCTTACTCTCATAATTCGGTGAGACGGCAATCCGACATGACCGATGAGAGATCGGGCGCAGGACCACCTGCTTAACGTGCTTTCCGAGGCACGGGCGTTCAACCGCCAACTTCCTAACTCCGGGCTGAGTAATTTCATTACAGAAAAACTCACACAAATTTTGCCCGACCCCGGACTCGAACCGGGGACCTCTCGGTCCTAACGCAGCACTTACTACCAATAGACCAACGAGGCAGTTATATTGAGAATCACGTAAGTCCTTCGAACACAAGATCTATTAAACACAACAGGTTATCATCAGCCCATATACGTCCCCGCTGCTGGGGCACGGGCCTACCCTAAACTAGAGCGAAAAGGCCTTAGTCGACCACACTGGCCAAGTGCGGGTTGGTCGACTACACAACCTTAGAATTTCTTCGTAGGTGTGCAGGTTTCCTCACGATGTTTTCCTTCACCGTTAAAGTGTCGAATGATGGTACATATGAATTTCAAATACGAAAAACACCTGGCGGGGTTTGAACTGGCGACCTCTCGCATGGCAAGCAACGACCTTAACCACTCGGCCAACGCTTTTCAACCAGGTTAAGTAAAGGTTTAATCCAGATTTAAGGTCATAAGGAAATAATCCGCAGTGCTGGTTGATGTTCAACTATTATTTTGACAAAGGCATCATAGTTTCCAGGTGACGTCACCACCCCACACCACCGGCTAGGTATTTGTATGCAACTAAAACAGATAATTGCAACTAATTAGAGGCAGCCAGCAGAATAGTTGGGAACTCATCAAACTATTTGCGGATTGCAGCATCCGTGCGGCTACATTATGACGGCGCTGGTGCAAGTTGCCGGCTCGCAGCCGCAAACTGGGAATTATTAAAGGAATGTGAACGTGATCATTTATTCTATTCAAATGGCGCGTGGCGGTTTAAACCGAAATTTCATCTAACTTTACAGGGGACTAAACAAACTGTTTTTAGTCGATACGTAACTAATAGTTTAAGTCAAAACTATGAGTAATTTTGTCATTATTTTGTTTGTTATAAGCAATAAAACTGATTCAAATATGTACTAAAAAAATGGTTGTTGTTTTTTCATTTTATTTTATTGTCGTATCAGCACCTAATTAAAATATATTGTTACCTTATAAAGTGGCCTGCCTGTACAACGCGTAAGAAAATACGTGCGTTTGTACAATGTCACTCCATTAGTGTAAATGGTAATTACACACAGGTTATTATACGAAAAATGTTCCGCCATTTTCCATCCTCATTATGAAGCCTTAATTATTCAAGACGCCATTCGAAATAAGCCGCAGCCCGTTAAAATATTGTTAAATAAACATGCCCGATTTCGGTTTTTGATGAAACGCTATATTTCATGGTAATATCTCTTGTTTTAATAGCTAAGGTATGTTGTGATATTTCTGCAGCTGTATTGGGTACCTATCAAAAGATGGAACATCTGATTTCAAACTTAGGATAGTGACAGATAAGCGAAACTATTAAAAAAAATTGCTTCCCTAATCCACAATTTATAAAAATAAACGAGCATCAAATATTTGACTTCACCCACCAGCAATCTGTTGGAGAAATCAGGTTTAACGCGCTATAACCAATCACAGAACAATCCCAATAACTCGCCCGATTGGACAGGAACGACTGCGTAACCAAATTAAAATACAATACGGAACCCGCGGCTCACTCCACCATTAGCATAAGTGATGTCGGGATGCGAAGCCCGCGAGATATTGTGCTGTTTAAAATTGGATTGCGCCCACACGAAGGATATTCCTGTTTCCAGTTAGTTAGTATATTGGCTGCCTTATTTCGAGATATTTTAAAAACTATCTAACTTTGTTTAACAGTAAACATACGTTAAAACTGAACCAACATGTCCGGAATATTTACCATGTTGCTTTTATTTTAATGAGCTCTCTATATTTCGGCACTCAGTTGACTCGTTATCTTAGATCTTACAAAAGTGCCGAAATAGGATCGGGTAAATATCCTGGACATATTCAGTTTTCTTGTGTGTGTTGAGTTATCAGTGTGTAACCATGAAAATTTTAAATTATATAGTAAACAGACTGCACGGTAAACACGGAAATCATCATCATCATCATCAGTCCATTCCTGTCCACTCCTGGGCATAGGCCTCCCCAAATGCGAAAATGAAATGACCAAATTAAAATTGTCGTGCAGAAACAGATTCCACCTAAGACTCGTAAACACAAACATATATATAACACAGATTTCAGTCAAAACCGAATAGTTTCGCCCAAGAAGTAGTAGAAGTAAGAGTGTTTTGAAAAATATTGCGGAAGAAAATAAACAAATAAGTAAATAAAAAATAAATTCTTATCCCGTGGCAAGTAGCTTATGCACTTATGTTACGGATATCAGAATCAACAGTGGATACACAAATATACTTAAATATAATTAATAACACAGATAAATTAAAAACACCGATATACGTCACAGAAATATTTGTCCCAAGAGGGAATCGAATCCATGACTCTTGGAACCACCAGCCAGGGTCACTAACCACTATTCCACCGAGCCAGTCAGTCAATTACTTATTATTTGTAGATAGCATTGAAAAATACTGCTACGAACGAACATTTCAATCAATACTTTCAAAGACATTGTCATATGCAATATTGACTGGCTCGGTGGAACAGTGGTTAGTGACCCTGTCTGGCGGTTCCAAGAGTCGTGGGTTCGATTCCCACTCGGGACAAATATTTGTGTGATGAACATCGGTGTTTGTTCCGTGTCTGGGTGTGATTATGTATTTAAGTATGTATTTAAAAATATATATGTATATCAGTCTCTGACGCCCAAAGTACAAGCTTTGCTTAGTTTGGGGTCAGATGACCGTGTGTGGAAATGTCCCAGATATTTATTTATTTATTTAATATAGATAACGTTTGTAAAATGCATAAATAAACATAAAGCGTCTTACAGGCTTCAACCGCTTGCCTTTAAAACCGCTTCCTGGTTCCGTCGGTTAAAAAAGCTTTTATCATGCCGAGACGTGCCACTCCACGGGCTCAGCATTTTCATACCTCAGCTTTTTATTCCTTAGCAATTCCTAATTGCAAAGAATCCACTCCTTAGCAGAGTACTGCGAGTCAGAGGCAGCAGCTGGCGGGTCTGAGCATTAAACAACTGAAGCTCGTTAATCTTTAAAAAGAACCAGAGACGTGTTATTCCCCTAGCTAGAGATGATTTATGTGCGTTCAAAATATCCTTACGCATTCCGCCGGCGAAACGCGAAGGCGCGGCAACTTAATTGTATCAAAGGATCGCTAGTTGCGAACAACTGGAGATGTATTTATGACCGACGTAACCTTTGCTATTTGTAATCGCGAGGATTTTTGCCTTGAAAGCCTGAAAAAAGATTATCGGAATATTACCACCTGAGTCTATAGATGGCGGTCTATAATGTAGAAGTTAATGATTTTTATTCTTAAGAGGAATAAAATAACTTATCGATGATTTGTCTTAACGTTTCATTGTATACAGTATGAAAATGTAAAGTAGTATTGCATGTAAAAATCATATATGATATCACACAAAATTATATTGCAAACACAAAATGTTTCTAAGTACATATTTACTGCTTCGTGTAATCAGCCTACATTAAGAGGATCATAGGCGCTTGATAGGTATTATGTTTATAATAATAAAGAAAACATATAATAGAGATGGTGACGATTTTTTTTATTTTAATGTAGCTGGGTGGGCAACACAATATTGAAACATGTTAAAAGTATTATTGTCATAACTTCAAGACTCGCCGAGATAGTATTGTTTCAATAGCACATCATTGGGCAAGCTTCATGCAAGTGTCATAAATGTAACTTCACTCTTGATGATATTTGTATGCAGCTCGTCAGAATTTTTTTCGGCAAGTAATAGTCGGCAAATAATAAATATTTTGTTTATGGTTTCATAGCAAAAGTTGTTATTAATTCTGTAATTTGAAACAAATGTAGATATTGTTTATTTTAATACTTTTTTAGATTAGATAATGGACCACCCATCTTTTAACGTATTTGTCGTCTTTATTACCAAAAAAAGTTAAAAACTAAAACCCAACTACGACAAAAAACGACGCTGAAAAAGTATAAAACAAGACTTTTAGAACACTGAACTGAACAAAGTTGCTTATGTAGTTCCAACTATGTAGAGATAAGTTTTCATGTTTGGAAAACCGCAGTCACACGTTGTCAAAGTGCTACGGTAGGTAGGTACTTGTGTATGGAACGTGTGACTACGCCTTTCCAAACATGAAAACTTATCTCTACATAGTTGGAACTACATAAGCAACTTTGTTCAGTTCAGTGTTCTAAAAGTCTTGTTTTATACTTTTTCAGCGTCGTTTTTTGTCGTAGTTGGGTTTTAGTTTTTAACTTTTTATTATTTGTACTATTTTGGTGTTAAAGTGTATTTGTGGCGCATAATATTATCAAAAGTTAAATTGATGAACCAACATGTTTTATATTTTAAGGGGACGTAGTAAAGAAGCTATGAACGAAAAGATGTGAACTATATGCAATCAGTCCATGAATATACGTAAAGTCACATGCAAATGCTAGTAATATATATATATTTAAAATGTACAAGTAAAGCGCTTTCCAATGATACCAAACACGGCGTATTTATCTTAACTTTATTTTTTTACTCTGTATGTTTTGTCCGCTAGTGGGCGCCACATTAGATTTTGTGAAACCCTATATAGCCTATAACCAGCGGACAATTAAGACGCTTCTAATGATATGTCATTTGTCGAATTCTGACAAGCAATTTAGAAGTTATGTGGAAACAGATGAACATACATACATACATACATAGCCTGTCAAAATCATAACCCTCCTTTTGCTTTGCCGTAGTCGGGTAAAAATTGACACACCTTCACAAATAGTTCTAACATACTTTCCCTTGGTAAACGTGAGTTCACATGCAAAATCAAACGCAGTCTTCCCTATTTTCACACAGTTCGCTTCTCTCAATCAGCTGAAGCCATCGAGCATCCACCGAAATGTGTGATTGGGTAATTACGTTTCCGATTCTAACATTTCCGTAATAACACCGCTAATGACAAACCGAGGCGACCCGGGCTCCGCTAGAGAGAGCCGTCCTGTAATCCAGCAATCGATATTTCACACTCTACGGAGCTGTCATGGTTTCCGATAACATATTATTATCGAGTACCATGCTCAATTTGTAATTGGATAAAGGTGGATCCAAGAGGGAATTTTACTATATGTGCTATCTAATTGCTTGTGCCATTGTAATGGTGTCAGGTGCGGAGGATATTCGATCAAATATGTACTCGTTAGTCAGTTACTACAGTGAGCTTTATTTTAAGTTTGTCCTTAGACACTTGGACAGTAGGTAATATATTGCGTCAATGTAATAAAAATGCTGGTGGAGACCCAAAAATCAAAAATATTGCGTCAATGTAACAAAAATGCTGGTGGAGACCCAAAAATCAAAAATTATTATAGTTACTAAAATAATATTATTTCGGTAAGTTACGAGACTAAAAACACTCAATATAATACCTAGATAATAATTAGAAAATTTTTGCAATGATGCAAAATGGTGTCTAAAGCTCTTTTTTTTTAACATTAGCTAACAAAACCCTATGATTGAACCGAAACACGCCATTTAAAAAGCTCCTCGATCTCTCAAAAATTTCGCCAGTTAGAAATCCATTATTCCTGAGAGCATAGGAAAATGATTCCTAATCGACCTCAGAAACGGAAGAGAATCATTGAGAAGTATAAATATTCAGTGAATTTAAGCGAACAGCTAAAAGCATAATCGCAACACAAATACTTTTAAAGCAATCTCTGCATAGAGCTTTCGTCCGGCATTACGCGTATTATCTGTAATCCGGCAAATAGTCGAGCTTCGGGTAACCAAATGTAATTTCTAAATTTCCGAATAATAAAAGCACAGTTAAGGACACAATTATGTACTTATTTAATTTAATTCTCGAATAACTGCACTGGAAACTCTAAAATCGTTATGGATATTATGCATCTAATAAACCGTCAAGTAGATAATTTTTACTTTCTTTTTAGGATAATTAGAATAGAATTATCACAAACAGCACATGAAAAACGGACATTCGTAGGGTATCGCATAATGCTGGCCGCGTGGTCACCCCAGCCCGGACTCATTTGAGCGAATTACTTGCAGAATAAAAAGCTTTTGAACCGGCTCATCCGATTCACAGCACGTACGGACTGGACAAACGATTTATTCTTATTTTCGTCCGTGTATAAAAATGTTTAACTATTTTATCAACGCACAAAAAAGTGGAGAAAAAAAGTTTATTTCAGGGTAACAACATGGTGAAATTAAAGATGTAAAACAATCGAACTGAGAACCCTCTTTTTTATGTCGGTTAATAGTTATCTTTTAAATCGTGAACGTAGAAGCATAATTATCCAGGTATGTAACGAATACACGCAAATGAAATAGCAAACACGCGAGAGACGTATTGAACCTACTATTTTATGAAAATATCGTAGAGACGTAAACATCCAAGATCTATGATACCGACGCGTACTAGTGTTAAATTCTTAACCTAACATTTATTATATCTCCTCCATATCATAAAGCGAGCGCTATCTCCTGTGCAACCAGAATATTCCGCCCTACGGAAACGGTAATGTGGTTCCCAGGTACACAGACATCGTAAGTAAATTCACTTTGCCAGAGATATTCGGAGCTGCGAATCCGTTCAAATGACGTAACTGCTAAATGCCACAGCACACATAACAATTCGGAAAAGGGATAGTTACCTTATAACCTTGTGTCTAGCGTCGACCATGTGTTATGATAAAGTTTGCTGTGGCCAAATTATGGTGAGAGCTAGCCGCTACCCCGCAAGTCCGGTGATGATGCCAGGCTACTCTAAGCTATCATCGTAGTCAGTTAGAAAAAAAATCATAACCAAACGGATCAGCAGGCGGCCTAGCTATGATTTGCTTGCTTACAGCTTGCGACCTTACCGAGATTTTTGAGCTTTTCCCTAGCTAGTTATTTGATAATCTACCTACGTTACGACTCAGAAAAAAGTGTATAGTCGTTTTTTCTTAAATTTTACTATTTCTAGCTATCTGTATTAATTATTCTACGTCGAACAATATTCATTATGATAACTTCCCAGTTCGTAAGTGTGCTTTGACCTTAAGTTTGGAAAGCACTTCTCTTATACAAACTTATTACTACTGATCGGCTGTCTGCAAGCTTATAGTGGCAAGTTGAGAGTATTGTTCATAAGTTCTATAACATGTTATTTCGCTATGGTGGCCAATCTAAATGGTGATCAAGAAACCTTTTTTTTCCTAACTGACTACGATGATGGCTTAGCGTAGCCTCGTCATCATCACCTAACTTACGGGGGAGCGGATGGCTCTCACCCCTAAATCAAGTCACAAAACATAAGTAAGTATGTACCTATATGTATAGTGCAACTGTTTACACAATTTACAATCAAAGATAAGCAATATTGCATAGGAAACCCGAATTTACACAGAGTTCTTTTTGTTTAAAATTTTCCTAAAATAATATAATATGCTAGTATTTTTAACCTTACCGACATACATGTATACCGATAAATCATTGGAAATCAGATAGCCTTTCAGTGTTAAAGTGCATGAAATTAATTGTAAAATGTTCGGTGTTTTATCGTGCTAATGACTTGTTATTGTTTACTATGAAATTTTTATTCTTATTTCGGCTTAACCACACATAACATAACTATATTAACTAAGTTAAAAGTAAGTAATACAAAGCCAAAAAAGGCGACTTTAGGTGGTTTTAACATTCGTATCTGCGCTTCTCGTAAATCGTCATGAAGATTCGATTCTATGAGGTTTCTTTTGAAATCATATCTAAGTTATATATACCGTGAAATTTTAGTGGTGGTTTTCCCGCAGATAAATGATTCTATCTTAGTAACACAATAGATTTGTGCAGTTCTTTTTTATTGAAATCAATAAATGCCGGTTTTACGAAAGGTATAACCGAAACTCGAAAGCACGTTCGAACTGCAAGTAGTACCTGATAACGTCACATCTTATAAAAGAACGATAGCTTCTCTCGTTTTCGAGTTGGAAAATTATTGATTAGAAAATTTTAAAAAAATATTTTTTTTTTCAAGAAATAATTTGCATGATTCGATAGTATTACTAAAAGCAAATCGTTCTGCCACGGGAAAACAACCACTCAAATTTCATGGTGTGAAAAGACGCAATGTACTTTTTGGTAGCTAGAACCCAATTTGAAAAAAAATTACTCAATTATTACAATACACTAGTGTACGAAATCTGTCCAAATATAATCGTTAGTACAACAAGGGGGTGTCCCCTTGTTAAGGTTAAGGTTTCGAATCAGTAAGGATAACTTCGCCTTCACGTCTATCGCGTTTACAAAACAACGGGACATCCGACAAAAACACAGCTGACCATCGGACCCGAGGCGGCCCGAGCCGCGGGCTCCGCTAGTCTCGCGAATGGAACCAATTGAACACCCCTCAATAATATTTGTTCTGCAAAATAATGTCAAAGCATTTCGTACGGTATTCACGGAAATCCCTTTGTGGATGAGATGGGATGCCGGGCCGTACAATGTCGGATTGAAATAACGGGACAGTTCCGAATCGTGCTCGCGCGTTGAAGGTTACGTAGCAGTATTTTTGCAATTTTTTTTACAAAGACTATTATAATTTTGTTTATTATGTAATGTGTAACTATTTATTGTTCTACATAAAATAAAATAAAATATAATACACAAAAAAATGTTTTTGGCTCTTCAGTGATAAGTACTTACGTATATACGTAACATTAGTGAGCTATATTTTCATGCATGTTACATACTTAGGAGAACAAAGTCGTTTACTTATCTTACAGCATAAATAAAGTATCAAAGCGAAATTTTGCATTAACAGAACTCTAAAAAGTATCGCTCGGAAAATACCCGCGGTAATGTAGATCGAAATATTTGCTTCGTTTGCCGAATGAGACATGCGGCCTGTGCGATGCTCGGACTGATTTACTGAATTGAGGATAAGGATTGATCCTGTGTTCCGGTTTCTAGAGAGTCACAATGATAGCTTGAAGTAGCTTTGTGTTCTAAAGAGTCACAATGATGGCTTGAAGGTTGAAGTAAGTATCTTTTATCAAAGACAGTCTAAGAAACAGAATATTTTTTTGTAAACTTTAAAAATACTTAGCTCTCTTCAAAAGGTCACCAGGTTGAAATCCATTTTTCTAAACAGCGTAGGAAAACGATTCCTAATCGACCTCAGAAACGGAAGCGAATCATCGAGGAGTAAAAATATTCATCGATTTTAAGAGAACAGCTAAAAGCATAATCGCTATACAAATACTTTTAAAGCAATATCTGCATAGGGCTTTAGTCCTGTTCAAAAAACACTTAGCTGCAAACTAATCAAGGATAGCTTGTTACCAGCTTGTTAGCTTATTTTGGCCTGTAGGTTAGCTAAAGGCGAAACCAAAATCACCATTGTAAGTTGACAATCTACCCAATTGATTGTTAGACAACCTACGAGTAGCCGAAACGGAAGCTTTAGGCTTTGCTTAATGGAGAGTCAGAGAACATGAACACACGATGGCATCGAATTATATCATGTAATTAACATTTAAGACTCACATCCTTTACTTATTTCCTGGTTTTCACCATAATATATTTCGATTTATCAATACAAATAAATGAAATTAAAGTGTCTGTAATATTTATTTATAATTTTTATTTTTAAAGTACATTTAGATTCTATTTCTGTTTTGATTTTGTTTAGAAATTATATTGTGTAAAGAGACCACATTTATTAAGGTAAGCGTAAAGGCACCAGCGATACAGATGCTTTCTAGTTTTGGTGCCACAGTATATACCGATTGTGAAGTCTGTCAACAATTTTAGGCTATTCTTTTTTGTTGTATGTTTTAGTAAATATTGTATTTTGTGTATCTTGCCTTGTTGTTGTAATACATATTTTTTATCTTTTTATTAAAATAACCATTGTTTACCATATATTATAGATAGGCACGGCATCGGGAACCAATAACTAAAACACATTATTTTATAAATTGTCTGTTTGTGTCTAAAACGGCTGAACTATTTTCAACGGGACTTTCACTAAGAAATAGCTAATTGTACAATGTATATTAAAGGCTTTAATAAATCATTGGTGCCAAAAGTTACTATTCAACGCGGACGAACTCGCAGGCGGCAGTTAGTCCCTCAATATAATATAACGAATCAATCACAATACCCTTTACTATGAAGATACATATCTATCACTTATGTAGGTAACTCAGAAACTACAATACGTCGGGTTCATTGACCCGGCCGAAGATAGCGTGTGAGTTCACCCCGATTCTTTCCGACAGTTATTTATCAAAATAATAAGACTAATATATCTCTATGAGTTATGGCCGGTGACCCAGGGGCACGTGGTGGCATCGTACCCTTGCTCAATCCGAATAAAGATTGATTGTATGCCTACTATTGTGGTTCATTTGACTTTGACATCATCTTCGGGAAACTTGGAAAAGACACGGCCTTTTTAAAACCGCCTTGGAACGTGCACGCGCGCTTTTAGAAAGCTCATGTTGGTTTATATCTTCATAATCGAGGTATTTTGTCTAAATAGTCTGAGTTTTTTTTTTATAATGAGCTAACAAGATGGCCTCACTCCACCTGATGGTAAGCGGTAGTGAGATCCAAATATGAGGTCGACAGGCACAGTATACCATATTGAGCCTGTCGCACTCACCCTGAAAGCCGTTTCACCCCTCCCTCCCGGAACATCGATATGAGAGGGAAAGGGGGACGTGAAAGAGGAGACCACTGCTGCGGCAACAACGAGACAAGGCGTGAAGTCTTATATAATTCTGTTGTGTATTTATATATATTGTGTTACTTTTACAGGTTCCTAAACTATATCTCGTTTATAAATAAGAGGAAAGGCAAATAATTCTACTTGGACCTGTATTTGAACACCTTCTTGGCCCAAAAACAATTTAAGGAATATCTAATAAAAAAACTGCAACATAAAAATACCCAATTCCTGAATGAACAGTGTATTCTTATAAATGCTAATTCAGTCACGTGGTAAATTAAAGAGCCTATTTTAGCCCCCAGCTCTGCGCGTGAGACAATGGGCGCGAACACAAACAAACGGACAAAGGGATCTTAGGACCGATGACAAGACGAATCGGGTTTTTTGGTTTAGGGTTGTACATTTTAGAACGTTTTAAGCTTTTTTTTTTCATTCTTTTTTACAATGTATTCATTTTTATAATGATCCGCTAAATGTGGACAACATTAAGTACTTGTGAAGTGACTAAAATTTACTACGCTATTAGCGACAATTGTGATAAATTTATGTGTGCATGACTGTGTTAAATTTAAATGTTATACTAGCTTTCCGCCCGCGACTTCGTCCGCGTAGAGATGTTTAACGGGTTAAACATTACTTCTTTATAGCGCAATCGGTTAAAAAGTAGCCTTTATCCTTTCCTAGGCTCTGGGCTATATCTGTACAAAATTTCGTTTAAATCGGTTCAGTACTCTATGCGTGAAAGCGTAACAGACAGACCGAGTTACTTTCGCATTTATAATATTAGTAAGGACTAGTAAGGATAGTGAGACGTTAGACCTAGAGAGAGACCTAAATTTAATTATCAAGTAGTAGCAAGTCCACTTTTTATCCATATCGCTATTTTACTCACATTAGATGTTGTCAAAAACGATTACTATCTTGTCGGACCACTAAGTAGATGATCAAAAAGGTACATATTTGACGGCCACTTTTAATAGGTTTAGATATGCCTAATATTAATGTTGCTGAAACAGGCGGGCCGGAATGTTTCACACAGACTAATGACTGGCAGCCCTGTGTTTGCATGTCATTGCCGTCCAATTTGTATTGTTGTATGAATAATGTAACTATGATGGGCCAGGTAACCGAAATACAAGTCACACTGGGTTTGGAGTTCAGGTTATAGGTAGGTATGGTTGGAGTTAGGAGGAATGATGGCGTTGGTAAACCTTGCTGGATTTGTGTAGGAAACTTGTGTGGGTGGCAGAAGATTTAAGAAAGTTAGAAACACAAGAAATTTCATTTTGATACGTAGGTAATTATTTTTTTTTATTTTTTACATTTTACTTCCCTGAGTAAAATGTAAAAGTAGTAAAATGTTAGTTCTGTTCTATTTCTTTATATTATAACAACTCAACAACAGCAAAATAAAGCACATTTTCATAATACGCACTTATTTATAGTTTACCAACGAATTTAATTAGAAAACCGAGTATACTTGACCTTATTACTTTATTATTTAAAATTCTAGCCAAATAAAATAATATAGCGAAAACCTTACAAAGATCTTAGTTAGATACTCAAGTATCTTGTTGAACCAATTTCCCGTAGGTAAGTCGTTATTAAATTTACGTCACTGAATATTATAATTTACCACCTCTTGAATGTAAGTAAAGACGATATTATAATGTTAAACATATTTTTAATGGACAGATCTATTGGTCTCATTCGTTATTTTTAGACGGAGCACTATATTATTATTTAACCTTTTCTGTTTTTTCTGTTCTGACCACTACAAAAAATAAATTATAGTAGTAGAAATATAATTCATAAACCGTTTCTTACGGCGCAAATTTCATGATTACTATGATGAAAATAATGAAAAACTGTATCAGCAATGGTACATATGTCTAACTCTAATTCTTATTTTTAATTAGACTTTAAATAGATTATGGATAAAAACACTTGTTTGATTGGTTTCAAAATATCGTAATAACAAAATATAACCGTATACAACTTAACTTCTAACTCAAACCAGTTAATGTTTTCAAATGATTTCCATTCAGCCATCAATCGGGTATTCGAACAATAATTGCCTCAAACTTGACAGTTGAGTTAGCACGGTAACGAGCTAAAATCACCCTTTGAAAGCTGAAAGCCTTCCAATGCTTTGACCTTTCGTCATGCAAAATGCACGCCCCTCTGTTAAACGATAGGTATTTTTTTTTGATTCAATTTCAATTCCCGAATGAAGCCTTTGAGGTTAAGGTAATACAGTTAATAATAATGTAACAGTGATATTGTTTAAAAGAAGCTATAGGATAAATCAAACGTGTCATTTAAACTAAATTACCTATGTTGCTATTTTCTATTGACTCTATTGTGTAGTTTTTTTTTTCAGACTAACATTTTCATGATGAAAATGTTTCAAAGGAACTTTAGCATATTCAGCCACTTCAGGTGATTTTCAAATATAAAGGATCAACGAAAGACTAGTATTTAGCAAGTTCGCAACAGATATACTTTCTTATTTATGTAATGTTTCAAGTAAGTTATCTAAGGCCTAGTCAGAATAACATTTTATTGTATTAAAACATTACATCGCCAAATATACATAGCTTTTGTAAATTTTACAGAGATATTAGGATCCATAAAAAAAAAACAACAAATTAATACAGATTAAAAACCTAAAGTGAAAATACTAGCACTTAAAAAAAGTAGGATAATAAGTAAAGGAAATAAATCTAATTTGATTAATAAGTGAAGATCTTCTCCATTAATAATTTTAAGTCTATTAAATTTACATAATTACATTTTTATTTATTGTTTTTAATGCTATTAAATGCTCAATGGAAAATTAAAATTTGAAAATATTTAAGACTATTTTAAACAACAACAGTCAATAAACCTTTTTCTTAACACAGATAAAAAAACTTACATTTTCCCGCCAACCACTACACTGTCACTTTGATAGAAGTATTCCGTTCTATTTTCAAAATTACGATCGCGATCGTACTCCGTTACACGCAAGCCGAGACGCGCGGGCGTCCGTCCTCCGCGCCGTCCAAGGGAGGTATGACGAGATGAGAGAAGCTTCCAAAGGTGCCTGCAAATTGGATGAACGTCGATGTAAATTTAAATTGTGATGTACAGTCA
This sequence comes from Maruca vitrata, assembly GCA_039566165.1. Classification (NCBI taxonomy): domain Eukaryota; kingdom Metazoa; phylum Arthropoda; class Insecta; order Lepidoptera; family Crambidae; genus Maruca; species Maruca vitrata. The sequence goes on along the minus strand of CM076933.1, from coordinate 10,663,738 downwards.
ATGGGAATGGGAGCTCTTTTTAGAAATCCTATTTCAAAACGGTATTTTTGTACAATCAGGCATTTCCATTTTACGGAAGATTGAGTAGTTGATAAGTGACAGGTCTTTGGTTCGCGGAAACGGAAGCGGTCGTTTTCAATTTGACTTCGTTCTTCTTTTTAATTTGCTTGCCAGTCGCTTATTTTTGCTGACGTCTCATAAATATTACAAATAAGAAACCGACCTTAATCCTCTTTTGTATGATGAAAATAATTTCCTTCGTGCTTGTACCTCATAAGGCAAATGACGAAATAATCTTCCTAATTATTTCGATTATACGTTCCTACATAAATACGGAACTCAAAATGAAATCCTACTACCCAAAACTAAACTAAACTGTTATTAAGCCTGTTACATAAGATTTTATTGCTGCTGTTCAACCCTGAAAACTTGTACATATGCAATATCATTTCATAATTTTAACATTAAGTTTGCTAAAATTTAAGACAAGTTCAACATGAACCTATAATCCATCCAGCTTCTTGCTTACGTTGTTTCGACCATCTTAAGTTTTATGAACAGTATGTAAAACAGTCTATAAACTTTCCGTGGAAAAGTCCTTAAAGATGAGTTTAATAGTTTCACGAAAATGCAAATTATTAGCGCTAATGTGAGCACTGTTAGGTAAACTTAGTTAGGAATTTTGATGGAGCATAAGGAAACTAAGCCTTGTAAAGACCTTTTGCTTGGATCTTAGCATCATCTTTAAGTACGATAGTTTCAGTAGTTACTTTGCGATACTTCTTGCACTCTGTTTATATAGGAGGTTCAAGTAATAGATGATAATAAGTTTGATCAAACCACGTCGCCAAATACCGAAATGAAAGTAAATTAGATCATAAAGTTCAATATACTCCACAAGAAGATAATAAAGTGTTTATAAGACAAAGGTAGACGGCCCCGATAAGGACTGGTCTCGGATCTGGGGCCGACCGTCGGGAACGCTGTCAGTTTGTTAGGTGTACCAACGACAACTACTTGCAGAAACATTTGGGACTTTTAAATAAAATCCTTTTGGCATGTAGGACATTCGGAAGATAATTTAAATTTGTGACTTTTTTGGGAATGGCATTCGAACTCCTGTTGAAGGTTCGTTGTGATGTTAAGTATGTTGGGATATTGGGATGAAACGCCAATTACATTCCTTGCCCCAATTGGTCGATCCAAGAGTACATTTTTATTAAAATAATTAAAATAAATGTGACGGCGACGAACAAAGAATTTGTCACGCATTTACAATACTTGATACGGATATAAATTAAACCAGTTAATGGCGTTTAATTACTAAATTGACTCAGTTGAAGGAAGCGGGTGGTTCACGTCGGCCATAAAATGTTCATTGTCGGGCCATGTGGCCCGCGTCCAGATTAAAAAGTAAAAATAATGTCTCTGGTGCAGCTGTAATTACGAAGACCAAAATGTGTGTCTGTGGGAGGTTGGAGCATTCATTAGGGTTCCATATTATTATTCAACGGCTTGTAAAAATTATGTAAATGTATGGAATTAGTCTTAAACATATATTAAAAAATTACGCACCCAACGTGGTGTAGCATCACCCATCGCCCAACAAATGTTACATGATTTGTTATTTTAAGGCTGTTTTTATATTATGATCTGATCATTTATTTCTTTTTTAAAACAAAAATTGGTACCTATTCTACTAAAGACTAGGCCGTACGGGCAAGATCTCTTTGCCATTTCGGGATGGGATAAATTTGATAAAAAAAAATCAAATTAATAACCTTGTCAAAAGCTATCTTATTCATATTTATTTTCGCTTACAGCAAAAACAAAAAAAAATAGTTAAACAGTAATTTCGTTGTTTGCAGTCTATTACTTTTCTGTAAATTTCAACCGTCAAATCAAAGTGACGACACAAAATAAGACGAGGTTTTCTTCAATAGATCAGTAAGTTGTTCCCATTTGCGTAAAAAATGTTTTACGATAATGACTTGATGAACAGTAGCTCCCTCGGGAAAGCCTGGCGGGCCGGCCACTACATCAACTACGATTCTGACGAAGAAGTCTCCTTGTCAACAATTTGGTTAGTACCTAATTGGATGTTTTTATTAAATTTTGTAAATATTTAAAGCTCTTGACAGTTATTTTTAATTTTCTATGTAATTTGGGCCTACCCACACCCAAAGTTTATATAAATCTTGGTTAAACTGAGGGTTGTAATATTTATCCATGGTAACGTCAAATTTTGGTATTACAAGTCGATCTGTGGGGCTACCATGAGTTTAAAACTTACGCGTTCGATATCGCCTACGTAAATATGTCTATGAAAAACATGTACAGCGCGCTGCCTGGTGGTTACGCAAAGAACTACAATCGGCCATATGAAAAAAACAACTCGATAGGTTTTTAACGTACGTAAGTTTACGATAGCCAACTCATGGTAGCCCCACTGTATATATTTTTTTTTAATTCAAAAGAATATCTTTTCAAACACTACGACGCTTTCGTTAGCGTCGTAGTTTTGAGCAGTTTCTTCTTTCATATTAAGGGCCTACCATGAGTTGGCTATCGAAAACTTACGTACGTTAAAAACCTATCGAGTTGTTTTTTTCATATGGCCGATTTTAGTTCTTCGCGTAACCACCAGCGGCGCTGTACAAGTTTTTCATAGACATATTTACGTAGGCGATATCGAGTGCGTAAGTTTTAAACTCATGGTAGCCCTACTGGTCTTCTTGCAACAACCTGGTGTCAGAGTTTTATAAACCGCCCGTAGGCCCCTGACATGGCTTCACACACCGTTGAAAAATTTCTCAGGTGTGCTGGTTTCCTCAAAATGTTTTCCTTCGCCGTTAAAGCATCGAATGATGGTACATATGAATTTCAAATTTGAAAAACACATCGGTATCTGGCGGGGTTTGAACTGCCGACCTCTCGCATGGTAAGCAACGACCTTAACCACTCGGCCATCGACGTTTTTTATCATACCAGTGACAAATACTTATGTGATGAATATCGATGTTTGTTTCGTGTCTTAATCTATTTTTTCCGGTACATTTGTGTATTACACTGCTGTTACTTATGTCCGTAATACAAGCAAGGGGAAGTAGTAGATAGTAGTAGTAGTAGTAGCCAGTCAGGAGGCATGGACACCGCCATGTAATTAGAATAGGAATGCCCATGTTTCATGGCTCCTTATCCGTCCCCTACTGATCTGTGTCATGTGTTGTTGTCAGATATTTATTGATTGTAACTGCCTCCTAGTCGTTGATATAGGCGATTAGCACACGGCACCGCGCACCGCCACGGTTGGCGGCCAAGCGGATCTCAAGTTACATTAGCTACTATTGGCATACGCCTCATTGGTAGCAAGCGCTGCAGAAGGACCGAGAGGTCCCCGATTCGAGTCCGGTCGGGCTAAATATGTGTGAGTTTTTATGATAAGAAATTACTCAGCCCGGAGTCAGGATGTTGGTGGCCCGGGCCTCGGAAAGCACGTTGAGCTGGTGGTCCTGCGCCTGGTTTCTCATCGGTCATGTCGGATTGCCGTCTCACCAAACTATGAGAGTAAGGGAACAGAGAGTGCACTTGTGTTTGCGCGTACAATTGTGCACTACAATATTCTCTGCGCAGTTGGCTGATCTTACTTAATCCTTCAGATAAATCCTCTTGGAGTTTGACAGCAACTCGTTACAAATGGCGCGACACCCGGGTGTCGCTTGGGGATTGATGGGTGATCGAAACCACCATGACCGAAACCGGTCGGACGCCTTGTTGATTGTATGAGAGGTACTGAGGTACACCTGGTAGTTCGGTCGGCAGTGAGAAGCTGAGCGGCTGGGTGGGCGGCGGGGCGGCGGAGGCGCGGCGGCGCCTGGCGCTTCGCCCCGCAGCCGTGCTGCTAGCCGGCGCCGCCCGGGTCTACAAGCGACGGGTGCAGCTGCTGTTCGATGGTGAATCCTCATGTTATCATGATAGCCAATGTTTTAATACGCGGTTGAGTATATCGCGGCGCTACGAAAATTTTATCGTGAGAGAGGATTGTAAGAAACAACGCCTGCGTCCGCATTAGGCTGCCTGCCCACGTCCGATAATAAGTGACCGATTTTTTGTCAGACAAAAATGGAACGCACTCATTGCAATGGACCGGCACGCCCTACAAAAAGCCGGTCGCATATATCATACAAAATTAAATCGGCTCGGGCAGCGTAACGCAGCTTTGAACCATAGAGATCATTTCTGATCTCACCCATTTACTCCTCCTTTTATGAAGTGAGTTTAAAAGGAATGTGGATGATTTTCTTTATGTCCAATGTAGGTGATTATGGTCTTTCTATTTTCAGATTTTGAAAAGTTAGAACGAGAAATGGTTTTGCCTAAAAGAGCTCGTTACTGTATCAACAGAAATGGTAAGTTAAATGGTAGGTAAAGTACGTAATACTATTTTATGTTATAACTTGCATAGTAAATATACCTACAGCACAGTTTTGCCTAAAATAACTACATTGCAATTCACATACACCTTAACAATATCACATATCACTACATAATATAGAGCAAAGTAGCTTTACGCGCCAGTTTGTCCCTATGTATGCTTATATCTTTAAACTCTACAACGGATTTTAATCCGTTTTTTTAATAGATAAATTGATTTAAGAGGAAGGTTTTTCTGTATAATATACGGGTCACTAGTAACAAATAAATAAGAGTACCTCTTAACTTGAAATAGGTACAAATAGGTAGGTAATTAGAATCTGATTAGCCTAAATTTTACAGATTCTAATGCCTTCGATGAGTCGGTCGGAAATTCCACGAGGTCCATTCAACGGGTATTATTTGAACGCCGCAATCGTGGCTTGGCTTCCAGAAATACATTGTCACAGATTGACCATTCATCACAGAGTGACTCTTCGGTAAGAATATTAATCATCTTGTGAAAGGCATCTCATCTGTTAACCAGAATTAAGTTTCTACTTTGAAAAAAATATTGCAACCATTTTTATTCCTAAAAATTTTAAATTTTAAAAATAAAGGTAGGTCTCCCACCAGATGCATCACCACCTATGGTTTTCTTTTCTTGGGCTGTCTCTGCCATATAATGAAACTGAATTTAAATGCAGAAGAAAGTGTTATAATAAAGATTTTCAATCATATACAAATTAAATTTCAGAATTATCGTGAATCTGAGCCTGCTCAGAAAGTTGACAAGGCAGTCCAGACCAGTGCCAGTCGACCGGTCGCGGACCACGAGCGCTGCCTGCCCTTCGGATACGTCGTTATACACGATGACTACAACTCCAGAGTCCCAAGCAGAATCATTGTTTCCTCTTTGAACCCTGATGTCCTCAAACTTTAAATCGAAGAGGAGAAAGTTTATTTCATTACACATTCAATCTATATTACATGTGTTATGAATTTGACGATATTTACATGCCAAGGTTATATTTTATCATTTTTAAATGAGCCTACAACACGTTTTGATAATTAAGTTAATTTATGTAATCTTTTAAGTTCAAATTTTGTTAACGTCTAGGATTTTTGTCGTCATAGATTAATGTTATAACGGTGTAGTGTCTGCCCCTGCTTTAATGATCTCTTACAAACAAAAGATTTATAGAAATGAAAATATAAGATAACTTAATTAAGCTAATTGATATTTTGTTATAACATCAGGTCCATCAAAATACTGAATACATAGTTAAGCTTACATCATACAATATAATTTCTTTGAATATAATTTATTTTCAAAGAAAAGGATATTCAAATTGTTTCCTTATAAATAAAATAAAAAACATAAATATTTATATTCTCTCTAAAATTTTGCTGCCCTACTTCCAATGAATAACATATCCGAAATTTGAGGGACCTGGGATCCCATATTTCGGGTCCCCCAGTCAGCCAACTCCTAAGGGGGTCTGCAGGGCTTGTTTCGGGCAACGCCGGCGGCGTCGTGGCAGTACTGCCACTGGCTGGCTTCAGAGCACCATGACTAGCCTTCGGCTAGGCGGTATATCCGAAATTACCAAAACGAACGAGAAGACTTTTTTAGTTCAGATCAATTATCTGTATACTATATCTGCCTCTCAGGTAAATCCTCTATTTATATACCACTAGCGACCCGCCCTCGCTTCGCTTCGGGTATACCTCTATCTCTATAAATGAAATGAAATGAAATAAATTTATTTGCTTGTGAATAGGGTACACAGAAGATGAAATATAGTTACAGTACATGACCGCCTATCCAGCCGTCAACAACAGCATGCAAAATACTTACAACTAAATACATCGTTAGTTAAAATCCTCTAACAGTAAGCCAACCTTTCAATGCATTTTTAAATGTACTAAAAGTAGGCATGTCCTCAATGTCTTGTGGTATTTTATTATAAATAGTTATACACATGCAATAACAATTCTTTTTCATACGTAATATAATATATAATATAATATATAGCATCATATATAATATATAGCTGTGCCCGCGACTTCGTTCGCGTGGACTACAGGATTTTGATTTTTTTTTAACTTAAAAGTAGTCTTAGTTACTCCTTAACATCAGCTACCTGCCACCATATAAGTTAAGTAGGGTGATGGAATGTCGCTAAGTTTCGATCCGAGTAAAACTGACAAATAAAGACAGTTGCATCAAAATTTTATCATAAATTCCCTAAATTATGGCGCCTACGCTTCTTGACACGATAGATAGATTTACGCAGAAATGAGGAATTTTCCCGCCGTAAAAAGTAGCCTGTGTCCGTGTCTAAAATCCTATTTTTAAATTAACCAAGAATCCGTTCAGACGTTAAGGCGTGAATGAGGTAAACTATTAAAACAAATGATTAAAAATCACTAACTTTATTAGTTTCCTGCCTACTGCCTACGCCTTAAGTACGATAGCATGAATATTAATAGCCTTTATCCTTTTTTAGGTTACTATTTATCTCCTAACTAAATTTCATCAAAATCCGTTCAGCCGTTTAAGCAAGATAGAGCAAAACTCCCAGCAAAAACCATTAAAAAACACAAATTCAATTCAGTTTTCTGCCTACTTCCTACCCCCTAAGAACGATGGCGTGATTATTTATAGCCTATAACTATTTCTAGGTTATCATCCTTCACCATACCAAATTTCATCGAAATCCGTTCAGCCGTTTAGACGTCAAAGAGCAAAAGTCCTAGCAAAAGCGACCAAAAATCACTAACTCAATTTAGTTATCTGCCTACTGCCTACCCCCTAAAAACGATGGCGTGATTATTTATAGCCTATAACCACTTCTAGGTTATCATCTATCACCATATCAGATTTCATTAAAATCCGTTCAGCCGTTTAGGCGTGAAAGAGTAACAGACAGACAGACAGACAGACAGACAGACAGAGTTACTTTCGCATTTATAATATTAGTAAGGATGTAAATACGATACAATTAACTTAATTTATCGGCAGTCCATTCATTGCAGTCTGCCCTGCAACTACATTGTGAGCAGTTCAAATAAGAAAATAAGGTGCACTAGGTACGTAGCTATGAAAGCGAAGATTGCAGCCCTAAACATCCTCCATTTTGTTTCCTATTCGCCTCTGACAGAATGAGTCCGCGTCCAGACTTGACGGTGAATAAAAAGTTCAACTCCACCGTTCTACACAACTTCCAGTGCATACGGACAGGAATAACTGGATAGGGTATGTCCCGCTGTGAAAATTAAAAAGGAGGAAGGGATATTTCTTCTTGCAACAGCTCTTTGAAGAATGGTACGGGGATTTGGTGAGCCTCGTTCTTGACCATAGAGAATTCATTAGCGGTGAGAACCATATGCTCCTCCTCCAAGCCAACATAGTATTCAGATAGGAAAATTAAACAACTTCAATCACATAAAAAAACTTTAACCATTTGTTATAATATTTAGTGTGTTTAAAATAATTAGATAAGTGTTGTCCCGCCATAATGTTATATCATGAGAATTTCTTCTTGCTGCAATAAGTTGAATGAACTTGTTGATGACAATTCTAATTTATCAGTTATTATGCTATTGTACACTAATCGCTAGATGTCGCATCCAGTTCCCTGCCCGTTTCTGTGTGATCTAGCTACGTAAATACAGACTAGGTATATTAGCCTGTCACAGAGTTTAGTCCGTTCAATATTGCGCTTGTATTTTGTGATTCTTTTATTGGTGTGGCTGTACCGTGGACTTTACGTACAGTCCACGCCGAAGATATGAATGAATTTGAATAACTAAAATACTATGTAAATTAAAAAAAAATATGTAATAATAATAATAATAATAAATCTTTATTTCCGTAAATAAGTTACAAGTTTAAAATTTTCATGCTACTAAAGCTTGCACGAACTGTTTTAGTAATAATTTTTTTTTTTTATTAAAACTGCTTTAAATGATTAACAGAAAAATTACAATGCTCCACTGTTGACCGGTGATTTGAACATCCGTCCTTCCAGGAATCGCGCCCTGACATGCGAACCATACACCAACCAACAGCTTATTGAAGCCGTCGAATTATATTATTTTTATATTACCTGTAAACTATCTAAAATAATAATTTACCAAGAATTTGGAAAGAGGAATAGTTAGCTTTTTGATGCGAAGTAGCTGTCCAATAGTTTGTGTTAGTGGTACCAGATAGAAAGAAAGTCCCTGATGCTCCCATCAACATCGCACAATCCTGAGTATCTTTATGTGATTGCTTTTTCCTATTTAAATATACCTACACTCACCGGAAAAATTATCCGCCTACCTACATGTCACTTCAAATAAATTCCGAAAGTGAGTAATGAAATTTTTTGCTCTTTACTTAGGTATTGATTGAATACCTTCCCTTAGAAAGCATCATGAAATTGACATACCAGAGTATCGAGTGTCCAGTGTAAAACATCTTTATTACTTACTTAAGTATGTAACTAATATGCAATATACAAATTATTATCGCATCTAAATCCTACCCGTACCACCTGCGCAGATCGTCACTCCACTTGGCCTGAGGGCGTCCCACACTTCGCTAGTACGGCTTGTAGGAGCTGGATGCGAGTAGCCAAGGATAGACGAGAGCAGTGCCGTAACTAGGGCGGTGCCAGCGGTGCCCAGGCACAGGGCGCAGACCCTGGAGGGGCGCAGAAATGACCAGACCAGTATCTAGTTTTGTTTCATGCACGGTAGTTAGTAGGTACATTTTGTTTTACTTCTTGCGAATATGGTGTAGACGCGCCCTCTGTACTATCTATATCTATATGGCAATTTTCAAGCGATCTTAAAACAACAACACTTGTAAAGGTGGTTTTATATTTGTCTGATGTGTCGTGACGTGACGCGTCAGAACGGTATCGGTTTCATACATTTAGTACTAGCTGGTGCCCGCGACTTCGTCTGCGCAGGATTAGTATTTCGAACAATATGTTTATAAATTGTAGCCTATGTGTTATTCTCATGTATAAGCTATATTATTGTAAAGTTTCATTCAAATCCATTCAGTAGTTTTTGCGTGAAAGAGTAACAAACATCCATCCATCCATACAAACTTTGAACACGCAAATACCCCAAATCAGGTGTGTGCTAAAGATTCTAACTACCAATGATTATAATGCGGAAACAATCGCTACAGCTAAAAGTATAATGGACCTAATTAAATACAAATTCATATGTACATATGGATCAAATTTTGGAATCTGTTGACATTCCCTCTACAGTCTAAAACCATTACTAACGACAAAGCCTCTGAATTAATCAAGGGATTAACAAGCCAGATTCAGAATAACGCGATACTGTGGACATTTTTTTCGAAAAGACAAAAAGAATTTGTGAAAAATGTGACATTGAAGACAATTTTCCTGAAAAGCGACGAAAGCGAGTACAAAGACACGATTTAAGTGAAAGTTCAGACGCCGGCTACTACATTACTCAGCGACAAAGTTTCAAAATTCAGATAAATGAAGCAATAGATACAATAATTTCTGAATTAAAATGGCAATTCGGAAAACTACGCGACATATACCACTCTTTCGGTTTTTTGACCGTAAAACACATAACTACATATTCGGTTGAAAAACTATAAAAACATGCAGCTGATTTGAGTATCAAATATTCTGCAGATATAAATGCCACAGAATTTTGGGCCGAAATAGAAACTTTGAAGAGTCAAGTTGAAGCGACTACATTATTTGATAAATGTGAATGTCAGTCAAGTATGGGTCTTCTCAAAGCTATAGTGGAACTGGATTTAAAGGAAATGTTTCCCAATGTAGTAGTCGCTATAAAGATATTTTTAACAATGCCAGTGACTGTAGCTTCCTGCGAGAGATCATTCAGTAAGCTCAAATTAATGGCTGGCTGGCGGTTCCAAGAGTCCTGGGTTCGATTCCACAAATATTTGTGCGATAAACATCGGTGTTTGTTCCGTGTCTAGATATGATTATGTATTTAATTATGTATTTATAAATATATATGTATGTTGCCAATAGTACAAGCAGTGCTTAGTGTGTGGAAATGTCCCAAATATTTATTTATTTATTTAAACATCTGAATCAAATGTTTATTAGAATAAAAACAATTCTAGTCCTGTTATAATAAAATTTGCTTACAAACATCGGACAAACAAAAATATTCCTCAAATGTCAAGAGATCAAACCTTCTGTTCGGTTAAGCAAAACATAAAATAATATTCTCATTAAATTAACAAATAAAATATGGGGGTAAGTTTGTATGAAACTCCGTCCATTTTGAACGTTGGCACGTAAAATTTGGAAGGGACGTAGGTTAGATACCGTAAAGGTGCACTAAGAAAGGAATTCCCGAAATTTTAAAAGGAAACTGCTTAAGTTAGATGATTGAAATTTTACTGGTACCTTATTAAACTTAAAGCTTAATTCTAACAGGATATTGCAAAATTCCCACGGGAACGGGAGTTAGCGGGAAAAAAGTTTTGTATGAAAACATCTAAACTGCGCAAGATAGATGATTGAAATTTGGCATGCTGGTACCCTAATAGACGTTAAGCTTACTTGCAACGCGATAATGCAAAATTCTTACGGGATCGGTAGTTACTGGGAAAAAAACTTTTGTTTGTAAAATCCTGTAGTCCACGCGAACGAAGTCGCGGGCACAACTAGTTATAAAATAAACAAGTCAAATATCTAGAAACCAAAATTCATGTTTGGTTTTTAAAAAAAATATAATCTTATAAAAATAAAATTAAATAAAATTAACAAATTGGAAGGCAATTATCAGTGAAACTCTTAAATTCTTTCTCGTTAATATATTTAGGCAACTTTGAGATTTGTGACATTTGGAATTGCAGAGTACTTGTGATTTTTGTCAACGTTTACCTCAGTCGCGCGGGAGTTTTATATAATTACCGGTAAATTTGAATAATTCACTATATTTAATTGGTCACATTGACCGTAACATAATCAAGGACTTCGCAATGAGAAAAGCGCGGAAAGTAAATCTTTGAGTAGGTAGCTGTCCTTTTCTTGTGATTACGGTTTACCTTAGCCTTGGGTCTTTACTATCGAGTACTTTGTGTCATTTCTGTATTTGCGCAAATAAATATTTTTGAATAAACAATTTTTATCTTAATGAAATCTACTAAGTACCTATACCTTCGTAAACAAAAAATTAGATAGATTTATCTTTATGCACATTTGTCCACTTTATTGTCAGAGCCTGGTTAGAGCATTTTTCAAGGGCGCAGTTTTGAAAGCTTGCACCGGGCGCATAAAAGGCTAGTTACGGCACTGGACGAGAGTAGCAAGAATTTGAGGAGGTATATGTCCATATGTCCAAGAGTGGACTGCGACGGGCTAATGATGATGATGATGATACAATTATTCCCGTTCTATGAACATTTCGGTCTCGATGCAAATGACCGTCTCCTTGGCGTTGGACAGCTGCAGGCGCCACCTCACGTACCCGTACTCCGCCTCCATCTCCCAAAAGTGCACTATATGATCGTTGTTCAATTTGTCGAAGCTGTAGAAACCCTGGGAAAATATCAATTGGCGAATTAATACCTATCAACTTGTAACAGTGCCTTCTTCTTATCGTGTGGTTGATGAACAACCTAGTGTCAGAGTTTTTAAACCGCACGTAGGCCTCTGACATGGCTTCACACACCGTTGAAAAATTTCTCAGGTGTGTTGGTTTCCTCACGATGTTTTCCTTCACCGTTAAAGCGTCGAATGATGGTACATATGAATTTTTCAAATTTGAAAAACACATTGGTACCTGGCGGGGTTTGAACTGGCGACCTCTCGAATGGCAAGCAACGACCTTAACCACTCGGCCATCGACGCTTTTACAGTGCCAAAATATCGAGAACTCGTTAAAACAAGAAAGCATGGTATATCCCGGACATATTCAGTGTTCTAACTTATATCTTACCAGCCTACCGCCCGCGACTTCGTGTGCGTGACGTCGCTTATCGTTCCTCCTTTCTTATAGCTAAGTGGGTTAAAAGTAGCCTATATACTATCTCGGGCGCTAGACTATATCTGTACCAAATTTAATTTAATTCGGTTCAGCAGTTAGAGCCGGTTTGCGTAACACACAGACGGACAAAGTAACATTTATAATAATCAAGTAAGGATAAAACAATCTATCTTCATGTTATAAATAAGTCATTGTAATATTTTACAAGCGAATTAAACATTTTGATTTTGATTTTCACTTACTATCAAAAAATAATAATAATTTTACAATCATACTTAAATAAATATACTGTGTTTTATAAATTTCTGGTATTCTGATTATTTTTAAGGGGCTAGTAGTTGTTAATTTCAAACTAACCTTCGCAATGGAACATGTTCTGAAGTTAACATTAAAGTTGGATGTTCCAACCAGGAACTTGACCACAGATCGTTTACAATTGAGTTTCGGCGAGTCATACACGACTTTCCAGGTACCATTGCGCAAGTAGAACTGCTGCCCTGTTAACTGAAAAGCATAATAAAAATATTTAAATTAAAGACTTTAAACTTCGCAAGGACAAACTTTTGTGTTATAATGATATCTTCGATTTAATCGATGATGTTATCGTGGTGGTAGACAGAAATTAAGCAAATTTTCTTGACGGACTAGTTTCAAAGTGGATGGTCTCAATGTGCGAATCCGTGTGCGAAGGGGTTCTTAATCGACCGGGATTTTCACATTCCAAAAGCGGGTTGTTCATATTCAGTACATTAGGGCTTGACACCAGTCGTTTCTGCCTTAAATTTCACTGATTGCAAAACAAATGTAATCGGGCCGAATATATGAAAAAAGATTTGTGTAAATACATAATACGTCTCAATCCTTCAAGAGCTGGGGATTAAACAAAGTGTGCTGACCATCGTACGAGCTCAAATCCTGGGTTTCTTTGGTCACATATCCCGACGAGACGGAAAGACCATAGAGCGTCTAGTGTCTTGGGAGAGTGGAAGGCTCCAGAGCAAGAGGAAGATCTCTAGTGAGGTGGACCGACCAGATCAGATCACACATGTCGGCGACCTTGAACCAGTGCGCTCGCAAAGCTGCTCTGCTGGAGGAATGGCGACGTAAAGTGAATCGGTTTAGAGGTGAGAGACATCCACTCCCCCGCAAGTCCGGTGATGATAACGGGGCTGCTCCAAGTCAGCATCGTATGACAGTTGGGAAAAAAAGAGAAGCGAGTCACTCAAATACCTGCATACTGCTCGCGACCACCCTGACAGCAGAGTACCGATAAAAAAGATAAATACGTAAAAGCATGTGTAATAGGAACGTACGAGTAAATAACCCACCTTGAGCCCAGGTTCATTTTTGTGTAACGTTGCGTTTCCTCGTATGTAAGTGGCGCCAGTCGCATTGTACATCTCCAAGTTCATCGTGGCGGGCTGAGCAGCCCACGGCAGCCGGGTCTCAGTGCACCTACCCCTTACAAATGTTAGCTTTGCCACGTACGGCCCCTGAAATGAGATAGAGATATATTGATATTCTTTACTGCACATAGAAACAACACCTCGGTGTCCATACGCGGATCTTTCATCCAACATGACCAACGTTTATAAGTTTTTAATAGTTGAAATAAAACTAATTTTACGGTTAAACTCGCTGTGTTCTGAACATATTATTTAAAGAACCGATGTTTCGAGCGTTTTTAATAGTTACTGAAAAGATTATTATTCACACAAGGTGTTCGATCAAGTAGATTCTCATTGCAATTTCGAGCCCAAGTCCATTTTTTTCCTAACTGACTACGTTGATGGCTAGTCATCTAGCATCAGCCTTGTCATCATCACCAGACTTGCGGGGGAGCGCATGGCTCACACCCCTAAAAATTAAATTTATAATAGTTATCATTTGAGCACCAGCCGCGAACGAAAGTATCTTTAATATTTGTACTTACAAAGAATGAATCAACGTACCCTTTTGTACAGCGCAAAACTGGCACCAATACACAGTAAAAGTAGGATCACAAGCTTCACCATCGTCTTGTCTTTCTTCAGTTCTCTGCAAAAGAAAAAAGAATCTACTAAAATTATCTTGCCTGTCACACCACGATTTTAAAATTTTAAAACACAGTATGATGGTGTTAGGATTGGCTGCCTCTGGCGTCCTACATTCGGCCTACAGACTAATTTTGCACTTCCTAATTAGCTGAATCGCGAGAGCTCAAGTGACTTCTCAGTTCTTTCAATTTCGTAGCTCAAAGACTGAGGAAGGTTAATTAATACTACAAACCATACAAGCCTTTGGTTTTTGACCTCGCTAAAAGAGATGGTGGAGATTGCAAAATTCTGATTCTGAATATAATAACACCAGATCTTAGACTTTCGCGTTTCATCACACTAAAGATTCGTTTTTATGGGTCGCTCGCGGCCATGATTAGTGTAACCCAGTCGAAACGTTGGGCTACAAATTTGCTACTCCTAATATCGCGTGTAGATCCATAAAGACTAATATTTTAATATTTAATATAATATAATAAGTTATATTGGTCTTAACCAATTGATATAGAGTAAATCAATAGTAAGTTACTCCTCCGAATCAGAACAATAAATGCAAAAGTTGGCATTTTATTTTAAGGAAGTCCATGGGTTGAAACATTAAAAAAAGAAATACCTTATTTAATCAGTCTGGCCCCACTCTCACTCTTTACTTTTAAACTCCACTTCACATCAGTGTCCTCTGTTGGTATAAACATGTTAATGACATATTCATTGCGATGATATCTATTCGGTCAATCTCCAATGATTTCATTTAATACTAACCGGTAATGATGTTTTTGAGATAACACAATACAGAACGATGGGAGTCAAATTTTGTGTTATTACGAGAGGGGGGGGGGCTAAGGTATAAACTATTTGTGTAAAAAATAAAATACGCATTACAGAGTAAGCGTGTGGGTAGCTCAATTGTTAAAATAGCCGAGGCCCAATAGCCCAGGGATTGTGGGTTAGAGAGTCATCGTTTACAGGCAATAATGTTTTTTTTTTTAAATTTAATGTTAATGATGAATCCTACCACGTTTTGCCAAATTGGCCATACTCATAAATAAAAATCTTTAGTGTTATTCTGATATGGAAGCCATATTATTGTGCAGTTTCATCAAAATCTGCTCTGCAATAGTTTTTGCATGAAAGAGTAACCCATATCAGATCAGGTCTTAGTCAATCACACTGGCCAAGTGTGGGTTGGTCGATTACGCAATCTTAATAAATTTCAAATTTCAATACTCAATAGTACGTGGCGGGATTTGAACTAGCGACCCCTCGCATGGCAAACAACGACCTTAGCCACTAGGCCATCGACTTTTTTTTTATAAACTTATTTAAAAGAGGCACAAACTTACTTAAATACTACGATACACACATACAAACATTCTCATTTATAATATTAGTAGGAAAGTAGGATATAATAGCAGTTGGTATTCGACTGGCCTAAGCAGCTTTGCCGGCGAAGGAAACTCGTAAGTGAGCTTCACTAGATCACTGTTATGCGAACACACAGGTGGGCACGGGGAGACCAACTAAACATCGTGTCATACGGACAGCGGCTGATTAGGGGTGAGAGCCGTCCGGTGATGATGACGAGGCTACTCCAAGCCATCATCGTATGTTAGTTAGGAAAAAAATGAACATTGGCGTCGCTTGGGGGCTCTTAGTTCCAGTCAACTTAAAAATGGGCGGGTCACTCCCGGAGGGCCACGTTCCCGGAGGGTCACGTCCCGGAGGGCCACGAATGCGAAAAAAATGATGACGTTATCTTTTGTTATTATTTATTTTGTATTGAACTTGTACCATTGACAAAAAAAACTCAATGAATGTATTTATAATATTTTTTTAATCATAAATCACAAATATAAAAAATCACCATTTATATCAAGTTACTTTTTAACCGACTTCAAAAAAAGGAGGAGGTTCTCAATTCGTCTGTATGTATAATTTTTTTTTTTTTTTTTTTTTCACATAGATACAAATAAATTTCCGACCACATAAATATATTTCTAATTCTAGAAACACTGCCAGGCGAGATAGGGTTGGATAAAACGGATGCATAGAAAAACCTGTATCAACAAACAAAAAAGGTCTTACATTTAACATGACTAATTTGACTTTCAAGATAGCGTAAATACTGTTATTTTATAATTTAAATTATGACGTATAATATTTTTTCAAATATTACAAGGTATATAACTTATGTATAAATAATCAACTTTAGTAAAAAAAAACAGTATTTTCAAACATTAATAATTAAAAAATACGTTTTTAAAATATTAAGTATTAGGGTATTTTAAATCTGGTTTTTGTCTTTGTTTTTTACAACCCTGTCTCACCCGGCTATGTTTTAACAATTTTAAATAAATATTGTAGACATCGGAAATCATAAAATCAAATTTGTTGATTTTTGATAGATAGTTAAATAGTGTTTTTTTTTATTATAATCTAACATTTATATTAAATACCAATAATAATTACATATAAATTTACAAACTGCTTATTTGCTAACGGTACTTACGTGTTAAAAACGTTACAAAAAACAACACAAGTACATGTTAACACTTTTTTCGCATTCGTGGCCCTCCGGGACGTGGCCCTCCGGGAACGTGGCCCTCCGGGAGTGACCCAAATGGGCATCGGCAGTTATATTATAAAGAGCTGGTATTACCACACTTCTTTTTACAATTTACAATGATGAAGTGGTTACATTATATTAGTCTGTGTGATTCCACAAGCATAGCATACAACTAATGTACCAGAAGCACGCAGTTAGTCGATACCCATTCTTAAATTCACTGGAATTAGTGCTTTGCCATCGATACCAAAAGAAGAAGATGAAGAGGTTTTAATACGATTCCTGGGCTTTTTCCGAGCGATTTCTTAATAATGATATCCAAAGAGACCCCGAAAAGTCTGTTGACATGCATGTCTGCTGAATGATGATGAATTATAAATGGATGGATGTCAGTTTTTTTTCTAATTTTACTATCGATCGACACTGTTCTACATCATTGTATTGTTATGCTTCACGAACCTTATCCCCGAAGTATTGACAACTGGTGACCTGCCCTCGCTTCGCTTCGGGTGAAATTTACTTAATGCCCTTTCACTCATATTCTCGTTTTAAAAATTACTTATTGTAACGTCATATGTTTTTGTGCAATAAAGAATTATTATTATTATTGTGTAGTAATTATTGTCCTATTCAAATAGTGGTGCGAGGTCACTGTAACAAGATTATGGCAGCGCATGGGGCTGGCACAACACAATAAACACAATGGTCGCCGCAATAAGCGCCCACTATAATAAGCTCAACTTCACCGAGTGTTTGAGGCCATTCAGGGTATCATCGTCGTTTGCAATGAAAACCTGTACTGCCATGACTAAAAACCTTACTTATAGCGAAAGCAACTCCGTGTATGTTTGTCTGTAGCTTGAACTAATCAACTGATGTAATGATATTTGGTACATTAATCATTTAAGTAGGTATTTCATGCGCTTTGGCCGCCGCCCTAGATTTCGTCCGCGAGGATTTTAATATAGCCTATAATGTAACTTTTAAAATTACCTATCAACTAGAAAGTCCCTTCGAAATTGATCCCGTTTCGGAGATTAGCGGGAACAAACACACAGACAGAAAAAAAATGTTTTGACTATGCTTTTGTTATTGGTACCCGATATAAACCCATTCAGTAAAATGTCGTTATTTTAATATTTTTAGACACTTAATTTTTCTTTAGTTGAATAGAAGTAAGAAGACCACAGAAAAGTCTGTTTGTGGCAGACGTTAATCGTTCAGGTAAGTTGATTAACAGCGAACGCATTTTTAATTCTTTTTAAAAATTCCCTGCGCGTACCTACCTATTACTCACCTCCTTATATATCAAACTGTTTGCAGATTTCAGAATATAAGGGGATTCTTCTCATGTCAATTTGACATGCGTCAATGTTATATCATAAATGTGGGAAAAACAAACTTGTTATCGTATACTAATCAGAGTTTCGAAGTCTATTTACTAAGAAATCTGTAAAATTGTGCTATAGCATAACGAGGTTAGTAAAAGATGAAAACATTTGTTGAAACAAGAGTGTGAGTTTTCATATAATAGGAACAATAAGGTATTTGACTGCGGTTGTTATGTTTGCCATTTTTATGATAATCAGTAAGATTTAAGTAAAACAATATTATTAATGAAATCGAACCTTAAATTTTTGGCGAAATGAGACAGCAGAAGACATTTAAAGTTGGGTGCCGAATATATCCGATATTCTGATCGGGTTCGGAAAATCTCTTTCATTTTAGCTTGCTTTGTTTGTTAAATACACCGTAAAATTTTAGTTTTCCCGTAGTACAATGTTGAATAAAATGTTAGTATTAAAATAGGTTTGTGCAGTCTCTTTTAATAAAATCAATAAATACCGGTTTCACTTTCACTAGGGGAAATACGAAACTCGAAAGCACGCTCAAACAGCTTTATTACTTAAGAGGGTAGAGCTTCTTTAGCATTTATTATCAATTTCATGCGGCAATCAGTACCTGATTATGTCACATATCTTAAAAGAACGATAGCTTCTCATGCTTTTGAATTGGAAAATTTATTTAAAAAAATATATTTTTTTTTCTCGAATTAACTAGCATGATTCGATAGTACTACTTATTATGGTACACAAAAAGATAACTGTCATTACACCTATTGGTGGGTTGTAACAATTCCTTAGTAGAAACTACTAAAAGCAAATCGTTCTGCTACGGCAAAACACAAAAATTTAATTGTGTATTTAGATTGGATTGAGCACATAATGCTGAACACCCTGCCCGTTCCGTTATCAGACGATGGCCAAGAGCAATTCGGAGGCCGCGCACAAGGAGTCGCCGCGCGCGCGCAGCGGCAGCGCTGCGGCTGCGCCCGCGCACTTCGCCGTGCACAAGCCCGGCGTCCACCTGGAGAGCTGCTGCGGCGTCTGCAACCTCTTCCCCGGAGTCCTACTCATCGCCTTCTGCCAGGTCATCATCATCAGCCCATATACGTCCCCACTGCTGGGGCACGGGCCTACCCTAAACTAGGGCGATAAGGCCTTAGTCGACCACGCTGGCCAAGTGCGGGTTGGTCGACTACACAGCCTAAGAATTTCTTCTTAGGTGTGCAGGTTTCCTCACGATGTTTTCCTTCACCGTTAAAGCCAGCTAATGGATATTAAGTTTCTACTAGTGGTCCCGGCTACTAAACTTAATTTTTAGGATTTCGTACCCAAAGGGCAAAAACCGGACTTTATTACTAGGACTAGTCGACGACTATTTGTTCGTCCATCCGTCTGTCACCAGCATGTATCTCAAGATACCTTTCTTGATGTTCTCATTAGCTACAGATGTATTTACGTAGGTAATTATTGCCGCTATAAGATCAAATACTAATAAAAACAAGTAATCAAATAGAGCTCTCATACAAAAACCGTGATAATTTTTACAAAATTGGTACAGAACTCTTCATGCGCGAGTCCGACCTGTACTTGGCCGACTTTTTTAGCTTTCTA
Source organism: Maruca vitrata (assembly GCA_039566165.1). Lineage (NCBI taxonomy): Eukaryota > Metazoa > Arthropoda > Insecta > Lepidoptera > Crambidae > Maruca > Maruca vitrata. Next base: position 10,643,747 of record CM076933.1, on the reverse strand, counting down.
GCCAATTTTATTACATTTAAAGCCTTCCGAAAATAACGAACACAACAAAAAAAGAATTAGCGAAGTCTTATCAGCTATTCTCGAGATTTGCGCCCAGCAACACATTCAGCGATTTATTTTTATTTAGAAAGATAATGTTATTTCCTCGTGTAAGATAAAGTTATCAAATTCCAATTTTACAACAACATGTACCTACTCAAGAATAAAGTATAAGATAAATAACTATAAACTAGTAACAAACGAACAAACTTAGTTCCTTGCCGCCATGTTTTCGGTATATACAGCATGGAATCCTGCAAAACAATTACAATCCTTTCTGTATTTCATTGATAAGTTCATGTAACAAGTTTATAATATAATAATATTAATGTAAGCCTATATAGTAAATATATAACTTTTCTAATCGGTTTAAACAGAGAGGCAGACAAGAATTAGTCTCGTATACCGAATATATTATAATAAATAGGTACATCATCATAAGGAACATTGACAACATCGTAAGGAAACCAGCACACAAACGAAGAAATTCTTAGGCTGTGTAGTCGACCAACCCTCACTTGGCCAGCGTGGTTGACTAAGGCCTTATCGCCCTAGTTTAGTATAGGCCCGTGCCCCGGCAGTGGGATAGTGTATGGGCTGAAGATGATGATGATGATGATTATTGGCAGGTGCTGGCGGGGTCGGTGCTGCTGACGCTGCTGCTGGCTCGCGCGCGCAGCTACGATGAGATGCACCAGACTCCGAAGACACAAAGCGAGTGATCTGCATTAATTACTAACTGCAGTGGTGTCTTAGGAAACGGTGTTGTGTGTTGAGGGTTTCACTAGATGGCAATACGGCTAGCTAAAATAACGAATCATGCTGCAGTTGGACCTCATCCATGGTTGGTTATTTTTGACGTGACATTGACAGACAGGTCAATATTCACCGATGTTTCTTATACGCAAAAACCCTTATTGTTTCGTTAACGAGAGCAAAACGAGCCCATAAATTTTAAAAAGATCATCGTGATACAGCCGTCAGAAGTCAAAGCATTCGGCAAACTACACACAATACAACTACATAACATTATTTGGAGAATATGGCCATGGTGTACATCCGTATATTTTTATCCGGAATTAATACGTAAGAACAATAATCAACATTTTTATTTGAGATTTTTAAATGCTATTAAAGCTTAATATAAATTTATAATTTGAAAAAAATCGCATTCATGACCCCGGACCTTCCGATATCGCGTCGGTTGCTCTAACCTCTGAGCTATCCGGGCAATTAGTCATCAATGCGAATCTTTCCATCACCTTTTACCCGTTAGCCACGGGTGGCGCCACCACCGGTAGTGATCAACACTATCGGTCCGTAAACATTTCTTTACAGAAATGTTATACAGAATGGTTGCGCTCGGCAATTATATTTTTATTTGTGATTTTTAAATGCTATTAAAGCTTAATTTAAATTTATAATTTGAAAAGTTTTTTCAAATTATAAATTTACAACAATCAACATGTTTGTATTGTAGTATTGTCTATTTTATTATTATTATTTTATCATGAAGACCATAATATCCCAAGCCCGTCAAAAACAACAACATATTGCAAGACCTAACAATGTTGTGAGTTCTGTATGCGTGAATCGGAACACACAAAATATCACACCAAATGACGGTAGTAATGAAACTCACTTATGAAGACACCTGTCATCTTTAGTCTTAACCGTGACCACGAGCGCTGTAAAGAGCTCGAAACGTCGGATCTCTAAATAATGTTTAGAATACCAATACACGCGAGTTTAATCCGTAAAATTAGTTTCATTTCAAATGTTTGTATTGTGTTCAGTAATGAGCACTGCGACGGGCGCGGTGCTGAGCGCGGTGAGCGGAGCCGGCGTGCTTCTCATCGTCGTGGCGCTCACCGAGAACTGCCGCGCCATGCTGGTCAGTGATCAACCTCAAGGATTCACTCAGAGACTCTGCGGCCCCTTCCAGGGGTGAAGATGTCATCCGCTCCCCCGCAAGTCCGGTGAAGATGACGAGGCTACTTCAACTGCCGCACTATGCTGGTCAGTGGTCAGCCTAGAGGATTCACTTAGAGACTCCGCGGGTCGTCTATGGGTGAAGATGTCTCCGCGGGTCTTCTATGGGTGAAGATATCTGGGTGTGAGCCATCCGCTCCCTCGCAAGTCCGGTGATGATGACGAGGCAACTCTAAGTATGTATTCTCTCATCATTGTATGTCAGTTAATAAAAAAAGAGATGTCCCAGTTCCTTCATTACCCAATATCCTTTAAAGGCAGCTAAAATATAAAATGCTACGGAAATGTACGTCACTCAGCTTATGCTAAGCGCAAATTTTCAGTGGCACTAGAATTTATCGCCCAAAATATTACTCCTTATAGCGAAGTCGGTCGAAGACTACTTTTGTCTATATCCTTTCATAGCCTTTTATGATATTTGTATTGATAATGAGACACCTTGAAATAGTGACTGAAAAAAAGAAGCTGTAAATAAAACTCCGACTAAATCTTTTCAGGTTTACCTTCTAGTAGCTGCTATGGTGTTCATAGGTATCGTGGTTCTGGCCTTAACCAAAATAGGACGAGCGTGCCTACGGTTCCACGAAGGTGTGTTACTTACCCTTATTTAACATACATACATAAAATCACGCCTTTTTACCAGAGGGGTAGGCAGAGATCACTTCCAGCGATCCACTTTTCACCTCTGTGAGAAACGTGACGTGACGGGTTGTGGACCACGTCGCCGCCATTCTGCCTTGTGCATTGTTTTAACAAGATCATTGCGTTCCCACGATTAGCAAGGATAGGTATATGACGGGGGAAGGAAAAGGGGAGAAAGGATACTATCGCCTCGGATGATTTGGACTGAGTCGATAGTAGCTCGAGGAGCCGGGGTCGCTTACCCGTAGGTATACCGTTCACCAACCACCGGACAGATAGTTGTGATTGGTATCCCCTGACTGCCCTTATTTAAGTTCGCACTTTATTGTCTCAAGGGAATCATAAAACTTTATAGCGATATGATATATTTTGGAAATTAATTTAATGGGTTGATCCATTAAACAGTAAAATATTTTGAAAATTTAATTGCTTTTGGACCTTAAATTCAAAGAATAAGGTTAAAAATATGGTGACAATACGGTCGCCACTACAATGCAAAAAGGTTAACATACTAATATTAATAATCAATTCAATCATAATCATAGTCTTCTTGTAATTGTGTCATTTTGTCGACGAAGCATCAGGCAACCAGCATAGTTTTGTATTTTTGTCTTTGGTTTTGTTGCAAATGACAAAGCCGCTCCTAATCTTGTTACAGCATCGAAGATCAAAGATGAGCAGCACCGCCTGGCCAACCTGGCCTGCGCCAGTGGACTGTTCACGCTCTTCGGGGCCGGTCAGTCCTGTGGCTAATTATACGTAACTGTAGATCGTTATTTACTTTAGTTCTCTGGTTAACTACTTAGACGACAGCTATTCAAAACATTACCTAAAAGGAATATGCATGTCCGAGATATCGCTGATAAACTGCAAGAGTGCCGCCTACGTTGGTACGGTCATGTTTTACGGAAACCGGCAAACTACGTAGGGAACAAGTGTCTAGCCATGTCGCTACCGCCGGGTCCCGGCAGAAGGGGAAGGCCCAAGAAGGCCTGGCTTGACGTTGTAGTGGATGACATGCGTGCCAACAAACTCTCCGTAAAGGATGCCGAAGACCGTGCGAAGTGGAGAGTTAGGAGTAGGAAAGCGGACCCCGGGCTCCGCAAGGATGCAACCGGGAAAACGCCAAGATGATGATGACCTAAATGGAATATGCATGGATTTCTTTCTAGACTCGTGATTTATTTTGACTGGCATAACATAATGGCGTTTTTGGTAGCCCCTGTCTCTTGCGCTTAAAGTCCTGAATTCGATTCCAACCCGGGACAAATTGTTAGGTACCACGATATCAGATCAGAGTCCAACTTGAATGGTGACGTCTATCTATACTGTACACAGTACGCCGCGCCGTTTTACTGTTACTTTTTAGTATTTTCAGTGTGTGCGTTATTTCCGGTATTTCCTCCAGGTCTGTACTTCTTCTCGTTCGCGGTGGTGTTCAGCTTCTACCACTTCCGGTACGTGCGGCGCGCCATCCTGCTGCACGAGGCCGAGTGCGAATGAACACTGGGGGCTTAGACAAAGTAACAATATCGAAACGATAACGAAGTTCGAAAAGAACAAAATGTATGGGATTGACCACGTGATTTATCGCGTCAAATGTCAATCCCATACATTTTATTCTTTTCGAACTTCGTTATCGTTTTGGTATTGTTACTTTGTCTACGGCACCTGCACTGGAACGCTTCTTCTTTTGATTCGATGTAATCGAATTCGATATTTTGAGTATCAAGGGTGTGGAAACGCCCAATGTATTGTTCTTACAAAGTTTTATTTTTATTTTTAGTGCCTGTTTCAGTAATAATCTACATTTTCTTAAAACGCTTTGATATTTAGTAAGTAGCGTTTAAGTTTTTCCTAATTTTATTATTTGACAGTTATTTTTGTTGCATTTTGATTAACTTAATAAAGTACCTATCACAATTTCCCCAGCATTTTATGATCGCATTTAAGACTCCTTTATATGTGTTACTTGTGAGATGTTTTCTACGTCCCATACCTATTTATTATTGATATGTCAAGGGTCTGGAATCTGGACGTAGGTATTCATTTCATAAACGAAACAAAAAATACGGTATTGTTGGCCTGAGGCCGAAATTCAGAAAATAATAGGTGCGTTTATCAATAGGAGGAAAATCTGTTGCTACTTGAAATAGGGCTGCGACTACTATTAACAGAAAAAACTATTCTAGTTTGTTCAATCTTCCTCTTTCTTATAAATAAAAATGAATTGCCGTTCGTTAGTCTCACTAAAACTCGAGAACGCCCGGACCGATTTAGGTAATTTTGGTTTTAAAAATGTTCGTCGTAGTCCAGGGAAGGTTTCAATGAGAAAATATAGAATAAGAATCATGTCAAGTATTGGCGGTATGAAATTCGCCGGGACCACTAGTATCGAATAAAACTGGATACGCGTATCATCGATCGTTCGATTGTCACCGAATAATAGCAATTATTGTTCCAGGAAATTTTGAATGTGACTATTCAATAAACTTCCGCCTCCATGTGTTTCTCGTAACAGAGGTTATTACCATGGCCATGGGGCTAAGAAGGTCTCGGGTGAGGCGAAGCATGTCAAGTGTAAAGATGTCATTTAGATGGGGTGAAGTGGGTACGGGACTATTTTGTAGGTACCCACCGCATCTACGACAATAAAGCACGCTTATTGATTATGTTGATGTGATTACGTCAGGACCGAGTTTATTGAGAAACTATACACCGTGAAATTTTAGTGGTGGTTTTTCCGTGGCAGAACGATTTGCCTTTAGTAATACTATCGTGCTTTCGAGTTTCGGTTAAACCTTTCGTAAAACCGGCATTTATTGATTTTAACAAAAAAGAACTGCACAAATTTAATGAACTACTAAGATAGAATCATTTTACTGCGGGAAAACAAGCACTAAAATTTCACGGTGTATGTATACGTGCAGTAAGGTCGACTTGTCTTTGCACTTTGTCCATAAATTATATCTTTTGCCTTTAAAAAAAAACTATGGATGACCGTAACAGCGTCGATGCCCGAGTGGTTAAGGTCGTTGCTTGCCATGCGAGAGGTCGCCAGTTCAAAACCCGCCACGTACCAAATTCGAAATTCGTATGTAAAATTATTCGACGCTTTAACTATGAAGGAAAACATCGCGAGGAAACCTGCACAGCTAAGAAGAAATTCTAAGGTTGTGTAGTTAACCAACCCGCACTTGGCCAGCGTGGTTTACTAAAGGCCATATCGCCCTAGTATAGGGTAGATGATGATTATGATGTATGAAATATGCCAAAATGGCAAAATAGTAAGATGGTGATGTGTAAATATTTTATGGGTTATCGGTGAATAGGGGCTGCTGATGTTGCCAGCTATCCACACGAGTGAGGCGAGGGAAGACGAATGCGCTTTTAAATAGAATTCTTCCATTTAAAATCCACAAGCCCAGTAGTAAGAGAGTTCAGCCCTGGCGCCAAGGCGTTACGAAGGGCGCTTGGGCGAGTCACAAATCTCTATCGGCGTCCCGGCCAGTGAGTTATAGGGCTGGCCCGGGGCGGCGGGCCTGCGGTATGATAGTTCACTTGGTGACATATACCCCACTATTAGATGTATATGTTACGCGCGGTCAACGTGACCTCCGTCTGTGCAACCCAATTGGAAAATAGCTTCTTTAACAAAATCACACGTTAAGTCCTGTTAATAGTAGAGTTTGAACAAACCCTGAAATAAAATACATATAATCCTTGATATTTGGAACATAATTACCTGATTTATAATTTTAAACTGTCGTGGTTACACACATTAGAAAACTGAAACTGTTCGGGATATTTACCATGTTCTTTTGTTTTAATGAGCTCCCGATATTTCAGCACTATTGCAAGCGCCATGATCACCCGAAATATCCCGAACAGTTTCAGTTTTATAAATACCTGAAATATAAATTACTCGATACGTAAAATAAAAGTAAAGATTTTAAAAATTACGAACATTATAAAAATTAGAAGCTGAATCTGCAACTAAAGTAACAGAAGCTGTTACAAGCCTTTTTAGAAATCTATGACCACAGCCAGCAATGGTAGTAAATTGTGACGGCATGTGCTGTTTACCTTTTCCTTATTTCCTTAATATTTAAAATCCCTGATACAAACGTGAGCACTTAAAAGAAAATATAGCAATAGTTGTTTTTAACTTCTTTATAGATTAATAAAACAATAATAAATTTGTATTATTCATGTTGATAACAACATAGCACCATCTCTGATGATTTTGACAAAATGGCCGATCATTTCAGCAGGTAACCAACTACACGGAGGGTAACTATGTAAAATTTAATTTGGGTCGCCGGGCGGCGGACCACAGGTTGCACAATTTTATACCTTATCATTATTTAGTTGCCATAAATCCCGGCTAATCCTGATAAATGGTGCAAGGGCTGAGTCTTGGTGCCCTTATTACTCCATAATCTGTAGCTGCTTATCCTCTGAAGGTATTCGTGGGACAAGACGAAACTGTGATTGAATGTTGTTTCTAATCTGGCAACTGCGCGTAGGCCGTTATGACTGTCTTTTGTTTTAGTTAAAACTTTTGAATAATCAAAAAAAATTAATTGACTAGAATTATTGCAAACGAAATTAATTTTCATAATTTATTTCTTTATTTATTTTTTGTACAATGTTTAGTTATTGACGTAATTTCAGCCAAACACTGAAGAGACAATTAAAAAAATGTAAGTTTAAAAATTAAAACCGGTAAATTTTATTAATTTAACTATCTCCGTTATTGGCGTAACACTGCCTAAAATGTAATTAATAATAATAATAATAATAAACGTTTATTTCAGACATTCTTAGTCCATAAAGCAAACATTTTACATTACAGTCAGCGTACAAAAATTTAAAAAGATACAAGATTAAAAAAAAACATACAACACAGACCTATAATATGTGCAGCCGAACCCAGTGCTTGATGAATGGATTGTCTATTTGTCCAGCGACAACGCGCAGAATGCTGTTGGAGCTCCCACGCACACGTTTTAGCATCGAAGCGGCTCTCTTGCGTAGGATGGCATGAAACCCATCAGTGTGAGCCTCCGCAAACATGCCTGATGCACTACAGTAGCGTGGTAGCCCCAACAACACCCTGAATGCATTGTTGTACTGTACGCGTAGGGCGTTGATAGTCTTTAGGGTATACCTGATCCACAGGTTACACGTATAGAAGGTCTGGCAAAAAGCCTTGAAAAGTATCACCTTAACGGGTTCAGTACAACGTGCAAACCTGCGAGCCAACATATTACATCTGACCGCCAACGCCCTCCGCTCCCTTTCTATATCCTCATTATCAGAGAGGTCCTCCGTCACCCAGTGACCCAGATACTTAAAGCGCGAGACTTGTTTAAGTGCAACACCATCCAAGTAAACAGGAGGTACTGAGGTGATCTGAAAATCTTTAGATTTGAACATCATGATCTCACTTTTTTCGCGTTGTATCTGAGCCCATGAGCACCGGCGTACTCCTCACAAACTTTAAGGAGTTTACGAATGGCACTTATCGAGGGAGCCAGCAGCACCATATCATCAGCATAGCTCAGGTTATTAATGAATTTTCCTCCAATGGAGCAGCCGATCCCGGCGCCGCTGAGTTCCTCGATAAGCCCATTCACATATAGATTAAACAGACGGGGCGAGGTAAGGCCCCTTGTCTCACACCACAACCTAGTTTATATTCGTCAGATATTTCGCCACCCCATCTGACAACATTCGTTTGGTTTTTATACCAATAATCAAAAATATCAACCATTTCACCTGGGAGTCCAGTGTGACCTCTCATTTTATGCCATAACAAATCATATGATACTAAATCGAAGGCCTTTGATAAATCCAAAAAACAGGCATAGACTGGCGTTTTCCTATCAGTATAATACTGGACGGTATGCTTCATGCACAATATTGCAGACTCTGTTGATAATTCAGACCTAAATCCGAACTGCGCGTCATTTAATGTGAGATGTCGATCAAGAGTACGATCAAGCAAACCGTCCAATACTTTTGCTACTGTTGTGGCCAGCGAAATAGGCCTATAGTTTGTTCCATCAGAAGGATCTCCTGTCTTATTTTTGATTATTGGTACAACCACCGTTTTCATGAAATCCGCCGGCAGGTAAGTATGCCGAACACAAAACGTAAAAAACATGGACAGAACCCTGGGCAAATGCACGCCAGCATGCTGCAGATGCTCAATGCTAAGTCCGTCGTGTCCCGGAGACTTTCCCCGCTTCATATGTCGGATAACAAAAGCCACTTCTTTTGCTGAGAAGCTCATTAGTGTTTGGGATTCATTAAACGTAGGACTAGGCATCTGAAGCACGCCGGTTAGAGGTGACGGTTCTACATGAAAGTGATTTCTAAACGAGTTTGCAATATCTCTAGGTTCGGTCACACCATTCACACTTAGGGGAACTGGTTGTTTAGGGCTGAGTTTTTTAGTGCACTTCCAAAAGCTTTTAAAATCGGATTTAGCGTGATGTGATGCCAAAATGTCAGTTTTAACCCGCTCCGCGTTATTCTGGCACCATTTAATTTTGGCTTTAAATGCACGTCGAGACCATGCCATCCTGTCATAGTAATGACCATTAGTAGGACAACCCTGTTGTCTCCAAGCGTGAAAGTGCGACCTCGCCTCACCGTGAACTGCCTTTACATGTAATTGAATAACATGACCTTTCTTATATAATCCAAACTGACGTATTGAATACTTACTCAAAGGGTAGGAAACACAACATTTAAAACACTGCTTGGGTACTCAAATAAAATTTATTTATCCATATGGAGTAAATGTTACGTTAATATGTTGACCCGTGGCGTGTGACGTCACAGCTGTCAATGCAGATCACAGCATGCAAGTTGCACAGGCTTTATCACGGCCGTTGATTTCACTGAAGGGGCATAGGGCTTGTCACACTGCTTGCGTAGCTCTGCCTTGCTAGACATTATAACAAGAAACTAATTTAGAGGTATGAGCCATCCGTTCCCCCGCAAGTCCGGTGATGGTGACAAGGCTACAGCCATCATCGGAATCAGTTATGAAAAAAAAATAAACAAAGCACTGGAAACTATCATTGTAAGCATAGTGCTTTATAAACGGCTGTTATATACTATACCTTGCTACGAGGGTTCATTCCAACTAGTTCTACTACGCAGTTTCACTGCCATACATTGAATGGAACTAAATGTACCTACTGAAGTTTGCTTAGGAAACTCGAAAAGCATGTCTTACAGTCCCCTCAAAACAAATTTATATGGTAGGTTCATGAATATTACATTTATTCGTTGGAAAATGTATGAAGTGTATTCGTTCCTCTAAGAAATTCAGTTTATACGAAGTTCAAAGAAGCGGTGTTCCGTAACTTGTGTCACGTGTTTTTTTCAGTTACAATGGTGTCTTGCCCTTCACTTTTAGCTTAACACTAGCTGTGCCAGCGACTTCGTCCGAGTATGGCCATTTATTTACACATTTTCCATTGTTTCTTTGCTCCTATTGGTCGCAGCGAGATGTTATATAGCCTAAAGCCTTCCTCGATAAATGGTCTATCCAATGATTCAATTCTAACCAGCAGTTCTGAGATTTGGAACGCGTTAATCTCAAATAACAAACTCTACAGCTTTAAAATATTAGTATAGAATCAAAAATCTCTTCATAATGGAACACAGACCTAAGATGAGAATGTGCTAGGCACGAGCGGGGTAACAGAGTGGAAATGAATCGAGTTGCTTTTTCGAGCCGACCGCAGAGAGTTACCCCGGGGTAGGTGAACTTTTACGTTGTAACGGTCGCTCGTAACTCAAACGCGTCGCTCACTGCAATAATGGCTACCCATTTTCGCCGTGAGCTGTGCATTTGATATTCGAAGGTGCATTTCAAGGAAAAAAATATAAATGAAACAAGTTGTTAGAGTAAAATGTGTTTATATCATACAATTTTGTTGTAAGAAGGAGTAGTTGAGTGACCACGGGGAAGTCTTTTCCCTGACCACGAGCGCTGTAATGAGCTCAGAACGTCGGGTCTCTAAATCGTATGTTTAGAATAACAATCCACGCGAGTTTATATCAAACACAATACTGCCAATACATTTTGTTACGTTCCCGCCTTCCGCAGCCAGGATAGCAAACTAATCGATGATGCCTAACATTTAAAGTTTCCGTACCTAAAGGCAAAAAACGACTTGGCTGTCCGTTCGTCTGTCGCCAGGTAGTATATGAAGAATGGTCATAGCTAGACAGTTGAAATTTACACAGATTATATTTCTATTGCCGCTGTAAATACAAAATATAATATTATAAAGAGGAAATATTTGTATTTTTGTATGTTTGTAATGAATAAACTCAAAAACTACTGGACCGATTGCAATAATTTTTACACCATTAGAAAGCTGCATTATTCAGAAGTAACATAGGCTATATTTTATCCCGGTACGGGAAGTAGTTCCCTCGGGACGCGGGTGAAACCGCGTGAAACAGCTAGTACAAAATAAAACAAATCTTTCAAGGGAGGACATACAAAAAACGAAATTACATTACAATATTGGTACGGAGCCCTTTGTGCGCGAACGAGTCAGACTCGCACTTGGCCTTGGTTTTTCTTCATTGTCTAACTGACTACGATGATGGCGACTGGATACCTGCCGCTTTTGTGAGGTTGGTCTCCTTGGGCGGGAATATGATGATGGCCTCGAAGCAGCCGATCTTCCGGCCCTTGTCCTCCACGTAGGCGCGCAGCAGCATGCGCCCGTGGTAGGTGTTGGTCTGCCGCATGGACAGCACGCCGTTGAAGTCGATCCCGATTATTTCGCGGTGGCCCTGTGATGTTCAACTACGTTATATTTGGAAAAACGGAAAAAATTCAACTGCCTCACCGCGGCCTGGGAATTCGAACACCCGTCCTTCCGGGAATCGCGCCCTGACGTGCATTACCATCACACCAGACCAGCAGCTGCATTCAATTAATAGCTGCTAGCGTTTTTCTAAATATTAGTACAGCTATTGCAAGCTTTAGCACTTCAAAATTTTTATTTTACTTTAATCTTATCTTCAACGGTTCACTTTGGTCCTAAGGCATCTTTTACGTTACCCCTACGTGCCCCTACCTACTAAATTAATATAATCCCTTAGGACGATGAAATGCATTTGGCATTAGTGTCTTTCTGGCTCTAGGTCTTTAGTGCCTGTATTATTCTGGTTTCGGATATACTGATCCCAGAAGTCTGAGCATATTATGGATAATGGACACTGAGTCACATAAGAGATGTTTCCTGTCTTCTGTTTCTCCCTTGCAGGTCCTATATACACAGTTTAATTATAGTATCATTCATTTGAATATTTTCAATGTGTTTCCTAAGAACAAACAGCGTGATTTAAACGCGCATCTACAAATACTGAGCTATGGCAGCCGTACCTACTCTACTTGTGGCCCGCCAACTGAAAACCATGTGGAACTGACACTATTGCTTTTCTTTTTTTTTATTTAATGGATCGTTTGAATTACTGCGTTTGGTACTTATACCAAATTATGGAAAGTCGCATCTCCCGGGTTCTATTTGTTTGTTTGAATTAGAAATATATTTGAGATGGCGAATAGTCCGTTGTCACCGATGAAACTTCAAGGCACAGCCATCTTATAGTTTTTCAAGTCAACAAATACTTAAGTCATCATCATCAGCCCATATACGTCCCCACTGCTGGGGCACGGGCCTACCCGAAACTAGGGCGATAAGGCCTTAGTCGACCACGCTGGCCAAGTTTGTCAACTACACAACCTTAGAATTTCTTCTTAGGTATGCAGGTTTCCTCACGATGCTTTCCTTCACCGTCAAAGCGTCGAATTATGGTACATATGAATTTCAAATTTGAAATACACATTGGTACCTGGCGGGGTTTGAACTGGCGACCTCTCGCATTGCAAGCAACGACCTTAACCATCGACGCTCAATACTTAAGTACACCAACGAAACTAATAATCACAAATGAAGAATGTACCATTAAAGGTTAACTTGCCTTCTTGAATCGACATTGATTGAAATCCACCAAAGTGTTGATCTTGAACACCTGCGCCAGGTTACGGACGATAAAGCTGTTGCAGGTCATCTGCGGCACGATGAACACCAGGCTCCACTGATTGTCCTCCCATCTGTACCCCTTTACAGTCGTCTACAATCATGCCGGGGAGTTAAGAGAAATCATCATCATTATCTTACCCATTACTAGCGAAACCTATCGTCACATCAATCCTAATGAAATTTGATTATTCGCTAAAATATTTAAAAATCTTCTTGTTATAAAGACCTCTAATTCATTTTTGCATATACACCGTAAAATTTTTGTGGTTGTTTTCCTGCAGTAAAATGATTCTATCTTAGTAGCACAATAGATTTGTGCAGTTATTTTTTATTAAAATCTTAAATTTCACGGTGTATGTCCTGTATTATAATGTGTTGCATTATTATAACAGTTTGTACTGCTGTGCACTGCATGCTCTCCCAAAATAGGCATCTGCGAAAGACCAGCATCGCGATGTCTCCCCGACTCCGCGACACATGCTGAGCAAATGCCTTTTTAGTTACCATTTAACATTGATGTTTCTGGTTTATTTATTTTTTTTAGTATTGTCTATTATTTGCACGAGCACACGCGAGTTTGATCCGTAAAATTAGTTTTGAGTACCTTTGTAGATAGGAAGATAGATTCCCTTCTACAATAACAATTATACCATACCAGTATGTTCGGCGCAGATTGTCGAATCAGAGTGATATTTCCTTTCACCAAGTTGTATTGCCGCGTGGTGTTGTAGACGGTGATGTCGGGTAGTATCATCAGCGCGTCCGCCGCCAGCGCGGGAAACGTCTTGGAACAGTTGTTAACCGTCTCGTAATAGAAATCAATCTAAAAATAATTAAAAATATATATAGCCCCTTGGGATAACAAACTTTGCATTTTTATTTATACTAATATTATAAAGCTGAAGAGTTTGTTAGTTTGTTTGTTTGTTTGAACGCGCTAATCTCAGGAACTACTGGTTCGATTTTAAAAAATCTTAATTTTTGCGTTGCATAGACCATTTATCGAGGAAGGTTTTAGGCTATATAACATCACGCTGCGACCAATAGGAGCAAAGATACAATGGAAAATGTGTAAAAAACCGGGGAAACGCGAACGAAGTCGCTAGCACAGCTAGTACATATGTCGCAGTCATCTGGTAAAATCAGCGGTTTGATTGGATCACTAGCGCGTTCATTGAATGACGACGTTTAATTGAATGACTAAAGGACAACTAGTAAAGTTGTTGAATGTAACGTTTAACAGCTTGACTGAACGTCATTTAGCGTAGTCGTTGAATGGGATATAGCTGACTTTGTAATGTTTGATTAGGGTGACCATAAGTTCGCAACTTAAAAGATAACTAACTTTAGATTAAAAAATGAGGATATGACATAACACACCTTAATAACCAGCCAGTTTTGCCAGTTTTTTTTCTTTTAAAGTAGCCGGCGACAGTGTTTTAATCGGTACAACCATGCTGTCTCAATTTTCTACGAATTAACCCTATTTAAATCCCAATTTCACTCAAAAATTTATCAACATAGTGCCATTCGATTAGATCTGTACCAGCTATTTGACGCCATCTTTGTTTTGATGAGCACTAACGCCGCAATGGAAAAAAAATTAACTACATTACAATCACCTGACTGATTTTACGTCCGCTATGTTCAAAGGGCTATGTTTCAATCAGCTAACTTGTTGGACGTTGAGTGAGGATTGTTCATTCAACGTTCGACCTAGTCATTCAATTGAACGTCGTCATTTAATGAACGCGCTAGTGATCCAATCAAATCGCTGATTCAACCAGATGACTGCGACACATACATAAAATCACGCCATTTTCCCAGAGGGGTAGGCAGAGGTCGCTTCCTGCCATGTGCTACGATCCTGGTACACCACTTTCGCTTCTTTCACATCCATCAATCTCTTCATGCATGCTCGTCGATGACGGGTACTTTTGATATGACCCTTCTTTAAAACTTTACCTATTTGGTCATGGAAGGTCTTTCTTGTGTTATTTTTTATATTATTATTACTTCAAAGGAACTTTCAGGATATCATAAGTCCATCTGATGTGAAGCGAGCGTGTGGTCCATATGTGCTCGACAGGCACATCTGCATCATCAGCCCATATACGACCCCACTGCTGGGGCACGAGCCTGCCCTAAACTAGGGTGATACGGCCGTAGTCAACCACCCTGACCAGGTGCGGGTTGGTCGACTACACAACCTTAGAATTTCTTCGTAGGTGTGCAGGTTTCCTCACGATAATTTCCTACACCGTTAAAGCGTCGATTAAACGTACATATGAATTTTGAAAACAAAGTGGTACGTGGCGGGGTTGAACTGGCGACCTCTCGCATGGCAAGCAACGACCTTAACCACTCGGCCATCGAGGCTTTTCGACAGGCACAATGGACCCTATTGAGTCTTTCGCACACCCTGAAAGCCTGCTTAAATGCGAATGAAAAATCGCCGCACTCTGTTCAGGGTCCCCAGTTTGTACTTAAGGACGAAGTGATCAATATAATTATTAATCTTTTAAAAGCAGGTCATTACTTTACATGAATCACAATACCTACGTACTAGTTATGCTGACCTATGATTCTTTTTCACTCATTTAAGGACTCAAAAGAAGAATTCAAAATAACTAACCTTACCCGCCTTACTTTGGCCGCAAATAAATAAACTCAGAGTAACTAAATATATAAAAATAAACATTATTTGAGGTCGATCCATTACCAGATAGATTCGGTCTCGGTGAATACGAATGAACTAATGCGAAATAAATTAAACTACATTAGATTTATTTTTGCAATTATTGCTATCAATAATGAGACTTGCTATCGAGTGGTTGAATCTTCATTCTTCGTGATGTGAATGGCTAATTTTATATCTATTGTAAAAAACTGGCTGACTGGCTCGGTGGAACAATGGTTGGTGATCCAGGTTTACTACCCATGGTTCCTAAAGTCACAAATATTTCTGCGACGAACATCGGTATTTTTGCCTGGGTGTTTCATTGAATACATTTAAGTATATTGTGTCCACTGTTGAGTCTGATATCCGTAACACAAGTGCCTAAGCTACCTACCACGGGATCAGATCAATGCATGCGATGTTGTGTAATATTTATTTATTTATTCATACTTACTTCAGAATTCCAACACATGCGAAATGTCGTCTGACCTGCTTTGTTACTCTGGTCAAACGAGTCATGAAATAGTAGTCAAATACAAAAATTCCCACAGATAATTTGTAATAATTGGGTTTATTATTTAGATCTTTCTAACATCTAACATAGCCTATTTGAGGTATTAAATTAACATTAGAAAACTGAAAGTGTCCGGGATATTTACCATGTTGTTTTGTTTTAATGAGCTCCCGATATTTCGGCACTGTTGCAAGCGCCATGATCACGGGTGAACTGTAGGACTGCGAGAATGACGGTAGGTCTAAGGGCAGACATATCGGTCTACCCTCTTTCTAAGTCTTTTATTACGCACGACACCACTACCCTCGTTCACAATATTGTCACTCCGAATTCGATCACGACACACTACACTCACGGTATCACTTCTTTCTTCCTCGAAAACGGACACATTTTTGTTTTTACATAAACGTATTACTGGATGCCATACATTAAATCATTCAAACAAAACAACATGGTAAATATCCCGGACACTTTCAGTTTTCTAATGTGTGTAACCATGACAGTTTAAAATTGTATATTAAATTAACAGTTGAATATGTTCATACATTTATTCAAAAACAGGTTTTGACGGTGTTTTAAAACTCACTGAACATTAGGTGCATGCATGCATCGGACATAAGGGTATGGGAAGCGTGCACCCTGCAACCCTGCAATTGAAGGGAAATTTCCCGAGAAATGCGAGTATTTTTCCATTGGATAACTTCACTGTTCCGAATCAGATCAATGAATGTGATTGGTCTGTTGGCGTGTTATTTATCTGTTTCCCTACTCAATAGGACATAATAAAGGCAACGTTCGCTACCAAAATGTCCATTAAGTGTTAAATTCACTCTCATTCCACTTGAACGTGTTAATTAATTCTGTGGTGGTTTTGTCTGTGTCATTATTGCAGTCGGCTGGCTTTAAATAATGCGGGGGAATGACCGCCGTTGTTTTTATATTGTTAACGAAAACATATTCATACTAGTTAGTTACCTACTAACTAATTACTAGCACTCTATTATCGCCTATGAGCTAAACAGATCTCATATCACACGAAGGCGACGTGTTGTACCTAAGGGTAGGAAAAATATTTGGGTGCTACTTACTTAGGTAATTGATAATAATCAGGACAATTCTGTCAGGGTGTACATAGATGTAACTTCATTTGGTTTAAAGATTTGAATCATCATACGAACTCCAATCATTGCCCATAGCTCGGTCAATAATAGGTACCCCGTCGAGAAACCAGAAAAGACAGTAAGTTCAACACCACGCGCCATATTAAGTGTTAATTTACATCTAATCCTCGGATTTTAGGGGATGGATCAAAGGTTCGCTGAGATTATAGCTATAAAATTAATCCTATTTCTTCACCAATCGGCATAACGAAATTAGAGTAAAGTGAATCTGTTTATTCCAAGTGGTTCTCCAAATAACAGGCTGGAATTTGTTGAAATCGTGTCATTCCTATCACGTTTTAGCAAAATGGCCTCCCGGCATCTAAGATGGCGCGGAAGGAGTGCGCGGGAAATGTAGACCCGCCATTTTGAAAATGTCGCTAGTTTAATCAAATGGAGATGACGGATGAAGGCAAAAATTGGGGCCTTGCATATTTGAACCATGACCTCAACTAGTGTTGTAGCATCTTGCATAGTTATACAGTGTTAAATTTTGAATAAATAAGTATTTTTTGGAGATTTGACCAATTTTCTAGAATATAAATTTTCTAGAACAAATCCGTCTTCACTTTGCTGGATTTAAATCCACCTTATATTATGTAAGTACTACATTCCTTAATTATGAAAACAGCGCGACATTCTCCGACATCAGAGTTTTTAATTAAACGCAGTGCGTAAACGGAAAGTACCTAATCACAGATCTTACCCGACTGCAATAAGGTCAATAATTGAATGTCTCGGTGGTAGTGTTTTTGATATGTAAATGCGTGCTGAGAAGACGTGTCAATTAAACTGTTGGCAACTTCGTTGTTTGTGTTCCATTCCGCCATGTTTTCCCAGACACGTCTGCTTTCAAGGAGGATTTCGTGCGAGCAAGTTGCGAGGTTGTTTTTTAGAAGTTAAAGACGAAACTTGTATTATACGTAGAAAAACAAGGAACAGTATTTACCCACAAAGGAAGCTATTTCGTGACGTAATCGTTGTTGCCAAAAGGGAAATATTCCACATTATTTACGGAACAAATGACGAGAAGAAACTCTTTAGCTTTAAGGCTGGTTGGTGAGCTTACAAGGTAGGGGTTAGGTATAGGTAAGTATGTATGGAACTCGTACCTAAGCAGTAGGTAGGTTTAGAAAACAAGTCCTGGTCGTTTCTATAAAAGGAAAAATTCTGAATGATTTTATATTACATAACCTATTAAGATTTATTATTATAGGTGTATATTTTAATTTTCAGACGTTCTACCTGAACATGAAGAATAACTATATATTAAGGAAAACTTAAATATAACAATTTTGCGTTAGTATTCGACCGACAGACTCCCGATCGTTCTAATTGGTTGAATCTCACAAAAAGTTACAAGCCACAACCAATTTAGGGTTGATCGGAATGCCGGGGGGTGACTTCGTCCCTGATTAAATTAAACGCCTAATCAAACATTGTGTCAGCGGCCAGCGCTGAAGGGTTGAGTGACGTCACGTCCGATAATTCGCGGCGAGCCTAAAGTTTTACATTACTTACCGCCACTAATATGGAGTGGAATATTGTTTTTTTCGCTCATTCCCATAGGAAAAATTACATGTTCTATGTTTGATTAATTATCAAAATACCAAAGGCACGAACGGCTAAGTAGCTCAATATAATAAAACAACATGGTAAATACAGGACATTTCCAGGACATATTCTGACTCAGTTGCTTGCTATTGCATTGGTATATTATGCTATTTTCCAAGTTTCATGCAACGTATTGCACAGCTTTTGAAAATCAACGAACAAGAAATACCGTCGTTTCGTCGGGCCGAAGGAGGCTTTCGACCGCTAAATCCAGATCGAGCTCCCGGACACGAATATTCCATTTGGTGTTTTAAAAAATCCCGATTTGGCTTTTAGTACCTAGAATGGTTTAGCTTTTTGAACTCGCGTTGAGTATCGAACCATCCCTGTGAATGTTTTATCTTTTGTTTAACATGTTCCTGTTTAGAATCGAACACTGTAATGATAATTCAATAGATACTGTTTCTACTACTTGAGTTAAAAATTCACTATAGTCCTGAATTTAAGTTTGATATTTTACCATTTCAGTTACTTACTAACTTATTTTTGCTAATGACGCAGTGGTTACCTATAGCGCATACCTTCGCCTGATGAGAAATGCAGATAAAAGACCAAACGTGTATTTGTCACAGATCGATTATTTTATTAACCCCGGACATTATCGCGGAACATCCAGACCATTGCGGCTACCATGAGTTTAAAACCTACGCACTCGACATCGCCTACGTAAATATGTCTATGAAAAACTTGTACAGCGCCGCTGGTGGTTACGCGAAGAACTAAAATCGGCCGTATGAAAAAAACAACTCGATAGGTTTTTAACGTACGTAAGTTTTCGATAGCCAACTCATGGTAGGCCCTCAGATGCAATGTGTACTGTGTAGTGTTCGTTTCCGATCAAAAATGTATGAAACGGTGAGGTACCCAGGACTAATAACAACCAGACTTATGTTGTTAGAAAGCTCTTTTCATGACATCATTTGTTATTATGGAGGCCAATCTCAATTTGTTGTGGAGAAAAAGTTATAGTATTTAAATCAAATCTATTAAAATAAAAGGTGTTTTCCAGATATTAAAAATGCTTAGAAAGACTCTATGTAAGTTATGAAACGAGCTTTATAACAACATACGTCCGGTCGTTATTAGTCCGTGGGTACATTTCATGTTTTGTTGTGTAGTATATATTTTTAGTTTCATATTATTACGTTATTACTAAGGAGCTACTCCAGTTGAAATGAACGAATGAACATACTATGGAATTATTCAACAGCGCCATCTAGGTAGCTTGGATATAACTAAGTACTGTTGCTATCCGACCCCTTATCCCTTTCCCTGTTAACTAAATAATAATAAGGGTGCAATTAACTTTCTATAGATGTCACTCCTGTCAATGATAAAAAAAACTTATCGTTCAACTATTTTCTTATTTATTTCACTAAATATTATGAACTACGCGCCATATTAGGAGTAGCAAATACATGGCTATTTACTGCCCGACGTTTCGACTGGGTTACACCAATCATGGTCGCGAGCGAACTCAAACTCAAACTAAAATTATATATATTCTAATTTCGTTTGTATCTGTCACCGGAAAATAACAAGAACCGTAAATTTATAACTATCCTAGGAAATTTATAAACTTTCGTAGGATTCTACACGACAGATAAAATGTATTATTTTACGCCTAAATTCTGGGAGTTTCGTAAGATTCTACGCGGTTCGGCCAATCACAGAAGAGTGTTAAATTTTACGTTTCTTATAAGATGGAAAATAACGCACAGCTCTCTGATTGGTTGACGCTAGCAGTGGCAATGCTTAAGTCCATAGACTTAGGTAAAATCAGACATGCCAAATTAGTAAAAAACAAAGAACTATTAGGGTCCTAAAAAGTGTTTTTATTTTAAAATAAATTTTACCGAAACAGAATCGTAACCCGAACAGAAATCGTATCCTTACTAATATTATAAACGTGAAAGTTTGTGAGTATGGATGAATGGATGGATGTTTGTTACTCTTTCACGCTCAAACGTCTGAACCGATTTTCATGGGTGTGATGGTAGCAGGCACTCTGGAATAATATATGTGTTAACTTTTATTTCAAAATTCAACCCCCATGGGGTTCATTGGGGGGGGGGGGGGGGGGGTTTGTCGATTTTTATAAAACTTGGTATGGAGGTAGCTGGCACTCCGGGGAGACACCAACACTATTTTTTTTGAAAATTTAACCCCCATGGCGGTAATGGGTAGGGGGGTGAAAATTCGAACAAATTCGCGGGCGTCCTCTAGTTCTAAAATATACAAACATTTACCAATCAAACGTAATAAGTAGATTCCTGAATTTGTCTACTTATTGCCACATGTCAAAGATTACCTAAGTCTATGGACATAAAAAACATTGCCACTGCTTGCGTCAACCAATCAGAGAGCTGTGTGTTATTTTCCGTTTTATAAGAAGCGTAAAATTAAACACTCTTCTGTGATTGGCTGAACCGCGTAGAATCTTACGAAACTTCCTAGAATTTAGGCGTAAAATAATACATTTTATCTGTCGTGTAGAATCCTACGAAAGTTTATACATTTCCTAGGAAAGTTATAAATTTACGGTTCTTGTTATTTTCCGGTGACATATCCATCACCAGTTAACATCTTTCAGATTTTTTAAAAAACATATGTTCTTTAAACTCTAATATGTAAATAAAACGCTTGCATTTGCTGTGGAAAAAACTTTATTCGTCCGGAAGAGACTTTGGCATATTAACTAATGACTATTAAACATGATATTATAAATTTGAGAATTTTACACAGTCTTAATTAAAATATACGTGCCATGATGGCTCCCATTTAATCATTTAATAAGTTACGCTCGTAATACAAAACAAAAATTGTATTCATAGCAATTATGTACAGGCAAATAGTCATCCTGAATATATTACACACTCAGGATTTATACCTGCTTTACGCAAAAATTGGCGTAGATTCAGATAATACTTACATTAAAAACATTAGGTAGGTTACCTACATGTCAAAATTTAAGCAATTTCAAACAAAAAAATAAAGTTATGGCAGAGAAATCGGTTAATACACATAAGAAGATTTTTGACATTTACAGCCAGGATTAGGACACAATTTTGTCAAATTGGTGTGCAAAAACCTTTATAATCTGGTATTTTGATTAAAATAATGAAACAAAAACATAATACATGTAACATATGTATAAATACAAAACAAAACATTTAGAGAATTGAGAAAAGAATAGCTTTAATTACTTATATTGATTGGACTAAGAAGTTTTTACTACTTCAAGTTATTTTTGTTCCTTCCGACCCAAATTACTTAAGATTATTTTTCTGCAGAAATAATATAGGTACACTAACTAATAGCCACTTTACATCGCTTCAAAAAAAGACTATTATGAACAAAAAAATCCTAACGCGCAAATTATTACAACCCTGTTTATATGACTAAACCAACTTCTTAGTCTTCATACATTACATAAACTGGCACCCAATTTCTTGAATCAGGCAAATTTATGATGAATCATACAACATACATACTTACTTATAAACATTCAGAGCTCTAGTATTATAAATGTACCTATGTTAAATATTAGGAATAAACAATTTTCTGAGATAAATTGAAATATTTAACACTAACTTCTATAAAAAAATACAAATGCTGGGTTTCAATTAAATTATAATTTAATCACTATAATTATATCCTAAACTACAGGACAAGAACACATTATGTTGGACATATAATTTATTAGATTATGGCATTCCATCAATGTACTGAATCTTTTTTTACTTAACTTTTAAAACCACCCCTTTCAATGTCAATCCTATACTAGCAAAATATATACATTTCATGTTTTGTTGTGTAGTATATATTTTTAGTTTCATATTATTACGTTATTACTAAGGAGCTACTCCAGTTGAAATGATCGAATGAACATACTATGGAATTATTCAACAGCGCCATCTAGGTAGCTTGGATATAACTAAGTACTGTTGCTATCCGACCCCTTATCCCTTTCCCTGTTAACTAAATAATAATAAGGGTGCAATTAACTTTCTATAGATGTCACTCCTGTCAATGATAAAAAAACTTATCGTTCAACTATTTTCTTATTTATTTCACTAAATATTATGAACTACGCGCCATATTAGGAGTAGCAAATACATGGCTATTTACTGCCCGACGTTTCGACTGGGTTACACCAATCATGGTCGCGAGCGAACTCAAACTCAAACTAAAATTATATATATTCTAATTTCGTTTGTATCTGTCACCGGAAAATAACAAGAACCGTAAATTTATAACTATCCTAGGAAATTTATAAACTTTCGTAGGATTCTACACGACAGATAAAATGTATTATTTTACGCCTAAATTCTGGGGAGTTTCGTAAGATTCTACGCGGTTCGGCCAATCACAGAAGAGTGTTAAATTTTACGTTTCTTATAAGATGGAAAATAACGCACAGCTCTCTGATTGGTTGACGCTAGCAGTGGCAATGCTTAAGTCCATAGACTTAGGTAAAATCAGACATGCCAAATTAGTAAAAAACAAAGAACTATTAGGGTCCTAAAAAGTGTTTTTATTTTAAAATAAATTTTACCGAAACAGAATCGTAACCCGAACAGAAATCGTATCCTTACTAATATTATAAACGTGAAAGTTTGTGAGTATGGATGAATGGATGGATGTTTGTTACTCTTTCACGCTCAAACGTCTGAACCGATTTTCATGGGTGTGATGGTAGCAGGCACTCTGGAATAATATATGTGTTAACTTTTATTTCAAAATTCAACCCCCATTGGATTCATTGGGGGGGGGGTTGTCGATTTTTATAAAACTTGGTATGGAGGTAGCTGGCACTCCGGGGAGACACCAACACTATTTTTTTTGAAAATTTAACCCCCATGGCGGTAATGGGTAGGGGGGTGAAAATTCGAACAAATTCGCGGGCGTCCTCTAGTTCTAAAATATACAAACATTTACCAATCAAACGTAATAAGTAGATTCCTGAATTTGTCTACTTATTGCCACATGTCAAAGATTACCTAAGTCTATGGACATAAAAAACATTGCCACTGCTTGCGTCAACCAATCAGAGAGCTGTGTGTTATTTTCCGTTTTATAAGAAGCGTAAAATTAAACACTCTTCTGTGATTGGCTGAACCACCGCAATAGAATCTTACGAAACTTCCTAGAATTTAGGCGTAAAATAATACATTTTATCTGTCGTGTAGAATCCTACGAAAGTTTATACATTTCCTAGGAAAGTTATAAATTTACGGTTCTTGTTATTTTCCGGTGACATATCCATCACCAGTTAACATCTTTCAGATTTTTTAAAAAACATATGTTCTTTAAACTCTAATATGTAAATAAAACGCTTGCATTTGCTGTGGAAAAAACTTTATTCGTCCGGAAGAGACTTTGGCATATTAACTAATGACTATTAAACATGATATTATAAATTTGAGAATTTTACACAGTCTTAATTAAAATATACGTGCCATGATGGCTCCCATTTAATCATTTAATAAGTTACGCTCGTAATACAAAACAAAAATTGTATTCATAGCAATTATGTACAGGCAAATAGTCATCCTGAATATATTACACACTCAGGATTTATACCTGCTTTACGCAAAAATTGGCGTAGATTCAGATAATACTTACATTAAAAACATTAGGTAGGTTACCTACATGTCAAAATTTAAGCAATTTCAAACAAAAAAATAAAGTTATGGCAGAGAAATCGGTTAATACACATAAGAAGATTTTTGACATTTACAGCCAGGATTAGGACACAATTTTGTCAAATTGGTGTGCAAAAACCTTTATAATCTGGTATTTTGATTAAAATAATGAAACAAAAACATAATACATGTAACATATGTATAAATACAAAACAAAACATTTAGAGAATTGAGAAAAGAATAGCTTTAATTACTTATATTGATTGGACTAAGAAGTTTTTACTACTTCAAGTTATTTTTGTTCCTTCCGACCCAAATTACTTAAGATTATTTTTCTGCAGAAATAATATAGGTACACTAACTAATAGCCACTTTACATCGCTTCAAAAAAGACTATTATGAACAAAAAAATCCTAACGCGCAAATTATTACAACCCTGTTTATATGACTAAACCAACTTCTTAGTCTTCATACATTACATAAACTGGCACCCAATTTCTTGAATCAGGCAAATTTATGATGAATCATACAACATACATACTTACTTATAAACATTCAGAGCTCTAGTATTATAAATGTACCTATGTTAAATATTAGGAATAAACAATTTTCTGAGATAAATTGAAATATTTAACACTAACTTCTATAAAAAAATACAAATGCTGGGTTTCAATTAAATTATAATTTAATCACTATAATTATATCCTAAACTACAGGACAAGAACACATTATGTTGGACATATAATTTATTAGATTTAGGTGTTCGAGCCTACGCTTGAACCACTTGAGATTACGCTTCAATGATTTCGAGCTCTTTCTCGCTTACACCTATCATCCCCACTGTGTCTACGCTGTTGCTGTCTCTTTCCCACATAGCAGCGCGGCTGTGCGGCGCGTTCGCCGCGCTCTCCAGTACGCTTTTGAATTTCGAACTCGAAGCGCGTGACCAGCGCGTTGCAGTTTATATTTCGTGAGTACCTATATAATATTATATATACATTCTAATACTACATACCGCTCGGCGCCCTGTGGCCCAGCGACGTCTGGTGCTCTCTTTGACACCCTAAAACACTTTTCTGCCGGATCGAGACGGCATGTCGTATCACCTCGCAAAGACGACATACGAGCCTACGACTAAGCCGACACATCAAAGTGTAGCATGCTGGAGACGACGACACCACTAGGGCGACACGACAGCGTCTGTCTCGTGCTACACGACGCCCACTTAAGGCGTCAGGCGACACGACCCCGACGGTAGGGCGACGCTGTGTCGCATACTAGCCAGACGACTACGTCGCTTGCTAGCTCGGGAAGACGATGTCGGTCACGAAGTCCATTGCTTGATGCGACACTACATGTCCAGTGACATAACTTCTATTTAGGCTGAAAATGCTTTTTCATCATCTTTTCAGATCATGACGTCAAAAATAACTACGATGGGTGAATTGGCTGGTCGTCCATGTCCAGATGGAGAAGAGGAGATTTTCGCAATAGTCATAAACATAATTGACGAAAATTTCCCTGATGATTGGCGTTCATGGGAGGTAAATGATATTTCATTTGCGGACCTTTTTGGTGACGAGGTCTCACCAAAAATAGAGAGTAAATTGAGATTCGCTATTCCAACTGCTGACCTGGGTCGAGCTTTTGCACCTGACTCATCGTCACTATCAGAGAGAAAATACAGAAACATCAGGGCAAAAATCCTGCGCTGGCCTCTAGGTCGAGCCTTAGTACACTCACCGCATAGCATTATGGCGAAAATTCACGGCTCAGGTAAATACTACTACGCGTTCGTAGATGCTGTACGGACTATAAGAAGCAAGTTGACAAATCGCAGCAGGGCCTCCTCTGAACTGCAACAAAACCAACGAACCTTGGCTAGTCCTTCACCTGGGCTGTCAACTCCTAATGCGCCAGCCCCAGAATGCTCTTCAGGAAGGAAACGACACCATGAGCAGGACATAGTATTGGAAGATACCCCATCTAAGCAATCGTCAACCTCTCATCAGTCTAGAAGTCACGGGCAGGGTAGTAGCGACCATCTGTTGGCAGCAGTGCTAAATCAACAAATGGAAATGTTCCACCGTCTAATTAAAATCCAGAACAAACAAAATGACAACATAGAAAGGATTCTATCAACACAAACACCACCAAAAGAGGTAACAAATCGCCGTAACTTAGACACGTCTTTCGATTCCTTACCCGACAGCACACAATCGGATGACGAGGTTGAACCCGCTCAACAGGATTGCATTACCGAGTGCTCCACAAATAATAATTTCTCGACAAGAGAGGACGAATTGCGAGCGAAAATATCGGACGCTCAAAGAGAACTAGCCGATTTACATTCCAAAAATACCGGATCTTTTGACTTTGATCCTTCTACGACTGTAACTGAACCTAAAATGGCCGCAACTAATCCGGATTTTCTCAAACAAGGAATCCAATGCCAACAATTCGGTCAAGAGGGATGGCGAAACGTCAGATATTCGGAGACGCAGAAGCAATTCCAAGCATCACCCGCATTTTGCGCTCTCAAAGTTAACGATCTACTTGTTAGCATAGCCCCACCATGGAAGTCTTCTGCCGTCCTCGAAAAGTTTGACCTGACATTAGGCGCAATCACACACGGACTCTTACAACAAAGGAAGATATTTCAAAAGTTAGTAGACCAGCTACCCCAAGAAATGAAAAACAAAATTGGCAACGAATTTTTAAATACCGACTCTACGTTTAGAAAAAAATCTGACGCCCTATTACAATATGTCTGTGGCCGGAGAGCAGAAATTATAGAGCAGAGAAGAGGTATATTTAAACCACAAAATAAAGCTTTGAACGACATACTGCATGAAATACCTCCTTCCGAAACACATCTCTTTTCTGATGAAGCGTTATCTAAAGCGGTAAAAGACTGCTCTAATAGCGATATCAGAAAGTTTTTTCCTTACCTCAAGAGAAAGAGGTCAACCAACTCCTGGCCAGGAGACAGACAGAAAGGTACACGATCGCAACAGCCTTCGAGGGACAATGGTCGACCCTACCATTACCCAAAACCTAATAACAGTGCTGCCCGCAATACAACCAAACAACATAACTTTAGATTGCAAACACAAAAGCAGCCTCATCAAAAACGACATCAACAATTTAAAAAAACACTGGGCGGAAGATAAAAGAAAATGACTCATTCAGGGCCGGGCGCTTAAAAACCTTCGCAAAATATTGGAAAGCAGCACCAAAACTGATTCAAAATTTTGTCACAGGCTACAAAATTCCATTCGTATCAAAGCCGCCAATCCGAAAATTCTCCCGCGAAAACATCTTTCGATTCCGAACCAGGGTTTCGACAGCAATGGAAAAGCAGATTCAGGATCTATTGCGATCGCGCGCAATCCAAGAAAGCCATTACGAAAGCGGATTTCTCTCGGAAATGTTTCTTCGAAAGAAGCCAGACGGTACCTTTCGCCCAATATTCAACTTAAAAGGTTTAAACAAATATGTTCTAGCGCCCAAATTTCGCCTTTTAAATCACCTAAAGGTACCTACTCTCCTAGAGGAGAACAGTTATATGATGAAACTGGACATATCACAGGCATATTTCCACCTGCCTGTCACCCACAGTCACCGTCGTTTTTTGTCTCTCAGTTTTCAAGGAAAAGTGTATCAAATGACGTGCCTCCCCTTCGGACTGGCAAGTGCACCAGCAGCTTTCGCCAAAATCACAAACTGGATTGCACATACTCTAAGGGGGCAGGGCATAACTATATTAGTTTACCTCGACGATTTCCTCATCATTCACAAAGACCCGAATGTTCTACAAAATCAAGCCAAACAAGTAATCAAATTCTTGCAGAAATTAGGCTGGCAAATAAATCAAGAAAAATCATCAAAGATTGCTACGACAAAAATAGAGTACCTAGGCATTACGTGGGATACAAAATTAAACCGAAAGTCAATATCCAAAGAGAAAACAGTTCATCTCCTGATCCACCTGGAACAGTTAATAAAAAGACAACGTTGGAGTTGGCACGATGCAAAAGTCATCTTAGGAAAATTGAACTTCGCTTCGTTCGTAGTACCTCTGGGGCGTCTTCACAGTCGGACTCTCCAGCGAGAGTCGAACCGCTTACCAGAGCGAAAACCGAATGTAAGATTCCCGATGTCACCTCGCGCCATACAAGCTCTATATTGGTGGAAAACGAATATTCAAAAAGACTCCCCAATATTCATACCGGAACCGTCTATATTCATAACGACAGACGCAGCGGACAGAGGCTGGGGCGCCGTAGTGAACGGTCGAAAATTTTGGGGCGCGTGGACAATACACCAGAGAAGATGGCACAGCAACCAAAAAGAGCTTTACACTCTATACGAAGTCATCTCAAAAGTCCTCCCAATGTTGCAAGGCAAAACCATAATGTTGCAGACAGACAACCGGACTACAGTTGCCTACATCATGAAGCAAGGCGGAACAAAATCCTTGAGGCTACTAGAAACCTCAGAGAAGATTTTGGAACTTTGTCAGAGACAACGTTGCTATCTTATAGCGCGTTACATACCGGGAATTTACAACGGGTTGGCAGACAGTCTTTCGCGAGAGAAGGGCCTCCCGGAATGGCACCTCAGTCCTCAGGCAACTCGGAAGATATTTCGAATGTTCGGCACCCCTGTGGTCGATCTTTTTGCATCAAGAAGATCTGCCGTGGTACCAGCGTATGTCAGCGAAGATGCGAAGGATACACAAAGCCTATACACAGATGCTTTCAGCAGAACGTGGGAATTCAGACTGGGGTGGATTTTCCCACCTCCGTCACTAATACCTCGAGTCATACGCCACCTGAACTCTTCAAAAGGCATATTCTTAATAGTAGCCCCATGTTGGAACAAAGCGTTCTGGGAAGCCGACCTGAAGAAGCGAGCACTCTGCCCGCCATCACCAATAACAGACCTGAAATACAACTTGATAGATCTCCGAACGAACCTTCCACCACCACAGGTCGAAAGCCTAAATTTATTGGTCTGGAAAATACGGGCTGGGCCGACCTCGTGAAAGATTGGTCCAACATAGACTTAAAACTCCTTGAGACATCTTGGAGAAAATCTACCATTAAGACGTACAAACCCGCCTGGTCCCGATGGCTAAAGTGGGCTTGTAATAATAATATATCTGTTAATGACCCCAGTCCAGCAGATCTGGCAAGATATATTTGTCACCTTTGTAATAACGCAAAACTGGCGCCTCGCACTATAGCGTTACACAAATCTGTAGTCACTACTTTGGCTAACCCTCAACGAACAGAAGAACTCACCTCAAGCTGCCTAGTAAAACACGCAATGAAGGCAGTCTTCTTAAAGCACCCTTCAGTAAAGAAACCTATACCCTGGAAAATAAATGACCTATTAGATTTTCTTAAAGCTTATGACGTAAACGAGAACAGCCTTTTCCAAATTTTCAGACATACATGTGTCCTTCTTCTATTAGCTTCAGGAAGGAGGGTACACGACCTAACCTTGTTGAGCATAAAGAAAGGATCGCTCATCGATAATCAAGATGAAATTATTTTGTGGCCGGAATTTGGCTCCAAAACCGATTCTGGCTCTTATAGGCAGTCGGGTTGGGTTCTTAAAGAAAATGATAATCATGATCGCTTAAATATTGTGTCTTGGATAAGAAAATCCATCATTGCTTCCCAAGAGCGACGACATAGTAAAAACTTGGATAGATTATTTATAACTACGAGGGGAGCAGCAAAAGAGGCATCGCGGACCGTTATCGCTGGATGGATACGAACGGTCTTCCGTGAGGCCGGTATCTCTGCATCAGCTGGTAGCTTCAGGGCCGCAGTTGCATCTGAAAACTGGGCAAATAACAGATACGACATAGATGAAATCCTAAAACGAGGAAACTGGAGATCGAAAAACACATTCTTTAACCATTATTTTCGAGAGACGCCCGCAGTTGATAGTCCTGGTCACAATCAATCAATGGCAAGGGTTTTAAGTGATGATTTCTCTACCCTATAAATTAAAGGAAGCTGTTTATAATAAGTTTAAGTTTTATTTATTTTTTTTGTTGAATACATAATTTGGTCTCAATGATCTTGTATTTGAAATATTGAATATATTTAGTTTCTAAATTCAGCTATATCTCTTATTTAATACTCATATTACCTAATATACCTAGTCACAGTACGCATTAGCAGCGCCGGCAGAATATAAACACGTCTCAAGTGGTTCAAGCGTAGGCTCGAACACCTAAATAGAACCGTTTTCCCCCCGAAGGGTAGAAAACGGATATTTAGGTTTCAGCCGTAGCTTGAACCACACCTTCAGGGTCCTTGCCGGCTCCTTCAAAAGTACTGGAGAGCGCGGCGAACGCGCCGCACAGCCGCGCTGCTATGTGGGAAAGAGACAGCAACAGCGTAGACACAGTGGGGATGTAGGTGTAAGCGAGAAAGAGCTCGAAATCATTGAAGCGTAATCTCAAGTGGTTCAAGCTACGGCTGAAACCTAAATATCCGTTTTCTACCCTTCGGGGGGAAAACGGTTCTATTATGGCATTCCATCAATGTACTGAATCTTTTTTTACTTAACTTTTAAAACCACCCCTTTCAATGTCAATCCTATACTAGCAAAATATATACATTTCATGTTTTGTTGTGTAGTATATATTTTTAGTTTCATATTATTACGTTATTACTAAGGAGCTACTCCAGTTGAAATGATCGAATGAACATACTATGGAATTATTCAACAGCGCCATCTAGGTAGCTTGGATATAACTAAGTACTGTTGCTATCCGACCCCTTATCCCTTTCCCTGTTAACTAAATAATAATAAGGGTGCAATTAACTTTCTATAGATGTCACTCCTGTCAATGATAAAAAAAACTTATCGTTCAACTATTTTCTTATTTATTTCACTAAATATTATGAACTACGCGCCATATTAGGAGTAGCAAATACATGGCTATTTACTGCCCGACGTTTCGACTGGGTTACACCAATCATGGTCGCGAGCGAACTCAAACTCAAACTAAAATTATATATATTCTAATTTCGTTTGTATCTGTCACCGGAAAATAACAAGAACCGTAAATTTATAACTATCCTAGGAAATTTATAAACTTTCGTAGGATTCTACACGACAGATAAAATGTATTATTTTACGCCTAAATTCTGGGGAGTTTCGTAAGATTCTACGCGGTTCGGCCAATCACAGAAGAGTGTTAAATTTTACGTTTCTTATAAGATGGAAAATAACGCACAGCTCTCTGATTGGTTGACGCTAGCAGTGGCAATGCTTAAGTCCATAGACTTAGGTAAAATCAGACATGCCAAATTAGTAAAAAAAACAAAGAACTATTAGGGTCCTAAAAAGTGTTTTTATTTTAAAATAAATTTTACCGAAACAGAATCGTAACCCGAACAGAAATCGTATCCTTACTAATATTATAAACGTGAAAGTTTGTGAGTATGGATGAATGGATGGATGTTTGTTACTCTTTCACGCTCAAACGTCTGAACCGATTTTCATGGGTGTGATGGTAGCAGGCACTCTGGAATAATATATGTGTTAACTTTTATTTCAAAATTCAACCCCCATGGGGTTCATTGGGGGGGGGGGTTTGTCGATTTTTATAAAACTTGGTATGGAGGTAGCTGGCACTCCGGGGAGACACCAACACTATTTTTTTGAAAATTTAACCCCCATGGCGGTAATGGGTAGGGGGGTGAAAATTCGAACAAATTCGCGGGCGTCCTCTAGTTCTAAAATATACAAACATTTACCAATCAAACGTAATAAGTAGATTCCTGAATTTGTCTACTTATTGCCACATGTCAAAGATTACCTAAGTCTATGGACATAAAAAACATTGCCACTGCTTGCGTCAACCAATCAGAGAGCTGTGTGTTATTTTCCGTTTTATAAGAAGCGTAAAATTAAACACTCTTCTGTGATTGGCTGAACCGCGTAGAATCTTACGAAACTTCCTAGAATTTAGGCGTAAAATAATACATTTTATCTGTCGTGTAGAATCCTACGAAAGTTTATACATTTCCTAGGAAAGTTATAAATTTACGGTTCTTGTTATTTTCCGGTGACATATCCATCACCAGTTAACATCTTTCAGATTTTTTAAAAAACATATGTTCTTTAAACTCTAATATGTAAATAAAACGCTTGCATTTGCTGTGGAAAAAACTTTATTCGTCCGGAAGAGACTTTGGCATATTAACTAATGACTATTAAACATGATATTATAAATTTGAGAATTTTACACAGTCTTAATTAAAATATACGTGCCATGATGGCTCCCATTTAATCATTTAATAAGTTACGCTCGTAATACAAAACAAAAATTGTATTCATAGCAATTATGTACAGGCAAATAGTCATCCTGAATATATTACACACTCAGGATTTATACCTGCTTTACGCAAAAATTGGCGTAGATTCAGATAATACTTACATTAAAAACATTAGGTAGGTTACCTACATGTCAAAATTTAAGCAATTTCAAACAAAAAAAATAAAGTTATGGCAGAGAAATCGGTTAATACACATAAGAAGATTTTTGACATTTACAGCCAGGATTAGGACACAATTTTGTCAAATTGGTGTGCAAAAACCTTTATAATCTGGTATTTTGATTAAAATAATGAAACAAAAACATAATACATGTAACATATGTATAAATACAAAACAAAACATTTAGAGAATTGAGAAAAGAATAGCTTTAATTACTTATATTGATTGGACTAAGAAGTTTTTACTACTTCAAGTTATTTTTGTTCCTTCCGACCCAAATTACTTAAGATTATTTTTCTGCAGAAATAATATAGGTACACTAACTAATAGCCACTTTACATCGCTTCAAAAAAAGACTATTATGAACAAAAAAATCCTAACGCGCAAATTATTACAACCCTGTTTATATGACTAAACCAACTTCTTAGTCTTCATACATTACATAAACTGGCACCCAATTTCTTGAATCAGGCAAATTTATGATGAATCATACAACATACATACTTACTTATAAACATTCAGAGCTCTAGTATTATAAATGTACCTATGTTAAATATTAGGAATAAACAATTTTCTGAGATAAATTGAAATATTTAACACTAACTTCTATAAAAAAATACAAATGCTGGGTTTCAATTAAATTATAATTTAATCACTATAATTATATCCTAAACTACAGGACAAGAACACATTATGTTGGACATATAATTTATTAGATTATGGCATTCCATCAATGTACTGAATCTTTTTTTACTTAACTTTTAAAACCACCCCTTTCAAT
Source organism: Maruca vitrata (assembly GCA_039566165.1). NCBI lineage: Eukaryota > Metazoa > Arthropoda > Insecta > Lepidoptera > Crambidae > Maruca > Maruca vitrata. Next base: position 10,610,054 of record CM076933.1, on the reverse strand, counting down.
GTCCTATGCTAGCAAAATACAACTCTTAGACAAGTGTCTACCTACACATAAGTATGTTACCAAGTATCATAATATCTGACAGCATTTATTACAAGTCTTATAATAAGTTATAATTATTTCTGCTAACATCAATAGATATATGATTTATAGAATATGGAGTATACTTTTATAATGGTAGGTATTACTATTGTGTGATATAATTATATGCTATTATCAATTGAATAATAATAAATTGCAATAATCAGCCCATTCTACGAAATAAATGTAACTTCTGAAAAACCTGATCTAATAAATAAATAAAAATAAATGGGATCTTTCCACACATAGTCATCTGACTCCAAACTAAGCAGAGCTTATACTTTGGGCGTTAGAGACTGATATACATACATAGATATTTATAAATACATACTTAAATACATATTCACACCCAGACACAGAATAAACACCAATGTTGATCACAGAAATATTTTCCCGTGGGAATTGAATCCACAACTCTTAGAACCACCAGACAGGGTCACTAACCACTGTCTCTCCAAGCTAGTCAACAACATAATATATGTATTTTTTGTGCATTTTTTATGTAAATAGGTATCTACTTTCCTATTAAGCTATGTGTATGACTACAACTATGGTGCCAAATGTGGATGCATGCTAAGTTGTTTTATGAATAAAATATTTTTAATACAAGTCAACAGAAATTTTTTTGGGAGCGATAAAACATTTAAATGGATGTGGCATGGCTTGCTTTAGCACAATATTAGAATTACATGAAATTTCACAAGTTTTGGTGTTTACATATTCTATGGGACTCTGACTTTAGCAGTAATACTGCACAGATATTGAAATGCAGACTTTAGGAGTGAGAGCCTAATGCTTCCCCGCAAGTCTGGTGATGAAGATGAGGTAACTCCAAGCCATCATCGCATGTCAGTATCAATAATAACAGTAAAACCTTATCTTAATAAAATGGGGGAAGGGAAAGCTCCCTTTATCTCTTACAATGGACTTCTGAGTAGCTACCAAGTTTGAATAAAAGCATGAAATTTCAAAAAGCTTCATGGAACTTATATTCTCTAGGAGATTATTAGCATAATAATACATACAAAAATGTATGAAGAAAAGGTACAGAAACACAATTTGAACATAAATATCTATCCAACATAATGTGCCTACTAATACATAGAATGTAAAAAATCACAGTCATTTACCACTCATAGCGGCCTACTTTACAGGTATTACTTATATTTATTTACTTAGAGAGTAGTACAGTATCTAAAACTGAGTGGATTTCTCACTTGCATGATGACATGCATGTCTTTCACAGTTCACCATATAAGTGAAAAATTAATTCCATTGCCGGTCTGAAATTGGCAGGAGTTTTAAAGTGGATAACGAACGTTTTTGAAACAATGATGTTGGAGCAGAGAGGTCCTCTGTGCATTTGTCGGATACGGCACTTTTATTACGGCAAATATTACGCTTTTCCTGCTGATTACACGCACCATGTTTACAAGAATCACAAACTAATTCCACTCACAGTCGGTCAAGGGGCACTTAGGAGGGGTGTGTACGCGTGTTTAAACGCGTGAGATCCAAAGTCGACGCGTTATCCTCAGACCGGTCAACTTGTCGTAAATACTGGTTCGGCGGATACAGTTCGGTAAACTTATAGATTGCACTATCACTCGTATTTGACGACGACACATCTCTAAAGTCTATCGATGTTAGTATTCAGCTGCTTCTTTTAATTCAGTCTCCACGATGATGCCGTCATCGCCGTGGCAGTGCCAGGATTAGGGAGGTGCTAGCAGTGCGCAGGCACAGGCAGAACGTCCAGACCAGGGAATAGTTTCAGTTCTGAAGGGCACAGTTTTGAAAGGTCGCACCGAGCGAATAAAATTACTCTGTGACCGGACCGGAGGGAAGCTCAGTGTTGGGGCCTAGTGGTCGTCCGGTGCTGAAGTTAGGTCTCGTACTTCGTCGCTGGCTTCAGGGGCGGGCGCGGGGCGGCACGCAGCGGTGCCGGTAGGAAGTTCAGTAGTGGAGCTTAATCGTCCGGTGCTAGAGTCAGTTTTTGTATTTCGTCGCTAGTGGGCGGCACCGGTGGCAGCTCATTGGTAGAACTTAATGATCGTCCGATGCTGGAGTCAGGTCTCGTATATCGTCGCTGGAGGTCTCGCGGTCGGGCACGGGGCACGGCCTCCTGCCGGCGCGGGGGGCAGGGCGCCCGGGTGCGGCACCGGGGGGGAAGCTTATCGGTGGAGCTTATTGATCGTCCGATGCTGGAGTCAGGTCTTGCACTTCGTCGCTAGTGGTCTCTCGGGCGGCGCGGGGCGGCCCCGGAGGAAGCTTAGTGATCGTCCGATGCTGGAGTCAGGTCTTGCACTTCATCGCTATTGGGGTCGCGGGCGGGCGCGGGGCGGCCCCGGAGGGAGCTTAGTGATCGTCCGATGCTGGAGTCAGGTCTTGCACTTCATCGCTATTGGGGTCGCGGGCGGGCGCGGGGCGGCCCCGGAGGAGGCTTAGTGATCGTCCGATGCTGGAGTCAGGTCTTGCACTTCATCGCTATTGGGGTCGCGGGCGGGCGCGGGGCGGCCCCGGAGGAGGCTTAGTGATCGTCCGATGCTGGAGTCAGGTCTTGCACGTCGTCGCCGGAGGTGTCCCGGCTGTGCGCGGGGCGGGCGCGGCGGGCGGCGCGGGCGGGGCGGGGCGGCTGGCCCGGGTGTTGTTCGGCGGTGTGTGCGCGCAGGGCGGCCGCGTCCGCCGCCGGCGCGCGGCAGTACAGACAGCGGAGACCCTTCTGCGACAGCGATTAATCAAGGATTAACATACCATATAGATAATCACTAATCAGAGATAAATATGTAAATAGAATATAAAGAAATAAATATCTGGGACATTTCCACACGCAGTCATTCGACCCCAAACTAAGCAGAGCTTGTACTATGGGCGTCAGAGATTGATATACATACTTGATTGATATACAGGGTGTAACAGGGGGGGTGGATCATCGTAAGTCAATCGATGGGGGACTTTAATACCTATCGATATAACCCCTATGTATGTTCAGCGATTTTCAATAGTTCCAAAGTTATTGAGATTTTTGTGAAATTTTTGTAAGAAGCCGGAATTCAGTATAAAAGTCTTCACTGTAGCTTAACTACTGGACCTGCTTGCATGATTTTTTTTCTAGAAATAGTTCAATAGTGGGTCTTTATAATTACGATACCGATTTGAGTCATAACCCTATCATATTGGAGTAAAAAAATAATTCTTCACAAAAGTTTTACGAATCAAATTGTGTCTACCAACTTTCAAAGCCTCCAGTGAAAAAAAAGTGCCTGTGTTTTTTTTCTAGAACTTATTTAAAAAACAACCTACATTCATGGATAGTATACCCTGAAAATTTCATACCGCTACTGCCAGAGCATCAAAACGAAAATTGAACGCGAATGGCACAGGTGCCATAAATCAGTGTTTTTATTTTTCATGAAAAACTTTAATTTAAAAAATAAATCGATATGTTTCAGCAAATTTATGCTATTTTAGTAACATTAGTAGCAGTAATTTTACAGAATTGCAAACTAAAGGGGTGAAAATCAAACAAAGAAAATTTACATAATTTTTGTTAATTATTTTTCTTCAGTAAGTGTTCATAATGGGCACCATTATTGACTTTGCATATACTACACCTTTTTACAAAGGATTTTCGGATGTTGCAAAATGATACTACTACATTTTGCCTTATCACAATTTGGGCCCCTGAAATATTTGACAAAAAAGAAGCATTCCACAACCTCCAAAAAAGTTTTTAAGAAGGTCTAAGCTATGCAAAGCCAATAATAATGCCGATTATGAACACTTACTGTAAAAAATAATTAACAAAAATTATGTAATTTTTCTTTGTTTGATTTTCACCCCTTCAATTTACAATTCTGTAAAATTACTGCTACTAATCTTACTGACATAGCATAAATTTGCTGAAACATATCGATTTATTTTTTAAATTAAAGTTTTACATGAAAAAAAAAAGACTGATTTACGGCACCTGTGCCATTCGCGTTCAATTTTCGTTTTGATGCTCTGGCAGTAGCGGTATGAAATTTTCAGGGTGTAATATCCATGAATGTAGGTAGTTTTTAAAATAAGTTCTAGAAAAAAAACACAGGCACTTTTTTTTCACTGCAGGCTTTGAAAGTTGGTAGACACAATTTGATTCGTAAAACTTATGTGAAGAATTATTTTTTTACTCCGATATGATAGGGTTATGACTCAAATCGGTATCGTAATTATAAAGACCCACTATTGAACTATTTCTAGAAAAAAAATCATGCAAGCAGGTCCAGTAGTTAAGCTACAGTGAAGATTTTTATACTAAATTCCGGCTTCTTACAAAAATTTCACAAAAATCTCAATAACTTTGGAACTATTGAAAATCGCTGAACATACATGGGGGTTATATCGATAGGTATTGAAGTCCCCCGTCGATTGACTTACGATGATCCACCCCTCCTGTTACACCCTGTATATGTCGCAGTCATCTGGTTGAATCAGCGGTTTAATTGGATCACTAGCGAGTTTATTAAATGACGACGTTCAATTGAATGACTAGGTCGAACGTTGAATGAACAATCCTCACTCAACGTCCAACCAGTTAGCGGATTGAAACTTAGCCCTTTGAACATAGCGGACGTAAAATCAGTCAGGTGATTGTAATTTAGTTCATATTTTTTCCACTGCGGCGTTATTGCTCATCAAAACAAAGATGGCGTCAAACAGCTGGTACAGATCTAATCGAATAGAACTGTGTTGAAATTTTTTGAGTGAACTTGAGATTTAAAGTGAATTATTCGTAAAAAAATTGAGACAGCATGGATTTTCCGATTAACACGCTGCCGCCGGCTACTTTAAAAGAAAATTTTCTGGCAAAACTGGCTGAATACGAAGAACAAAATAAAGATAAGTTGATAATTATTGTTTAGTGTATTTGTGAGAATTAGGGCTAATGTGACTAAGTGTTCTTGTTGTCGTGAAAACAATTACCTTTTCAGGATCCCAAAGAAAACCTTGGACTACCGAAAGAATATTGGAGGTTATAAATAATGTTCGAAAAGCTAGGGTGTCCATGATTTCTAAAGAAGCCAGGACATCTATGGATTATAACTGGATATTTTGATATCTTTTCTTTTTCTTTTCGTACTTTGGTACGATATAATAATGGTTATAGCTTAAGAAGTTTTTTTAATATGTATTTAAAAACCCCCGACCCAAAAAAAGTACGCAATTATTATGACAAAGGGTTAAAAATGCTAAACCCTATAAAAAGCACAAAATAACTTTTTACACTTCTACGTAAGTACCAACTAAAGCGAGGCATAACCGCTTATTTTGAACTGCAAATGGTTATCTTGGCCTGCTGTTGACCGTACGTATGAATTTTTTGATTAAATTTTGTCGAGCCGGGGGACCACTCTAATTTATTAGCCTAACGTTAGAAGCACACATTAAGAAGTATCTTAAGACTTAAAATTGTTAAAATTTATATTAAGGTGTGTTATGTCATGTCCTCATTTTTTAAATCTAAAGTTAGTTATCTTTTAAGTTGCGAACTTATGGTCACCCTAATCAAACATTACAAAGTCAGCTATATCCCATTCAACGACTACGCTAAATGACGTTCAGTCAAGATGTTGAACGTTACATTCAACAACTTCACGAGTTGTCCTTTAGTCATTCAATTGAACGTCGTCATTCAATGAACGCGCTAGTGATTCAATCAAATCGCTGATTTAACCAGATGACTGCGACATATATATTTTTAAATACATACTTAAATATATAATCACACCCAGACACGGAACAAACACCGATGTTCATCACACAAATATTTGTCCCGAGTGGGAATCGAACCCACGACTCTTGGAACCGCCAGCCAGGGTCACTAACCACTGTTCCACCGAGCCACTCAAATGTAATAAGAAACAACTTTTACTTTTTATTACATTTGACTGGCTCGGTGGAACCGTTTTAATCGTAGTTGAGTTAATCGTAACATATTCTAAATTAATTTAATATTTAGATTGAATTATTATTTGATAGGGTCTTACACAATAAAAACAGGGGTCAGTTTGCTGTCGAAATGTCTACTATTATTAACTACTACCCATATTAAATGTTATTATATTAGATAGATAAATATGAGGGTTGTCTACCTCCGACGGGACGCGAGACAGGTCCTTCACCAGCGGAGGCCCGGTGGGCATCGGCGTGCGGATCACCAACCTGGACAAACACAAATAATACATGTATCATACATTACATATTTACACTAGCTGTGCCAGCGACTACGTTCGCGTTTTCCCCGTTTTTTACACATTTTCCATTGTATCTTTGCTCCTATTGGTCGCAGCGTGATGTTATATAGCCTAAAGCCTTCCTCGATAAATGGTCTATACAACGCAAAAAGATTTTTTCAAATCGAACCAGTAGTTCCTGAGATTAGCGCGTTCAAACAAACAAACAAACAAACTCTTCAGCTTTATAATATTAGTATAGAAGTATAGATTCATAAGGAATAGGCAAATATATTTTTTTGGATATAAAAATTTAAACAATTTACAGAAGTTATTAGCGTTACATAGCAAAAATAGAATTCAAACAGCCTCTTCCAAGTGATAGAATGTTTTTTTTTTTTTTTTTTTTTTTTTTTTTTTTTTTTTTATAAAGAGGCTAACAAGATGACCTCACTCCACCTGATGGTAAGCGGTAGTGAGATCCAAATATGAGGTCGACAGGCACAATAGACCATATTGAGCCTGTCGCACCCACCCTGAAAGCCGTGAAAAAGGAGACCACTGCTGCGGCAACAACGAGACAAGGCGTGGAGTCTCGCATTGGTATTGAGCTGTGCGGGTCGGAGTTGGCCAGTCCGCCGGACGGAAGGGCCCCCGTTTTTACGGGTCTCCCTGGCCGCCGGGCTGACCCGCTCCACCCGCACAATACCGCCGCTAAGACTCCACTGGTCCGGCGCTTGCCGCAACAATGGTCCCCCCTGGCTCCGGTTCGTACAGTGCTGATCCCGGAACGCGACCTGACCAAGAGAGGTCAGAGTCACTTGGCGGGTTTTACACAACTGTATGGTGGTAACAGCAACCGGTCGACAAAATGTCTCCCACCTGAAAATGTGACTATTATACCATTGTTAGTTCGGATTTTTGATGCCGTAACGGTATACTTATTTAAATAAGCATAAGAAACGTATAATTGAAATATTATATTGATATTTAGAAAATCTAAAAAGCTTTTAAATCTGATATATGATGATAGCTTGGAGTAGCCTTGTCATCATCACCGGACTTGCGGGGGAGCGGATGGCTCTCACTCCTAAACAAGCTTTGTACTCTTTAACCAGTATACTATTTTGAAAAATTCATTGCTTTTGGACTTTATACTGTGGGAATTTCGAAAGGTTTAAATTTCGGTGGCAATATGGTTGCCATCACCATTCGAAGGGTTAGAGCGATGATTGTGAAGTTAATAAGGCATCCGACCGATTTCAGCCATGGCGACCGATCTCAATTGCGCAGGACATATTATAGTGCACAAGTGTGCGCGCAAACACAAGTGCACTCTCTATTCCCTTACTCTCATAACTCGGCGATACGGCAATCCGACATGACCGATGAGAGATCGGGCGCAGGACTACCGGTTTAACGTGCTTTCCGAGGCACGGGCGTTCAACCGCCAACTTCCTAACTCCGGGCTGAGTAATTTCATCACAAGTTAGTTAAGTTGATATTGTGATGGTATGTGAATCTTGTCAAACACGACCTTACGTGATCGATAAAGATAACTCAGCACGATAGAGCATTGCTACCCTGAACACGTATATAAGATAACATAAGTAATATAAGGATGATTAGTTTAAGCAAATATATGAATTCCACTATGGACAGTCTTTAATTCAAGTCCCACCATTTTATAACATTACAATATAAGGATAGTTACTCGGGCAGGTAGGGCCGCTGGTGCACGCTCTCGACGTGGTGCTGCAGCGGAGCCTTGTGCCCCTGCGCGCCGCACAGCGCGCACGCGTACGGCTTGAGCCCGTAGTGCCGGTAGGCGTGGTCGGCCAGCGCGCGCGGGTACGCGCTAACAAACGCGCAGTGCGGGCAGCGCGCGCGCCGCTCCGCGATCACCAGCCGCTCCTCGTCGCTGTCCGGCTCCTCCGGGCTGCCCGGGGTGCCCGGGGCGTCCGGGGTGCCCGGGGGGTCCGCGGGGGGCGAGGGGGAGCGCACGCGCGCGCGCACCACTAGCAGCGAGTTGTCGGGCGCCGGCGCCGCCTCCGCCGCCGGGGAGCTCGCCAGGCTCTGCTTCTGTATCTGAAAATACATCACACCGGTCACGAACAGTATGGCACAAACACTGACTGGAGTTAACCGACGAGGAGTAATTGAATTTCACTTTGTTATGATTTATAAAGAAATATACCCTGATTTTAACTGGGCACAAGTTCGATAACTTATACCTATGTATGTATGTATCGAGTTTCTCGACTCGTAGGTATGCTAGTTGAATCCGAAAAATTAGTTTTATTTAAGTGTGTAGTGTCTGCTTAAATAATAGAAAATACTATATATCCTTACTTTCATATAAGGTAATCAAGAGTAGTTCTATTAAATAGTTCAAGTATTTCAAAATGCTAGCAAAGATTATTAATACTATGTGTTTGTGTCTGCGTTGGCGGTCGAACTCACTTGTATAACGGCCTGGAGCCAAGCGGCGCGCAACGCGGGCGAGCGCTCGGCCTCGCGCGGGCGCGGGGGCCCGGCGGGGGTGGGTGCCCCGGAGGCGGGGGCCCCGGGGGCGGAGGGCCCGGGGGCGCCCCCCGCGGGTGGCAGGTGCGCGCTCTTGCAGTGGAACTGCGCCTCGTGGTACGTCTGGAACGTGGCCGCGCAGTGGCTGCAGCACCATCTGGAAGCGGGACGAGCACACACACGTATTTATTTATCGGCAAAAGTGTACTTAGTCCGTGCTTTTAAGAACTTATGTTACAATAGGTATATACTTACTGGTTTGAATTGAAAAATTGTTTTCGTTTTGGATAGACTATTTAACGAGCAAGGCTTTATAACATCATGCTTCGACTAAAAAGAGCAAAGAATTGTTTCTTTTCTAAAAAATGTGAAAAAAACGGTGGAACAGCTAGTAAAAAATAAAATTTCGTTTAGGTAGGTAAGTACATAGTTATTTTTTTTTTCATGCAACCCTATCCTCACCTGATCTTAGTCAGCTCGGCCTCCAAATGGTCCCGCATGGCGGGCTCGTCAGTGAAGGTCTGGTCGCACTTGGGGCACCGGTAGCGGGGGCCGGCGGCGCGGCCCAGCGGCCCGAACAGCCGCTCCAGCTCGGGCGTGGGGGGCGCGCGGGCCGGCGGCGCGGGCGGCGGCGGGTCGGGGCGCGCCGGGCGAGAGGGGCGGGACGTTAGGATCTTCTGTTTAGCTGGAATGGGTGGAGACTAGGTTAATATTTGATTCGTCACTAGCTTACATTGAAGTTTCTAAATTCTGCTTGTTTTTAACATAGTTTTGCTTATGTACAAGCACATAAATTGTTTCTGGTTTCTGCTGAGTCACACCAATCTATGTTCAAAGTATCAAATAGTTTAAAGACGGCCCTGGTTGACACTATCAAGGAACGGATTAAATCCGGCACCGGCGGCAGCTGGCGCAGCCTCCCCTACTAACCTAAGGAGTCCCTGATGCTGGCTACAGCCCACCCTACTAACCTAAGGAGTCCCTGATGCTGGCTACAGCCCACCCTACTAACCTAAGGAGTCCCTGATGCTGGCTACAGCCCACCCTACTAACCTAAGGAGTCCCTGATGCTGGCTACAACCCACCCTACTAACCTAAGGAGTCCCTGATGCTGGCTACAGCCCACCGTACTAACCTAATGAGTCCCTGTTCCTGACGATACCCAGTGCTCTATATACTCTTGCTTAGTTTTGACTAACCAAATAGTCCTTATTCTTTATCCTCTTGCTAACATTCCTCACTAACCTAAGGAGTCCCTGTTCCCAGCGATGCCCCGTGCCTGGTGGTCCAGCAGGGCTCCCACCCAGGCCTCGACGCGCTGGTCGGGCGGCAGCTGGCGCGCGCCTGCGTCTGCGCCTCGGTGCTCTGCCGAGGCGTGCTCCGCGAGGCCCGCGCTGTGGAACGCGCGATACGAGCACTTGCCGCACGACCATCTGCAAAGGGTAGAAGTTAGCAATGGAAGGCGTAAGCTAACTGTTGCTAGCGTAATTTGCACCTTAACTAGTTGACTCAAGGTCCAAAACCAATGAAACATTTCAATGTACTCGTAATTTTCAGGTATAATCGTAGCATAGCACCTGTTTTCGGATTGTGTAGATGTGTCGGATTGCGGAGTGAACCGCGCATCATCAACGTGTTAAACCAATAAGATAGATTTTCTTTCTTTCAAAGTATTGGTATTAATCAGTGGCGAAGAGTCCATATAACCCGATTCCCATCGGCTTCCCTTCGAAAAATCGAATCCATGGGCCAACGACATTTTTATTTGTTAAATTATTCATTTACTTCATTCAAATTCCTAAAATTGACAAAACGCCTACAAAATTTCATAGGCAATGCAAATAACGCCAAATAGAAGCCGATAAAAGTCGGCTTACTTCTTCATACAAAAACAAATGTCCTGTCCTTTTCATTTCTATGAAAAAACGTCATGCTTTGTCTCGTTTTAGCACGCGCAAATGTACTAGGAAATAACTCGATGTCCACCGGGTTGTGATAGAGATAGTTAATTAGAAAACCTACATGTGCAAGCGAGAAAGAACACTTGTGACGTAGATTCCCAAAAACGTTTTTTAATACAATTAATTTATCCCATCAGTGAAAGGCAAAGGCATCTAGCCCGTACAGCCTAGTTCCGAATTACGTTAATCCGTGTGTGCATATTTTTTTCTGGCTGGTGATTAATTATTATCCGTGGCTTTTTAGTTTTATATCGTGGCTCTGGCCTTGAAAATATTGCTCACTTATGAACACAAATCAAAGAAGACATGGCTCCAGCCGAAATATTTAACAATTTACTGTTGGCTTGGCTGTACGGACTAGATCCCTTTGCCTGTCCTTGATGGAATGAATTAGACAAAAAAATAATTTTACATATGGCGGATAGTGCGAATTGTTTGTAAACAACTTGTTTTGTTTTGTCGAATTTTATTTGTTGTGTTGCTGAAGTGTGTCGAATTTGTATTGTGTATTGTATGTTGTGGTGTCGTCGTCGTGTAGTTGTTCGTTCGTTAGAAATGGTTATCGAAAGATACTTCGTTCTCAAAAGTAAGTTTTGTAAACAATAAACATGATTAACTACCTATAATTAGATAGAATTTGATAAACGCAAAAATAGATTTTTAAACGTTTCCATACATCAAATTTACGACAAGTATATGGCATGGCAGGCGCTGGTAAGTTAAATAAAATGTTTTGTTTTTTATGTTTACTTATTCGTTGGGAAAAAAGTTCAGTTTGGAGTAGGTAGCACAGGTTTTACTGATATGTGTTAATGACCAATAAATGCTTGCAATGCTTAAACTCGGAATGCAGATTTATAAATAATAACATTTGAACTATAGTACATTAACATCAGTGTATATCGTTCATTATTTTGGTGAGTAGTTTTTATACTCCGGCTTCCCTTCTGAAAATATTCACCCTTCGCCACTGGTATTAATAGATGGTCTATGAATGATTCATATTTAATATCTTGTAAAAGTTTAACACTAACGAAGTTTTCATTGGTTTTGCATCTTTAGAGCAGTTCCGCAATACGTCCAATCCGAATCGAATCCGTCTACTCGAAAAGGCGGTAGTAGCCGTAGATCCGGAGTAGCAACTAAGTATTTGTTTGGTGAATGTGACCAATCGCCTACTACACTCACAGGCACAATTAACCGCCCACCTTGTATTTGCTTAAATTTTCGGAAATGTCCAAACATAGACCACATTTTATGAATGATCCATTATAAACTTAATTTAAGGCAAAAAATAAAACGAAGGTTTGATTTAAAAAAGTAGTTTAATAGGGCAATATTACAAAAATCGATATTTTCGAAGTATCGACGAAAAATGTAAATTTCGAATTTTGATAAAAAAGAAGGTCAAAGTAAAACAATATTAAAATTTAATGATGGGTGTTGCTCCCCCTAGCCCTTATGACTTCTAGGAGGCGGTATGATAGTCCATCCATGACATCTTGGATGTCTGATTGGGGAATAATGTGCCACTCCTCTACCGCAGCCGTTTTGAGCTCTCCAATAGACGTTGGGGCTGGTAATCTTGCTTAAATACGTCTTTTGAAGTTGTCCCATATGTGTTCAATTGGGTTGAGGTCGGGTCTGCGTGCAGGCCATGGCAAAACTTGAATTCTGGTCGCATTAAGGTACTCAGTAACCAATTTTGCGGTATGGCAACGTGCATGTCATGCATTAATCTAAAGCTGTCACCAATAAATGGTGCGAACGGTATGACATGTCCTTAGAGAACTTCTTCCACGTATCTTTAAGCATTTACACTGCCTCTGTCAAACAATACAAGGTCGGTACGAGTCTCGTAAGTGATGCCTCCCCAAACCATAAAAGACCCTTCCTTGTAACCCACTGTTTCCGATATAGCGCAAGGAGCCAACCTTTCATTTGGGCGTCTGTAGACAGGCTGGCATCCATCTGGACCTTTTAAGGCTATTCTGCTCTTATCTGAGAACAGTATGACCTTCCATTTGTACAGTCCACTCAGCATATTCTCGCGCAAAAGCAAGTTTAGCTCTACGGTGTTGTGGGAGCAGTTCTGGGGCGCGAGCTGGACGAAACGCCCTCAGATATCCTTCTGCCAGTCTTCTTGTTATCGTACGTTCACTAACACTGAGGTTTCGTACTTCAAAAAGACGAATTCGGGCTTCAGTAGCGGTGGAAAAGCGATTTCTCAACACGTTGTCGACAGCGAAGCGGTCTTCTCGAGCCGAAGTGCATCGCTGTCGACCTTGAACTGGCCTGAGGGTGTATGACCCTGTCTCCCGAAATCGTCTGATGGCATCCCGTATGGCAGTTCGTGGTACACCGAGTGCACGAGGGATGCGACGTTGGCTGTACTCAGCGTCAGCAAAGGCAACTGCCCTGGCTATACCAGTTGCATCGGGTGACATTTATGGCAGTCACAAACAACAAGCTAACACTACAAACCCGAATTAAACAATAATCACACACTACGGCAGAAAAGAACAGAAAATGGACACACAGTAACACAACTGCAATCATGTCAAACAACGACTAAGTTCCAAAAACCTGTCATTGTTTCAAATTAACGAAACCAAATGAGGGTATAGGAGTTTAATTTATTGCAAGACTACCCACTTAACAAAAAACAAAACACTTGATAAGCCATAGTAAACCAAAACTATCAGGGAGGCGAATTTTAAAGGTGGGCGGTTAATTGTGCCTGTGAGTGTACGTCCGATTCGAATCCGAACCGCCGTATAGTCCAGTCATTGAAGCGTAAAATACGGTCAAACCTCCGAATTTTTTTACTGTGTACCGATTTGCATGATTTTTTTTATTTAGGCTGATATTACCCTTAAGTTCAAAAGTGAATATGATCTGAACCCCGCCAATTATTTTCAAAGGGTGAAAACGAACCCTTAATGGGAAAATTAACATTGAGCCATTTTATCGCTAGAAAACATGTCTAATAATAAGTGGTAAAATGCTTCAATGACTGCACTAGTAGTGTGAAACCACTCTTATCGGGTACAACATAATAAGCAACTGATTCCAAGTGATAAAAGTATAAATATTGGTGGTCTGCCTCAGTCCGATAAAATTTTATTATGCGTTATAAAGGCACTGAACTGTAAATAGGGAACGAAAATCTTGTACTAGCAAATTAGGTGATCAAAGCACGATAAATTGTGATGATGAATACTAATTAACTTAATTGAAAAAGTAAATAATTTAAGCACTTAAATATATAAATAATTATTTTATACCATAGTAATATGTTAATATTTTGTAATAGGATAAAGAATTATTGTTTACATTCTAATACATTATAAAATAATTATATACAATCTTATCGTATGTCAATCAAATGAAAAAAATTGGTTGCCTGTAAAGTCGGTATACGGGCGAAAGTTTTACGTGACAACGACTTTGAGTGGTAAAATAATTTTAATGTGAATATTCATTAGTATAGTAGGAAGAAGGATGAAATAATAGTAACAATTTAAAACATTAATTTATACAAAGAATCTCGCACTGAATTTCATATTAACAAAATTTTATTTTTACCTTTACACATACATACGTATTTATATACAAATATACATACAATAACTTGCAATACATTTGCGTACAATGAAACAGCGTTTACTACAACTTAACTTGTTCCTATCTGAGTGATTTTGTTGAGGATAGGGCGATGATAGGAGAAATATGAAATGAAAGGAAGTGTTTCTGCTGTAATGTGCCTAGAAAATGTCAAGTCAATGGTTGTTCCTTTTAACATAGTAGACTTAGACATATATGATACGCAATCAAGATTAAACGTATCTTTAATGAATTTGAGAAACTTGTCATCAGACTTCACGTTTTGGTTGAAGTCACCGCATAGAAGAATCGGCATATTAGGATCAACTTGCAGGAACGGTGGCACGTACTGGCAGGTAATGCACGTATGGAAGAAGTGCCTGGTGTAGCAACATTCCGATGTCTTGTACACTTGATCCTGGATGAATATAAACAGCACCGAGCACAAATTTGAAGGTAGTATCAGCGGTAAAGCAAGTAACTACAGCCAAGCACAAGTCACCGCAGGTTTTGATAACTCGAGCAGTGTCTGTGACCGCAACATCGATCACTTTTCCTGTTGATATTGATGATAACCTACGATAGATCGCTACCCCTTATCGCTATCCCTTAAAACCTTAAAAACGATCCCTTTAAACCTTGAAAAATCTTTGTATGAAAAAATTTAAACCGCCTAAGATAGATGATTGAAATTTTGCATGCAGGTACTCTAATGAACGTAAAGCTTACTTGCAACGCGATATTGCAAAATTCATACGAGAACGGGAGTTATTGGGAAAAAACTTTTGGATGTAAAATCCTATAGTTCACGCGAATAAAATTGCACGGGCACAGCTAGTTATGTATATTTATACACATAACAGTAGTTTTAGGTCTCTATTATACTATAAATACTGCGTACTTTCACGTTGCTCCAAATATTCACACCCCGAAAATGTTCAGTAGAAAAAGAAAACTGAGTAGAAAAATATATGATACGTTTTTGGACTATAACTCCTTAAATTTTTTTGCTATCACAATTTGTAAATTACCATTGTAAAGGTAATTAAGAGAGCTACAACATCCTGTATTGCAATATGTAGTAAAAAACACTTTACACAAACGGGGAAGGGTTAAAGGGCTTAAGAGAGGCTGTGATTGCGCTGCCACGCGCTCTTTAAACAATCATATCTAAACAATCATATCTTTTCAGCTGATAGAAGTCTTGTAAACTGTTGTTCCACCAAGAGGTACAGCTGCTTTACCTGTGCTTGCACAAGCAACGTAGGCGTTGTTGAGTGAGTTGTGGTTCTGAGTGTAACGATTGTACGTTTCCATGAGTGCCTTCAATGTATACGTTTTGCCACATCCTGCTGGTCCGGTGAAGAAGATTTGTAGAGCCTGTAGGAGCTCATCTCCGCAGCCATGTAAACGATGTATAGCCTCAAGAACCACCTCACGTTGTTCAGCACTTGTAGTTCGTAGCAGCTCACAATATTGTTGTTTTGGCATCATGTTGCTCCGTTTTTGACGTGACAACGTCCTATAAATTGGTTTGACGGGTGACCCTTCAAGAAACTGCGTTACGCTCCGCTCACGTTATGCGCTCACAATGAGAGCGAGTGAGAGGCACGCGTCCCTTCCACTCGGGCATGGTTAGCCCGCCTAAGAGCGAGAGAGACAGACATAAAAAGTGAAAGGCACGCTATACGAATGAATATTCACATTAAAATTATTTTACCACTCAAAGTCGTTGTCACGTAAAACTTTCGCCCGTATACCGACTTTACAGGCAACCAATTTTTTTTTTTACAACTTACAATTCGTTTTGCGGCACGATTTCATTAACATCATCGTTATTTTCAGCTCCCTCTCCTCCTAACAGCTGTTCTACAAACACTCTTCTTGACTCTGTTGCCGTTGGTTCTGTGGTGTCTGAATTTTTCAAAATCATCATTTCTTCTAGCTCTTGCATCACTTTGTCGATGTCAATATTGTTCTCATAAAGTTTTCTGCGTTCCATGATAGTTTCCTTTTTGTCATTGAATAATTGTATAAATTTATTACAATCAACAATGTCAGCGACTTCGTTGCGAAAGGGCAAGTATAGCAGTACCATCTCACGTTGATAATTGACAGTATCGTCTATGTCGTAGCATCTGTATCGTATGATTCGACCGATCAGACGTTTGCGATATCCTCTCGATGTCGTTCTTTCTCCAGTCGGCGGTTCCGGATCGGCATCTTCATGCACGTTCAAGTCGTCTTCATTGTCAATGAAATCACGAGAGTTAGCATACCACGACGCAAACTCGGCCAAATATACATCTTGCAAAGATGGAGGTCTTTCTTCATACCGCTGAATGATGTTTTTGGTCCACACGTCAGTGCTGTCCTCTGCGATTCCTTCGCGATCTAATTGTTTCCGACGTTTGCGGCAACGTTGTCTCTCTGAGGGCCACTCTGTTGGTATGTACACAATTTGACGGCTTGCTTCGCTCATCGGCTGTCGTAACAAATACCATGCTGCTTCTTGCGCCGACATTTCAACTGCATTGAGAAGTTTGACACTCAATGCTTTTAATTGACCAGTGTAATCGCGGTCAGGATGTTCTTCCATCATTTTAGTCAACTCTCGATTCAAGTTACCCATTCCACGAGCTGATTTGTTCACGTATTCCACGACGTACTGTGCGCAGCTGTATTCATCTAAGATAAACTGAATATCGATGTTGGAATTAATTTGACCTGCAAGGTAAGGGTTGAACGTGTTTGTCATAAGTTGATCGAAGTTACGTTTGAACAACAAAGTTGGCCTGCGAAGGGTTGAACGTACTATATCAAGATATGCATCAAATGTCAGACCATGTTCCCTCAGAAAGTCATCCATGCTAGGGTATGTACGTTCGCTGAGACACGTTCGTAGCTCCTTGGATTTTTTTTGGAATGTTGACCGGCGTCCATCAGTCTGAGGCATTGGAACCAAGACTCGAGTAGCAGGCATTGGCCAGTACAGGATCCCAAATCTGCAAGTCGTCTCACCTCGCTTCGTGCAGGTGAAAGTGTGCTTGTGAATTTGATTGGCGTAGATGGTCTCGTTGGGCAAATCTTCTTTGGCGACAGAACTCAGCTTCTCCACGAGCTCGATGGTCATTGGCATATTTTCTGACACGGCCTCGTGTGGATCATTATTCAACCACACCAAAATGTGTGCGTGGGGGCTTCCTCGATGCTGGAACTCAATGCGAAAGAAATAATCTTTAACAAAGTACTGGCCAAATGGATTATATGATTGTTTTGCCTTCAGCATATTCATCAATGTACCGACGAGTTTGTGGAAATATATGCAGCACGTAACTGGATCGTCGCTCACTAAGTTGCACCGCTCTGTAGTGTTTAGATCTTCAGCAACTTTTCCAGGATACTTGTTACTCAATTTGAGGAGTAAGTTCAGTAATATCAACCAGCGTACTTCGTTTGCACTTAAAGTGAGAAATATGGTCGGTTTACCTAGTTGACGGAGCATCGCAAACAGATCTTGTTTGCGAGAGGCCCAATACTGGACGGAATTGGGTATTGACTTCATGAAGGCAAGATTTTGAACGACAAATTCTTTAACAAATTCCGGGTCCTCCAACATGCGTCGAGTTACGTTTTCCGTGGTTGACACATTCCGAAATGTGCTGTAAATGCCATCCACCATGCGGAGACGTAGAATCTTCATAGCAACGTACAAGACTTTTTGAGGCGTGGCTCCGCGTCTGTCACTTCGTCGTAATTCACTGGTTGCCATCATGTAAGGTGTCACTGAAACTCCCATGTGGAAGCGACGAGGCTGGCCGTAGTATATTGCAGGAAATGATAGTTCTTCAGCATGACGGTCGTAAATGATGTTCAGAGGCATGGCCCGATGTCCTGGTGCGATGTCGAGGCAATCCTCTTCGTTCCACAGTAGTGTATGCTGCCTGGAAGCAAGAATTTCTGACTCCGGAGTACACTCGGCGGCGATTGTTTCGATTCGATGAGCCGAGTCATCCTGCAAATCTTCCTCTGGTGGCACGTCAGTTTGCAGCCTTGACAAATCTACTTTGATATCGTACAAGCGATATAGACTTGAATTTTGAAGTACATCCAACCATTCTTTGATTGTCCTTTTGGACATGTAGCCGCTGATGTAATTTGTTTTGTATGCGAGATTCTGTTTGATGTTGATATTAATGACGTCGTCCTCATCTAAATGCCGGGGCAAGCATTTTACCATGTCTTCTTCGTTGACTGGAACGTTGATCACTTGACCAATAATTCCATAAGAGAAGTCATGCCGCAGACGACGTACTTGCATGAATGGCAGACGTGGTGAGATTAATCGTTCACTAATTGGATCCAGTGGCGGTAAGCCAGGAGGTATTTCTGGATATGAGAAGCCATTCACTTTTGCAAGGGTAGGAAGCTTATGTTTGTTCAGCGAAAATCTACAGGTGTTGCAAATATGCGTATAATCCTCCTCGCGTAGTTGCCTATTTTCCTTAACGAACCAATCCGATATGACCTGTAGTTGTGTAGCAGTTATGATTTTAAGGTCATTCTTGAACCACAATCGGTCGCAAACAGAGCAAGCGTGGCCAAATTCGTTGTCCAGAAATGTAGTTTTAAACCTCTTTATTGACAACGACCATTTGATATTCCAGGTTGATTGTTCCGGTTGCACTGCTGTGTGAGTCGGTGGAGTACTTATTTGTGAAACAATTTGAGCAGCTCTACGCTGTCTGTAAGCACGTTGTCGCTGAGCGCCGGTCTGGGCAGTAACTGTTCTTTCCACTACCACAGGAGCAGACACTGTGGCTGACTCTAGCGTGCCGGTGTCAAGAGCTAATTTGGCGAGTCTACGTTGCTTGCATCTACGTTGTCTTTCGGCGGCTGCTTTTGCAAAATCTGCTGCCTCTGCGGGAGTTCTTTCCGCGGCCTTACGTTTTCTATACATTCTTTGTCGTTCCGCTTTGCCGTTACGGGGTGTGTGTGGCACAGCGAAAGGTATGACAGACGTTGGTGGCACGATATAATCAGTCTCCATCAGTGTACTGGACGTTGAAGGAATTTGTACATCTGGCTCCATTGTACTAAAATTGAACAAATTAGAAATTATTGTTTCTCATATTTTAAATGTTTTCAAATACAGTGTGAACTCTTTATAACATCATTCTTTATAACGATAAACTCTCTATAACATAGAAAAGATCACAATTTGGTTGGTTTACCTTAAATCCCATACATTGATACACTCCTTATAGTGCAGCAGCCATTCTCTATTACGAAGAAATGTGTTTATATTTGGACACAGAAAACCGTCATTAGCGGTGTTATTATTTATTTTATCTTATCAAGTTCCAAAAGACGCCGACTAAACCTTTGAGGTCCCGAAACTGCTGAGGTCGTAAACAGCCGTTTCGCTTTTGCTATTGATAATTGCCTTGAACACGTGCTTGGTTTGCTTGAAAATGATGGTCTCGAACTAAACATCTACAAATCGTACCTATTATCAGAAGTACTGGCAAAGCAAAAAACTTCAGGCAAAGTTAACTGACTATATGTATTAATTTTATCAAAAACATATTAAAGATTATAGCACAGATAACATAACTATACAGATACCCCATCCCATACATTAAAACGTAGACATCATAATTCGGGCATCTCGCGCGCCATGTCTGTTTTCCGTCTTGCACACCAGATGTCGCTAGCGAGAGCGAGCCAGTGTAAAATCATGTCGAAAAAGCACATCAAAAGATGTCGCTGTAAAGGCTCCCAAACAGCTTTACTAGGGTCGCGGAATGACAATACGCGCGCGCGAATAACCGAACCTCACACAAGAGCAGAGTTGCCTCCTTTAAGGAAAACGTCTCGCGCGCTAAATTCAAAGGACTGTCTACTGCGACATAGTGCGAAAGTGTACCAAAACAATATGTTCGTGAAGTTGATATTGCTTCGAAGCTGCGTGTCACTTGTACAAAAGGAGTTGTGAGGGCCTTTTTCGATAGAACAATTATTGTTAGGTACATTATTTATTAGAACATTTTGATCAATTATTATTTTTTTAAATTATTGTATTGAAACAGCTAAGTTAATTATTAAATATTGTATTAATAAATATTGTTATGTAAATTATTACAAGCATGTGGCAAGGTGATACCATTTCCCCCAAACTGTTTACAGCTGTATTAGAGGACGTCATTAAGACTCTACCATGGGGAATTAACATCAATGGTACCTTCATGTCGCATCTTCGATTTGCAGACGATTTAGTTTTGGTTGCTAAGACCAAGGACGAGCTAAGTTGTATGCTCTTGGAACTTCGGGAAGCTTCGTTACGGGTAGGCCTCAAGATGAACATGTCCAAGACTAAAGCTATGACGTATAACCAAAAAAGTGGCAGCCTAATTTTAGGCAACACACTAATTGAGGTGGTCGATTGCTATATTTATCTTGGACATCGTTTATCTTTTATCTTTCAACTGGGTTAGGCGGCATTCGGAAAGCTTAATGACGTTTTTAGAAATAAAAAACTCCCACAGTGCCTGAAGACCAGAATGTTCAACCAGTGTGTCCTGCCCTCCATGGCTTACGGTGCTGAAACATGGGTGCTCACGAAGGAAACGCGTCGAAGACTTCAAGTAGCGCAACGTGCCATGGAGCGCGCCATGTTAGGTGTTAACCTTCGCGATCGGATTCCCAACGTCGTCATCCGGCGAAGAAAAAAGGTAGTCGACGTTGGGAAGCGATGTGCAGCATTAAAATGGCAGTGGGCGGGGCACCTGGCAAGACGCGGTGACGGCAGGTGGAGCAAAGCGCTAACAGAATGGTGGCCCAGGTTCGGTAAACGTAAAAGAGGACGGCCTCCCACCAGATGGGCAAGTGATATAAATAAAGCCGCGGGAGGTCTCTGGATGAGACTGGCACAGGACCGGAGTGCATGGCGTTCTACGGAGGAGGCCTATACCCTGCAGTGGGATATAATAAAAGGCTGATGATGATGATGATGATGAAATTATTACATAACAATAATATTTTAATCTGTGTAGCAGCGCCGTGTGCGCGCGGCAGCCCTCTTGAGTTTTAGAGCAAGCGCGGCCCGGTCGTCGATAGGCTATCATCGCGCGCAAGTACATCGTGCTGCGCGAGAGGCGGACGAAACTTTAGGCTTTGTTAAAATGTATTTAAAATAAAGTTGTTATTTTATGATGCGTAGTGAACCATTGATTTAAATCAAATTATGATGGTGATTAATGACAATGCAGCAATATCTAGAATGTACTTAAAACGAGAAGATACTTAAAAGTTCACGATAGAAGAAATTCGAGTTATTGTGTTAAATAATATCCATATCATGTAAAAATTATAATATAATATTTCTTCTCTGGATGGCTGATTGGCTCGATGGCGTATTGGATAGTGCCCCTGTCTCATGCGTCAAGAGTCGTGGGACTCGTGGGTTCGATTCCCACTCGGGTCAAATATATTTGTTTAATCGAACATCGTTGTTTGCGCCGTGTTTGGTGTGCTATTTATATACGTATTTTTAAGTTTATTTGTGATTTGTGTTACGACTACTTACCACGGAATGAACACAATGAAAGTGATGTTGTATGAGATTTATTTTATTTGAAATATATATTTTTTGAGCAAAAACTCTAAAAATATTTAAAAAAGATTTTTATGCCCAATTATTAATAGTTGAATATTTTTATTTGTTGTTTTAGTGCTATTCAAAGCTCTAATGTAAATTTAAACATCTAATTTCTATTTATTTATCTATTTAAACGGGGACCCTGTTCAGGCGGGGTCAAGAATGCGAATATTTTCCAATTTTTAAACTAGATAGTTGAATAGTTTTTGTTGCGTCAGGTAATATTCATTCCTACAATTCGGAAAAAATATTAATCTAAGGAAGAGATTAATCATTCTTGTAGTTGATATTCAAGTAACTCTAATATTCGTGTCATATACTTTCTTGTTTTAACAAAAGAAATTTAATAAATCTAGAATTATGATTTATTTAATATAAAATATACGCGAACAACGCCATCTAATTGATGACTGACTATTGTCATTTTTTGAACTAGATGGCGTTCTACCAAATTAGAACTCACGAAAACTAAAATTTTTATTGCAAATTTAAATTTATGAAAATATTCATCTAAAAAGGTTTTAATTTATTTGATTATGTATTATTATATTTTTAAATACCAGCTTATATATTTTTAATGGTTGGATTTATCGTTTCCTGGGATTTGCATAATCATCATCAACGAATGAATACTCGTGTCGCCATCTGTTGTAGTTTTTGGGAATATCATTTTCAATGTATGGAATGAGACCCCATGATTATAGTTAATTTGGTTGTTTTTCTTTCTTCACTCCATGTAACAATAACTCTCTATAACGATAAAAAAAGATCGGTCCCTTGAGTTACGTTATAAAGAGTTTACACTGTACTTATGAATATGAATAGTCAATTTAAAATGAACAAAATTTGTTTGTGTTAAATACGTAATTTGGTTCATGTTATGAATTAATAATAATTTTGAAAATTAACAAAAGGACAATGGGCATTTTGGGCTTAAATAAAAATCGGGTGGCAGTCTCAAATTTCAATTGCATATCATAGTTCGTGTCATAAATAAAAACTTATTATATGGCAGTTACTTCGAGTCATGGTTAGATATAAAAATATAGAGTGATGAAGATTGATATATTTCATTAACGTATTATTACATAACTATTTTATTTTGATAATTGTGTAAAAGCAAACAGCGGTTTTTTATTTAAATAGGATAATTCAGAACTACAATAAACCTGCGCCTACGAAAAGTGACATTTTTTTTTGAAGTATAAACTCGTCTGACGGAATCACCCAGCCACGGCACGATACCAAGATGAAATTCGATTACCTGCTGCGTTTTTTGACACTATTATTATAGACGAGTAAGTTTTTTTTATAAAAAAAGCATTTTTTTTTAAATATTAAACTAACATGATAACCTCACTCCACCTGATGATAAGCGGTAGTGAGATCCAAATATGAGGTCGACAGGCACAATAGCCTGTCGCATTCACCCTGAAAGCCCGCTTAAAGAGGAGACTATTGCTGCGGCAACAACGAGACAAGGCGTGGAGTCTCGCATTGTTTTGAGCTGTGCGGGTTGGCCAGTCCGCCGGACGGAAGGGCCCCCGTGTCTACGGGTCTCCCTGGCCGGCGAGCTGACCCGCTCCGCCCGCACAATACCGCCGCTAAGACTCCACTGGTCCGGCGCTTGCCGCAGCAATGGTCCCCCCTGGCTCCGGTTCGTACAGTGCTGATCCCGGAACGCGATCTGACCGAGAGAGGTCAGAGTCACTTGGCGGGTTTTACGCAACTGTATGGTGGTAACAGCAACCGGTCGACAAAACTTCTTTGGACGTTTTTATATTGTACCTTTTGTATGTGATTGTATTTATCATAATAAAATCTTAAAAATATGGTCGGATTTTTATTTTCTTGTAAACCTTTAAAAATATTAGACTTTTTAATAGTTATAATATACACTTAACAATAGGAATATTATAAAAATAAAACAATTTTTGCATTGAATCATCGAAATATACAAAGACAACAATATTCGATATCTCCTTAACTAACCGGTATATGCTCACGATTTTTTTAAAAAATAGTGTTGTTTAATAGTGCCTCGCAAGATATACTGATTCCGGAGACTGCCACTCATTTTCAAAAATAGACCAAGCTCCATACATTTTTGCCCATTGTCCTTTGTTTTTGTTGAATTAACTTTTTTTTGTTTCAAGAATTTTTAAAAAATAAAAGTAGTTTTAAAAAGTTACTAATATAAATAATTGATTTGAAGTTTCACAAAATTTGTGTATGTTAAATTAATTTTTGACGTGAAAACGTCTTATAAATTGGTTTGCCGGGTGACACTTCAAGAAACTGTGTTACGCTCCGCTCACGTTATACGCTCACAATAAGAGCGAGTTAGAGGCACGCGTCCCTTCCACTCGGGCATGGTTAGCCCGCCTAAGAGCTAGATAATCATGTATATTTGTATATAAATACATATGTATGTGTAAAGGTAAAAATAAAATTTTGTTAATATGAAATTCAGTGCGAGATTCTTTGTATAAATTAATGTTTTAAATATAATTCTATGTATAAATAAATGTTTTAAATTGTTACTATTATTTCATCCTTCTTCCTATTATACGAATGAATATTCACATTAAATGTATTTTACCACTCAAAGTCGTTGTTACGTAAAACTTTCGCCCGTTTACCGACTTTACAGGCAACCAATTTTTTTATTTCAAATTTTGACGTGACAGCGTCTTATAAATTGGTTTGCCGGGTGACACTTCAAGAAACTGCGTTACGCTCCGCTCACGTTATGCGCTCACAATGAGAGCGAGTGAGAGGCACGCGTCCCTTCCACTCGGGCATGGTTAGCCCGCCTAAGAGCGAGAGAGACAGACATAAAAAGTAAAAGGCACGCGTCCCTTCCACTCGAGCACAGTTAGCCCGCCTAAGAGCGAGAGAGACAGAGCGAAAGAGAGAGAGTGAGAGAGATAGGCATACACACCGGTTCATGTCTTGCGCTTCTATTTCGCTTAGGCGCCTGCATACAAGTTTTCACGTTGCCAGTTAATTGTAAAACGATTGTGTAGTGATAATGTGAAGGTAGTTTTGTCCGGCAAACCAATTTATAAGACGTTGTCACGTCATAGCAGCAGATGGGAAGCACAAAGTGTTTAATAATATGTACAACAATTCAAACAGCGCATTGTTGTGTATTGCTTTAGCAATGTACTTTGGACAGTTTCACATAACTTTTGAAATTATAAACAAGTGAATTACAAACCTGCGGTATCTGAGTTCCTCAAACAGGTGGGACTGCATGCCCTCCCTCGTGTCCTCCATGACGACGAGGCACAGGGGGCACTTGTAGTTGAGCCCGTTGGGTTCGCAGAACTGCCCGTACTTCTCGCAGAGCTGCTGGATCGTGGTCATCGGCTCCGGGCTCGGCTCGCGCGCCTCCTTCTTCACGAGGTTCAGGTCCACGTCCATGGGCGCGGGCGCGGGCGCGGGCGCGGGCGCAGGCTGGGGCGCGGGCGCGGGCTCGGGCGCCTCGGTCTTGATCCCGTCCAGTTCCGGCAGCCCCGCGCGCTGTCGCTGCCGCCGCCACTTCGGCAGCCCGTCCTCGTCCGCCACCGTGCCCTCCCGGTAGAAGTAGTACACCACCTCCCCGCCCCTGTTCGGGTGGGAGTTGGTCATGTGCTTGGTCACGTTCTCGAGCGTCGACGTCCGGAACGGGCAGCCGGGGCACTTGTACTGCATCTTGGACTGGTGCGCCTTGCCGCAGTGCTCGACGATCTCCTGGCGCAGCATGCTGCGGTACTCGCACAGGCCGCACTGCCACGGCTTGAGGTCCATGGTGGGCGCGGGCGCGGGCGCGGGCGGCGGCGGGGTCGCGCGGCCGGCGCGCTGCTCGCGCACGGGTCGCGGCTCGCGCGCGAGCGGCTCGCGAGCGTGCTGCTCGCGCGCGTGCGTCGCGGCGGCCGCGCGGGAGGCGTGCAGCGCGGGGCAGGCGGCGCAGGCGTACAGGTCGGCGCCGTGCAGCTGCAGGTGCTCCATGATCTTCGGGAAGTCGGCGGCGCGCGCCTCGAGCGGGATGACGCGCGCGCAGTGCACGCAGGCGTAGCGGTCGGCGGCGGCGTGCAGCGTGGTCCAGTGACACTGGAACAGCTCCTCGTCGACGGACAGGTAGGAGCAGGCGCCGCAGGCGTAGCGCGTGCGCGCGGGCACGAAGGCGGGGTAGGGCGCGTGGGCGGGGGCGGGGGGCGCGGGGGCGCCGGGCGCGGGCGGGCGCGCGCTGAGCGAGGAGGCGGCGAGGTTGAGCATGCGGTCGAAGTGCATCTCGTTGGAGGCGAGGTGCGGCACGGGGTTGACGGGCGCGGTGGAGGGCGCGGGCCGCTGCGACGCGTGCTGCTGCAGGTGCCGCACCATGTTCACGCGGACCTGGAAATTTAATAAGGACACTATGACATTAAAGACTTTCATCATATTTAAGTGCTTACCTACTACTAGTACAATCACTTTTAATATGAGTCATACCTACTTATGAACCATTCAATATTTAACAATAGATTTCAATTTCAATACATGTTACATAATAAAACAACATGCAAGACAATGTAACCGAGTGAACCCACCTTGGTGTTGAACTCGCAGAGCGCGCAGTGCACGGACTCGTCGAGGATGGGGTTGATGGGCAGGCGGTGCGCGTCCTGCGGCCCGTAGCGGCGCTTGGCGGGCGGCTCGGGCGCGCCGGCCGACAGCTTGCGCTTGGCGCCCGCCGCCGGCAGCGGGACCACCTCCACGGGCCGGCCCTCGCCGCCGCCCTTCACCAGCATGCGCACCACCTTGTGCGCCTCCTTTAGGTGCCTCTTGGCGTGCCCGATCGAGTAGAACCGGGCCTGGCACACGCCGCACGCCGCCGGGCTCGCCGAGCCGTGGTCGGTGGTGAGGTGAGTGAGCAGCTCGTCCCGGTCCCGCGCCACCGTCTCGCAGTGCGGGCACGCCACCGGCGCCGACAACGTGTGGAAGCACGACTGCGTGTGCCGCTTGAACCCGCCGAGGTTCTTGAACACCGACTTGCAGATGGGACACTTGAACAGTTTATTTCCTGGGATTTTCTCGAAGCCGGTCGACGCGCTCCCGGCCTGACCGGCTTTCTCCTCGTCGGAGAGGTGTACGACGCTTCGGTCGGACGCATTCGTTCTGGAATCGTCGTCGTCGCTATCCAAGCAGTAGACTACGTCACTGGGAATTTTCTCTGGCGTGAGTTCGACGGTTTCCGTTTTGAGTTTCGGTGTGGGAAGGTTGCTTCGATCCTCGATCGACATGGGGGGCGGGGTCATTTGAGAGGTGGGGGTCGCTTGGGAGGGTGGGGTCTGCGGACGCGGTTGGTCGTCCGGGGTGTCTTCGCACTCTTCGGGCGGTAGAATAGGTTCTTGGTCGGCCGCGACCTCCATGGGCTGCTCGACGGGGGCCGGGGCGCCCTTGGAGCCCCCGATGAGGGTCTCGAGGTCGATGCAGCGCTCGGCCGCGCGCACGGGGTCGTCGCGCGCGCCGCTCGGCGGGACGCGCTCCACGTCCACCTTCGTCTTGTTGAACGACGCCAGCGGCAGCACTCGGAACTCTTTGCTGCCCTCCTGGAAACAAATACACGACTACGTGAATATAGAGTTGATGGAAATTTTATTTATTAGTTGCTGAGGCAGGGAAGAGACTCTAGGCAGCATGTTTGAATATGCCATGCGCCTACAAACGTCTAGCAAGTTCGACGTGTTTCTTTAAATTAGCGTAACATGTTTAATCATAAACCAATTGATATTCAACAAACACGAAAATTATACTACTTATAATTACCACAACAAATTAATAAAAACGACATATAAATCGGATGACCCGTTTCTGATATTAGCGTGCACAAACGCACAGACAAATAGACAAAAAATTCAAAAATAATTGTTTTGGGTACTATTTGCTTTGATCATCTCTGGCTCAGCGTCGAGTACAGTGGGGCTACCATGAGTTTAAAACTTACGCGCTCGATATCGACTACGTAAATATGTCTATGAAAAACATGTACAGCGCCGGCTGGTGGTTACGCGAAGAACTACAATCGGCCATATGAAAAAAACAACTCGATAGGTTTTTAACGTACGTAAGTTTACTATAGCCAACTCATGGTAGGCCCTCTGTTCTGTACAGTGTTCTGAGCAGCTGTGTGTGCGGAGGTACCTTGGAGGTGATGATGCGCAGGTAGGCCTGCGGCGGGCGCGCGGGGTGCGCGGCGGCGGCGTGCGCCAGCAGAGCCCGAGTACAGTCCCGTGCAGTGCAGCCGGAGCAGCTGTGTGTGGAGGTACCTTGGAGGTGATGATGCGCAGGTAGGCCTGCGGCGGGCGCGCGGCGGCGGCGTGCGCCAGCAGAGCCCGAGTACAGTCCCGTACAGTGCAGCCGGACCAGCTGTGTGTGGAGGTACCTTGGAGGTGATGATGCGCAGGTAGGCCTGCGGCGGGCGCGCGGGGTGCGCGGCGGCGGCGTGCGCCAGCAGAGCCCGAGTACAGTCCCGTACAGTGCAGCCGGAGCAGCTGTGTGTGGAGGTACCTTGGAGGTGATGATGCGCAGGTAGGCCTGCGGCGGGCGCGCGGGGTGCGCGGCGGCGGCGTGCGCCAGCAGAGCCCGAGTACAGTTCTGTACAGTGCAGCCGGAGCAGCTGTGTGTGGAGGTACCTTGGAGGTGATGATGCGCAGGTAGGCCTGCGGCGGGCGCGCGGGGTGCGCGGCGGCGGCGTGCGCCAGCAGAGCCCGAGTACAGTCCCGTGCAGTGCAGCCGGAGCAGCTGTGTGTGGAGGTACCTTGGAGGTGATGATGCGCAGGTAGGCCTGCGGCGGGCGCGCGGGGTGCGCGGCGGCGGCGTGCGCCAGCAGCGCGGGCTCTGCGGCGGCGCCGTGCTCGCACCACGCGCACTGGTACAGCGCCAGCGCGTGCGCGCTCTGGTGCGCCACCAGCTCCGCGCCCGACGGAAACGACTCCTGGCATATCTGGTAACAATAACAAATCAAGTACGACGTCAGACCGATTTCAGCCATCATTCAGACCCATTTCAGTCCACTGCTAGACATAGGCCCCCACGAATGCTCGCCACTTATTTGGGCGCGGGCACGTTCACGGCGATTTCAGCCATTGCAGCTGATCTCAATTGAGATTAGCCAAGTGCGCAGGACAGATTATAATTTATTTATTTATTTATTTGACAAACCAACATCTGTTTACATCAATTCATGATAAGTGATACATTAACATGATATTACAAAATTTAAATGCAACAGACAATTACAGGTAAGCTCCACATGTATTACATACTTACATAATAATAAAAAAAAAAAAACAAAACTTAAAATTAGGTACAACTATGATTTATGTAAATAATTAAGATTTATGTAAATAATTAATTAATTAATTTAGTAGTGGGAAGTAGTGTTAAGACAGAGATAATGCACAAGTATGCGCGCACAAACACATGTGCACTCTCTATTCCCGTACTCTCATAGTTCGATGAGACGGGAATCCGACATGACCGGCTTAACGTGCTTTTCGAGACACGGGCGTTCAATCGCTAACTTCCTAACTCCGGGAACAAAATTTCATCACAGAAAAACTTACACAAATTTGCCCGACCCCGGACTCGAACCGAGGACCTCTCGGTCCTTACACAGCACTTGCCACCAACGAGGCAGTTTGACAACTCACATCAATAGAGCTTTAAGTAGAAGAAGTCCCCACTGCTGGGACACGGGCCTACACTAAACTAAGGCGACTAGGCATTAGTCAAACACCCTGGCCAAGTGCGGGTTTCCTCACAGTGCTTTTCCTACACGTTAAAGTATCAATTGTCGTACATATGAATAAGGAATATGCATGGAAATCGGTTCAAAAACGAAGGCTTTATAATTAATTAAAGTTAATTTTCCATCTCTTTCTTACAAAACAGAGTTTTGTATGGATTGCGTATGGCCGACGTGTAATTTGACGTCACCTGACATATCGGATCTCTCTGTCTACTCAGGAACTTTAAACAGGTATATCTCTGTTGTCGTTAAAGTAAATTGAAAAATAAAATTATTTTCATATTTCTTCAATATTAAAGATTTATTTAGGATAATAAAAAAAATGTGTGCATATTACCCATTCAAATTCATTGAATATGAACACATATTGTTTTAAAACACAAATTCAATTCATTGAATATGAACACATATTGTTTTAAAACACAAATTCAATTCATTGAATATGAACACATATTGTTTTAAAACACAAATTCAATTCATTGAATATGAACACATATTGTTTTAAAACACAAATTCAATTCATTGAATATGAACACATTGTTTTAAAAGTACGTGACAGGGCGACCACTTGCATGGCAACGACCTTAACCACTCGGTCATCTACGCTTTCAAAACTACCAATAAAAAAATAACTTACATAACAAGGATGGGAGGTCTCTGATGGATGCCGCTGCTGGAGATGCTCGCAGAACTTAGGAGCCGTGTACGTGCGGTACTTGCAGGCTGTCAAACATAATACAAATTGTAGGATGGCGAAAGCATTCTTTCAGCCAACTCTTAATTTCCGAAAATATCCAATGGTCAAGCGTTACCTAGTATCCACTTGGTGGTGTATAAGAGGAATGAGCCCCCACGACTTTTTAGACCAATGGATGGACTAGTTGCCCGCATCGACTGTCATTTCTTATTGTTGACATTTGTAGATCACATCATCAAGGGAACACACACATCCCGACCTATAAGCTTTTTTTGCAATCGCACACATAAGGTTGCGAAGTCATATCAGTCTTTTGGATTTTTAACTGCGTAGACTACGGAATAAACCATTATAATACGAAACTATAAGCACGTTCGTTTTAAGTAAGTTCCACTTTTGTTTACTGAGCAAAGGATATTCATTATTTATTACGAATTTTATATCTACTATCACCCATCCACACAATTGAAACGAGGCGCACTCAGTAATTTGATTATCATTCACTTGAACGGAAACAAATCTTTTGTCTTCGGGCATGTTGTGGCACGAGTATCATAACACGGGTTGGCGTCTTTAATATCGCTGTATAGAACTTTAGCAATTTTATTACTACAGTAATTTGTTTGTGGGAATTCATTTCCTATTGGTCTTCTCCTTGGTCAATGTTTCGAAAAGAAGATATAATTTCATGTCAATCTATCTAAACACAAGCAGCTTAGACAGTAAGCAAACTGAATAATGGCGTATATTTTCATTTAAATATCAGCTATTGCTATTGATGATCGCGTCAATCCATCACGAAGATTACGTTTCTGAAGTTTATCATAAAATTACTAATTACTACTAGGTAATCCAGCTCGCACAGTCTTAGTAGGTAATACCTCGGTTGATCGTTTAGTTTACATTAGTAATTAGATATTCTTAATATTACTTACATAACCATACATAAGAAAACAATACGTACCATGAGGGCAGACGTAGTATTTGACGACAGCCTCCCTCGGCTCCATCTTGTGCGGCGCGGGCGGCTGCGCGCCGGCGGCGGCGAGTACCTGGGCCGGGCGGCGCGGGTGCGCGCGCGCCGCATGCGCCGCCACCAGCTGCGGCGCGGCGGCGCGGTACACGCACAGCGCGCACACGAACGGGCAACCCCCGTGGCTCTTGAACACGTGCATCACCAGGTCTATCGCGTTCCCCGCGCAGTCGAAGCTGCAGTACGTGCACCGCAGCGCGCCCTCGCCCCCCACGCGCGCGTGCGTCGACGCGTGCAGCAGCGCGTCCTCCGCCGAGTCGCTCGTGAACGAGCAGAACCGACCCGCGCACTTGAACACGCTCACCAGCTTATCCCAACTCATCATACTGTGAAGCACGACTTGATGTTTCATAGACATCACCTCCTCCTGCGCCTCCTCGTACTTGAGCGGAGTAACCGCACTTTCCACGGGCTCCGTTGCGAGCGGATACTTATTCGAGCTGCAGGGCTCCGGCGTTGGGGCGCCTAGACTAACGATGCTCTCGATCCTCGGCAAAATTGGAAGAGTCTCTGCTTCTGGGGGCGCCACCGGTTCGTAATTAGATATGAGCTGGGATAGGGGACGGACGTTTATGTATGGTTTTAGTGCAGGTGGATCAACCGACGTTATTGGTGGCTCTTCGACTACATCTTCTATGACTGGGAAATTATCCATGTGCTTATCGAGAAAATGTTGCAGGCATTCTTTAAAGTCGATTTTGTGCCCTTGTGGAGTTACAATCACTTTACAGACAAAACAGTACCCGTCCCACATTTCCTTGTGCTTCATTTGCACGTGCTTTTTCATGGATATCAGAAGATTGGTCTTGTAATGATTTTCGAGTCCATTTATGCAGCATACATACTCCTTGGAACCAGCATTTGTGTACCTTATTTTAAAGTGAGGATATGCGAAAATATCGTCTGAGGCCTGAGTTTCTACATGAGTAGACGTTTCTTCAGTAGTAGTGACTTTATTGTCCACTATTGGCAACGTGGGCTTTATATCTGGTGTTTCCTCAATTTTTTCGGTTCGTTCGTCATCTTGTTTTTCCTCACAAAAATCTTTTTCTACTTTAATTTTTGTAACGATCTTTTCGACATTTTCTGTTGTATCTGTTTCACGGGTCGAAATATCGCTTATATCGTCTTCATTTTCATAAGCAATCTTTGTTTGATAAGGAGTTGTGGATGAGCTTTCACTAGTGAGAGATGGAAGGGGTTTCCTTCCCCGCTTAACCCGAGCGAACGGCGGCTCACTCGTGTTATCGCTGTCGGTAACACATTCACTCACATCATCGCTCGCCTCCGTCATACTCTGGTTGGACCGAGTACTTCTTAACACTCGTGGTGCTTCAGACGTATTGGGAGTATTATTAGGATTTAACGAATTAACCATCTTAGCGAGCTGTTGTTTAGACAGTACAGCTAAATTAATCGTATAGACTTCAGTCTGTTCATCATTATGACGTACAATTACATGAGTTTTAAGATTCTCCAGCGAAATTTGAGTGAAATTACATTTCCCGCAAATAAAACCAATTAGGACATCTTTGGGAGGGGGGATGTCAAGTTTGAAGGGGCATTTTACTTCAGTGACACATTTAGGACAGGTGCTTTTATACTCCCCGGTATGCATGCTGACAATATGCCAAAACAAAGATTCTGAAGCGCATTTCTTGCCTACAAATTCTTTGTAGCAGAAACGGCACACATATTTATCAGTTGGTATTTTACCAATTGCTTGGAAATTTATTTCTTGGCATTGTTCTATTGCCTCTCTTGCTATTTTAGGAGGCATTCGTGACAATGGAATTTCCAAATGAGGATGATCTTCCTTATAATGGGCAACAATATTTTCACCAGAAAATACACAAAGGCGGCAAGAATAAGTAGTAACATTTTTACGGAAGCAATAGGACTTGTCTGTGAAACAGTTAAAGTCTGGGATGGTGATAACTTCCTTTGGTATTAGAGTGTCATCGTTTAGAGGGACGTCAATTGATTTATTTTCCATTTTTTTCTTCTTACCCCGCGCTTTTATTACTCCCGTCTTCCAACTCGAGCGCTTACGTTTTGTTTTCTTTTTCGGATCATTTTGCACTTCAGAACTTCCAAAACTTTTTGAAGAAGTCAGGGATTCACTTTCTGAACCAGAACTCTGATCTTCCTTTCCTTCCAATGATTTCTCATTGTCATCGTTAACAATATCACTGACAGAATCAGATTCAAACTCGTAGGGGTCATCTTCTGACTGTTGCGCAAGCTTGGTCTTAGACTTAGGACCAGGTTTATATTTAGGTGTTTTCAGCTTGTCCAGTTTCTTTTCAGGTTCGGCTATTTTAGACTTCGCTTTTGCTTTAGGCTTTTTCCCTTTACGAACTTCAAGCAATGTCTCTTCTCGAGGTTCAATCTCTTTTACCTTTTCGATTACAACCACAGGAGCAGACGTGCTAGGAGCAGATTCCTCTTTCTGTTCTTTTTTATCATCAACTAATTTCGCTAAGCGACACATTCTAATTCCCGTAGCATTAAGTATCTCATCTTTCATAAACATTTCCTTGATGCTCTCCTGCAATTGCTTTAATTCACGGGATTGTCTCTTCTTCTTGGACTTAGATGGGTCAATGTTAGACCGAGTGATCCTTTTAGCAGGATTCGGAGGATTTTTCTTAAATTTCCCTTTTCTCCCAGGTCTTCCTTTTTTGACTGGCATTTTCTTTACGGGTTTAGGTTTAGACGCAGGAACGTCTAATTCCGGTGTTTCTAGTTCCGGTTCTGGTATTTCTTGAGTTTCAATATCTGTTGCTACCTCGTCCGGTTTTTCTTTTGGCCCTATTTCAACAACTTTGCTTTGTTCTTCAGATAGTCGACCTTCAGGATTTTGTATTATATTTAGTCCCTCATTTTTAGATTCATTCTCATTACTGGAAACCATAGAAGTTTGATCTGTACTGATAGACTCTACTTTTTGAGTATCATTTTCTTCTTTGGAGTTATCAATTTTTTTTTCCTCCGTATTTACAACATTATCTTTGGATTCATCCTCTTCATCGGACACTATCTCACTGAGTTTTTCAAGTTTCTTTTTCATTTTATCGTTATCGCTCATTTGGTCTTTTAACTTACTAAGTAACTCATTTATTTTAGATTTACTTTGCAAAAGAGACAAAATGCTTCCTAGAGAATCCATGGGTAATGTAGAATCTTTTTTTGAAGAACTCGGTTCTGTATTCATCGATTCTGCATCTTTGTTAGATATTTCGACAGGATCATGAGTAGATGAAACAATAGAGTTGCTTTCATTTAGAACCTCGTTAGTACTATCTGGTACACTTTCTTGACTTAATTTATGTTGGCTATCACTTGAGTTATTGGTACTATCAGGCGTGGAACGGCCATCAACGTCACTTTGATCTATTTTACTTTGTATTTGTTCTAAACTCTGCGAATCGGTTGTAGTAACTACATCGTCACTTTCATTTATTTTTTTAATCACGGCTTCCTGGACATTGCCACTATTTGTGGTATTTATCACCATATCAGATTTCAAATTACTATTCACTTGATTTTCAGAAACATTCTGTAACTCGTTTGTATCTTTAGTATCATTTGAAATCGACTTTATTACATTGTTTTCTCCAGCGTGTTTTAGATCAAGGCTCGTACTAGATTCATTCAAATCGTTATTTATTACTTCAGCTATGTCATTCAGTTTTTCGTCTTCATTTAAAGATTTGGTGTCTTCTTTTCCGACGTTTGTAATACTTTCTAACATATCTTCAATCATATCATCATTAGTAAAGTCTGTAGGGGTTACAGTTTTAGCAGGGCCAAGTTCGTTGTCTAAATCAGCAATTAATGCGTTAATGTTATCAATGACGGGATTATCCGAAAACATCTCTATATCTTCAATGCCAAAGCTAGAGTCCATCGGTTCTGCAGGTTGGCTGTCGAACGTATTTTCATCAGCCGATATGTCATCTAAATCTGCAGATAAATTATCTTTGATTTGTGTTTGCGCAGATTTTATACTACTGTCCTGGCTGTTTTCGTCATCCGACTCCGAGTCGTATATAACAGCTTTTTTGAATTTTCCTTTTGTCATACGCTGTCTTGTGACACGTTTTGCTATATTCTCAACAATATCCAAATTTTGAAGCAGAGGTTTTTGATGAGATTTTTTATTACTTGTTATGACTTCTTTAGGCATTTTTACAGTATTCTTTTTGTTTTTGTCCATCCTCATTTTTTCTTCTTTATTTTTAACTGGCAAAGATTTCTCTAAGATTGTTTTCTTTTCAGCTTCTTTAGTCTCAGGATCAATTTCTTTGTCACCTTTTTCTTTTCTATCAGTCTCGTTGTTGGTCACGACAATTTTCTTCTGATTTTCAGTCTTTAGTTCCAATACTTTTTGCTCAGGTTGTACGTTATCAGCAGTTTCTTCTTTTTCTTTAACAGGACGTTTAATTTTGGGGATTTTGTAATTCTTAACGCCATACCCAGAACCCAAAATGGTACCTTTAGTTATATTATCATTAGAATACACTATACCCCCATCTTTACGATACCGATCATCTAACTTGCTTTTACTGCCATGACTCTGTTCTCTTTTTAATCTTGGATCTCTCTGATTCTTTTTGGGAGAATATGTTTTTTTAGAAGCACATTCCGCATTACCAACATACGTATCCTTTCTACTTTTCCTGTTACCAGATTCATATCTTTCATCGCCTTTTCGATCATAAGAAGTATTTTCTGATTTTGTGTTTGTTTGTATTTTATATTTTTCAAAGTCAGCTTTCAAATCTTTAAAGCTTCGCTCTTTGCCAACAATATCTCTACCAACGCTACTTGCGCGTCTGAAGTCTTTTCTTGAACTGTTTTCATTTTCAATAGTTTGTTTGGGTGTATGGGTCACCGTTCTCCCTACACTCGACTCGCGAGCTAAAGACCTACCAACACTCGCTGCACGTTGCCGCCGACTGTCAAATGTGTAATCAAAAACTTGCATTGTTTTGCCACTATTTAAGAATTCTTGGAAAGTTGTATTAACACTAGTGTCAATAGTAAATGATCGCCCCGCGTCTGGTTTAACAGAAAGTTTTTTATCAGATTCTTCGGCTCGATGAACTCTGCCGTCACTGGGAGCTCTTGAAGACGATCTGTATGGCCTGTCTTCCGGAGCCGGGCGTCCTATACTACGTTCACGATAAAAACCTCTTCTCGGCGCGTAGTCATCACTTTTTCTCGAATTTTCATTTCGATTATAATATTCATTTCTGGGGTAGTTACCATAATTGCGCTCCCTAGAATAGAGCCGCTCGTTATCTATATCTCTAGACACCGCACGACCGCCACGTGCAACGCTAGATTCGCGCCGAGGCTCTCTATTATAGTGAACATTTCTATCATGAGATGAATATTTATGTTTATCATGTCGACTAACACTTCTTTCCCTATGATGTTCATATGAAACAGATCCATCGCCAGATTTATTATAGACATCTGGTTTATAGCCAACATTTGTAGAATTGCGATCTCTATAGTAGTTGCGATCGCAGTCGTTTTTATTGTATTTGTCATAATCAGAGCTTCTGTTAAGTCTTGGATCACGAGCGGCATTATCAGTTCTACCAAATGATTGATATAGCATATCACTACGTCCAAAAGGATGGCTCGGGGTGGTGGGGCATTCAGAGCGACCAAATGGGTGACCCGGGGTTGACGGGCAATCAGATCGACCAAATGGGTGACCCGGGGTTGACGGGCATTCAGATCTACCAAAAGGATGACTGGGAGTCGTTGGACAATCAGTCCTCCCAAACGGATGACTTGGTGTAGGGGGACAGTCTGACCTCCCGAAAGGATGTATAGGAGTCATAGGTGTATCGAGGAGGCCAGGTAATCCGTAAGGATTCGGGGTAGGGGGACAATCTGCACGACCAAAGTGATGACTTGGAGTTAAAGGACATTCGGGTCTATTTAGCATTTCTCTCCTGTCTATACTAAATCTTGAATTCTTTGTATGTTTGAAATCACGAACATCTCTTTGCATTGAACTCTGTCTGTGATTGCGTTCTTCCCACTGCCGTATCGCATTGATATCCCTCGGATCCGGTTCCCATTTGTTTCTCCTACATTCAACGTCAATTTCCGGTTGGTAACCACGTTGATCTTGAGCCACTGAAGTTTCTCTATCACGAGCATCAAAAGACGTAAACATTGGTGTATATACATGTTTTCTAGTAACACTCTCGTCTATTTCAAATGATCTAGAATTAGGAGTCATAATGGGAGTCATTCCCGGATTTCTAACTGGAGTCATAGTAGGAGTCATATTAGGTGCCATACTAGTAGTCAGATTAGGCGCCATGCCTGGAGTCAGATTAGGCGCCATGGTAGGAGTCATATTAGGCCCCATACCAGGAGTCATATTAGGCCCCATACAAGGAGTCATATTAGGCCCCATACCGGTAGTCATATTAGGCCCCATACCAGGAGTCATATTAGGACCCATACCAGGAGTCATATTAGGCCCCATACTAGGAGACATATTAGGTCCCATACTAGTATTTACGTTGGAAAATATGTGTGGTGGTGGGCCCGGTTGTGGACCTCTCTCTGGATTCATCGGAAGTGAAAACGGAGTGCTTTCTATTTTATTGGATTGATTCTGATCTCTTCTCATACGAGGATCAGATGGTAATTTACTCCTATCAATATTAATTTTTACTGGTTCTTTTTTATTCATAGTTTCAATATTACTCTCTGTACTATCTTTGCGGAAACTCGGACTTGCTTTTGGTTTAGGTATGACAGTCGGTAAT
Source organism: Maruca vitrata (assembly GCA_039566165.1). NCBI lineage: Eukaryota > Metazoa > Arthropoda > Insecta > Lepidoptera > Crambidae > Maruca > Maruca vitrata. The sequence continues at coordinate 10,571,695 of CM076933.1, read as the reverse complement.
AATAATGGAAATGTTCTCATATCAACGTCTTCCTTAGATGGAACGATCATTTGGGAACTTTTGATAGGATCCTCCGGAATTATAACTGGAGGCGTGCATGAAATATCAGACGATTCTTCTAGGTCTGGTGATTTTGGGGCTATGTCACTATAAATGTCATCCGAGCATACGGATGACTTTTTGTTTGAATCCTCATCAGAAGAGTCATCGTCGTCTATCGACAGTTTTACAGGAAAATTGAATCTTTCGCATTCTTTCATGGTTAGTTTGAGACTTTGTTTTTTCGATAGATCGTCTTTTGTAGACATAATACATTCTTTCACAACAAGAGGCGATATAGTTCTTGCTTGAAGTACAGAATTTTCCTTATACTTCTCGATCGAAATACGTTTTTTAGGAGCAATTTCTTGAGCGCAAGAAACTTTTGTGAGTTTCGGTTGGTGCAATGCGGGCGTAACTGCCTCTGATCCCGGTAGCGCCAATGATTCACTCAAGATTTCATTTTTCAAAGCTTGCAGTATGTCTATTTCGGATACATTATTTTTAGGTTTTTCTACAGTAGGAACAGTTTCATGTAACAAGGGTATTTCGACATCTTTTTTATTGGCTATACTATCAATTGGTTCTTGGGATGAGGGTTCCGGATTGGTATTATCCTTGAGTGGCGACACTATTTTAACGTCATTATCAGTACCGACAGCGATTTTATCTTCAGATGGTTGGTTATCATTCTTGGTCTCTAAACATTTTTTCTCGTCTGTTTTATTAGATTCCTCAGGCGGTTGTTCTTTGATAGGCTTATAGAAATTAGCTGGCTTTGCATTCGTTTCAATGTTGGAATCACGTATCTTATCTTCTGCAGCCTCTGTTTTTGTTTGTTCTGTGTTATCCTCAAGATCTTCTTTTACATTTAAATCATTTTTATCGGTAATGGAAGCTACAGAATCTTTGACATCATACATTTGAAAATCAGTTGTATCAGTCTCAAGCGGTTTATTAGGCACCTTATTAACTTTGCTAGCTTCGCTTTGCTTCACATCCTCAGGATTGATCACTAGACAAATTTGTATCTTACGCGGTTGTTCCTGATCATCAGACTTTTTATCATTACTTGTAGTACTTTGGTTGCTGTTAAGCCCACCATATATACTCTCAATAGCTTCGCTTTCACTGTCTGATAATTCACCCTCCTCCACTTCAACTTTTTTATCAGTAGATTTCTTTTTGTAGGACTTTAAAAGTAAATCAGATATGTCGTCATACTTAGCGCCAGTATGTTCAAGTTCACTTAATATTTGTCTTTTGGCTTCTCTCAACGTTTCAATGTCCATGTCATTGTCATTGCAGTTCATGATTCTGGATAATATATCTTTCGTATTCAATGAATTTAAACTGTCTTCAGGGACGCTCAATGTGATATTTAAACCTTTAGCTTTTTTTACTTTTTCTGCTTTCGATGATTTCTTTCTCTCCTTTTTCCTTTCGCGTGCAGGAGATTGTCTTTTAGGTGATCTTCGGCTAAATAAGGCTACATCTTCTTTCACTTTTTCATCTTCATCCCAACGCCTAGAGCTTGGTTCTGGAGAAACCAACACTCTTGTGTAATTCCGTTTAGATGCAGATTGCGAAGCAGGTTTATTTGGGCTACTTTGTACACTACGGAATGGGGATATTGAAGCTTTATTTGGCCTTCTTTGAAATAAGGCAGGTTCTTTACTTCCCGGTGTGCAAACTTCCTCTATCTCACTTGCTCGCGATATCTCAGGCAGCGTTTCCTTATTATCCTGCGTAGTTTTGGTTGTGATAGACTTAAGTTTGTTCCTAACTACTTCTAAGTCTTTATCCTCATTTTTCTTAATATTTGGTGTTGACTTAGTGGGTAAAGCATCTCGCTAAAATTAAAAAAATATATATTTTACCATTTTACCAAATAATAGGTTAAAATATATTTATTCAAAACATATAATAGCTCACCTGTTCAACCTTTGCGTACAAATTAACCAGCACTTGTTCGCATTTAAGTAAATTCTCCATTTTCATCCTGAAAAATAAGGGGCGTATTATTCCGTATTCAAATTAAAAACATAATATTAAGGCGATACGCTGCGCTACATTTATCATTAGGAAAGGATTTTCTCAATTTATATCTGCGAAAGTAATAGCCTCTTTATTCACGACATGAATGTCAATCAATGAAAAAAATATACGCACGTACGTACATTGGGAATAGACAAAGGTCAATCACAAAACGGTAACGAAATAGTGTAAAAGCCGAAGCTATAGTAGAAACCTTTTCTTTTTGTCCAGCAACAGGTCCCGGAGAGACCTAATCTTGTCCAGCTGCGCCTGGCGCGGGTTCGTGGCCGCCGTGCTGGTGCTCTCCAGGCGCTTTATCATGCTCTCCAGGAACGGAATGTACATCTTCATCTCCTCGAACTTGCGGTCGTACTCGAGATCCATTTTGGCAGCTGAAATTGCATAACTTTGTCTTACGACTTCATTTATATTTGCAAAATCTTCGTTATTTATTATACAGTCCTATATGATGATGATGTGTAGGAAGCTAGTCAACAAGGCCACATTAACTGACAAGCAGAATTTATTTGACAGTTACCATGGTGACTACTTCCCTTTAACGTCAGAATCTCATCGTAAGCTAAATACAAAAAATAGATAATGCTATTTCTGGCTAAAATATATTTCAGCCGAAATTAAACCTATAAAGTCGTAAGTGGCAAAAAACTGCAAGAGCGGTTTCGTACTCCGTTCGATCCGAATCCGAATACTTTAACGGTTACTTCGGACTTCGAATCAGACGTAGTGCGAAACTGCTCTCATTGTTAGGTATCTACAAATGAAATATCGATCATGAAATAACCAATCTACTTTAGGATTTATGTAATAAGCAAAAATCTATTATACCAGAGCCGCTCTAAGTTGGCCGATTTGACACATGTCAGACTGACTGCACTAGTGAGGGTCAACGGTAAAATTGCCGAAGTATATAAGTAACAGTTATTTCCACTTTATAACCAAGCAAGGTCTAATTATAACAAATTTATTAAAAACATTTATTCACATCCAGAAGATTGAATTGAAGTTTCTTATTTAAAAATATATTTATTTTGAAATACAATACTTATTATAGTCTTTTTCAGCCATGATGATCCCTGTGACACTTCATTGTGTTCTGTATCACGCATTTTACGTTTGTCAAACGTAAAATGCGTGATTAAGAACACAATGAAGTGTCACAGGGATCATCTTAGGTGAAAAAAACTATAAATCCTTCATCCTATTTAAAAAAAATACCTGGTGAGTATTATCCATTACGTCACTATGAAAACGTGTCAAACGGCGTAACCTTGTAAAAGCGTAATACAGAGTGGAAATTTTGCATTTTCTTTTTATAATTCAATTATTTTAAGTAATAAAAGACAAATAATTAGATAATTAGGTCCATTTGACATTTTGAAATAAAGTCTTATTTTTAAAAGTTGTTCTTTATGATTCGCTAAATATGTTCCTCTTAACAAGGATAAATGCAAAATATAAAATAAAAAGTGTCAAATCGGCCAACTTAGAGCGGCTCTGGTATAGACGTTTTACGCGTGCGTAACCCAGTAGTCAGTGTGAATGAAAGTTTATACTACAGAAAAAAACCTTTAAAATCTGACTTTTATACTACTAACGATCTCTTGCTGAATTTACAAAACTAGATTTTAATTACGCAGTAATATAGTATTGAATGAAAAAAGATAAAATCATAATTCGAAACTATTTTGAACTACCCTATGCATAGCAAACATCGAAATGCATCAAGCAAAGGACGCAAATCTCTACAAAACTTAAGAAAAATATAAACATTAAAGCGATTATTCGAAAAACCCATTACACTCATAGTATTTTCTATGATCTGCGCGAACACTACACATTTGAAATAAAACTAATTTTACGGATTAAACTCGGGTGTAGGTATTATTAATTGAAACACAATTATTTAAATCGTTTCGAGGTCTTCACAAACATTTAATGCCATGATGTCCCGCTTGTCCGGAAACCTGCTCGCTGAGCGACTTGATGGTGCCTCAGACGACGCGATTCGTGTGGCCGAATACTGGGCCGATCACGTTTGATTTTGCCGTCGACTCGATAAGAAGAAGAAGGTGTAATGTCGAGTTTAATCCTTAAAACTTATTTTACTCCATTACATCATGCTGATACATGTTTTTTTTTTATTTTGACTAAGTTAAATTATAACTAGGTAATAAAATATATACTTACTTTATATTATTCTACACCGTGAAATTTTAGTGGTTGTTTTCCCGTGGCAGAACGGTTTGCCTTCAGTAATACTACCGAATCATGCAAATTATTTCTCGAAAAAAAAATTGTTTTTTTCAAATTTTCAAAATAATTATTTTCCAACTCGAAAACGAGAAAAGCTATCGTTCTTTTATAAGATGTGACGTAATCAGGTACTGCTTGCCGCATGAAATCGATGATTAAAGCTCAAGAAGCTCGACGCCCTAAGTCATAAAGCGGTTCGAAACGTGCTTTCGAGTTTCGGTTATACCTTTCGTAAATCTGGCATTTATTGATTTTAACAAAAAAGAACTGCACAAATCTATTGTACTACGAAGATAGAATCATTTTACTGCGGGAAAACAACCACTAAAATTTCACGGTGTATTATTATATTATATTTTACTACAATTTACTAAGTAAACTTTTAAACATTAGTCTTAATAAACAACGGTGTTATGTCGGGTAAAATAAAATTTGTAATATCACCCAAATAGACTAGTCACCATTAATATCCATCAGACTACACAATAATTAACTTATATTATGTATAAGATGAGAATCGATTGTGATGTATTACAGTCAAGTTCCGGTAAACTACATTAGCTACGTGCCGAACGTTGCTTTAGTCAGCATACCTATTGTTATAAGAACTGACTGTTATTGAAATAACGCTTTTAATTAAATTATTCTTAGAGTTAAAGACACCTAATAGATCAACAACAACAATCTTATAAACAATAACTCACTACAGAATAGAATAGAATAATTCTATTGTTTATTCGGTTGGTAAGTTCACTCAGAAAATATCGACATAAGATCCTTTTTAAACACTTTTTTTGCGTAAATGGACATAATATAAACTGCGCGCATTATCTGCCAAGATAAAATGATGATATCACGACTAACCTGGACTGAACAGAACCCACGTAAGTAGTCTTCATCTTTTTATATGATCAATCACTAAAGTGCGCAAGTCAAATACTTATTAATAAGTAGCTTTAAATGATGACGTAATGTGATACGAAAAAGAGAAACACATTTGTATGCAACACTATCTGAACTTTGATACATTCACATTCCCTCCAGCGAATTTGATATAGGCATACAGATTATCATTAACTCATTTAATCTTACTTAGCGCATACATCGTCAAAATAAAAATTGTTGGTCAAGCATTATCTAAAATATAAAAGAAAAAACTGACTGACAGGCTGACTGGTATCAATGCACAGCCTAAACGGTTAAACGTAGGCACTTGAAATTTGGAAGGGACGTAGCTTATGTGCCGTAGAGGTGCACTAAGAAACTAAACTACTTGAAATTCCCACGGGAACGGGTATTAGCGGGAATATCCTTTAATATGAAAAATCTAAACCGCTTAAGTTAGACGTCTGAAATTTGGCATGCAGGCGCATACTAAACTTAAACCTTAGTTACCAGTTAGCGGGAAAAAACTTTTGTAAGAAAATATCTAAACCGCGTAAGATAGATGATTTGAAATTTGGCATGCAGGTACCCTAATATACGTAAAGCATACTTGCAACGCGGTAGGCAAAATTTTCACGGGAACGGGAGTTATTGGGAAAAAAAATTGTATGTAAAATCCTGTAGTCCACGCGAACAAAGTCGCGGGCAGAGCTATTTTTATATGAATCTCACCTCAGTTATGATGATCTAGTCTAAACAATATCTCTCCCCCTTTTCACAACGTCATTGAGTTTCGGATTCGGAATTTTATACGCTCACTGTTAATTAATTACGTAAGAGACCATAGTTTCCGAACACGACTCAGTAGGGCTACCATGAGTTTAAAACTTACGCACTCGATATCGCCTACGTAAATATGTCTATGAAAAACTTGTACAGCGCCGCTGGTGGTTACGCGAAGAACTAAAATCAGGCGTATGAAAAAAACAACTCTATAGGTTTTTAACGTACGTAAGTTTTCGATAGCCAACTCATGGTAGGCCCTCTGTTCGTGAAAGAACACATTGTGAATAAAGGCTGTTGTAGTATTACTATCAACATCAATGATTTCTTTTTACATCCCATAGGACTGACTGAACCAGTCGAAGAAAAATTGTAGAAAGAACCAGAACCCCAACTTCAAAATATTCTACTAGCTGTGCCCGCGATTTCGTTCGCGTGGACTACAGGATTTACATACAAAAGTTTTATACCAAGATCTCCCGTTCTCGCAGGAATTTTGCAATATCGCGTAACAAGTGAGTTTACGTTCATCAAGTTACATACATGCCAAATTTTAATCATCTATCTTACGCGGTTTCATTTTTTTCACACATAAGTTTTTTCCCGTTAGCTCCTGTTCCCGTGGGAATTTAGCAATATCTTGTTGCAACTAAGCTTTGAGTTTACTGAGGTACGTGCATGCCAAAATTCAAGCGTGTAACTCAACCGGTTTAGATTTATCATATCAAAGATTTTCTCGCTTGTTCCCGTTCCCGTGGGAATTTCGGGAATTCCTTTCTTAGTGCATCTCTTCGGTACCTAAGCTACATTCCTTCCAATTTTCAAGCGTTTTAATTGAGTTGATACGTCAGTCAGTCAGTTTCTCCTTTTATATATATTTAGATTGAAGAAATACTACCAGAAGTAAATCCAAAGTATCGACGTATTGAATACGTGTTATCACATAGACTCTGAAAAAGATCATCACTAGCTTTTCGTTCCGTACTCTTTGAGATTGTCCCGATGTCCCGAAGCTTACGTTAAGATTCTAATTTAGTGTGCGACGCAGTAGGAATTTTATTACAAATAGTAATAAACGGTAAGGTCGATTAAGATTTCGTATCACACGGAGCATCATACCGGGACAAGAGAGCAACCATTTTTAAATGACGTCATAAACGCTATTTAGGGATGGGAAACGGTTGCAATCAGTTCGAGAGTCGACAACTCGACTTGTTGACGGGCCATCTGTATAATCTATGAAAAAATCTCTAGCAGTGTTCTTCTTTGTAGACGTTGTCTCCTCTAAGAAAATAAATAAAGCCAAGTTGGACTCGCGCACGAAGCGTTCCATACCAATATTGTGAAAAAAAACACTATTTGTTTATGGGCGCCCCTTAAATGTTAGTAACAATTAATATATTTTACAGTCCGACCCGAAATCGATTCCGAGATTTGAAATAAACACGTCTAATACATAAACACGACGTGAATTGTATTGTTTATCTTTTTTGCCAACAATGATGAAATTACATTATTATTAATATTTCTCATTGATGTCATTTCTTTTCTTGTGTGAATTTCCATATAATACTACACAAAACACTGAAAATTAATAAGCCAAACGACATTAAATTATTTACTGATCAATTTATGATAACAAATTACGATAACAACCAAAAAAATAAACTTAAATACTATCTTTCATCTATTTGGCTATAAGAACTTTTTGTTTTTATTATTGGGTAGATATTATGTAAAAAAAAATAACGAGTAAAATGAGGAGTCGTTGTAACTCATGTACCTAAACGGTCAAACTACTTCATCGATATACACCCGTGCTTGTAAACATGTCCGTCCATACCGCCTGAAGCTCGGATACGCGGATACTCCGTGCGCTGCCGCGGACATTACGCACATCACTATTAGTTCACTTTACGGCACACACCATCACACATTCATTTAATTTAATATTTTTATAATACTGATATATAAACTAGGTATGTACTTACATAACCTATATTGAATTAACTGTCCCATTTATGAATACTAAATTTTAGATGTTCTATAAATAACCAAACAAAACCACTAAATCTAAAATAGGTATGAAATGTAATTAAGTATTTTTATTACTATAATTTTAAAAGAAAACGGCCTACCTTACAGTTCCTACTGACAATATAACTATTAGATGTAAAATAAACTTCTAAAATGACACGTGGAACAAGCAATCTTTCCAACAATACACACAATCTTGCACACAAAATTCGGCTTCTAAACTGGACATAGCTACACGCTAGTAGCGCGCTCTCTGCTCCGTGTCGTCCTCGCGAATGGACAACAAAATGGCGACGACACTCGTTCACTCGTATTTCAACAAGACTCAACACTTATTATTACGTAATAAAAGTTTTAGATTCAGAAAATATGCACAAAAATAAAAATAATTCATTATTTAATTTATAAATACTTTTTAGACGTTTAATTTTATATTTGTAAATTATGGTCTTTCGAATTGCATTGAATTATTTTGAAATGTAAGGCAGGCAAGTTAGTCAAAATATTTCTTCATGGTAGGTACCTACCTAGGTATTAAAAAGTTTATGTAGATATTTTCTAAGATTTTATTTTCTAACTTATAATAGTGTTTTTTTTTATATTCTTAATGTGCTGGTTTCTTCTAATGACTTAATTAACATAATTAATTGTAAGTGTGGTTCAGAGACAATCAATGTTAAGTCTACGACATACCTTTTTCGATTCATTTTAAAGTAAGAAGAGCCGTAGGAAAGGATATCTTCTAAAATCCGCTTGAGCAGCTATCGGATTAGAAAAAGTGAAACTTATTAGCAGAAGCATTTTTTTTATTTTCTACAGCCGAATACCTACCTACTTGGTACTTGAGTTGTCAAATTTTATTCATATTACCTACTGAACTCTAGGTATTAGCGGACGGAAGCGCCAATGCAGTTTAGGACTTTAGGTAATTGACGCTTTTATTCACGACTGCTATAGTTTTTACTCACAACGTCAACATAACTCGGGTATTGTCACAATCTTTATAATATTTTTTTTCCCAAAGATTAAAACCCTTCGCGTCGTTGCGCAGTTGGCTTGGTAGGCAGGCAATCACAAAATCATTTCGCCCGACAGACGCCATTGCATTGTATAAAGATCTTTTATGGTAGAGCGTAATTTCCGAATGTACGCTCCCGAAAGTATAAATGTTTCACTAACCTTTACTATTTTAAACGAAAATAAAAATATTCTATTATCACGGACACACGGCGAACAAGCGCATTTTGCTTTGAGCAGCAGAACGTTCTTTGTAATTATTATTCCTGTTCTCGTTTCTCGTTCACCTCTCGGGAGTGGCCGACGACTGTTCGCAAGCTAGCTATACGATTGGAACAAGGACGGGCTCCCCACCGCAGGGGCCGGCCTGCCGACGCCGCGGCGCTCATTCCACGGCCGGGCTTTGCTGAGCCCGGTCACCGTCACGTGCCTTGCCGCTGACCGATTCACTTGCAACTGAACACGTCTACAAAATGGACGGGCCAGGACAAGCCACCGTACGCTCGCAATTTTCGGCCTATCCCCGATGGTGTTGCAGAAGCGTACCAACGCGTGTTATTTTTTGTGCGGTATCTTTTGTTCGAATTCCTTTCGCCAGGTTGTGTAAATGACGCAGCCATCAACGCTAATGTCAAATAGGTCACGTCTTTTAGTCAGTGTCATAGTGATCAAATTTTCTTGTTCCCTTATCGTGTTGATTTATAAATAGTGATTTTAGCGGCTATGTATGCTTGTCTCTACAATCTAATTATTTTTTAACTGACCTCAAATAGGAGGAGGAGGAGGTTTTTTGGCAACTTTTTTCTACGACATGTTATAGTAAAATCTTTATGTTCAGTGGTCAAGATTAGAAAAATATTATTTCCTTGTAGACTTACAATACGGTAACTGTAGGTTCTAATCTTGTGGCATGTAATCTTCTTGTTCTAAAACCTTACTGGTTTCAAAACTTTATCTGATTGAATAGACACAAGCCCAAAAATAGGTACATATAGAATTTTTGGTCAGGTAAGTAACTCAGGTACAATCTTCCATGAACAAGAGCAATTTCCAAAACAAACTTTTCCGTATATTTCAGTTTTATGGGCTTCTCCAGCCCATGAAGTTGATAGATTAGTTGAAATCGATTAGAAAATATTGACAGATTCGACAGATTTGTGTCCTCTATTAGGCCACAGAAGACTTGGCTCCGCGGCCGCAATAACAAAGAAACTACTTAAGACTAGGCTGTACGGGCCTATCCTATCCCTTTGCCTTTCCCTGATGGGATTTAAAAAAACCGGCCAAGTGCGAGTCGGGCTCGCGCACAAAGGGTTCCGTAGCAGCAAATATAATTTACAGTTAAATCAACCTATCTCAAAAACTATAAGAGATACTTTGATCAAACCAAAAATCGTTGAAAGAGTTAATTAGCATGCATCACCTCTATTTTTTTTAGAATTTTATACCCCGTAGTTATAAAAATAGAGGGGGGGGGACATACTTTTTACGACTTTGAGAGCTGATATCTCAAAAACCGTTCACTTTAAGAAAAATGTTTTTTAGAAAACTTTATACCTATCATTTTAAAAGACCTTTCCATTGATACCCCACACGGGTATGTACATCGAAAAAAAAATTTCATCCCTCAGTTACATGTATGGGGGGCCCCACCCCCAATTCTTTTTTTTACTATTTAGTGTCATATTTTTGTAGCGGTTCATACAACACATATTCCCATCAAATTTCATCACTGTAGTACTTATAGTTTCCGAGTAAATCGGCTGTGACAGACGGACAGACGGACATGACGAAACTATAAGGGTTCCGTTTTTGCCATTTTGGCTACGGAACCCTAAAAAACCTCTATTAGGCTGGGCAGGACTTTTGTAACTTTATGTTACGGAAGTGTCTAAATTGACACCTCCGTAACATTAGGATTAGCTTCATGAAAATATATATATTTTTTATCTAAGACTTCTAAAGTAAAATACTGAAGGTTTGCTTGGTTTGAAGGAAGAGAAAAGAACCAGGTACACACAAATTTTAGCTTTCTATCTCAAGCTCAAATTCTGGCTGGAAGAAACCTTTGAAGCATTCTAACGATGTCTCATCATAATGCGATGCGATGCTCTATTTGTAAGTATGTGGTACGTTTTGTACCTGCCTCGGAAGTCTTATCAAGCACTCTCGTGATAAACGCCCTACGTCTTGGAGCTATTTCTGTATTGATTGCGATGACGTAGCCACATTTGCGCATGCTCGGGCTGCAAGCCACGCGAGCGGGTCGGACGAGCTGTGTAGTAGGTGGCCGGATCTGCCTCGACGTAGCCGACTCGCGGCTGCATCTGTTAATACTTTATCATCAAACTTTCACGTCGACTGCGCGATTGCGGAGACCGCTTGATTTTTGCTTGAAGTTTCATACATTCATTTGCCTCGCTTGCACAAACCATCTTTGTACATACCTAACTATTGTTTCTATATTGCGTCCAATAAATAAACAAAATCGGTTGGTTATCAACATAGTGAACTTTGATACTTTTATTTTCCTCATCACGAGAATGTACCAAGTACTTTTGTAGGTACACAAATATTGCATTATCTACCTATTTTTGCATACTTAGAACATTTGGGTACTCGGATAGCTAAATGTAGAATGCAGTGGGTATTCTAAGTTTTCCGTAAAGAAATTCAAACAATATGTTGTATAGTCTATCAAAGTAAATAGATTTTAAATTCTTTATTTTACTATGTATTCTAGAATACTGAAATACTTATACCTACTATTATCTATCAGTCATTTAATAGCTGTATTTTGCACAAAGTGTAAAACGCGCGCCTATTAATGGCGTTTTTCTTTAACATACATTCATAATATCTCCGATAGATAAGTAGGTACCTGTTGTAGGAAGGTACTGTACTATAAATAATGCTCATAAGCAAAAAGCAAGGCTACTTGTAAGGTAGGTCTAATACCTGAAGGTTTTTAGGTCATCATAAGCCTTTTACATATTTTTTGATCTAGACCTGTATACTAACAATAGTGTTCCGGTTACAGGTTTTCAGGAATAATTTACATATACACCGGTACACCGCGAATATTAGGTAGTATCCGATGTATTAATACTCTCTATAACATGCATGAATATTTTCTTGTGTTACTTCGTACACGTTCCAATTTTTCACGTACTAGTGCTGCCATCTAACCTTATTGGTATAAGAAACTTAAAATGTACATAGTAACAGAACTTCTCGGCAGATGGAGTTTCTTGACAGAAAATTCTGATAACTTGTTTCATTCCATTGAAAACTTCTAGTTTCGAATCCCCTGTTAACAGTGGAGCAATTTAATCATTTCTGTTTTTTTAAATATTAAAACAACTAGTGCAAGCTTTAGCACTTAAAAAATTAAATTTACATATTACTTACTAGCTGTGTCCGCGACTTCGTTCGCGTGGACTACAGGATTTTACATACAGAAGTTGTTAGGGGTGAGAGCCATCCGCTCCCCCGCAAGCCCGGTGATGATGACAAGGCTCCTCCAAGCCATCATCGTTAGTCAGTTAGGAAAAAAAAAATGCAGAAGTTGTTTCCCAATAACTCCCTTTCCCCTTGGAATTTTGTATTATCGCGTCGCAAGTGAGCTTTACGTTTATTAGGGTACCCGCATGCCAAACCTCAATCATCTATCTACGCGGTTTAGATTTTTTCATACAAAAGTTTTTTCCCTATTAGGTACTCCGGTTCTCGTGGGAATTTTACAATATCCTGTTGCAACTAAGCTCAAATTAATTAAGGTGCCTGCATGCCAAATTTCAATCGTCTTACTTATGTGGTTAATATTTTTCATACAACAGGATTAATAATAGGATTTCCCGTTAATTTCCGTTCCCGTAGGAATTACGGGAAATCCTTTCTTAACGAATCCGTCCAGTGGCTTGGGCTGTGACGACTTCGTCCGCGTAGCGATGTTTAACGGGTAAAACATTACTTCTTTATAGCGCAGTCGGTTAAAAAGTAGCCTATGTCCTTTCTCAGGCTCTGGACTATATCTGTACCAAATTTCGTTTAAATCGGTTGAGTAATCTATGCGTGAAAGCTTAACAGACAGACAGTTACTTTCGCATTTATAATATAAGTGCCTAAGGATATCCCGTTGCGATAAAAAGAAAACGCGCATACCTATGGGCGCATCCAGACGAAGGCCACGAAGAACTTTCTCGTGTGTACTAGGCTCTAGTTATATTTAGGTATATACCTATGCCATGTTGCCGGATGAAGAACGCTAATGCTACCATTCTATATAATGCCTAACTAACGTTCAGGCTGTATAAAACGATTCATTTCATACATTGCCTGTCTAGGTAGATTACCTATTGTATAAAATGCCGGAAGCGCATTCAGGCAATGTGAATAAATGAACGACCAGGGGAAGAAAATATATAGATCATTTTTAAAATTCATTTTATCTAGCTAGCTAGAGCACCTAATGTTTGTGTCAATTTAATACTGCATAGCTTAGACTAATAAAATTACCTAAAGATCTGAAAATAGGGACTGTTTTAATGTATAGTCAAATAAAACACCATGAACTTTCAAATTTTCTTTTATTCAATAATTTAAAGCTTACAGGAGACATTCTCGTGTTGTTACGTAAGCGGCGGCGCGGCCCGCCGCCGTCGCGGCTCTCCTTCCAAACTGAAATAACCTCTATTGCGTCTACGTAAGAACCGAAATAGCGCGCATCTAATGCGTCACCGAACAACGCAAAGGTACACTCCACCGTATTATAGATGTGTCTTTAAGACCTGAAAGTATTGCGATAATATCTAGATAAGTAGAAATCGTATTATGGACTTTATCGCGTGAAATGCAAAGCATGATTAGTAACATAATTTTCTAGGAGCGATATGGATTAAGTTATTAAATACGCCATCTATAATACAGAGAAATGAAAATAAACCATTTCAAACATTTAAATTGAGTTGTCCTCTCATATCGTTACGCATCCTAACTGGGCCCAATTCTCCATTGAGTCGGGTCTGTGTGTCATTCCATATGCCTCTGTTGCTTTTGTGCAAATAGCCCTACTAGTTTGGATAGTTATAATCTTCCCAATACTAAAACGCAGTAGGTATAACGCTTTTTAACTAGGGGGTACAAATGTCGTGGAGACACTTGTACTCTCGGAGCAATCATTTTACACAGCGGTTTAATGTAATGTACTCGTAAACTATTAATCAATTCTTCGTATGATTTTAAACATAGATAATACATGCTAATATCCAAACCAGTTGAGGACGGGTATTGCGGACAGATACTAAATCACTAACTCTTTAGTGTCAAAGCCGTGCCTTTGTCACTACAGATAAAGTGATGATCTAATGACTGCAATATGAGCCGAACGCATAAGAATAATAAACCTCCATACTGTATAACTTAATATGTATCAATCGGGGTACAGATGTCCACGAGTCATGTCGCGAATTATTTTAAGTTACAACAGACACAGTACAGAACACTGTTGTACAAATAAAACAAGTAATTTATAAAGACTTACACTACAAGCAACAATACAATAGTGATAGTTGTTTCCTAGTTAGTCAACTGTTTTTATGTGTTGCGAAGCGCGGCATAAATAGCCTGGTCTGCAGAAGACAAGTTCCCAACGTGAATTAGCAGTACAGAAAAGTTTATTGTTCTTATGTTGAAGACTGGGATTGCCGGAGTGCGGCACCCCAGTCCCCGGCGCGCCCAAAACTACACCTGACACGCGTCGCGTCTCTGATCGAATCGTAAATCTTTTAAAAAAATATATTTAGAAATTTCAAAACACAAATGGGTGGCCCACACTTGTGCAAATCCCGAAAATGGTCGTACAAAATAATTCGCGAATGACAACTGAAAGGGTCATTCTAAAATGTCTATCGGCTAACGATAAACGTATAGACATGAGAAATGACGAATATCCTTTATTCATGTAACGTAAATATTCTTCCTCGCAAAAAGACGTAACAAAAATTCTCACGAACACAACCTCATACACACATTCAACTGCATGTCGCTCACACATTCATGCTCGATCGCGCTACGTCAAACAATTTTGATACTTTGACAAGCATCAAGACCTCTTGCGTGTTACTCGTTAATCTTTCGTATTTTAAACGAATGTCAAATGGAAATGGAAGGGAGCTGACAGTGGATCGACCGATAACAAAACATACTTGGTGGCTAGTGTAAACGCCGTAAACCTAGGCACTACACACAATATAGCTAGAAAGGAATACACCAAAACATCCACACCGCCAGCTGCTCGCCTGTCTGATGAGGACTCGCGACACGGAAATATCCAAATAGGTTTACATAATAACACCGTCAACAGATTTCCTCGTTTTGTAAGACGTTAAGATTAATTTGTTTTGAAATCGAGCAAATCTGTAAACGTTACAAATACCCGTGATGAAATCTTTAGCATAAGATTTTTGTACTTGTCAAAATCTTACACAGGTTGGTCAATTTATTGATAAATTATCCCCATGACGCGCCACTGAAGAAAACTTCAATGGAATAACATATGTAGTAGGAAACATGCAGGAAAAGTCTGTAATTTTGCTTGTAAAATAAGGTTCGATTCATACACAACCTGCATAACACAGAAAAAAGTTGTTTTTCTTCAGTGGCGAATATAATTATAGATAAATCATACAACGGGGACAATTTTATCTAATCCTAGCTATTCAGTTACGGCCGAATAATGAAATAAGAATTAAATACATAATTCACACGTTTTTACCCGATTATGGATGTAATAAATTCAAATACATGTTTAATTATCGTTCCAGTTTTCGGCTAGTTTGACTCAATTTGAGTAAACTAAATGTCAATTGATATTGTCTATATTTGACTATATATTTGAAATAAAACATATTTTACGACTGAAACCTGCATATAATTAGGTGATACATATCGTCGAGCTCTGTAAAGCGCTCGTGGTCAGGGGAGCGCTCTAAAGAGCCCGAAACGTCAAGTTTCTAAACAATTATGTTTCATATTTTATTATACGCGAGTTTCATACGTAAAATAAGTTTAATTTATATGTCAAATGACCAACATTTAGTTACATGTCCAGGCAAACGTAACACCTTACAGTGGCAACTACTCTCACATTGCCGCCAATTATTTCGAATTACTCTACCGGGTTAAACAGTAACGACGATTTATAATAACGTAACCGTAATTACAATTGACTGTGTAACAACTTTCTACTTTGAGGTATTGCACATTTGTATGTTTAGTACGAAGTCCGTTTTGGGAATAATAAAAAAAATATTTGACTCATTTCTATAGGGGCGACTATGATGAGATAAAATAAAACATTATTTTTCAATAATCTATCTATTATTGTAATCTAAAAGTAAGTAGGTATAACATTTAGGTACGTTCAGAGTGATTTAATATTCTGAGCACTGGACGATTTTCATTGCTTTTTTACTTTGTCGCGTGAATAAACTAACAACATTCAGTCCATAAATATTCAACACATGTTAAATTTGTTTCCGTCCACATCTCTAGTCTCGTGTCCTTACGATTTCGAGATATTAACTTCTTGCTTCAAAATTACCCAACCGTACCTTCAGGTAGGTAACAAATACGGCCAATTACACGATGAGTATTATCCTTGAGGCGTCGGAATTGACCATAACTTGTCAATTTGTCAACGTAAGTTATAAAATCGTTCTCGTGCGGGAAATATCGTGGACTCCGCAAGTTTTATTTCAGGTATTGCGAGGTAATACTGTGACGTCATACATACAAATGAATATTATGCCTGCTAGTTAAATTAATTATGCTTGTAGTACGACTGAGAAAGTTAAATTATTTTGAAACTTTGGTAAAATAAAGGTTGTAGAATTACCTTAGATTCCAACGCATACTTCCCGCACTTAACTTTGACTCTTTAACAATTGCATATGCGCCTGCGCCGGTGTTCTTTACAGAACCAAATGCAATATTCACGTCCGAAATTTTGTTTGTCCTTACATTGATTAGTTATATGATTTCTCAAAGTCACTTTACTCGATGTCTAAACAACGAGAATCTCACCATTAGATGATAGATTTCACAGAAATCTTTCACTACTAATGGAAAGACTCACAAAAACGACACGTACTTGCGAGTTTCCCGGAGTCGATAAACTTTTTGTAATCTTTCTAACTTTGCATATCGCCCGTAAAGAATCTATCCAAACTATGTTATTTTAAATTTCAGATTGATTTAATAAAAAAAAACTTCTTTAAATTTTTTTTCAATAAGAAAGGTAAGTATTTGATTATTTTTAGGGTTCCGGAACCAAATGGCATAAAACGGAAGCCTTATGTATTCGTCGTGAATCTATCTGTCCGTATGTCAGTTACTTTTTCCGAAACTATTAGAATTATATTGTAGAAACACGACTGAAAGAGATGTGATCTGGGAATTGCATTAAGATTTTATTGACCGAGCTCGGACACAAAAATTCTAAAATCTCACTTTTTTTGGATCAGACACTTTACTAGCTGCACCGAAACACTTTCCGTTCCAACTCCGAGAGTCACTCGCAGAGAGAAAGAAAAAAAAAGAAAACAAAAGTCTCGAGAGCACTGGGTAATTTCTTTCAACAAATCGTAACATCTCTTGGTCGGTGTCGGGGGGGTGTCGGGGGGTGTCGGGGGGTTAGTTGCGCACGGGGGGCGCGGGCGGCGCGGGCTGGTGGTGCCGCTCCAGGTCCTCGAGCGAGAGCGCGTTGGGCACGTGCACGGAGGGCAGCTTGCCGGCGGACGCGCGCGCCAGCAGCTCGGGGCTGAACCAGCGCGCCAGCTGGTTGTCGCCGCCGCCGCTGCCGGCGCCGCCGCCGCCCATCTCTGCGAGGGGCACGGGTGCGAGCGTTAGCGACGTTCAAGGGCCCGTTCGAATTAGCCGCGAACCGCAACAGTCGCACTCCTTTATTCGTAACGAGTAACACTGTAACGTGTCACACTGTAACTAGTTGTGAAAAAATTTCGCGTCGAGTAACAGTGTGACTCGTTGCGAATATATATTCTCATCTAGAAATACTGATCCGTAAATAGTGTAGAAAAAATATGAATAAAAAGAAAAATAATAAAGAAAACTATTGCCACTGAGAAAAAAATATCCCAATATAACGTTATTAGGTATTTCTTCCAAGGAAAACACGAATTACTTTGACAAATACCAACCATACACTAACAAGTGTCACTAGTTGAGAATAAATATTCGCAACGTTTCACACTGTTACTCGACGCGAAAATTTTTCGCAACCAGTCACAGTGTGACACGTTACAGTGTTACTCGTTGCGAATGAAGGGTCACGCTGCGGCCGCACGGTTAATTTGAATGTGCCCTCACAGCTCCTACACACAGTACCGGCGCAAGTAACCGAATCAGCAGCATTGCCAACTTATAAAAAACGGTTTGACTAAAACCGCAGGCCATACCGCCGGCACTTAATGAAGGAGCCTTCAGAAACGGTTAACGTATTCAAATTCAAATATTTATTTGTTTACTACACTTAGTATACAAATAAATATTTTAAATTTAGTTACATAATGTAGGTCTTATAACAAAAAGAATATTAAACTTAAAACTTTGAGATGAATGATGATGATGATGATTGATGAATACTTTCACAGGTATTGCAACAGCGTACCCTTCTAATACTACTTCATTTAAATTTTAATTTTTTTGTCTTCAGTAGAATTAGTGGAAACGTTCTATAAAGTATATAATTCATGAACTACGTAAAATAAATCTCCAAGCCTTATACTTTAACTATTGAAGAAAAAAATATATATCGTAATTTTTTTCAAATAAAACTTCCATAAATTACAAAAATGTTTTAATAGTGTTGCTAAATCCAATTCCACTTATCATTAAGATCATTTAAAAGGAACTAATATTCAACAATGTGTCCATGTTATGTGAGTGACATAAACTATCTTTCCCTCCTCCCTCACTCACCATTCAGACTTCTCTGGTGGGACTGCACCAGCAGCTGCTGCAGCGTGGCGCCGCCGACCATGCCCCGCGCCATGTTGTTCATGTTGTTGTACTGGAAACAACGGCCGCCATACGTGACTCTGTTCTCTCAAACGCTAACTACGAGATCGTTGCGTTCATTGTTTATAGACCACATGTTGGGTTAAAAAAGGGTTGCATACCAGACGAAAGGCTAATCTAACCGCCATCGCGTTCTTCGAGTTGTGTTAACGTATCGTTACCGTTACATACGATATTCAACAATAAAAATCCTCGTTTGCAACGGTTTATGTGAGAAGAGGCTAATAACTTAGCCTAGGTGCCCGCTTAGGTGACGCAATGCCTCATACCTAATGCTTACTTTGAAGTAGTTTTTCATACTAGTGCACATTGCTGAAAACTACTTTAACTATGCTATGTCAGTTAGCTTAGCACTTAGTGTAGGTGACTCTGCCCCATATCAAAGTTTAGAAAGAGAAATAGAGACGATGCAAATTATTACAAATAGCATGTAAAAATGCCTTCCCTACTCCGTCTTATGGCGCCAATGAACGTAACGATTATTGTAGAGGGTTGTCCGAATTAAATTATGGCGTACATCGACGCTAAAACGATTATATCTAAAGATTGACTTTAAAGAAGTGGTTTATCCAGAAATTGTTTTATTCCGGAGAGCCCTCATTGAAATAATTAGCTGATATCAAAACTACACGACAAAAAGAACTAAGGATCGACCAAACTTGACAAGAACTCTTCTAAAACCCTACTTTTTAACAAACTGAACCAAAATAAAGTAGAAGGGGTGATGATTTGGCAGTCTTTGTGTAATTCCACATCACTGTAATGAGGGCTACTTTTGGGCTCACCAGACGGCGCGACTGTGGATTGAGGTTCTAAAATATGACTCTTAAATATTGATAAATGTTCAAATATTAATCTTAATAAGAAAAAACTATCAAAAGTAACAAAACAGTGGCATTTGATATAAGACATAACTCGATACAAGCTCCCCTAGCGGCCAATTCACACGCGATAGCCCCCATTCGATATGCAGTGATTTAAAAAATCTAATTTATGGTAGTTAAAAATTTATTTTCTTTTTTAGAAAAGAATATTTTATAATACTATAGATCAAGCTTGATAGATCATCAGCGATTCTTTCTATCGTATAGTCAATATTTGGCTAACCTGTTGAGTTTTCGAGCAGTCATTCAGGCCTCCAAA
This sequence comes from Maruca vitrata, assembly GCA_039566165.1. NCBI lineage: Eukaryota > Metazoa > Arthropoda > Insecta > Lepidoptera > Crambidae > Maruca > Maruca vitrata. The sequence continues at coordinate 10,551,382 of CM076933.1, read as the reverse complement.
TACTAAAGATAAAAAAAAGGAATTGTTCAAACATCCAATTCCTGATACGCCTAGATGAGGCAAAAAAGATAAAAAGTGTTGGCAGAAACATTGGCGCGAGCAATGTTATATTTATTGAAAGATATGTGGATAAACTTATAAAATACTGCAATCGGGATGAATTTAACTAACCAATTGGAACCCGACGTGTAAAACTTTATTCTATCTAACTAGTTTTCATTTCTTTAAATAGTAAAAGAAAGTTAAAAGAGCCTATAACCTACTTAATTTCCTTTGCAAATAAAATAAGGGATACATTTATATAAAACTGCATAATTCGACCACAACCATACCTTCATAGAACACCTAAACATTTGAGGTTAGCCCTTTTACTGGTAATGGCAACTTATTGCCACCGTATTTTAAACCTCATCTTATTATATTATAAAATTTCAAAATAGTATACTGGTTAAAGGGTTAATAATTTTCCCAAATGACCAGGTATTGTAAATGATACTTACGGAATTCGGTACCTGCTGCCTCTGCTGTGGATGCGGAAACCCTCTGACCCCGCCTACCATTTGCTAAAACAACAGTTGCATTTACATTTGAGAATTACGAATACTACAAATATATTCCAGCAGTGGACAGACCAAGTTGTGCCAAAATGATACTAAAACAGGGAGATCTTTTCAACAATTGAGCTTTTTAGAGAACTGATAATAAAAGTTTCTTGCTACATGAAGATAGGATAATTTTTGTTTTGGTTTTTAAAAAGTCAACAAAACATATCATTATGAGGATAAAAAACATGGACTATAAATGCTGGTGGTAAGTAACTGACCTGTTGGTTTAGATAATGCTGGTATTCGTTCTGTGACGCGTAGCCCATGGGGGCCCCTCCGCTTTGGTTACCCTGCTTAAACATAATATTGTTTGGTTAACAACAATAACACAGATTAAAATTAAAATATAAAATAAATAAATATAATAATAAATATTATATAAAAATAAAATCCTATTTTCCTCATATTCTTTTCATTAGGCTAAAATTTAAATAGTGAACGTCATCTAAACAGGACAAGATATGTAAAAAATAACGCAGTGGAGTAGTTTGCGCATGCATTTGTGCACTACATGTCCTGCACAGTTAGCCAATCTACATTGAGATTGACGGGCAGACATTGTTTGGACAAATGCAACAAATACACCTTTTGCCATATTCTGGCTCCGACCAATTTCGGCCATGGCGGCCGATCTCAATTGAGATCAGCCAAGTGCGCAGGATATTTATAACACAAGTGCACTCTCTGTTACTCTCCCTTACTCTCATAGTTCGGTGAGACGGTAACCCGACATGACCGATGAGAGATCGGGCGCAGGACCACCGACTTAACGTGCTTTTTTCCATAGCGGATATGTAAATATGTATGTGTCTAATACCTTAACGATCGGTCGGCCTTGCGGCATCTTCGGCGGCTGCGCCCACTGCTGCTGTTGCTTGGGGCTGGGCGCTTCGGACTCTTTCTCAGCCGTCATCTTGCGTAGGACCTGGTAATAAGAAAATAAAAATAATATTAGTAAAGAGTTAAACTTGTACAGCTAGACAGACAAAGTATGTCATAATTGTTAGCTAAGGTTAACTTTTTAGCTCGCGCTCATGATTAAGCCAGTCCAAATTTTTTTCAATAAATATAATAGTCATTTAACGAAAGGATGAGAAGTAATAGTTCTTTAAAGAGATGAACGACGTAATCAGATACTGCTTGCCGCCTGAAATTTACGATTAAAAGTTAAAGAAAAAGCTCTACGACATAAGTAATATTATTCGTAAAACCGGTATCTATTGAATTGAATAAAAATAAAATGCACACATGCATTTTACTACTAAGATAGAATAATTTTACTCCGGGAAAATAACCACTAAAAATTCACAGTATATCCTGAATTTGAACTCTTCTTTAGATAAAATATATCTATCCCTACCTCACCATTTTGTCTCCATATCTACCTCGCACCAGGGTATAGTGGAGAAAGCGCTATACTGGGGAATACAGAGTCGTCGTTTGTCTGTCGCACTCACCGAGGTGGGTGTGAAGGAGATGGGCGTGGGCTGCTTGGGCTGCTGCAGCTCGTGGCACCGGCGGTAGTTCCGCGCTGCTGCAGCTCGCACTCACCGAGGTGGGCGTGAAGGAGATGGGCGTGGGCTGCTTGGGCTGCTGCAGCTCGTGGCGCCGGCGGTAGTTCCGCGCTGCTCCTGCAGCTCGCACTCACCGAGGTGGGCGTGAAGGAGATGGGCGTGGGCTGCTTGGGCTGCTGCAGCTCGTGGCGCCGGCGGTAGTTCCGCGCTGCTGCAGCTCGCACTCACCGAGGTGGGCGTGAAGGAGATGGGCGTGGGCTGCTTGGGCTGCTGCAGCTCGTGGCGCCGGCGGTAGTTCCGCGCTGCTGCAGCTCGCACTCACCGAGGTGGGCGTGAAGGAGATGGGCGTGGGCTGCTTGGGCTGCTGCAGCTCGTGGCGCCGGCGGTAGTTCCGCGCTGCTGCAGCTCGCACTCACCGAGGTGGGCGTGGGCTGCTTGGGCTGCTGCAGCTCGTGGCGCCGGCGGTAGTTCCGCGCTGCTCCTGCAGCTCGCACTCACCGAGGTGGGCGTGAAGGAGATGGGCGTGGGCTGCTTGGGCTGCTGCAGCTCGTGGCGCCGGCGGTAGTTCCGCGCTGCTCCTGCAGCTCGCACTCACCGAGGTGGGCGTGAAGGAGATGGGCGTGGGCTGCTTGGGCTGCTGCAGCTCGTGGCGCCGGCGGTAGTTCCGCGCTGCTCCTGCAGCTCGCACTCACCGAGGTGGGCGTGAAGGAGATGGGCGTGGGCTGCTTGGGCTGCTGCAGCTCGTGGCGCCGGCGGTAGTTCCGCGCTGCTCCTGCAGCTCGCACTCACCGAGGTGGGCGTGAAGGAGATGGGCGTGGGCTGCTTGGGCTGCTGCAGCTCGTGGCGCCGGCGGTAGTTCTCGCGCTGCTCCTCCAGCTTCTTCTTGATGAGCGCGCCCTGCATGATGGACTGCGTGTGCGCCGCCAGCTCGCGCGGCGACGGGATGCGCGCGGGCACGCCTGGAGATGCGATACCAATGGTATCAATTATTGCGGTTTTACGGAGAACGACACTAGAAAAGCTTTATTCTCATTATGACCGGACATGCGGGGGAGCGGATGGCTCTCACCCCTAAACTAGAGCATCAGTAGTCAAATCTATACTAATATAATAAAGCTGAAGAGTTTGTTTGTTTGTTTGTTTGAACGCGCTAATCTCAGGAACTACTGGTTCGATTTGAAAAAATCTTTTTGCGTTGTATAGACCATTTATCGAGGAAGGCTTTAGGCTATATAACATCACGCTGCGTCCAATAGGAGCAAAGATACAATGGAAAATGTGTAAAAAACGGGGGAAACGCGAATATAAAGCGAGGTATAAAGCGAGGGATACTTTTGGATTACAAGTACAACTTACGAGTAACACGACACATTATGAGTAAATACAAGAAATTTTTGACAGTACAACAAAGCTTAACACATTTTTTTTTGCGATAATTATACAATCTAATTGAAATTATTTGTCAAAAAAAGTCAAGTTCTATGAAAATTTTTCCAAAATCGCAAGATATCAAGTTGTTAAACGAGATCATTCTAAAATATATTCTTTTTCCTTTAACACAGTTGTAAAATCAGAAAATAAAATGACTTAAATACCTGGATGATGCACTCCTAGCGTGTTTGGGCTAGTAGCCATGATGGGAGACACGCAAAACGCTGCGTCCATAGTGCGAATAGAAATTTAGCTTTGTGTTCTATACTTAGCTTACTTAGTTATATACTACTGGGAATGTGCAGGAAATAATACAAGAAACAAATTTCCCAAGGGTACTAACATTTAAAGATTAATTGACATTTTGTAATAAGCAAGTGAAACCATTGTGTATCATTAATAGTTGCCCAATACCTCACATTCCCAGTATATTTGTTATTGTTTGTAGCAAAAAGAATTATACATTGTCGGAATAAATTAAGCAGAGCATACTTTCCACTTTAGCAACAGTTTTGACTTCAACGAAATGTTCTCACAGCGAAATCAACTTAGTGTGAACCAGAATAATATCTAAATATATATATCTGGGACATTTCCACACGCGGTCATCTGACTCCAAACTAAGCAAACCTTGTACTATGAGCATCAGAGACGGTGGACGGAACAAACAAATATTTGTCCCGAGTGGGAATCGGACCCACGACCCTCGGAACCGCCAGTCAGGGTCCAATGTTCCACCGAGCCAGTAAAAAAGGTGTGTTTTTGGAGGAACGGATAAGCAAATGTCATGTTAGCAATGGGTTATGCTTAGCTATCACTACTATTGTTGACTGGTTCGGTGGAACAGTGGTTAGTGACTCAGTTTCAAAACCTACGGTTCCAAGAGTCGTGGGTTCGATTCCCACTCGGGACAAATATTTGTGTGACGAACATCGGTGTTTGTTCCGTGTCTGGGTGTATTATTAAATATATTTAAGTTTATTTGTGTATCCACTGTTGATCCTGATTTCCGTATTACAAGTGCTTAAGCTACTTACCACGGGATCAGATCAATGTATGTGATGTTGTGTAATATTTATTTATTTATTTTATTTACTATTATTAGGGTATCGTTCAGCTACTACTCCTCGGCTAAGAGGAGACTTAGGTCGTGTAGTCAACCGACCCGCACTCGGCCAGCGCGGTCGACTCGCGGCCTCATCGCCCCGGTGAAGGGTAGGCCCGTGCAACAGCAGCGGGGACGTACGCGGGCTGATGATGAGGAGCAGACTCACCGTCGTACTGCTGCGGGTGCGGCAGCGGGGACAGCCGCAGCGGCTGGTGGTGCGGCACCACCAGGTGCGGCGCGGCGCCCGGCGCCGGCAGCGGGGACGGGATCTGCACACGATACCATATTATGATGACGAGACACACGTCGGTCCGAGCACCGGTGCGAATAGTACGAGTACGAGTGTCGGTGTGACCGACGCGAATACCGTGGCCATGAAAAATTCCAAAGAATGGTTTTGACCCGAGGGTAATCCGGGGGGTTAGCGAGTAGAGGGATAGCTATTTATTCCCACTAAAATCTGGAAATTACTCACTCGACATAATGCTGACGAGGACACATCGGTTCGGTCACCGATATCGAGCGTGTGACCGAAACGAATACCGTGGCCATAATTTTACTAATTATATTTTAATAATTTGTTGAAGTTGAAAATAAAACACTAGTTGTTTCACCGCCTAAACTACTTCCAGTAGCTAATCCAATACTTTTAAAATCTGTGGCTAAAATTTGATTTTTACAGTCTGCCCTAATAAATCTTTAAAAATACCATGTCCCCCATAACAGTGTGAGTGTATAGTTCTTATAATTGTAACCCTCGTACCTGTCTCTGGTTGTGGCTGTGGTGCAGCCGCAGGATGGTGAGCAGCACCTCGCGGTGGCGGCTCTGCAGCCCCGGGTTGCTCAGCTGCTGCATCAAGTGTTGCACCGTGATCTCGCCAGCTTTAAGCCCTAGAAGATAACACGAGACAGTTATTAGTGAATAAAAACAGCGGATTACTTCAATTGACAAGGACAGTTCCACAGCTCACATGTGGTTTCTGATGATTAATTTCTATTGTGTCTAGTTCTGAAATGGAAAATGATAAGTAACACAGTACATAGGTGTTAGGTTATAGACAGAGAATGGTTTGTAATTGGAATGTAATACTACAATCATGACCGCGCACTGCACAGTCGCTAGATGAGCTATGCCATCACTAAGTAGCTATATTAAATGAATAAGCGACCCAAACTCGCTTCGTAATTTACGTTAAGGCTGTGCGTTGTTATGTCAATCAGTAAGTAAGATTCTCGCCCCTCCCCCTTCCCCCCCTTTGAACATAAGATGACCTTTTCTTTACCCAAGTCAAAGACCAATCTGGGAAGTCATGCTCCCCTGCCTAGATGCTGTAGAGAATACAATGCAAATAGTGAATTTGCAGATATATTTTGTGATTCTCTGGCCAAGTTTAAACGTAATTTATCTGACTCATTGCCTAACTGAAAACAGTTGAATTATGTTTCTATATTTGTAAGATATTGTACCTGTTATTTTGTTTTTATTGTGTCACTTTTTTTTATTTCCAATTTTGTAATTATGTGTTTAAATAATATGTTGTTTCTGTCAATGTTGTGTACGCCTATAATAGGCATATATATAAGAACTATACTTCTATACCTTACTTGTCACGTTTGTTTTATGTATATGCTGTTGGTGTACCTTTTGTAATAAATAAATAAATCAAAAAAATTAATAAATAATAAAGATGTGTCATCTCACCGTGCACGAGCGCCTGCGCTTCGGGCCGCTGCAGCAGCTCGCGGTCGGCGCTGTGCAGCTCGCCCGCCGCCTGCTGCTGCTGCTGCTGCTGGCGCTGCTGCAGAACAGAACAGAACTTTATACAAGAAGGTTAAAGGTGGGTGGTGGATGGCCGAGTGGTTAAGGTCGTTGCTTGCCATGCGAGAGAGGTCGCCAGTTCAAACCCCGCCAGGCACCAATGTGTTTTTCAAATTTGAAATTCATATGTACCATCATTCGACGCTTTAACGGTGAAGGAAAACATCGTGAGGAAACCAGCACGACTGAGAGATTTTTCAACGGTGTGTGAAGTCATGTCAGAGGCCTACGGGCGGTTTAAACTCTGACAACAGTTTGTTCATCAACCGTACGATAAGAAGAAGAAGGGTGGTTAGGGGTGGTCTGTCAGGGGATACTAGTCACAACTATCTGTCCGGTAGTTGGTGAACGGTATACGGGTAAGCGACCCGGGCTCTTCGAGCTACTATCGACTCAGTCCAAATCATCCGAGGCGATAGTATCCTTCCTCCCCTATTCCTTCCCCCGTCATATATCCTTGCTACTCGTGGGAACGCAATGACCTTGTTAAAACAATGCACAAGGCAGAATGGCGGCGACGTGATCCACAACCCGTCACGTCACGTTTCCCACAAAGATAAAAAGTGGATCGCTGGTGATATTATGTAAGTAATGACCAGCCCACTACTAAAGAAGGCCTAGTCCATGTAGTGGAATACAGTAAGAGGCTAATGATAATGGAAACTGTTAAGTGTACTTTATTAGTATTCGTTGTCTCACCTGGACCTGTAGGAGCTTGTATAGGAGCTCCTGCGGGATGTGCGGCTGCTGCTGCTGCTGGGCTTTCTGCTGCTCCATGCTCTTGCTCAGCATCTACCGACACAAATGTGCTTTTAAAAATCCAAATTCTGTTAATTATGTCTCTGTATCTATGATAGGCTATTTATAGTGTTATCTCGCTGCTCATCTATCTAGTGGTCCGATATGACAATCGGTCCGGACGGCCAACAATTTGTCACTGGGTTTATTATAACTTTACAGGCTGCAGCAAAGGTAGCCCACCTGCTATTTACTACGGCAGGAATCTTGAACCACTATTGCTTAATACTTGCCCACCTCCCTTGAGTGAGAGCGACACAGGAAACGGCCAGTCACTTGATGTTGACTTCCCTCTCATTCGCGAACCGCATTTCGTTGCCTATTCACGAGTGTATTCCTAAAGTGGTTAACTGCCTCGTTGGTCTATTGGTAGTAAGTGCTGCGTTAGGACCGAGAGGTCCCCGGTTCGAGTCCGGGGTCGGGCAAAATTTGTGTGAGTTTTTCTGTAATGAAATTACTCAGCCCGGAGTTAGGAAGTTGGCGGTTGATCGCCCGTGCCTTAGAAAGCACGTTAAGCCGGTGGTCCTTCGCCCGATCTCTCATCGGTCATGTCGGATTGCCGTCTCACCGAATTATGAGAGTAAGGGAATAAAGAGTGCACTTGTGTTTGCGCGCACACTTGTGCACTATAATATGTCCTGCGCACTTGGTTGATCTCAATTGAGATCGGCCGCCATGGCCGAAATCGGTCGGACGCCTTACTTAAAGTCAAGTGGAAGTTTCAAAGTAGTCTCACACACAGCCCCAATTCCTATGGGGTGAGGTGCAAAGCATTATCGGTGTATAAGAAAGCTGGTGTACCTGCAGGATGCTCATGGGCTGCGGCTGCGGGGGCGGCGGCGGGCGCGGCTCGGGCGCGGCCGGCACCGCGTGTCCGCCCGACACCTGCGCCAGCTGCGGACGGACAGACGGGTTACAAAGGGCCTTCAAACTTATATATGAGTACACAGAGATTGGTGTTGTATGGCCTAGTAGCGCGAGCGTTGAACTTTTATTAATAAAACGGTAATTTAAAACGTTTGAAAATATTAAACACAGTATTGTCTATTTTTATTTGCGCGAGCACTACACATTTGAAATAAAACTAATTTTACGGATTAAACTCGCGTGTATTGGTATATTGGTAGGTAAACATTATTTAGAGATCCGACGTTTCGAGCTCTTTACAGCGCTCGTGGTCACGGTTAAGACAGTTTTAACCGTAAATATATAACGCCAAATATTAAACACCTAAAACAAGATGGTTGTCATCTCACCGACCTCTGAAACAATATCACTAACACAATACACAGCACAATCGCTTCCCGCGTCTTGTCTGTCCCTACCTATGTATGATTTTGATGTATTTTTTATAGATAAAGGGATTCAAGAGCTTCGGATATATGTTTAATATACCCGAAGCCAAACGAAGGCGGGTCACTAGTTTAATAAGAAAATAAGTAGTCGGAACCGAGTCTAGAAAGTCAGCCTTTTAAATCTGTATTTAATTCAGAAACAATGCTAAGTTATGTTACAAAAAAATACCTCTATCAATATTGAGCCTGCATTTTAGTTTTGACACAAGAGTCTTCCAAGAACAATATATAGAGGGTTTTATAGGAATTAGTTTAGATATCTACATTCGAAGGTGCGTCTTCTCTAGAGGATATCAGTGTGTACTCACGAGGCGCTTGAAGGCGGAGAGGTCGTGGTCGGGCGGGTGCGGCGGCGCGTGCGGCGGGAGCGGCCGCAGGCGCGCCTCCAGCTCCTCCAGGCTCTGCATCTTGCCGGCGCCCCCGCCGCCGCAGCCCATACCTGTACATACACATACAACACATATTTTAATATTGTACAGTATATGCTTAAAAGTCTCTACACACCAAACCCGTTACAATACTAGCGGGGCCCAGAGTTTGTTTTCGTACAACGATTATCGCAAAACAAGCCCGGTGGCTTCCAAACCAGCTGTTCGAAGGTAGTGTGTACAGGCCTTAAGAATTTGAGTAACAGATAACTAACAAATGACATTTGCAAAAAGTCTTACGTAAGATACAAACATACATAGATAAATATATCACAGAACACGTACATTGATCTGCTTCCGAGTTGACTTACTTACGCACTTATGTTACTATTTCTTGTCTCGGGAAGGAAGAAAGACCTCATGTACCGGCGCAGGAGACACAAGGGTAAACTACCCAGTCTACGTCAGTGATGTAACTATTGTACACTAGTGTAATAATAATAAGGCGTCCGACCGATTTCAGCCATGGCGGCCGATCTCAATTGAGATCAGCCAAGTGCGCAGGACATATTATAGTGCACAAGTGTACGCGCAAACACAAGTGCACTCTCTATTCCCTTACTCTCATAATTCGGTGAGACGGCAATCCGACATGACCGATGAGAGATCGGGCGCAGGACCACCGGCTTAACGTGCTTTCCGAGGCACGGGCGTTCAACCGCCAACTTCCTAACTCCGGGCTGAGTAATTTCATTACAGAAAAACTCACACAAATTTTGCCCTACCCCGGACTCGAACCGGGGACCTCTCGGTCCTAACGCAGCACTTGCTACCAATAGACCAACGAGGCAGTTAACACTAGTGTACTGACCCGGGCGCGGCTCGGCGGCGGCGTTGGCCTGCCGTAGCAGGTCGAGCAGCGAGGGCGGGCGCGGCGCCGCGGGGGAGATGGGCGCGAACACGTGCGCCTCCGGGGCCTGCGCCGGCGCCTCCGGCCGCGACGTGTTGTTTTCCAGGTCTGATGATGCAAAGGATAATCATTAGTTCATTCACCCACGATCTTGGGATTACGCGCCCCACGTACTACCAGTCAGGCATGAATGTGAATTTTTCCAATTTTTAATTTACATTAGAGCTCTGTGTAGCACTAAAATCACAATTAAAAATATAATTGCCAGGTGCTTCCATTTCTGTATAACATTTCTGTAAAGAAATTTTTACGGACCGATAGTGTTGATCGCAATCGGTGGGGGCGCCACCCGTGGCTAACGGGTAAAGTGACGGAAATATTCACATACAAGACGGAACGCCTGGACAGTATAATTGGTAGTACGTGGGGCGCGTAATCCCAAGATCGTGGGTTCGAGTTCCCGTCCAGTCAGGCATGAATGTGAATTTTTCCAATTTTTAAGTTTGTCAGAATATAAATTATCCTCCTCCCGCTTACTACATCCGTGACATCTTTTGGATTTCTACGTCCCTAGATCCCCCTCCTTTAGTGTAGCTACCTCCATTTTAGTTGTATACGGGATAACGGGACCCACCGGCTAATTTTGCTACAAAGGGAAAAGCACTGTATCAAAATTAGTCAAAGCACGCTACGCCACTGGTTACCATCCTTAAACTCATCTCTCGCATGACTCTTTTGCTCCCCATGAGATGCCCTTCCCCCTCCTTTAAGCCACTCTGTCTAGTAAAATAAGGCGTCCGACCAATTTCGGCCTTGGCGGCCGATCTTAATTAAGATCAGCCAAGTGCGCAGGACATATATAGTACACAAGTATGTGCGCAAACATAAGTGCACTCTCTATTCCCTTACTCTCATAGTTCGGTGAGACGGCAATCCGACATGACTGACGAGAGATCGGGCGCAGGACCACCAACGTGCTTTCCGAGGCACGGGCGTGCAACTGCCAACTTCTTAATTCCGAGCCGAGTAATTTCTTTACAGAAAAGCTCACACAAATTTGCCCGACCCCGGACCCGAACCTCGGGGACCTCTCGGTCCTCACGCAGCGCTCGCTACCAATAGACCAATGAGGCAGTCACTGTACTTGACTGCCTCGTTGGTCTACTGAGGGCCTACCATGAGTTGGCTATCGTAAACTTACGTACGTTAAAAACCTATCGAGTTGTTTTTTTCATATGGCCGATTGTAGTTCTTCGCGTAACCACCAGGCGGCGCTGTACAAGTTTTTCATAGACATATTTACGTAGGCGATATCGAGCGCGTAAGTTTTAAACTCATGGTAGCCCCACTGGCCTGTCTAGTCCGAACGTACCGTCGAGCATGGTGTGCAGCAGGCGCTCGGTGTGCCGCGCGTCGCTGGGGCTGTCGCGGCGGAACCAGCGGCTGAACCGGCTGCCGCCCTCCGCCTCGCCGCTGCCGTTCTGTTCACAACATCATTCGCTTTAGTATACAAGGCATAGCTTTCGTTGTGACAGATTATACTTACGACAGATAATATTTCTGACAGATTCTACATTTGTGACAGATAAAAAAAGTGAATATTTCGGATACAGCATATCTTCACACTTCAGAAGAAACCGTCGTACGACAATAAATAATCAGAATAGTTGTTTAGCCTGCTGCTTGAAATGTTTGATTTGTTAAATGATTTAAAGCTAGTGCAAGCAAAATAAAATCAGAAATATAACATTTCAATGTATTGTTGTGTTAATCGTTACGACCGCCACAGAGTATTATGAACACTGAAATGATAACTCTGACTGAGCGATGTAGACTTGCATGCGTGTAAGAAGTCTAATATGAAAATATCTGAAAGCGTCATCTCTTGGCTACAATAGGCGAGACGACAATAAAAATATAATTAGTCCGTTATTTAGATTATTTAAAAATATTGTACTCGTAATTTTTATTTTATTTCACAAACAAGAAATTATGAAGATATAGTGCTTAGAAGTTTCGTATGACGTCACGATTAGGTACAATTTTTGCGTAACTGTGACGTCACAAGCCCCCACTCCAGAAGTTTGATAAGCTATAATTTTGTCATTTTTCAATCAATTGAAAAACAAAAAAATACGTGTCCCATATTTTTGTATAAAGTAACTTACGGACTAAATAGAATAATAAGTTTTGACCCAGTCGTCACGCCTATTGGGACAATTTAGTAAGTTATCGGTCCAGATGTCGCCACTGACCGTGAGCACGTCCGGGATGGTGTCGAACTTGAGGAATTCGTCCAGGTTGAAGTCGGGCTGCTCCGCCGGCGGCGCCTCCTCCTGCTTCGGCTCCGGGATAGACTCCTTTTCCTAAAACATGTATACTATGTAAGTACTCGTTTGCGATATACACTCGTCCTACAGTGATATTGGAGTGTGACGTCGTATTCCAACATACAGTCGTTGATTGATGTTGAAATGCTAATACAAACAATACTCATGATATTGAGACAAGAACATAATTTAAAAAACGTTCCAATGTGCACACTGACGGGATCACGGGACCTTCACTCCTGATCTTAAAGAGCTCTGTGTCGCACTAAAGACTTAAATTTGGATAAGCTTTCATAACATTTCTGGAGAGCAGCATATTTGGGAGGCATATCAAACAATTGTTTCTCGTAGGGAAGTCGAAGAAAGTACGAATATCTATTGACATAAAAATAAAAGTACAAAATTAAGACTTACAAAGTTACAACTGGCATTGGGGATAGGGACATGACCCACCACCTTCCCATGGTCCTTCCCGCCTTCCGGCATACGGACGGAATCATTGGGAATAGTATAAACATATAAAATTGTAGGTGTTACCTTAGGCGCTTCGTCGGCGGTGGGCGGCGAGGCGGGCTGGTCGCGCCAGCGCTCGCTGGCCGGCGAGCGGGACCCGCCGCTGTTGTTCCACTTCTGCACAACAACATCAAATAAATTCCAAGTGTTTCACTTTAAAATATAGTGCAGTTTATTTTTGACGTGACAACGTCTTAAATTAGGTTGCGGCTGGGAGTCACTTATGAAAAAGTGTAACGCTCGGTAACGTTACGATGAGTCACCGAACGAGAGAGAGGCCCGCCGAATGCCTTGCGTCTCTCTCCCACTCAACTATGATCGGTCTGCCGCGCGCGCAGCACTAGAGAATTAGACGTTGTCACGTAAAATCTTCGCCCGTAAAACCGACTTTACAGGCAACCATTTTTTTTTTCCTCTCTAACTGACTACGGCGAAGGCTTGGAGTAGCCTAGTTATTGTTACCGGACTTGCGGGGGAGCGGATGGCTCTCACCCCTATAAAAAAAAACAAATCTACATGATGGAGGCTTACATAATGCTTTCTATAAAAATCAACAATTAATAAGACAAGTGTTTATTAAGTTAGGGTGTTCATCATATAGACAGAGCTAAAGTACTTCAAACTATACTTAGTGTTGTCTGTGATAATTTTATAACTAATTATGAACATTTTCTCATCTACAGAGCAGTGAAGAAAACGAGATCAAAGTCAAACTTTTGTTAAATGACAATATCCAACAATAAACTTGAAAATGTCCTAAAATTCCAGTTCTAGTTTCTACGTATGAAATAATGTATCAGGAATGAGTAATCAATACCTCCTCCTTGTTGTTGTTGCGGCCGTCCGAGCCGTTCTTCTTGGTCGGCTCGTCGAAGCCACGCAGCTCGATCGTTTCCAGTTGAGATGTCGGCCCTCCACTAAACCTGTATAAAAACATATAATTTGTTTTAGATACTCATATTATAATATTGCATAAGCTTAACAAATAAGTACTTGTCAAGTGAGATGGCACACGTAGCCTTAACAACAAGTAATCATTCAGATCCTGTATTGTCTGAAAGCTTATGATCATTTTGTTACAAAATCTGACAAGTGCCGGTAACATTATGTTTTCATTACGTTCATGAATTGTTTTGCAATTATTAACTTACCATTCGGGTTCATCTTCCTTCTCAAATCGGCGTTGAGAGAAGCGACCACCAGATCTACGGTTGTCCTCTCTGCAATACAAAAGATTTATTTTAGACTCAACATGACTAACCATAAAACATGTATGTCGTTCAACAACATAGTATGAGCAATTTATGACATCTTTATACCATTGAAATTTTAAAAATATACAATATGCAATATATGCTCTGTCGCTGCGAACGCTTGGGTAAATCCTTACTAATATTATAAATGTGAAAGTAACTCTGTCTGTCTGTCTGTCTGTCTGTCTGTCTGTTACGCTTTCACGCATAGAATACTGAACCGATTTAAACGAAATTTGGTACAGATATAGTCCAGAGCCTAGAAACGGTTATAGGCTACTTTTTAACCGACTGCGCTATAAAGAAGTAAAGTTTTACCCGTTAAACATCTCTTCGCGGACGAAGTCGTCACAGCCACTGGACGGATGGAGATGAAATTTAGCATGCAGGTAGATGTTATGACGTAGGCATCCGTTAAAAAAGGATTTCCCGAAATTCTTACGGGAACGGGAATTAACGGGAAATTCCTTTTGTATGAAAAATACTAACCGCATGAGTTAGACGCTTGAAATTTGGCATGCAGGTACCTTAATAAATTAAAAGCTTAGTTGCAATTGGATATTGTAAAATTCCCACGGGAACGGGAGTAATAGGGAAAAAACTTTTGTATGAAAAAATCTAAACCGCGTAAGATAGATGATTGAGATTTGGCATGCAGGTACTCTAATGAACGCAAAGTTTACTTCCAACGCGATATTACAAAATTCCCATGGGAACGGGAGTAATTGGGAAACAACTTCTGTATGTAAAATCCCTTACGGGGTTGAAATATATTAAGAGATAGAGATATACCCGAAGCGAAGCGAGGGCGGGTCGCTAGTATAGAATAACGGAGCATATTTTCTGGAATTTATATTATTATATTTTTCCACCTAGTAGTGAGCGGCCGTGAGGTCCACATACGAGGACACATCGATAGACAGATTAAAAATAATTATGTAGTATTATTATTCATCAATTACCTGTCGCGTGTCTTCTCGTTGTTAAATCGATCGTCCCGTTCCCTCTTGATGTCAGAGGAGTAGGAGTCTCGGCCAAACGACCGCCGGTCATACCTGTTTACACACAACATAATACATATTGGTAAATCGTACTAGATTTATTAAATAGAACCGTTTAGGGTTCTATCTTTTTTTGATTGATTAATTTAATTGAAAAATGGAACAAGGTCCATATATGAGGTCGACAGGCGCGATAGAACCCATCGGGCCCGTCACCGTCACCCTGAAAGCCTGCAGAAATGTCGTCATAAGTCTCGCCTCAAGAACTCAGGGTCATAGGAGGGAGGAAACACACGAGCTTGAAGTGTATTTACTGACTCAATAGTACGGTAGATCTATAAATGAGGAACTAAAACTCTTAGTTTGGACCACCAGTGTCTTCATGGTATTGCAACGTCCAAGAATTTGTTATAGGTAATATATACCTTTTAAATAGTAATAGTCACCATAATTTAAACCGTATTCCCTCAAGTTAAGGTCCAAAAGCAACGCAATTTTCAAGATAGTACACAGGTCAAAGGGTAAAATGGTAACAGCAACTATATCTCCACCATAATTAATACCTTATTCAGATAAGATAAGGTTCAAAATGAATGAAATACCGGTTAAAGGTTTAAATGGTAATAGGATTCCCACCTGTCCCCGTTGGCTCTCGCCTCGCGCTCCCTGGGCGGGCGGTAGGGCTCGGAGCGCGGCGGGAACTGGTCGCCGCCCTCCTCCCAGCCGCCGCCGCCCGGCATGTCGCGCACCATGATGCGCCCGGAGCCGATGCGGCGGCCGCCTGCAATAGAGACACCGTTGTAATGTACTGCAGACACGCCTATGTGATCTGTGACTACCGATGGGGGCGCCACTTGTGGCTTACGCGTTAGAAGTTCGCATTGATGACGTAACGCCTGGTTAGTTTAATTGGTTAGCGGGGGCCGCGATAGCTCAATGGTAACATATTGGAGACACACCTTCGCGATCTTTTCTTCTTTACCCTAGGGGGCGCCACTTGTGGCTTACGGGTCATGAGATAGAGAAATTACCATTGATGAACTAATCGCTCAGTTAGCTTAATTGGTTAGCTGGCGCGATAGCCCAAGATCTTAGATCCCAGTCACATGTTATTTTGTAATTGGACAAATGGCAATTAGAGCTTAAAGTATACTGCATGAAAAAGGTAAAGAATGTAGACAGCAACATACAATGTCATGTAAATATCTTGAGACATGCATCACCTGTATCTGTCCATTATTTTTATACGTTACTTTAGGCCCTTATTTTAAACACATACAAAACAAAAAGGTTTTGCATGTAGATATGTTTGTTAGGGCCATAGACAAAAATAATACATATTCATTAGAAAACTGAAACTGTCCGGGTTATTTACCATGTTGTTTTGTTTTAATGAGCTCCCGATATTTCGAAGGGCGTCAGTTCACCCGTGATCATGGCGCTTGCAACAGTGACGAAATATCGGGAGCTCATTAAAACAAAACAACATGGTAAATATCCCGGACACTTTCAGTTTTCTAATGTGTGTAACCATGACAGTTTAAAATAATACATATTCATATTGGATTAATGATCATTGGAAACTAGATTATAATCTCTAGTTTTTCATATTATAGCATTATCGTCATGTAACAGCGCGTGTTATTGCAGCAGTGACAGCATGCTGTGCTGTAAGCGCTCCTGCAAACGAAGCCGCCGCCGTGTCGCTCCCGGCCCTTCTCTCCATCTACACATAACATACGTGGCGGCGAGCGGCGGCATCATGTGCGCTAAGCCGAAAGGGGGGCGTAGCTCACCCGAGTCGTGTAGTAATATCTAGAGATGCCACGAATATTCGGCTACTATTCGGTATTCGGCCACTTTTTTTGGTCTCGAATATCAAAAAAATACCAAAAGGTGGACAAAAAAGTCACATCATAGTACTCTAGACTTGTAGTTATTACCAAATTACAATATTTTACAGTAAAATTAATAAGCGGTAAGTTGTGATGGATAAAAAAACAAGCTTTTCAGCATTTGAAGGTAGCAAACGATTACGCTTTTCATCGTAAATGATACCAGCTTCAGAAAACGACCTCTCACTATACACGCTACTCCCGGGAGGAGAAAGATATACTTAAGACCGGTCGCGACACGATTTTGTGTTCGTCAAGCATATACTTAGTGCCGAATGTTCGGCGGCCGAATATTCGGCGCTTGGGCCGATAGCGTTGCCGAACATTCGGTATTCGGCTAAATCACTATTCGTGGCAACTCTAGTAATATCAGTGTAAGCGTGTGTCGCACTCACCCTGGTCGGTCTTGGCGGGCGGCGGGTGCGCGATGGCGGGCGCGGCGGCGCTGAGCGGCGAGTCGGGGCGCGTGCGCGCGAGGTGCGGCGGCGGCGCGGGCGCGGCGTGCGCGGCGGGCGCGCCGCAGCCGGACGTGAACGAGCGCCGCTGCGGCGACAGCACGATGCCGCCGCCCGGCGAGCCCTCCTTGCGCACGCGCTCGCGCGGGTCCGCCGAGCGGCGCTCGCGCTCGCGCCCGTACACGCCCTGCGTACGAGGTAAGAGCTTTAGTTCAACATTCTAAAAGGGTTCAATTTTATTTTTTTATTTTTTATAATAGGCTTACAAGATGACCTCACTCCACCTGATACGAAGCGATAGTGTGATTCACATAATGAGGTCGACAAGTACAATATACCATATTAGGCCTGTCGCACTTCATCTGAA
This sequence comes from Maruca vitrata, assembly GCA_039566165.1. Lineage (NCBI taxonomy): Eukaryota > Metazoa > Arthropoda > Insecta > Lepidoptera > Crambidae > Maruca > Maruca vitrata. The sequence goes on along the minus strand of CM076933.1, from coordinate 10,533,660 downwards.
GGCCTGCTTAAATGCCATTTCACGCCCTGCCAGAAAGAACCCGGGATCATAGAGAACACATATTCATATAGGCTGTTACCACAGCAGAGATGACAGCATACACAGGTTAGCGCAGGCACTGACAGACAGGCCGACAGCCAGCTACCGACACAGCTAGCAGGCGACATCTATCGCTGTAGCCGCCTACGAGTCTACACCACATCGACGGCATTACGATGTTGTCGATACTCGTGTGTTAAACCGAAAAAGAAAACAATTAAATATTGTAGTCGTAAAATAATCACCTTGTGGTTCTCAACAGGCGCATCTCCTCTCCCTCCCTTGTCCTCCTCGTTGGGCGAGTCGGACCGTCTCTTCAGTACACTGCAAAGAAAATGAATAATTTAGGTACCTATAGAAAAAATAACTAGCGATTTGGAAATAGACCATACGCACAACAACGTATATTTCGTGTCTTGTAGGTTATCCATCACGCGTATAAATAATGTTTTATTTATTTGTGGCACACGCAATCGACCATCGGATATTTGGCGAAAACGCATTCGGGTAAATACACGTATTTTCCGGTTTTGATAATTACATTAAGGAGGTTTTATTTCATTTTACTATACTACATTAGTTTGTAATACCGACTGCTTAAAACCTGAACTCCTGAACTGGCTATATTGCTTTTTACAAAGTATGGCAACCAGGTGAAGAGGCTAGCTACCTTATCCCCGATCCTCGCCTACAGTACAAACGCCTGTACGTACACTTGGTAATTCGAACTTCCTTTTGGAGCGCTGGCTACTCACAGCACCACTAGTCTCCTAGCACTTGGTGACCGCGTATTTAGGACACACTAGGCATTACGTTGGTAACCTCTTTGGACTTCCCTGAACTCGATCGGTGACTTGGTGGGTGAGGGTTTTGCAGTGTTGAGACATATCTCAACACTGCAAAACCCTCTACTCTATCTATCCCGGAACCGTGTTGGATTTGTATAGTTGGTAAGAATCTGGTGCGAGTAGCCGAGAATAGTACTAGAGTAGAAAAAAAAGCCCGTTCTCGTGCGGCTATAACTGAGGATTAGGCTTGCTGACGTGCCCGAGTTGCGGACGCACGTTTAAAGTTTTTTGGCTTTGTTAGCCACTGAAGAGTGCACCAAAGGGCCAACCAACCAAACCTATAATTATATATTTGTATGTATATTTATTTTTCATTATTCGTTATTATTTGATAAGAAGTCCCAGTAGCCGAAAACGGTTAAGAGTCGTCATCATCCAAAGTACATATAATCGACGAGCATGCATGAAGAGATTCATGGATGTGAAAGAAGCGAAAGTGGTGTGCCAGGATCGTCGTAGCACATGGCAGGAAGCGATCTCTGCCTACCTCTCTGGGAAAAAGGCGGGATATTTTGTATGTATGTATGTAATGTATGTATCATCAGCAGTGTTACTCACAGCGCAAGCGCCTCGCAGCCGGCGAACGCGTTCTCGAGGCCGATCTTGACGAGCGGCGAGTTGCGCAGGCGCATCAGCTCGTCGCGCGTGTACGTGAGCGGCCGCCGCGCCGGGCCCACCGCCAGCACCGCCGGGTCCCCGCCGGCGGTGCCGCCCGCCGTAGGGCCCCCGCCCTCCTCGTCCCCTGGGGAAATAAAAAAAAAGGACCAATTTAAACATGGGATTTTTGACTTTCGCGTTCCATTATGTCGAGCAGTAAGTAGCTATGTATTTGCTACCGGGTGTAAACTCATAATATATGCGTTGACACCGTGTACACTTTCTAAGGTTGTGTAGTCTACCAATCCGCACTTGGCTGGCGTGGTTGACAAGGCCAGATGGCTCCAGTTTAGGGTAAGCTCGCCCTAGGATGGGCGGACTCCCTGCCTGATTGATGGGCAGGCGACATAGCCACATAGCCAAGGTAGGTCTCTGGAAGAGACTGACGTAGGACCGAAAAGCATGGCAGTGGCAAATGCCACGTAAAGATAGAGGTCTGGGGTTCAAATCCCAGATAGATCTACATTTGTAGTGTTCTGTACAAAAATGGAGACCCGAAGTTTGGCAATTAGCACATTAAGGCGGTCCTGCGCCTGATCTTTCATTGGCCAAACATGTGATTCAGGTCAGATTGGTGTCTCTCCTATGAATGACGAAATAGAGAGTGCACCTGAATTTGCGCAAACTTTGATATACAAATCATAAATATAACTCCTTTGGTAGTCTTGCTAGAGTGAAAACAAAAGATTCCCATCTAAATCTACCGATCACACGATTACTACACAATTACACGTAAAACACAATAGTAAGCATAGGTTGGGCGACGGACTCAAGGGGTTAATGACCGGTCGCGTCAGCTGATGGACTCACTCAATTCGCGCGAGCCTAGCAAACTAGTTTCAATAGATTTTTTTGTGCACAGTTAATTGACCCACGTGGAAAGTTCGCTTGGGAGACATATTTCTAAACCAGAGCGACGTTTGACGCGAGTTGTAGGTATTTTAAATGTCGAGTACTGTTGGTTAAGCGACATGGTCGGTCTTTGACCGACATAGTGAAAACGATAAAAGCTTCCGCCTTGAGCAGACCACAGAAGACGACAACATTCAGTCTTCAACTTCTAATAATTCCACCTTATCGGTCTACTATACCATCAGTTTCTTCCTATGCAAGATTACATCTGTCACTACTATAGAAACTGGTAGAAACTAACCTATTTAAATTTTATGAAACTAGAAAACTGTAACTGTTCTGATCACCCGTGGTCATGATCGCGCCATGATCACGGGTGAACTGTCAGTTCACCCGTGATCATGGCGCTTGCAACAGTGCCGAAATATCGGGAGCTCATTAAAACAAAACAACATGGTAAATATCCCGAACAGTTACAGTTTTCTAATGTGTGTAACCATGACAGTTTAAAAAAAAATTTATGAAACTATCAACTTAGATAATTTTAATCATTCTAACATCCTTATAATGCAACAATAGTTCAAATATGACTAACCTAAGTAGATCAGTTTAGTCCCTGACCTTTCCTTATCCCCGGGATTTGCTAAACGCATAAAACTACCCAGATGCACATGAAGTGCCTGTAAATAGTTTGTACAATGTAACCGTAGTAAACACATTCCCTCGCCGCACGGAATCGCGACAAAGACAAAAATAAACAGCCCAGTAAACATAACAGAGAGAATGACAGTAAGGTGTCTATGGTGCCTAGGCCTCGGCCTCGCCGCGTCTGGAACAAAATTGTGACTTAAATGTGGAAAAATACACATTCCCTATTTGTGTCATCAATATTGAAAGTTGCCAAACAACCCAGAGGAGACAAATAAGTTAAAACATGTAAACATGTGCAAAGTAAGACTAAATCGGATTTTGAGAGACTTCATCACAATAGATCTTTTGAAACATTTTCTCCTGAACGCAAGTATTCTCAAGTACCTATTCGATGATGTTTTTGACCAGAACCTTCTCAAGATTCATCCATTCGTCTGTTCTCGCTATGAAGCAAACAAATTACGAAGTATCAATTTGAATTATTTTTAAGGTTTCCCGTTTTGCTTCTCTACACTGTGGCTTATGCAAGTACACCCAAGGTCGCGGGTCGGCCGGCGTACTTTTACCACAGATAACATAACTATACAGATACCCCATCCCATACATTAAAACGTAGACATCATAACTCGGGCATCTCACGCGCCATGTCTGTTTTCCGTCTTGCACACCAGACGTCGCTAGCGAGAGCGAGCCATTCCCATCCAGTGTAAAAGCATGTCGAAAAAGCACACCAAAAGATGTCGCTGTAAAGGCTCCCCAAACAGCTTTACTATTTTTTATAGGGTCGCGGAACGACATAACGCGCGCGCGAGTAACCGAACCTCAACAAGAGCAGGGTTGCCTCCTTTAAGGAAAACGTCTCGCGCGCAAAATTCAAAGGACTGACTACTGCGACATAGTGCGAAAGTGTACCAAAACAATATGTTCGTGAAGTTGATATTGCTTCGAAGCTGCGTGTCACTTGTACAAAAGGAGTTGTGAGGGCCTTTTTCGATAGAACAATGATTGTTAGGTACATTGTTTATTAGAACATTTTAATCAATTATTATTATTTTTAATTATTGTATTGAAACAGCTAAGTTAATTATTAAATTAATAAATATTGTTATGTAAATTATTACATAACAATAATAATTTACTAATTTACATAACAATATTTATTAATTCAATATTGATGAGTCATTATTATTGTCGTTTTAATTTAATAAAAACGTCAATAAAAAAATAGCAGAGAGCGTGCACTTAATATTTTAATCTGTGTAGCAGCGCCGTGTGCGCGCGGCAGCCCTCTTGAGTTTTAAAGCAAGCGCGGCCCGGTCGTCGATAGGCTATCATCGCGCGCAAGTACATCGTGCCGCGCGAGAGGCGGACGTTGTACTTGCGCGCGGACTTTAGGCTTTGTTAAAATGTATTTAAAATAAAGTTGTTATTTTATGATGCGTAGTGAACCATTGATTTAAATAAAATTGTAATGGTGATTTATGACAATGCAGCAATAGGGTATTTGACAGTGGTTGTTATCCTTCCCATTTGTATAATAATCAGTAAGATTTAAAAGCAAATCAATATTATTAATGAAATGGAAACTTAAATATTTGGCGAAATGTGACAGCAAAAGACATTTAAAGTTGGGTGGGCAAGTCCATTTCAAAATTGCGAAAATCATTTAAAATTTCGTTGTCATCTTATAAATAACAGAATTAGTAACACTTTCATTATGCAAACATATCCATAAACGCAACTTTTGATGAACCTTCCGAACAAACTTCCTAGGCGCTGCATCTGCATACAAAGAACTTGCGTGTGACGTCACACGCCAGGGGCGGTTTGTATGGAGCGTTTTTGAGCTCGCCCAAATAATGTGCAATTAAAATTGTAATATCTCGTCGAGCTATTGAGATATCAAAGTGATACTTTCAACAGTGTCTTTGTGTTCAAGTGGTCCATCGAACTATATCAAAATAAAAAAATAGTCAAATACCCTATTCTAGAATGTACTTAAAACGAGAAGATACTTAAAATTTCACGATAGAAGAAATTCGAGTTATTGTGTTAAATAATATCTATGTCGCAGTCGGATTGTATAATCCGCCGTATTACATCACGGCTAGCCGTTATCAAAAACAGGGCCGTTATGTATTACGGCGGATCAACGATTAGCCGGATTGAATACGGCTGAATGAAATTCCGCCGGGATGTGTTCGGCGCTAAACGTTATTTAATGCGGCTAGCCGTAATGTCAAAGAGCGGGTCGTCAACCGCCTCTTTGACAGTTTTTAGTTCCCATGTTTATCGCTCGCGGCGCTGCCTGTCATAATAACAACAATGGCCTCGAATACAGAAAGTATTTCACAAAAATGTGATTTTAAGTGGTTTTAAAGAAATAAACGTGACAAAAACGAGTGTAAATAGTGACTTAAAGAATAAATTTGACGTGCAATTGAACTGTTTCTATTCGTCTCAATGTCTCATGGACAAAAGAATGAGTTGTAGAGGTTATATTGCATATCAAAACTGCTAAAGTGGCTATGGATTCTGGTATTCGGCGGAATCCTACACAGTATTATTGGTGCAAAAAATATGACCTCATGAATGTTGCTGGTGAAGATTATCTGATCTTGAAAAATAATCCTATGGACGGTAATGCTATACCCATGGAATGGAATTCGCGTTATACCCATGGAGCAATATTTCGATACTCTGATGGAAATTCATAAGGAAATTGGCCACGGCGGGCGAGACAAAATGCTGTATACCGTAAAAAACAAACTTTAGATTCAAAAAAAGGCTATTGAAATATTTGTCTTCCTATGCCCAACTGCGAATTTTCTAATTCTTAATTTCAATAAAAAATCTTTAGTTTTTATATTAGGTATTATACTTTCGCACCTACGCAACACAAAGTACAAACCTATTATACATACCGAGTAGGTACATAACCTTTATTTTTCTCATTAAAATTGATTTTCAATTAAACCCTGTTTTATTTTGTTATCACATGACGTGTTCACCCTACAATATTGAATAAAGTGCAATACGACTGAACTTGAGTCGCAAAAAATGTAGAACGTATAGTAATGACAATCCGGCTAATCGTCGTTCCGCCGTAATACATAACGGCCCTGTTTTTGATAACGACTAGCCGTAATGTAATACGGCGGATTATACAATACGACTGCGACATCTATATCATGTAAAAATTATAATATAATATTTCTTCTCTGGATGGCTGATTGGCTCGATGGCGTATTGGATAGTGCCCCTGTCCCATGCGTCAAGGTCGTGGGACTCGTGGGTTCGATTCCCACTCGGGTCAAATATTTGTTTAATCGAACATCGTTGTTTGCGCCGTGTTTGGTGTGCTATTTATATACGTATTTTAAAGGTTATTTGTGATTTGTGATACGACTACTTACCACGGAATGAACACAATGAAAGTGATGTTGTATGATATTTATTTTATTTGAAGTATATATTTTTTGAGCAAAAACTCGAAAAATATTTAAAAAAGATTGTTATGCCCAATTATTAATAGTCGAATATTTTTATTAATTTTGTTGTTTTAGTGCTATTCAAAGCTCTAATGTAAATTTAAACATCTAATTTCTATTTATTTATCTATTTAAACGAGGACCCTGTTCAGGCGGGGTCAAGAATGCGATTTTGTTCCAATTTTTAAACTAAAAGATAGTTGAATAGTTTTGTTGCGTTAGGGAATATTAATTCCTACAATGCGGAGAAATGTTACAAAATATTAATCTAAGGGAGAGTTAATCATTCTTGTAGTTGATAGTCAAGTAACTCTTCTTTTCTATATTTTCTTGTTTAAACAAAATAAATTAAATAATCTAGAATTATAATTTATTAAATATTAAATATACGCGAACAACGCCATCTAGTTGATGACTGACTGTGGTCATTTTTTGAACTAGATGGCGTTCTACCAAATTAGCACTCGCGAAAACTACAATTTTTATTGAAAATTTAAATTTATGAAAATATTTATCTAAAAGGGTTTTAATTTATTTGATTATGTATTATTATATTTTTAAATACTAGCTTATATATTTTTAATGGTTGGATTTATCGTTTTCTGGGATTTGCATAATCATCATCAACGAATGAATACTCGTGTCGCCATCTGTTGTAGTTTTTGGGAATATCACTTTCAATGTATGGGATGAGACCCCATGCTTTTACCAAGACGCAGTGTACTCGGTAAGTAGCGGAACCATTATCGGATGTCACACAGTACTTAAATGAGCCGGTGGACTTCCAAAAATGATGAAATAATGATGCTTTGCAAAAAAAAATTAACGTAGGTATCGCCTAGTGAGTAAAACTGTAAACTTTTTCATTATTAAACTTTGTTTAGGATTTTTTTAGTCTGCATTGATTATTTTCCAAGACATTTCTGTAGTTACGTTTCTCCCCTCGTTAGCAGTTGGCGTAACATCGCCTTTCGGTGTTAATTGACTCCTTTCCAATAGTGACACTCGACAAACGCTGAAACGCATCGACGCGTATTGCACTCTACAATATGCACTCTTGTGGAATCAATTACTAGCCAAGGTGCCCCCCCTAAGGTTCTTCAACAAAACTCGAATGGATTAACATTTTTATAGGACCGATAATGCCTTACGAGTTGACAAATTAAAAACGGAGGGTTAAAACTCGTTGATGACCCCATGTTAAGCACGTCACAAAAAGAAAATGTAGCCAAACAAGTGGGCAAACGGTTTCAATTTTAATGATCGAGTGGGTCCAACCTATATCGACTTTTCCATCTGAAAATTAATGTGAAACAGTATAATTTATTCACCTTTATATAAAAAGAATAATATAAAAATGAATCGCAAAATGTGTTGGTAAGCGCATAACTCAACAACGCCTGAACCAATTTTGCCAATTCTTTTTAAATGTTCATTGAAGTCCAAGGATGGTTCTTACGACGAGAAAAAAATCGAATAATTGCCGGGAAAACCCTAAAAACAGCCCAGTACAATCGAACTAAAAACACACACCCGCATTCAGAACATCGTTTATTTGGAGTCGGTCGAAAACTTGGACTAACCACCGCCGTATATGGCCGGACACCTGGCCCATACAGACATAATAGTACACATGAGTAGTTACATAAAGGCCATTCATCCGATTATTCCTAGCTACCCCTTTCAATCCACCCCATTGATCTCGCTTAAACAGCTCTTATTAGCAAATTAAGTAACTACAGTCCGTAATAACTAAATTTAAGAGTATAGAGCATTTAAGTGACTACCTAAATTTATATTTTTTTTTCTAAAACGAATTCAGGAATAATAAATAAAACGGTTGGTGTTAAAATATGTTTTAAATTTTCTGCTGTCGATCTTAGTAACGCGCTTACCCAATTCTCTTATTATTGTTTTATATTTTACATCTAGCTTTTGACTATGATTTTGCAATAGTTTATACACCTAATTATTCAGTTTCACTTCAGACGTATTCGGAAAGTTAAGGTAGTTTAATATCGTTTTCCTTATATCGTTATACCGTACCGTATCGTTTAACTTCGGCAGATTGACCGTGAAGAGGTAACAGACAAAAAATACATAAAGAATAAAGAGGATAATTTATGGCAGATTGAGATTGCAGAAATACCAAATCGATTGTTCACTGAAAACAAACACATTGTTAATTAACGAACTCCATCACGTGTGTTATTCTAAAGTCCGCAACAAACAAAACGTAAATCCTTTTTCTCGCTAACCGTACACTGGGACACAGAGGTACGGCGGGCTACGTTCAACTATGACCTTTATTGCCTTGACATAAGCACGCAAGCACGACACCTGTTCGCACGCGGCTGTGCTCGCCCAAAGCACAGGATTGAGGTCAGTATTTCGCACTGCGGAAGCGTTACGGAACTCACGATTGTATAGTTACTCATATAAAGTTCCGTATCGTACCTATCTTTTGGCTCAAATCATATAAAATAATGATAGTGTAAGAAACCGGAAGAAACATTTAGTTCAGCAGTTATTTCTTAAGTACATGAAATATGTAATGGTAAAGGTAGTTGAAAAGATTAAGTTCTCAAAGGCTCAAGTGGATAAAGTCTTATTCGAACAGGTATTTAGAAATTAACAATGAAATGTTCAAAATTGTTTTATAATAGGTAATAAGGTATGCCAAATTTGTTATTCGAGGCCAAATAATGATTAATTTACTTAAAAAGTATGTACGAATTTTGATTTAAATAGCATCACAATAAATCCCTTGCATTTCAAATTATCACTGTAAATGCGGGTGAAACAGTCAAACAGAATTCAACCATAATACTGTGCATTACGAACCGAAAAAACGGAAAGACGTTTCTTTGTCAGAGGCCACAATTGGTCGAAGCTCAAATTACAACAATCTCGCACTGAACAAGTATTTAGTGCCCACATGGACAGATTACGAACCGATTTACTTATAATAAAATAATTTCTCTAAGTGGAAGAATCAAAAAAGCCTTTGAGTAGTGTAAATAATAAATAGATGCCTCCTATCAGAAACGCCTACCCAGATAATATTTTTAAATAGTATGACGTCACTTACGCCACGACACCCTTTTGACCCTCTTGCTGGGCGGGCCGGCGCGCACCCTGGGCGGCAGGTGCGTGGGCACCTTCCTCAGCGCGGTCTGGTACTTCATGAGGAACGTGTGGACGGCGCACTTGATGGGGGACGTCAACTTGTCCAGGGTGGCCCCGACCATGGCCGATGACGTCACGCCCTTGCGCGCCGCGCGCCGCCGGGCCGACCTGCTCCCGGCGCGGCGCCTCCTCCGCCTACTCTTCTTCGTCACCTCCACCGGAGCCGCGACCTCAACCTCTTTGCTAACCATCGTCAAAACTAACAGCGTACGCGGCACTCCAAAATGGCGGATCGACAATTCCAACTACACTTACCCTAACCTTAAAACGTAAATAAAGTATTCCAAACGATAACAATTAATAAAATCTAAGCCGTCAAAGAGACATACGATCAACGTATTAGCAATACTACGCGATTATCGCGACGATAATATGGTGAAGAACAAAATGACCACGGCACATCTGACACTTGTCGCGAACACGTCTCAAAGACTGGCTCTGACCGGGTGGAACTTCGACATCTACCCACATTTTAGCTAATTTTCTCGGCGACACTTTTCAAAAACACCCCCGATTTTATTGTCAATGCAGCTAACTGCGCACAATCTTGGACCTTTAAATGACCGTTTTATTTGTCTTTATGTATGAGGGTGTATCGATAGATAAATTGCATAGAAACCAAACAGAAGATGATGAATGATGATGTATTACATATTTTAAGTCTAAGCGTACTTATTGTATTTATGCACGATTCAGCTATGTAGGTACTCAAGGTTTAAGATTTCAAGGACCACGCCAAATTATTGAAAGGAATAACAGATTATACCTATCATAAATTGGCGTAGTTAGTAGTTGACTTTACGATTGATAGTTCATTGTGATATCAATTTACGTTATAAAAATATAAATATATATGTTGTATTCAAATTAATTTATCAGATCAAAACATGAAAATGCCTACAAAAGAAAGAAGACAATAAATAATTTAAAATTTATAACAAGTACTTTAATATCACAGGAATGACTTTAAACAGGAAATTAACTATTATAAAGTATTAAATAAACTGAATCAATGGGAACGAGTAGTTATATACTCAGATTATCTCACAATCAAATAATAATTTATTTTTGTAATATTGAGGGGACATTCAGTATTTTCAAGCTAGTTGAAGTCCATTATTTTGGGCAAATTATAAGTGGCACATAAGAAAATATAACAAAATTTGCAGTAAATATCTTTCCCTGGCTTATCAGATAATGTCTAATTAAATCCACTTGTTAAAGATTTTAGTGTTTGTTTGCGATGCATTCTTTGATAGATTTGTAAACACTGAATAGAAGACACAAACGACCCACTCAGATAATGCAACAAATTTGCAGGGCATAATGTGCAACTCGCGAGGGGAGCGCTCACCCTTGACCTTCAATCCCTCGTCGACCGACCCCTTTTGCCGAACGGACGACCCTCGCCAGCAGATCACTTTGTTTACGTAACACATTAAATAGCCAAATTATTTTTAATTCTTTTTGCACAAAATCCGCAGCTCTTAATGAATTGATAAGGAAAGAAAACTTTAATTGTAATCAGAAGAGTTGATTGTGGCTTTCATAAATAAATAACATAATATCATGAGATATATTCTTTCCTAAGGATCCATGTCAGTTTTGGTCCTATTCCTGTAAATCTACACTAATATTAGGTATAAAGAGGAAAGATTTGTACCGATTTTTGTATGTTTATATGTTTGTAATGAATAGGCTAAAAGAAGGTACTGGGCCGATTAAAAAAATTCATTCACCAATAGAATGCTACATTCTTCCAATTTGTGAAAGTGAAGAAAAATGAGTCTTAAAATTTCTTTTTTGGTCGAATGTGCTGTCGAAACTATTAGCAAAAATAATGCACAACAATATTGAAGAACATCATAATGTCTACAAAAAACAACAAATTGTGAAACATTAATGAAAATGCTAACCAAATTCAAACCATGCTATTTATGTGTTTATATGAATCCTTATCCAAATAAATTATTTTATGGGCAAGACCATTTAACTAATCATAAAATCAAATTGACCATTTAACTAATTATAAAATGGTTTTTAAATTATTTAAATTGGACTTTCCATTCAAAAGATATTACGAATGAGGAAAAGTGTTTTATATCCAAATTTCCAAAAATAAATAATTGTCTACCCTGTGCGAAGCCGGGACGGGCTGCTAGTATTTTAAATAGAGGGAGTTTGTGTCAGTCTATTTTTATTATTGCTTACATACATCAGAAAAACACGAAGGCATAATTAATAAACATATTGCGTTGTATATACTTTTCTATCATCACATGCACTGCATCTCCCTAAGCACATAAAATCAGTGGAGTGGGTAAGCTATTGTAATAGATAAACCTAAATATATAACAAAAGAGGTCAACTTTCTAATAAATTCTAACAGAAGGAGAATTACATAACACATGAATTTAGTGGTAGAACCACTTATATATTTTATAAATATATAGTATGGAATTAATAATGTGATTATTGTTATTTTGGGCAAGAACACGACATCAGCGAAAAAGGCTTGTAGTGCAAAAAACAAAAGTCCATTTGTGGTTAGGTCACATTAGGCATATTACATATTATATTGGTAAGGATTGGTTCTAAAAGCTGTAGAAGTATACCATCTGTCATAATTATTTATTATGTTACATATTCTTATCAAAAGCCATTATTACTTTGAAATCTATACTTATCTAAGATAAGTATCAATCACACACAAAATAGGCACTTTTGATTCTGGACTCCTAGTAATTTTAGCAATATGGAATATGCAATATATTTTGGTAATTTATAGAGTTCCATAAACAAAGGGTAAAAATGGGACCCTATTACTAAGACTGCTGTCCACCAGGCTGTCTGAATCACAAGAATAATGATAGACAATTGAAATTTTCCTCTTGAGTATTTCAACTGGCCCGGTGGAACAGTGGACCCTGGCTGGCGGTTAGATTCCCACTCAGGACAAATATTTGAGTGGTGAACATCGGCATTTGTTCCATGTCTAGGTGTAATTATGTACTTTTGTATGTATTTATTTACAAATACCTACCTACCTATGTTTGTATTTCAGTCTTTGATATCCATAGTATAAGCTCTGCTTAGTCAGAAGACCATGTGTGGAAATGTCCTAAATATTTATTTTTTTATCATTTATTTATTTTATTTTATCATTATAGTGGCAAAAGAAATACTTCATCAGTATTTCAGCAGTCTAGCCTGGTAGACTGACAGTGACAAACACTGTAGAGTGACAAATAGTGAAGTCTCGATAATACAGTCTGGTTTTTAACTTTTGTGTACAGAACCCTAAAATGCATGCAATTGCATTACCGACACAAAATAATTTGCTAATCAGTTCATGAGTATATAACTATACAACTTAATGAAACATTGGTCAACAATTTATTTTAGTTTGTGAACTAGATAGATACAATTTTTTTTTAATTTTGTCATTGTTTGACAATAGGGCATTTGACTGTGGTTGTTATGCTTGCCAATTTTATGATAAGCTTAAATCTTACTGATTTAAGTAAATCAATATTATTAATGAAATCAAAACTTATTTTTTTGCCGAAATGACATCAAAGACATCAAAAGACATTTAAAGTTGGGTGGGCAAGTCCATTTCAAAACTGCGAAAATCGTATAAATAACAGAATTAGTAACATCTTTCATTATGAAAACATATCCATAAACACAACTTTTGATGAACCTGCCGAACAAACTACCTTGGTGCTGCATACAAAAAACTAGTGTGTGACGTCAGACGCCAGTGGATGTTTGTATAGATCTTTTTGAGCCTGCCCGAATAATGTCCAATTAAAATTGTAATATTTCATCGAGTGATCGAGATATCAAAGTGATGATTTCAACAGTGTCTTTGTGTTCAAGTAGTCCATTCAACTATATCAAAATAAAAAAATTGTCAAATACCCTATTATTAGCTAATGTCCTGAACTAAACTAAATGTTTCCCAGTTCACATTTTTTGTGACAATGTTAGTACTAATTATGCACATTACCAAGTTCTAAATATTGTGTATAAAAAATGTTGATCAAATGCAAGTCACTGTCAATAGTCCAATAAGAACCAACATTGTTTGTTGTCGTCTCATTAGCACAGGGCCAACACAATGTGGATCATGGTGGTAGCCGGTAAAGCCACCAAACTACTTCTAGGCTGATACTGTTTATGTTAAAAGGTTACTTCTTTAACAGCCAGACCCACCATAGTAGCAAATTTTAAAAATAAAGCAACCGCCATAAAATATTACAAGTAAAACTAATCAAAATAATTTTTTTTAATCAAAATCCTTAATTGCAACCACAAACAATTTAGATTTAAAATATGCAGGTACTTGGAAATATAAAAATGAAATATTAGAATTAAGTGAAACCATCTTTTGTTGCCATATTTTTATGTAAAGCATCAATATTTCATAAGATTTTTGGCATTGTTGCACCAATTTTTATGGGATTTCATTGTTCTTTTAGTATACAAAAAGGGCAGGCTAATATAACACCGATAATAAAACTATACCATAATAAAAATATATCAGACAAGGTATGACATGATTACAGTATTTATTATATGAGAATAGTTTAATTACTGAGTGCAAGGCATAAAAGTAGGCCTAAGATGAAATCCAATCAGACACAAACAGACCTTGTCTATGACAAAATAAACACTGCAATCTTGCAGGTCAAACTGACTGCATTGTTAGTGACCTACATATACCAGGCATACAGTCATGACAGCCTGCTGCAACGCAGCAAAGGGATCTAACTGTAAATAATAGAAGCTCATGGATATTTTGTAAACAATCCTCTTCACTGCCACTCTCTAGAAAAATCTATGCTGTACAAAAAATACAAAGAGAAAATGAAGGTAGAATTGATAATGTTACAAAGATCACTTACCGTCGGTTTTAGAGCCATCCTTCAGGCTTTCGTCGTTTGGTTTCTCTTTCAAAAAAGACAATAGGTTCACCACAGCTGACATAGCTCGCAAGTCTCAGATCAAACACTCAATTTTTCAGTCTTCGCTCAATATATTAACTTTGTTAAAATTCTAAAATAACTTTACAATATTTACAAAAGTGTTCAGGAAATTATTCTATCACCTAAAGGTATTGTTTATTATCACAGACTTTTCGTTTTTCAATACGGATAAAAACGTCCACGCATGAAAATACTATCAATATTTACAAGACTCTAGGTATAATATACTTATTTACACATTAAATAACTAGCGGATATTTAACAAATAGGCTCTAGCGGTCACAAGATACTCATAACTAAAAGAATTTATCAGTTTTCGATGCAAAAATATATAAAACGTCCGCCATATGCCTTTTGAAAACGTATAATAGTCGAAGAAATTGAATATACTCTTCGTCTCTGCAAATGTCTAGTATTATACTAGAACACCAATGTTCAACTAAATTTTGCCAGGTTATATCCAGTTGCCATTTCATTTTTTTATTTTAAAACAGCATTCTTTGTGCTATGCGCAAGATAAAAATAGGTTTTACTGCAAATAATTTGGGGATTAAAACCTTATTGTAATTAAAATATAAAAAATGAATAAAAATGTTGCTCTGATGATTTTGTGGTTTTTTAAAGATAGGTTGCTTGTGAAAATTATTTACATATGAAATATTACTAGCCCTTGCATATATTTTATATGCAAGTTACTGTAAGATTTAAGTAACTTTTTATTTCATGAAATATAATATTCGTGAGTATTTACAATAATAATTAATGTTTTTAAAATAAAAGCTTTTACCGTTCTGAAATTGAAAATTTGATTACGAGTAAACGTGTAAGTAGCCGCAACTTACATAACCTCCATTTCAGAACGGAAGTCAAAAATGTCATTAGTTTGCGGCAGTGCGGAGTGATGTGACGAAATTATAATTTTAATAAATTCACCAAAATGTCTATAAAATGGACTGCAAACCGTAGTGAATCGGGTATATTGCGTAAAAGTGAGTTCAAAGAGAAGAAAGAAGAGTTATTCGTGTTCGGCTATTCGTGCAAATTGTTCAGGGACAATGAGAAAGCCCTGCACATTGATCAAGGAAAGCACCTCATACCGTGGATGGGGGATGAAACGTTGAAAATCGACAGGTTCGATCCGTTTTTTACTATAAGACTGCTAACTGTGGCGCTAAAAATCATAAAGGGACTGTCAATAGTCAGACAAATCTAATTTTTTGGAAGAGCTTAAAGATTTTCGCAGAGGATGTTGTTTGAAGCTGCGGCGAGGAACGGCGGCGGCGCGGGGCGCCCGGTGCGGCGTACCGATACGGTGACGACCCTCGGTGGTATGTATGCCCAGGAACGGTACCATTGCGTATGTATGAATGCAATTTGTCTCGGACATGATGCATACTTTGACTGATTTCGTGTGTTTAGGTTGTTCAAACTTACATTACATTCAAATTACAAACATTTTAATACAATAATAGTTTAATTTCCATTTCTTTGTAATTATCAGTTGTGATTTTTAGTCAGATAAGAGTAATCCCTAATTATTATGAAACTTGGGTACCTAAACTGTAAATTTAACCACATACATGTATTTGATTTTTATATTGAGTTATTGGATCTCATCACTAGGCTTTTACTATCTTCTTCTTAGGCTGATAACTAAGATATTGTACAATGGTTAAAATGCTTAAAAATTTGATGTGCAAACATAGGCACGTTACTGAGGCTGGAATTGTTTTGAACAGGTATGACGCAAGAGGTGCCCTGCATGACCTGTCGACACTGGAGGCTCCGCCTGGGGGGTATGACTGGCGTGTGGAGCTCACACGCATGGAGCAGGATGTGGAACAGCTCTGTGATGAAGAGAGGTACCGAGCCCTGCACACTGATGAAGATGAAGAGGAAATGTACAAAGGTAGTTTTATGTTTCTGGTACATACAGGCATGGCAGGTGCTCACATTTGTGCATTATAATATGTCTTGGTTAATTCCATAAGGTCATTAAAACTTGGCATTTGTGTTTGTATAGCTTGAAAATTATGGTAATGTTAATGATGGTAGAAGGACTAATTTCCGCACCTTGATGTTGATTGATATACTGCTATCTTGTAGTGGGAATCACTTGAACCAGCTCATTTAGGAAGGGCAGCAGCTTGTTAATACTGCGGGCAGCCTGTACCTGATGTAACCACCGTTAATTTTTTGCAGAAGAAGAGCTGAAGAGACTGCATGCAGCGGGCTACGGCCAGGTGGGGTTCAACTACGACGCGCCGCAGGAACCGGAGCAGGCCTCGCAGCCGACTGAAGTCGACGAGCCATTTGAACCAACAGAGTCATTCAAAGCTTTACTGCCATCTGATATTTTACTGGTATGTAGGCTTTATTTAATAAGAGAATACTCTACTCTCACTCTCGTAATCTCAGATCACAGTACTATCCATTTTACTCTTCTTAGCACTAAGAAGGGATCACAAGTGTGTTTATATAATTTTTAGTAGGTATATTAACTCACAGGGGAGAGGTTCGAATCCAGGGGTCAGGCAAAATTGTGTGTGCACCCTCTAAAGAAATTACTTAGGCTGTAGTAGTCAGCAAGTTGGTGGTTGCATGTCGGTGCCTCGGAAAGCACATTCAGCTGGTGGTCCTGTGCCCGATCTCTCATCGATCATATCATATCAGATTGCTATCTCACGGAACTATCAAAGTATTAGGGGTGAGAGCCATCCGCTCCCCTGCAAGCCCAGTGATGATGACAAGGCTCCTCCAAGCCATCATCGTTAGTCAGATAGGAAAAAACAAAAAAAAAAACGATCAAAGTAAGGGAACAGAGATTGCACTTGTGCAATATCCTGCGCACTTGGCTGGTTTCAACTGAATCGGTTGAACTCCTCATTGTGTATTAGAAACATTTCTTCACCATTCTTGACTAACCATAACCATTTATTTTATAGCCAGAGGGCATCAAACAAAACGTCATAATAGAGAAGACAGCCAAGTTCATAGCCGCCCAAGGGGTTCAGATGGAGATCCTGATCAAGGCGAAGCAAGGGGACAACCCCCAGTTCCAATTCCTCAACAAAGACAGCCCACTGAACCCATACTACAGCGCTCTGATCACACTCATTAAGGCTGATAAGTGGCCGGAGAAGGAGCCTGAAGTTGTTGAAGGTAGGAAATATAAGTAAATATGTATACGGCTAATTTTGTGACAGCAAATCAATTATATTGGTTGCGAGAGTACTTGATTGTTTTTTAGCATGACCACTCCCATCTATATATAAACATAATGTATTTATTTGATTTATTTGTTATAGAAAAGCCACCAGAAACTGAAGAGTATTTGCATCCAAGTTTAGCGTCTACCATTATTGAATTGGTGAGTTGTAAAATTATTGTTTTATCAAATAATTATTAACTGAAATTCTATTAGAAACTTGTTCATATGCTCTTTAGCATAGTTGCTAAAACGATACTCGTTTCCACCAGGCGCCGTCGATCCCCAGCATTCAGTACCGAGCGTCGGCGGACTGCGACTACCGGATGCTGGTGTGCAAGATGCGCGGCGAGCCCACCCTGGACGAGGCCTGCGCCCCCGAGCTCGCGCCCGGCGAGGAGCCCCCGCCCGGCACCGGCCCGCTGCCCCCGCGCCCCGCCGCCATCGCGCGCGCGCCCGTCATGTACGACCGGCGCCCGCGCACGCCCAGTGAGTGACGTCACACCATCACGGGGGCAATAGACGTCCGTTCCAGGACGTAGGCTTCTGTTTATGATCTCCATGACGACATATCTACCCAGTGGCGTAACTATACCCGTTGAAGTCCGTGGCAAAATTCATCAGATGGGGCCCCGTGCACACCACATAATTTTTTTTATCTTAATGTGTATGTGTGTTGACAGTTGAGATTCTGCTATAACCGGGGGCCCCTTTCGGCTGGGGCCCCCTAGCGGGTCCCGTGGCATTTTGCCGACTTGCCACCCTGTAGTTACGCCACTGTATCTTTATTATTATTATTATTTATTATTAGCCTTTTTAGCCGGACATCTAGTTTTTGGTTCCTTTGAATTCATACATTTCGGTTTTTTTTTAAATGTTGTATGTCCGTTTGCCAGGTGGCAAAGGCCTCCTCCAATCGTCTCCATTCCCGTCTCACGATTGCCATTCTACCCCATGTTGCTCCAGCGACCCGCTTGATATCGTCGTCCCACCTTCTCTGTGGTCTTCCTCTCTTTCTTTTTCCCTCTCTTGGGTGCCACTGTGTAACTGTCTTACTCCACTTATCTCTCCCTCTAATCATGTGGCCTGCCCATTTCCACTTCTGTCTTTTAATTTTCAGGGTTATGTCTTGGACTTTGGTCTTGTTTCTGATGCTGCTATTTCTTACTTTATCTATTCTTTTGATCCCTATCATACTCCTTTCCATGGCATGCTGGCATATGGATAGTTTATTTGCAATGTTTCTTGTTAGAGCCCATGTTTCGCTTCCATATGTCAACACAGGCAGGATGCATGTGTTAAATAGTTTACCCTTAGTTGAAAGGTGTAGGTTCTTGTCCTTCATTATTTCTTTTACGCCCCAGTATTTTTTCCAGCCATTCGCGATTCTTCTTTCAACTTCTTTGTTTATGTTATCCTCTGGAGATATCAGTTGGCCGAGATATATGTATTCATTGACATAGAGGATTTGTGTCTGTTCCACTAATACAGGATCTTTCTTGCCATTGGTCATGATTTTTGTTTTCTCTGGGTTCAATTTTAGTCCGAACTTTGCGCTTTCAGATGCTAAGTCATTTATCATTTTTCTTAACTCATCGGCTGATTTTGCAAATAACACAATATCATCCGCGAATCGCAAGTGTGTTATTGAGCGGCCATTGATGTTGATTCCTAAGTCTGACGGCACTGTATCTACCCACATCTAATTAACCCATGCGTGTTTGATTTGTGGTCCACCACCTGTCCGGTACTCATTTTGCTATGTGAATATTCACAAATGTAAGAGACATTAACTTTTACAAATCAGGTTGATTTGCACAAGCACTTAATACTCAACATAATTTCAAGAAATAAGCTAATGGATGAACCTCTCGTTTTCAGAGGAAGCCCCGGCTACGCCCCCCGCCCCCGTGGTGCAGTACCAGCAGCCGCCCACGTACTACGCGCCGCCCGCGACTGCGCCCGCGCCGGTCGCGCCGCGCGCCTCCACCGGCCTCAGCCTCATGCGCAACTACAATACTGACGATGACACTGATGACGGTGAGCTACTATCACTACATAGTAAAAGCAAAGTACAACTTCTTCAACTTCAACATAGAAAACTTTCCTTCGTCTTTCTGTACCTAATTATGCTTAAATAACGGATTTTGATGCGGTTTTTTTAATAGATAGAGGGATTTAAGAAGGTCGTATTTATGTATGTAACCTAAGCGAAGCCAGGGCGGGTCACTAGTCACCTATAAAATATGTGCTGACTTAGTTAGGAAGTCTAAACGATTTGACAAATACTCCATGATTACAAAAGGTGATTCCTCAGATCATGTGTCGACGTCCATAGTCCTCAATTTATGATCCACCCAACCGTCAATTAATTTAAGCTGGTAAATGATATCGTACGAGATATCGAAGTAAGTGCCATCTAATAAAATATCATTTAATCTGTAGCTATTTGGAGTTTTGATCGAAAGTCGCCCAGCCTAATAAAAAAGTTTTTTTTTCCTAACTGACTTACGATGATGGCTTGGAGTAGTCTCGTCATCATCACCGGACTTGCTCTCTCTCTCTCAACTCTAACATAAAGTGGATTATGCATGCATGACTTGCGATTTCTGCTAGGCGATATAAGTCAAAGTCAAAGTTTTTATTGCAACTAAGTGTACATTATAGGTCTTACAGTAATATGAACTTAATAACTTAGTTGCCCTTTTCAGGCACTGCAACATGAGAGCATGAGATTAAACTTAACATTAATTATTCTTAAATATAAATCAGTAATACAATTTTTATTTTCTAAGTTTACAAAACATGTCTAGTATTGTAACATATACACCGTGAAATTTTAGTGGTTGTTTTCCCGTGATAGAACGATTTGCCTTTAGTAATACTATCGAATCATGCAAATAATTCCTCGAAAAAAAAATATTTTTTTTTCAAATTTTAAAATAATAATTTTTCAACTCGAAAACGAGAGAAGCTATCTTTCTTTTATAAGATGTGACGTAATCAGGTACTGCTTGCCGCATGAAATCGATGCTTAAAGCTGAAGAAGCTCGACACCCTAAGCCATAAAGCGGTTCGAACGTGCTTTCGAGTTTCGGTTAAACCTTTCGTAAAACCGGCATTTATTGATTTTAACAAAAAATAATTGCACAAATCTATTGTACGACGAAGATAGAATCATTTTACTGCGGGAAAACAACCACTAAAATTTCACGGTGTATATCTATGTATTTAACTACCTTACCTATATATCTTTATTTATTAATGTTTGTTTGTACTGAATAATAACTAATTCTCAACAATTAAACAGAATCCGACGGCAACTCGTCAACAGAAAGCAAAGAGACGATCGCGACACCCCCGGAAGACGTCCAAGCAGTGATAGAGAAAATGGCGGAGTACGTGGCGCGGAACGGGGACGAGTTCGCGGCGATCGTGCGCGCCAAGAGCGACCCGCGGTTCGCGTTCCTGGAGCCGGCGAGCGAGCACCACGCGTACTACGCGCGACTCGTGCAGCGCAAGCGCGCCGCGCCCGCACGGGACGACGCGAGGGCCGCCGGTTAGTAGCTACAGATAGACAGCCTTTTAGTCAAGCCAGTCTATCTAAATATATGTAATTCAAAGGTGACTGACTTATATAGTGATTTATCAACGCACATCCCAAACCACTGGACGGATCCGGCTGAAATTTGGCATGTAGGTTGATGTTAGAACGTAGGCATTCGCGAAGAAAGGATTACCCCAAAGTAAAGCGAGGGCGGATCACTAGTAGTTTATATATTGCGAATGAACTAGTGAATGAATGGAATGAATGAATTGATGAAGTGACAAAAATGGCGGAGTACGTAGCGCGGAACGGAGACGAGTTCGCGGCGATCGTGCGCGCCAAGAGCGACCCGCGGTTCGCGTTCCTGGAGCCGGCGAGCGAGCACCACGCGTACTACGCGCGCCTCGTGCAGCGCAAGCGCGCCGCGCCCGCACGGGACGACGCGAGGGCCGCCGGTGAGTGGATAGAGATAGACAGCCCTTTAGTCGAGCCAGCCTATAGTTTGTAAATTGCGAATGAATGAGTGAACGAATTGATGAAGCATAGGAGGCCGGAGAGTGACTAGAGATAAAAGACAGCCCTTTAGTCAAGCCAGCCTAAAGTTTGTATAATGTGAATGAGTAAATGAATGGAATGAACGAATTGATGAAGTGACAAAATGGCGGAGTACGTATCGTGCGCGCCAAGAGCGACCCGCGGTTCGCGTTCCTGGAGCCGGCGAGCGAGCACCACGCGTACTACGCGCGACTCGTGCAGCGCAAGCGCGCCGCGCCCGCACGGGACGACGCGAGGGCCGCCGGTCAGTGGATAGAGATAGACAGCCCTGAAGTTTGTATGTAGCGAATGAATGAGTGAATGAAGGGTAACGAATTGATGAAGTGAAGGCGGCCGGTGAGTGGCTACAGATAGACAGCCTTTTAGTCAAGCCAGCCTATAGTTTGTAAATTGCGAATGAATGAGTGAATGAATGGAATGAATGAATTGATGAAGTGAAGGCGGCCGGTGAGTGGCTAGAGATAAAAGACAGCTCTTTAGTTGACTAAACTGGCTTGAGCCAACCTATAGTTTGTAAATTGTGAATGAATGAGTGAACGGATTGATGAAGTGACAAAAATGGCTGAGTACGTGGCGCGGAACGGGGACGAGTTCGCGGCGATCGTGCGCGCCAAGAGCGACCCGCGGTTCGCGTTCCTGGAGCCGGCGAGCCAGCACCACGCGTACTACGCGCGCCTCGTGCAGCGCAAGCGCGCCGCGCCCGCACGGGACGACGCGAGGGCCGCCGGTCAGTAGATAGAGATAGACAGCCCTTTAGTCTGGCCAGCCTGAAGTTTGTATGTAGCGAATGAATGAGTGAATGGAATGACCGAATGCTGCTGCGGCAACAACGAGACAAGGCGTGGAGTCTCGCATTGGTATTGAGCTGTGCGGGTCGGAGTTGGCCAGTCCGCCGGACGGAAGGGCCCCCGTTTCTACGGGTCTTCCTGGCCGCCGGGCTGACCCGCTCCGCCCGCACAATACCGCCGCTAAGACTCCACTGGTCCGGTGCTTGCCGCAACAATGGTCCCCCCTGGCTCCGGTTCGTACAGTGCTGATCCCGGAACGCGATCTGACCAAGAGAGGTCAGAGTCACTTGGCGGGTTTTACACAACTGTATGGTGGTAACAGCAACCGGTCGACAAAATGTCTCCCACCTGAATGAGAAAGACAGCCTTTTAGTCAAGCCTGCCTAAAGTTTGTATGTAGCGAATGAATTAGTGAATGGAGTGGACGAATTGATGAAGTGAAGGCGACCGGTGAGTGGCTAGAGATAGACAGCCCTTTAGTCAAGCCAGCCTATAGTTTGTAAATTGCGAATGAATGAGTGAATGAATGGAATGAACGAATTGATGAAGTGAAGGCGACCGGTGAGTGGCTAGAGATAAAAGTCAGCCCTTTAGGTGACTAAACTGGCTTGAGCCAGCCTATAGTTTGTAAATTGCGAATGAATGAAAATGAATGAACGGATTGATGAAGTGACAAAAATGGCTTGAGTACGTCGCGCGGAACGGGGACGACGCGAAGGCCGCCGGTGAGTGGCTAGAGATAGACAGCTCTTTAGTCAAGCTAGACTAAAGTTTGTATACTTAGATGATTGAGTCAATGAATGGAATGAACGAATTGATGAAGTGACAAAAATACTGGAAAGATATGTTTTCGTTATTTTGCAGTCTGTATGCTTACTGAGGTTTGATACACAAAGACCTGATTAATAATATAGGCGTGATGGGAAGTCTCTCCAAATAAATATACAGAAAAAAAATTATAAATACTTTCCCTTTTCCAGCACCCGTGTCATTCTCAATCAAGAAACTGAAAGAGCCAGATCCCATTCTACCAAAACCGGCCCTCCCCTACGAGTCCAGCTCGGAAGACGAATCCGAGAAGGTGGACAAGCCCGAAGAACCCAAAGAACCCCCCAAAACCCCCACCAACCCCATATCAGTTCCCAGCGTCCCCACGGTGTGCGTTTACAAGATCGAGAACGCGGTCACTGAAGTAGCGGCGCTCAAACCAATAGAAACGTATAAACCGATTTCTAAAGCGGTTTTAGAAGCAAAAGACGCGCCTGTAGCAAACAATACACCAGTAAAACCCATTCAACAGCCAGTGAAAACTGTCTCCCCTGTAAAAGAAGTAAAAGATGTAAAAGAAGTTAAAGAATTGCCACCTGAAGAAATTAAACCGCAAGAGAAAGTGAAAGAAAGAGATAGTCCGAAGAGAGACAAGAGGAAACATAAAGAGAGAAAGAAAGAGTACAGATCTAAATCTGAGAGTAGAGAAACAAAGAGACCGGAGAGGAGTGAGGACAGAGAGAAGAGGAGAGACAAGGACGGCGAGAGGGAGAGAAAGAGAACGCGGCCGAGCAAGGAAGAGGTGGAGCCTGAGATTATATCGTTGGTCGATACGACGGATGATCTTATCGATTTGACTGGCGATCAGTCGGATTCCAAATGTAAGTTTTTTCATGTTTGTATTAGAAAATGTGATGTATACAGCAGAATATTCATCATTCAAATATTTGTCCAGATTATACGATTTAATTGATGTATTTACGGTGATGCTCGGTGAAGATAGTTGCTTGCAATGCCAGTTCGCCAGTTCAAATCCCACCACATACAACTTGTTCTTCAAACTTGAAATTCATATGCACGATTATTCGACGCTGTAACTGTGAAAGAAAACATCGTGAGGAAATCTATACACCTACATAGAAATTCTAAGGTTGTGTTGCCGTCCAGGCAAACTTGGCCGGCGTGGTTGACTTGCGGCCTGATCGCCCTAGTTTAGTGTAGGCCCGTGCCCCAGTAATGGGGTCGTTTACGTGACTGGCTCGATGGCACAGTGGTTAGTGACCCAGACTCACTAGCTACGGTTTCAAGTGTAATGAGTTTGATTCCTACCCCGGACAAATATTTGTGTGACGAACATTTCGTGTATGACCGTTGATTCTGATATCTGTAACACAAGCGCTTAAGCTACTTACCACAAGGTTAGATATGTAAATGGGGTCCAAGGTATGTGATGTTTTAAAAAAAATATTTATTTTAGTTACTTGGTCGGCGTGCCACGAAGGCCTGTTCGCCCTAGTTTAGGGGAACGTATATGGGCCGGTGATGATTATTATGAATTGATATATTGAAAGTACACCGTGAAATTTGAGTGGTTGTTTTCCCGTGGCAGAACGATTTGCCTTGAGTAATACTATTGAATCATGCAAATTATTCCTCGAAAAAAAAAATTTTTTTTTTTCGATTTTTCAGAATAATAATTTTCCAACTCGAAAACGAGAGAAGCTATCGTTGTTTTTGAAGATGTGACGTATTCAGGTACTGCTTGCCGCATGAAATCGATGCTTAAAGCTAAAGAAGCTCTACACCCTAAGTCATAAAGCGGTACGAACGTGCTTTCGAGTTACGGTTAAACCTTTCGTAAAACCGGCATTTATTGATTTTACCAAAAAAGAACTGCACACATCTTTTGTACTTCTAAGATAGAATCATTTTACTGCGGGAAAACAACCACTAAAATTTCACGGTGTATAGTATGTCTGTCCATCCCCCTAGCAGGCGAGGTGGAGTCGGAGGCGGATCGCGCGAAGCAGCTGGAGCGTCGACGGCGCGCGGCGGAGTTCCTGCGGCGCGTGGGCGTGGACCCCGCCGCCGCCGCGCTGCCCGCCTCCAGCCTCGCCAGCGCCATGGTACGGGTATAAGCCAACCGACCGGTGTCAGCCATGACGGCCGATCACAATAGGGAATATGCGCACATTTTTTTACATACATACAATCACGCCTTTTTCCCAGAGGGGTAGGCAGAGATCACATCAAGCGATCCACTTTTCACCTCTGTGGGAAACGTGACGTGACGGGTTGTGGACCACGTCGCCGCCATTCTGCCTTGTGCATTGTTTTTACAAGGTCATTGCGTTCCCACGAGTAGCAAGGATATATTATGACGGGGGAAGGAAAAGGGGAGGAAGGATACTATAGCCTCGGATGATTTGGGCACATGGGATTTGAACATTTTTTAAGCTATTGCATAGCTGCTATCGCGGGCCTTGAGCGCCGGGAACGAAGCCAGAAATACCATAACGAAAAAACCTCACGCTCCCCACTCGTCTAACGTCGTTTCAGTTCGGCAATCTTCGACACGGCGTTGTGTGTGTGCGATTAGACGTATTGTACGACTCTACGAAACTCGCACGAATCTAGACGAGCTGATCCGGAATCGGACGATGCACAATATCTTTAGCGCGGCATTCCCCGAGTGCCACACGTCTTTTTTTATTATAGAAATCAATCTTTAATATTGAAGAAAGATATAATTCTATTTTTCAATTTACCATAACGACAAGCGAGATATATAGAGGAAGATCCCAGAGCCGCCAGACATCACTTATTTTCTAATGGACAAAATATATACGATTGAGTAGTGGTGGGGTGTACTATCATCATATGACTAGTTGCTACCTTGACCAGACGGCCAATTTTCAGATATCAACCAATCAAGGTACATAGAAACACTGCTCACCTTACTTAAATTCTGATGGCTGATTTTAACATATATTTCACACAATATCATTAAAAATCAGGTTTTATTACTCCCAGACACATGCGGTCGGCGGTTTTACCTTACAGACGCTTTAAAGCTATGAAAAAAATTTTACTTTTACTTAATTTTACTTATTTTCTGATGCTTGATTTTTATATATGTTATTCAAACAACTATTTTAAAACGTTTTGCAAACGGACAGACCGATTCAAGGGGCCAAACATTCACCAGACCCAACTGTTTTAGACTTTTTTTTTTAAATTGAATTTAGTTAAGTTTTTCTAATAAAATAGTTTGTAAGGTACAATTCTATAATTATTGCGGTCAGGTGAGCACTTTTTAGTTGTTTGAATAACATATATAAAAATCAAGCATCAGAAAATAAGTAAAAGTAAAATTTTTTTCATAGCTTTAAAGCGTCTGTAAGGTAAAACCGCCGACCGCATGTGTCTGGGAGTAATGAATCCTGATTTGTAATGATATTGTGTGAAATATATGTTAAAATCAGCCATCAGAATTTAAGTGAGGTGACCAGTGTTTCTATGTACCTTGATTGGTTGATATCTGAAAAATGGCCGTCTGGTCAAGGTAGCAACTAGTCCTATGATGATAGTACACCCCAACACTACTCAATCGTATATATTTTGTCCATTAGAAAATAAGTGATGTCTGGCAGCTCTGGGATCTTGGACCAATAGCTATTTAAAGTTCCCGGGTTGACAGAGAGATCCGATATGGCAGATGACGTCACAAACCACTACGGCCATACGCGATCCATAAAAAACTCCTTTTTGTAAGAAAGAGATAGAAAATTAAGTTTAATTCTTTAAAAATCCTTCGTTTGTGAACCGATTTTCATTTTTATTTCACATTTTAGTATATTTTAAAGATTTTTTCATAAGTTGTTGAAAAATTCAAGATTGCAGATTTATGCATATTCCTTACTAGCTGTGTCAGCGACTTCGTTCGCGTTTCCCCCGTTTTTTACACATTTTCCATTGTATCTTTGCTCCTATTGGTCGCAGCGTGATGTTATATAGCCTAAAGTCTTCCTAGATAAATGGTCTATACAACGCAAAAAGATTTTTTCAAATCGAGCCGGTAGTTCCTGAGATTAGCGCGTTCAAACAAACAAACAAACAAACAAACAAACAAACTCTTCAGCTTTATAATATTAGTATAGATTGAGATCAGCCGAGTGTGCAGGACATATTATAGTGCACATGAGTGCGAGCAAACACAAGTGCACTCTCTATTCCCTTACTCACATAGTTCGGTAAGACGGCAATCCGACATGACCGTTGAGAGATCGGGCGCAGGACCACCGGCTTAACGTGCTTTCCGAGGCACGGGCGTTCAACCGCCGACTTCATAACTCCGGGCTGAGTAATTTAATTACAGAAAAACTCACACAAATTTTGCCCGGTCTCGGACTTGAACCGGGGACCTCGTGGTCCTTACAGCACTTGCTACCAATAGACCAACGAGGCGGTTAAAATAAAACTAATTTTACGGATTAAACTCGCGTGTATTGGTATTCTAAACATTATTTAGAGATCCGACGTTTCGAGCTCTTTACAGCGCTCATGGTCACCGTCTTAACCGTTTCAAATGTCGGTCGGTTTCAAATTTCAAATGTGTAGTGCTCGCGAAAATAAAAATAAACAATACTAGAGACAGTGGAAGCTTGCGTACCGTGCAGCCTATCAGTACTAGCGAGCCGCTGCCACCGCGAGCGTCCACTGCAGCAGCTTTATAAACGCCAAAGGTTGTTGTCTTTTATTTCACGCGAAAACAACTAAATGGATTATGAAGAAACTTTACAATAATATAGCTTTCATATCAAAATAACACACAACGTTACAATAAATATTGCATACTAGTGTGCCAGCGACTTCGTCCGCGTTTTCCCCCGCTTTTTATACATTTCCTAATATTTCTTCGCTCCTTTTGGTCGCAGCGTGATGTGCCTAAAGCATTCCTCAATAAATGGTCTATCCAACACAAAAAGAATATTTCAATTCGAACCAGAAGCTCCTGCGATTAGCACGTACAAACAAACAAACTCTTCAGCTTTATAACATTAGTATAGATTGTCCAAAATATACCATAATTGACTTAAAAACGAAGACCCAGGCGTAGCTAAAATTGTTCTATATTCATTGAATTTAGAACTTTCTCTAAAAAGCTTTTTAAACGCTCAAGCTCAGTTACTTTTTGGACCGTCAGAATAACCATTATCCATTTATCCGACAACGAATATGTAAATTATTATCTTGTATGATCCAGGTGGACACATTGGAATCTATCAGGAAAAAGAAGGCGGAAGACGAAAAGCGCAGAAGACGAGAAAAGAGAAGACACCGTGAGAAATATGGTAATTTGATAACCCTCTTAAATAATTCATTTCAGACGCTGTTTTTCTCTGTAGTGCACAAAATAAAAAAATCTGTGCCGAAACTTAAACTGACTTAGTATTTGTATTCTTTTACTGTTTTAGAATACGAAGACGGAGCAGAGAAATCACAAAATGCGCATAGAAAAAGCAAACGCAGAAAGCATAAGTGAGTATAACTATTTTCTTTATACTTTGATTGTAGACTATTATAGCTATACATAAATAAATGGCACAATTAAAAATTGCATTTTTTATGAGGCAATATTAATAAATATCGTATTATATTAACTTGGTATTTTAATATTTTCACAGGTCATCTGACGAAAATGAAGAATCAGATTACGATGTGTGAGTATTAATTTATTCACATTATTAACATTTACTTGTCTAAACTATTTACAAATATAGTTTAAATTAGTAGATTTACATTCCAATTTAAATCACTTCAATAATAAATTAGACATATTTACGTAAATATTACATTTCTTGTTGAAAAATGTTGTATTTTTATATTGTAATAATAAATTACACATTTTGATCGACGAAATTGGATGACAATAATAAATTGTTTTTTAAAGTATTCAATTACCACATCCTATTGCTATTCTCAATCATGCTAAACCCAACCTTCCTCCTACCTTCAGTCAGAAGACTTTGAAAAAGAAGAAAAAGAAAGACAAGAAGCAAGCCAAGAGCAAGAAAAAGCGTCGTCGCTCCGTGTCGCCCGGCGCGCCGCTCGAGCCGCTCAGCGTGGACCTGGCGCGCACGCTGCGCGGCCTGCGCCACGCCTCGCCCGAGCCCACGCTGCTGCCCGAGCCCGATAGCATGGGGGTGGAGATGGACTATGATGAGGGCTCCAGGTAAGATACAATATATGTTGGTCCAATCGTCAGTCCAAAAAGATCCCGTGATCACTTCAAAATGATCCCGTGGTCACCCCTAAATGACCCCGTGGTCACCTCAAAATGATCCTTTGGTCACCCAAAAATGACCCCGTGGTCACCTCAAAATGATCCTTTGGTCACCCAAAAATGACCCCGAGGTCACCCCAAAACGATCCTGTGGTCTACCCAAGATGACCCCGTGGTCACCCCAAAATGGTCAAGCTACTCCCCGAAAAGCACGTAACCTAAAGTAGCCTAAAGGTAAGAAGCGTCGCCGCTCAGCGTGGACCTGGCGCGCACGCTGCGCGGCCTGCGCCACGCCTCGCCCGAGCCCACGCTGCTGCCCGAGCCCGACAGCATGGGGGTGGAGATGGACTATGATGAGGGCTCCAGGTTAGTAAGATACAATATATGTTGGTCCAATCGTCAGTCCAAAAAGATCCCGTGGTCACTTCAAAATGATCCCGTGGTCACCCCAAAATGACCCCGTGGTCACCTCAAAATGATCCTTTGGTCACCCAAAAATTACCCCGAGGTCACCCCAAAATGACGCCGTGGTCACCTCAAAATGACCCCTTGGTCACCTCAAAATGACCCCGTGGTCACCTCTAAATGACCCCGTTGTCACCCCAAAACGATCCTGTGGTCTACCCAAGATGACCCCGTGGTCACCCCAAAATGGTCAAGCTACTCCCCGAAAAGCACGTAACCTAAAGTAGCCTAAAGGTAAGAAGCGTCGCCGCTCAGCGTGGACCTGGCGCGCACGCTGCGCGGCCTGCGCCACGCCTCGCCCGAGCCCACGCTGCTGCCCGAGCCCGACAGCATGGGGGTGGAGATGGACTATGATGAGGGCTCCAGGTTAGTAAACCTTATTATATATAACTACAAAATGATCCTAAGGTCGCTCTAAAATGATCCTGTGGTCACCCCAAAATGACGCCGTGGTCACCTCAAAATGACCCCTTGGTCACCTCAAAATGACCCCGTGGTCACCCCAAAATGACCCCGTGGTCACACCAAGATGACCCCGTGGTCAACCTAAAAAGACCCCGTGGTCACCCCAAAATGATCCTGTGGTCACACCAAGATGACCCCGTGGTCACCCCAAAATGGTCAAGCTACTCCCCGAAAAGCACGTAACCTAAAGTAGCCTAAAGGTAAGAAGCGTCGCCGCTCAGCGTGGACCTGGCGCGCACGCTGCGCGGCCTGCGCCACGCCTCGCCCGAGCCCACGCTGCTGCCCGAGCCCGATAGCATGGGGGTGGAGATGGACTATGATGAGGGCTCCAGGTTAGTAAGATACAATATATGTTGGTCCAATCGTCAGTCCAAAAAGATCCCGTGGTCACTTCAAAATGATCCCGTGGTCACCCCAAAATGACCCCGTGGTCACCTCAAAATGATCCTTTGGTCACCCAAAAATGACCCCGAGGTCACCCCAAAATGATCCTGTGGTCACACCAAGATGACCCCGTGGTCAACCTAAAAAGACCCCGTGGTCACCCCAAAACGATCCTGTGGTCTACCCAAGATGACCCCGTGGTCACCCCAAAATGGTCAAGCTACTCCCCGAAAAGCACGTAACCTAAAGTAGCCTAAAGGTAAGAAGCGTCGCCGCTCAGCGTGGACCTGGCGCGCACGCTGCGCGGCCTGCGCCACGCCTCGCCCGAGCCCACGCTGCTGCCCGAGCCCGATAGCATGGGGGTGGAGATGGACTATGATGAGGGCTCCAGGTTAGCAAGATACAATATATGTTGGTCCAATCGTCAGTCCAAAAAGATCCCGTGGTCACTTCAAAATGATCCCGTGGTCACCCCAAAATGACGCCGTGGTCACCTCAAAATGACCCCTTGGTCACCCCAAAATGACCCCGTGGTCACACCAAGATGACCCCGTGGTCACCTCTAAATGACCCCGTGGTCACCCCAAAATGGTCAAGCTACTCCCCGAAAAGCACGTAACCTAAAGTAGCCTAAAGGTAAGAAGCGTCGCCGCTCAGCGTGGACCTGGCGCGCACGCTGCGCGGCCTGCGCCACGCCTCGCCCGAGCCCACGCTGCTGCCCGAGCCCGATAGCATGGGGGTGGAGATGGACTATGATGAGGGCTCCAGGTAAGATACAATATATGTTGGTCCAATCGTCAGTCCAAAAAGATCCCGTGATCACTTCAAAATGATCCCGTGGTCACCCCTAAATGACCCCGTGGTCACCTCAAAATGATCCTTTGGTCACCCAAAAATGACCCCGTGGTCACCTCAAAATGATCCTTTGGTCACCCAAAAATGACCCCGAGGTCACCCCAAAACGATCCTGTGGTCTACCCAAGATGACCCCGTGGTCACCCCAAAATGGTCAAGCTACTCCCCGAAAAGCACGTAACCTAAAGTAGCCTAAAGGTAAGAAGCGTCGCCGCTCAGCGTGGACCTGGCGCGCACGCTGCGCGGCCTGCGCCACGCCTCGCCCGAGCCCACGCTGCTGCCCGAGCCCGACAGCATGGGGGTGGAGATGGACTATGATGAGGGCTCCAGGTTAGTAAGATACAATATATGTTGGTCCAATCGTCAGTCCAAAAAGATCCCGTGGTCACTTCAAAATGATCCCGTGGTCACCCCAAAATGACCCCGTGGTCACCTCAAAATGATCCTTTGGTCACCCAAAAATGACCCCGAGGTCACCTCAAAATGACCCCTTGGTCACCCCAAAATGACCCCGTGGTCACACCAAGATGACCCCGTGGTCACCTCTAAATGACCCCGTGGTCACCCCAAAACGATCCTGTGGTCTACCCAAGATGACCCCGTGGTCACCCCAAAATGGTCAAGCTACTTCCCGAAAAGCACGTAACCTAAAGTAGCCTAAAGGTAAGAAGCGTCGCCGCTCAGCGTGGACCTGGCGCGCACGCTGCGCGGCCTGCGCCACGCCTCGCCCGAGCCCACGCTGCTGCCCGAGCCCGATAGCATGGGGGTGGAGATGGATTATGATGAGGGCTCCAGGTTAGTAAACCTTATTATATATAAATACAAAATGATCCTAAGGTCGCTCTAAAATGTTCCTGTGGTCACCCCAAAATGACGCCGTGGTCACCTCAAAATGACCCCTTGGTCACCCCAAAATGACCCCGTGGTCACACTAAGATGACCCCGTGGTCACCCCAAAATGACCCCGTGGTCAACCTAAAAAGACCCCGTGGTCACCCCAAAATGATCCTGTGGTCACACCAAGATGACCCCGTGGTCACCCCAAAATGGTCAAGCTACCCCGAAAAGCACGTAACCTAAAGTAGCCTAAAGGTAAGAAGCGTCGCCGCTCAGCGTGGACCTGGCGCGCACGCTGCGCGGCCTGCGCCACGCCTCGCCCGAGCCCACGCTGCTGCCCGAGCCCGATAGCATGGGGGTGGAGATGGACTATGATGAGAGCTCCAGGTTAGTAAGATACAATATATGTTGGTCCAATCGTCAGTCCAAAAAGATCCCGTGGTCACTTCAAAATGATCCCGTGGTCACCCCAAAATGACCCCGTGGTCACCTCAAAATGATCCTTTGGTCACCCAAAAATGACCCCGAGGTCACCCCAAAATGATCCTGTGGTCACACCAAGATGACCCCGTGGTCAACCTAAAAAGACCCCGTGGTCACCCCAAAACGATCCTGTGGTCTACCCAAGATGACCCCGTGGTCACCCCAAAATGGTCAAGCTACTCCCCGAAAAGCACGTAACCTAAAGTAGCCTAAAGGTAAGAAGCGTCGCCGCTCAGCGTGGACCTGGCGCGCACGCTGCGCGGCCTGCGCCACGCCTCGCCCGAGCCCACGCTGCTGCCCGAGCCCGATAGCATGGGGGTGGAGATGGACTATGATGAGGGCTCCAGGTTAGCAAGATACAATATATGTTGGTCCAATCGTCAGTCCAAAAAGATCCCGTGGTCACTTCAAAATGATCCCGTGGTCACCCCAAAATGACGCCGTGGTCACCTCAAAATGACCCCTTGGTCACCCCAAAATGACCCCGTGGTCACACCAAGATGACCCCGTGGTCACCTCTAAATGACCCCGTGGTCACCCCAAAATGGTCAAGCTACTCCCCGAAAAGCACGTAACCTAAAGTAGCCTAAAGGTAAGAAGCGTCGCCGCTCAGCGTGGACCTGGCGCGCACGCTGCGCGGCCTGCGCCACGCCTCGCCCGAGCCCACGCTGCTGCCCGAGCCCGATAGCATGGGGGTGGAGATGGACTATGATGAGGGCTCCAGGTTAGTAAGATACAATATATGTTGGTCCAATCGTCAGTCCAAAAAGATGCCGTGGTCACTTCAAAATGATCCCGTGGTCACCCCAAAATGACCCCGTGGTCACCTCAAAATGATCCTTTGGTCACCCAAAAATGACCCCGAGGTCACCTCAAAATGATCCTTTGGTCACCCAAAAATGACCCCGAGGTCACCCCAAAATGACCCCGTGGTCAACATAAAAAGACCCCGTGGTCACCCCAAAATGATACTGTGGTCACACCAAGATGACCCCGTGGTCACCCCAAAATGTTCAAGCTACTCCCCGAAAGGCACGTATCCAAAAGTAGCCTAGAAGTAAGAAGCGTCTTCACCCCAAAATTGGGTGGTCACCCTAAAATGTACCTGTGGTCAAAAAAAGAAATAAAAACGAGTTTTACCTTCCAGGAGGGAGCGGAAGAGGAAGAAGGAGGAGAGGGAGTACAGCGAGGGGGAGTGGTCGAGCGACAGCGAGCAGGACTCGGGATCGTCGCACTCTGCGGTGGATGAATAGCAGGGTAGGTCGAGCCTGTCTGATAATGTATCATACAACATCATATGTATAACCGTAATCTTCTTCTTTCTTCTTCTTCTTATAAATAAAAATGAATTGCTGTTCGTTAGTCTGACTAAAACTCGAGAAAGCCCGGACCGATTTAGGTAATTTTGTTTAGGTAAGTTTTAAAAGGTTCGTCGTAGTCCAGGGAAAGTTTCAATTTTTTTTTTTATAAAAGGCTAACAAGATGACCTCACTTCACCTGATGGTAAGCGATAGTGAGATACAAATATGAGGTCAACAGGCACAATAGATCGTATTGAGCCTGTCGCACTCACCCTGAAGGCCTGCTTAAATGCCGTTTCACGCCCCGCCTGAAGAGCCCGGGATCATAGGAGGGAGGGAAAATATGAGCTCGAAGGGCATTTCATGCCTTAATGGCACGGGGCAGAAATGAGGAGCTAAACCTCTTAGTCCGAGCTAAACCTCTTAGTCTTAGTTCAATGAGAAAATATAGAAAAAGAATCAGTATTGGCGGTATTAAATTCGCCGGGACCACTAGTCTATACTTCTATACTAATATTATAAAGAGGAAAGATTTGTATTTTTGTATTTTTGTATTTTTGTATTTTTGTATGTTTGTAATGAATAAACTCAAAAACTACTGGACCGATTGCAATAATTTTTTCACCATTAGAACGCTGCATTATTCAGAAGTAACATAGGCTATATTATATTTTTTAAAAAATTAGGGATCCTTACTAAAACTCCAATAATGTAACCCAAGGTGTAAAAAATAGACCTGAAAAATTCCTTACGTCGCGTGCGCTGCGAAAATTATTGAAGATAGAACAAAACCATTTACTAAGACTTTGCAGAATTCATCATTATCTACAAAAAGTGTCGCGACAGCATATTATTATGTCTAAATATTATAGTTATGTCACAGCAAGCGGTTTTTTATTCTAAAAATTTCATTTATATGCCGCCGCTTGAAAGGGCTCTTTATTTGTACCTTGGTATTAATCCTTATCAAAATAAATTACTTTATATTCAAGACGGCTTCAATACCTTTTTATAACTTTTTGAATTATTCAATTCGGATATTTAATTCGGAAGATATCACGAGTTTAAAAATGCAAGTATTAGAAAAAAGTCGCGTGGTTTGCCGCCACCGCGCTCAGCTAACCAGCATGCGATGTAGGCTCCATGTAAGCGTCACTGGGGTACGGGGGAGTCAATGTAATCTATCTATACTATAATAAAAACGTAGAGGCAAAAATTCTTGTACTTTTCTTAGAAACGAAAAAAAATTAGTCAGGGATATGTTTTGAGAGTAGTAGAACACATCCTCATACTTAAAAAAAAAATTGTATCTCTGTCTGTTTGTTTGTTTGTTTCGACTGACCTCCTAAACGGCTGAACCAATTTAAATGAAAGTTTACACTAAGGTATTTTAAATTCCGGAAAAATGCATAGGATACTTGAAATCACTGACAGTTGTCTGGTTCCCGTGGGATATTCAAAAAACCTTAATAAATGACTGATCTCTGAAACTATTACACCGATTTAAATAAAATTTTGCATGGTGGTACTATACATCTCCGGTCAAGATCTTAAATACTTTTAGTCACAAAAATTCCTGTAGGATAGTAAAAAATCTAACTTTATTAGATCACGTACAAAAATGGTAAATGTATATCGACCAAAATGAACCTTCTGACTAGGACTATACAGACTACTTTATCGAGCAAAACGCCATAGTAGGGGAGGTCAATAGCTAGATTTGCAGTTACTCGAACGACATGGAATCGGAATAGAAAGGTTACGCTAAATAAGAAAAAAGTTTATTACCCTTTCTTTATAAGTGGGGGGACAGCGTTGAATACAGGAGAGCTACCTGGTAACAATTTGTTTAAAGAAAAAAGTTATTTGACCGTGTCGTGCATGTTAAATAATCCCTAAAAAGTGTTATTGTGACGATTTTGACGACAAAGTTATAATTAATCTTTGTAATTTTTTTTTCTTAACCTGTATCACCTCACTGCTGGGCACATGCTAGGACTTGCCAGTTCTTTGATACATGGACCAGATCTTCATATCACCTTTTCTTGGGTCTTCTTCGGCGAAAATCGTCTCAGGCACGCGATGTGTAACAATTCTGGTCCATCTATTGTTCTTTATCCTCGCACATTTC
The DNA here is from genome assembly GCA_039566165.1 of Maruca vitrata. Taxonomy (NCBI): domain Eukaryota; kingdom Metazoa; phylum Arthropoda; class Insecta; order Lepidoptera; family Crambidae; genus Maruca; species Maruca vitrata. The sequence continues at coordinate 10,496,866 of CM076933.1, read as the reverse complement.
ACATCACATTCCTCGCCCATTGCTACATCAGTTTTGACCAACAACAATACCAGTACGAGAGTGGATGGTAACATATTTATTTTTTCTTTTAACTTAATACCTATGATTTCATAGCTTTTTGAAAAACGTTGAATTTGGACTTCTGATTTTCGGTGGGAGACCAAGATTGTGTGGAAGTTAGGATAGGATATATTTGCGGTTCAGTGATATAAGAAGATCATCCTTCATATACCCATTCATGGACCAGAAGCTTTTCCAGGTTTTGTCTGCTCTACGGATTATTTCTTTGTCCTGCCTGTTTTCGAAGGACTGCCTAGCCCAAGTATATACTCCTCTACATATTGCTTTACCTGCCTGTTGACTGCAATCCTATCATTGGTGCTCTTGATCATGACCTTGGTTTTGGATCTATTCATCATCAGTCTAACCTCAAAGCTTTCTACGCTCAGCTGTTCGAGCATCAACTCAAGTTCTGTAGAGGTATACTTATTTGCGATGAGAAAAAGTCATCTGCAAGGCGAGAGTTTATAGCCATCTATCCCCTACACCAATTACTTTTGTTGTCTAAGAATATCATAGTGACCTGAAAGACTTCTTGGAGCGTGCTACTAGAAAGCTTTGGACTCGGTGATAGGGAGTCACCTTTTTTGTATTTTGAATGTCAGGCGTTCATTGTGCAGTTTGATATCGACTGTGCTTTGTTGTTAAATGATATGGAGAAGTTTTATGTATGTGGGTTCGACGTTTTGCTGAAGAAGAGAAAGCTAATTGGATTGATGTGGGTGATACCGTCAAAGACTTTTGAATAATCCACAAAGGCCAGGTACAAAAGTTTATTAAATTCGCTACATTTCTCCTCTATCTGGTTTTCGGTATGGAGGTGGTCAGTTGTCCAATATTTGCTTGCTGGCTTGCATTGCTGGTTTGTATTTTTCCAATTGATAGGCTGTTCGGTATTATCTGAATGTTTATATAGAGGGATATCGCTATTCTAAGCATATAAAGGGAAATTTATAAACATTCACGTAACAATTTTGGATGTTTTAAAATTATCGTATATACAGATTGTTACAAATATTATCACATAGATCATTAGAAAATTGGGCATGTTCCCCTTGAATATTTGTTACTACAACTATCCTATTTATGATCACGCACCTCCCTCCCTCCCGTATGAAGTGTTCATACTCGGTAGAGGTACATGAAAGGGTGCAAGAAGTCTCCCATATAAAAATCTTACAAGACCGAGTCTGAGTCTGATCAAGACGGCAAAACCTTCGTTGGGCTCCCCAACTATCACGTTTTTAGCTGGCAAGTCATGTCAAATTTTAATGCTGTCACATTTGATATGAATATGAGTGTTTAGTTCTTGGTTAGTTCAAAAGATGTCACTGTGCTCTATAACTTCGATATATTGCTTCAAATACTAAAAGTAATTAATATGTTATATTTTATTAAACTTACGTTTTTACGTTGTTATATCGTTGTTTTATTACGAATAGAATACAATCTTCGAGAAATAAACAAAAAAATAAACAATACGCAAAAGTGGCACATAACAAAGTAGCAAAGCAAATACTGATTCATTCGTCACATGGCGACACACAGCCTTTATAGATACTTTAAGACGTTTTTTGAAGTTATCCTGATATCAAACATCAATTTTATGTACTAACTACGTAGGTACAGTACTTATGCTGTTTGCAACAATTGAAACCTATTTCTGCCAAATAAGTTACTCTCCTCATCAGACTTGGAGCATTGCTTAGACCAAAAAAAAATTATTGAGCAAGTGAATCCTCTTTTAGCTGACCGATTTGTAATGAAAAATTTATCAGCTATTAATCTGCAAAATTTCAGGTTCTTTCCTGGATATTAATCTTATCAATTACTAAGTTTAATGATCTTTTCTGTTCTAATAGTTTTTAGCTTTATTTACTTTAACTGCAATTTCCTACAATCAAAATGCTGGCGAAAGTCACTATTCTACGCAGACGAAGTTGCGGGCACAGCTAGTATGTAATATAATAATATTATAAAGAGGAAAGGTTTTATTTTTTATTTGTTTCGAATAGGCTCCGAAACTACTGCATCGATTTGAAAAAATCTTTCACTGTTGGAAAGCTACACTATCCCTGAGTGTCATAGGCTTTTTTTAGATAAAAAAATAATAGATTTCTCTTACGGGGTTAAAATATATTACATAGAGATAGAGATATCCCCGAAGCGAAGCGAGGGCGGGTCGCTAGTTTTGAATATAGATGGTGTTCATATTTACAAGAAAAACAGCTGAAATGTCTTTTAGTGGATGTATCCGCTTGTGGACTTAGACCACCCCCAGTGATTTCCACAAAGATGATTTCTGAGTATACGTAATAAATTTGAAAACCAAATTGATAATTTAGATTGATAATGGATATCCATTAAAATCCAAAATATCCACCATTATATAATGGTGGATATTTTACTTACGTGAAATCATTCCATACATATATAATAAAATATTAAAATAAAAATTTAGAACCAGATTTAACTTGGCTTGATACGCTGCCACGTGTCTAGATAGACATCACCATAATGATTGACTTAGTATTTTTGCTTTGTTTCAGAATATGTGGTGCAGTTGGATCACCTTTCCATCTGAACCTCGAGTAAAAAGACTTACATGTAATTTAGAGTTTAGTTTCTTATTGCATTTTTGTATAAGTGTATGATATTATGTATGTAAATATCAATATATATAATAGATTTTTGAAGATTATTCCAAAAACGTCTTTTATTTAAATTTTCTTCATACATCCTTTAAATTGCTAATAGACTTAAAGTTTGAAAAATAACTGAAGTGATTAAAAATAACAAAATTAACATTATTATTTCTTTGCAAGAAAATATAAATAAATAAATATAAATATTACACAACATCACATACATTGATCTGATCCCGTGGTAAGTAGCTTAAGGACTTGTGTTACGAAAATCAGGATCAACAGTGGATACACAAATAAACTTAAATATATTTAATAATACACCCAGACACGGAACAAACACCGATGTTCGTCACACAAATATTTGTCCCGAGTGGGAATCGAACCCACGACTCTTGGAACCGTAGGTTATGAACCTGTGTCACTAACCACTGTTCCAGTGGTGCCAAGCCAGTCCAAAAATAAAGTTAAAAATTATGAAAACACTATGATTAGTGGGCGGTGCATGTCGTCCACGATCAATGAGCCCGTGAGTTCGATTCCTGGTCTAAATTTCTCTGATTACAGAAGTTATCACTGTTATGGGCGAAGAGTAGACTGGACTCATTATTAACTTCAGTCATCCTTTTGTTGTAACAATTAATAGTACAGTTCTATTATTCTAGGTTATCTAAACCTAGAATAATAGTACTGTGCTGAATGTACGTGTACTATACGTGTCTAAATAGAGATAGTACATACTAATGTGTAGTGGGTATAATTTGGAACGTCCTAGAGTGATTAGCGTTCAGGGAGCATGTACTTAATGTACTTACATATTATACCTATGCTATTCCTGAAATATACTAAGTGATTTTTAATGCTGCCTAAATCATTTGCTCATGTGCAAAGGCCTGTGATCAACGACTTCATACCCAATAGACACCTAATACAGGACGAGCGTTTTCAGACAACACATTAGATAAATAGATCTTATGTTAAACCACGCCCACTGATGCTTCGTCAGTAACGACCAGATCTGAGACCCGTGAACATCTCTGCGCTCGCTTACAGAAAAAAATAAAATCCTTGTTGCCATGGCTCTTTGTAGCATAAGATGATGTGGAAAAGATAGCAAGAGCTCAAATTTTAAAATTGATAGCATTTCGTTTCACCGTTTAGTGTTTTTAATCAATTAAAACTAATATTTGTTTGTTTGACCGGAGGCCATCTTAGATGGCCGGTCGGTTGGCAATCAACCGCCCATCTCCTTCTTAAGCATGCGGTTTTATATCCTTTATCCTTATCGTTCTCCGTGTACGTGTACGTAGTGCTGTACCGTACCAAATACTCAAAATCGATCGATTTAGATTTTCAATTGGATAATTTTAAATTATATTTTCTAATATAAGAGTTTACTTTAATTTAGTATTCAGTAATCTTTATCTATACCTAATTTACTATATCTATAAACGCGAAAGGTCACTGATTCACTGACTCACTGACTGATCACGATATCTCAGAAACTCCAAATGCTAGGAGGTGCTAGCTAACCTACCTGTGAAACGGCCCCGCTTTCGAGCAATTGAGTACGCGTACTCTTCTAAATACATACTAGACTATAAGTCATGGAAATTCTAGCTTTGCTAAAATGACGTAGGTCTGGCGTCTTACTCTATGTCTATTTGGGTATGAAGTCGATGCCTGTGATAATGATTGAGTTATCATTCTGGGATAATCATTCGATTTTTTATGCTAGTTACATAACATTTAGTTATGTCACCATCATCGGCAGCCTATAATTTAGTCCACTGTTGGACATAGGCCTCCCCATACGTTTTAGTTAGGTACCTATGTAATAGTTCACAAATGTATTGATAAAACGCAAAACTGCTGGTATAAATTACTACCACAATGGACTACTGACTGAGCTCTGTTCAAAGAACGTGGGTTCGATTCCCCGTTGACACCCAGGCTTTTTCCAAATACGTCACTTGGCCCTGGTGCTCCTTGTAGAAATCCCAATCGAAAATAACGGATTATCTTCCTGCCACCAGCACTCCGATGCTGCGATAAGACTAAGACTCAGATAAGTCTGATCTCGAAGGAACAATGCTTGAGAACAATTCAGATTAGATAAAGTAAAGTATAGCAAATTAGAATGCGATTACACATGTAAGTAAATACGTAAACAAACACTTTATTATAATATAAGTTTACATTTTAATACTTAATATGTAAATGATGGAAACAAAAGCACTTACATAATTGAAGAACCTGTAGAAATATTTTATCTGTTAGTTGTAATATAACTTATTATTATATTTCCTTAAAAATAAATGCGATACGAGGCATTTTTTTGTGGGTACGGTCAGCAAAAAGGAAGGTATAGCTTACGGGTACCTATTTGCTGTCAAAAATGAAATTCCTTCCGATTCAGATTGTCGGACTTAAGACAATGCAATTCAGAATCAGTTTCTTGCACACCTGGCTATATGTAGGTACATAACGACATTTACGCCAGAAGGGGGGTTATGTTATATTTTTCGAGAGTATGCTTGTACGTATGTACAAATGTTTCATTGTGTACTTAGTTACAATACCCTGCTGCGCTTGTACGGAGGTACGCTCCGACAATCCTTGGGTCAATTTGTTGAATCGCAGCGGGCAGCTATTTTAGGATCGACCTCGGCAGTGCGAAGTTGAGGCACGTGGATCGTCTAACAATGGCAAATGATATAAAAAAGAAATATCAGGGTCAGCGGGTCACTATTCGCCTTATTGCAAAAATTGGGTTGTTTATTACCAGATGTCATGTGTAGGTAAGATATTTTTTTTTGTAGCGCTGTCGGGTTTTTAATCATAGAATTACGCCTCATTTCCAGAAGGGTAGGCAGAGATCACTTTCTGCCATGTGCTACGGTCCTGGCACACCACTTTCACTTCTTCCACATCCATCAACCTCTTTATGCACGCTCGTCGATTACGGGTAGGCACTTTTGATTTGACCTTTCTCCAAGATGTGACCTATTTGGTCATGGAAGGTCTTTCTTGGTCTTCCTCTGGCGACATTTCCTTTCTCCGTATATTCCTTTCATTAATCGTCTTTCATTCATCCTCTGAACATGACCAAACCGTCTAAGCATCCCCATCTCAAACCTAGTCATTACATCTTCTTTCACACCAGAACATTCTTAACCGACTAGGTTTAGAACGTTGTGGTGTAAAAGAAGAAAAATCTACGGTTAACCGACTTCAATAAAGTTGGCTACACTTTTTGCCCAAACAAAATAAAGATCTTAACATTGTTTTGTAGCTGACCTATGAAAGAACTACAAAAACAGACTGCCTAAGGTAAACAAACAATAAGAGACAAGTCCTACAAGGATACTGTTTTCACATTTAGTTCCGGAACTCTAAAATCTTTGACACATTTAGTAACCGAGATCAACATGGGGTATTTTTTATCTTAGTGCTTAAGTTTTGATCCGCGGAGCCTGTCACAGTCGTTGCGCGCAGCAGTTATCTGCGATAGCGAAGATGCGCCAGTATAAATGCGGCGGCTCGCTGGCCTGCCGACCTGTTGTGGCGAGGAGTACTTACCGACGACTACAACATGGCTGCAGTGCAAGTAAGTACACAGTTTTGATAAAGAGGCCAAAATAAATAACAAAAATAGTGGAAGAGGCAAATGCCTTTTAACACATACATATTAATATATTTTAATTTTTTCTGAAGTATACCTAATAGAATACCGAAAGCATTTTTAAATCTTGTTTTTTTATATTAAGCTAACAATATGACCTCACTCCACCTGATGGTAAGCGGTAGTGAGATCCAAATATGAGGTCGACAGGCACAATAGACCATATTGAGCCAGTCGCACTCACCCTGAAAGCTCGCTTAAAGAAGAGACCACTGCTACGGCAACAACGAGACAAGGCGTGGAGTCTCGCATTGGTATTGAGCTGTGCGGGTCCGAGTTGGCCAGTCCGCCGGACGGAAGGGCCCCCGTTTCTACGGGTCTCCCTGGCCGCCGGGCTGACCCGCTCAGCTCGCACAATACCGCCGCTAAGACTCCACTGGTCCGGCGCTTGCCGCGACAATGGTGCCCCCTGGCTCCGGTTCGTACAGTGCTGATCTCGGAACGCGACCTGACCTAGAGAGGTCAGAGTCACTTGGCGGGTTTTACGCAACTGTATGGTGGTAACAGCAACCGGTCGACAAAACGTCTCCCACCTGAATCTTGTATTTTAGCTTGGACAGTGAACATGTTCGTAAAACTTTGTGCCATGAAAAGATAATTTGCTAAGATTCGGTCGTCAATTTAAGTATAGGTATAAAAAGGGTTAATAAAATAAATTATTTGTTACCTTTGACTCTGTCTTCTAATAGGACGCCCATAGGGCCTATGCAAGTAATCAGGCTATATGTACAGTAATTCAGCCCCGGATCTAATGGGGGGCAAGCTGGGGCATTTGTCCCGGGCGGCAGTTTCATAAAGACCAGACAAGATTTAGAAATTTGGAACCAATGAAAGGGCTTTTCGCAGAACGGAATGCACCCCCCAAAATTTTTTTGGCCCGGATTCATGCAATCTTAGATCCGGATCTGGAGCTGCAGTAATTATCCTAAAATTATCTACTTACATATTACTGTTTCCCAATTGATAGTCGCTTATGTCTATTCATTCAGACGGAACCCGTCTCAATGCTGGACCCATCGCAGCTGCTGCGTCCAGAGCCTTCCTTCAACGACAAGCCGCTGGCCGCCTTCCGGGACTACTCCAGAGATGACCAGGACCCCATTAAGGAGCGCGTGCGCAGGACCTACTACCTGATGCATACCAATGTGACCGTCGACCTGGTCAATGGTAAGAGATAAGCTTAATGCAAATTCTTCTTTAATTAAGCTTTCCGTTCCAAGACTCAGGCTTCAAAAAGTTGGGAAATCATTCATAGGTACCTATAATATTGATTAATAAGATTCCAAAAAAAATTATTGAATTGCCTTTGTATAAATTTAAAGTCTTTATTAAATCGTGTCTTATGAAAAAAGGGTAGGTACTATAAAGTAGAAGACTATTTGAATGATAAGAATCCATGGACATGATGAACTGCTCGCTTGGACATCCAAAAATTATGTAACTTGTACATATTATTATTATTTATTTGTAATTAATTAACCTGTGATTTGACATGCTAAATAATTTCATGAAATCTACTCGCAGAATAAATTATTTCATTGTATCATCATCGGCCAAATTTGGTTGATCTCCATTGACATTTGGTGCCTGCAATAATAACCAAAATCGGTCGAACAATATCTTTTTAATTTTTTTATTTAAGATAAAACAAACGAGATACAAAGTGTCTGTGACGAATAAAACTATAATACAGGACAATGTGGGTAAATTTTACACAAATTATTTTAGTTAATGACAATTTGTGATGCACGTCACAGAGTACACTTTTATATAGGGAAAATGCACGTGTTCTTGTGACAATGGTTAATATCCTATCGTAACAATAAGTGGCATAAATGCCTGCACGTTGAGAATATCTCTTAGGAAAAACAGATTAGGTTGCTGTTATTTTGTTCATTTCTTATCTAAAATAGTATAAACTTTGTAGATAGATTAGGTGTAGTAAAAGTTCTCACTTTATGTAAACAAACAGTGTTGATGAATAGACACATTTGCAACTTGCCCTGGTGTTAAACTATTTTTTTATGATCAGCTATCACATCTATACTAATATTATAAAGCTGAAGAGTTTGTTTGTTTGTTTGAACGCGCTAATCTCAGGAACTACTGGTTCGATTTGAAAAAATCTTGTTGCGTTGTATAGACCATTTATCGAGGAAGGCTTTAGGCTATATAGCATCACGCTGCGACTAATAGGAGCAAAGATACAATGGAAAATGTGTAAAAAACGGGGGAAACGCGAACGAAGTCGCTGGCACAGCTAGTAACATATAAAGGCACAACAATTTGTAACATTCAATATGATGTCGATTTTGCTTATTGTCAGACGCTTAGCTTATTAAGGAAGAATAGACCAACCGGCTTCTAGAAAAGGATGAGGTTTTCAATTCGTCGATATCTCTTTTTAAGTTGTAGTTTATTTATTTATTTATTTATTTAGTTACCTCCGTTAGTAAAATTATTTTGTTTTTTCATTTATTTTGGCACTATTAAATAACTCGGACATTTCCACACACTGTCATCCAAACTTGTATTATGGGCGTGAGACTGATATACATTTATATATATTTATAAATGCATACTTAAATATATTATCACACCCAGGCACGGAACAAACACCGATGTTCATCATACAAAATATTTGTCCCGAGTGGGTATCGAACCCATGACTCTTGAAACCGCCAGCAAGGGTCACTATAACCACTGTTCCACCGAGGCAGTCAAATAAATCTCTTGATCATGATCATGCTTTTATTAAATACGTTTTATGAAATCCGGCGTGTACTTCAAATTTATCCTCAGAGAAGCGCGCTAAGTGGCTGAAGTTCAACCATTTCAAAGCGACTGTCAGGCAAGCCCTGGAGAAGCTGAACGAGCTGGTGGACGAGTCGGACCCAGACATCGACCTGCCCAACATCGTGCACGCCTTCCAGACGGCCGAGAGGATCCGGGAGGACCACCCTGATGAGGACTGGTTCCACCTCACAGGGCTGATACACGACTTGGGGAAGGTAAGGTTTTTTAAGGATACCTATTTCTTGTGAGGTGAACGCTAATAGCATCGCTGCAACACAGCACGGTCACGATTTCCTACTAGGTACAGTAGTTATTATGTTTACAGTCAGTGTTGTGTGCAACTCTAATGGGTAGGTATATATGGACCCATGTCCCTTGACTCTAAAGGGTCATTTGACATACAGTACAATTTTGAACCGTTTTACCTAGATGACTTATACTTAGAGGTTAATATTTTAAAGAAGGAGTTCTTCAGACTGTGCTTACCACAAAGCATCTTATAAAGTTCTCAAAGAAGAATATAAATAGGTTTCTTCGTGCATCAAAACTTATAATTATTAGAATGTACATACCTACAAATTAATCGCCATAGCCGCCCTGAGTTTTTTCCACTAGAAGAACCTTCCGAACAAATTCGAAGGTTATATAATAAATAATAAATACAGTTTATTCCTTCTCACATCACATACAATACAATACAACAATAGTGCAGAATACATTATTTGTTATGTGAGAAGCTGGTGTCTGAAGTAGACGTAAGTCTGTGACACAGATCACCAGGTTCTCCCTCTCAGATTGAACAATATGTAAAATATAGTAATTACAAAACTATACAGAAGAATAACAAACTATTATAAAAAGGTTATTTCGTTAAAGTGTAACACTTATTACCTGATTTCAAGGGAGAAGGAGGAGGTTTTAAATTCGACTGCTTTTTCTCGTGTCCAGGTGATGGCGTTCTACGGCGAGCCGCAGTGGTGCGTGGTGGGGGACACCTTCCCCGTGGGCTGCCGCTGGGCCGACTCCATCGTCTATGGGCCCGAGAGCTTCAAAGACAACCCTGACACCTACAACCCGAAGTACAAGTAAGTAAGACGTTCAGATACGATACGAATTGACACGAACAACACGTTTCGAAAATTGCATTATTAAGGGTTTTGTACGTGGTAGTTTAAACCTTCAATACTGCAATAGTTGATTCTACCGTCGGGTAGAAATGCCGAGCCGGTATCGAAAAAAAAAATTATAAAAAATATTTTTAACCGAATACTATACTGTATTAAAAATTCTAGTCAGCCAAGTCATACAGTTTGGCTTTTTAGAACTAGTATGTGTATGGTATAATATGCTGTATACCTACTAAGTACTTTTGCTACTATTGAAACAGATGACGGTAATAATCTACCTTCTCCATTTATTTACGCCTTGAACTTGAAATCTAGTAAGACAAATAACCGTGGCGTGATATCTTTCTTCCCTGATCGCCAAATCTGTCACACCTACCCACTCACTACACCTTCAGTATCGAACTTAATGAATCCTTACCATACTTACCTAATAGTACATACTAATATTATAAATGCGAAAGTAACTCTGTCTGTCTGTTACGCTTTCACGCATAGTGAACTGAACCGATTTAAATGAAATTTGGTACAAATATAGTTCGGAGCCTGAGAAAGGACATATTTAGGCTACTTTTGAACTGACTGCGCTATAAAGAAGTAATGTTTTACCCGTTCAACATCTCTACGCGGACGAAGTCGCGGGCGGAAAGTTACTTATAAATAAATAGTGATTTCGTTCAAACAAATTGACATCCTTTCCCCAGCACTTCGCACGGCATGTACGCGCCGCACTGCGGGCTGGACCAGCTGCTGATGTCCTGGAGCCACGACGAGTACCTCTACCAGTTCTTGAAACACAACAAGGCCAAGCTGCCCGAGAAGGCGCTGTACATGATCAGGTGAGATAAATATACTAGCAGTGGCGTAACTATACCTGTTGAAGTCCGTGGCAAAATTCATCGGTTGGGGCCCTGTGCACCCCCCCTTCTTTTTTTTTATCTTAATGTGTATGTGGGTTGGCAGATGAGATTCTCCTATGGCCGGGGACCCCTTTCGGCTGGGGCCCCCTACCGGGTGGGGGCCCGTGGCATTTTGCCGACTTGCCACCCTGTAGTTACGCCACTGTATACTAGGAACCGTCCAACTCTTGCCATAAAAGTATCTTCACATTCCTGGCGTTTGCTGAGCGGGAAACTTACTACAACACTAGTATAGGCGCGTTTGTATTTGTTGTTGTATGCCAATGCTCAACTTCCCATAATCTTAGTAATCTTACATAAGTTAGTGGCTTCAATCTAGTTATAATATTATAGACATGGTCGGGTATAACAATTTAATTGAGACAGCGATTAATAAATAAATAAATAAATAAATAATAAATATTACACAACATCACATACATTGATCTGATCCCGTGGTAAGTAGCTTAAGCACTTATGTTACGGAAATCAGGATCAATAGTGGATACACAAATAAACTTAAATATATTTAATAATACACCCAGACACGGAACAAACACCGATGTTCGTCACACAAATATTTGTCCCGAGTGGGAATCGAACCCACGACTCTTGGAACCGTAGGTTTTGAACCTGAGTCACTAACCACTGTTCCACCGAGCCAGTCAGATTATAAATATAAATAAATAATAAATAAGAACTATGTATTAGTATGTTACATTATTTATTATACATGTGTATAAAAATGTCTATTTTTTTTACATTGCCTTTTTTTTCCTAACTTACATACGATGATGGCTTGGAGTAGCCTCGTCATCATCACCGGTCATGCAGGGGAGCGGATTGCTCTCATCCCTAAGGCCTTTACTTTCGCAGGTACCACTCGTTCTACCCGTGGCACGCGGGCGGCGACTACCGCCACCTCACCAACAAGAAAGATGAAGAGATCCTAAAATGGGTGCTGGAATTCAAGTAAGTCGGAAAAACAAAATATATATGTAATTTTTTTCTTTATCATCAGCCCATATTCGTCCCCAATGCTGTGGCACGGGCCAACTCTAAATTCGGGAGACAAGTCTTAGTCAACCACGCTGGCCAAGTGCGGGTTGGTTGACTACACAATATCTAAGAATTTCTTCGTAGGTGTGTAGGTTTCCTCACGATGTTTTTCTTCACCGTCGAAAAGTCGTACATATGAATTTGAAATTTGAAAAACACAGTCGTATGTGCCGGGGTTTGAACTGGCGACCTCTCGCTTGGCAAGCAACGACCGTAACCACTCGGCCGTTGACGCTTTTGATTTTGTTTGTAACTAATAAGTAAGTATGGGAAGGCACTGAGGTCCATAAACGCACGCAATTAGTTTATCTTATTATGTTACAATGGAAAATAATTTAATTTACTCATTTGAACTTTCTGTTTTCAGTATGTACGACCTTTACACGAAGAGTGAAAAGATCCCCGATATTGAAGCGCTGTGGCCGTACTACGAAGGGCTCATCGACAAGTACATCCCAGGGGTGCTGGAGTGGTGATCAATACGTTGTCTTGCTGAGAAGATGGGATCCTACCGACTACCTAACATATTATTTTATTATAAGCATTGTCTATTTATAGATATATTATTTTTGTTTTAAATATATTCGAGTGATACTTATTTACTTTACTAAATTACTGACTGATCATAGGTAGGTATCTTGTACCTATTGAAATAAAGATTATAACTATAATATTAAGGAAAGACTATAATTATTTTATATTCCTGAGTTTCGTATCCTTTTTGAAACTTAGACCAATAGGTAGTAGGTATGTAAAGTAAAGTGAATACCGCAGAATGGGACCGGGACTTCGATCATTTTTTAAACCAAAATGATAATGTGTAGTGCTCGCGCTAATAATAGACAATACAAAAATTATAATATTTTCTAAAGTACTGAAGTAGCGTTTAAGAGAAAGAATAAGAATATCTGCTATTTAATACTTAGATTTATCTAGATCGAATATAACTACCTTAAGGTTTGATTTCATTGTTTAGTAAATAATAAAGCTACGAACGTAATACCCGAAATCCTGATCCGGTCGTAGGTTAAGTAAGTGTCTCGGAATAAATATCAATTCTTTCTAACGCAGCGATAACGATACGATAGGTGGGTAGGTACACAAACACAACGCACCGCGTGTGTCCTCAAGATGTCAGCAGTTCGCCCCTAATCTTACTCGTGTCTGGCCAGGGGAAATGATTTCGTCTGTTTTATGGTTCCGGGCCTCAAAAGCAAAATCCGCGTATCTAGTTGGTACCTTCAAGCTGTAAAAAATAAGATTTAACTCAACTCAATCAATAATAGGTAGGTAGAAGGGGGTCAAAACTTACAGGTTACAGGTTTTTCTTATTGAACGGGTATTAAATTATGCAATTTGGGAAATTTTAAGTAACTAAATAGATAGATAGACAAGACATTTATTCACATTCAAGTTGATACATATAAAGAACATGACAACGATAAAATTAAAATTACATTATAGAAAAGGTACAATAATTGAAGAGGCTGAAATTAAAACATAGAAAAAGTAGGTTATATATTAATTCAATAATTAAAAGATTTTTAAAAATTTCTTCTACCTCTACTATACCGACTAAGAATAGAATATGTTTACCTTATCATTTCTTTTTGTTAAGTACAAGATACCATAAATGTTCTTCATATTTCCCATATGTAGGTACGGTCAACGTACAAAGTACAATGAGTTTTGTTCGATGAGTTCTGTAGGGCTACCATGAGTTTAAAACTTACGCACTCGATATCGCCTACGTAAATATGTCTATGAAAAACTTGTACAGCGCCGCTGGTGGTTACGCGAAGAACTAAAATCGGCCGTATGAAAAAAACAACTCGATAGGTTTTTAACGTACGTAAGTTTTCGATAGCCAACTCATGGTAGGCCCTCTGCTCACTGTAGGTACACGGTCACACAGACCTACAATATGGACAAATAAAAACAAAATTACTAGGTTGTCCAGAACCCTCAATAAAGGAGTCTAACTTGCAGTTGACCAGGTTATTTTTAATTTTTTGATTGCGCCGGTACAATCGTTCCCATAAAAAAACAAAAATATTTATCCATTGGTCACGCGCTTGTGAGAGCAATATTTTCGGGTCGCGTATTTCGCGATACCGCGTATCTTTATTACGTATTAACAAGCATCTTGTCTCTTGACCTTAGGTCATAGTTTATCTAAAAGCATTGAATATATTATTGGTGTCTATGCTAAGACATTAGTTATTGTGCTTTGAAGATCAGTAGACAACTACCATGGTGAGTGAGCATTTCGAGAAATTTTTCTGAAACACTTTGTCCCTGTTATAACAGATTAAGATATATTTACTTTTTGTCAAGATAGTAACTTTTGTTGTAGATATCACCTATTTGTTACTAATTTTAACAAATTAATGATTTATTGTGATTCTACCCGCATACGAGTTGTCGGTTCTGTTCTGTCGCGCGCGCGAGTTTTTTGCAATATCAATTCTTGGCTCGGTTAGCATTTACCGAAAAGCAATAACTGTTTATATACAAACTATATGAACTTATACTATCTTCGATGTATTGAAATCGCATGAATGCATTTCCATGTCGGAAAAAATGTAAAGCGCTTATACATGTATTAAATATTGGTCATGTCGGATTGCCGCCGTACCGACCAATTAGGCTGCCAATTGGATGCACGCTGGAGGGTGACGATAGCTCGCGCGACGTATCGGTGTATGAGCCAACAGCGCTAACCATTTCTACTGTATCAAACGAGCCGTTTTTTCTACTGCGGTTGCGGTATAACAAACGCCAGCGCCACCACGTGCGTCCAGTTTGCAGCCTTAATGTGACGAATATAATGGAAGGATAGGGCACTTGAGTTTGCTCATGCACTTGTGCACATCTGAATTAAGATTGGCCGCCATGGCCGAAAAATGTGTCAAGATCATTATAGTATTGTCTATTATTTTCTCGAACACGACACATTTGAAATTAAACAAATTTTACGGATTCAGCTCGCTTGTATCGTTATTCTGAACATATTATTTAGAGACCCGTCGTTTCGAGTTCTTTACAGCGATACTGAAACATAAATTCGACAAACGTTTCTATGCCGGATGATCAGCCGACAGAATTTTTCCAAAGGTCGAAAACTTGGATTCTAATTAGGCATCCATACCCAAGCAATAGGATGCTTAAACCTTTTCTACTCCACCTTTTGCAGAGCAAAAATACCTGCGGACTGGATTATTATGTGCCTGTTCACACCTAGCGATTTTTAGCCGATTTCGATCGCGACGCAATCGCCGCGATTTCGCCGCGAGCTCGCCGCGTACTACGTTCATATGTATTTCCAACATGAACGGACCTGCGCTGTAGAATGCGGCGCATGCGCTAAGCGGGTAGATTAGTTGGGCTATGCCAGGAACCATGACGTCGCCAAGGCTATGGAGGTACATCGCGGTGTTTTAGTCGGTAGACCCCCTGGGCATTGCACTTCGCCCAGGAGCAGCGGCTGGCATTTACCATCTTCTCGCCAGCCGCCGGGGAGTCCGACACACCACCGGAAGAGAACCCCCTCTCCCGGTGAAGGTGCGTCACGCATTTCACCGCGTCAAAAAAAAGAAAAAGGCGTAACCGCGCGAAATCGCGGCGATATCGGGGCGTGATCGCGGCAATTGTTTAATCGCGGCGTGCACGCTGCGAGCTCGCGGCGAAATCGCCCAAAAATCGCTAGGTGTGAACACGCTGTATGAGTTGTTCAACGACAGAACCTTACTTACCACTACGGAAGTTTCGCCGACAGAATGATTCTTTCACGAGTGAATCGTCGACAGAATCTTTCTACAAAGATCGATTCGTCAATAAAGCTTATTTGGGCGCTCGTGATCACGGACAAGACTCCATTATTTTTAAGATGACCTATTCTCCTCTGTTCTATTCTCCTACAGAAAGACCGAGTTCAACTAACGGACCCCTCGCTCCTTCTGCGCCCGGAGGAAGTGTACGATGGGAAGCTCGCGTCCAAGTTCCGCAACTACGATGTGGACGAGGCCGACCCCATCAAGATGCGCGTGCGCAAGACGTACTACGACATGCACACCAACATGACTGTGGACTTTGTTAAAGGTAAGAGGACAGGTGGCGATCGGTTCGCTGCGATTTTAACAACACCTTAAACACCTTTACCCTAATAAATAAGGTACCTATAGTAGATTTTTTTTCTTAACTGACCTTCGATGATGCCTTGGAGTAGCCTTGTCATCTTCACCGGACTTGCGGAGGAGTGGATGGCGAGAGCCAGCCAAGGTTGAGAAACCCTTATAGTAGCTAGATATCAGTAAGATATTGTGGCACCCGGACCGCGTTTGCTGACGCGCCCATCAGCTGAGTTTGCGTGCAGGAGTCGGGACATGCCTGGCACGAAGTGAGGTATGCCATGAATTGTGGTGAGAGACCACATAGGCACGCGAGATCCCCCTGTCCAGTAAACCCCCAACTAAACCTAAACAAACATATTATCTTTGCATCGGCTAACCTGGCTACTTATACTTTTTTCGAAACAGGTAAAATGGACAAGTGGCTGAAGTTCAACCACTTCAAAGCGACAATCCGCCAAGCCCTGGAGAAGCTGAACGAGCTGGTGGACGAGTCGGACCCGGACATCGACCTGCCCAACATCGTGCACGCCTTCCAGACGGCCGAGAGGATCCGGGAGGACCACCCTGATGAGGGCTGGTTCCAGCTGATCGGACTCATCCATGATGTTGGCAAGGTAGGACGAGTATCTCTTCTTCTTCATCTTTGGTACACTTCTTCGTATTTATTGTCGACTAGTGGTCCCGGCGAATTTCATACCGCCAATACTGATTCTTTTTCTATATTTTCTCATTGAAACCTTCCCTGGACTACGACGAACATTTTAAAACCAAAATTACCTAAATCGGTCCGGGCGTTCTCGAGTTTTAGTCAGACTAACGAACAGCAATTCATTTTTATTTATAAGAAAGAAGAAGATATAGTCGTGGCCTTATGCAGGTTCTTGAGTGTCCTGCTTTACTGCACCCCGCTGTATTTCCCGCAGGTAATAAAATAGTAGCAAATAGATAAATTAATATCACAACATATATAGTCCTGATTCAGAGCTAAACATTTAGTGAGTAGGATTAATTTGGCAAAAAGAAAAAAAAATCTTCATACAGTAAAGATTTTATATTATTACTTTATTTGAGAAATACAATTTTAGTCATAAACACATCCATCCACACGTACAACTTTGTAGGCATTTTTGCCTTTATTGACAAATAATTCCACAGGTGATGGCGTTCTACGGCGAGCCTCAGTGGTGCGTGGTGGGGGACACCTTCCCCGTGGGCTGCCGCTGGGGCCCCAGCATCGTGTACGGGGACGACAGCTTCAAGGACAACCCCGACACCTACAACCCCAAGTACAAGTGAGTGGGGTAGTTGCCATACCATTTTGCCCTTACTTAGTAGTGGCGAAGAGTGGGTATTTCGACCTCCCCCCCCCCACCTAGCAATTAGGTAACACTTGTTACAATACATTAGACCTATACGGACAGTCCGTCCGTCTTGCCGCCCTGCGCTACGGTACGCCACTTAGTTGCCCCACCGACAGTAAAAAGCAATCTTTTCCTTTTCAAAAAGTTAAATGAGGCTTGTTGGATTACAAGTAGGTACAACTTATAGAAAAAGTCATAATGTACTTAGCCCAGAATTAGGAACTTCGCAATGATTCAACCCCGCGCCTAGGAAAGCACGTCAACTTAAGCCGTTGTTCAATCATACGACTATTCATGTAATAGTCGTAGTAGTTTGTGTCTTTATTCTGTAGTAGTAGTACCTAGTACTCGTGTGGTATTAGTCGTCGCTTTGGAAGACTCTAATCAAAAGGTGTCCTCCTAGCAAATAATTACGTTGAAGGTACCTGATCTATCTATTAAAAGGGACAAATGTCCTAGCCGTCGTAGGTCATAAATCTCCCGGTTGTGACGTATGCACTACTTTTATCTGTGCACTCGCGTGAGGTCAAGTTCTGATTATCAGACCATTTCACGTTTTACGATAACAGTAATTGCAAATGATTAGGTACTCAAGTAGTTGTTTTGTTTTAATTACTTATAAATTGACGATTTCTCCACTAAAAACAAGCAAGGCAATTTAAATAAAACCGTTTATAGAAATTAACGAAAGTTTTCGACTGGCTCGATGGCGCTTTGGTCTCCTGCACCAAGAGACGTGGATTCGATTCCCACTCGGGATAAATACTTATTTGTGTGATGTACATCGATGTTTGTTCCGTGTCTGGATGTGATATTTGTATATCACTACGTATAAAGCAAAGTCATTTACCGCGCCTGTCTGTCTCTATGTACCTATGCCTTAATCTTTAAAAGTACAGAACAGGTTTTGATGCGGTTTTTAATAGATAGAGGGATTTAAGAGGAAGGTTTTTAAGTAGGTATATTATACCCGAAGTATGCGAGGGCGGGTCACTAGTTTAAGTACCTACATTTGTTAATAACACTGTTATGTCCGATATCTATAAGTTAAACACAAGTGCATAAGCAAGTTACTGCAAAATCGGACAATGCGTCTGATTATATTTATTTATCTATTTACTTTACAGCACTGACTACGGCATGTACTCTCCCAAGTGCGGTCTGGAGAAGCTGATGATGTCGTGGGGCCACGACGAGTACCTGTACCGGGTGCTGAAGCACAACAACGCCAAGTTCCCCAAGAAGGGACTTTACATGATCAGGTCAGTGATTGATTATAAAAATTATAGTTCATGCGCTTAGTTTAAACCCTTTATTCCCATCTGCCACCTTCAAATCGCCACCCGGGTGTGGTGGTTGACACTAATACGTGGCGTTCACCACCCGGGCGGTCAATAGCACCGATTTAGTCTCACCTGCCCCCTTCTTTTATAGTACAAGCCCTATTCGCATGTCGTGTCACTATCCCTACGTGGGTTATAAACTCAATTTTTCGTAAAGTCATACATCGACACCGTACAACGAAACTTTCAGAGTATTCGCACTTTGAAAGTTTCGTTGTTGCTGCAAAGGTGTTTTTATTCGATCTATTTGTATCGGAACACCGAACTTCAAACTTCGGTGCTTGTTTTATTATTTTATATTTATTTTCCTTTCTTCAGAATAAAGAACAATTGCATAATATTGTTTATACTACTACAGATTACTTATAATACTATAGAGTGCAAAAAAGAAAATACTTTTTTCATTTCTGGCTAAACCTGTGTCTAAAAGAAGATGACTCGATATCAAATCTGGATACGTTAACGTGTCATCTTTTTTTGCTCGCAGCCTCAGTCAGAAGTTAACGAAATTAGATACCGCAAAGAATCGGTTTTATTATCGAATTTTACGTATCTTACTTTAGGTACCACTCGTTCTACCCGTGGCACGCGGGCGGAGACTACTCCCATCTGCTCACAGAGGAAGATCAAGAAATTAAAGATGCTGTTCTTGAATTCAAGTGAGTATACTTTCTTCCTACAGTCAACATTAAAATCTATTGTTAGTTTAACCTAATTGTATCAAATAACACAATATCATATCAATTTAAATTTGATGATAGCAGCCTTCACTTTTTTGCTAACTGTACTATATTTGTAAGCGCACGATACGATTTTAATTTCAGTAAACTCACTTAAGCTAGAATAGCTTGACCATTAATTTTCAATGCTATCTGACTTTTATCTCTATATCACATTTAGTGTGTGACATTAATTTTATTTTTGCTTCGTAGCAAATACGACCTTTACACTAAGAGCGCTGCCATCCCCGATATCGAAGCCCTGTGGCCCTACTACGAAGGACTCATCGACAAGTACATCCCAGGGGCGCTGGAGTGGTGAAACTACCCAACATCCATTCAAGACTCTGCCACCGAAAAATGGACCTTATGCAGCTGCAATACGGCGAAAACCAGTGGATAACAGACTGTCGTAATATTTAAAAGTGGATAACAGACTGTCGTAATATTTAAAACTTTTTAAGACTGGATAAATGCAATAATTATTATAATAGTGAAAACCAATAAGTAATAAGTATATCATACATAAGACTTGATTGGCGTAAAGATACCTTATTCAAATAAACAAAATTTTTTTTTATTCATATGTGTAGATGAACAACCCTTATTAGATGTGAAATTTTCGCTCTAATTGTTTAGTTTATCGATAAACATGTAATATATAACACTGTTATATAGACATCTATTATAATAGACGCGGTTATGTAAGTTAATACTTGTTGGTACTTTTACTTTTTTCCATGACTGTTTAGGTTATGTAATATTATGTATAATTGTATAAGCTTTTGCCTTAATAAATAAACTTTATATTTCATATAAATTTAGTAATTTGCGATGCTATCCCTCATCTATGCCATTATAATAGATAGAACACCATACATCGTAATTACATATGAACCTAAATTAGACAATTAATAGGTCATGTAATGGACATTAAAAATTTGTAACCGCAATTCCACCGAAATATTGTATGACACGGTTAAAATTAATAAAACACCAATATTATAATAAACCAGGAACTTTATTTAAGCTATATTTACAAAAATACAAATCTCTCAAAATAGACAATAATTAGGTAATCAATTTAATCTATATAGCTTCAACAACCAAGTCAGAACGTAACATCGATCTTAAGCTGTTACAAAATCACTTAAAACGCGTTAAGCTTCCATTTGTCATGAAGTGTACCTTTTTACTTACCTACATTGTAACTCTTTCACTTTTTTCAAGCCATTGGCTATGATAAGCTTTCAATACATTTTAGAACGATGAATTCATATACACTAAGCTTTTACTATCTCTCCAGCCCATTATTGGCATCCTTTCGGAAACTTCGAATGACAGAGACGGAGCACGGGTTTTCCGAATCCGAAAGTCAGAAAGATTGTCGTAACAAAACCACCCTACACTTGCCATACCAATAAGGTAATTTCAAAAGTACACTTTTCGACTAAACCTTGTAAACGTATGTACTCAACAAACATAGTAAATTACATAATAATAATATTACAATCAATCACAAACATATTGAGTTTCATATACAAATTAAATCCGAGATATAAACCTATGTGGAGGACCTTCGTTTAAATCGGTCTTGAAAATGCCTTTAGTTTGGGATTCTTGTTTTTGTTTTCTCCTTTTCGAGTCAATTTATATTTTCCTATGAAAAACATAAATGCAATTAAACAAACTCCTATGCACATAGAACATAGAAGCCTGCAGTAAGTATAAGAGTTATTGCAGTATGTGGAATACACTGCATGTTATTTTTATACAGTGTCTTATCTGTGTAAGTTTATCTTAAATATTAAACAACGTCAATTATAAATTAACCCGCAAAGCAATCTCGACAAATAAGTTTATTTTTCTTCACTACATGTTTTATTACTTTATTGGAAGAGATAAGATAATGTAATAATTACAATTAGTCAAAAAAATAATTATCGCTCATATGTGAAATACGTAGGTAGATAATACAGTAGGTATGTATGTATGATAACTAGTATAAATTTTTATTGGAGTGCATAATCTTCAGGGTTTATGGCAATGAGTGAGTATTATGAAATGATTTAATATAAAATTCATCTAGGATCCAGTTTTTATAGGTAGGAGCTACCTACCACATTTTATACTCATCATATTAAAAAATGAATCAAAATTTCACAACATCGACTTTAAAGAGAATTACGAAAAATTTAGGCACACAAATTTTACTTGCGGTTATCATAGAATTTGGCATAAGTACTATGCTAAAATACGTGTTGTTATTCTTTTACAAGTCTAGATATACAGGATAAGAGTAGATACACATAATGTAAATATGGTTGTTTATATGCCTTGCATTAATATCACGTATACAGTACACACTAGTCTCAATTCCGCCAACACAGTCACTCTCACACAAACAGACGATTTGGACTTCATATTAAACACAATAGTACACAGACGGTAACGAACCGATACAAGAAAAAGTGGTAACATTTGGAATTCTCCCCCTTTACTAATCCTTATATTTTAAAACACCCTAATTTAGATTAAATTAGATATAATTTAGCCATGTCATATTAAAGATACCACATGTTGTATTTACCATAACATAAAGCTCATTTGCTGCTACTTTTGTTGTTAGCCTTATACATTTTTGTCAGTTTCTCATTATATCGATTTCGTCACCGTAAGGTCATCGTTACGTACATATTTCAAGTTTAAATAGTTATACAAACGTTATATATTGACTATATACGTACATAATAATAAGACACTAAGAGTAACACGCTTAAAGGCCTGTATTCACATTAAGGCAAAACTCCTTGCTTCAAAACCACTTAGTACAATCTCTATCATGAAACATTTTATAGTTCAGTAAAAAAAATATATTATTATTATTGTATAATGTAAAATCACGAACTTATATCAGGGCTAGACAAACAGATATCAAGATTGATTGATTAATGGATATAGATATCTGATTATTGTCAATAGATCCTAAAAACTCTAAGTTCTTCAAAGGTACGACCAAAATAACTTCCAAAAAAACGTTATTTATTTTTACAGATCAAAACTAATTATGTAATTAATTAAATGAGCTTTTGAGTTCAGAGACTTATTAAGTCCTACGGGTTGATATCCGATTACAAATTACACAGCAATATTAATCCAATGTCATTTTATACGTAGCTACAAACTGTTCTAAGACAGAGAGAGGGTCCTTTTTATGGATGTTACTTATCTATCTTATCAGTCTTTATTATTGGTAAGACGACTTCTCCAAGTATCGTGTACGGAGCCAATCATATATTTAAAATGCAACCCCAGAAACTTCTTCAGAAGTGCTCATTAATTCTGTAACTCTAAATTAACAGGTAACCTATTGAAGAAATTAGAAAACTAAAAATGTATATAATATTTACCATGTTGTTTTGTTTAAATGAGCTCCCGATATTTCGGTTCATGGCAATAGCAACAGTGCCGAAATATCTTATTTAGTTTTTTAACGTGTGTAACCATGACAGTTTAAAATTATCTATTGAAGAAATGTTTGCTTGTTTTACATTTACAAATCAGTTGATATAATAAAACGAGACATCAATTGGCACCGTACACGATACTAAGGGCACTACATACATAATCACACTTCTAGCAAGGCCATAAGGAAGGCATACACATTCGTCGCAAAAGCGCTCACGCTCCAAAAATATCACAAGCTACCATTTCAGGAATGTTCTCTTCAATGCAACCATCGACAATTAGTTTTCATTAGCACATAGCCAATGATCCAATCACGGAAATTAGTTTGTTAGTTTTCAATCTGATTTTAACTGTTACAAATTATTGGATTTTCGAGACCCGAGTATGTAAAACTTGTAACAATATTAGGTAGTATTGGTGGTTATTTTTCTTTCTTTAACATCGTAACAAAACTACGATATAGTGAAAATAATAGTTTACATAATGCTTTTCAATTCCACACTTGTATTGGTAAACCTTTCATCGTTTTGCAAAATATTTTAGTCCATGTGAACATTGTAGCCGAATATTGAAATGATAATTAATAGTTTGACTTAAATACTTAGTCGATAATGAAAGTTCTATTTTGGAATTTAAGTTTTTTATTATTGTCCAAGTAGCTAGATTGTTTTCTACATCAAATACATATTATACTTAATATCGTTGCAGTATTAGGCTAAAAGTTCAAAATGTTCACTTGGTTAGGTAAGACATCATCTATGAGCTTTGGCATATTCTACATAAAAGCGATAAGTTAAGAGCTCATTATATAAACGTATCTAATCACTTTGAATTAAATAATTTAATGTCGACTTGAAAGAGCGAAGTCGAAGTATTTACTCTAGCATACGACTATGAATATGCATTGTATGAAGATTATTTGTCGTTAAATCTGTCTTTTCAGTTAATTATCAACTTTTGGTAGCATGTAGCCGTTTTAGTATTAAATAATTCCTATTTCTCAATGAAATACCCTTTTAGCGATGTCGCTCGATGCTTGAGATCACAGTTTTTACTTTACCAAATCCGGTGCACAGTCATATTTGTTGACATGACGTGTTGTTGCATTTTGATCCTTATGTGAGGGAGCTACGTCTCAAAATGCTTGTATATACTGGTCACATAGGCCATCACCTGCTGCCAATCCGGGCGCTCTTGTTGGATCATGTCTTGAATGTTCTGGAAGGAAATATACACAAATTAACAAACATGCAAGGACTTTAACACAAGTTGGAGGGGAAGGAACAATTACCGCGCTTACTTTGACTGCGCGATATAGATTTCAACACATATTCAGCCATTAATATAGAAAATATGTGAAAGCGGCATCTGTTGGACACTCTCCGAACTTGGTTTAGTGCGGTTGGGAGATTGGCATTGCGCAATGGTTAAATATTTGTATTTCTATTTTGCACTAGCTTTCCACCTGCAAAATACATAGCTTCCTTATAGTTAAAGTAGGCTAAGTCCTTTTCAAGCTAGAATATCTGTGTTCTATGTGCCACATTTCGTTTAAATTGGTCCAGTAGCAGATACTCACACCAAAGTGTGAAAACGCCACAGACACACGATAGTTACTTTCTTATTTGTAATATTATTGACTTATTAAGATTATATCTACATAGGTAGATATTACTGAATTTCCCTTCTGACAACATTCTTTATATCATCATCACATCAGTAGCGCTACCATGAGTTTAAAACTTACGCACTCGATATCGCCTACGTAAATATGTCTATGAAAAACTTGTACAGCGCCGCCGGTGGTTACGCGAAGAACTAAAATCGGCCGTATGAAAAAACAACTCGATAGGTTTTTAACGTAAGTAAGTTTTCGATAGCCAACTCATGGTAGGCCCTCTGATCTGATCTGATCAGATTGCAGATACACTAGAACAAAAAAAAATCAAGATATTGAGGAGAGGGAAAGACCGCCTTGTCTCGTTGTTGCCGCGGCAGTGGTCTCCTCTTTATCGGGCTGTCAGGGTGAGTGCGACAGGCTCAATATGGTCTATTGTGCCTGTCGACCTCATATTTGGATCTCACTACCGCTTACCATCAGGTGGAGTGAGGTCATCTTGTTAGTTTATTATAAAAAAAATAAAAAAACCGCCACATATAAGGCAGTCTACTGACCAGCGTGGTGGGTATCCCGACGGACTCGGCTGCGGCGAATGCGACGGAGAAGTTGGTGCGCTTGTCGTGCGGCGCCAGCGACGCGTACGGGACGCGCGCCTCCCCCAGGTACGAGTGCAGCAGGGCACATAGCGCCATGCCGTCGTTCCACGACGAACTGCAAGCAAAACAATCAGTAACAGATCTCAAGACGTGGCTTTCGCCAACAACATACGCGGTTGAATAGGGAATATGCACACATTTTTTTTTATTATACAAATCAATCTTTAATATCGAAGAAATATGAATGTAATTCTATTGTTGCGGGAACGGGGTACGTTTAATTCAAGATACGCCAAAAGTCACCAAAAGACAATTAATTTATTTATCGACTAACAATTACACAATTAAACACTTAAAAACACAATTAAAAACACTTAATTACAACACTAAACACGGAACACTAAATTACACTAAAACACTGAATCACACTAAAACACTGATTTTCACTGAAACTATTCGCAGGTAACGCACTCGATCACTTCTAGTTCGCAGGAGACTGATTCGCTTCGCTTTCCAAATCGGAACTGTCTCGTCGCGTCGTACATCCCGCTTTTATACCCAGTGAGGACGCAGCTCTTCGCGTGGCGTCGAGAATCTTCTCGCGGGGATCGAAATTTCTAGAACTCGCTGGAGCTCGCTCCGACCGACCAGAGTGTGTGACGTAGTATCGTGCAAGCGAATATAGACCTTATCCATACGACGATAAGACTCATTTCGCTTGCACGGTCTCTCAAGGTCGTAATATTATTATTACTTTAGAACACTCTAGAGCTCGCTACAACCTACCAGAGTGTGTAGCGTAGTATCGTGCAAGCGAATATAGACCTTATCCATACGACGATAAGACTAATTCCGCTTGCACGGTCTCTCGTGGTCGTAACATTATCCCCTCTTAGTCATGCTCGTCCCGAGCATCATTTGACCCATGGTAACGAGCCAATCGATCAATGTGAACAATTTTCGGCTTGCCTCTTGTCCCTTGTTTGATCCGATAGGTTAAGTCGTTCAGCCTAGTGATGATCTTGTATGGTCCTTCCCACCTTGGCTGGAACTTCGGTGATTTGCCCTTCTTCCTGAGTGGGTTGTGTAACCAAACCAGACTCCCTTCATCGAAACCGTCGGTGTTGGCTTTGCGGTCGTAACGGGTTTTCATTCTTTCGCTGGATTTTAGACTGCAGTCTCTGACGAGAGCATGTACTTCATCCAGGCGCTTCTGTAGGTCAGCCGCATATTCGGTTACTGGTTTCGGAGCTTCTGGCGGTGTCCCAGTCAACGCGTCTACCGGAAGCCGCATTTCTCGACCGAAGTTTACCATTGCTGGGGTTGCGCTGGTGCTATCGTGGATCGCAGATCGGTAGGACAGCAAGAAAAGCGGTATGTACTGGTCCCAGTCTCGTTGATGCTCGTCCACAACTTTGGCCAAGTGGTTTTCCAACGTTTGGTTGAATCTCTCGACCATGCCATCGGATTGCGGGTGTGCTGGTGTAGTACGGGTCTTATGCATACCCAACAGTTGACAGACCTCCTGGAACAGTGCTGACTCAAAGTTTCTTCCTTGGTCAGAATGTATCTCAAGAGGCACACCAAATCGGCAAATTACCTCGTGGACTAACTTCTTGGCGACCGTCTTTGCTTCTTGATTAGGCGTAGCGAAGACTTCAGGCCACTTAGTGAAGTAATCTTGGACCACAATGATGTACTTGTTTCCCTCATTGGATTCTGGAAAGGGGCCAGCTACATCTACTGCGATTCTTTCCCATGGAGCGCCGACGTTGTACAGCTTGAGTTTGCCCTTACTTCTGGTTTGTGGGCCCTTTACTGATGCGCAAGTCGTACATTTCTTGCACCAGTCTTCGACGTCCTCCCGACAGTGTATCCAGTAGAACCTCTGTCTCAGCTTCTCTAGGGTCTTCTTCACGCCTAAATGTCCCCCGGATACCCCATCGTGTATGTACCTCAGTAGAGAAGCAACCTGTTTACGGGGTACAATCAGCTGTAGTGTCGTTTGATCCCCTTTTGGTGTTTCCCATTTCCTGAAGAGTACTCCATCCTTAATCTCCAAACTGTCCCATTGTGCCCAGTAACTTTTCGTGATGGGGCTTGATGAGGCTACATGGCTCCAAGAAGGTTTTTGACCTACTTCTTTCCATTCAAATATTTTCCTCAGGTCACTATCTTCTTTTTGAGCCTTTTTGATAGCGTCTTCGCTCCATTCATTATCAAGTCCCTGGGTGATAATCATCCGGACTTCCTCTTTAGTCTCCGTCTTAGAACAATGACTGCAGGCCACAGGACAAGGTCTCCTGGATAGGGCATCGGCATTCAAATGCGTTCTACCACTCCGATGTTCTGTTGTGAAGTTGTACTCCTGTAGCTGCTCTAGCCACCGCGCCACTTGTCCTTCAGGGTTCTTAAACTGCAAGAGCCATTTTAACGCAGCATGATCTGTCCGCAGGGTAAACTGTCTTCCAACGAGGTACTTGTTGAAATGCTGTAGAGTCTTCACTACCGCCAACAGTTCCTTACGAGTCACACAGTAGTTCCTTTCAGGTTTTGAAAGTGACTTACTGAAATAGGCGATCACCACTTCTCGTTCACCTTGCTCTTGCGACAGAACTCCGCCTATGCCAGTATTGCTGGCATCAGTGTCCACGATAAACCTTCCTTCTCTGTTCGGGTAGCCAAGTATAGGACTGGTGCAGAGGTGTTCTTTTAATCTGACGAAGGCTTGATCACATTCCGAGTCCCAGGCGAATACTCGTTTATCTTCCGTGAGCCGATGAAGAGGTTTCGCTATATCAGAGAAGTTCTTTACAAAGCGCCGGTAGTATGCGCATAAACCCAAAAATGATCTCACGTCGGTCTTGTTAACTGGAATAGGCCATTCTTGGACAGCTTTGATCTTCTCTGGGTCGGTCCTTACACCTTTCGATGAAATAATGTGGCCTAAATAGGCGACTTCTTCCTTGAAAAACGTGCATTTCTTTGGGCTGAGTTTCAAGTTTGCTTCTCGTATTCTAGTGAAAACCTTCCTCAGGTTACTGACATGCTCCATGAAATTTCGACCCATGATAATGATGTCATCCAGATAGACCAGGCATGCATCACCCAGAAGTCCAACCAGTACCCTTTCCATCAACCGCTCGAATGTCGCCGGAGCGTTGCAAAGACCAAAGGGCATGACGTTGAACTGCCACAATCCATTCCTAGTTCCGGTCGTAAATGCCGTCTTCTCCTTGTCTGCTGGATGGATGTCTACTTGCCAGTACCCACTCTTAAGGTCCACTGTTGAGAACCACTTCATGCCGCTCAACATGTCCAGTGTGTCGTCTATACGGGGCAGAGGATAGCTGTCCTTCTTCGTTGCATTATTCAACAACCGGTAGTCCACACAAAACCTGGTGCTGCCGTCCTTCTTCTTTACCAGGACTACTGGCGAAGACCACGGGCTTGTTGAAGGTTCTATGATGCGGTTCTTCTGCATCTCAGCAACCATGTCTGCTACCTCCTTCTCTTTGGCAAATGGAAGGCGCCTAGGCCGCTGCTTGATTGGTGGCGCGTCTCCCGTGTCTATTCTGTGTTTAACGAGACCTGTCCTCCCCAAATCATGGTCACCCTTCGAAAATATGTCGTTGAAATCTAGCAACAACCTTTTAGCTTGCTGAAGTTCCCGCTCAGAAAGCTTGTCCTTACAATTTGCTAGGAGCGGCGTGACGTCATCTCGTTGACAGGATTCCGGTTCCCGGGCCTTTTTCAGCCTTCTGATGGATTGACCTGCATCGCACCGTCCGATGACACAGTTTCTTCGTAGCTGCACTTCATCTCCGCTAAGATTGATGACTCGCACCAGCGCTCCTTTTCCGGTCATGGCCAGAGTTCTTGCTGTGATCCAACTCGGATGGTCGCCGCAGTTTTCTATGACGACGCTTCGCCCTTGACACACAGTGTAAGGGAATCTAACTTTGACCAGAGTTTCAGATCTCGGCGGTAGGGTCGTATTTTTCAGGCAGTAAACTACGCATGATCTCGCTCCCTCTAGGAATACTTCTTGTTCGGGAAAACTAAGTACTCCTTTAGCGACGTCTACCACACACTTTTGGTCTCTTAAAAAGTCTAATCCGATGATGCAGTCGTCCGTGATGTCTGCTATGAGAACGCCGTATTCAAAGGTTTGTTCTCCAATGGTTATCTTCGCCATCGTCTCACCGAAGACGGTAACTGGCTGGCCTGTTGCTGTTTGAAGCTGAACGGATGGTCTCTGATTCCACACAATAGTCCTTTTCAATAGCTCCGGACGCACTATTGTTCTTGAAGCACCAGTGTCAATAGTAAAATGACACGTTACGCTGTTCAGCTGTCCAACCACTGTAAGGTTGTTCCCATTACCAATCTGTGAAACAGTGACGGTAGGGGCTCGATGTTGACCAGCCAGCGCCCGCCCCACGGCCCTGGCTTCTTCTAGTTTAACGACAGCTCTTCTGCGTCCACCTGTGTAGAGGACGCTACTGTCGTTCTACGTGGCCATCTTCGCTTGGGGCAACTACTCCGAATATGGCCCCTCTCGCCGCAGCCATAGCACATCGGACCCAAAGAAGGTTTTTCCTTCACCACAACCTCCCGAAGTCGTTGAGTTCTAGCGTCTTGACGCACGGCTTCCACCTCCAAAGCATGGGCTAGAGCTTCCTGTAAGGTCTGATGATGGCTCAATTTCACGGTGTGTCTGACGTCTGCGTCTCTAATTCCATCACAGAAAGCTTGCGGGATCATTGATTCCACCATTGTCGGGCATGACACGTACGCACGTCTGACTAGCCTTTCGATTTCCGTTGCCCATTGCTGCAGACTCTCACCAGGCTTCTGCTGTCGATCGCGGAGTTGTGCTCTATACGCGTGTTCCAGGTGTTTGTCGCTGTACCTGCCTTCTAGTGCTCTTTGGAGAGCACCTAAAGTTCTGTTATCCGAAGGCAGGTTTTCCAACGTGAGCAGGGCATCTCCACGAAGAGCCAGAGTCAGAGCTATCAAGGACTCTTCCTCGTTCCACCCCTTTCCTTTAGCCACCGTTTCGAACTGGTACCAAAATGCTGCCCAAGACGTCGTTCCATCGAAGTGGGGTACTTCGATTTTCGGAGAATCCGACACTACCGTAGCACCCCGGGTCCCCACTCTTGCCATCTTGGTATGCAGCTGTCGCATCTCAGCATCTACCTGGCTCAGTCGATCCTCGTGTTGGGTGAATCGATCTTCATATTGGGTGAATCGATCTTCATGTTGGGTGAATCGATCTTCATGTTGGGTGAATCGATCTTCATGTTGGGTGAGTCGATCTTCGTGTTGGGTGAGTCGATCTTCGTGTTGGGTCTTGACGCTTAGCACATCATCCTTGAGAGCATCAATCTGCTTTTCTAATACTTCGTGCTTCTTCTCAATAGCCCCCAACAAACTCTTGCTTATCTCCTCCAGATGGCGGGCTTGCTCCTCCTGGCGAAGGTCTTGCTTTTCCTGGCGAAGGGCTTGTTCTTCCCTCAGCTTAGCAAATTGTGCTTCCTGAAGTCGGGCTTGCTCCTCTTGGCGAAGGGCTTGTTCTTCCCTCAGCTTAGCAAATTGTGCTTCCTGAAGTCGGGCTAGCTCCTCCTGGCGGCGTGCTTGCTCGCGGGCTTGCTCCTCCTGGCGGCTGGCTTGTGTCTTCAGCATTTTAAATAAATCTGCAAGCTCCACAGGCCCAATCGGTGTTTGGATTGATCCCTCCGTTGAAGCACCTTCACCCTCTTGCAGGGCCGCGGTTTGACTCCTTGTAACTCGACCCTCACTGTCTTCTCGTGGTGTAAGAGGCATCTTGAATCCCACTTCTGACACCAATTGTTGCGGGAACGGGGTACGTTTAATTCAAGATACGCCAAAAGTCACCAAAAGACAATTAATTTATTTATCGACTAACAATTACACAATTAAACACTTAAAAACACAATTAAAAACACTTAATTACAACACTAAACACGGAACACTAAATTACACTAAAACACTGAATCACACTAAAACACTGATTTTCACTGAAACTATTCGCAGGTAACGCACTCGATCACTTCTAGTTCGCAGGAGACTGATTCGCTTCGCTTTCCAAATCGGAACTGTCTCGTCGCGTCGTACATCCCGCTTTTATACCCAGTGAGGACGCAGCTCTTCGCGTGGCGTCGAGAATCTTCTCGCGGGGATCGAAATTTCTAGAACTCGCTGGAGCTCGCTCCGACCGACCAGAGTGTGTGACGTAGTATCGTGCAAGCGAATATAGACCTTATCCATACGACGATAAGACTCATTTCGCTTGCACGGTCTCTCAAGGTCGTAATATTATTATTACTTTAGAACACTCTAGAGCTCGCTACAACCTACCAGAGTGTGTAGCGTAGTATCGTGCAAGCGAATATAGACCTTATCCATACGACGATAAGACTAATTCCGCTTGCACGGTCTCTCGTGGTCGTAACACTATTTTTCTATTTACTTTAACGACAAGCGAGATATAGCTGTTTCAACCATGTCACCATTACACTACGGCCACACGCGATCCATATAAAACTCCGTTTTGTAAGAAAGAGATAGAAAATTAACTTTAATTCCTTATACATCCTTCGTTTGTGAACCGATTTTAATTTTTATTTCACATTTTAGTATATGTTTAAGCCTTTTTTCATGAGTTGTTGAAAAATTCAAGATTGCAGATTTATGCATATTTCCTATTGCGGTCAAGAAACCGCGCGGTAACCGCAGGCTCTGCGGTTTGCGCCTAAGTACTCACAGAAATACTTTTTTTTAACCCGGGGGAATTCCTCATGAATAACGCAGCGCCGGGTAAACGCTCCGGTAATGCCGCGCTTTTATTGGCTAAACCCCGGGAGCTTCTTCTTTCTATTTATAGCTGCAATGCTGGCAACCCCAATCCTACCTGCTTGGCATGGATTATAAGAGGGGCGATCTACTTTTTTGTTATGCCTAACTGACCAGTACTTAACCTGAGGGGCAGAGCTAAAATCTTGGCTCAGGGTATCACTAGAAGGACCTTGTAACATATTGGAGAGAAAATCGATCTGATGTTACCTACGATGGCTTGAGGAATAAGCCTCCGCTATTTTATCCCTGTTAGGGTGGAAGACACGCTACGCCAGTGCCTATCATGCTTTATGACACTTAAAGGATTGACAATACCCATTTCCTGACTCAAAACTGGAACATTTCCTTCCTATTTCGTACTTGGCAGAAAAGTAAAGTGGCACGAAATAGAAAAGTTTGGCACGATTGCTTATGGTATACTATTCTCGAAGGGGAAAAGATTGCCTTTTGTATTCAGTTGGGCGACTTGGTAGAGCCAGACCGAGATTTTTTATTAGTGCCAACATAACTAATAGTTCCTTACCTAAAGTTGGTGATGTCGATGTTGTTGTAGCCGAGCGTCTTCTGCTGGCACCACTTGAGCAGCGCGTTGCGCTTGGAGCCGCCGTTCTTCACCTGCAGCGCGTTCAGAGGGTCCTTGCGCTCACCTAGGTGACGAAACAAAATAATCAGTACCTTAGAGCCGACATACACGGACGACGGGACAGCTTCAAGCAGTCAGGGCGGACTGCTTGAAGCTGCGACTGCATAGAAAACTACAGATTCACACATACACGGAACCGTCGTGACTGCTCCGAGCAGTTAGCAGCATGATGAAATCTCAAGCAGTCGCCAGGCATGAGCTGTTGACTATGACTGCTCGAGCGGTCCGTGTATGTTGATCACTGGCTAACTGCTCGAGCGGTCCGTGTATAGGTACCTCCTTATACCGCTTGTGAGAGACATTTTAATCAGACAATCAAAAGGGCTTCATCAACTTTGAAGCTGATTAAAGCGAGGATTTAAGTATGGTTGAGGATCCTAGGGGCTTAGTTGAAATTGCGATCGAACTGGTCAGGTTTCTTGGCACAGTTGTTGGTTGGGGTGCTTACCAATTGTTGGTGGGTGTTTTTAGCATAGTTATTAGGGTTCTAGTCACAATTGTTGGTCAAGTTCTTTACCACTTGTTGGTATGGGGTCCTAGGATCAGTTGTTAAGGGTCCTAAGCTCAGTCGTCGGGGTTCTAAGCTCAGTTGTCGGGGTCGAAGCTCCGTTGTCAGGGGTTTCAAGCTCAGTTGTCGTAGTTTACGCCCAGTGGTCAGTGTTCTAAGCTCAGTTATCAGGGGTCCCAAGGTCAGTTGTCGGGGTTCTAAGCTAAGTTATCGGGGTTCTAAGCTCAATTGTCGGGGTTCTCATCACAAAAGTCGTACTCACATATATCCCCGTAGCTGTTCCGGCGCACGAAGGACTCGATGGCCTTCTGCTGCAGCGAGGCGAGCGCGCGCTGCTCGTCCGGGATGTTGCGGTTAGACACGTTATGTAAGCGGTTAACGTGTCTAATCGCGATTGTCGGGCTTCTAAGCTCAGTCATTAGGGTTCCTAGCTAAGTTGTCGGGGTTCTAAGCTAAATTTTCGGGGATCCAAGCTCAGTTGTTGGGGTTCTTAATTTAATTGTCTGGGTTCCAAGCACAGTTGATGGGGTTCTTAATTCAATTGTCGGTGAAGCTTAGTTATCAGGGTTCCAAGGTCAGTTGTCGGGGTTCTAAGCTAAGTAATCGGGGTTCTAAGCTAAATTGTCGGGGTTCTCATCACAAAAGTCGTACTCACATATATCCCCGTAACTGTTCCGGCGCACGAAGGACTCGATGGCCTTCTGCTGCAGCGAGGCGAGCGCGCGCTGCTCGTCCGGGATGTTGCGGTTAGACACGTTATGTAAGCGGTTAACGTGTCTAATCGCGATTGTCGGGCTTCTAAGCTCAGTTATTAGGGTTCCTAGCTAAGTTGTCGGGGTTCTAAGCTAAATTTTCGGGGATCCAAGCTCAGTTGTTGGGGTTCTTAATTCAATTGTCGGGGTTCCAAGCACAGTTGATGGGGTTCTTAATTCAATTGTCGGTGTAGCTTAGTTATCAGGGTTACAAGGTCAGTTGTCGGGGTTCTAAGCTAAGTTATCGGGGTTCTAAGCTCAATTGTCGGGGTTCTCATCACAAAAGTCGTACTCACATATATCCCCGTAGCTGTTCCGGCGCACGAAGGACTCGATGGCCTTCTGCTGCAGCGAGGCGAGCGCGCGCTGCTCGTCCGGGATGTTGCGGTTAGACACGTTATGTAAGCGGTTAACGTGTCTAATCGCGATTGTCGGGCTTCTAAGCTCAGTCATTAGGGTTCCTAGCTAAGTTGTCGGGGTTCTAAGCTAAATTTTCGGGGATCCAAGCTCAGTTGTTGGGGTTCTTAATTCAATTGTCGGGGTTCCAAGCACAGTTGATGGGGTTCTTAATTCAATTGTCGGGGTTCCAAGCACAGTTGATGGGGTTCTTAATTCAATTGTCGGGGTTCCAAGCACAGTTGATGGGGTTCTTAATTCAATTGTCGGTGAAGCTTAGTTATCAGGGTTCCAAGGTCAGTTGTCGGGGTTCTAAGCTAAGTTATCGGGGTTCTAAGCCCAATTGTCGGGGTTCTCATCACAAAAGTCGTACTCACATATATCCCCGTAGCTGTTCCGGCGCACGAAGGACTCGATGGCCTTCTGCTGCAGCGAGGCGAGCGCGCGCTGCTCGTCCGGGATGTTGCGGTTAGACACGTTATGTAAGCGGTTAACGTGTCTAATCGCGATTGTCGGGCTTCTAAGCTCAGTCATTAGGGTTCCTAGCTAAGTTGTCGGGGTTCTAAGCTAAATTTTCGGGGATCCAAGCTCAGTTGTTGGGGTTCTTAATTCAATTGTCGGGGTTCCAAGCACAGTTGATGGGGTTCTTAATTCAATTGTCGGGGTTCCAAGCACAGTTGATGGGGTTCTTAATTCAATTGTCGGGGTTCCAAGCACAGTTGATGGGGTTCTTAATTCAATTGTCGGTGAAGCTTAGTTATCAGGGTTCCAAGGTCAATTGTCGGGGTTCTAAGCTAAGTTATCGGGGTTCTAAGCCCAATTGTCGGGGTTCTCATCACAAAAGCCGTACTCACATATATCCCCGTAGCTGTTCCGGCGCACGAAGGACTCGATGGCCTTCTGCTGCAGCGAGGCGAGCGCGCGCTGCTCGTCCGGGATGTTGGCTCCGGGCGGCGGCGCGGGCGCCGC
Organism: Maruca vitrata; assembly: GCA_039566165.1. Classification (NCBI taxonomy): domain Eukaryota; kingdom Metazoa; phylum Arthropoda; class Insecta; order Lepidoptera; family Crambidae; genus Maruca; species Maruca vitrata. The sequence continues at coordinate 10,461,204 of CM076933.1, read as the reverse complement.
GTCTGCCCCGCGCGGTTAGACACGTTAACGCAAGCGGGCGGTGGCCGGGCGACAGTTGGTAATGGGGACGTGGTATCATCAAATTTTACCGTTTATCGAATTTAAAGAGGAAGCAAATATTAAAAATTTAACAGAAAGTTTTGTAAAATCACTATACACATATAATTGGAATTTTAATTTAAAATTAATAAAATACAATTTTCATAACACTATTTCTTGCTCATATTTAAGTTGCAAAGTCCAGTTAAATTCTATTAACTGTATTGTAATTCTAAGGTTGTGTAGTCGACCAACCCGCACTTGGCCAGTGTGGTCGACTAAGGCCTTATCTCCCTAGTTTAGGGTAGGTCCGTGCCCCAGCAGTGGGGACGTATATGGGCTGATGATGATGAACTGTATTTTACTTCAAAGAGTTATCAATGCTAATCTTTTAGCAATTAACATTCAAGTTTAATAAAAAAGTACTGTTCGTTTGTTAAATTACTCAAAATATCTTTTATAATTACTACCTGGTTCGGTAAAGTGTTTCAATAGCACAAGAGCCCATAACAAATTTACACATTGAATGAAATAAATTCGATAAAATTACGTTGTTCACACGAGCCATTAGCATCCTATGATGTATTTATCAATAACTTATATGTTTACTGTCACTAGACCACCGCATAAACATGATAGAAATAAATATTAAGAATACACAAAGCGAACATATCATAAGATTTGTCCAGCAACACAGATCACACAAAAACCATTGAGGATACTAAGACGAAACGATCATTAAATATATTCATTAACTTTATTCAAAGACCTTCTAAATCGTCTAATAAAAGTCAAATATTTAATGTTCGGATAGTATTCGTCCAGTAGTCTCTTATACCAAACAAAACACCACTTAACTATTCACCAACAATTTTACTAAGTAATAACCAAAAGCATTTAACTGTACTAAAGAAATCTTGTTTAAATACATCCATCATAATAAATACCTACCCACATGATGTAGATTTACTTCATAAACTACATTTGTATTGCAAGTCATACAAGTGCTCCCATTAGCATCGAACGTTTGTATAAGGCTGTCTGTCCACCGAGGAGGAGATACAAAGAAATAGTGAACCTATTAGTCAAAGTTCTACTTTTCTCCGCTCCGCTGCCTCGCTCCGTACTGGTAGACAGACAGCCTAAACCAGTATGTATGATGCGTGCGACGAGGTCAGGTAAACACCAATCTTAAATCTACGTCCAGAAGCAGTAAAGTAAAACCAAAGTTCATGCATGAAAATGTATAATCAAAATAAATTAGTACGAGCACACAACAGAGGTTAGAACAGAGGGTCAGGCGCCCCGCTCGTGCCGCCATGCTGCAAGGAAGAGAACGACCGACACGTTTACACATGCTGTTAATAGTACTAGGGTAGGTCCGGTACTGGCTACGTGATCACGGTAATACTATCATCAGATATCTAACTCGATAAAACAAAGGAACCGCGCGTTATACCTTAGGGGTGAGAGCCATCCGCTCCCCCACAAGTCTGGTGATGATGTCGATGCCAGTCCAAGCCATCATCGTATGTCAGTTAGGAGAAAAAAGCGCGTTGTACCTGCCTTCTTGGATCTGCATGCGATTGCCGCCGTGACGAAAGGTCGGTGTGTTGTTTATAAACGACACGGCTGTACGTATTTATTACAAAAATACGCCTGAATTACAATTCTGTTAGATAGTATTACCGCGACGTAAGCGTAGGCGAAGTGGGCCATCGCCCACGGCCTTGTACTTTTAACTCTTTACACCGTAGCAGCCACTATATTGCCATTTTAAACTTTTTTTACTGAAGATAAGTTTCAAAATCAATTAATTTTTTGAATAATGCACTGCTTAAAGGGTTAAAAGGTAACAATACACCCCCTAACAAACTCAGAATGCTGCAGGACGGTAAAGGGCTGTATTAGCCGAAGCTATGCTACTGCTCGGCATAAGTAAAGGAAAGTAAGGGGGAAAACTGTGACGAATTTAAACTGGCAAGGTTTTTTAGAAATTTAAAGTAGCTTAGTGATTCCAAATTAAATTGAGCTGCGATCTTAATAAAATTAAAATGATATTTGTTGCCTTTAGTGAGCTCTAGTGATCGCCTAGTGGAGTCGTGCACATAAACTAACATGTTAAGTTAAATCATGCAAAATGTATAGAATCATGCAGGTATCTAGCTCGTGCGTGTGTGGTAACTGACCGTTGGCAATGGGCGAGGGCCGTGAGGCGCGCGCGGCGGGCGGCTTGCCGAAGCTGCTGGCCGCCAGCCCGTTCGTGGGCGGCGGGTCTGACACGCCGTTCTTAATGTTGTTGTTGGTTGTTGTCACTGCTACTGTTGTTTGCTGTTGAATTTGAGATACATGTTAAGTTTAAAATATATAAGACGTCCGACCGATTTCAGCCGTGGCGGCCGATTTCTATTGAGAGCAGCGTGCGCAGGACATATTATAGTGCACAAGTGTGCGCGCAAACACAAGTGCACTCTCTATTCCCTCACTCTCATAATTCGGTGAGACGGCAATCCGACATAACCGATGAGATATCGGACACAGGAACACCGGCATAACGTGCTTTCCAAGGCACGGGCGATAAACTGCAACTACCTAACTCCGGGCTGAGTAATTTAATTACAGAAAAACTCACACAATTTTTGCTCGACCTCGGATTCGAATCGGGGACCTCTCGGTCGTTACGCAGCGCTTAACAATAGACCAACGAGGCAGTTATTATAAGTAAGTGGGTTTAAGTTTATTGTATTACTTAAAACAGAAGAAGGGTGAAAGGTCAACAATTAGTAGTGCTAGCGTGAAGGTATATCTACTAGTTACCTCTTTTCTACAGCAATTACTTAAGTTAATAAGTAAATATTGAATATCAGACAATCACATTTGTTAGATAATACTTCATCATCATCATTATCATCATCATCAGCCCATTTACGTCCCCACTGCTGCTGCGTAGGGGCACGAGGCTTCCCTAAACTAGGGCGATCAGGCCTTAATCAACCACACTGACCAAGTGCGGGTTGGTCGAATACCATGGACTTTCTCCATTGATGTACAGGTTTCCTCACGATATTCTCCTTCACCGTTAAAGGGTCGAATAATCGTACATATGAATTTCAAACATGTGTGGTGTGCTTGGTGTGAAAAACAAAGTGGTGGGCTTTGAACTAGCACCCTCTCGCATGGCAAGCAACGATCACTCGGCCATCGACGCTATATGAAACATTGAAGATATACAAACGCTCATCACACAATATTGGTTCAGTGGGAATCGAACCTACGACTCCTGGAGGAAAACAGGGAAAGTAAATAGGCATTAGGTCCTACCTGTGGCCATTCTCCGACTGGTGTGGTGGCCGGCGACTGCTTGGCCGCCTTGGCAGCGTTCTCGATACTTTCAATTAAGGACTTTACAGACAACCTCGAGTCCTGGCGACTAACGCCTGCAAAATAAATTATTGAACTTAAATAATGGCAAGGAATATTCTATACCAGGGTTGGCGAATCTTTATGTATCAACGCGCCATTTTCTTCTGAAAATGTTTGAATCGTGTCATTGACGTGCCATCAAATAATTTTGACTTTCTGATTATTTGGAAAATATAGATAACGGCAACGTTCGATCGTCACAAAATACCTACTTAACACATATTTTACATATGTTTTAGGATCGGCGACGTGCCCAAAAATATTATGTCGCGTGCCATCTGTGCCACATTGGTTCGCCTACCCAGTTCAATACAATAATTAAGACACTCCTTATGGGTTCATTGATGCAATTAACATAAAGATAAAATCACGAAGACGTAGCCAATGTCTTTTTCATGTGCGATAGACAGTCAAGAGTTAATTTTTCATTTGGAGTAAGGATTATCGTACCTTTAGTTCGCCTATGTGACGCGGCAGTCGCCATAATGTCCTGTAAGGAGGCGCTAGTGAGCAGCGGGGGCGGCGGGGGGGTCTCCTCTGTCCGGGGTGGCATGGCTGTTCGAACACAATACAAATTTATTATATGGAAAGCTATAATTTGTAAAACACATTACATTAAGGTGGCAACTACGACTATAATATCAATCTAAAAAACTAACCGACCTACTATCTAAAGTGAGTTATATTAGACACTATATTTAATTTACATTTGCAAATATAACTTACATCTCTTGAATAACATTGTAATTGTTTTGTTCTTTTTTCAAAACTTGAATTAAATTCTTAATTCACAAGTAGGTATTCATCACATACGTACGCGTATTTCGACACAATATTAAATCTCCTAAAAAAGAATTAAAATGTATTTGTATGGGTACAAAAAACATGTAAAGAACTTATTTTACTATGATTTTATGCACCATACGCCCATCGAATAAAACAACAATCAAACAATTAGCTGTGCAAAATCTCCCATAGCTCACACTGACCGGTGACTGATTCCACACATGTTATAAGAATTTCAATCTCAATGTTTTTAACCCTCCACCAAAGTACAAAGTTCATGAAATAGGCGAGACGACTAAAAAAATATAATTAGTCCGTTATTTAGATTATTTAAAAATATTGTACACGTATTTTTTATTTTGTTTCACAAACAAGAAATTATGAAGATATAGTGCTTAGAAGTTTTGTATGACGTCAGGTTTAGGTACAATTTTTGCGTAACTGTGACGTCACAAGCCCCCACTCCAGAAGTTTGATAAGCTATAACTTTGTCATTTTTCAATCAATTGAAAAACAAAAAAATACGTGTCCTATATTTTTGTATAAACTAACTTGCGGACTAAATAGAATAATAAGATTTTGACCCAGTCGTCACGCCTATTGCAGTGATGTACACATAGAAGCATATCTACAGCATATTATACCGTGCAAAATATACCGTTTTGGACTTAAAATGACAAGTGCATGTAAGACAATGATCAAAACATTTGTTGTTCTCCACAAACGTCCCACCCCCACCATCACCAAACAAATAAAAACAAAAACTGCAGGACGGTAAAGGACGTCTGATCCGTTGAAAACAGTTATTTACACAGAAATTCACACTAGGACGTTTATGTTCGGTCACAAGAAGCCTGCTAACTTACGTAGGGGCCTCGGCGGCGGGGGATCATTTAGAGACCTAATCGGATGCGAGAGTCTTTTGTGTTCCAACGTCTTCCAGTAGGGCTTCGGTTCCCGAGGCCAAGACCCTGTATTCGAATCAATGTTCGGCGGTTGTTGGGACTGAAGCGATAACTTTCTAAGCTGCACTTCCGGAGTCCTCCTCGGTTCCGGACACGGCGGTTTCCGTTCAAGATTCTGTACGATTTCTCCGATAGACCCGCCCGGCTTTTTAGGAGTTTCTTTCGCGCTAGGCGCCCGTGATAGAGATATAACTGATTTAGTTATGAGTGCCATTTCTTTCACTACTTTTGTACTGTCCTCAACAGAGTCGGTGTAGTCTCTGGAATCTCTTTTAGGCTTCTTCACTCTTCTTGGAACTTTAAGAATTTCTTCTCTTGTTATCGATGCAAACTCGTCAAAAACTGTTTCTAGTGTTCTCTTTGAAATCTTATCATCGTCTGCAACATTTTTGTTATCAACTGGTGCTATTGCTGGAAAATGTGGCTCTCCAATTTCTTCATAAAAATTTTCTTGCACTGATTCTCTTCTTTTCGAAGGGATTAGTGGAAGAAACGGATTAGTAGAGGGCACACGGAGATCTTCTTTAACTTTCGTTCTAGGTGGCGCTTTCGGCATTGTAAAATGTTGGCTTGTGTTTATGAAAAATGGAACATTTTCCATGGGTTGATAATACTGGTTATCAATTAACCAAGCGGGGGTCTTAGTCAATTTCACTACCCCGGGTTTTGGGGGCGCAGAAGGTTTCAGCTTACTTGGAGATGGTGACTTCGAATCTGGAAGATTATCATTTGACCCAAAAGTTTTCCACGACAAGAATGGTAATGCCCTATTTTTCTGGTAAATTCCTTTCTTTTCTATTTTGGGCTTTTTGTCTTTTGTACTGTTCACTTTTGGAGCTTCCAAAAAATTTTTAGCCTCAATCGGTTCTTTGAAATCTTCACCAGCCACTTGATCCATATCATCGTAGTATACTGTGGCACGAGGCTTAATTTCTGGGGCTACTTCTATATTTTTTTCCTGTTGTGGCGGTTTAAAGAATATGGGCTGTATAAGCACTGGTATAATTGGTGACGTGCGGTCAATGATCCCTTGGCCATTCACAATTTTAATAGGCGTCATAAAAGTCTTTAACCTATGTCCTGGGCTATGAAGGTTTTGGTTTAGACAAACAATGTCTTGTTGTGTCACGGCTATTTGTGACATATCTGGACTGGAATTTATTTTTAAATGGTAACTGACGTTATCATCAATAGGTATTTCAGGGTCACTGTCTTTCACAACCGGTTCAGTTTTTGGAAAGAATGGATTAGTATCTATAGGTTCTGGCTTTGCTTTGTCAATACATGGTAATACTTCTTTGACCTCAGTTTTCGTGATTGCTTCTTTAATTGTCGGTTCGAATGTTACATCCTTTTCACTAGTAACTGTGAGATTTGGTATTAAAACTTCATCACGTTTTGTTACAGTTTCTTTTTCCTCCGATTTAGCACGTCTTTCTGATACAGCTTTTGCAACCTCTTTGGTACCTTTTAAAGAGCTTCTTGGTGATCTCTTTGCGATACCACCTGTTATTCTTTGCAATGCTGCTCTGAAACTAGACTTCAGTTCTTCATTTGCTCTCTTAATATCTCTATCAATCTGGACTTCTGGAGGTGTTACTGATTCACTTGGGGTATTTTCCGTATTTTCTGATAAATCTATCGTAGACGCAGTTTTGATATCATCTGGGTAAGGAAATGGTAGTATTGACTCGGCCTTGACTACTGGTATGTTTTCATCAATCATTCTCTCTCTATTTGTGTTTCCTACATTAGGCTGAGACAAAGCTTTGAATATTCTATTCACGTCATTATTATTTTTTCTAATAGGTGAACAAAATACACTGTCAGAACCTTCTGTATATAAAGACATGTTACTATGACTAATGTTATTATCACCTACAAACTCTATACTAATAGCCTCTTTCAGAGCGTCTTTAAATTCAGTGTTAGTATTCAAATTTTCCATGCTGTAAGACTTTGGTTTACCATTATAAATTCCTGATAAATTTCTGCTGAAAATTGTTCTACTTCTAGGTTTTGCAATATTATTAGATTCCGATTTGGATGCGTACTTAAAACTATTATTCAGATCAATTAGATCGGATTCATCGGGCAATTTGGGAGCATCTAATTCATCCAAGGCATTTTGTCTCTTGATCTTTTCGTCAGAAAAGTCAACAGCGTCTTGCCTTGGTAGCCCTTTAGCGTCGAACGGAAGCAAAACAGATTCATTTAATGTTTTAGGCTCCTTTACGTTCGATATGTCTTTTTTGCTTTCCTCATCATTGGTTTCATCTGTGGTTACATTATCTATGTCTAGTTTGAAGTGTTTTACCGCTTCATCTAAACTGGTTGTTTCTGTTAAACTGTTAGATCTGCAGAAGGCTTGTTCCACAACGCTCTCATTCACTAGGGGAGGGTCAGTGACACTGTGGACTCTAGACAAGTACCTAGACGTGATGCTTCTGAACACGTCCTTGGAAGAAGAACTATCACTTTTCTCCGAACAGAGAGACTCCTTTGAGAGACTCTTCTCGTCGTCCGAGTGGTTGTGAACGCTATCCACAGAGCCTGAGTTGTTAACACCTGTTTTGACACCAAATTGTGATTAGACATCTGATATTGACAAAATGTACAGATTGAATGTAACGTTTAATACTGTTAGTTAGACCACCGGTTTGTATTATATATTGTAGGCGTGCCCTCAACCACAAGACAATACTGATAGTAAGAATAGTATAACATCAGTAATTAAAAAGCTAGTAAAAGTTGTTTTGGGCACGCGAGCAAGTCGAGCAAGTGAAAGGCACGCCTATGATTATAAACAAATGTGTACGACTGTATTTGCAAGCTTATTTACACAGAATTAGTGCATGGTAATGCCTGTTAATTCTGTACAACAGAATTTACTTTGACAAATAACGTAAAACCGATTCATCGCAAACGAATGTTTCAGACAACATAAGAAATGTATTATGAAAGGAAAGATAGGTACGTTTCCCTGCAGGATTTAAATATATATATCAGACCAGAGCTCTGATTGCGAACCTTACGATGGCTTGTTCATAAAAGCAAGATACAAGACCAAACTTATATTGATTTTGACTCAAGTAAAGCGAAATAATGTGAGATCGATAAACGTTTAATTTACTTAGCCGTTTACTTGTATCGTACGGTTCACAAAAAGTACCTAAGGGCATGCAAGTATCTACTACGCCTTAGATTCAAAAAGTTACATACAATATAGCCAATATTCAAACCGATTCACAATCTACTAGCATAGTGTAGTCTGCCATATATTCACACAAAAAACCATGAAAATTAATAAAGTAGATATAAATATACAGCAGTTTTAACTAACTTTTGTTTTTATCAGAACAAAGTGAAATTGTTTCTTGCCACAGTCCATGTGCCATCTAATGTCATGTCCCGCTTGTCCGAAAACCTGCTCGCTGAGCGACTTTAAGGGTGCCTCAGACAACCCGATTCGTGTGGCCGAATACTGAGCCGATCACGTTTGATTTCAGTTTCAATAATATTTTGTATGCCAAGTAAAAAATAATTATCCATTGCATTCGAAACACCTGTTTTAAAATGTATTTAAACTATTAACACTGTAAGAACCCCAATATACAACATAAACTACGCATTCTGCAGCATCAAACTACACATGCCATCTCTCTCTAGCACACCCAACGCGCCAATATCCATCCCTTACCCACGACGATGCGACGCGACAGCCACTTGTGGTCCCTGGCTGCTACTTATTTCAACTATCACCACACGTTTACTAGTGAGGGGCGCGGGATCGTGCGGGTGGCTGCATCCGGCGTATCGGCGATGTATGAAATACCGGTAGCGGTGCTTTGTAAGGATACTTACCCTTGAGCGAGTGCATCTGGTCCTCGAGCAGGCGGATGCGGTCCCTGGCGGCCTTGTTCTCGGTGACGAGCCGCTCGAGCTCGCGCTGCGCCTCCGTCTTGAAGTCGTTAGCGACGCGCACCGTCATCAGGAGGTCGCTTTGGAACTGCTTCCATTCCGCTTCCTGGAGATACGTACGAGATTTATTAAATTGTTGGTAAAAATACTAAATAAAAATTAAATTAAAATGTTTAGGCTTTATCGGTCTACTAGTTCGGGGGTGGATTAACAAATTCTCAATCGCTGTGGCAGACGAAGACGGGCGGCGCTAGTTCGCTTCGCGACCATGATTGGTGCAACCTAGTCGAAAGGCCGGGCTGTAAGTAGCTATCTAATGTCGCGTGTCAGACCCATAGAGAATAATATTTAGTCCAGGATTTTCTGCCAAATAAATGTCACAAAACGTCATAATATGCTTTGATCTGATTCCGAGGCTCACCTCGGAACTCGTAAGTAACTTTAAGAGTAATTAGGCTTGTGCGTATCCAGCCAAAACAGTGTCCAGGTTCTCAGGCCTGTTATAATGCTTTTGTAGATATTAATTTAAAATTCATGACCCACCTGAACAGGAACATAAACCATCTGTCTTCAGATATCGCGTCTGAAGCTCTAACCTCTGAACTACACCGGTGTGACGTAGTAGTACTTAGTAGTAAGTTAAGGGTATATAATATGTTGGTCAATCTTTATGGTTGCAGTAATAAACTAGAGTGAGACTAGTAAACATCTTTGATTTGCCCCGTCCACCCATCCTCATATGGCGACCCTGCCATTTGAGACGGGCTCGGTCCGTTCGCTCGCGGCGCGTTTCTCAGTTACTATAAGCTACTCAGTTACAAAGACAGCACAATAATCAAGTAAAATAAGCGAAGTAAAGAAACAAAATATTGAAATATGTGTCGTGCAGCAGTGGAAAAAGATGAAGTTTTCATCAATCAGTCAGGAGCTTCGAATTCTTCGGAATATCACCTCTCCAACATCAGCATTGTGTTGGTCCTTATCTGCACCATGCTAGCCTTGGCGGGTATTTTTGTCTTGTACATGCTGTATAAGAAGTGTCATCATGGATGGATCCAGAATGAATTCATGGCTCAGAGTCTGATGCGTTCCTTTCGACGGAGGCCAGCCGAGGAGCAGCGGGTTTGCTACAACTGCCGCCACCAGTCGGTGGAACTGCCATCGTCAGCGGCAATAAATAAAAGTGCACAGTGAAAGTGAGAGTGGTTCAAGTAACAAAAGTGAGTACAAACGGTCAACTGTAACGAAAATGAACTTTATGAGTAAGGACTTTTATCCTTAGTTAAAGTTAATTACCTTGTATTTTTTTTTTTTTGTTCTTTCAAATAAACTATGTTGTTATGCTATATTATACAAAAAACTATACATAATATAGGGTCTTTAGTAAGGTAATGGCAGATGAATTAAAGAGTATTCAAGATCGCCTTAAATCAATAAAAGAAAATTTGACTAAGCTAAGTTATTCAAGGAGAACTGAAACTTTATTGAAAGCTAAATTAGAGGAATCGACTGATTTACTTAATCGTTTTAATAGTTGTTATACATACATTGAAGGGTTGATAAAAAAGAAACAGATTGAAAGTCAGACATTGAGTAACATACAGTCTTATTGCGACTCTATTAAAGCCTTATATTTACAAATAGAACTTTTTTGTTCTAAAAGTTATAATTCTGAGACGGTCGAAGACATTGAGAGTGATAACACCATGTCTTCATTTGACTTTAAAACCGCCACCTCCCTTTTGCCAAAGATGGATGGTAAGGAAGATGTCACTAAGGACTTAATAGACTCTATAGAACTATATAGTTCCTCCCTGAACCAGGAAGGAAATGCGATGCTAATAAAATTTGTTTTAAAATCACGTTTAAACAGTAGTGCAAAATTAAGGTTGTCTTCATCTTACTTATCATGCAAATTATTAATTGACGATATGCGCAATCACCTTTTGACGAAACAATCTAGCACCACTATACACAAAGAATTGGTGAATAGTCGCCAAAACGGCAATTCTATTGAGACCTACGGAAGTAAAATAGAACAATTGTTTGTTGAGTTGACTTTGTCACAAGCCGACGGTGATGAGGATAAATATAAAACATTATGTCCCATCAATGAAAAACTTGCTATTAGAAGTTTCACCGACGGATTGAGAAACCGTCAACTCAGTACAGTGTTGCTAGGTCGTAACTATACATCCCTCAAGGATACCATTAGGGCGGCCAAGGACGAGGAGCCTAGTTGCAGCCGCCGAGAGCCGGAGGATTCCGTTTATTTTGGTCAACGAGGATCGGCAGGTAAGAGGCAATTTCATTTTTATAATAATAGAGGCCGTCATACCACCAGTCGTCCAACGTATTTTAATACGCAATATCGTGGAGATATGAGTACCAACCAAAGGTATGTTTCGCATAACCGTGGTAATAGTACACCACTAAGGGGACACCCTAACCGAGGTCAGGGTACACGAATTTTTAATAGGGGACGAGGACCTAGGGCTAGATTTTTAAATCCGCAGGCGATAAGGTATGCGAATCACGATAGTGAATCAGCTGCCAACCCTAGCGTTAACAATAACACTTCGAATATTGATGAAGTGCAGTTTTTTCGATCCTAACTATCTGTTGTCATGTGATTGTAGCAATGCAGTCGAATTATCAGTAAACAAGTCCAAATATAGATGGCTAGTTGACACTGGCGCCACGATGTCAGTCGTCAAATATGACACCGTTAAACTTTGGAACGTAATGATTTATCCAGAAAGCATTTCCATTAATGGAATAGGAGGTAAGATAACAACCGAAGGCTATGTTTATATTACGCTTACACATAAGGGAATGGAATTTGAACACAAATTTTATGTGCTCAAATGTCTACCGAGTAATACGGATGGAATCATCGGGCAAGATTTCTTGGTAAAAACAATGGTATAATTAATTTTGCAAACAATTTCTTAACACTTAGTAAATATGAAAATGGTCAAAAAGTCACATTGCCTTTAATTATGGGTATTTTAGGTAGTAACACATTTTTAAAAGTCCCACCGAGATGTGAAAAGATATTTTACATTCAAACCACTTTTAAGGAAACTTGCGTAATTTTGCCGAAAGAGTTGTGTGAGGGAGTATTTATGGCAGGTAGTATTGCAAGCCCTATTAATGGAAAGATGCCTATCCAAATATTAAATACGCGTGAGAGTGAAGTTGGACTTAGTTATTTTAACCCACAGGTAGAATCGATATTGGATTATACAGTGTGTAGTTTTGAGGCGAGTAAAATTGATGGCGCTCGGGTACGGAAAATGTTTTCATTGTTAAATTTGAGTCATTTGAATGAGGAAGAAAAAAAATCTATAGAAAACATATGCGCGAAATTCTCTGATGTATTTCAGCTTCCAGGAGATAAATTGACTACTGCTAATTTGTGTGAACAAAAAATTACGTTACAACCTAATGCTCAACCTGTATATACAAAACAATACAGGATACCTTTTTCACAGCGAGATGAATTAGAAAATAATGTCAAAAAATTGTTACATGATAATATTATTGAGCCAACCAAAAGCGAATGGTCAAGTCCTGTCTTATTGGTTCCTAAGAAATCGGATAGTAACACTCAAAAATGGAGATTGGTCATTGATTTTCGGAAACTCAATAACTTAATTTTGGATGACAAATTTCCCCTTCCTAACATAACTGACATTCTTGATTCTCTTTCCGGTTCTATGTACTTTACCCAGCTAGATTTATCCCAAGCCTATTACCAAGCGTCCTTAAGCCCGGACAGTAGGAAGTTTACCGCGTTTACAACACCTTCCGGACAATATCAAATGACGCGCCTACCAATGGGTTTGAAAATAAGTCCAAGTGCATTCTCTAGATTAATGACAGTGGCCATGGCGGGCCTTAATTATGACAAAATGTTCTTGTATTTAGATAATTTAATCTGTTTTGGACGAAATTTAGACGTACATAATAAGAACCTTATTGACATTTTATCCAGATTGCGAAGTGTGAACTTAAAACTTAATCCGGACAAATGCGAGTTTTTGAAAAAGGAAGTTCTATTTTTAGGCCACGTTATTTCTCAGGATGGTATTCTTCCGGATCCGGAAAAAGTTAAAGTTTTAAAGGAATATCCAACTCCGAAAAATGCGGATGAGGTAAAACGTTTCGTCGCATTTGCGAACTATTACCGAAAATTTATTCAAAATTTTGCCGAAATCTGTGTACCTTTAAATAATTTATGTAGAAAAAATGCTCAATTCGATTGGGATTTAAATTGTAAAAATGCATTTGATTCCTTAAAACATTCACTTACAACACCACCGGTATTGCAGTATCCTAATTTTGACAGTAGTAACGAATTTATTTTACAGACAGACGCGTCTGGATATGCGATAGGCTCTGTTTTATGCAATAAAGATCGTAGACCCGTGGCTTACGCGAGTCGTAGTTTAAACCAAGCCGAACGTAGATATCCGACGATCGAGAAGGAATTATTGGCAATTGTGTGGTCTGTAAAGTTTTTTAGACCGTACCTTTATGGAAGGAAATTCGTCATAGAAACCGACCACAAGCCCTTAGTTTATTTATATAAGCTATCGGATCCCTCCAGTAGACTTTTGAAATTTCGTTTATTACTAGATGAGTATGATTTTAGAGTTGTGTATGTAAAAGGCCGTGATAATGTAGCTGCAGACGCGTTATCACGGATAGCGATTGAAAGTGATGAGTTGAAAGCGATGAATGAAAATATAATATCGGTACTTACGAGAGCGCAAAGTCGAAAATTACAAAATGACTTTAATAATAGCTCGTCAGTAACCAGCACCCCCCGCAACGATTGGACTGATCACCCAAGAGTTGTGGAGATGCTGAAATTACCTAAGCACTACACGGAATTAGTGTTTGTGAATGAAGAAAAATGGGAGAAATTAAAAGAAGTTATGACTTTAAAGAGTGGCGATTTTGGTTATTTCGCCCCAGGTCGTACAGTTTATGTGAAAATATTTACCCCATCGCAGTGTACACGAGCTGTCTCTGTGCGGGAAATGGAATCGTTCTGTATGAACCTTAATATTGATACTTTACATGTTATATTGAATGAAAATAATTCTATAATTATAAAAGAGCTAGCTCAATTTATTAATAAATTGACAAAATGGTCGGGGCCCCGATTATATGTAATAAAAGGAGTAAAAAGAATTACTGATAAAGATACTCAAAGGGTAATATTAAATGACTACCATATTTTGTCAACGAGTGGTCACGCAGGAGTTAGAAGGATGTTGAATACTATACGTAGGAAATATTTTTGGACTGGACTTACGAAAGATGTAGTAGATTTTGTTAAAAGGTGCGATAAATGTCAACGACATAAATATTTGAAAACTACTAAAGAGCCTATGGTGATTACTAATTGCGGCGACTCCGCTTTCGATAGGGTTTACCTAGATTTAGTCGGTCCCCTCAGTCGTGATAATAATTACAGCTACATTTTAACGCTCCAGTGCGACCTGACCAAATACGTCGAGGCGTATCCTATTGCGAACAAGGAGGCGGTCAGCGTAGCGACAGCATTCGTAAACAACTTTGTGCTAAGGTATGGAATACCGCGCGAGGTCATCACAGACAGAGGGACGGAATTTATCAACGCTACTATGCAAGAGGTATGTAAAATACTTAACATTAAACAAATAAAATCAACAGCTTTCCATCATCAAACTTTAGGTTCAGTTGAAAACAGTCATAAGCACTTAACTTTTTATCTGAGAATGCAAGTTAATACTCAAAACCAAGACTGGAGTTATTGGGTACCTTTTTGGTGTTTTTCCTACAACACCACCATCCATTCCGAAACACAGTTTACACCATTTGAGTTAGTTTTTGGCAAACCATGTAATCTACCTACAAACCTTACAAATACGATTGATCCTGTTTACAACTTTGATAGTTACCCACTAGAATTAAAATTCCGTATTCAAAAGTCACAAGCTGAAGCAAAAAGCAATTTATTTAACAGTAAACAGTCACGTAAATTACATTACGACAAATATGTAAACCCTATCATCTATAAAACAGGAGATTTATTGCTTGTAAAAAATGAAAATTGTCATAAGTTAGACCCATTATATTTAGGCCCATTTTCAGTAGTGAAAGACGTTTCGCCGAATGTTATTATTTTTGTTAACGGTAAGGAAAAGACTGTCCATAAAAATAGGACAAGATTATATACTATGTAATTTTTATGATAAATACTATACCTACATAATATATTTTTTTTAAATACTTAACTATAATACTCTCTTATGTACTGTGGAGTATTAATAAATCAATATTATTCAAAGTTTTTTTTTATTGAGTTATTAGATTGATAAGCCAGTTTATGTTACTACATGTAATCAGATTAGTATGTACAAGATTAAACATTCTGTAACTGTATGTAATAATTAGGTACTTTTGTTTCTTTTGTATACATATATCTACACTATAACATTTTTATGAAACAACATGTCCCATAAAATAAGTTAAAAACAAAAAAAAATTGACTTTGTTATTTTTTTTTTTCTTTTTGATGGGGCGTGTGACGTAGTAGTACTTAGTAGTAAGTTAAGGGTATATAATATGTTGGTCAATCTTTATGGTTGCAGTAATAAACTAGAGTGAGACTAGTAAACATCTTTGATTTGCCCCGTCCACCCATCCTCATACCGGCTACTAATGCGAAATTCGCATTTATATCCAAATTTTAAATTAACATAAGAGATTTAAATAGGACTAAAACAACAAATAAAAATAAAGTTTTAGTGCTATTTAAATCTCTAATGTAAATTTAAAACTTGGTGACTACCCTGACATTCGATTTTTTAAATCTCAAGAACCACAGAAGTTTTTTGTTCTTGATATTCTTCTTCTTCTTATCGAATGGTTGATGAACAACCTGGTGTCAGAGTTTTTAAACCGCCCGTAGGCCTCTGACATAGCTTCACACACCGTAGAAAAATCTCTCAGGTGTGCTGGTTTCATCACGATTAAAGCGTCGAATGATGGTACATTATGAATTTCAAATTTGAAAAACACATTGGTACCTGGCGGGGTTTGAACTGGCGACCTCTCGCATGGCAAGCAACGACCTTAACCACTCGGCCATCGACGCTTTTTTTTTCTTGATATTGAAAAAAAACGTATGTCAGGGTACTAGTAACAGTAACTCACATTCCGCTCCCTGTCCCGTGTGAGCTGCGCGTCCTGCAGCAGGCGCTCGGCGTCAGCGACATTACCGAATATGCTTGAGTTCTTGAGATTGCACAAGTCGTATGTAAATGCATTTAGGGGTGAGAGCCATCCGCTCCACCGCAAGTCCAGTAAGATGACGAGGCTACTCCACGCCATCATCGTAAGTTAGTTAGGAAAAAAAAAGACGCAGTTGGTAAACTCACATCCCGCTCCCTGTCCCGTGCGAGCTGCGCGTTGCGCGCGCGCGCGTCCTGCAGCAGGCGCTCGGCGTCGGCGACATTACCGAATAAGCTTTAAGATTGATCCTATGTGAACCGGTTAGACACAGTCAGTAACTCACATCCCGCTCCCTGTCCCGTGCGAGCTGCGCGTTGCGCGCGCGCGCGTCCTGCAGCAGGCGCTCGGCGTCGGCGACATTACCGAATAAGCTTTAAGATTGATCCTATGTGAACCGGTTAGACACAGTCAGTAACTCACATCCCGCTCCCTGTCCCGTGCGAGCTGCGCGTCCCAGGCGCTCGGCGTCCTGCAGCAGACGCTCGGCGTCGGCGACATTACCGAATAAGCTTTAAGATTGATCCTATGTCAAGGATAGCGACCCGGCTAGACACAGTCGTATGTAAATCCGCTCCCTAGGAGTGAGAGCCATCCGCTCCACCGCAAGTCCAGTAAGATGACGAGGCTACTCCACGCCATCATCGTAAGTTAGTTAGGAAAAAAAAAAGACGCAGTTGGTAAACTCACATCCCGCTCCCTGTCCCGTGCGAGCTGCGCGTTGCGCGCGCGCGCGTCCTGCAGCAGCCGCTCGGCGTCGGCGGCGCGCGCCAGCGCCTCGCCCGCGCGACTCATCAGCGACAACTTCTCGTCTGACGTCACCTGGACCTGCGCACACGCATCCAAAGGAACACTATTTAAATATGGTAAATTTTGTTAGTGGACAAAAAGTTTAAGACTTCTTTATTTTTCATAAGAATTACAATAAATTCACTGACTGAGAAAGAACAACAATAAATTAAAATTAAAACGAGTGTTCGCAGAAGTTACTTATCGTGGTTAAAATAGGGTATATTAAAACAATCTCACACTGCGTCACCTGTGACCGGCCGGACTCGCCGTGCAACCACGGATATAAAACGCACAGAGCGGGATTTCTAGAACATTTATTATTAGAATATCTCATTAGATGAGGTTCACAAATAATCGTGAGAAACAGCGCAATGAGAGAAGACCTAGCTAAACACTGAAATGATCATAAAATGTATAAGCTGTGCCAGCGACTTCGTCCGCGTTTACATCAATTTTGTGCACATTTTCGATTGTTATATTTGCTCCTATTGGTCGAAGCGTGCGTGATGTAGCCTAAAAAGCCTTCCTCGATAAATGGTTTATCCAACACAAGACGACAACAACAACAGAAGATAATTTTTCAATTCAACTCAGTAGTTTCTGAGATCAGCGCGTTAAATCAACCAAACTCGACGAGTCTAATTAAAAAGTTATTAGGTTGAGGTATTAAGAACTAAAAGTTCACATCGTACTTTAACAAACTTTCAGCTTATACAAAATGACGAGGTACCTGTATCTGCAGCTCGGCGAGGTTGTCCTGCAGCGTCTTGGCCTCGCCCTGCAGCGCCGCCTTCTCCTGCCGCAGCTGCTCCAGCTGGAACTCCAGCTCTGATATCGTCGACTTCGCGTTGTTGCGGGACACCTGGAATGTGCAATAGCTATATGAGACCAGTTCTTCGTCAATTTTCAAGGACCTAAGAGATTGTGTAACTATTATTTCGGTACTTTCGTATGCTCAAATTGATCCTATGCTTTTATCAGTGCAACTTTAATTGTCTTGTAATAATTGACACTGATGACAGTGTGTGTGATGATTAGACTCACAAGAAGTACTTGTCAACTACTTTTATGTAAATAAGTTTATTTGACGCTCTAACGGCAAAGTAAAAGTTCGGGAGGACAACGAAAATCTGGCCTTTTTGACACTGATCTGGGTAGGCTCGTCGAGGTGGTGACTTGTGCTAATATCGAAATTTGTCGAGCTGTCGCTGCGCGTGCGCGAGGCGCGCTGCCTCCGCCTCGCCCGAGCCTCCTGCAGCTGTGTAGCTATAGATAGGTGAGGCAGTCACCAGCGCGTCGTCGTGCAGCTTGCGCGCGTCGGAGTGCGCGCGGTCGAGCTGTCGCTGCGCGTGCGCGAGGCGCGCTGCCTCCGCCTCGCCCGAGCCTCCTGCAGCTGTGTAGCTATAGATAGGTGAGGCAGTCACCAGCGCGTCGTCGTGCAGCTTGCGCGCGTCGGAGTGCGCGCGGTCGAGCTGTCGCTGCGCGTGCGCGAGGCGCGCTGCCTCCGCCTCGCCCGAGCCTCCTGCAGCTGTGTAGCTATAGATAGGTGAGGCAGTCACCAGCGCGTCGTCGTGCAGCTTGCGCGCGTCGGAGTGCGCGCGGTCGAGCTGTCGCTGCGCGTGCGCGAGGCGCTCCTGCAGTGCGTGCGCGCGCGCCGCCGCCGCCTCCGCCTCGCGCCGGGCCGCCTCCGCTTCTGCTGCACCTTCCGCCACGCCCGTCCGCTCTTCCAGCTGTCAAAAACACAATTTGAGTGATGTAGCTCATGAATAGCACCCCCCTGAACAATGATTCAGTATGATTTTTATTGATACCACGCATCTATGTAGTTTAAATGTCACCAAGGACATTTTGCCTTAAACAAAATTGCCGGTCAAGAAAAATTAAGGCACTAAAGTTGTAAAGTCATTGTTCTTAAATTGAGTTCGAAAACTGAATGTCTTCATATATCTTCGATTAATTAAACGAACAGCACAGCTGATAGGTCTCCAGGGCTCCACTGTGTCTCTGTCCTGAGGCAGCTCACCTTGGCCTTGGCGGCGTCGAGCAGGCCGGTGAGCGTGGCGACCTGCCGCTCCCGCGCGGCCGCCACGTCGCGCGCGCCCTCCGCCTCCTGCTCCCACTGGGCGCGCTCCGTCTCCAGGCGTTCCACTGTGCTCTCCAAATTCCTATATTCAATTTTTTTCTTTAATAAGGCAGTAACGAAAAAAATAAGTAATAATGAAAATACACTTTTTTATTATTTTAAGTAATAATAGAAAAAAAGTAAGTGCTACATGCACACACTTTTATATTAAAACAAATAAATCTTTACATTTTTATCGCTGCAAAAAGTATAAGATCCGGCTCAAAGGACCAAAAGCTTACCTAATCCTCTCGTTGAGCGTTTCATTTTCTTTGGTTTTCTCTTCTAGCGCTGCTTTAGCTTCGTTAATTTCAGCCTCTAGTTGCTCTTGTTTCGCCAAGAGATGTCGTTTTTCCTCTTGTGCCACCTGAATCAAGGATTATTCAAATCGTTATTTGAGAATTTAAAATTAAAGGTACTACAAAAAGAGTACTTTCCAACTTGCAATGAACGTCATATCACTCAAGTTTTTCAAAAATATATTATGATGCTTGTACGAGTATATAGTACCTTTAGTACAGCGAAGAGTTGTTGATCGGCGTCACCAGGCACCAAAGTCTCTGGTTCGACTCCCTCGCGCAGCAGCAGCTCTTGGAGGGTGTCCACCTGTGGAAATAAAGTTGATGTTAATGATCATAAATCACTAAATGAGACTTCATCATCAGCCCATATACGTCCCCACTGCTGTGGCACGGGCCTACCCTAAACTAGGGCGATAAATGAGACTACTAACTGCGGGTAAATGGTCAACTATGGTAAATACAAGCGATGGGATATAACAATCAATGCTCGGCAGCTTCATACAACCAGACGGCTGGACACTGACCTTGGTGCGGCTGTCCTCTAGCTTCTCGGTCTGCCGGCAGAGCGACTCCAGAAGCACCTGCTTTTCATCCGTCAGCCGCTCCATGTCGGCGTGCGCGTCCGCTAGCTGGGACTGCAGGTCCGCCAGCTCGGCCAGGGTGGCCTGAAGCTCTTCGCTTGTACTGTAGGAGAGGGGAAGATAGGGTATCAGTTAGGTTAACAGTTCCAAAAAAAAAGCGTCGATGGCCGAGTGGTTAAGGTCGTTGCTTGCTATGCGAGAGGTCGCCAGTTCAAACCCCGCCAGGTACCAATGTGTTTTTCAAATTTGAAATTCATATGTACCATTATTCGACGTTTTAACGGTGAAGGAAAACATCGTGAGGAAACCAGCACACCTGAGAGATTTTTCAACGGTGTGTGAAGCCATGTCAGAGGCCTACGGGCGGCTTAAACTCTTGACACCAGGTTGTTCATCAACCACACGATAAGAAGAAGACAGTTCCACTGCGTATGGTATGTGACAGTTGAAATCTTATTGTGTCTACTTCTTGAAAAGCTAAGCATTTGCTCATGCTTATGTACAAGTGAGTGCTACATGTACAGTCAGTCAAGAAAGTGGTCTACCACTTTTGACACAAGTTTCTGCGAGATGTAACGATCGTTAAGGTTGACAATAGTCACTGATACAATCTTTTTGCCAGGGAAAATTAACCTTGTGGTTTCATGAAACGTCATGACGTTCAAACGTAGGGTTGTAGACCACATTTTTGGCTGACTGTACGAGTATGTTCCCATGATCCACTGTTCATCACTAGACGCCGTAACATCATACGATGGCATCATGAAAGGACATTAAATGAAATGAAATAATTTACTCTACAATTAGATTTCATGAAATACTTTCGCATGTTAATTAATTGCAAATAAATAATAATAATAATATGTACAAGTTACATAATTCTTGAATGTCCAAGCGAGCAGCTCATCATGTCCATAGATTCTTATCATTTAAATAGTTATCTACTTTACATTACCCTTTTTTCATAAGAAACGATTTAATAAAGACATTAAATTTATACAAAGACAATTCAATAATATTTTTTGGAATCTTATTAAACAATATTTATTATACGTAAACCTATGAATGATTTCCCAACTTTTTGAAGCCTGAGGCTTGGAACGGAAAGCTTATACAATTTTCCCTGGCAATAAGATTGTGTCAGTAAAAAGCAATCATCCTTAGCAATCGTTACATCGCGCAGAAACTTTTGTCAAGAGTAGTAGACCACTTTCTTGGTGTTTGACTTGGTTCACTGGCTTGGTTTCTCTACTAGGAGGGTA
Organism: Maruca vitrata; assembly: GCA_039566165.1. Taxonomy (NCBI): domain Eukaryota; kingdom Metazoa; phylum Arthropoda; class Insecta; order Lepidoptera; family Crambidae; genus Maruca; species Maruca vitrata. The sequence continues at coordinate 10,439,721 of CM076933.1, read as the reverse complement.
CCAAAGGGTATTCAGAATGCTCACCTATAATGGTGCTCTTCCATCTGCAGGATGCGGTCCTGCAGGCACGCCACGGACACCTCGCTGAGCGACGACGACGAGTGCTTGTCCCACTCCGGCGTGCTTGCATCACCGCTGTCGCCTTCGCCCTGGAACCAGCAAGCAACCATCAGCTCATGTATGTACTGCTAGGAGAGCCTACCCACCATACCCTTCATCTTAACTGTCTGTAGGGAGCGTACGACAACAGTTTCTAAAGTAATTGGAATTGGGATAGCGATTATATTACATTTTGATGTGAATAGACCACAGGAAATGGCACCGTTGAAAACAGTATCATACTGAAGTTGCTAGATCGGGGTCCACGAAGAGCACCCACGCGAATAGCTCCAAGTTCGTGGACTACGCCAGTACTATTAATTTTTCTATGTATCAAGAACTTGCCTTGTTTGCCTATTATAAAAAGAAAATTAACAAAAAAGAGACAATACGGTGAAACTTAAAGACTTCTATCCAAAAGGAGGTGAATTTGCATATAGAAATATACTCTATAGTCGTTTACAGAAGATTAATTCTCTACACGGGTGGAACTAAATGTTCTGACAACGTTGTAGAGGTCTAAATGTACGTAACAACGTTGTAGAGGTCTTTTGACTACTACCCTTGAGATCTAGTATTTCTGAAGTCGCTAGATCGGACTAGTCCACGAAGAGCAAAAAGTTCATGGACTGGGTCAGTACTATTTATGCCGGTATAATTCGCGTGGTTGCTATTCGTGTACTACCCTCAACGATCATCTAGAAAAAAAACTTCATGTATTTTTTTTTACTAAAATAAAGATAAAAAAGAAATGTACATACATTGTGCGCAAGCGCAATGGACGCCGGAGCGGACGAGTGCATGCGGCGCGGCGCGGGCGCGAGCAACAGCTGGCGCTTCTCGCTGTCGGAGAGCGGCGAGTGCGCGACGCCGCGGAGCCGCGCGCGCAGCGCACCGTTCTCGTCGGCCAGCCGCTCCATCGCGGCCGAGCGCTCTGCTTCCGACGTCTGTTGACGAGTTAGTTCGTTAGTTTGGTCATAGATGGCGCTGTTTAACAGTTTTTTGAAATGAAATAAAATAACTTTATTTGTCAGAAATATGGTTACATACAGTTGTAACATTATACTTTTTTATACATTCAGACAGCCAAGAGAGATAACACGTTTGTTCATTAGTAAGTAAGATTATACCTAGATGGCGCTGTTTGGACATTGACCAAAACAAACACAGAAACAAATCACTTATGACAGCATAATTTGTATTTGGAGCTAAGTGTCGGGTTAATTATAGCCTATAGGTAAGCAAGACAATGTTTATATGCTATGCCTAAAGGAGCACCGTGACATACACACCGACGAAGATAGTATGTGCAAAACAGCGTTGCTAACATTGGATAATTTAGCCTATCTGACTATTTTAATGTCAAAGCCAAAGTTCTCGCGGCCATTCCTTTGAAGTAAGATATTTATTAAGTTTTGACCTTCCCTTGCAAAACTAAATCCAGTATGGCGCGGAGACTACATTTTGAAAGTAAGAAAGTTAACGAACTGAAGACAGTGATATCCGTATGACAACGGTGAAACGTCAGATAAATCTGTTAAGTCTGAAATCATGTTAATGATGAGATCGACCAACGAATTCCTTAGAAAGTATTAATGTATCAATCCACATACCACTTCACTATTATCAAATCAAATGCCAAGATATTTCCTAGAACACAATGCAGATGGTAATCGACCATAGATGCTTATTACAGATTAATAATCAGATCGGCTGAATTAACAGATTTCTACCTATAGGCTCGTCAGTCGGTCACGCAATTTAGTAATTGCTAATAACTAGCACGCAATAAGAGCAATAATCCTCGGTAATTGTGGGCAAGTGTCCGCGGGGCCTGCGTCTGCGCATTATTGTGCGCCCACGCGAATACCACTGTCAATCTCAATGTATTGCTTGTTTTAAGCACTGTGTGTTCAGGAAAACATCAAAGCTTATAAAGTCATAAAGGTTACAATGTTTTGGACTTTATTTTGGAACATTCTGAACAATTAAACGACTCATTTACTAAGATTCACAGCATGTTCCTATACAACAGGGTTATTATAATACACAAATCATATTGAAACAGTCCCGAAACATAATTGTAGTGACTTAATTATATGGGATATGCTCATAATTCTTGACCGGCTTTAAAAACCGGGAAACGAATTGGTTGACTGCTCAAAATTTGGTTTGAGTTGCTTCCTGTGTCATGGATAAATGGATAAATACGCCTTCAAAATTACAATCTAGTCTTAAAAGACTAATAAGTAATGTATGTTTAACTTAAGCTGCTAAAATAAATGTAATAAAGCTTCCTGTGTCATGACGGCACAATTATTGGACGATGACATACACATTAAATCGCCTGGACACTTTGCAACGAATGCTGGTCTCCAGCTCCCGCCGGAGCGACTCCCCCTCCCGGCCCACGCTCCCTCTCCTCACCTTCATCCTCTCCAGCTCGGCCCGCAGCCGCTCCGCGTCGGCGGCCCTCTCCAGCAGCTCGTCCACGCGCGCCTGCAGCTGCACGCGCTCCATCGCGCTGGCCTCCAGCTCCCGCCGGAGCGACTCCCCCTCCCGGCCCACGCTCCCTCTCCTCACCTTCATCCTCTCCAGCTCGGCCCGCAGCCGCTCCGCGTCGGCGGCCCTCTCTAGCAGCTCGTCGACGCGCGCCTGCAGCTGCGCGCGCTCCATCGCGCTGGCTTCAAGCTCCCGCCGGAGCGACTCCCCCTCCCGGCCCACGCTCCCTCTCCTCACCTTCATCCTCTCCAGCTCGGCCCGCAGCCGCTCCGCGTCGGCGGCCCTCTCTAGGAGCTCGTCCACGCGCGCCTGCAGCTGCGCGCGCTCCATCGCGCTGGCCTCCAGCTCCCGCCGGAGCGACTCCCCCCCCCCCCCCGGCCCACGCTCCCTCTCCTAACCTTCATCCTCTCCAGCTCGGCCCGCAGCCGCTCCGCGTCGGCGGCCCTCTCCAGCAGCTCGTCCACGCGCGCCTGCAGCTGCGCGCGCTCCATCGCGCTGGCCTCCAGCTCCCGCCGGAGCGACTCCCCCTCCCGGCCCACGCTCCCTCTCCTCACCTTCATCCTCTCCAGCTCGGCCCGCAGCCGCTCCGCGTCGGCTGCGCTCTCTAGCAGCTCGTCGACGCGCGCCGGCAGCTGCGCGCGCTCCATCGCGCGGGCTTCAAGCTCCCGCCGGAGCGACGGCGGCTCACGGCCCACGCTCCCTCTCCGCACCTTCATCCTCTCCAGCTCGGCCCGCAGCCGCTCCGCGTCGGCGGCCCTCTCTAGGAGCTCGTCCACGCGCGCCTGCAGCTGCGCGCGCTCCATCGCGCTGGCCTCCAGCTCCCGCCGGAGCGACTCCCCCTCCCGGCCCACGCTCCCTCTCCTCACCTTCATCCTCTCCAGCTCGGCCCGCAGCCGCTCCGCGTCGGCGGCCCTCTCCAGCAGCTCGTCCACGCGCGCCTGCAGCTGCGCGCGCTCCATCGCGCTGGCCTCCAGCTCCCGCCGGAGCGACTCCCCCTCCCGGCCCACGCTCCCTCTCCTCACCTTCATCCTCTCCAGCTCGGCCCGCAGCCGCTCCGCGTCGGCGGCCCTCTCTAGCAGCTCGTCCACGCGCGCCTGCAGCTGCGCGCGCTCCATCGCGCTGGCTTCAAGCTCCCGCCGGAGCGACTCCACCTCCCGGACTCCGGACGCTAGCGACACCTGGAAACCACGGACAATGTACGATAAATAATAAGGTACCAGGTCGTCATGAACACTGAGGAGTAGTTTTTCGTTCCGTTATCTATGAAAAGGGCTGGAAACCCGCTGATTCTGTAACCTAGGTATTTGAAGATGTGGTATTTTCTTTTTCTTAAATTTGATCTCATTGATTTGAGAGACGGCTTAATAGGCGTTAGCGGTCCACAGATGACGGCAATTCCCTCGTTCAAAGATCAGAATGATTAGACTTTTTTCCCTAAACAATGTGGCAGTTGTCATTATCACGTTTTTTGGCAGTTGCCATTAAACATGATAATGACTGTTATTGTCTCTCACGAGAGACGGATTTCTTGTTATTCATACCTACAATGATTTAAGTCGTTTCTTTTATGATATTTGAATCTGCTTTTAAGACGCACATTTAATCATGATTATCAAATAACAGGTGAAAATGTAACCAACCTCAGATGGTACTCGAGGCCTGAGCTCCACCTCCTGGAAGCCGGGCATGTGCTCCGCGTTGAGGGTCACCGGCAGACTGATGCACTCCTGGGACCCCCGCTCGCCTACCGACAGCTCCTCGGCGCTGCCATACTCGTGGGCCCTCACCACCCCATCCTCGTACCCCTCCAGACACTCCCTCAGTTCAGGGTCCTCCAACACCGCATTGTTGTTCCCTAAATCCTTCTTCTTATGAGGCTTGTGGAGCTTCTCTTTGGACCCGAATATTTTCAAGGACTTGTCTCTCGCCGGGGCCACCTTATGGTGCTTCGAGTCTAAACTGGACACCGATGGGGCGCCTTTCAGCGTCGTCTCTTGTTTCCCCTGGCTCGGCCCTCTACGGAACAACGACTTGAACTTCATCATCTTCTCGGCTTATATCATATTCGTTCGTTTTATTGGTCGAATGAGTTCGTTTGCATATTCGGCTTGAACACTTGGTACGGCAGTTGACGCGCGTGATCGGAATATTGGTTACATTGTACTGTTGACTGTACCTATCGAGATTGACGGGTAAATAATTGATTTGTTTGATACGCTAACGAGTTTTGATACTTGTTACACAGTTATTGCGATAGCAGATCTCAGTTTGGCGGTGATGTCTGTTACAGCACGATTTTTATACTCCTAACCATTATTATGATGATTGATGATAGTCGCTTTGGATCTTTTTAAAACTGCATTATAAATGATACCTGAAGAGGAAAAACCTCATTCAGTAAGATAATTCTACAATGTTATATAATGTCACATACAACATACTACATGGTAAGTACATATGTAAATCAAATTCAAACACAATAGCAGTACAACCTGCCACGACGTAGCTACTACAATATGTTCAGATTCACATAGTACGCCAGTTCGTATAGAAAAAAATGAATTCAATGCACCTATGACGCAAACAATCAACAATACACAATCACTACACATTGATATGCGCAGGACATCAGACAGAGCGAAGGAACCTACAATGCATAACTCCATACATTATGTATATTTATCTATCTATCAAAGCATACCGTAGGGAGCTAAGGCACATTAATCTATACATAGTATAAAATGAAGGTGCGAAGGGCGCCCAAAATGTGTTTGTTACCTAGGATCTCAAAAAGTACTATATCAATAGCTATGCGGTTTTCAATAATGGAAAGAAGACATTCCAGGGATTCTATAGGTGTATAATTTAGGTGTATCTACTTTAGAAATATTAGAGTAATCGTAACAGTTATCAGACGGACGGAAGAAAAACGAGCTTTTTGGAGGCTTGCATTGCGTGCGCTGCTGAAATAACTCAAAATACGGAATAACAATGTATGGGGGAATTATTTTTCTCAAAAAGTTCTATAAAAATGTCTGCGATAGCATATGTCTATCCTTTAAGGTTTAGCCACAATAACGATTTGCGTGGTGTTCAAGTTTAATTTACGAAATATCTTATTTTTCAATTACTCGATGTTCCTACCGACATAGACCAATAAACATAAAACAAAATGCATATCAAATTAAAGCTGATGAAATGAGGATTCCGAATATATACTTATAATTTTCTTTTTCCTATTTTTTTGACAGGACGAAGTCTGTCGGATCAACTAGTCAATATCATAAATCCGGCGCTCCAAGATTATGATGAAACAAAACAACGACGGATAGAATCAGCAGGTAGATATTAATTTGTCTACCTTGACATGGGAAATGTTTTTTAAGATTTCTAATTGTTTAAAAATCGCAAGGACAGCGTTAGTATTAAAAAGAAACAATAATAAAACACGTAAGTACGTTTAAAACAATAGACAATATTGGTGTTTTACGGAGTTCTGAGAATACACAATGGCATTTTAAAATTAATTGGCTTCAAAGAACAGATTATAAATATAACTAGCCAAATTTTTTCAAAGCTATATCAATGACATATTATATGAATGTCTAATTATACCTAGTCATATTAGAATGAAGGTCAAAGATTTTTATAGAAGTACATAAATCGGAAAGTTTGGTTGGTATAAACGAGAAGACCAGAGCAAATCCTATCCAGTAAAAAAACATCTACTAGCATATACTGGTGACAGTTTCATACATATGTTACGGTCAATGTGAGCAATCGGTAATTATCTATAATCACCGGTAAATATAGATAATTCCCGACACATATGGTCAATGTAGTGAATTATTCAAATTTACCGGTAATTATATAAAACTCCTGCTCGACTGTGGTAAATATTGACATTGCTGACAAATATCACAAGTACTCTGCAATTCCAAATGTCACAAATCTCAAATCTCAAAAATATATTGACGAGAAAGAATTTACGAGTTCCACTGAAAATTCCCTGCCAATTTGCTAATTTTATTTAACTTTATTTTTATAAGATAATATTTTTTTATAAACAAAACATGAAGTTTGGTTTCTAGATACTTGACTGGTTTATTTTATAACTAGCTGTGCCCGTGACTTCGTTCGCGTGGACTACAGGATTTTACATACAAAAGTTTTTTGCCAGTAACGATCCCTTACGAATTTTGCAATATCGCGTCGCAAGTAAGCTTTAAGTCTATTAGGGTACCTGCATGCCAAATTTCAATCATCTGTCTTACGCGGTTTAAATATTTTCAAAAAAGTTATTTATAAATACATACTTAACTACATAATCACACCTAGACACGGAACAAAACACCGATATTCACCACTCAAATATTTGTCCCGAGTGGGAATCGAACCCACGACTCTTGAAATCGCCAGACTGGGTCACTAACAAAACCATTGTTTCACCGAGCCAGTCAAGTCAGTTTTATTTTATTATTTGCCACATTTACACAAAGCGTATGGTAATTTTATATAATTACCGGTAAATTTGATTAATTCGATAGTTTTCACCAACTTTACCACGAACACTAGTAATTATGCATAGTTACCGGTAATTATACATAATAACCACTCTATCCACTTTTACCGTAACACATATACATTGTATATTACTATTTCCATCCATTACCGTCGGCAGGAGCCATTAGAGTAAGTTTGCCGAGCACTTAGCCAGCAATGAAACGTGCTCGGTTACTCAATTTAGCCGTAATCCCCCGCATCAATCGTCGGACATGCATGACTCTCCCCTCGGTAGAAGACCATGCATCTAATTTTTTAGGATAAATGGGATTCGTGACATCATTACTAGTTACCTGAGCCTGGTTGGATGCCTCTGACTGATGTAAGCAAATTGTGGAAATCCTGCAATACTCACTAATTGTTTCTTAGCCAACCTTAGTTTCAGGTGCTTTGAACGCTCGTTCGTCGTTCTTTTGTTAATTTATAAACATACAACCTAATGAACACTGGTGGTATTGATTGGAATTATATTGTTAGTTGAATGAATCTTTAAAACAAAGAAGAAAAATAATTGTTTGAAAGAAAGAAAGCAAGAAAGAAATTATTTATTTGGATTGAAATTTAACTTAAAATTAACAACTGAGTGAACTTAAATTAAAATAGAAAGTAAACCAAAACAAAATTTCAAATGTCTATAAAAAAAATAAGCTGATACCTAGAGGTTGAACGGAGGAGGTAGCAAGTCTTGTCATAAAGTGTACATCGACCATTTACAGTTTAGACTTTTAGACTGTCTAGAAGTCTAGACGTATGAGATTGACAACATGCTATAGTTCCATTCGAACTAAATTTGAGGCCCATTTAACCACGGAATAGTAAAATGCTAGCCAAAAACATTATACTTAAAGAACCAACACATGTACAACGTCACGTTTTACAAACAAAATCGAATGAAAAACAAGGACACGCAACAAGACAATTAGCTAATTGCCTAATCTAATAAACCGTAATTAGTGTTGGAACTCGTTCTCATCAAATGACTCGTGTGTGACATGTTCATCAACTGCAAATACTGATGTTTACATTCGCGTGTTAAGTTTTTGGCCATACATCATTCCTAAAATGTTTCTTAAACACCAAAAAACCAGTTACCAACTACTGAATAAGCAACCTAACATTGACTATGATAGTGTCATCTGTGTTCATTTTGGAGCAAGTTCTAATGAAATTGCAAGTAAATTAGTAGTAATATCTACAAAATCACCTATACTATAGTCTTAGTTTTAAAACTTGTCAACTCACAAAATCTAACCGACATTTCACTCGAAATCGCCCCCATATAACCACTGTTCCACAAAGGGGAAAAGGTCTCGATTTAATGATAGTCACCCGCACCCATGCAAATATAGGGTGGCGAGGCCTGTCCTATCTATCCTGTTTTACATTTAAGCCGCAAGCGCTTTGTTCATCGCGATTATTTCATTTCCATTCGCCTCTGTTTCGGTTTGGTCAACGGTTTCAAGTGCGCTCTCAGACATCTTCAACTTTATGATTAACTCTCTGGTGTCTTCAAGTGCTGGTAGAGAGGTATAGCTGAGATTCCCATAAAAAGTAAAACTGACATCATCAGGGTTTCGCCAAAGCTATCATGTCATTCTTCACATTAAAACTAAAAAGGTTGGCAATAGTTAATCCGGTCAATCCAGATACTCATTTTTAACAAGCTGAAAACTTGTTTTATAATCATCGTTTCGATTCGATAAAAAAATATTGTTCAACCAAAAAGTTACTTAATTGTCATTAAAACCGTTAGTTACATCGTGGAATATAAACATTGTACGACAGATTTTAAAATTTACTTTAAAAACGTTTGAAATACATTTTATATTTAAAGCGAAAAGTTGGTAGATGAATATGTATATTCTCAGAAGCCACTTGGCGAGTCGTAAGGGATAATCCGAATTCGTCGCCGGCGTCTGGCCCGGCCGCCACTTACAGGAAATGCCCGGGCTGGTTAAAATATAACTAACAAGTGTACAAAAACAAGTCGCTCGAATTTTAAAACGAGTAGACCGGATGTGACGTTATTGATAAATGGGATTTTAGAATGCTTTGCATTTTGGTGCATTGCTGTAGTATTATTGGTTAAGACCCTTCTTATAAAATGAGGTTTTTGTAGGGTTTATTTTGCAAGTCACAGTTTATAATAAAAATACATTGTTTGAACAATGATTGAACATTTTTAATTATGGAAATATATTGATATATCAAATCTGACTTCTAAAATAAATTCTATGTAACGTATGTAATGATGAACGTGGTGTGCATCGATCTATCTTGTAGACATATAATTTGTAATGGTAATCAACTCAATCAGAGGTTGATTGAATTTGTATCGATTACCATTAACCGGTCAACTGCACAAGAAGAACTCTTAATAGAAATGCAATTGATTGTCACAAGCCATAGCTAAGAGGCTGTTAACCTATTAACTACAAATTATAGTTAGTGACGGAGAGGGTACGGCTAAGGGCATGGATGTTAGAATCGGATTCGCAGTATGTAAGAGTTGCTGGGATGGTGTCATAATCTTGCAGCATCCCACTGATAGGAAAAAGTCAACTCCAAACCTGTCCACTGTTCTTTATCAGAGGCAAGGACTTGCCAATTCTTTGAAAGTTGGAATTACAACTGATTGCAATAACATTTTAACTCCTCTATCGAGAGAAGCCATTCTTGATTTACAAATGCTAGGGCCAAAAAAACTGTCATAAGTTGTGGTTGGTGATAAACTTGTGCAGTACGAACGACAGTTTGAAAGCTGCATGAGTGTCGGTCGTGATCACCTACTAAATAGGCTAACTGACGTCCGCCGCGGCCGCTCCTACACATACAAACGACCCGCATATTAGCATGCGAGCTATGCACCGCGCTATGGTACCGATAGAAGACGAAGCACATGACAGTTGGTCATGCTGGAGATAGTTTAATACCATCTTCAATAACAACAACCTTTTCATTATGTTTGATTCTACGAATGAGGTGAAATTCTGGGAAATCTGCATTAAAATCTTTGGGAACGATTGAAATTAGTAGATACAACAGATAATTGTTAATATCACCACAATTTAATACATTCACTCAACTCACTCACTAGTCCAAAAAAGCATCGGAGAAGGTTGCTTCGGTTTTTTATAATCTCAACAAATCATGGACTTTGTCTACATTTTTTTCTTGAATTCTGTGAAGAATTGGGATGCTGATCTATACAGATTCCCAAATCCCATCTCAAATCATTTTCACTTTAGTGGGACACCACAGGCTCCTGATCAATGATACTTTTTTATTATTCAATAATTATTATTATCCAAATAACGGGTATTCGTCACGCTGACCGTACACGCGGGGAGCGTGTGCGTGCCTCAATTCAATAAGCGAACTTAATTGACAGGGAGCGTACCTACCCAGTAACGGTCGCCTGTTTTACTGTCATGTCTTTTTGAACCCCCTTCGAAAAAAATTGGAAATATCTATTGAGGTCTCATTTTGTCAGAATTTGAAGATCCGATTTCACTATTATATGAATTTTCCTAAATTGCTTACTATGACATGGCATACGTATTTTGTAACATCAGACCAGTCAACTGACTTCCCTGAAGAGGCATTTGTATTATTCTGAAATTCTTAGGTATCGTAATGTGTACATGTTGATATGACATCAAAAATGGTACGTAATGGACAAGTAAAATCCAGATGAATATCAATAATTGGTCACAGCACAGACCATTGTGACGCAAGAGGTTGAGGAAAATCCTAAAGGCGAGTCATCTACATAGATCCAACGTCCAAACTAATTACATGCCTGTTTTGTCCATTAATTGGTTGGATAAAAATACTAGTAACAATGATGTTGGTTGAACACAAAAACAAAATAGAGTCTAGTTAAACGATTCGCGACCGGAAAGATCCGATTAACGTGGACACAGGAAAATAATCGAAAATTGGAGCCAAACTGGCTAACAGTAGAACAGCTCTGACAGGCAACGTATGTGATGGTAACAAGTCCAAGCCACTAATACCTATTTGAAAGCGAAGACAATACAATTTTGACTTAAAGACTACCAAAATAATTTTGGTCAGGGATATGCAAATGTTGCGGCGCGGTAAAAGCGGCGGATCCTTTAGCGACCATAAATGTAAATTAACCTTTTCAGCGCCAAAGTCTGATATATCAGACATTTAAGTTTCGTGCCCTCGCCGCCAAAGTCTGATATATCAGACAAATATATCTTTCCATTTTTTTCTTATCGTTATAGTACGTGACGACACATGCATACAAGTTTCGGACAGTTTATACTTTAGTTATCAAAAATATAAGTTTTACAAAGTATTATAATGTTATTTTAATGATAAATTATTAAAAACAAAACCATGTTGAATCGACTCAAGCTCTTTTTTATTTTTATTTGAATTCTCAGCGCCAATGTCTGATATATCAGACAGACAGTGATGTTCCATTACGATGTTCCTACCAAAACTATAAATCTGGTACTTCAAAAAATAAACATTCAAAAATGAAAAAATTATACAGGTTTTTGTTTTGGGCATATTTTTTGGGGTGTGACGAAATTTTACGAAGTTTTACCACAGAAAATGCTTCATTATCGAATTATTTTTTTGCATCAAATCCAGTAAATTGCATAGTATGTCACAACACTATAGCGACACGATCATGCATGAGTCTCGTACGCCAATGTCTGATATATCAGACACGGAAGTGACGTCAGAGGCGATAGATGTTTCTAGAACTTCTTATTTTGTGCTGCACAATGACGGTAGGAGATATCGATAAATTATGGAAGTACCCTGCAAAATCATGTTATTTACTGTGTTATTCTTTGCGTTGCTGTGCTGATTTATTACGATTGTAAATTAATATTTATTGGAATATGACCACTGCAGAGGAGTTGATAAAGATTTTAGAAGGAACTGATGATGTTGAATTTGAAAGTGACGAAGTCTTGTTACATAATCAATAGGTAAGTTATAAAAAATTATAATACTATATAGAGTAGAGACAATAGGTATAGTGTTTGTAATTTTTTTTATATTGGAATATTGGAATAAATAGATGTATTTACGTTAGAAAAAAACTAACCGGTCATTTTTATTTTTTATTTCATGTAACACAATACATATATAGTGTTTGTAATGTTCTTATCTGTAAAATTGGACATGAATTTAGAAATTAATTATTATTTCTTATACGCTTTCCATTAGAGATATAAATTTCATGTAAATGGTGCTTTAAGCGAGCAAGGTCATCATTAAAGGAAATTATTGCAGCAATAGCTGCATTAAAACATATATTTCTCTGTTGTTACGGGACTTTACATTATTTCACTACAAAAAGTAATTAAAAATCATAACTCTTCGAAATAGAGTAAAGGCTTTTAGCCATGGCAATTGCAAGAAAAACAAAATTGAGATGACGAAATAAAAAATTACACATTTAGATGATTCAAGCATGTAGTGTAGGGTGAAATTTTACATCATGCAATCGTTTTTGTCGTTAAAATAAATAGACCCTGATTTAAGGATTATTAGAAATACGATCATCGGAAATAGTAAAATAATTATTGTCTCCATAATTTTATTAATTTAGTAATTGAATCAATAAGTTAAAAGTAATTCGTAAGGTATCGAAGTTTATGACCGGAAGTTGACACTTCACTAACACTCGCTAAAAATACATATTATGCGTACGCCACTGTCTGATATATCAGACACGTAGTGATGCAATTATCGCCATAATTACTTGTTGGTTTTTTCACTGTATTATTGCGCCACTGAGATTTCAATACATTCAATACATGTTTTACAGAGTAAAAAATAATAAAATAAACCCCAATAACTTAACTATATATATATAACACATAAAATAACAATATTTATTTTTTTATAATGATTTATTTATAACAAATTAATAATATCGATACTCAACGTTGTCAGCACTAGTAAACCGACCACTTATATTGCGGTGGCGTGTGGTGAACGTTTTTGACGAAAACTCGTGGCGTGGAAAGGGTTAATGAATGCAAACTACGTTTAAATATTTAGATATCCATACTTAATGGTTTCAATTTTTGGAATCGAGACCATATCTTTACCTTGACGGACACTGAGTAAATGCATAGCACTCAAAAGAGTTTCAGATTCAGATTGCATCATTCGAATATACCATCGATTTATTAACCTCATTGAATTTAAAAGCCTGCCAATTTTATGCGAAGTATTAAACGTGTTAGCAATAAAATGATAGCAGTAATAAATATCTTGTTAAAGTATTTTATTACACTTTCTAGAATTCATTTTTATTGTCTGTTACGCATAGGCGACTTCTAAATGAAAATAATAAGAATATGTAGTATATATTACTTATCTAAAATAAAAGCAAGATTTGTTTTATAAGACAAGATTCTAGATTTAGGAGCCGTAAATATCAATATTTAGCTTTTTAACTGTAGCTCTCACATTGTCTCTCTTCCTCAATTTCGAATGCCACATGCTCTATAATATTGTATCAGAATTTTGCGAATATGTTATCCCATAGTCTGCACTCTGCTATCAAAGGCACCAATCCACATGTACAACCGGAAACTTTGGCGGTAGTACACTTTTCAAACAGATTTCTTTAAACGCCATTAGCCCCGCCCACTGGCCAATAGAAGAGCACTTGAAGAAAATCTGTCAAAATCCAAGCAAAAACGTTCCAATAGTAGGAGAGCTAGCAATAATTTTTTGGTAGGTATTTGAGGCAAGCTGAAAACTTATCCTGTACCTCTCCTATTATATCCCAGTACGAAACTGCAGACCTGGCTGGTGAGTAGCGGGGCTAAAGCAAACCCCCAAAAATATTTTTCATCTTTTTATTTATAACTAAAAAATAAGACTCACTAAGACAAATCATTTCGATGGAACTTCTACCTGTCAGGTGAGCTGACAAATTATATTTTTTTGGATTATAAAATATATTTTAAAATAAACTAAATTGGGGGTTTGGTTTGGCCCCGCTACCCAGCCAGGTCTGCGGTTTTGTGTTGGGTTATAATATTAAAGGTATAGGACAAGTTTTCAGCTTGCCTCATATACCTACCGAAAAATTCTTGCAGGCTCTTGGACCACAATTTGGACGGGACTTGCTCTGACAGACGCGTAAGCGCCAAGCGATTTTCACCTTATAGGTGGTCGACCGCCAGCGTTGCTGATCGTACTACTGTCATAATAAGTAACATTCAATTTTGTATTATATCCAAAAGCAAACCTTGCCAGGTATTTACAATAGTGATTCATCAGAACTATCAACAACAATACCCCTTCGAGACTGCAATGATTCACGGGCCCGGCCTGCAGTAGACGTAAATAAGAACCACTACCGATTCGAGAGGGATCAAGGTCGACTAAATTTAGACTCGCCTCTCGTCTTACTTCTATATTGGGCCTTTTAACTGCCAAAGGTAATCATGTATCTGATGTATCGTTCTTAACTATTTGAAGCATTGAACAATATGGCTGCTATATCGAGTGTCTAATTCCTTTTCTTCTGGGTCCAGTAAAAACATCAGTACGGTTATCAATAGATAGATGTGTCTTCCCCTACAAAGGTCGGAGGTCAAACAACGAGCATAGAATAAGAAGAAAGATAAAGCAGAATGAAGTAAAAGAAGGTTACCTTCCTAAAATCTCTTAAGTATCTCAAACAGTAATATTGGCCGAGTGGTAGTTGAAAAGTTCTAACTGTTCCGAGATTTATTATACCGCTTCATCTCACGAAGCTCGTAAAAACTCCGCAAAGCTCAGGCACTTTCACTACACGTCGCGAAATTGAACTCAAGCTCTAGAGGTCATGAACGTTTGATTGATGCTCACGCCACAATAATAAAAGTAGTAAGATACCAGTACTTGAATTCTGGTATAAAGATTTGATATGGTCAAGCAGTTTGCATAGAGGTTTTTTTCTTCACCAAGTAGGTAATCGTGTCAGAATAAAATCCATCGAATTGGGAAAATGTTGCAGATTTTATGAAAATAAATCTTAAATTAGTAAAATGTAAAATGTACTATTGAAACCCGCTAAATTGTTTAGAGATTTTTAATTTCTACTTGCACAAATCGTATCTATTTCTGTAGCCTGGTGTTTGAATACGATATAAAAGGCAAGAAACCGTCACATCTACAGAAATTAAGTTTGCAATAATTATGTCTAATATCTTAACAACTCAGCTATTCTAACACAGAGATGATTAAATAAAATCACCATGTAATATGACTTGCGGTCTTGGTGAGACCTATTCATAGTCTGGATCTTGACAATGACTCTCAGTTAAAGCTTCGTGACTTACTAACGTAGAAATGAACACTCGACAGGATTTACTTTCGAAACCACAATTGACCAGTTCCGAAATTTTGGAGCAATCAAAATCTAATTTGCTATTTACCACATCATTTTGTCTGTTTGCTTTGGTACTGCAAAATGCCATTATTATTTCAAAAATGTATGTAACAATTCCCAAGTAACGTAACCAAATTTGAAAATTATTGTTTCTAATTCGAATGGCAGACATCTAGACATCTAGACAGTAGCAGACAAGCTACTAATTCCTTTGAATTAAAAGAAACATCCTTAAAATTTACAGGTTCAAGTCTTTCAAAATGACCAAATCAATCTTGGGATAGAAGAACTATTCGTCCTCAATTGTTTGCCACTTTTTGTTTCTACTCTGAATGGCATTCCTCGAGCCGAGCGGCTAGGCAGGGTGAATGACCAACCGTGGCCTAGGGAGGTCGCCGGTTCGCTTCTCGCTTCAATATGGAAGCTAGAATCGCCGCATAATATATGCGCTCTCATTTTATCTTTATGGCTAGAGAATGCATTTCAAGTAGTTGTTGATAGCACCACTGATTTTAATCCTAATAAGACGTCTATGAGAGCATAGAAGATTTTGTGGAGAAACCAGCACTAAACATCGCATTGAACCAACAAAGGCCATACAGACAGCACACTTTTATAAGAAATCGTGAGGGGGTCAGACGGTAGCAGACATTTTAAATACAGTGTTTAAACAACTATGACCCGGTAAGAACGCATTGCAGCGTACAGACATGAGTCACAATGCAAACATTTACACCGTACACATGTCCAGCTGTTCTATAGGTGTCTCCGTCGTTAACGGACTCCATTAACCCTTAACTACCCAGTAAGCTTTTGTAACGTAACTGACCAGTAGTGTCCAACAGACACATTTGATAAATATAAGGTGTGATGAGTGAAAAACAAGTTATTTAAATTAAAAAGATATTAGAATGAACTTCAGTAATGTATTTTTGCACATGTATAGTTAAAGATGTATATTTTTTCAAAATTTGTAATAGTCATTATATGATTGCACTTATCACAGCACTTGATAGAGACGCTGTTAATATCGAAGAGTAAACTGACAACGCTTTATCCTTTTAACAGCAGATTCAGATAATTAAGTAGGTCAGCTTCTACATGGTTCATGGCAGCTAAGTGCTTACTTGATGGACTTTCCTTACTTTGTCTCCGTGTATGAGGTGTTACCAATACTGTTGCAATTTCACGCAAAAATAGTTTTATTTGTATTTTTTATTTTGCGTGTGTTCCAGTCATATAATAACATCTCATCATCATCATAAACATCATCAGCCCATTTCTGTCCACTGCTGGACATAGGCCTCCCCAAATGCACGCCACTTCTCTCTCTCCGCGGCCACTCGCATCCAGCTCCTACCAGCCGTCCTGCGCAGATCGTCACACCACCTGGCCTGCGGGCGTCCTACACTACGTTACATAATAACATCTAATATAAATATATTTTGAATTTGCTAGGTATCTATTCGTTTCATACTGAACTCTACTACCTACACTCATGAGTCATAATCATCACCCTCACTCCAAGAATTATAACTATAATTCGTTCATAACCGTTTACAGTTGCTGGTTCTGTCACATTTTTTCAATATCGAATTAGTATGCACAAAAGTATTTTCATCGTTACTGTAAACATGTTCAAGTTGAAGTTTACGTCTTATAGGTTGCCCTTTATCTATTTATCTGAATAATACTGAATAAGAGGACTATTATGTGGTGTCTTGTGTGTCTAATCACTGATATGCGAGACGAAAACAAAGACGACAATTATAACACAAAAAAGTGGTGTCAGATTATTATGGGTATAAAATATTAATCGTTATGACCCACCCGACATCATAAGATTATACGTTAATATAAATAAAAATAATCTTTGTTCACATTCTCAAACAAAATGTTATTGTGTCTATTGGACACTTGTGGGTTGATGAAGTACTATTTTTGTATATTTAAAATAACTAATAATTCTTACATGTTAAAAATATTTTAAAAGCACTTTTAGAATCTTAAAACTTTGGAGATCAAATAGGTAAAAGGCTGATTCATAAAAATAAATACTTTAGTTTTTATCAAAACTTAAACGCAAAAATGTGTCCGCGAGACACTTGTGGGTTGTTAAGGGTTAAAAACGTATTAGAGATGCAATCAACGTATTCGACGTTTGTCTCACTCTATGACGGTGGAATGCCCGACGGAGACAGCACTGCAAGATTGCAGATTGGCAGCTACTTTCTCTCTGATAATTCAAACCAGTCCGCAACGCACGTTGGTATGCTGGTACCTAGAGGTCATATTGTGAATGAAATTAGACTGCGGTGGAACGTGACCAGTGGGCTGAATGTTAGGTGGCAAGACTGGGAAATTGCCAGGGAACCCTGACCCTTCGGGCTCAGGTGAGAGGACGAGTTAGTACATATTCTCAACCAAACGGCGTAATAATAACAAAATTTTGCCAAAACTGATGTTTTACTAAAGTTCCTAGCAAGTTATAGTAGGTAAACGATAAATCAGTGTTATACTCTTATTATGGAAGTGGTACGTCACGATGACACTGTGAATGACAATACCATACCGTAAATTAGATGATTGGCGATGAAAGAGGCACATATCGTTGGTCTATTGACTAAATGAAAGGTCGCTTCATCTCGAAGGCCAAGGGCATTTGAATGTTTAAATCAAGTGCCATTTTTATTTAGTCGACCGATTCTGTCATATACGACCGACAGACGACTGTTAAGATTGATGTTTAACTTAAAATAACTTGAGGTGTTAAGTGAGCATTGATTACAAAATGTAATGTTAACATAAGCTTCTTATCTTTATTTGTCTACATTTGTAATTAAATAAATGAAGTGAGTGACTGCATTACCAACAAACATATTGATGATAAACACATAAAATAAACGAGCCTCTATGAAATGGGTGTTCTGACTTCAAGTTAAATACACAGGTGTTACAACAAAATTGTAAATACCCTGAAAATAATGAAAAAGTTGCTATAATGTAGTGGTACTATTGTAGGATGTCTTATTTAAGATGGACATGGATTTTGATACTATTAGGTGGCTGCTTCTTTCAAGAACCTTATTAGCATGAAAGTCTCCCTTTATGTCTCAAATAATACAGAATACAACTTATCCCTTCATGTCCGACAAATCAAAATCTTCCATACCCTACAGTTCTGTGGAACACTCCGCGTAATGATTGCGACGCCCCGGCGCCGGCCGCGGCCGCTCCCTTCCCGAGTGCATCCGTATTGCATTACCTGATGCCCATCGACAAACAATGCACCGACATTCACCTCTTCAACTATCCCTATAACCCGCACCTACAATACCTACCATCTCTAGGTATAAAACAACGCTTTTTGTCGACTGCATGCTGAAATTAAACTTGGAGACGGATCCGAATGCGGCTTGATTGACAGTGTTTCAAGAGGGATTCACAATATGGATATTGTCGTAGAGAAAAGCCGAATTTTCGCTTTATCTGGCTCCATAAACCCATAATATAGGTATTTAAAATAAATCTCCCGTCGATATTTACGATATGTAATCGATTATTCAAATATTATTCTTAACCCAAGCGCACGACAATTTGTAGTTGTACATTCTATAAGTAGTAATATCAATTGCTTTAAATCACATAATATGCTAATGAATGTTCCATTAAAAAGATTTTAAGTAGCTAGTTGGTAAAAAACTCATTAAATATACTTTAAACTACGGGCTAATTTATACTAATAGCAAAAAGATAAAAAATACATTATGAAGTTTGTAGGTAGTAGGTAGTCAAGAGATAAGACTTTTCTTTAAAATAGATTTATTGCTTAGCGAAAGAAAAACGACTTTTGAAGCGCATAAGAAAATCAAGAATTACAATAATAACCATATTAATAACAACTACGATTAATATAAAACCGCATGTTTGCAATAATACAAACGTGACTAATGCAACGCTATCGAATTGAGTGTCCCCAATAAATAACTATTCTGCATTCAGCTGGGTGCCTTTTGAAAACATCTGCTTAGCCTTGTGTTTGTGGTGGGGGAACAAAAGTTGATCCTTGGACAACACTTGGGCAAATATACGTTATCGAATCTAGCTTATTGGTTGTTGGAGGTGATTCAAAGGTTGCCTGTGCGGACGTTTACAAAAACCACAGTAATAATAACACTATATCAAGGTATTACAATCACCATGTATGTACTTAAATACCTATGTCGAGTGATTATTTGGAAAATAATTTTTCATAAAAATTATATTATGGGTATGTTTACTTTTGACCTAAATGACTTAAGTTACAGTTCAATATATTTGCCTTTTTGGGGAATGAACTACCAACAAAGATATATTTCGGTCGACAAATGGATTGGAAAAACAAACACAAAATGTAAAGAAAATAAATAAGGGTCTAGAAATGTGACAAAAACACATGCCAATGACCCGACTCGATAAGAAGAATGACCCGACCAAGATGATTGACTGCTGAGTGCTGACATGTGAAACTTGCTTTATTATTGCCTAACTACACTTGCTCGCATTTGCATCCCACAGGGGAGTTTTCAGGATCGTAATATTACATTGCAAAACCGGCAACTTTGTAACTACGAACATATTGGTAGAATTTCAGTAAAAAGGTTAATAACCTACAGCTTCATGTACGATTTTATGAGCTCAGGCAAATAATGTTTTAACTTGACAACAAAGAATTTTTTAAAATTGGGAGAACAGTTAAGTCAGTAATGATACTCAGACAGTGATTCAATTAAGGAAAATCAAACCACATTGGGTGCGTTTAGCCGACACAAAATCTTGTCAGCACAGAAAGAAAAATGGCGATTGCTGAGTAGCATAGGCTGACGCGGCTGAGGAATGCTAAGTGGCGGTATTCAGATTGATTGATAGATTCGTCATATGGCGGAATAACAGCTAACTTCACTTCTCTCATTTCCACTCAGCATGGTTCTGGCCGATACTGTAGTCAGAATTGTCAAATGCTGTTCAGCACTCTCAGATTCTGACCAGTCTGTTTATCGGCTAAACGCACCCATTAAATCAGAGTCATGTCATTCAATCGCTATTTCAGTCACATATTTTTGTCTCTATCACTAATTCATGCTTCATTTACTTTCCATTTTACATGTCCATTAAATTTTAAAAAGTTACACGTTTCGAAAATTACCCATTCAAGGTTGTCAGCAATACAATAGCGTGACGGTTTTCTATTGCAAAATTGAGCTAATTCTCACACATCCCCGCATGAATGAATTGAATAGATATTGCTACTTGCACAATTTATTTCCAGCTATGAGTGGGACTAGACCTGTGATGACCTTACTCATTCATAAGTTACTGATAAACTGAGTAACTTACGTCCCTTAAGAGTATATCTTTCTATGAGCTACCTACATAATATCATATTAGAATATGATTTTCGGTTCACAAACAAACCGATTCAGCAGATTATGGAGTTAGGTATTTTAAGGATTTTTTTTATTTAAAAACAGAACACTTTGAAATGGATTTAGCCAGTTAGCATCAATGTTATAACAATCAAATTTTGTGTGGAACATCAACTTGAATACTTTAATGGATATTGTATATAGTAATACACTTCAAGAAATGCTCACCTTCTGTGGCAAGTACTATCCGAATTGTGTAAATAAGAGTTATCTACAAAGCCGCTCCCGACATCTATTAAAAAGAGATTAGATATCATATCATAGATAATCATTGTAAATTATGATTCATTATCTAAAGTCGTTTATACATAATGCCAATGTCATATTTACTTTGATTTAATCTGAGATAATCGTAGTTTTGCTACGTTAATTATTCCAAGTTACATTTTAAGTTACGACTTTGTTACCGTTTATTCCATCGCGTTTAGCGTGTAGATAAAACAGTCGTCAAAACTTAATTCCGAAAATAATCGGGTCATTGACCAAACGCAATGAGTTTCGTTTATCAGGAGAGTATTAAAACCACGTGCAATGTGGCCTGACCCCCCGGTCAGAACGATGCGCGCCCAAAACCAATCATATTATTAGTATCAAACCACAGACCATGTTTAAAATTTTACGTTAAAACATGGACAGATGTGTAGCCTTCTTTGAACTTTTAGCGGCACTTTCCGGAACTTTTACACAATTTCTTTGCGATTTACCAATAAATAAAATACTTGGTTGAGATTGTTCGTATGAACCTTCAGCAAATAGGTATTCTTAGTCTATTGTTGAAACTACAAGTGTTAAACTTAGATAAGTAATGATTGGTTTATAGAAATGAAGAAACTCTGGTTTCAATTTCGTGAAACTTGCAGTCTCGACTCCCGCAAATGCACAGGTTGAAATCTGTCTGTGTCTGCGCAAACAAAACAGACCAACAGCCGTCCTTTGTAGCGAAACCTTGCGGTAACCCTTGCACGGTGATTATGAAACAACGTGTACAAACACTGCAGCTTCGACCACACACGCCCACGGCTCATTTGTCTCCTCCAATTATGGGTCACATTTACATTTTCGAATTGCATTTGCTATTGCAGTTGCGAAATCTTCGAGGCGAGTTATCATCAACACGTTTCGCCGAGTCGGAATCTAGATCGTATTCTGTGCCTACGCCGATTTCAACGACCGGATCTGACTCAGAACCTTCTGATTCTTAACTGGTCTGACCTCTGCTAATATTTTTTATGCCCTGAATCAGCTGATTGAACTCGGGCTCAGAATTTAGAAGATTCTCATCCGATTGTCTTTGACTTTGTTAAATTCATTTTCCAAAAAAAATCATACCATAGTTAGGATTGTTGACAATTTTACCACAATCAATAATTATGGAGCAGGTAGAAACTAATAACTTCATAGGTATTTGGTGTTATCATCTTCAAGACCGTGATAATTTTTGGTTCCAAATAAGCATAACATTGCATCTAATAGTAGTCTTACATCGGCAAAAACAAACTTGGAACTAAAAATAAACTCTCAAGAATTGTGCAAGACGAGTTTGCAGTACAGAATGGTGCTTGAAGACCAGTTCTCAGGACATTCAAGTCCGTAGTATCTATTCTAGGTAGATACTTATGAAGTCTAGTACTAGGTAGGTTATCCCTAGTACAGACGCAGGCCTGGGATTCCATGGCTATAAATAGCGTAGCTTGAAATTCTACTTGGCGGAATGAATATCTCGACCACATTTATGTTCAAGTGAGCAATATGAGGGGATAAAATAACTATCTTATTGTTCCTACGACATAATAAGCATCATGTTAACCAACACTTCGAAATGTTCTTTATTGTTATGATCTCTTTTATAATCAACTTTTCGTGTAGTAGGTACGCGTAATTCCAGATAGGTTGGTACATATATTTAGTATCTTCTTATATTGACCTCTATCTTGCATATTTTTCTCTTCAAATTTGTGGACGTATAGAGTGAGATCCTTGATGATTTTGGCACAATGTTCATAACAACAATTTCAAAAATCTTATCTTGGACGTTAGTATGTTTCAAGTGAATTGGCAGGCAACTAAACTCGGCAATGTACCTAATAAATATATTAGGTACCTACATAAATGAACTGTGTTTACAAACATGAGTCTAAATTTCTACCTACTTCGTAAGCAAACCAAATTTTTTTACACAATAAATTTATGATTGAAACCAGTGAAAGGAAGCAAATTTCATAATTGATAATAGGTAGCATTTTTTTTTCTGGTACACAAGTATTATAGATAGAATAATAATATACCCAGAAATTTGTACCACATCACATAGATACATAAGTAGGTACTTTTAATTAGATAAATATTTAATAATCGTAAATATTTGGTACGGAACTCTACAGAGATAATGTCCCAGTATTTGCTCATTATATTATTTATACCTATTTATTAGTACATCACAACGGTAAGTAAATGTATGAGCGTAAAACATGTTTTCTTGATGCAAATCTAGGTGTTGACGCGGTCCCATTACTTTCACATGAAACCAAACGAATCACCAACGTAATGAGTGATGGCAAACATAACCATCCAATATGAGAAAGCAACTATGTAACAAGTAACAATACTCGGTAAATGCGAGAAGTTCAATTGTCTTAAAACATCTGGCACGGCGAAGTTTACTTTACAGACGCTTCACTTTAATAACACCTCGACACCACTCGACACCTATCACTAAATACCAAACACAGCACAAAATACCACAACTAATACACCATCACTGTACCATAAACTTCGGTTTGTTATACAAAAAAGTTCGAAAAAGAAAGCGCCCCGGCCAAAACGACATCCGTGGCCCGCCGTTTGAATCAAACTTGTCGTTGCTGTGCCCAATACACCGTGTGACAGCGAACAACATTGCCATCTCTTTCTAGTAACCGACCAAATTGAAAACACACAACTTGAACACGACAGCCTTGGAATAAAGGCGTTTATCAAACTTAGACGCGGTGCCACGGCAAGGAAACATCCTGCGCGTGTGAAGAGAAAAGCACTATCAAACTTCATTGCACGAAAGAGACAAATCCGCGAGGTAGAACAGGACAGGTATACGGGCAAAAAAGATTATCTTCGTCACGTGCGTCAATCAGGTTTAACAATAGTGTTTGTGTTCGAAAATAAACTATAATAGATTGTGATAAGAGTTATTTTTGTTATACACATATTTAACGTATTGTTTACATGACATTTTAGCGCGTAATTTTGAAAACTCATTCGACCAGTAAAAACGTATTCAATTAATTTATCAGTTTTATTCAAATTTGTAATTAGGAAAACAGTTCAACTTACCTGGTAATTAAAATCGGCTTTTTCCTTTCGAGAGATTTCGTTTCGTTTGCATTCGTCCACACGTCATTATTGTTGATATTTTTCGTTAGTTTGAGTTTTTGCTCAATAACTTTCGGTTTCAAAGATGGCGGCAGTACGCTGGTATGGATGACTGGATTCACTGGCGCTGGTGGGGCGTGCGACTTCTTGACTATTTGTAGGACCACTCTGGGGCTCTTCAGGTCATGCTTGGCTTCCCTGGGCCCCCCTGGATCGGGGGTGGGGGTCGCGGGGGTCCTGCTCCTGTCGGGCCGCTTAGGGTCAAGCGTTAGCTTGTCAGGCCGTTTGACTGGTGGCTTGGTAGGATCAGCTCTTTTTAGCCTGACTTTATTTGAAGATTCTGGTTGCGGTGCTGTAAAAAAAAGGAATTTCATTTATACTCACAACATAAAATACTTTATGATTAGTCGTACGTTAAGCATGTAACATGACCTTCCCTCTTATAAATGCTTAATATACTTCTGTTCATTGTAATACAGAATACATTTTGTATATTTGCAATTGAATAGACACGGAGCAGGTTCTAGTTCTTCTACCTACTTCACTGATTGACTTCTCTGATCTTTGTACTTTCAAAAAATTATTTGCTTACTAAGTGCAGGTAAATCTGTGTATCATCACTGCATCTGTGTGTCTGTATAAGCTGTATGGTGTTCAAGATCGGTGTTACCGCAACAGGCAAACGTATACAGTACGGAACCCTTCGCATTCTAGTCCGACTGGCACCAAGCCTTTCTCACCTGTCCTAGGCCGGTTCCTGGTGACGGGCTTGGTCTCCGCACTGCCTATCTTGACGACTTCGGTGACGACTGTGGAGGCGGCTGGCACCGCCTTGCTACGCGAGCTGAATGTGGCCTTGAAGAAGTTCGCCGAGAACTGACTGCGCGTCTGGCTATGCGGCTGCCTGGGGAACGGAATTCGTTGGTTGAGAAAAAAATAAAAATGTTTTTTTTTTGTGGCACGTGACAATAGAAACAAAATCAATATCATTTGATAACGCGACATCTAAACGGCACATAGGCATTTGTCATAATAAGATTTTCGATCCTGATTTAGGATCTGAAAATTCGCACGTAGTAAGTACGTACAGTAGCGCGTTTCTAGCTGCATCGTTTCTACACCATATTAGTAAAAGTATTTATATGTATGTATCTTAGTCCTACCCTAAGTCTAGCTCTGGTCAGGTACTAGGACACAGTCATGATGTTGCCCTCTGCGTTGTTCGTAGGCGAAAAAAAAATTTTGATGTTCGAGCACTTTACGCGACTGTCGTTCATCATGATTATAGAAAACTTGGCCTTTAGTAAATTATATAGTTAGTTATTTCAGGTCTCCTGTTCTATGTAAAACCCGTTCAATTTGTCAATGCTAGTTGTAGCATTAGCAGAAATAATTAATCGCAGAAGATAATACAAAAGTACTGATGAAAAAGATATAAAATTAAATAAGAAGATCAGGCTGTAAATCTTTACTACCTAAATGACTGAAATAATAAAAAAAGAATTCAAAATGTTGATTACAAGGGGACACCCGGGTTTGAACCGGGGACCTCTCGATCTGCAGTCGAATGCTCTACCACTGAGCTATATCCCCGATGAGAAGCGTGGCGAAAATGTCGCTTAGTAGCCAAGTATAGAAACAACAAACATGAATTACGCCTGCTAGAGTGGGCGGCGCGAAAGTTTAACGTATCGCCAATAGATGGCGCTGTATCGTAACATTTTAACATGAAAAATACACAAATTGTACATTTTTTATAAATTTTCTTTGACATAAAATAATAAAAAACAAAGAAAATTATTTGGTTACATAAGTTTCTTAAATACTTACTGGAGTTTGATACTACTAGGCACCCCTGGCGCCCTCTGCTGCATAACCTCCTCGATCTGAAACAAAACAAACGTAAATTAAAAACTATTTACTTTTAAAATGGGATATTGTACATTTCACGATTCCCGAAACTATATTAAGGTTTATAAACCTACAAAATTTTTAGTATCACTCATGATCCCTTATCGAGACATGACTATGTAGTTGCATTCACTGCATTCAATTATAAACACAATATTAACAGGTAGCACTTCACTTATCAGAAGGCAATGTCCGCGATATCAAAGCTAATCATTTTAATGACGCGACCAACAGATAGGTACCATTATAAACTTGTATTCCTTCGTCCTTCTAACTCCTGACCACATCATTATGATATTCGTCGTACAAGTATGCAAATTAAGTATATTTTGAGTAAATAACTTAGTTACAAAGAATTATTACACATCCAATATAAATGACAGCGTTTCTATTTACTTTTTGTGTTAAATACTGTCAACCTGTCACGAAAATGTCACATTATTTCTTTCTCTTTTTATGGTTTTAGATGTTTTGAAACCTTTTCGACGTTTACTTGATATTCCCACCATCCTGTATACTGTGTATGTGTTTAACTTATTTAATTAACTTATTTCCGTTTTATTTTGCATACCGTACCGATTTGCTAAAACGACGGAAAATATAACATAAACTATTTAGGTAGGTACATACTTCTAAAGAGATCAGTGGGGCTACCATGAGTTTAAAACTTACGCGCTCGATATCGCCTACGTAAATATGTCTATGAAAAACTTGTACAGCGCCGGCTGGTGGTTACGCGAAGAACTACAATCGGCCATATGAAAAAAACAAATCGATAGGTTTTTAACGTACGTAAGTTTACGATAGCCAACTCATGGTAGGCCCTCTGAATGCGTATTTAATTAACGATTAAACTTCAAATATAATTTATGTGCGATGTTTTGTCAACGGTTATGATTCAAACTATTTGTACCTATTTCTGGTATTCCTTGGTATTTTATTTTAAAAAATGTTAAAGCGTTGTAAAGTAACTAATGTTTGTAAACAAACCATTGTACAATTTGTGTACTCTACTTACGTTATTTACAAAGTAAGTATTTATCACCGTAAAGTGAAATATTCGCAATAGCGCTAGTTCTTTAAATTCATAACTAACTTTTAATGTAAAGTTCAGTTACAAATTAGATATCAGTCACTCGGAACGATGTCTTTCTTCCCGGTTACAAATAAAAAGATTTTGTTATACACTACTCACTTTATTATGTTGAAACATTTGCAACAAACTTGTAAAGAAAAACCGTACATATTGTCACATAATATACACTATTACCTTGGTATTATTACGTTTTTCGAAAGCCATCGTAGCCGATAAGCTAGTAGCGATTATGCACACCTACTTAGAACAACGGACATTAAATGGCACCGAAGATTGCGCCGTGCTAAAATGTGCCACTTGGTGTGTGGCGCAAGAGACGACATGTAGCGATCATCATCATCATCATCAGCCCACTCCTGTCCACTGCTGGACATAGGCCTCTCCAAATGCACGCCACTCATGTAGCGATAATCTTTTGTCAAGAGTTCGAAGTTATACCATATTCAAATACCCACTTTGGTACTTTGGTGAGCCTATATGGAGACAGAGCTGATATACAACGGTCAACAACTATCTATACATAGAATATGCAATGTCCATGTAGCGACGAAATAATATGTATAAATAAATATGTATAAGTGAGGACCAATTTGAAAACGAACAATGTGTGCTTGGACGGGAACTCGAACCCACGATCTCTTACGGTATCGCGGACAACGCTCTTTCAACCTAAAGTTGACTCTACTTTGGGTAGACGTAGAAAACGTTTAGTACTTTTGCAATAATTTAAAAGCAAGAATGTTAAAAATAGTTATCATTAATATTCCACATATTTGAGAGTGAAATGTTCTAATTTCACTCCAAAACCCCTAAATCTATCTCCGTTTTGTCTCTATCATTTGTTTTATTTCATACATACACATACATACATACAAACATAAAATCACGCCTTTTTCCCAGAGGGGTAGGCAGAGATCACTTCCAGCGATCCACTTTTTACCTCTGTGGGAAACGTGACGTGACGGGTTGTGGACCACGTCGCCGCCATTCTGCCTTGTGCATTGTTATTTTATTTGTTGAATTAATACATATATTTTTTTATTTATTAACATCTATACCCCCACTACTGGGCAAAGGTCTCCCCTAAACCTGTCCACCACTCTCTATCCAAGGCTAGCACTTTTATTATTTATGTAATTTATTTCGTTATTTGTATTTTATATCCGTCGCTCCTTTTCTCGCTCTACTCTTAAAACTTGGCCGTCAAGCAAAATGTGCATCCCACGCTACACCCTTCGGAGCCAAACCAAAACACGTTAATTCAGTCGTTGAACCTATTGCAATGATCTCAGGTGTTTACATTATTATTATAATTCAAAACTTGAATTTATAATTAATTTAAATAATTAAGATCTCTTGCAACTATGGTTGGCGAAGCAATTCAAAGGCGCAGCTATATGAAAACTTATTTTCATGGTTTTCAAGTGAAATAAAACATGGGAAATAGTTGTGTAGGGAGTACATACATGGTGCTCTGGTGCTAATTCATGAAATTTGCCAAGGCAGTAAGTTAACTTCTTTCCTTCCCTTTCCCTTTGACTTATGCTAAGTCAAAGGGAAAGGGAAAGATCCCAAAAAAATATTCTTTCACTCTACGTTTCGAGATCTTTGCAGAGACTCCTGTAAACACGTGGTTTAACTGCTAAATTTTATTTGAAATACCAATCATATTTTGTAACCATGTAATTTTTAACCAATAAAAAAATAAAAAAAAAAAATAAATAAAATCATTTATTTCCAAAAAATGGCATTACAACATAGGTTACTAGTAGTCCCCAAACTAGGTAATCCTGTCTCTTGGGGCTGGAGTTGTTGATTACATATTTGGTTAACGGCGTTGTTTGGTAGCTTAAATTTAATTTAAAAATATTGACACAGCCTAATAAATGTGAGCATGTGAGTAGTTTATGTGTGTATGTGATTGGTAAGCAGTGGGCGCGTGTGTGTGTGTGCGTGTGCGTGTGTGTGTGTGCGTGTATGTGTGTGTGTGCGCATCCGTTATTAGAACAAACCTAGGGAGGACATAATTATCATGTGTTTCTTTCCACTCAGCCCTACGCACAATAAGTTACTTGGGATCAGATGTTTAGGCTGCTGAGTGGAAGAGTACAGCAGTGAGCACTGCGATGATTGTAATCATAGGGTCGGCCTGAATAAAAGAAGCTCAGTTTCATGGTAACTGATTAGTAACAGCCATAGTTACAAAGCTTATCCAAAACCCTCTGATTCGCACTTGATTAGCTTTTTGTACGTGGAAAATTTCCTTGATAGGTATTACATATGTAGATACTACTGTTAAATTTGAACATGAACTAACCATAGAGCTCCGTGTAAGCGATAGTTCTAACCTTGCTCCATTACGCTATCTTATCGCAGTGACGTCACGAAAGGCGTCGATACGCCATGAAGACGATTTAGAGGATCAGCGAATAATTATGAGGAATAACACTCGATGGGAAACTGACAATGCTAATGTACAAGATAACGATATAACCGTGCCTATAAAGTAGGAAATTACTCTATATTAATCATCGTCATCATCAGCACATATACGTCCCCACTGCTGAGGCACGGGCCTACCCTAAACTAGGGCTATAATTAATAGTATAATGCTAAATCATTATTATTAGGTAGAGTAACTCATGATCCAATCAAAAACATAAATGTGAATTGAGAGCCAAGTTCAATATTGCCTTGGTTGTTGACTTCAGCGACAAAAGAAGTGAGATCTAAATGGGTGCCAAGTTCAATGGTCAACCCTGAAATTTATTTATAAGTAACACTATAACATACCTATCATATCTTCTTATAACATAAGATAATGTATGGTGGTAGCCTATGAAGGTCTGTCTTGGCTAGTTTCTATAAACCTACCAACGTATTATTATGTTCGCTTGCTAGTTTCTACCAACAATCCAAATTTTCGGAATTATAAAATAAAAACCGACAAATATTTGTAGGCTTAGAACTTGCGACGGCTATAATTCATATATGAAAACTAGCCAAGACAGACCTTCATAGGCTACCACCATACATTATCTTATGTTATAAGAAGATATGATAGGTATGTTATAGTGTTACTTATAAATAAATTTCAGGGTTGACCATTGAACTTGGCACCCATTTAGATCTCACTTCTTTTGTCGCTGAAGTCAACAACCAAGGCAATATTGAACTTGGCTCTCAATTCACATTTATGTTTTTGATTGGATATCATTACTTTTTGTAGAAAAGTATATATCATCGTAACGCCGTGGGTCCTTTGAAAAGGACAAATTCAAAACTAAAACTAGACTTTATGTAGGTACCTACCCTAAGTAATAAATATGAAAACCGACTATAAGTACCTACTCTTAATTGTAAATAAGTAAGTATACCTAAATATATACTTAGTGCTCTGCCTTCCCCGGTATATAAATTCAAATTCAAATTCAAATTCAAATTCAAATTCAAATCATTTATTAAGCCCTTCACAATTTAGGTCCTTAAAAGTAAACTTATTCTATGAAATTAGGAGACTTACAACCCAAAGTGTGAGGGACTGGTGCCTGAAAAAGGTTACAAAAGAGTAACCTGGGAATACTGGTCACCAGGCCCCACTCCCGGACAGAAGTTCTTATTAAAAAATAAAATACAATTAAAAAAGAAGAAGTATAACACATAAGTAATAGTAATAATATTATTCTACATAAAAAGTGGTGTTTTATGTTTCTGTTCTTTGCTACCGTGTAGAGTAGTGTATGTGTGTGTGAGTGTGTGTGTATAAATGAGTGAATGTGTGTGTTGGCCAGAGTATGAGTGTGCTTATGTGGTTCTATTTGAAAGAGCGAATGACCGCGACATATGGATTAAGCAGTTAAGTTAAATGAGCATCATCGTGTAATATAATAATAAAATAATTGGATTGTTATGTGTATTTTAAGGTTTTAATAGATTTTCCATTTCTTCATAATCCAGAGATTTCAAGTGACATCCAACTATTTGTTTGCAGCGTGATGTAGTGAGCGCATAAATTTGGGTTGTTGTGTTTATTTTGTTATAGAGATAGGGCCCTAAAAAACCGAAGAATTTCTGTGCAAGCGTAGTTTTTAGGAGCGGAGTTGTGCAAACGGTACCTTTCCTACGCTTGTCCTGTGTTTTATTAGGATTATAGGGAATCAGGGTGTGTTCTTTAACAATGACACGGAGAACGAAGGTTTGCCTTACTGACATCACATCCCAGTCCTTATAAAGTGAGGCAGTAGGATATCGGAACGGGAGACCGGCAGAAACCTTAAGAAGGAGACGTTGAGCCCTCTCCACAGGTAGGAGATGAGTTTTAGAGGCACCACCCCACACTGTAATGCAGTACTCAATTAGTGAATGGGCTAATGCGAAGTATACCGTTTTGATGATAGGACGGTCCGCGACATGTCTCAAAGATTTGAAAACGTATATAAGTTTACGTAGTCGGGCAGATAGCAGGTCAAGATGGGGTTTGAATGTCAATGTTTGGTCTAATAGAACACCTAAGTACTTGATCCGGTCAGTTCTCTCCAAAGTGGGACAAACACAGACATCGACATTCGCTTGGAGATTACAGCTATGGGCTTTAATGATAAGTCTAGGAGGTGGCGATAGGTTAGTTTTCTGTGAAAACGTGACGTATTTCGTCTTAGAAGGGTTGAGTGATAGTATGTTACATTTAAGCCATTTAGAGACCCTATTAAATCCGAGCTGAGCTAATTCAAAAACGTTATCCCAGGTGTCACTTTGGAAAAAGAGAGCTGTGTCATCTGCAAATGTAAAGATCTTACCTCCAAGGAGCTGCATTTGGCATAAGTCGTTGATGTATGCCAGGAAAAGTGTGGGGCCTAATATACTTCCTTGGGGGACCCCATGGGTGACTTCAACATCATCACTCAGCCAATTGTCAATTTTGACCCTTTGAGTCCTATTAGAGAGGTAATCCCTAAAAAAATTAAGAGGGGGACCCCTGATACCATAGCTCTCTAGTTTTTTTAGAAGTCTAGCTATGGGAACTGTATCAAAGGCCTTAGCCAGATCGAGAAAGAGAACGAGACATTTCTTCTTGTTATCAAGAGCACTGACAACTGATTGAGTAAGTTCGTGGACTGCGTCATTAGCGGACTTTCCCCTTCGGAAGCCAAACTGAGAATCTGAGAGGAGATTTTGTTTTTCCAGATACGTGACTAGCCTATTATTCATTAGGCGTTCTAAGATTTTGGAGAGTGTGGGAAGGATAGCTATGGGTCTATAATTATCAGGTTGAGTCTTGTCGCCACTCTTGTATATTGGTTTAATTTGTGCCAATTTAAAGGCTTGAGGGAAAGTTCCGCTTGATATTGCCAAGTTACAGATGTGTGCGAAGGGGAGAGCCAAAAAGTCCACATATCGTTTTATGACAGAGGTAGTTATTTGATCTGATCCGACCGCGCACCTTTCTCTGAGTTTGTCTATGAGCTGAGTAACTTCGAAATCATCTGTTTGTGAAATCACAATAGAATTAGAAAGAGAAGTTGCCATGAGTGCTTTGCAAGTGCAGCCTTGATTAGTGCAAGTGGGAATGATTTCAGCCAGATTACGACCAACGTTAGCAAAGTGTAGGTTTACCTTATTAATGCTCTGTATAGGTGACTGGGAGGATAAAAGATTAGGAGAATGGTCAGCAGCTCGTTTTAATCCACTCATTTTTTTAATCACTTCCCACAATTGTTTTTTATTGTTTTTGGACCTGTGTATTTGGTCTCTTTCATATCTCTGCTTTACTTTTTTTAGGGTTGCATTGCAAAAGTTCCGGTAACGTTTATATGTGAGCTTGAGAAGATCGTTATTGGGGTCAAGTATGGTCTTTTTGTGTAGATTATCCCTATGTCTCATACAACGAATGAGACCTATTGTTATCCAAGGTTTTTTTGTTATTTTCCTTCTAGGGGTTTTAAACAGGACGGTATTATTTTTAATAGCTAAAGTTAAGAGCGATAGAAACAAGTTAGTAGCAATGTTGGTATCGGTGCACGCAAATATTGGCTGAAAGTCAAGCTGAGAGATAGCTAGGTCTAATCGTGTGAGATCAAGGCGGTTTGCCACGCAGCTCCTAGTTAAGAGTTGAGATTTTAGGGACATACTTAATGCTACACACTCATGGTCAGTTATGGAAGAATGGAACAAGAGGCAGGTGGAAGTTAGGTCAGATTTGATGATGATGTGATCAAGACAAGTACGCCCGTGAGTGGGTTCAGTGAATCCAGGAAACAGGCCATGACTAGCTAGAAGGCTCAGGTAGTCGGCGGATCGATTATCTGTACCGTTGGGGTGAATGTCTATATTAATATCTCCGCATAATATAATCCTCTTAAAGTTTTTAACCTTTGTTAATATAGTATCTATGGAGTCAATAAAATTAGTAATGTCCTTGTGACTCGGCGGCCGATAAATACCTATGATACATAGTTCGTTATTTATTTTTATTAATAAACAGTTAGCATCCTGTAAAGGCGGCTCCTCAGTGACAACATTTAGAAGTTTATTATAATAGATAACTACGCCCTCATTTTGCGTCAAATTCCTAGTAGTAGTTACGTAGGAGTAGTTACATAAGTCCGGGATATACTTGGAGGAATGAAGCCAACACTCTGTTAGGACTATTGCATCCCAGGCCACCTTTGTCCTATGAAGTAATGATGTAAAATTAGACATGTTACAATTTATGCTGCGAATATTTTGAGTTATTATATTTATACATCGGTCTGACGATTTTATATAATTTTTTGCCTCCTCCACCTCACAGTTGACCACTCTTGCTATGGACATAGAATCCAGGTCGTTGTTAATTGCCTCTAAGTTTTGCATATTATTAAGTGATGGGTATAAAAAACAATTATTAGTAGAATGACCGCCACGCATGGCGTGACGTAAGAATAGTGTTGAAGATAAGAGGCAATTCGACCGGGTTCGTAATCAAAGCACGTAATGATGGAAAAGTGCGTCTGGCGGGTAGGTATGTTATTGTGCTAGTGAATAGTGTTAACGGTGTTTCTGCATATGGTTTGTATTTGTTTTTGTGTTGTATGAATAACGTGTTAGTGTTTAAATATTGTAAATATTTATGTGTTTGGTTGTTAGTGAGTGAGACTAAGTAGTCGTTAAGTGTGTACATTTCTCTGTTGCGGTAGCAGTAGAAGCAATAAAATATCATAAAATAAAGTGAAAAATATTTAAGATTAACTGATAATGACATGTTTTCTAAGAGGTAGTAAAATGAAATACAGTATGATGACCTGTTTAAAAATGTTAACACGACTATGTCTAGTCAAATTTTAAGAAGTTCAGATTCATCGATGATACGGACAGCTGGCTCGCCATCATTTTTTCTTATAAAAATTTTCCCATACGAGGTCCAGGCTGCGGCTAATTTTTTTGCTTTGACTTGCTCCCTTGCCAAATAGAATACTCGACGTGCACTGCTAGTAAGGTATTCTGAGATAAAAATGACTTGTTTCGGACCTGGAAGGTTTAAGTGTCCCGAGTTAAATGAAGGTTCCTTACATTCCCGCTTATTCCGGTTAAAGGTTTTATACTGTTTGATTGTACAATAGGAGCAATGATACAAAGGAAAATGTGTAAAAAACGGGGGAAACGCGAACGAAGTCGCTGTCACAGCTAGTTATTAAAAAATTGCCAGTTTTTTATTTTTTCCTTTGTATTCATGTAATTACCTATCTGCATACCAAATTTTAACTCTCTAGGTCATTTGGAACTGGGTTAGAATTTTGATCTGTCAGTCAGTCAATGATAAAAATGAGTATTTTTGGACATTAATATCTAAATAACTGTTTGAGATAAGCTTATGAAATTTAGAACACATATTTATCTCGCAAGTCACAATATATGAGCCAAATTTGATACGTTTATGTGAAATAGTTTTTGATTTATGAGGGGTTCAAAAGTGGTTCCAAATGGTTCGTGTAATATTACACACGGTGCGGCTCGCCAGTTCTGTTTCTTGAACCTTGGCTTGACACGCTACCGCGTGTCTAGATGTACCCTCCTACTTGCCTACAGGTTTGTTTTAGGGGTGAGAGCCATCTGCTCCCCGCAAGTCCGGTGATGACGACGAGGCTACTCCAAGTCATAATCGTATGACAGTTAGAAAAAAAAAACAGGTTTTTCATTAAACTTGCATGTCGCAAACAAAAAATACCCAAGCAATTTTATCTCATCATACAGTAATTCAGTATCTTTTAAAGATGGAATGAGTGCTAAAACAATAAATTATTGTTTTTCATAACGTTTCTATTATTCTGTAAGTTTATGTCTGTTCATTCGAAACATATATGTTTCGAATCAGAAACAGTATACATTTATTTTAAATTATGGTCAGCCGAAGCTGTACATGCCTTATTAAATTAAAATACATGAATTGAATATCGGCTCATGAATAAAGACATTTACAACCCAGCTATAAACTCAAATCGGTTTAACAACAAAATGCATGACTTCATTTTCCAATAAACCAGGGGGCACAGTAAAGTGGAATGACCGCAGCGAAGATCCATTATATTTGTTTCAACGTCGGTTTTTTTCTAAAGAAGCTTGAAGAAAGATCCTTACCTAGACAATGTAAGGACATATATTAATTTATTAATTGACATGATTCGCTTACTAAGTACACCTATATAGGCTCTTAAACGAACGCCTGAATATTTTCCCTTTTTGCCTTGCTATACCTACCTACTAATTAATTTGTATATTGATAAGGGGTGAGCCATCCGCTCCCCCGCAAGTCCGGTGATGATGACGATACGCTACTCCAAGCCATCATCAAAAAGTATTTATTACAAATGTGTAGTAGTCACGCAAATAATAGACAATCATTAACAATTTATGTTTTTAACCTTTTTGTAGATTTTTTAACCTAATTGTAGAATAAAAAAAAAGTTTAAAGTAAAAGTTTCGCCACTTATATTCACTAGGCAACATTCAAGATCAGTGTAAAATTAATTCGCCATTGCCTAACGCAGCGCAGGTTGGCGTAGGGCAGGGGTGGCAAACCATTGGCACAAGATGCAATATTAATTTTGGACTAACTGAGTGGTCATTATCAGAAACTCGAATTATTTTAAATTATTAACTCGAAACTTTCAAATTCAGAAACTCGAATGCGAACGGGGTACACAAGGACACTGTGACTGGCCTATTGTAGTTATTATGGATTTGAAGTCTATTTATAAACTGGTTAGTTACAACTGCAAGAGCGTAAAGCGCTCAGTGGAAAGCGTAAGGAAGTTATGTCGCTTAGCGGACATAATAGCCTTACAGGAGACATGGCTGCTGCCTGAAGATGTCCCATTCCTGGGCGAGATCGACGAGGACTTCGGCTACACCGGGACGTCGGCGGTGGACACCGGCGCGGGCATGCTGCGAGGCCGCCCCCACGGCGGCGTCGCGCTGCTGTGGCGGAAAAGTGTGTTAAGTGACGTATCGGTTGTGCAGTGCGATAACCCGCGAGTGTGTGCAGTAAAGGTGAGCGCGGGCCTGAGGTCATTCTTAGTGTTCAGTGTATATGTTATAGGCAATGTGTATAATGCAGGCATTCTATACAATCCCTAGGAAATGTATAGAATGCCGAGGTTGCTTAGGCAATGTATGAAATGATACTCAATAATTGAAGTATTTTACACTTTACCTAGGAAATGTATAGAATACCTGGGCATTGTATAGAATGCCGGTTGAAGCTTAGGTAATGTATTTAATCGATTTTTTAAGGTACCTACTGATCTTTTAAGAGCTTATCCTAATTTTAACTGTCACAAGCAGATAGCGCTGATTAACATATTGCATTTTATCGGTTGGTATGCCGTGTTTTTTGCGTAGAGAGCGTTTGTCACATAAGAGTTCTAGTATTTTTCAAACTTTTTAAAATAATAATTTTTCAACTCGAAATCGAGAGAAGCTATCTTTCTAAGATGTGAAGTAGTCAGGTACTGCTTGCCGCATGAAATCGATGCTTAAAGCTAAAGAAGTTCTACGCCCTAAGTAATAAAGCGGTTCGAACGTGCTTTCGAGTTTCGGTTCAACCTTTCGTTAAACGGGCATTTATTGATTTTAATAAAAAAGAACTGTATAAATATATTGTGCTACTGAGATAGAATCATTTTATTGCGGGAAAACAACCACTAAAATTTCACGGTGTATATGTGTGTTTAAAAAATTGAACTGAAAGAGGACTCTTTTTTTAACTCAGTCTAAGGTGCCAGGAAGTCCCGAGCTCGCAAGTACTACATAGTTTATCCAAGGTCAAACGAGTTTGTCCTGAAATCAGGTTTTTCCGGTAACATGCATGTTTATGATGAAGAAATTGCAACTACATATCTATCTAGCTATAACTGTTCTTGAGTAAAAGCCTGGTGACAGATAGACGGACGAACCATTCATGGGTTAATGGACGGACTCAAAACCAATGCTACCGAACCCCTCTACGCAAAGCAATAACATATTATTCAAAATATACCGAGGCTAAGTTTGATTAATCCGTTCAAAATCAACATTTTGAACTTGACATTAACAGTAACATTACTCTGTCTCAATGATAAATAAAATGAAAATGATTAAGGTCCGGGTAGGAACCCGTGGTCGTTCATTATACACATTACCTGATGCACTTCGGGCATTTTATACAATACCTAGGCAATGTGTAAAATTAATCGTATTATACACATTGCCTGAACGTTTTAGGCATTGTATAGAATACCTAGGTAATCTATACAATACCGGATTATACACATTGCCTATAACATATACATGCCAACGGATAAGGCTTTAAATTTGCCGGAATTTACGGATTGTCTCGGTCTGGTGAGCGCTATTATAAACAATAGTAGTAGTATAGAAACGGCTTATATACTCGGTGACTTTAACGCACATCCGCATGAGCAATTTTACCTTGAATTAATGAATTTTTGTATGGAATCGCAATGGGTCTGCGCGGACATCGAACTGCTAGGGTTAGATTCCGAAACGTGTACATTTATAAGCGAGGCGAACGGATCCAAGCGCTGGCTAGATCACTGTATAGTCACTAAATCTGCGCAGGAGACGATTATGAATGTACAGGTTAAAGAAGACGTTCTGTGGTCCGATCATTTTCCTCTCGAGATTGACATTTTGTTAGATGACATTAAACCTAAGACGAATGGAAACGTTGTTCAGAATAGCGGAGTGCGTTGGGGTGACAGAAACTCTTATTTATGTGACTTGTATAGTAATTTATGTAATGATAATTTAAAATTTATTGACTTTCCGATTGAAATGACTAAGTGTTGTGACCATGTATGTAAGAATATTGACCACCATCTTATTATTGACAGTATGTACGATAGGGTTGTAAGCATATTAAGACAGGCAGCGTGTGATGGCCATTCTTCTGATATTCCTAGGCGTAGGCATAGGAGACCGGTGCTGGGGTGGAACAAGCACGTTAGAGATGCACACAGGGAGGCCAGGGAAAAGTTTCAGATGTGGGTACTTTGTGGCAGGCCCTCGAGGGGTCGCGTGTGGGATGATATGCAAACGAGTCGTAAAATTTTTAAATCCCGATTGCGCTGGTGTCAGAATCATGCTGACCAAATAAAAATGGACATTCTAGCATCCCATCATTCCAGGTGTGACTTCAAGAGTTTTTGGAAGGCCACAAATAGGCTCAACGGTAGACCGGGTCTGCCTGTGACTGTCGATGGTGCCGGTGACTTGCCGGGAATAGCTGAAGTATTTAAGAACCACTTTACAGTTGAATCGCCACTGGGTCCAACACAGTCGACGGCTGTTGATAGCTGTCGTAGTGGCCAGGAAGTCAGGGTTAGATTTACAGCCAAAGACGTCCGGCAGGCCATAGCATCTATATCGCGGGGCAGGTCTCCTGGCCATGACGACCTAAGTATTGAACACCTGAGGTATGCGGGACGTCACTTGCCTAGAGTGCTTGCGATGTTCTACTCGCTGTGCGTGGGACACTCTTACTTGCCTGGGCCGATGATGAAGACTGTGGTGGTACCTATTGTCAAGAATAAGACTGGAGACATTAGTGACAAATGTAATTATCGCCCCATTTCGTTGGCCACAATTGTCGCTAAAGTATTTGACAGTTTGCTTAACACTCAGCTTGATAAACACCTTCACATACATGATAACCAATTTGGTTTCAAGTCAGGTCTCTCCACTGAAACTGCTATATTGTGTCTAAAGCAAACTGTCAAATATTATACGGATAAAAATACGCCCATATTTAGTTGTTTTCTAGATTTGTCGAAGGCGTTTGATCTGGTTTCCTATGACATTTTATGGGAAAAACTACACAACACATCGATGCCCGAGGAACTAATCCGTATTTTTAAATATTGGTATGGAAATCAGATGAACGTCGTTCGATGGTCGGGGGCGTATTCGTCACCGTACAGATTGGAGTGTGGTGTGAGGCAGGGGGGGCTCACATCACCTAAACTTTTTAATTTGTACGTGAACGCGCTTGTGGAGGAGCTCAGCAGCATGCATGTCGGCTGCCATATTGATGGAGTCTGCCTGAACAACATCAGTTATGCAGACGACATGGTGCTGCTGAGCGCCTCGGTAGGTGGTTTATCTCAGTTGCTTCAAATTTGTGAAAAATACGCAATTCAACACGGTCTGAAGTATAACGAAAAGAAAACTGAGTGGATGGTCTTTCATGCTCGGGGAAGGTCCCTAAGACAAATACCCGAACTTAGGTTAAATAGCTATCCTCTAAAGAGAGTTGAACAGTTTAAGTACCTCGGGCACATTCTAACCCCGGACCTTAAAGATAATGCCGACATAGAAAGGGAACGGAGGGCGTTGTCTGTTCGTGCGAATATGATAGCCCGCAGATTTGTCCGTTGTTCGAGAGACGTCAAGGTCACCTTATTCAGGTCATTTTGCACGTCTTTTTACACGGGCAGTCTGTGGGTGGACTATACGCAGAAGCAGTACAGCGCCCTTCGCGTTCAATTCAATAACGCTTTCAGGGTGCTGTTGGGGCTGCCCCGCTTCTGCAGTGCATCAGGGATGTTTGCTGAAGCGCGCGTGGATTGTTTCTACACAACCATGCGCAAGCGGTGCACATCCCTGGTGCGCAGGGTGCGGGTCAGCCCGAACAGTATCCTGCGAGTATTTGCCGAGCGTTTTGACGGTGTGTACATAAATCATTGTAACATGATGCATGTACAGACCGTCAAAATATTGTTTTAGAATTGTTAAAGAATATTTTATTGTAATTGACATGAAATTTAATAAATTACTAACATACACTCACAGGCACAATTAACCGCCCACCTTTAAAATTCTCTTCCCTGATAGTTTTGGTTTACTATGGCTTATCAAATGTTTTGTTTTTTGTTAAGTGGGTAGTCTTGCAATAAATTAAACACCTATACCCTCATTTGGTTTCGTTAATTTGTGACAATGACGGGTTTTTGGAACAAAGTCGTTGTTTGACATTATTGCAGTTGTGTTACTGTGTGTTCATTTCCTATTTTTTTCTGCTGTAGTGTATTTTTATTGTTTAATTTGGGTTTGTAGTGTTAGTTTGTTGTTTGTGACTGCAAAAAATGCCACCCGATGCAACTGGTGTAGCCAGGGCAGTTGCCTTTACTGACGCTGAGTACAGCCAACGTTGCATCCCTCGTGCACTCGGTGTACCACGAACTGCCATACGGGATGCCATCAGACGATTTTGTGAGATAGGTTCATACACCCTCAGGCCAGTTCAAGGTCGACAGCGATGCACTTCGGCTCGAGAAGACCGCTTCGCTGTCGACAACGTGTTAAGAAATCACTTTTCCACCGCTACTGAAGCCCAAATTCGTCTTTTGAAGTACGAAACCTCAGTGTTAGTGGACGTACGATAAGAAGAAGACTGGCAGAAGGATATCTGAGGGCGTTTCGTCCAGCTCGCGCCCCAGAACTGCTCGCACAACACCGTAGAGCTAAACTTGCTTTTGCGCGAGAATATGCTGAGTGGACTGTACAAGAATGGAAGGTCATACTGTTCTCAGATAAGAGCAAATAGCCTTAAAAGGTCCAGATGGATGCCAGCCTGTCTACAGACACCCAAATTAAAGGTTTGCTCCTTGCGCTATATCGGAAACAGTGGGTTACAAAGAAGGCTCTATTATGGTTTGGGGAGGCATCACTTACGAGGCTCGTACCGACCTTGTTTTGTTTGACAGAGGCAGTGTAAATGCTTAAAAATACGTGGAAGAAGTTCTCCAAGGACATGTCATACCGTTCGCACCATTTATTGGTGACAACTTTAGATTAATGCATGACATGCACGTTGCTATACCGCAAAATTGGTTACTGAGTACCTTAATGAGACCGAAATTCAAGTTTTGCCATGGCCAGCACGCAGTCCCGACCTCAACCCAATTGAACACATATGGGACAACTTCAAAAGACGTATTTGAGCGAGAGTACCAGCCCCAACGTCTATTGGAGAACTCAAAACGGCTGCGGTAGAGGAGTGGCACATTATTCCCCAATCAGATATCCAAGATGTCATGGATGGACTATCATACCGGCTCCTAGAAGTCATAAGGGGTAGGAAGAGCAACGCCCATTATTAAATTTTAATATTGTTTTACTTTGACCTTCTTTTTTCTCAAAATTCGAAATTTACATTTTTCGTCGATACTTCGAAAATATCGATTTTTGTAATAATGCCCTATTAAACGACTTTTTTAAATCAAACCTTCGTTTTATTTTTTGTCTTAAATTAAGTTTATAACGGATCATTCATAAAATGTGGTTTATGTTTGGACATTTCCGAAAATTTAAGCAAATACAAGGTGGGCGGTTAATTGTGCCTGTGAGTGTAGTTATAAGCATAAATGTTACTAACCATAATTGGATCTTGTTTATCTGACTTAATAAATGAATTGAATTGAATTGAATTATCATATTAAAGCAAATATTTATTTTGCTCTATATGATAAAAAGTTAGAAATAGCTGACATATTTACACTATGATGTGTTCTAGTGGATTCACGTAAGTAAGCAGAGAGGCAAATTATTTGCTGTTACGTCTAGGGCCACTCTATAAGTTGTAGTAATGTTGATGACTAAAGACTAAAATCTTTGTCGACCAGTACAGAAAGCAGTAGGATTCGACTACTACCGTCTCGGAATGCCGATATGCGTTAAGGTTTACCACCCCTGATTTAGTGCAATAAACTTGACGATTTGCAGCGTCCTGATTTCAAATAGCCTGATGGTAGGCGGAGACAGCTGTGGCCCGTCCAAGGCTTAATTTACAGGTGTCCGTACGTAAATGTGCCAGAAAAATTGGGTCTCTACAACGTTTGCAGGTTTTACATTCGCTTGTAGTACTTATTTAGGGGAAGTAAAGGCATTCTTTGAGAAAGGCATTTAATGTCTATTTACAGTTATGAAAGAAAAAGACAGTTTATTCTTTTTCTTTAAAGTCTGTTTTGTGTAAAGTACGTGAACTGTTGAATGAGAATGATAGTTGGCGCCGTAGCAAGCAAAAACTGCTCTGGCCTCAATTTAAAGACAGAAAGAAAAATATTTATTTATGGTCATAACGTCGCTTTTATTTATGTATTGTACAAGCCAGGTTTTCAGAGAAAACAGAGAGCAATATCCAGGTCATCACAGACAGCTGATATAAACTACGAAAACGAATTGGTAAAACATTTGTAAAAAGTTTTGACACCCGTAACAAAAGTGCTTAAAAATTACTTATGATGTAAGCAAGACAATCATAAAGAGACGTTGCGGAATATTTAGATGACAAACACATATGCATAGAGTTTACTAAATATGATAAATTGTTTTCAAGAATTCGTCGATAGCGTACACAAAACACAAACACAAGGCAAATTGCAAGATAAGATCGCAGGAATTCGATAAAGCAGTGAGCACACGGTCGCGACAGTCGAAATGATTGATATTGGGTCCAAGCTCGCCCACGCAGCTAAATGCGTCGCAGAACAACAATATAATGTTACTGCAAGATGGATTAGTGCAATATTAGCCTTTAATATTTAGATAATTGCGTCGATCGATAATTCCTTAATGCCGTTGCTTGCCAAGCGAGTGGTCGCCAGTTCAAACCCCGCCACGTACGACTGGTTTAAAATGTTAAATTCATATTTACTATTATTTGACGGTAAAGAAAACACATCGTTAGGAAACCTACACACCTATGAAGAAATTCCATGGTTGTGTAGTCGACCAACCCGCAATTGGCCAGCGTGGTAGACTATAAAGCCTTATGGTTCTGGTTTAGGGTAGGCCAGTGCCCCAGAAGTGGGGTCGTATGATGATGATGATACTTTTGTAAGAAATTATTTACCTGATGCATGTCGAGGTACCTCCATAGCCTTTCAGTCGCAAGCTAACTGCAAGTGTCTAGATAGTTTATTAAGCTATGTATCACAAATAAATTATTATATGTATAGCGCATGAAGTGTTAAGTGGCTGTTAGGATACGCGGTAGAGTCAATAAAAGTATCATTTGCTGTAGACTCAATATTCTAAACTGCGATTAAGTACATTTTAAAGTTGTATTATACTTACGTAGTACGAAGTACGCAGTACTTACTTAGCTAAATAATAATGATAAAACATACTACCAGTAGAACCTTAGCATTTATGTATTTTGTACTTTGAACAATTGGGATAATATTTGTGAAGCAACTAAGTAAGTGTTACCACATCGCTATGAAAACATTAATATTGCAAAACTTGATTTACTATTCACTAGTGCTAGTCACACGCATCGGGTGAATTTTACATAAAAATCTTCCTCTTGAATCCTTCTATAATGCATACATTTCCTTTACGTAGTTTTAAGGTTTTAAACATAGCGATATAGGGACAGAGAAAGCGGGTTTGTTTTATTTTATGTAGAGACTATACTCGGATTTGTAATTCAAGATCAAAAAAACTACGACAGATACGTCACTGTCAAAAGT
Organism: Maruca vitrata; assembly: GCA_039566165.1. NCBI lineage: Eukaryota > Metazoa > Arthropoda > Insecta > Lepidoptera > Crambidae > Maruca > Maruca vitrata. The sequence continues at coordinate 10,395,318 of CM076933.1, read as the reverse complement.
GGTAACGTCACTTATGTCACTGTCAAGTGATGATCTCAGGTTTCGACAACCTTTTTACGAAAAGGTTGTCGAATTTGTACTTGTGTTGTTGTATTGTACTATGTTACGACATAGGTACTTCTTTATTTTTTTATACCAACATCACGGAAAAGGCGTTATTTTATGTATGTATGTTATTACATACATAAATACTACTAAATAAAACTAAATATCACTTACTGATAATTAAGGTGTTTGTCTAAAACAATAAAATAATAGTTTCGTAAAGTGAAAGTGTTCATTTATATTGAGTAATTAAATGCAACACATATTTAGAAATAAACTATACGTTCTCAAAATTGTATTGAGCCTAGCAGATTGTAGTGTCATGGCCGATAAAAATAGCGGCGATATAACAACCATAAAGCCAGGTATGCACTATTTTCCCGATAAGTTATGATGTATGTAATATTTTTATTGCGTCCGAGTTTGTTCTTAACTTGGTGTAATATTGCACTAAATGTTATGAACCCCTGAAGTGTTACAAGTACAATACCAGATTTGTTACCAAAAATTACCGATGTTAATGTTTTTATTAAGTAGTCTTGCATTTATAGGAATATAAATAACTCAAATTACTGTTGAAAATCATAGGATTAATATTACCAATAAATTTGTTATATACGGTTGACTTTTTAAAAAAACAGAATTTACTATTGTAAACATATTTTATTGCAGTGGCAACCTTGTAGTAGATTTTTTGATCTTGAATTACAAATCCGAGTATAGCTGTGCCAGCGACTTCGTTCGCGTTTTCCCCCGTTTTTTTGCACATTTTCCATTGTATCTTTGCTCCTATTGGTCGCAGCGTGACGTTATATAGCCTAAAGCCTTCCTCGATAAATGGTCTATACAACGCAAAAAGATTTTTTCAAATCGAACCAGTAGTTCCTGAGATTAGCGCGTTCAAACAAACAAACAAACAAACTCTTCAGCTTTATAATATTAGTATAGATTATACCAACGTTTTTTAAAATTTTCTAAAATATATTAATTCATATTATTGTCAGTTGCCCTTGTTTCTTGTAGAATATTATAAAAAAAAAACATACTAAATACCTTACTTAGTTGAGTACATGGATTACTTATTGGTGCAGGCAATTCACACCTTAACGTTAATTCATGGAATTAATATCGGCAAATAAACGACTATTACTCTGGACGTGTGGGCGTCAAGCAGATTCAAAGTACATTCATGTAACTGCAATCAACTCAATAAATTGCATTCACAAATCAAAGTTAATAATCGTAAGCCTTTCGCTGATAATCGAGATGTAAGAAATATTATTGCAATTGCTGGATATGTCGTGGCCACATCGTAGAATTGGCCATTTCATGAAATGATTGGCCATTTCATGAAATGGTTGCATTTCATGAAATGGCCAATCACACATTGGCCATATCATGATGTGGCCAGGTCAGATCAATGATAAGAAATCGTTTGACGATTGGGCCAACTAGATGCACTGCCATTTCATGAAACGATCAATCTCAATCGATCATATCGTGGAATTGTTTCGTTGCCTTTACCGGTAGAGTGCCAGAGTTGCCATACCAGTTAAGCACTTTGTGCAAGTATGCTAAATTTGCACAATGTGCTAAATTTTCTTCCTGTTTAGCATATTATTTTATCTTGTATTTTAGAATAGCATATTTTTAGCAAAACATTTTTTTTTATAAAATTCATGTTATTTTGTGGAAGTTTGCCTATTTTAGGCAGTAAATACACTTATTTGGCAACACTGGTTGTTTTTGTGCAGTTTGTGTAAAAATGGCGGACCTTGTAAACAAAGACGAATTTTCTCGCCGAAAAAGCGCCGACGATCCTATGATTTTTGTTGTTTATGTGACTTTGTGCGCGGTGCCGTGTTTTGATCGCCTTAATGCACCTTATTATTTATAAATTTGTCTTGCACTAGCAAGTGACTGTTATCTTGTTTAATTTTTTTATTTTTTACTTGACTTTTATACTGCTTGTACTAAAATACTAGCAAATTTCACTAAATGTACATTTTTTATAACAATAAAAAAAAATCATTAAATGCACCGTTTTATTTTGAAATTATGTAACAACTAAAAATAAACAAATACGTATCAAAATTGATCCTGGTTTTTATTAAATATTTTATAGTCGCCCTCTTTTTACGATATGGTCAAACGTGGGTGGCCAAATCGTTAAACGTTTATCGTTTAATGATTTGGTCACCATTGATTGGCCACTTCATGAAACGTGAACACTTCATGAAATGGCCAACCATTTCATGAAATGATCAATTCATCGATTTGGCCACGACAGATACATTAAAAAAGACGTGTGGCACTCGGGGACTGCCCGCGGTATAGCTATTGCATAGCATCGTCCGATTTCGGAGCAGCTCGTCTCGATTCGTGCGAGTTTCGTAGAGTCGTACAATACGTCTAACCGCACGCACACAAACACCGTGCCGAAGTCTACCGAACTGAAACGACGTTAGACGATTGTGAGGTTTTTTTCGTTACGGAATTTCTTGGTTCGATCGCCGCGCTCAAAGCCCGCGATAAAAGCTATGCAATAGCTTAATAACCTTTGTATATTTCCTCGGATCTCGTTCGCATTTAAACGAAATGTGATAAGTTTGTTTACGTGCGTGAATAATTAATTATATGGGTATAAAAAATATCACTCAGTATAATTATGTCAAAATTGTGTACCTACGAGTTTCTCTACTAAAATGCGTCACCCACAAGAATTATAAACTATGAATTGAAAGAAACATAAAGTATACTCACATACATGTGCTATAATGATCCCGGCACAATTTGCTACATGCGAGTTAGGTACAGTCAGCACCATACGTCACAATGTTTGAGTAGTTTTCTACGTTTTTCTTATCATTGTTTATCAAAAATCAATTTGCCATGTAAAATAGGTATGCAATGTGTAAACTTTACTTTTGATGTGTAAACTGACTTTAGTCCGATCATGTATGGCTTCGTTAAAAATGGCTTTGAACATTAATTTGGTCCCCACACTATCACTGCAAACAAGTTCAGAAGAATGCGCCAATTAAAAATGCCTTAAATGCTTTTAGATAAATAGAGTGTCAGCCTCTTAAGGCACCTTCAAACACAAATCAATTAAGCAACCTAAAGCAAATGTAGGTAAACTCTTCGTAAATATATAATTTTGATTACAAACCGACACGACTAAACCGGATTTCGCACAGACTATGTTTCCTTCGGTCAATAGTTTGATTGATAAATAGCCATTTATCAATTGAGACTGGTTGCATGGTAGTGCGCCAGCCAAGAACATAATACATAACGACTACGCGAGCTCTCTGTTGATAAGTTAATTACGCCAGGCCATCAGTACCAGAATTAATTACAGATCCTAACTACTATATGTTCGTTATAATATTATGGTCACCCAGTGGCAGCCGAGCGGTCGTCGGCCAAGGGGATGACCAAAAAAGAGAAGGCGCGACGATCTCGACGCCCAAAAACCAAATTGGCCATGTCTTGCTACCGATCGACAAACATGGAGTGTATTGGGGGAGCCTTTGTCCAGCAGTGGGACATCATGGGCTAGAGAAAAAAATATATATCTGATTGATTGGCTCCTTAGTTTTGATTCGAAAAGAAATCGGTCTGATTTTCACCTGAATGGAGATGATTCGCTTCTGATTTGCTACTGGTTCGGTTATTTTAAAGTTTACCACTGTTTCTTCTGATATCTGTGAGACGAACGAAGTGCTTACTACATATGTACGGTTAGTATGTGATTTGGTATGAATGAAGTTATAATTAAGTAAGGCATAATTTCGTTACGTACTAGCATACAGTTATCTTCGAACTGAAATCTTACATTTAAGGTGAATTTATTTTTTATTTGTCACTCATATGGTATGGTACAACTGAATCTTGAACCCATAGTTTAAAGCTTCATAGCTCGAAACATAAGTAATGTAAGAGTACATCGGTAAAATAAAGACTTGGCGCATTGTTACCCCTCTTTGTTTTCATTGGGATGTCAATCTAATTGGCCCCCGTCCCGGCTCTCAGACAAGCGTGCGACATCCTGAGCTTGTATAAATTGTGTATAATTTTAAGCGATTGTGTAATATAATTAGTCGACGTTGGCCTAGATAAGCGCCTAGCTCACACTTGCTCACCTTATGTTATAACCTATGGCTTAAGACTAATAGGTAAGAACACAGTTATGGATGAGAAGGTTCTCATCCATAACTGACAAAAATTTTAGATTCTCATGAATCAAAGTATATAGGTATATAATTTGATTCATGAGAATCTAAAATTTTTGTCGATTGCCTCACTCTGTCCCTCCATTGTGTGCTTCATTTATAAACAGATAACGAAGATCAGTTGTCTACTTACGAGACTTAATAACTAAGTTATGTTATCTGTGGTCCAGGAAAGTGCAGATCTAGGAAATACGCACAAAAAGAGGTAGTAATCCCGAGCAAAGCTCAGTTGAATCATATTTATTTGTTTATTAGATATTGCACCTGTTATTTTTTCATTGGGTCACATTTTTTTAAATCCTAAAGTTCTAATTATGTGTTAGTTGTATATAAAGTTAGTATATTAAGCTGTTTCTGCCAATGTTGTGTACCTACGCCTATAATAGGCATATTATAGGAACTCTACTTATATAGGTACCTTACTTGTAACGTTTGTTTTATATGTATGCTGTTGGTGAACCTTTTGTAATAAATAAATGATAAAATTTTTCTTTACTCTATCTATAAGAATAAGAATACATTTATTGTCTCATATTACAAGTTTCTATGTGTGTTCAACAAGTATTCCTTATTTTCTTCAACACTTTACTTTTATTAAACTGATATGAAAAGCGTGCGGAAATGTTGAATGCCAGTAATAATTTAAGCTGCATAATCTTGTTCAAATTACATAACTTTTGTACATACTGCAGTATGAGAGTAAGGTACCAAACAAACGATTTTTCATTTCATTATGTACCTAAGGATTACTCTGAGATGTAATTCATCACAGTTATCTCGTTCTGTGTACCTACATTCAAAAACGTTGTGTAACAACTACGGTTCGTAAACACTCATTGTATTTTTTTGCCTTATCTTCTGATATGGAGTAATAGTATGACTGTAACTATCATGGTCACAAAATATATAGCAAAATGGTTTTGAATATACGGCTGGTTTAAGTTACAGGTTAGCTTGCTACTCTATTCAATCTATTTTCACCAGTCTAGATAAAGTTTGGATTTAATACCTACCTACGTACCTAGGTATAATTTATGTAAGTAGGTGTAAGGTAATTTATAGTTAAATTAAACGAGTATATGAAAACTTATTCATAATCGTCGTATTAACAGGCACTGGTTGGATAATAAAGAAAATAGTATACCATTTAAATGGTAATTATATGGTGAGTAACTAATTCCAGTTCATTCAGAAATGTACCCGACCGAGTAGTTAGGTATTTATCTAGTCCTATATTAACAACTGTTCTTTGCCGCTGAATTTAAGAAGCAAATAATTATCTAACCTGCCTATTATATTCATGATATAATAAACTACAACGTTATTTTCTTTTTAATACATAAAATTATCTTCATTATTGTTATCTAATTGGTTTTCAAGACGTATATTTTTGTTTGCGTAGTTTGAATGAAAGAAAAGTAAAATTAAACTTACCTTCTATGAACTATATTCCAGAAAAAAACTTTTAAAGCACAAATCACAATGCACTTTCGAATCACAATTTGAACCACAAACAAAAAGAATTGACGATCACAAACGAATTCTATTTGACACTTTAAACATTTGAATCGTGAAACTGAAACAAGCGAAGCGCGGTATCAGACAACCGACCGTTATCAGGATGTCTCATGCACTGGATTGCGCGATAAAAAAAATCTAAGCGCACACGGAATCCTTTAATAAACTTTTTAATCACGTGTTTTTTTTTCTAACAGCGTTTTATCAAACGCGTACGCGAGTCTGCCATTCGGCCGGCACTGAGCTGGTTGCGTCAAATGCAGGTGGGCGATAGCATTTCGCGAAGTCCACATAACGTGCAACCAAGTGATGAAAAAATGTAAATAAACTATAAACAAATGCGACCGGGCTGAGGCCTCGGTGCGAGGCCGTTTTCGACAGTGATACAGTTAATTTCGACACCCCTGTCGTTACAGGAAATCTAAATTTTGAACAATACGATGTGAGTGCAACCTTGCGATTCCACACTTTATCGCATAACATGAAACAATCGCAGAGTAACCCCATTTTGAAACAATACCAGTTGTATTTGCAAAAGTATAAGTACAAATTTATCTTTTATATGTATTCTAAGATCAGAAGATCTGGAGTTCTAGACTAATCATAATTAATAACATTCTCAGAAATATTAGTGACCAATCCATTTTGGTAATTTGTTTTAAAACTTAATTATTGTAAAAGGACGCCTACTAGTCTGTTATAATAACTTATAATATTGCCATTACAGAAATATTTAGTTTTTATTTATATGTACATAAATCTGTACTAATATTATAAAGCTGAAGAGTTTTTTGAATAAGCCAATCTCAGGAACTACCGGTTCGAATTGAAAAAATCATTTTAATTTGGATAGACCACTAAAATCGCGGAAGGCTTTAGGCTGTATAACATCACGGAGCGACCAAAAGGAGCCAAGAAAGTGGTACATGTGTAAAAAACGGGGCAAAATGAGGATGAAGTCGCTGGCACAGCTAGTATATAATTAATACTTAAACCTAACCAACTGCTGTAACGTTCCAACAATTTACAGTGTTATACAACCGCGCGCAGTAAGTACCCGCAATGTAGTAATAAGGTTTATGCGCTTACACATTATCTCTTCATTACAAACTCGTTTTATATTTACTGCTTATTCACTCAGCTGTGCAGGTTAACGCAATATTTTTACCCGACTACGGCAAAGCAAAAGGAGGGTTATGATTTTGACAGGCTATGTATGTATGTATGTATGTATGTATGTATGTATGTATGTATGTATGTATGTTTGTATGTATGTATGTATGTTCATCTGTTTCCACATAACTTCTAAATTGCTTGTCAGAATTCGACAAATGACATATCATTAGAAGCGTCTTAATTGTCCGCTGGTTATAGGCTATATAGGGTTTCACAAAATCTAATGTGGCGCCAACTAGCGGACAAAACATACAGAGTAAAAAAATAAAGTTAAGATAAATACGCCGTGTTTGGTATCATTGGAAAGCGCTTTACTTGTACATTTTAAATATATATATATATATTACTAGCATTTGCATGTGACTTTACGTATATTCATGGACTGATTGCATATAGTTCACATCTTTTCGTTCATAGCTTCTTTACTACTTACTAACACCAAAATAGTACAAATAATAAAAAGTTAAAAACTAAAACCCAACTACGACAAAAAACGACGCTGAAAAAGTATAAAACAAGACTTTTAGAACATACAATACTATTTTGAAGTATGCAATATTTACTATGTAGAGATAAGTTTTCATGTTTGGAAAGGCGTAGTCACACGTTCCATACACAAGTACCTACCTACCGTAGCACTTTGACAACGTGTGACTGCGGTTTTCCAAACATGAAAACTTATCTCTACATAGTAAATATTGCATACTTCAAAATAGTATTGTATGTTCTAAAAGTCTTGTTTTATACTTTTTCAGCGTCGTTTTTTGTCGTAGTTGGGTTTTAGTTTTTTGTAACTTCCTTTCCTGACGATTATTAAAGTTAATAAATATATTAAACCATAGATAAAGGTTGGTGCTCACTTATTTGTAAACTCACTCTACTTTACGCCCTCAATCTCTACCATCCTTACTAATATTATAAATCCGAAAGTAACTCTGTCTGTCGTCTGTCTGTTACGCTTTCACGCATAGAGTACTGGACCGATTTAAATGAAATTTGGTACAGATATAGTCCAGAGCCTAGAAAAGGTTATAGGCTCTGGATTTTTAACCGACTGCGCTATAAGGAAGTAATGTTTTACCCGTTAAACGTCTCTACGCGGGCGGAAAGCTAGTCTAAAATAAAACTAATTTACTATCTACCATTTATTCATACAAGAACCTAAATCACTTGTTAATGTTTTAATTTTTTGTGTGCGTCGACTTTAATTTGGTCAAAAGCGATTCCGTTAATTTGCAAAAGCTCTAATGACGTTTAATTAACGCCGGCGCCTACGCAGCACAGAGATAATGGACCCGAGGACCGAAATGGTCAATAATAGTGTTCTAAGAATTTTTGTCATCACATTTCTGGGAACTATTTTTTTTATTAATACCTGCCAGTGACGTTCATCAAAATAGGACTGATTAGCTGGGAGCAGTATATTTTATTGTTATAGGCATTTATTTAACTTGGTCAGATGACAAGGGGAGGACTCGTTACCATGACAACGTACTTCGTTAACATGGTAAACGTCGTACTAGGTCGTCAATATCAAAAATATAAAAAACTTCATTTGGTTAGTGAAGTTAATGCTTTATCAAAAGAGAGTAAGTACTTCCATAACAAAAACATTCTAATACTATTATGGCACGACATTTAAACTGAAAAAATAGACGAATTGAGAACCTCCTCCTTTTTTTGAAGTCGGTTAAAGAGACCGTTCTCAGGGAGACTTAGGTCTTAAATCAGAGCTTTCGGCCTGTACTCTAAGTAGTAAGAGTGGATTTCAAGGACCAAGTGCACTTATCAAAAGCCCAGGGTGAGCTTTTAGACACCCATAGAGACATATCCATAACGTAACCGGGCGTCGAACCTGCGACCCTGCCGGAGACGTCTCGGTGGGCGGGTTGCAACACTATTGTTATCCTGCCGGTTTGGCTGCGCTTGCGCAAGTATCGATGTGCGTAGGCACAGGTAGGAGGTAGGTGAGCCTGCTGCGGTCGCGGATTTGCGTATACTAACACTTGAGCTTGTTTTAATAACTTTTAATGACATCCTTAGTTTGATAAATGTGAAAGTTGATCTGTCTGTCTGTCGCTACCTCGCCTAAAATACTAAATAAAATTTGTTATATATTTATTCACTCTAGAAAGATCCTGAATTGAAAGGTGGAATGTGTTACGCGGTAAACAATTGCACCCTGGACTATGTCGCGGGTGGAATGGTTAGTTACAAAACTTACAAATATTAGCTCTAGCACTTTACCTACCTATCTATCTACAAATATGCCTACATGTTCTCTTATTTTACTTGCGCAAACAAAAAAAAATGTCAGTCCAAAAAAGAAAAATAAGAAAAGATCCATCTTCCTCTTTAAGTCGGTTGCGGTAGGTACTATTAGGTTTAGTTAGACCCACTTTTGTTGTCATGATGCTTAATATGATCCGTGAGACAATATAATTACATTCGTTTGTTCTGTCGTCCGCCATTAATTTTTATACAAGGCGGTGGTTGTTCGTTATTATCAACAGTGTCCGTCTGAGAGCCGTGGGCGTTCCGTTGACAGTGACATATCATACGAAAACAAGTTCAAGGGTGACAGCGTGTCAATGTGACAGATAAACAGACGACACAGGACAGGGGGGGAATGTAAAATTAAGATGGCGCCCAGGGCACGCATCCGAACTCATCATCATCATCAATCATCATCATCATCAGCCCATTACCCTCCAATGCATCCAAAATGCACCCCTAAAATAAACGGCATCTATGCAGGCCTTCGGGGTGAAGGCGACGGACTCGATGGTTAGTGTAATGTGCCTGTCGTCCATCCGTCCATTGCCATTAGATGGAGTGAGGTCACCCCGGGCTCCGGATATAAAAATACCACTTCATGAATACTTACTTCCTGCATAACACATTTTGGGAGACATCTGTCTTGGGAAAGTACAAATGGGAAAATCCCCATCTTTGTCAGCCGCACTTTCACACAAAAATTACTGAAGCTATTTCAATAAAATCTGATACACAAATAGTTCACAGGATATAGGCTAGATACTTTTTTGTTAAACTTAGAGTTTGATATGAGGGAGTTATGTTAAATAAGGAAAACGACTTCACGCGGAGGGATTCGCGACCGGTAAACTCGTCATTTTTCAAACAGATATTTCTAATTGCACAAACATATTTACAAATTACAAATATACCTTACAACATCACGAACATTGGTCTGATTCTGAGATAAAGGGCTTAAGCACTTATGTTACAAATGAGGAAAATAAGGGAGTTACCATAACTATGTATGTATATGCGTAAAAAGATAAACACACTAAGACATTAGACAAACATCTATTTCAATTCAACCCATCTATTTTACCTACCCAGGTCATTGTGCCCTGTATGATTCACCCTAGTTACGGCCCTGTTCAGCGACAACCACAGACAGCAAATATCACAATATTGTCATAATCAAGGTTAATTTCAGATTAATATTAGTCATTTATTGAATAGGTACTGGTATGATACTAATTATCCTAGTGATTCTGGTATACTGAAGTGTAACTCTTTCGAAGTAGATTGATTCAAGTTTTCTGGGAATGTTAACTTTCTCCCTTAAGATTTTTAATTTGCTACTCGCTCAGCGGTGAAATAAGTAATCGTAGCATTTGTTTGCTACGAACATTGTTACAGTAAAATAAACAGTGCTACGGCCTCACCTATATCGCTACGAAAGAAAATTATTTTTCTTACAATAATGTGTCTGCATAATAATGTTTATTACAAAAATTTTGTTACCCATATTTTGTTTTCTCTTACAAACATTCTTCTCGATAGACGATGCTCTCACTAAATAATTAAATAATTGGAACACTTATCAAAACTGGCACACGAAAAAAAACTATTATAGCTAAATCCGCCGAATTAAAGACTACACTTTTTGGAATAGTTTGAAAAAGTTGAATGAAAACCATATGCGTGTGAGTTGTAGCCACCCACGAATAAGCACACTTGATCATGCATTTACATACGATTCCGTAATGCGACCATTCGATCGACATTTGAAAGTGAACTCTAGCATTAATGTTGTAAGGAGTAAAATCCAATACGGCGATACGCTTTTGTTTTCTTTTTTTCTCGCCGCAAAGAAATCAGAAGAGTTGTCATCGTATGCAAATCGGAATAGCCAGTATTACATTGCTGCTTTTCGTTCGTTTTCTTTTCATCTTTGTTCAAGAGCAGTTAATGTATTTTAAAGAATCGATCTTGGTGACAGATGGCTAATCGATTGTGTCTTATTGCGGTACAGTTGGCGTATTAGTGATAAATTATGTCATGATGGTTCTCAATGTTTTGCAAATATGGCTGTAGACAGTTGTTTTTTATTGCAGGTCGTTTTTTGGAAACTATTATTTTAAGCTATTGCATAGCTTTTATCGCGGGCAAGAAATTCCGTAACGAAAAAAACCTCACAATCGTCTAACGTCGTTTCAGTTAGAACGGTAGACTTCGGCACGGTGTTTGTGTGCGTGCGGTTAGACGTATTGTACGACTCTACGAAACTCGCACGAATCGAGACGAGCTGCTCCGAAATCGGACGATGCTATGCAATAACTATAACGCGGCAGTCCCCTAGTGCCACACGTCTTTTTTATGTATTTGGTCACATTAACACATCTAAATACTGAAGCAACATTAGGTAACATTAATATTTAGAGATTATAGAACGCTATTAAACAATTTTCAAAATCGCTATGACCGTAAGGGTCATAGCGATTTTGAAAATTGTTTACGACCGTACAAAGGCAGCGACGGCGATTCAGGCCAATCACGTAGGCTTGTTCAATTTGCAAATACTAAGGTACTAAATAACGCTGTGAATTCTAAAACACTTGATTACTATTATTTTGACTTATTAGCACGCTCAGTGTAGAGTGGGTAGAACCCAATTGGTTTGGTCACGTAAATTATCGTGTACCTACCAATTCATTAATTCTCTAACTAGAATCAAAGTACCTACCTAGCTACCTACTAGGTATGGCACAGTGTTATTAGCCAAATCAAAACGAAAACACCATTTTCCTAGTTTAGTCAGTCGACTACGAGGATGGCTTGGAGTAGTCTTGACATTATCACCGGACTTGCCGGGGAGCGGATGACTCTTACCCCTAAACATTTACCTCCATTTCTATTAAATGTTATGGAGATAACTAAATACTTATAAAAACTATAATAAAGTGTATATGGATGAAATCTAAATAAAATTAAATGATAATGTTCACACTAGAGCAAAAATAAGGGGAGGCCAAGGTTCCGTGCCGCTGAGTGTAGGTATGGATTATCAGAGATACGTACCTAAGTGCTTTCTGACTCACAAACTAGTCATCTTTTTCACTGACAGATAGAATCTACATTGACAAGTTACTCAACGCCCCGGCACAAAGGAATGAATGACAGTAAGTCACATTCTCTCGCCCTTGAAACTTCAGCCATTGTGCGTTCAGCTCTATTGATTTACGAACTTAACTATGACGGCGGAACCTTGATGGTAAATCAGTAGGCCGTATTGGTATGTTTTTGAGTTGCACGCAAGAAGCTAGTGCCCTATAGAGAAGCAATATATTCGGAATTGCTTTCTATTTAGAGTATTGGCCAGGGTGGTTGAGTAGCGTTTGCAGAGTCCGACACATCACTGGAAGAATCCCTCTCCCAGTGATGCCTACCACAAAAAATGCGGTTGACTAAAGGTCTAGATTAGAGTAGGCTTGAGACCGTCGGTGTGGATGTAATGAGGATGATAGGCTATGAAGCAGATAGACCATCTTACAAATCAACCTCCGATTTTATTGCCAAATCATTGTATTTGTTCCATAATTAATATATTTAAAAGTTCTCCATTTACTTACTACTTACTTAGTAGATAAAATTTATAAAATAACTTACCCATATTTATTATCTCCGGTCTTTGTGTCCGTAATATTTACAAAACTTAGTCTCACTAATGTCATCACTTTTTATCACAGTATTTTGAGTACGAATCACTTATGTTTTATCACTTCACTGAGTTCACTGTATCTATTTACTGCACTTTTACTGAAAAATAAAAACTAAATGAAATTTTGTATTAACACTATGTGTATCTGTATCACAGTAGTACTATGTAATATAGTGTTACATACAGGCCTGGTGCAGTGTTAAAGGTAGGCCTGTGACACAGACCTCGTTTACTTAAATTATTAATATGCATATTGCATATTTCCTAAATCGCATAATTTCATGAAAGTTACATAAATTGTGAAAGTCATGAAAGTTATGGGTTGAAAGATTTTTGCAAACTAATCTAATAATTTTATTACTTCAAAGGAGTAAAAATACTTGAATCCTATTCCGTCTCAAACAAACAGAAGGAATACCTAAGTCAGTACCTATGTAATGTACGAACATACCTCCAAATGTGTTAAAAATTCACTGTCATCATAACAGTATATCAAAGCGATTGTAGAATGCACAAAACATGACACCTTTTTGTGTTACACTTCCGAGTACATAGATTATTATGTCTACTTAAGTGAAGAATCATACCGACGATGCCGCCACAATCGTAACGTTTTCACATTCATGGTGGACCATTACCGAGGTGGAAACGTGTGGAAAGCGTCTCTCATTCATTGGAAGCAATCTGCGGGAATGTTTGTGTCAATTTGTCGGTGAGCACTGTTATATTGTATCTCTACAATATTTTCTATTTGTACGCTGGCCACGGTGCGACATTATAACGGATAATGCAGCAATTGCGATCATGAAATATTGCAGCATTATTTTGATTTTTCTTTATCAGCGCGACTAGAAAATAAATAAATAAATATTTCACAACATCACATACATTAATCTGATCCCGTGGTAAGTAGCTTAAGCACTTGTGTTACGGGTATCAGAATCAACAGTGGATACACAAATATACTTAAATATATTTAATAATACACCCAGACACGGAACAAACACCGATGTACGTCACACAAATATTTGTCCCGAGTGGGAATCGAACCCACGACTCTTGGAACTGTAGGTAGTAAACCTGGGTCACTAGCCACTGTTCCACCGAGTCAGTCATCAGAAAAACAAACATCGTTACAGGCACATTAACAAAGCACCGTTATCGTTATGATATGGTACCACGGCATGCAAATGAGGACTGTGCTTTATTTTGGAGACACATATTTATTTAGATTTAGATTAGACACATATTATATTATATAATTATATATTATATATTTCGCTTAGCCCAGAATATTTTTATAACTAAAAGCATGGTTGCCCTACAATAAATGAGCGTACAAAAGAAACCAAGCCGCAGATATTATGGTGACAACAAAAAAAAAACGTCTGCATTGCGACAGCAAAATACTTAACTTAAGTACTTTCGCGTCTTACTTTGTACTCTTGCCAAATCTCGCTCCAATTTGTTTGTTTGTATTTTATAAGAAATAGAGAATTTTTATCCAATATATAATGTTCTATTAAATTTGTGCATGTTTAGTAAACACGCGTCTTACCTGTTACTTTAAATAAAACGCATAAATAAAATCTATCGCATTCTTAAAGTGGTTTAAAACGGATTCCATTCGTTTGATACGAAGCAGGAAGATCATAAAAAATTGGAATGATTTTAATTTGATCAACTAATTATGTTTCACCATATATTAGTCAGTAGCGATTGCAATATGTAAAGACAATGGAGAATGTTACTGTGTCTCAATTTTACAATGGGACATTGTACATATATTGGCACGTTGAATGTATGTATTTGTAAAACGAATTTATATTCTAGAACGTAAAATTACAAAACAATATTTTTTTCAATGTACTGGATGTTGTGATGTGACGTCATATCACAACGTGCAAACGATCTGAACTTTAAACACGTATAACTCTTTTCAATTTTGGTTGTATCTCGAAACGAATTACACATATCGATTCGGTTTATCAAACACTTCAAAGATACCTAATTATCTAAAATCATGAACATTCTCCATTGTCTCGTACGCTCTACCTGGTTGGCCACCCTATCTTGAATAAGGCCGGCCGCAGACCGCATAATGCGACACCACTTTCGCACGTCCACGAACACATACAAGTGCTGAAATCTGTAGACGCCAGGAAATAAGCTCTTTACGTTTTCATATTGGCTATTGCTATTGCTACATTGATCTTTGTTTCTATCTTGCTGCGACTATTATTATATATCTATTCTCTAGGGGGAAATGCCGTATTAGCTCCTACAGAATGTTCAGTAGGTACTACATAAGGAATACTGTAGGCAGTGGCGTAACTACAGGGTGGCAAGTCTGCAAAATGCCACGGGCCCCCACCCGGTAGGGGGCCCCAGCCGAAAGGGGTCCCCGGTCATAGGAGAATCTCATCTGCCAAATCACATACACATTAAGGTAAAAAAAAAGAACGGGGGGTGCACGGGGCCCCAACCGATGAATTTTGCCACGGACTTGAACAGGTATAGTTACGCCACTGACTGTAGGTAGAGACATTCATGGCCTATTTTGGATATTATATTAAACTGATTTAGTGGCGTACTTGATTAATACCTAATGATGTGCTTGAACATTATTATAATTGAGACTATTTATATAAAAAAAATCTTACATTCTACCAGTTATTATCTAACCAAAAGTATTGTTGCCTAATAATAATACCTACCCATAACATAGGTTAATGAAACTATTAGCGGTCGGATTGTGACCTATCAAAGTAATGTTTTGAAGGTAATTTACGTATGATGTTACCTAACAACATGTCAAGTTAAGTTTAATGATATGATGATGATCCCTTTCCCAATAGACACCTTTAAACCTTTTGACCTTACAGCACTTTACCTCTAATACAGTACAAGTGGCGTATTACGACCTCTTAATTCAAATCAGTTTAAAAATGGACATCGGTAGTTATATGATAAAGAGCTGTAATTACTGCACTTCTTTTTAAAGTCTACATAATTTATGGAGGAGTTATATCAGTCTGTATGCTTCCACAACCATAGCGCACAACTAAGTGTAGGGGAACCTGTTGTACCTTGGACAGTGTTGTACCTAGGACAATTGTAATTTTTCGTAAACTCCCGCGCTTTAGAATATGGCAGTCAAAGCCTGCTTTGATAAGACTCACGTGAAGTTAGTTGTGATTCGCCGGCGCCGGGTCAATGCAGTTAAAAAAGGCAATTTATTATTTTTTGCCTTAAAAGTTCGTTTTTTGGAATTTACTTATGGCCTCTTAATTTAACACGATATGTATTTATAAAATATCTTTTACTTCCGATATAATCTCAGTTTATTAAGGATTTAGATAGTATAGTTGTCTGAACTCAACCTCAATTAAAAGTGTGTTTAAACACGTTGTAACTAAAAATTGTTATGATGTTGTACCTTGGCCCCCCAACTGAGGTTGTACCTTGGACATAGATAATAGATAGTAATTTTGATATATATAGTATAACCTTATAAAAACATATTTTTTGATTATACTTTTATTCTATTTATATAAGGCAAAATATAAATATTTAAATATGTAAACATTTGTTATGTTATTGACACAAAATAAAGAGACTAGAGACAATTAATTAAGGTTACTGTTAATTTGCTATTTACATGAATGATTTTGTTGATTACAGGTATAAGCATTATTGTTGTACTTACCTATATTAAAAATAAAACTCTGCTGCAATTGCTAGTGTTTATCTTCATTCTACCCTGGAATGTTCAAAGTACAACTGGAACGGTCCAAGGTACATCAGGTCTGTTGTACCTTGGACAGTTTTCCCTTTTTTTTTCAAGTTGCTTTTGTTTCCAGCTTTACCGAAAATCCTCATATTTTATGTATTTATTATATAGTTGAGTAACTGATCTTTCCATTATTCCATATTTGACGGATCTTATTCTTACCATTTATTTTTAAAAAATAAAAATATCAAAAACTGGCCTAGGTACAACAGGTTCCCCTACCAGAAACACGAAGTTAGTAGATGCCTATTCTTAAACTGACTGGAATAAGAGGTCGTAAAAAGCCCCCTGTACTACAGTACAGTAGGTGATCTAGAATACAATCTATTTATACAACCGCTATATTTCATACGGAAAGTAATCCATTAGTGACGGGCTGGTACAACTGTTGGTGTCCATTGTTTTATTTATTTTATTTGGTCCGCGATTTTGAGGAAAACTGTGATCAATTCGTACTAAGAGAGAGCTTGACGGATCAATTTATTATGTTTTTGGTGAGTATGAAATCGTAGCTGCTGGTTGCGACAGTCATTGCACAAGTGTTTTGGCTCCTATTTATTTATTTATCGCCCGTATTTTGATGTAAATTTACTTCTATCTAAATGCCTATTTATTAGTAAACAGACATAGACCGTATTTAAAATGGAAACAAGGGAAATTCGACCCCCAAGGATATTCAACCCCTTAGACGCAAGGGCTATCTAAATTATCAAGGAAGTCAGACTATACAGTACTAGCATTCATTCACCTTCCGGTCAGTGTCCTATTATAGTCCATTATTTAACTATTGTCTAGAGATTCAATCCCTTACGTCTTAGTAACTTACCCAAAGTCACGGGTACTTTCCACCCCTTACGTCTTAGTGACTTACCCAAATCCACGGGTAGGTTCAACCCCTTACGTCTAAGTGCCTTACCCAAAGTCACGGGTAGATTCAACCCCTTATGTCTAAGTGACTTACCCAAAGTCACGGGTAGATTCAACCCCTTACATTTAAGTGACTTACCTAAAATCACGGGTAGATTCAACCCCTTACGCCTAAGTGACTTACCCAAAGCCACTGGTAGATTCAACCCCTTAAGTCTAAGTGACTTACCCAAAGTCACGGGTAATACCAGTACTAGCATAGGTAGGTACAGATACTTGATAATTAGTCCTATTGTACTATATACGTATTGTCCGGCCGGGTTCCGCACCCAGCTCGCCGTGAGTCGGACCGGTCATCTTTGCCTTTGTGCTCATCCGCCGGCGCGTGAGTTGCGCCGGCGCATGTGGACCGTGAATGGCACACACCATGACGGAAGCACGCCTCATACTGTTTGGGCTACATGGTACTGAACTACCTAATACTTAAATACTATGGTAGCCAGCATTAAGTACGAAATTGCCCTAAACTTCCAGAGAAAATTAGTAATTCATATCATCTATTTGAAAAAAATATGGAATGACCTTTATTTCAAAAAACATAGGTCCTCTGTTAAGTTAGAACGCTTAACAACCTAATTCTGAAATAACAATAAGAATCTAATTTCTAGGATTCCTAAAAAATGTTTGAACACGTTAGCCGCCACACCGGCCATGCCTATAAACAAACCATACAAATGGATTGTCTCTATTATCCCTTCAGAGAAAACAAATGGAAAATTGTATGTACAGAAAGTTTTGATAACCAGGAGATATAAATCCTTGACCTTCATCTAAAAGACTTTTGACTGGCTCGGTGGAACAGTGGTTAGTGACCCTAGCTGCCGGTTCCAAGAGTCGTGGGTTCGATTCCCACTCGGGACAAATATTTGTGTGATGAACATCGGTGTTTGTTCCGTGTCTGGGTATGATTATGTATTTAAGAATGTATTTAAAAATATCTATGTACTAGTTGACCCGACAGACTTCGTCCTGTCAAAAAAATATGAAAAAGAAAAGGGCTGTTTTTAAGGTTTTCCCGGCAATTATTCGACTCGCCGTAAGTACCATCCTTGGACTTTAACGAACATTTTAAAAAAAGAATTGGCCAAATTGGTTCAGGCGTTGTTGAGTTATGCGCTTACCAACACATTTTGCGATTCATTTTTATATATAATTTTTATATATAAGAAGATGTATATCAGTCTCTGACGCCCATAGTACAAGCTCTGCTTAGTGGGGCAGATGACCGTGTGTGGAAATGTCCCAGATATTTATTTTATTTATTATTATTTTTTAAGATCTTATTTCCTAGTATTACCTACTTACGTCTTCTATTAGCAATTATTTACGGGTATCTACCCGTATAATATAAAAGTCCGTTAGTTTAATATTTTCTCCGCTATACTAATTAGGTGAAAGTAAATTTGGTCCACTGCATTTTTAGCAAGATTGTACTGAACGGAACCAAGAAAATATGGTATTTAGAATGAACTTTAGTTGAAATTGTCCTGAATGATATTTGATATTAAATGTTTGTTTCTTTTTTAGATTACATACGTGCAAAATTGTTAAATGTGTCGATTGAGTGTAGGAAATATTTTGGAAAAAGCACATGTACCTACCTACTTAAAATTGTTGACAAACTGATTGAAAAGGATCAATAGAGACTATGAGAACTAAGTCGAAATGGTTCAAATAAATAAATAAATATTTCACAACATCACATACATAGATCTGATTCCATGGTAAGTAGCACTTGTGTTACAGATATCAGAATCAACAGTGGATACACAAATAAACTTAAATATATTTAATAACACACCCAGACACGGAACAAACACCGATGTTCGACACACAAATATTTGTCCCGAGTGGGAATCGAACCCACGACTCTTGGAACCGTAGGTAGTAAACCTGGGTCGCTAGCCACTGTTCCACCGAGCCAGTCAAAAATAATAATCTACGTACAAATTAGGTTCCAAGTAAATCATACAGTAACAGAATTAGCTAGGCTATCTAGTTATCATCTAGTTTTATTGCAAAACACATGTCTACCGAGTTCAACTGGTATTTAAATCAATGTAGAATAAGTATTACGCAACTACAGAATTACAAGAAGTAAGGGTCAATGTAATAACCAATCGCATCCAATTAGAGAGCTAAAGATAGCCCCTGAACATAATAATTGTCAACAAAACTACCATGCGCTTAGTAAGTGCATTTATCGGTGCATAAAGATCATATACCTACATATACATACATATAATAAGTATTCAGTTAATTTTGTAATGTAACGTATTTAGATACATTTATTGCGGTTATTATTTTACTTTTACTTGTATAAATTAAACAATAAATCAGATTTCTATTATGATTTGATTTTTTTTCTATCGATGCAGATTTTTGCGCTACATACAGTATCTCTGCCCTATGTAGATTTTAGGTAAACATACCTACTTAGATTGAAGAAAATTATAGACTGACCAGGTTCCCATTTTCAAATTAGCGTACCCTTTCAAATCAGTGCTTTGATAGATGAGCTTAAATATGTTACCCGTACTTGGTTATATCTAGAATTTAGTATTTTGTATCCTATTTAGGTTTAACATATAAAAACTGGAGTCGTTATTTAAAATTCCGCTAGCAAGATACTAAATTGGTAAATAGGTATTAAGTTCACGTCGTACTTCGTAGTTAATACTAGAAAATATGTAATAATAATCCACTAATAGTGGACAGTGAGTATTGCCGAATACCCATAGTGGTACGGCGATGGGAAAAAAACTCGCCCAACTAGTTATCTATCAGTTAAGAATGCGAAATAACATATTTATTGGACAAGCCTACGGTCGTGTCAGGCTGTCGACCGAATAAATACAAAATATACGCACGTCAATACTTCAAAATCGTACAGTAGATAAATTCATACATAACAAGAGTAAAATGACCTTTTGTTAGACTAAATACATTTTGTTGGTACTGATTAGGTTTTTTTCAATGTCACCGCAACCTATACGTATCTAGATCAATATCCCATTAACGCCGATTGTAAATAGATATGACATAACGGAAAGGATCAATACGTTCGCTCCGTACAAAATAGAACCGGGAGTAAACATCCGAATAATAGCACACAATCACACACTGCACCAATGCATTGCAGTGCAGATCGATAAACAGCACACTGCATTCGGTTCCCGCGTTTTTTATGCGACTAAAACGCGCCAATTTCACCTCAAAACTCGCCGCGTATTATTAAAGTCTGTTTCGAAATTAATATAACCGTTTTACCGTCACTGTTTTCGTATAAAAGTCACATTATTGTTGTATAAAATCACCGGAGCGACAGATTGTACGTGCGTCGCGTAACTGACTAGAAACAGCCGGGTGGCAGCGCGATAGTCTCGCGCAAACTATAACCTAGCCGATTTAAAATCATAGGGTGACGGGAGCGAGCGGTGAGGGATTGGCGGAGATGGGAGCGGGGCGGGTTGGCCCATTCATGAAAGGGGACGCGCTTCCGCATGTAGCGGTGATGCGGAAAAAATGTTTACCTGCGTTGGGGTCGTACAATGCACGCAAGTACGACAACTATGTTGAACGAGTTAGGGCGCAATCACTCAGTAAATAATGCTAAAGGCTTGTTAGCGATTTCGATATAAATATTGTAGACTGTAGTTATTAAAGTAGGTACTACTACACTTACTGCTATGTAGAAAATATGCATTCGAACTTGCTGCACACCAATCCTAGGTCTATAAACAATGTTATCTGATTGGTTAGAAAAATGCTTAAAATAGTCGAAGAGTACCTAATTAAAATTAACAGTTGTTCAAAAAATACCTACTATAATTTGACTTATTAGGAAATCGTGTAACTAACTTTTACACCTAAAATTAAGTGGCACCCGTCCCAACCTGGTATGACTTTTTAGGGTTCCGTACTCAAGAGTCAAACTTAGCCGTCCATTCGTTCCGTCTGTCACCAGGCTAAAGGAAAGGCATTTTTTCAGATGATTTGACTAAAGATAAAATAAAACTAATATAAAGGGGGGCACCCCTATCAAACAGTTTGCCTTACTATCTTAGTAAGGAATCGAAAATCGTCCAGTGGCGCTACCATGAGTTTAAAAGTTACGGACTCGATATCGCTTACGTAAATATGTCTATGAAGAACTTGTACAGCGCCCCTGGTGGTCACGCTAAGAACTAAAATCGGTCGTATGAAAAAAACAACTCTATAGGTTTTTAACGTACGTAAGTTTTCGATAGCCAACTCATGGTACCGCTACTGATTAACGGTCCTACCTACAAAAAGTCTGACGTGTGCGGAGAGCCTTACTGTCCTATACATCGACATCAGTAACCTATTTTTGCACACGTTTTGGCAACAATTTAAAAAACCGTTTAGAGCTCTTTAAACTTAAATAAAAACTTTTATCAAAAATGTACAATATGTGTATGTTCAACTTGTTGTGAAATTAAGGTGTTATCATGTTACGTTTTATTGTTACAGGGTAAAGTAACTAAAAGACGCCATCTATTTCATACAAACTTTATTTAAATCAAAAAATAAAATCTACAATAATCCTTTACTTTAAAATTAATATGTATACTTAGAATTTGTTTTAGCTTCTCCGCACCGCGGCTATGCTTCGGCACACGCCACGGTAACACAAGGCAGGTCTTACCCTTTATATTACATCATCCTTAGAGATATTTTTGTAAAAAACTTTCCATCACTTACATCTTTGAAACGAAACAAACTGGTTGTCAAATAAACTAAAATCTATGTTTACTCTTGCACTCGGACGATGTAAATGACAGACCCAATTTTACTAGAACCATTAGCTTAACAAATTATATTAACTCTTTTATTACATCTAAGTTACAATGCATAAATTTTATTTTTAATAAAAATACATATCTCATATATCAAAGAACACTTCACCTATGCAATTGTTGTATCGGTAACGTTTGAGGCACATCATTATTACATTATCTTCTTTGTTTAACACTGTACTGCTCGTGACATGTTCACAACTTGTATAAAATCGTTGGTGCTACATTAACATTCCCTTATGTATATCTCAACCTTTGCTATATTATAATCTATAAATGTAAATATTATCTTGTCAAAGTACACTTGTAAGCTCGTTGTGTTAAATAAAATATTTTCACCTATAATCACTATGTTTTGGTGTAAATCTTGTCATTTTTGGATCGCGCTATATCTTTATGATTTGTCAATAAGTATGAATCTAGCTAGACTACAACAATATGATTTAGTTCCACTGATAATCTGATGGTATTTTAACAATCGAATTATCACTATAATCGTGGCAGTGAATGTGAGAAAGAGGTTTACACTTTCAAAGTGAATCCATTTTCCTCTGATTTAATGATCTGAGTAATAAAATATTTAACTATATTCTCGAATTTGTAATCTTATCAAAATGTCACGAACAATACAGAAATGTCGGACTGTTATACAACTAATATTACACATAATATTATAATAAGAATCTTCAGTCCAATCTTAGGTACTTTTAAGTCAAATCTTTTCTGTTTGTTTTATATTAAAGTACATTTTTACAGTATTAACAAAGTCGTATTCACATGAACCCTATTTGGTTTCAAAATACATCAATGGTTTCGTAATCACATTACTTTGATATTCAAAAATATATAATAGTTATATGAAGACAAGATGAGAAATAATCTTTATGCACCAAGAGTTCTCATTAGAAAATTAATAGATTTGTTTCTCCAAAAGGTATTATTCCTTTACTTACACACAAAATTATTATTTATTCGATATGTTTTGACGTAAGATTAATAACAAACAAAGCGAATCCATGCTCCTATAAAAACATTATAAAAATCTGTGTCAACCCTCTGTCGTAACAATGATGAATGTCTAAACTCAATAAAGCTATACATTAGGAAGTACATAAACTTCTTTTCCCAAAAGAATAACATACAACATCAGTTTGTTAACAGTTAATTTGTATAGAAAAAATACATTCTAGCACAAATAATTTCAACGAAAAATTTGGTGTCTTTAAAAAGGTTTCTGTACACTTTTTATTCAAATATTATTATTATATATTAAATACAATAATATTAGCACTCTTAATTAATATTTTTGAGAAAAGCACTCTTGGTAATAGAATACACGATTTTTTTCTACGGCTAACGACAAACGTCAACAAGGCTGCAACATCCACAAACCGTAAACTATATCCCATCCATCTCTCACGATCAGCTATAACATGATATAATTTGAAGTCACTATTTAGCCTCTGCTCGTCGTTTCGATGAAAATTAAATTTTCATTTCAATGGGGCTAACGTTAAATGCAAAACGATAATAGCTATAAATATAGATAGAATAAATATCTATAGGGCTAATCCATTCCGACTGGTCCGCACGTTAAACTTACGTAAATATTCAATATATTCTCTTTGTACTATTGTTCATATTCGACGGGCGGGCCCGGGGCGCCCGGGACCCACTCCGGGTCGGGACGAACGACGACGAAACGACCGGGACGCGGTCGGCGGGCCGGGCGCCGCCGGACGGACGAGACGTCGAGGGTACTTTGGCAGTACTAGAAGGCACCGTTATCCCTCGCGCGCCCGGCGCCCCGCTACTTGGCGAGGCGCCGGCGCAGGCGGTTGCGCAGCGCCAGCGCGGGCGCCCAGGGCCCCGAGGCGCGCTTGCCGAGCGCCCGCGGCGCGCGCTCGCGCTTGGCGTCGTCGTCGGGGCGCGCGCGCTTGCCGGGCGGCGCGTCGGGCTCGTTGCGCGAGCGCAGCGCGCGCGCCTCGGGCTCGGCGGGGCGGCGCCGGCGCTGCTCAGGGCAGGGCGCGGCGGCGGCGCGCGCGGCGCGGCGGGTGGCGCCGAGGTTCTCCTTGGAGCGGTCCGCGCGCAGGGCCCCGGGCGCCGCGGGGCCCTGCGCGGGGCGCGCGTCGCGTTTCCCGGCGGCGGCGCGGGGCGGCGGGCGCTGAGGCGGCGGGCGCGGCCTGGGAGCGCGTGGCGCGCCGCTCGTCGGGCGGCTCGGGCGCGGGCGCGGGGCGGCGCGCGAGGATGACGACGCGGGCGGCCTGGCGCGTCTGCGGGCGCGGGGGCGGCGGCTCCTCGTGGTGCGAGCGCAGCACGCGCGCGGGCGCGGGCGCGGGCGGCGCGCGGGGCCGGCGCGCGCGCGGCCGCGGCGGCTGGTCGGCGGGGAGCTCGAGGAGACCTCGTGGACCTGGATGCCGCCGTCGGGCTCGGCGGGCGCGGGCGCGGGGGAGGCGCGCGGCGGCTCGGGCTCCGGCAGCTCGGTGGCGGGCGGGGGCGAGGCCTCGCGCGTCGCGTCGGCGGCGGCGCCGTGCGCGATCTCCTCGTAGACGTCGCTGAGCGTGTTGACGACGCGGCTGCGGCTGAGGAGGCGCGCCATGAAGTAGGACTCGGCCGGGTTGCCGTAGTTGGTGATCGCGTCGTCGTCGGCGGCGGCGCGCGGCGCGTCGTCTGGCGCGACGGAGAGGCGCGCGTCGAGCGAGGCGCAGGGCGGCAGCGGGCGCGCCGGCTCGTCGGAGTAGCGCGTCATGATGGTGAGTCCGTTCTGCGGCACGGGGCGCGCGTCGGGCGGCTCGGCGCGCGTCTGGTCGGGGCGCGCGGGCGGCGGGGCGCTGCTGAGGGCGGGCTGGGGCTTCTGCGTGGTCCGCGAGCGCAGCACGGTGGCGCGCGGCGGGCCCGGCGGGTCCAGCATCAGTGTGACGACGGACGTATTGTCGGCCCTCATCCTCGTGTTCGACCACCTGGAATTAATTTTAATACAAAATATTTATAAAGAATCTTTTCTGTTCCTTAACCTGTATGTTATCTAGAAGAGCTAATATTGTTAAGATCACCTATATTGTACTCTTAAATATTTCTTTCTAATGCCAACTCATCGTCAATTTTGATTTATGTTCATCATAAAAACATCTGTCTATAATATCTTACCTCTCTAAAGCATGGTCCACTAAACTTTTGGAGGGATTCAGCCAATCTCTGGGCTGGTTTCCATTCCCGCCCACCAAAGCGGCTTCGTTGTGCCGTTCGGTCGCTTGCACTAAGCTCACCGCGCCCTCGGGCGATATCATGTTCCATAAACCATCTGTCCCAAATATTAGACACCTGAAACGTAAACAGATGAAGTATAAAATAAGTGATAAAAGACGGTTCTTTGTTTATTTCCTTAGAAGTTCACTTGAGAGGTTTTATATATGAGTCTCTCTACATGAGTTCGCAAACTAAATTTTCATCAAATGTGATTGTTCCAGACATGCAGTAATATACAATTTTTCAATAAAAGATAATAGGTGCAAACCTAAACAGTGTAGTAACTTAGTAACCTACAATTCATAATCACACCAACTCACACTGCAATTTATTAAATGTTAAGATTAATCAAATAATACACACCTAAATTTGGATGGGTCAATAGTCAACACACCAACATCGGGGTCTGGACTGACTACAAACTCATCATTGTTTGGGTTATAACTCCAGAGGTCACCAAGTGACCTCGCTACAGCTAAAAATGGTATTTCATCCATTGGCGTATTCTTCTTGATAGGCCCTTTGTGTCCAAGCCTTGGTCGGTTCCACACTACTCGAGGTACACCTGCTTTTGAGACCACTTTGCCGCCACATCGCTGAATACGCTCTATTTCTGCTGTCGATTCTGGTTTATGATCTAATGTTAATGGTTTTGCTGCCCATTCTTCACAACCTGTAATCATTTATTGTTGATATGAAAAATAGTTATTGCACAACAGTCATAATCATCAATACAATCAATCAAGATAGTTTAAATTGATTTTCAAATCTTTGCTTTGTCATAAAATTTTGAATTGAACTAAGTTTTACAGTTAAATAGGTAGTGGTATACAATAATTATAAGCATTGACCAAAACTAATCTATCTTATTTATGAATTTTGTATGAATTAATCACAAATTTTAATGGTTCACAATATCAAATATTTTTTCTGTAAATACACTAACCATCTTTTTGATAACCGAGTACAATCGCTGAATCTCCAACATGTCCAATGTATATCTTGCCCCGTCTAATGAATGCCACACTCGCTGTCGTACCAGCTGTGCTTGGCAATCCGGTAACTGTTTTGGGCCATTTTTCTGTAACAAAATTAAAACAAAATGATATAATCAACATCATTATAATCTACAGCACCCACACAACCGCTAATGATCATGAGGTATTTGGATTTAAATCCATTTTTATCAATCAAGAGTGACCCGCCCTCGCTTTGGGTAAATTTTACATATAAACCTTCCTCTTGAATCACTCTATCAATTTAAAAAAACTGCATCAAAATCTGTTGCATAGTTTTAAAGATTTAAGCGCACATATAGGGACAGAAAAGGCGACTTTGTTTTATACTATGTAGTGATATATCTCGCGAATAAGCTGTGCTCTAAGTGTTTTGACATTTTTTTTAGACACATGATTTTGTCTTGTTGAGTAGCCTTGTCATCATCACCGGACTTGCGGCAGAGCAATGTTTCAGTCCATTATTATCATATTTCTTAGGGATAAATTTTACTCTTAAGTACTTTTCCAGCATTACCATACTGTTATCCTTTATAACAGTATGGGTTCTATACCAACTTGAAATTAGTGGCTTCTGTGATATCAGATGGGCTTATAACAACTAAAGTAATAAGTTGTATATGCATTTTCATTCATAACAAAGTATGGTAATGTTTAATTTGTAGTCTTAGTGAGTATCCCAATAGTCCTGAGTACTGTTATCAAATCAGAAATTTTATATTAAACTGACTAACAAAAGTTCTTAACAGTTTAGAAGACTAATTACAATATAAACACTACTAATGATAATATTTATGACATTTGAATCCAGTATCATTTAAGTTTGTATCAGTCCTCAACATCCAGTTTATGATTCAATTTTACTCTGCAAATGGTAGAAAAAGCACTCGCTGACATCCTTAAAGCATGACCCTGCCTCAAACTTAAAAATCAGGAGAAAACTTGTGCCAATATAAAAACAAACCAGTAGAACAGCTTTCACTTTGCAGTGAGTGGGCTCCCCAAAACCGAGTGGACATAATCATTATATAGCTGTTACCTAATGAATGTAAAGAACATTATAAGATTCGTTGAAAAACTTTTGTTGACTCAATGTCAAACCACTCGAGAAAAAATAATGGGCAGAACAAGGTCGTTGCAAACATTTGAACAATCACTTGGGATTCTCCTTGGAGTCCATAGCGATGCCCACACAGAACTGAAACTTAATAACAAGAAGACAAGTGTTGTGTTTACCTAATTCTTTCCACATGTTCAAATGGGTCATCATGTAACCATTCCTAATAGCTTTCAGGACGTCTTCATCATTGTCTGACCAAAACTGTCTCTGCTTCACAATAGAGTCCATGAGGTGTTCCTTGGCAAATGCTGCAGCCTCACTCCCGCCGTGACCATCATAAATACCGAAGAAAGCGTATTCCAAGTCTCTCTCATCTTCCGTTTGTTGATAAGCAACGGAAAACAAGTCTTCCATGTACTTTCTCCCGCCTTGGCTGCAGTGGCCAGTAACACGTAAATTAACACCAATTGATGCAGGCATTTTAAAACTATAACACTACAAATTAAACAACAAAATATTATGATTTCATTGTAACACAAACGTTTCCTTCTCAGACATTTTGCATTTGCAATTACGCGAGTTGCGACTGACTGACGACAGATCACGTGGACATATTGATCACTACGCGTGCCCAGTTGCTTATGGAACTAGCTGTGTGAAAGAAAGAGCGAAGTATATTTTTCACGCACTGTCTTTTAACAAAATGGACGCCGTCATTCTTTCCGCCATTTTCGTGTATGACTCATACTAGTTACTCAGTAATATTATATTATGAATTATTGAATAAATGTTATTTTGAAAATAAATAATAATTCTACATTATTCAAATATATTTTTTCATAAAATTATATATCGATTGATATGCCTCATACCGATCCTTTAGTTTAAAAGTACGTTACCCGGATGCATCGTTTGGGTCTGTCACGTTCAGAAATTTAATGGAAAAATGAGGTCAGACACTATTCTTCGTTTAAAATTTTAAGGATTTTATAAAAAAAAAACACTTTTCATAAATCTCCTGGTTCCCATTTTAGATCTGCTAAATACTGTAATGACCTGTAAAAGTTTAATTTCTACATGACATCGATAGGTTTTTAACGTACGAAAGTTTACGATAGCCAACTCATGGTAGGCCCTCTGGACAACAAACAAATAGTATATTCAAAATCTCCGTAATAGTACAAAATAAAGTTCTATAATATATGAAGAATAGGTAAATGTTTCATTATACGGCCGTAAATAATATAACTTCTGCGATATGATATTATTCAGAATTTAGAATAGAATAGAAAACTGTTTATTTGGTACAATTGGTACATACAATAGGGGTGTAGACTATTTTTTGGAAATATTTTTTTTAACAGATGTGCCTTTATTATACCTAAAAGAAATAAATACAAAATAAATACAACATTACTTAATTAAAAAAACCATATTTTAAATTTCGTTTTACAACTTCCGGTTAAAAAGCTTAAATTCCAACATGGCGTCGCTATGACGGCACGATCCTCCAAACAACAACATTCCTTCAAAGTAAACAGATGCAGTTGACCATATATTTTATGCGTTTAATAATAAAAACTGTACAGAGATGGATTCCAAGTTCTACAAGTATTGTGCTGTGTGTACTCTAAAATAGAGTATTGTACTCTATTTCATGTGGTCGTACTCTATAATCTATAACACTAATAGAGTACGCTAAAATACTCTTTTTTACAAAATGTTTAGTGCACGTCTGTAATAAAAGATAAAAATAAATGATACTCTTTTTTAAAAGTGTATACTCTTTATTTACCTCCTTTAAAATCAGAAATACTTTATTTCTGCTAAAAAAAGTTGGCAGCCCTAAATTTCATGTCCCTATGAAGAATAAAATAGAATAGTGATGTACATTTGCTAAATATGAACTAAAAAAATGAATAAATTAAATGCTTTATATTAGTGTTCTAAAATAAAGTATGTATGTAGAAAATTTTAAACATAATTACAAAATATAAGGCTCCTCCAAAAAAATTAAGAAGAGCTCCAAGAAAGTTGTACAATATTTTTGCCTATCAAGACAGGTGGTCAGGAATAAATTTGATCATTATTACAATCAAATGCTGTGTGTGCTGTGTGTGTTTCATGTATATCAGACTTATTTATCATAGATTGTAATCTAATATTGGCAATCCAACACAACCGATGAAAGATCGGGAACATGACCACCGGCTTAACGTGCCACAGCGGTAATCGGTAGCAGCATGCAGTGCTTACTACCAATAGACCAACAAGGCAGGTAAAATAATGTAATAATAAAAGGCAGATCTAAACTACATATATATTTAATTTCTATTTGTACAAATACATTGATTTAATTTGTTATTCAGCAGCAACCTCCCAAGGCTTCTCAGGCCTATGATAATCCCATGGCAAAGGCTTCTTATACACCTCTGGTTCTTCCAGCTTGATACCACCATTCACAACTTCATTCAGAAACTTTTCCACCTTGCCCCCTGCTGCAGGCTTTATATCACAGTACATCTCTGTAATGCCAGATTCAAGACATCTTTGTGCAAAAACTCTTCCCAAGTTGATATAGGCGCATGTGTCATTTACACTGTACAGATATTTACGGAGGCACCACTCTGATGTCTTTGCCTCAATCACTGGTCCATTCAAGTAGTGGATTACTTCAGCTTTTACTATGCGGTTACTTGGAGTGAGAATTAACCTGGGGAAAGATTATTATGATAAATTAACTTGAAGGTAGTTTAGTTTTTACAAAATGAAGCATAGCATATTGACGACTGACTTACTTATGCCAAAACCTTCTTCCTGGATTGTCTAAATGGTATCCCTCAGGTTTACGAGCTATGCGCATTCTTTCTAGGTTTCTGGGATTTCTGTTCACAAACACACCAGACGAAGTGGAGCTTAACCTAGTTAGCTGTGGTATTACACTAATTCTGTTAAGAGTATTCATTGTATTTAAGTTCCTATTCTAATTGATGATTTAAATAAATAATTGATTATATTATTATGTTTTGAATGTAAACCCAGAATAACCTAGCTTTTTACAGGTGACTGACAGTTTGACATTTTGCGTTTTCGACTATTTTAACGTTGCTTTGTAGTTTCCATAGACACAATGTACCAAAGAGATATAAAAATAATCGATGCATTGTGCAATCAATTGTGTTCACTTGTTAATTGAACACTGAATGTTTCAAATGACGCACAAACACATCACTATTGCAAAATGACGTATGTTGTTCTTTTGGTCGACCACCCACACGTCTGGTTAAAGTTTTGATAGGAAATTATTTGTTTTACTAATTCTAAGCACGTTCTGTTGCCATATCTATCGTTTCTGGCTATGTGGCGGTTTTCGCAGTATGTGTGTAACCTACATACCGGTGTGCCAATTGTTCTGTGAAGTTGCATTGGTCTGTTTTTGTTTCGTGGACGGGCGTGAACGCGCGGAACAGTTACATGTTTTGTAATTAATTGGTCCGCCCACTCGTCGTTGTGGTCGTGTTGTTGGTGCCAGTGGGCGTGCGTGATGTTAGAAGCCAGAAGGTAGTGGGTGAACTAAGTTTTGCTGTCGAAATGTCGCTGCAGAAGAGTGTGAAGAGTGCTGGTGGTGATAGGTCTGAGCATGCAGACACGACTTCGATATGCTCGTCTGTTACCACGCAGCCGGACAGGCATGGGTTCTTCGGGGGCGCCCAATACAGTCCAGAACCGTGAGTAAATTTTTTTTCTATTTTTAATAGAGCCTATTACTTATCAAGCCCGCCAGGTTGTGGACAGAAGGTTGAGGACATAAGGGCACACACGTTTGTCACAATTTACCCATAATAATTCAATGTTTACATACTCTGGCTTCCAACTGCTTTATTAGGTCTTATCAGACTTGCATAAGATTCAGATTGCACATTCATAATGCATTTTCATTAATGATTTCCCAATTATTGGCTTCACTTGAGCTATAAAGTGGAAGTTTATTAGTATTGATGATTTAATTATTGCTTGGACTAGATTCATAAATGGAAACAACAACAACAATTGTACTAGTTCAGTTTGTAGGATATTACAAGTCAATATTACTTATAATAAATCAAACAGAATTTTGTTGAAATAGACTTTTTTTTTGAGATTGTGATTGAAAGAAAGAAAATTAATTACTTAATTCAGAGCATAAAAGGTAGATACAGCAGTCTTTATGCATGCTTGTTGATTATGGGTACTTTTAATTTCAACCTTTTTCAAAATTTTATATATTTGGTCATGGAAGGTCTTTCTTAAGATTTTAGACTTTCGCGTTCCATTACACTAAATATTTGTCTTTATGGTCTTTCTTGGCCTTCCCCTGTCAACATTGCCATTTATAGTTCCTTGTTTGTTATTTTGCAAGTTAGATAAGCAGTGTGTTTACAATTTCCAGAGAATACTATTGTCATATTGTTTGTCATAGGATATTGATTTCATTTGATCACAATTAGCTGGCCAGATGTGAATCGGTAGATAAGAAAAAAGTATGGTTTTATAATGATTTGTTATTTATTATACATTTTATTTCTCTCATATGAATAACTATGTTGTTTTATACTATACAGTAGAGAAGTTTTTAAAGTTAATCTACTTCCAGATGTAGGTGAATATTGTGGTGGGAGGGATCTTTGATGTTTGCATTTGTTTTTTAACTAACTTCAAAAAAGGAGGATTCTCAATTCGTCGGTATCTTTTTTTTTATGTGTGTTCGCTGATTACTTGAAAACTCCAGAAATTTTTAACAAAAATAAACCACTTTAAAAAACCCAACTTATTAAAAATGACAAAATAATATATTACGAACATTTATAATTATCTGGGTAGAGATTTGATGTTGTTGAAGGCCATTTGTATTTCATGTAAACAAGCACAGAGAGCTTTGTTGTTCTCAAAATTTTGTTTGGCGCCGACTTAAAAAAAATATCAAATCCCTAACCAGATAATTATAAATGTTCGTAATAATTATTTTTTTGAAATCTATACTAATATTATAAAGCTGAAGAGTTTGTTTGTTTGTTTGTTTGAACGCGCTAATCGCAGGAACTACTGGTTCGATTTAAAAAAATCTTTTTGTGTTGTTTAGACCATTTATCGAGGAAGGCTTTAGGCTATATAACATCACGCTGCGACTAATAGGAGCAAAGATACAATGGAAAATGTGTAAAAAACGGGGGAAACGCGAACGAAGTCGCTGGCACAGCTAGTTTTTAATAAGTCGGGTTTTTGAAGGCGGTTCTTTTTTTGTTATACTCATTGAGAACATCTTTAATATAAATATGTTTTAATTTTTCTTTGTCTGGAATAAATAAAACCATTCAATGAAACAGAATAGTAATCTGGCAATACAATATCAGAGGATATGTGAATTATTGTTTCACAACTTCCAACTGTTATTGAAAAGTTGCAAATCATTTCAATATTCTTAGGAAGGAAGTTTAGTAGGCAGCATAATGTACAATGGAAGAGTATTTAGTTTGCACATGAGTAATGGCTAAATTGCATGGAGGCATTTAGCCTAGATGTATGATATTATGTGTTCAGACTATTATGCCCATTATCAAAAAGTAAACAAAATAAATAAACCAGAGATAACAATGTGCAGACAACATTCTGTACTTGAGCCAAATGAAAGAAAATTAATGTTTGTAAACAAGACATTGTGATTATGTCATTTTGATATGTCACTTGTAAACACATCAAATCACCAATGCTTTTTTTAATTGAAAATTAATTTGTTGCCTCAGCATTATGGGTGATAAAGATGGCACATCCAAAAGTGATGTCTTAGGGAAATTTTCTTTTCATGCAATGTAATGGCATTAAGGTAATTAATTAGAAACATGTAAATATTCAGTTTTGGCATCAACATGACAATTAATGCAATGCACTTGGCAATTTCAAATGTATAGCTACTTGCGAGTTTGGCATTTGTTTAATATAATGTGTCGGCAGCTAATATACTAAATATGTTCTGTGTTTTTGTTAAATATCAGTTACATTTTACATAAGTGGAGGTGGTTGAATTGCAGTATTAAGGTTCTTTTCCCAATTTTAGCCCCAACAAACAGGTTAGCACATTCAGTCATTGTACCAGTATCTATGTTATAGGCAATGTGTATAATCCGGTATTGTATAGATTACCTAGGTATTCTATACAATGCCTAAAACGTTCAGGCAATGTGTATAATGCGATTAATTTCACACATTGCCTAGGTATTGTATAAAATGCCCGAAGTGCATCAGGTAATGTGTATAATGAACGACCACGGGTAGGACCTTAAACATTTTTATTTATTTATTATTCAGACAGAGTTAATCAACCTTAACCTCGGTATATTTCGAATAATATGTTATTGCGTTGCGTAGAGGGGTTATGTAGAATTGGTTTTGAGTCCATCCATTAACCCATTAATGGTCTATCCGTTCATCTGGCTGGCTCGGTGGAACAGTGGTTAGTGACCCAGGTTTACTACGTACGGTTCCAAGAGTCGTGGGTTCGCACTCGGAACAAATATTTGTGTGACGAACATCGGTGTTTGTTCCGTGTCTGGGTGTATTATTAAATATATTTAAGTATATTTGTGTATCCACTGTTGATTCTGAAGCCCGTAACACAAGTGCTTAAGCTACTTACCACGGGATCAGATCAATTGTATGTGATGTTGTGAAATATTTATTATTTTTTATTTATCTGTCACCAGGCTTTAACTCACGAACTGTGATATAGAAGAACTAGATATGTAGTTGTAATTTATTGATCATATACTCGTACATACACTAGCTATGCCCGCGACTTCGTTCGCGTGAACTACAGATATTACATATAAAAGGTTTTTAGGCCGTTTAGGCTGTGAGTCGATATGTCAGTCAGTCAGTCAATTAGTCAGTATATTTAGATGTTACTATACAAACCCGATTTCAGGACAAACTCGTTTGGCCTTGGATAAACTATGTACTACTTGCGAGCTCGGGACTTCCTGGCACCCTGAGTTAAAAATGAGTCCTATTTGTGTTAAATTTTTTTAGAACACCCATGTACATATGGGCTGTGACGGAAAAACTAAGTTTAGCTAAGGCCAAACTAGTTTTTCCTAGAACTCCTATGTGACAAACGCTCAATACGCAAAAAACACGGCATGCCGACCGATTAAATGCAATATGTTTAATCAGCGCTATCTGCTTGTGACAGTTAAAATTAGGATAAGCTCTCAAGAGATCAAGTAGGTCCTACCTAACTATCTAACTAACCAAATTACGGAAAAGACAAATCGATTAATACATTACCTAAGCTTCAACCGGCATTCTATACAATGCCTAGGTATTCTATACATTTCCTAGGTAATGTGTGTAATACTTCAAACATTGAGTATCATTTCATACATTGCCTAAGCAACCTCGGCATTCTATACATTTCCTAGGCATTGTATAGAATGCCTGCATTATACACATTGCCTATAACATCTACACATTATCTATTATAAATAGGAAAACTTCGTTTGTTTGTTTGGTTGTAATGAATAGGCTCAAAAACGACTGGATCTTATTTAAAAATTCTTTCACTGTTCTAAGGCTACATTATCCACAAGTAACGCAGGCACAATTTTATTTTGAAAAATAATAACGTTTCATAGAATATTTTGGTAATTCTGATTCAGGGTGTAAACTAGAAAATTTATTTATTTTTTGTATGCTCCGTAAACTATAAAAGATAGATCGATCAAATTTTTAAATTAATTGTAGATCTTATAAACAACTACAAAAAAGTCTGCGACACACGAGACACGACAACCATTTTTTTTTTAATTGTAATATCTTGAATATTTTTTACACTACATTCATCAGGCATCGTAACAGCAAACCCATATTGCTGATTGAAATGCCGTTTATCTTCTTTAAGCATACCCAGTTAAACTGGCATGTTCTTTTTACTACTTTTTTCCTATCTGACTATGTTGATACCATGAAGTAGCCTTGTCATCAGCCCGGAATTTCGGAAGAGTGGATGGCTCTCACCCCTTATTGTGTGTACTGGAAATGTTTGCTGACTACTAAGCAATAAGAGGAAGAGCACATGTAGTACCAAACAACCCAAAAACCAAACCGACCTAAATGATCCTGGAGTTCGTTAACACAACAGCAACACATTTTCCCGTTTCCTTGACGGGAACATCCGCAATGTCATTGACGTGGGAATGACGAGAGCATAACGTGTCTTCTACACTTATGTATTTGTTTATTTATCTAATATACTCTGTAGTAACAGCAGGTATTTTCCTAACTGACATACGATGATGGCTTGGAGTAGCCTCGTCATCATCACCGGACTTGCGCAAGGAGTCTTCGTACATACATACATTAAATCACGCCTTTTTCCCAGAGGGGTAGGCACAGATCACTTCCAGCGATCCACTTTTCACCTCTGTGGGAAACATGACGTGACGGGTTGTGGAACTTGTGGACCACATCGCCGCCATTCTGCCTTGTGCATTGTTTTAACAAGGTCATTGCGTTCCCACGAGTAGCAAGGATATATGATGGGGAAAGGAAAAGGGGAGGAAGGATACTATCGCCTCGGATGATTTGGACTGAGTCGATAGTAGCTCGAGGAGCCGGGGTCGCTTACCCGTAAACTGTTCACCAACCACCGGACAGATAGTTGTGAATTAGTCCAGTCAAAATAGACATTTAACCTAGGAAAAATTCGCATAGAGCTGGAAATTGGCATGAATGTTGGGAACACTATTACAAATATTCTGTCAAAAGTCCCCATCGATCCCACGTCTGCAAAAAAAAATAATCAAGGTCAAATGTCACAAATATCAGTTTTATGCACTTTTGAGCGAAACGGTAAGTTTAATCATAAAAGTATGTATGACAAAATTACTTATCACGTAATTATCTATAAAAAATGTCTAAACACTTTGTTCCGAAGATTCACCATTTCAGAGATATAGCGATGCACAAAGTTGAAAAAGTTGTATTTTCAAATGCTTCCAGGCCCCCATGCGATTGTGCTAGACAGTTAAAATTTTAACGAATGATGAATCTCAGTTGCCTCTATAACATCTAATACTAGAAACAACATGAAACCAACGTGTAAAGTGGGTTCTCATACAAAACCTATGTTTTTTTTTCTCACACTTGGGCGGTTTTTAACGTGGTTACCCTAGTGAACCTATTTCAGAGGGCCTACCATGAGTTGGCTATCGAAAACTTACTTACGTTAAAAACCTATCGAGTTGTTTTTTTCATACGGCCGATTTTAGTTCTTCGCGTAACCACCAGCCGGCGCTGTACAAGTTTTTCATAGACATATTTACGTAGGCGATATCGAGCGCGTAAGTTTTAAACTCATGGTAGCCCCACTGGACATATATCGATCAAAAACGATATCAACAGATGAATGCATTATGTAAAGTATGGATTTTCTAATGATTAAAACCACGATATCTCGCGAATGGTGAGTCGGAAAAGAAAAAGTGACTGAACCATTTTTGTAGAAAATTGTATGATCTACAACTTTTGTTTGACCAATTTTTACGATAATACTTACTGTTTTCGAGAAAAATGGAAAAATCCTTAATTTTATACTTTTGACCTTGAATAAAATTTTTTGCAGAAGTAGGATTGATGGGGATTTTCGATATTTCGTTTATTATGATGTATTTAACGTCTCTGGCAATTTTCAGCTCTATGCGAATTTTGTCTAAGTTAGCACTTATTTTTGTCTATTTTGACTGGACTAAATAGTATCCCCTGACATCTTCGTTACTTGTTCCAATTCTCAGACGAGTTTCCATTCAACCCGAAACAATATCATCATCAGCCCATATACATCCCCACCGGGGCACGAGCCTACCCTAAACTAGGGTGATCAGTGGGGCTACCATGAGTTTAAAACTTACGCGCTCGATATCGCCTACGTAAATATGTCTATGAAAAACATGTACAGCGCCGCCTGGTGGTTACGCGAAGAACTACAATCGGCCATATGAAAAAAACAACTCGATAGGTTTTTAACGTACGTAAGTTTACGATAGCCAACTCATGGTAGGCCCTCAGGCCTTGTCACCAACACTGGCCAAGTGTGGGTTGTTCGTCTTCACACAACGCCAGATTTTCATCGCACGTGTGCTGGTTTCCTTCACCGTAAGTGCGAGAAATATAATAGGAACATTATGCATTTTTGAATTTGAAAACACATTTGTACGTGGCGGGGTACCTCTTTAACGATTGTATGGCAAGTGCATTATTGTCCTTTTCGATTGTCGGGTATGTCGCTGACCAGGAATAGATAAGTCGTGAATGTACTTGATAATGTTAAAACGTAACAAGACCTTTGTTGTTTACATGTACACGTACGTACATCCGTTTTCCGCAAAAGTATTTCGCAAGCGGCTACAACCATATTGTTCGTGAATCCGATAAAATTGTCAGTTTCCGATTTCAATACTACCACTTCATAATGTATTACTCATTTCCTAAGTTTGATCAGGTGTCGTTGATCGAATACACGCAGAAACACAGTGTAGCATCGATAACAGTGTGATAGAATACATTATAGCCCGCCCATTATTCACGACGTCTTTCGAAAATCGGATCAGTAGCGCTACCATGAGATTAAAAGTTACGGACTCGATATCGCCTACGTAAATATGTCTATGAAAAACTTGTACAGCGCCCCTGGTGGTTACGCTAAGAACTAAAATCGATTGTTTGAAAAAAACAACTCTATAGAGTTGTTTTTTTGTTGTTTAAAACCTATAGGTTTTTAACGTACGTAAGTTTTCGATAGCCAACTCATGGTACCGCTACGAAATCGTATCCGTTATCCGAAAACGCTCTGTCACTAACAATTACTTCGGTTATGGAAGATATCGTATTACTTAGTTTCCAAATTCGAATCAAATCATATAGAATGTGTTTCTATGGAGATGGCATTCATACATACAAATTATGGTAACAAAATAAGTAAATCTTGCAGTTGATGTGAATTCTTTCCTTGTCCTGACAAATTCAATGTAAAATCTATACTAATATTATAAAGCTGAAGAGTTTGTTTGTTTGAACGCGCTAATCTCAGAAACTACTGCTTCGATTTGAAAAAATCTTTTTGCGTTGTATAGACCATTTATCGAGGAAGGCTTTAGGCTATATAACATCACGCTGCGACCAATAGGAGCAATGATACAATGAAAAATGTGTAAAAAACGGGGGAATCGCGAATTAATAATAACCGTAATCGCAATCGTCTAAGTCAAATATTATATGTCTAATCGAATACTAAATCGATTTTTAGCAGACTTTAAGACCTACAGTAAGACTGTAATATCTAAAGCTAGTCTCGCCGCGGTCTGACTCATGAACACTCGAAACTCACTGTTTCACATCCGCCCGTTTTTGCCTAAGTATCTATTCGATTCCCTGAAAATTATATGATCAATCATTCGTCATGAATCTACAGTTCTGAAATCCGATATCCTACCTCGATGTGCACTTTTGTTCGATAAAGTAAGTAAGTAAAGCTGTTAAACTCTACCATAAAATATTTATTTTCTGTTGATATTTTAAGTGTTCGGGATATTAAGTTTGACAAGATTCATTGACCAAAAAGAAATAATGATTTCATTTAATAATTTAATTATTTCTTTCGGTTAAGTAATCGTTTTCGCACTTGAGTTAAAAAGGCGATGTATTATTTTATTTGTTATGATTATTTAATAAAAAAAAAATTATAACTATTTCTTCCAACGTAATGATATCAGTGAATAGAGGAATCCTGTAAGAATCCTTACTAATATTATAAATGCGAAAGTAACTCTGTCCGTCTGTCTGTCTGTTACTCTTTCACGCATAGAGTACTGAACCGATTTAAACGAAATTTGGTACAGATATAGTCCAGAGCCGTAATAAAGAAGTAATGTTTTACCCGTTAAACGTCTCTACGCGGACGAAGTCGCGGGCGGAAAGCTAGTAAGAAATAAAACACCAGTAAAAGAATACCTTAGCAATGATTAAACCGTAAGACCAATGAGTTATTGTGGAATATTTGTACAACGATAAAAAAGTAGGTTTTGTTTTTATACGCGCTTTTCTCTTATTGTTTGTATGGAAGTATACATGAGAAAATAATAGCGCTTATCATTATTTTACCTCTTTATTAAAGTAAACTTTAGTAAACGTGTCGGTAGCGAAACTACAGCATTCTGAGGGCCTACCATGAGTTGGCCATAAGAGTCCGTAACTTTTAAACTCATGGTAGCGCTACAGTGTGGCTCTCATGAGTTTAAAAGTTACGGACTCGATATCGCCTACGTAAATATGTCTATGAAAAACTTGTACAGCGCACCTGGTGGTTACGCTAAGAACTAAAATCGGTCGTATGAAAAAAACAACTCTATAGGTTTTTAACGTAAGTAAGTTTTCGATAGCCAACTCATGGTACCGCTTCTGCTGACTATTGCACGGGGGATGTAAGTAAAGTAGTTGTAGCAAATTCACAGATTGTGTGCATTGTGACGTCATCGTTATTCCCATCACGTCATTATCAAACAGTCTTTCCCGGTTTCGGCACGCACGACGCGGAATTCCTATCATCGCATAATAACTGCTTATGTAGACCAAATTGAACTTTACGCTCGGTTCACTTACAATCCATAATTACTTGCAACTAAGTTAACGTGCGTATGTCACACACGGTCCGCCCACAGTGATCTAGCTCTTGTATTAAATAGTCTAAACGCGTACCTAAGTTGAAAGTGAGACTTTCCGCTTAGTCGGTGTCTGCCAACATTTTTATTATGTTTAATTGCGTACACTCTATTCACTGGTCGGCTAATTAATGTGATTTCACTTGCGCACTTAATTACCTGTGATTTGCCTGTTTTTTGTGATGTTACTGTTTGCATGGAAAAATGCTATTAATATGATAAGCGATAACTTTTTATTGATATTTTATAGCTGGTTTAACGAATATAATGTAGCATTAGGCAGGAAGGTGCTGCTACAAAATGTTTCTTTATAAATCGGTGTGTTATTAATCTTCTTCTTCTTTCTTCTTCTTCTTCTTCTTCTTCTTCTTATAAATAAAAATTAATTGCTGTTCGTTAGTCTGACTAAAACTCGAGAACGCCCGGACCGATTTAGGTAATTTTGGTTTTAAAATGTTCGTCGTAGTCCAGGGAAGGTTTCAATGAGAAAATATAGAAAAAGAATCAGTATTGGCGGTATGAAATTCGCCGGGACCACTAGTTTGAAATAAAACTAATTCAAATGTGTACCTAGTGCTCGCGCAAATAATAGACAATACTATGTTATTAATTAACTCTTTACAGTTAAGAAACAAAAGAAAAAACGGTCAAGTAATATGTGAAGATATAACTCGAACTTTTTTCTTTAATACTAGTTGTAAATATTTTAGTAGTAATACTCGTAGACGGTACAATAAGTTACGTTTCTATTAGCATTCTCTGGCTCTATTATAACTATGATATGAATAAA
The DNA here is from genome assembly GCA_039566165.1 of Maruca vitrata. Lineage (NCBI taxonomy): Eukaryota > Metazoa > Arthropoda > Insecta > Lepidoptera > Crambidae > Maruca > Maruca vitrata. The sequence continues at coordinate 10,353,969 of CM076933.1, read as the reverse complement.
TATTATAAAGAGAGCTAGCGTTACAGATAAGCCATCACAGACACATTAAAATGCAATATTCTATTGTAAATGTTATATTTCACGCCATTAAATTCTCACGCTCGCTATTTATCTTCACGAAAACTTGTAATGGCACAGATTCAGATTGATTTATTACATAATTAACATAATATATCTTACTATTTGCCTATTATCTTTATGCCATGATGAGACATAAATTTGCCCTACTAATTGGGATTGCAAAATAATGTTGCAATTCACCAGAGATTTTTGTCCTTTTCTTGGTGGAAGCTGGTGGTCTATGATCTTTCTAAATATTTTATGATCTGTGCTCCAAATATTATGTTGCACACGAAACTAATCGTCTGTTAAGAGTAAGGGCGTGGACATTATTGTTTTTGCCTGGAAAGAAGGGTCATTTTTTAATTTTTTCGTTTATCGCACTCCATGTAACATATTTCAGTCAATAAACTGGTTGGGTGACTGGCTCGATAGACCCTGGGTCACTAACAGTGGTTGTTAGTGACCCAGGGTCACGATCTACGGTTCCAAGAGTCCTGGGTTTGATTTCCTCCAAAAATGTTTGTGACGAACATAGGTATTTGTTCCGTTTCTGGGTGTGTTGTTAAATATATTAAGTATATTTGTGTATCCATTGTAGTTTCTGATATCCGTAGGAAAAGTGCTTAAGCCGCGGGATTAGTTGCGTAATATTTATTTAGAGTTACTTGTTTTATAAAACATGTTAAGAATGCACGCTAGTACTTAAGTGTCTATCTATGTGCTAGTAAACAAAACTGTATGTTACGAAATATCGCGTGGGAATCGTAAATACATTGTTTAACATACACTGTGGGTGTACAGTGATGCATATTAGGTATAGTATGTCTCTTTTGCCCATTACGCTTTGGAAAGGGATGTAAGACGAGCCTTGGGTATACCTATTACCTAGTTTAACTTTATTATATTGCTGTTTACCACCCAGCTAGTTTTGTATATTAGTCCTATAGGTATTCATATGACTGCCGCGTCTTTATAACCCATTTGACGGTCAGCATGGTATGTCAACTTCTAATTTCCATAAAATCAGATTCAAACACACAGTTTTTTTTTTCGTTAGCAAATATTCCGCCAAATTGTGACGTCAGACACTTGGAATGTTTGATGTAAGTTATAAGTTTAAACAAAGCTAACTTGTTGCTCTAAGTCGTAGTACTTTGTAAATTTTTAACAATTTTTACAGTACAAGATAGCCAGCGTTCTGCCATCTTACATCTCTTGCACTCTCTGCACTTTTGGTTGCGCACAAACTTGTGTACTTATCACCTGAGTAATCATAAAATGTCCATTTCCATTAAACACCTACCTCTGACATAATACGTCTAGATGTATATGACCGTCTATTATTATATTATATAGAAAAAGGTTGCCGACAGCTGCCATAAATGAAATTACGTGGGTAAATAACATTTCTCTCCGGGGCCCTCCGAGCCAGTGAGGTCACTGCCTGGAGACGCGTCACATCTGTCCACACGACCTCTCCCTCCTTTGACCTCGGGGGAAATACTACGGGCTTGCAAGACACGTGTATTAGCCAGTTTAATGTATTCTATTAGGGAAAGATGTAATATTCGCCTGGATATTTGACCCAAGGGTTGTGAAATTGAGTTTCTTGAGTTCGTTCGTTTAATTTTAGAAGGCGCTTTAAGTACAGTCCTTTGTATTGATCAGCTGATTGTATGTGGGTAAACTCAACCTTGCCATTGCAAACGATCTTTCCCAATACTCCGGATACGAACGCGGTTTCATACAAAATACCCCGCTGTAGGTCAGTTTTGGCCGTTAGTCATGGTCGGAAGAAGGTTATGATGACTTAATGACACATCAATACGTGCGACAAAATGGTTAAACAAGACCAATACGGGCCCATATAAATCTTGACCAAAGTTAAAGCCTCTAAAGGGAAACATCAACTATTAACAGGTTTCTTTTTAAACAGTTGAAAATTTCATTCGCAGGTATGTGACTTTTTTTTTAAATCCGGACTACAATTTATTAAGACTCGAATAAACTGCTACGCCAACCCTTGTTATACGTTCTTGTAATATTTAGGGACACTAATTTTTCTCGTAGTACAAAACGATTAAGATCAGCTTCGAGCACATTGGTCCTAAATCCTATACCTATTATAGGATTACTTTGAGCGTCGTGTGCGAACGCAGAAACAAGTTAATAGTGAAACAAACCTAACGAGTGTTTGAATGGCTTCCCATTGAGGCTATGACGTAACAGGCAGGAAGACGGGCACACCGCATTCGCTGAATATCTTACAATTTCTCCCGACAGCGATTCACACGGACGTTTTCCTGTTCGATGCAAGAACACTTTCTTCAGTCAGATTGCGACGACACAGTGTATTTGGGTTGCAGTGAGATTACACAATCACTACATAGTATAAAACAAAGTCGCTTCCCGCGTCTGTCTGCCTGTATGTATGCACATAAGCATATATGTATATGCACATATGTACATGTATGCTTAAATCTTTTAAACCACGCAATGGATTTTGATGGAGTGTATTTTAATAGATTGAGGGATTCAAGAGTAAAGTTTTTATGTATTTTACCCGAAGCCAAGCGAGGGCAGGTCACTAGTTTTAAGAATAAGAATTACATTGTTTACTGTCTTAAATATTAAGCTTACATAAACTATAAGAGTGAGAAACCCAAAAAGATAGATTCTAGTACCCGGGAATCGACCTAAAGCCTCTGCACGTGTACTTAATGGATATTTATTCTATTTGCTAACTATGAACTAGTCAAAATTGGTAAAGGTTATATTAAAGTGTATCTTTATTCTTCAACCCGAATCCGATCATATAAAAATAGCAAACTTGATAATATTACACTACAGTAGTGTATTTGCTAATCTTAGAAATTGCATACCTAATTAGTAACGCATTAATTCCCTTACTCAGGTTGCTAATCAATAACCAATTAGAGAGATCGAACGCTTGGGTGTTTCCGATCGATTTACAAATACATTAAAGCTTAGAGACCTTGTGGCGCCCGATAGACATTATTCTAATGTGTTTTTAAGTAATACGAAAGTATTAAGATAGATTTATAATTAAAAATAGGAATAAGACCTGTTAGTCAATGAATAGATAGATTAGTTTTAACTAAGCTGGCTGGCGGTTCCAAGAGTCGTGGGTTCGATTCTCACTCAGGACAAATATTTGTGTGATCGGTGTTTGTTCAGTGTCTGGGTGTGATTATGTATTTAAAAATATATATGTATGTTTATCAGTCTCTGACGCCCATAGTACAAGCTCTGCTTAGTTTGGGGTCCGATGACCGTGTGTGGAAATGTCCCAGATATTTTTTTTTATTAATTCTAGATAAATTATTTGAAACCTTACAATCACATACAAAAGGTACAATATAAAAATGTCCAAAGAAGTTTTGTCGACCGGTTGCTGTTACCACCATACAGTTGCGTAAAACCCGCCAAGTGACTCTGGCCTCTCTCGGTCAGGTCGCGTTCCGGGATCAGCACTGTACGAACCGGAGCCAGGGGGGACCATTGTTGCGGCAAGCGCCGGACCAGTGGAGTCTTAGCGGCGGTATTGTACGGGCGGAGAGGGTCAGCCCGCCGGCCAGGGAGACCCGTAGAAACGGGGGCCCTTACGTCCGGCGGACTGGCCAACCCGAACAGCTCATACCAATGCGAGACTCCACGCCTTGTCTCGTTGTTGCCGCAGCGATAGTCTCCTCTTTAAGCGGGCTTTCAGGGTGAGTGCGAAAGGCTATTGTGCCTGTCGACCTCATATTTGGATCTCACTACCGCTTATCATCAGGTGGAGTGAGGTTATCTTATAGTTTAATATTTTAAAAAAATGCTTTTTTTAAAAAAAAAACCTCACTCGTCTATAATAATTGTGTCTAAGAACGCAGCAGGTAATCGAATTTCATCTTGTATCGTGCCGTGGCTGGGTGATTCCGTCAGACGAGTATATACTATAAAAAAAAATGTCACTTTTCGTAGGCGCAGGTTTATTGTAATTCTGAATTATCCTATTTAAATTAAAAACCGCTGTTTGCTTTTACACAATTATCAAAATAAAATAGTTATGTAATAATACGTTAATGAAATATAACAATCTTCATCACTCTATATTTCTATATCTAACCATGACTCGAAGTAACTGCCATATAATAAGTTTTTATTTATGATACGAACTATGATATGCAATTTAAATTTGAGACTGGCACGCGATTTTTATTTTAGCCCAAAATGCCCATTGTCCTTTATAAGACAATATCTCCATTATAATTACCAAACTTGCTAAATCGCTTATCATGCTTACAATGGAATGGGAAAAAGAAAAAAGAAACAGATCAAGTGATAATCCCTTAGAACCACGTAGAACCTTGATTGTTTTACTTAGCTATTTCTCGGTCTACTGGCCACCAGATTATAATTAGCTCGTTTAATCAAGAACCCGTGTGTATTTTTGTCTGTCCACCTGCGTGACTGGGCACGGTGGCGTTAGAACAATGAACCAATGTTTTGGACATGGTGTCGGCATCAGTACTTTTTTCGAACTGACTAACGATAATGGCTTAGATGGAATAGACCTGTCATCATCATCGGACTTGCGGGAATGGCGGTAGACCCATTGACCCATCTGAACATGTTGTATTAATTTTTGTTTGTAATTCTGGCTTATTAATCTAGATTCATCATCATCCTTTTTCCTCATCCTTTCATTCATCCAGATTATCCTAGTTAACCTAAATAGTTTAATAATCTGACTGATCAATCTGTAACGGAGGCTCTCCGGGAAGGGCGTCAATACAGTCCTTCGGGGTGAACCAACGGCATCAATAGAGTCTGTGCCTGTCGACCTCATAAGTGGATCTCAGACGCCTACCATCATGTAGAGTGAGTACATCTTGAACGTCCATTAAAAAAGATCTGTCCAATTATTAGTACCTATCTAAAAACAAAAAACATTATGTGTCAGAAGTCGCGTGCATTTGGGGAGGCTTATGTCCAGCAGTGGATAGAAATGGGTTGATGATGATGATAATGATTATATGTCTAGTATGAAACTCTGATTATGAAATATTTCAGGTACTAAAACACTTTAAACAGGTATTTTATTCTAAATATTAGTCTTTATGGGTCTACACGCGATATTAGGAGTAGCAATTATATAGCTACTTACTGCCCGACGTTTCGACTGGGTTACACCAATCATGGTCGCTCGCGACCATGATGTAATTGCTACTCCTAATATCGCGTGTAGACCCATAAAGTCTAATATTTAGTGTAATGGAACGCGAAAGTCTAAAAGGTTTTTTATTGTCATTCTAATTACTGTGGCATATTATCTTTGCATTCGCAACAAAAGGTACAAAAAGGCATTCTTGAATAGTGAAATGAGTTCAAATGCCAGATTTCAGATTGATAGGAAAAAGTAACAAGCAAGAAACCATCTCAAATGTGATGATGACGAGAGACAACGTCAAGAGGTTTTTACTTTCTCTAAGGCCTTTTATTTTTTGCTTTACAACAGTGACACCTCAATTTGTGAGAGTTTCGTTTTTTGCTTAACTGTAGCGAAACCTTGTACGATTGTATCGATTGCGTTAGAGTTACGATTAGATACTTCGCACACGATACGTTTGTGTAATCGTGTCGTTATCGTTGCGTTAGTTAAACGTCAACAAGCCAGTGGTAGTTTGGCTATGCCAGGAACCATGACGTCGCCAAGGCGATGAGGTACATCGCGGTGTTTTAGTCGGTAGACCCCTGGGTATTGCACTCCGCCCAGGAGCAGCGACTGGCATTTACCATCTTCGCGCCAGTCGCCGGGGAGTCCGACACACCATCGGCAGAGAACCCCATCTCCCGGTGACTGTGCTTCAAGCATTTCACCACGTCAAAAAAAAAGTTAGACGATAGCAAAATGATTCCACATTTTGACAGACTTGCTTCAGTGTTAGATTAGTTTAGGGTCTAAAAGTCGTTTTGTCGTGCAAAAAGTACCTACTACTAAAGATGAAATAGTTTACACTTTTTTGTGACGGGACCAAATTGTGATCAAGGTACCTACGTGATGAGTTAATTCAATAGGTATTTTGCACCATACAAGACTCAGAATAACAGCACATTTACATACTAAATACTTTATAAATTAGAAGCATTAACCTTGGCACTTGTATTACTAACTCCTATCAATCGATAACGTTCCACTGTCTTAATGGTTTAAATTGCGTTTTCTTTCCTGTTCCCGGGTTCCATTCCGAGTCGGACTAAATTTATGTGAGTTTTGCTGTGAAGGTATTGCCCATAGTCGGGTAGTTGGCGGACGAACGCCCGTATCTTGGAAAGCCAGTTAAGCTGGTGGTCCTACGCCTGATGTCTCATCGGTCAGAATGCCGAACTACGAGTGTACATGGGTTTGCACACACACACTTGTGCACGATAATGTCTCCTTCGCAGTTGACTCATCTTCGCGGCTGCCATGGCCTAAATCAAAACACCTTTATAAATGGCTAGAACCATTTAAAAACAGCTAGAATTTAAAATGGGTAATCCAATTGGCAAATGCAGAAATGTAAAAATAATCCCAAATATGCAATAATAAAAAAAATATTTATCAACATAAGGTCGCGCGCATCGTTTTAGCGACCTCCCGGCAAGGTCACGGAAGTGAGAACTCTCAAATTAATTCTGCTCAGTGGAATGCATTGTGTGTAAAGGTAGTTGATACTTTATTAATTCTGCTAATTATGTAACTGTCTACAACCAGCATCATTATGGTACTTAGTATTCTGACTTGCTCAATGGCGGATGGATATTGCCCCTGTCTCTTCCGCTAATGCTGGGGCCACACTAACGAGAAATGCCATTAATAATGGCTTGGAGTAGCCTTGTAATCATCACCAAACTTGTGGGAGAGCGCATGTCTTACTTCTCTAAGATGATAATTCAACTATGTATATAGTACTAGAATTTTAGGTGATTTTAACTTCCTCAAATGACTCACAATTGAAAGTAAATAAAATGAGTAATGCCGATCGACTTGAGAAGTTTTACCTTTGGTCTGTCACCGTACTTCCGTTCTTATTTTGATCTCACAGAGCACTGTGTAACAATTAGGGGTGAGAGCCATCCGCTCCCCCGCAAGTCCGGTGATGATGACGAGGCTACTCCAAGCCATCGTCGTATGTCAGTTAAGAAAAGACTGTAATAATTACATTAGAAAACTGAAATTATCCGGGATATTTACCATGATATGACCTACCGGAAGGGCTAGTCTGAAAACCAGAGCTGGCCGCTCGAGCAAAGCATATGCTGAGACTGGTCCTTTTGCCAAAATGTTGTTTGTATTGTATATCTTTTTTTGTATTTGTTTTCTCTTTTATTGTACTTAATGAAAAGTGTAAATTTTGCAATTAAAACCGTTTTATTTCTTTATTTATTTATGTTGTTTTGTTTTAATGAGCTCCCGATATTTCGGCACTGTTGCAAATGCCATGATCACGGGTGAACTGTAGAGTTGTAACCATGACAGTTTAAAATTATGTAATAATTACAATTTTAAACAAATCAGTGTTGCTATTGCTAGTTTAAATTATATCATCGATCAAGTTATGTTATTGAATATAATCAATCAATGGTTATTTTCTAGTATATTATTGGTAACTTTATTAAATAGAGAAGCGGATAGGATTTAAGCGTTTTCTTTAGAGAGATAACGTAAATTTGCTTTTAGAATGGCTAAAAGTTAGCAGTAATTTTATTATGCAATTAGACAAAATACATGACCTTCACCAGTAATGCTTTTAAAAGCACTACGTGTACATAGTAATTAAATTGACCTAATTATTGCAACCTATAAACTTAACGATAAGTCTAAGCAAAAAATAAATTGATTTTACAATAATATCTAACCTACACCTACACTTACTTCATAGATTTAGTTCACACGTTTTTATTATCATTTATTTTTATCGTTCCTACTATGATTAATGTTTGAAAACAATAATATAATACTAGCAACATTATGTTTAATACGAACTTTGTAGTGTTGTTACGTTAAAATGTAGTTTTGTTCAATTGATACGGTGAATGACCTAGTTTCGACAACAATTTCGTGCTAATACCGCTTATCTCAAAGCTAATAAAATGCAATAGATAAGTAGGTATAGCGGTAATGACAAATATAACGATAACTTAGCATACAACACAATTATAAGAATTCACGTGAATTGCTTTATGTACTATTAAATTAGTGTATTTATTTATGTTAATTTTTAGATGTCCGGATAAATCATAGAGATGACAAGATAAATAAGTAAGGCATAACAAATTGGATAGTCAAAACTGTATTAAACGTTAGTATCGTTAAGTCAAACAAAGGGCCAGGATTGATACATTACTTTAAACATTTGCGAATATACCTTCTTTTACTTCTCAATACATATTTGTTAAGGCATAAACCATTATATTAAACTGTTTTTTATTTAAAAACGGAAACATAAACCTCCGTTCATTACAATGATGTGGTCGAACGTAGTACAGTCCTGTATACCCCACGACCAAGTCTATTTTTTAACTCATTAAAAATGCCCAAAAAGTGACAGCATCGGTTTATTTTGTAACCTCTGAAATCAGTCACTGACACATGTCAGTTGACATCAGGGACGACCCTTATCACACTTTGTGAAATGATAAGCGAAATCCACGGTAAATCTGGTGTGTCCCATGCATTAATTAGGTATCATGCTCTCAAAAATAGCTTGAGACTGTTCGCTCTTGAAAATCTATTGGAATTGTGAATTATAATGTTTACGTGCATAAGTATAGATTAAAAGAAAACACACATAGCGATGTTGCATTTAAAGAAATACCTACGTCATACACCACACACTACTTTAAGACGTATGTGTCGGTATATCCTTACTAATATTATAAATCCGAAAGTAACTCTGTCTGTCTGTCTGTTACGCTTTCACGCGTAGAGTACTGGACCGATTTAAATGAAATTTGGTACAGGTATAGTCCAGAGCCTAGGAGAGGTTATAGGCTACTTTTTAACCGACTGCGCTATAAGGAAGTAATGTTTTACCCGTTAAACGTCTCTACGCGGACGAAGTCGCGGGCGGAAAGCTAGTATTAGGTATATTCGGCGAAATGTAAGTTCGTAGAACTAAAACAATCAGTAGATAATCAAGGAATCATAATAACTAGATTACAGTAATCACATTAACAACTACTTCACGTAGTTTGGATTACTTGTAGTTAACTACATGTAGTGAACTACTTTTAATCGTAGTTGTTAGTAATCTGATTACAAAAATATAGTTAACTACGCCCTACACTGCATACACCTAACATGTTTTATCATAATTTTAATACCTAATACAATCAGTGATCAGGGTTCTGTCCAATTGGTATATTTTCTAACGCGTTATTGAACATGCCATTTGTATTGTTCCAGCAAACGGACGGTGTCGCCCAGCACGATTCTCAAGCGGGAGCAGAAATGGCTGCGAATGCTCAACAACTGGGAAGCATTTATGAGCAAGAACTACAAGAAAGTGCGGGAGAGATGCAGGAAAGGTGGGTTTTCTCTCCAACACTAAGTACGACTCTAATGCTACGCAATATTCTTTCCTGACTGACTACGATGATAGCCTTTTAACATCACCGGTCTTGCGCGTGAGCGTATTGTGCCCCTCCACGTATTGGAGTCACAAAAAAAAAACTAAGCGGTGATCAATTGCATAGGGATGAGATCCATCCGTACCCAGCAATTCCGGTGATGATGACGTGGCTACTCCAAGCCATCATCGTTAGTAAATAAGGAAAAAAAAGTTACTTTTTTGATAATTTATATTGTATTCGCATTGTTTGTGTACCTAAATTAAATAAATAAATAAATACATTTCAATTACCATCCCTCCTCATACTTCGTCAATAAAGCATGTTACTGCGCCAAAAATGTCTTAGGCTAGCAACAGATATGGAAGTGGCCAATGCTCTAATTTTGTTTCCTTTTGTGCATTGACTAGTTAACAGACCAAGAACTAGACATAATAGAAGTTCAATTGCTATTGCGATACACAAATTGGGGCTGCAGGCTGTTAACCAGGGAATATTTGACTATCATTTATTGACAAAGTAGTGACAGTCAGTGGTCAGGACTGATTTTGGGTTGATGCATCATCCTAATCAGTAGTTCATTTATGTACATTTGTTGACGCAGTCATTCCGACTCTTATTGTCGGAGGCTAAGATTCGTTTTAAGCCATTTTTGTTTCTAACTGACATTCGATGATGGCTTGGAGTAGCCTCATGATCATCACCGGACTTGCGGAGGAGCTGATGACTCTCACCCCTAGTCTTTTTAGGCCGATGTACCATTTGGCCCAGCTATCAAGGAGCTGGGAAGTGCTAGCCTTGGATAGAGAGCGGTGGACAGGTTTGGAGGAGACCTTTGCCCAGCAGTGGGATGATACGGGTTAAGTAAAAAAAAAAGTGCCGTTTAAGTTAGTTACTTTTAGTTATTGGTGTCATCGTTTCTCCCACAGGCATCCCAGCCTCAGTGAGACCCAAAGCGTGGCTGTACCTCTGCGGGGGTCAGCTCTTGCTCCAGAAGCACCCCAACGAGTACGAGGAGTTGCTGCAGGCGCCCGGCGACCCCAAGTGCATGGACGACATCAGGAAAGACCTTCACAGACAGTTCCCCTACCATGAGATGTTCATCAGAGAGGAGGGGGTCGGGTGAGTGATATACCCCATATGTTCTCTTTGCGTCGATGGCCGAGTGGTTAAGATCGTTACTTGCTATGCGAGAGGGCGCCAGTTCAAACCCCGCTACGTACCACTGTGCTTTACAAATTTGAAATTCATATGTACGATTATTCGACGCTTTAACGGTGAAGGAAAACATCGTGAGGAAACCTGCATAAGTACGAAGAAATTCTTAGGTTGTGTAGTCGATCAACCCGCATTTGGCCAGCGTGGTTGCCTATGGCCTGATCGCCCTATTTTAGGGTAAGCCCCAACAGTGGGGACGTATCTAGGCTGATGATGATGATGTTCTCTCCGTCTCTAGTATTTTGTCTGATGTTACTCACTTAAGTCTAATATTGTAGTAAGTTAAGTAATCATCATCGCCTATTGTGTTTTATACTGGACATTGTCTAGGCTTACGATGATCCATTGGATTTTTGATCCTGTCGTTATTTCTAATGTAGCACAATTTGATTTTGGTTCGGAAATTATGATCGCTTTCTGCTTTCAAAATAGATTTTCGGAATAGGAATAAGCGGTATAGAAAAATGTGTGATCGTATAACGTACATAGTATATAATCTAAAATGCATCTGGTGTCTGGTCGTTCGACGGCCGCTATCATAGAAACACTTGCATTATTTTCGAATTATATTTATTTAAGCTGGCAAATGTTCCGACCAATTGTCGAAGATATACTACTGACTGTAGGAAGAACGGATCGCCTGTTCCGTCTATTAATAGCTTCCTTTTATAGGTGCTATTGTTCTAAGGAGCGTGAAAATTATAGCTAGCGTCTTGTCACACCTGCTTGCTACATTGTGTTGTGCTCACTCGAATGTGCTTATATTGGCTTTTACATTTTTTTAATGTTTAAGGAGTCACTTAGTTGGTTTATTTCGGTTAACATGACTATGGTAGTGTTAGCAGGCGTTCACATAGATTGAGCTCACACGATACCATTAATCGCGTATTACTACATAGTATAAAGCAAAGTCGCTTCTCGCGTCTGTATGTTTGTATGTATGTTTGCTTAAATCTTTAACACTACGCAACTGATTTTGATGGGTTTTTTTAATAGATAAAGAGATTCAAGAGGAAGGAATTCTTTTTTATGTATAGTACCCGAAGCGCAGCGAGGGCGGGTCACTATTATTCTATAAATGTATCTCGAACTCGACAATTTCCCATGTGAACAGTTTGTTTACTGCATATTTTATAAGTTTTTATTGACCAACAACTGCTAACTTTAGGCATGCAGCACATGTTTGATAACTTTATTGGCGTCTCTTAAATATTAAGACGACATTACATTTTCATTATCGTTATAGTGAATTAAGTGATTATTTATTCACTTTAATTTACGAGAATCCACGTAAGATTACATATTGCACAGCTGTAATTGTAGACCTTTTATAATAAATAGTTTGTCAACGCCATATTGCACTTTGTAGGTACTCGATTCAAGATATTATTATTCTGTAAAATATGATTGTTAGAATAATCATGTTTTGTAGACGCGCCCTTATGAACCTTTAACAAAAGAAACATGCCATTTTCGTCGAGTTTTCTGCTCTTCGTACTTGGCGTAATGGCGGCAGGTGACGTAATGTGTAAGACACATTACCTACGCTCCATCGGGAGCCGTGTAAAATGCCGCCAAGGTTAAGATGAGTTCAAGGTTTCAGCAGGTTTTGGCCGCGAGTTTCATGAATTCAGCATCGAATTTGAAGGCTTGTTGACTAGACTTCTTAACTTTTGAATATATTCCAAATTGATCCTTTGTTGCACTTTAATTGAAGGGCTATGAAAAGATATGTTAGTATCCAGAATCTTTAACATGGGAAATACATTCCAAGTGACCATATAATCGGTTCTATAGACTAGGTCTTCTTTCAATCTTTAAGGGTTTGAAAACTGTTGAACAAGTTTTCAACAGTTGTTCAGGACAACGTTATAGGAGAAACTTATAAACGATATTCTGAAAACATTAAGTGTTAGGTATTACCTTACTTAGAGAAAAAACAGTAACGCTGTATGTCCGCGGGCACCATTATGTAACCGTGGAATGTTAATTGCGAAACTAGTATTTTTGACAGAAACGTAAGACCAAGTAAGTGGAAAGTGGAACTAATTAATAATTTAAAACGTGCAGTGTACGTATTACTCAATTATTACTTAACTCGGTACAGAATAGTTAATGCTCAACTCATTTTCTTAGTCGCTTTTCAGTATTAAGCGGTTCATTTGACTATGAACCATTAGCAATTAGCCACTCTGAAGTTACTTTGATGTCCATCATCACTACATAGTATGTATAAAGCAAATTCTTTTTCTTCTTCTTTCTTACATTTTTAAAACTACGCAACGGATTTTGATGTTTTTTTTTAATAGATAGAGGGGTTCAAGACAAAGGTTTTTATGTATAATATACCCACGACTCCACCGGTACGTCTAATTACCTAGGTATCCTATTACATTTACGTTTCATTACTAAATTACCTATGAGGTTTATAAACCCTGTGGATTTGTGTAATATCTCCTGTAACTATTTCTTCGGGGAATTCTTGGCGTGTGTCGGTCGACCACATTCTGTAATAATTCGCTTTAGAACAAGTCAAGTGAATTACATTCCTTAGATAAGAGCGGTGTTTTCTTGACTCATTCATTCACAAGATCACGATGATTCAATCAAATAAACTTGAGTGTGGAGTGGTGGCAACGAATGTGCGTCAGCATATTAATTTTACACAGGAAAAGGTACGGATTTTCGCAATAGGTGTTTCCCCTTATGCTTGGGCGAGTGAGGCTATACACACTCATCATTAAGAAAAGGGGATCAGTTTGTGGTGAAATCTCATGTATTTTGTTAGATTATATTATATCCATCCATCGACACGTTCCCGCAATCCTTCTCGTTTATACTTATTTATGGAGGAATTATCTACCTATACTAATATAAGTATAGGTATAAAGCTGAAAAGTTTGTTTGTTTGTTTTAACGCGTTAATCTGAACTGCTGGTCTGAATTGTAAATACTTTTTGTGTTGGAAATACCATAAATCGTGGAAGGCTTAGGCTATACAATATCATGCTGAAACCAATAGGATCAAAGAAACAGTGGAAAATGTGAAAAAAAAAATATTGGTTAAAACGCTGACGAAGTAGCTGGCACATCTAGACTATCTATAACATCCCGTCTCCACCTGTTCCAGGCAACAAGAGCTGTTCTCAGTGCTGAAGGCGTACTCGGTGCTGAACCCGAAGGTGGGCTACTTCCAGGCGCAGGCGCCGGTGGCCGCCTTCCTGCTGATGCACATGCCCGCGGTGCAGGCCTTCTGGTGCCTCGTCAGCATCAGCGACAAGTACCTGAGTGGGTACTATAACCCTGGACTTGAGGTGAGGTTCAAAACATTTTTGGGTTCTTCGTTTTTAGTGTTCTATTGGCCTCTAAATGAGGAAACTTGCTCACCTACAAAGAAATTCTTAAGTTGTGTAGTCAACCAACTCGCACTTGACCAGGGTGGTTGACTAAAGCCAGCCTTATCGTCCTAGTTTAGGGTAGGCCCGTGCCCAAGCAGTGGGGACCTATATGGGCTAATGATGAAGTACACTTACCAACTCAGCAAAGCTGATTTTATCCTTTTTATTTGGTTATGTGAAAAAACCTGCATCACCTGTAAAGGACACCACTGTTAGAGAATCCCCACGTTTAAAAAGGGGGGGGCAGGCTCTAGCCCCTCAGTGGGTATGATATGGGTTGATTATGCTGGAGATGGTAGAGTAATCAGCAAAGTGAATGTATCCATCTGTTACTTTACCTTATACTCCTCGTTCGTAGGTCCTCCAACGCGACGGGGACGTCCTCCACGCGCTCCTGCGGCGGACCGCGCCGGCCGTCCACCGGCACCTCGTGAAGCACAAGGTGGAGCCGGTGCTGTACGCGACCGAGTGGTTCCTGTGCGCGCTGACCCGCACGCTGCCCTGGGACAGCTTGCTGCGCGTGTGGGACTGCTTCCTGTGCGAGGGGGTCAAGGTAGGGGACGTCCTCCACGCGCTTGCTTCGGCAGTATCTAGGGCCGTGTCCCCAGTAGGCACACTGTTAGCGGCCGACTGAGTTAGCCGGCAAATTTGAGGCAAACTGAAATTTGAGTTAGCTGCAAACTCTAATCAATTTCGCCAAACAACCATGTCGTCGCCGCCGACTGGAACCGGTTTTGTTGGGAGTCGGCCGCTCACTGCTATAGTCAGCGCGCGTAACGCTGCAAACAGCGTATAGTGAGCGCAAAACTAGCAGACTGTGGGCACTCCATTTTAAATATATGAAAGGGCGTACTAAATCGGTACGCCGCAAACTCAGTCGGACGCTAACAGTTTGCTCTCCTGGGGACACTGCCTAACTAACTAACTTGGCGTAGCGATCCAAAGAGTCTTGGCCTCCGATAATAAGCTCCTACACTAGGCCGGTCCTGCGCCACATCCCGCTAGTCGACCACATGGAGTTCGCGGAGATCCTTCACAACCTCGACTTCTCAGCGGTACCTTCGGCAGTACATTTACTAGAATTGGAACATGGCCCCTGGGCAAGGATGACACGCAAAATCGTGAAGCGTTCCACATTTCTTTTCGTTGGTTGGCGACGCGTTCCGTCAATCTCTTCTCTTCTCCGTTTGACGAGGAGGAACACCCGAGAAGCACAGGGAGGTGGACCGACCCGGACTGACCCGGACGGAGTGGTATGTCAGACTTGACATACCACTTTAGTCCTCCAAACTAATGGGGATCCATGTAGGGGACTTCATCCTAGCGTCCTCCGCGTCCACCGGAGCTTGATGTAGAATCAGGAGGCTGTCTTCGTATTCTAAGAATGATAAAAATTTTATCAAATGGTGATACAAAGGTGATACAAAGATTATCCGCGCGCTACTATCGGCAAAATTTAACAGCGTGTTCACACCTAGCGATTTTTGGGCGATTTCGATCGCGGCGATATCGCCGTGATTTCGCCGCAAGCTAGCAGTCTGTACGCCGCGATATCGCCGCGATCACGCCGCGATGTCGCCGCGATCACGCCGCGATATCGCCGCGATCACGCCGTGATTCCACCGCGATTTCGCGCGGTTACGCCTCACCCAACCAACCCGCTTAGCGCATGCGCCGCATTCTACCGCGCAGGTCCGTCGAAATCGCTAGGTGTGAACAGGCACTTAAAGTTGTCTAAAATCGAGACTTTGACTGTGTTCCAAACAAGTTTTTGAAAACACTTTATCGTTTTGATTTTATGCAATAATATCAGATAATAGTTAGCGTCATGGAATCCGATCTCGTATTACAAGCTGAGTGTCGTCCATTTCACTGATACATTATATTCTGTGTATTGTCTGTATTTGATGTACTGTATCTGCTTTTCTTGCTCTGAACAAATATCATTGATTCCTTTTCTCTTTCACCATTAAAATCGTGAGGAAACTGGCACACCTACAAATAAATTCTTAGGCTGTGTAGTCAACCAACCCGCACTTGTCCACCGTGGCTGACTCGCAGCCTTATCGCTCTAGTTTAGGGTAGGCCCCGTAGTGGGGACGGATATGGCCTTATGATAATGATGATGGTACCTTTATTCTCTTCCCCAGGTGCTATTCAAAGCGGCGCTGGTGATCCTGGAAGGCGCGCTGGGCTCCCGGGCGGCGCGGCGGCGCGCGGCGGGCCTGTGCGAGACGCTGGAGGCGCTGCGGCACCCGCCCGACGCCGTGCTGGCCGACGAGTACCTCGTGTACCACATGCAGCGCCTCAGCCTCACCGAGGAGGACTTCGAGTTCGAGCACCAGCGCCAGACCGCGCGCCGCCGCGCCATGCCCAATAGAAGGTACGCCTCCACCGGAACTGCGGCCGCCACTGGGTGCGCGCGGTAACCGCTCGTGGCCGATGGCCCGTGTTCGGGAACACTAAATGTCCGGTTCGAAGGACCAAAAAATATGTACCTTTTTACAAATAGCCCTTTCGCATTAGATTAAATATCCTCTACGGTGTAGAGACTAGATTGTTCGTCCTTCGAGCCGGATCCGAATAGTTCCCTCTCCGCGCTTTAACTGATTCACTGTCAAAGAAGTAGATCCAATGTTAATTGTAGTAGACCAAATGTGGGATTCTGAACCTGCTAAATACATGAATAGCTCTTACATTTTTATTTTGGTCCTTTAAGCCGGAACGTGAGTAGCGTATGTATTTCAAAATTTTGAAGCACAATTATTTAAGTTTATATTGCATAAAGGAAAGTAGGAATAAATACATTTTGGTTTTAAAAAAATACTAGCCAGACTAGCGAAGCGTTCTGAAGGAATACGCGTGCTCTATTTTGGTTAAAACAGTGTGAGTGAAGTATTACAAAATCTTATTGTACATACATACATAAAATCACGCCTTATTCCCAGAGGGGTAGGCAGAGATCACTTCCAGCGATCCACTTTCCACCTCTGGGAAACGTGACGTGACGGGTTGTGGACCACGTCGCCGCCATTCTGCCTCGTGCATTGCTTTAACAAGATCATTGCGTTCCCACGAGTAGCAAGGATATATGACGGGGGAAGGAAAAGGGGAGGAAGGATACGATCGCCTCGGATGATTTGGACTGAGTCGATAGTAGCTCGAGGAGGTCGCTTACCCGTATACCGTTCACCAACCACCGGACAGATAGTTGTGACTGGTAACCCCTGACTTTTCTTAAAAAAATCTTATTGTACTTACAAATAAATTATCTTTTCCAGTGGCAGCTGATTCAGCGACTGCTCATACAAGCGTTATTCGAAGAATAACGCGAGGGACTTGTTCCACACTCTATGAGTATGTGAGCGCAATATAAACTGCCAAGCTATTGTGTACCTTAAGTGCTATGTGATACGGACGAAGCGACGGCCGCCCGACCAATGAAACGACTGACCACAGCTGTGGATGTGTAGTGTAAGCTCGAACCGTTCTACGACGCGATTGGACGATCCAACTATAGCTATAACTATATCTATAAAGGGAACAATGAACTATATTGTGTAATGGTGGACCTTATACCGTTGCAATAGGAGTGATATTTCAACTGTGTTACACCGTTGTGCTATGGTTATGATTAGCAAAGATGGCGCTGTTAGTTTTTTAATTTCCCGACCCTACCGGGCTGTGGAATGTATTTCAAAATGGCTGCTGAATATTAAGTGACGAGAAAATGCTTATTTAGCAATGTATCAGTGACGTGTACTACTTATTGACGTAAGATGCTTTGCTTGCGATAAAATAGCTTATTTTACTTGTGATAGGAATAAATTGGTATGTTACTTTCAACGTTTTATGTCTTTCTCGCACTTCACGCAAGTAGTTTTAAGATGAAAGGAGACAGCGTCACTTCAGTAGAGACGATTCTTATATCGATTAATATAGGCAATTGAATATAGGTGATTTGTATTCGAGAGACGATTTCATATCAAGATAATAAAAATTTATGAGGTTTTTATGAAAATAAAAATAATTATTGCAATATTAAAATCATTAGCACAAAGCCTTTTGAGCAGATAGTATTATGCATCGGACAGTCAAATATAATTTAATGTATTAAATATTTTACTGTATTAAAATATGGGCGTTTGCAATAAAAACCCTGAAGGAATCAAAGCTTGATGCTTTTCTTCTTACTTTACACCTTATTGTATTGTCAGAGAGTTCAAATTCCTGAAATATATCAAATTAAATTTATAAGTAGGTACTATTGGTGCAGTGGATGAGGCGCAAATGTGTGCTCTAATGACCTGCATTAAGGTTGAAATTTAAACGAGTGAATTTAATATTAGATGCCAAACCTCGACGACTGATGTAAATGAAGCATAATGGTAAATTAATAAAGAGAACGTGGTAGTTTAGTATTTGAGGTAGTTGTGTACAGAGATTGTTCAAGTCTACAGCCCTTTTTGCAGGAATACTTTAAATCTAGATTTAGGTAACCGGTATCTAGGCTGGACTCAGTGGAACAGTAGGGCTACCATGAGTTTAAAACTTACGCACTCGATATCGCCTACGTAAATATGTCTATGAAAATCTTGTACAGCGCCGCTGGTGGTTACGCGAAGAACTAAAATCGGTCGTATGAAAAAAACAACTCGATAGGTTTTTAACGTACGTAAGTTTTCGATAGCCAACTCATGGTAGGCCCTCAGTGGTTAGTGACACAGCTACGGTTCCAGGAGTCGTGGGTTCGATTTCCACCCGGGACAATTATTTGTGTGACTAACTACAGTGCTAGTTCCGTGTATGGGCGTGTTAATAAATAAATTTAAGTTTATAAGTGTATCCACTGTTGATTCCGATATTCGTAACACAAGTGCGTAAGCTACTTACCACGGGATCAGATCAATGTATGTGATGTTGTGTAATGTTTATTTTATTTATATATGTATAATGGTATTTAACCTTTCTTGAATATGATAGCTCAACAACTTAAGTCCGGTTTAGGCTAAATCAGATTCAAAACTTGCTGCAAGAGGGCGCTATTTGTATTACCAAATGATGGTCCAAGATCCCAGAGCTGCCAGACATCACTTATTTTCTAATGGACAAAATATATACGATTGAGTAGTGTTGGGGTGTACTATCATCATATGACTAGTTGCTACCTTGACCAGACGGCCATTTTTCAGATATCAACCAATCAAGGTATATAGAAACACTGCTCACCTAACTTAAATTCTGATGGCTGATTTTAACATATATTTCACACAATATCATTAAAAATCAGGATTCATTACTCCCAGACACATGCGGTCGGCGGTTTTACCTTACAGACGCTTTAAAGCTATGAAAATAATTTTACTTTTACTTATTTTCTGATGCTTGATTTTTATACATGTTATTCAAACAACTAAAAAGTGCTCATCTGACCGCAATAATTATAGAATTGTACCTTACAAACTATTTTATTAGAGAAACTTAACTAAATTCAATTTTAAAAAAAAATCTAAAACAGTTGGGTCTGGTGAATGTTTGGCCCCTTGGATCGGTCTGTCCGTTTGCAAAACGTTTTAAAATAGTTGTTTGAATAATATATATAAAAATCAAGCATCACAAAATAAGTAAAATTAAGTAAAAGTAAATTTTTTTTCATAGCTTTAAAGCGTCTGTAAGGTAAAACCGCCGACCGCATGTGTCTGGGAGTAATAAAACCTGATTTTTAATGATATTGTGTAAAATATATGTTAAAATCAGCCATCAGAATTTAAGTGAGGTGAGCAGTGTTTCTATGTACCTTGATTGGTCGATATCTGAAAAATGGCCGTCTGGTCAAGGTAGCAACTAGTCATATGATGATAGTACACCCCACCACTACTCAATCGTATATATTTTGTCCGTTAGAAAATAAGTGATGTCTGGCGGCTCTGGGATCTTCCTCTAGAAATGTAAATAGTATTGCTAAGTACTTTATTTTGTACACTTGTTTTCTGGAATCAGCTTATTTACTTGGAATTATTGACATTAAAACAGATATCAAATGGTTTTGTATGCTGATATTTTTAGTCATATTATGATATTTTGATGTATGAGGTTGGACACATTCTAAAATTGTGTAATTGTTTGACCGCTACGATGCGTAAAGTAGTCCTTCGAAATGGTCAATTTGACGAAAGAATTGCTTACATTCTGAATAGGCACTGATGATTTCTTGCTATTTGGGTTTGGATTGGAAGGATAGTATGTTTGTCTTTAGATAAATAATGATTTATCAGCTGGAGTGAAGTGGAAATTGGTTAAGTTGCAATAAAAGGACAATTAAACCTATGGAAGGAAAAACCAGAACTTTTGCTAAATATTCAGTTTCCATTGATGTGGTGATCAGCATTGCACATATATTACCTATTATTCTGTGAAATTTGTAGAAAAAGTATTGTGTTACATTCATTTCTTGTGTCATGGGAAATACATACTTAGGAACGTATAATTATTAGTTTTATATCAAACACTGACGATGAAGAAACCTATTCAAATTTGAACTGATATAAAAATAAAATTTTGTATAAATACCTAAAAAAATTTACTTACATTTCAAAATTCCATGAAATATCTAGACAATAAGAAAATTTATCAATACTTACATCTTAAAGAATTGTGTATTATAATAACATAAATATTTCGTAATACCATGTGATAGAGATTGTTATTATTACATATCTCCGTAAGTTGTGTAAATAAACTTCAACAAATCTGTAATGAATGAAGCTTCTATGAAAAGTACAATTTAGCTTACCGCTTCCATGTTCATATGAACTCTATTCAAATAATAATCATCTTATGTATCCGTCAAATTAAATTACAAAACTAGAATTTCTAAACATATTTATACTTCAGGACAGCCAACTTATTTTACTATACATACTAAAATTGTTGATAAGTTCAGTGTTTACTAAAATGAGATTAACAATTCTTGATATCTCCAAACGCTAATAAAGTAACTACTATCTGAAAAGTGCCAAAAATAAAGCTATCCGTTCCTGTCTATCTGAAAAAATATTGTATCCGTCATGTATGATATACTTTCCGCACAATAATATTTATAAACATTCCAAACTGTTCCCCACTCACTTTTACTGGTGCATATATCTATAACTATTGTACAGTCAACAGCTCGTCAGACTTCTGATCTTTGTACCGTCGTTGTGTCGGGGACATGGCGTTAATATCGAGCTGTCAGGTTTAGCCTGACGGGCTGACTGTACCATAATTGAGGCCACCAGAACCAGAATGGCCCAAACCACAAGGAGCATTTTTTTTAGTTGTCTATGGAACTGTCCCCTTTCAAACCCCTTAGTTAAGCCAGAATGGGTCATAGCCAGAATGGCTTATAGGTAATTTAGTAAATAATCACAAGAGACGATAAAAAAAATGATGTGACTTTATGATTTTTATTCAAAATCAATAGAGTATAGGAGCCCGAATTACACGGGCCACTCTGGTTCTGGAGGCCTTAATTTCCGTTCGGTTGTGAGTAGTTAGGTCGATATCTGCAATTGCACTCCATAATCTACTAAATTAAAATAGGTTTTATAGCTGTAAATAGTGAACTGTGAATAATCAGTATTCGTAATGTATCCTTGATTACACTGGTCGACAAATTTCGACTTTTTTTTCATCTCTGGAACCAAAGTAAAGTTTTTCGAAAGTTTTCGATGCGCCAAACATTGTTTTCTTATACAAGTTTTCTCTATCACGTCAAGTTTATAAGATATCTCATCCTAAAAATCCAAAAAATGTGTTTTTGGGTCACTTTCTGGTACTTGTAGCAAACCTAATATATTTATTAACTAACATTTACAAACATTTCATTTAAGAATAAATATTGCTCCTATAAATACTGTTGGGTTTACTTAGATACCTTTTATCTAAATCAAGATATTCAATTTTGAAATTTTTGAATTTCGCCCCTTACAAACAGGACAATCATAAATGTATGGAAAAAAAATCACAAATTTGAAAGTTGTATATCTTGTAGTAGAAAAATGATATCTGAGCAAATTCACCGGTATCTAAAGGCTCAAGAGTTATATTTAAATGACTATCTTTGTAAATGTTTGTCAGAAAATAAATCAGGTTTCCTACACTTCACAGAAAGTGACCCGAAAACGCATTTTTTGGATTTTTAGGCTCATGGTACTCGAAAACCTGATGTGGTAGAACTATACTGCTAAAGAGAATTATATTTAGCACATCAAAAACCTTCAGAATAAAGTAAATTGGTATCTTTTACAAAATCCTGTCGACCAGTGTTATTAGCGCAAAAAGTTTCTATTAATTTATGCTTTTATTCAAATATGCTTCAACCCGGGAGGGTAGTTAGTACTTTGAACCCCACAGTACAAGCTCGACGAATATGATAGATCTTATTTTTTTACATTTTACATCGAATAGAGTTACTTATTTATCAATAAATAATATATTTTCTGACTTCCCTTGATTCAATAGTCCACTCATATTCGACATTAAATTGGTACCTAAATTTAATAAATTTCCAATATCTTTATATAAAATATCCTGAATGTGTAAATAATATCGTGTGTAGATAAAGTTACTACTTAAAAAATGCATGTAAAATCCAATATTGGACTCCGAGAAGATTTCATTGTGCAAAGATTATAATACACTTAGTCTTATACATAAATAATATAAATAATCAGTTGAATCTGGTTTTCGGTCTTATGTATTAAGAGAATGATTGAACTTACTGTCCAAACCATACTGTAATAATACTGCTTATTATGTTTTGTGTTTCTAGGTGTTAATAAATAGTCTATTATGCAGTATTAAAATACAATTGTATATTGTATAACAATTATTTACTTTTGTAAGCGTTTTGACGCAAGGAATATCTTTGTATGAACATTGATATCAAAGAGTAAAGTCATAATATGTACTAAATATTTTTTAATATAATTTGATCTAAATCTGGACATATTTTACGAAATCCAAGAACTTTTTTTAACCGGGCTTAAAAATGTTTTTTCGGATTATAACAATACAATAGGGTTTAGATTAATGTGTTCTATATTGTCCCCAAGCCTGGTTAAGATTTAAAAAGTCCATACAAGTTGCTACCTAAGCACAGTATCTATCCATTATTAATATTTTTTTGTAACTGCCAATTATTTTAGTCCGTCGATTGTCGGGCGTATTTCGAATGTAGGCTATGATTTAGACCGTAAGCTTGTATTGGTGCATAATTAATTTCTACCTTATTTATATTATTTAATAAATGTAAAGAATAGAGAAAGGGGCTTTGTAATTTTGTATTGATTCAGAGTGATAGTTATACAGTTTTA
This sequence comes from Maruca vitrata, assembly GCA_039566165.1. Classification (NCBI taxonomy): domain Eukaryota; kingdom Metazoa; phylum Arthropoda; class Insecta; order Lepidoptera; family Crambidae; genus Maruca; species Maruca vitrata. The sequence continues at coordinate 10,330,313 of CM076933.1, read as the reverse complement.
TTAAATTACTATTTACCTAATAAGTAAATGGTATAGAAAACAGCAATAAATAACTTTGAAAGATTGTAAAGGTACAATATATGAAAGTCACGACAAGGAATAAAAAAATAGCTAAGGAGTGTAAATGAAAATTTCATGTCCTACAGTTTGTTTTTCAATCAAAGTTTTAAATAACTAGTATAGGAGAATGATTAACAAAACGTTTGAGTGTTGTGTGTGATTTTTGTTTCCTTTTAGATGGAGAATTTTAATTGAATGTTATTTTGTGTAAACAAACTATATTATTATTATATTTTTGTTGTTTATTTTCGCTAGTGTAGATCGAGTTCCAATCATATCCGCATAAGAATTGGTATTTCCGTCTCACTTGTGAATTTTCCACAGATTGTTCCGTGTCCCATCACATTCCACTATCAGACTGCTCTATTGACGAATGTTAAAATAGATTACTTGAGTATTTTTGTACAGTCGCTGAAAGAACTATGATTACTGCAATATTCGTGTTGTAAATAAATATAATGTAAAAGTCATACATTTGTTATTATTATTTACCCTCAAAATATATAGGTATAGATAGTTTCCTTGTTTATGTAAAATATGACGTGTTGGGGAATCATAGAATACATGCATAAGTGGTAGGTCTCGTGTATCGGATTCCCCGTCATCCCCCCAATAATGGAGAACCGGCCTGTTTTAGGCAATCGCCGGTGGCGTCGTGGCAGTAGAAGACTAGTTGACGCCGCCAAACGGCGATGAGGTACACCGCAGTGTTTTAGTCGGAAGACCCCTTGGCGTTGCACCTCGCCCAGGAGACGCGGCTGGCATTTAACATCTCGCCAGCCGCTTGGGAGTCCGACCACCACTGAGAGAGAACCCCCTCTCCCGGTGACGGTGCGAAAAGCATTTCGCCGCGACAAAAAAAAAGGATCGTAGCGGCAGGAAGTGATTTTGGCATACCCCTCTGGGGAAAGGCGTGAATTTATGTATGTATGTATAAAATACATGTAATCGAGTACATAGTCTGGTCAAGATGAAAATAACGCATAATAAAATAAAACAAATGTTTTAAATACAAAATTGTAATAACCATATTTAGGTATATACAATACGCCATACAACCTGACAGATAAATACATATTAGGCAGAAGACTGGATTCGATACATAGATATACTATACAACCTGAGCGGGAAAATCACACTTCGATTTGAGCACCAAGTTCTTGATTAGCAATACCCGTATGCACTTGCTTAAGTATTATCTGACTATTCCCCTTACTCTAAAATTAGTCTTTATGGGTCTACACTTTTTATATGGGTATCGCCCCAAGTTATATGTAGAGTTATTAGAGTTATTTCGAATGTGGTTTTTAAATTCCCTGAAAAGTGCATATGGGTATTAAAAATTTTTGTATCTGGGCACATCATTTAATTTAATATTATCCAATAATACTCCAAACATTTCCATTTCCCCAAACGATTAGAGCTGATAAATTTCTTAATACTAATAAATACTCTCTTACACATATATTTGAATAAAAGAAATTAATATTGCAAGACGTTGGCAGTACAAAAGCTGGTTTGAAAAAAAAATGCAAAAATTAGTTAATTATACTTGGTATTGAAGCATATTCATGAGTTTAAATCACCATTCATAAAATATTTATTCATACACTTCATTATTAAAAAATATACCATTCAAAAGTTGAAATTTTGATCAGAACTAGTGAAGTGACACAAACTTTTGTAACCCAAGTTTTAATACATCCCCATAATATATCGACACGAAAATATAGAATACATACACACGATTACACACCTTTATCGAAGAAATTAAAAATCATTATTATAGGTAGGTATTATGATTCCATAGAGGAGAGTTTTTATAATTGTGAAGTATTGTATGTACAAATTAAAATTGTCTAGCATTTATAATACTACGTAATAATCATAAATAGTTTCACAATAAAAGGTATACGATACAACCTTTTTCTTCATCCGAACATCAGAATTATCTAAGTTCACAGCGTAAGGCATGGTATTTTTCTGAGACCATGATAAACACTCTCACCTATTTGTAAATTGTACTGTCTTAATATTACTATGTCAGTGTTAGTAGCAATTGGTATACTTCGATAGTGTCGATATGTGCTGTTGAAAACAAACAATGCTCGAACACAATTACTACACTGGCCTCCAAATCAAACAACTAAATAATGACTTAAATGGAAAAAGTATGTTTAGTTTCCTACGCTAAATGCCTATCTATGAAGTCTCGATTATGTTCTCAAACGACTATTGAGGTATATGGCTGGATTATTCTAAAACTTAAAATGGGAGACCTCGTGTGATTGACAAATGGCATTGGCTGAAGTATCAATGAAATTTGAAAGGGGTACCACTCAGCCCTTCCAAGTCGCCCAAAGCAATCCCCATAAGTGGTGCGGCTTGGTGGATAATCCTTCAAAATGTCTTTTTGTAACATAATGAGGTATCTTTATCATTCTTAACTACAAACATTATGGTCCAAGATCCCAGAGCTGCCAGACATCACTTATTTTCTAATGGACAAAATATATACGATTGAGTAGTGGTGGGGTGTACTATCATCATATGACTAGTTGCTACCTTGTCCAGACGGCCATTTTTCAGATATCAACCAATCAAGGTACATAGAAACACTGCTCACCTCACTTAAATTCTGATGGCTGATTTTAACATATATTTCACACAATATCATTAAAAATCAGGATTCATTACTCCCAGACACATGCGGTCGGCGGTTTTACCTTACAGACGCTTTAAAGCTATGAAAAAATGTAATAAGTTTACTTATTTTCTGATGCTGGATTTTTATATATATATGTTATTCAAACAACTGAAAAGTGCTCATCTGACCGCAATAATTATAGAATTGTACCTTACAAACTATTTTATTAGAAAAACTTAACTAAATTCAATAAAAAAAAATAATTCTAAAACAGTTGGGTCTGGTGAATGTTTGGCCCCTTGGATCGGTCTGTCCGTTTGCAAAACGTTTTAAAATAGTTGTTTGAATAACATATATAAAAATCAAGCATCAGAAAATAAGTAAACTTAATAAATTTTTTCATAGCTTTAAAGCGTCTGTAAGGTAAAACCGCCGACCGCATGTGTCTGGGAGTAATGAAACCTGATTTTTAATGATATTGTGTGAAATATATGTTAAAATCAGCCATCAGAATTTAAGTGAGGTGAGCAGTGTTTCTATGTACCTTGATTGGTTGATATCTGAAAAATGGCTGTCTGGTCAAGGTAGCAACTAGTCATATGATGATAGTACACCCCACCACTACTCAATCGTATATATTTTGTCCATTAGAAAATAAGTGATGTCTGGCAGCTCTGGGATCTTCCTCTATTACATGTAGTGTAAGAAGACAGTATTATTCCCATTATTCCTATATGAGTAGGCTCGCTTTGTTTTCTGAATGAAATCGAAAGTTTTCATTCAATTGTTAGAGTATCCATCTAACAATTCGAATTATTCAAATATCTCTGTGATCACAGTACAAAACTCTATCTACGCGACCAGAAGTAAGCCATTTGAACATGTATTTTTTAATTTATGAAATATCCTATTAACCTATATTAAGACAACAGCGTTTTTTATATTTCCCTTCTACAAGTCTTGTGATGAGTTCAAAGGCTAAAAAGGTTCATTTCTTAAAAGGCAATAGACTCCCTGAAAAGTCTAGGAATCCTATAATAATTGCATTGTGAAATTGAGATTACATTCTAACTACATAATTCGAAAGAAAATACAGTTTTAGTTTAAATTTAACTTTGATTTAATCACATGGCATTCGATTGTGTCGATCTTTTTAAAATACGTGACGTCATCGTTTGCTAATTAATATTATGTTTCACTATTCCGAGATCGTTACATGAGCTCTTGAATGAACATGAAATTTTGTGAAGAAGTGTTTGTGACTGACCCACTAACGCAACTTAGTGTATTTAGGAGTCGACGTAGGGTGTTTATATCATATATACCTACGTCCAACGTTTTTTCCAATGTCAAGCGATAAAAACTTTTTTTTATAAAAATGGATTCTGCAAGCAATAAAACAGAAATACACAAAAATATTCGTTCACTAAAGAACTAAATCACATAAAAGAGCTCACGTAACGATACTCCCTCCCGCCGATTCATGAAAAACTACACGCATTTATTTACAAGATATGTTTCTCGTTAAAAAACAGCACTAGAATTTACACATTATCCATATTCACTGAAGGCCACTATTCGATTAGACTTTTCAAGTACTTATATTTCTTTTTGAGTATATTCTTAACATCGGTTATCATGTCTTGGCGTCCGTTCTTTAGTTTTTGCTCGACAGGGCTTTGGTATTTGGAGTCTAGGTTAAGTTTAGCGAATTCTTCGTCTATGGAAGTCTCGAAGTTGTATTGTGGGAGATTATCGAAGACATCTTCTAGGAACGTGATGGAGGTTTGTACAGTCTCGTTGAGTTTGTTGAGCAGTTCTGCCGTTTTGATCTCGTCCGGTGATTGGTTGGTTTTCTTCTTGGATTTTTTTGTGTTGGTCGGTGCGACCAGCTCGTTGCAGACGCCCAGAAGGAAGGTGACGATGCCGATGAACTGGAAAGAAACGCATAATCGATTGTCAATCGCGGTATTATAACAATGTAGCGAACACTAGATAACCTGTGCCATTCGACCTCTCGACTCGAACGTCGTCATATTCTGATCCTCATAGCAGTGTTTTTAAATCAGGTCGCGGGCTACAAACGTATTTATACTTTGGTTTGCCAGCCAAAAAGGTTATAGCATTATAGTTTTGAACTTGCATTCTGTTGTGAAGAAAAATGCACGCCCAAGAACAAATTCTGAGGTTGTGTAGTCAACCAACCCGCACTCGGCCAGCGTGGGTAGGCCCGTGCCCCAGCAGTGGGGATGTATCTAGGGTTGCCAGACCGCCGGGAAATCCGGGATTGTCCCGGAATTTTGCCTCGTGTCCAGTGTCCAGTAATTAGCGCTTATTGTCCCGGATTTCGGAAACTTTTTTTTAGTTTATTACTATTCAATTTCTACCAAAGTTATTTATTAACTACCACAGTATTTTATCTTATAATTATAACTATAGTTAATTATGAACTTAGTATAGACATTTAAGATATTTTCTATATAACCACGAGCCAACATTGTTTTAGTAGAATTGTCCCGGATTTGATAAGTTACCATCTGGCAACCCTAGATGTATCTCGTATTAACCTTATTTTATACTTTGACATATCTGTACTCACTTCTAAATAATTGGACAAGCTTTCAAGCTTATCCCTCAAGTCCCAGATGGGGTCTTCGGACGTCTCCCTCCCGATCTCCTCCCTGAGTGTGTCGGGCGCCGCGGCCAGTAGTTCGGCGACTCGCCCGCAGAGGGCGTGCGCGTCGGGCGTGGCGGCGGCGAGGGAGCACACCATGCGGAGGGTGGTGGAGTACAGCTCCCGGTACGGGACTGGGGACGTGACGAATGCTGGGGATAGATAGGAACAGTTTTAATTATGGTATTAGGTATAAATTTATAGATTACATATTTTGTACCATTTGATTGTGCAAATCTAACAGTGGCTTACTTATCGTATTTTTTGAAACTAATCGTAATTTTAATTCAAACTAATTTTCGTTAGGCAAGCTGATTGGTTGATCTTACATTAAAATAAACAAAAACCCACTTTAGAACTAAAATTTTAGGAGTCTGTCAAAAATATGCACATTAAATTTTCTATTTAAAAATTGTGAAACTAAATTGCCCCTATACATTAAAATCTAACGGCAAATTTTGGAACTAACTGTTGACTTACGATGATGGTTTGGATAGCCTCATCATCACCAGACTTGCGGGGGAGCGGATGCTCTCACCTCTAAGCAAATTATTACAGTAAGATTTTACTCCTAATATCGCGTGAAGACCCATAAAGACTTATTTTAAATTATTACAGCTTGTCAATGTATCTTTGGTTAAATAAAACATTTTCTTAAAATTCTTCATCAACTCACCAATAATCCTAGACGGGAACGGCGCGGATATACAAATCCTCTCCTTCTTGTTGTACTTCTCTTTACACCTGTCCATCGCTTCGCTGAACGCGTCTATGCACGTGTTCAGCTCCTCGCAGTGCGGCTGCCGTTGCTCCAGGGGCCTTCCGTCCGCTGCCTCTATGCAGAGTGCTACGCAGGAGACCAGGCCGTCTTTAAGGCGAAGGTAGGCCAGCTCCTGGTCGAAGGTCCGGGCTTTTAAGTCTGGGTCGTGCGCCTCGGGGGGCTCGAAACTGACGATCGCGTTGAGGTCGCGGTTGTCACTGTTGAAAGAAAAACAAATCTTACAATCTTATACTAATAATAATAAATGTGTGTATATGTACATGCGCTTGTTTGTTTGTGCGTTTTGTTACGTCAAAACGAATCAATGATACGATTAAACGGGGGATCCGTGGTTTGGATCGCGTTAAAATCGGGGTAGTTAGAATTTAATGCGAGCCAAGCCACAGCGAATGTTAGTATGCCATTAATTAATCTGATTCCGAGCTAAGTTGCTAAGTAATGAGTTAGATTGTCGGCTTTGGAGGAAACTTTATTTTAAATAGACTTATTGGTTGTTATTTTATACATAGAAAATGGCGGGGGGACAGGCGCGGGCGGTGTGTACTCACGCGGGCGCGGGCGGCAGGCGGCAGGGCGCGTGCAGGGGGGCGGGGGGCCCGGCGCTGAGCGCTCATAGGGCGCGGTGTGTACTCACGCGGGCGCGGGCGGCAGGCGGCAGGGCGCGTGCAGGGGGGCGGGGGGCCCGGCGCTGAGCGCGAGGAGGGCGCGGTGTGTACTCACGCGGGCGCGGGCGGCAGGCGGCAGGGCGCGTGCAGGGGGGCGGGGGGCCCGGCGCTGAGCGCGAGGAGGGCGCGGTGTGTACTCACGCGGGGGCGGGCGGCAGGCGGCAGGGCGCGTGCGGGGGGGCGGGGGGCCCGGCGCTGAGCGCGAGGAGGGCGCGGTGTGTACTCACGCGGGCGCGGGCGGCAGGCGGCAGGGCGCGTGCAGGGGCGGGGGCCCGGCGCTGAGCGCGAGGAGGGCGCGGTGTGTACTCACGCGGGCGCGGGCGGCAGGCGGCAGGGCGCGTGCAGGGGGGCGGGGGGCCCGGCGCTGAGCGGGGGGAGGGCGCGGGGGGGAGTCAGGCGGGCGCGGGCGGCAGGCGGCGGGGGGGGGGCAGGGGGGCGGGGGGCCCGGCGCTGAGCGCGAGGAGGGCGCGGTGTGTACTCACGCGGGCGCGGGCGGCAGGCGGCAGGGCGCGTGCAGGGGGGCGGGGGGCCCGGCGCTGAGCGCGAGGAGGGCGCGGTGTGTACTCACGCGGGCGCGGGCGGCAGGCGGCAGGGCGCGTGCAGGGGGGCGGGGGGCCCGGCGCTGAGCGCGAGGAGGGCGCGGTGGGTACTCACGCGGGCGCGGGCGGGAGGCGGCAGGGCGCGGGCAGGGGGGGGGGGGGGCCGGCGCTGGGCGCGAGGAGGGGCGCGGTGTGTACTCACGCGGGCGCGGGCGGCAGGCGGCAGGGCGCGTGCAGGGCGGGGGCCCGGCGCTGAGCGCGAGGAGGGCGCGGTGTGTACTCACGCGGGCGCGGGCGGCAGGCGGCAGGGCGCGTGCAGGGGGGCGGGGGGCCCGGCGCTGAGCGCGAGGAGGGCGCGGTGCCGGGCGGCGGCGGCGCACCAGCCGCACTGTTCGAGGCGCGCGCCCCAGGCTCGCAGCTCGACCAGCTTCTCGAACGTTCCGTACTTGTACGCGTAGGTTAGGTGCTCCACGCTCTGAAATCGAAAACGCCGGTTGAAGATAGCCGTAACCACTGCTTCATATGCGTACCAGATGCGCGCAAACACGTAGATCGCTTTTCCTTCTTAGAGATTTCTAGACATTTTATCTATCGATACTTCATCGCTCTATCTATGTGATATTTCTTCTACCATAAAACGAGAACAAAACTTAAATACCTCAAAATTTAAATAAATTTACCATCATACAACAAGACAATTTGTTACCAAATAAATTGTATAAATGTCTTAGTTTAGAACAAAACACAAATAAAATTTGAAAACAACTCACATCCTTCCCATGATGCGTGTGGAAGGCCTTAGTATCTGTGAGCAGCTGCAGCGCTCTCGAGAAGGCGCAGGCGGGCGCGAGCCGCGCGGCGTGCAGCCAACCCAAAGAGACCAGCTGGATGTGCTTGATCTCCAGCTTCTGGTAGATCGTGTCGGCTGCGAGCGCGTTGCCTGCGGGGAGGTGTTAGTTCGTGAGTTCACCGCTAGATGGCGCTGTTAAAATACGTTGAACGCGCTTGCGGCGTACAGCACCGGTAGGCGCAAGGCGTTAAAAGAGCGTGCAAGGTAGTTCGTGAATCGGATAATAAGTATTTTAAAAAAACCTTTTTCCAGATTCAGCCCAAAGATGTCGATGAGAAACGTAGCGCGCGATCATTATTAGGGCCGCAAGCGCGTGGACAGAAGACAGTAAATTAGTTCGTGAGTTGAACGTTAGATGGCGCTGTATACTTAAATAATAGTTCCTTAGTCAGCAGATAGTGCTGTATACAGCTTACCATAGCCGCCGTGTGAGTATAACTTTATTTCTCCTGTCATCTGTTAATACATCACTGTGTGTAACTTTACTTACTTAATATTGCTTAGTTTATGAGTTTAACGAATTAGTTCATGAGTTTACCATAAATTGCAAGCAATTACAATTTCATTTTACATGTGGGTCGATTATTACCACTTATGTAAAATTCTTAAACTATTCTTAACATTCTTATGAATATAATTTGGACACCAGTTTACCGACTAGTAAGTCGGTCGATGATTTGAAGGTACTAAGTACAGTACCTTCAACAAGTTCTTACCAAGGAAATGGTAGAGTGTGACGAGCAGCAGCTTGGCGTGGAAGTTGGCCGGCGAGTGGTGCAGCACCAGCTCCAGCAGGGCCGCCGCCTCCACCACGGGCTGCGAGCTCTTCTGCTGCATCGCTAAGGACAACAGGAAGAGGCAAAAGCTGTAGTTGTTGATACCTTGATGAGATTATGCCATGGGGAGGCCTGACAAGTTAGTTCTAATTGCCACCAACAGGTGGCGCTTTTAGAAATCCGATTAAATAGTAGAACATAAATTATGCTCAATGAGAGTAAGCAACAGACTATAAAGATATCTATTGAAATAATGTTTTAACTCCTGTTGATGATTTTAGATGGCCAAATTTTTCAATGACGATATTAATTTATTTAGCGATAAATTGTAGTAATTTTAGTCTGCTTGAATACTTTAACAGGCATGTTTTACTTTATACTCTATTCCAATTATGAAGTCCTTTTTGACAGATGTCAATAGTTCAGTACTAGGGAAGTACCCTTAGAAATCGATATTCAGCGGCAACGATTCTCGATTTGTAACAAATTTAAATCGAACTAACTTTCAAAAACTAAGGTTAATAAAAATTATCGAAAGAACAATTTTAGACATGCAAAACTTCCAAACTTATTTTTTGTCGAAAAAAGAAATACACGATTGGATGTTTAGTATAATAATAATGAATAATGATAGTTAAGTTATTTAAAATTTATACTGAGTTCAAAGGATCATAACAGTTATAGGCTCGTGTCAAAGACTCGTTAATTAATGGCACCGAATGTTTGACACCGTTTGCTGCCAGGAGTATTTGCACCGAGTACCTATAGTTGCAACACTAAATTAATTATACGAATTGTATCGCGTAATGGAGTAACTCAACAGTTACTATGAGCATCAGATTAAAATAAAAACATTACAATTCATTTAAGTTTTTATATTTGATTTCATAGTTATTAATCATCACTGCTTGATTTATTTTTTATTTTGTTATTTAATCAGTTTACATATAACCTGCTAAGGACTGCACTAATTATTACGTTTTATTGTAAAATGCATTAAAGTTATAAGCAGTCCCATTGCCGCTAGATTCATTTTCATTCGCGATTGATCGGTTTAACTAACCGAATACTTGAGGCACGTCACTACGTTTAAAAGTAAAACATAAACCATAGTACGTAACTGCATACGCGCAAAAAAATATTATTTTATTTTGAAGTTCAGATATAGAAACAATAGTTAGATCAAAAACAATAAGTTAATTTTGCTTGTAAATTAATTGTAGTGTGTTTTTGCATAATTGTATATTTTTTAAATAACGATTTCCTACTAAACACAAAAAGTGATATTAAATTGGATTTATTTGAAACGTGCAGAGTTACGTTCTGCGAAATGTCAAAAAGGACTTCATAAATGGAATAGAGTATAAGTTATAATATTAAGTAGTATGTAGTGTACTATAAAAAATAGACACGAAAATCCGCACCATAGCGTCAAAAATTCCATATGGGTAGAGCTAAAAACCGTTCAAAAAATCATGGTTGTTTTCCTGTTGGAATCCTAAAAAGGGGCAATCTCTTCGTAATTCCCATACAAAGATATAAAAATTGGAGAACTAGCGGGTCGTTTGCGATTTTGCTGCTTTACTCGTATAAATGACTTACCTAGTAATTTACATCGTTCGTATCATCCTAGCATCGTTGTACATCTAGCGGGTCGTTTTCGATTTTGGTGCCTTACTTGTATAAATTATTAGGCCTAGGTAGCATCGACTCACCAGCAAAGAAGAAGTGATGCGCAGCCAGCACAGCGTACCCGTCGGCCGCACAGAACTCGGTAGCGGTCGCGGTGAGCGCCCCGCGGCGCACGCAGCCCGCGTAGCGCGCCCGCAGCGCCCGCGCCGCGCGCAGGGACTCCGCCCCCGCGCCGCCCGCGATGCTCCACGCGGCTAGGCACGACACGTGGCGTTGGATGTCGTCCGGCTGCGGGAGGCAGGTTTATGGAGCTGGTTGTAATTAAATGGTCTTCTTGAGGTCTAGTTATTTACATTTTTGTGTATACCATTGTTGTCTGATATGTCAGGTGGGAGACATTTTGTTCAGGTGGGAGACATTTTGTCGACCGGTTGCTGTTACCACCATACAGTTGTGTAAAACCCGCCAAGTGACTCTGACCTCTCTTGGTCAGGTCGCGTTCCGGGATCAGCACTGTACGAACCGGAGCCAGGGGGGACCATTGTTGCGGCAAGCGCCGGACCAGTGGAGTCTTAGCGGCGGTATTGTGCGGGCGGTGCGGGTCAGCCCGGCGGCCTGGGAGACCCGTAGACACGGGGGCCCTTCCGTCCAGCGGACTGGCCAACTCCGACCCGCACAGCTCAATACCAATGCGAGACTCCACGCTTTGTCTCGTTGTTGCCGCAGCAGTGGTCTCCTTTTTCACGGCTTTCAGGGTGAGTGCGACAGGCTCAATATGGTCTATTGTGCCTGTCGACCTCATATTTGGATCTCACTACCGCTTACCATCAGGTGGAGTGAGGTCATCTTGTTAGCCTCTTTATAAAAAAAAAAAAAAAATATCTGTAATTCTGTAGGAATTTGAACAATATATGTGATGTTTTGTGATATCATGTATTTTTTTTGATTTTTTTTTATTTTACAATTAATTTTTAATTTCGAACCTTTATCTATACACCGTGAAATTTTAGTGGTTGTTTTCCCGCAGCAAAATGATTCTATCTTAGTATCACAATAGATTTGTGCTGTTATTTTTTTTTTAAATCATTAAATGCCGGTTTTACGAAAGGTATAACCGAAACTCTAAAGTACGTTCTAACCGCTTTATTACTTAGGGCGTAGATCTTCTTTAGCTTTAAGCATCGATTTTATACGGCAAGCAGTACCTGATTACGTAACATCTTAAAAAACAACGATAGCTTCTCTCGTTTTCGAGTTGGAAAATTAAAATTTTGAAAATTTGAAAAAAAAAAAATTTTTTTTTTCAAGGAATAATTTGCATGATTTGATAGTATTACTAAAGGCAAATCGTTCTGCCACGGGAAAACAACCACTAAAATTTCACGGTGTATAGTGTGAATGGTGGATAGTAGTAATATATTGGTTTTTGAGAGACCATGCATTTATCAGTATATCAGACACTTTTACATACTAGTATCTATAGTCCAGTCAAATTAGCTCTTTTAAACACCGATCTGCGGAAAAATTACTAGTGAGCTGAATTTTGGTACACACCTTTATTACGGCATTGTAATGAAGGTGTGAAAAATCGACATTCATATCGTGCCGGCTTAAAAAGTTATAGGGGTCAAAAGATCGCGAAAATCAGTTTTTCGCGAATATCTTGCGATCTATTGCTTGTAGGTTAATTGAGGTCATTAGAAAAATTATTTGTTATAAAATTATCTACAAAAAATGTCCTTTGCATTTTTTTGTAGAATTGAAAGTTTTCGGAGGAGAGCGCCGAGAAAGCACCCACATACGGTATTGTATACCAAGGCGTACGTACGCCCTATGCTTTTCATTGATATTTGTAAGCGTGTTGTTAGTAAAATCTACTACATACAGACATATAGCATTAGTAATACTAGTACAAAAAGTTTTCCTTTTTGGAAAAGGAAAACTGAAAATCATGAAGATGTTTGAAAAAAGATCTGATTTAAACAATTTTGCAGAAATATTCCAACAAGAAAATTGCTCTCGAGATGCATTGTCAATGCTAGGACATATTTTCTACCGCTGCAATTTTTTGTACAATTACAAATCTTTTTTTAAACATCTCCATGATTGATGAAAAGGAAAACTTTCTGTACTAGTATTACTAATGCTATATGTCTGTATGTAGTAGATTTTACTAACAACACGCTTACAAATATCAATGAAAAGCATAGGGCGTACGTACGCCTTGGTATACAATACCGTATGTGAGTGCTTTCTCGGCGCTCTCCTCCGAAAACTTTCAATTCTACAAAAAAATGCAAAGGACATTTTTTGTAGATAATTTTATAACAAATAATTTTTCTAATGACCTCAATTAACCTACAAGCAATAGATCGCAAGATATTCGCGAAAAACTGATTTTCGCGACCTTTTGACCCCTATAACTTTTTAAGCCGGCACGATATGAATGTCGATTTTTCACACCTTCATTACAATGCCGTAATAAAGGTGTGTACCAAAATTCAGCTCACTAGTAATTTTTCCGCAGATGAAACCTAATTTGACTGGACTACTAATCAATACTACTTTAAACTCATAATATCAACTCATAAACTCACCTTATCCGGCTCACTGTCCTCCTCGAATCCGAGGCACGTTAAGAAGTCGCGGGCACTGTCTTCTCTCTCTTTCTGCGGCAACATCGGCAAGTAAGGCCTCAAGTCCGGCACCGCACACGCCTTGTTGGCGAACACCCGTAAATACTGCACACATAGCGCTGAGCCCATCCCAAGCAACGGAGTAGGGTCTCCATCCACCGCCAAACGCTTCCACAACTCCAGCCGCGCCAAATACGGCCCCCGTAACGTCCGCCCCGAAGACATACTCTCCACCAATGAACAAATGAACTCATGACACTTCTCCGGAGTGTCATCTGCTGTGCTATCCGCACTACCATCGCTCTCCTTCATCAATTCGAACACAGAGTCGAAGTATGGCAAGTAGTAATCCCATCTATCCTGGTTATCCCACAACAATTCTTTACATAGCAGATTCAGCCGCCTCCATAGGCCTAGTTTCTTCAAATATGGAATGCTAGCTTGAGCGGTCGACCCTGGGACTAGTTGGGAGTATAAGGGGGATTCTATGAACTTTAAGATGTCCTCCCACTTTTCTTGGAGTTCTAGGATCATGATGTACAGTCGCGCCTCTTGTTCCGCCTCCATTTTGTTTTCGGTGATAAAGTTGTCCACCATTCTCTGTGCTAGCGCTAGGAGTATGCCCCTTTTTGTTGAGTCTTCTGATGTTTTTGCCTGAGGAAGGACATTCGATTAATATGTTTGCTTTGATCAATTTGTGTATTTGTGAATGTAGTGTCAAAGTATACAATGAGTGTTTACCTGAACGAAAATCTCATGTCAATTGGATCAAGATTATAACATTAGCTAACAAAGAAAAAGTGATTTCATATTTTAATGAAGCATTTTTAAATTTGCAATCACATTTACTAAAGGAGACGGGCGAATCTGGGCCTATCGTGTACACAAATAAAATATTTATCAATATTTATTTCTTAATTTTTAATTTTTAATCACGAAATATTAAGCCATTTTACCATGGGATATTAAATAAAAAATTTATTCATAATATTATTGACTTTCGTTAATTCCTAGCTTTACTGTCATTTTTTGACAATGTTGCAAAATGAAATAAAGTAATGATATAAATAAAGAAATGATATAAAATGGAAAATAAAAGCAATGAAAGTGAATAAAGTGTGTTTGTCTTTAGATTATGTTTTAAAAAAACGTTTTAAATAATTAATTATATAACAACGTTTATAAAAACATTGTAAAAATAAATTGATCAACAGGTTTATTTTTTTTCTTGTACTGGCAACAAAGTAGACCTCATGTTACATCAAAGTCAAACTAAAAAATCATCATTGGCTTGAACTTACGATAGCGGATATTTCGTTTTGTTGTGTTTTCGTGTGCTTTTATTATTCAATTAGTATTATTTTGCGACGATAGATTCTGATGGTTATTACGAGAATACAATGACTGATCAACGACTTCATTGTATCAATTGTGGCATAGCTAGCTGGCGGCGGATTACATCAAATATAAGAGGAAAGCATAATATTATTGTTCTTGCTTGGTAGGAAAAAGAAATGTGGGCTGCTGTTGTTACATAATGTCCATAATAATATGGTACCTAGGCTTGGCGAAACATCAAGAGTATTCAATACCACCTGCACAGTTTTAAGACGATATTTTAATTGTTTCTGATGAAATAGATGATCAATAAATAATTATTATGAGAGAAATGTGTTCTTCATTCATACTTATACCCATCTACTTACACTAATATTATAAAGAGGAAATACTTGTATTTCTGTGTGTCTATTTGTATGTTTGTAATGTATAAACTCAAAAACTACTGCGCCGATTTCAAAACTTCTTTCACCATTAGATTCACCCTGCGTAACATAGGCTATATTTTATCCAGATACGGGAAGAAGTTGCCCCGGGACGCGGGTGAAACCGCGGGAAACAGCTAGTCTTTTACTATAATCTTAGAAACCGCAATGTGTTAATGTCCTAAAATACAATCTGATATTTTATCTGATAAAATCTAGTCAGTTTGTTAGAATAACTCATTACGAAGCAAATTATAACACCCTATATCTTTTTTCTCCCGTGTAGCAGTTGTAAAAAAGTTTATTTATTTTAAATGGCAGTAATATTAGAATTATATAGGGTAGTAATTGTTGCTGTACAGTCAGGCCCAATTTTGTATGGACGTTCGCCCGTCTCCTTTAAATAAAAGGTTAACACTTTAAAATTTTGTAATGTAAGAGAAATGGAGTTAAAATCGAAACAACCTAAACACATAGTGACTTTGGCTATCATAGTTCTCCACATACCTGCAACACAATGCTCATCACAGCCCAAAAGTAGTAGGGGTTCTTGGGCGCTTGCTTGTACAGTGCCATCGCGGCCCGCTGCTGAGCCCGGAAGTCGCCCACGCGGACGTATGACATGAACAGGTGCGAGTGCAGCTCCTCGCTCGTCGGGTCCACCTTCACCGCTGTCTCGTATAACGCACACACCTTGTGCACTGGCGATAATATGAAAATTTGGTCCTCAATCACTTTATAAACCATAATGTTATCCTAAACTATTCTATGATTATCTGAGAAAGTCTAAATTTGCAAATAATTATGAATGATGATTTGTTTATCTTTGTTGTTGCCTTCATTGATTTCGTTTTATGTTTCTTTTGAGGGTATAACTAAATTGTATTACTAATAAAGGGTAAAATTGATTTAGCTTGATTGAATTAAAATTCAAAAGGTACTTATTGCAATAATAGGTAATACATGATTTGATGGATTTTTAAATTATGTGGTTACAACTATTCACCAAATATATTACTATCATCATCATCATCAAGCCCATATATGTCCCCACTGCTGGGCCTACCCTACACTCTTAGTCAACAATGCAGGCCAAGTGGGGGTTGGTATACTATCATGGTATGTTTTAATAGTATGTAAACTGTTTGTTGTCCCAAAGGTGTGTGTCCATATTTATTCTTGTTCTAAATTATATAATATGAGGATTTCTAATAAGATATATAGGACATCCAATAAGATTAATCTGAGTATTCTACTCAGAATATTATTGGTGATATCAATTCAATCAGTAATTTCTTAAATCTTTTCATTCTTATACCATAATTTAATCATTTGTGTGATCAAAGTACACACTTTAATTTAAGATACAGGTGCAAAAACCCTACAAAAACATGGGAAATCTCTAATCCATATACAATATCAAATTTTGGTCCCAACTTGAAAAGGAACATTTTGTATTCAAGACAAAGTGTGGCTGTTTGTCAATGATCATTACATTTTTAACTATGAGCAAGTTGGATAAAGTGAGAGCTATCATAGTGCTAAATCTATTTACAAAGACTTAGGTACTTAGTGTTTATGTTACTTACACTGCTGAGACTCTCGGTAGGATATCGTCATGGCCTGCAGGGTAGTGTCATCGCACAGCTTCTCACTGGCCAGCTCGTCTAGTAGAGCTTGGGCCTGCTGATTTTTGCCTAACCTAAAAAGAGCTAGAGCTTTCAGAGCCCGGGCCGCCTGTAGAGTCGGACTCTTTTTGAGCACCTTCTCCGCTTCCTGTAGGGCTTTCTTATTATTCCCATTGTCTAACCAATCTGGAAAACACATAAATCGATTTATTTCGACCGATAAACTCTTCGCACTCCAGGGGAGGTTGCCCGGAAAGATGTTCACAGTTCATAAGCAGTTTTTACCGTAAATCGGCCGCAGGCGACGCTCGACAATACCACCGTCATGCATGTTCTGTGGCCGCACCGCCATTTTTCATTTATAAATACTTTTTACGCAAATTTAAATGCGCTTTCGGGCTTTTTTTGGCTTTTTTCAGCACGTTTGTTTTGCGATTTTTGTCTTTGGTTAGGTCGATGACAGTGACAGTTGATGACAGTGTTGCTAGTTTATTAAATATTCGTTTTCCCATATGTCTATGAATAGAAAAGAAAACAAATTATATAAACCACGCTTATAACTCAGACAGTTATACTGCTGAAAAATATTTAAATCTAGCTTCTGTCCTTCCATGTGAAGTATTTTATTGAATAACTAGTGACCCGCCCTCGCTTCGCTTCGGGTAAATTTTACATACAAACCTTCCTTAAGAATCACTCTATCTATTAAAAAAACCGCATCAAAATCCGTTGCGTAGTTTTAAAGATCTAAGCATACATACGGACATACAGCGAAAGCGACTTTGTTTTATACTATGTATTGAAGCATTAAATTCATTCCACAGTCTGGTAATAATTAGCCTATAATGTTCTTCTGATGTGTAATGAAAAATATATTGTATTCTTATGGATATTAAAGATATAGATCGCAAGGAAGATCCACTTCATATCCGTTTTTTTCAAATTATTCCCATAGTTTTTGTTTTCATTATATTTACATTTATTTTTATTTTATTACTAGTGGCCGCCCACGACTTTGTTCGCGTGAAAATGGTTTGGGCTGCATTTATTTATTTAAATAGCCTACAAAATACTTTATAAAATTAGCTATTTATAAGTGAAAGTCCTGTCAAAATTGGTCCAGCCGTTTAGGAGATTAGTGGGAACAGATAAAAACATGTTTCAAAAGTAATTTTGTTATTGTTACCTATTCGATATAGATTCCTGCCTACCCATTCAGTAAAAACTCCTTTTTATTATATTAAAAACAGACACTTCAATTTTATTTAGTGTATTCTATCAGTATCGTTCTTAGACTGCTTAGAGTTTTACTTAGAATCTTTGCTTCGCCAATGGTTTGTAGGTACTCCATTGACGACATGAGGCAGAATATTGCCACCGTTACAGTAGCAATACGCTACTTGGGTAAAGTGGTAAGAAAACACATCAAAAACATGTTGTAAACATTTTATTATAAAATAAATAAAATTTACAATAATAAAAACCTAACTTAAATTTAAATAGTCTTATCTGTCATCCCAAAATCATACTTCCATTCGTCATACAAACATTATCCGAAAAATATCACTATCAAGGCAGTGGTTGGAGACTTAAAAATTAGCCTATAGCCTCATCATAATTTAATTTAGTAAAGTAACTTAACGAAATCACTTAGCACGAAGATCAACCGTCTCAAAGCCTGATTCAGGCAGATAGTGTTTAGACGGCACTAGTTCTGGGGGCAGTTCTCTTGAGAGCGAGGCCCTTTTGTGCCTCGGGGGCGGCACGGGGGCGGGGGGCACTTTGGACCTCAACAAGTTCTTGATCTTCATGCCACCTCTGTAGTAGTACAAGTATATTCCTGACAATATGGCGAGTGCGACGAACAACGCAACCACGGCGATGACGACACCGTACCAGGCGCTTCCAGTAGACTCCTCCGGCGTGGGCACGGTTGGTCTTCTGCTCGGAGGCACGTACGGGGGCCTGGGTCTTCTTGTGGTGGTCGCAAACTTATCTCCTATCGCAATATCTGCACACGCTCTGAACTCCTCCTGTGGGCCACACCCCACAGCCTCTGTGCCATTCTCACATTTCCCCCAGTTGTTCCCAGCGATGTACCTCCATTGCATTACGCAATGGGCGCACTCAAAACCTTCAGGGAGTCGGTACTTCATCTTGTACATTTTATTCCCATCACGTGGATAGAATCTGGTGTCTTCCCTCCCGTCTATCGTCAAGACGTTTTTATCTAGACATTCTTGTGTGGTGCCTTTGAAGTCGTCGCAGATTCTGAACTCGAAGTATCCGTTGTGGCTGGCGGTGAGTTCCACTTTGATGGTGATGGCGTCTTTGGGTGCGTAGCGTCGTACGATGACGCCCTTGTAGAAGCGTCCCCCGTACTCGTGGGCGCGTGGTTTCTGGGCGTCCCAGGCGTCGCCGCAGACGCCGCACTGGCCGTCGTTCTTATTCCACTGTCGGGAGAAGCCACCGCAGTAGAGTTCGTGGTCGTTGTAGTTGTGGGGCGTGTCGAAGCCGTAGCGCCAGGCCGAGGCGCGGGACGGGGGCTCCACCAGCCGCCCGTGGCCCTCAACACCTTTCCAGACTGTCAGAACGATCGCGCAGCACCATAATATCTGGAACAAGGGAAGTAAGTTGGGTAAGTTAGTTGATAAGTAAGGGTGTACCAGGTCTATATTATGTATTTTAACATACATTAAGACCTTGTCTTCCAGTAAGCTCTGCTGGGGTTTAGCTTTATGGCGCCTATAATAAATCAATTTTTAATTGATTACAAATACCTACATAATATACCTACTACCACTAACAAAACAAAGTTACGAGACGATCACATTAACTCATCGTAAGGTACTGTATCGTAAAATAAACAAGCTAAGTTGCTACATGAAAGTGGCTCTCAAAAATATAGCAAATCTGGAGTTGGGTTGGGTTGGGTTGGGTCGGGGGCCTGTGACATTTTGCCACCCAATAGTTACGCCACTGTACAAGACAGACAAGACTATTTATAAAACACTTATTGTATCCCTTAAGTATCTCATCTCTGCACCAAATTTCAATGAAATCGGTTCTGTAGTTTTGGCATGGAAGCGCGACAAACAGTCGATGTTACTTTCGCATTTATAATGTTATTTATATATTTCTATTATTTATTTATTTATACATATTTCGTGATATTTGTAGTGCCTACCTAGTTTCGTAAAACACGAAATCTACTTTATGCTTTTAAAATACTTACCTAATTGTTATTATATGCAGTTATTTTTGTCATTATTTGATAATAATACAGTTTTAATTGCTTCATTTCCTTATGTAACTGTAATAAATGAGTTTAGTGTAATGTATTTATATGTTGGTTACACAGGAGTAGACGTTGTTAACATTCTTTAAATCTGCGTTGGTCAAAATACATTTCAGCTTAGTAGCTTGCGACATACAATTGCGTTAAATGTATTCTAACAACTAGGTAAATAATACATTAATCCAGGCAGATTTATTGTGTAAATGATGTGAGGGAAATAACAACCATGTTTACACAATCGGTTAAACCCTTATTCAAAACAGGGGCTAATTTAATACCGCAAGTAATCTGAGCAGTACTGAGCACTATAAAATGCACACTCAAATCAGTCAAATACCTACTAAATATTGGCTAAGAGATTAATAAAGCATCTTGTGATAATGAAACTAGATTTCATCGACTCATTATGGAAGGTCAATGACACGATTACGTTACGAGCTACTATTATGAAGAATCCGATAACACAATACGTCGTATCATCGTCGGCCGTATTATAATTTGACTAGGTAAAGTAAAATATGTGCTATGGACTAAATCCATACATAACTGTGTTACTAGAATTTCTTGTCATCATGATTCATGATAAATATTTAATAACATACCTACTATATATTTTTATCTAGACATTATTTATATATGTATTCTGTAAAACATTATTAACCTATACCCATAAATTAGCTATACTGAATACATATAATTATCTAGATTCCACCAAATCCACTCAACTAATTACGTATCTCAATGCTGTATGAAGTATTCAGTACGTCGCTCACGAAGATAGACATAGATCTACGTTCATCAATCAGTATTCAATAAGAAAGTCGTTTTTAATGTTGAGCAGTCTTGCCAGATATCGTGTTCCGATCTATCGTAACGAGTAAACAAATATGGACAGGCATTTAGCAACATATTCGTGCTAGAAGGAACTGATTACAATTCATATGTCGCAGTCATCTAGTTGAATCAGCGATTTGATTGTATCACTAGCGCGTTCATTAAATGACGACGTTCAATTGAATGACTAGGTCGAACGTTGAATGAACAATCCTCACTCAACGTCCAACAAGTTAGCTGATTGAAACATAGCCCTTTGAACATAGCGGACGTAAAATCAGTCAGGTGATTGTAATTTAGTTCATTTTTTTTTTCCACTGCGGCGTTAGTGCTCATAAAAACAAAGATGGCGTCAAACAGCTGGTACAGATCTAATTGAATGGCACTATGTTGATATTTTTTTGAGTGAAATGAGATTTAAAGTGACTTATTCGTAAAAAAAATTGAGACAGCATGGATGTACCGCTTAAAACGCTGTCGCCGGCTACTTTGAAAGAAAAAATCTGGCAAAACTGGCTGGTTATTAAGGTGTGTTATGTCATGTCCTCATTTTTCAATCTAAAGTTAGTTATCTTTTAAGTTGCGCACTTATGGTCACCCTAATCAAACATTACAAAGTCAGCTATATCCCATTCAACGACTACGCTAAATGACGTTCAGTCAAGATGTTGAACGTTATATTCAACAACTTCACGAGTTGACCTTTAGTCATTCAATTAAACGTCGTCATTCAATGAACGCGCTAGTGATCCAATGAAATCGCTGATTTAACCAGATGACTGCGACACATACATTGCCATTTATCGAGATTCGTGGCATTGGTACTAGGAATATTTCAGCTAAAATATTCCTTCATGGTTTATGCATGTAAACTAAGCGGTTAGCTATTTATCTTCACGAATTTGCTGTTAAAACTGTGAGTAGTAATGTGTAGGTATTTATCTCGCACGTATGAACGCGATTACGTTAAGAACGTGGATTCGATTCCCCGGTCACGCAGAGATATGTAGCATTATCATGGTTTCTGATCAACCAGAATTCTTAATGCGTCAATAAGTATTTTGTAAGTAATTACTTTATCACGTACAATGATATTAGCTGTGCCAGCGATTTCGTCTGCGTGGAAAAGAGACAGGAATATCAAACGCCCGGAAAGTTTGATGTGATTCTTTCAATTAGTATAGCTAAGCTAAATGTATAATATATGATAAGTATGAAATGATGATTTAAATATCATTTCACACATTTCACTAAGCTTAGTTTAGCATACGACATGGTCATGTCGATTCAAAGTCTTAAGAAAGTTGCTGTAACGACGGCATTAATCGAATCGAAAGGACAGATTAATAACTGGACCAAGAGCTTGCATCCAATCCATTATCGTTATGACAAGTCACTAACTCATAACATATATAACTCATCTGTCCAAGTCACACAATTAATTTACTTTCGCGAGTCTTGATGCCCTTACTAAATCTAGACACGCGGTAGCGTGTCAAGCCAAGGTTCAAGAAACAGAACTGGCGAGCCGCACCGTGTGTAATATTACACGAACCATTTGGAACCACTTTTGAACCCCTCATAAATCAAAAACTATTTCACGTAAACGTATCAAATTTGGCTCATATATTGTGACTTGCGAGATAAATATGTGTTCTAAATTTCATAAGCATATCTCAAACAGTTATTTAGATATTAATGTCCAAAAATCCTCATTTTTATCATTGACTGACTGACAGATCAAAATTCTAACCCAGTTCCAAATGACCTAGAGAGTTAAAATTTGGTATGCAGATAGGTAATTACATGAATACAAAGGAAAAAATAAAAAACTGGCAATTTTTTAATAATTAGGTTAGGTTCTATTATAAACGCATAACATAAATACCTAATTAGTGCCTAATCACGCCTATATACCGGGGAAGGCAGAGCACTAAGTATATATTTAGGTATACTTGCTTATTTACAATTAAGAGTAGGTACTTATAGTCGGTTTTCATATTTATTACTTAGGGTAGGTACCTACATAAAGTCTAGTTTTAGTTTTGAATTTGTCCTTTTCAAAGGACCCACGGCGTTACGATGATATATACTTTTCTACAAAAAGTAATGATATCCAATCAAAAACATAAATGTGAAATGAGAGCCAAGTTCAATATTGCCTTGGTTGTTGACTTCAGCGACAAAAGAAGTGAGATCTAAATGGGTGCCAAGTTCAATGGTCAACCCAGTAATTTATTTATAAGTAACACTATAACATACCTATCATATCTTCTTATAACATAAGATAATGTATAGTGGTAGCCTATGAAGGTCTGTCTTGGCTAGTTTTCATATATGAATTATAGCTGTCGCAAGTTCTAAGCCTACAAGTATTTGTCGGTTTTTATTTTATAATTCCGAAAATTTGGATTGTTGGTAGAAACTAGCAAGCGAACATAATAATACGTTGGTAGGTTTATAAAAACTAGCCAAGACAGACCTTCATAGGCTACCACCATACATTATCTTATGTTATAAGAAGATATGATAGGTATGTTATAGTGTTACTTATAAATAAATTACTGGGTTGACCATTGAACTTGGCACCCATTTAGATCTCACTTCTTTTGTCGCTGAAGTCAACAACCAAGGCAATATTGAACTTGGCTCTCATTTCACATTTATGTTTTTGATTGGATAATGTATTGCTCCATAAGAGTCATGTCAAATGACACGATTGTCAAGAGTCATTTAAGGCAACGCATGGCACTTTGACACACGACGCAATCTATCTTTGTTTTATTTTTGGCGTCGTTAAGTTTCAATTTCATTGTATAGTACGATGTTTATGGTCAGGTTTGGTTAGCTTATAGCGCTTTCTCTAAGCTTACAACAGACCCTTAATGGGAACTGCGGTGCATTTTGGCGATCATTTTCGGACTGGCTTCGTGGCGCTTTTAAGCCAACCTCTTATTGATGAACATGGGTGTTTTCTCCGTTATTATTTGTATCACCATTATCATTTTCCCAATAACGACTGCCAACCAACTAACCGAGGGTCACGCCAACCCTAAACTAGGGCGCTCAACCTGAGGCCCTACCATGAGTTGGCTATCGAAAACATACGTACGTTAAAAACCTATAGTGTTGTTTTTTTCATACGACCGATTTTAGTTTTTCGCGTAACCACCAGCGGCGCTGTACAAGTTTTACATAGACATATTCACGTAGGCGATATCGAGTGCGTAAGTTTTAAACTCATGGTAGCCACACTTATCACCCTGGGCAAGTGCGGGTTGGTCGATTTCACACGTTATTCGCAGACGTAAAGGCTCACGACGTTTTCCTTCACTGGAAGACCGTTGAATATTTTTGTATATTTAAGTATACCTCTGTTGTTGTGATATTCTTAAGCATATTAGCACGAAATCAGATCAATGCGTGTGATGTTATGTGTAACATTCATATTTTCAATTCTAATTATCTTTAACAGGGAATGCTCTGAAGAGCTACTTCAACTAGTCCTTTCCTCCTTCTTCCATTCCCGAACAACACCTGCTGGACAGCGCTGCCATCCACATACAATGCAGGCGCTGGTGGCTCGGACCAAGTGGTTCTGTTCCTCTTTTCTGCCCCGTGTCATTAAGGCATAGAGTGCTCTTCCAGTCCATGTTTCCCCCCTCCTATCATCCCGGGCTTTTCAGGCGGAGCGTGAAACGGCATTTAAGCAGGCCTTCAGGGACGCCACCCTAATCTGTCCACACATTAATTCCACTTTCACCCGTCGTCGTGACGCAAACCAAGTTGCACATCGCATTGTGTGGTTGCCCCAATGGGCTTTTGACAAACCACTGGGGCATGATGAGCTAGAATTAGACTTAGTCGTTAGGGCGTCGAACGATTTCGTCATTTGGTACAGTTGGTACCTAAAGTGCTAACATAACAGCATACCAAGTGATGTTTCTCTGCATTTTTGATCATGAAGACTAATCTAAACTAGATTTAGACATTTGCACAGATTTGCGAATTAGGTTTGCCGGGGCATGATGTTAGATTGACTCTACATTAGTTAGTATATCTTTTTACCATCATCATCATCTTTTGACTATTGTCAACTTATTTTAAGGATGAAATGGTGAAAGAATTTATCAATCTGGTTTTGTAGTACTACAAATTATTCGGCTCTATAATGTATCTAATTATAAGGAGAGTGCATTGTACCTAATTACAAAATATTAACAACAGTAAGTTTTGTTAAGTTACTCGTTACCTATAATTAAACAGTTTATCCCCAGCGAGTGCACACACTTTTTCCTAATTAATACCTACTTACATTCATAATTGATCAAGCGCGCCTTGTGAGTATATTTAGAAACCAAACAAAAACCGTCTCTAAATTCACACGGCAATTCTCACGATGACATAATTTGTTGGTTTGAGGGATAAGCGCCGCGCGGGACAGCGATTGATTGATAAGTGAAATAAGTAGGTATGGTAGTTATTATTTTTCACTAGTGGTCCCGGCGAATTTCATACCGCCACATACTGCTCCTTTTTTATATTTTCTCATTGAAACCTACCCTGGACTACGACGAACATTTTTAAACCAAAATTACCTAAATCGGTCCGGGCGTTCTCGAGTTTTAGTCAGACTAACGAACAGCAATTCATTTTTATTTATAAGAAGACTAGTGGTCCCGGCGAATTTCATACCACCAATACTGATTCTTTTTTTATATTTTCTAATTGAAACCTTCCCTGGACTACGACGAACATTTTAAAACCAAAATTACCTAAATCGGTCCGGGCGTTCTCGAGTTTTAGCCAGACTAACGAACAGAAATTAATTTTTATTTATCAGAAGAAGAACAAGATAAGATTTTTAAAAAATCTATGTGAAAATAATTTCAAAAGAAGAGAGAAAATGAAGTTATTCATTTTCTCTCTACGTTTACTTAAAGTGATTCCGGCCATATTTACAATAAACGTTTACAAAAATACGACCGCAATTCCCCTTAAAAGTAGCGGTTTGGTTAGCGAAACAGAATCAGGCGACCGAGACAGGATACCGCGACCATCACTAGACGTAGGCTTCTGTCTGTCTCCTGCCTCGTTCGCAAACTTTCGCGTTTATATTTCCTAACTTCAAGTAACAGCCGCTTGACTTTGTCGCGCGAACCTCCACCATTATTGTCTCTCCAGCATTACGGAGTATATCCACCTAATCTATTAAATCATCATGTACCCCAATTCGCAATTTTTTTTTTTTTTTATTATAAGCTAACAAGATGACCTCACTCCACCTGATGGAAAGCGGCAGTGAGATCCAAATATGAGGTCGACAGGCACAATAGACCACATTGAGCCTGACGCACTCACCCTGAAAGCCCGCTTAAAGAGGAGACCACTGCTGCGGCAACACGAGACAAGGTGTGGAGTCTCGCAATGGTATTGAGCTCACAAATCATTAATTCAATCAGACACGTAATTCCTCGCTATCGAACCAGGTCATTTTTCTCGCCTCGCCTCTCCGAGAGCCAAGACTTTGGCAATTGTGAACCTTAGAGTAAGGATCACATTGCATCATATCAGACAATGTGCCAGCGCCGCGACCTCGATCATTTTGTGGGAACGGAGGAAAGGAATGTTCTTCGGAGATCATCTGGTGTTTCTCACGAAAATGTAACACGCTCCGTGTTACATTTTTTTTTTTGGAGGTGAGGCTGTGGGTTTGAACAATGATCCGCGGATTAAGATAGTATTTGAGGTATGGCTCGTTAGGTAAGTAGTTTTATATGGATACGTAGGTACATTCAACAATCCATTTTTTTCCTGAGGAAATGTAGAAGTTAAATAAATCAAGTGTGTAAGTAAAAACTTTAGCAGGTAGTGGCATTTAAAGTAATTTATTTCTTCATTTAATTGATACTTCGGTGTACCTAAGCATGTATGCTATCTAAATAATTAATAGCCTAGGTAATATATTATTGTCTTTATACTACCCGTAGGTTTTCAGACGTGTTTATTACCTATTCTTTGTAAACATCCATCACAGTGACCGTGGCCTTATTTCAGGGATATGAACAATGCCAATTTACCAATTGAAAATTACCATTTTCAAGGCCGTAAAAACGATGAAGCCAAATATTATATTTCAACCAATTTGTATCTAAGAAACGATAAATTAATTATAAAGTAAATAAAAGAACTGCTACTTTTTGACATACTGAGAATTTTGTGTAGGTAAGTACTAGAATAAAATTATAGTATTAAACAGTTTTGTTAATCAAATGTCGTTTTGATTACTTTTTTATCCAAACCCACCATTATGAACTTATAGATATAAGAATACCAAAATTTTCATAAAGATTTTTATTTTGTGTAGTGTAGGTACGTTCTAACCAAAGTGGTTTAAATTTAAAAATACAAGTTGGGCATCACAGATATTCTAAGTAGGTAGGTACGAATATCTTAACTGATTGAGCAGTCAACATCCTGCTGGTATTATAAGATTTAACTATCTCATAAAATATGCGTTATCGGCGAATGCGAAGAGAAAGTTGCGAAATGCGTGCAAGGTTTTGTAGCGTTTGGTTTTAAATAAAAACATTTAGCGCGCGAAAAGCCGACTACTGAGATAAGTAAGCCACGGCCACATTAAAATATAACTTACCTAGTTAATTTAAGTTTAATAATAAACCGAGTCACAACGTTCGATACAAGGTCTAATGTCAAGCGAATCCAGATTTGTGTAATTGTATGAAAGTATAGAAAGTTAACTGGTTCCTTCGAAGAAAGTTTTTTTGCGGTGTCGTATCAACACTTTCTTTAATTATATTGGTACCTCAAGGATTTTAAGAGACTATTATTATGGTTTACCCCGTTCGAAAGCACTTTCACGTAGGTATAGTATATTCTCCCTGTAATCTTGAGTCGTCAACAATCTTGAATGAAGAAGTCTTTTAAATATTTATTTCATACTAGCTTTCCGCCCGCGACATCGTCCGCGTTGAGACGTTTAACGGGTAAAACATTGCTTCTTTATAGCGCAGTTGGTTAAAAAGTATCTCAGGCTCTGGACTATATCTATACCGAATTTCATTTAAATCGGTTAAGTACTCTATGCGTGAAAGCGTAACAGACAGACAGACAGAGTTACATTCGGATTTATAATATTAGTAAGGATTTTCTAGCTTGTTCTCTTATTTATTATTGATTAAAAATAAAAATGATGATTAACTATTCGATAGTTAAATTTAATAAAAATGTTGTGTAAGAAGAACCTGAACCACGATGTTTACTTCAAGCCAGAGTTAGTACTTAGGTATTTCATATGCGTGCGGTGTACCTATCCTTCCTCCTTAATTGATTTTAGTACACGTATCCCTAATTAGAGTTAGCACACGAATCTACATTTTTACTCGTTTAGCCAAGCAACATTTCGCAAGTGCAGGAAATTCGCAATGCAACTTGCCTAGACGCACGCGGACAGCATTAAACGCGTTATTGGTCACTTTTACAGCGTAGGAGCTACGACAAAAGTACGCTCCAGTGGTTTGGGTCGACGGTCCCTTGAGCGGCTTATGCCACTTATAGCGAAGGAAATGGGCTGGTTTTGCCTGTGCATGTTGAAACCAGTTGAATTCCCTTTTGAAATAGGTATGTTACGTTAGCACTTATTCCGGTGTTTATTATTTTATATGTATAATTTTGTGTGTATTACGTAATAGTAGTTTTTCACAAGTATTCGCTTTAGCAATCTATTCATTAGCTTATTTAGCTTGTTGAGTTATTTAAATGTTTATTCTCTGTAGTTTTTACACGCCATATATTTTCTGTAATCGCATCACTAAAATATCGTTTTTCAAAAAATCATTAGATAGAAGTTCCCTTAACTATAAATTCAAAGATTTCTTCGGTTAATACGAATACATTAGTAGAATTTACCAGCTTCTGATCGCAAATGCGATAGCGTGAAGTCGGGTGTCGTGTCAATCATAACTAACTTTTTGCAGTTGGGTAAAAAGTGGGCTATACTTAATGTTGTGATGTGCAAACAAAAATGCGGTAACGTTTAATTTAAATCCGTTCAACATTTTTTGCCTAGGTGATCAATCCAGACTTTCCCATAACATTGAAATCAACTACTTCCGAGCTTTAGGCTTAAAATAAGCTTTTGTATGATGCATGATGTATGTATGCACGTACGACCGACATTATATATTATGTAGAACTATACACTTTTCCTTCTTCCAATTAAAATCACTAAACCATAATAACATTTAAAAATATGTATCAATAATAGCTTTCCGTTTGCAAACCTTTTCGTGTGAAATAATTTATCGGGTGAAGTACGAAGCTGATTAAAAAAAATGCCAATGTCCTTTCTCAGTCTCCTTTGTGTAAAACTTCATTTAAATAAATAAATAAATCTTATGGCATGAAAGCGCTACAGTCAGACGGGAGGAATTACTTTCTTATGTATAATATTAATAAAGATAATACAATAAGTTTAACGCGGGTAAGGTCCGCCGTCCGAAACTCGGGCGCCATGGTTTCACTTTCTACCCATTCAGCTTACGGAGTTGCCCTGTGCATACAAACTCGCTGATAGCTTTAGGCAATAGTCTGAAGGGCATTGGTCTTTACTCAAGATTGTAATCGAATACATTTAATGTTTTGTACGTTATGTTTATTGTTGTTAAATATGTGGACAAGACGATGGATGTTTATTGTGTGCCTATTTAAAGGAAAAACAAAAACTTATCGAACTTTAAATGATCTAACTGACCATAATATTTAAGCTCGAGGGTTAAGCATAGTAAAATAAAACAGGATCCGACTAGGCCAAATGTTCAGATGTATAATATATGTAAAATTAATGATAATAATGTCCAAACACAAAAAGAGTTGAGCTTTTGTTAAGGAAAATTGAATTAGTTAAATTATAATTTATATTAGTCGTGTTCTTACAACAGGGTCAGAATATGCCGAAAGGGGGACCCGGGGAAGCACGAGACAACCCTGGATTAATCATAGATGAATTTTGATTTAAATAAGGTAATAACGTTAGCCAGACACATAGAGACACACGCCGAGCTTCCACCAGCTTTCAGTGGGGCAAAGTAATTTAAACCCGCCCAGACAGGGCTTCCCCGTCTTTATATGTAGTCTGACCCTGGTATTAAGTATGTGTGCAGTATCGATGCACCCTGCAATTGACAAAGCATGCCAGTATACCAGAACGCAACAATGCGTTACATAAACCTACTTACGTTTTGATGCACGATTCCCAAATGTGTTCGCCCATTTAATATGCTAGCTGCATCGTCCAGGCAACCACTGGTGCCGGCTATAGTAACCGACATTTAGATATTATTAGTCACGCAATGACTAATCAAATTCGGTACATATATAAATGTCTATAAATTAATCGTAAGTGACTGTTGGAACCTACTTAAAATTTATGAGTAAATTAGATTCAATCGAAGTATATTGGTAATTTTATGTGTGTAATTCGATACTTAATAAATAAATAATATCTTACTACATTACATCTACACTGATATAACGACCGTTTAATATTTCTAGGTTCATTAAAGGATAATAATGTAAGTAGCCTGTATCCTGTGCCAGTATTAATTAAATAAGATAGGTATTTATTTGTATCATATATTTTTAGAGATACATTTTTGCTTCATATCGTGAATTATCACAATAAATATAATTCATTGAAATTACCTACTGAAAACTCAATACTAATTAGTATTGTCTATTTTTATTTGCGCGAGCACTACACATTTGAAATAAAACTAATTTTACGGATTAAACTCGCGTGTATTGATATTCTAAACACGGTTAAGACCGTGACCACGAGCGCTGTAAAGAGCTCGAAACGTCGGATCTCTAAATAATGTTTAGAATATCAATACACGCGAGTTTAATCCGTAAAATTAGTTTTATTTCAAATCAATACTAATTATTAAACTATTAAACAATTGGTCCTAGATCATTTTGCTAGGCTAAATATATAGATCATATTTGACTATAAGCTAGGCTAAGTTTTTTTCCCAACGGACTAAGAAGATGGCTTGGATTAGCCTTGTCATCATCGCCGGACTAACGGTTGCCAACGAGGGGCTAAATTTGTGATGGAGATTTCTGATTCAACGTATAAAAAAAAAAGTAATAAAGTCATTGGACGTATACAGTCCTTCATACCGTTGCTGCACAAACTAGTACACTTTAATATTAAATCCTGAAACTAATTCTCTTTCCCCCTCAGCAAAATCAAAAGGAGTCCGATTAGTTTCTGCTAATCTAGAAGAAAATCAACATATTCTTAATGGAATGCCCTGCGCAGTTACCAGATCTCCATTGGGATCAACCGCCACGGGCGAAATCACTTTGATACCTTGTCATTATTACTTCAACTATTTATGTACATGTATATTATGTACCCTTGCCTCGGGAACACCTTAGTAGATGATGTTGTGGTTTACAATCTCTTGAAGATTCATCAAACACACTTGCGCAAAGATCAAACAACTACGTGCTTTACTTTTCTACGTTTGGCTAATCTCAGTTAAAGATAACCGTCACGATATAAATCTGTTAAGATAATATTAACCTACTTTTACTAGTAAGTAGTACTTGTGGGAACGGTCAAATCGTGCAGAAAGTAACTGCATAGATAATTATGGCACTTCTTAAGTCATTTGCCCTAATGTTATTGCCAGGTTACGTTAAGAGTGGTTAAGAGTTACGCGTGAGTATGTCACCTGACGTCGATAAACGGTTTTCTCTGCTTCAGTCGTTGCCCTGTAATTACTGTTTATTGCTGACCTAGGTCGGCCATTTTCTAAATACTAGAAGTACAGTGCACATGTGTACAGTGAGATGTGTTTTTTTTTTCATACGACTCTCTCTGCAGTGTCGTACCTACCTAAATAGGTTTAATCTTTCTTTTTAATGTCAAAAGGGTTTCATGGAGGGATAGGAAAAAATAAAAAACAAAGATTTTATTACAAAGTAGGCTTTATATTTATCTCTTTCTCTTTGAAATCATTTAAACGTTAAAAAAACTATTATAAGCAGAAATATAAATTAAGCATATATAGTATTTTTTTCTATTATAATAAATTCTAACAAATGGTTAAAATATAAATCAGCTATCTAGCCCACGGGAATCAGATAAAGCTAAAGAGCCAATACATTGTTACATATTTTTCTTACTATTTAATTCCTAGCACAAGGGTTATTATCTAAAATTAATAGAAAATAGTAGGATTTTGATGATAATTGGAACGACCCATTGCTTCAACCAGACGACACGACGGGCCGTACTAGATTTTATGAAGCAACCTTCACCTGTAGCTTATACAGCGCCCCTAGCGGTAATGCTAAGAACTAAAATCGGTCGTATGAAACAAACAATTCAATAGGTTTTTAACGTACGTAAGTTTTCGATAGCTAACTTATGGTACCTAGACGTGACGCGAATATGCCTTGATTGGCACGATGGCGCATTGGATGCTTCTTTCTCTAGCGTCAAGAGTCGTAGATTCTATTCCCATTTGTGCCTATTATTGGTGTGATGTCCATGTCCCTGTGTGTTATTTTTATATCTTCATTTGGAATCGGAACAGTATATTGTGTGATAGTTATTTATTGCATCAAAAAGTAATTTAGAAGGTAAAAGTTAGATTTTAGTACTTAGGTAGGATTTTTAGCCAATTAAATCATTCCATTCACTTCACTTCGATCCGAGTTTTAATTATCTCCAGACGCTGATCCCCAAAGAACTAATTGGGACGTGTCACCGCCCCTCCTGGCCTGGTACTGAAGTCACGACCCGTTGCCTCATCCAGACCATGGGTCGTGTTCGTGGTCTCATGAAGCAACCTTCGTCTGACGTGACGCGAATACGAACAGACGGACAATATCGCCTCAGATGAGGCTATTACTTTGAATAATTTCAGTTACACTTGGGCAACAGGTCTATTGTTAGTTGAAAGTGCTCGGAATTCGTATGAGGTCCTTCTAACATGTATTGTAATTATTATAACTCTAAGTAATTACATATAGCCTA
The DNA here is from genome assembly GCA_039566165.1 of Maruca vitrata. Lineage (NCBI taxonomy): Eukaryota > Metazoa > Arthropoda > Insecta > Lepidoptera > Crambidae > Maruca > Maruca vitrata. The sequence continues at coordinate 10,297,457 of CM076933.1, read as the reverse complement.
AACTCAAATATTTTTTTTCCATACTAACTATAAACTTGTTTTATTTATTTTATTTTATTCGGATATCCAACAGCAAAATTACAAAGATAAAGTTTTACAAACGCATGATAAATATAACTTAGCCAATAACAGGATATCACAAGATGATTAATAATATATAGACATCTTTGAAAAAAAAATACATTATAAAATAAAAAACAGGACAATAATGCTGTGTGTTGGTGCTAGTGGTCTGAAAGACTGTTTATGTGGAACTTAGTTAAAATTATAGGACTATATTAGAAACACAATTACATACAATATATATAATACAAGATAATACAAGATATATATACACATATACATACAATATAATAAATATATGAAAATTCCCATTACTTCTATTGTAGAGATGTAGTGTTGCTGATTTTATTCAAGATTTTTCGTTTAAAAACTGTTTTAGATGAAGCAAAAATGTCAATATCATTGAAACTTGTGTTGTACATTTTAGTAGCACGTAGAAAATAGTCATTTTTCCTATAGTTGGTACGGCAGAACGGGATATGGAAGAGTCTAGCTGTGCATTGTCTGGGGGGGCGGTTAGGTATGTGGTAATTAACTAATGATAAAAGTACTGAGCAATCTAAATTAGAGTTGTTAATAAATAAATAAATATTAAACAACATCACACACATTGATCTGATTCCGTGGTAAGTAGCTTAAGCACTTGTGTTACGGAAATCAGAATCAACAGTGGATACACAAATAAACTTAAGTATATTTAATAATACACCCAGACACGGAACAAACACCGATGTTCGTCACATAAATATTTGTCCCGAGTGGGAATCGAACCCACGACTCTTGGTACCGTAGGTTATGAACCTGAGTCACTAGCCACTGTTCCACCGAGCCAGTCAAAGTTGTTATTTAGTCTTTGCTACCACTCAGATCAGATCTTTAAAGGTATCTGTTTAAAAAATTAAGGATACTTTTTATACGTTTTTCTGTTCGTAGAATATGTTTGGACCGACCGAGTATTTATCTGTATGTACTACAAAATTATCCTTTCCCTCAACCGTAACTTTGTGAAACGAGCAAGAGCTCTCGAAATTACGAAACAACTAAAGAAACGGCTCGTTCGTGATCAGATATTTTTTTCAAAAACATTCCAATCGGATGTTTACGAGTCCAGATCGAAAGCGGGTGAAAGTGTTGTTGCTCTTTTGTTTTAGCAAAGCGCTTTAATTGTTTTGTTTCAAAAACTCTGTCTAATGACTTTTTAAATTCTAAAACAAAAGACTGTGCACCGAGGTGATATAACTTTGTAAGGTTGGTTTCTACGTCTGAAACGTTCTTACGACATTGTTTAGTGGTTATTTTTGCTAAGCACAAGGATGTATTGGCCTGTCAAAGAATATTGCTTTGGCAGGCCAATGCATCCATACCTGAACCCAAGAGTCCAAGGTGTCGGAAAACTTTTTCGCTCCCGGTGTATCAATATTTTTAAACCTGTAGATGCCGTCTTTTTCACTCGCTATTTGTAAATAGTTACACTTATGGTGGGGAAGGTTGTACGTACATTATTGACTACATGCTGTACATTATTGTGTTTACATATTTATTTCAATAAAATTTTGAAAACTGTTTCAAAAGCACTGAAACTTACTGCATGAAAAAGAAATAGCTAAAATTATGCGAGTAGTTCCAGTTATTTTTTTTAAATCATTGAAACCTTGGGGGATAATATATTAATTAAAGTTTTGTAATATATAAACCATGTGCCGTTTGAAATATTCGCTAAAGAACTCGGAACATACAAACGATTCCGGGCGGCTTCGGCATTGACCTTCACAACGAAAGTGAAAGTATCACTGCACATAAAATTATGCAAAGCAAACACAATATCCGCTGACAAAATGGCACATTTCTATCTTTATTTTGTAGATATGCAAAGCATGTGCCCTATTGAACTTAAACTAATAAATACCTACATGGGAAAGTTTGATTGAGCTTTTTACCTCTAAGTTTATCTACTTTCATTCAATTTTATTTGGATGAAATAAGTAAACTCTTAAGTTTATTATAGAGCCCCGAGAAGATGGAATTCATGAGAATATTCATAATTTTACAATTACGACTTGCCATTAATCTCACATTGACACTATAACTCTTTCTATATGTCTAAGTAGTTGTTAGTGTCAAGATTTTCCCCTTAAAGAAAGGCTGTATTTAGCGGCAATATGCAGCCTGTGGTCTAGGTTTATTCAAGGCATTAATATTATGGATAAACCGCTTTCAAAGTCATTTGTCGACTCTAGTAATTTCATCGTAAGTAATCTCGGGATGACAGTAACGATTTAATCTCTCTGAATATGTCTAACTGTTAACCCATCAAATAATTTAATAAAATAAATTTTAATATGTTTGTATAATCCTTTTTCATGATAATTAAAGTTGTTCTAACGGTAAATACAAACGCAGGGAAAAAAATCAAAATAATGATACAAAGGTTTGAATATCTGAGTATACACTTACTTTATTTCTGCTGAGTACTTAACTATTATTAGAATATTTGTTTTTCGTAGACCCCCAAACACAATAGACCTTAAGGTGAGGTTAATACCTATATCAATCAATCACTTAAAGAATAATAAAAACAAACATTACTAAGGCATGCAGCCTTAGTAAAGTTCCTTGTTGTTGTATGTTTCCAATAAAGTTTCTTTTGAACAATAATAATAACAGCCTTTTAAAAACTATGGACTCTTTAAATAACTATAATTAAGAAATTATCTACCTAATTTAGGTTAGAACATGTTTCTAGATTCTTCAGAAGTTTATGATATACATAATGTACGTTTATTCATACTTAGTGATGTGCCATATACTAAAATACATTAATGGACAATATGTAAGTTTATCATACATTCATAAATAATAATGGATTCAGACGTAACCAAATACTATCATTGAAACTCGTTCAAAGTTCATCTAAATGCAGATGTTTGTTTGAGTTTAATGCCATTATAATCTGGGAAAGTTTCCACGCCATTGTTTCCTATAATTTACATATCATTTGGCGGTATCGTCTTAGGCAGTTGAATAACAACAGAAATTGCACAACACATCTTTTTCTCATAATTCTTAATAATAGACTCCGGTTTACTTTCTCTGAATAACTTTTTTTACGAATTAATTGCAAGGTGACACGAATAGTATATTATATATGCATTAACGTGAATGTAGGTGTAGGAAATTAGGAAACATAACGTGAAACTTAGCGAGACAGTTACGAGATCTCAAAATAAATCACAGTGAACCAAATACTCGCAAAAATAATAAAACTTTATGTAAAAATGTTTCCGAACGAACAAAAAGTGTATCGGACAGGTTGTAAGAGATTTACAAATTGCATTGGCTTATAAATTACACACGATCGGAAATTTGTCTAACTGTCAATGTGCAAATAAAATTAAACGCCGATTTAATCGCCTATTGCCGATGAAATTACAATTTCATAAGTAAAAGAGAAACAGCTGTCGCGATTAACAACTGCATGGCTGAAAGGGCATCGTGTGTTTATATGTGCGTGCGAAATTCGACTCTGTGCCTATGTATATAGGATCTGCACATACGCATAACTATCTATGGCCTGTTATCAGTCACGGTTAATGTGTTTCCTCGCCACTCTCACTGGGCGAAAATGAGGAAGGATGTAGGGGACCTGTTGTATGGGTATTAATTGTTAATTGAAGTTAATGCTGGCCATTTTCAGGTTTATTATATTCAATTGCGTATATTGGTCGTAATATCTTGCTTGCTCTATTTATTGTCCGATACCTTGAATTCGCAAAGAGTTATTCGATATAATTTAAGATATTATTATCATAAATTAAAAATATTTTTTTAACGGGGTAACGGTATGGTACGTAACGTAATCGCTCGATGGTATCTACGCGCTACGCGTAAAAGTAGAGCGCGTTGATGTCTAATGTATGGATGATATAAAATGTTAAGAAAAGCCTGTTGTAGCAATTTATTTATTATATTTGTAGGAAAAAAATTATAAATCAGACCAGAATTAATGTGTCCTATAAGATTTTAGACTTTCACGTTCCATTACACTAAATATTAGTCTTTATGGGTCTACACGCGATGTAAGGAGTATCAAATATATTAGCTACTTACTGCCCGACGTTTCGACTGGGTAACTGTAACTGTAACCCAGTCTTGAATACACAAAGAGTATATGCTACTCCTGATATCGCGTGTAGACCCATAAAGACTAATTTTAATGTGTCCTATTATGAAATTTCATAAAATTCTTCCTGGTATTTTAACCAGAGGATTTTTTTATGAAATTTCATTTTACTGTTGAGAAGGTGTCAACTGACTTAAAATTGGAAGTAATTTTTTAATTACTGGTAGATACCAAACAACGAAGTACCCTCTCAAATTGCACACACAAACAAAACAAAAGTATTTAATCAAACAGTCTAATTGACAATGGAATCAAACAATCAGCAGGATGCGAACCTGCGACACAATGCGCTTGTATTGGATTCCGGTCACGGAGCCACTCGGAAGCAGCCTTCGGACTGAGAGGACTGATTGATTGGCGAACAAGATACTTAGATGTTGAGGAGGAAAATGGACGTAGGTATATGTAGTGGTCTGTAGCAACGGAAGAGGCTACATGTTTATATTGTCACATCCAAAGAAATTGCAGCCAAACGCGCACTAAAATTTATATTGCACAACTAGATGAGCAAGGTGATGGTGGTGGAAGGTGAAGGAGATGCACTCACTGAAGTATAATTGTGTGTGCAATCAGATCGTTACTTAAGACGTAACATATCATAGTTTCGAAGAGTTGTAACTAAAGGAATAATTAGACTTACAGCGTTTTGAACCTGGGCGCGTAACTCCATTGTCGATAAAGCAAGAAGTTTAGAGATTTACAACGTCATTATTATGTCTATCGCCATTTCTACCTTTGCACTATGGCCGTTATCTATGGGACAATGCAGTTGGTACGATAACATTCACATTTGCTGTGGGAACCGACACTCAATAGAGAAGATCCTAATCTCTTTGCTCTAAAAACTGTCGCTATCATTCAGGATGTTGCGTAATTTCGTCATATATTATGTTATTCAACTGTATATAAATGCTCTATTCATTCGTATTTCTACTTTTTTATCATACCATATTATTATCCCTAAAGCTGAAAAAGATACCTTAATAAAGATTTAGATTCAAAACTGGCGGATTGCGAATTTAGAACCTGCTTAATCCTTTATGTTGTAGCTAAATATTTAACTTAGGTACTCTTATTCAGTTGAAAACGAATCTGTGTAACTTTCAGAGCCACGTGCTTTTGTAAGAAATATTCATACCTTTAGTTTCCAAGTCGTACCCACCTAATACTTTCAAGTTTACGACACTTTTTTCACAGTTGAAGTTTTTATTTAGAAGGCAATAGAGTCGTGTTTATTGCTCGTAAAGGCATTCTTTTAAAATTAAAACCGTCACGAACTTCGTGTGACCTTCTGTATAGATAAGTAGATATTAACGAAATGCTAAAATAAGTATTAGCACGAAGTATGTAAGTGTTTTGTCAGACTAGGATGTCGAAAAAACTAAAACGTGGCAAAGCAATTACCTAGGACGCGGTAGAGTCACAGGATTACTGAAAGGAATTATTCTTCAAAGAAGTTGGCATGTCTCTCTTAAGTAGGTATGCGTCCCCACTATCTTTTAATATACACGAGTATAAACTTTTCGTTTAACATACCTATGTTATATGTAAAACTATTTAACGCATTGCGCAAAAACAACCCTTATCAATATCTCAATTCTCAATCCCAAGAAAGTAGTTTTTTTTTTATAATTAATTTATTTGGCTTGATTAATATTCTAGAACAACCTTTGTTGTACCAATGGATAAATAATCCTTTTGTTAGGATGGATAAATATCCTTTAATGAGAATCGCGTCAGAGTTTTACCGGTAGTAAAAGATTTAAAAACGGTACATATCATATGATTCATGTCATTAAAAACCTATTTAGTTGCTAGGGTCATCAATCTATGTATATGACTGATCATAGTTTAGCATCGAAACGAAAGAACAACGATCTAAACTTTAGATTGTTGTTTAAACAATCACTTGCAGAATGCTTTGCTATTGACAAAGAGAGGCATGTTCACAACTCAATTTGTACAATACCTATAGATCTCTTCCACATACTTGTGAGTACGTAACAAAATTCATCAATATGAAACGGTTTGACTGAAAAAACTATTACAACAGTCGACAAATTATTCAATAAATCATTCCACTTCAATTCACAAGCATTTCATTTCCTCCCCATTCCACGGTTTGCCGTCGGTATACCAACGAGCCGTTAAAATTGTAGTTGCATAATTTAAGCCCGGAAATAAACGCTGTAATCAATAAAAGGTTACAGAATCGGTTTTTAAACTATTTGCAGTGTTTTATTATGCAACCTTGACATCGATAAGGTTATCACCGAAATTGGATCAGGCTCATTTTCCGATGGCTGGCTTCTGTACGTTACGTCACGAGAATTATCTTACAGTAAGTGAGGATCTTTCTTAGAAGAATCTTGATTCTTTCGAACACTTTAACAGTTTTAGCAAACAGTTTTTAAAGCGTGCGTGCATATAAACTATGTATGCAAAAGACATGATTGATATGCTTTTACCTACGAGTATCTATAACTTAATACAGAGTTGATATGCACGCACGCTTTTATCATAATAATATGCTTCATATAGAGCACATAAACGTATAAATTCATATTAGATTACCATTTCCATGGGAAATGTCTTTCTGATCAATTCCAGATTGTAATTCTATTTTTTACCATTAAATAAATAACACTTGAATCATACGTCCGTCTACTCTTGAGTGTTACTTTTTCCTAAATATAGGTATCTTTTAAACATTGGCTTGTGTCCTACGAAGCCACTGGCCTCATGCATTTTAATGCCATTGACTTGAAACCTGGGATGTGTTAATTTGATTTCTTTTGCTTGAGCTCGCTCTTATTGTAGGTAAGTACCATTGTTATTTAGTAACTTACTACTTTACTGTTTTTCTAGGTAATTATATTGTTATATTTAAGGTTTAAGAAGTTGCCTGTTTAGTTTAGACTCTATAGTGAGTTTTTTAATGCCAGGGATCTTCTTTCAGCTAGCTTCTATTTAGTAGAATATTATTGATCATAGGTATTGTTACAAATAAAGTTAACTTTGCTTATAAATATGTAACGTAAGTACTTAAAACATACAACAATTACAAATAAAAAATCAGGAAATTACCGCGGTTTTTTATTCGTGTTGGCATGTGAAAGTTATTTATTTCATGCTTGATTTACATTATTACGTAGCTTATCCAAGTACTGTATTGTAACAAAATGATAAATTGTAATGTTAGTCTTTATAACTAAAAGATTATGTGGTACATGTGTAGGTAACAGAACCTACATATAGGTTAACATGTAGGTACTTAGGCAATTTCTTTTCATTTTATCTCTCCCCTATTCAGCCAAAAAAAAGACATAAATCAGTACTTCGGACGAGTTGTGAATCAACGGTCAGTCAGGATTTCAGCGATTAAAACGGCAAAATTTACTGTACCATGTTTCTTGACAACAATTTATTTTCATGTATTTTTGTAAAATACAAGTAAGTTCAAATTCAAAACGAAACTACCACTTTTATTACCACGTACAGACTTGGCTTTGTTCGCTCGATCAAAAGTGCTCTACCTACCTAGGTTTCGAGGTGAAAATTCGCTAACACAATTACCCTTTTGTCCACTTCATATCGGCAACTGAAAGTGCACAGCCGGCTTTAGAAATTGCTCTATTATTTTTTAAATGAAACTTACATTCATTTTTGTATGGTGCGGCGAACTCGTATCCAAAACAGCTGTTAGGCACACAACACAAAATTTCTATAGCCGAACTGAGATTTAAAAAAATGTCAGTTAGCTATGCGCACGCGCGTGGCTCCGGCGCTATAGCGCTCACAACTGCAGCGCTGCTTCAAAATTAACTTTCTCAAGCGACCGCGATTCGACTTGTTATTGGTTGGAGACAGTCGGCAGGCATTCTGTCTGTTTACACGCATACATTAGGTGCGTTTCGCGAGTTCAAGTAGCTGAGACCTGGTTAAGGTCTGATAAGAAGACCAAATGATATAACGGACTACTATGCTACTGGACGATGCAAAATTACTTTAACACTTTAACGTAATTTAAAATGCATTAGGGCTTTCAATTTATTTGTCACAGCTGTTGTTTTACGACTCTAAAATTGTGTCAAATCTATGATTTGAGACGTATTAACAAATATTCTTGTTTTGTACATGAATTTCTACCTAAAAAAACAGAACGATCTTCCGTACAAAATATGCTCGAATTTAGGCAATATAAGGCAACAAGATTTTTAAGTCTGAATTTGTCTTCAATTGAGAATATTATATAGTTTGGTCAGTTAGGACACTGACGAATCTAAGGACTGTTGTTATCAAGAAGTAGGTCAGTATAAGTATCTTATCGGGATTCCATGGAAGCGACCTATTTCCCCTGTTGGTAAGCAAGTACAATAATATTTTCATTTCTTGCAGCGACAACAAAACATTCCGTTTCTGAGAATGTTGTCGTTTGAATGGCAAACATCTCGATGGCAACAGAGAAACATTTTTCTTAGTATTTGCGGATCGTTCATTTTGTTATCTAACAACACCAATATAATGTCATAGAAAGATTGTATTCTATAGAAAAATAAATTGTTATAAAGTAAAACAATGGACAGTTTAAAATACCTGGGATAACGTCGTCGAAAGTCGTCGAACAAAAATTAATTTCGTTTAAGTTTAAGTTCTGGCCGTGGGGTCATTCCTCTGACTTCATTGTGGAAAAAATACACAAACTCACCTGCACCTTGTTTTTAATTTTACTGTGACATCTAAAGAATAAAAACCATTGTATAGATTACCTAGCTACTTCAATTAAGTGATTTGTATGCCCAATTGGCCCATTATCGTGCGAAAGTAGATCGCGTGCGCATTTTCGAGGCAAAACGGATGCAACTAAAGTAAGGTTCCTCAGTCTGTAGCTACATGAGTAGATAGGTACCTACACAATTTGATTGGCCTGAGGAAGATTTTTTTAAATAAAAATACTTACAGGCTGACCTCACTCGTGGTCGTGACGACCACGTATCAGGTTGACGGGCACAATAGACCCTCCTAATGCGCTCACTCTGAAGGCTTGCTTAAAATATCGTTACTTCTTCATACTTAGGTACCTTTTGTTTTCATTGTGGGTAAGTATATCGGATCGAACTTAACACCAGACAGCGCGGCGTGACGAAGAAAATAGGTAGGTGGGTTCGCAGAAGTGACTGCTTCATTTCGACAAGGATCGCCTAATTTAGATCGAATTTTGACAATCCTTGTCAAAATGTGTTTCATCAAATTTCGATCTGATACACCCTCAATAAATTGATTTCTTGGGTTTTATGTAGGTACTGTCGATGTTGTGAAAAGGTCCTGTCGAATCCTGTGCATCTCCAAATCGATACTGACTTGAGAACAATATCTATGCTTTGTATGTTTATAAATCGGAACTCGGGCAAAAAGAAGCGTACGAAAGTGATAAGCTTAGGTAATGTCTAGAATAACTTTTTATTGCCTATAAAACTTAGAAAGTCTATAAAAGACCGTTTACAGGCTATAATGTGTTATAGACACTGAATGTATTGAATTATATAATCTGGGTATTACTTGTACTAAACTAGCAATAACTATAAATATACTGGAATCTAATCTTTAACTCAGTTTCCGTAACTTCACACAATTTGTATATTAGGCCGCCCACCCACGTCCGATAATCGGCGACAGACTTTTGTCGGAGAAAAAAGCAAATTAATGATTTCAATGGAGCAACGCACACGTCCTACAAAAAGTCGGTGGAATGTTTCATACAAATTGAAATCGGACCGACAAAAAGTCGGATGTGGGCGAGCAGCCATTGGCCATAGTTACATTTTTCTCAAGAACCTACAAGTCGCGTATTCAATTCGCACTTGACCAGTTTTTATAGTGCCATTACATAAAAATACGTCGAGTAGGTACGTTTAGGTTCATAATGTCCAAATCCCAAAATGTCCTGAGGGTGCAAAACGTCCATATCCCAGTACGTCCATGACCCAGAAAGACCATATCCCAAAACGTCCATGTCTCGAAATGTCCAAATCCCACAATGCCCATGTACACACCAGAGGCTTTATATAAACAAAATTATTAAATTATATGGCGGATTAAAAAAACAGTTGTCAATCATATGTATTATTTATCATCAAAACAACAAGAAAGCATTTAAGAGTACAAGTTGTAAACAATGAATATAATTTAATGATTTTGTTTATATAAAGCCTCTGGTGTGTACATGGGCATTGTGGGATTTGGACATTTCGGGACATGGACGTTTTGGGATATGGTCTTTCTGGGACATGGACGTACTGCTCTGATAGCTCAGCGCATCAGTTCTTTGGGCCTGCGTTTGGCGTTGGAGAAAACCGAGGCCGTCTATTTTCATAGGCCTCGGAAGGGACCTCCCCCCAACTCGTACATCTTGGTTGGGGGAGTCCGGGTGGCGATTCAGCGCCAAATGAGGTATCTGGGGCTGATCCTGGATGCGCGGTGGCAGTTTGTCCCACACTTTAGTGAGCTGTCGCCGCGCCTCCTTAAGGCGGCGGATTCGCTGGGGTGGCTTCTCCCAAATCTGGGAGGGCCCAGGGCCAGATGCCGGCAACTATACGCCGGCATACTCCGGAGTATGGCCCTCTACGGAGCTCCTATCTGGGCGGACTCTCTCCAAATTAGGACGAATTCCGCCCTACTCCGTAGGCCCCAGCGAGCCATAGCGTGTCGGGTGGCGCGCGCCTATCGCACCGTAGGTTTTGCTGCGGCTTGCGCCTTGGCAGGCACGCCGCCTTGGGAGCTGGAAGCACAGCTGCAGGCAACCAGCTACGAGTGGCTGAAGGAGCAGCGGGAGATGGGTTTACGACCGACATTCGGTGAGCGGGGTGAATTTGTGCGTGGAGCTCGAGAGGTCATGGTGGCGGCGTGGGCCGATAGGCTAGCCGAAGAAGAGGCAGGGCGTCGCCTGCTGGATGCGCTCGGGCCAGTGCTGAACAACTGGCTCGAGCGGACGGGCGGCTTCTTGTCGTTCCGTCTGGTGCAGGTGCTGACCGGGCATGGTTGTTTCGGCCAGTATCTGCACCGAATCCAGCGGGAGGACTTGCCCGTGTGCCACGAGTGCGGCGCATATGAGGACACGGCGGACCACACTCTTTTTCAGTGTCCGTCGTGGTTCGAAGAGAGGTCGGCCCTAACATCTGTGGCCGGCCCGGTAACCTCCCTCCCCCAACTTCTCCGGGGGATGGTGGAAGATGTCGATGTGTGGGCGGCAGCCGCCTCCTTCTGCGAGTCCGTCATGACTCAAAAGGAGGCGGCGGAGAGGGAGCGTGAAAACGACCCCTCCGCGCCACCACAGCGCAGAAGGAGACCGGGGCGCAGAATATGCGCGCCACATGCCGCAGTCCAACGATGGCCGGCCGGCGGTGGGTGTGGGGACACTCCCGTCGGCATTGCACCAACGGCCGTCGTCGTTGAGGGACGGGAGCGACCTTGCGTACCGGGTCGCCCCGTCACCCCCCTTCGGGGAGGTTTGAGGGAGCCCGTGGAGGCTGTCCGCCGGTGGTGTTGTGAATGAAGGCTATGCCAGGTACCACGGCACCACCAATAGGCGATGAGGTATGCCGCGGAGTTTAGTGGGTACACCCCTGGGCATTGCACCTTAGCCCAGGAGCAGCTGTCGGTCTCTTCCATCTCAGTGCCGGCAGCCGGGAGTCCCACACACCACCTTGGGTAAACCCCTGCCCAAGGTGAAGGTGCATCAAGCATTCTCCGCGTTAAAAAAAAAAAAAAAAAATGGACGTACTGGGATATGGACTGTTTGGGATATGGACGTTTTGCACCCTCTGGACATTTTGGGATTTGGACATTATGAACCTAAACGGTCGAGTAGTATTTTCGGTATTTTCTGTTCAGTTCATAGGCGGACGTGATAACTGTTATTACTGTGTGTAAATGAAACACTATCATCCCAATTCAACCATTTATTAAGCATAAACGTGAATAGACTACAGCATTTCGCGTATGTATCAAGTACAGCAAAATTTGCATAATACAGCACTCTTCGTGACGGTCTGAGGTTTCTTACAACCTATTGTCCTACCATTGGGTATTGAAGTGATCCGATTACTGTTTATGAGTATCGGATTCCATTATTACCCCATGCAATGAGATCTATCATCGAATATAGACAGTAAGCACACACTTAATAGAATACGTACTTAACAAGTCATGTCAGAGTACAAAACATACACGGCCGAATACTAAAGCGATTGATTAGATATTCGAGCGCCGATTTTCAGATGAAGTAGAACGTACAAATTCAAAACTTCCATACACATTTGGAATAAAAGCGTCGCTTAAGCTGTGAAATATATTTTTTTCAGTATTCGGCCAATATCTACTTACTTAGGTTTTATACTTGAACACAAAATAAAGTTAAGTTTTTTTACTTTGTTTGAAAATGGTTCCAAACAACGTGTCGACAAATGCGGTGCTTTTGATGTAATTATAGGCACGCACCATTTGCCTTGGTCGAAACTTGATATTCGAAGGAATTTCTTCATTAGTGCGTGCCCACTGTGTATCGATGATAGTTTGATAAATGGTATTAAGAGAGTAGGACAAAAATACGGTGGTATCTTTCCATATTTCTAGCATACGTTTTTTATGCATTTCTTTCAACATCAAGTGTAAAATGACAATCGTAAATGTGGCTCTAAAGTTATCATAAATGTCGATTAATAAAATGCAAACTTATTGGTCTGATCGATTGTGTCAATATTAGTAAATTTAATGCGAAAATGTTGACAAATCCAATAGATATCAATGAGAAAAATACAAAAGGATCTGCCATTGTGAATATTATTATTATTAGCAAAACACTAGACTACATAAACGCGTCGCATTGTTAGAATAAGATCAAGCTAACTTTCAACTTGTTAAAGTTACATTATATCGAGTACAGGATGTTACATGAGTAAATAAATGATATAAAATAAAAATAATAACCCTCTCCCATATTTGTGAAATAATATATTGACGCGAAATACACTGGCGCAAACGAATACAAAGTATACTTCCCGTACAATAAAGGCGTCGGACTTAAAAACTTTGATATAACACGATAAATGAAATATATAGGGTCCAGTGGTTGTGCCAGCACGTAAACATAACAACTTAATTAGTAAAATACATTTTTAAGTCTTGAAAACATAAATTCTAATGGAGATAACATTAATCGAAACGAAAGAAATCGTCTATAAAAGATAGAAACGATATTATAAAGAAATTAGTGAAGTTAGCGCGGCTACTGTAATTATTTTCATCTCCATAAGTCAAAAGCTTTAGTCTCGTTAATATACAGTGTTAGTAAAGCAGGGTAATATTCCACTGGACCCTTTACAGAGTATATGTAAATAAAGATAATAATATGTCGATAGTGTTAACGCGTTAGCGTCTGGTGACGGGCTGCCAGTCGTCACCGTCGGGGTCGCGAGCTGAAAGAGAATTTGTATGTTAATTTTCATCATCATCATCAGACAATATTACGTCCCCGATGGGGCACAAGCCTACCACAAACTAGGGCGATCAGACTTTAGTTAACCACGCTGGCCAAGAGCGGGTTGGCCGAACACAACATTAGAATTTCTTCATAAATGTGAGAGATAACATTTAAATATTGTATCCTTATGGTACAAAGGGATTAAATACATATCCATAATTACTGGTTATAATGTGCAATGGCCAAATAGATATACATAACATGAAATAAACATACATAACAACACTTTTATTAAGTTGAAGCATGTACTCTATAATGCATGAATTAACAAAAATATTTCATTGTTCAATGTTATCTCAAGAAAATTGAGGATCTAAGTAATATGTATGCATGTGCCTCATAAAGCACAGTATGTGTTGTTAAAATATTCAATACATTTTTGGCTACGTTCTAACCTTAGAACGTAGCCAAAATGTATTGAATATTTTAAAATTGTTCTGGATCAAATTAACACAGGTTCCTTAGTGATAGGAATCTGTCGCGTCTCACCAGGCTGCTCTGCCTCCGAGGCCTACCACCGCATCGCTATTGAGAACTATGAGTGGGATTTAATTCGGAGGCATCATTATAAGCTTTCGCGTTCAATTACGTTCCGAACTATGTATTTTCTACTCCTAATATCTCGTGTACACCCATAAAGACAATATTTGGAGTAAGATGGAACGCGAAAGTCTAAAATCTTAAGGTTTTTTTCGATTACAAATGATAAAATGAGTTGTAACTCACGTTTGTCCTCGCGGCGAGGCGCGGGGCGGCGGTCGTCGCGTCGCGGTCCGTCGTCGCGGCGCGGTGCGTCCCTGTGAGAATAGTTATAATATTATATTATTGTGAGAGGCAACAAATAGCTAATTCCTTTAAAAAAATCTATATATCACTAGTAATGATTCACTACATAGTACAAAGTCGATTCCGCTGTCAGTCTGTTCATAAGCATGCTGAGTATTATACTAAAAAAAATTAGGGGTGAGAGCCATCCGCTCTCCCGCAAGTCCGGTGATGATCACTCCAAGCCATCATTAAAGTCGGTCAGAAAAAAAAAGTTCAGTACTTCTAGTTTATAGAATGGGAAATCGCGATTACGAAACATCGGAAACAGTAAATCAGATTGAAAAGTAATCATTCAGCTAATATTATACCGGAGCCGTTCTTAGAAGACTGATTTGACACTTTTTATTTTATATTTTGCATTTATCCTTGTTAAGAGGAACATATTTAGCGAATCATAAAGAACAACTTTTAAAAAAAAGACGTTATTGTTATAACTTTAAAACTCGCCGAGATATTACTGTTTCAATAGCACATCATTTAGGCAAGCTCAAAACGCTCCATACAAAAAGTGACTGAATCGTGACGTCACGCTTCAGTTATTTGTATGCAACGCGCCAGAAATTTGTTCGGCAAGTATACTAAATATTGCGTTTATGAAAATGGTCTCAAAGCAAAAGTTGTTATTAATTATGTAATTTGAAATATGGTATTGTTTATTTTAATCACTTTTGATATTTTATAATGGACTCGCCCACACAACTTCAAATGTCTATTATTGCCTCATTTTGTCAGAAATTTTAATTTCAATTTGACTTGTGTTATTAATCTGCCTATATCTTACTATTAATTGTGAAATCACATGTAAAATTTGACTTAGGAAACTACCCAATTGCGAAACATCGGAAACAGTAAATCAGATTGAAAAGTAATCATTCAGCTAATATTAGTATAGGGATGTGTGTGTACTGACCTGTCGTCCCTGCGGGGCGCGTCGCGGGGCGGGTAGCGGTCGCGATCCCCGCGGTAGTCGCGGTCCCCGGCGCGGTCGCCCGGGCGCGGCGCGTCGCGGTAGCGCTCGTCGCGCGGCGGGCCGTCCTTCGACGAGCGCCACGTGGACGAGCGTTCCTGGATGAGGAAGGTGAGCATGTTCATTTGTACGAAGTTGAAATCGAGTTTATATACTAAGCATGAGAGTGATGCATGTTTTAATCTTTAGGGTGTAGGTTTTGTCTTTACACGCCTACTCTTTAAAGATTACGTCGCGTCGGGTAAAACAGTTTAAAAAATCGGGTAAAAGATATAAAAGCGCTTTTGAAGTGACCCGTTGACACAGTCTACGATTAGAAATAAGAAATTCGAGCAGAAATTTCACATCAAGACCATGGCCAAAGACAATTTTATTCTCACGTTTGAAAACTGCTTATTCTTGCCTTCACAACTCAACTAAGGCTTAATTTTTTTTAGAACAGGTGTCAGTTATCAAAAGCAGTGTATTGATATGAATGGTACTTACGCCGGCGGGGGCGGGCTCGGCGGGCCCGCGGCGCCAGCTGCCGCCGTCGGTGCCGCCGCTGGAGCGCCCTCCGTAGCGAGGTCTGAGAAAAAACATACGATTAGTTATTGTTTCCATATTTTTATTTTTGTTTTTGTTTTTTCTTTTTCGTTTTGTTCTATTATATCTGTCGTCACTCAACCAAAAAAGTACGGCCAGAATACCAGTGCTGCAGGAGCTCTTGTTGAGCTTCTGCAGTCTATGCTGAGGCACGTACCTAGTTGGTCACTGATGCTAAATATTCGTTTTATATATTATGTTCAGTTAATTTGTATTATTTTATGTTAAATTTATTTTTTCTTGTAATATGTGACCAATAAATTATATTCTATTCTATTAGAACAACGTACATAATGTACTGCGTCAATGTGAACTTTGAGGTGAGTTGAGAATCTAATTCATACATACATCATCATCAGCCTATCCCTGTCCACTGCTGGACATACTCCTCCCAAATGCACGTCACATCCGTCTTTCTTCAGCTACTCGCATCCAGCTCCCACCAGCCAATTCATACATAGTCTCTCAAATTTACACTTTTATTTCATGTGCATGTGTACGTCAGTTAATTATCGCTATGTGCCTGCGCAATTATGTACTGACGATATTTATTATTAGACAAAATTGGCAGCACCAGTATCAAATTTCATCTTTTATGCTCATGCAGGATCAAGAAATCTATTTAGTAGACATTCAACTATGATAATGATAATAATACGTTAAAAAATCCATGACTCAATTACTCGTCGTCTATGACTCGACTCTCACTCTTACATTCCTTGCAGTGTCAACCTGCCAAAAATACCATCAACATCATTAGCCCATATACGTTGGTACCCATTGCTATGGCATGGGGCTATCCCTTAACTAGGTTGATAAGGCCTTAGTCATACCATATTACATAACATTCCCAAGACTCACCTTTCCCTGTCAGCGTCGTGCTGGGGAGCGGAGGAGCGCCATCCGCCACCGTCTCCACGCTCAGGCCTTGCCCTGTCATCTCTGGGCCTGTCGTCGCGAGGCCTGTCGTCGCGGGGACGGTCGTCTCTGGGCCTGTCGTCTCGGGGACGATCGTCGCGGGGGCGCTCGTCGCGTCTATGGAATTTTAATATTGTTATTAATTAGAATCATTATCATCATCGTCAGCCAGGGGATACCAGTCACAATTATCTGTCCGGTGGTTGGTGAACGGTATACGGGTAAGCGACCCCGGCTCCTCGAGCTACTATCGACTCAGTCCAAATCATCCGAGGCGATAGTATCCATCCTTCCCTTTTCCTTCCCCCGTCATATATCCTTGCTACTCGTGGGAACGCAATGACCTTGTTAAAACAATGCACAAGGCAGAATGGCGGCGACGTGGTCCACAACCCGTCACGTCACGTTTCCCACAGAGGTGAAAAGTGGATCGCTGAAGTGATCTCTGCCTACCCCTCTGGGAAAAAGGCGTGATTGTATGTATGTCAGCCCATATTATGTTCCCACCGAAACACACAGGCCTACCGTAAACTGATCGCCCTAGACCAGGCCTTGGTCAACCACGCCTAGTGCGAGTTGGACTTCACACAACCCCAGAATTTCTTCGCAGATATTCAGGTTTCTTTACGAAGTTTTCCTTCGTACGTTTAAATTAAAAATTTGAAAACATATTAGTACGTGTATGAAATGTTGTCTTGGCATAAATTAACACAAACGCAACAGGGTTGGCGTCGCTTGTCGCGTCTAGCCTATTCGCTTTACCTCCGAGGCCTACCACCAGGCGACAATAGAAACATCACTGGTGGGATTTAATTAGGAGGTTCTTTATTTTTATAATGATAATTTGAATGAGCTCCTAAATGTTAACAGTGTCTGGGAAATACATAATGTATATTAAAAGATTTTTGTATTAATAGCACTAATATTTTATTTAAAATAATATCTGTGTTATCCATGGAAAACGATAAATCCAGGAAAGTAACATTACATACAAAATTAAGGAATGTGACTTCCCTGTATTTGCGGTCATAGTACAGGATCCGTGGTGTATTTTTTCACTTGATTACTATCAAGCTAATTTTCCGTGAGTAGCTTCATTTTGATAAGACGCCTAAAAAATTCCTGTGCGAAAATTTTTGATTGTGGTAGCTAACAGAGGTATCAATGATTAAATATTTAGGACCGTAGGACCGGGACAAAGTACCACGGAATTTGTAGGACAATATGACCGTTACATTATATAAATATTAACTAAGTAAAATAATAAAAATCAGCTGGTTAGTAATCATTTTTGGTGATCTCCTCCCCCTCCAACTTGTATCGATAACGAGATCACCAAAAATGATTACTAACCAGCTGATTTTTATTATTTTACTTAGTTAATATTTATATAATGTAACGGTCATATTGTCCTACAAATTCCGTGGTACTTTGTCCCGGTCCTACGGTCCTAAATATTTAATCATTGCTACCTCTGTTAGCTACCACAATCAAAAATTTTCGCACAGGAATTTTTTGGGCGTCTTATCAAAATGAAGCTACTCACGGAAAATTAGCTTGATAGTAATCAAGTGAAAAAATACACCACGGAT
Source organism: Maruca vitrata (assembly GCA_039566165.1). NCBI lineage: Eukaryota > Metazoa > Arthropoda > Insecta > Lepidoptera > Crambidae > Maruca > Maruca vitrata. Next base: position 10,278,786 of record CM076933.1, on the reverse strand, counting down.
CCTGTACTATCACTTCAATGGAGATTATTATTTTTAAACCTTTTTAACTAAGTACTTATAAGACTGCAAGTTCGGCGAGTTTTTTCCCATGATACTAAAGACCAATTCTAATAAACCGTATTACTAATTTAATTCGAATATAATTCGAGCGACATTAGACAAGGCGGTCAGTTATGTAGTCATTAGTCTCACCTTTCTTCCCTTGGCGGCGGGCGTTCCTCACGCGGGCGGTCTTCGCGGGGGCGCTCCTCGCGGCGCGCCGGGGACCGCGGGCGCTCGCCCTCGCGCGCGCGACCTGCAACCAGGGAGCATGTTAGCAATGGAGCCGTTGTAGTGCATGATGATTGGTTGGTGCTGGAGATTCGGATCTGGTTGATTATCTGGAGGTGTGGCATTCTATATGGTCACGCGTAGAGTTCTTCGTTAGTCTCACACTCATTCATCAGAATTCGGGCGTGAAAATGAAGAAGGCTATGTAAACTGTGATTTATAAAAATTATTCAAAAAAAGAAGACAGCAAAACTTTTTAAATTTTACTATATCCAGTGTTTCGTTTTTATTGCTGTTACTGCAATTGTATATGATTAAAGTGCAGTAAATTAATTATTTGGGTATAAACTAGGCCTAGTTAGCTGGAGGCCTCCAGATATCCTACATTGGCTCTTTGCAGGGCGAGCTTTCGGCAGTAACAGGCATTATCGTCGCTGCGTCTGGTTATTACAGTACTAGTGACCCGCCCTCGCTTCGCTTCGGATAAATTTTACATACAAACCTTCCTTAAGAATCACTCTATTTATTAAAAAAAACCGCATCAAAATCCGTTGCGTAGTTTTAAAGATCTAAGCATACATACGGACATACAGCGAAAGCGACTTTGTTTTATACTATGTATTGAAGAAGGATACACGCTGCTATAAAGATGTAGGTATATAACGGCACTCACTTGGCTTCCAGGCCTCCTGCTTCCCCTCCGGGCGCTCTGCCCGCTCGGGGCGCTCCGCCCCGGGCTTGTCGCGGCGCCAGTGGTCGTCGGTGCGCTCGGGGTCGCCGCGGCGCCAGCTGGACATCGCGGCCGCCTTCTGCTCCTCGAGTTTGCGGGCCACCTCGGCCTCCTTGGCACGGGCCTTGGCTTCTACGCGGGCCAACATCTCTTGGTGTTCGCTGTGGTGGATAAAGTCATGATTAGTTGAGTTATAGTTATTTTTATCCTTATTGTTCTTTATGTAATAAGGGTCAATAAATGATCTATACCAATATTATACAGCTGATTTTTTTTGTTTGTTTAAACGCGCTAATCTTAAGAACTACTGGTTTGAATTGAAAAATTATTTTTGCCAACCCGAAAATGATTAATCGAGAAAGGCTTTATATTATTTTATATGTAACATCAAGCTGCGACGAATAGGAGCGAAGAAACAGTGGAAAATGAGTAAAAAACGAGGCGGCCGGTCTGACCACGCGCCATTCAGCTTCTGTAGGCGCGGGAATATAAATGCCCAATGCTCAAAGTCTCTTCTCAACGCGATTGAAGTCGCTGACCCAGCTTGTATCCTATATAAGAGTAAATAAAGAAATTTGAAAAAAATTCGCTTGAACGGGGTTTGAACCACCGGACCTTCCGATATCGCTATTCAGCCCTGCCTGAATGCGAATTTTTTTCAAATTTTACATTTACATTGAGCTTTAATAGCATTAAAAACAACAATTAGATATTGTATTAAGTGTCCCCACCGCTCCTTCTCCCTTTCCTTCTCGCGCTGCGCGGCGCGCTCCTTCTCCTCTTCATGCACGCTCGTCGGTTACGGGTACAGCTAGTATCCTATATAAGTTATACTACGACTGCCTCGTTGGTCTATTGGTAGCAAGCGATGCGTAAGGACCGAGGATCTCGGTTCGAGTCCGGGGTCGGGCAAAATTTGTGTTAATTTTTACTGTGATGAAATTACTCAGCCCAGAGTTAGGAAGTTGGCGGTTAAACGCCCGTGCCTCGGAAAGCACGTTAAGCCGGTGGTCCTGCGCCCGGTCATATCGAATTGCCGTCTCACCGAGTTATAGGGAATAGAGAGTGCACTTGTGTTTGCGCGCACACTTGTGCACTATAATATGTCCTGCGCACTCGGCTGATCTCAGTTGAGATCGGCCGCCTCATATGAGTTACGTTAAGTGTCCTCACCGCTCCTTCTCCCTCTCCTTCTCGCGCTGCGCGGCGCGCTCCTCGGCGGCGCGGCGCTCCTTCTCCTCCTCCTCATATGAGTTACGTTAAGTGTCCTCACCGCTCCTTCTCCCTCTCCTTCTCGCGCTGCGCGGCGCGCTCCTCGGCGGCGCGGCGCTCCTTCTCCTCCTCCTCATATGAGTTACGTTAAGTGTCCTCACCGCTCCTTCTCCCTCTCCTTCTCGCGCTGCGCGGCGCGCTCCTCGGCGGCGCGGCGCTCCTTCTCCTCCTCCTCATATGAGTTACGTTAAGTGTCCTCACCGCTCCTTCTCCCTCTCCTTCTCGCGCTGCGCGGCGCGCTCCTCGGCGGCGCGGCGCTCCTTCTCCTCGCGCTCGCGGCGCTCCTCCTCCTCGCGCGCGCGGCGAGCCTCCTCTGCGACGCGCTCTTCTGCGCGACGCTTCTCTGCTATCCACTGACAAGAGAAAGGTACTGTTAGTCACTTGTGCTATCACTACGTAGTATATTTATTTATTTAATACATGATTTACTGATAGATTACAGATCATATCTTGGCAACAACAGTAAAAAAAATAACAATCATATAAATAAGTCTAGACAGCAATCCATAAATAGTATACATGTCACCGGAAAATAACAAGAACCGTAAATTTATAACTTTCCTAGGAAATTGATAAACTTTCGTAGGATTATACACGACAGATAAAATGTATTATTTTACGCCTAAATTCTAGGAAGTTTCGTAAGATTCTACGTGGTTCGGCCAATCACAGAAGAGTGTTTAATTTTACGTTTCTTATAAGACGGAAAATAATACACAGCTCTCTGATTGGTTGACGCTAGCAGTGGCAATGCTTAAGTCCATAGACTTAGGTAAAATCAGACATGCCAAATTAGTAAAAAAAACAAAGAACTATTAGGGTCCTAAAAAGTGTTTTTATTATAAAATAAATATTACCGAAACAGAATCGTAACCCGAACAGAAATCGTATCCTTACTAATATTATAAACGTGAAAGTTTGTGAGTATGGATGAATGGATGGATGTTTGTTACTCTTTCACGCTCAAACGTCTGAACCGATTTTCATGAAATTTGGTGTGATGGTAGCAGGCACTCTGGAATAATATATGTGCAAATTTTTATTTTTCAACCCCATGGGGTTCATAGGGGGGGGGGGGGTTTGTCGATTTTTATAAAACTTGGTATGGAGGTAGCTGGCACTCCGGGGAGACACCAACACTATTTTTTTTGAAAATTTAACCCCCATGGCGGTAATGGGTGGGGGGGTGAAAATTCACACAAATTCGTGACAGCGGGAATACACGGTCAGGTTCTACAAACAAAATACATACATCAGATTTTACGCAGACGAAGTCGCGGGCGTCCTCTAGTTCTAAAATATACTACAAACATTTAACAAATCAAACGTAATAAGTAGATTCCTGAATTTGTCTACTTATTGCAACATGTCAAAGATTACCTAAGTCTATGGACATAAAAAACATTGCCACTGCTTGCGTCAACCAATCAGAGAGCTGTGTGTTATTTTCCGTTTTATAAGAAGCGTAAAATTAAACACTCTTCTGTGATTGGCCGAACCGCGTAGAATCTTACGAAACTTCCTAGAATTTAGGCGTAAAATAATACATTTTATCTGTCGTGTAGAATCCTACGAAAGTTTATCAATTTCCTAGGAAAGTTATAAATTTACGGTTCTTGTTATTTTCCGGTGACATACACAACAAAAGTGTTTATAAAATAAAGTAAAAAAATTGTAGAAATTTGTATGGATCATGGAACTGGTTATGTGCCGCGGGAGCTAACGAAGAATGAAGAGGGACTAGGGTGTTGCGCTGCGTCTGCGGAACTCCGAAGCGACGACGTATCTATCCATTAAGACCCACCTGCTACGGCGTAGAACCTCTCGAGTTGCGTTGTCCCAGCGTCAACGCAACGAAGGTGTGTCGCAACGCACAAGGGGCCTAGCTGTAAATGTCGCAGATGTTTCGTACGGCATTGATCTACTATATTAGTAGGGTGCTACAGCAGGGACACAGTGGTGTCCCCAGTCCCCTTTCCACTCCCGAACGACTCGTGCTGGACAGCGCTGCCATCCACATACAATGCAGGCGCCGGTAGCTCGGACTAAGAGGTTTAGTTCCTCTTTTCTGCCACGTGGCATGGAGTGCCCTTCCAGCTAACGTTTTCCCTCCCTCCTATGATCCCGGGCTCTTCAGGCGGGCCGTGAGACGGCATCGGCGACAGGCTCAATATGATCTATTGTAGAAAACTGAAACTGTCCGGGATATTTACCATGTTGTTTTGTTTATGTAAAAATTGTAAACAAAAAAAAACCGCCTTCAAAAACCCGACTCACTAAAAATTACAAAATAATATAATACGAACATTTATAATAATCATCTGGGAATGAATTTTATATGTTGTTGAAGGCGGTGCCGTTTATATTTCATACAGACAAGCACAGAGTGCTTCATTTTCCTCAAAATTTTGATTGGCACCGCCTTCAACAACATATAAAATTCATACCCAGATGATTATTATAAATGTTCGTATTATATTATTTTGTAATTTTTAGTGAGTCGGGTTTTTGAAGGCGGTTTTTTTTTTGTTTACAATTTTTTTTCATACTTTTTAGTGTTACATATTTTTTTTCACCCTATTAGTTCAGCTCACCTGTAATACTACTGATATTATAACTAGTAGTCTTAATATGTATACAGTATTGAAAGAATTATCCTTTTGCTCCAAACAATTAAGGAGTTGACCTTCCATCATCAGCTCAGCCTTCCATCAACATTATGATTGCAAGAAGCAATGCCAATATAACTTCAGAAAATATGTAAAACGCGGTACATGTGCCTATAAAATTTGAGGGTTGCCCTCGATTTCTCCTGGATCCCATCATCAGATCCTAGACTGGTCAACCTAATAGTTTAGCTCACCTGTAATGCTACTGATATTATAACTAGTAGTCTTAATATGTATACAGTATTGAAATAATTATTCTTTTACTCATAACTATTAAGGAGTTGACCTTCTATCATCAGCTCAGCATCATAAGATTATGATAGCCAGAAGCAAATGCCAATATGACTTCAGATAATATGCAAAACGCGGTACATGTCCCTATAAAATTTGAGGGTTGCCCTCGATTTCTCCTGGATCCCATCATCAGATCCGAGACTGGTGAAAATGGGACCACCTCGGAAGTGAACTCTATCCAACCAAAAAAAAATTTTTGAAATCCGTCTATAATTGACGAATTCGGTGAACATACATAAAAAAAAAAAAAAATTATACATACAGACGAATTGAGAACCTCCTCCTTTTTTTGAAGTCGGTTAAAAATAAAAATGTGTCCGTTTTCGAGGAAAAAAGAAGTGATACCGTGAGTGTAGTGTCGAATCGAATTCTGAGTGACAATAATGTGAACGAGGGTAGTGGTGTCGTGCGTAATAAAAGACTGAGGAAGAGGGTAGACCGCTGTCTGCCCTTTGACCTACCGTCATTCTCGCAGTCCTACAGTTCACCCGTGATCATGGCGCTTGCAACAGTGCCGAAATATCGGGAGCTCATTAAAACAAAACAACATGGTATATATCCCGGACAGTTTCAGTTTGCTAATGTGTGTAACCATGACAGTTTAAAATTATATATGATCTATTGTGCCAGTCGACCACATATTTGGATCTCACTACCGCTCACCATCAGGTGGAGCGAGGTCATCTCGTTAGCCTATTATAAAATAATATCAGTACCTCCTGGCGGGGACGTGGTCCACAACCCGTCACGTCACGTTTCCCACAGATGTGAAAAGTGGATCGCGGAAGTGATCTCTGCCTACCCCTCTGGGAAAAAAGGCGTGACTTTATGTATGTATGTATGTATGTATGTACCTCCTGGCGGCGCTTCTCGATGCGCGCCTTGCGTCGCTCGGCGAGGCGCTTTTCGCGCTCGGCGGCGAGGCGCTCGTGGAAAGCGGCCAGGCGCTGCTGGTGCGCGGTGCCTCGTTCCGCCAGTAGACGCGCGGTGAACTCGTCGCGCTGCGCGTGCATACGCACGAGGCGGGTCATCGTCGCCACGTCGCGGGTGCGGGCCTCTGGTGAAAGAATGAAAGAAAGAAAAATATTTTATTTAGCACATTCTCACAGTAACAAAAATAGAAATAAAAAAAAGACTTAAAACTAAAGCAGAATGTGCCAAAAAGGCTTACACTCAGCATTATGCCGCGGCCCTACGGAACCACGACGCTGATTTTCAGTGTTAGCCCGGCGATCGGGACGCGTGACGGTGATGAGAAAAAAAAAGATTTTATAAAGTAGTAGTAGTAGTAAATAGCGGTTTAACGGCCTTGATTTTAAAATCATACGGCCAAATCTTCATTTAATGAGTTTTATCAATTTAGACTTTCACACACACTCACACCCAGATTCACACTCCATTTTATAAGGTAGGTTGTTAGAGGACGGAATGAGGGAAGGAAACGACGCTACGAGCACGCGCGGATTCATTCTGAACGAAGAAACTTCATTTGGTATCAAAATTGAGAGAACCGTGAACGTGCGAAAAGCTCGATAGAAATGAAGATGTTTAGTCAAAACCATGTAATTACTTCTAGTTTAAAACAATTATTATTAGAATAATTAAAAAAAAACAACAATTCTATCATGGAGGGGATTTACTATTGTGGAGTATTGTATTCAAAATCATACCCATATCTGATACATAGGACATAAAAACTTCTTGAACCGAATTCCCAGGACATTGTAATATATTCCATGCTAATCACCACATTAGACGTTATAATAAGATGTCGTTGCCACTGACAAAATACACATAATTCATCAAACAACCACATTTACAGTTAAAGGATAAAAAAAAAAACAAACTAACCAATCAGCTGTTGAATGCGCTCCTTCTCCTGTTGCTCCCAGAACGCCTTGTCCTGCACCTGCTTCTCCTCCAGACTCTTCTGCAGCAATGGTATCTCCTCCAGGCGTTTCGCCCTCTCGAAGTAGTCCACCTTCTTCTCTTGGGACTTGAGCCTGGCCTGCAGCTCGCGGCGTTCCTTCATCAGCTCCTCGGCTTCGCGCTGGGCTATCGCTTCGGCGTCCATCTTTTTGATTTCCTGTGGATCGGATGCTGAGTTAGTATATCGAGTGAGTTTTTTTTTTGATAGACGATTATGGCTTGTAGACTTGTCATGTGCGAGGGAGCGGTTGGCTCTCACCTTTAAGTAAAATAACTATTTTATGAAGTTTTTTATCTCTTTTCACTATATCATAATTACATTTGTCTTGGCATAAATTAACACGAGCGCAGCAGGGTTGGCGTCGCTCGTCGCGTCTAGCCTATTCGCTTTACCTCCGAGGCCTACCACCAGGCGACAATAGAAACATCTCTGGTGGGATTTAATTCGGAGGCTATTATAATTAATTTGGACGTCTCTATTTTTCTTTATTTCGAGTTTCGAGTCTACAACTTTTTCGAGTCTGGATATTAAACGTGTGACACAATAGTGTATTATGTGGGTACTTGCTATTATAAGCATTGTTTATAAGTTCTCATTTAAAATTCGAATCTTCCTAACTGAATCAATTCAGAAATGTAGTCGCTATTGATAAATCAAACTAGAGCTCGTCTGCCTCTCTGCGCTCCTAGTACCAACTGACTGACCTCCTCATTCAGCTTCTGCAGCATCTTCTTGCCGTGCGCGGTCTGCGAGATGTGCGCCATGCGCTCGCGCCGGTGCCGCTCCTTCATGGCGGCGAGCTCAGCGGCGTGCTTGCGCTTCTCGCTCTCTCTCTCTTCACGCGTTTTAATTATTTTTTTCCCTAACTGACTTACGTTGATGGCTTGGAGTAGCCTTGTCATCATCACCGGACTTGCAGCGGATGGCTCTCACCCCTAGATAATTGTTTAAGAAATCAAGCCGTACACTACTGTAGCTCTTACACCTCTCTGTGTTCCTAGTACTAGTATTGCCTATTATTTGGAATCAAGCGAGTACTACACATTTGGAATCAAACTAAGGTTCGTACGCCGCTCTGTGCTCCTAGTACCAACTGATTACTGACCTCCTCATCCAGCATCTGCAGCATCTTCTTGCCGTGCGCGGTCTGCGAGATGTGCGCCATGCGCTCGCGCCGGTGCCGCTCCTTCATGGCGGCGAGCTCGGACGCGTGCTTGCGTTTCTCTCTCTCTCTTCACGCGTTTTAATTATTTTTTTCCCTAACTGACTTACGTCGATGGCTTGGAGTAGCCTTGTCATCATCACCGGACTTGCAGCGGATGGCTCTCACCCCTAGATAATTGTTTAAGAAATCAAGCCGTACACTACTGTAGCTCTTACACCTCTCTGTGTTCCTAGTACTAGTATTGCCTATTATTTGGAATCAAGCGAGTACTACACATTTGGAATCAAACTAAGGTTCGTACGCCGCTCTGCGCTCCTAGTACCAACTGACCTCCTCATCCAGCTTCTGCAGCATCTTCTTGCCGTGCGCGGTCTGCGAGATGTGCGCCATGCGCTCGCGCCGGTGCCGCTCCTTCATGGCGGCGAGCTCGGACGCGTGCTTGCGTTTCTCCCTCTCCTCTCGCTCTTGCTCTTGGCGGCGTGCTTCGGCCGCGGCGGCCGCGCGGAGTTGCTCCTCCTGGCGTCTGTGGGGAGAGAGGGTTCAATTAGTTAAGTCGATTTGTTTCGTGCTCTTTGATTTGCGTCTATTATGGGTACGAATCTTTTTATTAAATTCGAGTCCCTATTTGAGGCTTGAGTCTATATGTGTATTTATTTTAGTAGTTTATAACAGGTTCGAGTCTATTATAGGTAAGAGTTTTTAATGAAGTTCCCAGTTTATCATAGAATTCAGCATTTACATAAATTCGAATCCCAATTTTACGGTTGAATTTACAGCTATGGGCACAGATTGATTCAGGTTCCTATTTTACTCGAGTGTATTATGGGTTCGAGTCTTTATTTCCAACTCGTATCTATTGAAGTATTGTAAGTTGGAGTCTATTAGGAGTCCGAGTCCCAATTGCATGTCACCCTATCGCCGACAGCTGCCGCAGTAGCGCTCACCTGAGCTCCTCCTTCTCGCGCACGGTGTCTATCCTTATAGGCCGGAGCCTCGGACCCCTAATGACTATTAGGGGTTCGAGTCCCGGGTTCCATGTCACACTATTGACGCCTAGAGCGTCGATGGCCGAGTGGTTAAGGTCGTTGCTTCTCATGCGAGAGGTCGCCAGTTCAAACCCCGCCAGGTACCAATGTGTTTTTCAAATTTGAAATTCATATGTACCATCATTCGACGCTTTAACGGTGAAGGAAAACATCGTGAGGAAACCAGCACACCTGAGAAATTTTTCAACGGTTTGTGAAACCATGTTAGAGGCCTACGGGCGGTTTAAAAACTCTGACACCAGGTTGTCCATCAACCATACGATAAGAAGAAGAAGACGCCTAGACAGCGCTCACCTGAGCTCCTCTTCCTCGCGCACGGTGTTCAGCCGCTCGATGTACTCCTTGCGCTCCTCGATGATCTTGTGCCGCTGCAGCACGCGCGCGTGCTCCGCGTGCTTGTTCTCGTGGTAGTGCTGCACCATGTGCGTGCGCGCGCGCTCGCGCTCGGCGCGCCGACGCTCCGGGAAGAGCGTGTGCACTGCGCGCGAGAGCACCTCGGCCGCGCGGACCAGTTGCTCGCGGACCTGGGTAATACAATGTGAACTTTTGAATCAGTATGCTACTTTGTGTTTCTAGGGTTCCGTGCACTAATAGTAAAAACGGAGCCCTACTACTACAAAGACATGGCTGTCCGTCCGTGAGTCTGTCAACAGGCTTTATTTTAAGAACTGTGATACCTAGATAGTTGTAAAGTTCACAGATTATGTATTTGTATTGCCGCTATAACAAAAAATAAAAAGAGGAAGGATGTTAAAGTTAAATACAGCATATGTGTGTTTCGACACACACAACAAAAAAGGGTCCAACTTTTTTATTGATAAATATGAAATATTGTCTTGGCATAAATTAACACAAACTACGCATGGGGGAGCGTCGCTTGTCGCGTCTAGCCTATTCGCTTTACCTCCGAGGCCTACCACCAGGCGACAATGGAAACATCTCTGGTGGGATTTAATTCGGAGGTTAACTATTTTATATCTTTGGTTTGATATCATGGTATTCATGGTTTAATGTTAAGTCTTTATTAGAAATTCGAGTCTTCATTACATTATTAGTTGGCCACACCCAGAACCAAAACTCTGTCAGGTAATTTATTACTCGTTCATTTTCGCCTCGAAAAATTATTTGTCTGGATGTTAACAGTGTTCTATTATAATGTATAATGTGGGTACCTGCTCAGCAGGCGTGGCCTGCAAGATGGCGCCACCACACGCCTCATCAGCAGCAGAGCACCACTCGCCGCCTCCCGCCTCCACGCCGAAGTGAACGCACCTGGGGAAGATATCGAAAATTAATATTAACATTACCAATTAAGCATTCACATCTAGGGAAAATACATCATCTTAAAACATCAGGTTGACAATTACATATAGATTAGTCTTGACAAGAACCCACTACTTCTAGACTAAAGGGAGTGAGTTCCAGTTACCGAGAATGAAATATGAATACAATAGAATAGAATTAATTTATTGACAACATAACATTAACAAGTAGGTAAACAACAAATTATATGAAATGTTGTCTTGGCATAAATTAACACAAGCGCAGCAGGAGTGGCGTCGCTTGTCGCGTCTAGCCTATTCGCTTTACCTCCGAGGCCTACCACCAGGCGACAATGGAAACATCACTGGTGGGATTTAATTCGGAGGTATAAACATACTACATCTTTTTTTAATACCACGTAAGAAGTTGATACTATGTACAGTGTACCGATAAAGAATCGGTTCGAGTCTATTTGTTTTCGAGTCTGATAGAATACATATTTAAGTTAAGTAAAAAAAATGAACATACAGTCAACTAGACTAGAGGTCGTATAGAGCTGCTATACCGACCTCCAACAAGCTCTTTTTTTTCCTAACTGACTTACAATGATGGCTAGGAGTAGCCTCGTCATCATCACCGAACTTGTGGGGGAGCGGATGGCTCTCACCCTTATTGGTGCAACGGGCTGGAATCCGCAACTCGACGTCAAAGCGCCTATTTTGCGTGGGGTGGGAATCACTTGAACCATCCCAGCAGCTCTCACCCCTAAGAAACCTCCTCTTAATGATATTAGTATAGCTAGGCAGGCTAGGCACTGACTTGTTGGCGTGGTCGACGCGGATCTGCATGTCGTTGTGGCGCACGCAGTCCACCAGCAGCCGCTCCAGGTGGAACAGGTCGTCGGTGCCGGCCAGCTCCAGCAGGGAGTCTATAAGTTTAGCTAGGGGTCTAGGCACTGACTTGTTGGCGTGGTCGACGCGGATCTGCATGTCGTTGTGGCGCACGCAGTCCACCAGCAGCCGCTCCAGGTGGAACAGGTCGTCGGTGCCGGCCAGCTCCAGCAGGGAGTCTATAAGTTTAGCTAGGGGTCTAGGCACTGACTTGTTGGCGTGGTCGACGCGGATCTGCATGTCGTTGTGGCGCACTCAGTCCACCAGCAGCCGCTCCAGGTGGAACAGGTCGTCGGTGCCGGCCAGCTCCAGCAGGGAGTCTATAAGTTTAGCTAGGGGTCTAGGCACTGACTTGTTGGCGTGGTCGACGCGGATCTGCATGTCGTTGTGGCGCACGCAGTCCACCAGCAGCCGCTCCAGGTGGAACAGGTCGTCGGTGCCGGCCAGCTCCAGCAGGGAGTCTATAAGTTTAGCTAGGGGTCTAGGCACTGACTTGTTGGCGTGGTCGACGCGGATCTGCATGTCGTTGTGGCGCACGCAGTCCACCAGCAGCCGCTCCAGGTGGAACAGGTCGTCGGTGCCGGCCAGCTCCAGCAGGGAGTCTATAAGTTTAGCTAGGGGTCTAGGCACTGACTTGTTGGCGTGGTCGACGCGGATCTGCATGTCGTTGTGGCGCACGCAGTCCACCAGCAGCCGCTCCAGGTGGAACAGGTCGTCGGTGCCGGCCAGCTCCAGCAGGCGCGCGAACCGCACGCACGCGTAGCACTGCGCCACCTGCCGCACCAGCCGGACCAGCGCCACGTCCGACAGCGCCGCCGTGTACTGCGCCAGCGGGGAGTCTGGGGAGGGAAAAGGTCCGTAGCAATTATGTAAAAAAAACATGTTTATTGTATGGGGACCCCCTTTAATATTTTATGTTTTTTAATTTTTAGTCAGGGGATACCAGTCACAACTATCTGTCCAGTGGTTGGTGAACGGTATACGGGTAAGCGACCCCGGCTCCTCGAGCTACTATCGACTCAGTCCAAATCATCCGAGGCGATAGTATCCTTCCTCCCCTTTTCCTTCCCCCGTCATATATCCTTGCTACTCGCGGAAACGCAATGACCTTGTTAAAACAATGCACAAGGCAGAATGGCGGCGACGTGGTCCACAACCCGTCACGTCACGTTTCCCACAGAGGTGAAAAGTGGATCGCTGGAAGTGATCTCTGCCTACCCCTTTGGGAAAAAGGCGTGATTTTATGTATGTATGTAAGTAATTTTTAGTATTTGTTGTTATAGCGGCAACGGAAATACATCATTTGTAAACATTTCAGCTTTCTAGCTATCATGGTTCATGCTGTATCTCTTACTTGGAGACAGACAGACGGCAAAGGCTTAGTAATGTGTTCCCGTTTATACCTTTGAGGTACGGAACCCTAAAAATGTAAAGCAGACTCCATGGAACAGAGACTCCATGGAACAGTGGTCTGACTCTGGCTATTAGTTCCAAGAGTCATAGGTAGGCACTGACTCGATGGAAAAGTGGTTAGTAACCCAGAGTCACTAACTAAGGTTCCAAGAATTGTGGGTTCTATTCCCTACCAGGAAAAATATTTTTGTTAATAAATATATTTAAGTATGTTTATAGGTTTGTTGCTTCATAATGATGAATGTTTGTATTTGTTCCATATCTGGGTTTGAACATGTATTTAAACTCTGACATCCATAGTACAAGCTCTGCTTAGTTTGCTGTCAGACGGCTATGTGGTGATGTTCCAAATGATTATTTATAATTGAAAGACCTTTATCAGAGACTAATGAGCTTGACAGGCACAAGAGAATCCTATTTAGACTGTCACCCTCACACTAAAGGCTAGCCAACAGTATCATGTCATGTCACACCTGAAAATTATCTAATACTGCTAATAATTCGCTCGTTGACTCATGATCACGGTGTCCCCTGCGCCTGGATCTGCTCCACAGCAAATCCAGTGATGATGACGAGGCTACTCCAAGCCATCATCGTATGTCAGTTAGGAAACACGAACACACACACACACACACACACACACACACACACACACACACACACCCAGACTGTATGACTTGGCTCATTTACATTTTGTAACATGATTGTCGTTAAAAAGAGCAACTATCGAGTTTCTTGCCGGAGTCTTCTCGGTAGAATCGGCGTTCCGAACCGGTGGTAGAATCTTATTATTAGTAATATGACGATTTATAAGTGCATGTAATTGCCTATATGAATAAAGACATTTTTGATTTTGATTTTTTGATTTTGAAAAACAAAAAAAAAGGTGTTTAACTCACTGGGCTCCTCCTGCAGGGCCTTGATGACGCCCTTGACGTTGTGGCAGATGGACAGCGGATCGAACTCCACCTCCAGCCACGAGTACAGCTGCTGCAGCTGCGGCGACGCCAGGCCCACCACGTTTAGGCGGACCACGTCTGAAATCAAAAATGTTCATTTAAAATGAAGAATGTTACTGTGTCTCAATTTCACAATGGGACATAATAATATTGGCACATTGAATGTATTTGTAAAACGAATTTACATTCTAGAACGTAAAATTACGAAAAAATATTTTTTGCAATGTACTAGATGTTGTGGTGTGACGTCATATCACAACATTCATTTTGTATGAAATGTGCAAACGATCAGAACTTAAACGCATATAATTTTTCAATTTTGTATGTCGACAATTACACAGACTATGAAACTCTTCAAGGATACCTAATTATTTAAAATCGAGAACATTCTCCGTTGCCCTAGTTTAAGGAAGGCTCATCACCCCAAGTGGGGATGTATTATGGGCTGATTATGATTAAAATTGGAAAGACAATTGGGCGATTCCATTCTCGCGGGTGCAACATTTAGACGCATGTTTTGGTTCAAAGAAACTAAATAAAAAACTTTCAAAACATTAGCCTTTATTTTCCGTGAAAAATCCAACTAATATTATAAACGTGAAAGTTCGGATGTTTGTTACTCTTTCAAGCAAATACTACTGTCTGATAAAGATGAAATTTGGTGTGCAGGTAGCCAAAGACCCAGAATAACACATAGGCTACTTTTTATCCCGGAGTTCCCGAGTGAATAGGGTTTGGAGGAAGTCGCGGTCGGAAAGCTAGTACTATATATTTGTTCGTACGTACCTTTAAGCAGACTAGCGCGCGTGGGCGGCTGCGCCAGGCCGAGCAGCACGGCGAGGCGCTGCGCCTTCTCGACGGGGCTCTTGTCGGTCTCCACGAACCGGTCGAACTCCGGGTGCAGCGACGGCAGCGGCACCGACAGGACCGCCACCAGCACGCGGCACGCCATCCTAGGGGGGGAAACGGAGCGGTTAATATGTGTATATTTGACCTTATTTATTTATTTATTAAAAAGTTACACCAACCATATACATATGAAAAAAAAATTACAAAAATGCTTAATTATAGTACAGGTCTTATATAATATACCCTTTATAGGTGTACACAACATTGGTAAAAATCTAAGTAAGAACACAAAAGATAAAATAAAAAGAAATAAAAACACCTTTACATTCTGAAAGCTTCCTGTTGCATCTATGTTTCTAGTAAAAAAAAAAATATTTTTTAATCTAATAATGCACCCTACCCCATAATTCGTAAAATAAGTTTTATTTAATACTAGTGGTCCCGGCGAATTTCATACCGCCAATACTATAAACCTTCCCTGGACTATCACAAACATTTTAAAACCAAAATTACCTAAATCGGTCCGGGCGTTCTCGAGTTTTAGTCAGACTAACGAACAGCAATTCATTTTTATTTATACGAAGAAGAAGATATTGCATTCTTGTTTAATTTGTTTTGGCATAAATTAACACAAACTACGCATAGTGAGCGTCGCTTGTCGTGTCTAGCCTATTTGCTTTACCTCCGAGGCCTACCGCCAGGCGACAATGGAAACATCACTGGTGGGATTTAATTCGGAGGCTAATTTATTAAGACTTTTGAATACTACATATTGTCAGAAGATATGGATGATAGCTGTATCATTCATAGATATAAGATGTTGAGAGCCTAGGTCAGAGTAGGCGAACCAATTGCACATGACACAATATTGTGGGCACATACTTGTGTGGTATTTTATGATGATAATCAGAAAGACAAATATATCAATGAACTGCTTTTTAGAAAAAAATGCCATGTTTATGCATAAAGGTTCGCCAACCCTGGCCTAGGTACTAAAATGTTTGTAGCCCTAATAAAAGAAAAGGTTGAGTAAGATTTAGATGGTAAAAAAATTATATGGTGATTGTTAAAACCACTTACTTCTGCAACTCCTCTTGGGTGATATTCTTCTTCATCTCCCTAGACAGCTGGAAGAGCTTGAGCAGAGCAGCAGCGTGGAACAGGCAGTGGCCGGCCTTCCAGAACACTAAGGCTAGCTTGCCATAGTAGTTAGCCATGGTCTTGGCAACTGGCGTCTTCTTTGACATGTTCATCAGGTTGTGGATGTCTTCAATTGCTTTGTAGGCTTCCTATTGGGTGAAAATTATAAATAAGCAATAATATAGATAACTTAGTTAACTGTCCTTTGACACACAAAATCACTTTGAGAATGCAGCTATTGGGATTATGTACTATCAAACTTTGAATATACAGGTACGTACTAAAAGTCACTATTACATCTACAAAGATATAATAATTTAGACTGTGCTATGCAGATATATTAGTATTTTACACATTTTTTTAACAAAACTCGTGTCATGAACTATTGGTGTAAGAATTCAGTGGAACAGTTTACTACATTTATGCTAAAGCTTTGTAAGATGTTTCCTTAACAATAGAAGCAATTTATTTATTAGTATTACCTGCCACAACTCCATCTGGATGGCACTGTCGAGCTGGAAGAGCCTGGTCTCGAGGTTGAGTTGCTGAGTTTCGGGCTTGGAGATGCTAACATTTCCAGTTTGTACCTGCATAAAAAACAAACCATATTGTAATACATTATTAAGAACTTGTACAGTATGTAAATTACATAATGTAATTATTATTTAAATGTGCTCGATTTAATTAACACAAACTGTAGAAGATAGGTACAGCTTGTCGCGTCAATCCAACAGATATTATATACCTCCAAGGCCTACCACCTCATAACAATGAAAGTGTCAGAAATGGGATTTAATTTGGAGGCAAAACTATGGTCTAGCCACAAATACTAGTGGATGTAATACCCATAAAAGGTAACTTTAACTAATTGTAAAGCATATCCTGTATGGGTGCAGATCATTGCACCATAAAATTATAAATATAAGAATGGTATGGTTTCTTTTTAGTTTTACAAATTCTTAACTGGTCACGACCATGTAAAGTAACAAAGACATAAGAGTGTCCAAAACTAAAGTGTAACTCACAGTTGGCTTGCAGATATCTTCAAGATGCTTGCGCAGCTTGTCACACAACTTCCTGAACTCAGTCTTGCGGGAGTACTTCAGACAGAACTGGAACGCCATGCGTGCAATGTCGTGGTACAGGGTCTCCACGTGGGCGTTGGTCCGGAGCAGCTCCAGACATTGGCAGTATGACTCCCACAGGAATTTTACCTGCAAAATAGCTGTATTTTATAATTTCTGCAAAAATCATTTGGAAAGGATGGGAAAAACTGATTAGTCCAGTCAAATTAGCATCTAAATTATGGGTAAGGTTGCATTAATTCCCACCAAGCTGGATTTTTGTGCAGGCCTTGAATACGTCATTACAAATGATATGTCAAAAGTCCCCATCGATCCGACGTGTGCAAAAAAAAATATTCATGGTCAAATGTCACAAATATCAGTTTTATGCACTTTTGAGCGAAACGGTAAGTTTTATCATAAAAGTATGTATGACAAAATTACTTATCACCTAATTATCTATAAAAATTGTCTTACACTTTATTCCTAAGATTCACCATTTCAGAGATAAAGCGATGCACAAAGTTGAAAAAGTTGTATTTTCAAATGCTGCCAGGCCCCCGTGCGATTGTGCTAGACAGTTAAAATTTTCACGAATGATGTATTTCAGTTGCCTCTATTATCGCTAATACTAAATACAACATAAAACCATCGTTTAAGGTGGGCTCTCATACTAACGCTTTTTTTTATTTGCTCGCACTTGGACGGTTTTTATCGTGGTAACCACGTTAAGCCGTGGTCACCACGTTAATGTGGAATAGGTTTACTAGGGTAACCACGATAAAAACCGTCCAAGTGCGAGCAAATAAAAAAAAGCGTTAGTATGAGAGCCCACCTTAAACGATGGTTTTATGTTGTATTTAGTATTAGCGATAATAGAGGCAACTGAAATCCATCATTCGTAAAAATTTTATCTGTCTAGCACAATAGCACGGGGGCCTGGAAGCATTTGAAAATACAACATTTCAACTTTGTGCATCGCTGTATCTCTGAAATGGTGAATCTTAGGAACAAAGTGTAAAGATAATTTTTATAGATAATTAGATGATAAGTAATTTTGTCATACATATTTTTATGATAAAACTTACCGTTTTGCTGAAAATCGCGAAAAACTTATTTTTTTTACCTTTGACCTTGAATAACATTTTTTCCTTACAGGGGAAAGATGGGGAACTTTCAAATTTTGTTTTTAATGATATTTTAAGCAATCTTACCGATTTTCAGCTTGGTGGGAATTTATGTAACTTCGAATGTCTAAATTGACCGGACTATGATGTAACTAAACTATTAGGTATTTCAGTGTTTTTGGTATTGTTAATTAGGTGTCCAATTCAAATAACAGCAGTTATTTTGAATTTGATATTTTTTCCTTGAAACTGCAAAACTAAATTCCCAGACACCACTAACTAAGGTTCCACAACAAAAATGATATGTAGGTGTCTTATTGTTGTTAAATGAATATTCAAAAAGATAAAGGATTTCATACAAGCATAGACCCAGTTCTAAACTAACATAATTAAAAACTAACCCATGGTGTCAAAATAGTCCTATCTGATCGATCCTGAGCATCTTCCCCTGACACTGCACTGAGCAGTATACTCTCAGGCGTGGCGAGGTTATCCAAATCATCAGTCTCAATGACTGCTTGAGTAGACTGAGCTCTTGCAGCTTCTGTTCTTTCTTCTGCCATCCGAAGGTAGCCTCTGAAAGTTAGAAAGTTTGTGATTAATAATTGAAAACTAGTTAGCTAGACCATGGAAAGATAAACTTTCTATTCAGCTTTTATATGTTTTGGTACATTTGTGATTTGTTTCCATTATCCAACAAAGCAATTGATGTGTTTATTTGTAATTAACAATTGTATGCTGTTATATTATGGTTTTATTGAGTAGTCTGTAAACAATCAGATATTTCATTTATTATTCATTGTTATTGCATGCTTACCTTATCACTTGTTCAAGTGACCCAACATTTACAGATTGGAACATGTTCCTGTACTGGAACAAGCCTTCCTTCGCGATGTGAGACTTGCGGAGGTCGACGCAAAGCTCCAAATACTTGAACATAATCGGTTCCAGGACCGACTCCGACCAGTTGTACGCCCATTTCTTGTTTCTGAACACTTCTTGCAACGTGTCCAAGGCCCGTGCGGGCTTGTCCAAGTCCATAAACTCTGCAGATAAGGATAATATGCAGGAGACATGGTTGTTTGGTTATAATTTTACGTAATTTCACTTTTACCCGCGGTAAGTGTACTTTTGACCTAAATTTTATTGGCAATTTGAACTGGGTCAAAGGGTTGCCTGGACGGCAGTACCAAGGACATTTAGCGAGCGTCTTACGAGTAAAAGTCATCATTATCAAGCGACATGCAACGTGGTATAATTAGACGAGATTAATACTCACCGCTGGCCCGTTTAAGGGCATTTTCCGGTCTTTGACCGTATCGTGCCATATTGTGCGCTTATTGTTCACTTCATTAACACAAATTTAGCTTTACAATTTTCCGTGTGGATGAATAAAATAGAAATTATTCGTCCACCGGTCTGTCATGCGACAGAAAATTTCAAAATGGCCGACGTAGCATTAGTGACGTGAAAATTACGCATCACAACCAATGATCATTCAATTGTTTTTAATCGAGTATAAAAAAACAGACTTTTAATCGATATTTGTAAATAACATATTAAAAATCGTATATAAAACTAGATTCAGAGAATTATTTTTTTAATAATAAATGTTAATATACTTTTAATTATCAATAAATGTAAGTATTTACAATTTACAAATAAAATTTTATACCATATGGTTCAGTACGTAGCCAATTTTTTTGCTTTAAGTAATTTTGTAGGCGCCCAGTACAAATTTTAAACCCGATTTTTACTGAAATAAAAAAGAGAGAATTAGAAACTTTTAGACTATAAGGATCAAAATATCTATGTTTATAATAATATATTCATAACGTATCTATAACTTCACTCAGATATACGTGTGAAGTACCTATACTTACTTATACCAAAGCCGCTCTAAGTTGGCCGATTTGCTACATGTCAGACTGACTGCACTAGTGAGGGACCACGGTAAAATTGCCGAAGTATATAAGTAACAGTTATTTCCACTTTATAACCAAGCAAGGTCTAATTATAACAATTTTTTATTAAAAACATTAATTCACATCCAAAAGATTGAATTTAAGTTCCTTATTTATAAATATATTTATTTTTAAAATACAATACTTATTAAATCCTTCATCCTATTTTAAAAAAATACCTGGTGAGTATTACCCACTACGTCACTATGAAAACGTGTCAAACGGCGTAACCTTGTAAAAGCGTAATACAGAGTGGAAATTTTACGTTTTCTTTTTATAATTCAATTATTTTAGGTAATAAAAGACAAATCTATATCTATACTAGTCTATACTAATATTATAAAGAGGAAAGATTTGTATTTTTGTATGTTTGTAATGAATAAACTCAAAAACTACTGGACCGATTGCAATATTTTTTTCACCATTAGAAAGCTGCATTATTCAGAAGTTACATAGGCTATATAATATCACGCTAGGTCCTATAGTTGTGGAGCAGTAACCGAAAATGTTTCAAAAACGGGGGAAAGTATCGTTTCTGAGGCCTTCCGTGGCGTGCGCTGAGCATATAGTTAAAGTTATACAAAAATGCTCTATGGATGAATTGTTTATCTTAACATTATCTTTAAAAATGTCCGCGAGAGCATATGTCTACCTTTTATAGTTTACCCATAACAATCGTTTTAATGATTTAGATGTTTGCTCCAAAGTAATCTTCTATATTAATAATTTCGTCAAGGGGTACGGTAGACTCGATTAAAACCTTACATGAATAATAAAACATCAAAAAATAATGATTTCGAGTCGACAACATATATCCGCAAAATTCGGATTGTCGAGTATTTTGCTAAATTCAAAATGTGTTGACTGACGAATCACAGTCACCATCTTGCCGGAATTGAGTGAATATTATCAAAACTATTCTTCTTCAGTCATTGACGTTTCGCGGAAACATTGTTTTTGACACATTTTTTATGATATACTCTTTCAGGGCGATAACAGATACTGATGAAGAATAGATAGTATAATTTTATAAGGACCTTTGCCAAATTCTAGGATTAGTACTCATGGCAATTTGTTTTGTTGATTGATGTTCCTTAATTTTAAATGTTAAAAATGTATTGTATAAAAACTTTTGCAATTTTTATTCACTAGATTTATTAAACTCAATGAAAGAATCTATGTCCTGTTTAATCCTTTAGTATTCCTTGAAGAACCGATGACTACGGAAATATTTACCTATATTTTGCTCCTCGATGTTTATTATGAATCACATCTTACCCGAGCCAAGCCGGGTTCTTATCTAAATATATAAAAGGAGAAACTGACTGACTGACTGACTGACATATCGACGCACAGCCTAAACGGCTAAACGTAGGCACTTGAAATTTGGACTGGACGTAGCTTAGGTACCGTAGAGGTGCACTAAGAAAGGAATTCTCGAAATTCTCACGGGAACGGGAATAATCGGGAAAATCCTTTTGTATGAAAAATCTAAACCGCTGAAGTTAGATGCTGTAAATTTGGCATGCAGGTACCATAGTAAACTTAAAGCTTAGTTGGAACAGGATATTGAAAAATTCTTACGGGAACGAGAGTTAGCAGGATAAACTTTTATATGTTAAATCCTGTAGTCCACGCGAACGAAGTCGCGGGCACAGCTAGTAATTATATAATTATGTGCATTTGAAATTTTGAAATAACGTATTATTTTTAAAAGTTGTTCTTTATGATTCGCGTAAATATGTTCCTCTTAACAAGGATAAATGCAAAATATAAAATAAAAAGTGTCAAATCAGTCTTCTAAGAACGGCTCCGGTATAATTATCTAGTTATTTGTCTTTTATTACCTAAAATAATTGAATTATAAAAAGAAAACGTAAAATTTCCACTCTGTATTACGCTTTTACAAGGTTACGCCGTTTGACACGTTTTCATAGTGACGTAGTGGGTAAAATAAATACTCACCAGGTATTTTTAAAAATAGGATGAAGGATTTAATAAGTATTGTATTTTAAAAATAAATATATTTATAAATAAGGAACTTAAATTCAATCTTTTGGATGTGAATTAATGTTTTTAATAAAAATTTGTTATAATTAGACCTTGCTTGGTTATAAAGTGGAAATAACTGTTACTTATATACTTCGGCAATTTTACCGTTGTCCCTCACTAGTGCCTTTGAGTATAAAGCCACTGGAGATGCCATAACGTCAACGCTTCTAACAAATTTTTTCGCCACTTTTAGCGGGGGGCGAGGTAAACACGTACAGCACACCACCAAAAAATTAATAACTCAACAGACACAAATTTTGCTGTAACGATAAACGCACACTACAAAAATGTTCAACACTTCAAACAATACACGCACACAAACAAAGTTTTCACGTAACTACGCAACACACATACGAAAAAAATAGTGATGACACAAAGAATAAAATAAAATCAGTTTGGTGAATGAACTGAACTATCTTGTACTGATTATTGTAATTCAATAACATTTTGTGGGATCTTATTAAACAATTTTGTGCTTAAACCCAAGAACGACTTTCCAGTCTTTTGAAGCCTGAGCTTTGAAACGGCAAACTTATGTTTATTACTGGTGTTAAAATGGTGAGGATCCGATATTAAATGATTGTATGTTCTTGTAAACATATAAGATACAGTCCAAAATGTACTGAGAGGATACGGTTAAAATATCTATGTCTTTAAAAATATCTCTAAGGGAGTCACAGAATTTCTTTTCATTTTCAGACTAAATTTCAATATCGTATGACCAGAGGAAAGAAAAGTAATTTTTCTAATTCATCTTACAAGATTTAAATATAACATATGTTTAGACCTTTTATTTAATTCAAAATTAAAGTAAAAAACGGATTATACAACTAACTGCAGGGAGTGAATGATTCATTCAAATGTCGAGTCGCTTTTTTGACTTTGTGACATCACTAGCCCCCGTACCACTGTATTCTTGTTTATTTTTTTCTGTCGTTTACGTATCGCAACGACTTTTTATTTAAATGGCAATTCTTCTTAAATACACGTTTAAAAGTTAATAAAAACACTTATATATGATACTAAACGCGCTCTTGTTGCGAATTTGAGCTCTCGATCGCCTTCTACATGAGAATACTGCACAACTAACCATTTTTCAAGAGTAACGTCACGCGACAGGGATCAATGCAAAATGGCGGTGGTGCAGCGACAAGTAGTTTTATTAAACGTGTTTGAACAGTTGACCAATGTACTTTGCCGGAGGGGGTCGCCCGTGTAAGGCATCTCCAGTGGCTTTATACTCAAAGACTAGTGCAGTCAGTCTGACATGTAGCAAATCGGCCAACTTAGAGCGGCTCTGGTATAGCTATGTTTAGCTTATCACGTCTTTTGTCGCAAACCCTTGTATAATGCGACATGACTTTTTTCTTGTAAAACATGAAGATTTCAACAGTGGCATGCAATAAACTAAAACAGCTTTTCGTTCAAGACAATACATGGTGATTTTTATTTTTATCTATTATATAGTTATCTACATGACTGTTATTTTTAAGTTAAATCTTTAGCCAAATTTATAGCCTGACTTACATATCG
The DNA here is from genome assembly GCA_039566165.1 of Maruca vitrata. Taxonomy (NCBI): domain Eukaryota; kingdom Metazoa; phylum Arthropoda; class Insecta; order Lepidoptera; family Crambidae; genus Maruca; species Maruca vitrata. The sequence goes on along the minus strand of CM076933.1, from coordinate 10,255,156 downwards.
TGTGGTATTTTTTCGATTTATCTTGCATTCCAGTAAATCCTATCCTAAATTCCACTGATTGTATTTGTCTAATTACCGTAACACGTCTCGTTTGTTGAAAAGTTGGTACCAACATTTAAGATTTAAAAAAATATTAAAAACTGTCTAAATATGTTTAAATTCTATAGAAACATCCTGTAGAAACCTAGTTTCAACATAGGCAAATGTATTTTTTTCTTGGTTACTTTACTGGTTGTCGGTCTGGAAAAGGTGTAGCAAATAGGAGACGATGAGCGGTGGAGTTATACTTATTATAGTTTCCTTAATTGTTCTGGTTTCGAGGGCCAGCACTTCACAAGATGTCGTAGGTAAGAGTAAAAAAATGTGAGCATTGATCAATAGAATTCTCGATAAAAAAAATTGCCTATGGCGGCGGCGTAGAGCGTGCGGTAAGGGCAGTTTACCAACAGTAACCTAAACAGATAGCCCTTTACAGATTTTAGCTCTTAAAAATATGTTAACGCAATTAACAGTAAGTATGTATAGATAGTAATAAAGCGTCAATGGCCGAGTGGTTAAGGTCGTTGCTTGCCATGCGAGAGGTCGCCAGTTCAAACCCCGCCAGGTACCAATGTGTTTTTCAAATTTGAAATTCATATGTACCATCATTCGACGCTTTAACGGTGAAGGAAAACATCGTGAGGAAACCAGCACACCTGAAAATTTTTCAACGGTGTGTGAAGCCATGTCAGAGGCCTAACGGGCTAAACTCTGACACCAGGTTGTTCATCAACCATACGATAAGAAGAAGAAGATAGTTATAACGACAGTCTCGATGGTGCATTCGATAGTGCCCCTGTCTCATGCGCCAAGAGTCGTGGGTTCGATTCTCAGTCGGGACAGATATTTGAATTGTGAACATTGGTGTTTGTTCCGTCTCTGGGTGTGTTATTTATATATTTAATTTTAATTATGTTACCGTTAAATTAGCCCGTGTAGTGGATTTACCACTACATGGGCTAATTTAATGGTTTCATTAATAGCCAACGCTGCGTTAGACGTCAATAAAGATGCTCGGTCTCATAGAAAATTGACCAATGCATAGCGGGAAAATTTGTGTAAATAAAATAAATAAATATTTCACAACATCACATACATTGATCTAATCCCGTGGTAAGTAGCTAAAGCACTTGTGTTACGGGTATCAGAATCAACAGTGGATACACAAATATACTTAAATATATTTAATAATACACCCAGACACGGAACAAACGCCGATGTTCGTCACACAAATATTTGTCCCGAGTGGGAATCGAACCCACGACTCTTGGAACCGTAGGTAGTAAACCTGGGTCACTAGCCACTGTTCCACCGAGCCAGTCAAAATCAGTCAGTGTATGTACACGCCCCCGCTTCACGAATGGGCTAAGTTGATTGATTCTACTTTTTCAGAGTCGGAATTGTCACAACTACCGAAGCTATTTCATCTCGATGATTATGAGAGATGCATGGACAGAGAGGATGGCATCTTCTGCCTTGGACAGTTCCTGGTTTACAGCGAAGTAGAAAATCATCCCACATATGATTTAATACAGGTAGGTACCTATTTTATCTTGTGGTAACCGTCTTAACAGTTCATGTCAATCATTAGTATTGTTTGTTATAAGAGCGTATTCAAATTAGCCGCAAAATATCTAAAGCGCGAGCATTAGGGGATCCTATGTCCAGGAGCGGACTGCAATGAGTTCATGATGATATAAACGTGCATCCGGCACTATTTTGAATATGCTAAGATACTGTGCATTAATCCGGGTTGGAGACTCGACTTAAACTATGCTTCTCCCTAACGATAGCAGCGAAGAAACATTCCAGAGTTATTGTATAAATAAGCGCCACTGGCGCTTCTATATAGGAATTTGTCCCGGAAAATACAAAAGTGACTTTTCGCCAGTGACGGAGAAGTTGCACGTTTAAAAAGCTAGAAAAATATGCAATGATGTGTAAATATTCCATAAAAAATAATATTTTTTAAAGTACTGTACATAGTTAGATAGTTTGATTGCCGCCCTCAACCCAAAAGGATCATTCTCGCTTATAAATCATGGTATTTAGTATATTCTTCGTTACTCCGTTCGTTAAACTAATAGTTTCCTCACAAGAATAATATAAGACTACCGTGTCTTTCCACGTTTGGTGCTACGGACCGGAGTTCAAGGTCTCTACAAACAATATTCCAAGTTGAAAAGTTGAATGGACAGAGATAAATGCGCATTATTACGACTCATAATTAATACAGTTTCTATTTAAAAATGAACTAGAATGTCTTATTTTAATAGAAGTTTATTAACATTTTAGGATTCTTTTTAAGAGGAACATTTTTTTGCTAAATTTATTTATGTAATCGAACTTCAACCATTTATTCATAACTTAAAAAGAATTATGAAATACGTCGAACTAATTTACATACTCGTCACAAACAAGTGACGAATAAAGTGCGGCCATATGACCTTAGACCCGACGCTGGCTTTTTTACGAGGGTAAGACAAAAAAAAATTTAAGAGAGGGGGAAATTGAGCAGTATAGGGTTTTTAAGACTTCATAAAAAAGTAGGTTATTAGTCTTATCTGTATGTAAGTGTGTCCGAGAGTCCGCGATTATTTCGCATTTTACTGAACCAATTAGGATTCGGTTTTAAACAAATTATGTGTCAACATTTACCCAGGAGAAGGTTTTGTATCTTAACTAAAGTTTTGAGACAACGAACATAATTACATACTGTGCTTACTTGTTTATTATATACAGAAGGCACCAAATTAAAAGAATTATCAATTTATGACCTCATAATAGGTACATTAATATTCTTATTATTATTTTATTTCCTAATTTTTAGTAGGATCGGGTATTTAGCGGGGTTAAATTTTTTAAATAAATTGTATAGCCTTTGATATTTGTTTTTAATATTCAGAAATGTTGTGCTAATAAGGCATAATAACGAGTTATATCGAAATAAAATCAACTTCTTTGAATATAGGTAGGTACGAAAGTATGAATCATCCACAGAATTTACATTTTACTGTCTCATGGTGATGTTTCTAACGCGATAGCAAAAAAATAATCGACAGGTAAGTCCGTATCGTCATGTGTTTGTCAGGTAAGCCCAAATCGTCATTCCGTCTTATTTCATAATTGGCATGAATAGGATGAAAGTAGAAGTAGAATATATACTTTTATCGACTTTTAAACACTTGGCAAGTATATAACTCCTGACTCCTGTACCAATACCTAGATTAATATCCAGAAATTGTAGTATCATCATTCCAAAATTAAATGTGTTAAGAACAAAGACGATGTCTATGCTGGATTAGCCATATTAGTCCAGTCATTTAAGCTTAAATTAGGTAAGAATCTCGGAATTCGAGATACCCAGCTGTAAGTCTGTAAATACTTGGATATTGACACCCTAAAAGTGGTCTCAAAACCTACATATTATGGTAGGGTGTACGCAACTATACAATTTTCAAGGTCAAATGTCACAAATATCAGTTTTATGAACTTTTGAGCGAAACGGGAAGTTTTATCATAAAAGTGTGTAGGAGAAAATTACTTAAATCATCTATTTACTATAAAAATTGTCTGTACGTTTTATTCCTAAGATTCACCAGTTCAGAAATACAGCGATGCAAATAGTTGAAAAAGTTGTATTTTCAAAAGCTTCCAGACCCCCGTGCAATTGTGCTAGACAGTTAAAATTTTCACGACTGATGTATTTCAGTAGCCTCTATAACATCTGATACTAGAAAAAGCTTAAAATCAATGTTTAAGTGGGTTCTCATACAAAAACTATGTTTTTTTATTTCTTACACTTGGCCGGTTTTTAACGTGGTTACCCCAGTAAAACTATTCCAGGCGACACCTTTTATAAGTAAAGAACACGTTGTTTATATGAAAGCCTAGTTCAATAATTGTTTTATGTGGTTTTTCAGTACATTCAAACTGCTTATTATCGGTCAAAAAGTACGAAATAACCAATTATTAGAATTTCTGTTTGAAGTATAACTGCAAAAAAAACATTTTAAAAATGTTAACTGTCCATCTAACTCTATTATGAAGGTGAAGATCCATATTAACCAAATTTAATTGAATGAAACGCAGAATTCTTAAATCTTCTGAATACTGAAAACAACACAAAACAATTATTTAACTAGGTTTTCATATAAACAACGTGTTCTTCATTTATAAAAGGTGTCGCCTGGAATAGGTTTAATGGGGTAACCACGTTAAAAACCGGCCAAATGTAAGAAAAAAAAAACATCGTTTTTGTATGAGAACCCACTTATACATTGGTTTTAAGCTTTTTCTAGTATAAGATGTTATAGAGGCTACTAAAATACATCATTCGTGAAAATTTTAACTGTCTGGCACAATCGCACGTGGGCCTGGAAGCTTTTGAAAATACAACTTTTTCAACTATTTGCATCGCTGTATCTCTGAAATGGTGAATCTTAGGAAAAAAACGTACAGACAATTTTTATAGATAAAAAGAAGATAAGTAATTTTCTCCTACACACTTTTATGATAAAACTTCCCGTTTCGCTCAAAAGTTCATAAAACTGATATTTGTGACATTTGACCTTGAAAATTTAATAGTTGCGTACACCCTACAATATGTAGGTTTTGAGACAACTTTTAGGACGTCAATATACAAGTATTTACAGACTTACAGCTGGGTATCTCGAATTCCGAGATTTTTACCTAATTTGACTGGACTATATGGCTAACAACCAAGTGACGAACGTACGTATGCATATAGAAAGAGTAGCGTATATTAGATACGTACGAGCCCCGCGCTACAATATCAATTTACTTACTTTGCTTACCGTGTGCCGGAATGCTGGTCGCGATTTCCATAAGGACGTGGGTTCGATTCCCCCCGAGCCGCGGTGAAGCAGATGTTTATTTTTGTTTTAGGTGCTTGCCCACGACAGACCTGGTATAAAAAAATCTTCCGATTCTTATCACTGATGAGCTACTTTTTGTAGGATATGTGCGTTTCTCCATTGCGTGCAGATATTTTAGAGGTTTAGTTCTTTTCTTTCACGTCATTAAGGCATGGAATGCCCGTCCAGCTCATGTTATCCCTCCATCCTATGATTCCGGGCTCTTCAGGTGTGGCGTGAAACGGCATTTAAGCAGTGGGGCTACCATGAGTTTAAAACTTACGCGCTCGATATCGCCTACGTAAATATGTCTATGAAAAACTTGTACAGCGCCGGCTGGTGGTTACGCGAAGAACTAAAATCGGCCGTATGAAAAAAACAACTCGATAGGTTTTTAACGTAAGTAAGTTTTCGATAGCCAACTCATGGTAGGCCCTCAGGCCTTGGGGGTGAGTGCGGCAGGCTCAATATGGTCTATTGTGCCTGTCGACCTCATAATATGTGGATCTTACTACCGCTTGCCATCAGATGGAGTGAGGTCTTGTTAGCCTGTTTTTTTTTAGAAATACGTGCATCATGAGGGTCTATACAACCGTTCGTACATCCACCGCGGGTACTGCCTGCCCGAGCGCTGCGCCGGCGCAGGGAGCAACCTCTCGGCGCGCTTCGAGCGCTGCGTGGACAACTGGGCGAGACAGCGGCACGGGCTGCGCGCAAGGCTTATGCATTTGAGCTATTGCAAGGTAAGGCGTCCGACCGATTTATGACCTTTTGTCCTGAATATTTGACCTTATCATAATTTTTATTTTATTTCCTAATTTTTAGAAGGGTGCGGGTTGGTTGACTACACAACGGTGCGACGGTTCATCCTTGGAAAAAAACAAAATTTTTAGGGTTTTTAAAATTGAGTAATAATGTGCTAATAAGGCAGTGTAATATGCTAATAAGGTATATAGACTCGAAATAAAATCAACTTCTTTGAATATAGGTACGAAAGTATAAATCATGAATTTACATTTTACTGTCTCGGGGTGATGTTACTATCGAGAAAATAGCAAACAATTGCAAAATATTTCGGCCATGGCGGCCGATTTCCATTGAGATCAGCCAGCTGGGCAGGACATATTATAGTTAAAGAAAACATCGTGAGGCAACCAGCACACCTACGTAGAAATTATTAGGTTGTGTAGTCAACCAACCCGCACCTGGCCAGCGTGGTTGACTAAGGCCCAGTTTAGGGTAGGGCCGTGCCCCAGCAGTAGGGACGTATATGGGCTTCTCATTTCAGGAGCAAGGCAAGCCTCTACCCTCCGGTCCGGTCACGCAGGATGTACCGCACCGCGCGTTCGTCATCGTCGTAGCCATCCTATTAGCCCTCAATATCATTGGGACCACCTACGACCTCAATGTGGAAGGGAAGGAGAAAAGTATGTATCTTTTTATTTGTTGTTTTAAACGCTATTAAAACTCAAAGTAAATTAAAAAATTGAATTCATTCGGATTCATGACCCCGCCTGAACGAGGATGAACCATCGGTCTTCCGATATCGCGTCGGCTGCTCTAACCTCTGAGCTATCCAGGTGTTTACACACACCTCGATAGCTCAGAGGTTAGACCGGTGGTTCAAGTTTAGGCGGGGTCATGAAACGATTTTTTTCAAATTTTTAATACAAGTAGGTAATTAGGTATGTTTCTTTCTCATCTGAATACAAAAAAGAGATTTATCAATAATTGGGCTTATTGCTTCAGATTCTAGTTGCCTAAGTTCCATATAAATCTTCCAATTCAAAACTAATAACACCTGTTGAACCCTTCGTTCGCGGGTTCGACTTGCTCAGGGGTTTTCACAAATAATTTCAGGGAACCCATCACGTCACGTTTCCCACAGAGGTGAAAAGTGGATCGCTGGAAGTGATCTCCACCTACCCCTCTGGGAAAAAGGCGTGATTTTATGTATGTATGTATGTAATTCCAGGGAAGTGATCTCTGCCTACCCCTCTAGGAAAAAGGCTTGATAAAATCACGCCTATGTATGTTTGTAATTTCAGGGTTTCAGTTTTATGAGTTTTTTTTCATAAACCATTTTGTAGTACATTGAAAACAAACAACAACGATGGCTTGGAGAAGCCTTGTCATCATCAGCGGTCTTGCGGGGGAGCGGATGGCTCTCATCCGTAATTGCAGCCATGTGATAACTTGTCTATTTAATCAATTCCAGATCGATTCCTAATGCTGTGGTCGATTAGGGAGAGCTATAGGAAACTGGTGAAGCCACTGCCCCTTGGAGCTGATGACCGTTCCGAGGCTTTAAATGGAATCAAGTGAGTATTTTTAACGGACTCAAAAAAGGAGGAGGTTCTCAATTCATCGGTATCATATTCTTTTTCTATTAATAAAGGGGGTGGGACTCTCCTCCTGAGCGTTTCAAATGCACAATCTATCTGTATATTTCCCACTGATCTACGTTTTTTACTGAAATAAATAAATGAATAATAAATATTACACAACATCACATACATCGATCTGATCCCGTGGTAAGTAGCTTAAGCACTTGTGTTACGGAAATCAGAATCAACAGTAAATAAACTTAAATCAAAATAAACTTAAATATATTTAATAATAAACCCAGACACGGAACAAACACCGATGTTCGTCACACAAATATTTGTCCCGAGTGGGAATCGAACCCACGACTCTTGGAACCGTAGGTTATGAACCTGAGTCACTAACCACTGTTCCACCGAGCCAGTGAAATAAAATATTACAAAAAGGTTTTTTTATCTTAATATTTTCTCAGAAAAAAAATAAAATGGTTTTAATGATAAGTCTTATTTTTTCGTATCGAAGTCTTGGACTTTATCGGTGGGATCCTTATTAGGTAAAAATCTATGTAAATTACAGGACCGTGATGGCTGTCGGTCCTATGTACTGTCATTCTACCCTCTTCACTACCGCCGTCTATCAAAAGAATCCAAGATATATGGAGAAGGTAAGTTCTACTGCTATCGGCATACGTCAAAAGTACTCCTAGAATTAGATATCTTCTTCACAGATATTTTTGTAAGGCAATGGTTTACTTGGGGTTTCAAAAATATGCCTGTCTAAATAAATAAAACCAATTAACTAGGCTTAGAAACTGGGTTTCCTTTTTTTATTTAGTCGCTTATCGCTCGTCTACCTTATGCTTAACGACGGTGAGGTCCACATATCAGGTCAACACTGTTTCGAATTTTTTTGACATATTTCGTTTCATTTGCAGTATCTAAGCAGCCCTGCCGGACCAGGCATGGGTACCCTCACCACGTTGACTCAGAACTTCACCATGATGTCCACGTTCCTGCCGGCCTACTCGATCCTGTCATCGCCCCATTTGAGCTGGAGCTCGCTACCAAAGCTGGTACTGAAAAGGCTCACTCGGTAAGGGATCAAAGTATTCTCTTCGCATTACGAACGCTTCAATAGAATCGAAGAAAGTTGGTAAAGCTGGACATAGTAACTGTCATAGGAAAGCAGTTCATAATGATCCAATCCAAATAAATGTTTTATGAACTACATCAAACATCACACACCAAATAATACAAAATCAACAAGGATAGTTGAAGAGTTATAAAGTGTGTAGGGAGTCTCAGTCTGTATCTAGGGAGACCTATTTCAGGTCATAAATAAAAACATAATTTATACATAACATAAATAATGCGCTCCGCAAATAAAAATCTTCTGAGCCGAGAAGAAATAAATCTAAAATTGATAACACATTGCACGTTCTCGATATGAGAACAGGACCGCCCGAACAGTTAGCTAGTGATCAACATACACTGACCGCTCTTGCAGTCATAGTCAACAGCTTATACCTGACGACTACTTGAGATTTCATCGTGCTGCTAACTGCTCGGAGCAGTCACGACTGCTCGAGTGGTTCCGTGTATGTGTGTACGTAGAATCTGTAGTTTACTATGCAGCCGCAGCTTCAAGCAGTCCGTCCTGACTGCTTGAAGCTGTCCGTGTATGTCGGCCTAACTCTCATAATTTTCTTGCAGCATTCTCCCAGTCTACTTACTAGTGATCGGCTTCACAGCCACGTGGTACACGAGTATGGGCGACGGGCCCATGTGGGCGCACATGGCGCACTCTGAGAGCGCGATCTGTAGGCGCAAGTTTTGGTTGTCCGCTTTCTTTCTGCAGCACGTCGTTGACCCGAAGAATATCTGTCTTGTTCAAACTTGGTGAGTTGAAATGTTAATGTATCTGTAAAGTTAGAATGTTAATAGATATTTTCTTAAAAAACTATTTGAGAGTTATATACGCAGTATGATAGTGCTAGACAAGTGTTGAACCGGACTAGAGTCGTGTAGATATTTTTTTTAACACTTGTGGACTTGGTCAATTTAGTAACTCATATACTGTAAGCTAGAACTATATTAGACCCTTGAGAAAATAATGTGTGAGGAAATCACTTCTGAATATGGTGCCCCACGTTGGGCGCCACTTTAGTGTCGTAGTCTGTTGAGCTACAATATATGGAATTATAAAATTCTGGCTGGTTATTTCACTTTATATTTTAAATATTCCAGGTCAATAGCTGTGGATATGCAGCTGTACGTTCCCATGTTAGTCCTTAGCATGCTGGTGCAGAAGTACCGTCGCCATGCAGCGTACATCCTGTCTGCTGCGTTGGCTGCCTCCATAGCTATCACATACCACTTAGTGTTCACTAATAACTATGTGCCCGCTTACACGTACATGACTCCTGAGTAAGTAACAAGCTTGAAGTAAAAAGTATCTATTTACAAAAAATTATCATAACATCTATGTATGTAGTATAGGTAACTGAAAAGACATCTACTCGGCCACTGGCAAACATAATTTTTTGTAATCTAAAACTACCTCGTCTATTGGTGGTAAGAAACTCATCGAAGACTAAAAGGTGCCGGGTTCAATCCCGACATGATTAAGTTTTTCTGTAAAGAAATTACTCAGCCCGGAGTCGGAGTAGAAGATAGATTCTCAACCCTTGCAAATGACACAAATTGCTTCTAAAATAAAAAGATATAACAAGACTAGCTCGGTGGAACAGTGGTTAGTGACCCTGCCTGGCGGTTCCAAGAGTCGTGGGTTCATTTCCACTCGTGACAAATATTTGTGTGATGAACATTGATTATGATAATCACACCCAGACATGGAACAAATACCACATAATCAGATTATGTATTTATAAATGTCTATGTATGTATATCAGTATCTGACGCCCATAGTACAAGCTCTGCTTAGTTGTAGTTAGCAGAAATATCCCAGATATCTAGATATTCTTAAATCTCCCCTCCTTTTACAGGGGTTACCGCGAAGCATTTTTACACGTAGATACATTTGCGGAGTTCTTCATATCGCCGTTCAACTGTTTGATATCAGGCGTTTTGGGCGTGTGGACGGCTCTATGGCACAAGAGCCTTCAGGAGAGAGGAGTCATTCTGGGAGGAAGGGTAATGTATAAAAATAATATATATACAGGTAGAATTTTTAGCAGAAGTAGTATAATATTTTAGTGATCCATATTAAAACCTATTTCTTTAATTAAATACTAGATAGTAGTACATACCTTACATTTTTGTATGTGTTATTCCTTTATAAACTAAAGCTTTTTCTTATTTAACTGTGATGTACGGAGCAAAGGGCATAAAAAGAAACTTGGCATTGTTCAGTCCATTTCTGATGTTCTAAATTAGATATCAAATGGTTAAAGATTAAAACTATATTACGAGTAGGTATTTCATATTTTTACTATGTATATGATGTACGATAACTTTTTTTTTCAGTTCCTGGGTTTCTTGGCATACGCATGTCATTTAAGTTTATACGTAATCTCTTATTACACCTATTATATAAACAAGATAAGAGAGCCCGTGTTTCTTAACTCAATGATGCTGGTTGAGAGAATCGGCTTAGGTCTGATAGTGGTAGTCTATTTGATACTGCTTATCAATGTCAACAGTGAGTATTACTTTTGGAGATAATTTAGGTTTAGAATATTTTGTATCCGGCTCGAAGGATCACTCGAAGGGAATCAAATACAAAATACTTATTTGTAAGGGAAGTCTGATTAAAACACTTTATTTAATCTAGTAGTTGGAGGTTCGAAGCCTCCGGGATAAATTGTGTAAAGTCAATGTGAAATAATGGTACGAATAACTTTACAATCTTATATGTATGTTGCCATTACAAGGGATCCTTACCCAAAGGATGAGACCGGGAAAATTTCTAAGATTTCGCTATATGTTCGTCCGTCTGTCACCTAGCTGTATCTCAACAACCGCGATAACTGGAGTGTCGATATTTTCACTAGTAACGCATTTCTGTTGCCGCTATAACAACAAATACTACACCGTGAAATTTTAGTGGTTGTTTTCCCGCAGTAATACGATTCTATCTTAGCAGTACAAAAGATTTGTGCAGTTCTTTTTTGGTAAAATCAATAAATGCCGGTTTTACGAAAGGTTTAACCATGACTCGAAAGCACGTTCGAACCGCTTTATGACTTAGGGTGTAGAGCTTCTTTAGCTTTAAGCATCGATTTTATACGGCAAGCAGTACCTGAATACGTCACATCTTCAAAAACAACGATAGCTTCTCTCGTTTTCGAGTTGGAAAATTATTATTCTGAAAAATCAAAAAAAAAAATTTTTTTTTCGTGGAATAATTTGCATGATTCGATAGTATTACTAAAGGCAAATCGTTCTGCCACGGGAAAACAACCACTAAAATTTCACGGTGTATAACTACCCTAGTATTAATTAAGGTAAAAGCACTAATGGTAGACACTTTAAGGGAAACACATACTTTGATAAGTTATAACGAATTTATTTATTAAAACAGAAACATAAAACTTCTCATTAGAGTTCTGCAACTCTTATTAAATTATAATATCTTTTAAAATGTACCAAACATTCACATTTTTCAAAAGTATATATCTTTTTCTTAACTTAGTTATAAGTACTAATAGATGACATCGCAAAAAACAGAAACCCCTAATAGTTGACATCAATGTGCACCAATAATTGACATGTTCATTGATGCCAGAGAATTCTACAATAAAAAATAACAAATATATTAACCATCTACATCTAAAGATTTACCAAAACTGTACTTATCACCTGTTATAATCATTTTTGGTACTAATAACACGAATATCCTCAACATTTTCTTTGAAGCTTTAGACGAATCACAGACAACTTTTTCTTTCTTTCTCTTTTTGAGGCTTTCATTAGGTTTTGGCCAAAACAAAGCTCTTTTGAATGGACTAGGAATCACCATATCTGCTTTATTTGGGAAACTATCTATAATATTATTTTGTCTCGATGTTGATGGCATATTTTGAGAAATTTCCAATCTAGGTACTTTGTTAGGTGTTTTTGGAACTTCGTTTATAACTGTATGCAGAACAGATGTATCTAAATCAGTCATTTCTTGTGATTCATGGGGCATAATTAATATATCAGATTCTGTTGTGATGTTTAGTTCCTGATTCAAAGAGAGATTCGTACCAGACGCCTGTGCTGGATCAGCTACTTTGCTAGGAGTTTATGGGTTTCCATTTGTAGGTAAATAGGAGTCCATTAGTGATGAAGAATTTAATCTTATGACTTGAGATCGTGGCATGGTGATCAAAATAACTGTAACAAACAAATTACCTAATAGTTGACACATGCTTTATCCCAATAGTAGACACCATGTCTACTTTTAGTAAAAGTGATTTAAATGAATTGATTTATATAAGGACCGATTGTTTATACAAAGTAGTGTCCATAATTGCTTGAACACAGTCTAAAAATTTAAATTACTGATACACTAAAAGATGACACCCATGTCATCTTTTAGGAAATACGCCATTTTGAGGACCAATGGTAGACATTAAATAAATTAGTGTAAAAAACGTGTAAATCAGCAAAAAAGGATAAATTACAGTATAATTAATATGATTGAAGTTGCAATTCAATATAGAAATCAATAAGAAACAAAATATGATAACAAAACTTACCTGTGTAATTTTTGCTTCCTTAATCTAAAAACTAAGAAACCGCGAAACACCGGTCGTCTCTCTCATATTGTTTACAAAAACTGTCAAAAAATTAAATATCCTAAAGGAAGTGTTTGTTCTAGCTAGCGTTCCCGTCAACAGATACCGCTAGGAGTCTGATGAAAATATTAGTATTGCTATTTAAATAAAATGTTTCTTATTTTAGGATGTTTTTATTGTAAGTGTCATCTATTAGTTCCATGTCTATTATTAGGGCTTTTACCTTAATCCAATACAAAAAAAAAAACGTGAGATTTGTACAATACTGACACCGAACTCTTCGCGAGTCCGACTCGCACTTAGACACTTTTACCAAATCATCATTGTTTTTTTTCCTAACTGACATACGATGATGGCTTGGAGTAGCCTCGTCCCCACACCGAACTTACGGGCGAGCGGATGGCTCTCACCCCTTATAATCATTATATCTACAGCTAAGTTCATATCGTTCCTGCGATGGGATAAGCTGAGGCCTTTCGCCCGGATGTCCCTGGCTGCCAGCATGGTGCACTGGTGCGTCAACGCGATCATCATGCTGAACCGGCACAGCCTCGCCGAAGCCAGCTTCATATCAATGGTCAGTACCGCACACATAAAATAACATAATACACTAAATGAATAAGGCGTCCGACCGATTTCAGCCATGGCGGCCGATCTCAATAGAAATCAGCCAAGTGTGCAGGACATATTATAGGGCACAAGTGTACGCGCAAATACAAGTGCACTCTCTATTCCCTTGCTCTCATTATTTGGTGAGACGGCAATCCGACATGACCGATGAGAGATCGGGCAGGACCGCACAGGACCGCGGGCACGGGCGGCAACCGCCAACTTCCTAACTCCGGGCTGAGTAATTTCATTACAGGAAAACTCACACAAATTTTGCCCAACTCCGGACTCGAATCGGTCCTAACGCAGCACTTGCTACCAATAGACCCACGAGGCAGTTATATACTACAATATACATACAACACAATACAATAGTAAATAATATAAGAAGTAGGCCGAAAGCGTGTGAGACCCTTAAAGACTAATATTTAGTTTAATGGAACGCGAAAGTCTAAAATCTTACGCTGAAGGAATCATCGTTTTGCTTGGCACTATTTGACATCGTCATTATTCATCATTGGCTGTGCCATCGACTTTGTTCGCGTTTCCCCCCGTTTTTTGCACACTTAGCGTGCACAGAAAAATAGGGTAACAATTAAAAAAAATTTTTTTGGCTAGTATTGCATTGATAAAGGTCTCCTATTATTCTCCTAATCCGTGTACAAACAGCAATGCGTTAAATTTTTACTATATGTAGTATAAATTATATTCTCTTTATGAGTGCGATAAAATACAATATTATAATAACCCTGACTATGAACTCTGATGAGTGACGATGACCATGCGGTTAAGGCCAGGTAGCCAGTTCAAACCCAGCCACGTACCAAAATGTTTTTCGAAATTCATACATACGCACGTTTATTCGTCGTCCTTGCGTTGAAAACATCGTGTGTAATTCTGTAAACCTGCGAAGAAATTCTAAGGTTGTGTGAAGTCGATGTGAAATGTATGTAACATATTTATTTCTTTTTTATTTATTTATTGGTCTACAGTAAATAAATTAGACAAATACACTGATACATGTTTGAAACTTAAGTAACATTTAACACTGACTAAATGTACAATATAATAAAGGCAAACACTGCATGCTAAAGTGTTTTACATATGTGTGTACCTACTACTAATAACTGTTATGAGTATGCATAGTAAAAAATAATAATACACTAATTACTAACACCTCAGGAGAAAATTATGATCTAACTATTGTATTTACTTGGTTTCTAAATTTATGGATTGAAGTTCTAAATATATTTAAGTCTGAGCCAAAGTTGTGTTAGAGCTTACAGAACCTGGAAACTGTGGAATTGCTTTTGGAAAGGAAGGTAGGTATAGTAATATTACTGGATATCTTGGGAATTTATGCGGTATTTTAAAGGGTAACATTGTTAAGACGATAGAGCAATCTACCATGCTACTTAGAATTTTGTAAAGGAATATTAAATCGTGCACAGTCATTTCGGCGTCATTCAAGTGGGTCAAGTTTAATTTTTTAAGGCGTTTTTATAGCTAGGCAAACATAAATCCATGGACCTGACTGTCTTTGTGAGTGAAGGCTCTGCCAGGTACCACGGCACCACCAATAGGCGATAAGGTATGCCGCGGAGTTTAGTGGGTATACCCCTGGGCATTGCCCCTTAACCCGGGAGCAGCTGTCGGTTTCTTCCATCTCAGTACCGGCAGCCGGGAGTCCCACACACCACCTTGGATAAACCCCTGCCCAAGGTGACGGTGCATCAAGCATTCTCCGCGTTATAAAAAATGGCCCAGACTGTCTAAGTCATGTCTAAGGAAATTGCATGGCAATCAGATGACATCAGAATTTTATTTTTGTGGCGGACTGGGTAATTAACAACTCCATCTTTCAAATCCATAATTGATAAATTATTAATATTGGTTTTTTTGTTTGTATTTGTATATTCGTGTTTTGCATAATAGTGGATTATTTTAGGTAATCAATTCAGTCAGTCTTTTAGAGAATGAAAAAATATTAGACATGTTTATATAAATAAAGTTGGAGAGTGGGAGCTATCTACGTCATTCATTACTGTGCATAAACTGAGAATATGACTTTTGAACTCTTAGTTTTAAAAGTACAGTATTTTTTGGTTTTACGTTAAAAGATCAGAACACGTGTCCAATATTTTTAGGGTTTCGTACCAAAAGGATAACAACGGGACCCTACTACTACTTTGAACGTACAACAATATTGCGCAACATACTTTAGTAACATAAAGTTACTTATGTAGCTGTATGTTTAATAACAAAAGGCAACAAAATATCCTAACACTGACACTGTGCAAGTTTCTTCACGATGTTTTCCTTCACTGTAAGAGCGCCGAATATACGTACCTACACATGGTATTGACCTATATATTAACAAAAAAAGAAAAACAAGAAAATAATATAATACGAACATTTATAATTATCTGGGTACAAATTTGATATATTTTTGAAGGCGGTGCCAGACAAAATTTAATTTGTAATTTTTAGTGTGTCTTCTGTTAGAAGGCGGTTTTTCTTTTCTTGTTAAAATTTTGATGTTATAACTGAATATGCATACAGTATTGAAAGAATTATCCTTTTACTTTTAACGATTAAGGAGTTGACCTTCTATCATACATGGATGCCATTGTCAGAACTGGACCACATTGCTATGGAACCATACGGGAAGCACCAGCTTTCAAATGAAACATCCAAATTTGTTCACCCAGGTTGAAGTTCTGAGGTAACATACATAAAAAAATACAGACGACTTGAGAACCTCCTCCTTTTTTTTAAGTCGGTTAAAAATAGGTCTAACTACTTCCATAAATTGTTGTTTAAAGTAATTATTCTTTTCAGTGGCTCGACACTGTTGGCGTGTTTGTAGTGTCGTTCATGGTAGGTCTACCTCTCACGTTGATGGTAAGTATACCCGCGCAGAGAACCCTGGACAAAATCATCGATTGGTTACTCTAGTTACCAACAAAACTAGATTTTTTTAGTTGTGCAAACGTTGTGCACAGCTGTGCTCTGTTACAAAAGGCTTAACGGAAGATCAAAGTCGTAGAGCCTATTTAGAGTCTCTCGTATAACTTTTATGTATTTTTTTCATTATTGTATAATTGATATCGTTTATGAGTCATTATTATTGATTATGTCACCAAATAAAAATTCTGTTTATTTTTTAATCTTGCAAAATAACCTGAAACTTTTGTAAAGTTCTGTAAATAAAACAGTTATAATTTCTACTTACTGCTGTTTGATTTTGAAGTACGTAATGCATTGTTCTATTTTCGCCACAATTACATAACACACATTCTTATGCTATTTACGAACCACGGATGAACAGAATAATGTTATTTGTTGTCTAATTTCATCAGTCGAGGGCGATTATAGGATCTCTTTTCCCTCTTAAATGGAGCAAATAATTTTCTGAACATAGTATCAAAAGCAGTTCAGCCAGAGTTGCACACCTACACCCAGGTCAACAAACTTAGACACTCCTGTTTTCGAAATCGGGTAGAACCTTTTCAAATGGGAATTCCAATAGAAAAAAGTTAAGATGGATTACCTGTTATTTACATAACTAGTCATAAAACGCCTTCCGCCAATATTTAAGCATGAAATTTGTTAAATAATGGAGTATGGTACTCTATGGTCAAATCAACTATTATTATTCATCAACAGATTTTTTCCATATTTACAAGGTAAACTTCTTCGGTTCACATTATTATTTAAAAGGCTCGCCGAGCCCTTTATACAAGAAATAAGTGAAATACCGTACCAAAAACGAGTTTTCGAATTTCAATTCAATTTGACATTGGGATGAGGATCAAATTTCAAAACAGATTTGACCTCACACAAATTTGCAAACCGATACCTGTGCCGATACCATCCGCACACCATACAAGCACTGATGGCCCGGACTAGAGGGTCTATACCTCTTTTTTGCCTCGTGCCATTATGGCATGAAATGCCCTTCCAGCTCATGATTTCCCATACTCCTATACAGTGCAACTCCCTACTACTCCTATACAAGCCTCGCACTTAAAAGGGCCTTGCGGCAAGCTTTAGGGAGCATGCAGAAATTTTCCGCTCCGGGATTAGGTGGTTCTTGGGAACAAAAGCAAGGGGCCTCGCTGATGCGACTTTTCCCACGTCTTTATTAATGGTCCACACTAAGCCACTACTCCTACAATCAAGGCTCTTCAGGTAGGGCGTGAAACGGCATCTAAGCAGGCCTTCAGGGTGAGGTCGAAAGGCTCTGGCGTGTGTCTGTTGGGCCTGTCGACAGCTTACCATCAGGTGGAGTGAGATCATCCTGGGAGGAAGCTAAATAAACCATCATCATGTGATTATAGAATCGTGTAGAATAACACAAAATACGTTATCAACATGCATACCTACTGACGACGATGGTAAGCGAGTGGTCAGCGAGACTCTAAACCAGTCTCGCCGTTCATTATTACGGTATCGACTCCACAGGTGATGGATCATGGATGGTATATGATTACGCATGAACAATACTAGCCGCTCGCCCCAAACTCGTTTCGTGCTCGTCGAATTGACCTTGGTACGAGACAGTATAGTCCTACTAATATTATAAACGTGAAAGTCTGTATGTGTGGATGGATGTTTGTTACTCTTTCAAGCAAATACTACTGAACCGATAACGATGAAATTTGGTATGCAGGTAACTGAAGACCCAGAATAACACATAGGCTACTTTTTATCCCGGAGTCCACGCGGACGAGGTCGCGGGGGGATGCTAGTATTTAAAAAAAAAATCTATTTTGCCCGAATAAAAGGTTTTGCATGTTATTTGTCTTAAGGTTTAAATACCCAAAGGATAAAAACTGGACCATAGACTTCGCTGTCCGTTCGAATGTCACCAAAAGTAGATAAAACCGCACGATTAAAAAAAAAAACTTATTTTCATATTAATATGTGTACTACGAGTATGAACCACAAATTATTGTAATAAATAAGTGTCGTAGTAATTGTCCTTGTATTTTTCTTGATTAATGGCCAATGGAAAAGCCTACGCAACTTTTGTCTGAACATTGCCTTAATAATGAATAAATAATGCTTTTTCCTCAAACTTGAAACGTGATCGGAAATTGGGTAAATTGATTGGCTTCAAAATAAATATGAAAGACAAATACCAAACTGTGATTTATTGGGAGGAAAATATAGTATAATTTATAGCGGTATCTTTGCGTTTTGTTGATTTAGAAACTTTCTTAAAGTATATACTGATAAAAGGTATCTTAAAAAATAATGGTTTGCATATTTCATCATACCTCCACACGTGTTTCAATGTTCGGGCGTAAGTGCCCTACTATTGTATCACAGTGTTTGCCCGTGAGTCGTGACACCAAACAAAAAGTATACTTAGACGAAAATAGTATTGACCTACACATGTTCTCCGGGAGAAAAGTAAGTACCTACGGTTTACATTATCATCGCCGACCTTTTTGCATTTCATAAAAAAGCTAAATTTTAAGGCGAATACTTCTCTTCACTTTTGGTAGAGCTAATTAATTGTAGTGTAGGTACTACAATTTAATGTGGCTGTAATACAATTTTGAATGAAGGTTTGTTTGCATTGCAGGCTCTTGCAAATAAATTGTGGTATAGATATGAGGATTGAGGTAATATAAATAACGATAGCACCTAGAAATGGGACTAGCCGTGAAAAATCTCAAAAACAACTATACAACAACTAAGTGAAACAACATTCTTAATAAACAAACATGCATCCTACATATTATCTCATAAGTATATGTATTTACACACACATATTGATCTAATCCCGTCGTAAGTAGCTTAAGCACTTGTGTAACAGATATCAGAATTAACAGCGGCACAAATAAGTATCCAAACACAATATACCTATGTTTCCAAAATTACTAGTCCCGGTGAATTTTTACCACCAGTATTTTTTTATCCTTTCGGCTTTCTTTGCGATTTCTTATTTTTTCATTATTAGCTATGTTTTCATAGGAAGGGTTTCCTTCTACTGACCCAGTTCGAGCTTAAGGAGCCAGTAGCTGTCATTGTAGAGTTTATACGAGTATACTATAAAAACTATGTATTATGGGTCTGCACGCGATAGAAAGGGTAGCAAATACATCGCGACTCTGCATTTGCTACTATTTTTATCTGTGATACTGTGTAGCTGTAGACCCATAATATGTACTCATAAAATAAGCCAAGTGAAGAAAAAATAAAATAACCGTGCCCAGAACTCAAACTCGACGAAACAACCATTAATTTCCATATTTGACCACACAGTGAAGACATCCTACCGTGAATGTAGACATGGCTTTAATATTTAAAAAATAATTTACATTGTTAGACAAAATACAATTTATAAAACTTGTTTCTCGACTTAACTTAAGCGACTATAATGCGTTATAAAAAATAGTTTTTGAATAATAAATATTTTAACCTCATCGCTGTGGAATAGTCACCATTAGTTGATAGGCAGGTGTGGTTGTCTGAAGATGGGGCGGGTTTTAATTTTGTTATTCTGTTTGGTGGCCGCCACAGGAGTTTGCAGTGTGGAAATTATAGGTATTGTAGTTATTATAATTGTTCATTATTCAGGCGAAAGCTTTCCATTTCAAATGAAACTAATTTTAGAGATGGAATTTTCGTATACGGGATCTCCGGTGACAGCAAGTAAAGATGCCGGGAACATCGGGCTTTCTAAATAAGTATGTAAAACATCTTATTTTATCTACGCAAGTTTCATCCGTAAAATTAGTTTTGTTTCAGTGGTATTGTATTGAATAATTTTCTTTTCTGTACACCACGGGTTCGTCACTAATATAGGTACAGTCAGCCAAAAATGTGGTCTACCACCAACGGTTGAGATTCGTTTGAACGTCATGAAACAACAAGGTAAATTTTTCCTGTCAATTGGATTTTGTCAGTGAAAAGTCAACCTTAGCGATCTTTACATCTCGCAGAAGCTTTTGTCAAAAGTGGTAGACCACTTTCTTGGCTGACTGTACCTAATAGTTAAGGGCTTTTGCAATTACTGTTACAAATGCCTTTAAGTCCATGTTTTAAGTTTGCGATTAAAACTAAAGAAAAACTCCCGCAGGTGATACTGCTTACTAAATTATTATCTTCTGAAGGTCTTTATACGAAGGATGCGAGCCATCCGCTCCCCAGCAAATCCGCAAGTCCGGTGGTGATGATAAGGCTACTCCAAGCCATCATCGAAGTCAGTTAGGAAAAAAAATGGTCTGAGGCTATTGAACCGATTAAGATACCTTTGAATCCTTCATAGGGCAACGTGAAAATAAATCCCACCAGATTTTGATGCAGCTTTGAAGTCTTTGATAAACCGAATCGATATGTGTAATTCGTTTCGACATACAACCAAAATTTCAAAGTTATACTTGTTTAAAGTTCTGAACGTTTGTACTTTTCATACAAAATCAACGTAGCGCAATGACGTCACACCGCAACATGCAGTACATTGTAAAAAAATTGTTTGTACTTTCGCGTTCTAAAATATAAATTCGTTTTACAAATATATTCATCATGCCAATACATAATGTACCATTGTAAAATTCAGACACAGTAGCATTCTCCATTGTAATACCGGCGAAAACGAACGAAAAAAAATTATATGCTGTGCCCTACTAAGGGTTAATCCACACAATCAAATGTTTCGTCTTTATAAAAGTAGACTAGCTTTTCTCCCGCGTCTCCGTCCTTGTGGAGTTAATGTACTTTTGGTACCATTACACTGCCCTATACATTGGTTAAAAAGTAACCTATAAAATCATTCCTCAGGCTTCAGACTAATTATTGTAGGTATATCTCTGACAAAAAAATTTTATGTTGTCAGACAAACTGACAGATTGAGAAAAATCATAGAATTAGTAATGTATGTAGTACATACAGCTAGAATTTCAATGATTTAAATTGGAACTTTGTATTGCTATTGGAACTTAAAAAACTCATAAGGTCAATAGGGTTCAGCGGGCAGTTTGTGCAGTTATTGTCAGCCCTGATGACGAATACATCATGATGACACAAATATAAATACCTACCAATTTTGTTCCTGACGGACTGTCTACGATGATGGCTTGGAGTAGCCCTGTCATCATCACCGGACTTGCGGAGAAGCGGGTCGCTATCAGCCCTACTTTTTTTTTCCTAACTGACTTACGATGATGGTTTTTAGTAGCCTTGTCATCATCGCCGGACTTGCGGGGGAGCGGATGGCTCTAACCCCTAATTTGAGTAAACAAACTCATTTCTGTTGCGTACATTGCACTTGAGTTATTATGTTCATTCGCGAAAATATCTGTGATTTCTCGTACTAATACCCTTCTCTTTTAAGGCACAATAACTTAAATTTCACTTCTTTTGAAGTCATATTGACTGGCTCGGTGGAACAGTGGTTAGTGGCCCAGGTTCACGACCTACGGTTCCAAGAGTCGTGGCTTCGATTCCCACTCGGGACAAATATTTGTGTGACGAACATCGGTGTTTGTTCCGTGTCTGGGTGTATATTAAGTATATTTAAGTACATTTGTGTATCCACTGTTGATTCTGATATCTGTAACACAAGTGCTTAAGCTACTTACCACGGGATCAGATCAATTACGTGATGGTGTGTAATGTTTTTATTTATATTCAATTAATTTACGTAGTTGTACTTTTAGCTAAAAGCAAAGACCTATGTATTAGTATTTACGTTATTTATTAACTTCGTACGTAAGTAATAACCAACTGCATGTTTAAAAAATTATCTACGCACGCATACACAATAAACTGCCTACCTACTAAATTAACATTTTTTATGGAAGCCAAAAAGAACAAAGCATAATTAATAGTCATGGTTGTTTTGTTATTTAGTGTTGAAACGCTCATAAATATTTTACATAGCTATTAAGTAAAATTTCAAAATATTGCATTGTTATTTTACTACATATTCAGATATTAATTTATTATTACCTAATGACCCGTCCTCGCTTCGCTTAGGGATATTATACATAAAAACCATCCTCTTGAATCCCTTTATCTATTTTAAAAAGAAACCATCAAAATATGTTGGGTAGTTTTAAAAATTTAAACATACTTTGTATGTAACGGACGCGGGAAGCGACTTTGCTTTATACTATGTAGTGATAGGGCATTGCAACAGGATGTTAGTAGGGGTGAGAGCCCCCGCAAGTCTGGCAAGCATGACGAGGCTACTCCAAGCCATCATCGTATGTAAGTTAGGAAAAAACAGTCAGTGAAGTATTGGAAACCTTTGCCTCATCCTATTTAGGTATTATTTTGATACATGCTTTGAGGATTACGTGATCAATACACATTATAACAATAATAAGTTGAGGTCAAAGTCAGTTTTCTGCTTAGAGTGTCGTAATAAGGAAGTCAAGTAACAGTCAGTATACCTTAGCCTTCCAAATGAAATTGATTAATCGCCTTGTTACAACTGGTTTCCGATCTGTCACTTGAATCGACAATGTGTTGTACAAAAGGGTGAAGAACCTGTAGCGCTACCATGAGTTTAAAAGTTACGGACTCGATATCGCCTACGTAAATACAGTAAAACCCGCTTAAGACGATTTCTCAGGGACCCTATCAAAAACGCGTCTTAAGCGAGAAAGCGTATTTTTTATTATTATGCGGGATAGGGAAAATAACGCGAACTATATATAATTATGCATTAAATTATACGTATAAACTACATCAATACGTAGTGTAAATTAAAATGACATTCATATTGGTTGTTAAATCAGACATACCCCGAATTAGTGGACTTCCCTCAGTCGAAACAAGGCATTCGGGGACTCCTTCCCATACATAGCACCTCAGTCATTAGACCCTACGGCATGCGTTACAGAAAGTTTCTACGACGCGGGCCCTGTTGCATAAGTTTCAAAAATATAAATGCACTTTTAGAACGCTCGATCTGTCGGGTTTTGGCGTATTAAACGGGATGACAATCGTATTAAGCGTTAAGAAATGTATGAAAATATATCTTAACTTGCTGGGACTGGCGTAAAGTGGCGTATTATGCGGGAAATCGTATTAAGCGTGATCGTCTTAAACGGGTTCTACTGTATGTTTATGAAAAACTTGTACAGCGCCCCTGGTGGTTACGCTAAGTAAAATCTAACTAAAGCTAACTAAAATCGGTCGTATGAAAAAAACAACTCGATAGGTTTTTAACGTACGTAAGTTTTCGATAGCCAACTCATGGTACCGCTACTGAGCCTTTGGGTTACGTGACCGTAGATAGATAGGCATTCTGGTTCTAACCGGACATAAGCGGGTTCTTAAATTGTTCAGTCATCGTGATTTATGGATACTTTAAAGCATCTTTATTAGATAAAATAATGTGAATAGATTAGAAAATTTCCTTGAGAATATCTGTGGAATATCACAGTATCTAGACAGACGTAGGTTCGCTAAAGTACCTACACGCAGACACGCAGAACATCTAATTGAGACTGGTGTTTTGGGTCCAATCTAATAACAAACCATGTACTTAACTAGATTCGACTGGCTCTATGGATCAGCGGTTAGTGACTCTCGCTAGCGGTTTCAAGCGGTTCGATTCCCACTCGGGACAAATATTTGTTGATGAACATCTGTTGGTTCGGTGTTTAGTTGTGAATATGTATTTATAAATATCTATGTGTGTATATCAGTCAGTGTATATCAGACGCCCATAATAGTACAAGTTCTGCGTAGTTTGGGGTCAGATGACCGTGTGTGGAAATGTCCCAGATATTTATTTATTCATCTTTTCTAACTTCACTTACAAATTATAGTTAATTTTTCAACCTTTACAAAAAGCACATACAGCTTATGAAAAATATTCATTTAACGACCTATATCCGAGATGTTGTTTTGTTTTAATGAGCTCCCAAGCGAGTAAACCATCATACCCAATTGGGTTGGGTATGAAGTCGATTGAGTAAACTGTAGAACTGACAACAAGGTAAATATCCCAGACATATTGAGTAACCATGACATGGCGTCGGTAGTTGAACTCGTTGATCTAGGAGAATAAACAAATTCATTGCAGTAAATGTTAAACACAAAAACATCAAAAAACAAATGTAAAAAATATGTCGTTAAATTACCTACTATTTTTTTGCTGTCTCGATGGAGCGTTTGTCACCTTTCTCTAATAGAGGTGGGTTCATTAGGGACTAATCACTACAGTCATAGTATAAAACAAAGTCAAAGCGCTGTTATCTTAACAAAATGCAACGTATTTTGATGCGATTTTTTTATAAATCGAGGTATTCAAGAGGAAGGTTTAGGAAAATTCACCTTGTGATGTGGTGAATCCTTACTAATATTATAAACGTGAAAGTTTGTGAGTATGGATGGATGGATGGATGGATGGATGTTTGTTACTCTTACACGCTCAAGCGTCTGAACCGATTTTCATGAAATTTGGTATGATAATAGCTGGCACTCTGGAATAACATATGGGCTACTTTTTTTTTTCCAAAAAGTGGTGGAAATTAGTATGGGAGAACTTTTACGTGTTTATAGATTTTTATAAAACTTGGTATGGAGGGGGGATTAGGCTTGCGGGGACAGCGGGAATACACGGTCAAAATACATCTAACATCAGATTTTACGCAGACGAAGTCGCGGACGTCCTCTATTTAACATAAAGTATAGTATTTATAAAGATAGATGATAATTACCAGCGTTGTACATTTTTTCAGCTAGTTATCATGGGGTCAGATAATACTGCGATGTATAATATTTATGGATTATCTTTCCAGAATCGGAACTGTCCTCACTCCCAAAACTGTTTCATCTGGACGACTACCACAAATGCTTGGCCAAAAAGGATGGAGTCTTCTGTGTCGGCGAGTTTGAACTATATACAGAGGAACCGGATCATTCCACCTTCAATTTGATAAAGGTATCTTATTCTGATAAAACTTCTATTGTAGAAGTTTGGATCATATATCAGTGGATAGCTGATATATGACTTCAAAAAAAGGAGGAGGTTCTCAATTCGTCTGTATGTATAATATTTTTTTTTTTTTTATGTATGTTCACCGATATTTTCGACAATTATAGACGGATTTCAAAAATTTTTTTTTGGTTGGATAGAGTTTACTTCAGAGGTGGTCCCATTTTCACCAGTCCAGGATCTGATGATGGGATCCAGGAGAAATCGAGGGCAACCCTCAATTTTTATAGGCACATGTACCGCGTTTTACATATTTTCTGAAGTTATATTGGCATTTGCTTCTGGCAATCATAATGTTATGATGCTGAGCTGATGATGGAAGGTCAACTCCTTAATAGTTGAGAGTAAAAGGATAATTCTTTCAATTCTGTATACATATTAAGACTACTAGTAATAATATCAGTAGTATTACAGGTGAGCTGAACTAATAGGGTGACCAGTCTAGGATCTGATGATGGGGTCCAGGAGAAATCGAGGGCCACCTTCAAATCTTATAGGCACATGTACCGCGTTTTACATATTTTCTTAAGTTATATTGGCATTTGCTTCTTGCAATCATAATGTTATGCTGCTGAGCTGATGATAGAAGGTCAACTCCTTAATAGTTGGGAGTAAAAGGATAATTCTTTCAATATTGTATACATATTAAGACTACTAGTTATGATATCAGTAGTATTACAGGTGAGCTGAACTAATAGGGTGAAAAATATTGTATCACTAAAAAGTATGAAAATAAATTGTAAACAAAAAAAAAACCGCCTTCAAAAACCCGACTCACTAAAAATTACAAAATAATATTTCTGGGTATGAATTTCTTATGTTTTTGAAGGCGGTGCCAGTGAAAATTTTGAGGAAAAAAAAGCACTCTGTGCTTGCTGCATGAGATATAAACGGCACCGCCTTCAAAAACATCGCCGCTACTTATTGCATTATAAGATATATATTGACGTCTATGCAGTGGAAAATGCATCATTTATTATTTTTCAGTCCAATCTTCTTCATCCAACATTGTGTTGGATATGGATATATCGTTCTCTTATAATCATATCTTTAATGTTTTTCGCACCTTCGAAACCACCACTACCACCTTTGACGCAGTCATACGATTTGTCGCCATCCCGACATCAAACTAAAAAGGTTCTGTTGGTCGACTACAATTAGAATTTCTTCGTAGATGTGCAGGTTTCCTCACGATGTTTTCCTTCACCGTTAAAGCGTCGAATAATCGTACAAATGAATTTCAAATCTGAAAAACACACAGATACGTGGCGGGGTTCGAATTGGCGGTATTTTTAACCCTTTTACCGTTTTATTACAGAAATACAACCATGTTCCGTACCTGTACAACCGCACGTTCGTGCACCGCGGCTACTGCCTGCCCGAGCGCTGCGCCGGCGCAGGCCGCAACGCGAGCGCGCGCTTCGAGCGCTGCGTGGACACGTGGGCGCGCAGCCGACATGGGCTACAGGCTCGCCTCAGGCATTTGCACTACTGCCAGGTATGGTGAAGAACTGCGGAAATTAAAGAAGAAAGACGAAGAAAGAAAAATATTTATTTAACACATTCTCACACAGTCACAAAAATAGAAATACAAAAGACCTTAAAACTAGAGTAGAATGTGCCAAAAAAGCTTTCACTCAGCATTATGCCGCGACCCTACGGAACCACGACGCTGATTTTCAGTGTTAGCCCGGCGATTGGCTTAAGCTGTTTATATTATGGTTTCGCAGCGGCAACGCCGTACTATCTACCCTTGGATTTGTTTGGGACTTCGGGCAATCACCGCTTGCTGCGGCGCGTCTGTACAAATCCAAGGGTGATTAATTCCGCGTCGTGTGACGGTGCCCCTGCCGCAAGGCGCCATGCGTATACGTATACGGTCATGCATATATGCGTATACGGCCTTGGTAATCTAACTTTCAGCGTGCTTTTCTAGTGAAACCGAATGTTGCATGTGTAATTAAATATGACTAGAAAATTTGAACCGCAGTCAACAAATTGCGCTTAGCGACAATCTACATACCAAAATCAAAATTATCTTTGTCACTATGTACCTATACGAGTATATGTCGCCCTTTTTAATGCATATTCTAGGATTTTGTTAATGTGTATTATAGTCATAGATCTTAGATCCTCCCCACCATAATCATCACCTAGCTTAGCGGAAGATCTTCTAGAGGGAGTGGGAGTGGATGAAGGTAAAATCTTGTAAGAAAATTCATAGAGTTCCTTCTTCTAGCGTGGCATTGACACAAATATGGAGTCGGTCAAACATAATTATGATGGTCACGTCGCGTCGTCTTGAGGACTTTACGAGTTGATGTTAGAACTCTCAAAACCATGTCATCTTATCAATAAATACTCAAAATTGTCTGTACTTACAGAAACATGGGGAGAGAGCGTCAAATGCACCCGACACGAGCGATCTGGCTCACAGAGCATTCCTGTACGTGGTTTATTTTCTGCTCTTCATGAACGCTGTGGGCACCATCTACGACTTGTACGTGGAAGAAAAAGACCGAAGTATGTATTGAGCTAGATGTTTTTTTTTATAAAAATCTGTTTTTTTCTGATGACAATTTTTTAGAGAAACTCAAAATAATATCCTTACCGGAGAGAAGAATATTATGTGTGAGGCATTTAACAAATGGGGTACATTAGCCTATTTTTGCTTAACTTATCAACCCACTAGGCAAAGCGTCTCCTCCAAACCTATCTACTTACTGCTCTCTAGCCTCTCTATCTTATGCTCAATCTAACCGGTTCTTTGAAAACTGGACCAAATCATAAAACCGTTTTTCTTAGGCCTTAAAAATCTATCACTAAGTGCAATAATATCTTATGTAATTTACTCTTGTAATACAAATTTTAATTTTGTTCATAATAACATACAACTTTTTGTTTTCAGAATATCCGAATTTGTGTCTCTGGTCTGTACGTCGAAACTGGAAGCGACTCACGGCCTCAACGGAGCACCTGGATAGAAGTCTACGGTTCTTCGAGCCTATGAATGGAGTCAAGTTAGTAAAAAATAAATATTCTATATGTTGCATTATAAAATGCGCTTCCTATTTCGTGTTCAGAGCACGTCTCTGTCTGAACCACTTGTATATTTACTATACTACTTGGTGATGCTTTGAGTTAATTTATTTTCTTTTTATCATTGTTTCTAATATCAATATTTTTTTTTTCATTTTTTGATGTTGTAACGTTGAAACTTATTGATATCTTATTTCAGGGTTTTGTTAATAACGGGGGCGGTGTACGCTCACGTCGGAGTCTTAGCGTCGAAGATGTACCAAAAGGACCCCAGAGTCATGGAGAATGTATGTGATTATTCTTTGAATTATTCAAATAAAGTAGAAAAAATATTTTGTTACTAAGGCTGGATAGAGAGCTTGAATCTAACTCCATGCAAAAGAGAGGGGCAGGAGCCGCCTAAACACCGTATATCAAAAAAGCCGACCGCTTGAGCCAAGCAAATGCTGAGACTAGTCCTATTGCCAAAATATTTAAAAAAAAATTAGCATAATATTTAATTTTATTGTTTGTTTACAATGAACATTGTAAATTTGGCAATAAGAACAGTTTTATTTTTTCAAGTCTAAAAAAATCCGGGACAGGTCAAATTGTGATATTTTTCCGAAATTACTCAATATAGAGTCAGGAAGTCGGCAGATCACGTTAAGCCGCTGGTCTGCGCCTTTTCTTTCACGGGTCATGTCGGATTGCCATTTATAACAGTAAGGGAACAGAGAGATCACTCGTGTTTGAGCACACAATTGTGCACTATGATTTATCTTGTGTAGTTCGCTGATCTCGGATCGGCCATGGCTAAAATAGGTCAGAGATTTTATTTTTTCACTGTCTAATCACTAGTTATCGTACATACGTGACTCTATGTCTAACTGTGATATTGTTTGAATGTTCCAGGTGGCATACAACAGTGGCCCTATACTGGGCGCCCTGACCACTGTGACGCAGGCGTTCGTCACGATGGCGAACTACTTGCTAGCATATCACATTCTACGCTACGCTAAGCAGTACAACATTGGGTTCCATATGCTGCCTGTACTTATTCTGAAGAGACTTCTTCGGTAAGTTGAATCATCATCATCATCAGGCCATAAACGTCTCCACAGCTGGGGTACGGGCCTACACTAAACCAGGGCGATGAGGCCTCGAATTTCTTCATAAGTGTGCAGGTTTCCTCACGATGTTTTCTTTCAACGTTAAAGCGACGAAAAAGCGTATAAATGAATTTCAGATTTGAAAAACGGCGGCGGCTTTTCAACTGGCGACCTCTCGCATGGCAAGCAACGACGTTAACCACTCGGCCATTGACGCTTTTTAAGTAAGAATGATTACAGAGAGCTCATTGTGCCCTCTTCCTTTGCCCATGGGTAGTACCTTAAAGTACATGACTTTTATCGATAGTCACCAAGCACAAAGTCTGATTTACCAGCCCATCTTCTTGTTGTTGCCCATGGGTAGTACCTTAAAGTACATGACTTTTATCGATAGTCATCAAGCACAAATTCCTCTGTCCCAAAACCTGGGTACGCCCATGCCATTATATTTCAAGCACCCGTGTTTCATAGTACCTGTTCTTATCGCAGCATGCTCCCAGTCTACCTGCTGCTGATCGGCTTTTCAGCGACCTGGTGGTCGAGCATGGGCGAGGGACCGGTGTGGCCGCTGATTGTGAACCACGAGTCGTCGATATGTAGGCGGAAGTTCTGGTACATCGCTAGCTTCCTCCAAAACTTCTTCGAGCCGCAACACATATGTTTAGTGCAGACGTGGTAAGTTGGTTTTTTTTGGACCTTCAATTCTAATATTTTTTTCGGATACGTGATACATCCATCCAGTTATAACAAAAGGAGACAATTGAAACAATTGTCCTGCAGCCTACCTTCTCCACGTGAAACGTACGCACTACACGATTTTTTGCTAATCCCCATTGGAATTCCCCATCAATGGGGATTAGTGGAATAACCAGATTTTTTTAACGAAGAGAGTCATCCGCTCCCCCGCAAGTCTGGTGATGATGACAAGCCATCATCGTAATCAGTTAGGAAAGAAAAAATACAACGTGGTTGTTTTATTAGTATGAAGGGCTAAAATAGGCACTGCAGTCATTTGACGTACTAAATCAAAAAATATAATGTATGTATGGACGCAGAGTATGGCACCTACTCGACTTTGCATCATGATATTTTTTTGTACTCTTTGCGTCATTTTTAGGGTTCCGTAGCCAAAATGGCAAAAACGGAACCCTTATAGTTTCGTCATGTCCGTCTGTCCGTCTGTCCGTCTGTCCGTCTGTCACAGCCGATTTACTCGGAAACTATAAGTACTACAGTGATGAAATTTGATGGGAATATGTGTTGTATGAACCGCTACAAAAATATGACACTAAATAGTAAAAAAAAGAATTGGGGGTGGGGCCCCCCATACATGTAACTGAGGGATGAAATTTTTTTCATCAATGGAAAGGTCTTTTAAAATGATATAAAGTTTTCTAAAAAACATTTTTCTTAAAGTGAACGGTTTTTGAGATATCAGCTC
Source organism: Maruca vitrata (assembly GCA_039566165.1). Classification (NCBI taxonomy): domain Eukaryota; kingdom Metazoa; phylum Arthropoda; class Insecta; order Lepidoptera; family Crambidae; genus Maruca; species Maruca vitrata. The sequence continues at coordinate 10,224,021 of CM076933.1, read as the reverse complement.
TCAAAGTCGTAAAAAGTATGTCCCCCCCCCCTCTATTTTTATAACTACGGGGTATAAAATTCTAAAAAAAATAGAGGTGATGCATGCTAATTAACTCTTTCAACGATTTTTGGTTTGATCAAAGTATCTCTTATAGTTTTTGAGATAGGTTGATTTTTATTATATTTGCTGCTACGGAACCCTTTGTGCGCGAGCCTTACTCGCACTTGGCCGGTTTTTTACTTAATGTTCTGAATAAATTTATTTTCTTTCTTTCTTTCTTTCATGACTAGTTTTTACTAGCTAGTCAAGAGCTTTAATCAATGACATTAACCTCTCAAAAAAAGTCACGACATGTCATGCAAGGAATGATGACACATGCGCGAGCGAGATAATGGCGTCGTAATTACCGCCTTTCACGTAAATGATTATTATTCAATAACGAAAGCATATTTTATCATTCTGTAAAAAGAAATTAGTAAATGAATATATTTCTTATCATTGAGGTATTACATTGAAACAATGAACGTTAGAAGAAATACTATATCTATAAGTTCAATTTTGTCAACGAGCCAAAACTCGAAAGTAAAAAAAATAATCGATGTACTATATGAAACCCATTATACAGAAATACTAAGTATGCAACTATTCAAACAGATGGACAAAAAAGGTTGAGATGTTTACAATAACACCACTTGAAACTCGACCCGACGAGTCATAAAAACTACTAGGGATGTTCCTTCACATTACGAAATAGTCGCTATCGGTAGTTGCGTTTTTTTTGTAAGGATAATATGAGAATAAAAATACAACTATTATTAACAGGTTTTGTTTATTTCCGTTATTAATACTTTGAAACTAAAATGAGTTAGAACCAAATCTTCGCTACACTCATCCACCTCCTCCTCCTCATCCTCTGAAGGTAGGTCCTCTTCCTCGTCATTCCCATACAAGATGCCCAGGAACTCCGAAGGCGGCTCTTCATTCATACGCTCCGGTTTCATTCTATAAAATAAAAAGAACACTGTAACGTAAACAATAATCATGTAAAATTATTTCCTTTTATAAAAAAAAAATATTTATTTTCTTGTATAATAGGTTTATTTATTATTCAAAAATATAAAACTTTAAAATTACAAAGTTACAATATAAAATCATTATACGATACTCCTATCATCATCGACCATAACAAAACCTTTATCGAAACATTCCCTCACTACTGAAAAACATCGACGAAAGAGGTTGCGCAATGTAAACGTTCTTAGCTCAATACAAATAAGGTTCAAATTAGCACGCGCGAATATTGAAGTAATAACCGCCATTTTGTAGGGACTGTTCACGAAATCGTCGTAAACATCGCGTAATTGTTATTACTTATAATTCAGATAAATGAATAAATACGTTGTTTTTATCGTTGTGTAAGCGAGTTGTAATTACTTATTACATACTTTTTAGCCGTAATTACTGACAAGTATTGACATAAATCCGCTAGTAAAACGAAAAATTATAACGACTTTTGTTGAACAATTATTCATTATATTACAATGTATTTTTCACAACCTATTATCTAAAAAGACTCATAGTAAACATAATAATCAGTTATAAATAACAAAACAGTACTTACATCAGATAAATCCTTAAATTTCAGCTTCTAAAAGTCACACTCGCACTGACGTTGCGCAAAAATTTCCAAGTATTTGAATGACAGTTTTGCCGAAAAAAAAGAAACTACCATAGATACAATTGTGTTTATTCGTTCAGAAATTTATTCACGAATCTAAAAATGTATACATGTCCTAACAAGAAACGCCTCTATGGTCCTTCAATTTCGGTTTAAAGACGATTGGGAGAGCGCGACACCCGGGTGTCGCTTGGGGTTTGACAGAACAATTCGTTACAACTGACGCGACACCCGGGTGTCGCTTGGGTGTTAACGGAAAGGCGTCTGCTTGATCCATAATTATTACTTGTTCTTCTTAAAGAGTTTGTATTGTGTGTATGTGTCTCTAAATAAACGATATTTAATCTTCTCCTTCTTTAATCTAATTGATTAATTATATTATCGCTTAACGATTAATAAATAATGTGTAAATGTTTGTTTATTCGTCATTGCTATGTATTAAATGTAATGCGTGACCATTTGTTTCAGGATCTACTCCGTGGATGTACAACTACACGTACTCGCACTGATAGTCTGTTTGTTTGCAATCAAGTACTCACGATATGCCTTCCACATCATGTTCTCGACGCTCATAGCGGCGATCGCCACCACGGTCTACGTGGTCTTCAAGAACCAATATGAGCCTGCCTTCTACTCCCTCATGATGCCAGAGTAAGTAGAAACTCAATCCTTAGGAAATTACTGGGGTGTGTATCATCTTGTTGCTTTGTTTTCCTAACTGACATACGATGATGGCTTGGAGTAGTCTCGTCATCATCTACATCACCAGACTTGCGAGGGAACGGATGGCACCCCTAATATCCTTTTGCAATGCCCTATGTTGAAATAAGAAAAAGTAAGATAAAATTATTTTGTAGAAACAAGTTTTTGTAGTAATTCACAATTCGCTAGTGTTGAACATACACTCAGGGGCACATTTAACCGTCCACTCATATTTTAAGCCATATCGTTTGTTTATTTTAATTTACGATTTAATTGCTTGGCGTAACTTGATGGTGAGTATATCTGCATTAAATTAAACATTCATACCCTCGGTTTCTTCACTTTTGTGGTTCCTATTCAACAATTATCAGTTTAGTCGCACTTTAACATCCTGGCTTTTTAGTTTAGCTGACGGATAAATTATTGTTTTAAGACTTTTTTGTACCAGTTATTTGATAAAAATCAACTTGTTAGGGTTCCGTGATGAAATTAAGACCAAAAAAATGTTATTGGATGCGGCTGGTGCAGCTAGGGCTGTGGCACTTGCAGACGCTGGGTTCAGACAGCGTAGCAGCGTAGAAAAAAAACAACGGATGCTTGAATTTCCTCGAACCACTATCCAAGATGCCATCCGGCGTTACAGAGAGACCAGTTCCTACACCAGAAGGCCAGGGCAAGGTCGTAGATGGTGTACATCGGAGAGGGATGATCGATACATCGTCTCGAATGTTCTGCGAAATCGGTTTACTACAGCTTCTGAGGCTCGTTGCCGTATGTTTGAAGTTCGAAATGTAAATGTAAGCCTACGTACAATAAGAAGAAGGTTAGCAGAGCGGAATCTGAGAGCATTTAGACCAGCTCCGAGTCCCAGAATTGACTGCAGCGCACAGAAGAGCGAGACTAAGATTTGCCCAAGAACATGCTTATTGAACTTCTGCACAATGGAAGATGGTTCTCTTCTCAGATGAGTCATGAATCTCTCTACGCGGTCCATTAGGACGCCAGTGCGTGTATAGACGCCGCGGAGAAAGGTTTGCTGAATGTGCTGTGGTCAGAATCGTAGGATACCAGGAGGCTCTATAATGGTATGGGGTGGCATATCTTACACTGCCCGTACAGAGCTGGTAATCTTTGAAGGAGGCAGTATTAATGCTCACAGGTACGTGACAGAAGTCCTAGAACCACAATTAGGACTTTTTGCGCCTTTCATAGGCAACAATTTTGTTTGAATGCACGACAATACCCGTGCGCACACTGCGAGAGTTGTTACCGCGTACTTGGATGCCGTCAATATTCAGCGATTAACTTGGCCAGCTCGAAGTCCTGACCTGAACCTAATAGAGCATGTGTGGGACAACCTCAAAAGATGAATCCGTAGTCGTACACCAGCTCCAAGCAGCTTCGGTGAGCTAAGAGCACCAGCGATCGAGGCATGGGAGAAAAGCCCCCAAAGCGTCATCCAAGACATAATGAATGAGGTTCCAAATCGGTTGCAAGAAGTCATTAGGGCCAGGGGAGCAAATACACATTATTAATTCGTAAATGTAGGGTACACTTTTATTTTAAATTAATTTTCGCATTTTTTTAATTTGTTGTACGAAAACTCCATTTTCACATTTAGTTTTTTTTTGTCATAAATAAACCATTTAATACCTTACAAATGTTTAATTTATGTTCGTGTATATCCACTTAACTTAATATCATAACAAAATTTATTTCAATTTGTCTGATTTTTAAGAGAACTGAAAAAATGTAAGTGGCCGGTTAAATGTGCCCCTGAGTGTAGATCTTCCCCGATGTAGGTGTGTTTTACATCGATTTATGCATGTATACTTTGTAAAATCCATTGTTATTTCGAACACGTGCTTTACACTGCACAACCACTTCCTCTTATAGCCCTCGCGGTTGATTTTGTTAACAAATTACATAAGTACTTATTCCTTCTTTCCAGAAACTTCCGCACCATGTTCCAAAATGACAAAACGTTCGTTGGCTTGTACATAATGCCTACGAACTGCATGATCTCAGCAGCCACAGGACTGTTCATGGGTTACTTTAACTTAGAAATGGAGCAGAACAAAAAACCAAAGGTGAGACGAAGCTATCAATCAAGGTCCCAGACCTTAAAATCTTGGATCTTACTTATGTACTCGTATGTGCCTGACTGACTCTGATCAAAAGACGGTAGGTATTTATATTGTTGTTTATACGGTTTGTCAGTGATGTGGAAAAAATATATATGGGAGATCTTTATCAACACCGAAGTACTTACCGAAAACAATTGATTTTTGTAATTTCTGTTTGTGCACGCTAAACTCAGAAACGGCGTAACCGATCTAGATGTGGTTTTCTGTAATAAAATGGGGTAAGCTCCACTATACCGTGAGAAACGAGCATACAGGACACCCCTTAGTAGTTAGCGGCCGATTGGGCGTCCAAGGTACCGCTGGGAGGACGAGGTCGTGTAGGATCTGCGCGAGCTCCATGCTGGCGAAAAGTGGGCAGGATATAGTTAGTTGTTTAAGCTCCAATTATGAGTTTATTTCAAGTCAATCTCCTTATAAATCGGGGATATAGAGGATATAGATATACCACGGGATCAGATCGATGTATGTGATATTGTGAAATATTTATATAAATAAAAAAGGTAACTCGTTTAAAGAGTTTCTAGTCATTTGTAGGCGAAATGCTGACTAAAGTCTCTTCACGCGGACCAATTCATTGGCACAGCTCCGACAGCTAGTATAAAAAAAATGTTTATTGTTTCAGCGATTCTTGGGATTACACCAGTTTGCGATACCAGTTGTCATAGCCCTGGCGTACAGCGCTTTCTACGTGCGGGAGATGATCGAAGACCCCATGGTAGTCACGTCAATGCTGATCGTCGAGAGGCTGGTGATCTCCGTTGTGGCCATCATACTGCTCAACGCAGTGGAAGAGAGAAGTGAGTAGAATAAGATTTTAGACTTTCGCGTTCCATTACACTAAAATATGTCTCTATGGGTCTACACGCGATATTAGTATTATAACGTCGGGCAGTAAGTAGCTATGTAATTTGCTACTCCTAATATCGCGTGTAGACCCATAGAGACATATTTAAGTGAGTAGAATGTTACCTATTTTTTGTAGAAGAAGTGTTGTGAATTTTGGCGACGAAATGGAACATTTGATGCGGTTTTTTTCTACATGTTGGCTCATTAATAGTAAATCAAAATGATTGCATCGATATGTGCAATCAATTCACGTGATAAAATGTTCCTTGAGTAATGATAAGGAGGTAATGTCCAGCAGTGGGCGGATTCAGGATGATGACGTCAAAATGGCGTCAAAAGTCCTCTAGTTTGGGTTTTTCTTTGTCCAGAGGTTCCATTAAGCGGAGAAGAGTTTCCTTACCTCATTATGAATGTATTGATGAAGATACTTCAACACCACACAAACGCATATCTTGTCACGGAAAACTAACTTTGTACAGGCGATGCTTGTACCTATTTCATCTTCTGACTTAATTTATTTTGCAGGTACGACCATAAACTTGTTAAGATGGCCGGCCCTCCACCCATTTGCGCGCTTGTCCATGTGCGTGTCTATGGTGCACTGGTGCGTGAACGCGTATCTCCTGGGCACACGCACTATGCTGCAGGACTACTCGACTGTTGGCCTGGTAAGCATTAATAATGTCTTTTTAGAGTTCCGCACCTAAAAGGTAAAAACGGGATCCTATTACTAAGCCTTCGCCATCCTTCTGTCTGTCTGTCTTCAAGCTGTATCTCATAAACCGTGATAGCTAGAAAGCTGAAATTTTTACAAATGATTTATTTCCGTAAAAAAAAGTACAAAAAATTTAAAAGATCAAATATTTAGGGGGGAGCCCCCTTAATATTTAATATCTAATAATTACATCGTTACTTGGAGATAGTGTTGGGTTTACGTTAGACGAGCCGAGCCAAAACACAATCAATCAGCATTAGCCAAACTTCATCTAGTAATGACGATTGAGTTCCCGATATTTCATGATCCGTTGATCCGTGATCATAGCGCTTCCAACAGCGACGAAATATCAGAAACTCGAGATAATAAGGAAACATAGTACTGGCACAGTTTTTTAAAGTCTGACATTTTTTTTTGTTTCACAGGTCCTAGAGACGGTTGGTACATGGTTCATATCGTATTTGCTGGCCGTACCTCTTATCATCCTGGTGGAATATCCGGTGCAGAAGCACTTAGAAAAGTTGTTGACTGGATAATTTTACTATTTATATTTTTATGATGGGAATTTTTGTTTTTATTGTTGATTCAAAAGTGCGATGTTCTAGCCAGTTAAATTTTTAGGTACCAAACATTTTTTTTAAATGTATATAACAAGTTATGTCCTATTTGGAATCTATGTACGTACGTATTTATTTACATGACGTAAATTTTATTTAAAAAATATGTTACCTACCTTCACTGTGATTTATATTTAAAAGGGTTAGTAAGTACGTTTAACGGTAATGTATAACGCAAGTAAATTATAAATATTTTGTTCCTTTTTTCATTGTCTTTTTTTTCCCTAAATATTCCCTTTTAAGGTTTCCATACCTCAGAACGGCTGGTATATTGGTGTAATATAAATTTAATTACTACATATCCGTAATTAAAATGTTAGATATGTACAGTATTGTTCAATATTTGTAGTGACCAATTAAGAGGATTTTGGCTGTTAATAAATATCTCTACATAACCTATAAACAGGACGTCGTCATCTTAATGTTAAATTAGACTCCAGATCAAGAGATATCAAAGGTCACGTGCATATGGCGTTTTTAAAACGCTATGTCGGTTATGGCAAAAAAAATACATAAAATAATAACAACAAAAATATTGTTGAATAATATGACAAAATGACTGTTGTGATCCAAGTAAAGACCTTCAGGGTATTTTTTTATAGCTAACGAGTACATACCACAAACTGAACAACACTTTATTTTATAAATAATTACAATTTTCACAAAATAAATAAACAGTCAGTGGCGTAGCGTGGACCAATCAAGACTTGGGCAAAGTCGCATCAGCGAGGCCCCTTTTTAAATGTTGAAGAGAAGTATTTGTTAATGTTGTGAGTGGAAGTTGAATCCACAACCCATGGAACTGTAGCCTATTGGAACTTTAATCATTGTTTCACCAATCCAGTCAATACCCTTTTTTTTTGTAAAGATCATAGAATTATTCGAACCGACGAAGGTGAAGGAGAGATGGCGCTCTTACTTCCACGAGCTGTTAAATAAACAGCACAGAGAAGTGCAGCCACCGGACCTCCCTCCGAATCTTGGACTTGTGCCACCGGTAACGCCTGAAGAAGTAGAGAAGGCTCTTCGCCGCATGAAGAATCGGAAAGCTGTCGGAGCCGATTGAGTCCCCATCGATGCCTGGAAGGCAATGGGTGGTCGTGGTGTGGGCATCCTAACTGGCCTTTATAACTGCATACCTACTCAGCACCGGCGGGATTCCTCGCCAATGGAGACTGAGTGTTATCACCCCGGTCTTCAAGGGCAAGGGATCAGTGCAGGAGTGCGGTAGGTATCGCGGTATAAAGGTCATGTCCCACACCATGAAGCTATTCGAGCACTATCCAGTAGACTCTCGAATCCGTCAGGAGTGCACTGTCCCAGAGACAGTCAATAATGTCAATATGGTTTTCGCCCGGGTCACGGGACTATGGACCCCGTTTTTACCCTAAGAAATATCATGGAGAAATACAGGACGAAGAACACGCCACTCCTCTTCCTATTTCTGGACGTGGAAAAGGCCTTCGACTGTGTTCCGCGTGCGATGATTTGGTGGGTGGGCCATGGCTACTTATGTATGCTGATGATATCACGCTGGTGGACACGGACAGGGGACGGCTGGTGAGACGTGTTAAAACATGGAAGGAATCGCTTGAGAACTGGGGTCTGAAACTGAACGTGGTGAAGACGGAGTACTTGGCCTGCAACACTACATATCCCATGTCCGTCCGCATAGGCGAAGACACGGTCGAGCGCACGGACCGGTTCAAGTATCTGGGATCTGTACTCCACGCGAACGGTGACATCGACTCCGACGTCAAGGCACGCATTGCTGCTGCGTGGGATAAATGGCGGGAGATGAGCGGCGTCATTTGCGACCCTAAAATACTAGCTAAGCTGAAGAGACAGGTCTATAAATCCATCATTAGACCTGTTCTCTTAATGGTAGTGAAGCATGGCCATTACTTGAGCGGCACAAGGAGGAACTGCGGGTCACGGAGATAAAGATGCTGCGCTGGATGTCGGGAGTTACGCGAGCAGATCGCGTAAAAAACTCCCGTATCGCGGCAGCCTTCATGTCCGAGACGTCGCTGATAAATTGCAAGAGTGCCGCCTACGTTGGTACGGACATGTTTTACGGAAACCGGCAAACTACGTAGGGAACAAGTGGCTGGCTATGTCGCTACCGCCGGGTCTCGGAAAGGGGAAGGCCCAAGAAGGCCTGGCTTGACGTCGTAGTAGATGACATGCGTGCTAACGAACTCTCCGTGAAGGATGCCGAAGACCGTGCGAAGTGGAGAGATAACAGTAGGAAAGCGGACCCCGGGCTCCGCAAGGATGCAACCGGGAAAACGCGGAGATGATGATGATTTGAACCTACGACTTCTCGGTTGGAGGCCAAACAGTCTATCTCCAAAGAGCTGGCTTTTTTCATTTTCCTATGCAAAGTATACTATACTATGTAATAAAACAAAGTCGTGTCTGCTGCCTGTCAGTCCTTATGTATGCTTAAATATTTTAAGTTCAGCAACGGACTTTGATGCGGTTTTTTGAATAGATAGAGGAATAATAAATAATATAAAAAAGATAACGAATCGAATAAAAAAAATGAATAAGTGAAAACAAATACTCTCACTAGTTTGTCGAACGAATGAGAAAAAGTAATTTTCCATATTTTGACGATCGAACTAATGAATCGAACTAGTGAGAATAAAGGGGTAGGCGTGTGTTGGCCGATTTTAACTTCACACAGTTGGCGGGGGTGGAATCGCTGCCACCCCTTAAGAAATCAACGACCTTAACTTTAACAAATTCGAAGCTAATTATTAAAAAAACTTAACGCAAACTCATCCGCGGTAAAACGTAGCGTATGATAAAAAATTGAACAATGAATTAAACATTATTCCATCATTGTTATCGACCAAAATAAAATTTATCTTTTCCGTCCATAAATGTGTAGATTAACTTGGGTGGTAGCATCGGCCACCTGAAGATGAAGTGGATTTTTCCGATTATCTGTTTGTTCGCATTCTCAGGAGTTGGAAGTGTGGAAATCATAGGTACTGTATTTATTAATATTTTTGTAACAACCAGCTTCATTTTATTGATGCATGATTTTTATTTCGATATCCGTGTGATACTTTCTTTTGATTTTACAAATTTTATTAATTAATTACTATTTATAAATTTCCACCGCTTTCGTTTAAAACTTTACGAAAGCGGAAATTTAATAATATAGTCCGGTCAATTTAGACAAAAAATTAGAGTGAAGTTACAAAGTAAGGTGTAGGCGTTTTGTTAATTTTAACAATTTGAAGTAAATGAATAATTTAACAGATAAAAATGTCGTTGGCCCATGGATTCGATTTTTTGTAGGGGAAGCCGATGGTAATCGGGTTATATGGACTCTTCGCCACTGCTGGCTTAAATATTAAGGGACTGGATTTAATTTGGCGTACTCATGCATATTATGACGATAAAAACTTTTATAACTTTCTGAATCGTTATACCTATCTCAGAAACGAATAAGTACATTTTTTATAGATAATTTTGTGATCTACAATTTTCTCTGAGGTACTTTTATGATAAAACTTACCGTTTTGCTGAAAATCTCGAAAATCTATTTTTTTTCCTTTGACCTTGAAAAAAAAAATATTTTTCCTTACAGGGGAATGATAGGAAAATTCTAGGCATTGTTTATAATTATGTTCTGAACAATTTCACCAAAATTCAGCTTGTTGGGACTTTATGTATGTAACTTCAAATGTCTAAATTGACCAAACGAATATTATCTAACGATAAAATAACTCCACCATGTTTTGAAATAAATACCTACAGCCGCGGCCGTGCCGATCGTAATCATGCGGCATGGCTGCTTGTCTATTTTAAGTATGTGTAGAGAGAGTGAGTGTGTCTTCAAGATTGTAAATGTATTTCTGTTGAATTAAACAAATAAAATACTTTTTAGTTGTAAGTGATTTTAGGAATTATTTTCTAAAAATGGATTTTTTTTATTACTTTTATATTTACGTTTTATTTAATACTGAATAATATAAATATATACCAGATGTCATATAAAAAATTTACTTAAACTTGTTTTAATTTTTTACAAATCGCTCTTTAATCCGCGCGATTTCCGTCCATCTCTGCGGCTGCCCGGACGCGCGCATTCTTAGCTTTTTTTTACGATGATAACATACGATGATGGATTGGGGTAGCCTCGTCATCATCACCGGAAATGCGGGGGAGCGGATCGCTCTCATACCTAAAAAAAATAAACGACGTGTTCCTGAGGGTGCCCCCTAACGGGGCTCGACCACGTCGATGATATTTTTTATCATAATTCCTAATGAAAATGAAAAATGAAAATGCTTTATTACTCTCAGAATGGTACTTAGACTAGGTATACATTTGAAGGTTATACATGTACTTAAACTAGACATGGGTTAATTGCTGCCTAAGAAGTGTCGAGTAGGTACTACAGGGGATCCCAAACTAGGCTTAGCCTGTATCTTGGGTAACCAAATTAGTATGTTTTAATGTAAAGAAGCATTGGAATACAATAATAAAAATAATCTAATATTGTTCAAAATAACGTTTTAAATAACAGAAAAAAAAACACGAAAAAGTGCCAAATGTGGTGAATGAATGTGTCTAATGAAGAAGAGGAACAAGTAAGTAGTATTCAGAGATGTGAAGTTTTTAAGATGGTAAGATATATTCAGTTGCCTGATAGTCTAGAGTTAATGTACCTACAGAAAGAATTTCTGTTATATTTTTAAAATTTAATTATTACAACTTATTACAAGATACATAACTGATAACAGTTGCATTAACAAAAATAAAAATGTATGAAAAAACGTCTTACTGTCTAAACTATTGCGTAAAACATGTATCTGTCATAGTCCAGTCATTTAAGCTTAAATTAGGTAAGAATCTCGGAATTCGAGATACCCAGCTGTAAGTCGGTAAATACTTAGATATTGACACCCTAAAAGTGGTCTCAAAACCTACATATGGTAGGGTGTACGCAACTATTAAATTTTCAAGGTCAAATGTCACAAATATCAGTTTTATGAACTTTTGAGCGAAACGGGAAGTTTTATCATAAAATGTTGTAGGAGAAAATTACTTATCTTCTATTTATCTATAAAAATTATCTGTACGTTTTATTCCTAAGATTCACCATTTCAGAGATACAGCGATACAAATAGTTGAAAAAGTTGTATTTTCAAAAGCTTCCAGACCCCCGTGCGATTGTGCTAGATAGTTAAAATTTTCACAACTGATGTATTTCAGTAGCCTCTATAACATCTAATACTAGGAAAAGCTTAAAACCAATGTTTAAGTGGGTTCTCATTCAAAAACTATGGTTCTTTTTTTCTCACACTTGGCCGGTGTTTGACGTGGTTACCCCAGTAAACCTATTCCAGACGACAACTTTTATACGTGAAGAACACGTTGTTTATATGGAAACCTAGTTAAATAATTATCTTAAAAACTAATCTTACGGTAAACCATTCAACTAGTCAGTGCTAGGTGTGTGATTTTGCATTTGGACTTGTATCAAATATAGTGTATATTGTGCAAAAAAAAACCGGGCGGTTTTGATTTTTTTCTTTCCTGAAAACAATATGGTACAAAAAAGGTTGACTAATAATTGCCTTTTGCTCCCTCAATGGGGGACTGAGTGTCACTAAGTGGAATAATCCGGTTTCAACTGGTTGGTAAAACAAAACGAACATATTAATACTAGCTGAGCCAGCGACTTCGTCCACGTTTTCCCCCGTTTTTTGCATATTTACCATTGTTTCTTTGCTCCTATTGGTCGCAGCATGATGTTTTATAGCATAAAGCCTTCCTCGATAAATGGTCCATCCTACACAAAAAGATTTTTCGATTCGAACCAGTAGTTCCTGAGATTAGCGCTTTACCGTTCTAAACAAACTCTTCAGCTTTATAATATTAGTATAGATAAATGGTACAATATTAGTGAGAAAGCCTTAGCCTGTTCCTTTAAAAGCACCTATTTATATCTCACGCTTTTTTGTCATGTCAAGTCAATTAATTATGCATGACTTGTGTTGTAAAGTTTTTGTCTCGTGAAGTTGCTTAATCACCTATTAGGAAAAAAATAATGTTTATTCTTTTATTAATTTTTATTCTAAACTTAGTAGATATGTAAATATTGCCATAGTCTTGACCTCGAAATATGTACATCAATTTCAGAAGTAAAATTATATTACTTATGTATCTCCGTACAATCCGTACATTTGTACCAAAACATATTTGAGGGTAAACCTCCTAACTTCCATAATATTTCAAAATTATCCGTATTAAGTACGTTGGACTTGTTATTACGACGATTACTTACACAAATGAATACAATATTTTACTCTCATCTCAGAAAGGAGAAATGACACTTAGCAAAAAGGGTTTTACATTTTTTTAGATACAAAATAGCTAAATTTTCATTGAAAGAATTCATCATCATCATCATCAGCCCATTTCTGTCCACTGTTGGACATAGGCCTCTCCAAATGCAGGCCACTTCCTCTCCTCGGCCACTCGCATCCAGCTCCTACCATCCGTCCTGCGCAGATCGTCACACCACCTGGCCTGCGGGCGTCCTACACTACGCTTGCCAAGACGAGGTCTCCACTCCAAAACTCGTCTACCTCAACGGTTATCGGTTTTACGGCTGATGTGGCCAGCCCACTGCCACTTCAGCTTGCTAATGCGATGAGCTATGTCGATGACTCTGACGGATCAACTCATTTCTTATTCGATCCCGCAGAGAAACACCGAGCATAGCTCTTTCCATAGCCCGCTGAGCGACTTTTAACTTGTGGACCAGCCGTGCCGTCAGTGTCTACGTTTCGGCTCCATACGTCATGACGGGTAGGACTCACTGATTGAAGACTTTCGTCTTTAAGCTTTGTGGGATTAACGATGAGAACGATGATGCTGCCCAACCCAGCTGAATTTTTCTATTCACCTCGTCCTCAAAGTTGTTTCGGCCCAACTTCATAGTCTGCCCGAGGTACCTACACATATTTTTGAACAACATCGAGGACGGTGCCGTAAATGATTCATTGCGATTAACGGTGAATCGCAATCGGTTCCGGTAGTACATGTTCATTGAACATGACCTTGGTTTTGTCCAAGTTCATCCGTAGGCCGATGCGCGCAGAAGAGTCAGCCAAGTCATTCAGCATCTGTTGTAGGTCCTGCAGCGTCTCTGCCAGAATGACGATGTCATCTGCAAATCGCAGGTAAAAGATGTATTCACCATTTACGTTAATGCCGCGTCCTTTCCAGTCCATTGAAAGAATTGCATGATAAAATTTACGTTTTACTGAATATCGGTACCACCCGTACATCGGTTGTTCTAATGTTTGACTTTGTATATTTTATAAACCATGAGGAGTTTAACTAAAATTTATTACGTTTCTATACGATTGTTCCAAGTCAGATTCATTACTTGATATATGTAATTTTACGCCTTATGCTAAGGCTACATTAGCGGGCTACGGCGAAGAATATTATTTGCGTCTCTGTCGGCCTTCGTCTTGTAGAGCAGGATACGTGCACGAATATTCGACGTAGCCCGTCAATGTAGCCGCAGGAAAGATTCATTACTACTTTAACCCTTCGTTGGCAAGTAGAAATTTTCATCGGTTTTGCACGTTGTGTTAATGGATTAAAGTCCAATTTTGTGATAATTAATCGACTGTTAATAATGCTCTGTTAGATTAACATACATACATACATACAATCTCGCCTTTTTCCCAGAGGGGTAGGCAGAGATCACTTCCAGCGATCCACTTTTCACCTCTGTGGGAAACGTGACGTGACGGGTTGTGGACCACGTCGCCGCCATTCTGTCTTGTGCATTGTTTTAACAAGGTCATTGCGTTCCCACGAGTAGCAAGGATGTATGACAGGGGAAGGAAAAGAGGAGGAAGGATACTATCGCCTCGGATGATTTGGACTGAGTCGATAGTAGCTCGAGGAGCCGGGGTCGCTTACCCGTATACCGTTCACCAACCACCGGACAGATAGTTGTGACTGGTATCCCCTGACTGAAGATTCTCTGTTATTCTATGTTCTCTGATTTTCTGTTAGATTAAAGGGTAAAGTATCTTTTCAGAGTCCGAACTATCCTTGCTCCCAAAACTTTTTCACCTGGACGACTACCACAAGTGCTTAGCTAAGAAGAATGGATTGTACTGTCTTGGAGAATTTGAACTGTCTGCCCAAGATGAGAACAATCCCACCTTCCGATTGATCAAGGTAATGTCTTACCACGACTACAAGTCTATCTTGACAATTATACCTATTACTTGTCTTGTTTTCTATTTTGTATTAAGTATTTTAGTTCCTACTTAACAAAATTAATATTGTTACGACCACGAGAGACCGTGCAAGCGGAATTAGTCTTATCGTCGTATGGATAAGGTCTATATTCGCTTGCACGATACTACGCTACACACTCTGGTAGGTTGTAGCGAGCTCTAGAGTGTTCTAAAGTAATAATAATATTACGACCTTGAGAGACCGTGCAAGCGAAATGAGTCTTATCGTCGTATGGATAAGGTCTATATTCGCTTGCACGATACTACGTCACACACTCTGGTCGGTCGGAGCGAGCTCCAGCGAGTTCTAGAAATTTCGATCCCCGCGAGAAGATTCTCGACGCCACGCGAAGAGCTGCGTCCTCACTGGGTATAAAAGCGGGATGTACGACGCGACGAGACAGTTCCGATTTGGAAAGCGAAGCGAATCAGTCTCCTGCGAACTAAAAGTGATCGAGTGCGTTACCTGCGAATAGTCAGTGAAATTCAGTGTTTTAGTGTGATTCAGTGCTTTAGTGTAATTTAGTGTTCCGTGTTAAGTGTTGTAATTAAGTGTTTTTAATTGTGTTTTTAAGTGTTTAATTGTGTAATTGTTAGTCGATAAATAAATTAATTGTCTTTTGGTGACTTTTGGCGTATCTTGAATTAAACGTACCCCGTTCCCGCAACAATTGGTGTCAGAAGTGGGATTCAAGATGCCTCTTACACCACGAGAAGACAGTGAGGGTCGAGTTACAAGGAGTCAAACCGCGGCCCTGCAAGAGGGTGAAGGTACTTCAACGGAGGGATCAATCCAAACACCGTTGGGGCCTGTGGAGCTTGCAGATTTATTTAAAATGCTGACGACACAAGCCAGCCGCCAGGAGGAGCAAGCCCGCGAGCAAGCACGCCGCCAGGAGGAGCTAGCCCGACTTCAGGAAGCACAATTTGCTAAGCTGAGGGAAGAACAAGCCCTTCGCCAGGAGGAGCAAGCCCGACTTCAGGAAGCACAATTTGCTAAGCTGAGGGAAGAACAAGCCCTTCGCCAGGAAAAGCAAGACCTTCGCCAGGAGGAGCAAGCCCGCCACCTGGAGGAGATAAGCAAGAGTTTGTTGGGGGCTATTGAGAAGAAGCACGAAGTATTAGAAAAGCAGATTGATGCTCTCAAGGATGATGTGCTAAGCGTCAAGACCCAACACGAAGATCGACTCACCCAACACGAAGATCGACTCACCCAACATGAAGATCGATTCACCCAACATGAAGATCGATTCACCCAACATGAAGATCGATTCATCCAATATGAAGATCGATTCACCCAACACGAGGATCGACTGAGCCAGGTAGATGCTGAGATGCGACAGCTGCATACCAAGATGGCAAGAGTGGGGACCCGGGGTGCTACGGTAGTGTCGGATTCTCCGAAAATCGAAGTACCCCACTTCGATGGAACGACGTCTTGGGCAGCATTTTGGTACCAGTTCGAGACGGTGGCTAAAGGAAAGGGGTGGAACGAGGAAGAGTCCTTGATAGCTCTGACTCTGGCTCTTCGTGGAGATGCCCTGCTCACATTGGAAAACCTGCCTTCGGATAACAGAACTTTAGGTGCTCTCCAAAGAGCATTAGAGGGCAGGTACAGCGACAAACACCTGGAACACGCGTATAGAGCACAACTTCGCGATCGACAGCAGAAGCCTGGTGAGAGTCTGCAGCAATGGGCAACGGAAATCGAAAGGCTAGTCAGACGTGCGTACGTGTCATGCCCGACAATGGTGGAATCAATGATCCCGCAAGCTTTCTGTGATGGAATTAGAGACGCAGACGTCAGACACACCGTGAAATTGAGCCATCATCAGACCTTACAGGAAGCTCTAGCCCATGCTTTGGAGGTGGAAGCCGTGCGTCAAGACGCTAGAACTCAACGACTTCGGGAGGTTGTGGTGAAGGAAAAACCTTCTTTGGGTCCGATGTGCTATGGCTGCGGCGAGAGGGGCCATATTCGGAGTAGTTGCCCCAAGCGAAGATGGCCACGTAGAACGACAGTAGCGTCCTCTACACAGGTGGACGCAGAAGAGCTGTCGTTAAACTAGGAGAAGCCAGGGCCGTGGGGCGGGCGCTGGCTGGTCAACATCGAGCCCCTACCGTCACTGTTTCACAGATTGGTAATGGGAACAACCTTACAGTGGTTGGACAGCTGAACAGCGTAACGTGTCATTTTACTATTGACACTGGTGCTTCAAGAACAATAGTGCGTCCGGAGCTATTGAAAAGGACTATTGTGTGGAATCAGAGACCATCCGTTCAGCTTCAAACAGCAACAGGCCAGCCAGTTACCGTCTTCGGTGAGACGATGGCGAAGATAACCATTGGAGAACAGACCTTTGAATACGGTGTACTCGTAGCAGACATCACGGACGACTGCATCATCGGATTGGACTTTTTAAGAGACCAGAAGTGTGTGGTAGACGTCGCTAAAGGAGTACTTAGTTTCCCGAACAAGAAGTATTCCTAGAGGAGCGAGATCATGCGCAGTTTACTGCCTGAAAAATACGACCCTACCGCCGAGATCTGAAACTCTGGTCAAAGTTAGATTCCCGTACACTGTGTGTCAAGGGCGAAGCGTCGTCATAGAAAACTGCGGCGACCATCCGAGTTGGATCACAGCAAGAACTCTGGCAATGACCGGAAAAGGAGCGCTGGTGCGAGTCATCAATCTTAGCGGAGATGAAGTGCAGCTACGAAGAAACTGTGTCATCGGACGATGCGATGCAGGTCAATCCATCAGAAGGCTGAAAAAGGCCCGGGAACCGGAATCCTGTCAACGAGATGACGTCACGCCGCTCCTAGCAAATTGTAAGGACAAGCTATCTGAGCGGGAACTTCAGCAAGCTAAAAGGTTGTTGCTAGATTTCAACGACATATTTTCGAAGGGTGACCATGATTTGGGAAGGACAGGTCTCGTTAAACACAGAATAGACACGGGAGACGCGCCACCAATAAAGCAGCGGCCTAGACGCCTTCCATTTGCCAAAGAGAAGGAGGTAGCAGACATGGTTGCTGAGATGCAGAAGAACCGCATCATAGAACCTTCAACAAGCCCGTGGTCTTCGCCAGTAGTCCTGGTAAAGAAGAAGGACGGCAGCACCAGGTTTTGTGTGGACTACCGGTTGTTGAATAATGCAACGAAGAAGGACAGCTATCCTCTGCCCCGTATAGACGACACACTGGACATGTTGAGCGGCATGAAGTGGTTCTCAACAGTGGACCTTAAGAGTGGGTACTGGCAAGTAGACATCCATCCAGCAGACAAGGAGAAGACGGCATTTACGACCGGAACTAGGAATGGATTGTGGCAGTTCAACGTCATGCCCTTTGGTCTTTGCAACGCTCCGGCGACATTCGAGCGGTTGATGGAAAGGGTACTGGTTGGACTTCTGGGTGATGCATGCCTGGTCTATCTGGATGACATCATTATCATGGGTCGAAATTTCATGGAGCATGTCAGTAACCTGAGGAAGGTTTTCACTAGAATACGAGAAGCAAACTTGAAACTCAGCCCAAAGAAATGCACGTTTTTCAAGGAAGAAGTCGCCTATTTAGGCCACATTATTTCATCGAAAGGTGTAAGGACCGACCCAGAGAAGATCAAAGCTGTCCAAGAATGGCCTATTCCAGTTAACAAGACCGACGTGAGATCATTTTTGGGTTTATGCGCATACTACCGGCGCTTTGTAAAGAACTTCTCTGATATAGCGAAACCTCTTCATCGGCTCACGGAAGATAAACGAGTATTCGCCTGGGACTCGGAATGTGATCAAGCCTTCGTCAGATTAAAAGAACACCTCTGCACCAGTCCTATACTTGGCTACCCGAACAGAGAAGGAAGGTTTATCGTGGACACTGATGCCAGCAATACTGGCATAGGCGGAGTTCTGTCGCAAGAGCAAGGTGAACGAGAAGTGGTGATCGCCTATTTCAGTAAGTCACTTTCAAAACCTGAAAGGAACTACTGTGTGACTCGTAAGGAACTGTTGGCGGTAGTGAAGACTCTACAGCATTTCAACAAGTACCTCGTTGGAAGACAGTTTACCCTGCGGACAGATCATGCTGCGTTAAAATGGCTCTTGCAGTTTAAGAACCCTGAAGGACAAGTGGCGCGGTGGCTAGAGCAGCTACAGGAGTACAACTTCACAACAGAACATCGGAGTGGTAGAACGCATTTGAATGCCGATGCCCTATCCAGGAGACCTTGTCCTGTGGCCTGCAGTCATTGTTCTAAGACGGAGACTAAAGAGGAAGTCCGGATGATTATCACCCAGGGACTTGATAATGAATGGAGCGAAGACGCTATCAAAAAGGCTCAAAAAGAAGATAGTGACCTGAGGAAAATAATTGAATGGAAAGAAGTAGGTCAAAAACCTTCTTGGAGCCATGTAGCCTCATCAAGCCCCATCACGAAAAGTTACTGGGCACAATGGGACAGTTTGGAGATTAAGGATGGAGTACTCTTCAGGAAATGGGAAACACCAAAAGGGGATCAAACGACACTACAGCTGATTGTACCCGTAAACAGGTTGCTTCTCTACTGAGGTACATACACGATGGGGTATCCGGGGGACATTTAGGCGTGAAGAAGACCCTAGAGAAGCTGAGACAGAGGTTCTACTGGATACACTGTCGGGAGGACGTCGAAGACTGGTGCAAGAAATGTACGACTTGCGCATCAGTAAAGGGCCCACAAACCAGAAGTAAGGGCAAACTCAAGCTGTACAACGTCGGCGCTCCATGGGAAAGAATCGCAGTAGATGTAGCTGGCCCCTTTCCAGAATCCAATGAGGGAAACAAGTACATCATTGTGGTCCAAGATTACTTCACTAAGTGGCCTGAAGTCTTCGCTACGCCTAATCAAGAAGCAAAGACGGTCGCCAAGAAGTTAGTCCACGAGGTAATTTGCCGATTTGGTGTGCCTCTTGAGATACATTCTGACCAAGGAAGAAACTTTGAGTCAGCACTGTTCCAGGAGGTCTGTCAACTGTTGGGTATGCATAAGACCCGTACTACACCAGCACACCCGCAATCCGATGGCATGGTCGAGAGATTCAACCAAACGTTGGAAAACCACTTGGCCAAAGTTGTGGACGAGCATCAACGAGACTGGGACCAGTACATACCGCTTTTCTTGCTGTCCTACCGATCTGCGATCCACGATAGCACCAGCGCAACCCCAGCAATGGTAAACTTCGGTCGAGAAATGCGGCTTCCGGTAGACGCGTTGACTGGGACACCGCCAGAAGCTCCGAAACCAGTAACCGAATATGCGGCTGACCTACAGAAGCGCCTGGATGAAGTACATGCTCTCGTCAGAGACTGCAGTCTAAAATCCAGCGAAAGAATGAAAACCCGTTACGACCGCAAAGCCAACACCGACGGTTTCGATGAAGGGAGTCTGGTTTGGTTACACAACCCACTCAGGAAGAAGGGCAAATCACCGAAGTTCCAGCCAAGGTGGGAAGGACCATACAAGATCATCACTAGGCTGAACGACTTAACCTATCGGATCAAACAAGGGACAAGAGGCAAGCCGAAAATTGTTCACATTGATCGATTGGCTCGTTACCATGGGTCAAATGATGCTCGGGACGAGCATGACTAAGAGGGGGATAATGTTACGACCACGAGAGACCGTGCAAGCGGAATTAGTCTTATCGTCGTATGGATAAGGTCTATATTCGCTTGCACGATACTACGCTACACACTCTGGTAGGTTGTAGCGAGCTCTAGAGTGTTCTAAAGTAATAATAATATTACGACCTTGAGAGACCGTGCAAGCGAAATGAGTCTTATCGTCGTATGGATAAGGTCTATATTCGCTTGCACGATACTACGTCACACACTCTGGTCGGTCGGAGCGAGCTCCAGCGAGTTCTAGAAATTTCGATCCCCGCGAGAAGATTCTCGACGCCACGCGAAGAGCTGCGTCCTCACTGGGTATAAAAGCGGGATGTACGACGCGACGAGACAGTTCCGATTTGGAAAGCGAAGCGAATCAGTCTCCTGCGAACTAAAAGTGATCGAGTGCGTTACCTGCGAATAGTCAGTGAAATTCAGTGTTTTAGTGTGATTCAGTGCTTTAGTGTAATTTAGTGTTCCGTGTTAAGTGTTGTAATTAAGTGTTTTTAATTGTGTTTTTAAGTGTTTAATTGTGTAATTGTTAGTCGATAAATAAATTAATTGTCTTTTGGTGACTTTTGGCGTATCTTGAATTAAACGTACCCCGTTCCCGCAACAATATTATTTATTGTTAATCGTGAATGAACGTGTATACTTGGTAGTCTTCGGCATCGGTTAATATTATAAGTAGTGATAAAAAGGCAAAAGCTGTGGAGCTATTTAGACCCTGTCCAAATTGCGCATTTTTATTCGCATGTAATGGAATCGCGCGATGGTGAGAAACTAAAGATTCATGCTTTCTGTCCACATGCAGTCGCGCGACTTGCTATAATTATAGTATCTATCTCACATTCGTTTAAAATGAGTGAAAACGCTCACGGTCACATGGTCTTAAGCAAATAAAGCGTCAGTTTAAGTAACTGATCCATGTAATCAACGTTTTTAATTAAGGGCGGGATGTACTGCTTGCCTATGGTACCTAATGATTATACCGCTGTATCAGATGCTTAGGCTGATTTTAGTACGCTGACCGTCAGTGTTGAAGGTCCAGTATGCATAGAGATAGGGACAGTTTTTAAGTTGACCAGTCGGCGCGCCGCCCCCGTCCGTGGTGTTGCTATGTGAAAAACTTCCGTCCGTCCGTCTCTTTTTAAATTTATGAGATTGGCAGTGACAGAGCTTAGATTTTCTGAATGTCAGAAAGATGTAATGAATAGGGGGTCTGGAAGATTCAGAAACTGACCGTTTGATTACAGAAATACAACCACGTCTCGCACCTGTACAACCGCACGTTCGTGCACCGCGGCTACTGCCTGCCCGAGCGCTGCGCCGGCGCAGGCCGCAACGCGAGCGCGCGCTTCGAGCGCTGCGTGGACACGTGGGCGCGCAGCCGACATGGGCTACAAGCTCGCCTCACAGTTCTGCACTACTGTCAGGTATTAGGCCCATATGCTGTTTCCACATAAATAAAAAATAAAATAAATATCTGGGACATTTGCACGCACGGTCATCTGACCCCAAACTAAGCAAAGCTTGTACTATGGGCGTCAGAGACTGATAAACATACATATATATTTATAAATACATACTTAAATACATAATTACACCCAGACAAGGAACAAACACCGATGTTCATCACACAAATATTTGTCCCGAGTGGGAATCGAACCCACGACTCTCGGAACAGCCAGCCAGGATCACTAACCACTGTTCCACCGAGCCAGTCCAAACATAGCGCTTCAGACCCATATAAACGGCGACGAAACGCGCGGTGTGCATTAAGGGTGAGTGCCATCCGCTCCCCAGTAAGTCCGGTGATGATGACGAGGCTACTCCAAGCCATCATCGTGTGTCAGTTAGAAAAAAAAAGCGCGGTGTCTAAAAATCTAAGAGTGACTAGGTATTAGGTACCGAGAGGGCGGCGATACCGCCTCTTCTGCGGCTTCATACTTTGGACGGGCCTGACCGCATGGCGCAAAGCGAATATTAAACTATCGGTACGAGTATGCAGTAACGCCGTCTTTTTCTAAGCGTATCATAAGTTTTATTAGGACCATAATGTGATGAAATGATGATGAATTTTATTTTCATATAACCTCTGAAACGGGTAAAGAAAATACTACTTATTACCATGCAAAAGTATTTTTTTCTTTTAGTGGTTCGTTGTTAGCTGAATTGATTGTCATGATATAGAAATTAAGACTTAATAAAAAGCGTCGATGGCTGAGTGGTTAAGGACGGTACTTACCACGCAAGAAGTCGCCAGTTCAAACCTCGCCATATACAAATTTGAAATTAATTTGTACGATTATTCGACGCTTTATCGGTGAAGGAAAACATCGTGAGGAAAGCCCATCTACGAAGAAATTCTTAGGTTGTTTAGTCGACCAACCCGCGCTTGACAGGCGTGGTTGATTAAAGCCTTATAGCTCTAGTTTAGGGTAGGCCCGTGCCCCAGCGGTAGGGACTTATAGGGGCTGATGAAGAAAGATGATGATCTCGCTAACGCGTATATAATTTTACGGCTGTAGGATTCGACTCTACTCGTATGTACTAGCTCGAGCTTATTGCCTACAGACTGATTGACACCCTTGCACCAAAATTCAGAAAATAAAATAAACCTAGTTCCATTGTCCTAACACAATGCAACAAACATCGTTCAAACCATAATTAACTTTCTTCAGAAACACGGCGAGAAAGCGTCAAACGCCCCCGATACCAATGATCTGCCCCATAGAGCATTCCTGTACGTGGTTTATTTCCTGCTCTTCATGAACGCTGTTGGCACCATCTACGACTTGACAGTTGAAGAAAAGGACATTAGTAAGTTTGGCAAATACATATAAGAACCTACCTTTTTAGGATGCTGAAAAATTCTGCAAAATCATCACGCACACTGTGTAATAGAGTAGAGTAACTGCCTCGTTGGTCTATTGGTAGCAAGTGCTGCGTTAGGACCGAGAGGTCCCCGGTTCGAATCCGGGGTCGGGCAAAATTTGTGTGAGTTTTTCTGTAATGAAATTACTCAGCCCGGAGTTAGGAAGTTGGCGGTTGAACGCCCGTGCCTCGGAAAGCACGTTAAGCCGGTGGTCCTGCGCCCGATCTCTCATCGGTCATGTCGGATTGCCGTCTCACCGAATTTTGAGAGTAAGGGAATAGAGAGTGCACTTGTGTTTGCGCACACACTTGTGCACTATAATATGTCCTGCGCATTTGGCTGATCTCAATTGAGATCGGCCGCCATAGCTGAAATCGGTCGGACGCCTTTATTTATTTTACAAGCTTTTATTTAACTTGCAATGTATGTATGTATGTATGTATGTATGTATGTTTGTGTGTTCGGGTGGAATTTTATAACTCAATTTTAAGGCACTTGCCCTCAACCGATTGAGCTGAAATTTTGCATGCACGTGTATATCCGATGACAATGCAATATTATTATGACATGGAGCTGATCTGATGATGAAGTCGGATGATAGCCATAGCAACTCAGTAATTAAATAACATAACCACATCGAGTTTGGGCTCATTTCATTCGACTAGATGAGTACTTTGGTGCTAGATAGTAACCAAGGTCTGATGATGGAGCCGGAAGACAGCCAAAGGAACTCAGTACTTAAACGACACAACCAAATCGAGTTTGGGCTCGTTTGATTCGCCTAGATGAGTACTTAGATGCTAGATGGTAACCAGGGTCTGATGATGGAGCCGGAAGACAGCCAAAGGAACTCAGTACTTAAACGACACAACCCCATCGAGTTTGGGCTCGTTTGATTCGCCTAGATGAGTACTTAGATGCTAGATGGTAACCAGGGTCTGATGATGGAGCCGGAAGACAGCCAAAGGAACTCAGTACTTAAACGACACAACCCCATCGAGTTTGGGCTCGTTTGATTCGCCTAGATGAGTACTTTGGAGCTAGATGGTAACCAGGGTGGAACTTACAAGGTGAAAACTAAAAAGTATAAAATAAATTAAGGTAAAAAAATCTTTAAAAACAAGCTTTTATTTAAATGCGCTAAAAGAAAAAAATAAACTTTTACACTATAACTTTACTGTCAACTTATAACATTTCAAATTCAACATATTTGACACAATTTATATGTTTTAAAAGCTTGTCGCGAGATTTAAGTACCTACTCGTAATTTTAAAAGCAAGTTTTAAAATACCTGCCTATTAAAAATTTTAAACTAAGAAAGTAAATACGAGTACTTAAATCTCGCGACAAGCTTTTAAAACATATAAATTGTGTCAAATATGTTGAATTTGAAATGTTATAAGTTGACAGTAAAGTTATAGTGTAAAAGTTTATTTTTTTCTTTTTAGCGCATTTATTTTTAATAGAGTAAGATCCCAGTCACCCCTGACTTACGTAATTTTAGGAAAGATAAAATTTATAGGATTGGTAGTATAACATAATAAGCTTAGAAAGTGAAGGATACACGCTGAGCTGTAAGCGGGGCCGTTTACAGGTAGCAGGTATCAAAGGTGGTGAAAAATCATAAAAAATATTATTATTAAGTATAATATTTCAAAATATTTTCCAAATATTTTTCACTTTGCACGGTCCCAATAAGAATAATAGAAACCTACCGTTTACCGATACCCAATTTAAGTAAAAAAAAAAAAAGTTTTATAGAGTAAACAAAATGTAATTATAAGGAAAAATCATTGTAAATTAAGTTCAGCAATAAAGGCAATTTTTTTTTTATTTATTTTTATTTAATAAGAATAATAAAACTTTATCGAACACGACGGTTTACTTTATGAACTTAACATTTCATTTATTCGTGTTGGACACACATTTCTGCTGAACCGTTGATGGAAATGAAATCTCGTGCGCAGTAAATAATCAGACAAAATATTGGTTGAGTGAACGAATGTGAAAGAATCACTTTTTTAACTGTCAGTTTAAACTAGTAAACTGTGAAACGAACTTTCTCTATCAGTTATTCGGAA
This sequence comes from Maruca vitrata, assembly GCA_039566165.1. NCBI lineage: Eukaryota > Metazoa > Arthropoda > Insecta > Lepidoptera > Crambidae > Maruca > Maruca vitrata. Next base: position 10,198,429 of record CM076933.1, on the reverse strand, counting down.
CTAGATTAGTTCTTGTTAGAGTTGTCAAAGGTTCATCTACATAAAATAATCTGTCGAGTCTCTTTTGTGGAAAAGCGTAAAAACACGTAGAGCTCATGTTTTCCCTGAATTTATTGCATCTTAAATAATAATAATATTTTATTCCAGAGTATCCAAACTTACTTCTGTGGTCTATTCGACGAAACTGGAAGCGACTGACGATGTCTTCAGAGGGCCTCGATCCAAAACTTCGTTTCTTTGAGCCTCTTAATGGATTGAAGTTAGTATTCATATTCAATCTTGACAAAGAAGGGCTTCCTAAAATCAGTCTTGCAAGCGGATACTAAAATAAAGAAGTATTTCTTTATTCCTCTAAATTATACATTTTCTAGTTACCATTGTTACCTACTTAAAAGATGAACAAAAATGTAAATTTTTGGTATTTTCAGAGTTTTATTGACTTTTGGAACTGTGACCGCCCATGTTGGTATTTTAGCTTCAAAGATGTATCAAAAGGATCCAAGATTTATAGAAAATGTAAGTTACTTCATGATATGACGCAAAATGTGTACGTACATAGTTTTATTTTTACAATAATAACTAAGCTATTTATTATGTGATAATATCGTCCTTGTTAGCGATAGAACTAACTACTTACGTATACATAATTACTCTACCTATCTCCTTACATAAATGTTTGAAAATGAAGTCTTAGCACATAATTCTGGGTTATAGTACCTACCTACGCATTGTTTGATGTTTCAGGAGGCTCTTCATAGCTTCCCGGCTATAGGATCTCTAACGAATTTCACCCAATTGTTCGTGACCATTGCGAATTTCTTGCTTGCAAATGGCCTTCTGCAGTATTCAAAAAATAAAAAACTTGGCTTCCACATGTTGCCTGTATTGATTTTGAAGAGGCTTGTTCGGTAAGTGACTTAGTCAATTTATGGGTAGGAAGTGCGTCCATGTCTGTGTAACACATTTAAATTGAGTGGATTGTCGTAATAGACAATCAAAATTACTTTATATCACATAACATCCGTACATTGTTCCTTTCCAAAAGTATGTTGCTTATACACTTGTGTTACGTTGGTATGTCGGAAACAACAGTGGTATACACAAATATATAAATGACACCCAGACACGGAACAAATATGGATGTTCATCACACATATACTTGTCCAGAATGAGAATTCCATCCATGATTCTTGTTGCAAGAGACAGAAGTTCAAATACAATATGCCAGTCATAGTTCTATACAAAATGATTCATTATTTTACTTCTAACGCTTCGTTTCGGGTATTTTATACATAAGCGGCCGCCCGCGACTTTGTCCGCGTATTAATGGGGTTTAGTAAGGATGTATTAAAATAGCCTACATGCCTCCAGAGTGCCAGCTACCATCATACCAAATTTCATGAAAATCGGATCCGAAGTTTGAGCGTGAAAGAGTAACAAACATCCATACATCCATACATACATCAATACATACTAACTTTCACCTTTATAATATTAGCAAGGATAAAAAACCTTCCTCTTAATATCCCTCTATCTATTAAAAAAGTTGTGTACTTTTAAAGATTTAAGCATAGGCACAGACGGACGCGCGAAGCGACTTTGCTTTACCTATTACTATTTAGTGATTCCATAAACTTTGAATACCAATGGAAACCACATCACGTATGATTCCAGGTTGCTACCAGTATACCTCCTTATGACCGGATTTGCGGCGACTTGGTGGTCCAGCTTGGGTGAGGGTCCACTCTGGCCTCTGATAGTGAATGAAGAGTCAGGAGTATGCAGACGTAAATACTGGGCTATTGCTGGTTTCCTACAGAACTTCTTTGAGCCAGAGCATGTCTGCCTTGTTCAAACTTGGTTAGTTTATTTCTATCTAAATCTACCTAAGATAAGGAGGTAGTTTGAACTTTGCTTATGAAAACATAAAGTGTCTGAAAAGGGTATTAAAAACAACCAATAAATAAATAAATATTACACAATTCACACTCACATCACATAATATATTGATCAATTCCCGTGGTAAGTCGCTTAAGCACTAGTGTTACGGCAATCAAAAACAACAATGGATATGTCACAGTCGAATTGTACTTATAATCCGCCGTATTACAATACGGCCAGCCGTTATCAAAAACAGGGCTGTTATGTTTTAAGGCGGATCAACGATGATCCGGATTGAATAAGGCTGAATAAAATTGCGCCGGGATGTGTTCGGCGTTATACATTCTTTAATGCGGCTAGCCGTAATGTCAATGAGCGGGTCGTTAACCACCTCTTTGACAGTTCCCATGTTTAGCACGCGCGGCGCTACCTGTCATAACAACAAAAATGGCGTCGAATATACATAGAAAGTGGCTATGGATTCTGGTATTCGGCGGAATCCTACACAATATTACTGGTGCAAAAATATGACCTTATGAATGAATGAAGTACTCGGAAAAACTAAAGCCAAATATTATATTTAGTGTTTTACTTAGTTTTTAATTCTTAGTTAAAAAACATATTTAGGTTTTATAATAAGTAATATAAGGTGCGAAAGAATAATCATATTCTTTCGCACCTACGCAACACAAAATACAAAGCTAATACGTACATAATCTTTATTTGTCTCATTTAATTGTATTTTCAACTAAACCCTATTTTATTTTGTTATCACATGACGTGGTCACCCTACAATGTTGAATAAAGTGCAATACGGCTAAACGTGAGCCGCCAAAATGTAGAACGTATCGCAATGACAATCCGGCGTATCGTTGATACGCCGTAATACATAACGGCCCCGTTTTTAATGACGGAGCTGTAATGTAATACGGCGGATTATACAATCCGACTGCGACCAATGACTAAGAAAATTTCCTTAGTGATTGACTGCGACAGATACACAAATATCCTTAAAAATTTTAGATTGTGGGATTTGACTCTAAATGGGGGAACGTATTCCGTCCAAAGACATCTACTTATGTAATAAATCAAATGAGACAATTGTATTCAATGAAATTGAGGTCGAACTCTTGCTAAGTTGCTAACGACTTAAATACCCTTTGATTTATACAACAAATGCATAAATATTATTTTTTTCCTTTGTTCCAGGATATTTTCTGTGGATATACAAATATACGTGCTATCATTGATAATTTGCCTATTTGCTATAAAGCACCGTCGGTACGCTGGCCAGATATTTGTGTCGGCATTAGTGGCTGCCACTGCCATCACGTTTTGCGTGTCCTTCAGGAACCAGTACCACCCAATGTTTTACAAGGGTACTACGCCTGAGTAAGTTTATTTTATATAGACGCAACTTATTTACTTTGTTTAGTATAGACATAAAGGCTGGAACCTACCAAATCGCTTTGCAGTTTAGTGTGTACTAGTGCGTTCTTTATGGTCCTTAATGATAATAACAAACCATGCAACTAATGTAAATAACATGATAATGTTTTAATCGAATGATTTATGTACGCGTGGATAGTGACACGAGTAAGAACAAGTCATTTTGGAAATTAGGGACTCTTCGTATTACCATTAGAAAAGTCGAGAAAATGAAGCAGTAATTCAGGCAATTTTTGAAGTCCTTTCAAACAGCTTCGATTTGGATGTATTCTTCATACAAGTCCCAATTTATGTGTTGTCGTGAAAAGTTCTAATATTAGAGCCGTCATCAAATGTTTACGTAAAATATTCATCGAGATACGACTCTTCTAAATCTGAGTTGTTTCTGTTTCTGACGAGTTCCACCATAGAAGATGTATTGACTCGACCATATAGGACTATCAGACATTTATAGAGATCTCATTCAGGGTTGATATGATAATTCCCAAATAGAAGACAGCCTAAAGAATAAATGTTTAGTCAGCTCTTATAGAACTCTCAAAGCTACTTAAGAATGCTACTTGCAAGTAGCAATAATAGGCATTCTATCTATTCAGAAGTCTTAGTTGATTGTTATTAAATGTATAATCTATCTAGTTATCATTATATTTGCAGAAATATGCGCACTTTATACGCAAACGACCGAACATTCGTTGGATTTTACATAAAACCGACCAACTGTTTGATAACGGCTGCCACAGGTCTGCTCATGGGCTACATCAGCTATAAAACGGAAGGCCGAAAACCGCAAAAGGTAAAACGTTAATACATAATTTTTTGTTGTATTATAAACAAAAATTAGGTACTTTTAATAACAGCCGGAGTTAGATCAAAAACTTTTGCGTTTTCAATTACTGCTATACTATACCGTAACTAATATGTAAGTATACCGAAATATTAGAAGTCTGCTTGCGATTGCTATGCAAGAGGAGTGGAATTCTATACGATTTAGACTTTTAAAGTAACATAACGTAACTGAGACCTTTTTATGACCTAGGTATTAACTGCAGGCAATTCTTCTATCCTTGCAACTGCGAGGTTTGGTGTAGTTAACGCAAATTGGCGATGAAAAGATAATTAAATAATTTTTTTTGTCTCTAATTTTTCAGTGGATAATACCGTTTTCTATGCTTGCAATACCGTGTATATTCGCCCTCTCATTCTACACCGTCCAACTGAGGCGAAAAATCGACCCAATGACTGCTACAGCATTTGTGACCGTTGAACGACTCATCGCCAGCTTTCTTTTCATGTTGGTTTTGCAAGGAATGGAAGATTCAAGTGAGTCCCTAACATAATTTCACTGGGCTTAAGGCTGGGCATTGATGATCAGCTTTAACTAAACTTTCCCACTTACTGGCATAGTTCCGGGCCTTTAGTCTTCGCTCGGCCGGGTGATTACCATCATATTTTGGATGTCTCATTACTCTTATTTCATTTTTAAATTTTACATAAATTTAACTATGTGGTACTACTTCCAGACTTTTAAAGTATGATGTTTGATTTTCTAATTTAGTTTTTACTGGTCAAGTTTCTTTTCGTGATGAAACCTGCACATCTACAAATAAATTCTAAGGTTGTGTTGTCGACCAACCCGCACTTGGCCAGGGTGGTTGACTAAGGCCTGATCGCCTATATGAGCCGCGTATATGAGCTAATGATGATGAAGACATTTTTCGGCAGATGTAGTGATGAAAGTCTTCAAATGGCAGCCCCTCCACCCGTTCGCGCGGTTGTCTTTATGCGTGTCTATGGTGCACTGGTGCGTGAACGCGTATCTCCTAGGCACACGCACTATGCTGCAGGACTACTCGACTATTGGCCTGGTAAGGGTTTAGGATTAAGAAAGAACGTCCTGACGATGTTACGACCCGATAAGGGATAGATAAAGCTATCGCCACAATAGGCGGTTAATCCGTCGCGGATCTTCCGTTAACGTCAACTCATGTCGTTTCATAGAAATTACAAATAGCGGGCAGAATACGCGAAAGATCGATCGCTACATTTCACATGTACTTAGGTCGGTATTGCCATGCCATTTCGTAGGAAACAGATAATCCGCGGCGGAGTAGGTACCTACCTATCCACTAAGTGTGGCGCTGTTCTAAAGGTGCATTTACATTAAACGAGCGAATGCTCAACAAGAGCATTCTTGAGAACAAGAGCATTCTTTAGTATTCTTTTAGTGAATATTCTACACTAAGAACAACGAAAGAATGCTCTACGCCTGTTTACACTAGGAGAATTTGATGTAGTGGGGATAGAATGAGCATTCGCTCGTTTAATGTAAATGCACCTTGAGAGTATGAAATCCGAAAGTAGGTACTATTTAGAAAAAAAGAAAAAAATCAACTGTCGAACAAAGTAATCTAACTATCGCCCTTCTGGAAATCACGTCCAGATTTGCATTCCTTACGCTAATTCTAAGTGAAAGTAACCTAGTATTGAAACCCTTAAAGTCAAATTAGTTAAGCAGATAGTATTTATTTAAGCCTTTGAATCTCAAAAGGGAAGAAAATACCCCCCCATATACTCCTAATAATTTTAAGAAATATTCTGCTACCCGTTAGGTAAAATTGGTCCCTACTTAGGTAGTAAGTTATAACTTTGTGTTTTCAGATTGTAGAGGTCATTGGGACATGGATGTTATCCCACATGCTCGCTGTGCCGCTCATCCTATTGGTAGAATACCCGGTTCAAAAGTTCATAGAAAAGTCTTTAATTGCTAAATTATAATTTTAATATTTGATTGATATTTTTTATTGTATTTGCTTTAGCGTTAAATTGTTTCTCGTCTGAAACAAATAAGTAAATTATAATAAATACCGAACTACCTGTGTTTATTGTGAACTATCCTGGTCGGCCCTGACTGAATACCTACTACCACAGCGGGACACGTGTTCCATTTCTTTTTTCATTATAATCAGGCTAAAAGAAATCGTGTGCACTTAATTATATTCGAATACCTACGCCTTATTTTAATTAGATAACTTTCAAGAGATTTTTTTAAGTGATATTTACAAAATTACTGACTTTTCTCCTTAATGGCGCGAATTTGCAAGCAAACATACTTTTTTATTTAGAATTGTGAATCTGATATTCTAATTTGATTGATTTAATGTACAAATAGGAAGGTTTACACAATTTATTAGAAAAATACTGTCAGTCAAAGCATTTGAATACTTGAATTTCTCATTCCCCTCATCGGAAGCAGTTGAAAAAACAAACTGTCAATAGTGTCATGTCTCATATGTCAATCTGACATTTTGGGTTCTAAAATCGTGAGTTCGGCATTAGAACAAATTTATATAATGTGTAACACGATTTTCCACATTTGATACTATTAATAAATTGTAAACTTAAAGCATACATAGCTCCTAAACTCATGCTTGACTGAAAGTAAACATAACCTAGTTACTATGCAAGTCATAGCTAGAGTTCGCCTTTTTCGAAGTCCTTACACTATTTGCTATATTTCCGAAGACGATTTAGTATTACCGGATACACAATGCTGCAAACTCCTCGGCGTGAAATGTGGGGATGATTCCAATGAAGTCCAAGGTCTTCAAATCACAGAGAAAAAGAAGCGTGTGAAGTTCGTAGCCAGTGCGTTTTTCCTTCAACCATTCGTGAAGGAATGTCTTAACTCAGATTTGTACAGGGGCAAAGTGTTGTTGCATTTAAATAAGATATGTGGTTACCCCCTGAACGGGACTGTGTTCTTGAACTTAATCCTGGAGCCACCTGACAAAGAGGTTATTGATTTTGCATGGTGAGAAATTTGTCTTTTGATTTTATATCAATGACTTAACTTGTGTGATAAATCGAATAGAAAGAATAAACAACTATAATAGTATTGTTTAAAGTAAATTAATATTATTTTCAGGAACGAGAGAATGCTGCGTCTGATCTGGACTAGAGTAGAAATAGAAAATGCATTTTCTTGGCTTTCAACATTGGGGGGAGCCTACTCTGCTCTTGGTGATTATTTTGAGCATTGTGTAAGTATACAACACATAAACCTTACCGCCATTATGAATGCAAACCGAATTGTATTTATTACAATCTCAAGCCCAAAATTACCCTTTTTGAAAAATAATTTGGTTTTAAAAATAATATTGCTTCTGAGAAGGAATTTAGAATATTTTTTTACTTATAGTACAAAGAGTATATTTTTATACAATAAGTAACTTAGGCCATGGCCGAGGATAGAAAGAAGTGGTGTGCATTTGGAGAGGCCTATGTCCAGCAGTGGACAAGTATGGGCATCAGCCCATCATCATCAGATGATGATGATGAAGTAACTTAATAATTTAGCTGGTAAAATCTAGTTTTGTCAATCTGTATCCTACACTCATCTTTTTATTCATTACAGGCCGAAGAAGCAGGCAGGATATCGGTCCGCCAATATAAGCTATCCAAGATGCTTGGTGATGAAGGTCTAGCTGCCCGTAGCAAACTGTACTCCGCCTTATCATTCTCACAGCAAGGCAAGATCAAGCTAGCCAGGCATATAGTGCGGAATGTAGCAGAGTTCGGCCGGTTGACACATGACAAGAGGCTTGTCCGTATGTGTCAAGGAGTTTGGGCGAAGCTGAAGTATTTGAGGTCATTAAGGAAAACACAGGGTAATGATAGATTGTGCAATGGAGATGTTTGTGCCATACAAACTTTAGTTGGTTAATTACTCATATCCGGCACACAAATGTACTGAGCAAATATTAGTAAATAAATAATTATTTAAGTACTTTGTACCACAACTTTCCAGAACAAGCTTTTAATTCTTAGAAGTGGTGAACTTATGTTGAATTACACCAAAGTTAAAATTAATAAGAAATACAGAAGTATGAGATTAATGCTAACTTCATAAAATACAAATGTCCAGTTTATTACCCACATGTAGTGGGTCCTAATGTCTTTATGTTGAGATATAACATGATGACGTAACTTATTGTACAACATGATAATTGCAAAAGGCACCCCAGCAGTGGGATCTTAGAGGTGATAACTATAATTGAACAAAGTCTTAATCAAAATAATACTTACATACCAAAAAAGGGAATGCTTTTCTTTAATTTCTTTTTCTTTTTGGTACCGACACATTTCTTTATGTGTAGGTCCATTTTTGTTAGTTGAAAATGATATTAGAATATTGTATATTTTTGTTGGTGCTGTAAAAATAAATCCATTATTGTTCAGCTGTTATTTTTTTTGTTCTTAAATGTGAGGAAATTCAAATAAGACACAATTTTGCAGGAATAAAAAATATATTTAAGATCATTCTAAAATACAAAATGACAGACATCGCATATAAATTATGCATTAGGTACAATAAATTCGAGACTCCTTCGAGCCTTTAATTCCACAAAATTATTGCTTAAGCCAAATAGTAATACTATGCACGCCAACATAACCATTATTACGAGACTCATTTTCCATTTCATACACCATTACTTTCTTCCTCCCTTCAGATGTTTCAGTGTAAGTTTTTATAAGTTTGTGTAAATGCTTTTGCTCAAAAATGCAAAATTCATTATACAAAGGCAACAAATTATTGAGGTAGACATACAGATGCTGATAATGATAAAATGGCGGTCAGAAAATATAAATTGCAACTATGACTAATCTAAGATAGTAACAAAAATATAGCACTATTACAACTTAGAATCTATCAGGATATGAGATTTGGTAGGTAACAATATTCTATGGACTAATCATTATAAAATGACTCATAACAAGTGTATGTGTTCAAAGAAGCACCGGAGATTTATGGCTATCATATATGTTTACAGGAACTGCATGTTATGTAACAAATTTGTGAAACACTATCTTTAATAATTGCAGTATATAAAATAACCCGCAGGAGAACAAAGAAAACTATATAAATATTGTTTGTTAAACTTTTTTAAATTTGGGATTAATAATAATATAGGTAGAACATTACGCAAGGGAGAAAATAGACTAAAGTTTCGTTGGTCTTTCAAGTCTCAATAAGACCTAGGGCCAGACACTTATAATAACATTATTCTGTAAGTACTTATAATAGGTATAAACAATATCATTTATTGTCAGTTGGGATACCTTAAGCCTAAGATACACTGGGGATATCTAATACAACAAGCAACACTCAAATTTTCGATATATGGGAATATGGTTACACTCGCTCCAACATCTTTCATGTTGCTTTACTTATCCCTTAGTGTATCTACAGCTTTATAATCATTATGAGCAGTGTCAGACCCTGATGATGTAGAAATTAGAATAAAACATTATAAAAATCTATATGTCCATTGATCATGGCAAATGCAACAGTGCTGCGTATTCACTCACCAATAAAGTAATACCTACAAGGAGAGTATCTTGGACACATACATTTATCTAATGTGTGTAATCATGACAGTTTAAGTTAGTTATATATTAGGAAATACATTCAACCGTACGCAAAAACATTTGCTTCCAAGTATTATTAGTATACAAATGCTCATAGCCATACCATATAACATTAGGGTGTCCATAAATCAGTTTATTCTTTGGAGCAGAGCGGGCAGGCCAGGGTGCCCATGGGGTCCCACGCTGGTAGGACCTTCGCCTCTTGCTTGAACACCTCCAAGACTTCGTCCGCGACGTATTTCTTGTCGACGACAATCTGTGAAAAAGGTGACACATGAAGCATTTAATTATCTCACTCGTATTATCACATAAATCGACTCAATATTCGCAAACCGTATTCGTAACAATTAAATAGAAAAATAGTTAATAGTTTGAGGCTATAGAAAGGACATAATAGAGGAAGATCCCAGAGCTGCCAGATATCACTTATTTTCTAATGGACAAAATATATACGATTGAGTAGTGGTGGGGTGTACTATCATCATATGACTAGTTGCTACCTTGACCAGACGGCCATTTTTCAGATATCAACCAATCAAGGTACATAGAAACACTGCTCACCTCACTTAAATTCTGATGGCTGATTTTAACATATATTTCACACAATGTCATTAAAAATCAGGATTCATTATTCCCAGACACATGCGGTCGGCGGTTTTACCTTACAGACGCTTTAAAGCTATTAAAAATTTTATTAAGTTTTCTTATTTTCTGATGCTTGATTTTTATATATGTTATTCAAACAACTATTTTAAAACGTTTTGCAAATGGACAGACCGATCCAAGGGGCCAAACATTCACCAGACCCAACTGTTTTAGAATTATTTTTTTTATTGAATTTAGTTAAGTTTTTCTAATAAAATAGTTTGTAAGGTACAATTCTATAATTATTGCGGTCAGGTGACTTTTCAGTTGTTTGAATATCATATATAAATATCAGGCATCAGAAAATAAGTAAACTTAATAAATTTTTTCATAGCTTTAAAGCGTCTGTAAGGTAAAACCGCCGACCGCATGTGTTTGGAAGTAATGAATCCTGATTTTTAATGATATTGTGTGAAATATATGTTAAAATCAGCCATCAGAATTTAAGTGAGGTGAGCAGTGTTTCTATGTACCTTGATTGGTTGATATCTGAAAAATGGCCGTCTGGTCAAGGTAGCAACTAGTCATATGATGATAGTACACCTCACCACTACTCAATCGTATATATTTTGTCCATTAGAAAATAAGTGATGTCTGGCAGCTCTGGGATCTTGGACCATAAGATATCATCATTCAAGGGGAAGATGAAGAATCTTGAAGAAGTTTTAGTCCTAATAAATACGAATTGCTTTTTACCTTCCTGCCTAAGCACATTATGACAAGCGGATATTTGGCGATCTGCAATTTCTGGCGAATTACTACAACTTATTGAACTTTTATAAAGACTTGAAACGGAGCAAGTCGTATTCAGAAGCCAGTAAGTATGAAATAAGAACAGTGACGTCACAAAGGAGTGTAAATATTAGTCTTTACGGGTCTTAACGCGATATTAGGAGTATCTACTTACTGCCCGACGTTTCGACAGGGTTACACCAATCATGGTCGCGATCGAACTCATCATCATCATCGTAGGCAGTTGGAAAAAAAAAGTGTCGTCACGTACCTCAAACTAGGGCTCACCAGCTAAGACCTCCCGAAAAAAAAAACGTACCTCAAAAACGAACTCCCTGAACCAGGGCTCCGTGAGCAGCAGGTATCCCTTGGCGTACTCCTTGTCGCCGTACGAGTTCTCCACACGGAACTTGGTCGGGTTGCCCAGTTCCTGTAAGGAGAATTAAGTAATGGTATATTTTCTGTGGCTTAGGTGTTATTTTGTTTAGTCGATAGAGTTCTGTCTGCGTCCAGTATAGCTAGTAATCTTATTCATCAGTCGTTTTAAATCGGCCAGTCACAAATTCTATCGATCAATCGTCTTATCGTTCAGAAATACTATAGCTTCCTAACTCCGGGCTGAGTAATTACATTACAGAAAAACTCACACAAATTTTGCCCGACCCCGGATTCGAACCGGGGACCTCTCGGTCCTAACGCAGCGCTTGCAACCAATAGACCAACGAGCAGTGGCGTAACTATACCTGTTGAAGTCCGTGGCAAAATTCCTCGGATGGGGCCCCGTGCACACCACGTTCTTTTTTTACCTTAATGTGTATGTGTGCTGGCAGTTGAGATTCTGCTATGACCGGGGCCCCCTACCGGGTGGGGGCCCGACTTGCCACCCTGTAGTTACGCCACTGCAACAAGGCAGTTGTATCAGGCGGTCATCCCTCTGACTCACATCGGTCCCGACGGCGGTGAACAGCATGGCGTGCGTCATGCACGAGTCCCCGTAGCGCAGCCGGTCCGCCTTGCGCAGCCCCACCTGCACGTCCGTGTTGAACACCAGCCGGTAGTCGTGACTGAGAAACATCATCATCAGCGTTTTAGACTTTAGTTTCGTTACACTAAATATTAGTCTTTATGGGTCTACACGCGATGTTAGGAGTAGCAAATACATAGTTACTTATCTACTGTTCGCTCGCGACCGTGATTGGTGTAAACCAGTTGAAACGTCCCGGGCAGTAAGCAGCTAACAGCTATATATTTGCTACTCCTAATATCACTGATATTTATTATCATCATCGTAACTCAACAGGCTCAATATGATGTAGGTACTGTGCCTGTCGACCTCATATTTGGATCTCACTACCGCTTACCATCAGGTGGAGTGAGGTCATCTTGTTTGCCTATTATAAAAAAAAACTACTATCTGGGGCTTGTGGCAAATTCTATTGACGGCAAAAAAAATATGGGACATTTTCACACACAGTCATCTGACCCCAAACTATGAGAGCTTGTAGGTACTATGAGCGTCAGAGACTGATTAACAAATATTTATAAATATACTAGCGACCCGCCCTTGCTTCGCTTCGGGTATACCTCTGTCTCAATTCGGTAGGAACATCGAGTCATTGAAAAATAAGATATTTCGTAAATTAAACTTGAACACCACTAAAATCGTTATTGTGGCTAAACCTTAAAGGATAGACATATGCTATCGCAGACTTTTTTATAGAACTTTTTGGGAAGAATAATTCCCCCATACATTGTTATTCTGTATTTTGAGTTATTTCAGCAGCGCACGCAATGTAAGCCTCCAAAAAGCTCGTTTTTCTTCCGTCCGTCTGATAACTGTTACGATTACTCCAATAATTTCTTAAGTAAGTACACCTAAATTATACACCTATAGAATCCCTGGAATGTCTTCTTTCCATTATTGAAAACCGCATAGCTATTGATATAGTAGTTTTTACGATCCTAGGTACCAAACACATTTTGGGCGCCCTTCGCAACTTCATTTTATACTATGTATAGATAATCGCACACAGACATGGAACAAACACCAATGTCCATTACAGAAATATTTGTCCCGAGTGGAAATCGAACCAACGTCTCTTGGACCCGCCAGGTTCACTAACCACTATTCCACCGAGCCAGCCAATGTAACAAAGTAATGAAATGTCGTCCGTTATGCAAACTAACTGCTTTTTGCCAGATAAGTTAAGTAAATGCCTTTAGAAATATGTAGTGCAATTAATGTACATAATAGAGGATTACGTATCAATGTTAAGCAAATAAACTTACATTATGTACTAATTATGAAAAGTAAACTTACGCGTCCAAGTCTTCCAGACCATTCTTCCGCTCGAACCGCTTAGAAACTTCGCAGCCGAACCAGACCGCCTCGCCGCCTTGTATACTGTCCTTCACTGCCCTGGAGGGTGAAAGTAATATAAGTAAATATAAATATTTCACAACATCACATAAGTACCTAGCATAAAGCAGCGCCACTGTGCTGGCACACCCATTTAGCCTCTTCCACTTCCATCAATCTCTATAATCATTAGTCGATGTAAGAAAGACCTTTTAGCAATTAGGTCAAATCTTAAAGAGAGGTCATATCAAAAGTACCCGTAATCGACGAGAATGCATGAAGAGGTTGATGGATGTGGAGGAAGCGAAAGTGGAGGAAGGAAGTGATCTCTGGCTACCCCTCTGGGAAAAAGGCATGATTCTAAGTATGTATGTAAGTATTATAGTCTTTTTCAGCTAAGATGATCCCTGTGATTCAGAACACAATGAAGTGTCACAGGGATCATCTTAGGTGAAAAAGAGTATAGTGAATGCGTGTTACTTGATGAGCGTCTCGATGGGCTGGTTGTTGTAGGCGGTCTGGCGGCCGCCCACCACGTTCCCGAGGCAGCGCAGCGTGTACAGGTGCCCGAACGGGTTGGAGTCGCGCGGGTCGCTCACGAGGCACACCTGACACATAGAAACACAACTTCAGTTTTTTTTAATATACCTTTATTAAGATTTTCGTTGCTCTAAAATGTTTACCTAGACTAGGTTAGTAGAAAATTATTAGAATAATTTGTTAATAGCGGGTAATACCGAATGATCTAATGATAATACCTACCTATAGACATAGGTTTATTCCACCATCAGTTTTTTTCGTTATTGTCATGAATAGATATAACAGGTAAGTTGGAAATAAAAGTAAAATAAATATAATGTAAGATTTTAGACTTTCGCGTTCCATTACATTAATTATTGTACACATAGTGCACAATCAATGTACAAATGACATTAGTGCTGGTTCGAGTGTGGATTTAGAAATTCACAACCGCAGTGGCAGACGAAGACGGGCGGCATAATGTTAAGACATCTCTACATTTTAAAATTCATTTCAAAGAGAATCTATAGGTGTGGCAGTAGGCATTTGTCTGGCAATAAGAAGAGGCAAAGCACATTTTCCGTCTCAAAATCCGTTACCGAGCCGTTGTAGGATTTCTTATCACCTCATGTTAGCCGCCATACCTTGTCGTCGACGTTGAACAGCGGTTTGACGTGTTTCTCGTAGAACTCCTGCGGCGTGAGCTCCCCGAGGCACACGTACGACTTCTCCTTGTTGTAGAATTCGTATCTAAACTTTTCTGGGGGTGTGCCTGAAAAAAAAAATGTAATTTTTTTATAATTTCTGCTTTCAAAAACAAAACAAAGGTACCTTTTACCTATGTCACTTTCCTATCTACCTTTTATCTATGTCAATTTGACTGAATGAAAGCTCCAAATTCAGCATTAATTTATGGCCTGTCCTTTAAACAAATTTCCTTATTTTCTACGCATCGATGACAAATCTAAATTAAGTCCAGAATTACGGTTCTCTGTCGAAGAAAGATCCTCCCTATGAAACTTACCAAGACTGTTTCAGTCCAGGGACTTGTACTACATATACTAACAGTACATGTCCTTACTTACCCAAGCAAGTGGCGACAATGCTGTAGATGATTTGCACCTGTTTGTCGACGGTCTTCTGCAGCTCTTCGTCCGATTCGTTAGCCTTCACCTTGTCACGTAACTCCATCGCAAACTCGCGCAGCTGAACAAATATATTTAATAAGGGCATGCTTTAGACCAAAATCAGGAGAGTTTATTATATTGATCTGATACCGATAAGTAGCTTAAACACTTGTATGAGTGTATATCAATAAGTAAATCAGATTTGAAGTCAAATGGTGGAGGCCTTTGCCCAGCAGTGAGCATAAGCTAAATTAACCCAGACGAGAACACTGATTGATGTTAGAAAACTGTAACTGTCCGGGATATTTACCATGTTGTTTTGTTTTAATGAGCTCCCGATATTTCTAGAAAGAGGGTAGACCGATATGTCTGCCCTTAGACCTACCGTCATTCTCGCAGTCCTACAGTTCACCCGTGATCATGGCGCTTGCAACAGTGCCGAAATATCGGGAGCTCATTAAAACAAAACAACATGGTAAATATCCCGGACAGTTACAGTTTTCTAATGTGTGTAACCATGACAGTTTAAAATTATACACTGATTGATGGTTTTACCGTAATAGGGTGACAATCAGCCGTGTATTAAAAATTGGAACACCAGTGTTTATTAAAGGTCCTGTTGTGTGAATTGACGCCTACGCATAACGGTGTAGTAATTGTACTTGCAAAACTGTCTCTCTCTCGTTCAAAATATGGTGCAATTCATTGAGAATAAATAGTTAAATTCCTTAATTTTCTTTTGTCTTTATTCGATCAGGTCCCACTAATTAACCTTGTTAGGTACTCAATTTGGTGTAGTCGAGTAAAAATCGCACAAACTTTCATGTACCCACCTTCGTTTTTATGATGGCGTTCATATGCAGACTCTTCTTGGAGCTGAAGGACTCCTTGAAGCAGTCCTTCGGGATCAGCCCGTACTTGTTCACTAGGTTCACGATCATGTCCCATTGCCCACCGTCGTTTATGGGGTCCTGGTAGTATAAGAATATTGTACTTGTATATTGGGACCTAATAGTCGGTATAGTCTAGACCAGTAATACGCACTCAGTTTGGATTTTAGGTCACCAATAATAATAAAAAGGAAAAAATATCACACAAAATCATATATACTGTTTTGATTCTTAAAATTTATACCGATATCAGATACAACGGTGGTATATAGGGTTGCCAACTTATTTTACAAAAATAAAAGTATATTCAGATCGGTGAAGAATAATAAACAGTATCTCAGGAAAAAGAACAGTATTTTAATTTTGATCGAGGTTCTCGGCTGCGCTGCTCTGAGCAGTGAGTACCGTCTGACGGAATAAAAACCATTTCGATCGGAAAACAGTATTTTGTATACTTTTTTTTTGTTCAACAGTAAAAAGTATAGTTGAGGGAAAAACAGTATAATACTGTTTAAAACAGTATAGTTGGCAACCCTAGTGGTATACACAAATATACTTATTAACACATCCAGACAGACACGTACGTCACACAAATATTTGTCCCGAGTGGGAATCGAACCCACGACTCTTGGAATCGTGACCCCGGCCACAAACCACTGATCCACCGAGCCAGTCGATAAAAGTTATCTTATCTTCGCTACATGTCCTTTTTATAGCTAGCTGCATATGCTTAGCCATTAGTGCATTGCACCCAACCTTAATTAAGTTAGCACACTAAGGTTAAAATAGCATTTTTAATTTTTAAGCATACCACGTCTGATTAAACAGCATTCTGTTTTAGCTAGACTACATTATTTCTACTACTAATGTGACGACGACTGAAGTAAAGAAAACTAAAAAAGAGATTAATACATTAAGCATTGGTAAATGCTGTCAAAATTCGGTGGTTCCTGATATTAATCCCAATTTATGCGCATCTACAAAAACAAAATATAATGTCCACTATTCCTACTATGAAGTATTCTAAAGAATAAATCCTATGAATGATATAGGTACTCTTCACTACATACCTAATGTAAAGTAAAGTCGCTTCTCATGTCTGTCTATATGCTAAAATTTTTAAAACTACGCAACGAATCTTGATGGGGTTTTTTTACAAGCTCTTTTTTAATAGATAGAAGGATTCAAGAGGAAGGTTTTATGTATAATATATCCAAAGCGAAGCGAGTGCGGTAGTCACTAGTAGATATTATAAAGTCTAGTCTGTAAATTTAGTCCAGGGTAGGCGACACAATATTTTGGGCACGTCGCCGATCATACATGTGAAAAAAAGTACCTAAGCATCTTATGACGATTGAACCTTATCGCATTTATAATTTTCAAATAACAACAAAGTCAAAAACCCCAATAATATTTTTTCGTTCACATGTTGGTGCATAAACCTACCCTGGATTAGACCTTCTTCGAAATACATACCTTGAGAAGGAAACTGACGAGTCTACCGTCCAGGTCTTCGCCCTCCTTGGCCGTGGACACGATACTGTTCAGCCAGTAATGGGAGCGCTCGATCTTGTCCCAGAAGAACAGGTAACTGTGAACACATGTATGTTATCTTAGAATATAGCAAGGTGTGGATAAATATCATAATAATAACCCAGATTCTTTGTTCTTCCACCCTTAGTCCTGCACTGACCGGGGGTTGTCCTTGGCTGCATTTTATAGAGTATACAGGGATAGCCATCGGCTGGTGCTACATTATTATATTAATAAGATACAAGTCATTAAAGGGCCTATACGTGTTGGCTTTGGCGGCCCCACACACTCCTCCCAATAATCCAGGACTCTGTAGTCCCAAGAAAATGCAAATGACTCATAATAATAATAATGTATCATGACTTCGATTTCCACTTGGGATAAAATATTTTGTGGTAAGGATATCGTTGTTTGTTCCGAGTCTGGATGTGTTATTATTTATATATTATAGTTCATTTCTACAGAGGCATACTGTAAATCATTTTTGATATTCGTAACACAAGTGCTTCAGCTACTTATCATGGAATCCAATCTATTTATGTTATGTTGTGTAATATTTATTTATTTACTTCGTCAAGAATAACAAAGGTCTCTTAAAATAAATACAACAATTAAATGAATTCACAACTTGAGCCAGAGACTGTATGCGCCCAATGCGAAAACTTAAAAATATTTTTAGGATGATATCTGTTATATTTTCTAATGTGACAGAGAATATGCTATTTACTTATGTTTTTGTATTATCTACCAGTAAAACATGTTCTACAAATAACCATTTATTTGCAGAACCAATAAAAAATAAAAAATAATAAATCATATTAGGTAGGAATATTAATGTGTCACAAACATTTAATGTCATTGATAAATATTTACCATGTCCTTATCAAGATATGAACTACCACAACCACAACAAAATTTTGGAACAACAACTCTCATGGGAAATTGTAGCACCGCAAAGTTCACACACATAGATTGTTTGATAACATTGTTATTGATGTGACCTTATTATCATTGTTTTTGAAAATTATGCAGTCAAATTTTATTTACCTAACCGTCAAAGAAAAGCTATAAGTTATAGTTAGGTATGTTATTTTTATATAATAATTACACTTTGTATTATTTTGTCTTTAATAAAAAGATGAAAAATTTACTTAATACAATTTTGACTTCTCATTATTACTGTCCATTACTGTAAAACTAGATCTATAACTAAATATAGAAAGAAAGAAGAAAAAATATTTAAACTTAATAATCAGAGAAGATTGAGAATAAAAAAATATTTTACCTTTGCGAAAACTCAAAGTCATCAATGCCATACTTCTTCATGAATGGCAGCCGGATGGCGTTCAGGGCTGCAAAGAGCCAGCAACGGCCTGAGCTCTCTTGGTTTGTCACGGGCTTTCCCTCAGACTCTATCTGGATTGACAAATATGGGGATAAATAGCCAGAAAGAAAAATATTTGGTATGTAACTGAAATAATTATCTCTGCACTATGTCTAATCCAAACCCATTCAGTCTGTGTGTAATGACAGTCTGGAGAAAATATAAAATGATTTCTATGGAAGATTAGATTTAGTACTATTCCTGATAAAACTCGTAAAAATATGGATTGATCACAGAGAAGTATCAGATTGGAGAAACTATCGCGAGATGTCAATATAGAAAAGATGGATATATTATTTTGTTTAAAGGTACCTTAATATTATAGACATGTTGCGCAGTGTCTGCTCTCCTTCTTGAGATTGCAATCTCAAACGGATCAATCCGAGTGCAGGCATTTTGCGCCAATTGGTTCTTCGGTTCAGCATAGAAGTCATCCCTCAATTTTTTCGTTACCTCCAATGTGAGTGGCTCTAAAATATTAAAAAAAATTAAATCTGGTATACATTGGTCTGCAAACTACGGTCGAGTTATATTGTCTGGAAGGCATTTATTAATGCAAAATTTAAAATGTAACTTCTTCTTATCGTATGGTTGATGAACAACCTGGTGTCAGAGTTTAAACCGCCCGTAGGCCTCTGACATGGCTTCACACCGTTGAAAAATCTCTCAGGTGTGCTGGTTTTCTCACAATGTTATTACTAACTATTGAAGTCATAATATAAGTTGCACCTGGTACATATTTTTTTACTTGGTCACCTTCACTAAAACCCTCCAGTTTGGATAATTTTATTTTATTTTTAAACAATTTATAGTTAAATTTGATATCTCCCTCAATCAAATATTTAACAATCATTCAATGACATCTAAAAATAAATCATAGACCCAAATCATTATGAAAAAAAACTGGTAATTTTAAATAGATAAAAAAATTCATGGCAGCTTTTCATAACAATTAAAAAGAATAATAGACACAAATTGACACAATGCTCTGTCCTGCAGAAAATTATTCAAAGTATGTAGTGAAAATCATTAAACAATTTTATGAATAATGTATGTTTTACATACAATAATACGCCGTATAAACAAATGCTCACTATTGAGTATAAACAAATGCTCACTAGACTTAACAAAGGCACAACAAAACAAATAATTGTGGCACTTACTGGACGACATAGTTGCGGCAGTTATGTGTATCAAATGTGATGTCTTACACTTGAATAGAGCAGTTATAACTGATTTAGCACGCATTTATTTTAAACAATATACCATAAAATTTTGTGACGTTTGCTTTTGTAGGAAAATTAAATTGTAATGTCTCTTTCTAACTCATTCATGTTTATACAAAAACGACAGATGACAGGTCATTCTGCCCAATCATCGGTCAATGAAGGTCATTGAACTGTCTCCTGCCATACTGACATCAGCTGTTTCACTAAATGTTGCCAGCAGCATAAAAAAGGCTGAAGTGTATCCGTGGCCTTAAATTATTTCAATTATAATAAAATCAGATGCTGTTCGAATTTATTTTTATCCAATAAGTTAGGTACTTATATCTTATCATACATAATTATATTGGAAACAAATTATTGACTAAAAAGATTTATTCCACTTTTTTCCATACAGTCGCCATAAACAATAGTTAAACTTTTTAACGTTTGGCGGGAAAATAAGCGTTGGTTTGCTGGCTCCCGCGAAATTTTAAATTATTTTTAGATTTTTGAAAATCAATTTTTACAGCGTTTTTGTATTACTAGTTATGTTTTTCATATTTCGATTCAGATTAATTTATATTATAGAATAACTTGATAATGCTTGTCGTTCTAAAAGCAAGTAGGTCAGACGGAAGAAAATCAATACTTACAACAGAATAACCCCGCCGGTTTGAAAAGACAGTCTGGTTCAGTACGGAGTTCCCTATTTGGGATTCCCAATTTAGTCGCGTTCATGTTTTTATGGGGTCAAGGACTCATCCAAGAAGTGCCTAGATGTAAATAGGTTTTGATGTGCATTGTGAAAATGTCTCTCAAGGCGTATGAAGATGCTTGTACCAGGGCCGAATTGTTCGGCCAGCCCAAACCGGACAAGGAAGAGTTCTTAGAAAAAAATAAACATTTAGATGTTGTGGAGTTTGAAGAAGTGGAAATCAAGACTGCGGAGGTGCGTAACTCATTTTTTTTTTGTAAAACAAGCAGTGTAGTTTTGACGAATTTATGTAAGTACACAACCAGTCCGAATATTATTTTTAAAATGCATACAGTGCATGCATGATTTATAATTAATATAGTAAGTATATACTATGTGATGTTATTTTTAACCGCTTGTTTTTGTGTACTAATACATTTTGCTTTATTATGTTAGACAGTAATATTTTTTGACCCAGACTTAGAAACTGCTTCTATATTTTTTTTGTTAGTTTTTGAAATGCGCAGTTCTAATTTAATGAAAAATACATCTTAATTCAAATTTAACAGAAAATATGTGATTCAATTGAATTACATATTTGCTGGTGCTTTGTAAGGTATCAAATATGAGCAAATATATAGTTCAGCGAATCCCCCGTCCTTGACCTATTTGGCAACAAGTTTAAACCAATGGGCGCTCCTGCCAACTAGGCCTCTCCCTTTCATTATACCCTCGATGAGTCATTAGGACTTTCGGAATTTAAAGTTGGTACTTACATTGTATGATTTTGTCTCATATTTATGAATTCGAGGATGTTGTCATATTTTATTTAGCTTTTATTATGAAAATTTTTGATAGAAGTCCTCAAAACTACTTATTTGATTATACTTAGATACATGGATTTACTAACTTGACTTTACTATGAATTTGGGACTCTAATCCGGGACCTAATGAATAACATGAGCTCGACTCGATCATAAGTCGTGTGATTTTCTAGGTATCATGTTTTGTTTATGAAGATACTATGATAAGCCTTAGCGATATATTGATAATGTTATATTGGCCCTTATTCTATCGTTTTTCTTTTTTCCACCCATCGATTACGGCCTACAGCTTCCATTTAAAAATGTTTCTAGATAGTTGTTAACGATATCTTGTGATGAATGATTTCAGAACACAGCCATGCTGAATGAGCATATAGCGGGAGGCAGTGGCGGCCTGCAAGAGCTTAACACGATCCTCAACTCGACGCAGACTAAGATAAATAGGTTGAAGGTAAGATAAATATTACATTATAGTTACTTAATGCATTAACAAAAATCAAGGATTTGTATCCATTATTATGATCACAAATTATTGCACTCACTGGGGAGTAATACCTAGTACCTACTTAATAGTTTGTTATTGGAAGAAACCAATTAATCATAGTACTTAAAATAAATTCAAATTCGTAGATCATAGGTATCTTCTAATAGTAATAACCAAGAAATCTGTCATCAGTTAACAGATACAGTATACCTAGTGTTTGAAGTCTATGAGAATTCTAAAAAGGCTGTTTTTTAGGAATCATTGAAAATACATTTGAAAAACTGGTAACTTACTAATCCTACCCGCAAGTCCGGTGATGATGACGAGGCTACTCCAAGCCATCATCGCATGTCAGTTAGAAAAAAAAAGCCTATATTCGACGGCTTTAAGCTAGACATTAATAAATACTGACTCGGTGTGGACTGGCTTGGTGGAACAGTGGTTAGTGACCCAGGTTTACTACGTATGGTTCCAAGAGTTAGTGGATTCGATTCCCACTCGGAACAAATATTTATGTGACGAACATCGGTGATTGTTCCGTGTCTGGGTGTGTTATTAAATATATTTAAGTTTATTTGTGTATCCACTGTTGATTCTGATATCTGTAACACAAGTGCTTAAGCTACTTACCACGGAATCAGATCAATGTATGTGATGTTGTGAAATATTTATTTATTTTTATTTATAATATCACCTCTACCTTTTCAGGGTGTCTGCGGCAGTCTAACAAACTTCTTTCGCGTCAAACTGACCGCTCGCGACAATCTCTCATACTCCAGCGAACCGAGCTACGTCGGCCAGACGAACTACGACAAAGACTACGTGCCTCCCGCAACGGAAATAGTCTCCATTAACCAGGGTTTGGGCCCTGATGACAATGAGATGACGCCGCGGTCCCCGGGCGGTATGACTTCTGCTTTGAATGATCTGGAGACGATGCAGACTAATGAGCAGACGGCTCTGATAAGCAAAGGGGCTGTGAAGGATATAAGTAAGTTATTTAATATTTTCTCTGGCTGGCTGGCTGGACTGGCTCGGTGGAACAGTGGTTAGTGGACCCAGGTGCACTACCTACGGTTCCAAGAGTAGTGGGTTCGATTCCCACTCGGAATAAATATTTTGTGTGACGATTATCGGTGTTTGTTCCGTGTCTGGGTGTATTATCAAATATAATATTTAAGTATATTTGTGATTCCACTGTTAATTCTTATATCCGTAACAAAGTATTTATGTAAGGTTGTGTAAACTAATTGTTTAATTAATAATTTTATAATTTATTTAATATTCTAATTTCTTATAAATAAAAATGAATTGCTGTTCGTTAGTCTGACTAAAACTCGAGAACGCCCGGACCGATTTAGGTAATTTTGGTTTTAAAATGTTCGTCGTAGTCCAGGGAAGGTTTCAATGAGAAAATATACAAAAAGAATCAGTATTGGCGGTATGAAATTCGCCGGGACCACTAGTTTTTAATGTTATTAAGTTTGAAAAGTACAATACGCCAATAGGAACAGTATTGGTCCGTTTACCGATATAAGTAGAATCGTATTTTCTATTTTTATCACATTGCGCTTGAAATCCCTTATTAAATATTTTGATTATAATTAAAACGAAAAAGTCCCTAATATTTAGTGTAGGATTTTTTTCTACGTTCTTCTCTTCGTCATCTCTCCTTTGTTTATTCTTATTTTCCATACAAAATGTTCTGGAGCATTTAGATATGGTCATACCTATAACTAAGTTGGATCTATGCATAATCACAAATATTGCTTACGTAAGCTTTAAAGCTAGTGAAGTCAGTGCTTAAAATTTTAAAAAAGAAAAGTTCTAGATATATTTTTCTTTTCTATTTAATTTTAGAACCTTTTAATAATAACAAACCTTTCAAAAAAGCTGTAGTCAATAAGATGTGCTTTTAGCAACACATCTAGTGATTCCTTTAATCTCAATCTCAAATCAACTAACTAACTATGTCCATTTATTTCCAGGTAAGCAAGTGACCTCTCAAGTAAGTAGATTGGACCAGATGATCAACCAAGCTGATCGCGCTCAATCTTCATTGAGCCACCAGAACAAACAAATGCGATCTTTCCTGCGATAAGAAAGGCAAGAGGCATGTTACCCGATAGAGGCCTTGATACGTTACATGTTACCAGGGAGAGGCCGAAAATGATACCGATATGTTACCGATGGATATGAACACAGTGTGATAGATTTTCTTTGCAACAATATCACTCGAAAAATCAATTAATTCAAAAATCATTTATTTGAGTCGAAGTCTTATTAAGCTCAAACTATTTAAATAAGAAACAAAAAAAAGGCTGAAAAGCTATGATGAATATCATGAATGATAACAGTCAGAGATTTTGAGTAACACAATGTGAAATAATAGGCTTGAAAATATCGCGAGAGATTGTCATTTTAAAATAGAAGGTGATATGTGAGGGAGTAATTATCGCTCGGTACTAAACTACCATAGAGTGAACTACCACCTAGATTCTCTTTTGTCGAGTTATATTACCAGGCAGAGCCTGTATCTCGCTAGTAAAGTATGTTACCAAAAAAAGGCCTATAATAATTGTTACCCAAAAAGTTTCCTGTACAAAATGCTGAGACTTTTAACTTGTGTGATATATTATGTTACCTTACTGAGGCTTCTATAATATTATGTTACCCAGTCAGAGGTAAGTAAGGATAGTATTTTTGCTCAATTTGTTGTTTAGGCTTATGTGGGCTTTGAAAGTTTGAATTTAGTATATAATATTTTGAAATATAACAGAAATAACATTTGGCCATTTAATTATAGTTTTCCACACATAAGTGAAGATTGAGATTCTTATTACCGAATCGCGTTGAAGACATTTTCAGATGTATCGGGAAATATTCTTATATGTTAAAGTTCGTACTTACTTACGTGTACAATTAGCTTTTGTGTAATCAAATGCTAGAAGTAGAGATAGTATGTACTTACTACAAATAAATATAATGAATTACTTAGTTATTTGAAACTTGCGGCTGTGGTGTTAAGATGTTATGTAGCTTTTTAGTGACACAATTACATTTTTATATAAAAGTAGCAATATATGAAAAGTATAATATTTAACACTTATGCAATTTACAGAAAATTCTGGTGTCATTTAATGTGTAGATTCATGTTTCTGTGATCTTCGAAGAATCTTCTTGATATCTGTTACAAATAAACATTTACTCTATTCTATAATAGATAACTTTAGATAATAGTCTATAAGTATGTTCCCATACCTATGTTCTATACCTTGAAACACACTATCTTTTGTTACTTGACCCAAAGACAGTGACAATGGAGATGATGATGATTTTTGATTGGAGATGAAACCTTTTAATACCTAAAAATCCTTACTAATATGTATTCTAAATGCGCAATAAACTATGTCTGTCTGATTGTCCGTAATCATGTCTAAACTACCGAATCAATTTAATAAAATTTTGGTACAGATGTAGTGTAATACCTGAGAAAGGGCACGCTACTTTTTAACCGACTTCGCTATAAGGGAGTAATGTTTTGTGCGATTAGCTACTTCACGGAGTCATGGGGGGAAATTAAAACAGCGGAAAAGGCATCAGACCCCTTACATAAACATGTAGGTAATATGGGCTAAGACATTTAGCATTATTTTACGACATCTGGTATTTTAAAATGGCAATCAGTTCGCTCGTGACCACGTTTGGTGTAACCCAGTCGAAACGTCGGGCAGTAAGTAGCTATGTAATTTGCTACTCCTAATATCGCGTGTAGACCCATAAAGACTAATTTTAGTGTAATGGAACGCGAAAGTCTAAAATCTGGTATATTTTCGAAATAAATAGCATGCGTCTAGCAAACAACATTGCAATGTTTCCGACCGGAAATAGGAATTGAGATAAACGGCTTTGAGGTCGTTTCATTCTTCCGTTAAAAATAAAACTAAGACCTATAAAATGGTTCCATCAAACATATTGATATTATAACACTCACTTCTATTGTTGTTCTACATACATACAATCACGCCTTTTTCCCAGAGGGGTAGGCAGAGATCACTTCCAGCGATCCACTTTTCACCTCTGTGGGAAACGTGACGTGACGGGTTGTGGACCACGTCGCCGCCATTCTGCCTTGTGCATTGTTTGTACAAGGTCATTGCGTTCCCACTAGTAGCAAGGATATATGACGGGGAAAGGAAAAGGGGAGGAAGGATACTATCGCCTCGGATGATTTGGACTCAGTCGATAGTAGCTCGAGGAGCCGGGGTCGCTTACCCGTATACCGTTCACCAACCACCGGACAGATAGTTGTGACTGGTATCCCCTGACTGAATATTGTTGTTCTATTTAGCTAATATCAATTAGGCTTGATATTGGTGTACCTATCTACCGCCTACATAGTTGTACGTATGTTTTTTCTTATTAAAAGTTAGAGATGGAAACCTTTGTATGTATGGTACAGAGGTTCCCAGCGTCAGACATATATAAAAGGGGAAAACTTCTGTGACAATTATTTAGAGATTTTGGCCACGATGAGGTATTTTAAACGATACGAATGAGGTTTTATTAAACGACACGAAAATTCTATGTCCACTAAATGTAACATTTCAATGGATTAATTATGGAATAAATATTAGTCTTTATGGGTCTACACGCGTTATTAGGAGTAGCAAATTACATAGCTACTTACTGCCCGACGTTTCGACTGGGTTACACCAATCGTGGTCGTCGGGCAGTAAGTAGCTTTGTAACTTGATACTCCTAATAACGCGTGTAGACCCATAAAGACTAATATTTCGTTTAATGGAACGCGAAAGTCTAAAAAAAAATAATAATATGGAATATCATGGAAAGTGATGTAAACCAACTCCGTTGTCATATTTATATGTTTTTGAGGTCGTAAACATTTCTTGTGACTGGTGTGTTTTTTTGTCATTGTAAAATCACACTTTTCATCTCATACATCATCTGCCTGATAACGAACTATAGCTGTTGAGATTCATTAAAATATTATTTTTTTCTTTGGTTAACTTTTGATTGCTCAAACAATTAAGTACATAAATTATTGAATTGTTTTCTGTTAAAGTAGGTACATTGGTATCAGGTTAACTTGTAGCGGTACCATGAGTTGGCTATCGAAAACTTACGTACGTTTAAAACCTATAGAGTTGTTTTTTTCATACGACCGATTTTAGTTCTTAGTGTAACCACCAGGGGGCTGTACAAGTTTTTCATAGACATTTTACGTAGGCGATATCAAGTCCGTAACTTTTAAACTCATGGTAGCACTACAGGACAAAGAACTTTGGTATTATTATCTGTCAGTCAGTGAATATGTGGGTGCATTCATTATTTAGTCCGGTATTTGAATATTTTAGCGATATTAACTCTTCAAATAACGGCAAGTTCATTGTAAAAGTAAATTGAAGGCAACAATAATCTTAACTGGTTTAGAGAAATGATTTTTTGAATTTGTAAAATTTTTCATCCATCATTGTAGAATGTTGATCAAGAAAATACGTAAGAAAATGGACAATAAGTATTTCTACATGAAATTATTGTTTTACAATATACAGCCATTTCATTAGAGGATCACAGACATACAATAATAACAATAAATTCGCTCCATACATTTCTCACACTTCTTAAAACAAAGAATTTCATTAGTAGGAATACAATTTTAACTGTGCTTGATTGAACTGTATAATGTGTGCTAGCATGACAATATTAATCTGCTTTAGAATAAATTGAAAATAAAATGTTATTAATTATTATGTAAGTAATGTTTGTATACTTTTAACAACTGCAGTTTACATATGTTTATTTATTAAGTAGATAACTGATTATGTATTTCTCTCTTCATATTGTTAAATAATAATGTCCGTCTAAGTAATAATGTACTGTTGTTGATTTTAATGATTTACAATAAATTGTAAACCAGCGTTTTGACTACATAATGGGGTTGAAAAAGGCAGCGCAACTATAATGTTTCTCGCACACTATTTGCGTCTATACGAACACTTACTGGCTACGAAAAAAAATATTCTAATTAAAATTAGTAAATGGTATGATTAAACAATAATTTTTAAATCGTTCTATTTCGATACATTTGTTGTACCTATCTATATCATACTAAATTACTAAGAGGTTCAGTTCCTCTTTTCCGCCCTGTGTCATTAAGGCACGCAATGCCCTTCCAGCTCATGTTTTCCCTCCTTCTTAGGATTCCAGGCTCTACAGGCGAGGCGTGAAACGGCATTTAAGCAGGCCTTCAGTATTAGTGCGATAGAATCAATAAGGTCTATTGTGTCTGTCGACCTTATATTATGTAGGTCTCACTACTGCTTACCATCAGGTGGAGTGACTGTTAAATTTATATAGAAAAAACTAAGTAATAAAATAAAGTTTTAATACCGTTATCAACGTAATTTAGATAAAAGTTAAAAATAATTTTTTTTTCAGTTGCGTGTTTGCCGAAACTTCACCTACAAGTCGCCATTTTCAATCCCATTATTTATTTACGCGTTTAGCACCTACGTCGTCGTCGTATTTTATCACATAAGTACTTCAATATCCGGGATATTAGGTACTTCATTATGAACATACATTTATCAAGTCTAATATTGTAGTATTTCGATTTCTAATTGCTTAAGATTCAAGTTTCCATGTGATTAACTTATTATAATTGAATGTAAACTTACAAATTGTATGTACAATACACTAAACACATCTTAGGGGTGAGAGCCATCCGCTCTCCCACAAGTCATCACCAGATGATGACGAGGCTCCTCCACGCTATCATCGCATGTCAGTTTAAAAAAAAACTTAACACATCATAAATTATTGAATAAAAATAGTATATAAGAATAAATTATATCTAAGTATGAAATGTGTATCGCTTCTTCCAAAAATATCTATTATTCTAATAAATCATAATATTTGTGATATGAATGTTTGTGTTGAACACGAATGATATATTTTGTAAGTTAAGCAATGAATAAAGCTGTGATTCTCGATGTTAATTTTGTTTTCAATACTTATTTTAGTTTAAGATACCTTATACCAAACGATAGCATAAAACATCGTTCGCATAGGTTTTAGGTTTTATATAGTAGAAAATAAAAATAGGAAGGTACTATTTGCTTGCACTTACAAAAGTAAAGTAACAATCCTGGCCAGATACAACAACAAAAGAACATACACCGTCTTCCTAATTAAAAAAAAACTATTTCTCATTGAGTGGTCACGCCGATCGCGGCGGTCAAACAAAAAGCCTGCGTACCGACCGTGACATCCCCCTATATAAGTCATATTATTCTACCGTAACAGAGTATTACTAATCCAATCTATCTGCAGCAATGTTCCTTGCTTTGCTCCTCTGTCAAATAGCCTTTGTCGCTGCTAACCCATTCCACAAATATCCATACGTGTTTCTGCTAGATGTCGGGAATGAAGAAATCAAGAAAACAAATACAGAACAAATCAGAGTGTCAGTGCCAGGGGGTTCCATAGCTCTACGGTACCCCGGCACCGGAACTGGGGACACAATAGCCCATGTTCGAGTGAGTGGAATAGATTTCGGCACAGACCTCAAGGCGAATATAGTGGACGGCGGGCCTGGTTACAAATACGTTGTGTTAGTATTTACGGGTAACCAAGGGTCTCCGTATGATGCTGTAGTGACGGTTCAGACTGTATGTGATGAAGATATTGATGGCAACCGAGATCCAAGTGAGAATGGCTACAATTACTACAAGGCTGATGATGGTGCTAATGATAGTAGTGAAACAGCGAATGAGAGTGTTAAAAACATTGATGATAGTGCTAATGAAGAAAACAATAGTGCAGAAAGTACGAGTGATGAGTTAGATACTTCAGATGAAAACAATTCAAATTCATTATTACCGCAGCAAAGCTCGAATGTCTATTCTTACACAAATAGTGCGGCCGATGGGGAATATTCTAATGATGATGATGATAATACGTCGAGCGAAGAAGAAACAAATGATGATTTATACACAGAAAATAACAGAAATATCAATGCTGAGGTAATGCAACAAATTTCTAATATTTATGCTTACGCACAGAGTGGTGTATACAATCAGAATGATAAAGTTAAATCGAATGAACAAAACATAAATGGTCAGTATTACGCTGATACTGATGAAAACGATGATGTTAATAGTGATGAGAACGACAGCAGAAACAGTGCAGGCAATGACTATGTTGAATCATCTGATGAAGATGATGATAAGTTACCTCAACCCAATGGTTACTATAAATCTCAAAAAACTTATGTTGATTCTAACAGTTATAGCCCTAGTAATCGTTATGAAAGTAAAGATAGTTCATACAATAGTAACTATGCGTACGAAAGACCCAATGAACTAAACTACGAAGAACGAAATAATAACGATGACTACGTGAATCAAGACGAAGCTAATAATGATTCTCGACAGGATTTTAATGATGATTACGGAAACGAATCGTTTGAAAATCAAGATTTAAATAAAAGAGCCGATGTCAAGTTGCAGCCGGCAATGCCTTTAAGGAGTTATGATGGATTGAGGGTTTACCCACAATATGCCGTTCCATTTGCATTACCTAACGCCAACTCAGATTATAGTTCTAATGACGTGGACTCTGATCATGCCAATCTCGATGATGATAGTAGTAAGTACAGGGATCCAAATAATAATTACTACGATTCAAATGACGCATCAGCAGTTGAGTCTTGAAGACTTATGAATAATAGTTGTTATTTAAGTGTTATAGTAACCAAATTAAGTAGGTAATGTTTTCGAATACGAAATTATATTTTAAGAAAAGTGATGTAATAGTCCTATGTAAGTTTTAATAATTTTATTTCAATAAGAATTTAAAATAAACAGAGTAATTGAAATTGAGTTTGATTAGAAACTTCTTTGAAAACAACTAATTGAATAACGTCTGCCTTATATGAAACTTACGATAAATATTTCTATAACCAAAATAGGCCGTGTTGGTATAAGTAACAGTTTTAAAGTTCTCAGTAAAGAAGATGAATATTGTTCTTTACGACTCGAATAAATATTACCATTATGTTTGGAGGGGAAAATTTCTTCTTTATTCTATAAACAAAATTAAATCATATTAGTATCTGGAGATATTTTCGGTACACGAAAACATTTTGAATCGCTGGAGTTCCCCGTTTTACATGCAAATGCCATACATACAAGACTTATTTTGTCATTAATTGGATCAAGGATCGCTTCTCCTTTCTACGTAGGCGTACACGAGCCTTCTTGGTCAATAGCTGCCATTCTAATAGATCAATTACCAATTTTTCATAAATAAATCAAAATTACCAGGTTCATTACAAATTCATCTTTATTCAAAGAGGATAAGGCTCGTTTCGATTTTATTTTTGCTTATCAATCGTGGATGATCGCGTCTCAAGGCTTCAACACTCGTGTTGGTCTCCACATGAGGTCAGCAATTTGTGACCGAAAATAGGGGAATTACTTACTTGTTATTTGATTAGTCTAAGATACACGTGCATGATTTGTTTGAAGGAGTATTCTTGACACGAGGCTTTATACCACGTGTATGTTTATATTTATTACCTAATGTGCTTAATAACAAACAACCCCTATGTTTCGTTGAAAACAACGGGCGCAATCATTTATTGATTTAGTAGAAAATAAGAATTAAAGAAAAGAAGATAAAATTGGCTCTAGGGCTTCTAAGAAGCCAAATGTAGAGCATTTGGTTTCTTAGAACCTTCTACTTTGGTTTGCTTTCTTAGTACCAATTATCTTTGATGAATTTGTAGCAGCTTCGTACCTGGCAGATACCTGACTACGATTAGTCAGAACCAAGTGGTGTTTTACAGTTAACAGAATATCCGTACTTCAAGTAGTTAAAGTTACATACCTACAACGGAATCTAAGAAAGTAGTGTGACATGGTTAGATAGATAATTATGTATCAGGCCCGTAGTATTTTGTAACTAAAGAAACACTTATTATGTTTCTTCCACTTATTCCGGTTCATGTTAATTGAATAATGACTGCGTAGTAATAATTTGGCTCCAATCGCTTCATTTCGACCAAGGTGTTTCGCATTGTTTGGAATTTTTTCTCAATCGCGTGACGGGGACTATTTTAAAACAGTTTTTGGCAGAGCTGGAGGGTAAACGATGACCAATGTTTGTGTTGGATGGAGCGTAGGATGATGTGTTCCTCCGTTCCTAATGGAACCAGTCGGGAAATGAATAGCGACAGCAGGTAGCTTGCATCTGGTACTGCATTTATTACTACGCAGTTACCAGTCTACTCTTGCGAAGTTACATTTTAATATTCTATCGTCGATAGCCGAATGGTTAAGGTCGTTGCTTGCCATGCGAGAGGTGGCCAGTTCAAATCCCGCTACGTACCACTGTGTTTTCAAATATTCAAATGCATTTGTACGATTATTCGACCCTTTAACGGTGAAGGAAAACATCATGAGGAAACCTGCACACCTATTAAGAAATTCTAAGGTTAAGTTAAGTCGACCAACTCGCACACGGCCAGCGAGGTCTGATCGCCCTAGTTAATATAATTGCCAGGTGCACCATTCTGTATAATATTTCTGTAAAGAAATGTTTGAGGACCGACAGTGTTTAATCACTATCGGTGGGGGAGCCACCCATGGCTTACGGGTAAAAAGTGATGGACAAATTCGTAGTAATGAGTCAACACCTAGGTAGCTCAGTTGGTTTAGAGCATTAGCCGCGATATCTAAAGATAAGGTGGTTCAAGACCGTCCAGGGCGGCTCATGAATGTGATTTTTTTCAATTTTGAAATCAATTCCAAGTTAGGTATATCAAAAGATAGGCTATTATTACTAAACAGAATATGTGTCTCTACAAATGCATAAAATACATGCAAAGTTTGTGATGCAACGAGGAAGCATTGACTTTAAAAATTCATCGGATGCATGCAGACGCACTTACCAAGTGAAATCCTATAGGAAGCAGGCTTTCGTATGAATCTTAAGCGTTCCTCAGAAAGAGAAATGCCCTATAGAAGCTACTGGAAACACCAAATTATGTAATTCGACCAACTGAATTTACATCAGATTTGTGTCGATCGTTTACGTGTCATAGGAATTAGAATACAATAGGAATAGTTCCTATTTATCGTGTAAGTTCGTAAAGGAGGCTCGAGTCCTCTTAGGGAACTCCCTAAATGTTTCCTAATGTTAGTTCACCATCAGTCCATACAACTTATGGACTGATGGTGAACAAACATTATCATCAGGTTTTCAGTTGTGTTTCTGGAATACTAAATATTCCAGATATAGACCTGATTGTAAGACATTGATGGATTCTACGTAGTTTTCGAAAGGCTGACTCAAAGAGAATATAATCACTACGTTGGCTGACTAAACAATTGCCATTATGCAAATATTACTAACTGAGAACTATTCTTACCTTTTAAGCATAAGATATCATCAAAAGCTCGATGCATCTAAGGATTTTTTTTCAACAATACCACATATTAAAAAATCATGTTCTTATGAAATTTTCAAGACCAACCCATAAAATATACAAAATATTAAGGAAGTAAATAATAAAGGCGAGTTTGGCCTGAAAATGATAATTTATTTTATGGATTTACATAGTCAGGCAATATTAGGTTACCTAGAAAGATTAACCTCAAAAGAAACTAATACTTTTCCGTTCTACGCCTATAAACAGGTAGATAATTCTTCTATAAAGATGCGCAAACTTTTTTCCGATATCGTAAGTAGGTATTCCTTAGATACTTGTGCCTAAACTTTCTTTTTTATTACTCTAGATATCCAAGAGTAAAAATAGTGGATGTTATGGCTAAGAGTTCCGTTAAAATTACAGAAATGAAAACTCTATTGTTATTTTTATCTAAAAGCTCCATCTTTTTGTTTTTTAGTATATTGCCTTCTACTAGCTAGCAAAAAACTACTTACGCAATATTTTACCACGGTGATTTGAATTGCTAAGTGCTTTCAAATTATTTATGTTTTTAATAGAACAACATTTCTTAAAATGCCAATGTTTTTTACAAATCAATTACCAAGCCAAACATTTCAGATGTCAGATTGAAGCATGACTTTTAAAGTTTTGGCAAAAATTGTAGAAACAGGAATAATGAAATGTAATCTCTAAAACTAAAATACTTAAGTTCCATATTTTATCTATCCGTAACGGAGACAGACCTATAATGAGTATTATGAAGTGTTGACTGCCGCATTGGTCTATTTGTAGCAAGTGCTGCGTTAAGACCGAGAGGTCCCCGATTCGGATCCGGAGTCAGTCAAAATTGTGTGAGTTTTTCTGATAAGAAATTGCTCAGCCCGAAGACATGATGTTGGCGGTTGCACGCCCGTGCCTCTGAAAGCACGTTAAGCGGTGGTCCTGCGCCTGATCTCTCATCGATCATGTCGGATTGACGTCTCACCAAACTATGAGAGTAAGGGAACAGAGAGAGCACTTGTGTTTGCGCGTACACTTGTACACTATAATAAGTCCTGCACAATTGGCTGATCTCCATTGAGATCGGCCGCCATGGCTGAAAATTGTGGGACACCTTTTTCTTATATGATACTAGTGACCCGCCCTCGCTTCGCTTCGGGTAAACATACAAACCTTCCTTAAGAATCACTCTATCTATTAAAAAAAACCGCATCAAAATCCGTTGCGTAGTTTTAAAGATCTAAGCATACATACGGACATACGGCGAAAGCGACTTTGTTTTATACTATGTATTGATGAAGTCTTGTGGTCACCGAATCAAAATCATTTACACTTTTTAATTATAATATAATTCTAAATGCTCAAAATTCAAGCCAGAGTTTTTCTCTGTATCCTCTAGTTGAGAAACAGTGGTTGCAAAATAAAAACTGTGCAAAAATTATACTTCTGAGAACAGAAAACTTGAAATTTAAAATATACCATAGGCGCCTTGTAGTAATTTTGTAAGTACCATATCATTACGAAAAACATTACCCTCCTTTATTCCATCAGACGGGTAAGGAACGGTTTACGCAATTAGATTGCAAGTAACGGCCAATAGAATTTCAAATGGAGGATTCTCAGGCGAAATGTCTGAGTCTCATTAATTTTGAATGCGACAGGACCGTGGAATCATTTTACCTAAACCATGTTTTGGATGAATTGTTCTAAATCCATAAACCTTCAGAACGATCTACCACTTTCAATCTTATTATGAAAGTAATAGGATTCATTCTTGAATATCAGGAAGACTGTAGGTCTATTGAATTTTGTATTCAAAATTTGTATGCAACGTTTGCACCACTTCGAATGCTTTTTGGATACACTGTTGGCTTGTTATTTTGAATAATCTTACAGAGAAGGGCAAAAAACGGTTTTTATTTATAACAGTTTTTTATGTTAAATGCTCATTATTGCAAACCTAAATTAATATTAAGCATAATTATGAAATTTAAATTTCATGAATTGAAAAATAACAGTACCTAGTTAGGTACATCAGAAATGTACTGTATATTAAGACGTAGGACAGTATGCATAGAAGAACTCGTGCCGTGTTGCAAATATTATTGAAGTTGTTGTATACTATATTGAGTTGTATTTTAAAGATACAATGGATTTTTGACTCGACTCGACATTTTACTTTATTAAATACAAACACTGAATGCAACATTTCAATATTTTCCACAAGACTCAGAATTACATTTTGTCTCAACAATTAAGCCTTCCAAATTTTAGAAATTGTTCCATTATTAAATATATAAAAAAATGAACTCTAGTTTCAAATCTACGCGTGGCAATTTTAGGGTTACTATATAAAAAAGCTTAGTTACCTGATAGAATCTTGACTAATGTTTCGGTGGAGTATGATTATTGATTAGTTATCAAGGTGACTTTTGACTGGATCTTTCGTCTATGACCGTGGCAGACAGGGCGTAAGGACCGCGAGGTCCCGGGCCAAATCTGAGTTAAAAAATGAATCAGGCCGGAGTCAGGAAGTTGGCAGATGCAAGTGTCTCAGAAAGCACGTTAAGCAGTTGGTCCAGTGCATGATCTCTCATCGGTTATGTCGGATTGCTGTCTCACCCAACTATGCGAATGAGGGAACAGAGACTGCACTTGTGGTTTCGTGCACTATAATTATGTCCTACGCATTTGGCACATTTACATTGAGATTACACCCTTACCAAGGTGACTTGGGCTTCTTTTAAAGCTTACCATCAAGCGAAGGCTTGTCCGGAAACCTGCTCGCTAAGCGACTTGATGGGTGCCTCAAATAACGTGATTCGTGTGGCCGAATACTGGGCCGATTACGTTTGATTTTGCCATCGACTCGATAAGAAGAAGAAGCGAAGGCAGCCAATATTGTTGCTAAGAAATAAAACAAAGATCCAGTTAAAGAATTCGTTCACGAAATGAGCTGAAATAAAACAAAACCACATAGCGCTTACCATCTGTTAAATAAACAATAACGTACGTATGTGATCCAACTCCGGACTGCATATTTAGCACGCAACGGTCATCGAATGCGTTACGAAATTCAAATTTTAAAAATAGAACGCGTTGCTGGTTCGCGGGAGAGTATCGGAGTACCGTTACTGAATAAACTTGGCCGTTATGTGAAAAAAAAGGTATTTTCTCATTGACATTTACTTTTTATTGTTTATGGATGTTTATGTATTTGTAGTCAATAAGGCTAGGGACACACTACGTATTTGTGTACCGTCGTGACGTCAGGTGTTTGCAAAATAAATAACTGTTTTTAAGCTATTGCATAGCTTTTATCGCGGGCTTTGAGCGCGGCGACCGAACCAAGAAATTCCGTAACGAAAAAAACCTCACAATCGTCTAACGTCGTTTCAGTTCGGTAGACTTCGGCACGGTGTTTGTGTGCGTGCGGTTAGACGTATTGTACGACTCTACGAAACTCGCACGAGTCGAGACGAGCTGCTCCGAAATCGGACGATGCTATGCAGTGCAGCACACGTCTTTTTTTGTGTAAAAATTACTTATTACGTTCGGGTTATTGCGAGACCCTTCGCGTCGCAAGGCAAGCATCAGAAGACAAGTTTAGATCTTAGATCTTAGGCCTAATGCTATAATATTTTATTGATAACACTGGATAGTATAGGAAAGAGTGTACCTATGTTTGCATACTGTTGCCCAAATAGCACAGTTCATCTTCGTCGAGACTGAAATCGGTTAGAACAAGAATACCATTAAGCTCATTTTTTCAGGCGTTGTTTTGGTATTTTTGTTATTGTATTATTTTAGGTCTAAAATAATACAATACACTATATGGGATAACAGTCAATGACCTATGTCATTGACTGTTATCCCATATAGTGTAGGAGTCTTCGGTATGCAGCAAAAGATAGGTTAACGCGATGGCCATAAATCACTCGCAATAAGTACTCCTATTGAATTTATTTGTAATGGTTTTATTGACTTTTGCTATTGGCTGTAGTGGTTAATAGTGTATTTTTGTTCTGCACTGTTGCTAAAAACATCTAGTTAAAGAAATTAAAGACAAGTAAAAAGTTTGTTTTTACTAAAGTAAAGAGTAGTAATTAATCAGTAGGTCTGTAGCGTCCGTATGCCATGAAAAAATAAATGTAGAGCGAAATTTGAACATTCTATGTGTCCTTGACTCCTCGTAATTTTATTATGGATGACCGTAAAGCTCCCAAGAAGTTAATAAGTATATTTCCAACAACCATAAAGATATACATACACTCCACGGATAATTGAGAAAAATCTAAGTATCTCTCAGTTTCATTTATTTGAGTTTTATGGGAGATAATCTTTATTACCTTTTGTGTTACTAACAAACAGATTCCAGGTGAGCTAAAAGTAGTTCAAAGACTTTTGGGTCTGACTGTACAAAATTTTGTATGGTCAGACTAGACTCAACATAATCTATGCAATCGGCATTGTTTTGAAAAAAAAGTAAAGCGCGGGAAAATTTATACGTTTCGAACGGAACGGAGCTCTGGTTGTATGAGGTGTAAAATATTTGTTTGTAACCGAATTAAAATACTGGTACGTAATCTGGTATTGGCTATTATTTCATGCAAACCTTCTGAAGTATGCTAATACTTCAGAAGTGGGATTCGAACCCACGCCCAAAAAGTCATTGAATGGTAAGGGTTGCTATGTTGATTAATTATAATGACTAATTAGTCTATTTAAGTTTTCAGTACCTACTGTAATGAAAAGATCAGACTGGGTGACAGTGGTTTGTTTTGTGAATCATTCATACCTCTACCACAGATAACATAACTATCGTCTACCAAAGGATCCGCCTAACAGGTTTTCTTTTTCGTCAAAACTGCTCAGATTGTTATTACTTCGTTGGTCTATTGGTGGCAAAGGCCACTTAAGTTAATTCGATTCAAATATCTAATCCGGACTCTTAATAGGACATTAAAATAAAAAAAATGACATTGATTGTTGACGTGTTAAAAGGAGATATTATAATGATGGGTTTTGGGTCAGAATTAAACTCATGTTAAAATTGTGTAACTTTTCTGTAAATAAATAACTCTAGAAGTCTGAATTGGTGGTGTTACAACCCCGTGCCTCAGAGAGCGGCTTAATCCTCTGTTTCAGTCAAGTAAGTGTAATCGGGCACTCACGGTTTCCAAAATAGACGCTACATGCATGCCTGCATACAAAATACTGCATCCTAATTTGTCCGGGGGTGATTCACGCACCAGTTCGGGCGGCCAAGTCCAAACAATAAACATGGCTCACAGCAGCCCTAGGCTGGATCTAGATCTAGCCTTGACATTTGATTTTAATGGCTAAGCCCGTTTTATGTGGCTCTCGTGGCTAATACTTGACGTTTAAAACAAACAAAGCGATTTACGGTCTTACCGGCCCGGGATTTAGGGATAAAGCGAATGTGTGTTCCATGTTGTGCTAAGGGACACGTGTTTTAGGTCTCAATATAGTTAGGTAGCCCACACACAATATAAATATGCGGGCGATGTACAATCAACCAACTGAATTTCATTTTTACACCAAAATATTTTTTCTGATCTTTTGTATCGAAATTTGCCTGATTATACACCGTGAAATTTTAGTGGTTGTTTTCCCGTGGCAGAACGATTTGCCTTTAGTAATATCGAATTATGCAAATTATGCCGCGAAAAAAAAAAATTTTTTTCTGAAATTTTAAAAATAATAATTTTCTTTCTCGAAAACGAGAGGAGATATCGTTCTTTTATAAGATGTGACGTAAACAGGTACTGCTTGCCGCATGAAACCGATGCTTAAAGCTAAAAAAGCTCTACACCCTAAGTCATAAAGCGGTTCGAACGTAATTTCGAGTTAAGGTTAAACCTTTCGTAAAACCGGCATTTATTGATTTTAGCAAAAAAGAACTGCACACATCTTTTGTACTACTAAGATAGAATCATTTTACAGCGGGAAAACAACCACTAAAATTTCACGGTGTATATTTTACTTGATGGCAAATTATTTAAAATATAATGATTTTGTTTTCAAGTTAGGAGCTTTAAAATAAATAAATATCTGGGACATTTCCACACACGGTCATCTGACCCCAAACTAAAGCAGAGCTTCTACTATGGACGACCCAGACTGATATACATACATACGTAGATATCTACAAGTACATACTAAAATACACATTCACACCCAACACGGAACAAACACCGATGTTCATCACACAAATATTTGTCCTGAGTGGGAATCGAACCCGTCGAAGTCGTCTCTTGGAACCGCCAGCCAGGGTCATTAACCACTATTCCACCGAGTCATATCGTCTTTTTTTTACCTCCTAGAATGTACTGTGCGATCATACATGGTAATATATGTAATCAGTGTTCAATATCAATATTTATAAAGAACAAAGAGTTTCAAGTGTATCGAATACAATTACACAAGCATTGTATTTAGAACTGAATCATAAACGGCTGTTATCCTCATCTTTGGCGGTCGCAAATCAAAATGAAATTTAGCAGTCAGCGGAATGAGTGCGTTGGCCTGTTTTACGGCTGTCAACAAACTGCGGAACGGAACGTTATACAGATGTCGGGCCTCCAACATAAAAAAACATGCATTAGGTTACCATTGTATCGTGAAAAAAGCGTCCCTGCGTATCTAACACTGGGACGCTTTTTTCTGACGATGATAGTCCAGTCGTTTAAGGTTTTACCTGCGAAAAATTCCAAGTTGTACCTCAAGTCGTGGTCAATAAATGTTTTTCTTTCTTTCTTTCTTTCTTTCAAGTGAGCTGAGAGTAGTAGTAGACTAGAGTCGCTTTCTAAGCGCTATAAGTACCTAAAAAACGGTTCATCATCATCATCAGCCCATATACGTCCCCACTGCTGGGGCACGGGCCTACCCTAAACTAGGGCGATAGGGCCTTAGTCGACCACGCATTGCATTTTTTTGTAAAAACGGTAAATTTTTCAAAAAAAATGCACGAGAATTTTTTTGTAGAGAATTTCAAAATAAACATTTTTTATTACTACGACATCTGTTAACCTCCGAGCAATAGGTCGGAAGTTATTTGCGAAAACTGTGTGTGTGACTTTTGTGACGTTTTGACCTTTATAACTTTTTTAGCCGGCACGATATCAATGTCGACTTTTCACATTTTCATTGTAACGCTGTAATGAAGGTGTATAAGGAAAATCTGTCCACTAGGAATTTATCCGCAGATTGGGGTTTAAAATGCCTAGAATAACTGGACTATAATGGCTTTGAGTAGTTTGACTGGCTCGATAGTGCATTGGATAGTGCCCTGTCTCACACGTAAAGAGTCGTGGATTCTTCACCGCCGCGACGTTTGACTGAGGGGGCTCCCAAATCACCCCTAGTTTTTAAGAGACGTTTGCTTATCATCAGTCCATATACGTCCCCACTGCTGGAAACGGGCCTATCCTAAACTATGCCGATAACGCCTTAGTCAACCACGCTGGCCAAGTGCGGGTTGGTTGACTACACAACCTACGAATCTTCGTGGGTGTGCAGGTTTCCTCACGATGTTTTCCTTCAGCGTTAAAGCGTCGAATAATCGTACATATGAATTTCAAATTTGAAACACACAGTGGTACGTGGCGGGGTTTGAACTGGCGACCTCTCGCATGGCGAGAGAACCTCTCGGCCAGGGACGCGACGCTTGCTTGAGGACATAATTGAGATTGAGGTTGAGGTATAATGAGAATATTGAGATTGAGGTATAACTGAGACTAGAACCTCGGCTCATTTCAAAATTGGAAGGTGACGTAGAGACATAAGTTTGGGGAGTTAAATCACTCAGCACGTGCCGGTATTGGTTGGTTAATAAGGAACCGGAAGCTCTGAGGCAGGTTCGCGACTGCCTAGGACCTTGCCAACGGGGTTGGTATATCGGAAATGGGACGATATGGATGTAACATTGACAAGTTTTCAATAAGAAAGATCTTGTTGCACCAGTCAAAATGTCGGACAGTAAGTACCAATGTATTTGCTACTCTTTTAATCGCGTGTAGACCCATAAATAAAGATTTTATTGTTATTTAAAAGCGTCAATGGCCACGTGGTTAAGGTTGTTGCTGGCCATGTGATAATACGGCCGCCATGATGTTGGCCGGGTTCGAGCGTCGTTCTGCTCCGCAGAAGGAGCATCGAACCCGGCCCGGAGATGTCCAGCGGAGACCGGTGGGTGAGGGCGTGGGGACGTCCTTGCTCACATTGCACTCGGTCTCCGTCTGAAGGGCGGGAACTACTGGTGTGAGGTGTTCCCGCCGGCCCCCCCTCCCTAGGGGGCTGAGGAGAGCCCCGAAAGGGCGAGCCTGGTGGTGCTATGGATGTTATGGATTCCTTCCGCTCTCA
Organism: Maruca vitrata; assembly: GCA_039566165.1. Classification (NCBI taxonomy): domain Eukaryota; kingdom Metazoa; phylum Arthropoda; class Insecta; order Lepidoptera; family Crambidae; genus Maruca; species Maruca vitrata. The sequence goes on along the minus strand of CM076933.1, from coordinate 10,156,407 downwards.
CGGCACCACCAATGGCAGAGGCGTCACACCGCGGAGTTTTAGTGGGTAGTCCCCTGAGTCACCTTCTCAGGAGCAGCTTGTCGGAAGTCCCAGTCTCCGGCAAGCCGGGAGCGCTTGCGCTTGCTTGAAGGTGCATCAAGCATTTCTCCGAGTAAAAAAAAAAAATGGCCATGCGAGAGATACCACTGTGTTTTTCAAAATTGAAATCCATATGTACGATTATATAACGGTGAAAAAAAACATTGCGAGGGAACCTACATGTATAGTATAGTTTAGGGTAGACCCGTGCCCTAGCAGTGGAAAAGTAGGTATAGGTTATGGTTGTAAACGCGAAAGTCTAAAATCGTAAGATCATTCTTATGCCCAATTGATACATCGGATAGTAAAAAGATCCAGACCTCTTTTTTAGGGAATGCGTAGTACCTACTCGTATATAAGATGTCTAATTTTATTTTAAAAAAAAGTCGTGTCTATTTAGACAGTTGTTCAAAAATATCTTGAGTGAAATTAAGTACTGAACTCATACAAAGCTCGGGATCACGTTCTGAAATGCAAATTAATTGATTTTATTATTTAAAAATGTATTGTACAAGTACACATACACCTGCTATTAGTATTTGTGTGGTGTCCTAGTGAAATAGCGTCCCAAAAATCATTTCTCGCTATCCGGAACAAGGCTGAATTTCAAAAGAGACGAAAAGCTTTGTTCTCAGTTGGACGTTGCAAAACTATTAACCTGAATCATAATAAAATATTTGGCCTCTGATTCGTCTTGTGTGAAATTTTGATGGTGATTGATGAGGAAAATGTGACCATTTCACAGGCATGCAAATATGACTCAAGGCATTTTTTGTTGATGTTATTTTTCAACAAAATATATAAGATCCTTACAAACCGTCATCATCATATCCTTCTGTTGACTGCCTCGTTGGGGTATTGGTAGCAAGTGCTGCGTTAGGACCGAGAGGTCCCCGGTTCGAGTCCAGGTCCGAGCAAAATTTGTGTAAGTTTTTCTTTTAAAAAATTACTCAGCCCGGAGTCAGGAAGTCGGCGGATGCACGCCCGTGCCTCAGAAAGCACGTTAAGCCGGTGGTCCTGCACCTGATCTCTCATCGGCCATGTCGGATTGCCGTCTCACCGAACTATGAGGGTATGGAAACAGAGAGTGTGCTTGTGTTTGCGCGTACATTTGTGCACTATAATATGTCCTGCGCAGTTGGCTGATCTCCATTGAGATCGGCCGCCATGGCCGAAATCGGTTGGACGCCTTATATCCTTCTGCAAGGTATAGGCCTCCTCCGTAGAACACTATGCACTTTGGTCCTGCGTCAGTCTTATCCAGAGACCTCCCGCGGTTTATTTTTTATATCGCTTGCCCAAAGCAAGGTCGGAGGCCGTCCTCTTTTCCTTGCAAATATACGTATTATGTAAAAATTTTAGCCGACTTCGCTGTAAGGGAATAATGTTTTGAAGATAAAATATTTAAAGCGGTTGGAGTTGCGGATGGATAGCACAAATCTACCTACAATATTTCATGAATACATCATACAGACTGCGGCACGGGTCTACCCTAAACTAGGGCGACCAGGCCTTAGTCCACCACCCTTGCCAAGGGCGGGTTGGTCGACTACACAACCTTAGAATTTCTTCATAGGTGCGTAGGTTTCCAAACGATGTTTTCCTTCACCGATGAAGCGTCGAATAATCGTTCGTATGAATTTTTAAATTTAAAAAAATTTTAAACAAAAAAAAAAACCGCCTTCAAAAACCCGACTCACTAAAAATTACAAAATAATATTATACGAACATTAATCTGGGTATGAATTTGATATGTTGTTGAACGCGGTGCCGTTTATATTTCATGCAGTTTTCCTCAAAAATTTAATTGGCACCGCCTTCAACAACATATCAAATTCATACCCAGATTAATGTTCGTATTATATTATTTTGTAATTTTTAGTGAGTCGGGTTTTTGAAGGCGGTTTTTTTTGTTTACAATTTTTTTTCATCCTTTTTAGTGTTAAATTTTTTTAACACCCTATTAGTTCAGCTCACCTATAATTCTACAGATAATATAACTAGTAGTATCAACATGTACACAGATTTGAAAGAATTATCCCTTTACTTCCAACTATTAAGGAGTTGACCTTCCATCATCAGCTCAGCATCATAACATTATGATTGCCAGAAGCAAATGCCAATATAACTTCAGAAAATATGTAAAACGCGGTACATGTGCCTATAAAATTTGAGGGTTGCCCTCGATTTCTCCTGGATCCCATCATCAGATCCTAGACTGGTCAACCAAATAGTTTAGCTCACCTGTAATGCTACTGATATTATAACTAGTAGTCTTAATATGTATACAGTATTGAAATAATTATTCTTTTACTCATAACTATTAAGGAGTTGACCTTCCATCATTAGCTCAGCATCATAAGATTATGATAGCCAGAAGCAAATGCCAATATGACTTCATATAATATGCAAAACGCGGTACATGTCCCTATAAAATTTGAAGGTTGCCCTCGATTTCTCCTGGATCCCATCATCAGATCCAAGACTGGTGAAAATGGGACCACCTCGGAAGTGAACTCTATCCAACCAAAAAAAAATTTTTGAAATCCGTCTATAATTGACGGAAATATCGGTGAACATTTTAGAGTTTCAAACTACTTTGTTGCTCACAGATATATAATTTGAATGTTGTGTACACCTATTATTGGCTTATATACTAGATTAGTTACCATATAATGTATCTTCTGTCAAGTTGTGTATATATACTGTTGGTGTACCTTTTACCAAATAAATAAATAAACATACATAAAAAAAAAAGAAAAAAAAAATAATATTATACATACAGACGAATTGAGAACCTCCTCCTTTTTTTGAAGTCGGTTAAAAACACTGTGGTAGTAGTCGGCGGGGATTGAACTGGCGAACTCTCGCATGATGAAAAGCAATGACCTTAGCCACTCGGCCGGCCATCAACGCTTTTACGCTTTCATAAATACTTCATACAAAGTATGTACACAATGAAAAAAACATATTTTTAATTTCAAAATAAGATAGTACATTTTCAGCAGCCCCCTGTAGTTATCCAAAGAAATACTGCATGAAAATAACCGTGCTCCAATCGTCACCGCCTCTCGTCGCGCGAACTTAAACCGTATTAAAATACCTCGTATCTGGTACGCTTTCTCAATCCAGAAACATAATTACCGGTACCCCGCTGAACTACAAATGTCTGTAAGTCTGGATTTAGAGCCCTTGCATCAGAGGTGACCATAGATTTAACGCTTTGGCACACGGAATGCCTAAACATTCCTGTGTGATTTCTGTTATTTTGAGTCGACACTAGTTTTTCTTTATTAGTTAGGTCTGAGGGCCTACCATGAGTTGGCTATCGAAAACTTACGTACGTTAAAAACCTATCGAGTTGTTTTTTTCATACGGCCGATTTTAGTTCTTCGCGTAACCACCAGCGCTGTACAAGTTTTTCATAGACATATTTACGTAGGCGATATCGAGTGCGTAAGTTTTAAACTCATGGTAGCCCTACTAATGGTATTTTTATAATCCGTGATAAGTACAGCTGAATACTAGCCCGTATCATCATTACATAGTATAAAGCAAAGTCGCTTCCCGCGTCTGTCTGTCCATATGTATGCTTAAATCTTTAAAACTACACAACGGATTTTGATGCGGTTTTTTCAATAAATAGAGGGATTTAAGAGGAAGGTTTTAATGTAGGTAGAATTTAATCGAAGTGAAGCGAGGGCGGGTCTAGTGTAATATAAATCTAAGGTCTTCATGTAACTATGCACTGAAGTATTGTTTGTATTTAAAACACTAACGTAATTGGGTCTATACGACTATCTCAGTGATTATTTAATAAAGTTCGATACCAAGAAAATTATCTTAAATATACATATATTAATATCAACGAACGCTGTATTTAGTTGGACTTGAATATCTGAGCTTATATGTAGATGGTTTTTGGTTCTTTTACATAAAAATAATACTTATAAGATACATAAATCTCAACTAGGTCTTTGCTTAATTTCTATTGTTGCTGTGGTAAGGGTAATACTAATATTATAATAGCAATAATAGCCGCTCTCCCCATGTAAATGACATTCACTGCTTAGTTGAAGCCGATGCTAAGCGTCAATGGTCGAGTAGTTTAGGTCGTTGCTTGCCATGCGAGAGGTAGCCAGTTCAAAACCTGTACCCCTGTGTTTTTCAACTTTGAAATTCATATCTACGATTAGTCGACGCTGAAGGAAGGAGAATATCGTGAGAAAACCTGCCCATCTACGAAGAAATTATTATGTTATAGTCAACCTACCCGCACTTGGCCAGCGTGGTTGACTAAGGCCTTATCGCCCTAGATTAGGGTAGGTTCGTGTCCCAGAATTGGGGAGGTATATGGGCTGAAGATGATGATGATGCTTAGTTGAAAACTTGAATCACAACTCCTCTTTATACTTGCTTGGTGTTTTAACCGAAGTAACCCGATGCGTTGAGCGATTATACTCAGCAGCTAACAGAGCATTGGTGACTCACGGCAATAACTCCGCTTATTTCGGGGTCCTTCAGGGCTGCGGGCTGAACAAATTCTGTTTGTTTGTTTTGAATAGAGGTCTAACGAAACGTGAGATTTAGAAACAAATGGCAATAGAATTTGTAAACTTTTGACCGTTGGATTGGCTCAGTGGCGTATTTAGTAGTGCTCCTGTCTCATACTGTAACAGTCGCGGGTTCGATTACCTCCCAGAAAAACAAAATAACATCGGAATTATTTACGCGTCTGGTGTGAGTTTTCCACTGTCGTTTCTAATATTAGTAACATTTTGCATAAGCTACTTACCACGAGGTGAGTTTATGTACTTTGTAATGTTGTCTGAAATTAATGAATAATCAGTGAAATCGAATCCACGAATCCAGTGAGTGAGTCAGGGGTAGTACCGAATCATAATGATTATATAAGTAACTACATACTTTATATATTATTTCTTATGGTAGATGACGCCGTATGTCGCTTAACAGGTAATATGTGGGAAAAATTCGACGGCTTCAGTACATAGCTGCTGGTCTGGTGAGATGGCAATGCACATCTGTGCACGATTCCCAGATGGACGGGTCGTAATCCTTTCCGTTTTTCTAAATATTCCTTCTCTTATACAATCCTGGTGCGTGAAGGAACATGATGTTTACAGCATCAGTGAATTACCATCAGGTGGAGTAAGGCTATCCCGAACGCCCAATATAAAAAAAAATATTCACATCTTCAGTACAACTTTTTTAAACCCTACTTCCTTATAGTTCACCCTTGGGCCGACAATAACAGCCGAATCCGATCAGTGGTCGCCCCCTCGCGAGTCAGTGGCCAGACTAATTGCGGGGTACTTATCTGTTGATGACTTGGCGCTGCTGCAATGCCGATTTAGTGCAGTGAACCGAACAGGTGGTCGGACAGTTCTTCGTAATGATTTATTCATAGGCACATACTACATAGATTGTTTATTTCTCATTTCCATAAAACCTTGTGAGAATAGCTGAAACGCAATAAATCATAACATAATTGTTCCTAAAGGTACTAAGCACTAAAGACAAATGACTGTCTGAATGGCAATTTAGGCGCAAGGAAGCCAATTAATTTATCTTTATTAATATCATTGTAATTAAGATAATATTACCATGCTAAAATTATAAAGCCAAAGTTACTCAATCTGTCTCCAAATCGCCCTTCCACGTAAAACTACGAAAAATGGTTGAAATGAAATGAAAAGTGTAGGGCCCGAGAAAGGAAACAAACTATTAAAAGATTGCGCTAAATCGATTATTACTGTGGGACAAGTATGTGCCGTATACAGTATTCGGAAGAAAATTTGACGAAAGTACCTATGTACTACCGATAAAATGTGGTTGTTAAAAAATACAAAGATTAAACAATTTTACCTGAAGATTACGCTAAATTGTGTGGCAACTTGAATTGAGCGAGATAAAACACAATTGAATGTAAAAAATTAAGAAAATGAATGCCTAATTAGCCTGACCATAAACTATTTCTCCTGCGCCTAATAACTGAAGGCCATCAAACATTATAACATGGTGTACCATAATCCTTACCTTTTACACCCCTCAAGCCCACTGTCTGCCATAAGTTACAAGTGCTGGAAAACCCGACCAGCGATACCAAAATAACTCTACAGGAGATTTTCCGCAAACAAATTTAACCAATAAGTCGTCCATTTAACTTTACACTTGTGTATCCTGTATGTCTGGTATTTGTCGGCTGTAAATTATGAAAATGAAAGAAATCTTTGGTGCCGGAAACATTAGCCGGGCTACTGAAACAAGGTAACATTGCCAGGTGGATGCCATCGTCTTTTGATTTGTCTGGAACTTTGTCATATTTTGTGGATGATATTGCTAACGTATCTGACGTTTTGACTAAATTTTCAACCGACTCCAAAAAAAGGGAGGAGGTTCTCAATTCGACCCATATGCTTTTTTTAAATAACGGCGGTCAATTAAGACTCGCGTTCTAAGTATTCCGTAAAAAGTTGTATAATAATTCATATTCATATTACTGAGAAATAATAAAGGTCAGCACACATATCACCTCGGAAAGGTATCGTCACCGTATCGCCTCGCGTCTCTAGGCGATTACGTTACGATTCCGATTAGTGTTCGTTGCAGTAGGAAGTTTCATACAAAGAATACTGAAAGTCAGTATTGATACGTTTACGCTCCGTTTACGAGTTGATATGTGTGCTACGACCTTTAATTTCATTTCATTATTCGGTCATACGCGTTCCCAAGACATCGTGCTTGGTAACGTAGATTGACATAGGCACAACGAGGTCAAATAAGACTTGACAGGGGTTTCCTCTATCAGGCCTACTCGGAATCATAATTTATTCAATTCAAACAGCTCTATCCCGCTATACACGGGTAAGCTGTATCTAAGTATACAAAATAGAGGTTTCTCGGAATCCTCCATAGTATCCATCGGACCCACAGCTTAGAATCTGCAATAAACAGTATGCATTTGACAGCTCCGATGACGTAAATCGGTTGCCACGAACGCAGCGGGAAAGAATCCCTGCTAACCACAAATTAGAGCGTAGGAAGATTGTTTACGGGAGAAATAAAAGCTCAAAGGGATTTTGTTATTGTTATGTAGGTTATTAAATAATTAGGGTATCGTAGGGTAGGGTAGGCCATAATCATATAGGGGATGTGGCGCTTGCTATCAGTTGTAGGTACTCCTTTACTTCCAATGTTTTTCTGAGACTTATTTTTATAAATAAATAAATTACACAACATCACATACATTGATCTGTACCCGTGGTAAATAGCTTAAGCACTTGTGTTACTGATATCAGAATCAACAATGGATAGATACATGCAACACACATCGATGTTCGTCACACAAATATTTCTCCCGGGTGGGGTCAAACCCACGAGTCTTGGAACCGTAGGTAGTGAACCTGGGTTACTAACCACTGTACCATCGAGCCAGTCTGATTAATGACAATTTAGCCTTTATTGCGTGGCTTATTTGTGTCAATGTCGAGTGTTATTTTGAAAAAGTGCATGATATAACGCTGGCGTTCAGCATTATATTGCTTAAATAGATTTGGAAAGGAATACTCCTTTATTAGACACAGGTTTCAGGTATCTATCGTTCCTGAAGCAAGTGGTTTTGACTACCCACTTCCAATGTTATGATGGAGCACAGTACCTAAGTTACAACAAGAAACAAGGATAGGTATGCTAAATAACCATGTTTGGATTGTTCTTTTCTATATTACTTTTGTTTTTTTATTTGTCTTGAACACAAGTGTCTGCTTGTGATTTGAACTCCAAATCGAATGCAGACGCTGGTGGCTTGGACCAAGAGGTTTAGTTCCACATTTCTGTCCCGTGTCATTAAGGCACGAAATGCTCTTCCAGCTCATGTTTTCCCTCCTTCCTATGATCCCGGGCTCTTCAGGCGGGGCGTGAAACAGAATTGAAGCAAGCCTTCAGAGTGAGTGCGACAGGCTTATTGGTCTATTGTGCTTGCTAACCTCTTATGTGGATCTCACTACCAATTACTATCAGGTGGAGTGAAGTCATCTTGTTAGCCTATTATAAAAAAATTGGAAAGGGACTCAGACTCATTTAATGAAATTTGGACCAGTAAAAGGCTAAATCTATTAGTTGAATTAAACTACTATGTAAGTAATGTTATACGCGAAATTACTTCCCTCGGACGGAGTCGCAGAAGCAAAAGGTGTAAGTTAATAAAAATGACATAACACAAACTCACGTTCAATATGAAATCTTACTCTTCATAACCATTATGTCATATCGTTCATAAGTAAGATTTGTATCTTCCCCTACAATACAACTCGGGCACAGGAAAACTGAGAAATTACGCGGTTTTTATACAAAACGATTATATCGCATTGCCTGTGACAGGCCTGCTCTGAAACCCACTTAAGACTATTGGAAGATTATTGCGAGACGTAATATCCTTTAAGAGTTTACCAAGTATCGCTATTACGCGGTTTAATAGTGATAGTATTGAGTAATGAAGTAAGTAGGTACTAAATAGTAATTATTACGAGTATATTGTGCCTAATATGCAAAAATTGTTTATTATCTAAAAGAAGTAGTAATAAAAATCTATCTCACAGAAAGATTTTTTTATAAATAAAAAATGAATAAATAAATATTGCACAACATCACATAGGTACATTGATCTGATCCCGTGGAAAGTAGCTTAAGCACTTGTGTTACGGATATCAGAATCAACAGTGGATAGAAAAATAAACTTAAATATATTTAATAATACACCCAGACACGGAACAAACAACGATGTTCGTCACACAAATATTTCTCCCGAGTGGGAATCGAACCCACGACTCTTGGAACCGTAGGTTATGAACCTGAGTCACAAGCCACTGTTCCACCGAGCCAGTAACAAAAAATTTTATGTAATTTTTTTTGTAATAATCCTAGCTATCCCTAAAAAAAAAACAAATAAAAAATGTACATAATCGAATTAGTTCTATTTTCAAATCGATTTGCTTTTCTATGTAAACTAACGATGCCAAGTGGTACAGTCGCCGTCAGATATATCGTAGCAGACAAAGTGACCAAATACATCTGAACAATTTAAAATGTCAATAACTTCGATACACTACAAGTAACCATAAATATCTGAACATTCAGTACTTCAATAAGATCTGAGCAGATGCTTGTCATTAACTTCTAAACATACAACTTGCCAATAATATCTGAACACTCATCACGTCAAGTGTCAATCTGAGCACTTGAGGAAACATTGCAGTTGGAAGTGCCTTTACTATAAATACTACATATTTAAATAGGAACTCTTTGATAATTTATGTAAAAAAAATATTCTGACAGTTTTGAAATGTCTAGGTATTGTCATCACAGTCGAGTGTGAATCTGGGTGGGTGTGTAAGTGTGTGCATGTGTGTGTGCTAGTTAAAATTAGTAAAACTTATTAAATTTAAGATTTGGTCGTATGATTTTTATTAATCAAATCACAGTAATCTGAAGTGTGTCAATGCAAATCCTGCAATAAATCGACGAATGAATTCAACAAAATATAAGGAACTTCTTGGAGATACTTTTCTTTCAACTGCTAAAGTATTTTATTTATCCAGATGAAGACGTTCGTTCAAGATAATCAAGATAATACAGTGCATAACGCTCGTACTGTTCAAACATACATTAATGAACAGAGAGAGCTTAGGTACTTTAATCAAAATACCGCCAAAAAGTCCAGACCTCAATCCTATCGAGAACTTGTGGGTTAAAACGGTGCAAGAGTGGAATGGGAATCAATGTCGATCAGTAGAAGCATTAAGAAGACATGCAAATATTGTCTGGGAATCCTTCAGAGGACGCAACCTCTGTGAGAAGATTGTTGGTTCACGATTACAGGACATATTAAATGCAGAAGGAGGTTACACAAAATACTAAACCTATTTGATTTATGATGTTTTTAAAAAAAATATATAGTAAAAATTATAAATACTATAAATAACTAAAATCTGTTTTCTTTTCTAATAGTGACTTCCGCCGTCTTGGCCCCCAAAAACATAATTAACAACACCCATGTCGATTATTTCGAACGAAGTCGACTGGTCAACTGGCTCGATGGCGCATTTAGTAGTGACCCTATCCTATGCGCCTACAGACGTGGGTTCAATCCCAACCCAGGACAAACATTTATGTGATGAACATTTGTGTTTGTTCTGTGCCTGGGTGTAAATATTAAAGCATATATTTGTGATACCACTGTTGATTCTGATATCCGTAACACAAGTGCCTTACCACGGAGTTAGAAAGAAAGAAAAACATTTATTAATCACTAGCGACCCGCCCTCGCTTCGCTTCGGTATACCTCTATCTCTATATAAAATAATACATTAAAATATAATATTTATTATCAGGTACTTATTTACCTACGAAACGAATTTAAAGCGAATTCAAAATTCCTTCAAGTTAAAATCAAAGTGGCAAACACGCGACTTTTTTCTAATACTTGCATTTTTAAATTCGTGATATCTTCCGAAAGAAATGTCCGAATTGAATAATTCAAAAAGTTATTTAAAGGTACTGAAGCCGTCTTGAATATAAAGAAATTTATTTTGATAAGGATTAATACCAAGGTCCAAATAAAGAGCCTTTTCAAGCGGCGACATATAAATTAAATTTTGAGAATAAAAAACCGCTTACTGTGATATAACTATAATATTTAGACATATGCTGTCGCGACACTTTTTGTAGATAATGGAGAGTTCTGCAAAGTCGTAGTAAATGATTTTATTCTATCATCAATAGTTTTCGCAGCGCACGCGACGCAAGTAATTTTTCAGGTAATTTTTTTACACCTTGGGTTGCATTATTGGAGTTTTAGTAAGGATCCCTAATTTTTAAAAAAATATAATATAGCCGATGTTACTTCTGAATAATGCAGCTTTCTAATGGTAAAAAAAATATTGCAATCGGTCCAGTAGTTTTTGAGTTTATTCATAACAAACATACAAAAATACAAATCTTTTCTCTTTATAATATTAGTATAGACATACATTTACATTGTTTAACAAACTCACATACAGTTAGATGTGATCAACAGGTTCTGCCTCAGCATGTGCTGCAGCGGCTGCTAGGACGTTACAGTGCTGATATTCTGGCAGAGTTAGATCAATGTATGTGATGTTGTCAGATATTATTAAGTTTTTTGTTAAAGAAATATCGTAAAAACTAAATATTTTTTAAATATTAGGCTTACTGTTTAGTTTATTCTACTAGAGTGGTAGACAAAAAAAAAGTGTTTAGCAAAAGAATTAATAAATGCTTTGACTTTGAATTAGCTTATTATTTGCTAAAGATAAAGATATTTTATTTTTAAACGGACTTTATATTTTTTTACAAATACATTATATAGTCTGCGGTGACCCTAATAGTTATTCCAATGCGAAAACACAAAGATTTACATCAATCATTCTTCTGAGAGAAAATCATTATAAATTATTACAGATGCTAAACTTTATTAAATTGATTTCTCAAACGATTGGCAACCTCGCATTCGTACTTCCAAGTCAGTGATTTGACATAATGATTTAAAAAAACAATGAGTTTATCTGCATAGATACACTTGACGTGATGAGTGTTCAGATATTATTGGCAAGTTGTATGTTTAGAAGTTAATGACAAGCATCTGCTCAGATCTTATTGAAGTACTGAATGTTCAGATATTTATGGTTACTTGTAGTGTATCGAAGTTATTGACATTTTAAATTGTTCAGATGTATTTGGTCACCTTGCCTGCTACGATATATCTGACGGCGACTGTACTAGGCACTTCTTTTTACCAACGTTTTTACAAGACTCATTTACTTTTTTTTAAACCAAAAAAGTGTCAAGGGTGACAAAAAATGTTGATAACTTTTTTCCCGATTCTTCCTCAGTCATCTGTTTTTTTTTGCGATTAATCACTTCGACCGTAACGACCTTCAGATCTTTCTTCCTCAGTTCAAATGGTTCGCGAAGAAATGTAAACAATGTGGTTTACCTTTTGTCAATAGTAGCATCTAGATAGTCTTTGTGGTACAAAAAAAATATATTTTAAATTAAGTACAGTTAGCTTTATAACAGAAATGGTATCGACAAAAGCGTGTGTATGTCATATAATGTAAAGGGAAATTGATGATTAAACAAAGAATGAGTGGAACGTTCTAGTACAATAATAGATGTCTTTATCAATGATGTCTTTATCAAGTCAAAGAAAAATATATTAAGTGAGTAAGTTTTTATGATTTTAGACTTACGCGTTCCATTACATCAAAAACTAATTAATATGGATCTAAACGTCGGACAGTAAGTAGCTAAGTATTTGCTACTCCTTTTATGACGTTTAGACCATAAGCAGAAGTAGGTATTATCAACAAGCACAATAAATTAATATCATAAAAGATCACCTACTTACATTGTTTCCGAGGTCATCATCACCGAACTTGCGGTGGAGCAGATGGCTCTCACCTTTAAAAAGAAACTAAACTAAACCCTTAAATAGATAAATCCTTTGTAGACTAGCGACTATAATGGGCGATTTTGCTAATATATTATACATCTAAGCTGGTGTGGAAATCTCTTGAGCGCGGGTTTATAGAAAACGTGTCAATAAAATTTTGTCCGAGGCAGGTTCCGCATAACGAGTTGGCACTAAAGGTTTGCACGAAAATCTCGCAAAGTTCAATTTGGGATAATATTTCTTGTGATGTTCATTATCAGACCATATTCGTCACCACAGCAAGGCCCAGGCAACCACACTGTCCAAGTGCGGGTTGATCGACTACACAACCTTAGAATTTCTTCGTAGGTGTGCAGGTTTCCTTGCTTTTCTTCTTGAGATATTAAACTTCGTAAACAATCAATTGCAAAGACGTCTCCTGGCGTTATATGTCAGCTTTCTAAGTCACTGATGATTCTAAGTTTAAGAAACACACCCCCAATATAATCAGTTACTCTATCCAACTGAATACATACAATCATAAATTGGAAACTACAAAACTATACATACTAATTAAATATAAGATACTAGCGGCCGAACACAACTTCGTCCTTCGTCAAAATGGTTTTAGCAGCAATGATTTATTCAAATAGCCTATAATATACGTACGTACGTATAAGTAAAATTAGTTAAAGTAAAAGACTCGTCAAATTTGGTCCAGCCGTTTGTGAGATTAGCGGGAACAAACAGATAGTTGTCGACCAACCTGCACTTGGCCAGCGTGGTCGACTAAGGCCTTATCGCCCTAGTTTAGGGTAGGCCCGTGCCCCAGCAGTGGGGACGTATATGGGCTGATGGTGATGGTGAACAGATAGACAGACAAACATTTTTCTAACAGTGTTTTTGTTATTCGAAATAGATTCCTACCCATTTAGTAAAAACTCGTTATTTTGATATTACAGACACTTCAAATTAGTTGTATAGGTGTATAGATTATACAAGCTCTATGGGTGGTTCATAAATTTACGAGGAATAATCATAACGTACCGGAAGATTATGAAAATTACACTGCGATTATTAATTTCTTCCACATACATTACACTCGGGATGATTTACGGTGTTATGAAATGCAACGGTTTACTGGTGTACGGGAGTGCATGCTTGTTGCACGATATTTATGCTGTATGTTAGCTAGTGTTGGGCACACTAATGCGATGTTGGAATAGATTAATATTTATTTAGAACGCCTATCTTAGGCACAATAATATCAGAAAACTAAAACGTCCCGGATTTTCGCCATGTTATCTGTGACCATTACATAGTTCAGTTGACCTGTAATCATGGCGCTTGCAACAGAGCCGAAATATCGGAAGCTCATTTAAACAAAACAACATGGTAAAAACATGGTAGGCCTGTACATAATCAGTTTTCTTATTGTGTAACCATTAAAGTTTACAGGACCAATAATATCAACTAAGTTAACTGAGTTCATAGGTTGAAAACTTTAAGCAACCGTAAGTTTTTTTTCGTTATCATTCCTTTTAATCACAATATATGAAACATACATACCGAGATAACATACAATTTCTATCCGACATACTGTCAAGACAATGTAGTAATGGTAAAGTTCAGTATATTTTCTATATAATTCCCAGGCCAGGCCAGGTTTTGCTTTTCCTTTTTAGGCCTAGGAAAATCTAAAACTAACCTCAGTTTATGCTGTTACATTGGTAATATTCAGTATGTTACCAGTATTTTTAACAACTCGACCAGTTTTATGCACCAAATCTTTACAGCACTACAGTTACTAAATTAACCCGCGATACAAACGAAGGTAAACAGACGGCGAATATGAATTCAGGTCAGGAAACAACCCGAGCCAAGTGCGAGACCGATCCGTGCCGCCCGATTACTGTGAAGGTAACCACGAGGAAATACTATGGGTACTATGGCTAGTTCTAACTATACTCTTTTCCACCTAAGATGATCCCTGTGACACTTCATTGTGTTCTGAATCACGCATTTTACGTTTGACTAACGAAAATAATTTTATTGCACACTTTTTTCATTTTATTGCGGCGTCAGTAGGAAAAATATTAAAATAAATATTTTTATTCTTTTAAATGACAAACAGTATGGTTTAGTTTAATTTAATGTAATAGAACATTTTTTTAATTATTTTCGTTTGTCAAACGTAAAATGCGTGATTCAGAACACAATGAAGTGTCACAGGGATCATCTTAGCTGAAAAAGACTATAATAGGAATGAGGGCTATCGTTTTTGCGCTCGCCAGGCGGCGCCACTGTTCAGTGAGGTCCGAAAACACGACTGTGAAAACTTGCTTCGGAAGCCAAAACGGACGCGTAAACCTATAAGCCAAGCAACAGTGTTCCTCAGTACCATTTCGCTCAAAAAGGGTGAATGTAAATATCTACATATTTTCTTCAGCTTCGTTTTTCAAACACACAAATTCTCTCATTGATAATTGTCATTTTGAATATTATAATGACGATATAATGATGTTCAAGTATTAGAATTAAAAGGAAAACTCCCTCAAAAGCGACCTGTAACAAAATTAAGTGGCATTTTCCATTTAGAGGACCTCACTCGACTGAAAAGACCCGACAAATCACCCAAATCAAAAAGATAGCATATAATCATAAGGTGCCCGAATAAGGGCGCGCGCTTATAACATACTAGTGACCCGCCCTTGCTTCGCCTAGACTAGGGCATTATTATATCATCATTTTCTGTACTTTACATTTCTGTAATGAAATGTCTACGGCTGTCAGTGTGTATCACAGATAGTAGATGGCGCCACCTGTGGCTAACAGGTCATATACGGGAAAAATTCGACGGCTTCAATTAATAGCTGCTGGTCTGGTGTGATGGTAATGCACGTCTGGGCGCGATTCCTAGAAGGACGGGTGTTCGAGTCCCTGGGCCGCGGTGAGGCAGTTGAATTTTCCCCGTTTTTCTAAATAATACATATACATACATACAGACAGACGTGACGCAGGAATGGACTGACTCGTATACTATTAAGTGATATGCCTCTTGTTCATTATAATACCATTGACCACAAGTATGTAGGTCCGACGCGCAGTTTTCCGGTATTTTTTTTATAAAAGTAACAAGTAATAGACACACAATTTAGATAACATGGCGCCGTCGACTCTTGCGCAACGAACGAGTAGGTACATCACGTGTATTCGCACCCGGCCCGTCCCCATTGCATTTAGAGCAGAGGACACAAAAGTGTCAGGGATCCATAATGGTACTAATGGGATTGGTAAATAGATTTATACGAATGGAGCGAGTGTGATCGTGACATTATTAGCTAATGTGAAACACGTATAATGGGTCAATACCTATATTAAATTATATTATACTGATCTTGTTTATGTTGATCTGTAGACATCGCTGTTAGCTACGCATTTAACATAATATGTTTGTAATCATATTTTTTTTAATATGTAATGTGTATCTAATTTTTGTTCCTTAAAAATATAAAATAATATTGTACTAGTGTCCGCGTGAAGTCGTTTACCGCTTAGAATATAATTTCTTTAAAGCATAATCAATTAGAAAGCAGCCTACGTTATTTCTTAGGCTTTAGAAGCTGGACTATCTATGTACCAAAATTTTAAATTTAAATCGATTCAGCCCATTTGGCGTGACAAGAGTTACTTTTCATTTGTTATGTAAGAATTATCAAAGTGATAAGTGATAGCAGAAGTAAAAATATGACTAACTGAAATAAATTTCAGACCGTTGTTATGCCATGCAACTACTTACCCAGGAGTAAAGATTGGCTTAAATATTTTATCACATAAATAAAAAAAGTTTAAATCTCGCGGTTTATAGTAATATTATGTAATATATTTTAACTTAAGACTTAAAACCTGCTGTTATAACATTACGACTTATATTTTTAAATTGTGACCGTAAAAATAATAAAATAAATAATCTCGCCTAATAATATATTTCAAATTCTTTGGAAATTTATATTAAAGAGTTTTATACTATACACCGTGAAATTTTAGTGGTCGTTTTCCCGTGGCAGAACGATTTGCCTTTAGTAATACTATCGAATCATGCCTATTATTCCTTGAAATTTTCAAAATAATAATTTTCCAACTCAAAAATGAGAAAAGCTATCGTTCTTTTATAAGATGTGCCGTAATCAGGTACTGCTCACCACATGAAATCGATGCTTAAAGCTAAAGAAGCTCTTTGCCCGAAGTATAATTTAATTCGCCCTGAGTATAATAAAGCGGTTCGAGCGTGCTTTCGAGTTTCGGTTATACCTTTCGTAAATCCGGCATTTATTGATTTTAACAAAAAAGAACTGCACAAATCTATTGTGCTACTAAGATAGAATCATATTACTGCGGGAAAACAACCACTAAACTGTCACGGTGTATAACAGAGTAAAATAAATTTATCGTTTATTCGGTACAAGTTAAAAAAAATATAAAAGTAGTGACATACTCTACACTAATTTAAGTATTCACGAGTATCAGAGGGCCTACCATGAGTTGGCTATCGAAAACTTACGTACGTTAAAAACCTATCGAGTTGTTTTTTTCATAGGGCCGATTTTAGTTCTTCGCGTAACCACCAGCGGCGCTGTACAAGTTTTTCATAGACATACTTACGTAGGCGATATCGAGTGCGTAAGTTTTAAACTAATGGTAGCCCTACTGTACTTTAGATTCAAATAGTTTTCCAATATCTATTACATATTATAATTATTTTACCGTTTTTTATCAACCTTGGTTCGTCGTCCCTGTTAAAAATGTATCATGATCTAAAATCACCGTTCGTTCCACATCAACTTTTTTCCAAAGCAACTGGGGTCTGTAATTGAAGCAAATAGACACGATACATCCATATTCCGTGTTTGCAATTCATATAAGACGAACTGCGTACAGAAATTTTGATGCGATGCAAATGCCGGCTCAACGTGACCGTATGGTTCAACCACCGATGGTGCCTATGAGAATAAGTAGATGACACCTGCTTGGTACAGTATGTGTTATGGCTGGCTAATGGAGCGTTAAGACCGAGATATGTGTTTTTATTTTGAGGTTGGCACTATGGTAGTACATCCTTTTTGAATATCTTCACATCTTTATGCAGCAGTAAAAACAACAAATTTAAAAATAGACAGACAGACATAAAATGATGGTATAGGACTTTTTCAATAGAATTTTAGAAAAAATAAAAAAAATAAGTAACGATGTTATTTTTTTGCAAAAGAAAACTCCTATAGGCGTAAAGAATCCTATATAAGGATTAGCAAGTTCAATCATGGGTAACAGATTAGAACCTATTAGAAATCTTTGAAGAAAAAATTTGTATTAGCCACCTCCCTAATATACCCAATCAACCAATCTCATAAAATTACACACCATTTTAAGAGTAGAGGATAATACAACCTAGCCTATTGGGGTAGTTGCAAGGTTATATTTAAAAAGTGAATAGGATCAAAAACTGTTTTCTAGGCACGAAGTCATCTAAAAATAGTCATGACGTAATCGATAGGGCGCGATCGCATACAGATCGAACATGACTTCGTAGCTAAAAAATGGTAAGCGAATCGACACAAATACCGCTCACGTGTAGCGAATCGGAATTACAGATTCGTCTATTCGACACGAGACTTGAGCCATCCGAAAGGTATACAGGTGGAAAACACTTTTCGTCACGGAGGTTGGACGTCAGATACAAATGTTTCACGCTGAACCCAAAAGTAAGGGATCTGTAGCGCTACCATGAGTTTAAAAGTTACGGACTCGATATCGCCTACGTAAATGTGTCTATGAAAAACTTGTACAGCGCCCCTGGTGGTTACGCTAAGAACTAAAATCGGTCGTATGAAAAAAACAACTCGATAGGTTTTTAACGTACGTAAGTTTTCGATAGCTAATTCATGGTACCGCTACTGGTCCACATAAACGGGGGTATTTTAGGTCCCTTTGGTTAATAATACATTGAGTCATGATGATAGTCTTTAGGCAGTCTTCATGGCCCATCTATATTCTGTAGATTTTAGATAGGTCTATGACGTTGTAAGTTTATTGTAACCTCTTTAGGTAAAAATAATGAAAATCCATTATCCTAACAAATCATGACTGAATAATTATTAAACTTAAATGTGAAATTACCGTATTCACGATTTATACAAGTCTACCTGATTTCCACGACTGTAACTCACATTTTCTTACATTCAGGTTCCAAAAGTCTACAAAAAGAAAAGGCACTTCTGTTAGTAGCTAGAAGTAACTTTCATGAAAACTCGAAGTCGTGAATAACCTTTAATTTAATTAAAGAGAAGAACAATTTACCACACGCTCCCTCACATGGTCTTAGAATAAAAAAAATCCTACCTTATTAGCACATCACTTCCTGTACCTTCCACTAACAAATTCGCTTCCTGCGTCCTGTCCCTATCTATGCTTAAACCTTTAAAACTACACAACGGGTTTTGATGCGGGTTTTTTCATAGATAAAGGAATTTAAGAGGTAGGTTTTTATGTATAATAATTATGTGTGTCCAACCGAATCCAGCCATGGCGGCCGATCTCAATTGAGATCAACCAAGTGCGTAAGACATATTATAGTGCACAAATGTGCGCGCAAACACAAGTGCACTCTCTATTCCCTTACTCTCATAATTCGGTAAGACGGCAATGACCGATGAGAGATCGGGCGCAGAACCACCGGCTTAAAGTGCTTTCCGAGGCTCGGGCGTTCAACTGCCTACTTCCTAACTCGAGGCTGAGTAATTTAATCACAGAAAAACTCACACAATTTTTTCCCGACCCCGGATTTCAACCAGGGACCTCTCGGTCCTTACGCAGCGCTTGCTACCAATAGACCAACGAGGCAGTTATGTATATACTCGAAGCGAACCCAGGGCGGGTCACTAGCAAGATACAAATCATACAAGTTTATTACAAGAATGACTTTTTCTAGTGTCTGTACTAGTCAATGGGGGCAGAGACCGCAGCCATCACTCAAATATATGTCAATGCTGAATAGAGGTGTATTGTTGTGCTAGGAAAACATTCAATTGCGTAACTTTTACTAAATATTTTTAGATATTCTTTTTAGGGTTGTCTCACAATACAAGGGTCCCTATTACTATAACTTCGGCTTGTATGGCACCATACTTGACCCCAACAATTACCTATTAAATTGCGCTTGCAAAAAATTTTAGTTTTTAATTATGGAGGATAACGGTATGATAAAGGAATTTCTGTGATGTTAATAACATGAATGGAAAACCGCTTTAAATAATATTACAGAGAATTTAATTGTATCAAAATTTACTTTGAAAATAAATAAAAAAATAAAAATATTTTTCCGGTGATCGGGGGGCGGATCTTACTAAAAATATTAATAGGTATATAATGTATTATGTTTATCATTCATATAAAATTAAGTGCTTTTTTCCAGCCACTGAAAAGCTTTCATAGAATTCTATTTACAATATCGGCCCGTAAGTTATTTTTAAAGTTCGACGTCACAGAACCTTTGATATGCATATTCATTTTTCCAATACCGTTAGAGCATACAATATAGTCAAAGGTCATTACAATAAATGTACGAAATATTACTATTGTGTATTTTATTCTATTTTTAAGATTCTTTGGTCTATATTAAAACAATATAGGTACCTACCTATTTCGTTTGTAAAAAAACAATACTGTGTCTTAAACAATTTGACGTAGTAAATGAATGTGGCTCACACATTTAAACTTTTCTTACAATCAAGACTATCGCCTTCAGTCTTGCCCGTGACCACGAACGCTGTAAAAAGCTCGAAACGCCGCGCTCTAAATAAAATGTTTAGAATAACAATACATGCGAGTTTAATTCGTAAAATTAATTATATTTCAAATGTGTAATGTTACACATATAAATTTTTAATGTCATATTTTCATAATGACCTGTTAAGACATCCATACTAATAAAACCTACATATTCATTACATCTTCTTCTTTCTTATAAATAAAAATGAATTGCCGTTCGTTGGTCTGACTAAAACTCGAGAACGCCCGGACCGATTTAGGTAATTTTGGTTTTAAAATGTTCTTCGTAGTCCAGGGAAGGTTTCAATGAGAAAATATAGAAAAAGAATCAGTATTGGCGGTATGAAATTCGCCGGGACCACTAGTTATGAATACAACGAGTACTATGTGAAGCGCTTAAGAGTATTAGAAATAAAATATCTAAATATTCTCCCAAGCAAAAGGACTCAAAGAATACATATGAGATGGATTTGTCACTTCACAGACCCATTCAGGTAGAAAAGCCTACGCACAGATCTTTCAATATAAATGTTACGAAAGTAAAATATTTATCATATTTTTTTTTTCAAAGGAAATTATGTTTTTATGAGAGAAGATGTTCGGCATCAATGAGGATACGTTGACCTCTGATAATGATGTGTCCACACAGTAACAAAAATCTATAAATATAAAAAAGAAGACGTGTGGCACTCGGGGACTGCCGCGGTATAGCTATTGCATAGCATCGTCCGATTTCGGAGCAGCTCGTCTCGATTCGTGCGAGTTTCGTAGAGTCGTACAATACCGCACGCACACAAACACCGTGCCGAAGTCTACCGAACTGAAACGACGTTAGACGATTGTGAGGTTTTTTCGTTACGGAATTTCTTGGTTCGGTCGCCGCGCTCAAAGCCCGCGATAAAAGCTATGCAATAGATTAAAACTGTCCATCCAGGTTGGTGGATCCATGAAGGTTTATAGGTAGGTATATAAATAAACTATTATACCTATAAACTTTTATCATTAAAGAAGTAGTATCCAAAACAAATGATTTTTTGAATTTTGTCTGTGTCGATCTAGATGTTGGTTTCACTAATATATTGTGGTAAGCTTTTCTCAACTTTTAACGTTTGGTTCATGTCAATCCGTAAATAAATACAAAAGTTATTCTAATCAATTAAAGAACTACGTCGAACTGGGCGTTTGTAGGCGCTCTATTCGACGCAGATGAAGAAGCTTGGAAGCCATAATTAAGTAATTCTATTTATCTTTGCAGTTTGAAATTAATTAAGAAAAAAAACACGGACACGGATTCCATGTAAAGCTAAAAATAAAATGAATAAATATAATGAATATAATAAATTAATTCATTATAAGTGAATGTAAACTACCATAAGTTTCCATAAACAAACAAATGGCTCGTGCCTTAGCGTTCTTACTAAGACCAAATTAAAACCTATCTATTTCTACCCGTAATAAAAATTCATCAATTCCCTTAAAATCTTTTGAATTAAAAATATAAAGATTTTTTGAAGTTACATTATGTAGTACTTTAAAAAAATGCGTTCTATCGATCTTTCTTTGCTGGCTCGGTGGAACAGTGGTTAGTGACCCAGGTTTACTACCTACGGTTCCAAGAGTCGTGGGTTCGATTCCCACTCGGGACAAATATTTGTGTGACGAACATCGGTGTTTGTTTCGTGTCTGGGTGTATTATTAAATATATTTAAGTATATTTGTGTATCCACTGTTGATTCTGATGCCCGTAACACAAGTGCTTAAGCTACTTACCACGGGATCAGATCAATGTATGTGATGTTGTGAAATATTTATTTATTTATTTATATTTCTTTCATAAGAGCTTCATGCCTGTAGTTTAGAGCCATTTTCATGCTTTGGGCTCTGCGAGCAGCAGCCATATCATATTTTATATTCAAGAAAATTACCTATTTATATTTATCCAAAATTCCATCCATCATCCTTGTAAAACGGAAAATGTATGGAAACTTCAGTGTAAAAACGCCCTTATTTGGAATAAATCCAAACAGCTAATATGCTTTGTCTTAACTTCGGACAGTCCTTTGGGAAGACTGTTCTTGTCACTCCAGGTTTTGGCAAGCAATTTTGTTGTAAGCTCTTCAATAATATTCGCTAGTTGTAGAAAGTCGAGTCCGAGATATGAATGGGGGCTTATTTAGGGATATGACGTTTTTGTATGTTACAAATGCCAATGAGGTGCTGAAAATATAATACTACGGGTTTTACGAGATGAGAGAAAACACATTATTCAGCGAAGTACTTATTTAAAGACCAAAAGCATTATTTCTGTAGTCCACTATACTTGTTTCTTACACTTGTTGGTTTATCACACTCACCAACCTATACTAAGATTATAATGGTATACAATAAATATAATACATAACTGAGTTAAAAACCTCATAAATTATAGACTTTTAAACCGATCTTCTTTAAGGGAATTACTTTACTACACTCAGAGAAGCTGGCGTAAAACTAGTCATTCATAAAACTGAATAGATATCTTCAAGTTAAGTTTTGACTTAACTCACGGAATACAAATAAAACAACCTAGAACCAAAGAGATTATCAACATAAATAAGGCGTCCGACCGATTTCGGCCATGGCGGCCGATCTCAATTGAGAACAGCCAAGTGCGCAGGACAAATTATAGTGCACAAGTGTGCGCGCAAACACAAGTGCACTCTCTATTCCTTTACTCTCATAATTCGGTGAGACGGCAATCCGACATGACCGATGAGAGATCGGGCGCAGGACCACCGGCTTAACGTGCTTTCCGAGGCACGGGCGTTCAACCGCCAACTTCCTAACTCCGGGCTGAGTAATTTCATTACAGAAAAACACACACAAATTTTGACCGACCCCGGACTCGAACCGGGGACCTCTCGGTCCTAACGCAGCACTTGCTACCAATAGACCAACGAGGCAGCATATTTTGCCTGTAAATATTATAATGGGGGGATATCTTGAACAAAGTAGTGCAATGAGCTCAAAAGAGGTGAGAGTGGTTAATATAAAAAAGTGACTTCACAAAATGCTACATTACTGTTCCAGACTTGTCCTATATTTTAGGTCATTAATCACGACGAAGCTAACAAATTTCTCCAGCGGCTTCTATTTGTAGTTTTGAAAAATATCGCTCCCGAAAAAAACTTTTGTAGCAAATTATCGGCTAGAACAAATGAGAAAATATTCTAAATGTATGACAGAGAAAAAAATTATATGAAAATTTCCCATACTCTATTTCTGCAAGCGTAATTTTTTTAGATTTTGAATTATAAAAGGCCATTTTTATGAAATAATCGTCATTTATTCTTTGTAAATGAATGTAAGTATTATTTTTATCTTTACATATTTGTGAGTAGGACTGATTTTTCAATTTGGCTAGTTACTTGCTTGAGGCAATCTATAGTTTAAGTACATAGATATGATCTATGAACTTAAACCCTATATAATTTGCTCACGCCGCCGTAAAAAAAGAAATGATTTCATTTCCAGGTGAATGATAATAGAACTTAAGCTGACGCAACGGTGACCGAATCGCGTCTCCAGAATCGATTAGAAGTGGAATGCAAACAACCGAATAGCCATCGTATCGATAGATTTACAATCGAGACATCACGTTTATCGCGTGACCCACTCACGTGGTTCCGAAAATGGCCGAAATGCAAACAAAACTTCCATAAAGCTAAGAACGAGAGTTTGACAAGATAAGAATAGAAATGTGAAGGAAACAATTCTTTCGTTCTTTGTTGTTTTGCTGACAAAAAATAAATAAACATGAAATAAACATGACGGCGCATCGATAGAGTTACCTAGAATTAGTGACCTTTTTGGTTGATCTTATTATGTCATTTTCGAAAGAAGCAGAGCTGTCGCTCTGACGTGACGCCGGGCTCTGGAAGGGCGGCCATTTTGTTGAGTTTGGTGATCATTCTATTGGTGACTGGTGGTGAAGGCGCACGCATCCACGTGCCCGGCGGACGTCATAGTTTCAATCAGAAATTACCCTGTCAATCTTTTATAATTTTGTCAATGTAATTAAGTGAAAGTCATCATTATAATGAAGTAACTGTATGGTGGTCATATTTTATTGGAAAATACCCTCCTCGCCCGATAATCCACGCCCAATTGCACAAGCGATTAATTGTTTAGAAAAATGGAAAACCACTCTGATAAGGCCCAAGTTCCCATATCAGAAGTGGGATTCGAAGGGCCAAATAGACATGAGGAGGTTAGAAGTGAAATTGTGCGAAATATGACCTTCTGGCTGCTACGAAAATACGCTAGTGCAACAAAACCCCACGCAGCAGCGTGATGAAATTCGATCCGGCCGCCACGGAAGCAGATATTGAAGGAAAACAAAATCACGTAAATTATGATGACTAACCGAAAACTATCTGACTCGGACCCTGCTTTTTAGCTCTAATCCATTCGCCAATGTTGAACGCATACCAAGACTCGACATGCCTGAAGACGTGATCGCGGGATTTGTCGGTCCTTTGTCAACGAAATACTATAATCAGGAGATAATTGAATGCCGACACAATCATAACTCAAGCGCATTTTTGTCGCATTCAAAACGGAATTTCCTTCAAGAAGCGTCACAATGACAGCGACGGGGTTGAGGTTCCCACATAGAAGAGCCGTGTTGTATCTGTAGATGCACTGTTCACCGGGTCTTGTCACTACTGTGGCAATAGAGATCATAAGATAGAAAACTGCCGCAAGTGACTTGACAACCTTAACAAGTTTAAACCTGCGGATCGGGAGAAGAACATCACATCCTTCGCCTGCGAAAACTCGGACATGTGAGCTCCAACTGCCTCGAAAAGAAGACCGGAAATGATCTATTGGTTAAGAAGAAGGTTAACGTGTATGAACGCAGGTTAACGGGAGGTTCATTATCGACTGTTTCTGGTGAGACCATTCCATTTTTATTTGGCAGCGGATAGGCGTGCTCTCTAATTAAAAGTAGCTTGACCGAACAAGTTCCTAGCACTGTGCGCAATGATTCAATATACTTGACAGGTATTGGTGGGGAAAATATCCAGTGCTCAACGCAAATTCGTAATTCTGTCTAAATACAGGGTACTACAATTCCATTTCTTCTTCATGTAGTCGCATATAATGTCACGTAGAATCCATTATCAAAGGTAGAGACATATTGAGCCAGGGCACTCACGTTGAAATTGACTGTGAAATGATGAAGTTCTCGACGCGTAAAAGTATTAACACGTGTGAAACTAATAAAACTTTTGATTTTAGCCAAATTGACACTGATTTAATTGGCACCGACAAAGTGGCGTTGTTAGCTATGCTGCGTAAGTACACTGACTTCTTCATTGATGGGATCCCAACGCGACGAGTGACCACGGGTGAGTTGAACATTGACATTATTGACCCCATGAAACCGTGCTGCGATGCCCATATAGGCTCTCACCTGCAGAGAAGGTAATTGTTCGAGATAAAGTCCAATCACTGCTAGACTCTGACGTCATAAGAGAGAGTTGTTCCCCGTTCGCGAGCCCAATCCTCCTTGTAAAGAAGAAGGATGGCACAGATAGGATGTGTAGCAACTTTAGAGTGCTTAACTCAAATACACGACCCGAACATTACCCTCTTCCCAGGATAGACGAACAGGTAGATCGCCTCAAAGGGGCTTTGAAGATCTAGTAGATATAGCCTCTTGGCTGTCTCGTTGGTCTATTGGTGGCGAGCGCTGCGTGGGGACCGAGGGGTTCCCGGTTCGAGTCCGGGGTCGGGTAGAGTTTGTGTGAGTTTTTCTGTAATGAAATTGCTCGGCCCGGGGTTGGGGAGTTGGCGGTTGAGCGCCCGTGCCTCGGAGGGTACGTTCTCATCGGTCGTGTCGGATTGCCGTCTCACCGAATTGTGAGAGTGGGGGAATAGAGAGTGCACTAGTGTTTGCGCGCGCACTTGTGCACTGTAATGTGTCCTGCGCACTTAGCTGATCTTAGTTGGGATCGGCCGCCATAGCTTGAATCGATCGGACACCTTAGTTTAGATAAAGCCTCAATGTTAGTAAATGATGTCGAGGGAAGCGAGGCCGAGACGGCGGTTAATGAAAATGAAATTGGTCAAGTAGATTTATCAGATAGTGAGGCGGTATCAATCTCTAGTGAACACACGTTGACCGCTATCTGTGACATCTCTTCAGCTTCCGATAATGACGTTCATGTGGTTCACTTACGAAGTTGAAATACACAGAAGTAAGTGCAATTTGTAGTTCAAGTAGTATTGATCTACTTACGTAAACAAGCCAGCACTGCCTGTAACGTGACACAAGCAGCTCTACGCATCGTAGAAAAATGTTGCCGCACCAACAATCTAACGGTAAACCCAGCTAAAACCGACTCTGTCATGTTCACCAACAAAAGGGTTTTAGGTAACTACCACCTTCCAAAGCTCTTTGGCAGTGAACTAAAACTCTCCAATGAGGTAAAGTACCTAGGTGTACACCTAGACAGCAAGCTGAATTGGAACTCGCACATCGAGAAAAAGCTCGAAAAAGCTACACTTACCATGTGGCATTGTCGCAGAATGATTGGTAAGAAATAGGGACTCTCCCCCAAAATCACACTATGGCTATACCAAGCAGTAATTCGACCGATGGTAAGTTATGGCTGCCTTGTGTGGTGGCATAGAACTAACATCATTAGAATTAGTGACAAACTGCAGAAACTTCAGAGGCTAGCGTGCGTATCCGCCTCAGACTGCATACGAACAACCCCCACCGCGGCATTAGAGGTCCTTCTGGGACTGCCGCCGCTGCATCTGTTCATTAAACAAGAAGCTGCGTGTGATGCGGTCAGGTTAGACTCTCTGGACCTGTGGAGGAACAGGGGAGTACATATCACCATCCTAGAGCAGGTAATGACTATTTGGTACTTGCCAGCCCGATGGACATTATCCACCGAAGACTAGTCTTCGACAAGAAGTACAACATTCAACTGCATAAGAACCCTAGTGACAACAAGGTGATTCATAGAGAAGTTCGTATCTTCACGGATGGCTCCAAGACCAAAAGAGGAACTGGTGCGGGAGTCTTCTCTGAGGACCTCAACATCCACATCTCGGCACCCTTGGGCCAGCATAACACTGTCTTTCAAGCGAAATGTGTAGGTATCCTAATGGCCGCCTCAGCTATTACGGCTAGACAGGTGAAAGAACACAACGTTCGCATACTATCAGATAGCAAGGCAGTATAGTGACCCTAACTGGTCACGGTCCTTATAATAAACATCTCTATGCTCTCGGACTTACAGACAGCGCGCTCTGCAGGGGATGTCTGGAGAAAGAAGAAACAGACGCCCATGTCATTCTCGAATGTCAGGGGGTGGCTATCTACCGGGCCAAACACCTTGGATCTCCAAGATCACTCAGCGAGGCCGCCCGCAGCGTGAAGAAGCTGCTGGCCTTCCTCAACGAGCTGGGATGGTTCAAGTGATTCGATCGAGTTGCGGATACCAGCCCGTTGCACCAATACCAATACCATAGTATAGATCTCTATCTAGACACATGTCGAATAGCTGCCTGCTTTACCTTTATTGCCATGTAGCTGGACAGGTGGGCCTAGTACGCCCCATCCTTGCTACATTCTAACTCGAACTGGTTGAAAGGGCCTAGTATGTCCGGGCCACACTTTGGTTATTGCTGGAGGAAAGGGCCCCGTATGCCCGCTCTACGCAACAGTTTTGACTCGGGTGGTTGCTGGAAGAAGGGGCCTCGTATGCCCGATCCAAGCTTAGTGTTTAAGTGCTGGAAGAGGGGGCCTCGTATGCCCGATCCAAGCTTAGTGTTTAAGTGCTGGAAGAGGGGGCCTCGTATGCCCGATCCAAGCTTAGTGTTTAAGTGCTGGAAGAGGGGGCCTCGTATGCCCGATCCAAGCTTAGTGTTTAAGTGTGGGATGAAGGGGCCTCGTATGCCCGATCCAAGCTTAGTGTTTAAGTGATGGATGAAGGGGCCTCGTATGCCCGATCCAAGTTTAGTGTTTAAAAGCTGGGCGAAGGGGCCGCGTATGCCCGACCCAAACTGTGCATTAGTAGTGCTGGGTGGACGAAAAGGCGCCGTGTGCCCGGTCCTCCTCCCATTCATCCAAAGGCATAAACTGCCTCTCATTCTACATGTCAGGAAGACTGGCCGAACGGTGTTTTTAATATTTCTGATATGTTTCCAGGTCCCGATGAATGAGGTGCCAGTTACTACACTACAACGCACGAGGACGTGCGTCTGTCAGGGTTGGCCGTGACGGCGCATCGATAGAGTTACCTAGAATTAGTGACCTTTTTGGTTGATCTTATTATGTCATTTTCGAAAGAAGCAGAGCTGTCGCTCTGACGTGACGCCGGGCTCTGGAAGGGCGGCCATTTTGTTGAGTTTGGTGATCATTCTATTGGTGACTGGTGGTGAAGGCGCACGCATCCACGTGCCCGGCGGACGTCATAGTTTCAATCAGAAATTACCCTGTCAATCTTTTATAATTTTGTCAATGTAATTAAGTGAAAGTCATCATTATAATGAAGTAACTGTATGGTGGTCATATTTTATTGGAAAATACCCTCCTCGCCCGATAATCCACGCCCAATTGCACAAGCGATTAATTGTTTAGAAAAATGGAAAACCACTCTGATAAGGCCCAAGTTCCCATAAACAAAATATGAGACGACATCTAAAATTGATCTGATTTCGGAATAAATAGCTTTAGCACTTTTACGAATATGCCACACATTCGCATTTGAGACTTTTTAGAACTAGCATTTCTGACAACAGTACAATTAGGTACTTAGTAAGCCGTACATTTATTTTTAAAATCTTATTTACCTACCTTAACGTTGTTTTAATTACCTACCTGCACTTTTTAAAGTACAACATACTTATTCATTGATTAATAGATGTTTATTTAATTGCGTTCAGTAATACTTTGTACTAGCTATGCCAGCGACTTCGTCCACGTTTTCCCCCATATTTAAAAATTTTCCACGTTTTTTTGGTCTTATTGGTTGCAGCGTGATTTTATTAAGCCTAAAAGCCTTCCATGCTGAATGGTCTTTCCAAGAAAATATTTTTTTAATTTTAACCAGTAATTCCTGAGATAAGCGCGTTCAAACAAACAAACTCTTCAGCTTTATAATAATGTACAGATTACGAAATTGCATCATTGAAAATTTACATACGCGTTATAAGTATTTTGAAATTTGAAATTTCTGAACGCACTGTCACTACTGGCTAACGAATTAAAACGCGTTAGTCCAGCAAGTCATTACGGTATTTTCTGATTAATAATAAAATCATTTTCCTGCATGGAAATAGGAATACGCCTAGTTAGTTTATGCAAGCACTAAAAGTGGTTTCAAATAATCTAAACTGCTCAAAACTTGGCATCTCTTTGCCATTAAATATGTTGACGGATTTAAGGCATTTAAAAATAATATTTAGACGGTAATATTTCAGCTCACATATCATTCTGTGCCACCGTGCTGTCTCGACGGTTTTCTTATATTTATTTCTTTTTAATTTGGACCTATGAGGTTTAGTTTTTTGTGCCAATTTGCACTCCTTTTCTCATCGTGAGGATTACTAATGTATGATCTACGGTTGAATGTCCTGTAAATTGTGCCTTTTGGACATGAACAATTTTTACATAAGTGAGTAGTAAATACAGTCGGAGGATACCAGTCGCAACTATCTGTCCGGTGGTTGGTGAACGGTATACGGGTAAGCGACCCTGGCTCTTCGAGCTACTATGGACTTAGTCCAAATCATCCGAGGCGATAGTATCCTTCCTCCCCTTTTCCTTCCCCCGTCATATCCTTGCTACTCGTGTGAACGCAATGACCTTGTTTGTTACTTTTTTGTTAATTTTTAATGGCGGCGACGTGGTCCACAACCCGTCACGTCACGTTTCCCACAGAGGGGTAAAGTGGATTGCTGGAAGTGATCTCTGCCTACCCCTCTGGGAAAAAGGCGTGATTTTATGTATGTATGTAGTAGTAAATACAAAGAAGCCGAAGATAGACGGGAGTGGCGAGCATTTGGGGTGGCCTATGTCCAGGAATGGAATGGGATGGGCTGAAGATGATGATAATTAGTAGTAAACTTTTGACGTAATAAGTTATAGCAATCCAGGATGTGATAATGTCACAGGCAGGCATAATTGATACTTAATATAAAATGTAAAAATAAATACTTACAGTAGTACTACATACAGTAGTTTGCATTGAGCACATTACAGGTACTGGTATATGCAAACACATATTTTTAAAAACAATAATACAAGTACAACACATCCAGTCTTCTTGATCTAAGCATTTATCGCAAATGGGGATGGACCCCACAAATTCACGGACGAAGACATTTAGGAGGAAGGCATCTACATGTGCCATTAAGCCAGTCGATCCTATAGATCGGAAGAAGTCAAGGTTTTGTCCAATCACCTGTCGTTATCAGAAATAATATAATCGCTAGTTAGATATCTAGCTAGCTATCTCTATCTTCAAATCGCAAGCAATCATTTCTCGTAGCAAATTAATTGCTTAACGTGTTGGTAAAGGGACTATTTTTAGTTGAGACCTTTTTACGTCCATCAGTACAATGGAAACGATTAGCGGTGAATTCTCACGTCCTGTTTTTGTTAAAATCATCTGTCGACCATGTTATTATAGCTGACAAGTAGCAAGTGCCATTGAAAAATATGTTTGAATAGGTAGTTCTGTGAAATTAAAGACCCGATTTTATATTATACCGAGTACTAGAATAAATTTAGTTGGACTCAAAACATGTATATGTCTGAGTCCGAGCTGACCCGTGATCATCATATCGTTTGCAATATTACCGAAATATTGGAAGTTCGCTAAAAAATTAATTCATGGCATATATATATTTTTAAGTGGTAGTAACAACAGTATAAAACCTAGCTATGATCGATTTGAAGATAATACTGGACGTTTCTGCGCTGCATAGATAAGATTGTAGTATGAAATGACAACGGTACGCTAACGTTTTAGCCATTCGGTTTCGAACATTTAGTACTATCGTGAAAAGTTTTAAATAATAAATACCACACAACATCACTACATTGTTCGGCTACAAGTACCACACCAGCCACGGAAAAAACACCGATGTTCTTTTGTTTATATTAGGCTAACAAGATGACCTCACTCCACCTGATGGTAAGCGGTAGTGAAATCCAAATATGAGGTCGACAGGCACAATAGATCGTATTGAGCCAGTTGAATTTGACACTCACCCTGAAGGTTTGCTTAAATGCCGTTTCACGCCCCGCCCGAAGAGCCCGGGATCCTAGGAGGGAGGGAAAACATGAGCTGGAAGGGCATTCCATGCCTTAATGGCACGGGGCAGAAATGAGAAGCTAAATCTCCTAGTCCAGGGTTGGCGAACCTTTATGTATCAACGTGCCATTTTCTTCTGAAAATGTTTGAATCGTGTCATTGACGTGCCATCAAATAATGTTGACTTTCTGAATCTGAAATATAGACAACGGCAACGTTCGATCGTCACAAAATACCTACTTAACACATATTTTACATTATGTTTTAGGATCGGCGACGTGCCCAAAATATTATGTCGCGTGCCACCTGTGGCACGCGTGCCATTGTATGTGGATGGCAGCGCTGTCCAGCACGTGTCGTTCGGGAGTGGAAAGGGGAGGAAGGGACTAGCTGAAAAAGCTTTTCAGAGAATTCCCCATTATAGAGACGGTAGAGAACACTTAGACCGTCAATGTCTCTACGTAGTTGAAGAGGCTCTAAGGTTTCGGACACCTCTACATCACCGACAATACGGATAGCACGTCGCTGCAACCTATCGAGGGAGGGAGTTCATCATAATGTGAAAATCGAACCCATGACTCTTGGCGTAAGAGCCAAAGGAACGATCCAATGCACCAACGAGCCTAATCACCAAACGATAACTACTAATCTAGCAGTGAGTAATTAACATCTCAGTCACAATAACTAAATCGTGACGTCTTTTCGACCGGTTTCTCCATTATCGTAAAACAATGACGTGTATTTACCTATTGTTTACATCAACGGATTCCTTCACAGCAATTTTCAGGTTGTTTTCTTGATTACTACCTATTCACTTAATTTGCTGTATCTAGGTTGTTATTTTCTTAGAGAGTTTGCAGAAGGAAGGCGTAATTGTTCGTCTAATTAAGATTGTTACAGTGAATCCCTGTTACAAACGCGGATGTCTTGTGGACAGTTAGTTTCATGTCAATTATCGTAATAGTACCTATACTGCGAGTACCTATCTATGACTTTTATAAAAGTCAAAGAATATAAAATATTAGCGCAAACAATACATCCAAATTGTAACATTATATTTTCACGCCGGCCAGAAAATTGGTGTTTTGAGAATATGAAAATTTCAATAATCGAACTATAACTATAGTTTTTTACTTGTTAATGTATGAATTAAAAAAATAATCATTCCTTTTTTACATTGCTACACATTTCATGGCAGGGTGCGGTTTGTTTTTTTGTTTGTTTATAAAGCCAAAATAACTGCTGACCTAAAGACAGAGTTTAGAGTGAGAAAGAGTTTTTTAAGAGACTGAAAAAGCAGGATATTTTAAGCCTACATCTATATCTCATCAGTCTTTTAAGTAATAAAAATAAAGTACTTATCAAGGGAAACGCTGGGATACGCTTGTACAGCATAGAGTCAAATTATTCAACGCCCATGTAATACAATAATAGCGCCAATAGTTTACAGTTTTACTGCAATCTAAAAGTAAACAAAACTACTCGTATAAATTCTTAGCCTGCGTAATACTTGCTGAATCGGTAGACGTAATTATAACGTCCACTGATTTAGTAAGTATCAATGATTTTCATTTAGTAAAGAATATTAAGGTCAAGGTGTCCAAACTATTTCGGCCATGGCGGCCGATCTTTATGGAGATCAGACAACTGCGTAGGAAATATTAGAATGCACAAATGTGCACTCAAACACAAGTGCACTCTCTCTTCCCACACTCTCATAATTTGGTTTGACGGCAATCAGACATGACTGATTAGAAATCAGGCGCAGGACCATAGTCTTAATGTGCTTTTCGAGTCACGAGCGTGCATCCGTCAACTTCCTGGACTCCGGTTGAGTGTGTTCTTAACACCAAAACTCGCACAAATTGGTCTGACTTTGGATTCGATCCTTACGCATCGTATGTGGTCGCAAAGTATGCAATAGGAAAAAAATGCAGTTGAAGTTAAGCAAAGTTTAAATGGAGCAGAGTTTTTGGTACTTTTCATACATACATTACATCCCACAGGGGTAGGCAAAGGTCACTTCCTGCCAAATGCTACGATCCTGGCACACCACTTTCGCATCTTTCACATCCATCAACCTCTTCATGCATGCTCGTCGGGTACTTTTGATTTCACCTTTCTTCAAAAGTCGGTATTTTTAAACTCAGTGAATTACGTTACCACATCTAACCTAAGTTGTTAGGATTACTTCGTGGTATTCGAAACTAATTTACCTGCCGCCGCCACTCATTGTGAGACCGTTACATAACAATTATTATGACTCCCGCACTCCCGAGAGGTTTGCATAATGTTATGCAAACGCTTTCCTGGCACTCGTAAGTATTTTGCCTTTTACTTACCTTATAGGCGCTTTATTGTTTTCTTAACGTAACCAGTATTTGCAGTAGCTAATCTCTTTAGCTGGGACAAATCATTAGTATGAAAACTTATCTTTATAATCACTTTATAATAATGATTTCGGCCGTGACGACCGATCTCAATTGAGATCAGCCAAGTGCGCAGGACATATTATTATCATAGTGCACAAATATTCGCGCGAACACAAGTGCACTCTCTGTTCCCTAACTCTCATAGTTCGGTGGGACGGCAATCCGAAATGACCGATGAGAGATCGGGCGCAGGACCACTGGTTTAACGTGCTTTCTGAGGCACGGGCGTTCGACCGCCAACTTCCTAACTCCAGGCTGAGTAATTTCATTGCAGAAAAACTCACACAAATTATGCCCGACCCCGGACTCGACCTCTCGTTCCTTACGCAGCGCCCTACCAATAGACCAACGAGGCAGGTCAACGAGAGAGGAAACTAACATTAAGTAAGGCTGGAGAAAAACAATAATTTTCACTTCTTCTTCTTCTTCTTATCGTATGTTTGATGAACAACCTGGTGTCAGAGTTTTTAAACCGCCCGTAGGCCTCTGACATGGCTTCACACACCGTTGAAAAATTTCTCAGGTGTGCTGGTTTCCTCACGATGTTTTCCTTCTCCGTTAAAGCGTCGAATGATGGTACATATGAATTTCAAATTAGAAAAACTCATTGGTACCTGGCGGGGTTTGAACTGGCAACCTCTCGCATGGCAAGCAACGACCTTAACCACTCGGCCATCGACTAGCAATTTTCACTTAATTATAATCGAACCTCTAAGAGATATCCCACGATGAAAAAGTTTTGTGGTTTATTATTTCATCTTAATTCAATTTTAAAAAATGGATTTTTGCTTTTTTATGAAATGTTTTCTTATGGATTTCGAAGAAAGTAAGTAATATTTCCCGCACTGAGTATCGAAGGCCGAGTGGTTAACGCAATCATCGCTTCCATGCAAGAGGTCGCCAATTCAAATCCCGCCACGTAAAAATGTGTTTTCTAATTTAAAATTCATATCTGCATTTATTCGACACTCTTACATTGAAAGAAATTTGGCGATTCTCATCTAATCTCAAAAATAGGCAGGCGTTTTAGAAAAAAGAAGTGATTTATAACCAACCCGCACTTGGCCAGCGTGGTCGACTTAGGCCTTATCGCCCTAGTTTAGGGTAGGCCCGTGCCCCAGCAGTGGGCACGTATATGGGCAGATGATGATGATACGTGAGTGATTAATAAAGTGAACAAATATTGCGCATTTGTTTCCGGTTGGTGGTTTCTCCCAAGAACAACACTAGTTTATTACCCCAAAAGTCGATTACGCTAAGAATCTAAGTACCCACCATCATAGGTCGTTTGTGACTAAAATGAGTAAATAAGTAAATTTAGTTTCGACAAACAGCGGCACGTGGATCTCCACGGGGTGCTCTGATGATCTTCATTAGTCATAACATCTTGCGTACTTTGCGTACAGTTTAGTACTGCGCAGATTTCCTGTTTCAATGGCGTGTGTCTGTATTGGTTTATGGAATATGAAATACTCGCGCGTTTAATTTATACTACTTTGTTCATATAATCCTTTATTTACATTCTTATAAGTCCCTACCTCTACCTTCAAGCAGTGCCGTAACTAGGGCAGTGCCAGCGGTGCCCAGACACGGCGCAGACCCTGGAGGGGCGCAGAAATGACCAGACCTGTATCTAGTCTTATTTATCAAGGGCGTAATGTTTTTAACAGTCAGGGGATACCAGTCACAACTATCTGTCCGGTGGTTGGTGAACGGTATACGGGTAAGCGACCCCGGCTCCTCGAGCTACTATCGACTCAGTCCAAATCATCCGAGGCGATAGTATCCTTTCTCCCCTTTTCCTTCCCCCGTCATATATCCTTGCTACTCGTGGGAACGCAATGACCTTGTTAAATCAATGCACAAGGCAGAATGGCGGCGACGTGGTCCACAACCCGTCACGTCACGTTTCCCACAGAGGTGAAAAGTGGATCGCTGGAAGTGATCTCTGCCTACCCCTCTGGGAAAAAGGCGTGATTTTATGTATGTATTTTTTTAAAGCTCGCACCGGGCGCGTGGATGGCTAGTTCTTCCGACACTGCGTTCAAGACCCCTATTTACTACGCTACGCCAGTCTGTAGCGCTACCATGAGTTTAAAAGTGACAGTCTCGATATCGCCTATGTAAATATGTTTATGAAAAACTTGTACAGCGCCCCTTGCGGTAACGCTAAAACTAAAATCGGTAGTATGAAAAAACAATTCGATAGGTATTTAACGTACGTAAGTTTTCTATAGCTAATTCATGGTACCGCTACTGATGTTCACATTCGGATAAAAACGTTTTTTTTTAAATCTCAGGATGACTTCACTCTACCTGATGGTAAGCGGTTGTGAGGTCCATATATGAGGTCGATAGGCACAATAGAGCTTATTAAGCCTTGCTATTGTTAAACCTATGGTTCTAGAAAGTGATAGAGCATAGTATCCGATGCATTTCATTTAGCCCTCTATCGGATCCGAATCCTGGACTTTTGTGTCTTTACTCGACGCCTTTAGACTCGGATAACAAATCCAACGAAGCATTTATTCAATACAGGCGTATTACGATCTTTATTCCAGTCAGTTTGAGAATGAGTATCCACTAACTTCGTGTTTCTGGTACACTTAAAATATTACACAACATCACATACTTGTTCTGATCCCGTGGTAAGTAAGGACTTGTGTTACAGATATCAGAAATAATAGTGAGTACACAAATATACTTAATGTATTGTCATGGTCATGTCGGATTGCCGTCTCACCGAACTATGAGAGTAAGAGAATAGAGAGTGCACTTGCGTTTGCGCGCACGCTTGTGCACAATAATATGTCCTGCGCACTTGGCTGATCTCAATTGAGATCGACCGCCATGACCGAAATCGGTCGGACGCCTTATATATTTTTTTAAATTTATATTTAAATGTATTTAATAACACACCCAGACCCTAAGTTGTGGAATAATCAACCTTTCCATCATCTACGTAAATTTTAAAAAGAAGTGTAGTAATAACAGCTCTTTATCATACAGCTACCGATGCCAATTTTTAAACTGACTGGAATTACGAGGTCGTAATACGTCCCCTGTTGTACAATTCAGATTAGTGACTGTTGTTACGAACCATGGCCTATTTGGGACTTTATTATTACAAGACGGGCTTTTAGTTCCAATCTACTTTTATTAAGAGATATTGCAATCGTTAAATTAAGCTTCGTTTGCGGCCGGAATGAGCACTTCTAACCTCAAATCCCAGATTGACCCGGTTAGTAAAGTGAGGAAGAAAAGGAAAGTCTATTCAACCATTAGTGTGGAATAGGTACCCTTACTTTATATGTCATTCTTTCCAGTTAATGCCAAGCTCAGCCATATAATACAGGCTTCACGTGATTCCTTTGCCTAGAATACACGTAGAGAAAGTATAGGTCTCCTACATTGTTTTTTTTTTGTTTCTTAAATCAAGGTGTTTGAAAAAGGCAAAGATATTTTTAAATGACAATAGACCGACACATTCTGATTACGTATTGAAGTTGTGTATTGAGTACAATCCATTTTCAGTACATTTCTATAGAGAAAACGAATTACATTTTAGTTTTGCTAATAAATTATATGTGAACGGTAATTTATTTTCCACGGTTGTCATGCGTCTTCAGAATCTTGAACATCGTCCAACGCGTAAATTTGGTTAACAATGTATGTAGTTTTGCGCACGTCATTTCATGGTGTACCTCATCTATGCAGTTTCAAACATTACTTGATGCGTGGATGCATTGATGCGTGGTTGATAGATAAGCCGTACGTGTAAGAAATAAGCTGTCATGTTTGTGTTACAACTACTTCAGGCTTGAATTATTACCTTATCTATAAATTTATGCCGTTGGTGTATGCATGTTCTTATTTGATTCATTAGTTAATATCGGAGATTTGCGTTTTGATCGCCAGTGCCAGTAAGCCAATCGCTTTTTAGGACAAAGATTTGGCGTTAGAGTATGGCGTTTGTAAATTCTGTTACATATTATTATTGCAATTAAAAATATGGATAACAATACGTATTGATTCGAATCATTATGGAATCGAATGGGTAGAGTTTGCAAATACCGCAATTCTAAGATCAAAGTTTGATAACCCTATCATAATAATAAATCTTCAAAAGTATCGCCTTCAGTTTTGGACGCGGTAACAACAAAGTTGTTAAAAATACATTAATCCTTAACATCTTTCATAAATCCTGAAGTCACTCCATTAAGTTCAGATTGAGTTATTTACAACTTAGGTAATGTAGGTTTCAGACATTTAACTTATTACTCACAAGACTTACACTTAAACAGTACTAAAGGAAACGAAATATAAAGTCTTGTTGAAAAGAAAGTTCGTATCGAAGAAAAATAGGCTATTTATAGCTACTGATGCCCACCACTGGAAACCATACCAGATTTAGCACAGCTACAAATAGACTAAGTTTGAGATTCATAAACTAAATTTAGCCATTAGCAATCAACGGTATCGGAATAGGACAGGAAAAAAAATTAGAAGCACTGCCAACTGCTAATGTTTCATTTTTTTGGACCGAAATATTGTATATTTAACTGCTTCTCAAAGTTTATCCCGCATAGGATTCTTGGTGACAAGTGCGTAAATAGCAGTTTTAGGACCTGTGTTCAAATAGTGTTCTAGGCTATCCAGCTCCTCGACAACACGAACACAGTGAGAAGACTCAAAAGGACAAAACCTTTTGAGTTAGTGTAAATTAATGACAAAAAGTGAAGTGTGTGCCACTCATTATGAACACAAGAACAAAGTGTCTTCCCCTTAATAGAGACAATAAGAAAAGTGCCAATGCACACATTAATAGACATACATTTATTTTAGCAGTTTAAGTTAAACATACATTACTTATTAGTCTTTTAAGACTAGATTGTAATTTTGATGGCGTATTTATCGATAAGGAAATACATAAAAAAAAATAGTGTTTAAGTGGTTCTTGCGCAAATTCTTACACAGTGAAGATGGTGGGATTTGGCTAGATATTGTGTCATGGGTTGTGCCTGTAACAATGAGCCTTATCTAAAATGAAAACTTGTATAACACGACACGTAGTCATTTCCGATCGTGTAGTGTTTGCATTAGGTCTAGATTGACTTAATGATACCACTACCTACTTACATGCATCTATGTAGTTAACCTACCTTTTACCTACCAAAAGATCCCATACAGGCCAGCACTCAAAAAATATGCAAAATGCTTTATCAAATGACAGGAATGCTTTAATAAAGCTCAAATGTCCAAATTACACTAAAACAAAATAAAAATACTCACCACTATCTTATAACTTACACATGTTGCGTTTATAGCAGACCATATACCCTATAGGCTACCATAAACTCACCGTGTGTAAGTTTGAGAAACCCCTGAGGTTAAGGGTCTTTATCCGGCAATGGGGACGTATACCATTACTCATAGGAACGACCACTCAGTATGCCCAGCGCCCACGCATAGAACACCCAGTGCTTGACCGATATAGCCCGCTTTTATGACAATTTCCTTGTGCCTGTCTTGTTAGATGACCGAAATATAAACGTAACTAATATAATTATCGGTAAACGTATAAAAATAAGTCATCTAAAAATAAAAGATGATAAAGGACAATATGATAGGCTTGCTTGGAGATGGTGTTTGATGGTGTTTGCACCTATTTCCTGTTTACGCCTTAGTTTTGAAGTGAGAACAAATATTGCGTTGGTTGTCTCGGGGCTGGGTGTGTTAATTATTTAAGTTTATTTGTAATTTCTACTATTCATTCTGATTCTTCTTCTTCTTCTTCAAAGGCCATCACCATTACAAAGTCAGGGGTTGCCCAAGGCGGTTTGTGGGACACTTGTTGAAATGAACCACAAATTGGGGGAACTGCCCAATAGATATGCCCAGAAAAACTCTTCATCCGGATCGCATTGACCATCAAAGAGTTAATAGTCATCGTAGTACTTTGATCAGTTCAACCAACGGCAATTAAAGTACATGCAATAGGTTTTCGGAATTCGGGAGATCAACAAAAACAGGACTTACTGCCCATTCAGTGAGCCGAATGATCTTTCAGAACACACAGTTTCAAAATTAAATAGTAAAGAAACCATACGTTGAAAAGAAAATAGTGAAGAAGCCGCACGTTTGTTTCTTCTGAAATATAATAGGTACAATATAAAAATACATCAAACATATAACTGAAAAGCAAATTAAGTGTACTTAATTTCTCTTCTGATTTTCAATATACTTTTAAGGCGGGCGGGTAGAAGCGATGCTAATCGAATTATGACAAACAAATATGCTAAATGTGAGCTAAATAAGCTAAACGATAGATTATACTCATACTTTTTTTAACTACATGCTGGAATGTATTGAAACAGGTCGATATCGAAGTAGCGACCTACGTCCACTCTTTCTGGCTTTACTGTGCCATAACCCACGTTCGTCGCTTCGCCAAACAATAGTTTATAGGCAAATAGACGTCAAGAGGCGTGTGCAGAACTGACGCTTACTACGAAATTAGCTCCGGGACCATTCATACTGGTCATGGTAGCTGCGGGTCATCGCCTTAGAAGGTTGTATTCACGGAGTTACGAATCGATAGAGGGCAGCACTGAATAAGTAAACAACGTCCCGTAAATTAACAAATAAGTAAACACCAGAGAAAATCGTGTAAATTGATTTGATCTCGTGGTAGGTATTTTGAAAGCACTTGTGTTGCAGTTAGAATCAACACGAATATACTTCAATAGATAAATAACACCCCTAGACGCTAGAAAAATGAGATTTACATCACGTTAATATTTGTGCCGGATGAGGATTGAACCCATGACACCAAACGTAACAGACAGGAACAACACAAAATGTAACATTGAGCCAGTTAAATTCGAAGTAAATAAAATATATTTTTGGATATGTTTTCCACTTTTCGTTAAATTTTCGTTCTTGATTCATCGTGGTACCTCAATTTTAAGACGCCAAAAAATATTTAAGTTTTTAGGCTTTGTTCCGTCAAACTTAAAAAAAGGGATTACCTCAGTACTTCCAACCCTCACTTTAAACATATCATGCCAGAGGCTCGTGTGTAATATTCAATGTGTTCAATCTTCTTCGAACATTTTTACGCTTCATGAAGCTTGCCAATCATATCTTCCGGAATAGGAATGCATATCGGAAAATCATATTCAGTGAAGTTTATGAACTTTCAAAATAAAATGTGCTCAGATGTATATGAAGTATGATGTACTATGTACAGTTGTTGAATTGACAATTTAATCTTGTGCATAATATACCTTATTGCACAAAAGAAAATAACAATGCACAGATGGTGTAACCAGCACTATTATGAATTACTACATAGCTTAGTCAATGGTAAACATCTAGTGGGGAAATCTGGATTGCGGAAGCATGTTTGCGATCGATTCACTGTTAAGATGAGACATGCTACAAGACCAGAGGGCCTAACATGAGTTGGCTATCAAAACCTTACGTACGTTAAAAACCTATCGAGTTGTTTTTTTCATATGGCCGATTTTAGTTCTTCGCGTAACCACCAGCGGCGCTGTACAAGTTTTTCATAAACATATTTACGTAGGCGATATCGAGTGCGTAAGTTTTAAACTCATGGTAGCCCTACTGGACATCCTGGTCCATCCATACCTGGTCTCCACGTCTTCGCCGCTCCCAGCCTATAGCCCAGTAGAAATAGAAAAAAAAAGATGCAATTCGCAAAACAATCAAATACACTAACACACCCTGTGGTATCTGCGCAAATAGCACCTCCATTTATTTTTTGATTCCCAGTTCTTTCTGGCTGACACTTCCCAGGTAATTTTCACCGAATGCTCGCGACTATCTATGTCCATAAATCACGTTGTCCGTCTGCCAAAACATGGCAAGATTGAGGCGACCGTCAAATGAATGATGCTTGCGAGTCAGCCAACTACTGACTAATGGGATACATGAGTTCTGTTAGTGTCTCCCCTTGATTATGATTTGTTGATGCAAAGATTTATTCGCGCGCCTCTAGCGGAGAAATTTGGAAGATATCTATGAACGACACTTTGACAATTATCGACATAATTTACAGTGTTTTCGGTCACCGACCCTTTAAGTGCAATAATATGATCGACTTATAGATAAGACCATTTTGTCGTGCTGTGAGGTGCCGGCTATTCTATTCTACTCAAGAATAGCATCACGCAAATTATCCCGCACGTGCCTTAGAAGGCGATATGGAGGAATCAAGATCCTACTGGGTACTTAAGCAAAAAAATTAACGAAGATCGGGCGATTAACGTTTTCCGCACAAGCTCAAAAATCAAAACTGAGATCTTGCGGCATAACTCCCTCCTTTTTTTGGCTGTTCAGTTCGGTTAGATTAATTAATTTAGGAATATTTACCAATGTTCAGGATCTAAAGCTGATTTAAAACGAAGTTCACTAGGCCAACAAGTGAAAAATAAAATAAAGCGCAATAACTATCATTCGCACACATTTGCTCGTCTGTAATTAAATCCAATAATTGTCGACCGAATGTCCCGATGAATCAAAAGTGCTTGCTTGCTTGATCGGTAGTTTCTAGAATTTTATTTCTTTACGACTGTTTTCCGCGATACAAAAAGGTTACTTCCGTATTGACAAGCAATTAAGAGTGAAGAAAACTTGCCCAGCCAACCAGAGCCGACAAATCGTACCTACCTAATTGAAACTGGTGTGAAGGTCCTACAAAAAGCTGCCATCTGCTTTTTGTTTCGGGAAATCGTGTCACCCCTTTTCATTCTAAATCGGGTAAGTTTTAGATTTCCGCCAAATTCCAAGGACGAATTTATTAGACTGATAATTAGCGTGAATACCTAATTGTAATTTGTCCTGGTGAATGTCACATTTGCAGGATACACCCAGTGAAGAAATATTTTATGTTTGATTTTTACAAGAAAAGTAACAAAAAATTATGTAAACGAATCAGTCATGCTTTAGTAATGTGCATAAATCTTTTTAAAGCATTAAACGTACACTCTCTAAAGCTTTACTTAAATATTTAATGTTTAGATAAGACTTATCAAAAAAAAATACTTATTAAAAGTAAAATTCAATATTATATGGGGGTAAGGTTTAAGTTTTTTGTATACAACAAAAAGAAAACCGGCGGGGACGGAAGACAATATTTACAGACTGTTTCATTACTCCTGAAATAAAAAAGTTAGAGTGCCTAAACCAACAACTCTGTAATGAAATCCACACTTCCTGTCATGCTTACTAATAAATGCAAAAGTTACCTTGTCTGTCTGTCGTACAGTCGTACTTTCGTTCCAAAACTGTCGACCTAATTTAAACAAAAATTGGTATACAGATAGTTTCAAGTCTGGAAAAGCATTATCCTCTTATAGCGCAGATGGTTACAAAGTAGCTAATATTAATAGGCTTTACCAGACATGAAACTATATGTGTGTACCGAATGTTGAAGTAAGGTACTTTTAATTAAAATATTATACTACATACTTTGAAACCAATTGCGCTAAACGAGATTAATGCTTAAGTGATAAAGAACGTCAAAAAATCAATCAAAATATAAATAAATAAATATCTGGGACATTTCCACACACGGTTATCTGACCCCAAACTAAGCAGAGCTTGTACTATGGGCGTCAGAGACTGATATACATCCAGACACGGAACAAAGAGCGATGTTCATCACACTAATATTTGTCCCGAGTGGGAATCGACCCACAACTCTTGGACCTGCCAGCCAGGGTCACTAACCACTGTTCCACCACGCCTGTCATATCAAAAATGTCTTTATTAATAACAAGTAAATATTACATAGTGGACGCTGACGGGAAGCTATACTGTTTTAATATTCACTGTTCTTTTGTAGGTTTCAGGAAATGTCCTTGAACGTTGTGTAAATTTCACAAAGTTACGTAATAAATCATTTTCAAGGAGCTCTAAATAATTCACACATTTTCAATCTGTAGCGTCTTTTGCAACTTTCAAGGTTAATTTAATTTGATAGCTTTGTGTGAAACTCTTCGTTTGTTTTACATAGTATAAAGCATTCACCCGCCGGCATTTCCTATTTTCACAAATTTTGTTTTGCCGAGTGTTTCAAAAAGTCTGTCTTAGGACTCTACCTTACCTTACTTCCTTGTACATCACAAGTGTAATCACGTATGAAAATTCTTAGTATGGACCTACCAAAGGTTTATTATGCTATGCCGAGCAAGGGTGCAATGAGCTAAATCGACTCTTTAAAGAAAATCTCATACAGTCGGTTTTCGAACCGTCAATCTCCACTTCTAAGTCTTACCCCTTATCTCCAACTGGGCTAATGGATTGTCGTTTTACTAAAGATGAAGATACTGAGAGTACACATGAGTATGTACTACATACTCATGCTATATTGCCCTGCATAAATGCGTAATCTCAATTGAAAGTGGACGTCATAGCCAAAATCTCTTGTTTTTTTTTCTATTTATCATACACAAATAACGGCTTGGAACAGCTTTGTCATCATCGACGGACTTGCAGGGGAGTGGAAGATTCGCACTACTTACCAGCATTCAAGGTTGTTATTTTTAAACCGCATATTGATTAATCT
The DNA here is from genome assembly GCA_039566165.1 of Maruca vitrata. Lineage (NCBI taxonomy): Eukaryota > Metazoa > Arthropoda > Insecta > Lepidoptera > Crambidae > Maruca > Maruca vitrata. Next base: position 10,111,680 of record CM076933.1, on the reverse strand, counting down.
CGTGGTATATAGCTTATGTATACACAAATATACTTTCATCATCATCATCATTAGCCCATATACGTCCGCATGCTGGGGCACCTGCTGGGCATTAGTCTACCAGACTGGCCAAGTGCGGTTTGGTTGGAAATATACATACACAAATACATAAAAAAAAATCACGCCTTTTTCCCAAAGGGGAAGGTAGAGAATATAGTATATTCTCTAAATCTTATAAAACAATACCTATTTATAGGTATGTACTTTAGTTTCAGTCTAGTTCAAACCCTAATTCACCCGGTTTTTTCTCCTTTCAATTTCCTCAGGTGACGAGCGCCCTCCGTCGTTATCCGGTCATTCCCTTTTAACCAATCAGACTGATTTACTGCTACAACTAGCGACATACGGACCAAGCTGCAAAAGTACAGTCTATCCCAAAGTAGCTACTTTTTACTTGATAGCAAGAGAACCTTATTTCTTAGGGAATAAGAGCCAATAACGGCCATAATTGGGGAGAAGTTTTGGTGCTTTTCTTGTGTACAGTGATATCGTAAAACTTGATGTCCTAGTAAATAGAAATATACTTTAAAATTAACTGTGCTATCATCATTTTTATGTGATACTAGCTGTGCCAGCGACTTTGTTCGCGTTTTCCCCGTTTTTAACACATTTTCCATTGTATCTTTGCTCCTATTGGTCGCAGCGTGATGTTATATAGCCTAAAGCCTTCCTCGATAAATGGTCTATACAACGCAAAAAGATTTTTTCAAATCGAACCAGTAGTTCTTGAGATTAGCGCGTTCAAACAAACAAACAAACAAACTCTTCAGCTTTATAATATTAGTATAGATTGTGCCTTTTCCTTGATGTTAACATGACGTGTCGATATTATTTACTGTTTTAGTCACTTCAATCGATCGATATTTTGAGTCTGTTAACTAGTTAATTCAATCATGCTTATTTATAACTAGCAGTGCCAGCGACTTCGTTCGCGTTTCCCCCGTTTTTAACACATTTTCCAATGTATCTTTGCTCCTATTGGTCGCAGCGTGATGTTATATAGCCTAAAGCCTTCCTCGATAAATGGTCTATACAACGCAAAAAGATTTTTTCAAATCGAACCAGTAGTTCCTGAGATTAGCGCGTTCAAACAAACAAACAAACAAACAAACTCTTCAGCTTTATAATATTAGTATAGATTATTGCTTAAGGATATGTAATACGGTATTTAAAGAAGTCAGGACCGGTTTAATTTTATAATATTATGAAATTCCTATTCTACTAGGTCAAATATCTAAACTTTATCTTTAATTGGACATTCAAAATGGCGCCTCGTATGAGATTTGTTTATTTATTTAGTTATTTTTATTGGTAGGAAGATTCAAATGAAAACATTGTCAAGAGGATAGTAATACAGTCATCAATCATGCAGAAGCTAGATAGTAGGTACATAAATTTTCCATGAAATTTCTTTATGGCAGAGAAATTCTCTTGTATATACCTTTTATATACTATTTATTTAGAAAGATCGTACATAAACAACTTTATTAACTTGTCATAACATTATTACAGCTGTCGTATTTTGGCGCTCATAAAATATCACACGTGTATCATGTCTTAGATTTTAGAATTGAAATGTGGCCAAAATGTAGGTGTGCTAGAATTTAAACGCTATCTTGGTATGGAGATTTAGTAGAGATGATTCTCTTGCAACATTGATGGTGTTCTGGAACATAGGTTTGTTGATAGATAGGTTTTGACTGACATTTGATCGATTTTGTAGATATTACGAGCCAGGAAATTGCAAGTGTTATGTCACGGTGTTGGGAATAGTGGATACAGTGCTGATATCTCTGAGTTTACAAGATTATTTTATATTTTAATGAAAATCATACTTTAAGAAAGCTAAAATTTTTTTTTTTTAATATCTACTGAAACGATCATTAGAATAAATTGAGAGCAGATTCGCAGGTTCCGAAATCAAAACTCGCATGTATTTTGAAATGCTGCGTTGCATATGCTGATATAATATGTAACTGTCATTTCACTATTCAACCGTCTCCACATTATCCATGCAATACAAACTTACTCAAGCATACTTTCCAGAAGATAATATTGTTTTTTCTGTGGGGGTGTTAAAGAGGTTTTATAGAGATCCACACAGATCCATCACCCAATATGTTATGACGCGTATTTCCTCGATCTATTGGAAAAAGGATTTACATCATACTCGTATATCCGTCAAGGGACATGGGGCCACGTGTTTCTTTCCACGAGCACGGTACACCGAACCCGCTTACACCGAGGCTTGTGAGCAAACACAGGGCATTAACGATCCATTGCCAGCGAGCTTTGCAGTATTAGTGCAACTAGCGCTAGTTGAAACAATATTGATGTAGATTTGCTTGGAGGTACTATTTTAAGGATTCTGTTTACGAAGGGTGCAAATGAGGCTTTATTAAATATGCCTCCGTTGGGCACTGGATTCTTCACAAAGAGTAAAGTTTTTTACTGAGTGACTACGATGATCTCTTGGAGTGGCCTTGTCATCATCACGGGGAGATGAGGGGGGGGACTTGCTCTCACCAATAAATATTTATGCAAAGTTTGCGTACCTACATCACTGCTGGGCTGGTAGCCTTAGCGTGGGAGCGTTAATCAAGGCTAGACTGGAAAATTTGCATTGCAGGGTAAAGATTCGCATTACGGGTAAAGATTAAAGAGACCTATGTCCAGCAGTGGACAGGAATGGGCCGATGATGATGAGAGTAAAATCTTATTGCAATAGTTCAGTGATTATGGGTTCGAGTCCCCGTTCACACAGTACTTCTTCAGTAAAATATATTTATAATACAAAAAAGTTCTTCATCATCATCATCAGCCCATATACGTCCCCACTGCTGGGGCACGGGCCTACCCTAAATTAGGGCGATAAGGCCTTAGTCGACCACGCTTGCCAAGTGCGGGATGGTCGACTACACAACCTTAGAATTTCTTTAGGTGTGCAAAAAGTTCTTAATAATGTAAATTTAAACTTTTCTGAACAAAATGCAATCATTAGCACGTTAGGCATAAATAGACTATTCGATATGAACTTTCGCCCCCGATATAAGGACCATTCTGTTAGGTCTGACGAGTTTGACTGTACTATATGACCGCAAGTTAATAAATGGCCAGCTTATTACTGCACCTAAGACATAACCTAAGTATGTTGGGTTCAGTACCCAGTACACTCGTGTCGAATACACGTGTCTCGTTTAAAGATGGCAATAAAGCGGCGTTGGTGGCAAATGAGCTTATGACAGGGCTGTCACCGAGGAACTGCATTTTTAGGGTTCGCCATCTTGAAAAATGGATGCGTTAAATGATCACTAGGTTGTTCGTCTTCTGTCGGTATTTCTACCAGAAAAGACGGGTCTTGGGGATACGTGGAAGTTACAAACTGAAATTATTGTTTAAGTAGGTCAATGGCTCATTCGAGGTCATCATCATTTTGATCATCATCAGCCCATATACGTCGCCACTGCTGGAGCACGGGCCTACCCTAAAGTAGGGCTATAAGGCCTCAGTCAACCATGCAAGCCAATGCGGGTTGGTTGACTACACAACATAAGATTTTTTAGAAGTAGTGCAGTTTGCTCACAATGTTTTCCTTCACCATTAAAGCGTCGAATAAATGAATTTCAAACTTGAAAAACACACCGGTACGTGGCGGGGATGGAACTGGCGATCTCTCGCATGGCAAGCATCGACCTTAAACAGTCAGCCATCGGCGTTTACCATCATCATCATTTCATCTTTTCATTCAAGCTATGAAAATATAAATCTTTTGAATCCTGGTGGAGTGAGGTCATCTTCTTAGCCTTTTATATAAAAAAAAATCCTTGTATCCCGTTGCTTCAATACATAGTATAAAACAAAGTCGCTTTCGCTGTATGTCCGTATGTATGCTTAGATCTTTAAAACTACGCAACGGATTTTGATGCGGTTTTTTCAATAGATAGAGTGATTCTTAAGGAAGGTTTGTATGTAGAATTTACCCGAAGCGAAGCGAGGGCGGGTCACTAGTACATTATAACTTTATTAACTGACAATGTCGATCTCGCATTTGGTACACGTAGGACAGCGTCACCAGATTTATTACTTGACATGTCGAGATTTTGGAACTTTTTAAGTAAAGAAGCGGGAAATAGTAAAATTAACGTAAGTAATCAAAAGTATTAGAATGTTTATGTTTTTTTTTTTTATATAAAAGGCTAACAAGATGACCTCACTCCACCTGATGGTAAGCGGTAGTGAGATCCAAATATGAGGTCGACAGGCATAATAGATCGTGTTGAGCCTGTCGCACTCACCCTGAAGGCCTGCTTAAATGCCGTTTCACGCCCCGCCTTTTTTTTTTTTTTGACGCGGTGAATTGCGTGATGTTCCTTCACTGGGAGAGGGGGTTCTGTTCCGGTGGTGTGTCGGACTCCCCGGCGGCTGGCGAGAAGATGGTAAATGCCAGCCGCTGCTCCTGGGCGAAGTGCAATGCCCAGGGGGTCTACCGACTAAAACACCGCGATGTACCTCCATGGCCTTGGCGACGTCATGGTTCCTGGCATAGCCCAACTACCACGACGCCACCGGCGATCAGCCCCAAAGGGGCTCCATTCAAGCCTGCCCCGAGGGGGGCGACGGAGTAACCCGGTACATGGGGTCGCTCCCGTCCCTAAGCGTCGGCCGTTGGTGCAATGCCGACGGGAGTGTCCCCACACTCACCGCCGACGGGCCTCCGCTAGAGTGCGCGAACTGGCGCACAAAATTGCGCCGCGCACGTCCACTTCTGCGCCTTCGATGCGCCGGCGCGGAGGGATCATTCTCCCGCGCTCGTTCGGCCTCCTCCTTCTGCGAAAAAACTGTTTCGCAGAACGAGGCGACCGCCACCCAGACCTCCCTTTTATGGACCATTCCCGCCAAAAGCTGGGAAAGGGAGTCGATCTGGCCGGCCACGGTGTAGAGGGCCAACCTTTCTGCAGACCACGACGGGCACACAAAGAGTGTGTGGTCCGCTGTGTCACGCCCCGCCTGAAGAGCCCGGGATCATAGGAGGGAGGGAAAACATGAGCTGGAAGGGCATTCCATGCCTTAATGGCACGGGGCAGAAATGAGGAGCTAAACCTCTTAGTCCGAGCCACCAGCGCCTGCATTGTATGTGGATGGCAGCGCTGTCCAGCACGTGTCGTTCGGGAGTGGAAAGGAGAGGGAGGGACATTATAGAGACGGTAGAGAACACTTAGACCGGCAATGTCTCTACGTAGTTGTAGAGGCTCCAGGGTTTCGGACACCTCTACATCACCGACTATACGGATAGCACGTCGCTGCAACCTATCGAGGGCGTCGAGCAAGTATTTCGCGGAGCCATCCCAGAGGTGACAGCAATATTCCACACATGGGCGAACTTGAGCCTTGTAAAGAAGGTAGAGCTGCACCGCTGTGAAAAATCGCCGCACTCTGTTCAGGATCCCCAGTTTGCGGGAGTTTGTTTATGTTTTTATTTGAATTCAAATTACGTTTATGTGTCAATATTATTGAATATATATTAAAAATATCCATAGAACACGCACGGTTGATTTATTCCCGAAAAGCGGGACTGAGCCTGAACCCCGTGAGACATTAAAATTTGATTTAAAAATCGGGACGTCCCGCCAAAATCAGGGCGTCTGGCAACACTGGAGTAGGATCACTTTCTCATACGTCAGGTGGCGGGTGCTATGGATTCGATTCCCACCTGAGAAAAATATTTATGTGATCTTCTCCTTCTTCTTATCGTATGGTTGATGAACAACCCAGGTTGTTCATCAGTGACACCAGTTCTGACACCAGTGTCAGAGATTTTTAAAACTTCTGACATGGTTTTACACACCGTAGAAAAATCTCTCGGGTGTGCTGGTTTCCTCACGATGTTTTCCTTCACCGTTAAAGCGTCGAATGATGGTACATATGAATTTTAAGATTAAAAAACACATTGGTACCTGGCGGGGTTTGAACTGGCGACCTCTCGCATGGCAAGCAACGACCTTAACCACTCGGCCATCGACGCTTTTTTATTTGATGAACATCGATATTTACTGAGTGATTGTGTGTTATTCCACTGTCGTTTCGAATTGCCGAACACAATTGTGTATGTGATGTTGTGAAATATTTATAAACTTGAGTGTTCTTCTCCAATAGGACTTTGCAAAAAACTCACTATTAGAGGGATATATTTCAGGAATACCGTCAAATGCATGCATCAGCTAGATATTTCTTAACAACCCTATGAACCAGTAGCCACTATTCCATTTATTGTTATTCTATCGCCATAAAATTTCATGGGGCAGCGTGATCATACAAACGCCCACATATATCCTAGCCTACTTTAAAATGGACATTTTAATAATAATATTATGTCCACACTGAAGTATTCGTCGTAGTGCAAATACTCTAGGGAAAATTTGACAAATTCCTATAATGTTACATTTGGCTTAAATTATACTTGGCGGTGATGTTATACAAAAATAAGCTTCAGAAGAGGATGATCTTTATTCGCTGGCCGATATTTTCCCTATGAAGATAAAAAACTTTCCAAATATTTATTCATTTTCAAGTAACGTTTATAACGTCTTTTTATTTTCGTGTAAGAGTCATTTAACTTCCATTCAACGATCATAACCTGTGAAGATTTTCATAAAACATTTAAACGATTTAATATTAATTGAGAAACTGTTGTCATTTATTATGTTTTCGATTACGATGTATTTTTTTTAACGCAGTGAATGATTGATGCACCTTCACCTTGGGCAGGGGTTTACCCAAGGTGGTGTGTAGGACTCCCGACTGCCGGTGCTGAGAAGGAAGAGTAGCCTATACAGATATACCCAGATTCAAATGTGTTGTACTTCGAAAATACAACAAAAAATGTATAACTATGGATATTGTCCGATATTAGAATTTTATCTAGACACGCGGTAGCGTGTCAAGCCAAGTTCAAGAAACAGAACTGGCGAGCCGCACCGTGGGTAATATTACACGAACCATTTGGAACCACTTTTGAACCCCTCATAAATCAAAAACTATTTCACATAATCGTATCAAATTTGGCTCATATATTGTGACTTGCGAGATAAATATGTGTTCTAAATTTCATAAGCTTATCTCAAACAGTTATTTAGATATTAATGTCCAAAAATCCTAATTTTTATCATTGACTGACTGACAGATCAAAATTCTAACCCAGTTCCAAATGACCTAGAGAGTTAAAATTTGGTATGCAGATAGGTTATTACATGAATACAAAGGAATAAATAAAAAACTGGCAATTTTTTAATAATTAGGTTAGGTTCTATTATGAACGCTTAACATAAATACCTAATTAGTGCCTAATCACGCCTATATACCGGGGAAGGCAGAGCACTAAGTATATATTTAGGTATACTTACTTATTTACAATTAAGAGTAAGTACTTATAGTCGGTTTTCATATTTATTACTTAGGGTTTTACCCCGTAAACGTAGGAAAATACAGTAACTGATTCAATTGTTTTATATTTATAAATTCTAGTTTTAGTTTTGAATTTGTCCTTTTCAAAGGACCCACGGCGTTACGATGATATATACTTTTCTACAAAAAGTAATGATATCCAATCAAAAACATAAATGTGTAATGAGAGCCAAGTTCAATATTATGATAATTGATGAATTAAACGAAGATTTGAATGATATTTAGAGTTTTATTTGTAGCGTGAGAATTTACAATGTTTGACATGGACGCGTATTGCACAAAGAGACAGCATAGAACAAAAGAGCGGCGGTCATAGACCGTATTGTATCTATGTAGGTACATTGCATTACAAGGCGGCAAATTTAAAACATATAACATTCCCTCTAAATTTTAGCCTTGTTCTACTTATTTACTTTATATAAAGAAACATATTTGTGTATACTTCTTATCACAATACAATACAATATCTTATACATATTAATCAAATTATTACAGTATGTATTAAACCCAATACAACAAAACAAATATTAAACAGAAACAACAGGTATTTCAGTTTGGAAAACTGAATTTCAAACAAAATAAACTGAAATACAAATAAATCCTAGCGTTTATATTCTTTTGGGTTTTCAATTAAACCTAACTTATTTCTAAAGAACTCAAATTTAACTTTAGACAAAGGTTTTGTAAAGATATCAGCTAACTGTTTATCAGTACCAATATACTTGAGATCAATTATCTTTTCAGCATACTTATCTTTTACAAAATTATACTTTATATCAATATGCTTACATCTCTTATGATATTCTGAGTTTTTAATTAAGCAAATAGCACTCTGATTATCAATATTAAGTGTTATACAATCTTGTTTATATTGGCTTATATCTAACAATAACTGTCTAACCCAGAGAGCTTCTTTGGTGGCACAGCATGACGCCATAAACTCGGCTTCGGTGGTAGACAACGCGACAGTCGTTTGTAGTTGACTGTTCCATGTCACAGCAGCCCCATTTTTCATAAAAACATATCCAGTGGTTGACCGTCTTGTCACAGGATCATTGGCATAATCAGCATCAGAATAGGATACCAGAGTGTTACTTTCATTTGACCTGAAACAGAGTCCAAAACACAGTGTCCCTTTTAAGTATTTCAAAATTCTCTTGACAGCCTTCCAGTGACTTTGATCATGGCTGTTGAGAAAGCGGCTAACAGTGCTTACTGCATACATAATATCTGGTCTGGTGACTATGGCAGCAAACATAAGCGACCCCACAGCTTCTCTGTAAGGAAAATATATTTTATTCTCATGCACTGTGCTCTTCTGTAATGTAACATGCGGATCAGCTGGTATACTATTAGGGTTAGCATTATCTAAGTTGAATTTTGATAGCATTTTCTCAATATATTTCCGTTGATGTATGAAAATGTAATCCTTACATTGTTCTATCTGTATACCAATAAAATTCAAAGTTTCACAAATCTTGACATCAAATTCTTTCTGAAGATCGTTCAGAACTTCAGTTATTACTGTTGGATTTGTAGAACATAACAATCCATCGTCCACATAAAGCAGAAGATATACTGGAGTTTCTCTATTAGAACTCACATACACACATTTATCAGCATAACAGTTTACAAAGCCATATTTGATTAAAACTGAATCAAATTTAGCATTCCAGCAGCGTGGTGCCTGTTTCAATCCATATAAGGATTTAATAAGCTTGCAAGCCATGCCATTTTCAACATTCAGTCCTTTAGGGATTTTCATATATATTTCCTCTTGCAATTCACCATAAAGGAAAGCAGTTTTAATATCAAATTGCATCATAGTCATGCATTTCTCGGCTGCAATAGATAATAATAAGCGGATGGAGTCATACCTGACCGTCGGAGAGAATGTTTCTGTGTAATCGATGCCACTTTTCTGTGCGAAGCCTTTGGCACATAGTCTGGATTTGTACCTAGGACCTGTTGGTTCGTTTTTCACACGAAACACCCACTTACAGTCTAATAGTCTCACATTGTCTGGTTTCTTCACTAACTCCCAAGTACCATTGTCCTCATGTGCCTGCAATTCTTCCTTGATCGACTTTATCCACATTTCAGAGTCTTCAGAGGAAAGTGCATCTTCATATGTCTGTGGTACATCGGCCATACATAGATATGATTTAGGTTCCATGGTTGGGATTTGTCTGTTACGAGGACGGAGAGTGATGTTTGAGGGCTGGTGAACTTCAATTGACTGCGGAGGCACATATTCCTCATCATCATCATCACTCATTTCCACTGCAGTCTGACAAGACAAGTCTGTATTGTAGTCACTGCTTTCAGACAGGCTTTTACTGCTTACATGTTGTTGTCTTTCAGCTTCAGATAAGGTAACTGGTATTGTATCTGTTTTCATAGAATTTTCTAGAAACACCACATCTCTGCTTTTAGTTACTGTCTTTGTTTTAGGATCAAGTAGCCGGTACCCCTTGCTATCTTCACAGTATCCAACAAAAATCATCTTACATGACTTGGCGTCCCATTTCTTCAATTTTTCATGAGGTATCCGCATCATAGCTCCGCAGCCAAATATCCTCATGTGGCTCAAGTCAGGTTTACAGCCACTCCATACTTCCTCTGGTGTCTTATAGTTCAGAGCTCGCGTCGGTGAACGATTGGTGATGTATGCAGCAGTTCTTACTGCCTCAGCCCATAGATTTTTCTGCAATTTAGAATTTATTAACATACATCTGGCTTTTTCAAGTAAGGTTCTGTTCATGCGTTCTGAAAGACCATTTTGCTGTGGAGTATATGGAGTTGATGTTTGGTGTTTAATTCCATGTAACTTTAGGTAGCCAGTAAAGTTTTTATTTATATACTCAGTTCCATTATCAGTTCGGAGTGTCTTAATTTTAGTATCAAGCTTATTTTCAACATAGGATTTATATTCCTTAAATTTATCTAGACATTCTGACTTTGATTTGATAGTAAAGACACACACTTTCCTTGAGAAATCATCAGTAAAAGTGAGAAAATACCTTGCATTTCCGAGGGAATTTACCTCCATAGGACCACATATGTCGGAGTGAATGATTTCTAGCAGTTGACTTGCTCTGGAACCTTCACTTGGAAATGGTAACCTTGCCTGTTTTCCTTTAATGCACGGTATGCAGGTAAGCTCGCTGGTCTGAGGCATTTTTCACACCCTCCGTGTGGTCTTTCAGCTTCTTCATGTCATTGTAGTTCAGATGAGCTAGTCGCTGATGCCATAGATAAAAATCATCATTAGTAGTTGACAAAAATGCTTGAACGGAGACAACATTCAGCTTGTACATGTTATTAATCAGTGTTGCCATAGCTACTTCAACATTATCTTTGTTATACAGATAACAACCTTTACTGTCAAACTTTATATTACATTTATTGTTGACAACGCTACTGACTGAGAGAAGATTGGTTGATAACTCTGGTACATAAAGGACATCTGTTACCTGTATTCTGTTTGTAGATCCGTTTTTGGTTTTGACATGAATGTTCACCTTACCACAGGACTCGACTCGCAGCTCCTTGTTGTTAGCTACTCGGATGGTTTTGATCGGTGGTGGTTTTCATCATAAATCCAAGCCTTATTCATTGTCATGTGCATTGCTGCGCCTGAATCCACATACCATCCGGAATCATAGTTACCTGTTGCTGAAAAAACGGCTACAAAAGAGTTATCAGTTTGTTTCTTGTTATTCTTCACTTTACAGTATTTGCCGATGTGTCCGTACTTGTTACATGCATAACATCTAGGCCCTTTTGGCTTTTGATTTTGTTTGAAAGGTTGCTTGCTCTTGTTTACGAAAAATACACCTGGATCACGATTCTTCACTTCCTGTAACAGTTTACTTTTGATTGAATCTGCTGTTATAGCCACACCAGAGCTTTCTATCGCCATAATCATCGGCTTGTATTCATCTGGGAGTCCTGCAAGTAACAACGTGCCTAGCCACTCGTCGTCCACCTTGAACCCGATGTTCCGAAGCTTGTGCGCTGTAGTCATGATCTTGTTTACGTATTCTTCAATACTTTGACAATTATCAAACGTTGTCGTTATGAGGTCTCGTAGTAATCCAACTCGACGTGTCAGCCCTGAGTCGTCGAAAGCTTTACAGAGCTTTTCCCATACTTCTTTAGCACTGCTGGCTTCCTGAACGTGGACGTAGTTGATGGGATCAACTAGAAGTATTATTTTTGACTTTGCCTTGACGTCTTTCTTTGGATTTACCTCACCGGTGCCCGATACGCAATCCCACAGATCCTCATGCTCCAAATACGTCTTGACTGCAAATTTCCAGCTTGCAAAATTATCTCTGCCGGTCAATCTTTCTATCAGGGTCATATTGTTGTTTGAACCCATGATTCTTGAAAAATCGATGTGCCGCCGGTATGCAATGTGAAATATATGCACTGGCAAAACTATTCACTGAATCTAATTAATCATTCAATATAACGGCATCCTGGGCCCATAACCTGATGAATTAAACGAAGATGCGACGGCTATAATTCATATATGAAAACTAGCCAAGACAGACCTTCATAGGCTACCACCATACATTATCTTATGTTATAAGAAGATATGATAGGTATGTTATAAGTGTTACTTATAAATAAATTTCAGGGTTGACCATTGAACTTGGCACCCATTTAGATCTCACTTCTTTTGTCGTTGAAGTCAACAACCAAGGCAATTATCATAATATTGAACTTGGCTCTCATTACACATTTATGTTTTTGATTGGATTATTGATTAACATTCACTCACAGCGTGTGAACTGTATGAATATTTAAACATCAGGTTAGAATACATTTTACCGTAAATACTTTATCGTGGTATTGGTAAAGTCAGGGACAGAAAACCTTTTGGCCTAGACCTTGTCATTGTTAAACCCTTCCTTTTGACTGGCTCGGTGGAACAGTGGTTAGTTACCCTGGCGGTTCCAAAAGTCTTGAGTTCGGACAAAAAATTATACTTATATAAAAACTAGCTGTGCCCGCGACTTCTTCCGCGTGGACAACCCTTATCACTCAGGGGTATGAAAAATAGATGTTGGCCGATTCTCAGACCTGCTCAATATGCTCACAAAATTTCATGAGAATCGGTCAAGCCGTTTGCGAGGAGTACGGGAACGAAAACTGTGATACGAGAATTTTATATATAAGATATACTAATAAACAAAAATATAATAATATAATACTGGCTGGTGACCTGGACCAAAGGTTCATTTCCACTTTCCTACCGATTTAGGCATGTTCTTGGACCATTTACTATCAGTGAGATAATCCTGGAAGTCTTAAAAAAACAGTTGTCATTTGAAATCCCGGAACCCTGAAAAAAGAAACAAATAACCACGAACATACCGTATCAATCTCACGACGAAACAAATGCGCATCATTTCCAAATGCCGCTCTAACCTTCATCAGAACGAAGGCGCGTTCTCAGGGGTGGAAATTTTTCTCATTTGTCCATGATAACTAGAGTAGCGGGGTCGATGACTGAATAAAAACACGTGCTGGCCCCCAGGGGGCGGTGGGTGCAAAGTTATGATTGGCTGGACGGGGGCAATGCATGCCGTGCCTGCGTTTGCTTTCAAGGGCGGTGCAGTGAGATTGAGCTGAATGATCTGGAACACTGGCCAATTAAACCTTATAAACTCATTTGATTTGGGGTCTTGAAACTTAAAATATTTGAAAAGTTTTGACTTTTCATGTGTTTATTTCATTTATTGTATGCACAATTAGATAAATCTCATAATTGCGCTTCACGCCAAAACTACTGATTGAAGTGGAATTTCAATCAATCAATTTATAAAGATTGTTAAAAGACAAAGATAGGAAATGGGTTACATCTCACACAAATGCGCGTTATAGTGCTGTTGGGAGTCGGGAAATCAGTGGACGCAGTCAGTACCTTGTAAAGCCCGTTAAGTCCGTGGTCCCGCACTTGATCTTCCACCGGTTAAATCGTCTCACTGACTGATAAAAGCACTCTCATAAGTGAGTGAAAAAAGCACTCTTATTGAGAGTGTTTTTTTAAACTGACTTCGACGGTGGCTTGGAGTGGCCTTGTCATTATCACGGGACTTGCGGGGGAGCGAATGGCTCTCCCCCCTAAAAACAGAAAGTGCACTTGTGTATGCGTGCACACATGCCCTGCCCAGTCGGCTGATCATTAAGATCTATCGTGATAGCGGAAATCGGACGGCACCTTATTTACTTTATTTGTTTGTTGTTTACATAGGTAAGTTCATAATGGATCTTGGACACTGCGCGTGTAACAAGCCATTGACAGAACGCCTACTGCTTCGCGGTATCCCATTTATTTACAGGATTTTATGCGTGGGGAAGCTTGGACATTTTATGTTACAAATGTTTTGATTGAGTTCATCTGATACTTATGTTTTATATAGGTCAATGTGGGCTGAGTTTGATTCGATGTTCGTGTAATGAATGTCAATTGTACGTTGGTGGTAAATAGTTATTCGTTATTAAGTAATAAATGTTTTTTATTATCTAGGCTTACAAATAAGAATAGTAATTGGAATATCCTTTTAAGCACCTGGCTTAGGAGATTCCGCTCTTCCTTAGCTATATAATTTACATAAGGAGATAATGTTGTACCGATTTAAGCTGTAATATGTCTATATAGCTTTTTACACGCAATTATGTCATGCTCTTAATGAATGTAGATATAAGTTAGGAATAGAGTAGGATTGAGTACTTGTAGTATACGTGTGACATATTAGTTCTTAAAAAATAATAATTTATCTACATCATATCATTAATATGAGAGTCAAAAATTCATGAAAAAGTACTAGTCGAACACGAATTTCGCACCATTCTATTTATAAAAATCCCTTTTTGTAATGGAAACCCCCCTTTAATTAGAATTATTTAAGATTTAATACCACATGGTTCAATATTTCATTATGAAATTTTCAACTGTCTACCAATCGCCGCTCTTGGAATAAAGCTTGGTTAAATATAAACGAACAGACACCTAAGTTTAGTAATAGGGTCCCGTCTTACTCTCCTCTTACGGAACCCCATACCGGAACGTGAATGTTCCTAGTGTTGAAAATGGTAAACATGTAACGTCTCTGTCGTCACAAACTTAAACTCCGCAGTTGTCAGAGGAACATTGTCTCGAATCCATAGTTTAGTCAATGACAGAAAGAAATGAAAACGTGTTCGATATTAGAGTCACGGTCATGGTGATGTCGTTGTCAAGGCATTGAAATGTGTCTAAATATTTATGGGTTCTGTATTGGGGGGAGAGAGATATATAGTTTTAGCGTATTCCTATTGGTAGTTTGTATAAACACAAGTCAACAATACAAGTCAAACGGCCGAAAATTTAAACGATAATTCGACATTATACGCTTTTACAAGGCACTGCTTTGATTTAAGAATGTCAGAACTAATTTTAATTTTAATAAATAAATAAATATTTCAGAATATTAGGTACATCGATCTGATCCCGTAATGAATAGCTTATGCAAGTGCTTCAGCTACTTACCATGGGATAAGATCGTTCATATCCGTAATCCGTAACATAAGTGTGTTACGGATATCACAAAACAACTAAATAAAATAAAATATATTATACTTAATCTTATTTATCAATTAATTAATATGTAAATAACACACCCAGAACGGAATTTACACAGACGTTAATTACACAAATATTTGTCCCGAGTGGGAATCTTACCCACGACTCTTGGAACCACCAGCCAGGATCACAAACCACTGTTCTTATATTTAGTTAAAATAGGTCCACGAAACAAAAGTAGGTACTGAGTTTTATAATAATTGTAATAACTAACTAAAGCAGACAGAGGGAAGTTTTGGGTTGATTATTTTGAAATCATTGCAGCATCCAAAATTAAACAAAAACGAACTATGTACATTGAAACATTATGTCAATATTGTCGCCCTTTTCATAGTAGGTACTATATTTTACCACTTTTCTCCATAAAAACAATAGTGATTATCATTTCTACGTGACGTAATTGACCATTTAAGCAGTTCGACACCGCCACCTGGCTAGACTGACGCAGATCCACATCAAACATTGGAGTTGAACGGTTTAAGAACTATTGACACTCAACAGTGTAAAGTATAAGCAGTAACTTGTATCCCAATATTTCGGCACTGTTGCAAGCGCCATCATGAGTTGACCCGTGATCATAGCGCTTGCAACAGTGCCGAAATATCGGGAGTTCTTTTAAACAAAACAACATAGTAAATATACTGGACATTTTCAGTTTTCTAATGTGTGACGGTTTAAAATTATACATTGTAATCTTGTTATTAAGGTTTGCAAACATTTTTAAATAGCGATATGTCATCACCATTAGTAAATAAGTTTAGCTTCAGGACCTGTGAACCTATAGGAAAAATTTAATATTAATTGATGATTTACTGTTTAGTATAAAACTGTACTGTTATTATCAAAAGTGCTCTCATACTTACCATACTCATTATTATGTAAATCGATTCAAAACTGCGCAATTCGTGTTTTTTCACACTTGAAACAAAAATTGTATTTTTACTGTTTGATCGTGTCTGAGACGATATTTACAAAAAAAAACATTAGTTTTTATTTCTGTGTTTGAGTGCCACGTGCGTATATAAATGACGTCATAAGTGTCATCTTAACTCTGGACGGCGGGAAGCGGGACTTTACCTGAAAGTTAAGATTTACTTATTACAATTTTTGCAACTTCTTTGTTATTTGTTTTAATGAAACTTAAACAGTAAAGATAAATTTACAAAACCAATTCGTAGTTTTGGATTCAAACCATGCACATATTTGAGTTTATTTGAAACTTGTGAAGCCGTAAATAAATTCTATCCTCTACATTTCGACCGACTGCTGTGCGAGTGAGTTATGTTTTCATTAATAATCCCTCCATGATAAAACAGTCAGGGGATACCAGTCACAACTATCTGTCCGGTGGTTGGTGAACGGTGTACGGGTAAGCGACCCCGGCTCCTCGAGCTACTATCGACTCAGTCCAAATAATCCGAGGCGATAGTATCCTTCCTCCCCTTTTCTTTCCCCCGTCATATATCCTTGCTACTCGTGGGAACGCAATGACCTTGTTAAATCAATGTACAAGGCAGAATGGCGGCGACGTGGTCCACAACCCGTCACGTCACGTTTCCCACAGAGGTGAAAAGTGGATCGCTGGAAGTGATTTCTGCCTACCCCTCTGGGAAAAAGGCGTGATTTTATGAATGAATGAATGACATAAAACTAAAAATGTCCGTGATATTTACAAAACAACATGGTACATATCCGGGATATTTACAAAACAACATGGTAAATATCCGGGCAATTTACAAAACAACATGGACATTTTCATTTTCTAATATTAGTGAAATAAGTTAAAGATTTGATTACTTCCTGCTATTATCAGTAAAAAATCTAAAATAAGTAGGTATTAACTACTATCACTTTTAATAATAGATAATTTAACCTATTGTCTCAGTACATATTCCGTTCACATAATCATCTACATACCCATCGAATGTTCTGTTAACAATCAGTTTGTTCTTTGTTTTCTATGAATAACCTACAAATACTCCTTGTTTATGGTCCTTGACGGAATTCGAATCGTGGTCTCTTTTGTCTATGCATTTAGTATTCAACTGCCACGGTAGTTACGAGGCAATGTTGAAATTTATAATGGTCGTTATGTGATCTGTACCTACTCTATGGTCATTCTCGGTTCTAGAAGTACCTAATGTTGGTTGTTTATGATTTATGATATTTCACAAATAATTTATGTTTGAGTAATTGGTCCAACTTTTCTTTTGTTTCTGCTTCGGCCTCTTGCAACAGAAAAAGTAGAGTTTGGGTAGATTCGATTGCCGAGCCAAAAATTGTGAGTTAAGCATACTGTGTGGAAGTGAGTTTAATAATTTTATGTGTTTACATTGAAGTTGCTTTAAGACTGATTAACGTCCTTACCGAGGAACAGGCGTGCATCCACAAAGTTCCTACCTCCGGTCTGAGTAATTTCTTATCCGAAAACTACAATTTTGACCGGACTCCGGAACCTGGACTCGAACCAGTTTCCCTCTCGGTCCTTACGCAGCCACTAATATACTACATGTCTACATGTCTCGATTTACTGGCTCGGTGGTGCAATGGTTAGTGACCGTGGCAACGGTTCCAAGAGTAGTGGGTTCAAATCCCAACCGGGACAAATATTTGTATGACGCACATTGGTGTTGGTTCTTTGTCAGAGTGTGTTATTAATAATGTATACCACTGATGTTTCTTATATCAAACAACTTATTTCAGAATTAGAAAAAAGTATGTTTATATTTTTTTATTATGTATCTTCCTTCATTTTTAGTGGCCTCATAACACATCACTAAATTCGAACAACACTTAACACTATACCTACATGTGGAATGCCCTTAATTTGAAGGGAGGCCTTGGGCACTCTTTGTCGTAAGCAAAGGTACCCATATCATTTGCATTGTTTACAAATAGTTGATTTGTGGTCCGGACATGTACAAAGAAAGTAAACTCCACGTAATGTGGTGCCATCACACGGTTGACTTTGAAAGCACTTTCGTTTGCTTTCAACTTTTGTACTGATACATTGAAAGTTGTGTTTCTAATGTTATAGAGTAACGATTAGACGATTTCTAGGAGTATTGGACTCATAGCAAGCAAACGAAGTGCTTTTGAAGTTTGTCGTGTAAAATGTAACTAATTAAAAAGGTTTATATTTAAAGGCCCAGAAAACCAGACACAATAGAAATCCATTTCGTCTGTTTCGTGTGAGGACATTGGGCCTTATGAGGTTAAATAAATTAATATCACTCTAGTCTAAGGCCGAGTGGTTAAGGTCGTTGCTTGCCATGCGAGTGGTCGCCAGTTCCTACCCCGCCAGGTACCAATGTGTTTTTCAAATTTGAAATACATATATACTATCATTCGACGCTTTAGCGGTGAAGGAAAACAGCACACCTGAGAGATTTTTCAACGGTGTGTGAAGCCACGTCAGAGGCCAACGGGCGGCTTAAACTCTGACACCAGTTTGTTCATCTATCACACGATAAGAAGAAGAAGAAGACTCTAGTCTTGTATATTTCAGAGCCAGTAGAGTTAGAGTTAGGGCCAGCGTGCGCCAAAAGCAGCCGCCAGAGAGGAATAGCAACGGATCGTCAAGCGTGTTACTACTCCTGTAGCGGTACCATGAGTTAGTTAGCTATCGAAAACTTACGTACAACCAGACAATTTGGCGGTAGTACACTTTTCAAACAGATTTCTTTAAACACCATTAGCCCCGCCCACTGACCAATAGAAGAGCACTTGAAGAAAATCTGTCAAAATCCAAGCAAAAACGTTCCAATAGTAGGAGAGCTAGCAAGAATTTTTTGGTAGGTATTTGAGGCAAGCTGAAAACTTATCCTGTACCTCTCCTATTATATCCCAGCACGAAACTGCAGACCTGGCTGGTGAGTAGCGGGGCTAAAGCAAACCCCCAAAAATATTTTTCATCTTTTTATTTATAACTAAAAAATAAGACTCACTAAGACAATTATTTCGATGGAACTTCTTCCTGTCAGGTGAACTGACAAATTATATTTTTTTGGATTATAAAATATATTTTTAAATAAAAAATATTGGGGGTTTGGTTTAGCCCCGGTACTGCGGGTTTGTGTTGGGATATAATAGAGGTACAGGACAAGTTTTCAGCATGCCTCAATATCTACCAAAAAATTATTGCCAGCTCCTTGACCACAATTGGGCGGGGCTTGCTCTGACAGACGCGTAAGTGCCAAGCGATTTTCACCTTATAGGTGGTCGACCGCCAGCGTTGCTGATAGTACGTTAAAAACCTATCGAATTGTTTTTTTCATACTACCGATTTTAGTTATTAGCGTAACCGCTAGAGGCGCTGTAGAAGTTTTTCATAGACATACACTCACAGGCACAATTAACCGCCCACCTTTAAAATTCGCTTCCCTGATAGTTTTGGTTTACTATGGCTTATCAAATGTTTTGTTTTTTGTTAAGTGGGTAGTCTTGCAATAAATTAAACACCTATACCCTCATTTGGTTTCGTTAATTTGTGACAATGACGGGTTTTTGGAACATAGTCGTTGTTTGACATTATTGCAGTTGTGTTACTGTGTGTTCATTTCCTATTTTTTTCTGCTGTAGTGTGTTTTTATTGTTTAATTTGGGTTTGTAGTGTTAGTTTGTTGTTTGTGACTGCAAAAAATGCCACCCGATGCAACTGGTGTAGCCAGGGCAGTTGCCTTTACTGACGCTGAGTACAGCCAACGTTGCATCCCTCGTGCACTCGGTGTACCACGAACTGCCATACGGGATGCCATCAGACGATTTCGGGAGATAGGTTCATACACCCTCAGGCCAGTTCAAGGTCGACAGCGATGCACTTCGGCTCGAGAAGACCGCTACGCTGTCGACAACGTGTTAAGAAATCACTTTTCCACCGCTACTGAAGCCCAAATTCGTCTTTTTGAAGTACGAAACCTCAGTGTTAGTGGACGTACGATAAGAAGAAGACTGGCAGAAGGATATCTGAGGGCGTTTCGTCCAGCTCGCGCCCCAGAACTGCTCGCACAACACCGTAGAGCTAAACTTGCTTTTGCGCGAGAATATGCTGAGTGGACTGTACAAAAATGGAAGGTCATACTGTTCTCAGATAAGAGCAGGTAGCCTTAAAAGGTCCAGATGGATGCCAGCCTGTCTACAGACACCCAAATTAAAGGTTTGCTCCTTGCGCTATATCGGAAACAGTGGGTTACAAAGAAGGCTCTATTATGGTTTGGGGAGGCATCACTTACGAGGCTCGTACCGACCTTGTATTGTTTGACAGAGGCAGTGTAAATGCTTAAAAATACGTGGAAGAAGTTCTCCAAGGACATGTCATACCGTTCGCACCATTTATTGGTGACAACTTTAGATTAATGCATGACATGCACGTTGCTATACCGCAAAATTGGTTACTGAGTACCTTAATGAGACCGAAATTCAAGTTTTGCCATGGCCAGCACGCAGTCCCGACCTCAACCCAATTGAACACATATGGGACAACTTCAAAAGACGTATTTGAGCGAGAGTACCAGCCCCAACGTCTATTGGAGAACTCAAAACGGCTGCGGTAGAGGAGTGGCACATTATTCCCCAATCAGATATCCAAGATGTCATGGATGGACTATCATACCAGCTCCTAGAAGTCATAAGGGGTAGGAAGAGCAACGCCCATTATTAAATTTTAATATTGTTTTACTTTGACCTTCTTTTTTCTCAAAATTCGAAATTTACATTTTTCGTCGATACTTTGAAAATATCGATTTTTGTAATAATGCCCTATTAAACGACTTTTTTAAATCAAACCTTCGTTTTATTTTTTGTCTTAAATTAAGTTTATAACGGATCATTCATAAAATGTGGTTTATGTTTGGACATTTCCGAAAATTTAAGCAAATACAAGGTGGGCGGTTAATTGTGCCTGTGAGTGTATTTACGTAGGCGATATGGAGTCTGTCACTTTGAAACTCATACATACGCCACTGGACTGACGACCACGACCGCTCTGCCAAGAGTGTAACGACGAAGAAGAAGAAGAATTGTATATTATTTGCGCAAACACTACACATTTGAAATGAAACTAATTTTACGGATGAAACTCGCGTGTATTGTTATTCTAAACATATTATTAAGAGATCCGATGTTTCGAGCTCTTTCGAGCGTGGTCATGGGCAAGACTCTGATGATAGTTTGAACCGATACATTGTTAAAAAACTTGTGATACGGTTACCGGAACCAACTGTGAATCATCATCATCATCATCATCAGCCTATTCCTGTCCACTGCTGGACATAGGCCTCTCCAAATGCACGCCACTTCTCTCTATCCTCGGCCACTCGCATCCAACTATGTATACCTATACAGCAATGCCCTTAATGGTTATAAAAGTATCGATTAATATTGATATTAATCGATACTTTTATAATTAACCAATGGACTTTCAGACACAGTATCCTCATAAATTATCGTCGTAAGTTCAATTCCTGGGTCAGGTCAAAAATATTCTGAGGTTGTCTAAAACTACTAACAGACTACCTACTTAGCAAAATTCTGTCATGTCGGATTTCCGTTTCCTCAATATGTCATCATCATGACTATTTACATAAACCAAGGTTAGGAGAAGTTTTTTTTACTATAATTTACATATACTGATAATATTATTATCATTTCCCCCCATTTCCATGTGCTTACTGAAAGGTGCTTGAAAGATTACATCTGTGATTAATGTGTTATGTGATAATGTGTCTATTCTGTTTTTATCTTTTTAAAAACTGTTAATCCGTTTTAAAAATACTAGCATATTTACCCATTCTTCCATCTACTAAAAACTGTATCCTAAAAAAATAGTTAAATCAAAAATAAAAATGTCTCCATTTACCACAAAACAAAAATCCTTTTTTTTATTTTTTATAAGAGGCTAACAAGATGACCTCACTCCATCTGATGGTAAGCGGTAGTGAGATCCACATATGAGGTCGACAGGC
Organism: Maruca vitrata; assembly: GCA_039566165.1. NCBI lineage: Eukaryota > Metazoa > Arthropoda > Insecta > Lepidoptera > Crambidae > Maruca > Maruca vitrata. The sequence continues at coordinate 10,089,579 of CM076933.1, read as the reverse complement.
ACAATAGACCATGTTGAGCCTGTCGCACTCACCCTGAAAGCCGTGAAAAAGGAGACCACTGCTGCGACAACAACGAGACAAGGCGTGGAGTCTTGCATTGGTATTGAGCTGTGCGGGTAGGAGTTGGCCAGTCCGCCGGACGGAAGAGCCCCCGTTTCTACGGGTCTCCCTGGCCGCCGGGCTGACCCGCTCCGCCCGCACAATACCGCCGCTATGACTCCACTGGTCCGGCGCTTGCCGCAACAATGGTCCCCCCTGGCTCCGGTTCGTACAGTGCTGATCCCGGAACGCGACCTGACCGAGAGAGGTCAGAGTCACTTAAAATACCAAACCTATTAATACAAAAAATAAATGAAGAGTAACAAGTATTTTATCTAACTCAAGAAGTTTAGGCTGCATTTTGATATTTGGTAGCATATTTCCTGTAGAAAGCAACTCAGCTCATCGATAATATAGAGCCAATGGGATAAAGAATAAGTTTATATTTAAGGCCTAATCTTTTAGCACTTCCTCATCATCGTCAGCCCATATACGTCCCCATTGCTGGGACAAGGGCCCACCCTAAATTAGGGCGATAGTCAACCACACTGGCCAAGTGCGGGTTGGTCGACTATAAAACCTAAGAATTTCTTCGTAGGGTTTCCTCACGATGTTTTCCGTTAAAGCGTCGAATAAATACACATGAATTTTAAATTTTAAAAACACTTTGGTACGCGGCGGGGTTTGAACTGGCGACTTCTCGCATGGCAAGCAACGATCTTAACCGGCCATCGACGCTTTTTGACATTGTGGCATTTGCCATCAATGCACTCTAGAGGTACCCTCTGTCCTCTCTCTACCTTCTTAAACCAAAGACTCACTAAGGAGTCACACCCACACCAGTCCCTCTGACGTCATTGTGACAAACACCTACCAGCTGATTAATGATGATCACGTCTGTCCCACTTATCGGCTGTCCTTGTCCTGCAAGTCGAATTACCATATGTTAGAACGAGACGGGGCGCTCCTGCGCAATCACACTTTCTAACTAGTTTTTAATTGCTATCCAGGAAAACTGACGGGCCAAGAATGGTTTCCTGATCAATGTCATTTGAATAAATGATGTAAAAATCCTTAGATAAGTTTTCTTAGATTTCACTGGCTCTATTAAATGTTCTAGATCCTGTTGTGTCATAAATAACGGGTTCCCTGAGATCGTTTATAGTTTAATACATTTAAAAATATCTGGGACATTTCCTCACACAGTCATCTGACCCTAAACTAAGCAGAGATTGTACTATGGCGTCCGAGACATACCTAATAAATAAATAGAATGAAAAAACCTTTACTTAGGTACTCCTTACTAATATTATAAATGCGAAAGTAGCTCTGTTGGTTTACCGTGCTGTCATGACGTCTACTAAATTGATTTTAATGAAATTGCGTACGCAGATAGTTTTAGACACCGATATAACATAGGGTAGTTTTAACCCAGGGTAGGGTGTGTTAACACCTTACCCTATATATAAATATATTTATTTATTTATTTATTTATTTATTAAATTATTATACCTTGTTATATATGTATTTATTTTTATTTAAGTATATTTGTGTATCCACTGTCGTTTCTGATTTCCGTAACACAAGTGCATAAGCTACTTACCACGGGATCAGATCGATGTATGTGATGTTGTGAAATATTTATTTATTTATTTAACCGACTTCTCTGTGAATAAAAGACTAATGTTTTCGCGATAAACGAGGACACGGAAGTAGTTGCACAAATATAATATGATTTATCTGCTACATAGGTATAATATCGTGAAACATACCCTCTTATTCATATTTCAAATCATTAGAAAATCTTTAAACCAAAAAAGTAAATCGTAACATTGAAATTATTGAGATTTGTTAATGAATATTATGGCTGATGCAACCTTTTCATATGTAAAGGAAACACAAACAATAATTAAAATGGTTCAGCTTTAAGAAAACACTTGTGCACACAAGTCGTAGGAAATACTTTCCGTCGTTACGTCTTGCGGTTAACAAACATATAAACCTATTGTTCGATATAGGTATTAGACGTGGGCGATGTTTTTTTTATGTATAATGTATTTTTTTTATGTATAAAAAGCGTCGATGGCCGAGTGGTTAAGGTTGTTGCTTGCTATGCGTGAGGTCGCCAGTTCAAACCCCGCCGCGCATGTTTGTGTTTTTCAAATGTGAAATTCGTAGTTTATCCGACATTATCTCGCCCTAGTTTAGGGTAGGCCCGTGCCTCAGCAGTGCAGACGTTTATGGGCTAATGAAGATGATGCAGGTATTTCATATATAAAATGTATGCGCAAAGGTTTTTTTAACTGTTCTTACATGATACAGCTTCCTAGGTGATATAGCATTCCGACATGACCCCTGAGAGACCAGCTGCAGTATGTGACACTCCTCCTGTTCCAAGGTATAAGAGTCATTTGAACTCCGGATCTCTATGTCTTGCCATACACCAACAAGGGAGCGTTTATACTTACTATTGCTACGGTTCCGAAACTACAATTTGTGTATCTCCGATTAAAGATGGTACATGAATATATATATAGCTACAACACACCTAAATACGGAATAAACACCGATATCCATCATATGAAAATTTGTCCCGTGTGGGAATCTAACTAACGCCACTTGGCGTAAGAGATAGGGGCACTATTTAATGTGCTATAGAGCCAGTCAATATATAAGGCGTCCGACCGATTTCAGCCATGGCGGCCGATCTCAATTGAGATCAGCCAAGTGCGCAGGACATATTATAGTGCACAAGTGTGCGCGCAAACACAAGTGCACTCTCTATTCCCTTACTCACATAATTCGGTGAGACGGCAATCCGACATGACCGATGAGAGATCGGGCGCAGGACCACCGGCTTAACGTGCTTTCCGAGGCACGGGCGTTCAACCGCCAACTTCCTAACTCCGAGCTGAGTAATTTCATTACAGAAAAACTCACACAAAATTCGCCCGACTCCGGATTCGAACCGGGGACCTCTCGGTCCTAACACAGCGCATGCTACCAATAGACCAACAAGGCAGTAAATATACAATGAGTTTAACGTGTCATTATGTACGTAAAGCAGCAAAAACATAGCTACTTACTGCCCAACGTTCCAATTGGGTTACCAATCATGGTCGCTAACGAGTAAGTAAGTAGTACCAAAACACGAAATTGACTGAAAATCCTTACACGCGTTGACCTAAACCCGATGACAGCCTTGACAATGACGAAAAACGGATCATCAGCTAAAATACATCATTCCCAAAGTGGTCCCATTACATCACCAGACACCGTAATATGACTTGGGGTTTCAACTCGTATATCGTTTACTATAAGCAGCTTTAGACGCAATAAATATTGCTTATATGGTATTTTACAAGATATCAAGGTATGACAGTACTGAGATGGGTTCTAGAGATCGCAATTACTTCTTGACTAGCTGTACTAGCGACTTCGTCCGCATGGAAAAGATATTTTAGGCAGCATTTTCTAATATATCCGCGCCTACAAACGCCGGGCAAGATAAGAATGGCGTGAGATCACGAAATGAAAACGGTTCTTGTGAGATAATCTCAAAATATAGACATAAACTGCCGCGGACTTTTTTCCGTTTGAACCAGTAGTTACTCAGATTCATCATCATCATCATCATCAGCCCATTTCTGTCCACTGCTGGACATAGGCCTCTCCAAATGCACGCCACTTCTCTCTATCCTCGGCCACTCGCATCCAGCTTCTACCAGCCGTCCTGCGCAGATCGTCACACCACCTGGCCTGCGGGCGTCCTACACTACGTTTGCCGAGACGCGGTATCCACTCCAGAATCCGTCTACCCCAACGGTTGTCGGTTCTACGGCTGATGTGGCCAGCCCACTGCCACTTCAACTTGCTAATGCGATGAGCTATGTTGATGACTTTGGTTCTCTGACGGATCGCCTCATTCCTGATTCGATCCCGCAGAGAAACACCGAGCATAGCTCTTTCCATAGCCCGCTGAGCGACTTTTAACTTGTGGACCAGCCCACGGTGGAACGATAAAGGCCGGTAATGGTCTTAGCACGCTAAAAAAAAAAGTGTTATATTTTGATATAAAAAATATTGCTTTGGCTTTATCTGTCGATTTTAAGAAAGTTTTACTTTTGACAATTTTGCTGAAAACTTTGTATTTTCAGCGTTATTAATTTTTAAAGTTTTTTTTGTATGAAGAAAAACATAAAAAGTTGAAAATCTCAAAAGACTCAAATTTCCTCAACGAAATGGCTTTACGTATGCATAGTACATATTTTTGTCCTATTTTAGTGCCTATTCTCGGAGATCGATTTTGCTCGATTTGCCCGCAATTTCTACTTTTGTTTTCTATTCCACACCACCCCAGAGGTTAAGAACTAGGAGCGTTTTTTTTGTTGTGGTGTTCCCCATTAGGCCTAATCCACTAGGGGACTATTTATTTATTACATAAGATGATATTTCACCCCCTGCCCCCCCCTACCCTCCCCTACCTTAAATGATAAAAACTCAATTACAATATCCATTTTCCCTTGTAAATAGAATCGTCGTACGAAATAAATAAATGGTCCCTATAATAAAACTACAATCACTTCAAGTTACTCTTTTAATTTCATCACTGTCAAAGGTATCTACATTAACAAATGCAAAATTGTCGGTTTCTTCGTCATCAAATATTTCTGCCTGTTCAATAATTAGTAAACTTTGTGCTTCTTCTGACAAAGTTTTATGTTTCCTCCGAAGTTTGTGACGTGTCGAAGAAATTAGTGGATCTGAGCTGGTCAATAAATTATTTAAAATATCTTCATTTGTAGCTTTTCTACTACATTTCCTGGAATGGTGTTGGCGGTACCTACGAAAATCTTTGTTTCTTGCTTCGGCAGCTTCTTCAGATAGCTGTCCAATTGGTATAAGACCAAAATTTTCAATGATAGCTGCACCATGCATGAGCACTTTGTGCACACTCGAAGGCATATAATACCAGCTATATAATCTAAATACAGTTGCATGGTTCGCGAAATTTGTCTACATTAAAGTGGTAGCCCGATGAAATGGCCCCTAAAATTACTGCAAAACGCTTAATTAAGTCTATAAGCTATATGCAAAATGCATTCCATCATTCGTATCCAGATGTGTAATGAGGACAATCCGTATCTATAGAGATCTGAATCAGTTTATTTCGACGCAATCAAGGCAAGATCATTCATCTCAGTTGGAGTGGCTTTACAAATGTCGCATCTTTGAGATGAAGTTTCACATAAAATTGATGTAGCTTTTCCGTCTATCATTGTCATTAATAAAGAGTGACTAACCTTTATTTCAGCAACTTCTGTTTCTACTAAATTTGAAATCTCCTCCTCAATAGATTTTTTTTCACGCAATATGGTCACTTTGTTTTCTTTCACAAACTCAAAAAAGATTGGACGACACCAGTAAGATGAATTTGGTGAATCATTTTGCCAAATAACTTGATCACCGCAAACCAATTTGATTGATACTAAGCTTCCCATGAATATGCTTGAATCATCAGGTTGACACTCTGAAGTTTCGTCGTCTGTCTGGATTTTTTGCTGCTTGATTAAAAGCACCGTCAAATCCCCACTTACTGATGATTCTTTATAATCACTATCTATCTATGACAAGGGGCATCATTCTTCTTGTCGTTATATCGATTAGAGCTTGTAATTTTTATTTTTGCTGAGGTTTCTGTCACCGTGATAGCGTCTTTTGGTCGATAGCACTCCTGTTTCGCGTGTTGCACTTGATAATATGAAAGAAATATATTGCCCCTTTTTTCGTTTACTCTTTTTATAAAACTTTTGTATTGATCTGCTTAAGAGATAAAAATTACACAGAGTTTTCACACAAAAAATAAATTATTGTCAATAGTATGCGGGGCTAGTTCGTCTATTATGGTGGGTAATATTAATAGGTAACAGTAGGAACACAAAAGTGTGTTTGAATGCAACCGTACATTACTCTATCGTTGCACCAATCACGTTTCGACACGTCATAACTTGTTGTTGTACTTGCGCGCTCTTATCTCTTGATTCTCGGAAGTGAGTGTAAAAACAAATGACGTCATGGAGTGGTGGGAAATGAGGGAAGTATTTTTTAAGAACTTTGAGAGGTATTTTGATGCTATTTAATAAAAGTTAGTTATATGTCATAGTGAAATAAAACTAAAAATTACATCACATTTCATACTTACTTGAAATTGCTATAACTCCGAAAATACCACTTAAATCAAGAAATGTCATAGAATAAAAACGGTTTATATATATGCCTAGATACCAAAAACATACTTTTTGTCCCTTAAGACCCAACTTTGTGATCTCAGCCCACTGTGCAGCCGTGCCGTCAGTGTCCACGTTTCGGCTCCATACGTCATGACGGGTAGGACGCACTGATTAAAGACTTTCGTCTTTAGGCTTTGTGGGATTGACGATGAGAAGACTCGACGTAGTTTCCCAAATGCTGCCCAACCCAGCTGAATTCTTCTATTCACCTCGTCCTCAAAGTTGTTTCGACCCAACTGCATAATCTGCCCAAGGTACACATATTTTTGAACAACTTCGAGGACGGTGCCGTGAATCGCAATCGGTTCCGGTAGTACATGTTCATTGAACATGACCTTGGTTTTGTCCAAGTTCATCCGTAGGCCGATGCGCGCAGAATTGCCAGCCAGGTCATTCAGCATCTGTTGTAGGTCCTGCAGCGTCTCTGCCAGAATGACGATGTCATCTGCAAATCGCAGGTGAGAGATGTGTTCACCATTTACGTTAATGCCACGTCCTTTCCAGTTCAGCGTCTTGAACAAATCCTCCATTGCATTTGTGAACAACTTCGGGGAGATGACGTCCCCTTGTCTCACTCCTCTATGCAATGGTATGGGTTTTGTCTGCTGATTCTGTACTTGGACGGACATAGTCGCGGCTTGGTAGAGACATTTCATCACCTGGATGTATCGCCAATCTACTTGGCATCGCTGCAGGGACCGAAATTACGTACTCAGATTTACTCAGATTAGCGCGTAACAAACAAACAAACTCTTCAGCTTTATAATATTAGTATTAGTACGTATATAGATGAAGCGCCATGTGTAATGCATTTAATTAACTACAATATGCCTCTTCTTAACGCATTTTTCGTGCATATATCTTTATAAGCCAGAGCCCCACATGATGTATAATCCATGAATTTACTCATATGATTATGTTCTATGTTAAACATAAAGACGGAAGATTTGGTTGTCTGTTTATCTGCAAACAACATGTTTTTGACCGGCTCGGTGGAACAGTGGTTAGTAGCCCTGGCCGGCGGTTCCAAGAGTCGTGGGTTCGATTCCCACTCAGGACAAATATTTGTGTGATAAACATCGGTGTTTGTTCCGTTTTTGGGTGAGATTGTGTATTTAATTATGTGTTTACAAATATCTATGTATGTATATCAGTCTCTCTCAAGACTAATTTGATCGTACGTATGTAACTAATCCCGGTAACTGTCAACCAATGTGGTCAATCTACTTGTTAGCGATCTTAATTCGTTTAGCTTCCAAGTTACGACAACAAGGAAACCGAAAAGATTTTGAATTTAATTTATTATAATCAAAAGGATCCATTAACATATTAACGCTCCTTACCCTTAATATCCGTGATGAAAATTAAAGGGAAAAGGTGCAAAAGGAGACAATACATCACATAAGTAAGAAAATATCATTAAAAGTAGCTAATAAATTATGCTACAAATATACCAACAAACGCCTGGAGAACCCTCAAAAAGTGTACCGTAAGCAAATCTCAAATTTTGCCGCTTCACGCAACTTCAAATTCACGTAAACACCACAAAACGATGACGGCACAAAAGATTTTTGTATAACCAACTTACCAGATACCTCCATAGTACATGCGATATGAGACAGACACCAGACACTATAGCATTGTATGTGTTTTTGTAACTGAAAGTTATGTAACTTTAGATATATTGGAAAAATACGTAATTTTGGTTACATAACCTGAAAATTTTACGTTAAAATTATCCTTCTTTTTACCTCAATGACTACGATGATGGCTACCAAGCCAGTGACCTTGTCATCATCACCTTTTCTTTTCTAACTGGTATACGAAGATGGCTTGGAGTATTCGAATGGCTCTCACAACACACTGTATGCTTTTCCTAACCAGGACTTATATTATAAATGCTAAAGTAATCTGCCTGTCCCGCTTGCTCGCCAGAAGTATTGAATTGTTTTAAATAAAGAATAAAAAAATAAATCTTAGCTCACAATATTAGATGTTAAAATCTACTTATGTTTAAAGTTCAGGGTAATAATATATGGTGCCTGAACTAGTGAAAAACTACTGTGTTTCAGGCAAAAAGGGCGCTAGAAGGGACAACGGGTATAAGGAGTGTGTTAAACACCACCAGTCACTTTTTACGAAATGATAGACTAGACTTATCTAGAACTTAAAATATAAACCATTGAAAATATAAACAAGCTCTACATTTCTGTCTTGGCTTTATTTTAATTCAAAGCTATGGCAAGCGGGTAATCCTTATATCCTTATCCTTATACCCTTATAAATCCGAAAGTAACTATGTCTGTCTGTCTGTTACGCTTTCACGCATAGAGTACTGGACCGATTTAAATGAACTTTTGGTACAGATATAGTCCAGAGCCTAGGAAAGGTTATAGGCTTTTTAACCGACTGCGCTATAAGGAGGTAATGTTTTACCCGTTAAACGTCTCTACGCGGACGAAGTCGCGGGCGGAAAGCTAGTTAGTATTATACAAAAGACCATAGTTTGTTTCCACCCGCCTAAAAAAATATTTCCAAAAAATTCGAAGCCGGCATTATAAATGATATTTCAGCTGGAAACAAAGATAGGTATAGTAATTGTAGTTGAAGTTTATAGGTACTAGCCGGGACGTGAACCTGTGACCTTTGGAGCTCGGCCAGAGCGGCCATCATTTGCATAATACTTCATAATGGTTTCATCACGGGTTGTTTTCATGGCTATCTTAGCTATTAGCGATAAGATCGGCTAAAATGTACCTACTCGCTAGAGTTCGGTAGATACATTTGTCTAATCGGTATATTTTTAACTTTTTGCAATAAGGACATTTATTTATTTAAGTGGTTGGTAGAAACAAAATTACGTTTTTCATAATTCGGTGTTGGTAGAGTAATATTGATGCACTGACGATTTAAATACTGAATGTATATGAATATATACCTATAACAAAAACACAATTTAAATAATTTATGCCTGTATGTTTGTTCCCGAACTCCGAAACGGGTAGACCAATTTTGACCGTAGTTTCACTAATGAATAGCAAATTTTAAAGTTACCTTTTTATGTTACTTTCCGTTATGTTAACGGTTTTTTAAGTTGCATGTAAGGGTAGGTACGCTTACTTTGATGTAATACCTATTTTGGTTATACCAACAGAATAGACGCTATCTAATTTCTGCAGAACTATAGAGAAAGATCTCACATTTTCACACGATTGTTTAATATTTACTGAGGTATTCCTTATCTTGTCCGTCTTGTTTGTGAACAACAACACTATCATTTTCACGTCTCTCACGCAGAATTTTCGCTTTCAACTTGTAAAAAATGTAATGCAAAACAAAAGGCGAAAATTATCGACATTCATTAATGAGGCCCATTAAAATTTCGCATCACAAATCGACATCCTAATATGGTTATGTACGTCAAACGCAAATTGACCGGAACAAATTATCGAACAAATTAAATAACACGATTTATCGATCAAAAAACGACCTTTACTCCTTTCTGATAAAGTTCAACAGCTGTTGTGACGTATTTCCGACCTTTAAATCAAATTAATAACTCGCAAGAACAAGGTTTTGATTTGCCTTTGAAAATCGACCTTAAGGCCTTGGGATAAGAGCTACCGATTGATCAGTTGCGAAAAATGACGCTGCGCGTGCGCATTCGTGACGTAATTGTTGTATTTTTTCCGCAAATTATTTTTACGCTGTCTTTTGTGTACGAAGGAGGATTGTGTGGTTATTTATAAATGGACGCCGTAGATCATCTTCTAATTATAATTAATTTCGTTTCACCCGCCCACGACACAGTAATCTTTAGACTCGACAAGCGTACACACGCGGGATTGTAGCTTACAAGATATCGCTTATACTCGTATACCTACAATACCGATGTTTCGAACGTTATTAGTGAGTATTGTATGTGATTAACAGAATATAAAAAATTACCAGCAGAAATCTGAAAAAGATATTTCAGCGCCGATTTGTCGACAAAGGCAGGAGGGCCTAGCCTAGCCTTCCATGTTTAAAAAATCCTGTAATTTTTTTTTACAAGGGTCACTTTTAGCGATTCATACTTTTATGATAGTTGTTTAAGTTGACCTCACTCCACCTTACGGAGCAGTGAGGTCTACATATGAGGTCGAGAGGCAATAGAACCGACCCTATTTAAAATTATTTTAGAAATTTAATCATTAACGTACATTCGCTTCATAAAAGCTGCTGAATAAATGGAAAATCCATTTACTAAACGGTGGGTACAACACTGGTTTATTACAAAAATCAGATCATTCGTAAACAGCTATCGAGAATATTCCAATACTTTGGTACACTTTTTAAGAGCCGGTCTCAAAGACCGGAATCTTTTTTGGTTATTTGTCACATTCCGACCAGTTCTAAAAATACTTAAATAAATATTGGTATTTCCAATAAAAAAACAGATACAGCTATTTATAGAAAGGAAAAAAAAAATTAACTTATTAGCATTACCATGAGTTTAAAAGTTACGGACTCGATATCGTCTACGTAAATATGTCTATGAAAAACTTGTACAGCGCCCCTGGTGGTCACGCTAAGAACTAAAATCGGTCGTATGAAAAAAACAACTCGATAGGTTTTTAACGTACGTAAGTTTTCGATAGCCAACTCATGGTACCGCTACAGAGATTACACTTGCGTTTGCTCACTCGTACATACTCGTATTTGTATAAAGATGTCCCGGGCAGTTGGCTGATCTTCATTCAGACCGCCATGGCCGCACTTGGTTGGACTGAAATAAAAATTATTAATGTCCTTAAACACATAACCTACTATCGGGCAGTCGATTTACTAATCAAATGATTTTCGATTGATCAGGATGTGTTAAAATATACTTCATATAACAAAGTACTTTCATGTGTACCTATCTACTTCCTAATATCAAGGATATTTTTACCTTTGAAATAAAACTATTTTGTTATTCTAATCTAGACACGCGGTAGCGTGTCAAGCCAAGTTCAAGAAACAGAACTGGCGAGCCGCACCGTGTGTAATATTACACGAACCATTTGGAACCACTTTTGAACCCCGCATAAATCAAAAACTTTTTCACATAAACGTATCAAATTTGGCTCATATATTGTAACTTGCGAGATAAATATGTGTTCTAAATTTCATAAGCTTATCTCAAACAGTTATTTAGATATTAATGTCCAAAAATCCTCATTTTTATCATTGACTGACTGACAGATCAAAATTCTAACCCAGTTCCAAATGACCTAGATAGTTCAAATTTGGTATGCAGATAGGTAATTACATGAATACAAAGGAATAAATAAAAAACTGGCAATTTTTTAATAATAGGGTATTTGACTGTGGTTGTTATGTTTGCCATTTTTATGATAATCAGTAAGATTTAAGTAACAGTAAAAGCGTCGATGGCCGAGTGGTTAAGGTCGTTGCTTACCATGCGAGAGGTCGCCAGTTCAAACCCCGCCAGGTACCAATGTGTTTTTCAAATTTGAAATTCATATGTACCATCATTCGACGCTTTAACGGTGAAGGAAAACATCGTGAGGAAACCAGCACACCTGAGAGATTTTTCAACGGTGTGTGTAGCCATGCCAGAGGCCTACGGGCGGCTTAAAAACTCTGACACCAGGTTGTTTATCAACCATACGATAAGAAGAAGAAGAAGAAGTAAGATTTAAGTAAAACAATATTATTAATGAAATCGAAACTTAAATTTTTGGCGTAATGAGACAGCAGAAGACATTATTTTTTTTTTTTTAATAATGAGCTAACAAGATGACCTCACTCCACCTGATGGTAAGCGGTAGTGAGATCCAAATATGAGGTCGACAGGCACAATATACCATATTGATCCTGTCGCACTCACCCTGAAAGCCGTTTCACCCCTCCCTCCCGGAACATTGATATGAGAGGGAAAGGGGGACGTGAAAGAGGAGACCACTGCTGCGGCAACAATGAGACAAGGCGTGGAGTCTCGCATTGGTATTGAGCTGTGCGGGTCGGAGTTGGCGAGTCCGCCGAACGGAAGGCACTACCGTTTCTACGGGTCTCCCTGGCCGGCGGGCTGACCCGCTCCGCCCGCACAATACCGCCGCTAAGACTCTACTGGTCCGGCGCTTGCCGCAGCAATGGTCCCCCCTGGCTCCGGTTCGTACAGTGCTGGTCCCGGAATGCGACCTGACCGAGATAGGTCAGAGTCACTTGGCGGGTTTTACGCAACTGTATGGTGGTAACAGCAACCGGTCGACAAAATGTCTCCCACCTGAAAACATTTAAAGTTGGGTGGGCAAGTCCATTTCCAAATTGCGAAAATCATTTAAAATTTCGTTGTCATCTTATAAATAATAGAATTAGTAACATCTTTTATTATGAAAACATATCCATAAACGCAACTATTGATGAACCTGCCGAACAAACTTCCTAGGCGCTGCATACAAAGAACAAGCGTGTGACGTCACACGCCAGGGGCCGTTTGTATGGAGCGTTTTTGAGCTCGCCCAAATAATGTGCACTTAAAATTGTAATATCTCGTTGAGCTATCGAGATATCAAAGTGATACTTTCAACTGTGTCTTTGTTTTCGAGTGGTCCATCCAACTATATCAAAATAAAAAAATAGTCAAATACCCTATTAGGTTAGGTTCTATTATGAACGCTTAACATAAATACCTAATTAGTGCCTAATCACGCCTATATACCGGAGAAGGCAGAGCATATATATATTTAGTTAGGTATATATTTAGGTATACTTACTTATTTACAATTAAGAGTAGGTACTTATAGTCGGTTTTCATATTTATTACTTAGGGTAGGTACCTACATAAAGTCTAGTTTTAGTTTTGAATTTGTCCTTTTCAAAGGACCCACGGCGTTACGATGATATATACTTTTCTACAAAAAGTAATGATATCCAATCAAAAACATAAATGTGAAATGAGAGCCAAGTTCAATATTATGAACAACTTAGAACTTGCGACGGCTATAATTCATGTATGAAAACTAGCCAAGACAGACCTTCATAGGGTACCACCATACATTATCTTATGTTATAAGAAGATATGATAGGTATGTTATAGTGTTACTTATAAATAAATTTCTGGGTTGACCATTGAACTTGGCACCCATTTAGATCTCACTTCTTTTGTCGTTGAAGTCAACAACCAAGGCAATTATCATAATATTGAACTTGGCTCTCATTTCACATTTATGTTTTTGATTGGATATTATTATTTAGAGTCCCGATGTCTTTACAGCGTTCGTGGTCACGGATAAGACAAAAGTTAAAATAGTAACGACTAAAGATAATTTGATTAATTTGAAGTAAAATTAGTTTTATTTCAAACTAGTGGTCCCAGCGAATTTCATACCGCCAATACTGATTCTTTTTCTATATTTTCTCATTGAAACCTTCCCTGGACTACAACGAACATTTTAAAACCATAATTACCTAAATCGATCCGGGCGTTCTCGAGTTTTAGTCAGACTAACGAACAGCAATTCATTTTTATTTATAAGAGAAGATGTGTTTGTAGTGTTCGCGCAAATAATAGACAGTACTATATTTTTCATTATCATTTCTTTTTTGGAAATCCTAATTATTACTTGAAATGTACCCATATAACTTTGCTTTAGAAAACAAAGCAGTAACAACAAGCCCCTATGTCGAATTGTGTTTAAAGGACTTTTTTGACGAAAGGTTTTGCGCAAGTCAATTCTTTTGATCATTTGTTTGGAGTCTTAATATTGTCCACGTTATTGTATTAAAGGGCAACGACACTTTGGGACAATGGTTCTCAAACGATAATTCTGAAAAAAAAATCATAAATAAATAAATTCAGAAATATGAATACTACAGCGTCTCATACATTGTTCTGTAGCCAAGCTAAGTTGCTTAAACACAACAGTGGTTTACACAAATACACTTTAATTTATTGATGTTCAAAACACAACACTTTTTTTTGTCCCGTGTGGGATTCGAAGCTAAGACTCCTGGCGAAAGAGACAGTTGCATTATCCAATGCTCCATTAAGCCAGTAATAAAACATAACATTGTTATTCATGTAGGTCGATATTATAATTTAGCCATTTATTATAATTTTGCAAAACACGGTTATGTTTCCATACTCTCACAGTTTCCTAAGGCATCTGTTCGACATAATCAATTAGAGACTAGCTAGCCGTTGACCAACGGCTTAACATGCTGTTCAGTCACGGCACTAAGCAGAAAGCCTTTGTGGTGATTAATTAACTAACAAAAATTTTAGGGGTGAGAGCCATCCACTTCCTTGCAAGTCCTGTGATGATGACAAGAATATTCCAAGCCATCATCCAGGGGCGTAGCTACCGCCGTATCTGCCGTATCAATTATATGGGGCCCCCGAGATTAAAAAATCTGGTTCAGCGAAAAACAATAGATACAAAGCAGTGTTTTGTTTGTTTTATTTTTCTAGTTATATTTTTGGCCTACATTATAACAGTCTCGATACCTTATGACGCAAATAACTTTTTTTTTATCTTAAGTTTTTTGAGCTTTATGTAGACCGTGTAAACTTTCATGTATTGTTGATATATTGTGACTTATATGCTGTAAGTAATATTAACTTAATACAAACTTACTTTCTTAATAACATAATAATGAAAAGGAACTAGACAGTTTGACCATGAACTAATATCATGGTATTTTCACATATGTTCGCAAATATGCGAAAACAAAAATCACATAAAAATAACCAGTCGTTAACACACATATACCTCATTTGAATATCTATAAATAAAATATATAACAAGTTATAATCATACCCAAACGTAACTTGAAATCATAGCTTGAGGGTTTTTTTTTATTCTTGAGGAATGTGTGACACTTATATTATTATCTGCTTTTTTGGTGTCGCTTATTTTTCAAACCTATGTGTATGTCGTGGCCAAATCGTTGAATTGATCATTTCATGAAATGGTTGGCCATTTAATGAAGTGTTCACGTTTCATGAAATATTTCACTGTCCGTTGGCCATATCATGATGTGGCCAGGTCAGATCAATGATAAGAAATCGTTTGACGATTGGGCCAGCTAGATGCACTGCCATTTCATGAAACGATCAATCTCAATTGATCATATCGTGGAATTGTTTGTTTCATTGCCTACCGGTAGAGGCGCTGAAAGCTCCAGTGTTGCCATATTAGCATATTTGTTGCACAAAGTGCTAAATTTGGTATTTGTTTTCGTGCGTAGTATATTATTTTATCTTTAAAGCATAGTAATAGCATATTTATAGCATATCAAAAATTTACTACATATACCTTAATGCAAAAAGTAGTTATCCTCAATACATGCCGAATAGTTAGGAATTTTTTACAGATCTCACAAGAACCCACACCCACAGATCATGTTTCACCACCCCGCAATCACCCCTCTGGTATGCACTTGGCCTAGGCCCGTGCATATCAGTACCCCAGTATCTTTATTAGATGATGAGAAAAGCGGAGCTTTTAGAAATAATAATAATTTATTTATTTACATGAAACACGGTTACATAGATCTTTCTATATAAGCTTTCTATATAATATGGTCAAACGTGGGTGACCAAATCGCTAAACGTTTATCGTTTAATGATTTGGTCACCATTAGTTGGCCATTTCATGAAACGTGAACACTTCATGAAATGGCCAACCATTTCATGAAATGATCAATTCATCGATTTGGCCACGACATGTATATCATCATCATCAGCCCATATATTTCCTTCACCGTTAAAGCGTCGTTGAGCGTCGATGCTTGCCATGCGAGAGGTCGCCAGTTCAAACCCCGCCAGGTACCAATGTGTTATGCGTATATGATATGCCATAAAAGACCTGAGCAGTTTTCTTTCTTTTTTTCAAATTGACCCACGTTTATCTTCACGTGAGAGTTACTATTGAGCAAGTGTAATAACTCTTTAATGTATGAGCATAAATTTGCCATGTATAGCATCAAAGGATGATAATGGAGTCATTCCGACGTCGGAATCACTTCCGTAAATAAGTGGGAATAGCAATTATTAGATGCCTATGCAAGTTATTAAACGATGCAATTTTGCATCTACAAAAAGTAATTTCGACGTATTGTAAAAGCGTACGTACGTAATAAGTACGAACATTTGGATAAATTTGTGGCAATAGTGGCGAATGATTACTCATTTTTCCTTTCTTTAGATTTCTGTGATAGTTTGCTTTTAACCGTGCCACAGATAACAACATACAACCTAGCATTATCTCTGGATGTCTAGCCAATAAAATATTCAGTCAAAAAGTCAGTCGAATTTGCACCATATTTTGAAACCCTTAAAGAAATGTAACAGAATCAACAGTGAAATTGTAAACGTTATCAAAACTTGGGGTTTTCAGAATAGCTAATGACCTTGTTATACTTTTACAAACAACATTAAGAACTGTTTAGTTTTTATTTATCGCATAGCAAACTCCGTCAAGATATTTAATGTTTGATTTCCGAGATAAAACTGATCTAGACAAAATTACCGTGGGAAACTACGCGCAGATATGTTAATGCACATAATATGATATGTCGCGAAGGTACATACTACAATTAGCGGCGTCGCATGCGCCCGCGCACGATGCTTGCGAAATGGCAGGCGCCGACCCGCGACCGTATACAAGGAAACACGTGTGGTAGCGTGTGAGGGTATAAGATCAATGCGATATTATGAGAAAAGCATAGGACCAAGTATGCCACCTTGAAGGACTCCTTGTCAGTTAAGACTTTATCCGTCTTTTATTCAGTAGTGAGTACCTAATATAACTAATTAGGTCTACTGGAGCTTAATATTGAAACATATTACTTTTGTCTCTCCTAATGACGTTTAAAAAGTATATTAATATACAGGTGTTTGGAAATCGTCTGAGCGCTTATAAAGGTATGTCCTAATAAAATAAATGAATGTAAGTATATTATGGTACTCAAGAAACTGACAGATGTGTCTTTAAAATTAATACATACATCGTTCATGTTACTGACAATAATGTTACATCTTTTAATAGTCGCATCATTTGGCAATAAACAACAGCTTCCAAGCCACTTTATGCCAGTATTACTCTTTGATATTAATAAGGATTTATTTTAAAAGTTAATTACTAGTACACGAGGATTATAATCTAAGGATGCCTAATAGAGCGTTCCCACGTGCTACACCTACGATCTTGTACGATGACTGTTGCTAAGAGCCTACAAGCAAGAAAACACGTGATGAGATAAAAATGTTAACTGTCTGTTGCTTTATTGTTGATTGCGATTTTAGTTAGTACCTAAGTCATTAATACTTCCTTTAGGAGTGTAGTGAGAATAGTATTCAATTACAAAAATTTTTTTTGTCAAAATTCGATCGAAAACTATGTAAGCTTTTCAAATAGTTCATTGGAAGTTTTTTGTTCTTATTTTTTTCAATTTTTTCATATAAGTTAACTGAAAGTATGTAGATGCTATTATATTTAAAAAAAAATCACATTCATTCCAGCCACGATTGTATCATATCAAAACAAACGTTTTCGTTTGGACAATAACAGCACCCGTCCACTCATCCAATGAATGGACACGTACACTTCAACAAAATTGACTCACATCCCACATACTCCGCGCGCATCGGGCTACCGCGTGCTCTTGCGCATGACCGCAGCGTACGGCGCTGGCCCGTGCCGGCTGTCAAGGTTAGATCTACTAGATCCACGATAGGGGGATTGAGATTACACATTTATAGTATAGGCTGGTGTGTTAGGACTGAGAAGTCCCCGGTTCGAGCCCGGGGTCGAAAAAAAATGTGTGTGAACTTTTCTATTAAGAAATTCATCATCATCATCAGCCCATTTCTATCCACTGCTGGCCATAGGTCTCCCCAAATGCACGTCACTTCTGAAGACTTAAGAAATTACTCAATCAGGAATTTGGCAGATGCTCGCTCGTGTCTCGTAAAGAACGCTAAGCCGGTGGGCCTGCACCCGATCTCTCAGCAGTCATGTGGGATTGCCATCTCACCAAACTATGAGAGAAAGTAACAGAGAGTGCACTTGTGTTTGCGTGCACACTTGGGCACTAGAAATGTTCTGCCCAGTTGGCTAAACTCCATTGAGATCGGCCGCTATGGCCGAAATCGGTCGGGTGCCTTATTATTATAGGCTCTATAAAACACTGCCTTGTGGTACAACTTTACTACAAAAGCATTAATCTGACTCGGTCGTATTTCGTAGTGTCTCTGTCTCTTGAGCCAAGAGTCGTGGGTTCGATTGCTATTCAAGACAATCATTTTGTAATGAACATCGGTTGTTTTGTGTCTGCATATTTTATTGATATATTTAAATATATTTTTTGTTGCTTGTGATCCGAAAAACAAGATATTGTGTAATCACTATATTAATTTTATCTAAACAGGCATTACTGCCTTGTGGTACCTTGCAATGTACGAGTCTATTAATAGATGCAAAGGCATTAAAAGATGTCTAGGCCGTAAAATAATTATAATATAATAATTTCGCAACGCTTAAGATATCTCTTATTTTATGGCCGTTGCATTTTATAATGACTAGAATTAGTTGCCAAGTTAACTGCCACTTGGAATAATCATGCGATGAAACTTTGTTGGATCCACTGTCTGGATCTTGATTTTAAATAATTATTTTGAAGAACCCTTTTTAAAAAATGTCTGAGAACATATTATTTTCCCATTTCTATTCAAAGCCTCCATTATACTCACGTGAGATAGAAAAAACAAGATTAATTTCTGCATGGAGAACATGAACGTGGCTATCACAATAATAATAGGTGAGTAATTCTCCCGCTTGCAGTAGAGTTGCCCTCACACATTGAAGTTAATTACTTATTAATTCATCGAATGCACGCCAGTTGCATGTCTTTGTTTTTGTTCCCATTGTCCTTCAAACACATAATTATTTCTTTCATTTCAGACATTCGCGGAAGAAGATCGCTTATTGCGACAAATGTAGGAACTAATAAATTGTTCTCAGCAAAGGATTATCCGACAACGGCTGTATCACGAGATTTACAAGGTGTAATTTACATCTCTACATTTCACAATATGTTTATGGTAAAGACGAAATGTGATAATATCAAGAAAATAATTTTATTTGACGTCCATGTCAATGAATTGTGAAAATTACATATCACAAAAGAATAGGGATGCTATATGATCCCGGAAATATATAGATCTTGGAAATTCCTAGATAAAAGATAAACAAAAGTGTATTGTTTCGTACACATAATCAGTCCTTGAGTTTATAACCAATAAGCATGAACATTAATGTAAATTGTATGTATTTAGTTAACTTACTATTGAACTTTACAAAATTAATGAGATGCTAATGTGTTTTTACTAAATTTCTGCGTAAATTATTCAGATAAGTATTCAATGAATGAAATACGATAGGTAATGATAAAACCGGTAAATACAAAAATATGCCAATGTCCAAAAATATGTCACGCATCTTATCATATCAGATTACTTCTGATTCACAGCATAGCAAGGTCTAGACGTTTATTTTTTTATCTAGGCTTTAAATAAATAGAGACAGACATTATTTAATCGTTCCTTTGTGGATGGCTATTTCAATTAAGTTCGTATTCTTCTTCAGATTCGTTATTCGTTATTCTTCAGATAACGAAACAAACACTTAAACCGCATATATATTTTTTTAATGTGTATATATTTTCCAGCCGCGTTTTAGGCACGCTTTTCAAACCCTGAAATTCAACAGTCTGGTCCGGAACTGCCTTTACTATGGTTGCGTTATATGGTCTTCTTACTATTATGATCCACTCTGATAACATAATAATAATAATAATAAAGGCGTAGGGATGTGACGACCCCACCGCCCCCTGGTGAGAGTCGCTGATTTTCGCACCATGAAAGTCAGCGACTCTCTACCAGTGCAACCAGTCTCCCCAGGGCAGCTTGTGGCGGGCTGAATGGGATTGACACCCCTTGGGACCCGTGCCTCTGAGAGTCGACCAGGCCCCTCTCTCCGCTTGCCTTAGTTGGCCGGTAGGAGTGGACCCCACGGGGGCCGCAGGACTCTCACCTCTGCCTTGCCTTAGCCGGCCGGACAGAGTGGGGCGTCAGAGCTATATGCTCGCAGGGTGGAAGTGAAAGATGCATAAGTCGCGAGTTGGCACAGTGGCGTTATGCCACTGGGTATAAAGCGGTGTACACCTCTCGGCACCCTGAGCCGCTCACAATAATGTTGCCCTCCGTCGCTCCTGCCTCGTGCCTTGTGTGTTCGACCAATGGGGGGCCCATGACAGTGAGTGGCAAGTCACCACCTGCCCATTTTATTCGTGTTTTTAACATAGATCGGGGCAGGTGCCATAGTCCTTCCCATAGTCCCGGTCACCCAGTCCATCAGCACCTCAACCCAATAGCCCAGATTCTTTGTTTTTCCACTCCATTCCATAGTCCTGCACTGACCGGGGGTTGTCCTTGGCTGCATTTTATAGTGTATACAGGGATAATCGTCGGCTGGTGCCACATTACATATTAAGATCATACAAGTCATTAAAGGGCCTCTACGTGTTGGCTTTGGCCCCACGCACGCCTCCCAAAAATCCGGGACTCTGTAGTCCCGAGCATTGGAAATGACTGATAATAATAATAATAAATCGTTTATTTCATCACAAACAGTCTTTGACAATAATCAAGGGTTGACCTCTTCTATTAAGTGCAGGAAGCACCTGTGCCAGAAGGGGCCACTCTTCCTTAACACAATCTTACATTAAGTGTAGTTTAAGATGATAATAAAACTAGGTACAATAAGCGCATATTATTATCAACATACATACAAACATACAACCACGCCTATCCCAGAGAAGTCGGTCACTTTCTGCCATGTGCTACGGTCCTAGCACACCACTTTCGCTTCATCCACATCGATCAACCTCTTCATGCACGCCCGTCGATTACGGGTACTTTTGATTTCACCTCTCATTAAGATTTGGCCTATTTGGTCATGAAAGATCTTTCTTCCTTGGTCTTCCCCTGTCGACATCTCCATTTAAACCTTCTCTATATATACCCTTCGTAATCGTCTTTCATTCATACTCTCAACATGACCAATCCATCTAAGCATACCTTTCTCAACTCTAGTTACTACATCTTCTTTCACACCACAACGTTCTCTAATTATATTACTTAGTTTCAGACCTAGAATACTTCTGGAAGTATTCAGAATAAATGTCTTAAAACACCAGCGTTAAGGTGTGGGTCGCAGGGTTGTTAGTTACACAGAGAGGTGACAAAGAACGCAATTCATTTCTGGGTTTAACGTTAGCCCAGTCCTTGACTAACATGAATAATTTCGGCTGACTAACCATTACGTTTGATATGATATCTTCCAGTGGTATCTTGACTCAGCTTACACATATTTGGATTAATCATTTTGTTGTTCTTTATCGGCCTAGTTTGATTTCAAACAATAAGCATAACTCCTGAAGCTAAATACTACAATAGCGGTAAGTTAGGGGTAGAAGCCATCCGCCTTTCTTCGGTGTTAATGACAAATCTTCTTCCCCAAGCTTTCTTCGTAGTCGGATAGAAAAAAAACTGTTATAATTATCTGTTTCATACATACACACAGGCAGTGGAAAGTATTAAGTTAAAGTTTAATTAAACAAATCAATAAACATCAACATGCCTCTCATAACATAACAGTAAACAAAGATTATATCGATTACGAGCGTGACCGTATTAATCGGTATAACCCACTCGAGCAAAATCGATTAGCCCATGTAGATCGGCTCTCTGTCCAATGTGGTGGTGGCAGGGAATCCCCTTATCAGTGACATTAGATTATAATAAAAGATTGATGCCCTATTGAACTGGAAAACTATTGATTGGAAATGGAAAACAAATCCAGAAGAGTAGATTATTTTTAAGAGAAAAAAAATGTTCAATTGGAGGTAATCTTTTAACAGAAACACAATGCATATAAGCAACAATTAGCATGTAAATTGTGTAACATACAATTACATAACCCTTTAAGCAAATGTAAATATCTTCACTAGTCAGAAAAGGAAATAAATAGATTCTAATGTTTTCGTTAGCGAACATAATCCAAGAACGATTTGATTTATTATTCAAACAATACGAGCGGTCGTTTCCAGTATGTGAACAACTCATAAAGATAGTTCCCATACCACTGACCCATTACATAAACGATCAGCAAATCCTAATAATAACTCTTCGGTCGTCCACCCAAAGAATAAATAAGCGAATCGGGCAGGTTATCGCCCTGAAATCCCTTCGAAGGGATATCTAATAGAGTTTAATCCTTCAAGTACTTGCGTGAATTATATCTATTGTTCCGCTCTTTCGCGTAATCCCTTTAAAACAAGATCTAGGGGCGTATTACGACCTCTTTATTCCAGTCAGTTTAAGAAAAGGTATCGACTAACTTTGTGTTTCTGGTACACTTAGTTGTGCGCTATGGTTGTGGAATCATAGAGAATGATATTATAACCCATCCATAAACTATTAAAACTATTAAAACTACTAACTATTTAAACTTTGTTGTGCAAAAGCTAGAAAACAAACAAAAATGCCTATCAGTATTTCTAGACTTAACAAAAGCTTTTGACACAGTCTCGTTTCCCAAACTTTTAGACAAGTTGGAACATAACTTTGGGATTCGTGATGTGCAACTACAAATGATGGTCAGTTATCTTCAAAATCGTCTACAATGCGTCAGGATAGGGAACCAGATTAGTGATGAACGTCAAATTAGTCTAGGGGTTCCACAGGGAAGCATACTGGAACCCACACTCTTCCTCTGCTACATAGATGACCTCTTGCGGTTGAACATTCCACAGTGCAATATAGTCTCCTATGCTGACTACACAACGCTTACCTTTTACGGAGAGTCATGGCAGGAAGTCTTTGAAAAAGCTCAGAAAGGACTTGACACAGTGTGCCACTGGTTAGCTTCTAATCATCTCACATTAAATGTAACAAAAACTAAATATATAGTTTTCTCCATACAAAATATTCCAACAAATGCCAATACTAATCTGAATCTTGTGGCTCATAATTGTGCTTTCCCTCCTCAGTCATCTTGTAACTGCTCCAAGCTTGTAAGAACCGACTCAATAAGCTACCTCGGCGTTATAGTCGATAGTAGGCTTAATTTTGACGCACACATAAAAAATCTAGCTCAGAAGGTAAGGAAACTTACGTACGTATTCAAACAACTTAGAGACGTAATTGACAATCCATTAATGAAAAACATTTATCTAGCTCTGTGTCATTCAATTATCTCATACTGCATCATAACCTGGGGCGGGGCTGCTAAAACCCACCTTATAACGCTGGAAAGAGCACAAAGGCTTATACTCAAAGTTTGTTACATGAAACCTCGACTCCACCCCACCAAAGAGTTGTATAACGAATGTAACGTTCTGACAGTCCGACAAACATATATATTAGCCACTATCACCAGACAGCAGTCTATGATCGAGTTTTCAAACAATCATCCTTTGGCTAATTCTAGGAGACAGTATAAAATATGTGAAACTGCATCTGGGAGAACAACTTTTTGTAAGAGATTCTTTTATTACCAAGGTGGCAGATTATATAACAGCGTCAATAAATTATTAAATATACACCGTGAAATTGTAGTGGTTGTTTTCCCGTGGCAGAACGATTTGCCTTTAGTAATACTATCGAATCATGCAAATTATTCCCCGAAAAAAAAAATTTTTTTTTTTCTATTTTTCAGAATAATATTTTTCCAACTCGAAAACGAAAGAAGCTATCGTTGTTTTTGAAGATGTGACGTATTCAGGTACTGCTTGCCGCATAAAATCGATGCTTAAAGCTAAAGAAGCTCTACACCCTAAGTCATAAAGCGGTTCGAACGTGCTTTCGAGTCATGGCTAAACCTTTCGTAAAACCGGCATTTATTGATTTTACCAAAAAAGAACTGCACACATCTTTTGTACTACTAAGATAGAATCATATTACTGCGGGAAAACAACCACTAAAATTTCACGGTGTATATGAAATGACGAGGCGAGATTGTAAAAAAGTTGTGCAAAGCTGGCTTCTGTCTTTGGATTACGAGGATACGGAGGGTCTCTTGTCTGTGTAAGAATTTTAGTACCCGTCAAAAATATATAGATTAATTTATTGTTATTTGATTGTTTTCAATGATTTGTCATTTCTGTATAATATTGTCAGTTAAAATTATATTAGATCAACATTATTATGTAATAGAGTATACTCATTGTCACTCAGGTAGGGCAGGGTCCTGGTGACCTAAGACACAGTGTTTCCCTAGTTTAGGCACCAGTCCCCGCTGTTGCTATATTTTTACTGCCTTGTTATAGTCATAAGTAGATTTAAGTGCAACATTGTGGGAAACTAAATAAATCATTATTATTGTTTATTATTATTATTATTATTTAAAAAAGAAGTGAAGGAATAACTGCTTTTTATCATTTAGCGATGGCCATTTTTAAACTGACTGGAATTATATATAATGTACTAGTAACCCGCCCTCGCTTCACTTCGGGTGAATTTGACATCAAACCCTTAATGTTGAATCCCTCAAACTATAAAAAAACCGCATTAAGATCCCTTACTTAGCTTTTAAGATTTAAGCATTACATAGGGATATAGAGACGAAGAAAGTGACTTTGTTTATACTATGTATTGATGCGTTGTTAGTTAGACTTTAATGAATAAATATTCTTATGAAAAGAGATGTCGTAATATGCCCCCCGATTTGAAACGTGGAAGGATTTCGAATCACAGCTTTGCAATGCCAAAAATAGTTCGTGGATGCATTCGAGTGTTTTGAATTAGTATCGCCTTTGTGTATGGAGCTTGTGGCTGTAAAAGTTTGACGTATCTGTATTCATTGTTCAATACAGGTATTTTTAAAAGGTACATGTGAATGTCGATCGCTCTAAATTGTACAAAATACTTACTACTTTTTTTTTTAAATAGGCAAACTAGATGACCTCACTCCACCGGATGGTAAACGGTAGTGTGATCCAAATATGAGGTCGACAGGCACAATAGATCATATTGCGCCTGTCGCACTCACCCTGAAGGCCTGCTTAAATGCCGTTTCACGCCCCGCCTGAAGAGCCCGGGATCATAGGAGGGAGTGAAAACATGAGCTGGAAGAGCATGCCATGCCTTAATGGCACGGGGCAGAAATGAAGACTACACTATTATACTACTACTACTACTATTATGTCTTTGCGATAGTAACTCTGACTGGTTGTTGCGCATTCACGCCAAAATACTGACCCCATATTATATATAAATTTTGGGTACACATAGGTGTTCTAGTTTGTAGACTATTCTACAAACTGAGAAAGGGTTGTAATATAAGTTACTACGCCAAATTGCTAGATTTATAGAAGACTTTCGATTTCGGCCGCGTTTTCCCCCGTTTTTACACTTTTTCCATTGTTTCTTTGCTCCTGTTGGTCGCAGCATAATGTTATATTGCCTAAAGCCTTCATCGAGGAATGTCTATCGAAAACAAAATATATATTTTTTCAATTCAAACCAGTAGTTCCTGAGATTAGCGCGTTTAAACTCACTCTTAAGCTTTATAATATTAGTATTGTCTATTTTTATTTGCTCGAGCACTACACATACAAGAATAGCAATACGAGGGAGTTTAATCCGTAAAATTAGTTTTATTTCAAATTTATAAATATAAATATAGATTAGTTCAATTACTAACTAATTTCTTGCTTTTAAAAAAATCTACTAAAATTGAGTGTGCTTTACATTGAAAGTTTACCCAACTTTGATCATATGTGTGTTATATTACTTAAATACAACTTTGATAAAGAAAGAAAAAAAAACAAGAAAGTAGCAAATAAACATTTCACCTTGAAGCAGGCCTTCAGGGTAAGAGAGACAGGCTCTAGGGTCTATTGTGCTTGTATCGACCTCATATGTGGACCTCATGAGAAGTCATCCTGAACGTCGTTTATAAAAAAAATCAAGCCATGAGACTTATAATACGGGTTCAACCTCCTTGATACATCGATAAGATTATTACACACCTATTAAAGTATTTGCACTATCATTATCAAATGGAATTCCGTCCGGCATTGAAGACAATGTCAATATTATTTGTTAATAATGATTCATAACATCTGCGTTATGGTTAAATGAATTATTAATTAGAACGATTGTGTATTGTTTGAAACAAGATCTCGTTATGGAGCGTCATTATTGACTGGCTGGGCCGGTGGCTCATTTGCCAGTGCCCCTTGCGCCAACGCTTAGAGTCGTGGGTTCGATTCCCAATCGGGACAAGAATTAGTGTAATGAACATCGCTGTTTGTTGGCTGGCTGGCTGTTCTGAGAGTCGTGGGTTCGATTCCCACTCGGGACAAATATTTGTGTGATGAACATCGGTGTTTGTTCCGTGTCTGGGTGTGATTATGTATTTAATCATCTCAATCATGTATTTATGTAAATAAGTTTATATATTAAGTATATTTTTCATTTATTATTTTCGATGACACAAGTAAGTTAGTTAAGAGCGTGGGAATCTCGATTTCTAAGGGTTCCTAAAAAATGTATGTAAATTATACGTTACTACTATTTCTACATTTTCAAGCGAAATAAATAAAAACTAAAAGTCTGTCAAAATATTGTTTTAGAATAGAATAATTTATTTTGATTGACGTGTAATTTATTAAGTTACTTACATAGTTATAAGCATAAATGTTACTAACCATAATTGGATCTTGTATATCAGAATAATAAATGAATTGAATTGCATTGAATTAAAAGACAATTTCATAATATTTCGCTTTAGTTTCTCTTTCTGATAAAAATCAGATGTCTACACAATAGGGAAAAATTCTCAAGTTGGGTATTTTCAAATCAAATCAAATAATTTATTTGCATAAGTATAAGTACAGGTAAAGGTCTTAAATTTACAGATGTTCCACTATGTTAGGCCTAACATAGGCATGCAAAATTTATAAGGTATAGCTTAGTCAAATTAGTTAAAAATAAAACATCAATTTAATTAATTTTGTCAAAAAAAAATCATTAATTGCATAATAACATTTGTCAATCAGGAATTCGGCCATGTTTTTTTAAAATATAATATTGCCAAGAAGTTACATATCCAGCTATCAAATTCATATTTCTTATAATTTATTTTAAAGTGGCCCTTATACGAAACTACTACGGTACTGAAATCTGAATTCAAGCAATTGATTAAGAACTCTACTAACTACCGAGTTTTGTATGTAATGTTTCATCCCAGTGTTTTTTTTCAGGCCATTTATTCTTGGTAGCAAGTGAACTGAAGATAAAAAGCCGAAAATGTAGAGCATCGTGAAAAGTGGGACCGTTGTTTTTGTCGGAAAATTAACACTCGCTCGCTCGGTGAAACAATGGTTAGTGACCCAGGTTTACTACCTACGGTTCCAAGAGTCGTGGGTTCGATTCCCACTCGGGGCAAATATTTGTGTGACGAACATCGGTGTTTGTTCCGTGTCTGGGTGTATTATTAAATTAATATATTAAGGTATATTTGTGTATCCACTGTTGGTTCTGATACCTGTAACACAAGTTCTTAAGGTACTTACAACAGGGAAAAAAATAAAAAAAAACAGCATCCTGGTCAAAAAGGTTAGCTACGTCTTTGGTTAACTTTTTCAGACAGGTAGTCAGGTAACTAAGAGTCACGGATGACTACCTCATTGATTTAGTAGTAAGTAGTGTTCGTAGTAACTGACTAATTGAATTCCGGGATCTATTAAAAAAAGCAAAACAAAAAAACAGATTTTGAAGTAATCTTCTATGCTATGATACACTCGTAGTTAGATTTGAAGTATTATTTATCACTACATAGTATAAAGCAGAGTCACTTCACGCATCTGTCTGTATGTATGTATGCTTAAATCTGTAAAACTATGCAACGGATTAAAATGGTTTTTTAAAATACTTACTTACTGACTAGGCGTTACAATAAAAACATTAAGGTACAATTAAGGCTAATCACATAGGACCATACCATTCGTTTTACGTATATTAAGGGTCAAAAGATGGCATGAAGTATTTACACCCATATTCAAAACGTATGTCTGAAGCCTGGATTCGAAAAATCTAGACTTAAGTTCAGACTTAAGTAAGTCTGAAGTAGTAATAGAGTCATTTGGAAATATTAACACGTCGATTAGTGAAAAGACTCTTGTATTCATTATATGTTTAGTACTTTCTATAGGTATGTATGATTTTATTATTTAAGTATGTAATTTTATTTAACACTAGCTTTCCGCCCGCGACTTCGTCCGCGCTAAAACGTTTAACGGGTAAAACATTACTTCCTTATAGCGCAGTCGGTTAAAAAGTAGCCTATAACCTTTCCTAGGCTCTGGACTATATCTGTACCAAATTTCATTTAAATCGGTCCAGTACTCTATGCGTGAAAGCGTAACAGACAGACAGACAGACAGAGTTACTTTCGGATTTATAATATTAGTAAGGATGTAATGTTAACATCGATAAGACCCGAAGAAGATGAGCCTGATAGCTATTTGAGGCCTCTGTATCAGGTAGATGTAGTATCTTCGTAAAGAATTACCAGTGGCCCGCGTTTGCAGTTCGTACCTAACGTATTAATAATAAAAATTAACTACATTATTAAAATATTAATATGCACGAAACAACAGCAGTAAGTAGTAACGTTTTAAACAGCTAGTCCCTCCCTCCCCTTTCCACTCCCGAACGACACGTGCTGGACAGCGCTGCCATCCACATACAATGCAGTCGCTGATGGCTCGGACTAAGAGGTTCAGCTCTTCATTTCTGCCCCGTGCCATTAAGGCATGGAATGCCCTTCCAGCTCATGTTTTCCCTCCCTCCTATGATCCCAGGCTCTTCAGACGGGGCGTGAAACGGCTTTTAAGCAGGTCTTCAGGGTGAGTGCGACAGGCTCAATATGATATATTGTGCCTGTCGACTTAATATTTGGATCTCACTACCGCTTACCATCAGCTGGAGTGAGGTCATCTTGTTTGCCTATTATAAAAAAAAACTAAACAATTTACGGTTTCAAATACTTTATTTAATCATTTAAATCGCTAGGTTTTTTCACAGGCCACGTTATCATTGTGAAACATAAATGCAACAGCTATTTGACATTGAGGGGCAGGGTTGAATCACACTTGTAGGCTAAACAATATTGACATAACCTCCAACGCATATGAAGAGGGTTTTCATTTGATACGCTATCAATATTTCTATATTTTAGTGATGCTACACCAATTATATATGTGCCATCATTAATTTAGTAGCTGCCTGCGATTTTGTAGGCGTGAGTTATATTTTGTAAAATATACCTTTGATTTACTACAAACTTTTATTCTGTTAATTTAACTATATTATATTTTGTAAGTGCTGTAAACAGCGTACCTGATATTTTTTTGTCACTCTATATTTAAATTGAGATTAAGTTTTTAGTAACACTGTTGGTTGGTGTTTCTTTTAAATAAATAAATAAATAAACTTTATGAATTGAATGGCGGATTTGTTATTCTTATATTATGTAAAATAATTTTACTGTGAAGATCAATCTAAATTCTTTAAGTCGTTTTTTCGTGAAAGAGTAACGTGTTATCCGTGTCTCGGAAAACATGTTAAGCCGGTGGTCCGGCGCCCTATCTCCCTCGGTCATCACGTAGGATAGTCTCTCACCGAACTGTGAGAGTAAGATAACAGACAGTGCACTTGTATTGGCGCAAACACTTGTGCACTATAAATATTTTTTTTTTAAAATGCACTGCCTGAACGGGGACCTGAACCACCGGACCTTCCACTATCGCGTCGTAATCCTATAATCTAGGTTAGGTAAGTACCTAGGTTTTAAGTTCTGCCTTGATTCCTTAAAGTCTATTGTTTTCGATTACCTTTCTCTTCAACAACGAGTGTCGAACTGATTTTCAATATTCTTATTCTATCACTAGCTGTGCCCGCGACTCCGTTCGCATTGGAGCTAGAATTTAAATAGCCTATCCTGTGTCCCAGATGTCTATGTGTTTTTATACCAAATTTCATCAAATTCGGATAATTGGTTTAAGAGTTATGGAGGAACATACATACAACAAAACATTCTAAAAATCGTGAAAATAGTATCAGTATCATATATTGAGCCTATAAACACAATATCTCTGAAAACAAACTAACTTACTCCATGACCGACCCTTACAGATTTATTATTAGTATAGATAATACCTCAATCAATTGTTTTCTAATACAGTCTATTGTCATTATGTTACAATATACTCGTGTCCTTTAAAGTATTTTATTGTAATATCTGTATATTCACTTTGACATGGGAATTGAAGGGTAACAAAAATTTCTCTTGCGAACAGAGATGAATACAGGTATACGTACCTAAATGAATTTCCTTTGATTCCCACCTGAAGAACGTTTGAAAGTTATAGTCGCTAGAATCAGAAATAAGCGTTAAGTCACGCCTACAATCGACACATCGGCATAGTAACATAAGCCCGTATAACATACATTATATGTTTCCGAAGAATCTTAGGTAGGTACTTTATAAATTATACGGCTGGAGTTTTGTGTTTCGGTTTGAAGGTGAAATGTCTAAATGGTAAGAGTCAAACGTCTTCGGTACGTAGTTATTCTAATTTGCCTATAAACTATGCTGGGTTTTAAATAAAATGTTCTCTAAAGACCTAGTAGATTAATAAATTTCTTTTTTTTCAAAATGACGTTCAGGATGACCTCATGGAAAGGGGCCGTGAGGTCCACAATGAGGTCGACATGCACAATTGAATACTCTTTGCTATATGAAGGTACCTTAAAATAGGATAGAAAGATTTGATTTTTTCTCTTAACTGACATACAATATTGGCTTGGAGCAGCCTCGTCATCATCACCGGAATTGCGGGGTGGCGGATGGCTCTTACCCCTATAAGAAAGATTCCAAACATTCTTAAATTAAATGCGAAATTAACTCGGTCTGTCAGTCTTTCGCGATTTCTGGCCTTAAGTAGGTACTCATCCGACTTTTTTTTAAAGTGCCTTTTTGTTCAGATACATCCCACTTTTAATTAAAATTTCAATATACTAGCAAATACATAGTAACTTACTGCCCGACGTTTCGACTGGATTACACCAGTCATGGTCTTGAGCGAACTCCTATAAACATAATATGAGAGTTTTGAAAAACAAAAGACTTAACGCTAACGGATCCGTGTGCAATGTAGTTATCTACTAACTATTTACCTCTAAGTACCTACCAATAAACAAAACATTCACGTGTGATATTTTTGCGCACTATTATTATGTCAAAGACAATAAAGAACATAATTTACATAGCAAAGCATGCTATATATATGTGGACTCCATCTCATAATCCAATTAAAAGAACACAAACATAGCGTATTTATGGATTTATTCAATCTTCAGAGCCACACAATGGCACAATAGGTATTTCAGTGAACAAAAGGTACATTCTCATGTCAAGAAGGCATTTACTGAAACAAAAGACATTTGCTAACAAAGAAAACTTTAACACCTCTTTCTCCGAACACCTTTTCTCAATTCTAATACGGGATTGACCATGAACTTAGGGATAAATTAAATCCCGTGATCATGGCGCTTGCAACAGTGCTGAAACATCGGGAGATCGTTAAAACAGAACAAGATGGTTTTGTAATGTGTGTAAATGACAGTTTTATTTTAGATATTACCTACCCTCGCTTCGCTTCAGGTATTTACAAAAAAACCTCCCTCTTGAATCCCTATACCATTAAAAAAAAATAACCATCAAAATCCGTTGCGTAGTTTTCATGATTTAAGCATACATACATACAGCCAGACGAGGAGAGCGACTTTGCTTTATATTATGTAGTGATGGTAGTAGTAATTTAACTTAATTAGCCTAACTGATAAGGTATCTAAAGGCAGAACAAAAACGTTTTTTAAATTCCATTCAGTGATAACTAGCTTTATGTTGTGCCTGTAGAACTCATAATGTGAACCCGGATGTGTCATCCCGGACGTTGGAAACATTGTTTCATGGTTAATAATTTATGAATTAGGGATACGTTACGGGATGATTGGCTATAGCATGAACAAATTGTTCTATCTACAATTTTCTTATTTTACTTACTAATACAATTAAGTTAGATTCAATGTATGGTGGTCATCATTATGAGGCGTCAGACGATTTCATCCATTGCGGTTGATTTCAATTGAAGTCAGGACAAGGGTGCGCGCAAGCACAAGTGCACTCTCTATTCTCATCCCCTCAAAATTCGGCGAGAAGGCATTCCGACATGACCGATGAGAGATCGGGCGCAGGACCACCGGCTTACGTGCTTTCCGAGGCACGGGCGTTCAACCGCCAACTTCCTAACTCCGGGCTGAGCAATTTCATTGCCGAAAAACTTACACAAATTTTGCTCGTCCCCGGACTCAAACCAGGGACCTCTCGGTCCTTACGACGCAGCGCTTGCTACCAATAGACTAACAAGATGGCCATCATTATACCTGTCATAAAGGCAGTCTTTATCATACCAGAGCATTAATAATTGTCAATTGAATTTTTATTGCCACAATTCGCTCAATAAAGATCCTTTACCATAATCGGTCAAGATCCATGTCATTAATCAGGTTTTTCTGCATGTGGTATTTTCCTGTACATGGATATTATTTAAAATAGAACTTTGTACCTTTGAACATTTCTAGGAAAACTTTTGTGTTATTATACCACGAGGTAGTTTTCGGAACGGAACGGAACAAACACCGATGTTGATCACACAAACATTTGCCCCGAGTGGGAATTGAACCCACGACTCTTGGTACCGCCAGCTAGGGTCACTAACCACTGTTCCATCGAGCCGGTCAAAATAATCTGAGCCAAGCCGAGTCGAATTAATCGTCAATTAATCAATAGTTTGATTTTAACAACGGTATGGCAATTCAAACGAGACTGGAAAATTCTTTCGTAAAGTTTGAGTTTCACATAGTAAAATAGCATTTGCAACATTTTCTACTTTATAAAAGTATTGCGTCTATTGTCAGTCATCAGAAAAATATACCTATCGATTGCGGAGTATAAGAAACAAATATATTTATATACAAATACGTAAATAGTAACCGATCATCTCATAAAATTATGGCTCTACTTCGCAAAACAAAAGACCTAGATTGGCATCTTCGCAATTAATATCTACTTCTTTCAACCAATAAATAATGTGACGACCATTATAACTTACAGTTGTAAAACCACTTATATCACAGAGAAACATCTGCCTCTACTAAAAATAAACATCAAGCCTCCTAGGCTGTTATGATTTCTCTTTATATAAAAGATAGTGAAGTTTAACGATTTCATTTTATTGGCTCCGTAATATTGGATTCCTCGGGGTACAGATTTTGTTTCATAACTTGGGAGTTTCTTTAAATATTCGTTTTTTTTTCTTCTTAATTTTATAATAAGGCTTCTGTAGTCATGGCGGTTATATTCTGAAAGGCTAATTAACTTTGGATTATAGATTATCAATGATAAATTTAAAAAAAAATCGCTGAATGTGTTGCTAAGCGCAAGTCTTCTGAACTACTTAACTGATTTTGCTAATTCTTTAGAAGGAAAAGAAAATACTATGAAAATTCCCAAAAAAAAATATGTACTAGCCTTTAAAGTACGAAGGAACCACAACGTTAACTAATATTTGTGTACTACAAGTCTGCGAGCTAGTTGGTTAATAGGTCAGTAAGACGATATCCAGAAAATGAAATACTTTCAAGTAACTGCTTAGTCTAATCAGTATTTCCTTTTAGAGTAATAGCGAAGCCAGCTCTTTCTCAGAACTTTGTGTCCATGGCCTAATTGGTCTCTTGTGGAGTGAAGATAAGATGACAACCCTGGTTGTAAATTAAATTTGCGGGGTAAAATACTTGAAATAATAATTCAAAGCAGACACGATAGAATAGAAATAAATTGATCCTATAGTTCAAGAGTGATATAAACTAGT
This sequence comes from Maruca vitrata, assembly GCA_039566165.1. Lineage (NCBI taxonomy): Eukaryota > Metazoa > Arthropoda > Insecta > Lepidoptera > Crambidae > Maruca > Maruca vitrata. Next base: position 10,055,194 of record CM076933.1, on the reverse strand, counting down.
TTTTGTTATGATGGTGTCTTAGTACACTAAGTAAGTGTACTTACTTGAGTTTTCTAAGGCAGCAGATTTTAGAAAATGGCAAAATGTAGAATGGAGCCATTGCGTTTCCAATCCTATTGCCTCCTTCTTGATTTACAAGAATTTTCCTTGCAAATGAATAAGGGGGCTTCCTTAAAAGAAGGAAGAGACATTTCTGATGTGAAGATCAGACATTTTTATCACTGCATAGTATATATCTATGTTTGCACAATTTTTTTTTTATTTTTAAAAAAATGTGTTTATTATACCTTAAAATAACTTACAATCTAACATAGTTTATGTACATTTTAAAAAGAGATCTCTTTGTTTCCAGGGGCTGCCCAAACTAAGCTTAGCTTGTATCTTGGGAACCATATACAATTTGATACACAGAAATTAAATAAAGCAAAAGGAAATACTACATTAGCACGAGTGTGTCAGGCTGTAGGAATTCATGTGTCTTTAAAAGTACATTATGGACTCTGATACGTTTTTTCAATAAATAGTAGGATTCAAGACGAAGGTTTTTGAGTAAATTGGGTGAATTTAACATAAAAACGAAGCAAGAGGGGTCACGAGTTATAAAATTGGTAAATCCTACCACGGAAGCAACTAGTTTCTATGAAATCCAATGAGCCAATTTGAAACTTGAACAAACCGAATGGGGAACCACTCTCCTCATGACAGCGCATTATTCAACCGTCTGGGCCGAGTCGGGCGTTCATGTGGACCGGTGGAGGGGACGGGGGTGCCAGGGTACCCCCAAATTACCCGAGAAAGCACTCCGAAACTTTTACCTGGCCGCAAAGTTTTTTTGTGCACTTACAGGTAATGTTCTTTCGCTCCTTCCATTCTTTATACTACCATTCGATTGTTAGTAGCGATGGAGATGAAAGAGGACCTCAAAGAAATACAGACTCACACATATTTCTCTTTAAATAAATGGTAGAAAATAGCTTTATTGCTTTTCTGCCGTTTATGAATCATGACTTTTGCAATTTTGATTATAATGTGTTCTAACTTCTTGTCGAGCTTTGTTTCTTTGTCTCAGAAGAAACATAGACACAAAAAAAAGTGTATCATAAAATCTAAACTATCATAAAATCTTAAAGATGAACCGGCATCGTTGAATAATTCTTACAGTACTTACCTAATACATACATACATTATACTCAAACAGTGAGCAACAAACCAATAAGCAACCTCATTCTAATTCTAATACCTACTGCCTCTTTACCCACCTAAACAGCTTAGGATTTCCCCGTTTCTCGGGTAATGCCGCGCGTAGTGGAGTTGCCGCCGCGGTCTGCCGCGAGCCAGCCCGACCGCTCCACTCGGTTAGTTGTCAACCGACAGCGATACGAGAAAGACGCGGCCAATCGACCGGCGTGTTCTCAAAAACTTTACGCGACTTACAACTGCAGAACTAACTGGATTTAAAACTGAGAGTGTTTAGTTGCTAGTGACAGTGCACAGTGATGATATTCCAATGGAACACACCTCGTCTTTATCTCCTGGACCGTTAATGTCAGAGGGGATGGCAACGAGGGAACGACTTATTGAGGAGATCGTACTCCTTGCACTATTCCTGGTGTCGACTGCGGCGAACTCACTGGCGTTGCTAGTCTTCTGCCGGCGACCAGGGCTCAGGACCATTTCAAATCGGTGAGTTACAACTTTCTTCAACTTTCGGACCGTTTTAGCTAGTAAAAGTGGCACCGTTTCAACAACAAAGTTACTAAGCCGAAGATCTTAATTCCAAAGACGACTAGCAATAAATTCCGATGTCAAAACAAGTTCTGCCATATTTTACCTTGATACCATTGACCATAGGTCTTTAGAAAACTTTTGTAAAGTTGAACATTGGAGAGACAATAAAAATTAAAAACATTGACAACGCTCGGTTTCAACCACGTTACAAATAGACTGTTTTGAAATGAAGAACAATGCAAAACAAAACCTTTCTAAAGTGCACCTGAGTGCAATCGTTCAAATAAAACAACCGGAATCCGGTTACAGACACAGTATTGGAGACCGACGTTTTTTGGGGTAAGATACACCCCAGCTTGGGATGACGCCAAAAACGCTCGTATTATTAGACCATTAGTGTCGTCCATCTACCTGAGTTGTTAGAGTTTATTTTCAATGTGCAGCTTTTGCAATATTTGATTTATGATCTAAAGGGACCACTCTTTCACAGCTGTTACTCAATCATTATTATTGATGGTACTGAAACCTGAATGGCAGTAAACGATTGTCCGATCACAAAACATGACACGAATAATAAGTTTTTGTGGATGCCCTGAAGCGTTCTAGATGTTTCATTAGATTGAAGGACACTAGTCGTTTCCCATTTGAAAGACTTAAAAAACGACCGGCGAATGTAACGGTAGTTCAATATTGGTTGATGCTAACTGTTACACTTTAGAATTTGCATTAAAAAATGTACAGTAAACACTGGATATCTATTTGAAATTTCACGAAGCACAATACCTACACCTGAAAAGACAATTAAATGGTTACAATACATTCATACAATGACAAAAGCAGCAATTTTGTAAGAAGCCTATCATTTGTAACTAATTAGCGTATTTCTAATTGCGCAAAGACCAAATCATTAAAGTAGTGACAATGTTTATAAACATTTGAGCGAATTGAAATTTACAAACGATCTTGGGTCACATTCCATCAAACCATTAACCGGTGCCGATTGGAAAATTACAAGCGGTCGCCTTTAATGCCGCTGTTCAAACAATCTAGTAATGTGTCGTACAACAAAAGGGGCTATTACACGTCGTAAAATAAAATACCTACTCTGTTCCCGACGATTAAAAGCGTAAATCGTTTTGCTCGTTTCACTAGAACTCGTTAACACTTAGCCACTTTACAGGCAAAACAGGCTCTACAATCTCAATTGGTTCGTATTTGACTCCGGTAACCTTTTGCAAGTCAACAGCAATCACTTTACAGTAATCTGTATTAGAGATCATCGTTAATCAATCATCTCAACCTATAAGTTTATAAATAAGCGTATCATGACTGAGCAAAGTCTCCTTCAAAAAAATAAATTCTTTCAATTCAATCAAAGATTTTATACTCTTTATACAATTTACTTGTATTCTTTATCACACATTCCTGACATTCCTTATTCGTAATCCACGAAATCACTGGTATATTTAATAGACCACGTGGTACATTGTAAACAGTGGCGTATCTTTCCGTGCGAGGTCCAAGAACTCTACGGATCTGTTAATTAATGTCTGCTTTGTAGTTCGCTTGATAACCGTCGTTTCTCATGCTTCTGACTCATACAATCCTGACCCCAAATGATTGGCTAGCTAATTTAACCACGTGTGTGGTAATGCCGGGTAGATTTCCTATTACAGAGATTGCTTATGATTTTGGTGTAAGTTCTGTGGCTCGCTGTGCCATTGTAAATTTCTTCAGTTGGTCTTTATTATTTTTCATATGTTTTTAGTTTAAAATTTTCGAGTTAATACTAATTGTTATTCAGAGCTCACTTACTCGATTTTAAACAGATCTACTTCAGATTCAAGAAGCGACAGTCATCATTGCGTCATTTAAGGTATTGGTATTTACGTACAACTGTTTTGTAAACATATATAAATATATGTTTACAAAACAGTTGTACGTAGAAAAAATATGTTTGTTATCTTATCGCTTCATTCATAAAATGTTGCGTTACGTTGCGTTACATCCAATACATTTATGGAGCCGCCAAATTTATTTTGTTTTGTAACTGTCACCTCCTTGAAGAATTTCACAACCCTTTCATTGAAACATCACGATCTTTGCAACTTATAACATGCAAATTATTAATATCAATGTCCCTCTTATAACATTAACATAATGCCCATACTTGGCTTCTTTTACCTCCTCTTGGACATTTTACCTTAACGTCAGAAGGTACTTTTTGAAATATGCTTTGTTGTTGCGTGAAAAATACATAATAATACAAGATTCTCCGCAACCCTCAGAAAGTGGATCTGATATGCACTTGACTGGTTTATTGCTAATATTAAGTTCCAGAGAAAAGAAGGATAATTAGCTGATTGAAACAATTTAGGGAACCCATCTAAAAAACGTCAAACCTTGCCCGATTTGTGACTCAACATTTGTTATTATGAGTCGCTACCAAGTTGCAAAGTCAAAATAACTATGCCAAGGAAACACAACGAGTAGTTCCGTAACACTCGTCCAACGATAGATGATTTAAAACATTTCTGAGGCTGTACAAATACGTGTTTTTTCTAATTGTAACTAATTATTTGTACATTTCTTTGAAAACATTCCGTGTTATTGCAGTACAAGTAGTTTCTTCATCGGACTAAAATCACGTTACATTGTTTGTTCAATGTGTTAGATAGAACATCAACGTGCAACTTTTGATTTATTATCTAATCGGAACATTAGCGCATGGGAAAGATTATATCTTATGTTTATAGCTATAATATCACACTATGTTTCTGATATTTGTTGTCTTGCCGACGTCTTTGTTCTTCTCATGCACATTTGCAATACGAAAACTCGATTGATGGCTTTATTTGTGAGATTTTTGATCGTTTATTTATATTGTCAAGGTTCATGACGAAGCATAGATCATGACGACAACATATAATATGTTATGACGAAAGGTATTAGACTAACGATAAAAATAATTACAAGTAATATCTGGATTGGTAGCAATTTTTTTCTTGAACTTAATTATCACTACCTCTATGGATTATTTCAGGCAATTCATCAGCTGTCTTTGAACTTGCAATTCCTAGTTTTACAATGACATGGAATTTTAACGATCTAGCAAGTCAAGCAACAACAAATTACAAGTAATCAAGCTGCGTACGATAATAATCATTTGGAATAGTACTCAAGAATGGTCCTTTAAATGATTACCTGGTTAGATGATAACTATTAATATTGTCACTTACCTTTCGCCGGTGACTCGTCCGCGTCTAGTTGTTTGTCACAGAATGCCATAGGATATACCTGGAAAAGGATATATCCTCCTTTTTACCCGATTTCGTTTTAAAGGAGTAGGGTTTTATATCATTAATAAGTTCAAAGTTGTATTCTTGTCATAATAAATGTTTTATTCTTCTTATAAAAACAGCGCCCTACGACCTTGCGCCCCTAGCTTGGTACGATAATACGCCTCTATGCAGCATGCATTTAGTCGCTTTGTTTTCTATCAGATAATCTTCATGAGATGCAAATGATCGAGCGACAGTCAAAGACTTTATTTTTCTCGGTCCACACCCGTATCTTGTCAACAAAAATACAAGAAATACTTATATTTATTTACGCCTTAACAACAGAGGAATAAAAATAGAATCTTTGTAATTCCAGTCTGCATACCTTGATTAATTGTAAATTATCGTCGTTATGTCATGTTTATCATACAGTATGGCCTCTGTTGCCCTTATAAGTGAGGAATGTCGAGAATCAGGAGGCTTTGAATGCAAACGCTTGTTTTACTCAATTTCAAAATTGATTTCTGTGCAAATTTCCAGATTATGCCACTGAACAGGCTACTTATATATTTTTTTCTCATAACGGTTAGTTTAAGTCACTTCGTTTTACGGGTTGATAACTTCTTAATCCGGTATGACATGTAGTATTACTTTATCATCTTGGAAAATCACCATGATACTGTAAGTCTTGACTCAGATTCTAGAAAATTCCGATCCGACGGATTTAAAGGCTCATCCTTCATACCTAAAACAGGTTTCTCATAATTTTAATATCGTTATGTAATATGAAAAGCCAATCGATCGTGTTTTGAATGCTAATTTGGACTTAAAATAGAATGATGGCGGTTTAGATTTTGAATTACTAGAAATTCTTGTTATTAATATGCCAACTTGTGACCTTCAATAAAAAAATTGTGCCTACCGTAAACTGTTAGCATTGTTGTTATATTTCACCAAATATCCGATGACACATAGTATGAAATATTAAAAAGAAAGCATTTATGTATGCTTCTCTTCCTGTTTCAATAATCTATTGAATTATTTTATAACCGATATCGGCATGACATTTTTATCATTTATTTTATATTCTATCTTTATTATCTGTCATACATATTCATCGTTTACAATTAAACGTGATACACGCTCTAAGTTTTAAGATTTAATGTATGTCTCTACCGCGGTATATTCTATAGAGACGGATACTCTACTTGTAAAAAAATATAATTGATATTATGTATATCTTCTCTAGAATCATCTGATGGCTTATGTTCTTTGTCTTTATTCCTTGTATAATTATCAATACTAGTTATATATAATAGTTTCTACAGAATCTATGACAAAATTAGACTAAGACTTATGTATACTATTGAGTAATATATAGCTCTTCACATACCTACGTAAAATTAAAAATACATAGGTAACGGCAGAGTACCACAAGGTTTTCCTAAGAAATCATTATTTAATGATCTGAACTAATTATGATGAGTATCATTGTTACTACTCTTTTAGTATGTTCGTCTTCAATTTATTAGGTAGGTATATATCTTCATACTACCGTTAACGAATAGATACCTCCATCAAAGGGTAAATGAATATTTAATAGTCCTAAACGAGTTGGCCAATACGATGTTTTGGTTTCACAGCAATTAAATTTTCATTAGGAAGAAACCCAATTTCAACAAAGGAAACGATTGCATAAACCTCTCAAATGTTTTATTCGTACGATTACTTCGCGTCGCTGGCTAACATTGAACGTTCGTCTTTGTTATGAAACTATGTTTAATTATCAACATTATTGTCTTTGCTTGAACTTAAATAAAATTCGTACTTACCCAATACCTGTATCTTACAAATCATTTAAGAGTAGATCATTTTCCATATCAAACCATCTCCATGGTGTGTTCTATCCATGGTCCCAAGAAAATGGACTGGCACAACAAATCAATATTTCAAGCAACATCTTATTACCAAACACGTTTTAAATAGCTTTCCTGAAAAACCTGATAGTATCTAAACCCATTCATAAAACTCCCAAAATTATTCATGAGCACCAGGCATCCTAGCAACTAACAATGGCCCTTTACATGCAAGCCATTCTCGACCTTACAGCATTCGTGTTATACGTTGATCCATATAATATGAATATGGGAGTATGTAAGGCTAAAAATTGTATGACAAGTAGCGCTGTAGTTGAATACATGTCAAATGTCAAAGAAATTACAAATTTAAATTGTCGCAATCTCGGTAGTTGAACTCTAGAAGGAAAAGGCCATGGACTAAGCCAGTGAAATATTTATGAATTGATTTATGGAAAAGCGCATAAACAATTTAATAATACTGCCTACACTACCAATTACAGGCTGTCTAGGCGACAGAACATAAACAAAACAACATTGTTTTACAAGCACTGGAGTGGAACAATCTATGAATTGATAATACACAATAGTTATTGGCATTGGGTTCTATTCAACTTTATTTTCCTTTACGCTCTTTGTCAACCCTAAATTGGTCAAATGAATCGTGTATTAAAATAAACGATTAAAGCAAAAATACATAAGTTGAGTTTTGTTTATTTAAAAGGAATGCAAAGCTATAGACAGAATAGCAGCTACACATGAAGAAAGTGGCAAGACAAACGTCTCACGGTAACAAAAAGGAGATAACAATATTTCGTCCGAATAGAAATCGAAAGTAATAGAATATTATGCAGGATTATCAGTGACAATAAGTATTACCGTCGTGACGCGATCATCCGTCATGAACTCTTACCAAAACGTAACGTGGGTCGAAAGTGTTGTCTGTTCTGTTCAAAGAAAGCTGACAACATCTGTCATTTGTCAGACACAACATCTACCGGATCTTGAACGCGCATTCCAGTTTGGTAAATATAGCGTGGCTGATCCAAACGCGATAGGTTACTATGGCTACAACTATTTGACATTTGGAGTTATTTAATACTGCTTATGTTAATGTTTGCAAATGTCTAGGATAATACAAGGACATGATTGGTACTCTAAAGACTTGAGGACTTTAAAGCCGACCAAAAATATAAGTGTTTTTGAACACAAAATTTTTCTTAATATCGTTGGCTTTTAGTAAAATAGTTCTTAGTTAAGTATTTCATAAATAATTGTGAACTTATTTCTTTTCCAAAAAGTGGAATTTGTTTGGATTTGAAAAATCGTTCTAAAGTAAAACCAACCAACTGCAATGGATAAGAATCGCTATCAAAAATATCTCTTGCTAAATTCTCCAAGTCTAGACGCAACAGGTTCACATTCAAAACGATTTGTCTCACATGTCTATCCACAGGCGTTCGTTTGAAACTTATAATAGATTTAACAATCGATAATGTTTACTAATTCCATAGATTTTGACGCCCACGGCCGATCTAGTTCAATAGCAAATCACACGGGAGATCGTTAATCATCCCACATTAATTTATTTATAATGTTCCATGCCTTGTTTTGGGACGGTTAGTCAACCAGGTTTTGATGTGTCTTATTAATGCAGAGGTTAATAATAGATTATGCTAAATATGTTATTGTTAAACGACCTCTTAGGCGTTTCCAGGAAATCGGAGGCATTTAGGTTAATTTGTCGAATTTTCTTCGAAAATTTGCTATTTTTCTATAGTTAATCTCTGCGAATTTCAGTACAATTAGAAATGTTACTATTAAATGTGGAATAAATGGAGTAATTAGTTAATTAAACCAACATATCGTTCGGTGTTAGCTCTGTTTAGATTGCAATAACAATATTTTCACATGGCTCCGTCTGTTTTCATTCTTACACGTGTCACGTTCCACTTTCGGAACAATTTCCATTTTAACAGAATGTGTTCCGAAACAACGCATTTAGATAGTAAAGCGTGGACTGCTCTCGGAAAGCCATTTTAGTGATACTGTCGTTAGAGTTGCTCAACATTAAGCGATCCACACATACTTGTGTGCACTATGAGAGAGTACTGTAGAATTAAGTCCCAAACGAAAATGAAACAAATGAAAATAGCTGCCAGGGTACGCCAAGAAACTTAGGTATCTAGTCGTAAATAGTTGCCAATTAATGGAAGAACATCATAATACACCAGATTAGCACTCATAATAATTTAGGACAAATTTGCAAAAAAAAAATATTTATTATGCTTGAGGAGAGAACATTGTTAATTCAACCAATCAGTTAAGTATATAGATTAGGTTAGGTACTCTAACTTAGATAATTATTATCTACTTTACTGGATGGTTTAAGTAAGCTTTAAAGCTCGCTGAAAGCCTGAAAGCCTAAGTTCGAGATTAAGTAAAGGAATTGAAAAGTTCGCAATAACTAAGTCACCTAAGATAACTAGACTGGAACCCTCGGTTGCTGTCATCTAATGTTCTACAAGGCAATGTGTAAGGCCCTTAACTGTTGCCCAACCACACCACTTAAGGTTAAAGAGACTTTTTACTATCTCTGAACAAGTTATTTGCATAAGACATTGATATGGAGAGATACTGGATAGAGCTTCGTTGTTAATGGAGATTTTATGGGCGAATTAGCGGCAATAGAAGATTATGGAGTTTATTTTTAGAATAATAGATAATGTTACTGTATCTCAATTTTATAATGGAACATTATGGTAATGCTGGTTGGTATATGCTGTTACATTCGACGTAGTTTATCGAAGACTTCTAAGCTACCTACGTGTTTACTTAAAACTATGAACATTTTCCACTATCACATAAAATGTAATTAACCGCAAATATCTCAAACATATCACGTTAATAAAAACATGTTTTCATTAATTAATTGTCGTTTGTATTAGTAGTAGTTCAAAGTTGTTACAATTTAATTGTACCCGATTTGTTTTCGAATCTAGTTTTTAATCTATAAATAAATACATTCAAGTTACCCGTGTTTACCGCGAAATCATTTCTTGACGCATTTATTAATAGCGCACTTATTATCCGGACTTTTGTAAAATTCCACGATTTGCGTTTTCAAGTGTGCAAATTTTCTTACGATCGCTGATAAAGTGTCAATGAAATTGTTCCATAATAATCAAATTATTTACGTTCATTGTTTGCGGCACAAAAAGCATGTTCTACGTAGAGCGAAGCAAGAGATGGTTCTTGACACAGTTACAGTATCAATGGGCTGTGTCTGCACAATGTCTTTGTCAAGGAATTCAAAAGGCTGCTCCTCGATATGAACCAATTTGACCAGACATATCATCGTATTGGTTTAATCTATTGACCTAATTTATGCCGACCTCCCGACGTACCAAACGTTTGTTGCTACTTTAAACGTAGGATTGAGTCGAGAGTGACCCAATTATGATAACAAATATACCTAATAGCGAGAAGGACGATTGCAATACTTAAATTAATGACGAACGTCCGCAACTATTTACGTCATACGTTAAAATTAATTACACGGCCACAACTTTCCTCACTGAAATCAAAACGCGTTTTTGTAGTAGAAAATATAATAAATAGCATTTTATGCATTACATCTTTAAAACTGATCTTTTCCGCGATGTATCGTGATTTCGCGTTATTTATCGTTCTATTTTTTGCGTAGATAACAAGTGGAATTCTTTGCTGAAATTCGATTAGAAATATCTGACAATCTGGCTAATACTGGTTTGACTTTGATTAAATGGAGAATGGAACGTGATTTAGAATTACGAAGCATTGATTACTTACTTATTATATTACGTTCTGTACGTACTGTTATTATTTTGGCATAAACAAAAATGCGTTGGCAACAGCTATGGAGCGCTCGGGCCGCTCTAAGGCTCGACAAAATAAAACATCTTCTTGCCGCATACCTCTAACTTTAGATCAGACCGTTGCTGATGTAGAAGTAACCTTATAACCGCCAGTTAAGATCTATTTTAAGATGGATATAGTTTAATAAGCGGTCAAGAACGAATTTGCGAAATGCATATATGAGTGTGGGGCGACAGAGCTGCGTTCTAAAGAAACATAAGCGCTTTTGTTCCGCCGTCAGAGCAGAAACGTTGCACAACTATTGCTCTTATACTTTGTTGCTAACATCGATCATATCTATCGCATTACGAAAGGGCAGTTAATGTAAATCTATTTCCAGAAACGTTGTATCAATTGTTTTGGGCGTTTCACGTAATTTCTTATGGATAACGCGTCGACTTTCCTCAACTTTGTTTATCTAAATTTTACTATTTTTAAAGTCAAGCGCAATAGTGTTATTGTTAGATTATTATTTGCTTGATTTTATTTTTACCTACAAAACTCTGTTCATTTTAACTTTTACTGTATAATTAAATTTATCAAATACATACTTACTTTTGTCGAACATTGACGCCGTAACAATAGAACCGATTTTAATGAAATTTGGTATTATAATAGTCTAGAAACTGAGGAAGGACACAGGCTGCTTTCCAACCGACTAAGGATTTAAGGAAGAAATGTTTTACCTGACAAAGTCTTCGCGCGAAATGAATGGCGGGCGAATTTAGTAGTTACACTCTGTTGGCCAAATATCGGTCGTGCATTGCCAGACATTATAATGTGGTTGCCATTCCACTCAATTTGTGAGCATTGAAGCGTTTAAGTATACAGGACATAATACGACAGTCCGACACAATACAAGTTGTCAGGTAGATCTTATATCTATTGACGTAAGGGTTAGCAGCTGTCAAAACTATATGGTTCTCTGTACGATGATATTTTAAAACGGAAGTATTATAACTGACTGCTGTTATATTTGGAGACAAAGTGGCTATAATAAGTGTATGTAACGAAGTCAATCTCAAACACTAACTCTGATCATCATCATCATCATCAGACTATAACTTGGTCCGTTGTTTTTAAGAAACAAAAAAGTTGATATACAAATATGGTTATTGAATAAGATCTACTGGCATCATACGAACTGTCTTCGATACAGACATAACTGTAACATTTTTATTTGCGGCCCCAGTTTGGTATAGAAACTTAACCGGTCATATTAACTTTGGGTTTTTTTCGTAAAGCGATTGAGTGGCCAACGAACTTGGAAGCTTTGAATAAGATAAATTATATGGTTGGTCTAAAATAAGCATGTGAATCAGAGCGATCGGAGCGGAGTGTTAGTATTCATATTTAAGCACGATGCGGATTCGCTACATCACGTTTTCAATTCTTTTTTTTTTTGCATTAATTTTGTTGCGATTACATTGTTCTATGATAAAAATAAGTCAGGTTTTAGAATAATCCTTAACTTTTTTTTCGTTTTTGAATATGGAATACAGACTCGAACTTATCTGTGAAGATTTTACTAACTTTTTTTTCTTTTGTCACACATTCATTTGTTATCAGCGTCGTATTCTTGCGACGGAAAAAAGAAAAAGGTGTTCGTTTTTCAATTACTCGGATGAAGAAGCAATATTCCGCGCCATAAAATTTCTCCGCAGAAAATTTGACGTTGACGGAGACGCTATTACCACAGATAATAAAAGATAATTAATCACGCTTGACAGTTATGTTGAGTGTTAATTTCTGAACAGTGTTCACGGTCAAGGCTGGCCGCTACCACGGGATGACGCAATATTAAAAACGCCGACCGACTTCAAAGCAGTATTTTATAGGTTTTACGAAATTGACAATCGATCGGGGTTACCATGCAGGAAAATAAAGTATAGTTATTTTCCTGGATGGTAACCCCGATTGATTATGTAGGTACAATCGAATTTGGTAAAGAAAAGCTCTTCAGCTTTATGTTAAGTAATAAACAAAAGGTTCAGATGATACGGACAAACGTACAAACCAGTTTGTCAATTAGATTATGTCATAGTATGCTACGCTAAAGACTGACAGCGCTGGTCCATCAAGATTTTTGCGAAAACACTTTAAACGCAAAATGATCAATTTTAATTCAAGTAAGTACCTAACTCAAAACATAAATACGATAGAAAGTGGTCGTAAAAATTGCCGAGTCAAATTTTCTCGGCACCCTGAATGATGGCTTGCATGACAACGTGTCATGCAGCCACGAATTCTTTCAAATTTAGATCGGTTTGACATGCAACTGTACAGTTAGGAGTTGTGCCAAAAATAACCGGCAATGCCTATGTATAGTCACGTCATTTTAGGCTCTAAAACGAAAGTATAAGTCCTGAGTTCATGTTTGAGGCAAATAATTTTGCAGGTAATATTTTACTGATGCCTTTGCGTAAACCGTCAGTTGTTAAAAATTATTTGCCAGGAATTGTTATGTTCTAATCAGATGTTTGATATGTAAAAAGGTAGGTAGGTATTATTGGTATGTTACCTAAATATGGTGGCAAAAGACACAAATTCGACCTACATTTCCGACGGGATCCACCGACCTCCATTTCGAAGGTCAAACCAGTGGACCACCACATCTGACCTCACTGGTCCAAAGTCTATGACCAGAGACTCAATATTCTATATTACACAATAAGGGCCGCCATTATTCAAGAAGGAAATACACCGGCCTCGCTATAATTGCAGTACTGATTTAGTTTTTAATTTCGACCTTAGCGCTCAATGCAATCCAATAGTGAATGCATGTATGATCTGTGTACCTATAGAAAACGTTAAACATTTATTGGTTTCATTTAACTCAATTATAAGTAAGTGCAAATTGAAGGCTATCCTAAGATGGATATGAATTAAAATGTTTGCTTCTCATTTATATTTAAACATAATTTGAATATCATACCTACAATAATAATAATAATTTATTTATTTACATGAAACACATGTTACATAATAAGGTCTTATCTTAGAATAGTGTTGTTTTCAGTAAATTCACTTTGGGGTGAGAGCAATCCGCTCCCCCGCAAGTCCGTTGATGATGACGAGGCTACTCTAAGCCGTCATCGTATGTTAGTTAAGAAAAAAAAGTGAGTTGATTTGTCACAATAAAGTGTTCTATTTGTATAAATACGATAAAACACCTAGTTGCTTCGTTCTATATCTACCAATATGTTAGTCTGTATCACATAGCTTACCATGAATTTATCATTAGATAATATTTGTTAGGTATTAGGCAAAGGGGACATAATTAGGACGGGACGGAAACAACTCCGATAATCCAGTTTTCACTGACGTAATTTACACCAGTTTCTTGTCATATCGAGGTAAATAAAATAGGCGAAGTTATATAAACTGACTGGTGTCGTGAGAAGCGAAAACAAAGGGTATAATGTTGCATCGGGCTTAGGTTGCAGTCAGCCACAATGTTTATACAAAGAATATTGAATAAATCTTTTTAAAACGTCCCAAAATAGATTTCGACTTTGAATGTAGTTCGATTTCTAGCATTCGTTTGTTTTCTGCTGAACAATAACAGTATTACTTTAACAAGCTACTAGAATATCTGTGGGTAATAGGAAATACAGTGCGTTCAACTGAGGCTAATTAATTTTGATTTCTTTTCTTTACTATCTTCTGAATCTAAATCCGATTAAAAGTAGGATTAAGATTAGAAATTACGGATGAACGGACATAATCTTCGCGTATAATTCTTTATGTTCCTAATTGCTACATATTGCTTAGTTTTTTTTTTGTATAATACACCTGAAAAAGAGCATTCATGAAATTGTTGTCTACAAATGAATTAATAAGTAGGTATGCGTATTTTCCTTTACATTTGCTTTCAAAATATTATTGTTTATGTAAACGAAATCTTCAAACTCTACCCAACCGAAATTTTGGACAAATATTTTTGCTACTTCAAAACGGCTAATACACGGTTTTTGACGTAAATGCGTAATCATTACGTGTCACTTAAGTATTGTACTTAACTGACAACTAAGTTTTGGACCGTACATGACAGACAGAGGATGTTTATTGCTAACATGAGTAGTTTAAGCTAGGAAAGTTGTTATGATGACAAGACAATGTTAACAGATATTGACGTAGGTAATTAACATAACATGATGATCATTGAAACGGAATGATGTCTCTACCAAAGCTATTTCCAAAATATAGACATTCCAACATAATAGTCATAATGATGATTTTTTATTACTCATGTCAAAGATTTAAGATTTACTTAGAAGATTATTTACATTAGAAAAATTTTCCAAAACTAATTGCACCCATTATGATTTTTATCTCCTGAATGACATACGATGATGGCTTGGAGTAAACTTGTCATCGTACCCGTTCATTCAGGGAAACTGAAGACTCTCAATTCCCACGCTCTTTGTCCGTTCTATATACAAAAAGCTAGTAAAAAGTTTGCTCCAATTTGCCGAACCTCCCGCATGTCCAGCTTTTCTGTCGGTGTCGACCAAATCGTCCAATTTGAATGGAACATCCGACCAATCTAATCAGAAACTGTAAATCATAAAGCTGGCAGGTAACAATCGAGGTCTCCACGCCATTTGCACCTAGCATTGCGCTGCATTTAGTGTTTGCATTGACCTATTTATTTTGATACTGCATTTCGGCGTTGTTGGAGATCGAAGAGAGACGGAATGCGGTTTCCTGTTCTTATATTTAACTTTAGGCAGATCATTCAAATCTAATTTGTGATTCTTAATCACGATTATAACTATATTATAAGTATACGTACTTCATTGTGTTCAAAAGTTTAGAATCACGTTATTTCTAGGAACTATACCTATTTGAATCCATTTTTTTCCCAAGTGCATAGATCATTCAATATAACAACGACTATGATTGAAAATATCAAAAAAACAAATTTAAATTAACATTAATAAAAACAAAACAATTTTTTTAAGAATGTAGTCCTTATTAAAGTTAAATAATTTGCAATGTGTAAAGAAACTGGTAGCCATAAAGTAACACAAAGTAATTTCGAAGTAAATTAAACTAACATAGACCATAAAAACTCAAGATAAAGCGTTCGTGTTTTGTTATAAAAAAAAACTGACTACTCAAATACACAAGTTGTTTTTCATGGTTCGGAGAAACATTGAGGATAATAACCAATTGATTTAGGTACTCAAAGATTTACATCTACATAAAATTGTTGAGATCTATCATCGTCCATTTTCCTGGTAATCTAAAAATAAACTGTCGCCTTGACAAGAAACAGAGTCCTGAGGAAAGTAGGCCAAGATATCTAAATTGCCTGTCTGGTGCAGTCACCGGCTTCCTAGGAAGGGATTGTAAATATGAAATAATGGTTTAAGCCCTATTACAACGATTACAGTAAATGTATCTAATGTAATAAGGTCTTTATTTTATGACGCGAGTTATAATATTTATTATAATTATTATTTCTTACATGCAATAAATCAACTGGGATTCGAAAAGTTTGAACAGAATCTTTAAATATAATTCATTACTATAAATGAAATTGAAATGAAAACGGTCACGAACTTAATGAAAAATGATTTTATACACAAATATAATTTTTTTTTGCTCAGTTGAGATTTTAAACCAATTTTAGCATGTAATTTTGGTTTCCTTGATAAACAAAGACGTCTTACTGTAGGTAGGTAGGTTAACAATAAATCTTCATGAAAAAATACTTCTAAAGCCATTCACTTTAGGCCTATTGTTGAAACATTAATAATTCTGTTTGATTTTCATTTTGTACACACTTCCTTGTATGTGAAGGTCAAAATTATCAAATTAGTAACTAAAAATTGTGAACTCAGTCGAAAATATATTATTAAATGAAGATATTTAGATAGTTTTCAAGCATTACGTTGCTAAAAGTTTTGAACTTTAAGTATGACTTCCATAAGTTTATTGATAACTTAGTCGACAAGGAACAAGTTGCATAAGTAACATATTCCTAAGTTAACTGAACCCGGAACTCTGTCTCACAGATAACTGTACACCACATAAAATAAATGATTAACACTATTAGTAATGAGGGTCGATGACCATGTGACCTTGCAATTTATAGATGCTGCGAAAAGGTCAGATGCCAATTGATTTTCACAATGAGACTTGATTAGAAGTGTGCCAAGAGAGTGTGCGAACTAACGTGTGCCTAAAAGAAAAAAGGAAAAGTTTGTTCCGTCACTGAATCAGAGTACAAAACTAGTCAGTCAGCAGAAATATTGCCTTCAGTGTTAATTACTCCAAAGTAGGTACATAATGCTGAAGGCTTAGTTACTTCCAATTAACTATATTTGTCATTATAAACAAGAATATTTCGGTAAGACCTAAAGTATTCTTACACTTTTGAATTTTCAACTGTAGTTTTTCTGTTAAGAGTATAAAACAACTACAATTGAACAGCCAACAGTCACAAAAAAAACAATAATAAAATTATAACCTACAAATATAAAGCTCTAAATATGTAATAAAAGAAATGCAAAAACAAAGCAGCACAGAGGCGACAAATTGTAATGCACATAATAGAAAATTAAAATTAGGTCAGTGGGAATTCATAAATATCACAAGTTTATTGATGTCAAGTATTATCATCATTGAAGAGGAGAAAGTGAAAATGACATCATTTCTAATAGCCCATAAATTATTGCAGTCATTTCAAAGATTCAAATAACCTTCGTAAAAGTAGATATAAGTGGACTTCAAAGGAATATTTCTTCGTTACTTTTCTAAACCATCTCAGGGTTGATACATACTTAAAACAATCTAGTTACTTAACTTGTTGATAAAATAGAATGTACTTAATTTTTTTAATCATCAAGATAATGATATGAAATATTCATATCCTGCTGTCTAACATTTTAAATCGTTTGGACTAAGTACCTCACATAATAATACCCATGCAAAGAATAATATTAATGGAACATTAGATACTCCTAAATAGCAAACCTAAAATTTAAAAGAACAAGGAAATGTAAAATTTATGATATCTTTTTTAATTATGCAAATAAATCCGATAAATCATGTTCTGAAAATGTAATTTAAAAATTAAAAAGAAGAAAGCAGCCCTAATGCACTAACGTATTGGTACGAAGAGAAATTAGGTCACCGGCATGTCTCTGATGATATTGCCTCGACATTCATGTTTTCAGGTGAAGGCTGTACCTACTATGCCACACTATCCAATAAAACTGGATAAAAAAATCAAACAAGATTTTAAAATTGAGGAAAGACGTTTCTATTCCGATTGAAACCGCTCGCGGACAAATTGGAAATGTATTTCACAGAATTAATTGAAGTTTCGTATACGTTTCGTATACCGATTAGGAAATTGAGATTGGCAAGTTCAATACAGAAGATTTAGTTATTAAGATTAATCGATTTACTCAGCACATGGTATAAGCTAATCGACAGTCGGTAAATGAATGCTGCTGCTATTTAATTGGATGACTTAAAATAACAGCTAATAATACAATTGGTTATGGTAATATAATCACCGATGTCAAAATCATGTAACTAAAATGACATGTAACTATGTCATTAAGGTTACATGATTTTGACATTTGTGACTTCAGTTTAAGATCATATCACCGTATTTGACGCTTGTAACTTGTAGACAAGTAACCGCCGCAAGCCGTCGCGATTTGTGACATCTCACCATGAATAGCAACCTTCAGATAACGCTAACTATTGTTTTCATACTTGAAGTCTGGGTTTTGCGAATTCTTAACACAATTTATTCTAATTTATACCAAAAATTGTATTCAGAGTATTCAAATTATCGCGTTGACAATGATATGTAAAAGTTGATAATGCCGCTTTGTATTTTTTGCGTTTTCGATTGAAGATATTTCAAAGTCATATATGTTTACTTTATTAGGTATGAAGTTAGATCCATATTTTATATCAATTGTTAAACTGATATTGCTTGAACCATTCAATAAGATTCTGTGTATTTAACAGTAAACCCTTCAATAAGTCTCTGTGTCTTTAACAGTAAAATTACCGGTGTCAAAATCGTGCTATGAAATGAGCGTTGAAACTGGACCAAAGAGCATTGCTTGTGCACAACCAGTACTTACAATACTTGAATCTCTCGCCCTTTAGACCGTTGCCTCGTTGGAGGATATCTTTGTCTATATTCGTGGCTTGCTTTTGTCCTTTCACTAAAATTCGTTCTGCGTTAATTATAGCCTCGACTGTGTCCGTATTCGATTTTAGTGTTCAATACTTCCGTAAATGGTAAATGGTAGTTAATGAAATAATATTTTGAAGTTTTGATTTTTACTTTTGCTGGCTGTTACAAAAAATATTTTTTTTAATAGTTTAGTAAGTATTTTTTCAATTTAATTTAATTTTATTCAGTTCAATAGTGTTTAACTAATCGGTTGGTACTGTAGCCCTATCAATGTAATCCCTTTCAAAAGGATAGGAATATTACTTAGAATTTACATATCGATTCTTATGTGAAAATTGACTCCTGTGGTTCATCCATTGACACGTAGGTACAACTCATAATGTACTAATAGAAACTCATAACTTGTCATAATGAATTGTCTTGCGCTTATGTCACTTACATAACATTCGACATGAACGAACTATGCTGACAGCATTGTTTTTGATAATATAAAGTTTTTCTTTTGAAACTGTCGCGTAATATTTTTAAATTTTAATTCTTTGAATTAATAATTTTGCTAATTTATGTCATCAAATTTCTAGTTACATGCAGTTTTAATCCTCAAAAGAGTTGTATGTTAAGATTCATGTCAACAAACTAAGTCTTCCGTGACTTTTAATTCTAGTTCGTAACAGATGACTCACAGTATCTAGTTGGTTTTGAGGCTACCACCAGCTGGCAGCTACTCAGCATCGTTAGCCAAACAAACATCTGGTTGAATGACACCTAGGATTCTAAACTAATCAGTGCCACTTACTCAATACTGATGCCTTACTATTGAGTGTTGTTGACAAACCGTTTAGCGTCCACTTTGAAAATAATTTAAAATGTATTTTTCTGTCTTAATGATCGTGTATTGTTGCGTGTGAATGAGTTATAAAGAAAGAAAAGAAAGAAAAATATTTTATTTAGCACATTCTCACAGTAACAAAAATAGAAATAAAAAAAGACTTAAAACTAAAGCAGAATGTGCCAAAAAGGTTTTCACTCAGCATTATGCCGCGGCCCTACGGGACCACGACGCTGATTTATATTAGTATTGTTATCAGATAAAGTATAAACTTGATTATTTTTTTTATTACGCATGGCCTGTTTAAAGATATTACGTTGTCTTAGGTTTTCACGCATTGATAACCAATGATTAAGTGGTAGATTCTCCCAGTAGTTGGGAATCTTAATTGTTCCGTTACGATCATTGGTTACACTGTATCCTGCATTATGTATATTTAATTCGATGACCGTTAAGGCAAAACCGAACAAATAATCGCTGTGATCTATAACAAATTTAAAACAAAATTACCTAAGAGGAAAACGATCAGCAAACAATAAAAGGGGATTTTCCCGATTGGGCAGATAACCCATAGACGTGCCATGACTTTTAGTACAATAGTGACGATTTGGTGCCACTTCCCTATATTGTGATGGTCGCCATGTCTCGATACCTTTGTTTCGGAGTTGAGTAATGATTATTCAACGTGAATACCGCAGAAGGTCGACGCCAATGGTGGAGCGATGACGCGACTCACAAAAGAGTCTTCTTTCTAAACAATAGATTGGATATAGTGATATCTGTCCAGTTTGATATGCACGACATGAATGATTATAACAAATGCATTTAAAAATACACATATACTACATATATAGGTAATTTAGTACCAGGCGAGGAAATAAATAAAAACTCCACAAATTACACAACTTGTTCTGATATCAGAACTCAAGCACTTGTTTAACCGATATCAGAATCACAAGAATCAGTAGAATACAGAAGAATTAGAAGTACCCATTCTATCATATTGTCAAATAGGAAAGCACTCAGGTGAAACAAGATTTACTGAGAATACATAAATGTTATTACTTTCCGATAAACATTCCATTATGTGAAGATGATCATAGACTACATTTGAGCACAGATACAGAGAAATAAGGCCTCTTAACGTGATATAACCTTGGTAGTACAATGACTTCTTTACAAAAATCAACGCTTCTCTTAAAAAAAGCGATTTTCGGATTCAAACAAACTCCATCAATGTGTCTGAAAATAATTTCTGTTTTCCAGAAATCAAGCTTAAAATTTGAGACGAGAAAGAGATTAGTTTGTTTATGTCTTCCAGCGTACCATTATGTCCAGGGTATTTTTTTTCATTTTGCACCGGAGCATTTCGGTCAATGCCATTTATTTCGAATCCAAAATTTTCCGACGCGATTTGATGAATCAGGTAAAGATGAATTAGGTTATCACAACCTTCTGATCATTACAAAATGATGAAATAAGAACTTTTAAGTCTCTCAAATTTCTTTCAAAGGCTATGGGAATGTGTCCTATTGTAATACAATATAGCTTGTCTGTAAATAATAATCAATAAATCAAACTTCGTAGTGTTTACCTACAATGAAATTCGATAATAAGTAAACATTTACTTCATAATCCGAGTGTGTTTGCTTTTCATTTTAGTAATTTATGAACGCTAACGAAAGTGTAGTCTAATATTGAACATTTATCATGATTCTACTTTTCTTATAATAAATATAACTCAATTTACTTTTGTTTGAAATTAAGAAAGAAAACCATTAGTAACAATTGAAAAATAAGATTAATCTTAGTCCACTTGTAGATATATGAGTTCAGTACTATATCTAGGTATGGCTATGGCATGTAATCGTGCAGAGAGAGAGTTTGTTCTATAAGCATAGTATAAGGGCAAGATCTAAACTGGTTTTACATTATAACACTCGAGGTGATAGTTTCCATATAAATCTATTTCAATATTAATCATTCCTATTATGTAGTCAAGCCATATCAAACTTCTCCATGTATGTAATTTCTAAATCATTTATATTTATTCTATTTCAAATTACTCCCACAAGGTTTCATTTTAAACTCTGTCGAGTTTTTCTCATTTACTTTTTGTCACCGACATGCACAGTTGTCATAAGACTATAGTCCGCAAAAAGTCGTGTAGTCATATTAATCACCATCGCTTAATATCAAGGTCTTCCAAATTAGCAAAGGCGACGACGCTTATTTTAGTCTGATGTTTTTTTTGTTGTTCATTGAACGAATGTAACATTTATATTCTTTCAGATAAGGTTTATGTCTTATTAATTTCGAAAATATTTTGTTTTGCCTTTCTTTCTTAGATTTTGAAATGAGGTTTATTTTATCGCATTAATGGATCTTTCCACTTAATTATCTACTTTCTTATAAAAACTTATGTTCCTTACTTAATTCCTATTGTTTTCTCAAATTTATCTCATCTATTTCATCAAATGTACCGTTTTAATTAGTATCTAATAGGTCAAAGACAGCTTTAATAGGTTTGATGTACCTTCTATCTTCTGATATATAGTGAACAAACTTATTTGTTTTATGGTGCATGTTATGTGTTCTGCTCATTGACTATTAAGTCACTACTCGTAGTATCCTCGTCATTCATTACGTCAGTCAATAAATCACTAATTAGCCAGTTAACAACGATTTGCAAACTAATTATCATAATAATGGGCCATTTTCGCCATAACTTTTCAACACGTGGCAACTTCGTCTTTGTTTGTACTCATGGTTATACAATATTAGCGCTGTTCTAGCACCTGCTTCCGTCCATCGTAAAAGTGTACTTTACCAACTCTGTCCTAAGGGGCAAGAAATTACCTATATCTATCAATATGTCGCCTTTAACGGAATAAATAAAACCTATTTCTATATTTTCTTGTTAATTTGTCTATAACAGACTCAAAAAATGTAGATAGCACCAGCAAATTATCTCCCAAAACCTTCAGACCTGTCAAATCGCCAACCTCATTTGAATTGGCCAGGATATCCTTCATAGCTTTAATTAACGCCGGTTAATAATCTTTAGAACCAAAGCAAGATACAAATCATACATTCACATTAAAACCTTCATCGAGTCAACCTATATTTATTTGCATATATAGGTTGAATGGAAACTCCTTGTCCTGACTGACCCTGAAGTTATCTGGGATACTTTTCTATAACATTCCACGATGGGCACATTAATATTGAGAGATGTTAATCCTTTAAAAGCAAGGTTGAGTGGACACCGCCATTGTTTCTACGGCCCTTGTGTAGGTAATGGACAGATAAGTAGCGATCCCTAACGGTCCCTTAAATGTGACACTAATTTACTTTTAATACATGTCAGTTTACTAATGGTCAGTACTTTAAGTATGTGCGGTCTGGTCAATTCCAGCCACTTTAAACATGATACACAAACGAGACCGGTATACATTGTTTTTCATCTTGTACTTAGTATGTTTTTCCAACACAATTTTAGTTAGACAAATCATAGATTCACAGACTGGTTTAGATATAGGAATTTAGTAAGTGGTGTTTTGATGCGAGGAATAAATAAAAAAATTCAATCATCAACTCAAAAAGCTTACTACTAATGAAACTGCTACTTTTAGTATGTTATTGAACAAAATATGACGTCAATGTTTGTCAAAGTAGACAGCAAAGAATTAAGTAGGTGGTTATAGTAATATTAATTAAAAGCTATTAAATTTCCTTAACAATACAAGCTTTCACCCGAAAACAGACAACGAATCTTTAATGTTTGCTTAAGGTCATTAACAATTAGCTGGATTTCTTTAATTTCGCACGTCATCAGATAAAAGAAAGTTCCATAACAATACGAAGCTTAATAAAGCAACGCATAAAAAAGAATATGATTGACACATGACGTCAGAATGCCATAAAAGTGAGACGGAAGCTGTCAAAAGCGGAAAATCCTTAACATGTAACTCCCACTGGCGAACATTGGTTTCAATCACAATCCTTTAGTTCTTAAGTGGTTCTATTAATTAGCTGTTACAGTCATGCATTTGTACTGTGTCGCCTATTGTCTTATAATTATTCGTTATTACTGCACACTGTAGCACGCATTTATACTACTTCCTAGACGTATAGAGGTATCGAAATTGTTATTTCAAAACCTCTGCCTTCAAGGAAAATAAATCGATCGTTCATTGTATCGAGATTAATTAAACTTTGGGACTTTGTAAGAATACTTACTTACTTAAAGTCTTCTTAAAGAGTTTAACTTTACAACCACCAGTAATTACAATCGTTGTGGTTTTCTTTCAGCAAACTATTACACCTTAATGGAATTTATAACAGAAAAGTACTTGGTCACCCTGATTGACATAAATAGATTGAAGACTGAGGTTTCAATAATGTTTGCGGTTGAAAACAAAGTGTACCTATTGTCGATGCAAATGTTAGCAGTCAAAATATTCCACTGCATACCTAGTAATGGCTCCTATTTCAATTGTTTTTATTACTATTTGTATTGCTCTAACCTAGAAAACAAATAGATACTACTTAATTCAAATTTGCTGGTTTAACAGCTGTCAACGCAAAACTATTTGGTATCTTGACCTTTTGTTATAAACCACTCGCCGTATGGTATGCCCAATCCATATTTTCAGATATATCAACAAGAACAAATTGCTCGAGGTTATTTGTGATTATTATTTTACCTATGTTTATTATTATTAGTAGCACCACGGCCATCTATAATCTCCTTAACGGCTCCTTTAGAATGTTGAACATTTAAAGGGCTTAATATTATCTCATAACCTTCAAACGCTTACATAAATATTGAGCTATTAACGAAAAACCCTACAAACGGATTCATATCTTTACATCTGACCGCATACGAACTAATAGACTATTATCTAAATTCATTAAAAGCGGATATTATCTACAGATATCTCTAACCGTGTCAGAATGCTAATAGGCCTTAAAGGGTTTCCAGAACAGTAAAGGGTGAGGGATTTACTTTTCGTGACGACGCAATACGGCCAAGTTAACAGGTAAATATAATATAGGGATTAACTGCCCTACATCCTAAATTGGCCGGTTAATCTGAAAGGGCTAGCGACCCTATTGGCTGATGAGTTTCGTGAAAAGAATGATAGGTGCTGAGAAATGTGCTTAGTGCTGTTAATACAAACAAGTGCCTTTCTGTCTTTTAAAAACAAAACCGAAAATATATTAAACCTATTTTCTTCAACTTACACACAGCAAGGCCATTTGTTTCTGATAAGAAAAACTTGTTACTAAAATGTTCGAGGTGTCAAGAATTACATGAATGAAAATACTGACGTTAGTTATTCTAAATAGTACAGGCAAATTTTAAACAAGTGTAAAACTAATTTATCCGCCTCTCGATCTAGTTAGTATATGATTAGGCGATAAGAGAACATCGAACAAAAAACTCGTATCGATTAACGTCTTTAGACCATTCCAGTGACTCAACTCAAAACAGGTTTGTAATGCGAAAATTGCAATTTATCGGGTTTCCCCAACCTTGTTCTGAGTGTATTTTTAAACTTTTCCAAGCTAATATTAGGCAGAAAGAAAAACATGATTGTTCATCTAAATATAAACACAGATTTGCGCATTTATTTGCTAATTTCGTTGCATTCTACAGTGCTTTGGTACTTTGATCTATAAACAAAATAAAAATAATCTGTTTACGTAAAAGGCTTACCCAACACGACCTTTGTATTCGTAATTGAACGTAAAGTATCCAAATATTTATGTTCCGTGAGATTTATGTTATGTATACCACTATAGTACAAACAGTAACGCTTTTTAATGACTTTTATACAAAGTGTTTTGATGAAAACTGGAAGGAAACGTTCAAGTACCCTCTTGCTTCATTTGACCTTTTGTATTAAAACGCTAAATCTTGTTGGTTAATAGGATCCCGTTGAAAATTCAATGTAAACCTTGAAGATCAATGAAGGTCTGAAGATGCCATTGTAACTTTAACTAATCGGGTTATGATATTTATAAACTTTTATGGTGTAAGGTTTTCTTTTTCATGGATTATAGACAGCATGCTAAAATTTTA
This sequence comes from Maruca vitrata, assembly GCA_039566165.1. Classification (NCBI taxonomy): domain Eukaryota; kingdom Metazoa; phylum Arthropoda; class Insecta; order Lepidoptera; family Crambidae; genus Maruca; species Maruca vitrata. The sequence continues at coordinate 10,029,336 of CM076933.1, read as the reverse complement.
ATTATGATGATGTAAACTAAATTCGCAACTCAGTGTCATAAATAATAGGACATCGATCATTCCCCACCTCAAATTTCCATAATTATAAAACTACGACAGAGAAGATATATAGCCGGATCTACGAATTTGATCAGATTCACAAGATTTGGCACGGTTGTGTCTTTCCAGACATATATATTTATACATAATACTATTGGCGCTGACATTTTTTATCATCTCGATGAAATACTTCCTAGACATGCTGAAAGATAGGCAATGGTCATTTCAAGGTGTTTCCCATGAAGACGTTGAAATATAAACAGATTTTTGGGAACATAAAGTTTTACTATAGTTCCTAGTTCCTGTGTTTATATCATCATCGTTAATATTTAAATTACCTATTTCCGTTTGCTAGATTGAAATATTTGCAAAACAAGCTCCATACTTTGGATCATCAGCAATTTTATTTTAACAATTTTTCCTCTGAATAAAATCTTATTTACATTTGCGTCATATTTTAAGTTATTGACTTCAAACAAATTATAAAGTCAATGTGTTCGTTTTGGAGTGCACTGATTGTCGGTCGTAATGAGATAATTAACACAAATGATAATAGTTATGAGACAATACCAACAAATATTTGGCACAATAAATTTTAATTAACCTTCGTCGAATTAGCATAAAAATCAAAACAGGCGGATATGAAGCCACGAACAACAAAAGCTAAGGTTATGCACTTATACGCCACAATGTGGGCACCACTCATGGTACAACTGACCTCGACACAGTTTCGAAAACTGCCGGTTCGTTGTTTCATACGACTGCAGTTATGGTCAACCGTTAGATTTTTAATTGCCATGAGAATATTTGCAAAGAAGTTAAAAATATAGATAGAAGTACCAAAACTGTTGTTAATGGCTAAAATATCTACGACGAAAGAAAACACTTTCCACATAAATATGACATAACAGATGATGTCATCACATTCGTAGTTTCAAATTATGTAGATTTCACGGCTTTCTTTATTTCTAGAGTAGTATTACCAACGCAAGACAACAATTTCACAATGCAAACCGAAGCAAATTCAATGGTCCTTGATAATAAAAACATACGATCACAATTCATAAATTCACGTCGATTGCAAAAACGATTCCGCCTACAGATGAAAAAATGCATGTAAAATACGAATATGTGCAACTTTAAGAGGAGTATTTGATTTTCAAATGGCAATCTGCGATGCACGAAGGTCGCGCAATCAATGTCACGTATTGTCTTATGTATTCGCAAGGGCATGTATCACTTATACATGGACAGCCAGGAACGTTCTGGATAGCATCTATTAATAAAGGTGGCCATGACACAAAGTTGCTATGGAGACTCCTAGGAGACCTCTATCTAAAGAATAGCAAACCGTATCGCTATCATTAATCTGGAATTGACGCCGTGAAGAAACGACTTCGTACTTATTGCGTTCCTTATATAAAATTACAACTAATTTTATATCTTGTTCTGTCATTCTAGTTGTTACGCCTCGTGTAACGAAAGAAATGATTGTGAAACAAAGGCAGACCTTGAAACGCGCATTTTTAATTTTATTTCACGATCAAGATCATTTTACAATAACATCGCCCATTCATCTCGCTGTGTTTACGTTTTTAAACAATATGATAAGTCGGCCAGTCGCCCGGAGTTGTGTTTATTTCTTCAGACAGTTTATGAACAACCTTCCCTTGACAATGATATAAAGTGATATATTAAAAGTTTTTATGTTTTATGAAATTGCGAGACTATCGACGATATTACTGCGATAAAAGAACTATGGGCGACATTGAAGCGTGACTGCGTGATATTATCTATAAAATTCGGAAAATTTGCGAAAGATTTGTTGAATGCTCCCGAATGAAATTCATCTGCATGATATTAAATTTAGTCAACGTCTTTTCAAACGATGTGAAATTCCTTCATATTCATCAAATTACAGTAAAAACTTTTGAGTTATTGATGTTGACAGCTTACAAAGAAAAAATATTTAATAGCCTGAAATCTTATGATCTTTTCACGCATTCCTTGAACTTTTTGAAATTTGCTACGGTCCACAATATGCTTTCTTGTTAGACTGGGTCATGGTTCTTCCGTTTTTCTAGCACTTGTAAAATCTCAATATGATTTAAAGTAGGTGCACAATTTAGTGTCTTTTTCTGTGAACATTTTTGATCAAGAGTGTTATGAAGTATATGATCCTTAATTGCTGCCCAATACTTATTTTCGGGTTAATGTATTTTTAACTATAATCGCTTAGTTTACGATTGATAATATTTGTTCACAAAATTGGATGCAGAATCATCAATACGATCAACAATTATGATTTAACGGTTTTAATCGCCTACTATTAGACATACAGCAATTAAAATTGAATCACAATTTATCATAACATTAAAATTATTTACCTAGAATTAATCGAAAAAGGATGAGTCAGACCTTTGAATCTGAAGCCATGGCCTTTCTACTTCCGCTCCGTTCACTATTCGCGAATAATTTACTTATTCATAAAATACTAAACTCAAGCAATTTACTACTTAAGTGCCTGTCCGAAGATTCAACTTTATATTCATCTATGTACTTAAAGAACATAAATTCATGTAACAATTCGCAGACTTCCAACATTCGTCTTACCGTGATCCGGGTTAAAATCCAACAAATAAACTGTCAATAAATCTCCAATCTGCCGTATAGTATTCCTTTTTTACGTTCCTAAAATTCTGTGCGTATTTAGATCGGTAAACGTATAAGCATAAACTCTTCTTGTTTGGTACACATCGTCTCAAACCAATAATAAGCCGGACCGATCGAGGGCAATACGTCAAAACGTTATTTTTCCGCCGCGTGGACATAGGATATGGAGCGGAAAACAAGGTTTATCAACAAACGCCGCTTGAGCAAAAACAATTCAACTGCTTCACATCAATCGTCGGAAAATTAATTACCATAAAATCCAACCCCAACAAACCATTCCTTCCGCAATATGTGTCAAATTCGCTGAAAATTATACCCATGTTTGCAAGGACTAACCTTGCCGTAACTACGCCTCGCATACGACCACCTGAGGTCAACACGAGTAGAGCAAACATTGACGGATGTTTTCTGTTGTTGCAGGTTCGTCATCAATCTTCTGGCGACGAATTTGCTGACGACCTCCTTGCTGGCGCCCGCGCTCTTCGGCGAGCACTCAGCCAGGGAGGACGTCGAGTCGTGGGAGCAGGCTGGGGACGCTGCGGCGGCGGCCTGCAGCCTGGCGGCTTTGCTGGCAGTCCTGCTTATAGCCCTGGACCAGCACCACGCCGTCACCGACCCGCTGCGCTGCCACACGCGCCTGCTGCAGCGCCGGCCCGCCGCCCTCTGCGCCGCCACCTGGCTCGCCGCCGCCACCGCCGCCGCCGTCCGCGCCGCCGTTGCGGTCCTCCACCACTTCTACCCGCTCGAGCCCGTCATCCAGGGAGTCGAGCTGGCCTTCTACGTCGTGTACTTAATCCTGGGAGTCATCACTCCCGCGGCTATCGTCTGCGTCATGTATGCGAGGATCTACCGAGCGGCGCGGTCATCTGGACTCAGGGCCCGAGCGCACGGCGCCAGCGCGTTACAACTGCACGAGCCTCCAGCGAACCTCCCAGAACTAGTCGAAGAAGCTGAAGGGCTCACGCTAAGAATCGATGTCCCTGATGTACCTGACAGCACCGCACCAGGTGAAAACGATAGAAAATTCGGGCCCTTCCTTCTACCACCTGAACGTCCGCTTCGTTGCCCATCTGTCGCCAGTCTACGGAATGCGCGAAAAGAAGGAAAATCGAACGAGGATCTCAGGAAGGGTCTGCCTGCGGTGAGCTCTGCCCCATCTCTGGCGGCGCCGCTGCTGGCCGTGCAGCCGCGCACGCCGCAGCCCTCCAACAACGGGTCGAGGATCACGTCGATCCGTTGTCGCATTTCAAACGCTTCGCTGTTCAGATATAGAGAAGAATCTCGAGCGGCTCGCGTGGGTCTCCTGACTGGGGCGCTGGTGATGCTGCACGTCCCGCACGCGGTCGCTGCGGTGGTGTCAGCCGCAGTACCCGGCTTGGCTGATTGCGTGCGAACGCCAGCGTTAGCGTTGTTGCTGCTCTCTGCTGCGGCGTCTCCGTTCCTATTCGCGCTGCGCTCGCGTCGCGTGCAAAGGGAAGCTCGGAGATTGTTGCTTCCGGAGAAGAACGCTTGGGAGCGAGCATCTGGAGCGGCGTCTGCGGCGGCGGCTGACGGGCAGCGCGCCCGCGCCGCGCTGGAGCTGCTCCGGACGCTGTCTCCGGGAAGTGGAGGGGTAGAGGCGCCCGCGGCGGGAAACTGCCAAGAGGCGGGAGCCTGCCGCGGGTCCTTCAGCTCGGGGGGCAGCACGCAGCTGTCCTCCGCGTCGGACGAGTGACCCCCCGCCCCCGCCCGCGTGCGCTTCGCCGCCCGACCCACCGCTCTACTCATCTGTGATACTAGGCTAAGCCGAACCGCGCTCGGCGCCACCGTTAGACTGATATAGTATTAAGCTAATTTATTATTGTGTCCATGTACCTTTCCGCTGAGCGGACGATTTTATTACCTGACATAAATGTATTATAAAAATTAAAGTTCGTATCGAAGTGATTCTCTATGTTTCTTTTCATCTCTGACCCAGTGCCCTGAATGGCGTGAAACCGCAAAGTTACAGATTTACACGTAGAAATTGTGAAGGTTGACAATATGGAGCAAGATTTCATGAAAACAGTACATTACGGCGAATGCTTCTTTCGTCATATGCGAGTAGTTTTTAAATACATGTTTAATGCAAGACTTACTAAAGTGACTGAAATAACTTTAAAGTAGGTTGTTAATAATTTATTGAGCAATGAGTCATTGAAAGTTGTTCAAGGATTGAATAAATCATAAAGTCAATTACTTAAACATACACAAAGAAGACAGTATTTATGCTCAGAGATTTGTACATTTAGAAATTGCAAGATAACTTAATAAGGGATTCCCAGAAGTGATTTAAATATTAGGTAGGTATCTAGACTAACTTATCATGCTTAACGCATGAATTTGAAGTAAACAAGGAAAGATATAAATCAACATAGCACTACATACTTATTGCAAAACTAAGACCGTAGACACACAATTGAATATTGCATAATGATTTTGAGGAAGACCAGCCGCCAGACTTAACCTTGAAGAACACGCATACACCGGTTGAAAACAAGAGTAAGTAGTTGTTTCGACGTCATATTGTAAGTATTGACTTTCAAGCAAACTGCTTAGAGCTAATGAAAATATGAAGCATGTCCTTTAACTTGCTTACCCAATGAAAACATTAAGTATAATCATGCGAAAGATTAATAGAACTGGTACTTAGTCTACCATGACAAACTTCATGTAGAGACGGAGAGTTTCTGGGTTCGATTCCCAGGCTATTAGGATTATGTAATATAATAATTGCATACCCTGCCCTTTAGGTAAAGCTACCTTTGTGCTACCGGAATCCTCCGGATGGAAGGGTGACAGTGGTACACTTTAGTATTTTTCACTAAAATTCAATTGCTCAACTGTTGACCGGGGATATGAAACACCCGACCTTTGAACTTTGGAAATTTGAACACTGCTAGTTCACGGACCTACTAAACTAGGGCGATCAGGCCTTAGTCAACCACGCTGGCCAAGCGCGGGTTGGTTGATTGGTGTACACAACCTTAGAATTTCTTCACAGGTGTGCAGGTTTCCTCACGATGTTTTCCTTCACCGTTAAAGCGTCGAATAATCGTACATATAAACTTCAAATTTAAAAACACAGTGGTACGTGACAGGGTTTGAACTGGCAACCTCTGGCATGGCTATCGACCTTAACCACTCGGCCATCGACTATCAGCGACCAACACCTATACGGCAACATATACATTATACAACTTACGCACAGAAATATCCGAACTTTGAAAGTACAGAATTTTGATGAAATATTAATGAGACGTGCTTAATAGACAACATCCGGCAAGTACAAGTAACTTAAAGTAATAAGTAAGATGATATTTTCTAACAACTGGTTAGGAGATAAGTGATCTGGCTAATTATAGCCTTCCAGTTGCTATAGACAGCTGACTTTTCTACAATTAAAACGTTAAGTCGAAGGCGTGTTGAAGACCCTAGTTTCTTGCGGCAGGAGTCAAGGGTTCAATTCCCGTTATGTATTACTAGCTTTCCGCCCGCGACTTCGTCCGTGTAGACACGTTTAACGGGTAAAACATTACTACTTTATAGCGCAGTCGGTTATAAAGTAGCCTATATCCTTTCTGAGGCTCTGGACTATATCTGTACCAAATTTCGTTTAAATCGGTTCAGTACTCTATGCGTGAAAGCGTAACAGACAGACAGACATACAGACAGACAGAGTTACTTTCGTATTTATAATATTAGTAAGGATGAAGAACATTGTATGTTTGTTCCATCTTGTAGTAAATAGTACAGTTGGTAAGTATGCACTGATATGGCAGAGATACGGCGCAGGACCACCGGTTTTACGTGCTTTTCGAAACACATACATACATACATACATACATACAATCACGCCTTTTTCCCAGAGGGGTAGGCAGAGATCACTTCCAGCGATCCACTTTTCACCTCTGTGGGAAACGTGACGTGACGGGTTGTGACCACGTCGCCGCCATTCTGCCTTGTGCATTGTTTTAACAAGGTCATTGCGTTCCCACGAGTAGCAAGGATGTATGACGGGGGAAGGAAAAGGGGAGGAAGGATACTATCGCCTCGGATGATTTGGACTGAGTCGATAGTAGCTCGAGGAGCCGGGGTCGCTTACCCGTATACCGTTCACCAACCACCGGACAGATAGCTGTGACTAGTATCCCCTGACTGTTTCGAAACACGAGAATAAATAAGTGAATATAAAAAAAATCTTTCCTGCAAGTAAGCCTGGACCTGGGCTTCAAACCTCGGACCTTTAGCTCTTTACTAGCTTGCTACCAATTGACCAACGAGACATTTAATTGAAACTAATAAAGAATCATTAAGATTTTTTGTAAGATACGACATAAGCGATCTATCTTAACACAGGAAAGAGGAAAATCGGAAAAATCGTAAACTACACCACACTAGGTATATTTAACCGCCAACTCTCTGCTAACTACTAAGGAATTTACAGGTAAACTTGGCAAATACTTAAGGCTGAGATATTCTATTTGAGACAAATAGCCGAAATCGAGTCACCCCACTGAAGGGTAAAAGATATATTTTTGTATTTGCATAGGCGACTTGGTAGGGCAAAGTGGAATAACCCTAAAAATATAGGACCTCCTGTTGAGTAATATTATCAGGGAAGTAAGTACTTAAGTAAATATGTAAATAGCTGAGAATGATCCACTTCCCCTCAAGTCCGATGATGATAACAAGGCTACCAAGCTATCATCGTAGTCAGTCGGAAAAGAAAATATTTATTAGACTACTAGTGCCCGCCCTAGATCGCATCGGGTGAATTTTACATAAGTACCTTCCTCTTTAATCTTTCTATCTATTAAAAAAGACGTGTGGCACTCGGGGACTGCCGCGGTATAGCTATTGCATAGCATCGTCCAATTTCGGAGCATCTCGTCTCGATTCGTGCGAGTTTCGTAGAGTCGTACAATACGTCTAACCGAACGCACACAAACACCGTGCCGAAGTCTAGCGAACTGAAACGACGTTAGACGATTGTGAGATTTTTTTCGATACGGAATTTCTTGGTTCGGTCGCCGCGCTCAAAGCCCGCGATAAAAGCTATGCAGTAGCTTAAAAAACCTATAAAATGTAGTTTTAAGCATAAATAGGGATTTAAGGCTAAAGCGACTTTGTTTTATACTACATATATATATATAGTGATAACTACACATTTAACAACCACACAAGCCATCACCACTATATGGCCGATATAAAGTTCTCGGTCTGTCATTGTATAAGGTAACCAGATAAGATAGGTACATGATTAGATTTCCTTTCATACAATTAACTATTTTATCCCTGATCATGACATGAATGGAAAATTATCTGAATCAATCGAAGGCAATTATGCGAACAATAATAATTACCCGTTATTTGTATGTTGGTTTATAAACTTAGCGCAGTAGCAAGATAAGTGAGTGTAGAGACGACCTTCATTTTACATTTTAAAGGACCTGTGCATTGGTACTTTTATAATTATCAAAATTCGTTAAAACTAATATAAATAAATAGTATACAACATAATTATGTGTATTGATCTGATTCCATGCATAAAATACTTGTCTTACAAATCACTACATATAAAACTAACGGGTCAGCCTGTCTGTCCCCTTATTTATTTATTTTATTTTTTGTTTTTTTTTGTATGCTACTAACATTAGTTTTTAAGGTTACAATATTACTAACAAAATATGGATACCTTATCTGAAATAAAGATTTATTATTATTATTATTAAAACAAAATCGTTCCCGCGGCCTGTCCCTATCGCTCAGTTCGTCAAAACTACGCAACGGATTTTGACACGATTTCTTTACTATGTAAAGTAATGTTAGAGGAAAGATATCTATATTATATCAGAGAGCTGCAGAGTTTGTTTGTTTGTTTGATCTCAGGAACTACTAGTTCGAATTGAAAAATTCTTTGTGTTGGATTATCCATCGAGGAACGATTTGGGCTAAAATCTCGCTACAACCGAAAGGAGCAAAGAAACAATGGAATATGTGTAAAAAACGGGAAAAACGTAGACGAAGTCACTGGCACGGCTAATGTTTAATCGGAGCGAGAGCGGATCGCAAGTAAATAAATAACACAACAAGATACGGATCAAACATTGATTTTAGAACACAAAAATCCGTCACGAGTGGAAATGGAACCCACGACCACAATTATGAAATATTGGAACCACGTCCCTTTGGTCAAGAGACCCTGTCTCTACCAAACGCGCTATCGATACCAATATTTCTTCTATTTTTTTATTTATTTTTAAAAGGCACAACTACAGAATACATTTCGTACATTACAATAAATTACAGGTTTTTATCTTCATATTAAAACTGTATCCCAATAAAAGTTGCGCACAGCATTTACTTTTTTATAAATCTAAATACAAAGAATGGTACTTAATCATGCATGCATAATTGTGGTTTCACAATTTTAACAAATGAGTATAGACTCTACGAAAATATAAGTAAATATAAATATAATATATATTATTATCTTCTTAATAAATACCGACCGATGAAAGCTGACAATCTGCGAATAACTCTAGCGCATCGTTAGTCACGTGATAGTCTCAGATAAAATACCACATCTATCTAGTTTTCTAGATTTCGCTTTCAATAATCTAGTTCTGTTTAGTATGTGTTGGTGGCTGATTGGATTGTTTTCTCAATGCACACTAAGAATCCTTACTAATATTATAAATGCGAATGTAACTCTGTCTGTCTGTCTGTCTGTCTGTCTGTTACTCTTTCACGCCTAAACGGCTAAACGGATTTTGATGAAATTTGGTATGGTCATAGATGATAACCTAGAAATGGTTATAGGCTATAAATAATCACGCTATCGTTCTTAGGGGGTAGGCATTAGGCAGATAACTAAATTGAGTGAGTGATTTTTAGTCATTTTGTTAGGACTTTTGCTCTTTGACGTCTAAACGGCTGAACGGATTTTGATGAAATTTGGTATGGTGATAGATTATAAATGGTTATAGGCAATAAATAATCACGCCATCGTTCTTAGGGGGTAGGCAGTAGGCAGATAACTAAATGGAGTTGGTGATTTTTAGTCGTTTTTGCTAGGACTTTTGCTCTTTGACGTCTAAACGGCTGAACGGATTTGATGAAATTTGGTATGGTGATAGATGATAGCCTAGAAATGGTTATAGGCTATAAATAATCACGTCATCGTTCTTAGCGGTTAGGAAGTAGGCAGAAAACTGAATTGAATTTGTGATTTTTCAATGGTTTTTGCTGGGAGTTTTGCTCTATCATGCTTAAACGGCTGAACGGATTTCGATGAAATTTAGTTAGGAGATAGATAGCAACCTAGAAAAGGATAAAGGCTATTAATATTTATGCTATCGTACTTAAGGCGTAGGCAGTAGGCAGAAAACTAATAAAGTTAGTGATTTATAATCATTTGTTTTAATAGTTTACCTCATTCACGCCTTAACGTCTGAACGGATTTTTACAAGACTTGGTTAATTTAAAATACAGCAGTTTTTTATGGACGGCTAGAGTGAAAAACGAATTTGTTGGCATATAAGTTGACTCACGAGTTAAATCTAATATAAATTTAATGCAACAGAAAATATCGTCGTGTATAAAGCGTCGTGAGTAGGGTAGGAACAAAATGATTTAGGTTAATATTACTGACAGTACCTAAGATAAAAATTAAGAAACATCCGCTGTCCTAATTAATTTAACCGCCATTTTTCTTTGACAACCGACGTTTTGACTGAGTTCGCTCATGTATTTGCTACTCTACCTCTACTAAGTATTTGCTACTCCTAATATCGCATGTAGACCCATAAAGACTAATATTAAACTTCTTTGTGGTTTTATCCATTTCCTATCACATTCAAAGTGTGCAGAAAGCATGTCAAGCCGGTGGTCCTGAACCTGATCCCCATCGATCATTATATCGGTTGGCAACTGACCAAATTGAGTGAGTGAACCATAGAGAGAGATCTTTTTTGTTTTTAATTGTAGCCAATTAAAAAAAAATAAGATGACCTGATCTATCTGATGGTAAGCGGTAGTTAGATCTACATATTAGGTCGACAGGCACAATAGACTACATTGAGCCTGTCGCACTCACCCTGAAGGCCTGCGTAGATGCCGTTTCACGCCCCGCCTGAAGAGCCCGGTATCAAAGCAGGGAGGAAGGACATGAGATCATTTCAATTCGGACGCGTTTTCAAAACATTTTTTTTTATTTCGCGTCTTTTTTTAAAATAACTCCTAACAAAGACAACAAAAAGACAGTTACCAGGAGAGAGTGTTGGCATCACATTCGCGGTGTTATATAAACACTAGCTGTTGTAGGACAAGCAAATAGAACAATGCACATTGTTTGATGTGTCAATGAGACGCACTTCAGTACTCGCGTTAAGGAAAGTGGTTTTGATACTTGGAAAAAAGTGTAAATTCCCCTTTTAATCGACTTGATATAAATGGGAATGATTTGGCATGTGAGTTAAGACTATACTCAAAACTTTCAAGGTTAGAATATATGTAAACAGGTACAGAGTCCTTAACAAACTACTCGGTAACTAAACACTAGAACACGCCTATATATCGCTATTTCGGGTCTCAGGGTTAGCTAAACTTATCAGGGAATACCGCAAGGAATAGATAATATGTTTTGTATTAATTATAATGGAATTCGGCACATTTGTTAGATCTAATAATAGTTTCGTACCTTGATTAATCACTTCCCTACTTGTTGTAAAGATACGTTGAATTTGTAGTGATATTGATTCCAAGTTACACGAGATAGTGGTTTTATTAACGGTTAGTTGCTAGGTAAGATTATTGTGTGTTAAGATAATCATGTAATTAAAATGTGTAATGTTGCTTCAACCCTAAAATAAATAACGTATTTAAAAATAATGGGTCACGTGTAGACCCATAGATAATTACTTGCATAAAGCGAATAGGTCAAATAGTCATTAAATGTATGCCTTTTTATCGCCGTGAAAAGCCTTTCGCTCCGTCACTGGGAGAGAGGGTTCTCTCTCAGTGGTGTGTCGGACTCCCCAGCGGCTGGCGAAGAGATGGGAAATGCCAGCCGCGGCTCCTGGGCGGGGTGCCATGCCCAGGGGTTTACAGACTAAAACACGGCGGTGTACCTTATCGCCGTACGGCGGCGTCATGGGACTCTGACCTAGTCTTCTACTGCCACCACGCCACCGGGCGCACTTATGAATGCCTACTCAGCCTCTAGACTACCTATGTTCAAAACATAATTTAATCAAGACACAACAGACAGTAACTTCTTCTATTAGAAGTAAGCAAGTAAGGATCATCAAAAATACATCGCCCGAGATGACCCATATATCTCTGTGATCATGTTTCCTGCACCAAAAATTCAACAGCATAATCCGCCCTAGTGACATAACCGAGTTTAACATATCCAATATCCCACGATAATCCTTCCAATCTTCCAACAGGACGCTACACACTGATTGCATAGCTTTCAAACGACTTCCTACCGATGCGATAGTTCCCTACAGAACGGTGCAATTACAATTGGCATCAATTCCAGCTACATTACTACGAGTGCTTGAGCCACGGGGCGCGGCCGTGATGTGATTGTGGTTAGCACGGTACCTACACGGACTATAATCGGTGGTTTTAGTTGGTGATCCCTATTTTTTACCGTTTAAATTATATTCTTCATCATCAACAAAGCAAAGCGTCGATGGCCGAGTGGTTAAGGTCGTTGCTTGCCATGCGAGAGGTCGCCAGTTCAAACCCCGCCAGGTACCAATGTGTTTTTCAAATTTGAATTTCATATGTACCATCATTCGACGCTTTAACGGTGAAGGAAAACATCGTGAGGAAACCAGCACACCTGAGAGATTTTTGAACGGTGTGTGAAGCCATGTCAGAGGCCTACGGGCGGTCTAAACTCTGACACCAGGTTGTTCATCAACCATACGATAAGAAGATCATCATCAGCCCATATTCGTCCCCACTGCTGGGGCACGGGCCTACCCTAAACTAGGGCGATCATTGTCTATTATTTGCACGAACTTATTTGAAATAATTTTACGGATTAAACTTGTGAGTATTGTTATTCTAAACATATTATTTAGAGGCGAGACTCGTGGTTACGAGTGTTGTAAAGAGCTTGAAACGTCGGGTCTCTAAATAATATGTTTCGAATAACAATACACGCGTTTAATCCGTTAAGTTAGTTTTACTTAAAATAGGGCAATTAGACCTAAGTCAACCACCCTGGCCAAGTGCGGGTTGGTCGACTACACAACCCTTAAATTTTTTCGATGATGGTTATGCAGCATGATAACGTGAATATTATAAGTTATTAAATTAGCTTTTCGTCTGCCACTCCTTATGCGTGGAAGCGTTTGACGTATGCGTTGAATACCTATACGGACTTCGTGAAGAATCCTTCTTAGGAGAGCCATCCACTCCCCCGAAAGGCCCAAGGTGGCCAAGGTGATGATGACAAGGCTACACCAAGCTATCATCGTAGTCAGTTAGGAAAAAGAAGTAGTATATCAGCGGCGGACTTTTTATTCGAGTAACGTACTTTTTCTCGGCCGCGGAGATAAGAACCTCATCTTTTCTGGCCTAAATGTTACTGTATTATTCCCCTTAAAATTATATTGAATCTTATAAATAAAAATGAATTGATGTTCATTAGCCTGACTATAACTCGAGAACGCCCGGACCGATTTAGGTTATTTTGGTAAAATGTTCTTCGTAGTCCAGGGAAGGTTGCAATGAGAAAATATAGAAAAAGAATCAGTATTGGCGGTATGAAATTCGCCGGGACCACTAGTTTCAAACATTTTTTTAGGGATATGTGTGCGTTTAAGGAACGACACCTAAGTGTTACATTTAAGTGTTAGCATAGTCAGATTCTTTATAATTATTTTCAGTGCATGGTAACTATCGGTTGTGCAAAAAAAAAAGAAAAACCTTTTCTTTTCTTTATCTTCCCTTCCCTCCCTTTAGGAGTCGAGAACATTTTAACTCAGGAAACATGTCAGACTCATTGAATCGAAGAAATTGATCTGACGTCTTTTGTGGGTGGAAAACAGAAGTTTTAAAGATAGGCATAACCTATTTTTCTGTTAGGTTTCTATCTGGAATCCTAAATATAAAACGATTTTCCGACTTGGGCGGCTGTCAATTAATCTACGCCCTCTACCGTCTACTGCTACTAAATATAATTATGCTTTATAATAAAATATGATGACTCTTTTCTGATAGTCAACGTGATTGCAGTTACATTCAAAAGATAATGTATTTCCGTACCGTACCGTAACCGTCTCAAAAACATAAAGTAATAAAATCATAGTTTTTACGTGCAGAAGTGACTTTCGTCATTTGCTCTTAATATCTAAACCATATTATATTATTCGTATTTAAACTTCTTCAAAGATTTTTTTTCTTTTTAAGCTATTGCATAGCTTTTATCGCGGGCTTTGAGCGCGGCGACCGAACCAAGAAATTCCGTAACGAAAAAAACCTCACAATCGTCTAACGTCGTTTCAGTTCGGTAGACTGCGGCACGGTGTTTGTGTGCGTGCGATATGATGTATTGTACGACTCTACGAAACTTGCACGAATCGAAACGAGCTTCTCCGAAATCGGACGATGCTATGCAATAGCTTTACCGCCGCAGTCTCCGAGTGCCACACGTCTTTTTTTTCCTAATTGCCATACGATGATGGCTTGGAGTAGCCTTGTCATCATCACCGGACTAGCGGGACAGAGGATGGCTTTTACCCCTTAACTTCTTTAAAAAAGTTACAAAGAGGTTAATATACTCGCTAAACCACGGGGGCGAGGGTATCACAATTACAGAACATTTATATAATCCTGGTATGTAAAAAATCATTTACAAAATGACTGACTAGGTGGATCAGTGGTTAGTGACCCTGGCTGGCGGTTCTAAGAGTCGTGGGTTCGATTCCCATTCAGAACAAATGTTTGCGTTATGTTTTCATTTTAATTTTTTAATTTTCATATGTATTTATATCAGTCTCTGACGCTCATAGTTTACAAGGTCTGCTTAGTTAGGGATCTATGAAAAAATCCGATCCTTGACTTTATAAAGGTTTACCCACTTATTACAGAAACAAGTTGTTTGTTGACACGATTTTCCTATTGCGTATTACTTGTAACGTTCTGCTATAAATACCAAAATTTACCCCTACAGGTAGGCTTCGTTAGTAAACATGTTTCTACTGAGACTGTAAACATGTTTCTGCGAATGTCATAAACATGTTACTGCGGCGTAGTTTTGCACTACATATGGAAGTAAACAGGCGATTATAAGTGTATTTATTATTATAATTTGTACGTCATTAGGATATTGACCGGTCAGCCCGTTACCTATACAATTAATATACGTTTATTAAAAAAAATGACTCTAGAATACTGGTGAAAGTCAATCGACTGAATATTTAATGGTACCTAAAAATTATATGTATAAGTAGGTATTTCTCAATTTTTTTTTCAAATCCTTTACATAAGTATTCCTATTTAACAACAAAGTGACAACACTTAAGCTGCTTAAGAAACAATAGGTAAACAATATAACTACACCATATAGGTACCCAGAACAATACCAACTATTTGAACCCATACATTTCGAATTAAACTTAGGAAAATTTTGATAAATCTTGAAATTCGAACCCGGGACCTCAGGCCTTTCCCTCAGTCATACGATAAACTACGTCATCGCGCTCACGAGAAACAATGTTTCTAGAACAAGTTATTTATAGCCCGTTATCAATAGTATATGTACTATGTATGTACTCTTAGTACAATAGTATATGTGCTTTTAGTACATAAATAAGACGATACTTGAGCTGCGATTGTCGCCAAAACGTGATACACAAATTCGATTCAACTACACTTGAGAGCAACACGATACATTTACCTTATACATAGTATTAAAAGTAAAATATCTACGACATAAGCTTACGAATTGGTTTTATTTGTATAAACAAATGGATTATGGATAACCATAATCCACAGCTCTTAAATAAAAATTACAGATAATCTTCTAAATCATAAAGCAAATGACGGATTTTATATACATAGTTTTAAATTATATTACGCTATTACAATCAGAGAAGGTGCAAAGTGCAGAATATAACATTATTATATACACAGGCGAACAATTAAAATTAAATTAACAAAAAAAATATATTTACTTTATATGGAAATAAGTACAAAGTTTAAGAAAAAGTTGTAAACGAAAGTGATATTGACACAATGCAGTGATAAGAAAAGATTTTGTTAGTTGTAAATGAAATTTTTTTGTGGTCTTCGTATTGAACACCAACAGTTACCTGTTCAACATTATTACCAAATCTTAGTTAAGCTGTTTATCAATGCCAAATATGAAGTAGTGAACCAAATAATAGTAGTATTTTTTATTTACACTCATTTTCTTATTTATCTCAAAATGTTATTGTATGAATGATCGACTCTTCTCAATCGGATGGGGAGAGGAAGAATGTCTATTTTTTATTATCTTCTAACCCAAACCTTTTTCTTCTACGAACTAAGCAAAGGAATTAACAAAGTACTGCCTACATGATTGAAAAAAAATGCACGTGTACCTAATGTTATTTTTTGATCGTTTCTTGAATGAAAAACGGCCATTTACTTTCCACAAAGTGTACGTGTTTTGCGTAGTCGAGTAAAAATAACAGCTCTGATAGCGGGAGGCGTGGCGCCACGTCACGCGCTGCCGTCATGTGATAACGACGTCTCTTATCAGCTGGGGTTAAGGTCTGCCGATCGACCACCTCGTATCGTACGAATTTGGACGAGATCAGTACTGTGGGAAGCGAACAGAGGGCCTACCATGAGTTGGCTATCGTAAACTTACGTACGTTAAAAACCTATCGATTTGTTTTTTTCATATGGCCGATTGTAGTTCTTCGGGTAACCACCAGGCGGCGCTGTACAAGTTTTTCATAGACATATTTACGTAGGCGATATCGAGCGCGTAAGTTTTAAACTCATGGTAGCCCCACTGGTGACAAGTCAGCTGCAGCGGTAACATGAGTTAGCTATCGAAAACTTACGCACGTTAAAAACCTATAGAGCTTTTTTTTCATACTACTAATTTTAGTTCTTAGCGTTACCGCTAGGGGCGCTTTCAAATTTTGAAAATAATAAATTACCAACTCGAAAACGAGAGAAGCTATCGTTCATTTATAAGATGTGACGTAATCAGGTGCTGATTGCCGCATGGAATCGAGCTTAAAGCTAAAGAGGTTTACGCCCTAAGTAATAAAGCGGTTCAAACGTGCTTTCGAGTTTCGGTTAAACCTTTTGTAAAACCGGCATTGTTTGATTTTATTAAAAAAAAACTACACATAATATCTATTTTACTACTAAGATAGAATCATTTTACTGCGGGAAAACAACCACTTAAATTTCACGGTGTATATGTAAACTCACGTGATAAGTAAGATGTATACGTAGTAGTAGAGTTCCTATATAATTTTTTGTGATTTTAAAGCACAGCAAATGAAATTCATTTTAAACGTTTACTATTTTTATTAGTCGTCTTTCTTTTTGTACCTAAAAATATCCATGCTTATGTAGAATAAAATCAATGTTAATTTGTCTAAATGCTATATTCAGTTATACATGGTTCAAAGTAACAATCATGTTACAATAATTAAAGTCATAGTCTCGTAACCAGAGAATGTTTTAAGCGATTGTTTGACGCTATATTTTATTTTCGTTGCGTAATGATAAAAACATTATACAGACAACTTCGCAGTAACTAAATAAATGTAGCTTTAAAACTAAAGGTTTCCAAACTTTTAGGCCCTTTTTATCGTACTTAATATAATAATATAATATAATATCTTTATTTCCATAATAAACATCTACATAATAACCATAAATCTAGCGACTCTGCACTAAGCATAATTGCTTGTATCGCAGCAGCCAACACTCGAAGTATACCGTCACATTTTGTAGACACCTGACTAGGAGAATAAAGTTACAAAACTATTAGTAACTTGGTGGTAATGTCGTCCTAATTCGTAATTGCCAAACCATGCATTACTAATTTAGATATTAGGAATTAATATACAATAAGGGAAGTTTGAAAGTTGAAGGTTGACTTGGTACATTAGGAGGGAAGAAAGCCATGGGACTAGAAAAGTGATGAGTATGAATGTCAATGGTCGTAATAGTAGAGGAAAGCCGAAGAAGACATGGATGGATTGCTTGAGAGATGATATGGGAGTGAAAGGAGTAGACACAGGGCTGACGAATGACAGGACCGAGTGGAAGAAGAATATATGTTACGCCGACCCCATTTAGCGCGGGACAAGGGCAGGAGAATGATGATGACATTAGTCATATAGATTTTTTACATTTTTTAGTTATTTTACGGTAGGCTCGAGTCCCTCGGTGGGTACGTATATATTATGGACTGATGATGACGTGTTTCATCTTTCTATAATAAATTATGCTGAATTATGTAAAGAAATTTGAAAACAATTCGCCATTTTTGAGCACAATGAATAAGATTGTTTTTCTTTTAACAAAACGTTACATTGATATTTATGATAAAGAAATTGAATGATGGATAATATTGAATTTATAAGAAACTACATAGTACAAAAGTCTGTACCTTGACTCAAATATTTTAAGTTAGTAGCTATTTGCATTTTTTAAGTAATACAAAAAAAAAATAAACAAGTAAATTGGTAAATATATGGTAACTTACTGCCCGACGTTTCGATTACATTACACCAGTCATGGCCAGAGCTGACTGCCGTAAGGAGCAATTTGTTAAGTACTTTATGTTCGCTAAGTTCCTTTAATATGAATTCATTACTAATTTATAACATGCTAAAGTCATAATGCCTGCCTGTTAACTGACCAAGTAATAAATTACATTTTGTAAAGATACGTCTAAATTCTTGAGCCTAGGAAAGGAAATATTTTATTGCATTTTTTTTAATAGATGGAGGGATTCGTGAGGAAGGTTTTTATTTGAAATTCAGTAATATTATAGACGCAAACGTGTGCATGTTTTTTTACCCTTTTTTCACTTTTTGTTCTCAGTAAATCTTCTTGAAAATATACAGTATAAACTAATAAACTTTTTAAACCTTGCGAAAAATCTTTTAACGTGGGAATTTAACTCGGGCAAAGTCACGCTCGAAAACTAGGTCATATTTTTTTATCTATTTCGCTTCTCAACAATGAGTACACTAATACCATCTACACCGTAAAATTTGAGTGGTTGTTTTCCCGTGGCAGAACGAATTGCCTTTAGTAATACTATCGAATCATGCAAATAATTCCTCGAAAAAAAAATTTTTTTTTTCAAATTTTCAAAATAATAATTTTCCAACTCGAAAACGAGAGAAGCTATCGTTCTTTTATAAGATGTGACGTAATGAGGTACTGCTTGCCGCATGAAATCGATGCTTAAAGCTGAAGAAGCTCGACACCCTAAGTCATAAAGCGGTTTGAACGTGCTTTCGAGTTTCGGTTAAACCTTTTGTAAAACCGGCATTTATTGATATTAACAAAAAATAACTGCACAAATCTATTGTACTACTAAGATAGAATTATTTTACTGCGGGAAAACAACCACTAAAATTTCAAGGTGTATATCTAAGCAGCTCATAACTAACAAAAAAGTAGAACATGGAAAGACAAAGACGAATAGAAGTTTTAGAAACATCGCTACGTTGTGCGTCGGCTCAGTCGTCACTATCTCTGAGGTTTGTATCAGATGTCCCGGGTTCGGTTACAGTGACCGCCCATGGCAGTTCTCAGAGTACTATTGTTTGTACTTTTAATCGCCATGTGAGATTAACGTTTCAACACAGGACCACCTTATTGAGGGCTTGACACTCAAATAGAGAACGACGATGAGGGTATTTCTTACCAAACCATACACAGGTCAGGTTCAGCTAAACTGTCATTGATTGGTTAATTTTGACAAGAAACGTCAAAATGTCAATATGGATTAAAATGTACCAATAATAGTTTGGTCATCATCATCTGGTAGTTGATTTGATCTAACACTTCTTCATCAAATACTTCATTAATATATATACATATCATCAGCCCATTACAGTCCACTGCTGGACATAGGCCTCCCCAAATACACGCCACTTCTCTCTATCCTCGGCCACTCGCATCCAGCTCCTACCAGCCGTCCTGCGCAGATCGTCACACCACCTGGCCTGCGGGCGTCCTACACTACGTTTGCCGAGACGCGGTATCCACTCCAGAACTCGTCTACCCCATCAGTCGTCGGTTCTACGGCTGATGTGGCCAGACCACTGTCACTTCAGCTTACTAAATTGTTAGTTAGCTTGAATTCAGAATTTGTATGGAAGTTTTCAATTTCTAATCTCAGATTGCAATTATTATCTCTTCAGTAGGTATTCGGCCGTATGTGTGATATTATGAGAATAGTCGGTTAGATTTACACAGAAGTGGAACTCCTGTCGCGTCACTCCTATTATTGCGGTGAGACGGCAATCCGACATGACCGATGAAAAATCAGGAATAGGAAGGACCACCGGCTTAAAGTGTTTTCCGAGGCACGGGCGTATATCCCCAATTATATCGACGAAGTTTGGCTTATAAATAGGCAAATTCATACAAATTCGGGTTTCTTACGCAGCGCTATTACTACTACTTACGCAGGAAATTCACGATGATAAATTGAATAAGCTTAGAATCCCATAGAAAAAACCCACCTTCAATAAGTGTGTCAGCAAATCCACTATGGTATCTGAGAGACATTAGTTTCGCCAACCAAGGGGACCTAAACACGTATTCCGCGCGCACTCTGACAATAAACCTACATGACATCAGTGTGCAATCCCCAACCGGTATTTTGACGTAAAACCGTTTGACGTAACGTCCGTACGTCATCCAGGAGTAGCCTCTTACCGGTTTTCTGGTTCTCAAAATGATTTTGATGCGGGATGTATAAATTACGCCAGAATACTAACGTGCTATTTCGTTTATAACGTCCTATTTCGTTTATAACCCGTTTTATTGTCGGCCAGTGTATTTAAATTGACTGCAGCGTTGGTAAGTCGGTAGTTGTTGAAATATGTAGTAGTGTTTGTTCCGTGTCTGGGTGTATTTATGTATCTATTTCTATACGGCTTGGTTCAATGGAACATCTGGTAATGCCCTTGTCTGTAGTGCCAAGAGTCAAGTGTTCGATTCGCACACATTTTTGTGAAGAACACCGGTATTTTTTGCGTTACTGAGTGTTTTATTTATTTGTTTAAGTTTATTTCTGAATACTTTTATTGTTTTTTAAATCCCGAACACTAGTGATGTGGTCAAGTACTTACTTAATGATTTTCAGTATACGTCCGTAACAGGTTTCTATTATAATGTTACAGGCAAATACTAACAGCGTATACAATACCTTTTTGGTATTGAATTAAGTATTTAAAAAATTGTTTTGTTTAAATCTCTATTTTAATTTAAGTTCACTCAGTTGTTAATTTAATTTCAAACCAAATAAATAATTTATTTCTTTCTTTCTTTCTTCCTTTCTTTCTTTCTATTCACACCTAGCGATTTTTGGGCGATTGCACGGCGAGGCGATATTTTACGCGGCGATTATTTTATCGCGGCGATATCGCAGCGAACGCGCGCGTGCACGCTGCGATCTCGCGGCGATATCGCCTCGCCGTGAAATCGCCTAGGTGTGAACAGGCACTAAAAGGATAATTAACGTACGTAGGTACGTTGATTTGCCGTAAAGCATTTCATCAATTAATTGTTACTGATGAAGATGAGACTATCATCAAACAGCGACCTCAGAGCCTGCAAAGAAGAAACAGGAGGCATGAAACAATTTCTATGTGAATGTCAGTCATTGGCCAGAGATAGGCTTAGACTTCTGGAAATGGCCTATCCGAAACCAGAAGAATACAGGCACCTCAGACTTTGAGACATTTTGCATTTGATCTGCCGGGAGTAAGTGTGTAGAGGTAGGGGTAACACAAAAGATCCCTATGAGTCGAAGTGAATTGTGCATGCACACGGTCAAGATAAGAAAGATTCAAGAAAAGAAAAGACACAGCAGCACCTTGAACTTCTTCGTATATTTCTCTACTATCTCTATACGCATAACGGAGCGTGCTCTGAGGAGTTATTTCAACTTTCCACTCTCGAATACAAGTGTTGGACAGCGCTGCTGTCCGCATACCATGCAAGCGCTGGTTGCTCGATCCAAGAGTTTCAGTTCCTCTTTTCTGTTCCACTAAGGCATGGAATGCTCTTCCAGCTCATGTTTTCCCTCCCTCCTATAATCTCGTGCTTGGCGTAAAGCGGTATTTAAGCAGGTGAATGCGGCAGACTAAATAAAGAAAGAAACTCTACTGTGCCTGTCGAAATGTGGACCTCACTACCACTTATCATCAGGAGGAGTGAGATCATTCTGGAAGTACACTTAGTAAAAAAAGTTTTAAAACATTTTAATGTCAAGCGTCGCTTACTGTCATATTTGTCTTCAGTTTACGGCCGTTAGCAAACCTATTTGGTGACTCTAATCGTCTAGCAACCAGTAATCCTTTCATAATCGCAATTACGTCGTCCAAAGGTAATGTACCTAGTACATCCACAAAGGGCATCGCCCTTTGAATCAGCGTCAGTGATTAACTTTGCGCACGGCTGCCTTTATTGCCTACAACGAGTGATCGCACGCTTGGCGAAATGCCTCGTAGCGAGAATGTGGAGTTCAATAACAGGGGAAGTACCTTTACCTCTGTTCCTTAAATGTGACCGTTTTTGACCTGTTCAGGATTTGAGTGAATAACTTGTTATGGGGCTTCTTATTAGGGTATTTTCTCAGTAGAGCCATCTCGGGGTAGACATCCCGGAAATGTTTTTAACTCGACTAGTAGAATAGAACTTATTGAATCCTGTCACACCATTCATTCATTTTCTTATCATTCTTAACATGGTATTGATATTTTGTTTCAAAAGGTTTTATTTTTATACTCCTGTTTTTCTTTGTTAAGTAAATTTCTCTTAATACAATATTCAAATACTGTCAATACACACGACGAAGTGTGTCAAATTTCAGTGGATTCGATTATATAATATCTTGGTAAAGAGTGTCACATCTACAATAATGTCGCACGACCAATAATACTCTATGATCGAGATGTACAGTTCGCAGCAGAAGTGCAACACACGGCTCTTACGTGAACGGAATAAGGTACATAATTGTACATATTTATGCGTAGTCTTGGGCTGGGTGTAGCAGGTATCACGCACATCTCACGACCTTGGCTGCGCACGCGCCGGCAATGCGAAACTGTTATTAATTATAGAACCGGCATGTCGTAAAGGGTTCCATATTGTAGACAATACATTGGGGAAACTGCCCCGTTGGTCTAGTAAAGTAGCAAGCGCTGCGTAAGGACCAAAAAGTCCCCGGTTCGGGAAAAAATTGTGTGACTTTTGGGATATTTGGGACATTATCGCGCAAGGTCAGAAATTAGTCAGTCACGAGTTGGCGGTTGTACACCCATGCCTCGGAAAGCAGGTTAAGCCGGTGGTCCTGCACCTGATCTGTCATCGGTCTTGTCGGATTACCGACTCATCAAACTATGACAGTATATAGAGGAACGGGGAGTGCACTTGTGTTTGCGCTCACTCTTATGTTATTATATATTATGTCCTGCGCAGTTGACTGATTTCCATTAAGATCGGCCGCCATGGCCGAAGTCGATCGGACACTTTTTTTAACTTAAAAAAATATTAATTTATACAACCAGCATAGGGTGAGATTCTTACTCCTCTGGCTTATGCTTTGAAGCAGTAAAAACCAGCTTTAGGCTAACAGCAAATTAATTCGAAAAAAACACAGATTGTTTAAATTACTTTAGCTAATTTATTATTAGGTTCTTATTTTTTTTATAACATTATGTTTCATCTAAATGTAATAAATTTTTTGTGTATTTTATCTGTTGATTTTAATTTCTATTGCTTGTGATCTACTGTACTTTTGTGTCTTAATAAACGAATTTTGTCCTTTGTATCTTAATAATCTGCATGATAATCTTCATACATTTCATAAATCCTAGATTCGATTGTCATGAACAAAAATAAAATATTGTGAAACTGATGTTATGTTATCAATATTACCTAAATCGTTTAATGTTATATTTTTGCATTTCATAATATTTATATTAAGATATTTGCAGCTGATTTACAATTCAAATTACGTTAAGACATACTCGTACAATTTTGTGTTTATGTGTTATTTGCGAAGAGATTTAGGTGCTTAAACAAAGCTAGCTTAGCCTAGTTTAATATTTCCTATGTTATTTAAAACGAAGGATGTGTACATAGTAAGACTATTTCAATATATATTGAGAAAAATAATAACTTCACCGAGGGGCCTACTCAAACCTAGTGCAATCAGGCATAAATGTATCAACTGAATTAAAAAAAAAAAGAATAGATGGCCGATTGCACTTGCTTAAGGTCGTTGCTTGCCATGCGAGAGGTTGCCAGTTCAAACACCGCAACGTACCAATGTGTTTTTCAAATTTGAAATTCATATGTAGGTTTATTTGACGCTTTAACGGTGAAGGAAAACATCGTGAGGAAACCTGCACACCTAAGAAGAAATGCATAGGCTGTGTAGTCAACCAACCCGCACTTGGCCAGCGTGGTTGACTAAGGCCTTATCGCTCTAGTTTAGGGTAGGCCCGTGCTTCAGTACGTATATGGGTTGATGATGAAGATGATCAATAAATAATAACTACTTTACAATCACTTTACTTCGCGATTCAACCTCAGGCCAAATATTTCTTTGTAAATAACATTCTTTTTCGCAAAAGTGACTTGTCAAAGTCAAAGATCAATGAACTCTGACAATGATGGAGTATTCTTGTGTTGCAGTAAATCGCGGGTTGAAATGACTACTGCCTTCTCCGGCTAAGTGAGACGAACAATAAATAATAAATAAATATTACACATCACATACATTGATCTGATCCCGTTGTAAGTAGCTTAAGCACTTGTGTTACAGATATCGGAATCAACAGTGGAAATACAAATATATTTAAATTTATTTAATAACACACCCAGACACAGAACAAACACCAGTGTTCGTCACACAAATATTTGTCACGAGTAGGAATCGAACCCACGACTCTTGGAACCGTACATAGTGAACATGGGTCATTAACTACTATTCCACCGAGCCAGTCAGATAATTTAGTAATTACGTATGAACTTGGCTTGACATGTTACCGCGTGTCTAGATAAGAGTAAAAGAATAAAAATGGAGTATAGGATATAAATTAAGTACTTTAAAGCAAAGTTTAACAATTTCTTTTACTTTCTATCCTTGATCGAGAAGAAACAGTGTATTATAATGAAAAATGTTGTATATAATGGTCTCGCATATTTCTTCATCTAAGTACTTACATTAGTACTTACCCACATAAAAGACCAGTTGACTATCTATATATAGACGCCCACAATCACAGCTTGTGGTAATGAATCTAACCTAACCAAGTGTCGGAATCATAAAAACTTTTATTGCATTCTATAAATTTGTATCGTAAACGACAATATAATGATAGCGATTGCATATCCATAAAATGTTGCGTAACACATGTAAAGTGTATACATTTTTTTGATAACACTACTGAATATGCAGATACTTACATACCATATTTGAAATGCAGATTAAATTGTGGTGTATGTTTTACGATTGGAAATGTCAATTATTCTTGGGCAGGGATGTATAGTTTTCGAGTAAGAATAATGATAGATAAGCCGCATAAAGTCTATAGCTTCCTTAGAGTTAAGTTCCTTTCAGAGAAACTCAATGTCCTTTCTCAGTCTGACGACTATTCGTGTACCTAATTTCATTTAAATCGGTTCCGTAGTATTTGCGTGAAAGCCCGACAGACAGGCAGAGAGAATAGGGTAGTTTCCTATTTTTTAATTTTTACATAGATGGATGAACAACACAATCGCAAAGGTGTTGTTAAAAGAATGGTTTGATATTTGGAAAACTCCCGGAGATATCACAGTTTCAATAGCACATCATTTGGGCGAGCTCAAAACGCTTCATACAAATGTCGCACAGAGCTATGACGTCACCCCTCTGTATACGAGTATGAATATCGTAAGAGCTTTGTTCAGCAGCTATATCAAATGTTGCTTTTACGAATATGTTCTCATAGTGAAAGCTACTACTAATTTTGTAATTTATAAGATGGCATACTATTTTTATTGAATTTTCGCACTTTAAAAATGGACTTTCCCACCTAACTTCAAATGCCTATTATTGTCTCATTTCGTAAGAAATTTTAATTTCGATTTCACTTATGTTATTGATTTACCCATATGTAACTGTTAATTGTGAAATTTTATGTAAAATCAGACTTAGGAAACTAGCCTATTATCTTTACAATTACCTTCAAGCTATCCATCCATTGTGAAGTATTTTATCACGTAAAGCCATATGACTAGAAAAGTGATAAGTATAAGTGTGATTAGACGTAATAGTAGAGGAAGTCCGAAGAAGACATGGATGGGTTGCGTGTGAAATTATTTGGGAGTGAAAGGAGTAGACACAGGCTAACGAATAATAGACCCGAGTGGAAAAAAATACATATTGCGCCGAACCCATAGGAAAATGAGGAATCATCTGTGCGCCAAAATTAATTCAAATCGGTTCAGTCGTTTTGGCGTTAAGGCGTAACAGAAAGATAGACGAAACGATATACTCTCGCATTTATAACCGACTTCGCTATAAGAGAGTATTTTTAGGTGATTAACGAACTTCAAGATTCTTCAAGCGAACGGGGTCGCGGGCAAGAAGCTAGTCATGCAAATAGCATGCACAATTGCACATTCAATGATATTTGGTATATTTAACTTCAGTCCATTGACTTGGTGCATTATGATGCAGTTAAACTGCACTTAGTTGCAGCGGAAACCAAACATTGCTGCAATCGTAAACTGGCTCTGAATTAATATCCCTTTTTATGATTACGATATCATTTGATTGTTATGTGCAGTAAAACATGTTCATGTTCAAACGCATTTGTTAATTTTCTTTTTTTTTTTGGTCTATTCACGCTAGGAGTGGTCAACCAGTACACCAATGCTTCACCATAATGAAAAAAAATTATTTAAAACGAGAATTGCCCATTTTTCATTTTATTTAAAAAAAAACTTTGCTAAACCAACATTCTGCCCAGATCGGCCCTACTGACAGACAGACAGAATTGCATTTGTAACAATAGCAAGGATTGCATATTATTTGCGCGAACACTATTTTGAAATAACTAAATTAAATGCGCTCTTAGATGTTGCATTACTTACGTACGTTATTACGTACCTACCTACTAAAATCCCATCATCATCATCATCATCATCATCAGCCCATTCCTGTCCACTACTGGATATAGGACATAGACATTTATTGTACGAATTTCATCCGTAATTTGCAATAATAATAATGTTTGTTACACGAAAAAAAAAATTATTTACAATACTGAAACTAATACCTTAACATTGCTTGAAAAAGCATGTGATCTCGGAAACGGCCCTAACGATTTTGCTGAAATTTGATATGTGGGGGTTTTGGGGACGAGAAATCGATCTAGCTCAGTCTTATGTCTGGGGGATATACCCGAAGCGAAGCGAGGGCGGGTCACTAGTTATTCAAAACACCCTTTCTCTTATATCCCTCTATCTATTAAAATCGCATCAAAATCCGTTATGTAGTTTTAAAGATTTAAGCATACATAGGGACAGACAGACGCGGGAAGCGACTTTGCTTTATACACCGTGAAATTTTAGTGGTTGTTTTCCCGTGGCAGAATGATTTGCCTTTAGTAATACAATCAATCATGCAAATTATTCCTCGAAAAAAAAAATATTTTTTTTCAAATTTTCAAAATAATAATTTTCCAACTCGAAAACGAGAGAAGCTATCGTTATTTTATAAGATGTGACGTAATCAGGCACTGCTTGCTGCATGAAATCGATGCATAAAGCTAAAGAAGCTCGACGCCCTAAGTCATAAAGCGGTTCGAACGTGCTTTCGAGTTTCGGTTAAGCCTTTCGTAAAACCGGCATTTATTGATTTTAACAAAAAATAACTGCACAAATCTATTGTACTACTAATAGATTCATTTTACTGCGGGAAAACAACCACTAAAATTTCACGGTCTATAGTGAAACTACGCCGCTTGTTTTCTTCCTAGTGTTGTACTTCACTTCACTTCTCACTATTTTACTTTTCATGTTACCAAGTCATTGATATTCTTATTTCCCATTCAAACTGAGAGTCGATCCGAAGAAATTGGCTCCGAATCCTTTTCAAACAATTCTTGGCCTTAACTTCGATTGGATCGCAGTGAGATGGCAGAATCAATTTTGTATCGGTTTTTCATCTAAGAACAAGGTCAGCAATCGCCTTTATTATTAATTTTCATTACGAATACAGCCTGAGGCAACCTTCGGAGGCGGCAGGGGTGGATTGAGGAAGAATTTAACGTCTAAATGACAAAGGATGTTGAAAGATTTTATCGGTTTTGGAGATGAGTCAAGTAAGGTACATATTTTGGTGTTTTATACAGGTAAGCTATTTTTATAATCAGAAAACATAATATTGCTGCATTGCTGCAGTTTCATAGCACATTCTCTTACAAGTATTATTTATTGCGAATAATACTTGAGCCAAACAGCTTAAGGTTTCCGTACCATAATGGTACCTGTTGTCGTTATTATACTATGTGTGCAATATCGACTATTTACATTACTATGTACGTATGTAAATATGTGTTATGGTTTTACCAGAAGTAGATTTTTTATTTAAAGATATTAAGGCTAATTTGTTACCGAACGAAATTACCCCAGAAATATTAATTTATCAAAACACGCTAGCGTGTCATTGGTGTCGCTGCACTTTGTATTAATATCCCACTCTTCGCGACGTAGACTGATTCTCACTATAAGAGTCAAAGTCAAAGTTTAAGTTTAGTTTAAGTCTAAGTTACAGGTCTAATTTTTAATGTAGGTTCTCTACCTTAGTAAAGAGGGTTCTTGTGTATATGTTACGGCTAATACCCGAAGTGCGGCTACACCTAGGTTTAGCCGGCTAGAACTAGGTGTAGCCACTTACTCTTGGCTAAACCTAGGTGTAGCCGATTGTTTTCGGCTAAAACTAGGTCTAGCCTTCATCATGCCGGCTACAACTAGGTCCAGCCATTCCATGTCGGCTAATACTAGGTTCAGAGAATCCCTGTTGGATAAAACTTAGATGCGAGTCCCGCCAAGCCTTCCGTCCTTCCCCGCGTCACACTCAGGACTCACAGCATCTGCAGCAGCAGCGCGGGGTGGAGGGCGTAGCGAGACACGCGCCTCTGCAGGTTGTGAGCACCAAGTGCTGCTGATCTACTGCAGGTCTACTAGCGAGTGTGACTCATAGCGTCTGTACATAATTGTAACTGCCTCGTTGGTCTATTGGCAGCAAGCGCTGCGTAAGGACCGAGAGGTCCCCGGTTCGAGTCTGCGGTCGGTGAAAATTTGTGTGAGTTTTTCTGTAATGAAATTACTTAGCCCGGAGTTAGGAAGTTGGCGGTTGAACGCCCGTGCCTCGGAAAGCACGTTAAGCCGGTGGTCCTGCGCCCGATCTCTCATCGGTCATGTCGGATTGCCGACTCACCAAATTATGAGAGTAGGGGAAAAGAGAGTGCACTTGTGTTTGCGCGCACACTTTTGCACTATAATATGTCCTGCGCACTTGGCTGATCTCAATTGAGATCGGCTGCCATGGCTGAAATCGGTCGGACGCCTTATCTTACATAGTTATAGCCGGCATGCTATCGGCAGAGCTTTTTTAGGTATTACAAAAACATCCAATAATTAGAAAACATGCAACTACAAAACCAAATGTGGCAATATAAAGTGCCTCTGCAAAGCTGTTGGTATTATGTGCAACTTAAAATGTCACTCAAGTATAGATTGTTTTAAATAGTTTATGTTACTTTATAAACCTGTGATTTATAATTATATTCTTTAAAATTATAATATGCAACTATTGTCTGTTGTTAAAAAAAATGTTCCTGATTGTTCCTATTGTACTTAACAATTTACTCCTAACAATATGTGTTATTTATTACAATTTGATTTAAAAGAATGAAAAACTACCTTGGTTTCTAATTATTGGATGTTTTTGTAATATCTAAAAAAGCTCTGCCGAAAGCATGCCGGCTATAACTAAGTATGTAAGATAAGGCGTCCGACCGATTTCAGCCATGGCAGCCGATCTCAATAAAGATCAGCCAAGTACGTAGGTCATATTATAGTGCACAAGTGTGCGCGCAAACACAAGTGCACTCTCTTTTCCCCTACTCTCATAATTTGGTGAGTCGGCAATCCGACATGACCGATGAGAGATCGGGCGCTGGACCACCGGCTTAACGTGCTTTCCGAGGCACGGGCGTTCAACCGCCCACTTCCTAACTCCGGGCTAAGTAATTTCATTACAGAAAAACTCACACAAATTTTCACCGACCGCAGACTCGAACCGGGGACCTCTCGGTCCTTACGCAGCGCTTGCTGCCAATAGACCAACGAGGCAGTTACAACTATGTACAGACGCTATAAGTCACACTCGCTAGTAGACCTGCAGTAGATCAGCAGCACTTGGTGCTCACAACCTGCAGAGGCGCGTGTCTCGCTACGCCCTCCACCCCGCGCTGCTGCTGCAGATGCTTTGAGTCCTGAGTGTGACGCGGGGAAGGACGGAAGGCTTGGCGGGACTCGCATCTAAGTTTTATCCAACAGGGATTCTCTGAACCTAGTATTAGCCGACATGGAATGGCTGGACCTAGTTGTAGCCGGCATGATGAAGGCTAGACCTAGTTTTAGCCGAAAACAATCGGCTACACCTAGGTTTAGCCAAGAGTAAGTGGCTACACCTAGTTCTAGCCGGCTAAACCTAGGTGTAGCCGCACTTCGGGTATTAGCCGTAACATATATATGAAATCCACTAGATGGCAAGACGTAGATATGAGGTGTTACTGCTACACGATTGGTGAATATTGACATGTCTGTCAAAGTCACGACAAAAATAACCAATCATGCCGCAGTTGGAGCTCACGCCTACGTATTGCAATCTAGTGAATTTCTCATACGCGAAAGCCCTCATTGGGTACGTGGCCCAAAGCCGGCCCTGGCTGCAATCCTGTGGCTAGTAATTCGAACCAGGTACGTCTTCAAACCTGGTACAGACTATATTATAGTTGAATGCATATAATTATCGCCTGACAATTATATTGAATATCTACTTGTCGGAACTCGAAACGTTAGCCGTTGTAATCTCTTCCTGTAGGGAGCGAGGTATTATGGGTTAATTGAGGTTGTTAAACGTCAGAGCTTATCTTGTTGATCAATGGCACTAGTAGCATGAAGCCAACGTGGTACTAGGTTCGAAACCCGGGGTAATTAAACAATAATTACTTATTGACTGGCTCGGTGGAACAGGGGTTAGTGACCCTGCCTGGCGGTTCGAAAAGTCGTGGGTTCGATTCCCACTCGGGACAAATATTTTGTGTGATGAACATCGGTGTTTGTTCCGTGTCTGAGTGTGAATATGTATTTAAGTATGTATTTATAAATATCTATGTATGTATGTATATTAGTCTTACGACGCTCATAGTACAAGCTCTGCTTAGTTTGGGGTCAGGTAACCGGTAGAAATGTCACAGATATTATTATTATAAAGATTTTTCAATAGGCCCCATGGGAGTTTTGTTTTGTTATGTTTTGGTTGTTTCGGCCGAAACATAAATGCAAGGTGATTGAAATTTGTGAAAATTTAAACTGTCTATCTATCTCAGTTCATGTGGTTTCTGTTTTGATTATTTCTTTAATATCCTTAAAAAATAAACGAAGACGAAAAAACGTTTTATTTTTTTAAATGCTTAGAACAAAGAATAAGCTGATTTGTACATAACCTATGTATTAAAACCGTCACGCATTTACGGAAGTGTATTCCTATAGAAGGATATCAGCGGAGAACAATAGGTCATTATAACAGCCTAGGTATTAAGTAGAGGCTGAACTGTTAATTAGTTGCAAAACTATAACGTTTGCATACTAGTTATTATGTGTGTAGATTGTAGGTGTATAACGAAGGATAAAAATACTAATATATGAGTTTAGGGGAGAGAGCCATCCGCTCCCGCGCAAGTCCGGTAATGATGACGAGGCTCCTCGAAGCCCTTATCGTAAGTCAGTTACAAAAAAAAACTATAAAATTATGTAATCTAAATATAAACACCTAACATACGCATATAGTCATTGAGCAACACATAAACATAATATTTACAGTCTCTTATAATCCCTACCTCCTAATTTGAAATAACAAATTTTTAATTATTTAAAACTCTATATCATGGTACTGAATAAAGATTTATTATTTACTAGCGACCCGCCCTCGCTTCGCTTCGGGTATATATCTATCTCTATATAATATATTTCAACCCCGTAAGGGATTTTACATACTGAAGTTATTTCCCAATAACTCCCGATCCCATGGGAATTTTGTAATATCGCGTTGGAAGTAAGCTTAACGTTCATTAGGGTACCTGCATGCCAAATCTCAATCGTCTATCTATATCGCGGTTTAGATTTTTTCATACAAAAGTTTTTTTCCTATTACTCCCGTTCCCGTGGGAATTTTACAATATCCTGTTGCAACTAAGCTTTTAATTTATTAAGGCACCTGCATGTCAAATTTCAAGCGTCTAACTTATGCGGTTAGTATTTTTCTTACAAAAGGATTTTCCCGTTATTTCCCGTTCCCGTGGGAATTTCGGGAAATCCTGTCCTAACGGATGCCTACGTCATAACTTCTACCTGCATGCTAAATTTCATCTCGATCCGTCCAGTGGCTGTGACGACTTCGTCCGCGTAGAGATGTTTAACGGCTAAAACATTACTTCTTTATAGCGCAGTCGGTTAAAAAGTAGCCTATAACCGTTTCTAGGCTCTGGACTTTATCTGTACCAAATTTCGTTTAAATCGGTTCAGTACTTTATGCGTGAAAGCGTAACAGACAGACAGACAGACAGACAGACAGACAGACAGACAGACAGACAGAGTTACTTTCGCATTTATAATATTAGTAAGGATTTGTCATTATTTTTTACTATTTATACAATTAACGTTGCGCTATCAACTCACTGCGCTAACTCATTATACTGCGCTGTTTGTGACCAAGAAGTATTTTGAAATAAATTGACTAATAGCACAATTTACCTATTTTCCTTACCTTTTACAATACTGTAGCGAAGAAATACAGATAATAGTTTTTTTTTTCTTTTACATACTGTTTTTACATAAGTAGTTCTACATACTTAGCGATTTAATGTCAAGTTAAAGCTGTAATATGCACACTCATGCGCATAGAGATTTTTTTTTATAATTTCTCAGACCGTTAAGATACATGATAAATATCTATGGACGTCTTGACAAACAATATTATTAACTTTAAAAACCTCTTTTATTTCATACTAGTGACCCGCACTCGCTTCGCTTCGGTTTTATTTTACATATAAAAACCTTCGTCTTGATTACCTTTATCTATTCAAAAAAACCCATCAAGATCCGTTAGTAGTTTTAAAGATTTAAGCATACATAATAGCTGAAGTGGCAGTGGGCTGGCCACATCAGCCGTAGAACCGGCGACCGATGGGGTAGACGAGTTCTGGAGTGGATACCGCGTCTCGGCAAACGTAGTGTAGGACGCCCGCAGGCCAGGTGGTGTGACGATCTGCGCAGGACGGCTGGTAGGAGTTGGATGCGAGTGTCCGAGAATAGAGAGAAGTGGCGTGGAGAGGCCTATGTCCAGCAGTGGACAGGAATGGGCTGATGATGATGATGATGATGAAGTATACATAGGGACAGAGAGACGCTGGTAGCGACTTGGCTTTATACTATGTAGTGAAGCTCGGCCATAATGGAATTTTTATGACATACCTACCTATAGCAAATTTATTGAATCCATTTCATGTTAATTAGGTTAAGTACAACCGAATCGTATGTCATATCGATTTCTCACCTTGGAACAAAACACCCGATATTTTTTTTTTGCAATAGACCGAATTGCATTTGTGTCTACGTGCACATTGCGATGTTTGTGTCCAATTTCCAAAACGTTTTGTGTCCTATTTCACATTTTCACGTGTTCACGTTTGGCTAGGTAGTTCTAGACTCGTTTGTTGATATTAAAACACGTGCTCCAAAATTTGGTTAGGTACTAGTGGCGGTTATCTTATTTTGGACAGGGCGGTCTCAGCCAAATTGTCGACAATAGAATTGCCTGCACTAAATAGATTTTCTTTTTTAATTGTTTTTTTACTTATAAGTAAAACATTTTTCTTTTTCCTTATGGATAAATACGCCATAAAATTTACTTTGCGCCAATATTACAATCTAGTCTTAAAAGACCAATAAGTAATTTTTGTTTAATTTAAGCGTTTAAAATAGTAGTACAATAGTAAAAAATTGTCTTATTTAAGTATTGCGCTATCAAAAAACAATACATACGTTGGTCTACCCCTGCTAAAGAAAACTGGCTATAGATACATTAAGATTTGCTTTTCAAAATCATAGTCAAAGTAAAAAAATCTTTATGATATTTAATCGTTTTTATTTCATCGTCGGTACAGTAAATAAATAAGTAATAGATTAGTGACTCTACCACCGGTTCGGAACGCTGATTCTACCGAGAAGACACCGGCAGAATAGTAACTCTTTTTAACCGATTATCACATAACATTGTTGAAAATTAGTCATGTCACACAGTTTGAGTATGTCACAGCAGAAAACAGAAAAATATTGCAGGTTACACGTGTCTTGAAGTTTAAAATTCAGTGCTAATTTAGCGCCTAAATTTTTTGCGAGATTTAACATAAACACTAGAAATACTAAGGCTGCTGTCCACTGGCACGGAGCGAGGCAGCAAAACAGAGAAAAGGAGGAACTTTCACCAATAGGCTTTCACCAAAAACCTGCCTGGATTTTGGCTTGAACCACCGGTATTTAGATATCGCGTCTACTGCTCTGACTAACTGAGCTACCCAGGTGTATAGGTTTTTACTAAATCTCAGTATTTTGTGTCCTATTGGTCATATATTATTATATTTCTTCGCTACGCAGCCTCGCTCCTCTTGAGTAGACAGGAAACTTTATACTGAAATATGAACAGATAAGGTTAATAACATGCATACTGTTAGCAGTGACAAAAAACTTAAAACAAATAGGTTTGTAGTGGATGCGTAATACTTGCAAGTATGCTTTTTGCTAGCTTATTTTTTTTTTTGGAAATCATGAAATGGATTCGTGGTGAGATGTTTTGTTTTTAAACCAAACCCAAAAACCTAATCTGTTTATTTTTTGATTTTACATATTCTTTTTTCATTTTATCGTATTAAATACTTGTTATGCTGAATAAGTATTTCAATGGATATCAGACAACTGCGCATGACATATAATGCACAAGTGCACTCTCGCACATAGTTCAGTGAGACGGCAATCTAACATGACCAATGAGAGATCAGGCGCAAGACCACCGGCTTAACATAGGTACTTTCCGAGGCACGTTGACAGAAAAATACAACGTCTTTACGCAGCAATTGCTTAATGACAAAATAGATAAACGAGGCCCAAGCGCTAATATGAATTTGTCATTGCAATTGACTACATTGGTAATTCATTTAATAGGTATAGGTACAACACAATGTCATCGACATCGTCACCTCTTAGCTTGACACTACAGTAGAATCTAATGTGTCCAATTTCAATTAAATTCACGTGTGCACGTTTCGGACTTAACACATCGGCTCAAGAACTTAATTGTTGCGTTGTACACCCACGTGTAACAAATCATTGACATTAAAAAAAAATACTAAAAATCAAATAAAAATATGACAGTTCAAAATTGGGGATTTTGTTTTTGAATCCGACCTACGTACGAACCTACCTACATATTTTGGAACTATTTTTTTTAAAACAAACATTTTATAAAAAGGTTTTGTGAAAAATGAACAAAAAATACTTGAAAGAAACATTTTGTAAAAATAAACTAAATAAAAAAAAACATTTCGTTTTTGATCTACTTTCTACTACTTAAATCTAACAAAGTGGTTGAGCGTTTATGGAAATTGTTTCGCAACTAACCTAATAATCTCATTTGGCTTATTAAATTTGATATCCCGGGATTCCGCGAAACCCGTCATAATCCAGCGAGCTTTACAGCGATTCGTTTATCTGGATTAATTAGTCTAATATAAGGGCAGTTTTCCACCAATATTATAGCTTACGCAAGATGACCTAATCAACTAAATACCCAAGATAAATCGAGAGCAACCCTCATATTTTATAGGCACGTATACAGTTTTTTGTGTATTTTCCAAAGCTACACTATTATTTTACACCTGATCATAATTTTTTGACGCTGATTTGATGATGGAAGCTCATCTCCTTAATGGTTAGAAGTAAAAAGATAATTCCTTCAATACCGTATGCACAATTTCAGACTACTAGTTATAATAACAGTAATATTTCAGGTGAGCTAATTTAAAAAAAAATAGGGTGCAAAAAAATGTAATACTAAGTTTGAAATAAAATAGAACCGCCTTCAAACACCCGACACACTAAAAATTACAAAATAATATAATCCAAAAATTTATAATTATCTAGTTTAGGATTTTGATATATTTTTGAAGGTAGTGCCGTTTGTATTTCATGCACCGCCTTCAAAATTATCAGTCAGTATGCGATGGTAGTGACGAGCGTGAGATGGTATGGTGAGATATGAGGTCCCTTTTGTGCTTGTCGCATATCCACCGTGAAATTTTAGTGGTTGTTTTCCCGTGGCAGAACGATTTGCCTTAAGTAATACTATCGAAACATGCAAATCATTCCTTGAAAAAAAAAATTTTTTTCAAATTTTCAGAATATTTATTTTCAAACTCGAAAAATAGAGAAGCTATCGTTCTTTTATAAGATGTGACGTAACCCGGTACTGCTTGCCGCATGAAATAGATGCTTAAAGCTAAAGAAGCTAACGCCCTAAGTAA
Organism: Maruca vitrata; assembly: GCA_039566165.1. Classification (NCBI taxonomy): domain Eukaryota; kingdom Metazoa; phylum Arthropoda; class Insecta; order Lepidoptera; family Crambidae; genus Maruca; species Maruca vitrata. The sequence continues at coordinate 9,992,449 of CM076933.1, read as the reverse complement.
TGAAGCGTTCGAACGTGTTTTCAAGTTTCTGTTATACCTTTTAGTAACAGAGCCCACGACCAAAACCATGTCTCATAGCAATACGGCAAAAACCCTATAAAATCGTTAGATTGTATGATTCTGAACCCGACTAGGTATATAGTAACAGTCGAAAGTGTAGCAACTGCGTGGGGGGCCATTTCTGCTGTGTCAAAAAAAAAAGGCAGTCGGTATTATAGCAATACGTCTAATAGTGAAAATGTACATAGATTTTATAATTGTATTACGAAAAAGTTTGTTTTCAGACATTTTGTGCGTAGCACATAGCCTGAGCGCATTTTTGAAAATGTCAACAAATTGAGCCGACCTGTATCATAGCAATACGGATAATTTTTTTTTAACTTTTCGTATTGCTGCGATGATTACCAAAAACCTGCTTTCAGACAATTTAAGTGTAGCATATGGAGTATATGCTAAAACGAAAATAACAAGTGTGCTTTAAATAAAACCAAAACTATCAAATCAATCAGTATTTAATTTCAACAACCTTATCGCTTGTTACGCCCCTGCCCCTTTCTTACTATTATTCATTGGTTTGTGACAGAGAATTCAAGATGCCTCAATACGATTCTTAAATGATATCTGAGTATCGAAAAGTTGTCTGATAGAGAAGATGCTACACTTGATTTGTCTGATATAATTTTTTTGCACATGTGGACAACTTATTCTATCATGTCTAACAATTTTCAGACATATTGCTATGATACCGATCGGTAAAATTAGTTTACATTTTCAAAACGGTCTCAAAATTTTATGCGTCCACATTTCCGTCTGAAAATTGTTTTGTTCGCATCAAATAACCAAAATTTACTAATAAAAAAGATTTTCAGACGTATTGCTATGAGACATTTTTTTTGTCTCATTTTTAATCTTTTTAAGTGATTTTACGGGTTTGCGCTACACCACTAACGTCTGAAAAATATGTTTCCGGTATCTCAGAACCATCATTCAACTACAGTCTGCAAATCAGACATATTGCTATGATGCAGTTCAGTAAAATTCTTTGACAATTTTGAAAATTCGGGCAGATCAAACGCTACGCGGAAAATGTCTGATATTGGTATTTTCGAGTTCAGAATAATCTTATCTATCGATTTAATGCGGTTTTGACTGTATTGCTATGAGACAATAATTTTGGTCGTGGGCTCTAAAACCGGCATTTATTAATTTCAATAAAAAAGAACTGCACAAATCTATTATGCTAGTAAGATAGAATCATTTTACTGCGGGAAAACAACCACAAAAATTTCACGGTGTATTTATTTATTTTAAAAAGGTACCTACACTTACACCCGAAGGCCTGCTTAAATGTCGTTTCACGCTTCCGATTCTCTGGAAATCGGTCCTAATTGTTTGATTCCCTCTTCCCCGATTGTAATCCAAATCGATTCCAAGACGTAACAAGCTATCCAGCGTCAGAATGTTACGCAACATTCAAAACTTAATCTTAACAAACCCAATTTATTTAGATTGATGGCATTATAATGTCTTTCAATCAGTCTTCATCAATTGATCGATTGACAATAAAATTGAAACTCACGATAAAGGCAAATACATAGCTGCTTACTGCCGGACTTTTCGACCGGGTTACACCCTATGAATTTGCTAGCTACTATCGTCTGAAGGCTGTTAGGAAATATTGTTTAATCTTAAAAATGTATATACAGATCACTTTTTTAAGAAAAAATAAGCAGTTTATATTTGTACATGTTTTAGAGCAAAATTAGGTACTTTTATATGAAGCTTGTGTTTCAATCGAGTTGATTTATTTTACTTATCTTCTGAGCAGATATTGTAGATTGATAGATAGCCGAGTCTAATCTTGAGGCTATTGAGTTTAATATGCAAGTATTCACCTCAGATTTTATTGAACATATAAAAATATAGTTTAGCAGACACTAGGCTTAAATAAGTCTGCGTCTGTCTGCAGACTATTTTGTTTACGACTGAATTATCATTTTCGAAAAAGGCACTTGTTATTATTAATATTAACTAAAACGCGCCTTTTTTTCTTGTGCAAAAAAGTGCATAATGGCAGTTGAAAATCATATTATTATGCCGTTTTCGATGTTATTCAAATGCATTGTCGAGTCATTGCACTTGTGCAGTAAGTCTATCTTATCATTGTCATCAATCAAATCATTAGGCTTATGAGAATTATGTTAACGGTGTGAAAAATATTTTGCTCCAATCCTAGATAGAGTTTATTGTTGTTGAAAATATTTGCAATTTATATTGGTATGTGTGAATATAGGGCAGAACTCTTACTATTACTTACAAAGCTTTGAAAAGTATGGTTTACTTTATATCTTTAAATCCTTTTTGACGTTTTTGAATCGTCTAAAATGATGATACTATTTATAAAAAAAAAAAACAATCTTTAAAACATAAATTTTTACTTTTTTAAACAGTTTTAGTTCGACTTCATTATTTTTAATTGTAAATTTCGTCATTATACTCTCTCGAAACTCTAAAGACGTCACGAAAACTCATTTTAGATTCGAACATTGCGAACGGAAGTAGAAAAGTACAGTGATCCTTAATAGAAACTGCCGAAGTGTGACACACCGATGACACTTATCCGTAAATACTTAAAGATGAAAATGGCTCAATGTAACCGATGAAGTAGTGTTTACTTATGTTGCTGCTCGTCATGCCTATTACAATTGTACAGACAATAAAAATGCATTCAGTGAAATTGTACACGTTTGCTTGTTTCCGCAAAATAAATAGGATTGCAGGTGACATTTGACACTGCAATGATCGATATCGAACTAATTCACACGTGGACGAACACGAGACAAGCGAAATGTGATTGATTTTTACCTAGCAACTTGTCATCGATGATACATAATGCTACTAAACATCTCAAATTAGCCTTTACACGGTGATCTTTGGCTGTAAAATCATCAATCTCTTTGCCTGGGTCGGTGGAACAGCAAATAATAATCCTGTTTACGATTCCAAGAGACATGGGTTCGATTCCCGCCTGGGACAAATATTTGTGTGACGGACATCGGTGTTTGTTCCGCGTCTGGGTGAATCATCCTTACTAGTCCTTACTAATATTATAAATGCGAAAGTAACTCTGTCTGTCTGTCTGTTACGCTTTCACGCATAAAGTACTGAGCCGATTTAAATTAAATTTGGTGCACATATAGTCCAGAGCCTAGGAAAGGATACTTTTTATCCGACTGGGTTATAAAGATGTTTTACCCGTTAAACATATCTACGCGGACAAAGTCGCGGGCGGAAAGCTAGTTAAATATATTTAAGAAAGATTAATTTGACATACCATCCACTGTTGTTTCTGATATCTGCAACAAAAGCCCTTAAGTTACTTACCATAAGATCAGATCAATATGTGATGTTGTGTAATGTTTATTTTTTTTCTGACTGGCTCGGTGGAACAGTGGTTCGATTCCCTTTCGGCCCAAACATTCATGTGATGAACATTAAATAAATAAATATTTCACAACATCACATACATTGATCTGATTCCGTGGTAAGTAGCTTTAGCACTTGTGTTACAGATATCAGAATCAACAGTGGATACACAAATAAACTTAAATATATTTAATAACACACCCAGACACAGAACAAACACCGATGTTCGTCACACAAATATTTGTCCCGAGTGGGAATCGAACCCACGACTCTTGCAACCGTAGGTAGTAAACCTGGGTCACTAACCACTGTTCCACCGAGCCAGTCATTTGTTTGTACTTTATCTGGGTGCGATTTAAGTATCTATTAATAAATATCTTTGTATCTATATCAATCTCTTTCACCCATAGTACCTAACAGCTCTGCTTAGTTCGGGGTCATGTAGTCGTTAAAAGGTGTGTTGAGATGTCCCAAAAACCAGGTATCATCAAAAACGTATCATCTTCAACATGTAGGTACGTTACTTTACTAAGGAACTTACTTTTTTACTTCTTCTTATCGTATGGTTGATGAACAACCTGGTGTCAGAGTTTTAAACCGCCCGTAGGCTTCTGACATGGCTTCACACACCGTTGAAAAATGTCTCAGGTGTGCTGGTTTCCTCACGATGTTTTTTTTCACCGTTAAAGAGTCGAATGATGGTACATACGAATTTCAAATTTGAAAAACACATTGGTACCTGGCGGGGTTTGAACTGGCGACCTCTCGCATGGTAAGCAACGACCTTAACCACTCGGCCATCGCTTTACTTTTTTACTAAAGACTATTTTATGAAGAACAAAACAGATGGCAACATTAGTTTAGCTAAATATAAGGCTTATCTTGTATTTATGTCGAGGAAGGAAAGAAAGAACATATTTCTACAAAACTCTCAGAATGGTCAAAGGTACGAATTGTGTAAAAAATATCTCTAGACTTCATTGGCCGTGTTTCCTAAGTTCAAAATGTTTGTGACTTTTGAATTTAAAAGTTACTTAATCGACATACTGTCTCTAAAATCAGTTTTTTGTTTCAGTACAAAATAAGATTTCAGTTCCGAGAAAGATTCAGTATTCGACCATTACACATTGTGTTATATAATATTAGGTTGCTTACTTAGCCTAGCTAACCATAATACTTCTTTTCAGGATCACCCCGCCCCAACTTTTATCGGAATATAATGACCATGTTCGCTGATGACTCTACCATCAATTCCTGTTAACTAATCAATCTTTTCGCCCATGGTCATTTCCGTCCCGTTGGTAGCCACCATCAGCACGTACGGGAATCGAACCGTTACCATCAGCCAACGCAAGCGGGTCACAGAAACTATGTTACACGCGCGTGCGCTGTCCGCACTTGTTGCTACGAGTCATAGTGGGGCTTGCACATACGACTGCAGTTCTAGTTAGGTTACCGTGCGTGACATTGTTTGTTTGTTTTACTGTTCATTCGAATCTGTTTTTTTTACTTTTTCTATTTTTTTTTGTTTATTGGGACGACATTTTTTAATTTTTTTAAGATATCATTACTTTTGAACTTTGTATTATTTTATTTATTACTTTTGTTGTTGTTTCAGTAACATTAAAATAACAGCAAAGTTTATAGAAATATGTAATTACAGATTAATTTTTTTTAAAGCCAATGCCTTGCCAAAAATGCTTAAAGAATTACGATTGGTCTGTTTAGGCTCGTCAAACGCCTAACTTACTATAATTTATAAATAACTAAATATCATTAAAGTCTAGCTAGAATTGTACGTGAAATAAAATTTAATATATCAAAAAGTATGTACGTAATTTATTTTTATACATTCAATTATTTCCCTTTTTCATTAAACGACGTATCTCTACTTCCTAAAGTAATTCACTCACAAAAATCGATTACACTTAAAAATACCTTACTTTACCTTTTAGGTGCCTCGCGCAATTTGTCCGCACCGACAGTGTGAAGTCGCCATAACTAATCTTGCTAAACCAAAGTTCACATTACACATGAGAAAAAGAACAAGTGGTTGCATCACTGCACTTGCAGTATGCACTATTCGATAGTCTTCGTCAGCATTCCGTTTGCATACCATCCACTTGGCTGATGATAGGTAATGAAGTGTGAAATCGTGTGACCTTGATCATTAATAACTTTTGTTGCTGTGTAAACTCGGCTATGCATAAATTTGCTTTCATATTTTACAAGATGATGGTAATATTATGTAAATTGAATCGCTGAATGTGTCGATAAGCGCACATCTCAGGATCAGATGAATGGATTTTGTAAATTTTTGGTGTTTTTTGTTGAGGTTGTTTTTTTAACTGATATACATACGATGATAGCTTGGAGTAGCCTCGTCATCACCACCGGACTTGCGGTGGTTGTTATTGTCAGGAAAAGGTTCATATAAATATAAGGCGTAACTACGCTTCGTTCTCAAATACACGGAATGGTTTGTTTATGGGAATCAAAAATGTTCATCCCACTAACTAACTATACCCCTTCTTAATATAAATGTGAAAGTATATTTCACACACTGTATATTATGTGTATAACTGTCTGTTTAGACCAAAAATACTTTATTTAATTTAAAAACAAAACAACATGGTAAATATCCCGGACAATTTCAGTTTTCAAAAATACTTTTTTAAGTCCATGAAATTCGTGAATTTCATTTCATATCCAGAACATAACAAGCTATTATTAACCACCATTAAGCTGGGCATTGACGATCAGTTGAACTGATCAGTTAAACTGACGTCCATCCAAAATTTGATCGTGAGTGTGAGATGATTCGATGATGATTCGACACTCACGATCAAATTTTGGATGGACGTCAGTTTAACTGATCAGTTCAACTGATCGTCAATGCCCAGCTTTAAACCACCATCAAAATCATAATAATACCTACATAATGTAAGTACGTATGCAAAAATGTATCAATACACGATTTTTATGTGCGAATGACAAATAGTTCCATGAGCATTATGTTGATTCTTATGTCCACTGCGGAAAATTTTACCAAGGAAAATTCTATGAAATGTACTATTATGATTGAAACAAATCATACAGTAGGGAGTTTTTCATGACTAGAATTAATTTTCAGTACTTTAAGAAGGTAACGGCATATTATAGGCTTATATAAGGTTGCTTGGAAGTAATTTGACGACAAACACATGTTTATATCATTAATTCTAAATGTAAGCTTAGAATTAAATTTGAATGAATATAAGATAACCTACATAGTCAATTTAAAAGTTATAAAATAAAATTGGAGATTCCCCATATGACGTCTTTCTTCACAAGTCAGCTAATAGACCACACAAATACATTTTTCGAGGAAATCCCCACCTGGATATTAAATGAGAAATAAATATTAAAGAGAGCTAAAATTCTTATTTGCTTTTCGGGTTTTACAACCAAAATTGGTATTGGTGTAAATGTACTTAGGAAGATAGGTAAGCATCCAGAAACCAAGTTAAACCAACCAAGAACATGACCTAAATGTTCGTCCCGGATGGGAATCGAACCCACGACATTTGGGGCAAAGAGGTAAAATGATTTCAAATGCACTACTAGACTGTCAATAAGGATTAGTAAGCTAATGTTTTGCCCAGTTATTTTTCGAGATTTCAGCCATGGCGGCCGATCTCAACTGAGATCAGCCAAGTGCGCAGGACATATTATAGTGCACAAGTGTGCGCGCAAACACAAGTGCACTCTCTATTCCCTTACTCTCATAATTCGGTGAGGCGGCAATCCGACATGACCGATGAGAGATCAGGCGCAGGACCACCGGCTTAACGTGCTTTCCGAAGCACGGGCGGTCAACCGCCAACTGGATGATATAATAATATATTTACCTGTAGTTTGCGGACATGTGTACAATGTACTATTTACAAATGCTGAGGCCTTGGAGTTACATAAAAATATCCACGAACCTATACCTTTGCTTAGTCATGATACACTCCTATAATTAGATGGCTAGATTTTGCATAACTAGTATTAGCGATAAACACTACAACATGGTCTATAATGTAAGCCTAATAGCCATAATTGTTATAATGTGAAAGTAAATCTGACTCTCTGTCGCGCTTACACGCCAAAACTACTGAACCGTTTTGAATGAAATTTTGTACACAGATAGTGCGCAGACTGAGAAAAGAAAATGACATAGGTACTTATATACGTTAACCGACTTCGCTAAAAGCGAGTTATGAATTGAGGTCGTCAAGTTAGTCAATTCCCACCACCTTGGACATAAGTGTGGAAGCGGGTCAGTCTCCTCACGATGTTTCAAAATTAGATGAGCGTAAGTAGGTACTATTATTTTTCAAAATTAAATATATTCCGATACATGATCGGGTTTGAACTGGCTACCTCCCTTTTGGAAGCTAACAGCCTTAGGCTATCGGCTCTTCAAATAACATTATTATATGTTCCATAATTCTATTACGTCATTACGTATCATTATAAAGTAGATCCTAAGAAGGCTTGACCGTAAAAATATCTGACTATGAACTAAAATGTCAAACTTAATTAACCCCTTTCATTCCCTGTTCGCCAGTCATGTAAGATAATAAAGCAGACAATAGCAATTCAAAGAAACCTAGAAATGTTGTCTTGGATAGACCATTTATCGAGGAAGGCTTTAGACTATATAACATCATCTGCGACCAATAGAAGAAAAAATATGTATAAATGTATAAAAATGTGTGGAAAACAGGGGAAAATGCGAACGAAGTCGCTGGCACATCTAGTGTATTATAAATTGACCTAAACAATCTAACAGTCAAAAAGGATGCTTGTAAGTATCATCAATTAATATGCATGCCAGTACCATTGAGGGGTTCCTTAAGTTTGACATTTGACTATGAACTAAAATGTTGAACCTAATGTACCCCTTTCATTCCACGTATGTAATAAGGCGTCCGGCCGATTTCAGCCATGGCGGCCGATCTCAATTGAGATCAGCCAAGTGCGCAGGACATATTATATTGCACAAGTGTCCGCGCAAACACAAGTGCACTGAGAGATGGCAATCCGACATGACCGATGAGAGATCGGGCGCAGGACCACCGGCTTAACATGCACTGCGGGCTGAGTAATTTCATTAAAGAAAAACTCACACAAAATTTACTCGACCCCGGACTCGAACCGGGGACCTCTAGGTCCTAACGCACAACTTGCTACTAATAGACCAACGAGGCATTCATGTAATAATAAAGCAGACAATAGGAATTCAAAGAAACCTAGCGTTAGACCTCAACTGTGCAAACAGTCGTTTGTTCGGGGCCTGTCATCAGCTGTTCTCTGAAACAGATACGGCATGACACTCTCGGAACTTGCGAGTAAATAAAGACACGGATTTACATTGAACGATTCCTTTATCTATATTTTGTGTATTTTTTTTCTACAAATTCACAAGTCGTTGCGAAGGTAAATGTAATATTCAAACCTGGTGATACATTGTAGCTTTTATAGAGACCGATTAAACCTATAACGGCATTTTGTGAAAAAACGCGTGGAAAATAGACTTACATTGCCGTCTCACCGAATTATGAGAGTAAGGGAATAGAGAGGGCACTTGTGTTTGCGCGCACACGCCATGGCTGAAATCGGTCGGACGCCTTATATATAGATAGGTATTTTATTTCATTTAGCCTGTGATGTGTAATGTTCGTGCCGTAATGATCGTCCCATGTAAAGGCAGCGTTTACGCAGAATCGTTCGGTATTCGATGTTTTGCGCACGCGCGTGTCAAACACACTTCAAACCGAGTTTACACGTAAACAACACGCTCTGAGTTCCTTTACACTTTATTTGCTAATTTTGTGCGATGATTAATGCTGGTTATAGAGTCGTACTGACCGTTGCTTATAAGCGCTGGCAGATTTTTGGCAGGCGCTGGCTGGTCGGCGCTAATTACTTAAGTCTTAGTTTTAAGTACTACCAGCTTTAAGACCTAAATATATACTTATAGAGTGTTATTAACAAATATATTTACATATTAGTACTTAAAGTACACTTATTATAAAGCAAGCTCGTTCGCAAATTCGTTGCTGACCCACTTCCTAGATAATTCGTTGCCATATACTAAGATCTTCATGTACGATTTTCTTAGACGTTCTTCAAAATTTTCTAAATGTTTCTTTTCAAAATGGCGTCTGTCTTTAGTTTTCGTGTTGAATAGAAAATTATTTTACCAAGTTCTTTACCAACGAAATATTACCAAGCCAATTTCGACGAACCCAGATTGTCTTTAGATAGATGGTGGGTTAGGATTTAGTTGGTATAGTTGTAGGATACATGTTCCTCGTATACACTGACAAGCATATTAATTGAAGATACTTTATTTAGTTTACTTAGATTGTCTAGGTCAATTATAGATGTGCCAGCTTCTTTCGCGTTTTCTTCGGTTTTTCAAACATTTCCCACTGTTTCTTTGCTTCTGTTGGTCGCAGCGTGATGTTAAGCCTTTTTTGATAAATGGTCTATCCCACACCACATTTTTCAATTCGATCTAGTAGTTCCTTAGATTAGGGTGTTCAAACAAATAAACTCTTCAGTTTTATAATATTAGTAAATAGAGATAAAGGACTTTTGGGTACATCAACAAACTGTAAATCATATATATGTTGATTTAAGTAGAAAATAAAATAAATATCGTCGAAGATACAGCTGTTTAGGATGGAGCATTGGAGCCTATCGTTGTTTTCTATTAATATACTGTATCCATCCAGCCATTATCTTTAATTCGCACTCGCAAGTTAATAAATAAGTAACACTGTTTTGCTCCAGGTCAGCTGCACTTAACTTATACTTAAACTGCACTTAATGACATGAATCACATTTGCATTGACCTCATAATTATAAGACGATAAAATTAATGACTGATCATTGATTTTATTCGCAGTTTCTGATTAATAAGTAAGAGAAACTATTCTATATACAGATATAATAATATCTTATAAGTCGCTTTCTCATACTGATTTCTCCATGGTGATATCAGATATAGCGGCCAATGTCAACGGAGATGGGCAAGCATGGTTTTCTATATCTAATTATGTTAAGTTAGCATAATAATTAGCTTATACGTCCCCACTGAGCTGGAGCCTGCTCTAAACCAATGTACAAAGCTGAAGCTACCTCAGTATCAAACGTATCAATCATGTGGGCCCGGACCACAAGGGCCCCAAACGTAAGGTCCACGTAGGATCTTCTTTATTCCCGGCGGTGTTGTGAGTGGAGGCTATGCCAGATACCACGACACCGCCAATAGGCGACGAGGTACACCCCGGTGTTTTAGTCGGTAGACCCCCTGGGCATTGCAGTCCGCCCGGGAGTCGCGGCTGGCATTTACCATCTCTTCGCCAGTCACTGGGGAGTCCGACACACCACCCGACAGAACCCCCTCTCTGGGTGAAGGTGCGCACGCATTTCACCTGGTTAAAAAAAAAAGGATCTTCTTTATTCTTAAATTTGGCACCACAACTAATTTTGATACCAGTAAACGCTACACCACTGCGAGGACGAATTAAGTGTTTACCAACCACGCAGGCCAAATGCGGGACGGTCGACTTGACACAAGCTAAGATTTTTGTTGACGCGGTGAAATGGATTCCTCGCTGACACCGGAAGAAAGGATTCTTCTCTTCCAGTGGTGTGTCGGACTCCCCAAGCCCTTTCGGGCTGTCAAAATATGATAAAAACCATCCTCCGACTTCTGAGCAGAGTGCAATGCCCAGGGGGTAACCTATACCGACTAAACATCGCGGTGACCTTAGCATGACAGCATTAAGGGACTCCGAAGCTAGACCTCAACTAGCATGACAACCTTAGTATTCTTAAATACTTGCTAAACTATTTTAGAATACTGAGGTTATCATGCCCCGGATCTAAGGGGGGCAAACCGGGACACTTACCGACTCCAGTGTCATGGGCGCGCCAAATCCTTGAGACAAAATTAAGAAATAGATGGAACTAGTGAAACCTTTTTTCCTATCAGAACCCCCCCAACCCCATTTTTATAATCAAGATTTATCCCAGTACGAAAATTTCATAGATCCGGGCCAACTTTAAGAACCCGCTTTGTAGACACGTGAATCATAGTGCAACGTTCTGCATTTGCAAGAGGGATGTATGAAAATAGTTGGAATAACTAGTTACCTCACTAGCTGAATTATTATTAGCCAGTTAAAATAGTGAGTAACTCTGGATGTTAGTAAATATGATTAGTTTAATATGCGCCTTGCACTGAGGTCGGAGTTCGATGTACGATATTAGCTCGCAGTTTCCTGTCATTCTTGTTAATGTTAGAATGGTTTATACACTCATGTAGATTTAATAATTATGAAAAAAAAATATCTTAAAATAAATTTAATTACAGTTTAGTTTTGTCGCTATAGTCTATTTCAGGGGGACAATTAAATTTTTAAGTTCTTTGTTCTGAATCTGATTAATTAGTCTAATCAGGAATCTTTGTCTTTTGCCGGTGATTAAATTAGCGTTCCTAGGGAGCTCTGTACAAATATTGTATTATGTACAATATTTGGTTAATTAGCTTCAACAAATATGTATTATTATGCCTGATCGCCCTAATTTAGGGAACGTTCGTGCCCTTGTGTTTGTTTGTATGTAATATGACATGGGCGATTTGTAAAAAAATATTACCACCATTTGAATACAGTGTAACCTTAATATAACGAGACTCAATATAATAAATGGAATTTCTCGATTTAACGATTTTTTCATAATCCCTAGAACTGTATATTCTTTCTTTTTTTACAAATTCACGCGTATCTCTACCCAGAGTTAATCATAAAGTTTCCTTCACATTTCACATCCATATCTGAAAACTAATTACTTCCAATCATGTCTTCACTATCTATCCTTGACGTGAGCGAATGCGGCTGCCTTACCGTAAATACGAGCTATCTCACACGTGGTACTCTTTTTGCGATAGTACGATGCGTCGTGGTAAATTATGAATAATTATACCATAATAGCAAATGCAATGCAGTTGCATAACAAAGATGTGATAACGAGCTGTTGCGATATCTACATAGTTTTTATTCGTGCATTGAAGACAAATGTTTTGTAACGAATACACAATTCTTATTAGTGTTAGATACAACATGAGTAATCGCTTCAGAATCAGTAGTTGTTATTCGATTTTTACAAGGGGTTGTTTAAGTTTTTTGTGTAAAATAACAGTGAAAACGTATTCTAGCAGCCGGTGTATCTGCTCTGTTATATATTAAGTTATATTATTTTGTATTTAATTGAACCTAGGTAAAAGTATATCTAATTTATTTTACCTCCAGTTCGACGATTAAGAAGGTTTATTTTCAGAACTCGTAGACTTGAATTAATAAATGGACTTAACTGTATTTGGCTCAGTGATAAGTGGAAGGTCATTGGCAAAAACAATTTTTGAAACGCCTAGATCATTTTCGAATGACAAGGTTCTAACTTATCGCGCTGCCCGTTACAAATCGCCCTACTTCAAACACACTTAGATAACCCTGTGAAAGTGAATGGTGCATCATCGCCTTGTGAACGTATTGATGGGCAGTTAACCTTTAACACTTTCCACTCACGGTTGCACTTGACAGTTTCAGATAAGACATAGTCTGAATTCACACCGACTTAGTTCAATATATGTCATCACTTCAGGTCGTTCTCATAGTAAAAGTAAAAAGTACATTGCAACGTTACAGTCAGAACGCGCGGGTTTTTCCCTAGTAAGTATTGAAATTTCAATTACTCAGCCCGGACTTAGGAAGTTGGCGGTTGAACGCCCGTGCCTTGGAAAGCACGTTAAGCCGGTGGTCCTGCGCCCGTTCTCTCATCGGACATGTCAGATTGCCATCACACCGAATTACGAGAGTAAAGGAATAGAGAGCGCACTTGTGTTTGCGCCCACACTTGTGCACTATAATATGTCCTGCGCACTTGGCTAATCTCAATTGAGATCGGCCGCCATGGCTGAAATCGGTCGGACGCCTGATTTTTTTTTTTCTTATTTTTAGTTCTGTCAATTGTGTTTGTATCTGTGGTCAATTAAGCTTCTTATTTATTTTAATTTAAGAGTGGAAGGCCACGAGTTCCTTTGGCATTCATAGTATGATCTGATTCAAATTTGCTGTCCACGTGAGATTTGTACGGTGTGACAGACACCCAGACTCTAACGTCACTCATCCACGGGGGGTGCGACCTCCGCCGTGTGTATGACACGCCAGATGTATGTATGGGATTTGTGTGAAGGTGAGGGCTGTCGAAACGACCTCGCTACGACGTTCCCGGACTTACACGCTTTCTTAGGGAAGCGCATGAAGATTTCCATTTTTTTTTTCATACACCGGGAAATTTGTGTGGTTGTTTTCCCGTAGCAGAACGACTTACCTTCAGCTGTAGAACTATTGAAATCATGCTAGTTATCGGTATTTGTTCCGTGTCTGGGTGTGTTATTAAATATATTTAAGTATATTTGTGTATCCACTGTCGTTTCTGATTTCCGTAACACGAGTGCTTAAGCTACTTATCACGGCATCCGATCGATGTCTGTGATGTTGTGATATACGCAACTGCAAGTAGGTTTAAATATAAAAAAAAAAATTATCCAACCGCTCTTCTGTGACACGGGGATCTTCCGCCAAGAATGGTGGGTTTGATCCCCACCCGGGCCAAATATTTATATAAGGGTGTGTTATTTATAGTATTTAGGATTATTCATTCGAAATTCATATGTAGGATTGTTCAACGCTTTATCGGAGTAGAATAACATCGCGAGGAAACCTACACACCTATGAAGACATTCTCAGGTTGTGTAGTCGACCAATCCGCACTTGGCCAGCGTGTTTGACTAAGGCCTTATCGCCCTATTTTAGGGTAGGCCCGTGTTCCAGCAGTGGGGACGTCCCCACTGCTGGGGCTAATGATGATGATGAAAATTTTTAGTATATCAGTGAAGAATTTGATTTTCGTAACACACGTGCATAAGCTACTTACCACGTGTCAGAGTCCAGTCACTTAGAAATAATCTAGTTGCTTTCAAATCCAAACAATCAATTCTTAATTAGTTTATGTTGGTAGGTACATTAATAAGAAAATGTATTACAGTTTACATTCTTTCGTGACATTGCGTATTGACATACAATTTTATTGGCTATTCTTAATAATAATGATTTAAAATGAAGTGTCATTAGTTTTATTTGGAGAAGATTATTACTACTGTTCGAAGGTATTCATCTTAATAGTAAACATGCATATTAACTACCTTTTTCATTATAGTTTTCCTATACACAATAAAAAGTAAGTAATTACTTCAAATTCCAATGCATTTAAATACAAATAACTATAAATGTCAAACTAAATATAGATGTCAACAAATAAAATTGTGTTATTAGAGAACAAGAGAACGTTGTGATGTGAAAGAAGATGTAGTGACTAAGGTTGAGAAAGGTATGCTTAGATTGTTTGGTCATGTTGAGAGGATGTGTGAAAGACGATTAACGAAGGGTATATATAGAGAGGATGTAATTGGAGATGTCGACAGGGGAAGACCAAGAAAGACCTTTCATGACCAAATAGGTCAAATCTTAAAGAAAGGTCAAATCAAAAGTACCCGTAATCGACTAGCGTGCATGAAGAGGTTGATGAATGTGGTAATAAAGCAAAGTGGTGTACCAGGACCGTAGCACATGGCAGGAAGTGATCTCTGCCTACCCCTCTGGGAAAAAGGCGTGATTTTATGTATGTATGTATAATTGTGTTTATGTCTGTAAGTAAATGATTTATTTATTTATTTATTTATTTGGTACAGCAACAGAACACAAATCCAGGCTTATACAAACATTATTTTAGGTAAGAAAACAGTTAAATTTGCGCCCCGATCATAGCTGAACACGGCAATGGCATTGTATAGTTTATGGTGTTGTTGCGATGACTATACCTACTCGAAATCGACTAATTATTGATTTATCTTAATTATTGATAAACAAATACCATTTGGAACATACACGTGACAAAGACTACACTACAATGAGGGTATTAAATAAATATCACATGACAAATAAATATCTATTGAGACCGTTTGGTCATGAATCAGTCATAAGACAATATATTTCATGACATGTTTGCTGCCTCACTATTATGTCACGTGAGTTAGAATCCTTTTTATATAATTTTCCGGGTATGCGTGGACGCATCATAGAATAATTTGAAATAATATTATTTGGACCCTGAAAGGGGGGGGATGGGGCCCTACCAAGATCTTTGGGCCCAAGCCAACCTCACGTGCAAGTGCGTACCCCTGCTGACCAACGAACGAGGTTCTGGCACCAGCTTTCCCTTCGGGGTTGGGTGGTCGGACGGCAGTCGCTCCCGTAAAAGCGAAACTCGCCACTCAAAATGGTAAGAAAAGTAAGGAAAAGAGCCAGAGATAGGGCGCCGCCGCAAAACGGCGCGCAGGAGTTTCGCCCGACTCCTGTGGCAAGTGGGCTAGGGCTACCGCGTTGGGGACGGACGCGGCTAAAGACGTTAGCCCCAACCCCACGGAAACTCCGCTTCGCGACGTGGAACGTGGGCACGCTTACCGGTCGCGCGAGAGAGCTGGCCGCCGTACTCACCAGGCGGAGGGTGGCAGTGGCGTTCCTGCAGGAGACTCGGTGGAAAGGCAGCAGATCCCGGGCCATTGGGAATGACTACAAGCTGATCTACACAGGAGCACCTAGTGGAGAGAACGGGGTTGCGGTAGTGCTGTCCGGGGAGTTGCAGGATGACGTGTTGGAGGTGAAACGCTACAGCGACCGCTTAATGGACGTAACGGTGCTTATCGAAGGGGTTACGACCCACTTGATAAGCGCATACGCTCCACAGGCTGGTTGCAGCGACACCGAAAAGACTTCATTCTGGGATAGACTTGGAGAGGTGCTGCGTGGAATCCCCCCATCTCAGGGAGTCGTTCTGGGTGGCGATCTGAACGGTCATGTGGGTGAGGAGCCTGAGGAGTTCGAGCGTGTACATGGTGGCTATGGGTACGGCAGACGCAACACTGAAGGGGAGAACATCCTCCAGTTGTGTTCGGCTGCCGACCTGGCTATTGTGAACACGTTTTTCCAAAAGAGGCCTGAACATTTAATCACCTACAGGAGTGGGCGGCACGCTACCCAGATCGACTTCCTACTCACTAGGAGGCACCACATCGGCAAAGTAGTCAACTGCAAGGTCATACCCGGAGAGAGTCTCACGGCACAACACCGTCTACTTGTCATGGATCTCTGCGTGAAGCCCAAAGCCAAAAGCTTTGAGCGCTGTCGGCGTCAAATAAGGTGGTGGCGGCTTGACGAAAACAAATCCCAGGTGTTCGTCTCAGCTATCGGCGACAAGTGCGCTGAGGCTGAGAACGAATCAGTTCAGAACCACTGGGACAGGATTCAGGCAACCATAACCGAAGCGGCGAAGTCAGTGCTTGGCACGTCTAAGGGTGGACGCAAATTTGACAAGGAGACTTGGTGGTGGAACGACGCAGCCCAGAGGGAGACTAGGGTGAAGAAAGCCTTCTTTAAAAAGTGGCAAGCGTCCAACTCTCCTGAAGATCGCGACGCATACAGGTCCGCAAAACGTGCAACTAAGAAAGCTGTTGCCAGAGCCAGGCGAGCCCACCTACAACCGCTCTACGATAGGCTGGAATCGTCTGAGGGGCAGAAGCTTATCTATAGATTGGCACGTTCTAGGGTCAAAGCGGCACAGGATATCTCCAAGTGCCGCTGTGTTAAAGACCCTCACGGTAACCTACTATGCGAGGACCTCGCGGTGAAGGAGAGATGGCGCTTTTACTTCCACGAGCTGTTAAATAAACAGCATAGAGAAGTGCAGCCACCGGACCTCCCTCCAAATCTTGGACTTGTGCCACCGGTAACGCCTGAAGAAGTAGAGAATGCTCTTCGCCGCATGAAGAATCGGAAAGCTGTCGGAGCCGATGGAGTCCCCATCGAAGCCTGGAAGGCAATGGGTGGTCGTGGTGTGGGCATCCTTACTAACCTTTATAACCGCATACTCAGCACCGGCGGGATTCCTCGCCAATGGAGACTGAGTGTTATCACCCCGGTCTTCAAGGGCAAGGGATCAGTGCAAGAGTGCGGTAGTTATCGCGGTATAAAGGTCATGTCCCACACCATGAAACTATTCGAGCGGATAGTAGACTCTCGAATCCGTCAGGAGTGCACTGTCTCTGGATGTCAATATGGTTTCCGCCCCGGTCACGGGACTATGGACCCCGTTTTTGCCCTAAGAATCATCATGGAGAAATACAGGACGAAGAACACGCCTCTCCACTTCCTATTTCTGGACATGGAGAAGGCCTTCGACTGTGTTCCGCGTGAGATGATTTGGTGGGCCCTGAGGTCCAAGGAGTGCCAGAAACATATGTTGATATCATTAGAGACATGTACTGTGATTCCGATTCTGTAGTTAGGACCGCTGTTGGCGACACTTTGCCCTTTCGTATAACCGTCGGAGTACACCAAGGCTCCGTCCTGAGTCCGTTTCTCTTCAGCCTGATATTAGACGTATTGTCAGACAGCATCAGAGACCACCATGAGCAGCCACCATGGCTACTTATGTATGCTGATGATATCGCGCTGGTGGACTCGGACAGGGGACGGCTGGTGAGACGTGTTAACACATGGAAGGAATCGCTTGAGAACGGGGGTCTGAAACTCAACGTGGCGAAGACAGAGTACTTGGCCTGCAACACTACAGATCCCATGTCCGTCCGCATAGGCGAAGACACGGTCGAGCGCACGGACCGGTTCAAGTATCTGGGATCTGTACTCCACGCGAACGGCGACATCGACTCCGACGTCAAGCCACGCATTGCTGCTGCTTGGGATAAATGGCGGGAGGTGAGCGGCGTCACTTGCGACCCTAAAATGCCGGTTAAGCTGAAGGGACAGGTCTATAAATCCATCATTAGGCCTGTCCTCTTATATGGTAGTGAAGCATGGCCATTACTTGAGCGGCACAAGCAGGAACTGCGGGTCACGGAGATGAAGATGCTGCGCTGGATGTCGGGAGTTACGCGAGCAGATCGCGTAAAGAACTCCCGAATTCGCGGCAGCCTTCATGTCCGAGACATCGCTGATAAACTGCAAGAGTGCCGCCTACGTTGGTACGGTCATGTTTTACGGAAACCGGCAAACTACGTAGGGAACAAGTGTCTAGCCATGTCGCTACCGCCGGGTCCCGGCAGAAGGGGAAGGCCCAAGAAGGCCTGGCTTGACGTTGTAGTGGATGACATGCGTGCCAACAAACTCTCCGTAAAGGATGCCGACGACCGTGCGAAGTGGAGAGTTAGGAGTAGGAAAGCGGACCCCGGGCTCCGCAAGGATGCAACCGGGAAAACGCCAAGATGATGATGATGATTATTTGGACCCTATTTTCAAGCCTTGTTCCTATAGACCTTGAATTAAGAAAATTACTCAAGAAATTAGCCCTTAAAGAAAAATCAGTCTTATCATCAAACTGAGTTTTCCGTGATAACGAGCCTTGCAAAGATCTTAAAATAACAGTTCTATAAATAACCATTAAATCGGTTTTCTCTTATTTCAAAAATAAAATATTTACCTGAAGAATGAAGAAAGCGAAATAATTTGCAACATTGAAACCTATTATACCCAACCTTGACCTGTCAAAACGCGTGACGATATCACGTGACAAGTATCCAGTTACTGGTATTGCTCATCAGTCACAGCTTACGACACTAGGATAAAGTTACTTGTTATTACGACTGAACCAATCGAAACATCTATTTTCGATTTGATTGAAATATAATACCTGTGACGCGGATCCGTCGCAGATTGAGTTGGACCAGCAAATACTTCATTAAGCGGTTTATTGTGATTGTCACTTGATATGGATTAGGCGTGACCATGGTCATAGGTCGAGTGAGTCTATTTTTGGGACAATAAACGGTAAAACGGGACCCGTATAGGATAACTTTGTTATTCGCTTGTCAAGGACACAGGGAACGGTTGCAGGGACTGCATTCTATCCCGCTGCTCCACAAAAGCTGAGACACCGCACACACCGCTAAGTTTTAGTGGATACACCCAATAAAACTTAGCGGTGGTTATTGGGTGTATCCACTAAAACTTAGCGATTCTGAGACTCTGAATGCGACGGCTCTAAGCACCTTCACAGAAAGCACCCACCTTCTTTTTTTAGGGTTCCGTAGCCAAAATGGCAAAAACGGAACCCTTATAGTTTCGTCATGTCCGTCTGTCCGTCTGTCCGTCTGTCCGTCTGTCCGTCTGTCACAGCCGATTTACTCGGAAACTATAAGTACTACAGTGATGAAATTTGATGGGAATATGTGTTGTATGAACCGCTACAAAAATATGACACTAAATAGTAAAAAAAAGAATTGGGGGTGGGGCCCCCCATACATGTAACTGAGGGATGAAATTTTTTTTTTCGATGTACATACCCGTGTGGGGTATCAATGGAAAGGTCTTTTAAAATGATATAAAGTTTTCTAAAAAACATTTTTCTTAAAGTGAACGGGTTTTGAGATATCAGCTCTCAAAGTCGTAAAAAGTATGTCCCCCCCCCCTCTATTTTTATAACTACGGGGTATAAAATTCTAAAAAAAATAGAGGTGATGCATGCTAATTAACTCTTTCAACGATTTTTGGTTTGATCAAAGTATCTCTTATAGTTTTTGAGATAGGTTGATTTTTATTATATTTGCTGCTACGGAACCCTTTGTGCGCGAGCCCGACTCGCACTTGGCCGGTTTTTTTAAAGATAACCCTAATCCATCTAATAGTAAGCGGTAGTGAGATCCACATATGAGGTCGACAGGGACAATAGACCATATTGAGCCTGTTGCACTTACCCTGAAGGCCTGCTTAAATACCGTTTCACGCCCCGCCTGAAGAGGCCGGGATCATAGGAGGAAGGGAAATCATGAGCTGGAAGGGCGTCTATGCCTTAATGACACGGGGCAGAAAAGAGGAACTGAACCTCTTGGATCAAGCCACCAGCGTCTGCATTGTATGTGGATGGCAGCGCTGTCCAGCACGTGTCGTTCGAGAGTGGAAAGGGGAGGGAGGGACTAGTTGAAATAGCTCTTTAGAAAGTCTTGATGATTCAATTCAATCAATTTATTTGCTGGCCGTTAACCTTTTTTCAGTAAAATACAAAATAAACTTTGATAACATTCCCATCGACCAAAAGTCCTGACATTTGGCAAGGAAACAGCAGACATTGAAAATGTGTTAAGTATATAAAGGATGATGTTGTCCGTTATTCATTTGCAGGTAACGAAAAATTGAAAATGTTTTCAGCTTCTGTCCTTAATAGCAAAGTTAAAATACCTAGTAGTTAAATATCATAATTCTTAGTCATCTTTCAAACCAAAATATAACGCAGCGTACATGCAATCGCTCATCGTTTACTCATAATTTATAAGGTAACGTACACATTGCTGTTTCATGCAAAACATCATTTGAACACGCAAATAAATAAAAAAATCTTTAAAAACAAGCTTTTATTTAAATGCGCTAAAAAGAAAAAAAATAAACTTTTACACTATAACTTTACTGTCAACTTATAACATTTCAAATTCAACATATTTGACACAATTTATATGTTTTAAAAGCTTGTCGCGAGATTTAAGTACTCGTATTTACTTTCTTAGTTTAAAATTTTTAATAGGCAGGTATTTTAAAACTTGCTTTTAAAATTACGAGTAGGTACTTAAATCTCGCGACAAGCTTTTAAAACATATAAATTGTGTCAAATATGTTGAATTTGAAATGTTATAAGT
Source organism: Maruca vitrata (assembly GCA_039566165.1). NCBI lineage: Eukaryota > Metazoa > Arthropoda > Insecta > Lepidoptera > Crambidae > Maruca > Maruca vitrata. The sequence continues at coordinate 9,971,160 of CM076933.1, read as the reverse complement.
TGACAGTAAAGTTATAGTGTAAAAGTTTATTTTTTTCTTTTTAGCGCATTTAAATAAAGCCTTGTTTTTAAAGATTTTACCTTAATTTATTTTATACTTTTTAGTTTTCACCTGTACTGAGTTCCTTTGGCTGTCTTCCGGCTCCATCATCAGACCCTGGTTACCATCTAGCATCTAAGTACTCATCTAGGCGAATCAAACGAGCCCAAACTCGATGGGGTTGTGTCGTTTAAGTACTGAGTTCCTTTGGCTGTCTTCCGGCTCCATCATCAGACCCTGGTTACCATCTAGCATCTAAGTACTCATCTAGGCGAATCAAACGAGCCCAAACTCGATTTGGTTGTGTCGTTTAAGTACTGAGTTCCTTTGGCTGTCTTCCGGCTCCATCATCAGACCTTGGTTACTATCTAGCACCAAAGTAGGTACTCATCTAGTCGAATGAAATGAGCCCAAACTCGATGTGGTTATGTTATTTAATTACTGAGTTGCTATGGCTATCTTCCGACTTCATCATCAGATCAGCTCCATGTCATAAAAATATTGCATTGTCATCGGATATACACGTGCATGCAAAATTTCAGCTCAATCGGTTGAGGGCAAGTGCCTTAAAATTGAGTTATAAAATTCCACCCGAACACACAAACATACATACATACATACATACATACATACATTGCAAGTTAAATAAAAGCTTGTAAAAAGGACAAGCCCAATTGCGTGATCGGGGACTCGAACCCACGACAAACGCGGTCCTGTTTGCTTTGCCTTTGAACTAGCAACATGCTCTACAATCTACATCATAGCTTAGCTACATATATAACTTAGCTTTATAAGGCTTAAAGGCACCCAGTATTATTTTGGCGCTTAGTTTTCATACATATAATATTATCGATAGTTGCTGAATATATATCGTAATAGTTCAAGTAATGTATTGTTTCACTCACAATCCGACCTGTAAATAATAAATATAATTTGCCCGAAAACTCAAAAAGTTTTACCTAAAATTTTACTCTAAAATAGTATAAATATATTTTATATTAGTTTCTGTTACCAGTTTGTGAGTAAGAGACTGATGCTCACACAGACAAACTATGTCAATAGTTTTGTGGAAATACAGCAGCAATATCAAAACACCGGCTGTTTTTATTAAATAAAGAAAAAAAGTCCACCAAGCTCGAAGTTACAACTTCATTCAACCAAGTTAACTAATCTATGGTACGTTCAAGCGTTGACAGTTAACTTTTTAAATACTGGATTGAAGTTACGTTTAGGAATCGAAATACGCGGAGCCAGCAGGCTAGACTTTAGTTTTCCATAGATAAAAAAATCAAACATTAATATATAGACCTTAATGAGCAAAGTTCAAAAACTTGTGCGCCATTCGTTAGAATATGCGTGTTAACGCACAACGGGGCGTAGCAGTGTCACTTGACACGATACGAGGGGTGGATCTGATAACAACCGCATGTAAACACCGAGCTTAGAATGAAATTCCTTTATCTACGTATATTTGAAAGTATGGCGTTAACCGTTGAGAGATTATAGCATCGGTGGGATATCCTAATTTTTTTAAATAGCCTTTTTTTAAAGTTTTTTTTAGGATAGAGCTTTAGTTTGTCTATAGATAGTAGATCAAGAGTAAAGAATCTAAAACCTACCTTTTCCAATAGTAGTAAACTAAAATCTACTGTACAAATTCCTGCTAGAAATTCCGTACGATTGCCGCCTGGATTCGATTCCAACCCAGGATCAATATTTGGTGAGGTGAACATAGGTGTTTATCCCGGTGCCTATGTTTAATTTAACACTATATAAGTCCAAATGTGAATTCCATAGTTGTTTCTGATATGCGTAACCTAAGTACTTAGCAAGTGAGCTGGGAAACAGAAAAATGTATGTAAGTATCGTGTGCTAAAGATACAAATTAATTTGAAAACAAACATAAATCCATTTATTTAGAAGTGGGTAGTATATTCTAGAACAATTATGAAAGCAGCCTATGTACTTTTTTAAACTCAAACTCAATTCATTTAATGCATTATACTGATTGGTTTCAGGTGGTAAAATATAATACAATACACGATGAAACCACGATGAACTTGGAACATTTTTTTTTCTTTCCTAACTGAAATACGATGATGGCTTAGAGTAGCCTCGTCATCATCACCGGACTTGCGGGGAAGCAGATGACTGTCACCAAAGCATTCTCGAGCTACTAGCACTTACCGTGCTACTAGTCCATGTTTGTCCTATTTCTTTAAATTAGGTTAGTAGTTTGGGCGTGATAAAGTAACAGGACAAGCCAGCATTATTAGGCACGGATAAAGTGAGCGTTTCGTTACAATAAAATAGATTCTCCTGACCGAGTTATCCGTCAAAGCTCACGGGAGCTCACGTATTTCGGGCATAGAGTCACACGATACTCTCGACCCAGTTCCGATAAGATAATGTAACTCCGATCATACGGCATAGTTTGGTTGTTGTGTCAGATTTTGTGAACTAGATCTGATTAGGGTACCAATTTATTAGCAGGTTAGAAAGTGTTGTGCCAGGACCGTAGAACATGGCTGGAAGTGATCTCTGCCTACCCTTCTGAGAAAAAGGCGTGATTTTATGTAAGTATGTATGTAGAAAATAGTATAGCACTAGACTGACTGATTTAAAAATTGCGCCAGATTAGTTAAAATCCTTACTTAATAATATGAAAATAAAAGTAACTAACTCTACCTACTTCACAGATTACATTACCTATGCTCTACTACCTATTATTTACTGCAAAAAGCCTTTTTTATTAATAAGAGACTCCCAGGATAACCTCACTCCACCTTTAAACGGTCGTGAGATCCACATAATTATGAGGTCAGCAGGTACAATAGACCCTGCGTGCTAGCGATTGTATAATTTCATACAAAAAACACAATTGGATGACGATTAATCAAATCTTGAATTTGAAGTATTAATCCGACTTGTATATTGATGACATCACCGAAACAAATAATTAAATGTGCTAAAAAATAGACTGAACGTACTGAAATAATAATTTTAAAAATTTTACTGCCACCTAAGGTTTTCCACCGATTAAGGAAGTAAGTACTAATTGAAAACTGGAATAAAATAAAATTAGTTTTATTTCAAATGTGTAGTGCTCGCGCAAATAATAGACAATACTATGAAAACTGGAATACAAATACTAAATCATTGCGGCTGTAATGTAGAAGAAAAACTGTTTCACATCGGTCACAATAACGAACCATGGTGTTTTTACAATGACGTCTCTGAATGATGAGCGCATTTCGCGTATTACATCTCATTCACACTCCGAACAAAACCAGAAAATAACGTATTCTCAAATCGGGAGTAACGATTGCGGAACGAAAACACATGACCGATGTACCAGGGCAGCAGGAATTCAAAGAGCTCTCTCGGCTCACGCGCGAACTACGACTCACTTGCCATGCAAACATGACTCTTATGTCCAAGGGAATCGTAGTAACAGCGAATGAATAAACGGTCGTATTCTCTCACACGCACAGAGATGAGTCAGAAAACGTGTTACGCTATAATGAATCTTTTTCCACTGAGACACGATTGAAACGTGATGGCGTGGATGACGTAGGACGCTCGTTTGCGGCTCGGCGCGGAGCTTCATTGCTCCTATGCTATCCTAGTAGTTTGCCGTCTAAAGAGGGTCGGTACGTCGACAATGAAGTTTTTCTCCGTCTGTCCCGTTTATTCGATCAATTTAAAAGGCAATCCAATTGGTATTTTTAAATAAAAAAAGAAACATTCAGACGAATTGATCCTTTTTGAAATCGGTTATCGATCGCCGTATCGATCGAATCGAATATAAAGAAACATCGAATTAAGTCGATTGATTATTATTTAAATAACCACATGCAAAAAGCGGGGAAATTTTTTTCCGAAGAAAAAAAAATGGGTACATTGCTCGGAGAACCGAAACCCGTTGGGGCAGAAAAGTTCTAGAGTCACAGTGGTGAACTAGCGACCATAGACTAATTAACGCAGGAAGGCCCCTTACAAGATAAAAAGAACTAAACACAAATTTTGACTGGCTCGGTGGAACAGTGGTTAGTGACCCTGGCTAGCGGTTCCAAGAGTCGTGGGTTCGATTCCCACTCGGGACAAATATTTGTGTGATGAACATCGGTGTTTGTTCCGTGTCTAAGTGTGATTATGTATTTAAAAATATCTATGTATGTATATCAGTCTCTGACGCCCATAGTACAAGCTCTGCTTAGTTTGGGGTCAGGTGACCGTGTGTGGAAATGTCCCAGATATTTATTTATTTATTATTTATAATTACTGGCTCAGTGGAACCACCGTAATGAGACTACCGTGGTGAGACTGTGGTTATGTTGGATTCGATCCCCATTGATGAAGTTTTGTGCACGTTTTGTGTCTGGGTGTGAAGAATGATCATGTATTTAGGTATGTACTTATTTTTAAATACATATCCATATCTGTATTTATATCAGTCTCAGACACCCATACTACAAAACTTTGCTTAGTGTGGAGTCAAGTGAAGTTATTTAATATCATTATGTTGGTCACCAATCGCTATTGACATAAGTCAGGGAAGCCCTTTTTATTTATTTACTAGCTGTGCCCGCGACTCCGTTCGCGTTGGAGCTAGAATTTAAATAGCCTATCCTGTGTCCCAGATGTCTATATGTTTTTATACCAAATTTCATCAAATTCGGGTATAAATTGGTTTAAGAGTTATGGAGGAACATACATACATACACACATACAGAAAAAAAATCTAATAATCGTGAAATTAGTATCAGTATCATATATTGAGCCTATAAACACAATATCTCTGAAAACAAACTAACTTACTCCATGACCGACCCTTACAGATTTATTATTAGTATAGATTTATAGCACAAACAAAAGTACATTACATAGTACAGTTTATGAACCCTATGTCCAGTAGTGGACATCTTCCGGCTAATAATACGTCGACGGAAAATTATGAATTGTCGGTAATTTATAAATAGCCTAATATTCCACATGGCGTAAATAACATTTATGTAAGTGTTCTATCTCGTAAAGGTCAGTACGATTGCGTCTTATTAATGGTCGCATTGACATCTAAGTACTTCGAAATAATTAATAATTACCAGCATTGATTATTATCAGAGTAGAAGGGGTTTCCCATCTTTGAATATTTTATCATTCATCATCATCACCATCATCCGCATTATCGTCATCATCATCAAATGAATTATTAGAACTATATCATTATCACACACACCCAGGACGAATCTTATGTCATCATGATCATCGGTGTATGTCCTGCCCGTGTCTGGGTGTGTTGGCTGTCTATTTAGGTACTGATGTTTCTGATGTGCGAAACAAATATTATTAAGACGATGAGTAAGTATTTGTTCCGAGTCTGGGTGTACATGTTCGGATATGTCCATAATTTGTGTACCTATTCGTAAACTGTTTTTCCTGATAAACGTAATAAAAACTGAATAAGAATTGTACTTCAAATTCGTTTTTTTCCAAAGAAGGATTGTTAATCAATACTTTTTTTTCCTAACTGACATACGATAATGTAAGATTTTAGACTTTCGCGTTCCATTACACTAAATATTAGTCTTTATGGGTCTCCACGCGATATTAGGAGTAGAAATTACATAGCTACTTACTGCCCGACGTTTCGACTGGGTTACACCAATCATGGTCGATAATGGCTTGGAGTTAGTCCGTTATCAAGCTTTTGTTCCTGATTTTATTTTTGTCTTTGTCTTTATGCATTTTACTTTTTTGGTTATACTATGTTTTTGGTTTTTTCGTTAATCAATCAAAGGTTCTGCCAGAATATCAGCGCTGTAGCGTCCTAGCAGGCGCTGCAGCACATGCTGAGGCAGAACCTGTTGATCACTATTATGTATATGTGTTTGTGTGTTAACTCGTGCTGTTGTATGTGATCAATAAATGTTTTTCTTTCATCACCGGAGCGGATGGCTCTCACCCCTAAGTGAATCAGCATCACTAGTAAGAAGTAACCGAGTCCAGCGAAGTAATCTCGTGCTAGTTGGAAACGTGCTCTTGATAACAGAAATATTCCTTTGGCCGGAAAACCCTGGGGTTATCGCCATTCGCACGTCTCCATTCAACCGCTTGCGAAAATAAATACAGTAAAAATAACTCGTTGCGATGTGCAGTGATTGCGTAAGTACTTTGCGTTTTGATTTAAAAATAATAAAAGTTGAAAAAGTAATTGTAATTTTTTTTGTAAAGAAAGAAAGAAAAATATTTATTCAGCACGTTCTCTCTCACTTACAAATACAAAATAACTTAAAAACTATACTTAATGTGCCAAAAAGCACTCAGCTTTACGCCGTTACATAGTAAAGTTACTTACTTATTTTTATTTAGGTTCATTTTGATGTAAATAGAAATAAATTGTGTATAATCCGTAACAGATAGAACTGCTTTTACCAACTAAACTCGTGTTCAAATCACATCATTAAACGTTGTCCTTGTCCTTAAAAAAATTAGACGCATTTTTTAAAAAGTTAATAATAATCTCAGCTGTCAAACTAAACATATTACATCTCAATGACTATCCAAATGTTCCCCACGGCTTACCTTAAAAATACATGATGACGTAAATACTGTTCTGCCACGCAGTTTAGTTACTTCGACGAAAGTACATCGGTCAAAAGAAACCTGATTGTAATAAAAGGTGAATCCCTAGAAGCATTTGTTATTTTGACCCAAATGTTTAACTTGTGCGTACAAGTGACTTGCGAAAAACATAAGTATACATATACATACTTAACCGACAACTTTTTCGAGGTACGTCATTGAAACGAGGAAGAATAAGAAATCTATTAAAAAACATATTAATAAGTCCGAGATATTTACCATGTTGCTTTATTTTAATAAGGAATTTTTTTTTTTTGTATAAAAGTCTAACAAGATGACCTCACTCCATCTGATGGTAAGCGGTAGTGAGATCCACATATGAGATCGGCAGGCACAATAGACCATATTGAGCCTGTCGCACTCACCCTGAAGGCCTGGTGAATGCCGTTTTCAAGAACAACGCCTGAACCAATTTGGCCAATTCTTTTTTTTAAATTTTCGTTTCGAAAAATAATCAAATTATTGCTGGGAAAACCCTTAAACAGCCCTTTCCTTTTTCAAATTTTTTTGACAGGACGAAGTCTGTCGGGTCAGCTTGTATAAAATTCAAACAAGTTTCTTGATAGTTACTATTTTAAAATGAGTTTCGTTCTCACTCTATTGGATCCCATTAATTCTATCCGATTTTAGGAGCTTAGAGGTCTATAATCAATTACCTGATATTATTCTTAAAAAATGGTTTTTAAAAAAAATTGCGAAAATTGTAGTTGAAGTTTTATTCTCATTCTAGACATTCCAAAGATATTGATGGTTGGTAGTTTTTTTTTATTTGCAGTGTTTGCGTCAATAATAGACAATACTAAAAATTAAAATATTCAAGTATTATAATGTGATAATTTTTAATACGACCTATTATTATATCGGATCTAAGTATACCTAGATAACCACACAAAAAATATTAAAATGTTTTTTAGAAGCAATTACTACCGCCTTGTGCGTTATTTCCTAAATAATATTTATTATAGAAATAAATATGTACCATAAGTATTATTATTATTTAATACTAACATCTAAATTAGTTACTAATATGTAATAAACACCAAAAATACTTTTGTTGTTCGGAACCTCCTAAACTTTTTTTTTTATTGTACCTAATTTGTATTGTATCGTACTAGCCTTGTTAAAAAAAAAGTTAATGCAATCGACCGTGACAGGACTCGAACCTGCAATCTTCGGATCCGAAGTCCGACGCCTTATCCATTAGGCCACACGGTCTATACCATTGCCGGCGAAATAGGTCACCCTACCGCGCAGCGCGAGCCTCCACGGTGTGACGTCACCTATTACGTCACTCGTTTGTCCTTGCGTGATTTGACGTTTGTATTATGTGAAGTTCACCCACTGATAATAGATTATTGGACATTGTTATTTACAACTAGAAAACTCATTGTGGAGTCAATGTCAATGTCATTGAAGTACCTATATCAGGCATAACTACTTGTTTTGAACCTAATTTAAATGCAGTAATGTTAAAAAGTCAAAAATCTTCTTTCGGTTATATATTTAAATAAAATGTATAACCGAAAGAAGATTTTTGATTTTTAGCTTTTTATTCATAAGGTTGTTTAAGTGATCGCACTTATGATTAGGTAGGTATCTATAATAAATACCCTATTTATTGACTTGATGTCTGCATTTATCTAATGTTCATAAAAATAAGAATCTGGTGCTTGGGTAAAATGTACCTTGCGTTGTTTTGAATACAGTATATTATATCTATTGAAGTATAAAGCATACTTTAGATTGTAAATTATTTTAATTTTAATAAATAATAAATATAAATTTTAATAAATGTACATCAATCGATCTGGGTCTTAGATTTATCTACATATTTATAAAAAATGAAAAATCCAATTATACTCTATTCCAATTATGAAGTCCTTTTTGCCATTTCGAAGAACCTAACTCTGCACTCTGTTCTTTCGACAATTTCTATTAATTAAGATTATTAAGAGTAATATTAAGTTTCTGAAAGTTAATTCGTTTAAAATTAGTTACAAATCGAGAATCGTTTTCGCTGAGTATCGATTTCTAAGGGTACTTCCCTAGTACTGAAAAATTCTTATCTGTCAGAAAGGACTTCATAATTGGAATAGAGTTATAGTTGGTACGCTCGAAAGCTACGGTAAAATATAGGTAATTCTAGATTTTTTAAAAATAAATTGATATGATCATTATTTTATTGTAAATGCAACCGTAATAATATTTTTTTTATCATTAGTAAGTAGATAGAAGTAAATAAAGTAACAACCTACCTATTCCTGTAACGACAGTAATCTGTTTGTACCATCCTTACTTCCTTACTAATATTGCTAATATTATAAATCCGAAAGCAACTCTGTCTGTCTGTCTGTCTGTTACGCTTTCACGCATAGAGTACTGGACCGATTTAAATGAATTTTGGTACAGATATAGTCCAGAGCCTAGGAAAGATTATAGGCTACTTTTTAACTGAACTGCGCTATAAAAGAAGTAATGTTTTACCCGTCAAAAGTCTCTTAACGCGGACGAAGTCGCGAGCGGAAAGCTAGTAATAAATAAATTAATAAATTGACTTTACAAGAACATGAAACTTAGTTACATACCTCTCTCCACTGTCAAGCATAATTGTATGAGAATATAAATGACCGACCTTAAACCCATACACATTGTTTTGGTTCTGTGAACTTAGCGAAAACGAAAGTATTGTTTCTCTTAATTGGCATTAGTAATACATTAAATTCTCATGTAGCGCCCACACTATAAGTTTAAGGCAAGTATGACCCAGAAAGAAGCGATTACCATGAGATAAAACCAACGATGATTTAATATCGGATCTGTTATGTTCTGAGAAATAATTCGGTGAGAGTGTTACATGCTTTCTTTCTTTAGAAAACTATTCGTCATTGTTAATCTTATAATGTACTAGCGACCCGCCCTCGCTTCGCTTCGGGTATACCTCTATCTCTATATAATATATAGCTGTGCCCGCGACTTCGTTCGCGTGGACTACAGGATTTTGATTTTTTTTTACCATAAAAGTAATCTTAGTTCCTCCTTAACATAAGCTACCTGCCGCCATATAAGTTAAGTAGGGTGATGGAATGTCGCTAAGTTTCGATCCGAGTAAAACTGACAAATAAAGACATTTGCATCAAAAATTTATCATAAATTCCCTAAATTATGGCGCTTACGCTTCTTGACACGATCACGCTAGATTTCCGCAGAAATGAGGAATTTTCCCGCCGTAAAAAGTAGCCTGTGTCCGTGTCTAGAATCCTATTTTTAAATTAACCAAGACTTATAAAAATCCGTTCAGACGTTAAGGCGTGAATGAGGTAAACTTTTAAAACCAATTATTAAAAATCACTAACTTTATTAGTTTTCTGCCTACTGCCTACGCCTTAAGTACGATAGCATGAATATTAATAACCTATATCCTTTTCTAGGTTACTATCTATCTCCTAACTAAATTTCATCAAAATCCGTTCAGCCGTTTAAGCATGATAGAGCAAAACTCCTGGGAGTTTTGCCCTTGCTGATTTTTTTATGGTTTTTGCTGGCAAAAACCAAAAAAAATCACAAATTCAATTCAGTTTTCTGCCTACTTCCTACCCCCTAAGTACGATGACGTGATTATTTATAGCCTATAACCATTTCCAGGTTATCATCTATCATCATACCAAATTTCATCAAAATCCGTTCAGCCGTTTAGACGTCAAAGAGCAAAAGTCTTAGCAAAATCGACTAAAAATCACTAACTCAATTTAGTTATCTGCCTATTGCTTACCCCCTAAGAACGATGGCGTGATTATTTATAGCCTATAACTATTTCTAGGTTATCATCTATCACTATACCAAATTTCATCAAAATCAGTTCAGCCGTTTAGACGTCAAAAAGCAATAGTCCTAGCAAAAACGACTAAAATCACTTACTCAATTTAGTTATCTGCCTACTGCCTACCCCCTAAGAACGATGGCGTGATTATTTATAGCCTATAACAATTTGTAGGATATCATATATCACCATACCAAATTTCATCAAAATCCGTTTAGCCATTTAGACGTCAAAGAGCAAAAGTTTTAACAAAAACGACTAAAAATCACTAACTCAATTTAGTTATCTGGCTACTGCCTACCCCCTAAGAACGATAGCGTGATTATTTATAGCCTATAACCATTTCTAGGTTATCATCTATCACCATATCAGATTTTATCAAAATCCGTTCATCCGTTTAGTGTGTTACTTTCGCATTTATAATATTAGTAAGGATGTTGGTAACTAAGTACCATGATCTGTTTATGCAAGCCTGGTAGGTAATACAGGTTTTTACTATACCTATATTTTTTAGTTAATATATTATAAGATAAAAAGTGGTAATGCGTAATGAAATCATTAATTTAATATGGCTTAAAGCTTAAATTCTTTATGTAAGTCCTATCCAAAACAAATTTATTACACTGACACTATAATCTGATTTCATATTATTTTTGTTTTATGACATAATAACGATGATGGCTTGGAGTAGCCTCGTCATCATCACCGGACTTGCGGGGGAGCGGTTGGCTCTAACCCCTAAAATTGTAGAATATCATTTTATGCAAACGTATCCACGGGCGCAGCAAGCTATGATTATAGTAATAATGAATAACAATCATAAAAACGGTCATTAAATAATTACTTAACGTATTTTCCGAAAGAAAAGAGTTCAAAGAAAGGTAAACACGTGATTCTTTCCTAACTCAATACGAAGAAGACTCCCAAGAAATGTAGGTAAACCTTGAGCCAAATAAATATAAGGTAATAATAACCTACGCAGAAAAAATTGTGTCCTATTTTCCTTAATTTCCCTTTCCAGTCTAATTTACAACTTTCTTTCGCTCATTTATCGCTTTAAACATAACTACCTCACTTGGAAGTCGGTCAATGCCCTTTATCAGTTCCTAGACTGTGCATTAAGTAAAAAACGTTTTTTTTTAAAATATTTGTACTTATTATAATTTTGTGGATGGATTCAATCAAACGACCATGTTACTCAACGGCTGCTTTCAGAGAGAGAGCGGATTTTAATTTGAAAAAGAGTTACAGGGTTCGGTCAATGTCAACAGATTATAAAACATTTATCTGACAGAACAAAAGATGACGTTTCATGAGATGTACATTATACACGACACATAATAATTTTAACACCCCCACTACATCACATGAAACCTGAAAAAACAATTTTTATACAAATTAGCTACCAAGTCCTAGAGCTTCAATACAATTATAATGTCTAGTTGCACCAAGCGCTTTTGTGAGAACATCTGCTGGCATATCATTGGTACACATATATTCCACCTTTATAATATTATTATTTGAAGCATCTCTAATAAAGTGGTAACGAATATCAATATGTTTACTTTTCCTATTCAAGGCATAATTACCAATGAATTTTTGAGCACTCTGGCTATCATTATATAAGGTAATAGGACCTACATCCTGGTTAGTAACCTCTGACAACAAAACTTTCAAGTACATGGACTCCTTACATGCCTCTGCCATTGACATGTACTCTGCTTCCATACTGGAAAGGGCAACAGTCCTTTGCTTCCTACTTTCCCATGATATGACTCCATCTGACATTATGAAACAATACCCTGTATATGATTTTCGGTCAATAACATTGTTAGCCCAGTCGGCATCAGCAAATCCTAATAAATCTGAGTTTCCTTTTACATACCTTATACAATAATGCTTAGTTCTCTTTAAGTATCTGAGAATTCGTTTAGCATAACTCCAATGTGTGCTAGTATGACAACAATTAAACTGACTTAAAAACTAACACTAAAGGCTATGTCAGGCCTTGTTAACACAGATAAGTACATGAGGCTCCCTATTAGTTGTTGATAAGGGATGCTAGTATCATTAACATTATCATTTTTATCAATATTTAGTTTAGACTCCATAGGTGTACTAGCCTCTTTACAATTTACCATATTAAATCTTATTAATAACTGATCTATGTATTGTTCCTGATCTAAGGTACAAATATTATTCTTGCTATCAATATTTACTCTCATTCCTAAGCATTGCTTTACTTGTCCAAGATCTTTTATTTTAAATTTAGAACTCAATATTGAAATTAAATTATCTGTCTCTACATTACAATTTGAATACACAAAGAAATCATCCACATATAAAGCAATAATAACTTTAACATTGTTATGAAATTTTGTAAATACACATGGTTCTATTTCACTTCTTTCAAAATCTAATTCTGTCAAACACTGGTCAACCTTCTCATACCATGACCTTGACGACTGTTTTAATCCATAAATAGCTTTATTCAATTTAACAATTTTTCTGTTACTATTACTTTCCATATCAACTTGTGGATAAAACATATAAATATCTTCTTTTAATATACCATTCAAAAATGCAGTCTTAACATCTAAATGAGTGACTTTTAAATCTAATTGTACAGAGAGTGCATACAACATTCTTAGGGTGGAGTGACGAACTACAGGGGAAAATGTCTCATCATAGTCCACACCGGGTTTTTGGGTAAACCCCTTTGCCACTAGACGAGCACGATATCGAACACTGTTATCACTGCCTAACTTCTTTTTATAGACCCACTTACACTGCACTAATGTCTTTCCTTGAGGTACTTCACTCACTACTGCCCATGCATCATTCTCTTCAAATGCCTGAATTTCTTCTTTCATCGCAGCGACCCAGTTGTCTTTATCGGCGCCTTGTAGTGCTTGTTGGACACTAACTGGATCACATTGATTCTCAGCATTTGACTGCATGCATAAGTTTGTGAAACCATAGCGCTTTGGAGGTCTCCTGATCCTCTTCGGTTCTTGTGGGGAAGGAATCTCTTCTACATTCTGCAATATAGAGTTATTAGCCTGGTCAATATTATCTGTTGGGTTAACATCATCTTCAGGTTCTATATTAGCAACTATATCAACCGACTCATCTATATCACTCTGTTGTTGCGTTTCTGAGATTTCCCCCACTGAAACTGATATCCTATCATCTATGTTACTCTTCAGGTTTTCCTGTATTACTACATCCCTGCTTACAGAAACACTCTTCTTGATTGGATCATATATCCTATACCCCTTGACATTCTCAGCATAGCCAACCAAGATGTGCGGTTTTGACTTGGTGTCCCATTTATGTCTTTTTTCTTTCGGGACATGCACCATAACTCTGCTACCGAAAACCCGAACATGACTAACATCTGGTTTCCTATTCATCCAAAGCTCAAATGGTGTTGCATTCTGTAATCCTGATGCTGGTGATCTATTCTTTAAGTAAACTGCTGTATTTATCGCTTCAGCCCAAAAACTTTTGTCCAGCCCAGCATCAAACAGCATGCAATGTGCTCTTTCTACTAATGTTCTATTTGAGCGTTCACTAACACCATTCTGCTCTGGTGTATAAATGTTAGTTCTTTGGTGCACTATGCCTGTCTCAGTCAAGAAACTATCAAATTCTGCATTACAGAATTCAAGGCCATTGTCGGTTCTAAATATTTTAATTTTCTTGTTCTGTTGATTTTCAACCAAGGCTTTAAATTCTTTGAAATATTTAAACACCTGATTCTTGGCTTTCAAAAAATAAACAAAGGTCATGCGAGTGTGGTCATCTATAAAGATCAAAAAATACCTGCAGCCGCCAATTGATGTCACCTCCATGGGTCCGCACACATCTGCATGTACAATGCTGAGCGCCTCATCGCTCCTAGTGCTCATGTGGTTGAATGGCAATCTGGTCTGCTTGCCTTGACAGCACACTACACATGTACTCTTGCTGATCTCGCTTGTATCTTTATAGTCCACTCCCACAACTGCACCATCTTTCATTTTGTTAAGATCACTGCTGTTCAAATGACCCATTCTTCGATGCCATAACTCGTTCTTGATACTATCAGGTACTGTAAACAAACATTGTCTGTTGTCTTCCACATTCAGTTTGTAAACACCGTTGACCAATCTGGCCTCTCCAACTAGTTGATTTCTGCTGTTATAGATATAACTTACATTTTTCCGAAAGTCAACTCTGTTTCCATTCTGAATTAGTTTGCTCACTGACAACAAGTTTGTGGCAACAGTAGGCACACACAATACATCCTTTACTGTGATATTATTTCTGCTTTTCGACGTTATTGTGACAATATCAACATCACCCGAGCACAACACAGGCATGACTCCTCTATTAGCCGCTGTTATCTCCTTGATACACGTGTTTTCTGATGTATTTCGAATATTGTTTACATTTGACGTGATGTGTGTACTCGCACCAGAATCCAAATACCAGTCATTCTTACTGAAGTTTCCGCTTAAAAACACTGCAGAAAACGCATTCGAATTATTTGTCTTCGTATCTTGAGCTTGTGGACACTTATTCTTATAGTGTCCGATCTGTTTGCATCGATAACACTTGATGACTTTGTTTTTGTTTTGTTCATTTGACGTTTGGCCATTTTTGAATGAATGAACGGACTGGAATGAAGTAGGTTTCCGATTGACATGCTGCTGCCGCCCTCTAGTCAACAATGCTGTTTCCGTTGAATCTTCACTTCCGACCAAATCAAGTAATTTTGATTTTTACAACATCCGCCGTAATGGCGATGCCCGAATGTTCGATAGCCATCAACATTGGGAAATACTTTTCAGGCAATCCTGCGAGCATAAGACAGCCAATCCACTCATCATTTACCAAAAATCCAGTTCTTGATAATTTCTGCCCCGTTTCAATAATCTGAGTAATATAACTTGTCATAGAATCCGAAGTTTCGAGACGTATTGAGATTAGAGTCCTCAACAACATAATTCGTCTCGAAAAACCCGAGTCGTCAAACATATGTTGTAATTTCTGCCATAGTTCTCTTGTAGTCGCAGCGTTCTTGACATGCACATACAACGACGGGTCTATTGTAAGAATCAACTTGGCTTTTGTCATAGCATCCTCCGCCATATTTGTGCCGGCTCCTTCAGTCTTGAGAAAATCTAATTTTCCTTCGAGTATTAGCAGATTTTCAGCTGCAAACGCCCACTCGCTATAATTTTCTCGGCCCTTGAGTTTCGGCACATTGCAGTAATAAACGAGTTCATGCTTAAAGCCATATCTGTTGTTCACAACCGGCGTTTTGTCCAAACACGTGCACCGCAATGTTAGTACACGACAGTGAAACAAAACAAATCGCGCAATCGTCTTTTGTGCACTCACGATTCCTACGCTAATTACAAAAACTATCAACTCTTCAATTAACTAAGGGACTGGGCCCATAACCTATTATAATTTTGTGGATGGATTCAATCAAACGACCATGTTACTCAACGGCTGCTTTCAGAGAGAGAGCGGATTTTAATTTGAAAAAGAGTTACAGGGTTCGGTCAATGTCAACAGATTATAAAACATTTATCTGACAGAACAAAAGATGACGTTTCATGAGATGTACATTATACACGACACATAATAATTTTAACAGTACTATTATATACATCTTCAAAATCTTGGCTGATTTTTCTATACAACAAAATAAAATTGATGTGTCTATTACGATATTAAAAACACAACTTTTTACAGAATGGGTATGAATCTATATCGGTAACCAATAACAAAAACGCAATCACATTTCTGTCTGTCTGTTTATACCCTCTAATCTCTGAAATGTCTGGACCAATTTAAACGGGAAATTCACTAATTTAACAAGGTATATTATCATCATCATCAGCCCATATACTTCCCCACTTCTGGGGCACGAGCCTATCCTAAACTAGGGCGATAATGCCTTAGTCAACCACACTGGCCGAGTGCGGGTTGGTCGACTACACATCCCAAGAATTTCTTCGTAGGTGTAATCGTACATATGAATTCCAAATTTGAAAAACACAGTGGTACGTGGCGGGGTTTGAACTGGCGACCTCTCGCATGGCAAGCAACGACCTTAACCACTCGGCTATCGACGCTTTTATATATTAATTTTATATTGCAGGTATATTATAGACTTTTTAATACATCATTGCTGCCAAAATCATTACCAGGCGGACGAATTCGTGGGCGGCCACTAGTATTCAATAAAACGCAATATAAAAGCGACGGTTATTTCTCGTTTCTCAAGTTTGATTAACTTGAATATAGGTCGGCTAAGTATCCATTTAAATTGTAGCTACTCGGACCACAATGTTCGGATGAAAATTCCGTATCGTCTGAATGAGAAAAGTTTTTAATTGCCTTTACCTTCACAATATGAAAATCTTGGAATTGATCTGTTCTACTTTTTGTTCAATTTACATAGAGGCTGTTGAGAAATGTACTAGTTGACCCTTTTTTTTTTTTGACGCGGTGAAATGCGTTACGCACCTTCACCGGGAGAGGGGGTTCTCTTCCGGTGGTGTGTCGGACTCCCAGGCGCCTGGCGAGAAGATGGTAAATGCCAGCTGCTGCTCCTGGGCGAAGTGCAATGCCCAGGGGGTCTACCGACTAAAACACCGCGATGCACCTCCATGGCCTTGGCGACGTCATGGTTCCTGGCATAGCCCAACTACCACGACGCCACCGGCGATCAGCCCCAAAGGGCTCCATTCAAGCCTCCCCCGAGGGGGGGATTGTACTAGTTGACCCGGCAAACTTCGTACCGCCTTAGCGTAGCTTTTATAGTATGCACAACTTTATTTTGTATAGCTAACAGTTGTCCTATCTTAGGTATGAGCACCTATTTAACTTGAACTAGAATCAATTTCGAATTGCGAATTTTCAAAAAAAAGATAGCCTATTGTTAGTGAGGACTAATAGCTGTAACAAAAAAAAGTTTCATCAAAATCCTTCCAGTAGTTTTTGCATGAAAAGCGGACAACAAACGGACAGACAGACAAAAAAATTTCAACCATATTCTTGGCTTCTATTGGTTGTATGAAGCTCCCCATCTTAGTTTTTCTTTAATAGGTATCTATAATTTAGAACATGAGGTTGTTATAATTTTATTATATGTATAGATAGGAATATAAGGACATAGAAAGCGATTTATTTTATACTATGTAGTGATTGGAAATAAATTTGCCTTGCCTATTTCAATCTCGCCGTATTGAAGTCAGTTCATCTGAACCACCGATATTTCGGCGAATAGCCGTAATAACAAGGGAACATAAATGACAATATAACACGGCAATAATCGAGAGACAATTAGGCATTGACCTTGGACACGAGTGTAGGCGTCTCTCGAAAATAATCAATTAATCGTTTGGACCGCAGTGACATCCATCATTCGATAATATGAAGCGAATCAAGTAGGTACTTAAGGCGCGTCTCCACTGTACTCCGTCTAGTTACATGGCAATAAATATAAATATTGCACAACTTTACATACATTGATCTGATCCCGAGGTAAGTAGCTTAAGCACTTGTGTTACGGGTATCAGAATCAACAGTGGATACACAAATATACTTAAATATATTTAATAATACACCCAGACACGGAACAAACACCGATGTTCGTCACACAAATATTTGTCCCGAGTGGGAATGGAACCCACGACTCTTGGAAACGTAGGTAGTAAACCTGGGTCTGGGCCAGTCATATGTAGTGTTCTATACAACTAAATAAAATTAAAGTGTCTGTTTGTAATACTAAAATTGAAGTGTCTGTTTGTAATACTAAAATAATGACTTTTCAGTAAATGGGTATAAATCTATATCGGTTACCAATAACGAAAATAGAACTAAAAACATTTTTGTCTGTCTGTCTGACTGTTTGTTACCGTAATCTCCGAAACGGCTGGACCAATCCCGACAGGACTTTCACTATTAGTGACAGTACCTTGAGATTGGTATCCAATATATGCATAGCCAATTTTACAAGGTACTTTGTAGGCTATTTTAATTTACACATTTCCACGCGGACGAAGTCTATAGGTAGGTAGAGTATAACAAATTGAAAGCTATATTAGTAGTACAAAAGATGTCCATTATGTAGCTTAATGCAAGCTTCACCTGGTCACCTCAGATAGTCCAATTATGTTCCACTTAATCTTGTCTAGTGCATAGAATAAATGTTCTTAATGTCTTGATGTTGTACGACGCTACTTCAATCTTTGTCTTTCTTTTTACTTGTTTAGGGCAGCTTGATAACTCCCAGGGATTCTTAGCACCCCTGAGTCCACTGGAACCCATGCTGCTGCCTCTGCTGGGGATCGTGGACTCGCTGGGAACTCGGGGCCACTGTTTTTTCTGACTTTCCATATTGCTGAAGGGTTTAGGCGAATTAACCTACCCGCTTGCCTAAGGCGTCGTGGTCCAAACATAAAAAAGTCCGTGTGTTTAATTAAGTTTATTTTCTTTACCAACTTGTAACAGAGATCCCAGTAAGTACCGCTGAACCTCGAAGAACCCGGGACATATAAAATTATTTTTACGGATTCCACTCAAATACCACAAACTGAAAGAGCGTCGATGGCCGAGTGGTCGTTGCTTGCCTTGCGAGAGGTCGTCAGTTCAAACTCCGCCCCACGTACCAATGTGTTTATCAAATTCGAAATTCTTTTACGATAATTCGATACTTTGACGGCGTGGTAAGGCCGTATCACGCTAGTTTAGGGTAGGCCCGTGCCCCATCAGTGGCGACGTATATGGGCTGATGGTGATGATGGTGATAAACTCATTTAATAGACAATACTACAATGGACACACTCACTGGCGTGGGCACTTCTCCGAACAGCTGGACAGCAGTTACCTCAAACCATTTGTGTACTTCGCTCCCGCCTTTTCATAGGAAATCGTGTTAATCTTATTAGAAACCTATAGCTTTCTACACTATGTTTTCACTTGTATTTGGCCGCCGCTTTTTTATTGTGTGTGTAGGCGCAGAGTAATGGTATATCGAGCATGAAGGTTAAAAATCCTTAATAATATTATAAATGAGAAAGCCTGTTTTTCGCTTTCTATAGATAGAACTACAAAACCGATTTAACACATTGACTTCCACGAAACTTTGCGTGGAGTGTAAACAATTTATTTAATTGTGTCATTAGCTTAACGGGATTTGGATCCAGTCGAATAAAGTACTATCGGAAATGTTGGCGGTAGTACACTTTTCAAACAGATTTCTTTGAACGCCATTAGCCCCGCCCACTGGCCAATAGAAGAGCACTTAAAGAAAATCTGTCAAAATCCAAGCAAAAACGTTCCAATAGTAGGAGAGCTAGCAAGAATTTTTTGGTAGGTATTTGAGGCAAGCTGAAAACTTATCCTGTACCTCTCCTATTACATCCCAGCACGAAACTGCAGACCTGGCTGGTGAGTAGCGGGGCTAAAGCAAACCCCCAAAAATATTTTTCATCTTTTTATTTATAACTAAAAAATAAGACTCACTAAGACAAATTATTTCGATGGAACTTCTACCTGTCAGGTGAACTGACAAATTATATTTTTTTGGATTATAAAATATATTTTTAAATAATAAAAATTGGGGGTTTGGTTTAGCCCCGGTACTCAGCCATTTCTGCGGGTTTGTGTTGGGATATAATAGGAGAGGTACAGGACAAGTTTTCAGTATGCCTCAAATATCTACCAAAAAATTATTGCCAGCTCCTTGACCACAATTTACGTTTTGGCAATTTCGCGTCTGTCAGAGTAAGCCCCGCCCCGCTCTGACAGACGCGTAAGCGCCAAGCGATTTTCACCTTATAGGTGGTCGACCGCCAGCGTTGCGGATAGTACATAAAATGTTTGATAAATCATAGCTGATATGAGCAAAATAATCAATATTTTTTACCCTTAACAATATTAATTGCTATTAGAAAACTGAAAGTGTCCGGGATATTTACCATGTTGTTTTGTTTTAATGAGCTCCCGATATTTCGGCACTGTTGCAAGCGCCATGATCACGGGTGAACTGTAGGACTGCGAGAATGACGGTAGGGAATGGGGTAGGGTATGGGAGGGGGGGGAAGAGGGTAGACCGATATGTCTGCCCTTAGACCTACCGTCATTCTCGCAGTCCTACAGTTCACCCGTGATCATGGCGCTTGCAACAGTCCCGAAATATCGGGAGCTCATTAAAACAAAACAACATGGTAAATATCCCGGACACTTTCAGTTTTCTAATGTGTGTAACCATGACAGTTTAAAATTGTATATTAATTGCTATGTTTAAAGATTAAACACAGCAAGTACGGCTTCTGGATTTGTATTCTACAATCATTCATGAAGAACAATTAATTACTATTTTTCTTACGCCTTTCGATATACTTAGAGGTACTATTTATTACTAAGCACTTTCGCACACGGCCTAGGTTTAGATTACATACATCGTTCCGATTCCGAAGTGACTAGCCTTATGAAATAGGTTGATTACCACTTGCCCTGATAATACTATTGATTTTAAACACCAGAAGGAATCAATTCAACTATTCTAGCAAAACATCTCATCCGCCCCTTGACTCTGACAATACCTCTTAAGAATAAGTACCAAATAAGCTTTTATTGCCAAAGTAAGTAACTAAGCGGAATACCGTCCTAGTTTTCCAAGTTAGGTAGTAAGCAAACATCGCGGGTCTACATCAAATAAAACCCTTGATTTGGGGCGGAAGGATGTAACTTAGTACACTTAAGGATTATTGCCATAACACATAGCATTATGTACTTTAATATTATAGACTACCTCGTTGGTCTATTGGTAGCAAACGCTGCGTAAGGACCGAGAGGGCCCCGATCCGAGTCCGGGGTCGGGCAAATTTTGTGTGAGTTTTTCTGTAAAGAAATAACTCAGCCTAGAGTTAGGAAGTTGGTTGCACGCCCGTGCCACCGAAAGCACGTAAAGCCGGTGGTCCTGTGCCCGATCTCTCATCGGTCATGTCGGATGGCTGCCTCACCGAACTATGAAAGTAAGGGAATAGATAATGCACTTGTGTTTGCGCGCACACTTGTGCATTATAATATGTCCTGCGCACTTGGCTGATATCAATTGAGATCGGCCGCCAGGGCCGAAATCGGTCGGACGCCTCATCATAGAACAATGCCAATAAATGTATCAAATTGCATTGTCCCATCATACTGTTACGACCACGAGAGACCGTGCAAGCGGAATTAGTCTTATAGTCGTATGGATAAGGTCTATATTCGCTTGCACGATATTACGTCACACTCTCTGGTCGGTCGTAGCGAGCTCTAGCGTGTTCTAGAAAAAGTAATAATAATAATAGAGTTTTCGCCGCCCGGACCGCTCGAGAACATTCTCAACACTACGCGAAGATACTAGTAATAATAATAATAGAGTTTTCGCCGCCCGGACCGTTCGAGAACATTCTCAACACTACGCGAAGAGACTAGTTCGTCCTTGCTGTGTATAAAAGCGGGATGTACGACCCGACGGGACAGTTCCAATTTGGGAAAGCGAAGCGAATCAGTCTCCTGCGAACTAAGAGTGATCGAGTGCGTTACCTGCGAATAGTTTCAGTGCAATTCAGTGTATTAGTGTGATTCAGTGCTTTAGTGTAATTTAGTGTTCCGTGTTTAGTGTTGTAATTAAGTGTTTTTAATTGTGTTTTTAAGTGTTTAATTGTGTAATTGTTAGTCGATAAATAAATTAATTGTCTTTTGGTGACTTTTGGCGTATCTTGAATTAAACGTACCCCGTTCCCGCAACAATTGGTGTCAGAAGTGGGATTCAAGATGCCTCTTACACCACGAGAAGACAGTGAGGGTCGAGTAACAAGAAGTCAAACCGCGGCCCTGCAAGAGGGTGAAGGTGCTTCAACGGAGGGATCGATTCAAACACCGATTGGGCCTGTGGAGCTTGCAGATTTATTTAAAATGCTGCAGACACAAGCCAGCCGTCAGGAGGAGCAAGCCCGTCGCCAGGAGGAGCAAGCCCGTGAGCAAGCCCGCCGCCAGGAGGAGCAAGCCCGCCGCCAGGAGGAGCAAGCCCGCCGCCAGGAGGAGTTAGCCCGACTTCAGGAAGCACAATTTGCTAAACTGAGGGAAGAACAAGCTCTTCGCCAGGAAAAGCAAGACCTTCGCCAGGAGGAGCAAGCCCGCCACCTGGAAGAGCTAAGCAAGAGTTTGTTGGGGGCTATTGAAAAGAAGCACGAAGTACTAGAAAAGCAGATTGATGCTCTCAAGGATGATGTGATGAAACATGAAGATCGATTCACCCAACATGAAGATCGAATCACCCAACACGAGGATCGATTGAGTCAGGTGGATGCTGAGATGCGACAGCTGCATACCAAAATGGCAAGAGTGGGGACCCGGGGTGCTCCGGTAGTGTCGGATTCTCCGAAAATCGAAGTACCCCACTTCGATGGAACGACGTCTTGGGCAGCATTTTGGTACCAGTTCGAGACCGTGGCTAAAGGAAAGGGGTGGAACGAGGAAGAGTCCTTGATAGCTCTGACTCTGGCTCTTCGAGGAGATGCCCTGCTCACTTTGGAAAACCTGCCTTCGGATAATCGAACTTTAGGTGCTCTCCAAAGAGCACTAGAGGGCAGGTACAGCGACAAACACCTGGAACACGCGTATAGAGCACAACTCCGCGATCGACAGCAGAAGCCTGGTGAGAGTCTGCAACAATGGGCAACGGAAATCGAAAGGCTAGTCAGACGTGCGTACGTGTCATGCCCGACAATGGTAGAATCAATGATCCCGCAAGCTTTCTGTGATGGAATTAGAGACGCAGACGTCAGGCATACCGTGGAACTGAGCCATCATCAGACCTTACAGGAAGCTCTAGCCCATGCTTTGGAGGTGGAAGCCGTGCGGCAAGACGCTAGAACTCAACGACTTCAGGAGGTTGTGGTAAAGGAAAAACCTTCTTTGGGTCCGATGTGCTATGGCTGCGGCGAGAGGGGCCATATTCGGAGTAGTTGCCCAAAGCGAAGATGGCCACGTAGAACGACAGTAGCGTCCTCTACACAGGTGGATGCAGAAGAGCTGTCGTTAGAAGGAGCCAGGGCCGTGGGACGGGCGCTGGCTGGTCAACATCGAGCCCCTACCGTCACTGTTTCACAGATGGGTAATGGGAACAACCTTACAGTGGTTGGACAGCTGAACAGCGTAACGTGTCATTTTACTATTGACACCGGTGCTTCAAGAACAATAGTGCGTCCGGAGCTATTGAAAAGGACTATTGTGTGGAATCAAAGACCATCCGTTCAGCTTCAAACAGCAACAGGCCAGCCAGTTACCGTCTTCGGTGAGACGACGGCGAAGATCACCATTGGAGAACAGACCTTTGAATACGGCGTTCTCATAGCCGACATCACGGACGATTGCATCATCGGATTGGACTTTTTAAGAGACCAGAAGTGTGTGGTAGACGTCGCTAAAGGAGTACTTAGTTTCCCCGAACAAGAAGTATTCCTAGAGGGAGCGAGATCATGCGCAGTTTACTGCCTGAAAAACACGACCCTACCGCCGAGATCTGAAACTCTGGTCAAAGTTAGATTCCCTTACACTGCGTGTCAAGGGCGAAGCGTCGTCATAGAAAACTGCGGCGACCATCCGAGTTGGATCACAGCAAGAACTCTGGCAATGACCGGAAAAGGAGCGCTAGTGCGAGTCATCAATCTTAGCGGAGATGAAGTGCAGCTACAAAGAAACTGTGTCATCGGACGGTGCGATGCAGGCCAATCCATCAGAAGGATGAAAAGGGCCCGGGAACCGGAATCCTGTCAACGAGATGACGTCACACCGCTCCTAGCAAATTGTAAGGACAAGCTCTCTGAGCGGGAACTTCAGCAAGCTAAAGGTTGTTGCTAGATTTCAACGACATATTTTCGAAGGGTGACCATGATTTGGGAAGGACAGGTCTCGTTAAACACAGAATAGACACGGGAGACGCGCCACCAATAAAGCAGCGGCCTAGACGCCTTCCATTTGCCAAAGAGAAGGAGGTAGCAGACATGGTTGCCGAGATGCAGAAGAACCGCATCATAGAACCTTCAACGAGCCCGTGGTCTTCGCCAGTAGTCCTGGTTAAGAAGAAGGACGGCAGCACCAGGTTTTGTGTGGACTACCGGTTGTTGAATAATGCAACGAAGAAGGACAGCTACCCTCTGCCCCGTATAGACGACACACTGGACATGTTGAGCGGCATGAAGTGGTTCTCAACAGTGGACCTTAAGAGCGGTTACTGGCAAGTTGATATCCATCCAGAAGACAAAGAGAAGACGGCATTTACGACCGGAACTAGGAATGGATTGTGGCAGTTCAACGTCATGCCCTTTGGTCTTTGCAACGCTCCGGCGACATTCGAGCGGTTGATGGAAAGGGTACTGGTTGGACTTCTGGGTGATGCATGCCTGGTCTATCTGGATGACATCATTGTCATGGGTCGAAATTTCACAGAGCATGTCAGTAACCTGAGGAAGGTTTTCACCAGAATACGAGAAGCAAACTTGAGACTCAGCCCAAAGAAATGCACGTTTTTCAAGGAGGAAGTCGCCTACTTAGGCCACATTATTTCATCGAAAGGTGTAAGGACAGACCCAGAGATGATAGAAGCTGTCCAAGAATGGCCTATACCAGTTAACAAGACCGACGTGAGATCATTTTTGGGTTTATGCGCATACTATCGGCGCTTTGTAAAGAACTTCTCTGATATAGCGAAACCTCTTCATCGGCTCACGGAAGATAAACGAGTATTCGCCTGGGACTCGGAATGTGATCAAGCCTTCGTCAGATTAAAAGAACACCTCTGCACCAGTCCTATACTTGGCTACCCGAACAGAGAAGGAAGGTTTATCGTGGACACCGATGCCAGCAATACTGGCATAGGCGGAGTTCTGTCGCAAGAGCAAGGTGAACGGGAAGTGGTGATCGCCTATTTCAGTAAGTCACTTTCAAAACCCGAAAGGAACTACTGTGTGACTCGTAAGGAACTGTTGGCGGTAGTGAAGACTCTACAGCATTTCAACAAGTATCTCGTTGGAAGACAGTTTACCCTGCGAACAGATCATGCTGCGTTAAAATGGCTCTTGCAGTTTAAGAACCCTGAAGGACAAGTGGCGCGGTGGCTAGAGCAACTACAGGAGTACAACTTTACAACAGAACATCGGAGTGGTAGAACGCATTTGAATGCCGATGCCCTATCAAGGAGACCTTGTCCTGTGGCCTGCAGTCATTGCTCTAAGACGGAGACTAAAGAAGAAGTCCGGATGATTACCACCCAGGGACTTGATAATGAATGGAGCGAAGACGCTATCAAAAAGGCTCAAAAAGAGGATAATGACCTAAGGAAAATATTTGAATGGAAAGAGGTAGGTCAGAAACCTTCTTGGAGCCATGTGGCATCATCAAGCCCCATCACGAAAAGTTACTGGGCACAATGGGACAGTTTGGAGATTAAGGATGGAGTACTCTTCAGGAAATGGGAAACACCAAAAGGGGATCAAACAACACTACAGCTGATTGTACCTCGTAAACAAGTTGCTTCTCTACTGAGGTACATACACGATGGGGTATCCGGGGGACATTTAGGCGTGAAGAAGACCCTAGAGAAGCTGAGACAGAGGTTCTACTGGATACACTGTCGGGAGGACGTCGAAGACTGGTGCAAGAAATGTACGACTTGCGCATCAGTAAAGGGCCCACAAACCAGAAGTAAGGGCAAACTCAAGCTGTACAACGTCGGCGCTCCATGGGAAAGAATCGCAGTAGATGTAGCTGGCCCCTTTCCAGAATCCGATGAGGGAAACAAGTACATCATTGTGGTCCAAGATTACTTCACTAAGTGGCCTGAAGTCTTCGCTACGCCTAATCAAGAAGCAAAGACGGTCGCCAAGAAGTTAGTCCACGAGGTAATTTGCCGATTTGGTGTGCCTCTTGAGATACATTCAGACCAAGGAAGAAACTTTGAGTCAGCACTGTTCCAGGAGGTCTGTCAACTGTTGGGTATGCATAAGACCCGTACTACACCAGCACACCCCGCAATCCGATGGCATGGTCGAGAGATTCAACCAAACGTTGGAAAACCACTTGGCCAAAGTTGTGGACGAGCATCAACGAGACTGGGACCAGTACATACCGCTTTTCTTGCTGTCCTACCGATCTGCGATCCACGATAGCACCAGTGCAACCCCAGCAATGGTAAACTTCGGTCGAGAAATGCGGCTTCCGGTAGATGCATTGACTGGGACACCGCCAGAAGCTCCGAAACCAGTAACCGAATACGCGGCTGACCTACAGAAGCGCCTGGATGAAGTACATGCTCTCGTTAGAGACTGCAGTCTAAAATCTAGCGAAAGAATGAAAACCCGTTACGACCGCAAAGCTAACACCGATGGTTTCGATGAAGGGAGTCTGGTTTGGTTACACAACCCACTCAGGAAGAAGGGCAAATCACCGAAGTTCCAGCCCAGGTGGGAAGGACCATACAAGATCATCACTAGGCTGAATGACTTAACCTATCGGATCAAACAAGGGACAAGAAGCAAGCCGAAAATTGTTCACATTGATCGATTGGCTCGTTACCATGGGTCAAATGATGCTCGGGACGAGCATGACTAAGAGGGGGATATTGTTACGACCACGAGAGACCGTGCAAGCGGAATTAGTCTTATAGTCGTATGGATAAGGTCTATATTCGCTTGCACGATATTACGTCACACTCTCTGGTCGGTCGTAGCGAGCTCTAGCGTGTTCTAGAAAAAGTAATAATAATAATAGAGTTTTCGCCGCCCGGACCGCTCGAGAACATTCTCAACACTACGCGAAGATACTAGTAATAATAATAATAGAGTTTTCGCCGCCCGGACCGTTCGAGAACATTCTCAACACTACGCGAAGAGACTAGTTCGTCCTTGCTGTGTATAAAAGCGGGATGTACGACCCGACGGGACAGTTCCAATTTGGGAAAGCGAAGCGAATCAGTCTCCTGCGAACTAAGAGTGATCGAGTGCGTTACCTGCGAATAGTTTCAGTGCAATTCAGTGTATTAGTGTGATTCAGTGCTTTAGTGTAATTTAGTGTTCCGTGTTTAGTGTTGTAATTAAGTGTTTTTAATTGTGTTTTTAAGTGTTTAATTGTGTAATTGTTAGTCGATAAATAAATTAATTGTCTTTTGGCGTATCTTGAATTAAACGTACCCCGTTCCCGCAACAATACGAAGCCGAGCGGTTCGCTAGTTAAAGTATAGTTAAGCTTTTTCCAGCAGTCCACGTGTCCATAATCCACGATACTAACATAATTATGTACAGTGTAGATTAGTCCAGTCCACAGCACAATTAGATTACCCTCAGACTAGACTACCCGTATTGAACAGAAAATAAGCTCAACTAACTCTGTTAAATGTACTAGGAACTACACTTTGATTATATTGTATAGTTTAATAACATTGCTATTTAAATATGACGGCGCATCGATAGAGTTACCTAGAATTAGTGACCTTTTTGGTTGATCTTATCATGTCATTTTCGAAAGAAGCAGAGCTGTCGCTCTGACGTGACGCCGGGCTCTGGAAGGGCGGCCATTTTGTTGAGTTTGGTGATCATTCTATTGGTGACTGGTGGTGAAGGCGCACGCATCCACGTGCCCGGCGGACGTCATAGTTTCAATCAGAAATTACCCTGTCAATCTTTTGTGATTTTGTCAATGTAATTAAGTGAAAGTCATCATTATAGTGAAGTAACTGTACGGTGGTCATATTTTATTGGAAAATACCCTCCTCGCCCGATAATCCACGCCCAATTGCACAAGCGATTAATTGTTTAGAAAAATGGAAAACCACTCTGATAAGGCCCAAGTTCCCATATCAGAAGTGGGATTCGAAGGGCCAAATAGACATGAGGAGGTTAGAAGTGAAATTGCGCGAAATATGACCTTCTGGCTGCTACGAAAACTACGCCAGTGCAACAAAACCCCAAGACGTGATCGCGGGATTTGTCGGTCCTTTGTTAACGAAATACTATAATCAGGAGATAATTGAATGCCGACACAATCATAACTCGAGCACATTTTTGTCGCATTCAAAACGGAATTTCCATCAAGAAGCGTCACGATGACAGCGACGGGGTTGAGGTTCCCACATAGAAGAAGAGCCGTGTTGTATCTGTAGATGCACTGTTCACCGGGTCTTGTCACTACTGTGGCAATAGAGATCTTAGGATAGAAAACTGCCGCAAGTGACTTGACAACCTTAACAAGTTTAAACTTGCGGATCGGGAGAAGACCACACACATGCTTCGCATGCGAAAACTCGGACATGTCAGCTCCAACTGCCTCGAAAAGAAGACCGGAAATGATCTGTTGGTTAAGAAAAAGGTTAACGTGTATGATCGCAGGTTAACGGGAGGTTCATTATCGACTGTTACTGGTGAGACCATTCCATTTTTATTTGGCAGCAGATAGGCGTGCTCAATAATTAAAAGTAGCTTGACCGAACAAGTTCCTGGCACTGTGCGCAATTATTCAGTATACTTGACAGGTATTGGTGGGGATAATATTCAGTGCTCAACCCAAATTCGTAATTCTGTCTAAATACAGGGTATTACAATTCCATTTCTTCTTCATGTAGTCGCAGATAATGTCACGTAGAATCCATTATCATAGGTAGAGATATATTGAACCAGGGCACTCACGTTGAAATTGACTGTGAAATGATGAAGTTCTCGACGCGTAAAAGTATTAACACGTGTGAAACTAATAAAACTTTTGATTTTAGCCAAATTGACACTGATTTAATTGGCACCGACAAAGTGGCGTTGTTAGCTATTCTGCGTAAGTACACTGACTTCTTCATTGATGGGATCCCAACGCGACGAGTGACCACGGGTGAGTTGAACATTGACATTATTGACCCCATGAAACCGTGCTGCGACGCCCATATAGGCTCTCACCTGCAGAGAAGGTAATTGTTCGAGATAAAGTCCAATCACTGCTAGACTCTGACGTCATAAGAGAGAGTTGTTCCCCGTTCGCGAGCCCAATCCTCCTTGTAAAGAAGAAGGATGGCACAGATAGGATGTGTATTGACTTTAGAGTGCTTAACTCAAATACACGACCCGAACATTACCCTCTTCCCAGGATAGACGAACAGGTAGGTCGCCTCAAAGGGGCTTTGAAGATCTAGTAGATATAGCCTCTTGGCTGCCTCGTTGGTTTATTGGTGGCGAGCGCTGCGTGGGGACCGAGGGGTTCCCGGTTCGAGTCCGAGGTCGGGCAGAGTTTGTGTGAGTTTTTCTGTAATGAAATTGCTCGGCCCGGGGTTGGGGAGTTGGCGGTTGAGCGCCCGTGCCTCGGAGGGCACGGTCTCATCGGTCGTGTCGGATTGCCGTCTCACCAAATTGTGAGAGTGGGGGAATAGAGAGTGCACTAGTGTTTGCGCGCGCACTTGTGCACTGTAATGTGTCCTGCGCACGTAGCTGATCTCAGTTGGGATCGGCCGCCATAGCTGGAATCGGTCGGACACCTTAGTTTAGATAAAGCCTCAATGTTAGTAAATGATGTCGAGGAAAGCGAGGCCGAGACGGCGGTTGATGAAAATGAAATTGGTCAAGTAGATTTATCAGATAGTGAGATGGTATCAATCTCTAGTGAACACACGTTGACCGCTATCTGTGACATCTCTTCAGCTTCCGATAATGACGTTCATGTGGTTCACTTACGAAGTTGAAATACACAGAAGTTAGTGCAATTTGTAGTTCAAGTAGTATAGATCTACTTACGTAAACAAGCCAGCACCGCCTGTAACGTGACACAAGCAGCTCTACGCATCGTAGAAAAATGGTGCCGCAACAACAATCTAACGGTAAACCCAGCTAAAACCGACTCTGTCATGTTCACCAACAAAAGGGTTTTAGGTAACTACCACCTTCCAAAGCTCTTTGGCAGTGAACTAAAACTGTCCAATGAGGTAAAGTACCTAGGTGTACACCTAGACAGCAAGCTGAATTGGAACTCGCACATTAAGAAAAAGCTCGAAAAAGCTACACTTACCATGTGGCATTGTCGCAGAATGATTGGTAAGAAATAGGGACTCTCCCCCAAAATCACACTATGGCTATACCAAGCAGTAATTCGACCGATGGTAAGTTATGGCTGCCTTGTGTGGTGGCATAGAACTAACATCATTAGAATTAGTGACAAACTGCAGAAACTTCAGAGGCTAGCGTGCGTATCCGCCTCAGGCTGCATGCGAACAACCCCCACCGCGGCATTAGAGGTCCTTCTGGGACTGCCGCCGCTGCATCTGTTCATTAAACAAGAAACTGCGTGTGATGCGGTCAGGCTAGACTCTCTGGACCTGTGGAGGAACAGGGGAGCACATACCACCATCCTAGAGCAGGTAATGACTCAACTTCCCATACTTGCCAGCCCGATGGACATTATCCACCGAAGACTAGTCTTCGACAAGAAGTACAAGATTCAACTGCATAAGAACCCTAGTGACAACAAGGTGATTCACAGAGAAGTTCGTATCTTCACGGATGGCTGCAAGACCAAAAGAGGAACTGGTGCGGGAGTCTTCTCTGAGGACCTCAACATCCACATCTCGGCACCATTGGGCCAGCATAACACTGTCTTTCAAGCGGAATGTGTAGGTATCCTAATGGCCGCGACAGCTATTACGGCTAGATAGGTGAAAGAACACAACGTTCGCATACTATCAGACAGCAAGGCAGTCCTGCTAGCTCTAGCTAGTCACTCAATCAACTCCAGCCTCATACTTGAGTGTCACGAGCGCCTAATGCAAGTTGGAGCCTACAACAAGGTAACACTGCAGTGGATCAAAGGACACAGTGACGATAGAGGCAACGACGCTGCAGACCAACTGGCAAGGAGAGGCTCGGACACGGTAGTCCACGGACCCGAACCGATCATCCCCATCTCCTTCAATCTAGCAAGGTCCATGCTACGAACACAAACAGGTAACCAACACAACACAGCGTGGACACAAGGTGGTACCTGTCGTCAAGCCAGGGAGTTCACTCCGCAGGTAAACAAGAAACTTGCAAGAGCCATAGTAAACCTGGCTAAACCTCAGCTCAGAATTGCTATAGGGACCCTAACTGGTCACGGTCCTTATAATAAACATCTCTATGCTCTCGGACTTACAGACAGCGCGCTCTGCAGGGGATGTCTGGAGAAGAAGAAACAGACGCCCATGTCATTCTCGAATGTCAGGGGGTGGCCATCTGCCGGGCCAAACACCTTGGATCTCCAAGATCGCTCAGCGAGGCCGCCCGCAGCGTGAAGAAGCTGCTGGCCTTCCTCAACGAGCTGGGATGGTTCAAGTGATTCCCACCCCACGCCAAATAGGCGCTTTGACGTCAAGTTGCGGATACCAGCCCGTTGCACCAATACCAATACCATAGTATAGATCTCTATCTAGACACATGTCGAATAGCTGCCTGCTTTACCTTTATTGCCATGTAGCTGGACAGGTGGGCCTAGTACGCCCCATCCTTGCTACATTCTAACTCGAACTGGTTGAAAGGGCCTAGTATGCCCGGGCCACACTTTGGTTGTTGCTGGAGGAAAGGGCCTCGTATGCCCGCTCTACGCAACAGTTTTGACTCGGGTGGTTGCTGGAAGAAGGGGCCTCGTATGCCCGATCCAAGCTTAGTGTTTAAGTGCTGGAAGAAGGGGCCTCGTATGCCCGATCCAAGCTTAGTGTTTAAGTGCTGGAAGAAGGGGCCTCGTATGCCCGATCCAAGCTTAGTGTTTAAGTGCTGGAAGAAGGGGCCTCGTATGCCCGATCCAAGCTTAGTGTTTAAGTGCTGGAAGAAGGGGCCTCGTATGCCCGATCCAAGCTTAGTGTTTAAGTGCTGGAAGAGGGGGCCTCGTATGCCCGATCCAAGCTTAGTGTTTAAGTGCTGGAAGAAGGGGCCTCGTATGCCCGATCCAAGCTTAGTGTTTAAGTGCTGGAAGAGGGGGCCTCGTATGCCCGATCCAAGCTTAGTGTTTAAGTGATGGATGAAGGGGCCTCGTATGCCCGATCCAAGCTTAGTGTTTAAGTGTGGGATGAAGGGGCCTCGTATGCCCGATCCAAGCTTAGTGTTTAAGTGTGGGATGAAGGGGCCTCGTATGCCCGATCCAAGCTTAGTGTTTAAGTGTGGGATGAAGGGGCCTCGTATGCCCGATCCAAGCTTAGTGTTTAAGTGATGGATGAAGGGGCCACGTATGCCCGATCCAAGTTTAGTGTTTAAGAGCTGGGCGAAGGGGCCGCGTATGCCCGACCCAAACTGTGCATTAGTAGTGCTGGGTGGACGAAAAGGCGCCGTGTGCCCGGTCCACCTCCCATTTATCCAAAGGCATAAACTGCCTCTCATTCTACATGTCAGGAAGACTGGCCGAACGGTTTTTTTTTAAATTTCTGATATGTTTCCAGGTCCCGATGAATGAGGTGCCAGTTACTACACTACAACGCACGAGGACGTGCGTCTGTCAGGGTTGGCCGTGACGGCGCATCGATAGAGTTACCTAGAATTAGTGACCTTTTTGGTTGATCTTATCATGTCATTTTCGAAAGAAGCAGAGCTGTCGCTCTGACGTGACGCCGGGCTCTGGAAGGGCGGCCATTTTGTTGAGTTTGGTGATCATTCTATTGGTGACTGGTGGTGAAGGCGCACGCATCCACGTGCCCGGCGGACGTCATAGTTTCAATCAGAAATTACCCTGTCAATCTTTTGTGATTTTGTCAATGTAATTAAGTGAAAGTCATCATTATAGTGAAGTAACTGTACGGTGGTCATATTTTATTGGAAAATACCCTCCTCGCCCGATAATCCACGCCCAATTGCACAAGCGATTAATTGTTTAGAAAAATGGAAAACCACTCTGATAAGGCCCAAGTTCCCATAAATATTTAACTAGCAGCGGAATGTTCATTTGTCATAATAAACATTCTATCTTTATGATATTCAAGTATATTATTGTGAAGTTTCATCAAAATCTATTCAGTAGACTCGCGTGAAAATAGTTATTTTTTTTTTGGAGCCGTGAAATAAGCATCAAATAAACTTTAAGATAATGGCAGATTTTTTTAAATTCTGGAACATTCGGTTTTGAATATAGCCTCGGCGGTGTAAAATATTTTTTTTTAAATTTTTTTAACATAATGAAGCCTAAAGTGAATATAAACGAACAGCCATTTTCATTAATATCAGCGACTAGGCAAGATATTTTGATTTTCATAATACACAAGTTTGTAAATAATAGTTTCTATTGGTAGATCAATGAATATAAATTGAATGCGCCATATTTTTGTAGCTACCCTACTTCTAACACGCTAGGTTTTTTTATTGTTCTAATCGATAAGGATTGAATATTATCCTAATGGTGTACCAGGATAGCATGAACACAAACGGTGTTGTCTCGTTCATTCAGTGTCCCCGCTTAGACATGCGCAGTGGCGGCCATCCAGGGGAACTTCCTACTCTAGGGTACGGAAGTTTCAAACAAATGTTATTATTTCAATTGAACGAAGTGTTTAAAGTAAACTTGTACTATGAAACTTGTGGTTAGTTTTGTTGTTCCCCAGTTGCGATTTCACCCGAAATCGACCACTTGCAGTTATACCCAAAAATCGCAACTGGTCTATAAACAAAATGTTCGGGTGAAATCGCAACTGAGGAATAACGCAACTAACCCGAAGCTTGGCTATGGCTTTTTTTGTAAACTAATATTATACACATGGCTTTTTGTGAAGTTACGAATAACTCTGAACATTGACTTCAAATATTGTTTATTACAATAATTGTAAATTTACTTACAATACGTAAGTGTAAATAAGTTGTCGTAAACATTAAAGTAACACTTTTCAAACCTTAACTTTATCATTCTCTTATTTTGCTTGATAAACCCTTAAAAGTTAACTAGATTGTGTAAATGTAACGTAGCAACATTTTTCTCTTATACAATTTAAATTTGTTATTATCAGTATAATTTATTTTAGAAACCCCGAAATTATATTAATATGCGTAAAATTGGAGTGGAGTGCACATAAAGCTTTGCCAGAAAACTTATAAGGCTTTTCATAGAATTATCAAACTTTTAAATTACGTGTTTGACAAGGTTACAGCCCCTTGCCTAGCCGTTCGCCCGTGAGCACGGGGCCGTTCACCCCTAAACACACCCCTAAAGGTCGCCCACCCAGTGCATTCCTAAGCTCCTCCTAACTCCTGGTCGCCTGGTACCCGAGGTCGCATAGCGGGGAGATTTTTATGTGGAATCTGGATTTTTTCGCCCATTCCACTGTGTAGGGGAAGGTGAATGAACTACGATTGGGACCCGCTGAATGGGTGTTCTGGAGTAGTGAGTGAAGTAATGAAGATGGATTGTGAGTGATTGAAAATATCCGAGAACAATCAATTTCGTTTTTACCGAGCCGTCGAAAATGTTTATCTTTTAAATAAGTCTCTACATTATTAATGCGCTAAATTATTACACTAGCAAGTAATTTGTTCTGTAGAAAGTAGTAAAACAATTTCTTCTTTTTAAACCTGAAAACATTTTTGTACAAGAGATTTCTTACAAATGAACTAACCAAAGTTTTATGTTTTTAGTTCGTTATTCAATTAAGGTAAATTTTTACTATTTTTAGTGCATTTGACAGAGATTAGAACTATGAAGTTTAAAAGTGCTTTTAATAAGGCATTTAACATTTTATCTTTACGGAAAGTTTTGACACATGATATAAAATAAACAATAGGATAGTGTAATGCTTATTTTTAAGAAATAGTTTATGATTGATGATGATGAATAATAATTATTGAAGTTTATGTTTATGTTCCTAATCGATTTAGTTGTGCTTTGTTAGACGCGTTCAAAAAGATGTAATTCTTTTTTTTTCCAACTGTTCAGATTTTTTAAATGTTAGCCCTAAATAAATATCCCATCCCTTAACCAACATACCTAATTCCCAATTCTGTATACATGACATAAAAACTGAAATCATATTTCTCATGACGGAAGCTTGAAAACCTTTTGGGCCCTCCAAAGGTCGTTCAGACGTCGGCCTAGTTTGGGATCTTTCAGGCCACTTTACTCTATCTGGAGTCAATCATTCGTATTCGCATATGTGCGTAGGCCTGAATAGTGATGGGAAGCGATTTTTCGTCATCCCATTAACTCAGGCACAGCTAATATACCGGCGTATAGAGTTAACTAAAAACTACGCTGTTACTCGGCTGGCTCGGTGGAACAGTGGATAGTGACCCAGGTTCACTACCTACGGTTCCAAGAGTCGGGTTTGATTCCCACTCGGGACAAATGTTTGTGTGACGAACATCGGTGTTTGTTCCGTGTCTGGGTGTGTATTAAGTATATTTGTGTATCCACTGTTGATTCTGATATCTGTAACACAGGTGCTTAAGTTACTTACCACGGGATCAGATCAATGTATGTGATGTTGTGTAATATTCTTGGATCAAGTCAAGTTTGTCAATATGAATGTTCCTGGGTGAATATATCTAAGCATGATTGATTGAATCCGTTATAAGTAGCTTATAGGTATGCACTTGTGTCACGGATATCAGGAATAACAGTTTAATATAGAAAAAGTCATATAACACACGTCTAGGATGTGACAAAATCGCTGATTATCACACACAAATATTTGTCTTAAGTGTGGATTGAACCCACGTCTCATAGCTTAAGACCCACTAATACAAGCAAATGCGCCATTGGAACATTAAAGGATGTGTACATGGTTGTAAACAAGGATACATAAGTATCCTTTAATAAGCACGCACACTATAGTATTTTTGACCTAAGATGATCCCTGTGACACTTCATTGTGTTCTGAATCACGCATTTTACGTTTGACAAACGAAAATAATTTTATTGCACACTTTTTTCATTTTATTGCGGCGTCGTCATTAGGAAAAATATTAAAATTAATATTTTTATACTTTTAAATGACAAACAGTATCGTTTAGTTTAATTTAATGTAATAGAACATTTTAAAAAATACCTATGCAGTCCGTATACGTAGAATGGAATGTAGTAAGTTCCATTCTACGAATTCGAACTGCATAGGTACTTTTTTTTCGTAAAATGCGTGATTCAGAACACAATGAAGGGTCACAGGGATAATCTTAGCTGAAAAAGAATATAGCTATGTTGCAGCTTTTTGTCGTTGAGGCATATGCTGAGGCTGGGACCAGAAATCAAAGAACAATGTTTAGTCTTTATGTTTTTTTTCCCCTTTTATGGTTTTTTTATTCTTATTCGATAACAATTTGGAAGTACAATTTGTACACTCAGCAGCAAAATGAGTTATAACTCAATGTGTTGACTCAGCGTTACCTATCTCTAAGTCTGACCCTAACTTATTGGGGCGTGAACCGTTTGATGTTATGTGTCAACATGCTGCTATCATAAGGAAGGATTCAAATGGAGCGGCGGACATCTGCCACACAGAAACCTCGATAAATAAATCTGGGTGAAGGGGCATTGGGTGCTTAGGCCCAGAGTCCTGACGAAATGAGGTCCAACGGTTGACTGAGGACATGCAATTTAGAAGCGAATTCGGAATTGAAAAGTTTCGCACTTCCGGATTTTCGAGAAACCGGAAGCGTTGGCTCTCTTGTATTTCTAAACCTTTGTTCAAATTTGGAGCAGTACTTATGGATAATGTGTAAAAACACTGGTTTATTATTTTTTATTTATACTTGGGAACATAAGTTTCAAGTGCTTTCCATCGCATTAAAAGTATTTCAAATTATTTACAACTTTAATGAACGTAATGAAATAAACAGGCAAGATATCTAATTGTTCATTATACTTTACACATAGTACTTATATCTATATATGTTTTACAATATTGCGCCGTTATGTTCGGGAAAAAACCTTTAGGAAACAAAACTTAACCAAACCACTAAACTTTTTTGGCTCGACTCTTCATTATTTCGCACTCACTCGGATGTCTCTGAGCTTTAAAGAGCTTTTGCCTTATAGATAGACTTACTACGCAGCAAGAAACCAGGGTCCTTAGACAAAGTAACAATTAACTATAACGAAGTTCGAAAAGAACAAAATGTATGGGATTGATTGAATGTCAATCTTCGTTATCGTTTCGATAGTTACTTTGTCTACGGGGCCAGGATAGTGATCGAATAGATCGTTCTTTTATTCATTAGATGTTTGTTGGTGGGCTAAGAAGATTAAAAATTGTACAATAATGTAAATGGAACTTGTTAACACAAGTAGTGTAAGATAGTGGACACAGTAGATAGTTTTAATCTCGTGACAAAACTAAATTCATGAAGATTATTCGAAAAATTCTTTACTCTTAACAGCTATGATAATACACAAAGCTCAGGAAATAAATAAAACTATAAACCAGATAGCTTTGATATGAATATCAAATGTTACAGCGCTTTTATTATATACAATGACGATTTTATTATACCGAATGCCTATCGGGGTTAAGATGGAATATTTGAATAATTGCTATGAATCGATTTTATGTTATTGTTCTACAAATAGGCAGGGCATTGGCATGTCGGTGATACTTAACTTGCCAGTTGACTACTAAAGTACTTATAAATTGATCCACTATTATTCTAAATAACTACTCGGTATAAAAAATACGTAGGTTAATACCTAATTAATTCAGTTGGTACAGTTAAATATTGGCACCGTCATATCAGATACATTAGAAAATGTATTGCTTGCACTCTGCGTGGAGAATCGTGGCTACCAAAATAAATATCTATGGAATTTAAAAAATACAATTCCCTTGATTGTGATTTCTGCTTCCAGCGAGACAACGATAGTGGTTCAAAGAGTCTCTATTTTTAAACGATTTTACTTCTTAAATTTAAAATGATAACAATCCTTTCATCAGCACTGGCAGCCGGCAGCCACTGAGGTCTTTCGCCCTTTATCGCGAGCAGACATTAAAAATAGAAAACTAAAATCAGCTGATCCCGGCGGAAGTGAGTCGCTTCCCGCCTCTCGCTGCAACGCGCCCCACCTGTCAAACTCGGAAGCGGGAACGGTCGGGCATCGGCCATTATCGATCGCATCGGAACACCTCCACGCCGGCTCTGCGACCCTGGTACTTTCCGATCGGTTCTCCATTATCGGTATTTCCCGATATCGTGCCAATAACTTCTCGATTTGGCCGTATCGATACAATCTAATCGGAATATTAATTGGGTATGTTTATTTCGGGGTCGTGTCAATATTTTGTCGACCGAATTATTGAGTTTTAGTAATCAGAATTTGATGTTATGAATAGCCTATTAATTTACTTTTTTATATGATATAAATTAGTGTAAATAAGATGATTTATTGAAAAAGGGAAAATACTGAATTCAATGACATGGTTAATATATTTATAACTAAGTAGTAGATAATAAAAAACGGCTAATTTAAGGTAGGTGTTTTAGTCATATTATCAATAATTTATACAATTTCCTAGCTACCTATTCTTTTACCCGTAGCAATGGGACGGGAAATGTTCCGGCACATTCTGATCTCAGATATAACTAAACGGATGATTAATGAAAATATTAATAGTTTGTTAAGAAAAAAGCACTAATTTGATTATAAACTCAATCTCAACAACGGAACTTCGTTTTATAGAATTTATAGATATCCCGCCCGCCCTGAGAATTTTCCGCCTTGAAAATTAAAAATGGCGTGAAAATTAGCAAATGTTTGAATGAAATTATATTAAAATTAAATAAATTTCAGGTGGGAGACATTTTGTCGACCGGTTGCTGTTACCACCATACAGTTGTATAAAACCCGCCAAGTGACTCTGAC
Organism: Maruca vitrata; assembly: GCA_039566165.1. Classification (NCBI taxonomy): domain Eukaryota; kingdom Metazoa; phylum Arthropoda; class Insecta; order Lepidoptera; family Crambidae; genus Maruca; species Maruca vitrata. Next base: position 9,931,781 of record CM076933.1, on the reverse strand, counting down.
CTCTCTTGGTCAGGTCGCGTTCCGGGATCAGCACTGTACGAACCGGAGCCAAGGGGGACCATTGTTGCGGCAAGCGCCGGACCAGTGGAGTCTTAGCGGCGGTATTGTGCGGGCGGAGCGGGTCAGCCCAGCGGCCAGGGAGACCCGTAGAAACGGGGGCCCTTCCGTCCGGCGGACTGGCCAACTCCGACCCGCACAGCTCAATACCAATGCGAGACTCCACGCTTTGTCTCGTTGTTGCCGCAGCTGTGGTCTCCTTTTTCACGGCTTTCAGGGTGAGTGCGACAGGCTCAATATGGTCTATTGTGCCTGTCGACCTCATATTTGGATCTCACTACCGCTTACCATCAGGTGGAGTGAGGTCATCTTGTTAGCCTCTTTATAAAAAAAAATCCGTTAGGGATTTATTAATTATTATATTTATAATACGAAATACGGAATTAAGCAGGTTTTAATTATAAAAAAGTAACATGAGGAATGTATTGTTAATTTATTAACATCAAAAACATTACCACTCCTCTTAAAAACCTTCTGAAATCAAATATTTAATGCTAGAAAGTTAATCAAGGATGAAATTAAGCATTTAGAGAGAGAGCTTTCCAGAGCTTTTGCCGGGACGAAGCAATTAAATAACATCACGAACATTATAAACTCTTTATTCTGTTTATACTAAACGTTCGCCTTGGTCTTTATTATTTACAATTTTAAGGTCAAAGTTGTTATTACGAAACATTTCATAAACAGCTCCTTAAAATACATAAATTAATGGTTATATTATCATAATAATTAAATTGTTTTTTTTTTTCGTGTAGACTAGGCTACTGACACGACTGAATTTGTTTTTCTTTATGTCCACGTAAGCTTATGTTGCCAGACAAGTTTTCTTAGGCTAGCATATTTATAACTACTGCTTAGTGTTTATAAATATGTAAATAAATAAATTGTGTTACGGATTTCAGAAACAACAGTAAAATTCACAAATATACTTAAATATATTTAATAACACACGCAGAATCTGAATAAACACAGATGTCTTCACACGAATACTTATCCCGGGTGCGAAAATTATAAATTTATTTCACTTACCATTTTTCCACCAAGTAACCACCCTAATGTTGTAAACGCGAAAGTAACTTTAACTTGTTTATTTTTTGCGTCAAAACTACGGAATTATGTTTAATAATATAGCATTAACATAGCCTAGACTTTAAGACAAGAGAAATTTTAGTCAACCAGGCTGGCCAAGGGAATCGGGAACGGAAATCAAATCTAATTATAATTTCCTAATTGGCAAACAGCACTTCATGAGAACTGTAATATAAATTCTAATTCTTAACCTACTTTCTCCAACATGGGTCTTTTACGAGGGTAAATTTCGACGAATAACATGTACGAGTATGTTACATGTACCTTACATGTTACAAGCACAATTAGATAGAACAATAAGGTAAGGCGTCCACCGGACGGCTTTGCGAAGTTGTTTGAAGAATGTATAAGTTTCTTGACTTTTTTTCAAATACCGCTTCCTCCTATAATCCCGGGCTTTTCAGGCGGGGCGTGAAAAGGCATCTATACAGGCCTTTAAGGAGAGGGTGACAGGCTAAATAAGGTTTATTGTACCAGTCAACCTTAGGGGTGGGAGCCATCCGCTCCCCCGCAAGTCCGGTGATGATCACGAGGCTACTCCAAGCCATCATCGTATGTCAGTTAGGAAAAAAAATACCAGTCGAGCATGTAGACCTCTAGGCTGCTTACTATTGGGTGGAGTAATATGACTGGACATATCTCTTAATAATAAAAGGGTCAATTTCAACAAGTCCATATTTTTGAACATTTCGGTGAACTTTTTTATTTGTTACTTTTTTGAAAATACAACCATGTAGAATTGTTATTTACGCTATCGTTATAATTAATTTTAACACGACATTAAATTAAATTCATATACTTAAGAGATATAGTACTTTGAAATTTTGGTGTCACCGAAATGAAAGAAGAGTTCACCGAAATGAAACTTCTCATCACCGAAATGAGAAACGCAATACACCGAAATGAAATTACTTATGTAGTCACCGAAAAAAAGTAAACTGTTACCAAGTATACAGCCTACAACCTACGTTTTGAAGAGTGTATTCATCACACAGTAACAGATTTTTTCTTACTAAAATTAAAACTTCGGCCTTATCAATAAAAATGCATCTCCGTTAATCGTTTAACAGTGGTCGATGGAAACGTGGATACAACCCAGTCTTGATCTTTGTCAGTTCCAGATTCAGCTCTCAATGCATAAAGTCCATCTGCCAATCAATACCCCTAACCTTACATAGACCGATTAAGTGCAATATGCAGTAGTGCAATAATTCGTTAAACAATTGACAAAGCCATTATCAAGCTAGCTTCATTACCGAACTACGAACGATTCGTAGGTATCATCTGGAAATCGTCGTGCCAACATATCCCAAGAGGCTGTCGTACTTCCAACGTCCCGGGTTTGACTCAAGAGTCATCTGCGCCGTTTAAAAATTATAAATCCGCCTATAATGCCGATCCATTTTCACAAGACACATGTGATGCTTGTGAAATCTTAATGCTGTCTATCCATGCAAACCAGCGAACCAAATGGATTAATACAGTCACCAGCATTGACATGACCCACAATAGTAAAAAGGCCTAGACCACAATCCGTAAATGGACCGGTGAGCCCTCTCCTCCAAAGTTCCAAGTAAAGTTACTGCAAACAAAATTGCTCATCAACTGTTGCTGAATAAGAAATCGTACACTCGCCTTCCCAGAATTCAACTTGTACAATGCCTTCCGAAAGAGAATTTACTGAGCCAGCCTTTTGACGATATCATTTTTAGTGTTAGATACTTGAAATCTGGTAAAGCATCGAGTGTTGATAACATTTCCACAGAACAACTTAAAAACTTGGATCCTATGACTATTTGCTGGTTACAACCGAAGTTCAATGATTGTCTACAATCTGCGAAATTATCACGTCTATGGATCTTGATATTGCCATTCCAAAACCGGGAAAAGTTCTAGATGACCCTAAAAACCTTCCACCCATTATCCTTGCTCAGTCACACATACAAATTACCTCAACGACTTTTACTTAACCGCCTATCACCTATTAGATCAGCACTTAATTCCAGAACAGGTAGGATTCAGACCTAAAAAATCATGTTGTAACCAGACGTTAAACCTCACCCAACACATGCCATTTTATCATAAACGTCTAGTCCATAAGATTTGTATTTGTAATTCAGAAGCTACACTGATGTTATTCTGTTTTGTGAACCAAAATAAATAACACAAAGAGGATAGTTTTGAAATGGGAATGATTACAGCGCTGTATGCGTGGATCTGACAGCAGCTTATGATACAGTGAACCTGAAGCGTCTCTTGTGGAAAGTCTACTCGATGGTCAATGACTAGAAATTTATAAAAATACTTGGTGAGCTGCTCCGCAACCGTAGCTTTCAGGTCCATTTGTCTGAAGAAATAAGCAGATGGCGATCCCAAAAAAACGGTAATCCCCAGGGTCTCTACCCTGGGGATGACCGTTTTGTTGGAATCACTACTTTTTAACATCTACACAAAAGACCGACCATGTTGCCGATGACCTGGCGCTCATATCACAAACACAATCCTGTGAAAACATAGAAATAAACCTCACTTCAGCCTTAGGGTTCAGACACTCTCAGACTAAATATAACATGGCAGGGACAACCACAGAAGTTAAAGTCGGCATAGCTTTATATTTAGATTTAGAAAGTACCGAATCTTAACAGAGATCCACCTTCTGCTCGTCTTAACCTCTGGTCTAACACGTTTGCTCCACCCGTCCCCTTGGTTCTACCTTCAGAAAGCCTTCCAACAGGACACGATTTGCCATGGTTAACCTGAAGGTCCCTGGACAGACTCCGTAGCCAGGTTGGCCAATGCAAAGATAATATGTTTAGGTGGGGGTTTCCTGGACAGGAGGATATCGCGTGCCTATGTGGTCTCTCACCATTGTCCATGGCTCACCTCACTTCATGCCCCGCCTGTCCCGACTCCTGTACACAAATTGAGCTGATAGAAGGGTCAACAACCGCGGTCCGGGTGGCTTAATTATCCAAAATAATTTTAAGTGTTTTGCCATCGACACGAAAAGAAGAAGAAGAAGAATAACTTACCATTTTGAACTTCATCATTTGACTTTAGATGCTGTTGACAAACATTTCAAGTTAATCTGTTATTACTTTAATCCAGAGTCTTAAATATATAAAAGAAGAATCACTGACTGACATATCGATGCACAGTCTAAACGGCTAAACGTAGGCACTTGAAATTTGGTAAGGACGTAGTTTAGGTACCGTAGAGGTGCATTTAGAAAGGAATTCCCGAAATTCTCACGGGAACGGTAATAATCCGGAAAATCCTTTTGTATGAAAAATCGCCCACGCAAACGAAGTCGCGGGCACAGCTAGTGAAAAATAAAGGTATTGATTACAACCACACATAGATTTTAATAATTTAATCTGAAATTCATTTGGGAACATGTAAGAATAAATCAACAAATATATTGTAATTATCAACAATAAAAATAAAAATATATTCCTTTCGAAATTACAATGTAACAAAATAAATTAAGGTCTTTATTCACCGAAATGAAGTAATTTGACACCGGAATGACAAAAGAAATCACCGAAATGAAGATAATAATCACCGAAATTACCAAATTCTCACCGAAATGAAAAAAAGTCACTGGAATGATATTTTTTCTCATTCCGGTGGTCAATTTAGGTCACCGAATTCACCGGAATGAGGTCACCGATATTATATACAGCCCATAAAAATAAGCACAACAAGGAAAATATAAATAAAAGAAATAAATTGATACGACCTACTTAATTGAGCACAATTTAGTAATAGTACATAGATTTTATAGACATACCGAATGATTGGATCACAACTTATATCCATTCACGTGAATGACAAAAAAAACGGTACGCAGTCACCGAAACCGACTTACTTACGTTTTTGGCGGGAACTGCAAACAGCAACACACGTCCTCTTACGTTAAGCGCTTAGGCGGCACTGATGCGCAGATTTACTGCGCAGTGGCAAGAAGCTAGTGTTTTTCGATGCCTAGATATTCGCGTACAACGAAAATTCACCGCGATGACATATCTCATTTGGACACGTGAATTTGTACTTACCATTCATTAAATATAACAGATTTTGTATTGAACTTTCCGCAATAAGGTACTGTCATTATTAAGGATTTAAATAAAAAAAGTTAAATCCCTAAAAAATCAACTGTTTTTAAAATATGATTAAAAGTATACTGAAAAACAAATTGTGCCGCGTCACCGATATGATACAATTGGGGGTTTAAGATTTTTTTTACCTAATTAGCGATAATCATAATTTAAAAATATTTATAGTCACCTATAGGAGACAACACCTTTTATCTAAAAAAAAATATTACAAGTTAAAAGTGCCATCCTGCACTAGCAGTTTCAGCCGTGCCGTTTACGATTTGGTGTCGGGAAATTCACCCAAAAGCTATGTACAATGCCGTGAAGGAATCTAAAGAATTCGCCTGATTGTAGTATTTTTATCTTACATTTTTCTAGTACATATACAGTAAGTCGTAAATCATACAGTTATGTGCTTGCAATCTATTTTTCATAAAGTCATACATGCTCGTCGTTTACCAATCTGCATAATAGACGTTGTAAATTCTTCATGGGGAGCCATCAGCTGCCGTACATATTATATTCTGGTGATGAGGACAAGGCTACTTCATCATCATAGTCAGTTAGAAGAAACACACTCCAACGTTCAGGGGGAGAGCCATCCGCTTCCGGTGATGATGACGAGGCTACGCCATCATCGTAAGTCAGTTAGGAAAAAAAAATACAACAAAAAAACCTTTGAAATTCGTACATAATTTACAGAGATATCGGTGGACATACATAAAAAAATACAGACAGACAGACGAATTGAGAACCTCCTCCTTTTCGTCCGTAAAAAAGATTTGTAACTATTCTTAGCCGTACGAACGACCGGTGGAAACCTAGCTTTATTTGCCCTCTCCTAAATAACTCAATCCTGTCAGCAAATAGGTATGTGCAAACCGACCTGATAATATATCAACTTAACCGAGTTACAGCGTTGATTTACAAGACACAATTCGATGGTTACATACACTTACAGTTTTACTGTGAAGTTGTAATTTTGGAGTTCAAATAAACATACTACGTTTGTAGATTAGGATGACTGGAAGTAGATAGTAAAATCAGAATTTCAACGAATCTAGGTTTTCAATAGAATTTTGTATCTATTTTTTTGTCAAGGTGCTAAAAGAATAAACACTGTGTAGGTACTCGTATAGGTGATCAGAATTTTCCGTCGCGGTATATGCTATAGCGAACATAAATCACCATAAATATACTCCCACACCATAAAAAACATAAAGCACTGAGACCCGAATACCCGATCCCAAATCCTTACTGATATTATAAATCCGAAAGTAACTCTGTCTGTTACGCTTTCACGCATAGACTACTGAACCGATTTAAATGAAATTTGGTACAGATATACCTAGTTCAGAGCCTAGGAAAGGTTATAGGCTACTTTTTAACCGACTGCGCTATAAGGAAGTAATGTTTGACCCGTTAAGCGTCTCTACGCGGACGAAGTCGCGGCCGGAAAGCTAGTAATAAATAAATATCACACATATACACAAACATTCAAGCACTTTTGTTACGGATATCAGAATCAACAGTGGATACATAAATAACTTGAACCACAGAACAAATCTCAATAGGAAATCCCTCATTTGACATTTAGAGGACCTCACTCGACAAAAGCGCCCCTAGCGGCCAATTCAAATGCGATAGCCCTCATTGACGAGTCCCTGTACATGTCTTTACGAATATATTACCTCTATGAATAAACTGGCATTTACATTACCTCTCCCCTAAAAAGGTTAAGTCATTTCACAAGACATGCATGGAAATACATAACAAAAAGTAACATTCATGCCTATTGATAAACTCCTCCCGTAGAAACGGGGGCCCTTCCGTCCGGCGGACTGGCCAACTCGGACCCGCACAGCTCAATACCAATGCGAGACTCCACGCCTTGTCTCGTTGTTGCCGCAGCAGTGGTCTCCTCTTTAAGCGGGCTTTCAGGGTGAGTGCGCCAGGCTCAATATGGTATATTGTGCCTGTCGACCTCATATTTGGATCTCACTACCGCTTACCATCAGGTGGAGTGAGGTCATCTTGTTAGCTTAATATAAAAAAAACTCCTCTTTATTGAAGTCGGTTAGAAATTACGTGTTCAGCTGTGCAAAATTCCCAAAGACTCATCGGGATTCCAGGTATCTTTCTTCGAATTAAACTGTTTCAAATTGCCTACATAATTACTACATAATAATTCAAACTTGGCAGCGTTAGTCCAAATATTTTGCCTCCCGTAGGGAACCGGCTATTGAGTTTAATTATGTTTATTAGCTCTTTGGATTGACAGACTGATTACCATATGTCTGCATGTGTGTTGTTAGAATGGTGAATTATCATAACAATTCTGAGGAATGGTAGCCGTACATGAGTCACGCACCCGAAAATTTATTCACACAAACTCCCACGAATTGTTTAATATCCCTGGAATTTGGATACAGTAATCATTGGCATATCCTTACTAATATTATGAATGCGAAAGTAACTCTGTCTGTTACGCTTTCACGCATAGAGTACTGAACCGATTAAAATGAAATTTGGTACAGATATAGTCTAGAGCCTGAGAAAGGACAAAGGCTACTTTTTAACCGACTGCGCTATAAAGAAGTTATGTTTTACCCGTTAAACATATCTACGCGGAATAAGTCGCGGGCGGAAAGCTAGTTTTAAATAAAAATGGAAACTGACATTTTATTCGTTTAAGGCAAAACCGTGCACTTAAACGTTATGTGTACGTATATATTTTTATCTCCGAATCGGAACAATTTTTGACGTTGTGATATATTAATTTATGAGAAAAATATGCTACATATACTTATAAAGTACGAGTACTACATAAAAACATGAGCATCAAAATCCGTTACGAAGTTAATGATTTGATCGTACATAGGGATATAGGGACAGAGAAAGCTATTTTGTTTTATAATACTATGCTATGTTGTGATAATTTGGCTTTAGGTACTCTGCAAGCGTGATGAAATCACAAATAGAGTACAAATTATTAATCACTACATAGTATAAAGCAAAAACGCTTCCCACGTCTGTCTGTATAGTATGCATGCTTAAATCTTTAAAACTCCGCAAAGGATTTTGATGGGTTTTTTTTAACAGATAGAAGGATTCAAAAGCGTCGATGGCCGAGTGGTTTAGGTCGTTGCTTGCCATGCGAGGTCGCCAGTTCAAACCCCGCTAGGTACCATTGTGTTTTCAAAATTTGAAATCCATATGTACCATCATTCGACGCTTTAACGGTGAAGGAAAACATCGTGAGGAAACCTGCACACCTAAGAAATTCTAAGGTTGTGTAGTCGACCAACCCGCACTTGGCCAGCGTGGTCGACTAAGGCCTTATCGCCCTTGTTTAGGGTAGGCCCGTGCCCCAGCAATGGGGACGTATATGGGCTGATGATGATGATGAAGGATTCAACGGGAAAGTTTGTATAATAAAGCGAAGCTAGGGCGGGAATGCCAGTTCAAAATAAAACTAAATCTGTTTAGAAAGACTTTCTCTGTAAAAACGAACCGTTTTGGCATATTGAAGGGTATGAATAGCGAATTTCCAATGGCAGATCAATCGAATCTTCGAGTTCAAAGTTCATCGGTTCGAAGAATCGGTTTGGAGGGCTTTCGTATGCAGTTCAATATCCTATGCATGATCCGCGCGATAGCGGGGAAAATATTGTATGTAGTTTGATAGTGAATGTTTTTGTAGGTATCAAATTTATCCCATCAGGGAGAGGCAAAGGTATCTAGCCCGTACAGCCTTAGATAGCGAATGATTAGAATGATAAATGCTAGTGAATGTTATGTTAGAAGTTTATGTTTATTCGCAATATTTACAGTAGAAATTCTGAAAAAATTCAAACTTTTTATTTCTTGATGATGTCATAGCGTAGGTTAGCAAGTAGCCATAAAATTATATTTACCACAAAATATTTAATTCTGAAAGAGTATTTTTTTTTAAATACTTGTTTGGTTTGCCATGGCCTTGTATTTATTGTAAAGACATTACGCACTAAACTACGCGCAAAATGACATAAAGTTTACACTTAATCGATAAATTGAGCATCGATACTGTTTGCTTTTTTCTTATATTTTATCTTTATTTTAAACCAAATTAATTTTCCTTGAGGTAAATTAAAAAGAGATTGGTGTAAATGATTGACATATGTCTCGGAGTTTCTTAAAATAACCAATAGTTTTGTTATTTACTAAAATGTGTAAATAAATAAAAATTGTACAAGTAACATAATTCTTTGATTATCCAAGCGAGCAGCTCATCATGTCCATGGATTTTTATCATTTAAGTAGTCTTCTATTTTATAATAACCTTTTTTCACAAGACACGACTTAACAAAAAGTTTGAAGTTATAAAAAGGCAATTCAATAACATTATGTGGGATCTTATTAAATATTTTGTGCTTAAACCTTTCTTTTGAAGCCTGAAACGGCAAGCCTATGCTTATTTCTAGTGTTAAAATGGTGAGTATCCGATTTCTTATAAAATGATTGCATGTTCTTATACACATATAAGATACAGTCCAAAATTTATTGAGAGGCTACGGTTAAAATATCTATGTGCTTAAAAATATCTCTAAGGGAGTCACGCGGTCTTATGCCATACACTGTGAAATTTTAGTGGTTGTTTTCCCGTGGCAGAACAATTTGCCTTTAGTAATACTATCGAATCATGCAAATATTTCTTCGAAAAAAAAAATTTTTTTTTTCAATTTTTCAAAATAATATTTTTTCAACTCGAAAACGAGAGAAGCTATCGTTCTTTTATAAGATGTGACGTAATCAGGTACTGCTTGCCGCATGAAATCGATGCTTAAAGCTGAAGAAGCTCGACACCCTAAGTCATAAAGCGGTTCGAACGTGCTTTCGAGTTTCGGTTAAACCTTTCGTAAAACTGGCATTTATTGATTTTAACAAAAAAGACCTGCACAAACCTATTGTACTACTAAGATAGAATTATTTTACTGCGGGAAAACAACCACTAAAATTTCACGGTGTATAATATCGCTACCTTAAATCTCAAATGGCGTAACCGCCAATTTGGTCAAAATGACTTTTTAATGCAGTTTTATTCAGTTTTTTTTTCTCTACCGATCTGTATATTTAAAATCCTCAAATTCGCAAAAAAAAGGTTATTACGACCCAATGTTTTTTAAAGTGTTCAACACTTTTCATAAGGTAAACCGGTCGTAAAAGGCTTTGTCTAATTTACTTGGTGTTTACGCCCCTAAAAATTATTGTGACGTGAAAAAAATGTCAAAAAAAAAGGGTGTAAGTGACATAATTTTCTGGCGTAACTCGTAAGACACGCTATTTTTCGAAATTTCAATACAAAAGAAAGGCGTTTACACCCAACATCGCTGAACACATGATTGTCATTATTATTGTTAGTATTGATGTGCGGGGGGATTAAGATTGCGGAGACATTGGCTATTTATTGCTTTTCCTTGTTTCGGCATTTTAAATCAATGTCCAAACACAAATCAGAATCAAAGACCAATAACGCGCCAAAGTCAACGTAACGGTCACAAAAAATAATAAATACACCGAGGAACGTAATCTATGCGCACAAGTACGCAAATGGCTAAATACATAGATGAATGTATGGTGAATACACATCAGCGGGGGTTTCAAATGACAAAATTAATCGATTTAGATACGTAAAAATCTTAGTGAATTTTCCCATATTCCAAAAATTTTCATCCAATTCTAAAAATTACGCGTTGAGTCACTATGAAAAAGTGTCAAACGGCGTAACTTTGTAAAAGCGTAATACAGAGTGAATATTTTACGTTTTCTTTTATTATTAAATGAGTTTAAAGCACAAGAAACATTTTTTTATTGGAGATACGACCTTCACCTCTTAAAAATCGTGATTTTTATGGGGCGTAAACGCCTTTTTGTAATATTTTCACAAGTCGTAACCGACTTCTAGTTTCTTAAATATAAGATTTAGGTACAAAGAATTCCTACTGAAGCCTTTATCTCAAAATTCTAAGAAATTTGATGTATAAAACATTTTCATTGTATTAAAATTGATAAAGTTATGAATTAAAAAACATTGAAATAAGTCTTTATGGGTCTTCACGCCGGTCGCTCGCGACCACGATTGGTGTAACCCAGTCGAAACGTCGGGCAGTAAGTAGCTATGTAATTTTGCTACTCCTAATATCGCGTGAAGACCCATAAAGACTTATTTCAGTGTAATGGAACGCGAAAGTTTAAAATCTTACTTAAAAAACATTTTTTTTTTGTTTTTCTGCTCTCCTGAAAAGTAGTGTTTTGGTGGTTACGCCATTTGAGATTTAAAGTATCGAATTATGGATCGGATAGCCCATATTACAAAACAAACCTCCTACCTTTCTTGAGCGTCTCGTAATACCCTCGGGTTTCATGACGATGTCATAACATGCCGTAAGTTATTAGCATAGCAATTAATAGCGAAACACCATTTAACCCTAGTTTCTTCGTATGTTTGCGTAATTAATACGTATTTAATTACACTTGTGTTGCTTCTTTTAGAAGAAAATGTAGAGCGTGTTACATAAGAAACTGAAGTTTATGGGGGGGTTGGAAACTAGTTTATTATAAGGCGTCCGACCGATTTTAGCCATGGCGACCGATCTCAATTGAGATCAGCCAAGTGTGTAGGACATATTATAGTGCACAAGTGTGCGCGCAAACACAAGTGCGCTCTCTATTCCCTTACTCTCATAATTCGGTGTAAATTCATATGTACCATCATTCGATGCTTTGACGGTGAAGGAAAACATCGTGAGGAAACCAGCACACCTGAGAAATTTTTCAAAGGTGTGTTAAGCCATGTCAGAGGCCTACGGGCGGCTTAATAACTCTGACACCAGGTTGTTCATCAACCATACGATAAGAAGAAGAAGAAGATAATTCTGTGAGACGGCAATCCGACATGACCGATGAGAGATCGGGCGCAGGACCACCGGCTTAACGTGCTTTCCAAGGCACGGGCGCTCAACCGCCAACTTCCTAACTGAGCTGAGTAATTTCATTACAGAAAAACTCACACAAATTTGCCCGACCCCGGACTCGAACCGGGGACCTCTCGGTCCTAACGCAGCACTTACTACCAATAGACCAACGAGGCAGTTCCTAGTTTATTAATACCCTATTAATTATGAGTAGATCGTAAGTAAATTGTTTTATAGCGATAATAAAAACGAAAACTGTACTACACGTGTAATAACACTTTGTATGGTATGTTTTAAATATCTGAGACATTACATCTGAAAAACTAAGCAGAGCAGATTACCTACACTCAAAAAGTATTCAAAATCATGATTTGTGCAAGGGGTTGTTCCTTAACTTACGAATATATTACTATGAACACTTTTTACAGCACATAATATAATCCCATGTTCAACACAGATAGCGTAGCTTTCCAACGGTGGAAGATTTCTGAAATCCTTTAAGTAGTTTCGGAGCCTATTCTATGCAAACAAGCAAACATTAAAATCTTACCTCTTTATAATATTTGTTTATACAGATGATTTAATATAAACTTTAGCTCTGGGTCGGTGACCACCTCTTGGAAATTGTTGGTTCTTATAATAATTAGCATATCTGGCATAAATGTCAAAATTAAAGGTGTACTCTACGTTACCAATCTGTTGTTTGTCTCGATAGCGCGTTTAATAGAGCCTTCATGATAATATGACGGATCAGATATGATGTATATTCGACGCTCTTACGGTAGGGGAAAACATTGTGAGTAAGCCTGCTGCACAAATGAGAAGAAAATATGAACCTTGGCTAGTGGACACTAGTGGTTGAGTAAGGCCTGATCGCCCTAGTTTAGGGTAGGCCCGAACAGTTAGGACCTATATGGACTGATGATGATTTATCCGATTATAGCTTACATACCACTGGTTGGTTGGTTTTTATATAAGTAACTTTATTGAATCTAACGATGTATGTGATGTTTCGTTTTTTTTTCTTTTTTTTCCTAGCTGACATACGAAGAAGGCTTGAAGTGGCCTCGTCCTCATCACCGGACTTGCGGGGGAGCGGATGGCTTTCACCCCTAAATGTGATGTTTTGGATATTTATTTATGAGAACAGAATAATAATAAAATATTTATCTATCGTGTAAACATGTTCAAGATCTGACAGCAGTCAGCGGATAATAAGTACAGAATTTCGCCAGAAACTGGTTTTGAACCTACGGCCTCTTCATTCCGCGCGTCTTTACGCGCTACTAGACTTTAAAAGACCTCCAAAGAAATAAAAAAAAGTTAGAGATGTTGTTGGTATTATTTCATGAGAATTCGTGTCGAAGGTCGAATAGCCAAGTTTAGAAGTCAACGAACTGATGATGACATCTTATTGACTGAAATAAACAACTTGTTTATTACTTACTAAAACCAATCTGAAATTAAAGGCAAATAAAACCTATTAACGTTTTTTTGCGATTTATTTGGACGTTACGGTTAATGTATTGAAGAAAATTGCTTGCCTGAAAATTGACAGTTTCAGCATCTATCTTCAGTAACTATGGATGGAGAGTCCATAAAATCTTGCACTAGCTCGGTGGAACAGTGTTTAGTGAGTCGTGGGTTCGATTCCCACTCAGGACAAATATTTATGTGATGAACATCGGTTTTTGTTCCGTGTTTGGGTGTGAATATGTATTTAAGTATGTATTTTTAAATATCTATATGTATGTATATCAGTCACTGACGCCCATAGTACAAGCTCTACTTAGTTTGGGGTCAGATGACCGTGTGTGTAAATGTCCCAGATATTTATTTATTTAATTGAAAATACAAAATAATATGGTCGAATATAATATATCAACAGAAATTCACTCAAAAAAAATCGCTATACATATTAGGTAAGGATTATGGGCAGTTGACTACGCATTTATTTAAACTTGTTCATAGTTATTTTTAACATAAGTGTACTCGACGTAATAAATGGAGGAATAAAATTGTATTCGCTCGCATCCTCAGAATTTTATCGGCGCTTTTAAACGAGTTAAACATGCATTATTAATTGTCTTCGATCAGATCGCATGCACTCATCTAACCAGTCAGTCCCCATTGTTCTAAAGCGAAAGACAATGAACATTTTTTTCATTCCTTACCCGCGCATCACAGCTCCAAGCCTTCAAAAGTACCAGGAACACATAACTCGACGGCAGGTTGCCGCATTCCACTGTTCGCCTTCCAGACAGATGCGCTGTCGATGGGCCGGTCAACGAACTAGACAAGGACAAAAACGGGACACCTATTGCTGCGCTATTCTGGCATTGTTGTCCGCGTTTAAGCAACTTACAACCTACATTGGATAGGAATAACGTTAAATTTTATATGATAGGAAGACAGGATGCAGGTAAAATTTGTAAGATACGACCAGCTGATTTCTCGCTATTGATTGTAATATCCTATCGCAATAGAAACAAATTTAGATTTGAACGCTAACTCACTGTGTTTAGAGTTCAAATCTTAAAGGAGTTTTCATTTTGGTTTTGTTAAAAATGGGATAGGACCGTGAGAAATTCGGGAAGAAACTTCTTCGGTGTTACTAGGAGTGCATCCTGCGTGAGGACATCTCATTCCCACGTTCGTGTTCCCTCCATCCTTTCCCACGGGTCTATGTGTGCGTGGTCAGCTAAGTGTGAGGAACAAAAGGTATGCGCGATTGGTTTTATTGGGCTAAACTTTAAACTGTCGAAGATTCATTTATTCTCCTTCGATTTTATGGGGTCCAAATTACAAATTTAAATTAATCTTCGTATTTGGTTTCTAACGAAATTGGTCTGGCTTTTAGTAGTGCTTGAAACTTTTACTTTCTCTGAGGCAATTTTTTATCGAAATTGGATTCGCCAGATGCGAATGGTATGTCCATTGTGCACGGAATGAGGGGGTGTGGGGGTATCGCTCTGGATTGAACAGTTATCGGGTATTGGCAATTGCCGATAATGGACAACCGTTCGGAAAGTACCAGGCGGGCATGGCTCCGGTGGAAGTGTTCCGAACCGATCGATACCCCGCCGATAGGCACACATGCACATCGATTCGACAGGTGGTGTAGTGTGGGTGGTTCGGGAATGGGACGCGGTGAGGCGGGAACATTTTTATACGCATCTAGCGGAAACATTGCTCCCTTTTTGGAGGTTAGGGATAAGTTTGTAGACGGTTTTATTATTCAGCTAGTTGATCCATTAGGATTTATTTATTACTAGCTGTGCCAGCGAC
Source organism: Maruca vitrata (assembly GCA_039566165.1). Lineage (NCBI taxonomy): Eukaryota > Metazoa > Arthropoda > Insecta > Lepidoptera > Crambidae > Maruca > Maruca vitrata. The sequence continues at coordinate 9,916,294 of CM076933.1, read as the reverse complement.
TCCGTTCGCGTTTCCCCCCGTTTTTTACACATTTTCCATTGTATCTTTGCTCCTATTGGTCGCAGCGTGATGTTATATAGCCTAAAGCCTTCCTCGATAAATGGTCTATACAACGCAAAAAGATTTTTTCAAATCGAACCAGTAGTTCCTGAGATTAGCGCGTTCAAACAAACAAACAAACAAACTCTTCAGCTTTATTATATTAGTATAGATTTGTTACCCCGACGTAAAAGGGGAGTCGATAACTTCATACAATAAAACTTTTTGGATAAACTAATAAACCTACATTTATTATTCGTATGATGATATTAGATGATTATTAATACGTATTACACCTCTAATATACAAAATAGGGTCTTCTCGTGATTATGAGCTCTATGAAAAGCTCGAAATATCTGGATTTAGAATAATATTACAACGAGACGGTACGAGAGTTTGTTTGTAAAATTAGTTTTAACTGAATCGTTTTTATAATTAGGTTATTATGATGACTTGCAAAATAATACCTAGATAGATTATTATCTATACCTATGATACAAGCTATTAAAAGAACAAGTAAATAAGTAATTCATTGTGACTTAGCAAACATTTTGCTACTTTTTGTCTGTATTTGTTTTTTTTTTATTTGTTGGGCATTCTAAGCCTGAACAAAAACGTTTGTTTACAACAGTATCGAGTCAGTGGAATATTCCGTTCCCTCGGGGCTCGCAAGTCCTGAATGACGTGTGGGGTCATCCACCTGTAGCCTCTGATTAGCTGCACTGAAGTGGGCCACCCGTGACTCGAATGTTTCCATCAGCGAAAATGGAGCGAGGGTTACGTGTGGCCAGTTGAAGTCTGGAAGACTTAATATGACGCATTGCTGATGTCATGAGGGCCTACCATGAGTTGGCTATCGTAAACTTACGTACGTTAAAAACCTATCGAGTTGTTATTTTCATATGGCCGATTGTAGTTCTTCGCGTAACCACCAGGCGGCGCTGTACAAGATTTTCATAGAAATATTTACGTAGGCGATATCGAGCGCGTAAGTTTTAAACTCATGGTAGCCCCACTGGTAGTAGTACTGTAATGTATAGTCTGTAACTATTCTATTAATGACAATGCTCACCGGTATTTGAGTAAGTACATTAAGAAAAGCAAACCCAAGTTCAAGTAAAATTAATGTACCTAGGTAAATATTTAACGTTTGATTGAGAATAAGTAGCGGTACCATGAGTTGGCTATCGAAAACTTACGTACGTTAAAAACCTATCAAGTTGTTTTTTTCATACGACCGATTTTAGTTCTTAGCGTGACCACCAGTGGCGCTGTAGCGCTGTAGACGTAACTTTTAAACTCATGGTAGCGCTAAAGGTCAGTTTCAATAGATTCTCATTAGGGTATATCGTGCCTGTTGACCTAATGCACGATCGCTTAACATTAGGTGGAGTGAGAGCATCCTAAACGAATTAAAAAAACCCGTAACAGGTCTGAAATAGAGCTTTATTAAAACAACTAGCGGCCGCCCGCGACTTTGTCCGCGTATTAATGGGTGAACCAATGAACCCCATGGGAGTTGAATTAAAAAATAGTAGCCTATATGTTATTCCAGAGTGCAGGCTACCTTCATACCTATAAATCCATAAACACTTATAAGTTCTCCCATAATACGCCCCCCCCCCCCCCATTAACTCCCGTGGGGGGGAGGAATTTCGAAAAAAAAAAGTATCGCTGGTGTCTCTCCGGAGTGCCAGCTATCTCCAAACCACACGTTTTATAAAAATCTATAAACACGTAAAAGTTCTACCAAACTAATTTTCACCCCCCAAAGACCGCCATGGGGGTCGAATTAAAAAAAAAATTGCGCTTGTGTCTTTCCGGAATGCCAGCTACCTCCATACCAACTTTTATAAAAATCGACAAACACATAAAAATTCTCCTATACTAATTTTCACCCCCCCCCGCCCCCAATGAACTACATGGAGGTTGAATTTTAAAAAAAAAGTAGCCTATATGTTATTCCAGAGTGCCAGCTACCATCATACCAAATTTCATGAAAATCGGTTCAGTCGTTTGAGCGTAAAAGAGTAACAAACATCCATACATCCATACATACAAACTTTCACCTTTATAATATTAGTATGGATAAATATGATTTTTGGTAATTTCTATAATAATAAGGTACCTAGGCTAAATCAACTTTTTTATTTTGAATTTGGCAGGTATGTAGAACACCACGAGAAATTAGACTGTATCTAGACCTATTTTTTCTCCTTTAGATCACGGATAACAAAGTAATTAAGTACCTACCAACATTTTGTTGATTGTCAGTTACACTATAATGACTTGGCAGAAAGGGCCAAGCGGTCATTTCGTATGCCTGTCCCAATTGTAATGTAGGGTACATTATTATTCAACATAGTTACTGAAATCAGCCGATTGGGGTCGGCTTGCAGCGGTTAATAAGCTAGACTAAGTTGATAAGTTAGCCTAATTGCTAATACGAGGATTGTTCGCTAGTGATGGATGGATTGGATAAAGTCTTGGTGGTCTTATACATATTATGGGTAACCTACAATGTATGCACCGGGTCATCAAAACGCTAGTCAATTTTAGTGAGCAAAATGAAGGCTCTCACGAATTAAGAACCTCCTTGTTTTATTGAAATTGTTTCATAAATAAAAAATTTACCTACGTTTATAGTTATGTTTCAGCATTATTTTCGCCTTTTAAGAAAACTACTCATAACGAGATACGAGTCTGTCGTTTAAAAAAAACATGCAGATGTGTGCAACATTAAACTTCTTCAATCTCAAGTGAAAACTCAATCATAGACTATTTAGTCCTAGTCTAGATACTTACACGAAAGGCGAAAGGGGACTATCATTTCTGAAAGGAGTCATAAATTCAATGGGTACCTATTATGCTATTATTATAACCTAAAGTTTGTCACTTGCTTTATGATTGTTGTTCCAACTTATATTTATTTATTAAGTACTTATACACTATTCAAACAACAAGAAAGCAAAACTTTCAGTTCTAAAAGTCAATCACGTCGAACAAAACACTTTTTCCCATCACTGGCCCCTACCAAAACAATCGTGTTACACTCACCACTGACACAGATAAGTAATTTATTGCTCAGTAAAAATTATCAGGCGCTTTTCGGAACAGCGTTTTGGGACACTAGGTCGGGAATATAATTATGTAAGCTATTGAATAACGGTTTTTAGGACAAAGCTGTTGTGATCGCGATAACATTCAAGTGTTTTATTCGGGCGTGGAGTAATTAGCACCATTCAAGCAGTTGTCGGTCAAAGCAATGTTTTCGGATGGCTGGGCACAGTATCCTGGACTTTAGTTTTTAATATTAAAGTCGGTATTGGCGTAGCAATGTTAAGCCACATTGAGTTACGATTTACCATTGCGGAGTCATCGACATCTTTTATTACACGATCATTAATTTTCGGACGACAACATGTCACGAATCATTAGACTATTTTAAACCTACTTAATGACATAATGTTCAAAACAATTGAACTTTTTAGAAAAGTGTTCACTATTTAAATATTTTAAGTAAAATTTATTCTTGATTAAAAGTTACTAATAATATTATTAGAGATAACCACTGAAGCAGACGTACATGTCTGAATGTCTTTGCCTGTATACCCGCCTGCGTTTTAAAAAAAACATGCGAGCGGCGCGTGCTGGCGCCATCTTTAATTTTCGGACGGATAAGATGTGCTGCCTGCTCATTGTATTTCTTTTAATTATAAATAACCTCGCTTCTGATTCCTAAAATCAGAAGTGGGATAAAGATTTCGCGCTCACAAGTGAATTGTTATTTAATTAGTTTTCAGTAGTTTGTGTTCAAGTGTTTAAATCTAAGCACTATGGGCAGATCGAGTCGTTCACGGTCAAGAATGCGCGCTGTGATTCGCGACGTTGCCATCGAGTCGAATGAAAATCGAGAGTCTTTGCGAGAGCTTCGTAGACAAAGGACGGCCAAGCGGCTGGCTGAAAATCAAGCTATGCAAGATAAACGGGTCAATGAAGATCGTCAACCTCCGCGCAAATTCAGGGAGAGGGATCTTGTGTTTATTATCATGTATTCTCAGTCGCAGGGAAAACTCGATCCGGGTACGCGCGGACCATACCGCATCATCCAGGTTAAGGATCATGACCGCTACAAGCTTCAGCTTCTCGCCGGGTCGTGTGGCAAGGTGTCATACGCTGCGGCACAGTTCTTGGTGCCTCGGAAAGGCGAGTGGACCCCGGAGACGTGTGCCTCTTTCTTCGAGGGTGAGTCTGATCGCGGCATGCTAAATAGCGGAGCCTCTGCCATCGCTATGCTAACAGATAAGCTTAATAGTGGAGCCTATGTCTGTGTGACAAACTTACGGCATGCTAAATAGTGGAGCCTCTGCCATCGCTATGCTAACAGATAAGCTTAATAGTGGAGCCTATGTCTGTGTGACAAACTTACGGCATGCTAAATAGTGGAGCCTCTGCCATCGCTATGCTAACAGATAAGCTTAATAGTGGAGCCTATGTCTGTGTGACAAACTTACGGCATGCTAAATAGCGGAGCCTCTGCCATCGCTATGTTAAAAGGTAAGCTTAATAGTGGAGCCTATGTCTGTTGTGTAATAAATTCGTGGTAAGCTTAATAGTGGAGCTCGTGGGGTCCCCTGTCAGTGTTTATTTTAAATCGAGTCGACTCGTCTGTAGGATGCATCCATGATTTTATTATTTGTTTATGATTTGTTAAAGAATCGTAAATAAATAACCGCAAGTGATTATCATTTATTGGTTATTTGAACTGATGTTTTAAAAAAAGTGTACTTGGAACGTTTAAGCACATAGGTCAATAATTTAATTTTTATGTGGTTTACAGATGACTCGGACCATAACAGCTCTTTGGAGAACAGCTTGACTTCCGATCACGATCCACCATTACCACACGCCTCTGACCGTGAGGCTCTTGATGCAGATCGTGCCCAAGCCACTTCATCTGAAACTGACGAGGACGTCAGAGCGTCAGGAGAGGCCGTATTAGAGATAACCACTGAAGCAGACGTACATGTCTGAATGTCTTTGCCTGTATACCCGCCTGCGTTTTAAAAAAAACATGCGAGCGGCGCGTGTTGGCGCCATCTTTAATTTTTCGGACGGATAAGACGTGCTGCCTGCTCATTGTATTTCTTTTAATTATAAATAACCTCGCTTCTGATTCCTAAAAATATCAAAAAATATCTAACATTATAACCATGTTCAATTTTATGGACAGGTATGTGTATAAGTATACCTACGTACTAATAAACAGATAGGTCAAAATAAAAAAAAGATAATAGGTACTTGGAAGGGTTTGGAGACCTTTGCCCAGCATTAGGATAAAACATGTAAAGAAAAAAAATATTTTGTAAAAATAATACTGAAACAAATTCTCGTTGAAATTTCATCTCTACCTATTTTAACATTTCAATGTCGACCGTTTAACACGATCGCGGAAGTAACAAGATCCGAAGACCAATCGGTAGAAGCCGAATGGTAAACATTTATTATTATCAGGGACACTTCTGTTTGGAAACCGAGGACCTTGCAAAGTGCATACAAGGCCGGGCATCAGATAACCGGAAGGGGGGATGGCGCTGTATTTCCGAACGGAAAAGATGTCAATTTGTAAAACAAACAAACGCTTTTCCCTCTTTTGTAACCTCCCCATTGATTCAAGGGCATTTCTTACCCTGTTGATTGAAGGGCATTTTTTGTGATGGATTTCAGATGCCATCAGAGTCCTTTAAATTGTAATTTTGGTAAAATGTGATTGGGATAAAAAGGGTTAACTTTAAATACATTTCCAGATTATTTCATGATTAAATAAGGGTGTGATTGAACGGGCTTTATATTTTGGTAGGTATTTATGTACAAATGAAATAGGGTAACGATATTTCAACATTGGTTTTTACTACATAGTCTAAAGCAAAGTGTATTATGCTTAAATCCTTAAAACTACACAATGCATTTTAATGCGGTTTTTAATAGATAAAGGGATATAAGACGAATTTTATGTATAACTAGCCTTCCGCCCGCGACTTCGTCCGCGTAGAGACGTTTAACGGGTAAAACATTACTTCTTATAGCGCAGTCGGTTAAAAAGTAACCTATAACCTTTCCTAGGCTCTGGACTATATCTGTACCAAATTTCATTTAAATCGGTCCAGTACTCTATGCGTGAAAGCGTAACAGACAGACAGACAAACAGAGTTACTTTCGGATTTATAATATTAGTAAGGATATTATACCCGAAGCGAAGTGAGGGCGGGTCACTAGTCAATGAATAAAATAATGCCTAGCCTTTTAAGAATTCATAGAAATAATTTTAGCACCTGGCCTCAATGGACTAAATAAAACATCAGGTGTTTTTTCATTAATGTCGAGTATATATTTTCCTTAAACAAATAATACACACAAGGCTTAGATACAAATATAGCAAATACGTAAATTGCATACATGATCGTTGCATCAGTCTTCATTTCAGCAGTCTTCAAATTAACCTGAAACGAGAAGTAATATTTTATTGTAAAGGTAGGATTCAATAAGGTATATTGATTGTGCCTGTGGATCTCACTACCGCTTACCATCAGGTCATGTGAGTTCATCCCTGTTAGCCTTTTATAAAAAAAAATTAATGATAGTAGGGGTAGTCTTTTACTGTCTACTGATTTTCAAAGGTATCAACTTTTTGATTTTATGAGCTTTGATTTCTCCAAGTGGCGAAGTTGGCTTTACGACAAAAGTAGTACGATTAGAAAATTAAGCTATAATATGATAATTATGCAGCTGTACCATTGGTCATAACCTGCAGGAAAAAGAAAAAAAGCAAGCGCGGGCGGTTAAAATGAAGCCTAACTCACAGATAACATAACTTTAATATGACGTCTACAAAAAAGTAGATAGACAAATTACTATACTATGCGGTTAGGGGTGAGAGCCACCCGCTCCTCCGCAAGTCCGGTGATGATGACAAGGCTACTCCAAGCCATTATCGTTAGTCAGGTAGGAAAAAAATGATGTAGGTATTATTTGTAGTTTTTTTTTATTCAGCTTTCAAGCTTACCGCAAAACTGCAAATACAAAGCACTCCAGATAACACAATCGGGAGTGAGTACGTGCCCAAACAGAGCGTAAAGGGCCGGATTAGACCCTTTGATATGGTAATCCCGGTTAACAAGCCTTTAGGGTTGTATCCGGTTAAATATCGCCCTCACGTGACCTACCACCGGGTCATCTACCTAAGGGCTAAGGGCGGTTCTTTATAAGGGCCCTGAAAATAATTAGCTCACAAACTTCACATACATTGATCTGATTCCGTGGTAAGCTTAAGCACTTTTAAATCATTCATCTTCAGCCCATATACGTCCCCACTGCTGAGGCACGGGTCTACCTTAAACTAGGGCGATCAGGCCTTATTCAACCACGCTGGCCAAATGCGGGTTGTTCTACTACACAACCTTAGATTTTTTTCGTAAGTGTGCAGGTTTCCTCACGATGTTTTCCTTCATCGTTAAAGCGTCGAATATTCGTCGAAGAATCGATGAACACCCCTGCCAATTGAAAGCCTGGATTGGCTACGAGTGTATTATTCTTTTTTGACAGAGTCGATAGTGCATTATCCTTGTCTGTTCCGCCACACTTAGCCAGTGATATTATTTTAAAGAGTAGTGACAACAACTTCTTAAGTATTCTACTCTTTCAAACAGTTTATTTATACGCACCGGAGTATTCTCCCCCGCAAGTCCGGTGATGATGACGAGGTTACCCCAAGCCATCATCGTATGTCAGTTAGGAAAAAAAGCCGCAGTATTTTAAATTGAAATGCTGTGTTGTGTTATGACATGTGAGAATTAAAATAATTAATTTAAACACTGTATGCCAAATAATTTGACGTCCATACGAATATAATCTGCGTGGGAGATGATGATGATGACATAAATAGAGTAGGTAAGTACCTGTAGCGAACTGTTTCCTGAAATACGTGTTAAGAGTGCTTTATATGAAATCAAAAGTATTATCTACTTTTGAGACGATGAACAAAAAAAAACGAACTGTATTACTTATTACATAAATTATTTACCATAAATGTTGGTTGGTGCGAAGGTAAAATATATCAGATTCCATACAATACCAGTTCTAAATAACGCTTTTATTTACTTCTTATAACGTTTAGTGACCTCCCGGGCCCGATAACTATTTATCCGAACGAAAAGCTCTCAACCCATCTATTAATAGCTTTCAGGATGAACAAACTCACGGAACTAAATTAAAGTCTCGGAGGACAGATTTTCTTGAACCCTTGTTGCTACTTAATTGGTTAATTAATTTAAATTTAAAATTGGAAAGACGTTTGTTATTTTCGCCATTCGATTATCGAAATAATTTAGTAAGGTCTCGAAGAGGGGTCGGCAACCTTTTGGCAAGGAAGCTACAAGGTGGCAAGTTAAATAAAAAAATATATATTTCACAACATCACATACATCGACCTGATCCCGTGGTAAATAGCTTAATCACTTGTTTGACGGATAACAGAAATGACAGCGGATACACAAATAAACTTAAATTTATAAATAAAACACCCCGATACGGAACCAACACTCATGTTCGTCACACGAATATATTTTGTCCCGAGTAAGGGGGGATCCAAGAGGAAGGATATTTACCCGACGCGAAGCGGGGCCGGGCCGGTTGCTAGTATACATTTAAATAACACACTCAGACACGGAAAAATACCGACATCACACAAGCATTTGTCCTGAGTGGGAATCGAACCCTCGACTCTTGGAACCGGCAGCCAGGGTTACTAACCATTGTTCCACCGAACCAGTCAAATAAATTAAATAAGGGCCGCACTTATGACATTAACTCTAGATTTTACCTGTATTTACGATATTTATAATTTACTGGCTGTGCCCGCAACTTCGTCCGCGTGGACAACCCTTATCACTTATGGGTGTGAAAAATAGATGTTGGCCGATTATCAGACCTACTCAATATGCTTACAGAATTTCATGAGAATCGGTCAAGCCGTTTCGGAAGAGTATGGCAACGAAAACTGTGACACAAGAATTTTATTATATTAGATATTTAAATCATTGATTGAAAGAAAGACGTTCACGGGCCGCGTGTTACTGACCACTGGTCTGTCTGTATGTAGGTATAGGAAAATATCATTATGTCCATCGGTAGTGGTGAGAGGGACACAAATCTCGAACTGCCATAAAAATAATAGGGACTAAAAAGCAACAGATAATCATATAGCCCACTGTCATCATCATCAGCCCTTATACGTCCCCACTGTTGTAGTACGAGCCCACCCTAAACAAGGCCGATCAGGCCTTAGTCTTCCCCACATATCCTAAGACTTTCTTCCCTGGTCTGCAGGTTTTACGATTATAATACTACATAAACTAAAACTAAGCGTACGTAACATAATGCGTACGACACTAAAACTATGTGTCCACATAAGACGCATTGCATTAGACGGGTCTTAAGCTTTTACCTAATTGATAAAATATAACATTTTTTCCAAAATCAGTGTACTAATGTACTAATTTGCTTATGGCCTTAAAACATAGGGTAGAACTAGAAAATACACGCGGAAGAAACAGCGATGTTTATGACACGAATATTATCCCGAAATCCAGTCCAAATCATCCGAGGCGATAGTATCCTTCCTCCCCTTTTCCTTCCCCCGTCATATATCCTTGCAACTCGTGGGAACGCAATGACCTTGTTGAAACAATGCACAAGGCAGAATGGCGCCGACGTGGTCCACAACCCGTCACGTCACGTTTCCCACAGAGGTGAAAAGTGGATCGCTGGAAGTGATCTCTGCTTACCCCTCTGAGAAAAGGCGTGATTTTATGTATGTATGTATTTATCCCGAATGGGAATCGAACCTACGACTCTTGCCGTAAGAGCTCTGAGATTAGTGCCCCTGTGTACTATAATAAGCAAAACGAACACATTTCAATTGTCTGGACTAGGTATATTACAATTTTTTACCACAATCATGACCCTACTACCAAGAAAGTTAAAATCTAGAGTTACAAAGAAATTAATTAGGTACATTACTAAGTCAATTTGTCCTAAAAAGCGGTATAAACAACAACGAAAGAGAACCGTGTTAAATCTCCCACACCTAAACACCCAGTTAAAAGGTTTAATCCCGAGCTAAATTAACTGGAAATCAACGCGTGTTGCTTTTAAGGCCGTTCTGTTACCGGGACACCGAGTAAATCGGATTAATTTTTTTTTTGTATGTTTTTAATTCGTTGTTTAATTTATTTTTTTCTGTGATAGAATAAAGCATTAGAAACATTATTCCTTCCTCCACTTTTCCTTTCCCCGTCATATATCCTTGCTTCTCGTGGGAAGGCAATGATCTTGTTACAACAATCAAATGCACAAGGCAGAATGGCGGCGACGTGGTCTACAACCCGTCACGTCACGTTTCCCACACAGGTGAAAAGTGGATCGCTGAAAGTGATCTCTGCCTACCCCTCTGGGGAAAAGGCGTGATTTTATGTATGTAAACATTATATACTTAGACAATTAAGTAAGTGAAGCAACACATATTATTAACATTTGTTCCAGACTTCAGTACTTATACTGATCTGGTAAAAGCGTCGATGGCAGAGTGGTTATGGTCGTTGCTTGCCATGTCTCACATAGCCACCACTGTGTTTTTCAAATTTGTAATTCATATGTACGATTGTTCGACACTTTAACGCGAAGGAAAACATCGTGAGAAAAGCTACACACCTACGAAAAATTCTTAGGTTGTGTAGTCAACCAACCCGCACTTGGCCAGCGTGGTTTATTAAGGCCTTATCGCCCCAGTTTAGGTAGGGCCCGTGCTCCAGCAGTGGGGACGTATATGGGCTGATGATGCTAATGACGACTGATTTGGTATCCCAGTGTATATCTTGAACCCGCAACAGTGGCTTCTTTTGAACCCGCGACTCGTCGGTATAGATTTTAATAAGCCAATACCCTTGTTTCGCCTGGGGTGTTTATTCGAGTACGCTAATGTTATTTCACGCCAATTCTAGCAAAGCTCCCATTTCGGAAAACAGGTTGACAGCCGACGGTTTAACCCCGGGCATATTAAACTACCCCATCCCAACTTTGGTCGGTTTAATGTTATATTTTTCCATAAGGTAAAGACCGATTTGGGACCGCGTAGGATATGTTTGTAGTGCACAGACTCATGTGCACAACCTCTCTTAGTTTGGTGAACGTCAATCGGACATAACCAATGAGCATTTTGCACCTTATCTCTCATTGGATATGTCTGATTGGCCAATAAAACTAAAGCCTACATCTATAATAAAATAATATAATGACATTTGATAGAAGTTGTTTAGAGCCTGTAGAACTACCTTTCAGTCCAAAATGTTAATGTCAAGCGGTTTCAAAATTTCAAATTCCCAGAATGTCAAGTTCCCAAAAAGTTAAGTTCTTCTTTACTTAAGTAGGTAAAGTTACCCAAGTCCTGAACTTATTTTTCTAATTATTTGACCTAAGTCAACGAAATAAACGACCCGTTTGTACTAATTACAGTTAGATTAGAAAGTGATCAAGTTATGATAAAGGTTGACTGCTTGTGAAACACATCAAAGGGCGAAATCATAATATATATCTTAGGTTTAATGTCACCGAATCGTGTTATTGCAGTTCAAATACTCGTTATGCAGAGGGCGAACAGAGTTTCATGGGCTATTTAAATTAGATGATACTAGTAGAAATGTGTTTGGCTACACATACCTAATTTAAGCAGTGTGCTAAAAATACCTGTACCTACTGCAGTAATTAATGTAAAATGTTAAGAGTATTCATGTATATACATACATACATACATAAAATCACGCCTTTTTCCCAGAGGGGTAGGCAGAGATCACTTCCAGCCATCCACTTTTCACCACTGTGGGAAACGTGACGTGACGGGTTGTGGACCACGTCGCCGCCATTCTGCCTTGTACATTGTTTTAACAAGGTCACTGCGTTCCCACGAGTAGCAAGGATATATGACGGGGGAAGAAAAAGGGGAGGAAGGATACTATCGCCTCTTATGATTTGGACCGAGGCGATAGCCTCGGATGATTTGGACTGAGTCGATAGTAGTTCGAGGAGCCGGGGTCGCTTACCTGTATATCGTTTCCCAACCACCGGACAGATAGTTGTGACTGGTATCCCCTGACTGATTCATGTTTAGGTATCAATAATAATATTCCTGACTGATTTCCTTAATTCCGTGACTTAGTGCCTCATTATCATCATAATCAACCCATATACGTCCCCTCTGCTGGGGCACGGGCCTACCCTAAAGTAGAGCGATCACGCCTTAGTCAACCACGCTGGCCAAGTGCGGGTTGGTCGACTACACAACCTTAGAATTTCTTCGTAGGTTTAAAGGGGTGTTTCCTCACGATGTTTTCCTTCACGTCAAAGCGTCGAATAATCGTACATATGAATTTCAAATTTGAAAACACCGTGGTACGTGGTGGGGTTTAAACTGGCGACCTCTCGCATGGCAAGCAACGACCTTAACCACTAGGCCATCGACTGCTATAGCGCCTTCCTAGCCATATTTTTCGCACTACACCCATGTTTGCTAAATGTTCATATTTTCTTTCTAGGATTCTCATTTATGTCGCAAAGGTGATAAAAGTTTATACTTAACTATCCTAGTACTAACAAAAGCGTTCCCTCGCTCACGAAGCGACTACCCTCGCTTTTACAGGGCTATTGCCCTACAACGAGGGTTGATAGCATTTTATGTAGGTACTTTAGATGTTTTTGTGAAATTAAGCTTAAGTAACATTTTCCAACTTTTAGCAGTTACTTTGCAAAATACGTTAGAAACCTGAAAATGTCCGGGATATTTGCCAAAATATCTGAAGATCATTAAAACATAACAACATGGCAAATATCCCGGACATTTTCAGTTTCCTCTTGTTTGAAACCGTGACAGTTTAAAATTACATTATTTAAAATACGTACCATTAAAACAAAGGAATAACGCAAAATATAAACACTATACCAGAGCCGCTCTAAGTTGGCCGATTTGCTACATGTCAGACTGACTGCACTAGTGAGGGACAACGGTAAAATTGCCGAAGTATATAAGTAACAGTTATTTCCACTTTATAACCAAGCAAGGTCTAATTATAACAAATTTTTATTAAAAACATTAATTCACATCCAAAAGATTGAATTTAAGTTCCTTATTTATAAATATATTTATTTTTAAAATACAATACTTATTCAATCCTTCATCCTATTTAAAAAAAATACCTAGTGAGTATTACCCACTACGTCACTATGAAAACGTGTCAAACGGCGTAACCTTGTATAAGCGTAATACAGAGTGGAAATTTTACGTTTTCTTTTTATAATTCAATTATTTTAGGTAATAAAAGACAAATAATTAGATAATTAGGTGCATTTGACATTTTGAAATAACGTCTTATTTTTAAAAGTTGTTCTTTATGATTCGCTAAATATGTTCCTCTTAACAAGGATAAATGCAAAATATAAAATAAAAAGTGTCAAATCAGTCTTCTAAGAACGGCTCCGGTATAGGTACGACAATGTTTACTTGCAACTAGTGATCTAGCAAGGCGGTAGTCAACTCTAACTATATGGACTTTTCCAAACCAAATATACAACATATCATAAATAACTATCAAATATTACTTCTTCTAAGTATACATTAAACTACGGTATATTTCGTGTCCCGATCTCTCATCGGTCATGTTGGATTGCCGTCTCACCGAATTATACGAGTAGGTAAGGGAATAGAGAGTGTACTTGGGTTTGCGCGCACACTTGTGCACAATAATATGCCCTGCGTACTTGGCTGATCTCAATTGATTTACTGCCTTGGATGAAATCGGTCGGACGCCTTATATATTTCTTTGTACGATTGGTACGTGTGTACATTTTCCTAATTTTTGTTACACTTTTAGGTAGTTGCCCAAACAAATACATTTCTTACTACTTTACTTGTCACTGAATAAAACAAAAATGCCACTTTTGTAAAGTTTCCCCATTGGTCAACTAAACTATGTACATGTGGCATTGCAGCCTCGCAAATTTTCCACCCGTGCATAATTATTATGCAGACGAAGCGATCTCTGTTGGACCGTGAAATCGGGGTTCAGCCCACTAGACTGAGTAATTGCTACAGCACAAGGTAGGTATTATTTAGCATGTGAAAATTTCCACGGCTTCCCATGGAAGGGTTTTTCCCTAGACACAAATAGGTAGTGTATCAGTCCTATGCCTGCTTTGTATACAATCACACGTATAAAAGCTCGTATCGATGGTAGAGTGGTTTAGGTCGTTGCTTGCCATGCGAGAGGTCGCCAGTTAAAACCCCGCGACGTACCACTGTTTTTGAAATTTGAAATTCGCATGTACGATTATTCGACGCTTTAACGGTGAAGGAAAACATCGCAAGGAAACCTGCACACCTACCATGAAATTCTTAGGTTGTATAGTCAACCAACCCGCACTTGGCCAGCGTGGGGACGTAAATGGGCTAATGTTGATGATGATACCAATAAATATAAATTGAAAAAACATACCGAACTCAGCTAACAATAAATTTTGGTATTTTGATTAATGTCGTCTTTTTGCTCCATAGCAACAAAAACCATAACCCTACACATCTCAAATCAATTTAGTCAATTTGCAATCTCCAAAAATACTTCAACCAAACTGACCATGAAGGTCGCATCGTACGAATTTAAAGAGAACTCACACTTGCAAAAACAATCAGATCCCATTAAAGCTAATCTAATAAAGAAGCAATAATTTAACTTCTCAGTCCTCAGTCTGATTTGTCTGCCCAATAAATATCGGGTGAGCAAGCCATAAAACAACGTCCGATCGAACGCAAAGATACAAAATTATGGAAGTGTTTTTAAAAACGATGTGCAATTTTTATTATCCTTAGATATTAAATCTGGTATTCATTTGTGAAATTTTCACATTGCGTTCTAATTGTAAATAGGGATTTAAAATTTGTTTAGTTGGATAAATCTAAAATTGACTGGTGGAATAGTGGCTAGTGAGTGACCTATTAGGACGATTGTTAAAAACATCAAACACCTAGTTCCATCATAGAACTGATCATGGTGCGAATTTAAATTTGAGTATTCGCAGTATGTGGTACTCCTGCGAATTAAAATTCACAGTAGTACCATCTTGGGACTAATCAATGGAACTAGTGCGAATAAACTTAAAAATGGTTAATAATTTATACAGGTACTTGACTATACATGATCGTCTGACGAATTGGGAAAGTGACAAAATACAGCATGTGACATGTAAGAGTTGTTGTCTTAAGCCGAGAGACGTAATTTTTATTTTAAGATTTATAATTTATATTTTAAGATTAGTTTAAGAAATTTGTTACCATAATATTTTAAGATAATTTTACCAAATAAACAGTTTTCTATTCTATTCTATTCTATTCTATAATATTCAATGAGACGTATTAACTATAGTGACGAAATTCGAAAAGTGACGAGCTGTCAACCGAACCCTTGGAGTAGCCTCGTCATTTTGACTTGACTTGCGGGGGATCGGATGGCTCTCACCCCTAAAGGTTGGTAAGGCAAGATGAACAAGTCAACGGCCGCTTGCTTAATTAAAAATTTAAAAAACTCTTTGATTGCACTAAATTTGATCAGACAACTCAGATCTGGGTGAATTTATTCAATTTCGAGTGAATAGGTACTTATTGTAATAATGATAGATAATAATAGTAAAAGAAACATTCGATCGAGCTGATTCTGTGTAAAGCTACTCAATTTATGAAATGAGACACATTACATTTAACAATATTATTCCTAGAACTAAATACAGAGGTCATGGCGAGCTTAAACTTCAAAGGCACGTCTAGAAACTGATATTAGTAGCTGTGACTTTTAGGACAAACCACACTACCACGAAATTTTGTCAGGGGGCGTATAACGTGGTACGACCTCTTATTTCTTGTCAGTATAAGAATGTGCATAGAAAAATTTCGTCTTCTAGTACACTTAGGTAGTTGTACGCTATGGTTGTGGAATCATACAAACTGATATAACCCCTCCATCATCTACATATGTAAATTTTAAAAAGAAGCGTAATATCAACAGCCCTTTATTATATTACATACTTCATTCCTATTTCGGTAAATCTGGAATCACTATCGTGATATCAGGTAGGTATTACTTATTGCCTTCTCAATACTACACATAGGTAGGTGGTTATAGAAACGCCTATAGGTTTGATACCTATTAACAGCTTATGTTCGGCATGTAAACCTATAACCACTATAACTCGAAATTAAGTTGCAGTTCAGTATATATTTGTCCTTCTGATACATCGATATTAAGTAAATAGAGTGACAAGAAGCAGTTTCCATTTAGTCAGATATTTTTTTTTAAATCGTTGCAAACTTGCTAATCTACCTTCACGGACACACATTTAACAAAATGGCCGCCCTAAGCAGCAAGTGCATTACTGCCCTAAAGCACACATGCTTCTCTGGCCATGTCACGGGCGTTACAGTGCCCCCGCCTTGACCGGACTCGAACCTATTTACCGTCGCAGTACTTTACTGTGAAAGGTAATTTAGACTAGAGAGACGCCCTATATTGCGACAGAGGTCAGTTAAGAACAACTACCTATTTAGGTAGTTACTCTACTTATCTCATGCACATACCCTTACAGGGTCGTGTTTTTGTATCTAGTTTAAAAACATGTTGCCAATTGAGCTTAAAGGTTTTAGTAAATAGTTAAAAATACTTATGGAAATAAAGGGATGGAAGATTTATTTTTAGGCAGCTGCGGTTAAAAGTCTAGTACGAAAGGTAATAATTATTTGAAAGTCAAATCTTAACGGCTTAGTGTCGCGTAGTTACTTATCTACTTTAAATTAAATTAAAATTTAATGGTTAGATCAATCGAGTGCCCAGACAAGTACGAAAGGATAAAATCACTATGAATAACGTTGAATAAGACCTGCTATTTTTTGTTTAAACGCAATTATCAAAATTAAATTAGCGTTCACCGCAAAATAATTTGCTAAAACAGGTATTTAACATGTACCTATATCTAAGTTTCTAAACTTGTTTTTTTTCTAGTCATATTTATACACCGTGAAATTTGAGTGGTTGTTTTCCCGTGGCAGAATGATTTGCCTATAGTAATACTATCGAATCATGCAAATTATTCATTGAAAAAAAAAAAATTTTTTTTTCAAATTTTCAAAATTATAATTTTCCAACTCGAAAACAAAAGGAGCTATCGTTATTTTTTAAGATGTGACGTAACCAGGTACTGCTTGCTGCATGAAATCGATGCTTAAAGTTAAAGAAGCTCTACGCCCTAAGTAATAAAGTGGTTCGAACGGACTTTCGAGTTTCGGTTATACCTTTCGTAAAACCGGCATTTATTGATTTTAATAAAAAATAACTGCACAAATCTATTGTGCTACTAAAGTAGAATAATTTTGCTGCGAGAAAACAACCACTAAAATTTCACGGTGTGTAGGTGCTGAAGCATACCTACCTACTCCATATAGTCGGTTAATAACAGGTAGGTAGCTGCCTCGTGCAGCCTTCCTATGTAGATACCTTGGTAGGTACATGCCAATATTAAGCTTCCAATATGAAATTCATAAAGCTGAATTTATCCATAGTTATATGATTTTATCAACTAAATCCGAAATCTAAATACAACAGACCCCTTCTCCTTCCTCCATGTTATAATAAGAATAACAAATACACTTGGCTTCAAATCGTTACAAAAGAGCTTTCACAACTTGACCTAAACTTTGGAAGTTCGCAGTTTCCCACAATAGCGATTGGTATAAATAAGCCGGCGAGGTTATGTCATGCTCAAATAGCACTTTACAATAACACTTGTGCTAATTACAGAAAGGGGTATTGAAATGAAACAAAGTTTTGCGACGGTATTATTTCAATCAGGGCCGCCCGACCCTCCAATCCAAGTCATTGAGGACATAGTTTGTGGGTTATTAATACATCGTGAAATTTTAGTGGTTGTTTTCCCGCAGTAAAAGGATTCTACCTTAGTAGCACAATAGATTTCTGCAGTTCTTTTTTGTTAAAATCAATAAATGCCGATTTTACGAAAGGTTTAACCGAAACTCGAAATCATGTTCGAACCGCTTTATGACTTAGGGTGTCGAGCTTCTTTAGCTATAACCATCGATTTGATGCGGCAAACAGTACCTGATTACGTCACATCTTTATAAGATAGCTTCTCTCGTTTTCGAGTTGGAAAATTATTATTTTGAAAATTTGAAAAAAAAATTTTTTTTTCGGTGAAAATTGGCATGATTTGATAGTATTACTAAAGGTAGACCGTTCTACCACGGGAAAACAACCACTAAAATTTCACGGTGTTTATTTGAGTACATCTGTGTGTACCTATATCACTGTTGTTTCTGATACCCGTAACACAAGCGCTTAAGCGTGTGTGTGTTAACCGGTGGCCCGCGGACCGTCATGGTCCCTGAAAGAATCCTAAATGGTCCGCGAAACAATACTAATTAATAAAATGGTTCTTCAGGCGGGGCGTGAAACGGCATTTAAGCAGGTTCAGGGTGCGTGCGACAGGCTCAATATGATCTATTGTGCCTGTCGACCTCATATATTTGGATCTCACTACCGCTTACCATCAAGTGAGGTCATCTTGTTAGGCTAATATTAAAAAAAACTTATTATAAGTAACTGATGACTAGACGCGACGCATAACGAGAGGGGTGTCGGACTAGTCTTCGAAAATCTCTTTGTCGAAGATCCATTTGACAGACGGACTTTTTTACCGATGAGCCTCTTCACCGGAAAGCTAAATTTACGAAAGTCTATCACAAATTTTAGCAAATGTCCGCTCGGGTACCTAACGCACACCGTTTAAGCTAGTTACCCCGGGATCTGATCAATGTAGGTATGTGATGTAGGTATAATTATTTTTTTTTTTTTTTTTATAAAGAGGCTAACAAGATGACCTCACTCCACCTGATGGTAAGCGGTAGTGAGATCCAAATATGAGGTCGACAGGCACAATAGACCATATTGAGCCTGTCGCACTCACCCTGAAAGCCGTGAAAAAGGAGACGACTGCTGCGGCAACAACGAGACAAGGCGTGGAGTCTCGCATTGGTATTGAGCTGTGCGGGTCGGAGTTGGCCAGTCCGCCGAACGGAAGGGCCCCCGTGTCTACGGGTCTCTCTGGCCGACGGGCTGACCCGCTCCGCCCGCATAATACCGCCGCTAAGACTCCACTGGTCCGGCGCTTGCCGCAGCAATGGTCCCCCCCTGGCTCCGGTTCGTACAGTGCTGATCCCGGAACGCGACCTGACCGAGAGAGGTCAGAGTCACTTGGCGGGTTTTACACAACTGTATGGTGGTAACAGCAACCGGTCGACAAAATGTCTCCCACCTGATTATAGTTTCGAGAAGACATTATTGAAGTAATTATTGAAATTGCAACAAATGTTCGCGAATTCATAACGAATGCTTTTTGCTTAATAAGCAAATATGTTCGTAGTTCGTACTTTCAAAGTTGGGCGAATCGAGAATTCAATAGTATAAAATTACCTGTTTCTAAGTTATCAAAACGGAAAAGGTATATGAAGTTATTCGTTTACGATACGTTTTCAGCTCGTTCACATTATGTCCTATTGAGGAAACTGTTACTCTCAGAGTTTTAAAGTTACATTATCATAAAAGTAACCAGATACATATACAAATCTAAACTATGAATATAATATCAGTATACCTGTATACCGCTATTCTACTGTGGGATATGTTGAAATGAAACAAACTACTTTACCTGATCAAGATTATATTTTTATAGTCTTAAAAATATCAAAATTACATTACGAACTAATGTGACAAATAAATATTAAAATCCATAAATTGACAATATAAAGTAACAATTTACATAATTCCTTTTAATACTTATGTTGATAAGTTCCAAAAACAAGTTTTATAACAATTTTGTGATTTCGACACCATCGAACATCTAATATTTTTCTCTAAATATAATTTATTTACTACACTCGTCTGCAAAGGATCATTTTGCAATAGATTTCATCCATAAACAACATTTTATAAATGCTTTATAAAGTTTATCAATTGGTATAATATTTAGATAACATCTTTGCAAGCGAGCATATAATTTATTGCAAGCTACATCACATCAAGCAACTAGAACAATAATGGCTGATTTAATCTCAATTCAATGATCACTACGCCTATAAGAACCAACATTATATTTTACTTACATTCGAGGCGCTAAAATTACATAAAATTATGTACTTACTAAAAACATTCTAAATGTGTTCATAAAAAAATCTAGTCTATTCTTCGGCTTGTACGATTCAATTGACAAACAAAAAATATGTCAAAATATCGCCGTTTGACGTAAACGTCAAATAGCCGCACTGTTTTTTTTTTTATAGACCGTGGAATGAATGACGCGTCACTAATTCTGGGACCAAAATACATATTTGGACTGATAAAGGTCATATAAAACGACCCTTGTGAATACAAATGAATAGATAAGCTTATAAAGCTTTATGCTATTCAGGAGTGTTCTGATATAAGAGCCCTAAAGTGAGCGTTATTATAGAACAGCCAATATCGAGACTCTTGTTATACGTAAGTCAATTGAAAGACATCGAGACATTCCTATCGACCAAAAGTCACAAGTATCGGATCAGATTACACGTGACACGTCACTATTCCTTGTTGGACCGCGAAAACAAAAATGGCGTTCAAACATCAGCTGTTGACGCGACCGCGGTTGTTAGCCGCGGCGGCTAGATGTGCCTTTTGTGTCTAATAAGCGTGGTTGGCTACGAAAAGACCGGCTTCAGCGCCCACACCTGTGACGGATCCAGCGACGTATTTGCCCTGGGACGCCTGGCCGTTAGCCTGGAATAGAAAAAAAAAGTTGTGAATAAAATGTGTCATAGACAATTTTCTTTAGGGTATAGAGTAGAAGATTATTGAGGGTGGGTTACAGGATACAGACCGCGTGAAATGACAAATTGTGACCCTAAAATACTATTCTGAACACCAGAGTAGTAGTATTATTATTATTTGACCAGACTCGGGTAGAGTCCGGTCATTACAGAGTGAGAGTAGGAATATAATAAGGACAATTAATCTGAAGTTCTTCTGTAAAAATAGTGTAACTATTTTTACAGAATTTTTTTTATTTGGAAATTCAATGAAAATATAATTCACACACAGTTTATACCTACAAAATTTGAAGTACATACTACATTTACATGAATAAAATGTATTACTTACTATAGATAATGAAAAATTTTGCTAGGCTGTGATATTATGAATATTATGATAGATAATAACACCATTCACAAAGCTAAAGCAAGCTTTCAAGGCACCGAGTAGAGAAACATGCTATGGGGAGACATAATGCATAAATAACAGTATGTTAAGTACCTACTGTTATTCATGCATTTATACATATTAAGTTGTAGGTGATCAAAATAATGCTTGATGTTGCGTTATTGTTGCTACGAAATTGGTGAAGTACCTATACGACAAACAATAAATACCTATCTATACTAATATTATAAAGAGGAAAGATTTGTATTTTTGTATGTTTGTAATGAATAAACTCAAAAACTACTGGACCGATTGCAATAATTTTTTCACCATTAGAAAGCTGCATTATTCAGAAGTAACATAGGCTATATTATATTTTAAAAAAAATTAGGGATCCTTACTAAAACTCCAATAATGTAAAAATAGACCTGAAAAATTCCTTACGTCGCCTGCGCTGCGAAAACTATTGAAGATAGAACAAAACCATTTACTAAGACTTTGCAGAACTCATCATTATCTACAAAAAGTGTCGCGACAGCATATGTCTAAATATTATAGTTATGTCACAGCAAGCGGTTTTTTATTCTAAAAATTTAATTAATATGCCGCCGCTTGAAAGGGCTCTTTATTTGTACCTTGGTATTAATCCTTAAAAAAAATAAGTTACTTTATATTCAAGACGGCTTCAATACCTTCTTATAACTTTTTGAATTATTCAATTCGGACATTTAATTCGGAAGATATCACGAGTTTAAAAATGCAAGTATTAGAAAAAAGTCGCGTGGTTGCCGCCACTGCGCTCAGCTAGCCAGCATGCGATGTAGGCTCCATGTAAGCGTCACTGGGGTACGGGGGAGTCAATGTAATATAATAATATTATAAAGAGGAAAGGAATGCCATCGCTGGGTGTGGTGTGTCGTATCGTATCGTATAAAGAGGAAAGGTTTGATTTTTTGTTTGTTTGTTTGTTTCGAATAAGCTCCGAAAGTACTGCACCGATTTGAAAAAATCTTTCACTGTTGAAAATCTACACTTTCTAGGCTTTTTTAGATAAAAAAAAAGATTTCCCTTACGGGGTTAAAATATATTACATAGAGATAGAGATATCCCTGAAGCGAAGCGAGGGCGGGTCGTCTATGATAAAATGCGTACCGTATTTTTCTTTAAAAACGTCAATAACAAGATAATATTATTATGCTTGATGCTTGACAAACAATGACTAGAAAAAAACACGATATTAAACCGAGCAATTGTGACCCGTTTCACAAGGCAATAAGGACTATGTAAATTCGGTAGATAAGATAGGTAACTAGTAAATATCGAAGTTCAAGGCGACATTTTGTCTTATCGTTGGGTATAAAAGAGAAATACTATTGCGGGGGGGCTCAGTCGATCGAGAGATGGGATTCGTGCAACATGGACTACAATAATACAGCGTCTTGAGTAGGTAAAAAAAACAATTTCACTGGCTCACTATCAGAGAAGTAGATGATCCAATTGGGGCACTGAACTTAGGTAGGTAAATATCTTAGGTAGGTACCATCAGAGAGGTAGAAATTCTAAGGTTGTGTAGTCGACCTGCACTTGACTAGCTTGGCTGAAAAAGCCTGATCGCCCTAGTGGGTAGGCCCGTGCCCCAGCAGTGGGGACTTATATGGGGTGATGATGATGAGAGGTAGCTCTGTGGGTAAGTAGGTATGACAGCCAGCGTATGTGATTAAGAAGCACATATGGCCAGATACTATACTGGGTTTGAACATATATCCAAGATACAATGAAACATGATTTTATACCTAGATATCTTTAAGGAATTATGGCTATATTATTTGCGTATTGTTAAGTGAAATACTTATTCGTAATGAATAATATTAATTTAAAATTCTAATTCGGACAGCTGGAATCATGCCGACTTCATTTTATAGCCCCTATCAAAATTTGAAAAGCAAAGTGTTTAAAAGTATGCTACAATAATAATTATTTACGTCTCGATAAACGAGTCTCATAAAACAAATTTAACCGACTTCAAAAATAACTGATGTTCTTAATTTCAACAGTTTTTTATCATGAAAAAAATCAAAGATAAATATTCTTTATTCTATAGTTTAGCTGATACGAGTAGAATAGTTCGACGAACGACTATTTCTTTTCATAAGAATAGAAGAATAAAATTTCGTGAGTTTATTTCGATTTAGGTTCAGTTTAATTTATTTTACGGGTAGAAAATATAATACATAAATACATGAAATCATTGAAAAAGAATCGAGATATAAAATGATTTATTATTTTTATAAGACAACAATAACAATAAAATAAAATGTTCATTTTAGTGATAGCATGTATCAGGAATGTACTTAATAGAAGCTTTGCTTAAATAACTATTCCATATTGATATAAAAACGTCGTAAGTACATTATTGCCAAGTAACACAATGGTTTTGAACGAATAACAATTCTGTATCTAGTATGTTTTAATTTGATAAGTAAGATAACGAAAGGCCATTCACAAATTACACAAACAACTCTTTGATACGGATAGAACATTGTCGAACTATAAAAAGCTGTAAAATTAGTTCAATCAATTTTGAACCAACTGTGGTAGATAATAAAGAGCGGATCAATTTGACGTCTACACTCACTCTTTGCCGGCTGATGCAATGACAGCATACTATAGAGTATATTGTTGAAAGTCAAAATGAAAGAATAACGTATTTACGATTGAAAATGGTCTTTCGTATAATGAGGGTGTTCGATATGAAATAACCACTAAATGGCATGGTGGAAGCATGAGAGTCGTTCATACGTCCAATATTTTATCATCTACCGTAGTGACATTAGCAAATGTATGAAATCATCTGAGGATCCGTTTTGTAAGAGATACATTTTACCGGAAAGCGATAAACCTAAAACTTTAGTTGGAAACTGCGCCTACGTCACGCCATCTCGTGAATACTACTTTGAAACACCCTCATTCAGTATCTAATTTAAACTACTAGTTACTAACATCAAACAACACAAAATGAATACACAAATCATGCAATGTGTTACAAACAACTAATGATTACTAAATTCATAGTCTTGGTTACATTTGGTCAACTTTGCAATAATAATGCCAAACGAGTATTTATGAAAAGCACCATTTACTTAATTGTTGATGTAATCAGTCTTGAATTGATAAGTTTTATTACAAGTGACCAAATATATTCAAAAAATATTACAGCTCCAGTCCATGATTCGAGATAAGACACACAAAAGCATCTCGAGGAAATTCGTATAAATGCAATAATAAAAAAACGAAGTTTTTTTTTTTTAATAAGCGTGGGCCTTGACAAAGTTAGACTTGCTAGCAGCAAGGGAGGGGATGGAGCCAGCTTCATATTTGCTCAATGAGGCAAGGCCGTTAGCCTATTATAGGAGAATTAAAAATAAACCGTTATTTTTTTAAGTCCCAAATCATGAACGTATGGCGATTATTGGCAAAGGAATATCACGTAGGAATGCCATTCCATTCAGGTTCAATTATAGAATGCGCGTGATTCGGTCACGTGGTTGTGTCATGGCGTCGTCGCGTGAGATGCCGCAGTGTGTGAAGGTTGTGAGGAGAAAAAAAAAACACTCATTAGTACTATTTCTAGGGATGCAACAAGTAAAAAGGTTACAATGATGATGATGATTATAATTGTAAAGTAAATAGTATATTTACTGTATTAATTTGTTACAGTAAAGTACCCAGTTGAAGTGGGCATTGTATACTATTCCGTTACATAATTATGTATTAAGCACATCTAATTAAATATGCACAACTACTTATGTATGGACAATGTTTCTCTGTCTCAACAGGCTCAAGTTGAGATTATGTACTGAAACTTTCTCATGGCATGCAGTTTTTACAAAGTAAATAAACTACTCTAAATACTTACTCATATTACACCCGAATATTGTATGTTGAAAACTATATATATATTTATTAAAATACAGTTTCTGTGGCAGTTTGAGTTGTTATTCTATACTTAATTTTGCCTTACCATGTTAATGTAAGTTTGTATGTAATTTGATTCTTCTTCACTGCTCCAGCCAATCTACAAGCTAGTATTTTTTTTTCATATGATGATTGCTTGGTTGACATAAATGATGGCAAAAATCCTACTAGTTTGCATCCTCACCAGACATGCCTGCGAGCTGAAGGCAATCTCTATCAATTTTAATCAAGTTATAACCTTAATACCATTGAAGTCAGAGGAAACTGTCAGTCTCATAACTGAAGTTTAAGCTCTACCGTAATTTCACTAAGAGTGACATTGCCTTATCACTCCTGGAACATACCTTTGAACTCTAGTACTACAATTTTGCACTCAAATTGCCAGCACACCCGTGCCTCTGAAAGCACGTTAAGTCTGTGGTCCTGCGCCCGAACTCTCACCGTTCACCAGTTGGTTAAACTCCATTGAGATCGGTCCTAACTGACACACGATGACGGCTTGGAGTAGCCTCGTCATCATCGCCGGACTTGCGGGGGAGCGGATGGCTCTCACGCCTAAGTAGGCCACCTTATTATTGTTATATTACCTAGAGGTTTACGACGAAGAAGCGAAAGTTGTGTGCCAGGATCGTAGCACATGCCAGTGATTTCTGCCTACGCCTCTGGAAAGAAGGATTTTATGTATGTATCTATGTATTACCTTGGCCCTCTTGAGCAGTTCCTGCTGTCCGGCCAGCACGTTCTCTGGCTTGCCGGCCCACGCGCGCAGCACGGAGGCCTGGAGAGCGCGCCCGTAGCTGAAGGTGAGGGACCAGGGCCGCTTCAGGTCCACGGCGTTGATGGCATTCAGGTTCACCGAGGCTTCCTCCTCAGACTGGCCTCCGGAGAGGAAGGTGACGCCTGGAATTGGAGATGGTGGAGGTCAGGCTTAATTATCGTTTGAAAACTGTAACTGTCCGGGATATTTACCATGTTGTTTTGTTTTAATGAAGCGCCATGATCACGGATGAACTCATGGCGCTTGCAACAGTGCCGAAATATCGGGAGCTCATTAAAACAAAACAACATGGTAAATATCCCAGACAGTTACAGTAGTCTAATGTGTGTAACCATGACAGTTTAAAATTAATTATCGTTAGCCGTATACGTCTACATTGCTGGGGTACGGGCCTACCCTAATATAGGGCGATAAGGCGTTAGTCGACCACACTGGCCAAGTGCAGGTTGGTTGACTACAAAACCTAAGAATTTATTTTTTAAGTTCCAATTAGCTCCTAAGCCGTGGTAGCTACTTTATATGCACTCCTGGTACTAAGCGCATGTAATGAAAATCACTGGAAATATTCTACGAGGATATAACAAAACATGTATAGAAAGAGTGAAATTCTAGATCAATCATCTTCTTCATCTTGTATCTATACAATACAACGAACAGTAAAATTAACGGTACCTTTAGTGATTCGCGCTTCATTAACTTCCGCCCCTTTATACTCATTAACTTAGATTCCAGCGCATATCAAACAGTCTAGGCGTGAAATTGGCTAACCTTTTTTTCTCTAACTGACTTACGATGATGGCTTGGAGTAGCTTTATCATCATCGGACTTGCGGGGGGCGGATGGCTCTCACCCCTAAAATTGGCTGACCAATTTTCACCAGTAGCGCTACCATGAGTGTGCTATCGAATACTAACATACATACTACCGATTTTAGTTCTCAGCGTTACCGCTAGGGGCGCTGTACATTTTTTCATAGACATGTTTTACATAGGCGATATGGAGTCGTGTCTCTTTCAAACTCATGGTAGCGCCACAGATGGCTGGACTTCAACGGCTCCTTACGTACCGGGAACGGCGGCGGGCACGGTCCTCTGCAGCGCGGTGACGGTGGCGCGCGCGATGTCCATGGGGGTGTAGGTCTTCTTGCAAGACTGGCCGGCGGTCACCTGAACAATCATCTAATGTTAATACATACATACATACATACATACAATCACGCCTTTTTCCCAGAGGGGTAGGCAGAGATCACTTTCAGCGATCCACTTTTCACCTCTGTGGGAAACGTGACGTGACGGGTTGTGGACCACGTCGCCGCCATTCTGCCTTGTGCATTGTTTTAACAAGCGCATTGCGTTCCCACGAGTAGCAAGGATATTTGACGGGGGAAGGAAAAGGGGAGGAAGGATACTATCGCCTCGGATGATTTGGACTGAGTCGATAGTAGCTCGAGGAGCCGGGGTCGCTTACCCGTATACCGTTCACCAACCACCGGGCAGATAGTTGTGACTGGTATCCCCTGACTGAATGTTAGTCATGTTTTCAATTCCCTTTACTGAACTATTGGGTATTTTAGAGTTCGATTTTCATGGATCACGGAGTTTAGATTCTTAATGATAATGTGCTAGGCCGCATCTATTAACCAGATGGGTGATGCTTATAGAGGCTTTAACTGATCAATTGAAATATAACTTTACATCAATGTACATCCCATTCGAACCCGTACAATACCAGATTTAAGAGAACGATGTTTTCGTACTAGAGCACCATAATAAATACATTGAAAGAGTAAAATCTGTTCACAAATAATTGCTTAGGAGGTCAATTCTCTCAAAATATGTCAGAAAAACAGCTATTTAAGTATCGTTCCAACTGTGCCACCAATGTTGTTTCCTGACTGACTTACGATGATGGCTTGGAGTAGCCTAGTCATCATCACCGGGCTTGCGGGGGAGCGGATGGCTCTCACCCCTAAACGAGTTTTACTAACTTTACATCTTGAAGTATCTCACCATGTTGGGCTTGAGGAGGGTTCCCTCAAGGTACACGTGGTGGTCGCTGAGCGCCTTGTACACGGCAGCGAGGACAACCTCAGTCACCTTCTGGGCGCGGTCCAGGTCGTGCTCACCTAGAAATCAAACAACTCTTTTTATTTACTTGCCAGAAACTAAGTAGACGATTATTTGAGAAATCCACATGTGACATAGGAAAGTCAAGATAGGCGGGCTGTGTATGTTTATTTCGTACAAATGGCTGGCCTGGTGACTTAAGGCATGGAATGCCCTTCTCATGTTATCCCTCCCTCCTATGATCCCGGGTTTCAGGTGGGGCGGTGAAACTGCATTTAAGCTCAGGCTCAGTATCGTCATTGTGCCTGTCGACCTCATATGTGGATCTCACTACCGCTTGCCATCAAGTGAAGTATGGTCGTCTTATTAGCTTTTTATAAAAGTAATAAATATTGCCACCAAAACAAATCAAAACCTAAACCGTTAGAAAATAACATATTTTAATATTTCAATTTCTGTTACATCAATGCCGAGGCTATAAAACTGAATTAAAAAGGACCTTAGTAGTTCGCAGGATATGAAACAGATATAATGTACCAGGCTATCATAAGTTGACGGGAGCTCACGATCCGGCAAAACTATTTGTCTCGATGATTGGCGCTTAGAGACAGAGACTACAAAGATGAAGTACTAGGGGTTCACACTTCACATCAAGTGTGTAGGAAGCATCAACATCGGTTAGTCCAGGAAAAGATGACGTAAGATTGTTATCATAAACTGTTGAGAACTGTCTTAATTAACCAGAACTATTGATTGGCAGATCTGAAATATAACGTCTGCCACAACGATACTTATCAACGAAGTACCAGGCTACCATAAACAGCAGACAACTCACAATCAGGCAGAACCTCAGGCTCCACGACGGGCACGATGCTCTGGCTCTGGCAGATGGAGGCGTAGCGGGCGAGCACATTGGCGTTCCCCAGGATGCTCTGGTAGGAAGCCGTGTTGCGGCCAATCTTCAGCATGCACCAAGGGTTTAGGCGCAAAACGTCCACTTCTCAAAATGTCCACTGGTCGCAAAAGGTCCATTTCGCAGTATGCCTCTTTCTCAAAAGGTCCACTTCGCAGAATGTCTCTTTCTCAAAACGTCCATTTCTCAGAATGCCCATTTCGCAAAACGTCTTTTTCTCAAAACGTCCACTTCTCATAATGCCTCTTTCGCAAAATGCCCACTTTTATCTCTGCTTGCTAGCAGAGACCAGACACAAAAATAAAACGAATGCATGTTATTAACGTCTTATTATTTACTACTATCTGTACCCGCGACTTCGTTTGTGTGGACTACAGCATTTTACATACAAAACTTTTCCTGACGGAATTGTATAATATCGCGTTGCAAGTAATCTTTACGTTCATTGCCAAATTTTTATTATCATCTTTATATGCGGTTTGGATTTTTTCATAAAAAAGTTTTCCCGCTAATTCCCGTTCCCGTGGGAATTTTGCAATACCTTGTTAGAACTAAGCTTTGAGTTTACTCCTTAGTAAAGTTAGAGGCTTGATATCGGCGTGCCAATTTCAAGCGTCTAACTTAACCAGACAACAAAAGTTTAGATTCTTCATACATAAGGATTTTTCCACTAATTCCCATTCTCGTGGGAATTTCAGGAATTCCTTTAACAACACCGTTTAAAAGTATGTAATTATTTAATACTACTACTTTAAAAAGCGTCGATGGATCGTTGCATTCCATGCGAGAGGTCGCCAGTTCAAACCCCGCCAGGTACCAATGTGTTTTTCAAATTTGAAATTCATATGTACCATCATTCGACGCTTTAACGGTGAAGGAAAACATCGTGAGGAAACCAGCACACCTGAGAAATTTTTCAACGGTGTGTGAAGCCATGTCAGAGGCCTACGGGCGGTTTAAAAACTCTGACACCAGGTTGTTCATCAACCATACGATAAAAAGAAGAAGATTTAATACTAGCTGTGCCAGAGACTTCGTCTGCGTGGAAAAGAGACTTAAACCAGCATTTTTTAACATTCCCGCGCCTACTAAATGCCCAGCAAGTGCTGAACGACGTTTTTAATTGAAAAAAAGATTTTTTCAATTCGAACTGAGATTTGCGCGTTTAAACAACCAAAAATCTTTTGTTTTTTGGTTAACGGTATTTATATTTTTATTTGAGGCACACCAACAACATGTACACATTCACAACACAAAAAATAATCAGAATGCTCCGAACTGCTAAGCTATTAGTAGTTACACGTGTTAATGTGAGTCAACCATAATATGCTGTTGCGGGACATTTTTTAGATAATTTTATGTAGAATATTTAGGCAGCACACGCGACGGAAGCTTAAAAAATGGAGTAAATTCCCCCGTTTTCCCAACATTTCTCTTCACTCCTCTGCTCTTTTTGATTGTAGTATGATGAAAAGTATACTTGGCAGGTTAAAGTATACTTTATATGAAGAATAACTGTACTAAGTTTCGTTAAAATCCGTTGAGTAGTTTTTGTTTCCATAAGGAACATACAGACCGACAGACAGACAGACAGAAAAAAAATTTACTGATTGCATTTTTTCAACCAGCATCGATGGTACATGGTACATAGTAAATAATAAGACGTTAATAACAAGCATTCGTTTTATTTTAGTGTCTGGTCTCTGCTAGCAAGCAGAGATAAAAGTGGGCATTTTGCGAAAGAGACATTATGAGAAGTGGACGTTTTGAGAAAAAGACGTTTTGCGAAATGGGCATTCTGAGAAATGGACGTTTTGAGAAAGAGACATTCTGCGAAGTGGACCTTTTGAGAAAGAGGCATACTGCGAAATGGACCTTTTGCGACCAGTGGACATTTTGAGAAGTGGACGTTTTGCGCCTAAACCGCACCAAGGACTAAACGCCATTTTAACTAACACTGCTACCAAATACTAGATTTCCTTCATTAAACTGATTTAGTAAACCCATCTTTAAAGTAGGTCAGACGACACAGCGATGAATTACTAGGCAATCATAAACTTCTAAGGGGTCAGCCTTAGTCAAAACCATACAATCGAAGACCTGAAATATAGCGCTTGCCGCGACGGAGTACCAGGCGATCATGAACTCACCATCAGGCAGAACCTCAGGCTCCACGATGGGCACGATGCGCTGGCTCTGGCAGATGGAGGCGTAGCGGGCGAGCACATTGGCGTTTTCTAGGATGCTATAGTAGGAATGCTTGTTGCGGCCAATCATCAGCATGCACTAAGGACTAAACACCATTTCACTAACACTGCTACCAAATACTAGATTTCCTTCCTTAAACTGATTCAGTAAACCCATCTTTAAAGTAGGTCAGACGACAGAGCGATGAATTACTAGGCAATCGTAAACTTCTAAGGGGTCAGCCTTAGTCAAAACCATACAATCGAAGACCTGAAATGTACCGCTTGCCGCGACGGAGTACCAGGCGATCATAAACTCACCATCAGGCAGAACCTCAGGCTCCACGATGGGCACGATGCGCTGGCTCTGGCAGATGGAGGCGTACCGGGCGAGCACATTGGTGTTCCCCAGGATGCACTGGTAGGAAGCCGTGTTGCGGCCAATCTTCAGCATGTACCGAGGACTAAACGCCATTTTAACTAACACTGCTACCAAATACTAGATTTCCTTCATTTAACTGATTTAGTAAACCCATCTTTAAAGTAGGTCAGACGACACAGCGATGAATTACTAGGCAATCATAAACTTCTAAGGGGTCAGCATTAGTCAAAACCATACAATCGAAGACCTGAAATGTAACGCTTGCCGCGACGGAGTACCAGGCGATCATAAACTCACCATCAGGCAGAACCTCAGGCTCCACGATGGGCACGATGCGCTGGCTCTGGCAGATGGAGGCGTAGCGGGCGAGCACGTTGGCGTTCTCCAGGATGCTCTGGTAGGAAGGCGTGTTGCGGCCGATCTTCAGCACGCAACGCCACTTGGCGAAGTGGCAGCCGTCCTTCTTGTACTGGGCGCAACGCTGGGCGAGGTCGTCCAGACCTGCGAAAGAAGATGTATAGTAAGTATCTAGTAGCTAATATAGTTTATATGATAGAATCCTTTCATTAGATTATGGTGGGAATTAGTGGGATCGGGTATTAACTCGACCACGAGTGCTGTAAAGAGCTTGAAACGTTGGGTCTTTAAATAATATGTTAAGAATAATACGCATAAACACGCGAGTTTTATGCGTAAAATTAACATTTACAGCGCAAATAGGTAATAGACAATACTATACGGTTACTATGTTTTCAAGTGATTATCTTATGACTTGGTCAAGAAAAAGTCAAAACCAATATGTGTAACTGTGTACCTATAACCTATAAGTCTTAAATTAAAAATTATTTATGTATTATTTTTCCTATTTAAATGTACTAGATCTCATTCGTCTGACTATGTATATCGCCAGTCGCCACCAATTAACTTCAATTGAGACCACTTAATTGGGACTCATAAAAGTATAGACGTCGGCATTTCATAAATTAATGATTTTTTTATATGTAGCACATATTTGCTCAATAAGAAAGTCCAATTATCGTTTCACGTCTTATAATAAGATTCACGTTATGGTTAGCGATATTATAACTGTGATATGATTCACCGTGCATACAGTGCAGAAAATAGTTAACATCTCTCGGTCCAGACAATTTGCTATTGTAATAATGATATATAATGGACAGCTGGCCTGCTAAACGATGTCACGTTTTACAAGACAATAACAATGCTATCACATTATTATTTTCAAATTACTTTGCAACAAACATTTACATCCCGATTATCTTTACACTAATTTGTACTCTATTCATTAGTAAGTACTAGTGATTACAATGTTATTAATTAGGTACTGGTATATTTGGAATATCCCCGACTGAATCGACATTGCATGACCTTATCGCAACAAAATGTTGTCGTAGAAGATTATGTAATAACTTAGTAAATACGCAGATGATTTTCGAACGTATTGGTGATTGATAACTGTAATATCAATAGCCATAAGTTAATTATTCAAAGTGTTTCCGTGTATGATTTCAGAATTTGTTTGAAATAATAATATACCTAATTTCTGAGTCTCAGTTTTTCTGTCAAGAAGTCACTCAGCCCGGAATCAGTATTGTGTTCCTTCGCCTGATCTATCATTATTTTATTTATCCTTATTATGGTTATGTCGGATTACCGTCTCACCTAAGGTGAGTGGAGGGAAAAGAGTAGTGTTTCCTGCTTAGTTCAAATAAGAAGAGTCTGCCTACTAGTGGTACAGCCAACCCTGGGTGACGGAAAGTTTTACAGGCTAAGATGGCGGGGGGGAGGGTCAAGAATCTTGAAACTCATCCTTACTAATATTATAAAGGTGAAAGTTTGTATGTATGGATGTATGTAATGACTGAACTGATTTTCATGAAATTTAGTATGATGGTAGCTGGCACTCTGGAATAACATATAGGCTACTTTTTTTTTAATTCAACCCCCATGTGGTTCATTGGGGGGGTGAAAATTAGTATGGGAGAATTTTTACGTGTTTGTCGATTTTTATAAAACTTGGTATGGAGGTAGCTGGCATTCCGGAGAGACACCAACGTATTTTTTTTTAATACAACCCCCATGGGGTTCATTGGGGGGGGGGAGGGGATTGAAAATTAGTATGGGAGAATTTTACGTGTTTGTCGATTTTTATAAAACTTGGTATGGAGGTAGCTGGCACTCCGGAGAGACACCAGCGCATTTTTTTTTTTTAATTTAGCCCCTTTAGTATGGGAGAACTTTTACGTGTTTATAGATTTTTATAAAACGTGGTATGGAGGTAGCTGACCCTCCGGAGAGACACCAGCGTTTTTTTTTTTTTTCAATTTTACCCCCATGGGGTTCATTTTGGGGGGGGGTTTTTGAAAATTAGTATGGGAGAATTTTTACATGTTTGTCGATTTTTATAAAACTTGGTATGGAGGTAGCTGACACTCCGAAGAGGCACCAGCGTATTTTTTTTTATTCAGCCCCGTTAGTATGGGAGAACTTTTACGTGTTTATAAATTATCATAAAACTTGGTATAGAGGTAGCTGGCACACTGGAAAGACACCCGCGCTTTTTTTTTTTTTCAAAATTCGACCCCCATGGAAGTTATTGGGGGGCGGGGGGCGTACTATGGGAGAACGTTGACGGAACTTACACTTATAAATAACAAATTTTACAAGGCATGTAGGCTATTTTAATACATCCTTGCTACTAAAACCCATTAATACGCGGACAAAGTCGCGGGCGGCCGCTAGTGTGACGATACTTTTGAATGGCTCCAATGCCTGCTCCAAAGGTCTGATGAACCTACTAGGAGCACAGCGGCCTACCCTTGCTGGTGCACTCATGCTCAGAGTCATGCTAGGTATTGGGGACACAGCGGCCTACCCTGGGCTGCGCAATGATCTTCCGATCCTACAGGAGTCTAAACTAGGTACTAGGGGCACAGCCTACCCTGGGTGGTGCACTCGTCTTCGGAGCCGAAGAGCGGCACGACACCCTTGTCGACCTTGATGCCGGGGATGATGCCGCGCTTCTCCAACAGACCGACCAGGGGCGTGCCGTCGTCAGCCTTCTGGTACAGCGTCTCGTGGAACAGGATCACGCCGGAGATGTTCTCGGAGATGGCCTGTGGGCGGACGAATCGATAAGTATCACAGTTTCGTGCTAGGCTGGTTATTGCGTCATAGTAAGTGTATGTAAAATCACTGTGTGTTATGCTAGTTTGGAATTTAGAGATTACTTCAATCAATACTTAAATGTATTTAAAGCATCTAATAACTAATTTAGCATTTCAGTACTGGACAATATACAATAGGATAGGACATTATACATAGGAACGTTGATAATATAGGGTCATAATATGTATGGCGCATTTCATAGCGCTCCAGACTCTTGTGCCAAGAATTTGTAAGTGGAACAAATCATGAAATTGAGCAAGGTTTGTCAAAAACAAATTCTTAACAAAACATGAACATAAGATTTGGCATTACAACAATATGTAATAATAATTTATGTTAATAATATTCCTGCTATCTATTTACATAAATAAACTTTATATACTTAGTCGACTTATAGCATTACTTAGTAATTCTTATTTAATTTTAAAACGGCTGAAACATTTTAATCTTTTTTTAAATATAGCATGTGGACGACTGACGAGTACTGTCACCGGACCGGCCTAAGTGGAGGATCTTATTATCGGAATTCGGAGGCCAAGATTCAATTTTGGATCACTGAGCCCATCTATGTTAGCTAACTAGCCTGTTATCTTTCGTGCTAAATTAATTTATCTTAAAGAGCAAGCTTTCGCAACATATACGAAACAAGTACCAGGGCACCATACGTGGATGGATCTAAAAAAACTCGAATCATGAATATCAATAAGAGACGCCGGTAAACAAGTCTCCAACCGGTATAGGCGGTTTACACATTCGCAGACACACCCACCACGCAAGGGCATTGCCTTCAGAAAGCTCTGCTATCTTGGTAGAGCTTATCTACTCGGTTTCCCTTTTCGAGTGACGTCTTATCTACTGTATATTTATGTTTATTACTAGCTTTCCGCCCGCGACTTCGTCCGCGTAGAACGCGTAGAAATTGATGCGATTGATTGATGCTATGGATTTGGAAGCGAAGATTTATTTAAATAGCCTTTAATATTATGTACTTCCTAAATCCTTTCTTATTTCTGAGCGCTCTACAAGATAGACTAAAGGTACTTCCTTGTACAGGTACTCAATACAAGAACAATAATCCTTATATCGGTACCATATGCGAAGTTGATAAGATAAAAAACATAAACGATCAAATCTATTGTAATGCGTGTAACTACCCAACGATAAGTCAAATAACCGTTATCATAATCGTTGCTTAGCGGAATCATTTTCAAGATAAGTAAGTATAACATTTCTCTCAAAACCTCAAGTTCATAGAATGTTGACGCAATCAAAGATTCTGACGCATTAAGTTGCGTCATTAGGAAATGTTAACGGTCGATATTCGATTAACGTCCCTGTTTCTTGTCACGTATGCACCAAATCACGTAGGTAAGTATGATGTCATCATTGTAGAAAGTCCGTATGAGGAAAATTATTCGATCCCCCAACTATATATATCTATACCTTGGAGTACGACACACGTACCCCGACTAAGTATATCTATACGGACGGATACGATTGATAGCCGATATTCAAAAGTTCCAAACAACGTGCGTTAGTATAATATTATGAAAAATCGAACAGATGGCGAAAAATAGGCGCAAAAAAAATTATGTAGGTATAATTGGATTAATTTTCCTCATCATTACATCTTGCAAAGCAAACGGGACGTGTAATGATGCCACTTTAAATTGGGCATTTTCTGTCAAAAAAAATGTATTAGACCAAGTACACCTTACTATTAGGCCATTCAAATTAGGAAGTGTCACACTGCCTCAGCGCGACTGCAGCGCTGCAACTGCACGAAACTGTATTTCCATAGTACGCAGCCAATTTTAATGCGCCTCTAATATCAGGCCTTTACATCTGTAATAGATGATTTATGTAGCATCTCGCGGTCTGCACAAGCCGATGCGAGACTGTATCTTACGTGTCCGCATTTTCCCAAGTAGCAAAAGGGTAAATACCAACGCGCCATCTAGTGGATTCCTCATAAGTTGCTTATCATATCATGGCTATCAAAGGCTATCATGCTGAAGACTCACCGGGTCAGTGCTGAACAGGAGCTGACGGTACTTGCGACGGTTCTCCTCGGTGTTCTCCACTCCGATGTCCTGGAGACGCTTGCCCATGGTTCCTGAGAAGGGAAGGGCAATTTACTCATAATGTCACCAACAAATCCATCATCATCAGCCCATACGGCCCCACAGAGGGACAGCCTACCCTAAACTAGGGCGATCAGGCCTCAGTCAAACACGCTGGTCAAGTGCCAGTCCACCAACTAACACAATAGGAAATTACATAATGGAATAGGTAAGCAAGAAAAGTTAAGATCTGCTGGGCAGGGCCAATTAGTCTCCGAGATTTTTAGATGATATTTATATGATCACAAAATCTGACAAATATTTTAAAAAAAATGTGGTAAGTAAAAACGGATTTGTAAAAATCATAATGTTAAGAATGTCACAATATTGTTTTTGAAAATAACAACTAAATGTAGCTCAGCGAAGCCCCAATTTGAACCTAGAGGATCATTGAGTCAAATGAATAATTGAGATATCTACCCATCTGATTCGCGTGGGTGAATCTCGCAGGACGTAATAATATCAGCTCTAGCTATTTCCACAGAAGCTGTAGGTATCAATTTAGGATGAAAGCCATTCACTTCCTAGTAAAGCCAGTGATGATGACCAGGCTACACCAAGTCATCATAATAGTCAGTTAAAAAAAATAGATCACATATTGTACTGTATGATATGTACTGAGAAAAATTAAAATGGTACTACTATAGATACTTATTACCTAAAGATTCGACTGTGCTTACACCTATATTAATAGGACACTATAATTTCATTGTGCCAAGATAAACTAAGTAGTATGCCTTAATCCTTTAACCAGTATAAAATTTTGAAAATTTAATTTCTTTTGGATCTTATCTTGAGGAAATAAGGTTTAAATTATGGTGGCAATATGGCTGCCACGACCTTGTACATGGTTAAGTCATTCAAACCAATTTGATTAAGCTATTAAAGTAATATTTTAACTTAAACTTACCAGTGGACTCATCAGCAGCTAAGATACCCTTGCCGGGAGCGACGATCGCTTGGGCGATCTTCTTCAGCTCCTCCTGCAGCTCAGGGGTGGGGTACTGGAAGTAGGTGCTCATTGTGGCTGCGGACAAAACGGATGATTAGGACAGAGCAGCGGAGAAGTCAAACGCCAGTCAGTGGTAAAGCTTGGATGGGTGACCGGAAGAAAATGTATATTATATCAGGTTCACTGTCCAACAGACCATAATTAAATGGTCTGTAAACAATTGAATTTCTATTACGTCTACCTAGGTTATGTGAAGGTATTATGTCTTTAGCTAGAGGTAGTATGTACTAAGATATTTAAGGGAAAATAGTTGTAACTTTTAAATCCAAGATACAAATGAATGCCTCATTAAAAACATGCTCAATCAGCATTAACATACACATTTGGGATATACTTCTTAATTTAAACATATTATTTTTTTAAATAATAATGAACTGATAGATAAACTTGATTATGTTTTTAATCTAATCAATATTCTAGTTAATCCATTCATTTCAAATCAGACAAACATTCAAAATTAATTAAGGAATGGAGGTGTGTCCATTACTTAATAGCCATGTGCATAATATTATGAAATTGGTACTCATACCTACTTAAAAGTTTTCAATATTACATCAAGTATAGTGGGTGTGTCCACTGTTTATTTTAATGCCGTGACTACACTATAATATAATTAATATATAATAATTATAGTGGTGAAGACTTCTGTTTGTGTCTCTGTCTGTCTACATACTATAGAGCAAGATAGCAATATGAATATTTGAAGTAGTCCTCTAATGTAACATGTAGCATGAAGAGTGCAACAGTTGCTGAGACCGTGACCGTGAGTACTGTAAAGACCTTGAAACATCTGGTCTCTAAATAATATTATGTTTAAAATTACAATACATGCAAGTTTCATCCGTAAAATTACTTATATTTCAAATGAGTACTACTCTCACAAATAATAGACAATACTAAGAGTAAAACAGTCTTTTTATATACTATATAGATTAGACATTTTGACTTTTGCACCGCTATGATAAGAGTTTGTTCAGCAACCAGTAGGATTGGCTACTTTAGATAACTACAACACAATTATAATCTTTATTAAATTACATAAGTGCCTCTCTTAGAATACCCTATGACCTCTTTGACCAATCTATGACATTCAATGTTTCAAAAAAAAATTATTATAATTATTTTGATTTCAATAAGGAATATGCATAAACCGGCAATCTTGATTTTTTCAACAACTTATGCAAATAGACTTCAAAATATAATAAAATATGAATTTAAAGTGGAAATTGGTTCGAAAACAAAGGCTTTATAATGAATTAAAGTTAATTTTCCATTTCTTACAAAACAGAGTTTTGTATGGACTGTAATTTGATGTCACCTGACATATCGGATCTTTCTGTCTACTCAGGAACTTTAAACAGGTATATCTCTGCTGTCGTTAAAGTAAATTGAAAAATAAAATTATATTCATATTTCTTCAATATTAAAGATTTATTTAGGATAACAAAAAAAAGTGTGCATATTCCCCATTGACAAAGTAGTCACATGTATGGATATTTTTTCAAAAAACCTTTGATTTAAAAGATTAACCTCATTACTCCATACTAATGGGTTATGAACCTACTCTAATGTTCCTTAAAAATATACCTATTATTCTCAATTTGAACTATTATCCAGGGCTAAAATATAAACGACAAAATAAATTAATGTAATGCTTACTACATACCCTTCGTCCCAAAGCCAGGCATCCATCCTGATTCGGGTGGTCCTTTTTTACCTTTCCCCTTTTTAGGACCCATTGTGAATTTAGTTTACAGGATGGGGGTGTAAAATATTAAAAAATATCACTTATAAATAATAGGAAAAACTTATACCCGACATTATAAAACTTCTATCAAAACTCACCAAAAAATTAGTGTCACGTCCGCCTAGCTTTTGTTTTTTAATTGATTGACAAATTTGACAAGTTTATGAAGTTTAAAATTCGAAAAAAAAACTAGATGTCAATAGTAGTGATGCACCAAATATAGATCTTATATCTATTTATCTGGTTCATTCTAATAAGAATCTTATCAGAATATCATGTAGGTTGTTATTATTAAAAGTATAATGATTTTATATTAAACAAATGTTTATACCGGAGCCGTTCTTAGAAGACTGATTTGACACGTTTTATTTTATATTTTGCATTTATCCTTGTTAAGAGGAACATATTTAGCGAATCATAAAGAACAACTTTTAAAAATAA
Organism: Maruca vitrata; assembly: GCA_039566165.1. Taxonomy (NCBI): domain Eukaryota; kingdom Metazoa; phylum Arthropoda; class Insecta; order Lepidoptera; family Crambidae; genus Maruca; species Maruca vitrata. The sequence continues at coordinate 9,876,051 of CM076933.1, read as the reverse complement.
GACGTTATTTTAAAATGTCAAATGCACCTAATTATCTCATTATTTGTCTTTTATTACCTAAAATAATTGAATTATAAAAAGAAAACGTAAAATGTCCACTCTGCCGTGCTAACGAAGAACGCAGTAAGGAAGGTTTTTGGCAAAATTGAGTTACATACATATTCGGAATCCTCACAATGAGCTCTATTTGGTACTTTTATCCATTTTTTTCTAGCTATTCGGGAAGTAGGACTTTTATTAAGATAAAACGCAGTAAAGCATTTCATCAGAAGTATTTTGCTTAGGAAAACTGCCGTAAAAGACAATACTGCTCTTTGCACTCCGGTATTTCTATGGCCTCCATTAGTTTTCACTAGTTATAATCGCAGTAAAAAGAATTCATGCTATTATGGTATGTACTTTCTTTAAAGTTAATAATTTCAGACGCTACTTTTAAACGCAGTGAAATTAGATACTGCGTTTTTACTAAGCCCTCTTTTTTAAATGAGTTTAATATAAGGTGCAAGTTAAAAATGCAGTAAGTTTAACTGCTGCACTATTTATTGGTATCCACTTTGGGTAACCTTCTTGATTATGCATAAAATAATAGCAGCAATAATGTAGACTGCGTTATTAATTGACAGAAGACAATTTTATGCTTTTGGAAACTACAAAGAAAGATCGCAGTATCGTTGGACTTTACTGCGCTTTTGATTAGTAGCAGGAGCTAGCGCGGATCGGGGAAGTATGCAGGGGGGGGGGTGTCAATCGCACGCACTGCTCGTCCTCGAGTAAGTATATAAATAAAATAATCATAATAACTTTTTGGTACACGAGTGGAAAGACCATAGCTGACACAAAAACCTTTTAAATGGAGGTATGTCATGCCATCGGCGAGTATATTTTATTGTGATTTTATCATTTTATCCAATAAAATGTGAGATTGAGTGACATGGCAGTTTAATTAAAAAATGTTTGTGTTTAAAAACAACCTATTATAATGACAATAAGGTTGTTTTAAAATTATCAATTGTCAAATTGGTTGCAATTTTTGTATCAACTGGGTGTTGGTGGTATAGATATCGGTTGGACTCGAGCAGTGGATCCGCGAGTAATGATTGTGTGATTGATTCTGTTTACATAAATAGCACGGTGATTGAAAAATATTTGAAAAATCTAGATATCTCAGTCTCACTGTTTCTGAAGCAGTATTGCCGGCAGTTGGCGGTTCCTATTTCATTATTATTTTATAGTTATTTAAATAAAAGAGGTAATGCCCTTGGTCTGGATACAATATATTATTGTTCCCATTCTCAAGAACGGTGATAAACATAATATTGCTAACTATCTCGGCATGTCTAAACTATCCGTAATACTTAAACTTTTTGAAAAGATAAAATATGATTCTCTTTTTCCTGGGGTAAGGACCTTTAAAAATATCAAATTAACATGGCTTTAATAGTGGAAGATCTACTGAATCAAATTTATGCGAGTTTTTGGACATTACTTTTGAAACCATGGAAAATGGTTTTCAAGTTGACGCCGTGAATAAAGATTTTTCGATAGCATTTGACAAAATTCACACAATTTGTTAATTGCTAAACTCGGCAACGTCGGTATACAGGGCGATCTTCTGATCTTAGAAGTTCAAAAAAAGTTTAAAGTTAACCATCTGGTTAACTGCATATTTACGAGAAAGATCCCAAGCAGCAGCAGTTAAAGGGTACACTTCTAGTTTCATCTGATAACATCAGAGGTCACACATGCTTCTCATCTGGGGCCCCTCCTTTTTAATATTTATTAATGACACATATAATGCGCTTCTTTATGCTAATGATGCTAAAATATTTGCCCTTGTTAAATCTGTTGAGTTCAGAAATCAGTGTAGTCAGTTCCAGAATGACCTAAACATTTTTTGTGAAAACTTTTCACTGAAGGAGCTTAAACTAAATATTGACAAATATCACACAATTACTTACTCCCGTAAAAAAATGCCAATAAAATTTGATTATTGTTTCAATTGTGTATCGATTAGAAGGGTGACAGGGGTTAGGGTGTGTATCTGGGTATTTATCTTGACTGCGAATTAAGCCTTGCATCTCACGTGAATAATGTGACATCCAGAGCATACAGAATGCTGTTATTTGTGTTCTGTCATTGTTAACATTTAAAAATATAGCTACTTACATTATGTTTTATAACTCCTTAGTAAGAAGCCATTTAGAATACGGGTTCACCCACGTATGGCATCCTCTATATACCACTTATTTTGAACAAGGAGAAATAATTCAGAATAAGTTTCTGAAAAGATTAGGTTACAGATTCAGGAATTCAGAGACGCAACTACGGACATCACAAATTGCGGCGGGAGCATAGGGATCAATTATTTCTCTTCAAAATTTTAAATAATACTGTAAATTCTCCATATCTTCTCAGTCGTATTTATTTTAAATGCCCGAGGCTGACTGCTCGTTCTCAAGCTGTTTTTTCATGTAAAACAAATTACCCTGAAAATCGATTTCTTGTTCGTGTATGTAGCATACAGAATGATTTTTACAGTTCAATAGATTACTTTAATTGTAAACTATGTAGGTATTTTTGTTTCCTCCGTAAGGAAAATAAAAATATAAAATAGTACACCTACATGGGTATTGGATCCATTGGATCTGGGTGTGTTTCGTGTAAAAAATATGTGATGTTATTAACATGATGATGATGATGTTTGTTTTATTTTAAATAGTAACAAGCATTGTTTCACTTAATCATGAACCATTATTTGAATTAAAACATTAACATCAGTCTTTCTATAGTTTAAAATTTATAGAAAAAATATAGTATACTATCAAGTGTCAATAATTCGTGCTGCAAACATCAACTTACTTAATCACAACTTTATTACTGAGCTTACAGATTATATAATTCAGTAAACGTAATAAAGCCACCTAGTGTCATGTTGCCGAACTTGATTATTTTGTATTTTAAAAGGTTATACACCACCGTCATAATTTTTTTAAGGTACTGAAATAATTAAGTTTTTGAAGATTTTTTTTTAAGTTGTGACAATTTTGAAATTCCTTATTTTAATAAACATTTCAAGTATTGAAATAGTTGTATTAACTATTCCTTCGTAATAATAGATAGTTTAAATAAATTACAAGTCAATAGTAAATTTTTTACACTAAGTTTTGAAACTATTGCCCACTACCTATTGCATTTATCGTTTGTAGCTAGTACAAGAAATGTTACAAGAAAATTATGTTTCACTAGAAAAGAACGCAGTAAGTACCAATTATAAAGATAACTTCAATATTTAGTCCCATAAACTGCAAAAGTTTACACAATTGTAAAAATGTAATAAAGATTATAGTATATTAAAGCAATAATCATAAAAAAAAATTAAGTAAGTGCGTTATTTTCTCTTTATTCACCAACTTTAAGAAACGGAGCATTTCTATAGCACTGCATTTATAATTTGTGATAAGAAAATATAAGGTATAACTTCACTACTAGGCATAAACGCAGTAACCTGTGATTGCTAATCAAAAGAGCAGTAACTCCAACTTTACTGCAGTTTTGGTTTGTAATCCTTAGTGTTGCCTAGTAGGAACATGCTAAGCATAAGTTGTTTTTTTCGTTTTTCTCTGAATATACTAAACTTACAGCAGATTTTGTTAGTTTTTATAAAAGTATGTGTATTGAGCTATATTTTAAATACGCAACATGTTTAATCAACGTTAAAAAAGTAATCGAAAAATGTGATTATTAAAAAAAAACTTTGAGCGCCATTATCTCGAAATACCGCAAACCCTACTTACTGCATTTTTAATTAGCACGGCAGTATTACGCTTTTACAAGGTTACGCCGTTTGACACGTTTTCATAGTGACGTAGTGGGTAATACTCACCAGGTATTTTTTAAAAATAGGATGAAGGATTTAATAAGTATTGTATTTTAAAAATAAATATATTTATAAATAAGGAAATTAAAATTTAATCTTTTGGGTGTGAATTAATGTTTTTAATAAAAAAATGTTATAATTAGACCTTGCTTGGTTATAAAGTGGAAATAACTGTTACTTATATACTTCGGCAATTTTACCGTTGTCCCTCACTAGTGCAGTCAGTCTGACATGTAGCAAATCGGCCAACTTAGAGCGGCTCTGGTATAAACGATTTATATCAAATTCATAAAATTACTTATTAGTGTTTTACTTGGTCAGGGCGATGTGAATGACATTGTTCAATGTCATGGTTCATAGTTCCAATACATATAATCATAGACTTCAAGTTCATGACCTTCAAAATCTAAATATTTCTAAAAAACCGAATCCTGAAACTTGCGAAAATAGACACATCCAGGCATGTGGACATTATCGTTCTCTTTGTTGTTTATGGAGAAGGTGACCTTGAAAGGTCACTGAAAAATTAGGCGTCACATGAAATATATCTAAAAGTATATAATTTATAGTCTACAAAGCTGGCACATTCGATAAAACTACAAGTAGGTAAAATTTCCATAAAAAAAATTATGAAAACAATAAAAAAATAGGTATCAATATTGGCTAAGTAAATATCAATATTATCAAAGAATGATAAAGAAAGTAAAGAGGTCTTTATTATGCGTTAATATATTATTTTTTAATTGTTACATATTCCTGATTTACACTTAACGATAATTATTGTAATAATGTAAATTATTACGAAACAAAAAATCTAAAGAAATATAAAGAAAGTACCTAATAATACTTCAATAGATATCATATTATTATTTTGAGAATTCCGAAAATAGAAACTTAATTATTTTATGTAATATTGTAATATCGTTCATTTCTAACCTCTAACACAATACGGTGTATGAGGAAAACTAAGTAAATAACTCTGCTTTCTAATAATTCGACACACCTTCTGAAGCATGCGGACTCTCTTGATAATAAATTAATAAAAAAAAACTTACTGTTGTGGATAAAGTTATTTGATCTAAGACACAGACACTCCCGAACTGCAACTCAGTTGGAACTACTGTCAAAATTGAACTAAAGCGACGTGAGGGCACAACACAAAGGTCATTTGAAGGACTACCACGGACTACTGATAGGAGGGATCAATTTTACACTAAAAGCGCCATCTAGCGCGTCTACTTAGCTTAATTGCAGCTATGTAGTTTTACTCGAAGCTAACAGGTGCCACTACTTACGACTACTATCTAATCATGAAAGCTGCTACTAGGTGGCGCAAAATGTGATTGATAAGTTTGTACGTCAATAAATAACTCATAGATAGCGCAAGAAATATTAATATTATTCATATTAACCGAATTAAATTATATTATAAACAGAGGAGGAAACATTCAAATAGTATCATAGTATTATGATTGTTATTTAAACTTTTCAATGCTAAATCCGGATCTTTTGAGAGGAGGGTAAGAAATCAGAATCGTGTTATTCACGTCACAAATAAATCTAAGGGGTTGAAAAATAACGCCTTTTTTATTTTTATTAATATCAGATAAAGTAAAAAAAGTCTATTTATTTATTTATTTATTTATTTATTTTTGGGAAACATACAATTACACTAAGGACATAAAGATAGAAAATACATAAATTGCACATAAATCAGTGAAGTTTCCACCGTTAAATAGTACATAACCTGAGCACACTAAATCGGCAAATAATTTGATCTAGATAATTTTTAACACTAATAACAATAACAAAAATAAAAATGTTTAAAGTAACAACTTAACTAAGTTATGCTAAGCTATTTGATAGGGCAAGTCTTAATTCCTTTTTATATAAACCTATAGAGTAATTGAACATATCTATATCACTAAATTTAGAATTGTATTCTTTACATGATCTGTGCAGAAATGTATTCTGTGCATAATTTGTTCTACACAACGGAATATAAAACAGATCACGATTTCGAGAGTTTAACCGAGGGCACTTAATATTTATTGATTTCAGAAGAAAAGGTGAGTCAATGTTATTATTTAAAATTTTATACAAAAACATTTGATCTCTTTCCATCCGTCGTTGTTCCATTGTCAACACGTTGTTCCCAACTGTTGTAGAAGAAATACCCTTCCCTCTACGCAAGTGTTTTAAAAATTTTTGGTTGATTCTTTCTATGATATTTATGTATATTGCGTAGCGAGGATTCCAAACTACTGATGCATATTCCAATATTGGTTTTACTAGAGAATTATATAGAAGTATTAAAGTGCTAGACAGTCTAAAATCTTTAGCTGTTCTTAAAATGAATCCCAACATTCGATATGCCTTACTAGTTACATGGGTTATATGGAAATTAAAAGTAAGTTTAGTATCGAGGTAAATACCCAAGTCCCTAACAAGGACAACACGCTGCAAATGTTCATTATTAATGTGGTAATTAGATGAGACTACTTTAGTTTTCCTAGTATAAGAAATAATATTGCATTTTTTAATATTTAAATGTAAAAAATTGTCTTTGCAATAGTCAGATAGTCTATTGAGATCACTCTGCAATAAGAGACAGTCATTAGGAGATTCAATTGTCCTAAAAATCTTCATGTCATCGGCATACAGTAAGACATTGCTATTGTTGAATACGGTAATGATATCATTTATAAATAAATTAAATAATAGAGGTCCAAGGTGGGAACCCTGGGGTACACCTGATGTTACAGGAACAAATGAAGATGAGAAACCCTTGACAGTTACAGCCTGACTTCTCTCTCTAAGGTACGACTCAAGCCATCGAAGTAGATCACCGTGTATACCGACTTCTCCCAATTTGTGGACTAGTAAAGAATGTGAAATTTTATCAAATGCTTTAGAGTAGTCTGTATACACGACATCCACCTGAGAACCACGATCCATCGACAGTACTACGCGTCTACGCTAGAATCTATCGTTCTATGGTTTTGAGAGTGGCTTGGTGGCGATGTAGTAACTGGAGTCATGCATCTGTTGTCAATCCCTGGGGATTCATCAACCAATTTGATAGTGTGTAGGGCACACACTATCAAATTGGTTTCCATCCTAAGAGCTTGCTATATAGCTGGAGAAACCCAAAATGGGATGACATTTTATTCGAAATCCATTCATATCAATGCATTAGGATTTTTTTTTCAATTTTAATTGAAGTCTGTTTTATACACTTAATTAAAATTTCATCATGTAAGAAACAAAATAACTTGTTGTTGGCATCTAACAGAAGTCTTATACGTAGAATCCTTATCCTTACTAATAATAAATCCGAAAGCAACTCTGTCTGTCTGTTACGTTTTCACGCATAGAGTACTGAACCGATTTCAATGAAATTTGGTACAGATATAGTCCAGAGCCTGAGAAAGCGGGTGGAAAGCTAGTAGGTATGTAAATAGACATTTTTATTTGATGTACCTACGCTGCCACAGAAGCCTAACTTTATAGGCAGATTTATAAACGTACCTATATCCTTTAATTGAGTAATTATTACGTAATTCACATGAAATTGCGAACTAGGTAGGTACTCTGATTTTGTTAATTCATAATTAAATTATTATGGATTGTTCAAAGTTAACAAAGTTTGGCTGAGTTGTGTGACATTAAATTTTGTGGAAGTCTGTGTGTGTCACTTTTACCTCTTTACGTGGCAGTGTTCAAATTATGAGTAGGTACCTAAGCTAATTATGTAATTCTGAAATATCATACCTACCTATTAACTCACTCGTATTATGTAAAAATAACCCCTAGTGCCTATATCTTCAGTTTTAACCTCATACTATCTGTTTTGATAACATTATCAAATCATAAACTGTGAGTGGTGTTTATTAGTTTACAACCGCTCGTCAGTTTCTGCGGCTGTTCTCATTAAAAGTGAGTTTTTAATTAATTTTTCTTAAAATATTGTCTGTTTTTGGCTATACCTAGTTATAGTTGTGATATACTTACATTTGTTAGGTAAATATAGGTAATAAGCTCGTGTAAATAACTGATACAAATTTGCCTAATTAGTACGGAATTGACGACTGTTTGTGTGATCAACAAATACAAATTCATTTATTTCAATACAGGTTTAACAGTAAAATTATCATATTTCTCCCTGGAAGCTGCTAAGAAGCCTGTAGTGGGAGAGATCGCTCTTGTCAGGTTTTAAACCAACCATCATCAACATTATTAAATATCTATTTACTTACTAAATGTGATAAATTATAGGTAGATACGATTAACAAAAAACCCATTCAAGTTTTACTATAAAATATCTTTCTGTAGATAGAAGTAAAGTAGTAAGTATGTGCCAGTTTAGTCACAAACTTCTTTTTAAATTCGAATTGATCCTATCTAAACTCCCAATGGTCTTATCCTTTACAAAAGTTAATATTTTGTTTTTCGCTTCGTACTAGCACAAAATAAAGGACAGTATGTCAGACTCCCTACGGTATTGGTTGTCGTAAAGTTTACATGTTTCGGCCCAGTACCTATTTCATTTCGTATATTCGTGCGTTTGTTTTATAATATCTGGCTTTATTACATTAATTCTGCAAACATGGCGAATTTACGGCATTTGATATGCGTCCAAATTACCTTCTACGTTTTGTAATCGGTGTACCTTTACCATACAAAGCTCCAATTTTACGCTGTTTTGAATTTTTGAAGAAATAAAATTTAATTTCGTTTTAGTAATTATGAATAATGCCTATTGTACCTAATGAGGCTTTATTTTCTAACGTCTATTCATTGATCATAGTATAATTAAGTGTCGATAGATAATATTTAAAAACAAGTAGGTACGTCTAGTGATTAAAATAATTAGATACTTGAAATACATACTTAATTTGTCAAATAAGAATTAGAAAAATAAAATACCTATATTATCTTTACTTCTTCGTGAACTTAAATTCTTGTTGGCATTTACCAATTAGGCTCGAAGGGTATATTATAAAAATTGTGCCTATGTGGACATCACGGCCGCCAATCCTGTGGAGAGGTCATCCTGTAGTTAATTATAAAAGTAGCTTTAGTATCACTACATAGTATAAAGCAAAGTCGCTTCTCGCGTCTGTCTGTCCCTATGTATCCTTTGATCTTTAAAACTACACAACGGACTTTGATACAGTCTAATAGATTTAAGAGGTTTTTATAATATACTCGAAGCGATGCGAGAGCCACCCGTGAGTGAATAGTGACCCACTAGTAATTTATAAAAGAAAAATTCCAATTTGAAATGTACTATGCTATATTTTACCCGCACTTGGCCAGCGTGTTTGACTAAGGCCTGTGGGGCTACCATGAGTTTAAAACTTACGCGCTCGTTATCGCCTACGTAAATATGAAAAACTTGTACAGCGCCGGCTGGTGGTTACGCAAAGAACTAAAATCGGCCGTATGAAAAAAACAACTCGATAGGTTTTTAACGTAAGTAAGTTTTCGAGAGCCAACTCATGGTAGGCCCTCAGATCGCTGTAGTTTAGGGAAAGCTCTAGCGGTGGGGACGCATATGGGCCCATGATGATCCGATATTTTAAAAGATTAGTGTGTACGAAATATTTTTACAGCAGACTTACCATGACTACATATTTCTCATACCCCACTCCTGAGCTGCAAGCTGAGCTGAAGATGACAGCTGAGGCCATAGTAGCTCCTGGGAGGGGCATCCTCGCCGTCGATGAAGCTAATGGTATTTCTTTTTTTTCCTAACTAACTTACGATGATGGCTTGCAGCAGCCTCGTCATCATCACCGGACTTGCGGGGTACCGGATGGCTCTCATGTGATTGTTCTTCAGTATTACGCGTCGATGGCCGAATGGTTAAGGTTATAACTTGCCTTGCGAGAGGTCGCCAGTTCAATCCAGTGCCACTGTGTTTTTAAATTTGAAATTCATTTACATGTAAGTACTTACATTCATAATGTTTAACGGTGAAGGAAAGCATCGTATGGAAACCTGCACACGTATGAAGAAATTCTAAGTTTAAGTCTTCTGTTGTGATCGCCCTAGTTTCTGGTAGGCTCATGCCCCAGGGCCAGCAGTGGGGACGTTTATGGGCTGATGATGATGTTCACACATAGCCGGAAATAGACGGGAGTGGCAAGCATTTGGAGAGTTCTATGTCCAGGAGTGGTCTGCGATTTGCTGGATGATTATGGTGGTTATTATCGGGAAGTAACTTAATTTTTTTTTACAATATTAAACATATTCCCTAGTCTAGGAAGTACCCTAGTCCCTAGGAATATACAAGTTACAATAAAAATATGTAAAGCTGTTTGCTGTAAAAATCCTTTTCTGGTGTATGTAGGTAAATAGTTAATTATACCTATTTTTTAATAATTTACGTATATATTATGTGTACGTACGGGTGTAATTAAGGTACCTCTATAACTTTTATTGTTGATGTAATTCGTATGAAAGTTTGACAACTTAGCTTGGAATAAAAAAAAGTGTAACAAGAACAACCCTACTTTGTGTTTCAGAGGGCATCGGAAAGTTATTAGCTGGAGTAGGTTTGGAAAATACAGAAAACAATAGAAGACGCTACAGACAGCTGTTGTTCACCGCCGATAAGGTAAGTTCACACTTACATTAAGACCTTTCTATAATAAGAAACATAATCCTTCATTTCACCAATCTCTAATGTTTACCGCCAATTTTGTTGTTCTTTCCTGACTGACATACGATGATGGCTTGGAGTAGCCTCGTCGGGTCCATATTGACTCTCATAAAATTTTAAGTCATATTCTTTGTCTTCATAACGATTTGTGTTCATAATAATCACTCTTCATAATTTTGTTTCTCCTAATTTTGTTTGTCCTAATTTTGTTTGTCCTAATTTTATTTGTCATACTTTTTTTGTTCATACTTTTTTTAATCATAATTTTTTTTATTCCTAACAACGGAGCTCATAACAGTTAATGATCATAATTTCTTTATTCATATTGTTTCTACCAAGAATAATTTTAAATACGAATTTTTTTTCTGATTTTTTTTCTTCATAATATTTAATGATCAATTACTTTAATGAATAATGATGTTACTAAGAACATGAACACAAACTGTCAATTCCCATAATCGCAATTAATAAAAATAATTTAAATTTATTAGTAAGTAGTAGGTCTAGGTAAAACTTAATACATATATAATGATTACTTAGTGTAGAATCCAATCCATACAATATCAGTTAATCAAGTAAATAATCATTATGCATTCATGCATTAGTATCTCCTCGTCTCCGGCGCTGCGGGAAGTGCAACCCTTCCGCCCTTGCGTAACGAGGCTCTGGCCCCCATGCTCGCTTCCGCAGCTTCGGCTTTTTGGATCGCCATCGGCGCTTTCGGCGCCTCGGCGACCAGCCTCAGCCGCTCCAGCTCGCCCGCGCGCCTGCGCCACGTTACAGCGAGCGAGGGCTGCCCTCCTTCGGCGCCTGCGGCTTTGGAATTACACTCTAGGGGTAGGGCAGACAAGACTACGTGGAGTCGGTTTTGCAGCGATTCGTTTCTGTCACGTTAGTTTTGTAGCAAAATTTTGGACCATTTCAAAACAACTATTTAATTTATTTATACCAAGTACTATTTCATGGAGCTGATCTGGTGAGGATATGGAGGATGCCCATAGGAACTCCGATTCCAGCTCAATTGGATCACAGGTATCGGGTTTCCTATGGGCATCCTCCAAATCCTCACCAGATCAGCTCCATGATACCATATTTTTGTAATGTTACCGAAGTCACTAAGACATACCAAATTTCAGCTCAATTCGACCTCAGGTATCCGAGTTCCTATGGGCATCCTCCAAATCCTCACCAGATCAGCTCCATGATACCATATTTTTGTAATGTTACCGAAGTCACTAAGACATACCAAATTTCAGCTCAATTCGACCACATGTATCCGAGTTCCTATGGGCATCCTCCAAATCCTCACCATATCAGCTCCTAGATACCATAATTTTGTATTGTTACCGAAGTCACTAAGACATACCAAATTTCAGCTCATTTCGACCACAGGTATCCGAGTTCCTATGGGCATCCTCCAAATCCTCACCAGATCAGCTCCATGATACCATATTTTTGTAATGTTACCGAAGTCACTAAGACATACCAAATTTCAGCTCAATTCGACCACAGGTATCCGAGTTCCTATGGGCATCCTCCAAATCCTCACCTGATCAGCTCCAAGATACTATATAATTGTACAAGAAATTTTGAACTCGCTGACCCGTATAAAAATCGATCGAAATTTTTTCTAAGTCCAGTCTCCATAAAAATCGAGTCGAAAATTCGGCGCGCCCCCTTTGCGACACCCCGACCGAAAACAAATATTAGGAAAAACGAAGAGTATGATAAGTGAAATTATGAATTTCAATGGTTATGATTAGTGATATTATGAATTTCAATGATTATGATTAGTGATATTATGAATTTCAATGATTATGATTTGCAATATGTAGGAATAACATTTTTTATGAAGAATGATGATTATGATTTAAAATTTTATGAGAAACATTTTCGGACTTCCAATGTTATGACTTAAAAAATTATGTGAAGAAATGCGCCCCCAGCCTCGTCACCATCGGATTTGCGGGGGAACGGCTCTTACCCATGATATGATCCATGACATGATTCTAAAACACTGGGTGGGGCTGGTGATATAAAACTAACATAGGTTAAGTTTACTAACAATTTAATGGACTCTGTTGTCTTAATAAATGAATTTATTATTATTATTATTATTATTTTTAGGGTGCGATTTATAATCCTCGAAATACTATATCTCGGTATTTTTACGAATAGCTCACGGGCCTTAGCCAAGTGAGCCATCGTTTCAGACTACTCTGGTTGGGATGAGGAGTCGTCCTGTAGGAACCTGCGGACTATGCGGCAGGTGTTAAGAATTGCGGCCTTTTGCATCGTAATGTATGTGTTCTCTGGTAAATTAATGGTCTTTAACGCGGTAAGTAGGTGTTTAGGGACGACGCCAGTGCTGGAGATCACCAGCGGAACAATGTACACTTTATTAATCTTCCAAATTTTTATTATTTCATCTTTAAGCTCTGTGTATTTATGGATTTTATCTGTAATAGTTTTGTGTAGGTTATGCGTATTGGGGACTGCAATGTCAACTAAATAAACTATATTTTTATTTTTATCTATTAAAGTGATGTCAGGTCTATTGTTATGTATGGTTCTATCCGTTAATATGGCTCTATCGTAGTACATCCTGAAGTTGTTGGTCTCCAGCACCGGTTTTGGTGAGTATTGGTAGTACGGCAGAGGCTGACTAGTGATTAGTTGGTGTTTGATAGCTAATTTTTGGTGGACTATATTACATACTTGGTTATGGCGATGTGTGTAATCGGTTTGGGTTAAGTTTGGGCAGGCACTGGTTATATGTTGTATGGTTTCCGATTGTCTATTACATTTTCTGCATCTATCGGTGGTGAGATTTCGGTCCTTCAGAATGTATTTTTTATAATTTCTTGTGTTAATAATTTGGTCCTGAATAGCTATAAGAAAACCTTCTGTTTCAGGGAATAGGGAACCTAATTTAAGCCATTTATTGCTTGCTTTGGTGTCTACATGCTGCTGTTTAAGATCGTGATAATGTCGACCATGTAACTCTTTTCTTTGCCAACAAGTCATTTTTTGATTTTCATAGTCGTTTCTGCTGATATGATCTATATTAATATTCTTCAAGTTCAAAGGAGTGAAATTGTCATCCAAGTTTGCCACGCTTGCATGTACGTCGCTGGTTGAAGCTTTTTCGTAGAAAAATTGCCTAAACTTTTTAAGTTGTTCGGTCCATAGCAACTTAATATCTATTAACCCCCTTCCTCCACAGTCTCTTTTGATTGTCATCCTCTCAATAGCCGACTTTGGGTGTAAGTATTTATGTTTAGTTAATGTGGTTCTAGTTTTAGTTTCTAGTTTATATATGTCTGTTTTGGTCCATTTTATAATTCCAAATGAAAATGTAAGAATTGGCACGGCAAAAGTATTAATGGCTTTAAAAAGATTTTTTGAATACAATTGTTTCTTGCAAATTAGGTTGAGGCGTCTGAAGTACTCTTGTGTTAACTGTTTTTTGATTTCGACGTGATGTATTCCTTTATCTTGCTGCACACCAAGGTATTTGTAGGTCTCATTAGGTTCCATAAGATCGAAACGGAAGTTTTCACCTTCTTCTGAACTACCTTTCACTTTACCCTTGACTACTCTTAGTGTCTTGCATTTATCTAGCCCAAATTTCATATTTATATCCGTGCTAAATTGTTCTGTAATTCTAATCAACTTTTTCATGTCTTCAGCTGTTCTAGAGAAAAGTTTTACGTCGTCCATATACATGAGGTGACTGACAGTCGTCGTATTGGTTAGTGAGTATCCTTTTTTTGTGGTGTATAAAAGATGAGATAAAGGGTTCAAAGCTAGACAAAACCATAAGGGACTAAGAGAATCTCCCTGAAAAATTCCGTTCTCGATTGGGATTTCATCTGTGCTTATTGTATTTCCATCACTGGTGAGATGTAGGGTTGTTCTCCAATCGGTCATGGTATTTTCCAGGAAGGTAATTATTGTTGGATTTACTTTATATAATTGCAGAACGCGTACAAGCCAAGAATGTGGAATACTGTCATATGCCTTTTTATAGTCTATGTATGTTATGTGGATGTTCCTATTATGTTTTTGTGCGTGTTTTAAAATAGTAGAGTCTATGATCAATTGCTCTTTACATCCCATATGATTTCGCCTACAGCCTTTCTGCTCCTCTGCTAATATATTGTTGCTTTCTATATGTGAGTTAAGCTTATTGGCAATACAAGAGGTGATTAACTTATAAAGAGTGGGTAAGCAGGTGATAGGCCGATATTGGGACGGATCCCCCGTTTCTTTATTTTTTGGCAGCATATATGTTATTCCCTTTGTCAAAAATTGTGGTAAATCAACTTTTCCTTTTATGACTTCGGTGATAGCAGAACCTAGAATATCATGTAATATATAAAATTTCTTGTACCAAAAACTATGTACTCCGTCTATTCCTGCTGCTTTCCAGTTTTTCATTTTCCTAACAACTATTTCTATATCTTCTCTATTAATGTAATTAAATTCCATTTCTTCGATATTATCCCATTTACTTTCTTCATCTCTTATCCACGATGCTTCATAATTATACTCTGTATGTTTTTTCCAGATATCTTCCCAATATTCCTTTAGTGCAGCGGCTGTGGGGATATTGGTCTTTTCTCCTGTAACATTTTGTTCACTATTTTCTCTTTTATTAAGACTTCTGTAAAATATTCTCTCATTTTTTGCAAATAACTTATTGTCTTCTTTTCGCTGAAGCGCTTTTTTGTATCTCCTAAGCCTCTGACTCTTTAAAGACAATTTCTGCTTTAGTGTATCTAAAAATTCTTCTGGTCTTCTGTTGTTTTTTTCATGCGTTGTGTGTATTCTGTTTCTGTTAAATATCTGCTCAACTTTATTTTTTAATCTTTCCGACCTGCAATTACTTGAAATAAACTGTGTAACCCTACCTATATCTTTCCTGAGTTTTTCAATATCCTTCTCAATTCTTACTTGCCATGCAGGTTTGCAGTGTGCCTTTCTCCTACGATTATCTCCTCTTTGTGGTTCGATTCTGGTCCCTAACTGTTGACATATGACTAAAGCACTGCAGTAAATTAATGTGTGTATAGAAGATATATCTGCATCATTGGATATTAAATTTCCTAAGATGCGGTTGTTAAATATGTCAAGTAATTGATACAGTTTTTTATTTTCCGTCAATCGGGGTAGTTTAGGCCTAGCACTTGGATCTATTCCACAATATTGTATTAGTGTTGTTTGGAGTTTATTGGTTAGTTCCTGAATAAATGGATCTTGTTCTGTTTCATCTATTTGTTCTTGTGTCGGTTGTGATTGTGTATTTAATGTAGACGGTGTATGTATAGAGTCAGCGATTAGAAAATTGTTTAAGTTATTGTATTCTTCATAGACAGCGTTATTAGTTTCGTTAATTAGTGTAAGTTGATTAGGGTATACAGAGTTACGTGTTTCAGCTTCCTCCTCTGTTTTGAGTTGTTCTTTAACCTCTTCCTTAATTTGATCTAATTTTTCTCCTGACAGAAGTTTATTACGTAATATAACTCTATACTGATCCGCAACACGCTGTTCTGAGACGTTAATATCCGGGTATTTCTGTTTAAATTTTTCGAAAAGGTTCCTACAGTACATAGTGCGATCTGTTTCTAATTTGGTGACATAGAAGTATGTACGCATAATGAAAGTATTTATATCATCTCCCCACTTCATGCGTACTCTGGGTCTGCCAGCTTTGGTGGTCGCAGGCTTAGCGGCTGGTGCCGCCTGCGAAACAGTCAAAGTAGGCGTTGCTGTAGGACTATCCGGTCTATTTGTAGAGTGGGTGAGCTCGTTTTGTTCGGGATTCCCGCTTGAAGCAGGTCCCCCGGCAGAGGGCCGCCCACCTAAACCCTCGCCACCGATGGCTTGCATGCTGTGGCGCCCAGCATCGGCTCCAGGCGCGCCCCGGCGATCACCCCCGGGAAGCGGCATTAATCGTAACTTTTTACTCCTTAGCTCCATATTAATGGGTTTGCCCTTGCCCTGTTGGTCACTCGTATAGACAATTTAGGCCGAGTGTCCGCCCCCCACGTGGCTTAGATGGTCAAGCGCGGACGAAAGGTTGGACTTTGGGGGGCTTATTATTATTATTATTATAAGAAGATAGCGATGAAGTTAATCCTGAGAAAATTATTGTCAAACGTATAAGGCCGAATTTTTCGAAAATAAAATGCTGTAGTTGATTGCCGGGCGCTGACAATTTTTTGTATCCTGCGTTAGACCGGTCAGCATAACTTAAAGCTTTCCGTATAGGTGGATATCGCTCAATAATCTGAGCTTGACAAAACTTAAGATTCCAAATCTTACACACAGACACATACCAAAACCTGGCATACCTTCACTCAGGTATTAATACGAAAAGTTCCAGAAATACCTCCATTACTGAGACAAATAATAAAGTTTCGGGACCCAAAGGGAAATTTGCGACGAAAACGCCCGGCGGGAGCTCACTTCTTTTGTTAAATGTTTAAGGAGTCGGCAGGCTTGGGGTCTTATTCTGTATAAATGGTTGCTACTCGTTAATAGAGGAAGCGTGGGCGGGCAGTTGTCGGAATGTAGAAAAGATATTTGTCCTATGTGAAAGACAAAAGCGATAAGACGACGAGATGCGTTGCGAAAATATCAGACGGCGTTGTACAAGTGATAATGTAGAGTACTATCATAATAATTATGCAACGCCTATGTAATGTTTTCAAATGCCCCGTTGGTCTATTGATAACAAGCGCTGCGTAAGAACTGAAAGGTCTGCGCTTCGAGTCCGAAAATTAATTACCTACTCAGGTCGGAATAAGGAAGTTGGCGACTGCACGGCGCACGCCCATGCCAAAACATAAGTTGGTAGAACTGTATTTCAGTCACTCGGGGTACGGCCAGAATACCAGCGCTGCAGTGGCTTTCGGGTTAATGTGGCATATGCTGAGGCCCGTACCTCGTTGACCACTTTATAGTCCTTGTCTATGTGTGTTATTTCTTTGTTTGAGTTTTTGTGTCTTGTGTATTTATGTCTCATTGTATTTGTAATTTCTATGTCGTGGTCAATAAATGTTTTTCTTCTTTTTTCTTCTTAACTGCGTTTCATCTTAAAAAAATGCACAAATCTATTGTACTACTAAGAAGGAATCATTTTACTGCGGTAAAACAACCACTAAAATTTCGCGGTGTATAAATGGGTCGATCAACTTTTAAGTGTACATCAGTAAAAATTTTTCATTTTTAAATTTTACTCGTCAATTAAGTTTGTTTTACACATTTGCACTAGATTATTATTTATATTTTAAGAATTCACATAGAGCAGTGCAATTTATTAAAATAAAATAGTAAATTTGATTCCGAAAGCCACATGACTCTAGCTAAAGTAGTCTCTTGGACAACTGAACTAAATAGGCTTCTGAACGTTAAAAATTCAGTCAAATTGCAAATCGTCACTTTATTCTCATTAAATATAGGACATATTTTAATTTATTATCCACAAATAAATGACATGGCTTTTAATTAATAAGTTATTCCCAATAATATTGTCCCCTGGGCAACGGTGACCTTCAAATGTAACAAACTTTTCATTTAACTAATAAAATAATAATTTATAGAGTAATATTTAACAGTCTATGAATTCACTGTTTATATTTTCATTCATATTTGAAAATTTTGTAAAGCTCTTTGTTTTTTTTGAAAGTATTTATGACAATAATGTATCTCTCAGAGTCAGGGACAAAGTGTTTGTCCAGTGGACATATACGGTTGTCCATAGGACATACTCGGGAGTTCGAAGGAAATACTAGGATAGAAATCGCCTGTATTTGTTTTTTTATGTAAAACAAAACTACAATGTCAATGTGTCTTCAATGACGTGACTAATAAATGGAAGATAAAGTATTTTTTTATGCCAATTCTATTAAATTTGTCCTAAGGACAACCAAAATGTCCCATGGACAACGGTTTTGGTTGCCCAAGTGACCGGTTGTCCGAGTGACATTTATCTGTATTTGAGCACCCTAGTAATAAATAATGATATTTTGATTTAGGTCCTACGCGCAGTAAAAATATAGACTAAATAGAATATTTTCCACTTTATTTTACTGAGATATGTTAAATACTTAAGTTTTTATGACGGTTGTCCGGTAGACACACAATAAAGCCACCCACTTCTTCAAGACACACTCGGCCGACTGGCGACGCGGAAAAGATGAATTCGAAATGGCGGTTGGGTGAGTGCTGTCAATGAATTAATCGACTTGTTGTCAAGGCACTGATCACACCACCTGTGCTTTGTTTTCGGGACTTTTTTGCCGTTGTCCGGTGAACATAAGGATATTCAAATATATGAGGGACAAAAATGAACATGCCTAAAAATTGATAAAATTTTTAATTAGACAAAAATCTATATGCTAGAGACATTAAAGACACTGCAATAAATAATTATGTACAAGCGCAATAAATCGCCCCATATATTTTTTTTGTATAAAGTAATGTTTCATTTTACTAACCTACTGGGGGACACTCAATAAATCACTATATCAGATGGTTTTTCAGTCGGACAACCATAAAAAATCAAGCATAATAGTGATTTTTTTAAAAATTATTTACTGGGATATTTGCTCAATAACATACGAAATGCTACATATGTCAAAAACCAATGAATTTTATTTAGAACTGCGATTATTGGTCAGGGACACAACATAATACTGACATGACAAATAAAAGTTGATCGACCCAAATATCTAAGCATCGCGTCACATAGCTTCGCATGGGCGCGTTGATCGTCTATCTAGGACAACGAATGAGACATGTGAATGTGGCTAGGTGATTGATACATATAAATCAAATGTCACACAAGATCACATACATTTATCATAGCCTTTGTATTGTGTTTTTCAATCCAGATTTTCTCGGAATAGGGCTCACATTATATGCATGAGTTCTTTTGTGTTATTTCCTATTTTCGGAATGAACGTTTGATATATATCCGGCTTTCTTTGGCAGATTTCGGAAGATATATTTTATGTTGGCCACTGCCTTCTGTAATAATGAATGATATGTGATAGTTTTAAGAATTCCTGGTTATATAAATTTATTTATGGATTCAATATGTTTAAAGTATGTATTAAGAATCTTTATTTAAATGTATGACCATTTATTATGAAAATACTCTGAACGCATTTAAATTAAACGCAAAGTGCTAATTTAGGATGGATGCTGACTGACAGTAAATTAACAGAAAGACATTTAACAGCTGTAGAGAAATCTGTGAAATCAATAATTTAAGTGGCATTTAGATAGTTCATAATAAACTCTCACATGCCTGTCCATAATTAGAAGAGCATAAGGGGAGGCCTACATCCAACAGTGGACCCAATTATAGGCTTATGATGACGATGACAATGATGCCCCTAGATACACATTAATAAGGTCAACATGATGAACAAAATCTTCTTATTTATTTCCAGTCTTTATCTGACCATGTTTCTGCGACCATCTTGTTCGATGAGACCGTCTACCAGAAGACTGATGACGGCGTTCCTTTTATTGAAGTCCTGAAGAAGAAGAACATCATTCCAGGAATCAAAGTGGACAAGGATGTAGTACCACTGTTCCTGTCCGAAGATGAAGTCACCACTCAAGGTAAGAAGTATTTTATGATTAAGAACTCCCATGAAATAGTAAACTTAATAATTTATGAGGACAGAAAGTGCAAAATGCCTGTATTCGTTTTTGTTATAATGTACCCAAAAGACAATTTATATACACCTTACCTTAACAAGAAGGGCATCCTTAATATGAAGGCCAGACGGGAGCTGCAGTTTGCTTGTACTGTGCATAGAGTGATCTGGAATAAAACACCTCAATACCTTTTCGAAAAACTAACATGGGCCAGAGAAACTCGCACAAAAAGCATGCGGACTGTAACTCAAAACCTTTTAAGAATACCAAAACATAACTCTACTCGGTATCGCGGCTCCTTCAAATTCTATGCAGCCAGCATATGGAATGATCTGCCTCCTCCTATGCAAGTACAAATGATTAACAATAAATTCAAAAGTAAATACAAACAAGCCTTATTAGCAAAACAGTTGGCTGCACAGGATCTAATGCAAGGATATTGGAAATTTTTGGTACTTAAAGATTTTTTCTTTAAATAAATTGTCTTTTAATACATATATATCCAAAATCAGCATACACTCATACATACATAATCCACTACTCACCTAGCAAATTTACACGCAGATACACCGTTCCACACCTAACACAAATACACACTCACTCACACAGACACACACTCACACCCACCCAGCCACGCACACGCTCACGCACACGCTCACGCACATGCACACGCGCGCGCACACACACATACACACACACACACACACACACACACACACACATTCATCCATTAGTCAGTGCAAACATACATCCAGATTCTCGCAACTGAACACTTGTGCAAGTTTATTCCTAACAACTTTTTATCACTTTATATCATTAATCTAATAAAATTGATTTAATTTGCTACTGTAATTTTAAGTTTATGATATCTCTGCTAAGGCGGAAGAGTTTTATAAGATTTAATTTAAGTTTTTAAGAGGTTAAGCCCTCCATCTACTTGGTTTACTTCATATAATATATATAATATAGAAGAATAGGAACATCTGAAAAACAGCATTATCTGGTTTACTAGATAAGCCATGCTGAGATGTTTCCTTTTGCTCACCTTTATTTTAGTATTGTAAGACAGTATGTACAATTTATGAAGCAATAAACGTTTTTTTATTTATTTATTTAGAAAGTCCGGTCCGTTTAACAATATACACATTTAACCAGTGGCGTAACTATACCCGTTGAAGTCCGTGGCAAAATTCTTCGGATGGGGCCCCGTGCACACCATGTTCTTTTTTTTATCTTAATGTGTATGTGTGTTGGCAGTTGAGATTCTGCTATGACCGGGGGCCCCTTTCGGCTGGGGCCCCCTACCGGGTGGGGGCCCGTGGCATTTTGCCAACTTGCCACCCTGTAGTTACGCCACTGCATTTAACCCTTCTGAAATAGGGCCTGTTCTCTTATTCTGAAGGTTTTACTGACGTACGTATTTGTTATGGAAACTATGCTCCGGAAAAACATATACGAATGCCAGTATTCGTTAAAATTTGGTAAAAGATACAGCAAAGTTTCCGAATTTAATTCCGTTTCTGATGTTTCTTGAATAATGTTCTGCTTCCAGGACTCGACGATTTAGCAGCACGGTGCGCGGAATATAAGAAGCAGGGTTGCCGGTTCGCCAAGTGGAGGTGCCCTCTCAGGATTGGCCAGAACACCCCCTCAGTGCAGGCCATTAACGACACCGCTCAGGTCCTGGCGCGCTACGCGGCCGTCTGTCAGAGTCAGGGATTGGTGCCTATTGTGGAGCCGGATGTGTTATTGGACGGTAAGTCTGCGCGCTGATTGGTCGATCAAGACTGACTTGATGGCGCGTTGGATGCTGCTTCTATCTCATGCTGGGTTTTGAGTGAGTCTGAGCTTTTATAGGTCCATCAAGTCTCGCTAGATGGCGCATTTAAATGGACATGGATGGCTCCTGTCTCATGCTGAGAAGACAATATCTGAGTTCTGATTGGTCGATCAAGACTGGCTCTCGATCGAGCATTGGATAGTGCCCCTGAGTCATGATGTCTAAATATAAGAAGCTCAGTAGTCGGTTCACGTTGCGGAAGTAGATGTAGCGCTTTTTCCTGACTTCGATGATGGCTTGGAGTATGTCATCATTACCAAATTTGTTAGGTACAATTTGGTAGGATTTGGTAGGTTAGGTGGATGTGGGCTGTGATTGGTCAATCAAAACTAAAAGGTGCGGTTTATTAGCTTCCAAATTTCTTTTCAAAGATTTTATACTATGTGTATTTGACGGCGGAATAGCAAATTACGATCGAGTTCATTTTATAGTAAACCGCTTACTTAGTTAAGGTTGTCGTTACTTCGTAACTAAATAAAGTGTGCTCATAAAATATCCGAATGGGTGGACCTGAATCGTTCATTCGGTCCCCTAAGTATAACATAAACATAAATGAGCTTCGAGATGACATATATTTATTTATAGTTAGGTGCGATATAGTTAAACGCACCTCAGTATATCTCTGAAAATAATGAGTCCTATTGACAAGCAAAAAGCGCTAAAAGTCAAGGGCACCAGTCTAGTCTATAGAAGGTTGGGCAAATAAAGGCAAGCCTAATAATTACAAACAATAGAGTTTTCATTTTAAATAATACTGTTTACAAATGGATTCATGAGAAAACTTACATGGCGCTTTAATTATGAAAATACTTATAAATTATTCTTCCATTATTATAGCTCTGTTTGCTTGCCAAGACGTTGTAGGTAATTATAAGAGAAACTACCCGTCACACTACACTTTTACGTTATTTTTCCAAAAAAAGTTTTTTTTTCTAGAAAAATAACTATTAAAATTTGTAATCATTTTAGCTTGATTTTGTTGTATTTAATTTTAATCACAACTTTATAGTCAAGTTTCTTAAAATCTCGTTTAATAATTTCAAAAAAATAGTTTTAGAGAAAATTACTTTTCCTCATACATAGTTATAATAATACATTATTCGTAGCCGTGAAAAATGTTCCATTCGATTCGAAAATAAAACATATGTTAGAATCGGTAATATTTTTGTTTACAACGATAAATTCTCCTACAATTCCTCCACGTTTGTCTAATTGCTGACCTATTATTCTATCAATACAAAGCCACACTGTAGTGCCATAGTTGGCGGCCATCATTAATTCAGGCAAATCGATTGATGTCACCGCCAGCATGACTCACTGATAATGAATATGTCTTAGCCTGGTCTTAAGGGAACATATCACGGGTTCTATAGTCTTTGGTGTCTATTGGGGGCTGACGTGGCTCTAATCATCAGTAGCATAATCTTCTACTCTGTTTCAATACTTTAGAATCATGAGAAAAGATATTATTAAAAAGACATAGTAATTAAAGATTAGGTATTAATCTTCAAGAAAAAAAATCAATTGACATAATACTACCTTTTAGGTTGCCCTGAAGACCTTTATAACATTTCCAGCTTTTTCAAAGAATTTATTTGCTCATATTTCTTACACTTATAAAATAAAGTGCTAAATATGGCCGGTTAAACTTTTTATCATAGTTTAATCATAGTTGAGAGTTGTGTGAACGCAATGACCTTGTTAAAACAATGCACAAAGCAGAATGGCGGTGACGTGGTCCACAACCCGTCACGTCACGTTTCCCACAGAGGTGAAAATTGGATCGCTGGAAGTGATCTCTGCCTACCCCTCAGGGAAAAAGGCGTGATTTTATGTATGTATGTATGTAATCATAGTTCTTTATTGGTAACACTCAAGATTGGCTAATAAAAGCAAAGTTGAAGGCAAAAATACGCTTAAAATGCAAGTCTGCTAATAAAATAGCTACCGCTTAAGAAACTTAGACAACTTTCAGCGAAGCTTGAAAGCATAACACAATTTGAAGATCCCATTAAAAACTTTAATTTGAAAACTAATGAGAGACATTGTTTTAAAAGCTTGCTTAAAATAAACACAGAAAATAAATGGGATTTACTATCACTAAGCTTAATGCACACATTCTACGTAGGTAAATTGTAGATAAATTGTGAATTTTACCCTTATTGTTTTGCTGAAAAAGTTGAGAAATTATTACCAAAAGTTAGTAAAGAGATAAGACTTTTGTTAATAATTCCTCGATACCTTTACTCGGGGTCAAAGTTCGCAAATTCGAGCTCTTACGCCATTTATGATTTATCCGATTGTCTATTGTTATATTATCTAATCTTTGATGTATCTGATCCGAAGACATCACTAATACCGCATCAATGGCTTAACATGCTTTCCGAGGCACGAGCGTTCAACCGCCAACTTCCTAATTCCGGGCTGAGTAATTTTATTACAGAAAAACTCACACAAATTTTGCGCGACCCCGGACTCGAACCGGTGACCTCTCGGTGATCTCGGTCCTTACGCAGCTTGCTACCAATAGGCCATCGAGGCAGTAAATTTTTTTTTATACTGGGCTGACAAGATGATCTCACTCCACCTGATGGTAAGCGGTAGTGAGATCCTTATATGAGGTCGACAGGCACAATATATCATATTGAGCCTGTCGCACTCACCCTGTAGGCCTGCTTAAATGCCGATTGACGCCCCGCCTGAAGAGCCCGGGATCATAGGAGGGAGGGAAACATGAGCTGGAAGGGCATTACATGCCTTATTTGGACGAGGCAATATCCGAAATATACATGAATTAACTCAATGTTTCAGGCGATCACGACATTATGAGGACTCAGAAGGTGACTGAAGTGGCATTAGCAGCCGTGTACAAAGCGCTCAGCGACCACCACGTCTACTTAGAAGGCACCCTGCTGAAGCCAAACATGGTGAGATACATCACTATGGTCTATACTTATAATAAAAATATAACAGAGGGGTAGGCAGAGATCACTTCCTGCCATGTGCTACGGTCCTGGCACACCACTTTCGCTTCATCCACATTCATCAACCTCTCTTCATGCACGCTCGTCGATTACGGGTACTTTTGATTGGCGTGAATTTATGTATAAAAAGCGATCTGTTATATTTTACATACGTACGTATGTTTTTATGTAAAAAAATATTATATGAGACCTTTATCAACGCAACTAATCCAAACACAAAAGAACTTTTGGAATTTTTGTCTGTTTATCTGTTTGTCTATTTATGGTTTTGTGCACGCACGGTTAATCCGATATACATATTACATAGCTTTCTTCAGTAATATATTGTGGTAAACTCTACTGAAGGGCTTGATTGAATGTCAATCGGTTCATACATAAAAAGGTCTATGCTTTGCTTAGATTAGGGTCACATAGCCGTGTTTGGAGATGACCCAAATATTTGAATTTCTATATTTACCTTTTTCAATGTATCTTCTTTTTATCGTATTATTTATTCCAGGTGACTCCAGGGCAAGGTAGCAAGACTAAGGCTTCTCCTCAAGAAATAGCAGTGGCGACGGTGACAGCATTACGTAGAGGAGTGCCCGTAGCTGTTCCTGGTAAAATGTCACCTTAATAGATTCAAGAGTTGTAGATAGCTCGATGGTGCATCAGATAAAGCGAATAGTGGGTCCAAATCCCATTCGGAATTAATATCTTTCGAATTGTATGAAAAACATTAGTGTATGTCGTAGATACCTTTTTCGAGGTTTAAAACTACATTAAACTGCAAGCTAACGAAGGATATAGTTCAACCGTCAAACTATGAAGTTACATAAATGTAGAGATGCCTACAACATCACAATTACCCCAACAGGAATAGCGTTCCTCTCTGGAGGTCTATCTGAAGAGGATGCAACCGTGTACCTCAACGCTATCAACCAGGTTCAAGGTCTGAAGAAGCCCTGGGCACTCACCTTTAGCTACGGAAGAGCCCTTCAGGCTTCAGTCTGGAAGACCTGGGCTGGGAAAGATGAGAACGTTCCGAAGGCACAGGCGGAGTTGCTGAAGAGAGCCAAGGTACTACTAAATACACTATCAATATTTATAACTTTGCTAGAAAATTTATCCATCATCATCATCGTAATCAGCCCAAATACGTCCCCAATGCTGGGGCACCGGCCTACACTAAAGTAGGGCGATTAGCTAAAAAATATCCCCATATTATTGTATTTTGCCTCGGACACCAGTAACGATAATTGTATTGAGTGTATTTTCCCATTAGAAGGGTGAAATACTACTTACTTAATACACACACAACACGCACACACACACACACACACACACACACTCCCAAATACGACTATCTAAAGACATATCATTTAATATTCCTATACGAAGGAGCTTAACTAACTGTCATGTCTACCGCAATTTAAGTGACCTACGTCACACCTCTTATCTTATCATCATCATTAGCTTATATACGTCCCCACTGCTGGGCTTTTCCCTTAACTAGGGCGATAAGGCCTTAGTCGACCACACTGGCCAAGTGCGGGTTGGTCGACTACACAATATTAAAATGTCTTCGTAGGTGTGCAGGTTTCTTTACGATGTTTTCCATGACCGTCAAAGCATCGAATAATCGCACATATGTATTACGAATTTGATAAACCCACTAGTACGTGTATCGGGGTTTGAACTGGCGACCTCACGCACGGCAAGCAACGACCTTAACCACTCGGTCATCGATGCTTTTATCTAGCAAACCTTTTCTTTATATCTCTTTATTTCATTTCTGAGATGGAAAATATGACTACAGAATATACACCTAGTCCTACACACGAGCAGAATCCACATTTATCTCTATGATATAAATCGCTTTGACAGACTTATTTTTCTATTAAATTATACACTAGCTCTAGGATATTGCGCCAACAAAACGCAAGGACATAAAAGTAAGAACCACTCCAGTATAACAGATGGTTCTTTCTAACTTACGTTTTAAATTTAAAACGAAAATACCCAGTAGTTTCGCAAAGCCATTTTCATGCTTTACGTTCGGAGCAAGAATCGCCTTTAGATTCTATGCTGGCTGAATTTAAACACGGTGAAATGGAGCAGAAGCTAGGGTAGCGATACATGAGCTGTGACTTAAGCAATTTTAGTAGATAAAAGCATAGTTCAGCAAGCTAAACGCTTTTAAGCTAAAACTGTAGAAAAAAACACTACATGGAGGGAGGTGAACGCAAAATTAAAATTTGATTTCGTAATCAAACCTAAATTAGCATTTAGGGTTATTAACAAATTGAAATTATCATTTGTATATATGTGTACACTTCCATGGATGGATATGTTTGAACTCAATAACTGTAAGGAAAATCATTGTATCACAGTTTAAAACTGAACGAGTATCAAATGCATATTGCGCGATGTACTCATACTTATAAGAAAGAGGTTCACAGGTTGACTGTATTTTTTTTTCAGGCTAACGGTTTGGCGTCTCTTGGCCAATACAAGGCAGGATCGCAGGCTTCGGCGGCTGGAAACAAATCCAACTTCAGTGCCAATCATAAATACTAATTAACCACAAATGATAATCAATAAAATTTAAAAAAAACAGAGATTGTTGTAATTTGTCCACCACCTCTTTGTTATTGTGGAATCTTATCGATGTAGACATTGTATTTAATAAACTTTACAGCTAATATAAGTCTAGATTCTGGTGTCTAGATAATTCAATCATCTAGGGGCACGGCAGTGCCCCCGCCAAGTCGAGTGCGAAGCAAACATAGCCGTACCATCCTTTACTGGAACCATTTCGCCGCATTTTCAGGCCCCTATTTGAGAACCCCTAGATAAGACTTCTTAAGAGTTCCTCACTGCAATTTCTTCATTATTATAGTTAGTGTTATGTGACTTGGCCGTTGAAGGGTACTCAAGGGTACCCAGTATCAAACCTTAATTTTCACTTGTTATTTATTCAAAGTAGTCCAATTAACAATTTTTCATCGTCAATAGGTAGCGGTTCTGGCGACAAAATTGGTATAATTAATATTGTTACGGAGTAACTGGTTCTGTACCCTTGTGTTCCCTTCAACGGCCAAGTCACACAACACTCACTATAATAATGAAGAAATCGCAGTAAGGAACCTTAGGCTTGGCACAATTTTGTCTAGATTTCATTACTTTTTAGAGATTAGCAAGCTGCTCCATCGAGACTTGGCTAGTTTTTTTACAGGATGTATTTGGTGGGATACAATTTTTTGATACAAAGATAAGTAGCTCAAGCACTTGTCTTGCGTTACAAATATTGTAACCCACAGTGGGATACACTAATATACTTAAACGGATACAAATTTAATACACCCAGACACCTAACAAATATCGATGTTCATCATCATCAGCCTATAGGTTATAGGGTATAGGTTTGTCCACTGCTGGAAATAGGCCTCCCCGTGTCTCCGCCACTCCCACCAATTCCGATGTTCATCACAAAAATATTTATCCCGGGTGGGAATCAAACCCACAACTCCTGACGGAAGTGCCACGATTGTACCTAAATACTTACACGCGAGTAATGTAATATATTATGATGTACTTATTTCATCATGCACAAGGCAGAATGGCGGCGACGTGGTCCACTACCCGTCACGTCACGTTTCCCACAGAGGTGAAAAGTGGATCGCTGGAAGTGATCTCTGCCTACCCCTCTGGGAAAAAGGCGTGATTGTATGTATGTATTTCATAAACAGTAACTTAAAATAACTAACTAAAATTAGTCTTTATGGGTCTACACGCGATATTAGGAGTAGAAAATTACATAGCTACTTACTGCCCGACGTTTCGACTGGGTTACACCAATCGTGGTCGCGAGCGAACTGGCGCCGCCCGTCTTCGTCTGCCACAGCGGTTGTGAATTTCTTGATCCACCCCCGAAACAGCACTAATGTCATTTGTACAGCTACCCATATTTGTCTGACACACAACACTCACTCACTGTTGAAATAATTAGGGTTTTCGCGTATGAGAAATTCACTAGATGGCAATACGTAGGCGTGAGGTCCAACTGCAGCATGATTTGTGAATATTGACATGTCTGTCAAGGTCACGTCAAAAATAACCAATCATGCGGCAGTTGGACCTCACGCCCACGTATTGCCATCTAGTGAATTTCTCATACGCGAAAACCCTCATTAAGGCAGTAAATTTAACCCAGTGAACCACACGTTTCGCTTTATCATAGTGAAATATTAAGATTCATAAAACGGATGCATTAATCTTCACTGCACCTCGTTACCATGTCAGCTAGTCATTAATCGAGGAGAAATTAATTATGAACAATATTTTAACAGTAGCAGATTGTGCTCATTAAGGGGCTTGATTTTATGTAGTTTCATGGGACCGACAAGTATTAGACATTAATTTCAAGTCGATACTTTCATGTATTTCTTGTGGTTTTTATTGAATAGTTATACACAGGCAGTCGTTTAACAAAGTTATCCTTTAACATATACTGAAAAGAAAATTGATTTAATATACAATTTTAAACTGTCATGGTTACACACATTAGAAAACTGAAAGTGTCCGGGATATTTACCATGTTGTTTTGTTTTAATGAGCTCCCGATATTTCGGCACTGTTGCAAGCGCCATGATCACGGGTGAACTGTAGGACTGCGAGAATGACGGTAGGTCTAAGGGCAGACATATCGGTCTACCCTCTTTCTAAGTCTTTTATTACGCACGACTCCACTACCCTCGTTCACAATATTGTCACTCCGAATTCGATCACGACACACTACACTCACGGTATCACTTCTTTCTTCCTCGAAAACGGACACATTTTTGTTTTTACATAAACGTATTACTGGATGCCATACATTCGACAGTTGAAACCCATCTTCACGATTGAAGTTTTTGAATTTCTTAATTTCAATAGCTTCTCTGACCAGTCGTGGTATGTAATGGCGTTCTGTCGAAAGTATCTTAGGGTTATGTAACTCAATCCAGTGGTTCGTTCCCGATTCTAAAAGATGTTGAGCGATTGCCGATTTTTGTGCTTCGTTGTTTTTGACTGCCCTGATATGCTCTTTCACCCGGCACGAAATCGTCCGTTTCTGTGTGTTGTGTGTGTGAGTGCTGAAATATCGGGAGCTCATTAAAACAAAACAACATGGTAAATATCCCGGACACTTTCAGTTTTCTAAGAAAATTGATTAATCATCAGCCTCAAAAAGCTCCACCAAGGGGCATGGGCTTACCCTAAACTAGGGTGATTATAAAATTCATATGCTAGATAGCCCAAATGTGGCATCTGTGCACAAGCATGACTATTTGACCTTTCCTGCCGTTATGTAATTAAATGTCTTCCTTCTACAGTAGGCTAACAAGATGACCGCACTCCACCTGATGGTGAGCGGTAGTGAGATCCACATATGAGGTCGACAGACACAATAGATCATTTTGGGCCTGTCGCACTCGCTCTGGATTAATGTATGTCATTTAAGTCAGACTGGACAAAAAAAGCTGAGTATAAAACGAATGCAATTTGTAAAATAAGCAAGATGATGTGTTCAAAATTAATGCATAAATTCGTATCGCAATTCTTGTTCCTTGAATGCTAAGTCGAGTTCCCGAGGGTAAGTCTAGTTCGGCACAGGCGGTGAACTTTCGCAGCGAATGCTTTCGAGTTTCCAAGTGCCTACATGTATAATGCACGGAAATTTCTAACTCCTTTCCATACAATACAAAGCTGCTTAAGATATTTCAGTTTGAATATTAGTTATCTTTCTTTTGTTAGCCTGTGTTGCAAACTATCTGGGGGCTTATTACGACCTTTTAATTCCAGTCAGTTTAAGAATGGACATCGACTAACTTTGTGATTCTGGTACACTTGGTTGTGCGATTTAGTTGTGGAATCATACAGACTGAATAACCCCTCCATCGTCTACGTTAATTAAAAAAAAAGTGTTGTAATAACAGCTCTTTTCATCTCGATGCCCATTTTTAAACTGATTGGAATTATGAGATTGTGATAGTTCCCCTGGTTATCAACAAATGCAGGGTTTTTATGTGTACCTGTAAAAGCTCGAACTACGGTAAATCCTAAGATAATCTCGGATTTTCTTAGAATCTTGGCAAGTACCTACTTGAATAATTCTTTTAGATGTCGCCTAATGAGAGTCCCATTGCCTCTTAGAATTACGAATAAAATGCTCATAACTTATTTTAGGTACTTACCAATTAGTGCTATTTTCACGGAAACTTTAAACATTTAAATTCACTAATTGTCAGAACTTCTTCATAGTTCCAAGTTTATGTTGCAGTTCTTACACGAGTTATGACGCCATTTGTTTTACGGGATAGGAGCCACACTGTAATAATTTAACGGGACAATCCCGAGATTATTCCAATTTGCCTCACCAAGTCACCCCATTAAATGGGAAAAACAAAATGTTTAGCGGAATCTGTACTATTTTTCTGTTACCATAATTTAGTGCACATCTCCATTGAATCGGCTGTATGCTTCTAGTTTTGAATCCCTCTAGTATCTATATAGCGCGTAATATACGCAGTTGCCGACTCATTCTGTGATTCGAAGCTATAGAGTTGATTGGTCAGTGGTGTAGTTTATTAACTATACCAGCGGTTCGGTAACTACAACTATGTATTTTGATCTCGCTCTAAGTCCTCACAAAAATTCGCATCTGACTTGTAGCTAATACTCTCCGATTTGCTTCTTCCACATCCATTGATTAACGAAAAAAATATACGTTTATAGAAGAAGTATAAATAATGAACCAAGAAAGACCCTCCTTGGCCGAAAGGGTCAAATCTTTAATATGGGTCAAATCAAAAGTACCCGTTATCGACGAACATGCATGGCTTCTCAGGCGGGGCGTGAAACGGCATTTAAGCAGACCCTCAGGGTGAGTGCGACAGGCTCAATATGGTGTATTGTGCCTGTCGGCCTCATATGTGGATCTCACTACAGCGTACCACCAGGTAGAGTGAGGTCATCTTGTTAGCCTTTGATAAAAAAAAAGTCTTTTTTTTTGTCTTTATGGGTCTACACGCGTTAATAGGAGTAGCAAATTACATAGCTACTTACTGCCCGACGTTTCGACTGGGTTACACCAATCGTGGTCGCGAGCGAACTGGCGCTGCCCGTCTTCGTCTGCCATTGCGGTTGTGAATATCTTGATCCACCCCCGAACCAGCACTAATGTCATTAGTACAGCCACCCACATTAGCTCGCGACCACGATTGGTGTAACCCAGTCGAAACGTCGGGCAGTAAGTAGCTATGTTATTTGCTACTCCTATTAACGCGTGTAGACCCATAAAGACAAATATTTAGTATAATGGAACGCGAAAGTCTAAAATCGTA
Organism: Maruca vitrata; assembly: GCA_039566165.1. Taxonomy (NCBI): domain Eukaryota; kingdom Metazoa; phylum Arthropoda; class Insecta; order Lepidoptera; family Crambidae; genus Maruca; species Maruca vitrata. The sequence goes on along the minus strand of CM076933.1, from coordinate 9,843,632 downwards.
CGTAAAAAAAAAGTCGTTAAAAGTCAGCCGCCCACTGTTCGACTAATAGGAAAGTGGTCTAAAATATAACCTTTTTGGACTTTATTGAATGTCTAAAGGTAACGGTCGGTCTAAGCATTTTGTTTTGCCCTCATATTGGGGCAACTTGTTGGGGCGAAGTGGAATAATCCCAATCCGGGCAGTGGGTTCCGAGTCCGGTTCTTAATTAATCGTGCGGTCAACTGATTAAGGAGTTCGCTGATTGTGACCTTTGTTGATTTAATGTGTATTGGGTTTCCCGGTGTCCCTAGAACGATTGGAAGCTCTTTTGAAACGGAGAAAGGAAAAACTTTAGCTTACTCTCTTGATTAGACTACAATCTATGATTTCAGGACAGTTTCTACGCATTCTGTTTAAGGTTTTTATGATATTCTTGTCCCAAGGCTTATTTTACAATGAGTTTGGTAATAATATTAGATCATGTTTCTCTATTTAAAAAAAATACTTCGTAGTGTATGTTTAGATCCAATCAAAAACATAAATGTGAAATGAGAGCCAAGTTCAATATTATGATAATTGCCTTGGTTGTTGACTTCAACGACAAAAGAAGTGAGATCTAAATGGGTGCCAAGTTCAATGGTCAACCCTAAAATGTATTTATAAGTAACACTATAACATACCTATCATATCTTCTTATAACATAAGATAATGTATGGTGGTAGCCTATGAAGGTCTGTCTTGGCTAGTTTCTATAAACCTACCAACGTATTATTATGTTCGCTCGCCAGTTTCTACCAACAATCCAAATTTTCGGAATTATAAAATGAAAACTAGCCAAGACAGACCTTCATAGGCTACCACCATACATTATCTTATGTTATAAGAAGATATGATAGGTATGTTATAGTGTTACTTATAAATAAATTTTAGGGTTGACCATTGAACTTGGCACCCATTTAGATCTCACTTCTTTTGTCGTTGAAGTCAACAACCAAGGCAATTATCATAATATTGAACTTGGCTCTCATTTCACATTTATGTTTTTGATTGGATATCATTACTTTTTGTAGAAAAGTATATATCATCGTAACGCCGTGGGTCTTTTGAAAAGGACAAATTCAAAACTAAAACTAGACTTTATAAATATAAAACAATTGAATCAGTTACTGTATTTTCCTACGTTTACGGGGTATAACCCTAAGTAATAAATATGAAAACCGACTATAAGTACCTATTCTCAATTGTAAATAAGTAAGTATACCTAAATATACACCGTGAAATTTTAGTGGTTGTTTTCCCGCAGTAAAATGATTGTATCTTAGTTGTACAAAGGATGTGTGCAGTTCTTTTTTGTTAAAATCAATAAATGCCGGTTTTACGAAAGGTTTAACCGTAACTCGAAAGCACGATCGAACCGCTTTATGATGGGTGTAGAGCTTCTTTAGCTTTAAGCATCGATTTCATGCGGCAAGCAGTACCTGATTACGTTACATCTTATAAAAGAACGATATCTTCTCTCGTTTTCGAGATAGAAAATTATTATTTTGAAAATTAAAAAAAAAAAATATTTTTTGCTGAATAATTTGCATGTTTCGATAGTATTACTAAAGGCAAATCGTTCTGCCACGGGAAAACAACCACTAAAATTTCACGGTGTATACTTAGTGCTCTGCCTTCCCCGGTATATAGGCGTGATTAGGCACTAATTAGGTGAATGAAATGAAATGAAATGAAATAAAATCCGGTTCGGAGTCGACCGGTTGCTGTTACCACCATACAGTTGCGTAAAACCCGCCAAGTGACTCTGACCTATCTCGGTCAGGTCGCGTTCCGGGATCAGCACTGTACGTACCGGAGCCAGAGGGGACCATTGCTGCGGCAAGCGGACCAGTGGAGTCTTAGCGGCGGTATTGTGCGGGCGGAGCGGGTCAGCCCGCCCGCCAGGGAGAGCCGTAGAAACGGTAGTGCCTTCCGTTCGGCGGATTGGCCAACGTCCCCATTTCCCTCTCATATCGATGTTCCGGGAGGGAGGGGTGAAACGGCTTTCAGGGTGAGTGCGACAGGCTAAATATGGTATATTGTGCCTGTCGACCTCATATTTGGATCTCACTACCGCTTACCATCACGTGGAGTGAGGTCATCTTGTTAGCTCATTATAAAAAAAATTAAAAAAATGCCAGTTTTTTATTTATTCCTTTGTATTCATGTAATTACCTATCTGCATACCAAATTTCAACTCTCTAGGTCATTTGGAACTGGGTTAGAATTTTGATCTGTCAGTCAGTCAATGATAAAAATGAGGATTTTTGGACATTAATATCTAAATAACTGTTTGAGATAAGCTTATGAAATTTAGAACACATATTTATCTCGCAAGTCACAATATATGAGCCAAATTTGATACGTTTATGTGAAATAGTTTTTGATTTATGAGGGGTTCAAAAGTGGTTCCAAATGGTTCATGTAATATTACACACGGTGCGGCTCGCCAGTTCTGTTTCTTGAACTTGGCTTGACACGCTACCGCGTGTCTAGATTCATATTGTATTGGCACGTTTTGCTCTTTCAAAATACGAATGAATTTTCATGTGTTAAGTTGCTTTATCATTAGTGTTACGAAAATTTGAATCTTCTGCGGAATACTCAGAGACGGGGCATACTACACAGATGTTCGTTCATCCCACATAAAGTGGCTAGATTGGGACTCAAACCCACGACATCTGGTGGAGGAGACATGGGCACTACAAAATGCACCATTGAGCCAGTAAAATCAAGGTAGAGACAGCTCTACCTCTAAGAACATTTATACACCAATTTACGTGCGACTTCATTAAAGACAGATATTAACGGCTCGCGTTTATCTTAGCTCCAACTGAATTGTTGGCTTCTACAAACTCGTTAGAGCAAACCGTATTATCTAGGCTAGATTCTGCTTTGTGTGGCAAATTGTGGTACAACCAGGGAAACAAAGCGACCAATTAAGCTGAGCGGAGCGAGCTGAGCGAGCAGTATTTAACGTTTCCGGCATAGTTTGCGAAACGAGTTATTATACTTAAATTTGTATTACCATTTACTAGACCGCCCGCGACTTCGCCCACGTTTACTTTTAGTATTAAACATGACTAATCTACAGCGATGCTAAATGCGAAAGCTCTTGACTTCGAGCCTTAAATACAAAGCCAAGTATAGTCGACCTATGTCTTTTACATAGGCCGGCTATCTGTGTACGATTTCCATTTAAACGGTTCATTAGTTTAGGAGGAACATTGATTCTTGACTGCTCCTTTGGTGGCAATCGCCGGGTAAGGACCGAAAGGTCCATGGTTTGAGTCTCCTAGATTTATTTATGCTTTTCTATTAAGAAAATACTCAGCTCGGATTTGGTGGATGCACACTCGTCCATTGATAAGTACATTAAGCGCAAGTCCCTCGCCTGATATGTTTCTTTGGTCATATCGGACTTCCTTGTTTCCTAACTATGAGTGTGACGCAACAGAAATGTACTTCTGTTCGCGCACATAAAAGTGCACTTTAATTGGTCCTGCGCAGTTGGCTGATCTTCAACGAAGTCGGTTGCCATAGAGCCATCCGTTCTCCTACAAGTTAGGTGATTTCTTGTCATACGCCTGCCATTATCATAGTTGTCCGGTCAATTTAGACCAAAAAATTAGAGTGAAGTTACATAAAGTCCCAACAAGCTGAATTTCAGTGAAATCGTTCAAATTATAAACAATGTCTAGAAGTTCCCCATTATTCCCCTGTAAGGAAAAATAATAATTCAAGGTCAAAGGTAAAAAAAAATGAGTTTTTCGCGATTTTCAGCAAAACGGTAAGTTTTATCATAAAAGTACCTCAGACAAAAATTGAAGAATACTATAAAAAGCTACAAGCTTTTTGGGACTTATGTAACTTCGAATGTCTAAATTGACCGGACTATAGTCAGCCTGGAAAAAAAGTCATAATATGTTGGCACCTTATTACCTTATTTGTTCATAGCAAGTTTCGGAATATATTTTACCGAACTGGGTGACCAGCTCGTATTTATAATCTGCCGGAATGGCTGCGGTCTGCGGTAGCCTGAATGTAATTAAAAGTGTGGTCACATGATTTAGACCTCGTTGGCTCTGTGTGTATTAAAACGGAATTAACTAAAAGCTATTTCGCTTTTGAATCTATTTCGTTATTTTACAGAGAGGGTATACAGTAATATAAACTCCTGAAGACAGACTATCAAAAGACGAAGCCTATGTACTCAGAACTATCACTATGGTGAGCCCAGATATTCCGAAACCATCCAAGGTTTTAAGAATTGGCAAACTCCTACCAGGCAAGAACCGTAGCATCAAAGTGTGCTTCGAATCAAGAGAACCAGCTAAGAAACTACTCCGCAACAGGAAAGCACTACGGGATGGGCTAAAAATGTTTTCAGACCAAACACCAACTCAGCAAAACTATATAAAAACACTAAGGGAAGAGCTTAAGCGTCGACAGGATGAAGGTGAATCGAACCTCACAATCAGATATGTCAATGGAACACCATCAATCTCAAGTATGGCAAAAAACTAACAAGGGTAAATACAACTACAAAAAAGCCCATCGACCTCAACAGTTATGAACTATTAGACAGTTACCATAATTTCCCAAAAAACAAGTCACGTTTTACGTTTCTTTACCTTAACGCCCGTAGCATAAGAAAAGAAGGAAAGTTCGATGAACTTAAGTGTATCCTACATGCAATACCAAACAAAGTGCACATTATCCTACTAACTGAGACCTGGATTCGTAATGAGGAACAAGCAGTCCAACTCCAACTTCCAAATTACTGCCACTACTACAACTATAGAACCGACACTATAGGAGGCGGGGTATCTGCGTTTGTCCATAATAATCTAAAACACAATCTATCAGAATCAGTGTACGTAGGAGGCAATAATTATTTGTGGATACAACTGGAAAAATATGCCCTCGAGGTAGGAGTGGTTTACAATCCGGGACGCACCGATTTCAAAGAATTTCTTGAGGTCTATGAATCACAACTACAAGAACGAAGAAGAGCAATAGTTTTTGGTGACTTCAACATTGATCTTCTTACAAAGGACTCAAAAACAACACAATACAATCAACTTTTGAAGCAAACAGGTCACAAAATTATCAACAAAGTTACAAAGAAGTATTGCACCCGGCAAGGGCAAACCAAAAGTTCTCTATTGGACCATGTAAGCACTAACCTCAAAGAAGATGTCTTTCATATGATAACAATTGAATCATCGTTATCTGATCATAAACAGCTTTACGTCGAAATCAAAAAGATGAAACCGCCGCCAAAACAACGATATCAATACGAAGCCATCAACTATAAGAAACTGTATGATTCAGTTGAAATATCAGAAAAAAAAGGATCACATGATGATTTTGGAGAATTAGAAGAGCAAATTAAGAAGTGCACAGAGAATAGTAAAGTTATAAAAACCAAAACTGTTAATGAACCACAAAAGGAATGGATAAATAGAAATATAATAGCAGAGATTAACGAAAGGAACCTAATTTGGACAGAATTAAAAAAAAACCCAGACGATGAAGACTTAAAACTGATTTTTGATAGCAAAAGGAATCGGGTAACAAACATGATCCGGGAAGCAAAGAAGGCCTACTACAAGAAAGAATTCGACAAATGTAATGAAAAGCCCATAAAACTTTGGAACCTACTAAAAAGTCTCGCAAGCAACAAACTAAAACAAAGAAGCGCCCCTACAAAACTGATTGCTGATAAAATAGTACACTCACAGGCACAATTAACCGCCCACCTTTAAAATTCGCCTCCCTGATAGTTTTGGTTTACTATGGCTTATCAAGTGTTTTGTTTTTCGTTAAATGGGTAGTCTTGCATTAGATTAAACACCTATACCCTTATTTGGTTTCGTTAATTTATGACAATGACGGGTTTTTGGAACTTAGTCGTTGTTTGTCATTATTGCAGTTATGTTACTGTGTGTTCATTTCCTGTTCTTTTCTGCCGTAGTGTTTGATTATTGTTTAATTCGGGTTCATAGTGTTAGCTTGTTGTTTGTGACTGCAAAAAATTCCACCCGATGCAACTGGTATAGCCAGGGCAGTTGCCTTTGCTGACGCTGAATACAGCCAACGTCGCATCCCTCGTGCACTCGGTGTACCACGAACTGCCATACGGGATGCCATCAGACGATTTCGGGAGACAGGTTCATACACCCTCAGGCCAGTTCAAGGTCGACAGCGATGCACTTCGGCTCGAGAAGACCGCTTCGCTGTCGACAACGTGTTAAGAAATCGCTTTTCCACCGCTACTGAAGCCCGAAATTGTCTTTTTGAAGTACGAAGCCTTAGTGTTAGTGAACGTACGATAAGAAGAAGACTGGCAAAAGGATATCTGAGGGAGTTTTGTCCAGCTCGCGCCCCAGAACTGCTCCCACAACACCGTAGAGCTAAACTTGCTTTTGCGCGAGAATATGCTGAGTGGACTGTACAAGAATGGAAGGTCATACTGTTCTCAGATAAGAGCAGAATAGCCTTAAAAGGTCCAGATGGATGCCAGCCTGTCTACAGACGCCCAAATGAAAGGTTTGCTCCTTGCGCTATATCGGAAACAGTGGGTTACAAGGAAGGGTCTATTATGGTTTGGGGAGGCATCACTTACGAGGCTCGTACCGACCTTGTGTTGTTTGACAGAGGCAGTGTAAATGCTTAAAGATACGTGGAAGAACTTCTCCAAGGACATGTCATACCGTTCGCACCATTTATTGGTGACAACTTTAGATTAATGCATAACATGCACGTTGCCATACCGCAAAATTGGTTACTGAGTACCTTAATGAGACCGGCATTCAAGTTTTGCCATGGCCAGCACGCAGTCCCGACCTCAACCCAATTAAACACATATGAGACAACTTCAAAAGACGTATTTGAGCAAGATTACCTGCCCCAACGTCTATTGGAGAGCTCAAAACGGCTGCGGTAGAGGAGTGGCACATTATTCCCCAATCAGATATCCAAGATGTCATGGATGGACTATCATACCGCCTCCTAGAAGTCGTAAGGGCTAGGGGGAGCAACACCCATTATTAAATTTTAATATTGTTTTACTTTGACCTTCTTTTTTCTCAATATTCGAAATTTCCATTTTTCGTCGATACTTCGAAAATATCGATTTTTGTAATAATGCCCTATTAAATGACTTTTTTAAATCAAACCTTTGTTTTATTTTTTGCCTTAAATAAAGTTTATAACGGATCATTCATAAAATGTGGTCTATGTTTGGACATTTCCGAAAATTCAAGCAAATACAAGGTGGGCGGTTAATTGTGCCTGTGAGTGTAGTTACAGACTCTAATGAAGTTTGTAGAACATTTAATGAATTTTTTGCAAATGTAGGGTCGTGTTTGGCTGATAAAATTCCTATAAATTTTCATATTAACGAATCCCACGCATTACCAAAACCAACCTCGCCAATTTCTGAAATGAGTAGCTTAGAGCCATGTTCTGTAGAAGAAATCCTAAATATTATTAACAAACTTCACTCTAATTGCAGTGCAGGTCTGGATGGATTAAGTGCAAAAATTATAAAATGCGTAAAGGACCTAATAAGAAATCGGCTTACACTATGCATTAATAAACTCTTGAAAGGTGGTCTATTTCCAGACTCACTAAAAATAGCTAAAGTTACACCTATTTACAAATCTGGAGCTAAAACAGACCCTGGCAATTATCGACCAATTTCGGTATTGCCAATAATATCCAAAATTTTAGAAAAAGTTTTGCACACGCGTCTTCAAAAATACCTTGACTCAAATGACTTCTTCTTTGAGCGACAATACGGGTTCCGATCTAAAAGAAATACCCTCACAGCAACTATTGATCTCGTAACTACGATTAAACAAAACATTGATAAGAGAAATATTGTGCTGGGAATTTATATAGATTTAAAAAAAGCCTTTGACACTGTCAGCCACAAATTACTCCTAAAAAAACTCCAAGTCATTGGAGTCACTGGAACCGCCTTAAAAATGTTTGAAAGCTACCTAACAAATAGATTGCAGATTGTAAAAACAGATAATGCATCTCAAAGTGCTCCCTTACATGTATCATGTGGTATCCCACAAGGATCAATATTAGGTCCCCTGCTCTTTTTGATTTATATAAATAATATGCATGAGCTGGCTCTAAATGGGCATATCTCTCTCTACGCCGACGATACATGTCTGTTTTACTTCGGTTCATGCATTCATGACCTGATATCTCAAGCCCAGTACGACCTTGACATCCTCTACGACTGGTTTCAATACAATTTACTCACTATTAATATAGCCAAAACAAACTACGTAATTTTCAAAGCCAAGAACAAGCCAATGCCCAATTACCAACCTCTCACAATAAATAATATACCATTACAAGAAAAAAGTTGCGAAAAGTATCTCGGCCTCTACATGGATATCAATTTGTCGTGGAATAGTCATATTGATCACTTAATAAACAGACTAAGGTCACTCCATGCCTCCCTTCGGATCAATATTCGATATATACCACGGAAACTTCGGTATACAATTTACAATGCTCTTGTAAAGCCACATCTAATTTATCTTGTGGAAATCTGGGGAAGTGCTGCGAAGACCAGACTAGATAAATTGCAGGTGCAACAGAATAAAATAATAAAAATGTTATTCAATTTTAAGTTTAGAACGGCAACCGAAAAAATTTACCATGATACGCAATTAATGAGTATTAAACAATTATATACCTACCAAACATGCATTCTCATCCGCAAAATAATGAAAAATAATGTCCAAACAAACTTAAAATTTAACATGCGGAATAAAGTTGGTCGCCCCTGCACTCGACGCGCGAGCTTCATCGTTCTGCCTACGACGCGAACAAGATACGGCCAAACCTCAATAACCTACGATGGCGCGCGCCTTTTTAACAAAATACCCTCGAACATTCGAAGTATTGATTCATTTAATATATTTAAAAAGCGGTTTGCAAAGTACATACTCACAAAAACACCCATTTAAACGTGTGTTTTTATGTATAAGTGGATCATGCTATTACGTTAAACCAAGCTGTCTTAGTGTGTAACTTTTATTTCATTTTATTTATTTGTTTATGTTTTTTAAGTTCTTATTTATGATTTATGTATGTTTCTTAAATTGTGCGATAGTGAAAACAAGCTATTGTTATTATGTATTTATGTGCTCATGTAAGTGATGTTATTATGTCTTTATGAGAATAAATGTCTTTAAACCTAAACTCTTCCACTTCTATTAGTCTTATAAAAAAAGACTTGGGTAAAACAACTTTCGCGATAGAGTTTCTTTGATACTAGTATGCCGTTTGGAAAAAAAAATAAAAACAAAAAATAAAATAAAAATCTGGAACATTTCCACGGTCATCTGACCCCAAACTAAGCAGAGCTTGTGCTATGGGCATCAGGGACTGATACACAAACATAGGTATTTATAAATGCATACTTAAATACATATTCACACCCAGACACGGAACAAACACCGATGTTCATCACACAAATATTTGAATAAGAAAGGAAGTAGAAGGAAATAAGGGTGCCATATGTTTAAACGGTATGTGTGTCCGTGTTTCTGTTTGTTTACTTCATTGAAATCGTAGCTCTCGAACAGGTGAACCAATTTGGTTGTTTTTTTACTTTTACACTCCAACAAAAAACTCGATTAAAACCAAAAGCAACTATTTAAACTCAGATTCATATTTGGATCTCACTACCGCTTACCATCAGGTGGAGTGAGGCCATCTTGTTAGCCTTTTATAAAAAAAAAAAGATTTGCCTTTCAATTTAAACATCGAATAGTACGACAGCTATTCTATAGAGACTTAAAATAACTATAGTGCTGTCAGAAAATAGAAAATATCTATTTTGCATCAAATTCTCTCGCGGCACGAATATTCACTGAACTTTGAAAGTTCCTATTTTATAGCAGCAATAACTCAAGTACATACAATTCTGCATAGAAAATCTGTCCCAGATATGACCGTTATGTACGAACATTTGTAAAGAAAGTGCCAGAACTATCCATTCAGACTCGCATACGATATCTCGGGCACAAAAGCAATGCAATGAATTTCAGAGTGCATCTCAGCGGCGCTCTATGGACTCAATAGTCGAAAAGGGAACACGGTAAAGTGGGTCTGTTCGGTACTGTACTTACTTTTAGTATATTTTGTGTCAGTAGTCTATACTAGGTGTGTAGTACACTTTTATATGCGTAACCACTGTTCTACCGAGCCAGTGGTACAACCGTTACAACTTTGAATATTCTAAGGTATTCTTCATGTAGGTATTAGGTATAATGCAATTAGGCCTCTTCAACTCTTAAACTCAGGTGAAAATGATAACATAATTTGGACCTATTATATTTAGGATAGACTTTAATATAAATTGTAATCCAATGGATTATAAGGATGTGTTTATGGTAGAGCAGAATTAAATTTATTCAATTGTACGTAAGTAACAATATTAAAAGTTTCTATGTTTTAAGTAAAATATAGATAGACCGTTATTGAAGACCGCAAGAACTTAAATAAGTTTGAAATAAAACGAATTTTACGGATTATATAAAAGACCCGACGCATTTCGAGCTTTTTACAGCGCTCGTGGTCACGGGCAAGAACTTAATCCCTAAAATTGGTTTTATTTCAAATGTGTAGTGTTCGCGGAAATAATAAACAATACAAGTATTACTGAAATAAGTTAGAAGACAAACTTCTTTCTCGTTACAAGATTTTTAAGCTATTGCATAGCTTTTATCGCGGGCTTTGAGCGCGGCGACCGAACCAAGAAATTCCGTAACGAAAAAAACCTCACAATCGTCTAACGTCGTTTCAGTTTGGTAAACTTCGGCACGGTGTTTGTGTGCGTGCGGTTAGACGTATTGTCCGACTCTACGAAACTCGCACGAATCGAGACGAGCTGCTCCGAAATCGGACGATGCTATGCAATAGCTATACCGCGGCAGTCCCCGAGTGCCACACGTCTTTTTTTATGGCATTATTAATGGTATGTGTACCTATAGTAGGTACATACCTAGAATGGGTCTACGAGTATATGCACGACAAAGTCCATCATTTATGTTCACCACTGAATATCGGTCCGTTTATTTTGCTCTTTTTAATTGGTACATTGATGGATGCCCGTGTTTGTCGCCAGTATTTATGTTAGCGCCACACAATGTGTACTTGCGATTGTTTCTTTTTGTTTACACCGCTCAGCCCGTTGATAAATGAGTTTTAAAATGGCGGAGTATTTAACTGTTTGGACTTTGAAAACATGTTTGAATCCCGTGTGTGTCCGGTTACATTTTTTGTGAATAATTAAAGCACGAATCCAATTTAGCCAGCAAATAAAGATAGGCAGCGAATACCTCTACATTTAACTGTATTGCATATGCAAAAGCAAATGCAATGTTTTTATTGATTAACTTTGTGATTTGGATACATATTCTTAAAATATAAATGTAGGTTTATACAACATTATTAGCTATATTCAGCGCATAAACGTCCCCATTGCTGGGGGCTTACCCTAATCTTGGGCGATCAGGCCTTAGTCAACCAAGCTTGAAAAGTGCAGATTGCTCGACTACACAACCTTAGAATTTCTTCGTAGCTGTGCAGATTTCCTCACGATGTTTTCCTTCACCGTCAAAGAGTCGAAAAATTTCTAGTATAGTAACCGAATAATGCTTTATTACCTACTATTAATTAGTCCAAAGTGCCCATTTGACTACGATAACTGATCAGCACATATGTACTTGGATATAACTGTGTAATTACGATACAAATTCGAATAATTAGACCCAATTACCGCTCTAAGTAACAAGTTACATAATAGCTAATTCTAGTAACTGGTACAAATTAACTGAACTCCGTCGTGAGTACTGTAAACAGAAGTTTAACTGCAAATTGAATTTTGTATAACAAAGTATAAAGTATGTAATATAGTGCTATCATTTTATCTTTGATACGTGAAATTCCGGTTATATGTTGGTGCCACATTTTTGCTAGAAAATGTTAGTTAATATATAACTATTTGTTGATGCCCTGAATGTTTTTGGCTTTTTTATTTATTTATATATCTGGACATTCAATGGCTGTCACATACATCGTGAAATTGTAGTGGTTGTTTTCCCGTGGCAGAACGATTTGCCTTTAGTAATACTATCGATTTATGCAAATTATTCCAAGGAAAAGGATTTTTTTTCTAATTTCCAAAATAATAATTTTCTAACTCGAAAACACGAGAAGCTATCGTTATTTTATAAGATGTGATGTAATTAGGTACTGCTTGCCGCATGAAATCGAGGCTTAAAGCTAAAGGAGCTTTACGCCCTTAGTCATAAAGCGGTTCGAACGTGCTTTTGAGTTTCGGTTAAACCTTTCGTAAAAGCGCCATTTATTGATTTTGAAGAAAAACAACTGCACAAATCTATTATGCTACTAAGATAGAATCATTTTACTGCGAGAAAACAACCACTAAATTTTTACGGTATACTTATAGTAATATGTTAAATTAAAATTATATTTTCTTTCTTTAGAAAAAATTGTATTCTGTTTCCAGAATATCTCCACACGTCACAAGCGCATAAGCTACTTATCTTCGAATCAGAACAAATGTGAAGTATACATTTCTATTTTTCAAAAATATCACCCACCATACCCACCCTCCATTTGTTATGTACCCTTAAAATTAAGACACAATCGAGTGGCCTTACAACTTTCACGTTTTCCTCATGCTACCTACTAGTGATGCGACAGCGATTTCGCGATATTGTCGATAAAAAGTGTCGTACAGTCTTAGGAAACCATAACACGACATATTTTTATTGTGTAAGATTTTAGACTTTCGCGTTCCATTACACTAAAATTAGTCTTTATGGGTCTACACGCGATATTAGGAGTAGCAAATATTTGTATGTATTAATTTTCCAGTAGTCGCCATATTGGATTTTCCCTAACATCATGTCTTCAGTGGAACTCGTCGAGGAATGATTGACGTAAAGATTATAAAAGGTGATGTGACGCAATCAGGTCAAGGTCTACCCCTAAGTAATATAGCGGTTCAGTTAACTGCCTCGTTGGTCTATTGGTAGCAAGTGCTGCGTTAGGACCGAGAGGTCCCCGGTTCGAGTCCGGGGTCGGGCAAAATTTGTGTGAGTTTTTCTGTAATGAAATTACTCAACCCGGAGTTAGGAAGTTGGCGGTTGAACGCCCGTGCCTCGGAAAGCACGTTAAGCCGGTGGTCCTGCGCCCGATCTCTCATCGGTCATGTCGGATTGCCGTCTCACCGAATTATGAGAGTAAGGGAATAGAGAGTGCACTTGTGTTTGCGCGTACACTTGTGCACTATAATATGTCCTGCGCACTTGGCTGATCTCAATTGAGATCGGCCGCCATGGCCGAAATCGGTCGGACACCTTATAGCGGTTTGAGCAGTTTTCGAGTTTTGTTAATAACTTTCATAAAGCCAGTATTTATAGACTTCAATAAAAAAAACTGCACAAATCTATTTTACTACTTAGATAGAATCATTTTTCTACCAAACCACTACTAAAATTTCACTGTGTAGAGACCACATGGTTTATCGATACTAGCTAACAACTCTAGCCAAGCCAGAAACGGTAAGGCCCACTTGCCGTAGCCCGTTTAATCCGCTCCTCATGAATAAGCTGTAAGCCATTCATGGAGCGACACCTGCGTTTGGAAGTTCGTTAAATTTAAATGCGAGATTTCGCAAACTTTACATTTTGCCAGCTGATTCGCTCCGTGTTTCTTTGGTTGTTGTTATTGTTTTCATTTTGCTACCGGCTTTTAGGGGTGAGAGCCATCCGCTCCCCCGCAAGTCCGGTGATGATGATGAGGCTACTCCAAGTCATCATCGTATGTCAGTAAGGAAAGAAGAAAGAAATAAAAAAGGCTACTGGCTAGGGGGCGCATTGGATAATGCCTCTGTATATTCCGGCAAGGGAAATGTATTCGATTCCCAATCGAAAAAATAATTAAATGATGAACATCGGTGTTTTTTACGAGTTTGCGAGTGCTATTACTAATATCATCATCAGCAAAGCCTCTATAAAAATATAGAGTGGGAATATTTAATATCTAACTTACTAAGTGATACAATCTTCAATCGCTATGATATTATCAGTGAAGCTCTAACAACGAAAAGTGGAAAGAGCATACCGACAAAGTATGGTATAACCACAATATTACAATTCAAAACTCATTCAAATAAGATTTATAAGGTTAAAAAGCAATGAGCTGTACAGAATTCTAGTATAGTTCTTAAAGTGTTAATACAAAAACTGGTTTTCGTTACCTACGATGGAACACCAATTATTAGGAAGTTTCCCCGCAAACTTCTTAAAAGAGCCCAACTTGCATTTATCGGACTTAGTCACTAGCCTGTAAATCATTCAAACTCTACCTGAAGCAACTTTGAAAACAACCCGACCCTATGAGAAACTTTAATCTGAACTAACTGGGCCGGGCCCGTATGTGTTTTCAAGTCGCAAGTTACTTACTTACTTAGTTAGAACTTAAATCGTAGAGAGCGCTCGTTCGTTAGTTTCGAAGAAACACGATGTTATTGTAATGTTTCGTCTATGATTATTACATTTCATCTTTTCAAAATTTGAATGTATGTTTATTTTTGGTCTTGTAAATACATTTTAGATTGTTATTTAAGCATAGACATTCTCTACGTCTTTGATTACTTATATTTTTAAAAACATCATCATCATTCTCTTGCCCTTGTTCCACGCTAAGTGGGGTCGGCGTAACATGTATGTATATTTATTCCACTCGGGCCTATCATTCGTCAGCTCTGCGTCTACTCCTTTCACTCCCATATCATGTCTCACGTAATCCATCCATGTCTTCTTCGGCCTGCCTCTACTATTACGTCCATTGACATTCATACTCATTCATTACTCTTCTAGTCACACGGCTTTCTTCCCTTCTCATAACATAGCCGTACCATGCTAACTTTTCACTTCTTACCTTTTCTAAAATTGGTGCAAGTTTCAGACTTTCCCTTATATATTCATTCCTTATCCTGTCTAACCTTGTTACTCCACACATCCATCTCAACATGCGCATCTCATTTGCATGCGCCTTCCTCTCTTCAGTCTTTTTTATTGCCCAGAACTCTGATCCATACATCGCGACAGGTCTGATGACGTTTTTTTTTTATATCTGTTAAAATTATCATCATTATGTATGTCCCCACCCTAAACTAAGGGCAGGGTCAGTCTTAAATCAACCACGCTGGCCAAGTGCAGGTTGGTGGACTTCACACAAACATAATTTTTTTTCGGAGTTTTGCAGGTTTTTTCATTTGGGGTTTCTTAACCGCAAGAGCGTCGAACATACGTACTAAATAACATGGCGAGGTTTAAACTGACTACCTCTCATGGCAAGCAATCGCATTAAATATTTTATTTCAGTTGTATAAACCTTATTAACTAACTAGATTGGCGCAGTGATCCAAAATTAATTGCATTAACTTACTTACTAAAAAAATATATAGATTTTGTAGTGGCTGAATAAATATGAAATTAAATTGAAATGTATGAAAACACAAGAAATCTCCACAAATTCTATACCTACTTCTACAATGAACATCATTATTATAATTCAGACTTAGCTCCGATACAAATGAGTCGCCATTGAAAGGGTCACCGAACTTCCATTTAAAATTAATGTTGAAAGAGAACTCTGATTGCTAATTAATTTTGCGCTTTAAACGTCTCAATTGAGGAATATTTCGAATGTATTGGCCTTGACATTTGAGGAATTGCTGAAAATTTTCAAGGTTTCTTGACTGTTGTGTATTTCTAGGTAAGTGCGTAGCAAGTCATAATTAGGCACCGAAATATAATTATACTTGTTCACAACTTTTCTTTCAAAAGACTTTACATAGCTGTAAATAGGTGTATGGAAACTATGAGCGTTTCTTCAAAGACTATTTGTCATCACAAGTCTTAGGTACTATTATATGTAAACTAGCTGTGCCAGCGACTTCGTTCGCGTTTCCCCCGTTTTTTACGCATTTTCCATTGTATCTTTGCTCCTATTAGTCGCAGCGTGATGTTATATAGCCTTAAGCCTTCCTCAATAAATGGTCTATACAAAGCAAAAAGATTTTTTCAAATCGAACCAGTAGTTCCTGAGATTAGCGCGTTCAAACAAACAAACAAACAAACAAACAAACAAACAAACTCTTCAGCTTTATAATATTAGTATAGATTCGGAAGCAAATACTTCTGGCTATCTGTTACTGTCTACTGGCTAACTCTCTGTCTAGATTAGAAAGCTGAAGTGGCAGTGGGCTGGCTTTAACAGCCGTAGAACCGAAAACCTATGGGGCAAGCAAGTTCTACAGTGGATATCGCGTCTCGGCATACGTAGAGTGGGACGCCCTCAAGCCAGGTGGAGTGACGATCTGATTAAAGGACGGCTGGTAGGTGTTGGATGCGAGTAGCCGAGGATAAGCGGGAGTGACGTGTTTTGAAGAGGCCTACGTCCAACAGAACGAACTTATAGGTTGATGATGATGCTTGCGATTAGCAGTCTTTCGATTAAAAAGCCCTTTAAGATTGGAGATATCAAGAGTACGAGAGTGTAATAATATCTAAAAGTATTTTCCTGTAAACTATATTAAAGAGTCTGTTCAAATTATATATTTATATTTAAGAGTAATAGGTAAAGTATTCGTAAAATATCTCGTAAAAGACTGTATCTTATAAATATATACACTTTGCAAATGGCTGTACATACGTTAACTAGGCCTGTGCGTGACATTGGCTCATAAGTCCCATTTTCCCTTTAGCAGTAAAAGCTTGTACATACAAAGGAATCGTCGGAATTCTCCATTTTCCTTAACTTCGTTTGAAGACATAAAAACGGCAAAAGGTGATTACGTATCTTCCTACACAACCTGACCAACCCCCAGACGCATTTCAAGGAAACGGTCCAAGGAATAAGCGGTATTAAATATCGTTAGAAAGTTCTACTTTGTTCTTAGGGGAGTCTCCCTCGAAAAAAATAACATGGGATGAAGATAAAACTTGTTTTGATAAGATTTTTTAATTTTATTTTATTATTCAAAACCGTAAGGAATTAACTTAAAAATGAAAAAAGAATGGGTCCTTAAGTAAGCGGCTAAAATCCTTAAGATTTTCCAGATACTTTTAGCATCAAGATTATACGATGAAAACCGACTTGGATGTTGGCATCGCACGTAGTAAATTAAAACCAGGTGATTAAAACAGTAGCAAACTTACACTTAACAGTAGCGTACTTATTGCCCGAAGTTTCCGCTAGGTTATAACCTAAATATTTGTCGCGGCAAAGTTTCTGGTATAAAGATAAAAACACTGCCTGTTTCTTAGGGACAGGAGGCATCTCCCGCAAGATGTCATCAAGGATACTCCAAGCCGTCATCGTAGTCGGTCACCAAAAATGCCACCACCTTTTATATCGACTTCATCGCCCGCCTATTTCGTTCTGAGTTTATTAAAATAAACGAGTCAGATTTACGTGACGTAAATGGGTCCAAAAACTGTCAGAGTGTCGTTCTTACAGCGTGTTTACACCTAGCGATTTTTGTCCCGCTTAGCGCATGCGCCGCATTCTACAGCGCAGGTCCGATCATGTTGGTAATACAAATTTTAATAATAAATAAATATTTCACAACATCACATACATTGATCTGATCCCGTGGTAAGTAGCTTAAGCACTTATGTTACAGGTATCAGAATCAACAGTGGATACACAAATATACTTAAATATATTTAATAATACACCTAGACACGGAACAAACACCGATGTTCGTCACACAAATATTTGTCCCGAGTGGGAATCGAACCCACGACTCTTGGAACCATAGTAGTAAACCTGGGTCACTAATCACTGTTCCACCGAGCCAGTCAAATATGAACGCGGACCGTGGCGAAATCTGCGAGCTAGCGATCGAAATCGCCCGAAAATCGCTAGGTGAGAACAGGCACTTCGACAACTTCTAAATTTTGCCAATAGAGGCGCCATTAACAACCAACCTTTTAAGCTATTGCATAGCTTTTATCGCGGGCTTTGAGCGCGGCGACCGAACCAAGAAATTCCATAACGAAAAAACCTCACAATCGTCTAACGTCGTTTCAGTTCGGTAGACTTCGGCAAGGTGTTTGTGTGCGTGCGGTTAGACGTATTGTACGACTCTAAGAAACTCGCACGAATCGAGACGAGCTGCTCCGAAATGGAACGATGCTATGCAATAGCTATACCGCGGCAGTCCCCGAGTGCCACACGTCTTTTTTAAACGCTCGCGCTCACATCTTAACCCGTCCCTCCACCGCCCTACGTGCTTCGGATTCGACTCACGCATGTTCACGCGAGTTTTGAGTGAGCCTCGAGTTAGAAGGACGTGCTCCAAGCAAGTTAACCTTATTTATCGGACTGAGATGGGCTACTCAGGGAATGGTAGGAAATAAGCCACCCTAGTCGGGGATGTTGGGTAATAAACACAGTTTTCGAGGTTATCCGAGGACTGGGATAAGAAATAGGAAGTTAGGGCTTTTACCAACATACGATGTCTGAAAGGAAATTCCGTGAAGAGTAGACTGTAGACAGAAAGTCTACGTAGCTGCAGAATTATAAGTAACACAAATAACGCTAATGCAGATAGATATTCGTTTTTGCGCAGAACATAGTTTTTTAGTATGTATTTACACATTAAATAAATAATTTGTTTTAATTAAAACGAACAATAAAATTCACGCATTAGAATCTCTATTATAGATTTTTTTATATTAGGTATTAGGATTTAAAATTCAGCAACATGAAATGTCTTCAACCGACTTCAAGAAGAGGAGGTTCTCAATACTTTTAGCTTACCAGTAGGGCTACCATGAGTTTAAAACTTACGAACTCGATATCGCCTACGTAAATATGTCTATGAAAAACTTGTACAGCGACGCTGATGGTTACGCGAAGAACGAAAATCAGCCGTATGAAAAAAACAACTCGATAGGTTTTTAAGGTACGTAAGTTTTCGATAGCCAACTCATGGTAGGCCCTCAGGTTCAGCAGTGTAAGTACCGATTGGAAGAGGTGCAGACTGACAGAATCACTTAAGAGATTATTATACAAACATAATATATTTGCATAATATATTTGCAACATAATATATCCGTGTGTGGCATCGTTCGCTTCTCTCCAAGCTCCCGGCATACGGTCTGCCACCTCGCTTATGCGAATGGATTGCGGGATTTTTGGAGGGGCGCAGGATTCGTGTCCTCTGTGACGGACGCACTTCCTGTTTCCACCCAATAAATTCCGGTGTACCTCAAGGTTCCGTTCTGTCGCCGACATTGTTTCTGCTGCATATCAATGACATGTTGTCACTAGGCAACATTCATTGCTATGCAGATGACAGCACTGTCCACGCACGTTATTTTGGAAGACCTGGGGTAAAGCAGACCGAAACCGAGGAAAAGAGGAACCTTCTTGTCGCCGAGCTTGACGGGGTCTTGGACCGCATTTCCGAATGGGGCTCATGCAATCTTGTCGAGTTCAATGCCAAGAAGACACAGGTGTGTGTTTTTTCTGGTAAAGTGTCTCCTTTCCTTTCCCATCCTACTCTTCAGAGCACCCCCTTACCAATACAGGATAGCCTTAGCATCCTTGGCATAGATGTTCGCCGCGACCTGAACCAGCGGGATTACATCGAGAGCGTCATCAGAACAGCCTCCCGCAAACTGGGGATCCTGAACAGAGTGCGGCGATTTTTCACACCGGTGCAGCTCTGCCTTCTTTATAAGGCACAAGTTCGCCCATGTGTGGAATATTGCTGTCACCTCTGGGATGGCTCCACAAAATACTTGCTCGACGCTCTCGATAGGTTGCAGCGACGTGCTATCCGTATTGTCCGTGATGTAGAGGTGTCCGAAACTCTGGAGCCTCTACAACTACGTAGAGACATTGCCGGTCTTAGTGTTCTCTACCGTCTCTTTAATGGGGAATGCTCTGAAGAGCTATTTCAGCTAATCCCTCCCTCCCCTTTCCACTCCCGAACGACACGTGCAGGACAGCGCTGCCATCCACATACAATGCAATCGCTGGTGGCTCGGACTAAGAGGTTCAGCTCTTCATTTCTGCCCCGTGCCATTAAGGCATGGAATGCCCTTCCAGCTCATGTTTTCCCTCCCTCCTATGATCCCGGGCTCTTCAGGCGGGGCGTGAAACGGCATTTAAGCAGGCCTTCAGGGTGAGTGCGACAGGCGCAATATGATCTATTGTGCCTGTCGACCTCATATTTGGATCTCACTACCGCTTACCATCAGGCGGAGTGTGGTCATCTTGTTTGCCTATTATAAAAAAAAAAAAAAAAAATATCTGCAAAATAAATATCTGACAATCACTTTGAATATGTGTCATAAAACCAAGATATATATTTTCGATATGTGAATCATTTCTACTACATCCCACTAACATACAGGGTGTCCCAAAAAGTAGTGTCAAGCGGAAGTCCTGAGATAGAACAACTCGTGGGGCATCCGAAACACCCCCATGTATGTTCCGCGATTTTTTATAGTTTTCGAGTTATGATTATTTTTCTAAAATTTTGAGAACAACTGACCTAACCGACTAAAAATATTGTAAAGAAAAAAGTAATTGACTTTTTGAGTAATTCTTTTTGCAAATCAATTTTCATAAGGTTTTCTTTAATGCCTAAAATATTTGTCTCCATAACTTATATGGAAATTATCAAAATTATGGTACAAACTGAAAAGTTACGTTCTGTAAATAATGTTTTACAATTTCAACGTTAAAATTATAATATTAGGAGGTAGTTGCATGGCTCCTAAGTAACTTTAAAAACTGCGCTAGACTCTCAGCTTTCATAATCATTGATAAAAACTGGTACTTAATGGGCTACTTTTGCTGAAATCGGACTTCAAAGACAGAGAGGTGGAAAAGTCATAAAATTAGCCATTTGATGAACAAGCATTATTTGGACATTTTATTATTCCGAAAGTTAGTCAGTTTGTTAACAAACCTAAATTTAATACAGGAGCACTCAGATGCAAACATTTGGATGCTTTTTTACAAGCTTTTATTTAACTTGCAATGTATGTATGTTTGTGTGTTCGGGTGGAATTTTATAACTCAATTTTAAGGCACTTGCCCTCAACCGATTGAGCTGAAATTTTGCATGCACGTGTATATCCGATGACAATGCAATATTATTATGACATGGAGCTGATCTGATGATGAAGTCGAAAGATAGCCATAGCAACTCAGTAATTAAATAACATAACCACATCGAGTTTGGGCTCATTTCATTCGACTAGATGAGTACTTTGGTGCTAGATAGTAACCAAGGTCTGATGATGGAGCCGGAAGACAGCCAAAGGAACTCAGTACTTAAACGACACAACCAAATCGAGTTTGGGATCGTTTGATTCGCCTAGATGAGTACTTAGATGCTAGATGGTAACCAGGGTCTGATGATGGAGCCGGAAGACAGCCAAAGGAACTCAGTACTTAAACGACACAACCCCATCGAGTTTGGGCTCGTTTGATTCGCCTAGATGAGTACTTAGATGCTAGATGGTAACCAGGGTCTAATTGAAGAGTTGGATTGTTCAAAATTATGTTCTAAATTATGTACTTAAATCTCGCGACAAGCTTTTAAAACATATAAATTGTGTCAAATATGTTGAATTTGAAATGTTATAAGTTGACAGTAAAGTTATAGTGTAAAAGTTTATTTTTTTCTTTTTAGCGCATTTATTTTGTTTAATTTAAGTTTCATTGCGCTAACACTGTTTTCACATGCAATACCTTTGTTACGACGAACTTGACGAACTTTGCTTTCTTCACGGACTTTAATAAACTTGTACTTATAAACTTTTTACAATAAATATCAAAAACGATAACTTTTTTTTTTCAATAAAGTTCCCATTTTTAAACTTAATTAAATTTTTAAGTATCACAAATTAAACTTTCAAGTGGTTATTTCTTAACATTTCTGGTATAATTTTGATTGTTAATGATCTTATTAACTTTAGAAATAATAAAATGTCCAAATAATACTTCGTATTCAAATGGCAAATTTTATGATTTTTCCACCTCTCTGTCTTTGAAGTCCGATTTCAGCAAACGTAGCCCATTAAGTACCAGTTTTTATCAATGATTATGAAAGCTGAGAGTCTAGCGCAGTTTTTAAAGTAACTTAGGATCCATGCAGCTACTTTTTAATATTATAAATTTAACGTTGAAATCGTAAGACATTATTTACAGAACGTAACTTTTCAGTTTGTACCATAATTTTGATATTTTGATATAAGTTATGGAGACAAATATTTCAGGCATTAAAGAAAACCTCATGAAAATTGATTTGCAGAAAGAATTACTCAAAAAAGTCAATTACTTTTTTCTTTACAATATTTTTAGTCGGTTAGGTCAGTTGTTCTCAAAATTTTAGAAAAATAATCATAACTCGAAAACTATAAAAAATCGCGGAACATACATAGGGGTGTTTCGGATGCCCCACGGGGTGTTCTATCTCAGGACTTCCGCTTGACACTACTTTTTGGGACACCCTGTATACATTGACTATTCATGTAATCAAGTGTAGGGGTGTTCAATGGAAATATGATTACGTACCAATGTTCTAGAAAATTTTTCTCCGTTTCCTCACTTATGTAATGCCTAAATAATATGAAGAGGAACTTGTACAGTTGGCATAAGAATAACTAACCTGCAAAACATATTTTTTTGTGATTTTGACATAGCAATTACTCTATACTACAAAATATTTTAAATCTCTTCAAAAATAATAATATTGGCAGAATTAAGTCCAGATTTTTAATGATTTCATAAAATAGGACCACCTTTTTATTTTCGATTCTATGTTATTTTTGATCACAGCTAGTATGAGGATAGTAATATTTGGGAAAAGGCCAGTTCATCCATTTTGAAGTACATAAAGTGAAAAGCTGGCAGTAGGTTGCCAATAAGTAGAGTAAGATACTGATAAGTAAATGATCGCTTCTATATTATATAACTAATGCATGTTAAGTAACCTATGTATAAGACACATGTTTGCAATACCTAAACGATAACTAATTTGGAAGTAACTTACCTGCATCCCGTCTATGTGCACTTAGTAAGCAAATTTAAGATTTAATTTGGCTCGAAATTACAGTTTAGCTGGTCTGGCTGCGCCATCTGGTGGTAGGTTAGTAAAATATGTATCTGAAATCTGAAATTCTATTCATAGCCTACAGACGTGGCTCAGCTGACATAGAGCCAGATCCTACAGCCATCTCCCTCCAGAATCATCCTTCAGCTGTCACGCTGCCCCCGCAGCATTCGCGTGACAAACAACATGGTTTTATCTCTTGACGTTTCTGCTCACCTGTGACGCGTTTGCCAAATGAGTTTTGCTTCGGTAAGCAACGCAATAGTGTTATCAATATTTCCATAGGAATAACCAGGGATACGATCAGCAAAGAAACAAATATTTGCTTTCGTTTTGTCAGACATTGATGTGACTGAAGTCATTACATAGTTAAGAACAAAGGGGCTTCCCGCTGTCTATTATCATGTGTGCTCAAATTTTTGAAAAGTTAACGAACTTTTTTTAATTCTGTGATTTAATAGGAAAATTTATATTTTTATCTCATGCATTAGTAGAGCAACACTGATAATATTATTGCAGCCAAGACGATGTTATCTAGTCAAATCAGCGCTCAAATATGTAATTAATTATCGTTTATCATTTGTAGAGTAGGATACAGCAGGACATCCATCGTAGCACATTATTGTAGCCGTAGCACACCGTAGCACTCGTAGCAAGTATATTTACGCAACTGTACCCGTTACGCTCCCACCGTACATGTATTTGAAGACCCGGCGGAATCCAATATTAGAATACGTTACGAAGAATATTCGCAGGCACACACAAAATATTTTATGCATTACGTGTAGGCCTCCGAATAAGGCTCGAGGATGTGTTTGTAAACTACTGTGGCTTGACTGGGTCTGAAATACATAATAATGCGTCCGACCGATTTCAGCCATGGCGGCCGATCTCAATTCAGATCAGCCAAATGCGCAGGACATATTATAGTGCACAAGTGTGCGCGCAAACACAAGTGCACTCTCAATCCCTTACTCCCATAATTCGGCGAGACGGCAACCCGACATGACCGATGAGAGATCGGGCGCAGAACCACCGGCTTGACGTGCTTTCCGAGGCACGGGCGTTCATCCGCCAACTTCCTAACTCCGGGCTGAGCAATGTCATTACAGAAAAATTTTGCCCGACCCCAGACTCGAGCCGGGGACCTCTCGGTCCTTACGCACCGCTTGCTACCAATAGACCAACGAGGCAGTTATACATACACATTATATAACTGTAGCTTTAACTAGTCTGCTTAAGGGACCCACCCTTAACCAGACACAACATGTTAGTTGACTGGCTTGGTAGAACAGTGGTTAGTGACCCTGTCTGACGATTTTCACTATCGGGACTCGGGACGAATATGTGTGTGATGAACATTGGTGTTTATTCCGCGTCTGGCTGTGATTACGTATTTATGTATGTATTTGTAAAAATAAATAATATGTTTGTATGTATGTGTATGTATATCAGTCCATGACGCCCATAGTACAAGCACTGCTTAATTTGGGGTCAGGTGAGCATGTATGGGAATGTCCCAGTTATTAATTATTGTTATTATGTTATAATATTTCATTGTTATTGGACTTGACACTCTATACATAATATAAGCCCTGGTTTAGGGTCAAAATCAAATTGCTTACTTAATTAATTAATAAAAAAAAGACGTGTGGCACTCGGGGACTGCCGCGCTATAGCTATTGCATAGCATCGTCCAATTTCGGAGCAGCTCGTCTCAATTCGTGCGAGTTTCGTAGAGTTGTACAATACGTCTAACCGCACGCACACAAACACCGTGCCGAAGTCTACCGAACTGAAACGACGTTAGACGATTGCGAGGTTTTTTTCGTTACGGATTTTCTTGGTTCGGTCGCCGCGCTCAAAGCCCGCGATAAAAGCTATGCATTAGCTTAAAATCACTTTAAACGCAACACAATATTATAATCTCGCCTATTCCTATATGTGAAAAATATATTTTTGTGTTAAGATACGGCAGATTGTGCCTAATAAAATAAAAAAGTATGTTTAAAATAGCATCTACCAGACATTAATACGTAATCTACTATTAATCGTGTAAACTAATCTTTATTCAATCAACAAAACACAAAAATTATTCAAAAAGCTTCCTTTTGTATTTTTTATACGTTTTTCTCCTAATCCATTTATTATGTTCTCCGTTTTATAAACTTTTTTATTTTGATTTTTCGTGTAAACCCGACACAACACGTTTTGTGCGGAAAATAAGAAAATTTTCTTTTTTTTCTTCAGGACCGCCATATTTAATGCACAACACGCGTTCTCTACTGGAACAAGTCGAATTATCCTAAACGCCCTGAGTTATGTTTCATAACTTATGCATTTCGCCGTCTTCCGCCAAATCTGAATATTTTTATTCATGCCTCCCTTTCCGGGTTTAGACGATGATTTTTCTTTTTTGCTAACAGAACGGTTTATGTTGTTAATCGAAACTTGGATTTTTTTCCAGTGAAATGAAATGAAATAACTTTATTTGCAAGAAATATGGTTACATACAGTTGTTACATTATACGTATAACAGTGTTCAGCATAAATATTTCACCAAGTCGAATTGAATACTTTTTTAGTTTGTTTCATTTAGATTAATATGCAATTATAAGTATAATGAATAAATACTTAGTTAAGTTATAATTATTTCTGCAGTTTTGGAATCTTTTGTCGATATCTGAGGGTGGCCTGGCCTTTTGTGATCCAGGCAACCTTATTTCAGACTCCACAATTTTTATTTATTTAGGTTCTCTTAAAATTTATGTATCTGTTACGGTAAAAGTGCATAGAGTGGTTATTATGTATAATTACCGGTAACTATGCATAATTACTAGTGTTTGTGGTAAAGGTGGTGAAAACTATCGAATTAATCACATTCACCGGTAATTATATAAAATTACCATACCCAAATAAATGTGGCAAATAATAAAATAAAACTGACTTGACTGGCTCGGTGAAACAATGGTTTTGTTAGTGATCCAGGCTGACGATTCCA
Source organism: Maruca vitrata (assembly GCA_039566165.1). Lineage (NCBI taxonomy): Eukaryota > Metazoa > Arthropoda > Insecta > Lepidoptera > Crambidae > Maruca > Maruca vitrata. Next base: position 9,817,389 of record CM076933.1, on the reverse strand, counting down.
AGAGTCGTGGGTTCGATTCCCACTCGGGACAAATATTTGTGTGGTGAATATCGGTGTTTGTTCCTTGTCTAGGTGTGATTATATAGTTAAGTATGTATTTATAAATAACTTTTCTGAAAACAATTAAACCGCGTAAGATAGATGATTGAAATTTGGCATGAAGGTTTAGGGTTAATAGACTTAAAGCTTACTTGCGACGCGATATTGCAAAATTCGATCGAGAGTTACTGGGAAAAAACTTTTGTATGTAAAATCCTGTAGTCCACGCGAACGAAGTCGCGTTAAGTTGTTACTAACCATAATTGGATCTTGTTTATCCGAATAATAAATGAATTGATTGAATTGAAGTCACGGGCACAGCTAATTATAAAATAAACCAGTCAAGTATCTAGAAACCAAACTTTATGTTTGGTTTTTTAAAAAAATATTATCTTATAAAAATTAAGTTAAAAATTAGCCAATTGGCAGGTAATTTTCAGTGGAACTCTTAAAATTCTTTCTCGTCAATATATTTTTGAGATTTGAGATTTGTGACTTTTGCAATTGCAGAGTACTTGTGATATTTGTCAGCAATGTCAACATTTACCACAGTCGAGCGGGAGGTTTATACACCGTGAAATTTTAGTGGTTGTTTTCCCGCAGTAAAATGATTCTATCTTAGTAGTACAAAAGATGTGTGCAGTTCTTTTTTGTTAAAATCAATAAATGCCGGTTTTACGAAAGGTTTAACCTTAACTCGAAAGAACGTTCGAACCGCTTTATGACTTAGGGTATCGAGCTTCTTCAGCTTTAAGCATCGATTTCATGCGGCAAGCAGTATCTGATTAAGTCACATCTTATAAAAGAACGATATCTTCTCTCGTTTTCGAGATAGAAAATTATTATTTTGAAAATTTCAACAAAAAAAATTTTTTTTTTCGCGGAATAATTTGCATAATTCGATAGTATTACTAAAGGCAAATCGTTCTGCCACGGGAAAACAACCACTAAAATTTCACGGTGCATAATTACCGGTAAATTTGAATAATTCACTACATTCACCATGTGCGTCGGGAATTATCTATATTTACCGGTGATTATAGATAATTACCGATTGCTCACATTGACCGTAACATATCAATAATTCTTACAATAGACACATATTATGACTGATAGCTGATAGAAATACATAAATTGATTACAAATAAACACCACTTTCTAAATCTTAGCTTTTTAATATGATATTGATTGATTGATTCTTATTTACTAGTGACCCGCCCTCGCTTCGCTTCAGGTACATTATTCGTAAAACCTCCCTCTTGAATCCCTCTATCTATTAAAAAAAACAACAAAATCCGTTGCGTACTTTTGAAGATTTAATCAAATATGCGTACACGGGAAGCTACTTTGCTTTATATGTAGTGATTTTGAAATTAAGAATGTAACTTGCATACTATATTTTTTCGTGGATGGATCTCAACATTATCTTAGTTGCGTTATCTATTTTTGATATAGGTACACACAAGTTTTTAGCGCCATATAGGACCTATAATATACCTATTATATAGGAAGGAAGTAATCAAGTGAATACAAGAAGGCAAAGATAATTTTCTAAATATTGCTAAATTTTATTTCAAATTGTAAGAGATATTATATTGTTAGTAGATGTAATTTAGCTATCTATTTTTATTTACACTATTAAGCCCAATTATTTTTATACTAGCAACCCGCCCTCGCTTCGCTTCGGGTATATTTCTATCTCTATATAATATATAACTGTGCCCGCGACTTCATTCGCGTGGACTACAGGATTTTGATTTTTTTTAACTTAAAAGTAGTCTTAGTTACGCCTTAACATCAGCTACCTGCCAATAAAAGTCCCGTCAAAATCTTTTCAGCTATTCAAGAAGTTAGTCAACCGGAAGAAACATTTAAAGCAAAATTATTTTGGTATTTATCATCAGAACCATCTGTCTTTTATCGTGTAATAAATAAGTATATTTTACAATTACACAGCAATGGGATGTTGTGTAATATACTTATTTATCATTGATCTGATCCTGTGCTAAGAAGCTTTAGCACTAATTTTAATCAGTGGTATACACTTAAATATTTAAATATCACAACCAGACACGGAACAAACATGGGTATTAATCACAGAAATATTTGTGTGTGACTGGGAATAAAACCCACGACTTTTTATGTGGTCTATGAATTGGCATAAAACCGTTCAGACGTTAAGGCGTGAATGAGGTAAACTATTAAAACAACCGATTAAAAATCAGTAACTTAATTAGTTTTCTGCCTACTGCCTACGCCTTAAGTACGATAGCATGAATATTAACAGCCTAGATTTTCTAGGTAACTATCTATCTCCCAACTAAATTTCATTAAAATCCGTTCTGCCGTTTAGACGTCAAAGAGCAAAAGTCCTAACAAAAACGACTAAAATCACTAACTCAATTTAGTTATATGCCTACTGCCTACCCCCTAAGTACGATGACGTGATCATTTTGATCTTATATCCGTTTTTAGATAACCATCTATTACCATACCAAATTTCATTAAAATCCGTTCAGCCGTTTAGACGTCAAAGAGCAAAAGTCCTAACAAAAACGACTAAAATATCTAACTCAATTTAGTTATATGCCTACTGCCTACCCCTAAGTACGATGACGTGATCATTTTGATCTTATATCCGTTTTTAGATAACCATCTATTACCCTACTAAATTTCATCAAAATCCGTTCAGTCGTTTAGACGTCAAAGAGCAAAAGTCCTAACAAAAACGACTAAAAATCACTAACTTAATTTAGTTATCTGCCTACTGCCGCCTACCCCCTAAGAAAGATGGCGTAATTATGTATAGCCTTTAACCATGTATAGGTTATCATCTATCACCATACCAAATTTCATCAAAATCCGTTTAGCCGTTTAGACGTCAAAGAGTAAAAGTCCTAACAAAAACGACTCAAAATCACTAACTCAATTTAGTTATCTGCCTACTGCCGCCTACCCCCTAAGAACGATGGCGTGATTATTTATAGCCTATAACCATTTCTAGGTTATCATCTATCACCGTACCAAATTTCATCAAAATCCGTTTAGCCGTTTAGACGTCAAAGAGCAAAAGTCCCAACAAAAACGACTAAAAATCACTAACTCAATTTAGTTATCTGCCTACTGCCTACCCCCTAAGAACGATGGCGTGATTATTTATATCCTATAACCATGTATAGGTTATCATCTATCACCATACCAAATTTCATCAAAATTCGTTCAGCCGTTTAGACGTCAAAGAGCAAAAGTCCTAACAAAAACGACTAAAAATCACTAACTCAATTTAGTTATCTGCCTACTGCCTACCCCCTAAGAACGATGGCGTGATTATTTATAGCCTATAACCATTTCTAGGTTATCATCTATCACCATACCAAATTTCATCAAAATCCGTTCAGCCGTTTAGGCGTGAAAGAGTAACAGACAGACAGACAGACAGACAGACAGACAGAGTTACTTTCGCATTTATAATTTATAATAATAATAATAATAATAATATAATATTATATATATATATATATATAGTAATATAGTAATATAGTAATATAGTAAATATAGTAATATAGTAATATAGTATATATAGTAAATATAGTAAATATAGTATATATAGTATATATAGTATATATAGTATATATAGTATATATAGTAATATAGTATATAGTATATATAGTATATAGTATATAGTATATAGTATATAGTATATAGTATATAGTATAATAGTATATAGTATATAGTATAGTATATAGTATAATAGTATATAGTATATAGTATTAGTAAGGATTTCTTTTAAATATTATTTTAATTTATGTTATTAAAACTGATTATTTTGGTTGGGTTGAAAACCGATACTTTAGAAATCTATAGATGGGCAACACTGACTAGTGAAAAAGATGGCGGAACGGCATTCTATGCCGGGCGTTGGTACATGAGGAGTAGTGAGCGGAGTAAACGAAAAATAAGGTGTAATTTAAAGATTAAGGTGTTGCTGTGTTTTAAGTGTTTTATTATAAAATGTATTGCTAAATATATAAAAACAGCCGAGTTTAGTACCTATATATTTTCCAAGGGTTAACATATATTTGATACATTGACTAAACTGTATAACTAAGTCTGTTTTACGATGGAAGCTTTCCTGTAAGTTTCTTAACCAAGCAAAATATTCCTTGCAAAGCTTTCGACAACTTTACGTTTAAGTTTGTCCTCAGATTGCTTTGTTAAATTAAATAAATGTTAAAGATGCAAATTGTATAATAATAAAATATTATGTGAACTGACTACAGGTGTCAGAGATAATAAAATAGGAGAATGAATCTATGCATTATAATTAAAAGTCAGCAATTTTAATTATCAAATAGTTTGAAACAACAACCCATTCTTTAAAATTAGTCTTTATGGGTCTACACGCGACCACGATTGCTGTAACCCAGTCGAAACGACGGGCAGTAAGTAGCTAGGTAATTTGCTACTCCTAATATCGCGTGCAGACCCATAAAGACTAATTTTAGTGTAATGGAACGGGAAAGTCTACAACCCATTCTTTACTTCAAAAATATCAATGCCATCATTTTTATCAATTAAAAAATAATTACTTTCTTTTAAAAATCATCGTTAAGTGATTAAAAAGGAACTTTAAAAAAGGCCAAGTTCATTAAAAAGTTGCCTTATCTTATCTCTTTCCCCAGCATCCCAACGTAGGGTACTTTCCCCTTTGCAAAGTTATTTTTGCTAACTTAAGTAGGTTAATTACATTTGACAAAGTTATGAATTGATTTGTGTGGGGTTCAATCGACTGCTGAAGAGGGTGTGCAGTATTTGTGTCGTGTGACATGTTATTTCTAATCAATATATTGGATGTAAACTTTTTACTGTAATAGTAAATAGATGTTGTGTCTTTAATTGTCTACTAATTCTCAATCTGTTTGAAACTTATCATAAAATTAGAAAACTGAAATTGTCCGGGATATTTACCATGTTGTTTTGTTTTAATGAGCTCCCGATATTTCGTATATCATAAAATTTACAAAATAAGTTTGTAAAAAAATTATATATTTAAGCCGTGGTCCAACTCCCAGTAGACCGGTAAGATTTTAGACTTTCGTGTTCCATTACACTAAATATTAGTCTTTATGGGTCTACACGCGATATTAGGAGTAGCAGCTACATAGCTAGTTACTGCACGACGTTTTGACTGGGTTACACCAATCATGGTCGCGAGCCAACCCAATGCCTGTAGACAAGCAAATGTTGAAGTCACTAAAAATTTTAAAATTTCTTCGGTATTTTTGGTAAATAAAGAGGTTATTATTTTTAATCTATATTGTAGTCACGGATTACCGATTTTTTTTTTTTTTCTATAAGAGTACTTTCACTATGATCTCACTCCAACAGATGATAGTGTAGCGGTGGTAAGGTCCACATATAATGTCGACACACACAATAGACCCTATTGAGCTGTTGCACTCAGCTTGATAGCCTGCTTAAATGCCGTTACATTGTAATCGTATGAAATATTAAGTTATTAATATTAATTGCCCCACAACCCTGTCTAGAGGAAGGATTAATATACCAGATTAATAGACTAATGGGAACCGAGGTAGATATCCCTAACTCTAATAATTCCAGTTCCCTTTTAAATGAGCAGCGAGGGACCAATCAGTCCGTTTAGAATAATGATATAATTGCTACCCAATTTGCATTGGTTGTTGAAATTACTCTACTGCCTCGTCTTATCTCTAGGTAACTTTATGGGAAATAGCTTTCTGTCCGTGACTCGCTTAGAACATTACTTACTTATAGTGAAATCGGTTAAAGAGCTGCATTTCCCCTTTCGGACTATTCGGTATTTTTTTTGTGAAAGTAGGTACATCAAAGCAGATAAAGTCACGCTTTTACTCCATAAATACTGAATCGATTTAAAGGCCTATTTAAAATGAATTTTATTGATACGAGGAAGGGACGAATGAAACTCGTTAACCGATTTAACTCCATAAGGAAGTAATATTTAAATTGTTAAAAGATTTCAAACAATATAGTTTCAACAAACACTAAGCTGTCTGTTAACCCTTATTACATACAAAAAAAAATCACGTCATTTACCCTTTTTTATTTTTGTTGCGTGCCTAGGTGTGTATATAAGTTAAGCTTATTATCATTGATCTGTGCATACGACTTTTTTTTGTAACACAATCAGATGTAATCTCTGTTGCTAGTATATCTTAATACCACCAAAGCATTCTGTCAAAAACTAACCGAGGCTCGATGGAGCTTCTTGTTTAACTCTAAAAAGTAAATGAATCTAGACAAAGTCGTGTTAAGTCTAAGATTCCATACTACGATTCCTTTATTATTATAGTTTAAAAGTTAATGTTGTATGTATAGACAGTGTTTGCTTCGCACTCGACTTGGCGGGTGCACAGCCGTGCTCCTAGGTCGTCATAATCTTATTTCTAACTACGTTGGGTAAAAATACCACCATTTTTGATGACTCCTTCAGTGAGCCTCCTCAAGTAAGCCCTTTTCATTAGATTCGAGAAGTGATGCCACAATACATTAGCGGGGGCCGTAACTCGGATTGTAAAGAATGGGCCGGGGTCGGCCGGGGTCCACAGTTTACGGTGCTGAGGGTAAGCTCTTTAGCACGCCTTAAGGGGGAGAACTGGGGTCAAGATGTAGCGGTTTGTTATAAGAGATAGATGAATAAAAAGAAAATATCACCCAACGTCACATACATTGTTCGGTTTCCGAAGAAAGTTGCTTAAGCACTTTGTATAACAAATATTAGAAACAGTAATGGTATACATAAACGTAACCGGTGGTAGAATCACTTATCTTTTACTTATTTATTTAATATAATGACGATTTATAAGTGCGTGTGAATGCCTATATAAATAAAGAAATTTTGACTTTGACTTTGACTTTGACTAACTTACTAGGCGCAGCTACCCAAACCGAGTCTTGGCCTCCTATAATAGACTTCTTCTTCTTATAGTGTGGTTGATGAACAACTGACACCAGTCAGAGTTTTTAAACCGCCCGTAGGCCTCTGACATGGCTTCACACACCGTAGAAAAATCTCTCTGGTGTGCTGGTTTCCTCACGATGTTTTCCTTCACCGTTAAAGCGTCGAATGATGGTACATTTGAATTTAAAATTTGAAAAACATATTGGTACCTGGCGGGGTTTGAACTGGCGACCTCTCGTATGGCAAGCAACGACCTGAACCACTCGGCCATCGACGCTTTTTGATTTATAATAGACAAATGTACTTAAATATATTTGGTGACACAGCCAACACGGAAAAAACATCGATGTTCGTCGCACAAATCTTTGTCCCCGGTGGGAATTGAACCCATGACTCTTGAATCGTAGCCGTAACCGTAGGGTCACTAAACTCTGTTCCACCGAGCCAGTCAAGGATATTTTACTTCTGCGTTGCTTGAACAAATAACTTATTTTTACGCAGGAAAATGTAACACACCCCGTCTACGGGAAAGGGGGTTCTCTTCAGATGGAGTACTGGACACTCACTTGAGGGAGACTGGGACTATCGGCGACTGCTTCTAAGTAAAGTGCAATCTCCAGGTGTATATGTACTACAACACTACTACATCTACGCTTTATAGCAGGGCCGGGTCAAATACCCATTTTCTGATATTTTTTTCATGTCTGGGTATGTCAATGTACCTATGATATTTTCGTATATCAATGTTATTTATTACAATGTATAGCTAACACGCTCCAAACGGAGTTCAGAATTGCAATCTATGTTTTGTCATTTTCTAAGTGTTTTAACTCTTCTCCTTATCGAGTAAATAGCAAATCAGACATACTCAATAGCGTTTGGATTTTTCTATCGTTGTGGAAAGATTAGCTTGAGCTTAGGGGGAACTTGCTGATTTCCCAGGGTGCACGAGACGTAGAAGGATAAATTAATAGTCTTAAAAGCCATTAATAGCGGCAGGCTGCTGACTTACGTAACTAACGGTTGCACGTAAACGATTATAGTATATTAAGAATAAAACCTATATATCATCCGCTCATCACTCCCGCCTGTCCTAACCCTTAGTTTTAGTAACTGAGTGTTGACCCCGATAAGTGGTTATGGTATAATAATAGACTCCACACTAGCTCCTGAATGTACTGAATTATACTCGGCCTTAGACTTTATGTCACTTATCAAGTTACTAACAGCGTTGGGTCGGTTTACTAACGACGATTATTATTTGAGCCATATATTGGAAAAGAAGAGAATAAAATTTATAGAGGAAGATCCCAGAGCCGCCAGACATCACTTATTTTCTAATGGACAAAATATATACGATTGAGTAGTGGTGGGGTGTACCTACTATCATCATATGACTAGTTGCTACCTTGACCAGACGGCCATTTTTCAGATATCAACCAATCAAGGTACATACAAACACTGCTCACCTCACTTAAATTCTGATGGCTGATTTTAACATATATTTCACACAATATCATTAAAAATCAGGTTTCATTACTCCCAGACACATGCGGTCGGCGGTTTTTCCTTACAGACGCTTTAAAGCTATGAAAAAATTTTTACTTTTACTTAATTTTACTTATTTTGCGATGCTTGATTTTTATATATGTTATTCAAACAACTATTTTAAAACGTTTTGCAAACGGACAGACTGATCTAAGGGGCCAAACATTCACCAGACCCAACTGTTTTTGAATTTTTTTTTCAAATTGAATTTAGTTAAGTTTTTCTAATAAAATAGTTTGTAAGGAACAATTCTATAATTATTGCGGTCAGATGAGCACTTTTTAGTTGTTTGAATAACATTATATAAAAATCGAGCATCAGAAAATAAGTAAATGTAAAATTTTTTTCATAGCTTTAAAACGTCTGTAAGGTAAAACCGCCGACCGCATGTGTCTGGGAGTAATGAATCCTGATTTTTAATGATATTGTGTGAAATATATGTTAAAATCAGCCATCAGTATTTAAGTGAGGTGAGCAGTGTTTCTATGTACCTTGATTGGTTGATATCTGAAAAATGGCCGTCTGGTCAAGGTAGCAACTAGTCAAATGATGATAGTACACCCCAACACTACTCAATCGTATATATTTTGTCCATTAGAAAATAAGTGATGTCTGGCAGCTCTGGGATCTTGGACCATTATTTATTGACCACAACATTATAACTTTACTTTTACTTTTACTTAAATTTCATTATTAAATCGTAATTACAAATTCCTATGAAACTCTGTCACTCAAACTAGGCTAAGTGGCTTAACCCATTTTTTCGCAACAAGTGTTCAAAAAAACTAAATATAAGATACTTTTATATAATTTTTCATACTTTTTTATTACTAACAACGGAGCTCATAATAGTTAATGATCATAACGAATTAAAATATTACTTACAAAACTCAAAAATCAAACAAAAACACAAATGAGACAGTGAAAAGAAGAAAAAAGAACTAACACAAACTGATTAAGACTAAAAGTGGTCAACGAGGTACAGGCCTCAGTAGGTGGTCATCGAGGTACAAGCCTCAGTAAGTGGTCAACGAGGTACAAGCCTCAGTAAGTGGTCAACGAGGTACAGGCCTCAGTAAGTGGTCAACGAGGTACAAGCCTCAGTAAGTGGTCAACGAGGTACAGGCCTCAGTAAGTGGTCAACGAGGTACAGGCCTCAGTAAGTGGTCAACGAGGTACAGGCCTCAGTAAGTGGTCAACGAGGTACAGGCCTCAGTAAGTGCTAAATCAGCCAGAGGGCAACTGCAGCGCTGTTATTCTGGCCGTACCCCGAGTGGTATTAGAAACTATCATGGGCCATAGCTAAAATTTTTTTGTGGAATTAATCAGTTTGTATTATTAAGGCCACCTAGTAGTTTTGACTTTGGAAATTTTGTTTTGACTATTAATTAACTACAAGTTATTTATAATACTGTTAAGGAAATTTCATCATGGAAAATGTTATAATAGCATGAGTTGAGTAGATAAAACTGACTTAGACACTTTTATTAGCCTAAGAACTTTGAAATAAAAACCTTGATAAACACTAATAGCTTTTAAATAGTTCTGACACCAATCTCTCACTAACACATTTTCCATGAAACTTTATCCGTCTGTTTTCAAACTTTAGAAACGAAATAATCATAAATTGAAACCATTAATATTACAGACTGGGGGTGTATTACGACCTCTTAATTATAGTCAGTTTAAAAATGATCATCGGTAGCTATATACACCGTGAAATTTTACTGGTTGTTTTCCCGCAGTAAAATGATGCTATCTTAGTAGTACAATAGATAGTGCAGTTCTTTTTATTGAAATCAAGAAATGCCGGTTTTACGAAAGGTATAACCGAAACTCGAAAGCACGTTCGAACCGCTTTATTACTTAGGGTGTAGAGCTTCTTTAGTTTTGAGCATCGATTTCATGCGGCAAGCAGTATCTGATTACGTCTTACAAAAGAACGATAGCTTCTCTCGTTTTCGAGTTGAAAAATAACTATTTTTAAAATTAAAAAAAAAAAATCTCCAAATAATTTGCATGATTTGATAGTATTACTAAAGGCAAATCGTTCTGCCACGGGAAAACAACCACTTAAATTTCACGGTGTATAATAAAGAGCTGATATTACTACACTTACTTTTAAAATTTAGATAGATGATGGAGGGGTTATATCGGTCTGTATGATACCACAACCATAGCGCATAACTAAGTGGTATACTTGACAGAAACACGAATTTGACTGAAATTAAGAGACTGAAATTAAGAGACTGTAATACGCCCTCTGGTCTAGAAATTTACTTACGACTTTACGTAACCTTGAACAGCCCTATTTGTTACCTTAAAGCCGAGCGATGAGTAGTTATGTTTATACTATAAATAGAAAGAAAAGAAAGAAAGAAAGTAAACATTTATTGATCATAAATTTAAAAAAATACAAAACTAATACAAAACATACACATACAAATATATTTATGATCAAAAGGTTCTGCCTCAGCATGTGCCGTAGCAGCCACAAGGACGCGACGGCGCTGTAATTCTGGCAGAATCTGTCAAATCATGTGTTATCGATGATATTTTGTTAAATATTCATTTTCACATGAATTGTGGGTATAAGAAGTTTTACTTAGTTTTTAAACGCACTTATAAACTCATCAGAAGAGAAAATACAATCGTATCGAACTTTGATCGTTATTTCATTTAAGTATCGATAAGTATATAAGAGTTTAATGTCTACAAAACTTTGCCCGAGTATTACTTACTTATAGTTAGAAAAATATACATTCAGTTAAAATTATTGGAAAAGTAAAGGAGGTATCTTGATAAGGAAAATGTTCTTGCAAAAGGGAAAATGTCGCCGAGGAAATGTGATTTATATTTCTAAAGAGCTGGAATTTCTGACGGTTTTTGATATAAAAACAGGTGGGATCCGGCACGTAGGACCAAAATGGTCCTTCGGGGCGGATTTTATTGTTATCAACGGGTACGCGTGGTTGGGAAATATTGTACAGTATATCTTGAAAGTTAATACATAGTTGAAGGACTAAGAATATGCATGTTATCGTTGAGTCTGGCCTGTAGAGTATGAAAGCTTGTGAAATTTTATTTTTACGATATTTTTTTAAAATAATAACGTAAAGTTAAATTTAAACGTCAAAATACACCGTGAAATTTTAGTGGATGTTCTCTCTCAGAATTTTTATTCTATCTAGTAGTAGAGCAGTTTTCATCGGTGTTTTTCGGTTTTACGAAAGGGACACACGAAACTCGAAAGCACGCTCGAACTGCATGCTTACTTAGGGCGTAGAGCTTCTTTAGCTTTAATCATCAATATCATGCGACAAACAGTACCTGATGACATCACATCTCGTCAAAGAACTATCGCTCACGCTTTCGAGTCGGGTGATTATTTTTCTGAAAAATTGAAAAAAGTAGTTTATTTTTTTTTCACGAATTAACTAGCAGGATTTGAAAGTACTACTTAAGGTTAATCGTTCTGCTACGGGAAAATAACCACTAAAATGTCACTGGGTATAAATGATAGTATAGAATAGATAAAAATTCAATTGAGGGAACTCCTCAATTGAAATTCACTACCGTTAAACACAAAATGAGGCTACAATAGTAGGTTATTTCAAATCACATATCTATAGTTGAATCGAAGTATGGAGTAAAACGACAACGACAGCATTAAATATAATGTAGGCATGTTTATATTTTACACAACTGAATAAATAAGAAATAAATATTACCTAACATCACATATATCGATCTGATCCCGTGGTAGGTAACTTAAGCATGCGTGTTACAGATATCAGAATCAACAGTGGATACACAAAATTTACTTAATAACACACCCAGACACGGAACAAACACCATAATGTTCGTCACACAAATATTTTTCCTGATTGGGAATCGAACCCACGACTCTTGGAACCGTAGGTAGTGACTCCTGGTCACTAATCACTGTTCAACCGAGTTAGTGAAAAAGAGGTGCGGATTAGGTTCAACAAAAAAAAAAAGTTATATGTTAAACAGTATTCGGGTAGTTTTAGCTAAAGAATTAACGGCCAAAAAAGAGATATCCATTTGTATCTATGGTAATCTGTGTTTATTTATTCCATCAACTTTCCATAGCGTAATTTGATTACTTCCATTTGAATAAATTCACTCAACGTAAATAATTACTTTGACACCGTCGAATTCAAATCGGAAAAATGTCTTTAGGCATAACCTAAAAACACATCGGGGAATTACTTAAGGGGAATATTTACGGGGTAAATGAGCGGAAAATTTACGGAGAAGAACAGATAATGAAGCGAGAGTGGAATGTAAAGTGACTTTATCATTCTAGTTTTAAAGTGTCAATAGTAAAGAACTACAATTTTTTTGCACATAGTATGCCTTTTATGACAATGATTTGTCTTATTTACATGTTTAAGTTTATTTGCGTAATACACTGTTGTTTCAGATATCCGTGACACTAGTGCTTAAGCTACTAAACACCGGACCGAATATACACCGTGAAATTTTAGTGGTTGTTTTAACGCAGTAAAATGATTCTATCTTAGTAGCACAATAGATTTGCGCAGTTATTTTTTGTTCAAATCAATAAATGCCGGTTTTACGAGAGGTTTAACCGAAACTCGAAAGCACGTTCGAACCGCTTTATTACTTACGGCGTAGAGCTTCTTTAGCTTTAAGCATCGATTTCATGCGGCAAGCAGTACCTGATTATGTACCATCTTATGAAAGAATGATAGGTTCTCTAGTTTTCGAGTTGGAAAATAATAATTGTTTTGAAAATTTGAAAAAAATGGCAATATAGGCAAATCGTTCTTCCACGGGAAAACGACCACTCAAATTTCAGGGTGTATTTTTGAATAAGTAGTCTCTCGGGATGATCTCACTCCACCTGATCGAATTCCTATGTGGATATCACGATCACGCTTACCATTAGTGAGGTCCACATAGGAATTCGACAGGCATCATGGTAAGCGGTAAGGTCATCCTGAGAGATGTTTTATAAAAATTAAAATTTTAAAATAAAAAAAAAAAAAGAATATTTTTATGAATATCTCTAAAAAAAAATTACACATTCTAGTCTTAAATTGAATTAGGATCGACACTATCGACTTTAATATATGTATAAGTCAACATATTAACGATGATCCAATACACAAAACATAATAACCTCTCTTGTTTAACAGTAACTTCTTCACAATAACCTTATAAAAATTGCAACGTGTTCATAGGCTGCGAAAAGCACGATATAACAATTTCTGCTAAACGTTTAGTAGATACAATGCATTGCAACCGCTCTCTGAGACCGCTTTACTTTTATAAAGCTCGTAAAAGATCGTTCCACTGTATGTAACACGCTATTACCACATCCTACTTCAGATAGCCTGGATAAAGCTCTAAGTTGAACAATTTGAGGGACATTCTCTTTGTACTTTTCCTTGTGCTTTTAACAGCTTGTTTTATACTGGTAAACTTAAACTAGTAGGTTTATATTAAAACTCAGTGAACAAGCTTATTAATTGATGATTTAAAGAATTATAGTAATAAATATGGCGTCCAACCGATTTCGGCCATCGCGGCCGATCTCAATTAAAATCAAGTGCGCAGGACATATAGTGCACAAGTATGCGCACAGGCAAACTTTCTGTTCAAATCGGTTCACCCGTCGACAAACTTATAACATCCCGTCTTTTTTGCGTCGGGGGTTAATGCAGTCGTTTTACGTATCCGCGCAATATTAGAAGTAGCAAATACATAGCTACTCACTGCCCGACGTTTCAACTGGGTTACACCAATCATAGTCTAGCGCCGCCAGTCTTTGTCTGCCGTAGCGGCTGGGAATTTCTAAATCCACCACAAACCAGCTCTCATTTCATTTGTACTGACATTTAAACATAACAGTAATTGCTACCTCAACTCGTGACACTTATACAATGTATGAATTAATCTCATACGTACACTGTACAAATGTGTTGATTCTAAGTTCGAAGATTAGTTTGATTCAGATAAAGTTTAATATAACACGGAAACTACGTTTCTGTAGAACAAATAACACTGAGGTAGAGACGGGTTAAGAAGTACATATGTTAGCTCGAACGTGCTTAGTTTCAACTTGGTGCTTTAGTTATGTGTAGAAATAGCATTATTCTATGTAGAAATGGCATAGTTCTCTGTAGAAATGTCACTGTTTTCTGTAGAAACGGCATTCTTATCTGAAAAGAGGCAAGGAGTTTGTTAAAAACGTAAATGATTGTTAGATAATAACAGAAAAATGGTGTGAGTTTATGTTTAATTAAAAGATGTTACAAATTGTCACCAACATCTATATATACATATTTTCAAGCTTTAATTAGTCGCATTACCATCATTAACCAAATTTCCCTAAAGACAGAAAATAATAAAAGAAAACCACAATCTCTGAAACAAAGATTTCCTGACTGACTGAAATGGTGGTGAGAATCACCGTTTATATATCTAATGATCTACTTAAAAACGGGTATAAAAATACGTTGGTAACCCTGCTCCAAATATGTATTAATCCATATAAAACTTGCACAATATTACACAGTCTTTATTATTCAATATTGCATTCGCACTACTAACTGTAATTTACAATAGACCCAGAGCTAAACCAGAATCTACGAGCGAAGTTAATGCTAATGTGAAGAATATTTCATGAAAATGCGAGTTAAATTTTGCAAATTTTCAAGCTAAAACTAGGCGGTGATTAAAGGAACAATATAATTCATGTTGTAGGTACCTTTTAATACAATCCCGCGTTCGTGTTACATTTACATTATGTTTAATTTATATTTTACTAGCTTACTGCCTGCGACTCTACCCGTGTGAAGCCCTTTTTCACGCAAATGATTTCTCATTTAAAGCAAAGACGGTTGAAAATAGCATTATGTTGTTTTTCAGGTTTTAGTTAGACTATAAATGTGTCCTACGATCCATTCTTCTTCGTATCGAGTAGATGTCAAAATCAAGTAGGCCCAATATTCGGCCACACGAATCGCATTATCTGAGGCACCCATCAAGTCGCTCAGCGAGCAGGTTTCCGGACAAGCGAGACATGACATTTAATGGCACATGGACTGTGGCAAGAAACCGTATACGCAGCCCAGGTCTAATGCGTCAGTGAATCCCTATCTGAGCCTATTTTCTTTTCTACGACTAATCTGGTTACGAAGTAGTAATTTGGAGTGAAAGGGCAACAGTCATTTCCGCATTTATACGCAGACAGGTGAGAGCCATCCGCTTCCCCGCAAATCCGGTGTTGATGACGAGGCTACTCCAATAGTATGACTGACAAGTTAGAAAAAGATAACCACGGATTTATGAGAGGAAAGCTAACAAAAGTGTTAAGCAAGGATTTGATAAAACTCTTTTTTACAACCAATTTTCAACATGTTAAGTGCTAAAGCTAGCTGTTTTAATATTTTGTAAAAGAAGAAAAAATCAACTGCTTCACTGTTAACCCTTTTCAAAATAGCGAATTTAATTATTTACTACAGAATCATTATGTTTGTAAATAACGAGGGCTCCTCTTTACGAACACCCTCTTACTATAATGAGGATCACTCGACGCCTCTTGTTCCTCTGGCCTCTTGTTGCGAATTTATTGAAAAAGCTGCGGACAAAAATTTAAATATAGAGGTATACGGTAAACCTCTTTACAGCGTAACTGCACAATAATGAGAATTGTACCTACATTCATGATTTAAGAGAAATATTTTTTTTCTTTACAACTCTTTGGTAATACATATTATAAAGACCGACCATAGACTATTAATAGCTAAGGGTATCATAATGAATTGTGATTAATACTAATTAAACGTTGTCTTCGGTTCGGTCAGTTTGTAAAAAAGGACGGGTAGAATGTCCCCACTGACTAATAATAAAAAGCGTCGATGGCCCAGTGGTTAAGGTCGTTGCTTGCCATACGAGAGGTAGTCAGTTCAAACCCCGCCACGTACCACTGAGTTTTTAAATTTGAAATTCTTATGTACGATTATTCGGCTCCTTAACGGTGAATTGGCGAAGAAATTCTAAGGTTGTGTAGTCAACCAACCCGCACTTGGCCAGTGTGGTTGACTAAGACCTTATCGCCCTAGTTTAGTGTAGGCCCGTGCCCCCAGTGGTGACATCTATGGGCTGATGATGATAATGTTTTCATACATAGATTTCAACTTAGTTAAGTTATAACTTTATTCCCACAATGGAGAATGCTACTGTGTCTCAATTTTACAATGGTACATTATGTATGTATTGGCACGATGAATATACTTGTAAAACGAATTTATATTTTAGAACGTGAAAGTACAAAAAAAGAAATTTTACAATGTACTGCATGTTGCGGTGTGACGTCATAGCGCTACGTTGATTTTGTATGAAAAGTGCAAACGGTCAGAACTTTGAACAAGTATAACTTTTTAAATTTTGGTTGTATGTCGATACGAATTACACATTATCGATTCGGTTTATCAAAGATTTCAAAGCTGCATAATTACCTAAAATCATGAACATGCTCCATTGAGACTAGCCCTCATAATAACAGCTAATGATAGCCATGAAAAGAGCTTTCAAACAATATACGTGGTGGGAATTAGTCGTACGCGTTCATAAATTTTTGCACATCCTCCTTTATATGAAAAACTACAAATTCATAAAACATAAAAACCTTCAAATTAATGAGACATGTGTAACAACCACGGGTTCATGAAAATGTAGGTAACTTGGAAGAGTATATGCATAACGTAACCATTACGCTAAGAGCTTTAAATAAAATATCAAGCACATTCGCGATTCGTTGTTGTCTTTAAATGGGACTTCAAGCGACGCGAATATAATATTTTCATGATAATATCACTATGGAAACTATGTCTTGTAGGAGAATTTTAACATATGTAATGTTAATTTTAATGTTACCAATGAAAATCACTGCTTACTAAATTAAATATCAGTGACGTAAAGACAACACAACTAAAACTCCGCTTTGATAATTATTATTAATTAAGACAACCCGGCACTCAATAATTAATTGAAAGGCCAATAAAGAATTCTCTTTTACTGGAAATGTATTTAAACGTAAAACGATCGATGTCAGTTAAATAAATAATGGAGTTGTCGCTTTCAAGCCATGTGGAGTGTTCTGATTGGTCCCTTGAAGTGACACTTTTGCCCTCTAAATATAATTTCTTAAGTTTCTGTTACGTTTACCACTGGATGTAGGTGAAGGGAATACTTTAGGTTACCGTGATCTAGAATTTGATTAGGTCATGTTTGGTAATAGGTTTGTAATATAATTTGTATTATCAGATGTCCATTCTCAGACAAATAACACAGTACTTGTTAACCAACACTTTAGTA
This sequence comes from Maruca vitrata, assembly GCA_039566165.1. Lineage (NCBI taxonomy): Eukaryota > Metazoa > Arthropoda > Insecta > Lepidoptera > Crambidae > Maruca > Maruca vitrata. The sequence continues at coordinate 9,799,466 of CM076933.1, read as the reverse complement.
ATTTAATAATAATGTAATATACACTCGAACAATAATTAGTATGTAGTGTTTATTAAACTACGTAAACTAAATTATATGTGTCGGACCGATTTGGACTTTGACGGCCGGTCTCGATGGAGATCAACCAACTACCTATGCAAGACATATTATTATTATAGTGAATATTATTATAGTGAATATTATTATAGTGAATACAAATTGGCAACAACAAAATTGCGCTCTTTGTTTCCTCAATCTTCTTCTTCTTATCGTGTGGTTGATGAACAACCTGGTGTCAGAGTTTTTAAACCGCCCGTAGGCCTCTGACATGGCTTCACAAACCGTTGAAAAATCTCTCAGGTGTGCTGGTTTCCTCACGATGTTTTCCTTCACCGTTAAAGCGTCGAATGATGGTACATATGAATTTCAAATTTGAAAAACACATTGGTACCTGGCGGGGTTTGAACTGGTGACCTCTCGCATGGCAAGCAACGACCTTAACCACTCGGCCATCGACGCTTTTTTAATTTCCTCAATTTCTACATTCGATGAGAAGGCAATCCAACAAGATCTCTTAGGTGTAGGTTCACCGGCTTAAAAGGCTTCTTAAGGAGCTAGTTTACATCCTCTGACTTATCCTGAGTACGTGACATAAAAAAACAAAAGACGTGTGGCACTCGGGGACTGCCGCGGTATAGCTATTGCATAGCATCGTCCGATTTCGGAGCAGCTCGTCTCGATTCGTGCGAGTTTCGTAGACTCGTACAATACGTCTAACCGCACGCACACAAACACCGTGCCGAAGTCTACCGAACTGAAACGACGTTAGACGATTGTGAGGTTTTTTTCGTTACGGAATTTCTTGGTTCGGTCGCCGCGCTCAATGCCCGCGATAAAAGCTATGCAATAGCTTAAAACGGACCAGACGTGACGTGACGCTTGCCACTAATAGACCAGCGAGTTATCCAACACTAGCTGTGCCAGCGACTTCGTTCGCGATTTCTCTCGTTTTTCACACTTTTTTTATTGTTTCTTTGCTCCTATTGGTCGCAGCGTGGTGTTATATAGCCTAAAGCTTTGATAAATGGTCTATCTAACACAAAGATAATTTTTGAATTTAAACTAATAGTTTCTGAGATAAGCGCGTTCAAACAAACAAAAAAAAAACGAACTCTTCAGCTTTATACTATTAGTATAGATAGGACGAAAGATCAAGCGATAAAAGACGAGTCGATATGACATACCGGAAATATCAATTGATGTAAGGGACAAACCACGGTTTTTCAGGAGAGCTAAAAAACTATTTAATTTTCCGTAATCTGTTTATATCTTTTAATTGTTTGGTCGGATTTAGACGATACCTAGGGCAAAGTTTCTTAGATTTTTGCATTATATTATGCTATAGAGCCAAAATATAAGAAAAGTTTATATTTTCCGAGATGGCTTGTCCCTTACATTAAAAAAAACTATTTACTTGTGCCTTACACTACTTGGGAGCCGTGAAAAAAAAAATGCAGGAACGTAAATGTATTAAAATCTCATACAAATTTAATGTAAGTTCTCCAAGAGCTATTACATTAGAATTCTTTCTTTTACATTAAGTAAAAGGAAAGAACTTGTCGACGTTCACAAACACGTCTTTTACATTGTGTTGTACATCAAAAAATCTTACCGTAAGGTTTTTTAAAGATATCGTAATTTCAAGTATACCAGTCGATGGAGCTGAACGAGCCGATTTCAATAATATATATAACTCATATTGCCTAAAATGTCCCTTACCTTAATTGATACTTCCGGTATCGGTTTTAATGAAGAAAAATGACTTAAAGGCGTAACCAAAGCTTCTCTCATAATGAAAGCACACACAAAGCCATGTGAAATGGTACCAGATCGTCGTACACCATGTTTTTTCGGAAACAGTGAAAGCCCGTCACATATTAAATTCCCGCGTCACATCCGTGACTGTCTCATATGAAACCAATTTGTGTCACCGCTGAAAAGCCATTGGCGCTAGCATCGTAACATCCGCTGAAAATGGACCTGCGATTTTGCGATTTTCAACTGTATTTAACTCAAAAGACCAGTATTGTCCATTTATTTATGGAGTGAGCAGTATCAGTGTCATTATGATTCTCATTCGTTAGGATCAAAATTAAAAAAGTTCTGTATTAACATAGATTATTATCGTCAATACAATAAATTGTATTACGACTATTCTACCGAGAAGACTGCGGGAAGAAACTCAGTGGTTATTCTCCTGAAAAGACCCGTAGAACAAACCCATGCCCTGAGGGTTGCTTATAAACTTTTATACAACTTAATGTTTTATTCAAATGTATTTTTTGTTGAACATTCTAAAAGTTACGGCATCCAAGAACAGAACATTTTTTTCTTAACTGACATACGATGATGGCTGGGAGTAGCCTCGTCATCATCACCAGACTTGCAAAAGGAGCACTATTCAACACGCACTAATTCACACTCAAAAAATTGCAAGCCGTTACAGAATCACTACATAGTATAAAGCAAAGTCGCTTTCCACGTCTTTCTGTATGTATTTATGCTAGACTCTCACCCCTAAAGCGGATGGCTCGCATCCCTAAGAACTCCGTAAGTGATACCTAGATAAATAATAATAATAACTAATATTATTATACATGGGAATGCACCTAAATCGTATCTTAATAGAATTTGTGTCTTTCATTTCAATAATTTTTACAGATCATTAAACTTTGCTGAACTAAATGAGTTTTATGTGACTGTGTTCCATTTTATACGTTGTTTTTCCTGTTTTTGTATAATAGTTTCGTGGAACTGTCTTTTCTATCACAATACTTTGGTATTATCCTTTAGTATAGAACAATAGAGTCACATTTCAGTATCCGACAGGAATCTGTTACTGAATTTCTACACAAAGATAATTTTCCCATGTTATATTCTCGCGTATTGGATGTATTGTTCGCCGACAAAAACACTTTGGGATAATCTCAAGAAAGCTATCTTACGTCGCCCCTACTCACAAATAATCGTATTGTTGTCGTATGGCGTCAACCAGTTTTATGACCTATATCAAAATAAAAGTGTATTGGATATGTATAAACAAACACATGGTGTTAAGAACGGGAGAACGCTGAGATGATGATGATGATGATGATGGTGTTAAGAATTATCTACTCCTTGCGGCCGGGCAGGACTTCGTCTGCGTGGAAATATGGAAATTAAAATAGCCTAATGTACCTTGTAAAATTAGCTATTTATTAGTGAAAAGCCCCGACAGAACTGGTGCCGTTTGGAGGTTAGCGAGAACAAACAGACAGACAAAAATGTTTTTAATTGTGTTTTTGTTATTGATACCCGAATAAGATTCATACCCATTTAGTAAAAAGTCATTATTTTAATATTATAAACAGACACTTCAGTTTTATTTAGTAACTAGCTGTGCCCGCAACTGCGTCTGCGTAGAATAGTAACTTATGCCTGCATTTTTAATTTCAGGACGCATTTTTTTATAGAAATTACAGGAAAAATAAATAAAGCTACATAAATTATAAAAACTATTACAAAATAAAATGTAATTAAACTTAGTAATTGATAAGATTAATTTCCATTAAAAAACCCGAAATTGTTTACAGATTAATAGGTGATAAACAACATACCTATCATATTTTTCATTACAAATCGGCCAACTAAAAGATAATTCACTCGCACAATGTTTTTTTGTCTAAGCAAATGATCTAGCCTGAGAGGAGAGTGGTAGCTAGGACTCACAAAATTATTTTTCACATTTTAGTACTAAAACCACCATAAAAACTTTAATTTATTTGACAGGAACAGATTTCAATGGTTGCAAACAGCTTACTGTACCTATGTAGTTAGTACACAAAATTGATGTTTGATATCAGGATAATTTCAAAAGGAAAAAAATACAAACTACCGATCCACTGACTCAAAATATCTATAAAGGATGTGTGTCGCCATGTGACGAACGCCCGCAGGCCAGGCGGTGTGACGATCTGCGCAGGACGGCTGGTAGCTGGATGCGAGTGGCCGAGGATAGAGAGAAGTGGCGTGCATTTGGAGAGGCCTATGTCCAGCAGTGGACAGGTATGGGCTGCTGATGATGATGTGACGAATTAATCAGTATTTGCTTTGCTACTTTGTTATGTGCCCTTTTAGCGCATTGTTTTTGTATATTTCTCGTATATTGTATTGTATTCGTAATGAAACAATGCGATAATAACGTAAAGCGCAATAAATATAACTTATGAATTACTTTTAGTATTTGAAGCAATATTGCGAAATAATACTGCATAGTGACATCTCTTTAACTAACCAAGAACTAAACATTCATGTCATATCAAATCTGACACCATTTGACATGACTTGCCAGCTAAGAACGTGATAGTTGGGGAGCCCAACGGGAGTTTTTGAAGTCTTCATCAGACTCAGACTCTGTCTTGTAAGATTTTTAAATGGGAGACTCCTTGCACCCTTTCATGTACCTCTACCGGATATGTACACTTCATACGGAAGGGAGAGGGTGCGTGATCTTAAAAAGGACAGTTGCTAAAGCTAATTACAAAAATATTGTTAAAAGAATTGGGCAGGATTATGAAAAACTAATAATCTCTGACGGTTTCCATGGGGTGATGACCATAGAATCGCGCCTATAACAACAATTACTAAAACCTTTGGCACAATAAAAATCCATGGGGCACTTGACCAGTTTTCTAATGATCTATGTGATTTTATTAGTAACGATCTTTATATACGATAACTTTCTTTAATTTTATAATGTCCAACATTTTGTCGTGAATGTTTATAAATTTTCCTTTATTTGCTTAGAATAGCGATATCCCTCTATAATAAACATTCAGATAATGTCGAACAGTCTATCAATTGGAACAACACAAACCACCAATGTAAGCCAGTAAGCAAATATTGGACAACTGACCACTTCCATACCGAAAACCAGGTAATAGACAAATGTAGCGAATTTAATAAACCTTTGAACCTGGCCTATGGATTATTCAAAGGTCTTCGACGGGATCACCCACATCAACCTATTAAGCTTTCTTTTCTTCGCACCCACATATTATATAAAACTTCTCCAAATCATTTACCAACAAAGCACAGCCGATATCAAACTGCACACTGAAGGCCTGACATTCAAAATACAAAAAAGAGTTAAACAGGGTGACTCCCTATCACCAACGCTTTCAATAGCACGCTCCAAGAAGTCTTCAGGTCACTATGATATTCTTAGGAAACAAAAGGAATTGGTGTAGAGGATAGGCGACTGATAAACTTTCGCTTGGCAGATGACATTTTCCTAGTCGAAAAATCAAAATCAAAAGTACGTATACATCGACAGAACTTGTGTTGATGCTCGAACAACTGAGCGCAGAAAGCGTCGACGTTAGACTGACGATGAATAGATCCAAAACCAAGGTCATGACCAACAGCACCACTGATTTGGTGGATTGCAGTCAACAGACAGGTAAAGCAATATGTAGAGGAGTATATACTTGAGCTAGGCAGTCTCTTTCGAAATCAGGCAGGACAAAGAAATAATCCGTAGATCAGACAACGCCTGGAAAAGCTTCTGGTCCATGAATGGGTATATGAAAGGTGATCTTCTTATATCACTGAACCGCAAACTCATCGACGTTTTCATACTGCCTGCCTATCCTAACACATCTTGGTCCCACACCGAAAATCAGAAGTCCAAACTCAAGGTTTTACAAAAAGCTATGAAGCGGAGTATCATAGGTATTAAGTTAAAATTAAATATACCACCATCCACTCCCGTACTGGTGTTGTTGTTGGCCAAAACTGATGTAGTAATGGGCGGGGAATGTGATATGAAATGTGCGAGGATAAAGAACAATAGATGGACCAGAATTGTTAAACATCGCGTGCCTAAAGACGATTTTCGCCGAAGAAGACCCAAGAAAAGGTGGTATGACGATCTGGTCCATGTATCAAAGAACTGGCAAGTCCTAGCATTAGACAGAGAGCAGTAGATGAGTTTGAAGGATACTTTGCCCAGCAGTGAGGTGATACAGGTAAAGAAAAAAAAATACAGATTATTATACAGCAGGACTTCGATATAAACTTGAACCTCCTGCATAAAAACGTACCGCGCTTAAGTATCTCAAGATTATGTGTTTTTCAACAGACACAAAGATTAATTATAACTTTGTGGTCCAAATCGTTACAATGTCACTTTTTAGGGATTATTCAACATGCACTTTGAATGACTGACACGGTCAAATAACTTTTTTCTATCAACAGCTTGTTACCAGGTAGCCCTTCTGTATTAATCGCTGTCCCCCCACTTATAAAGAAAGTGTAATATACTTTTCGTAATCTTTCTATTCCGAGTCCATGTCGTTCGAGTAACTGCAAATATAGCCATTTACCTCCCCTACTATGACGTTTTGCTCAATAAAGTAGTCCGTATAGTCCTAGTCAGAAGGTTCATTTTGGTCGATATACTTTTACCATTTTTGTACGTGATCTAATAAAGTTAGATTTTTAACTATCCTACAGGAAGATCTGTGACTAAAAGTATTTTGGATCTTGACCGGGGATGTATGGTACCACCATGCAAAATTTCATTTAAATCGGTGTAATAGTTTTAGAGATAAGTCATTTATTTAGATTTTTTGAATATCCCACGGGAACCAGCTAACTGTTAGTGATTTAAAGTATCCTATGCATTTTTCCGGAATTTAAAATACCTTCGTGTAAACTTTCATTTAAATTGGTTCAGCCGTTTAGGAGGTCAGTCGAAACAAACAAACAAACAGACAGAGACACAATTTTTTTTAAGTATGGGGATGTGTTCTACTACTCTCAAAACATATCCCTGACTTGTTTTTTTTGCGTTTTTCAAAAAAGTACAAGAATTTTTACCTCTACGTTTTTATTATAGTATAGATTTAGATTTTTTTTTCGGTTTTTGTATAGTTCTTGTAGGTTATGATACTGAAATTAGAATATCATGCTTTGTGAAAATCGTAGATTAACATTTCCTGAGAAATTTGGTGTTTCACAAGCGTGAATTTTGCTATGAGTGGTATAGTTCCTTTCAGACGTATTGTATAGATCCTTTTACGTAATTATTTGATTTAACGTCCATTGCAATAGCTTTACTACCATTACAGGGTTAAGTTCTATAAACAAAGTGCTTTGATTACGATATTAAAGTGGAGTCACGGCTAGTCCTCATAATCTCAGCTAATAAAGATGCCATCACCGATCTAACCTGACCCCTTCATCTAGTAGAGAATAATGGTGATGTTCTTGTATGAGTGGAGAGCTGAAGGTCTACTTAGTTGGTTATGCGTTCTGCTTAATTACTAGCAAGGGTCGATGAGTGTGAGCGAGTCGTTTTGACGCTTGAGTGGCTCGTTACGAAGATTTAGTGTGGTCCAGGTGACAAGAGACAACTTTTAGTCCTCTCTGAACAGAATTGTGAAAGACGGTCTATAATTTGCGCGAACACTAGACATTTCAAATGAAACTTATTTAAAAACATACGGATTAAACTCGCGTGTATGGAGGTATCTAAATAATATCTTTAGAATAACATTACACGCGAGTTTAATCCGTAAAATTAGTTTTATTTCAAAATAATAGGTGTCCGATTGCATTCGGCCATGGCTACTGATCTCAATAGAGATGAGTCAACTGCGCAGGAGATATAGTGCACAAGTATGCGCGCAAACACAAACTCTATATGACATTTCTACATCTGAGGGTCTACCATGAGTTGGCTATCGAAAACTTAAGTATTAAAAACCTATCGAGTTGTTTTTTTCATACGGCCGATTTTAGTTCTTCGCGTAACCACCAGCGGCGCTGTACAAGTTATTCATAGACATATTTACGTAGGCGATATCGAGTGCGTAAGTTTTAAACTCATGGTAGCGCTACTGGAAGTTATTGACTACGTCCTATACTTTCCCGAAATACTGTCTCACCTGTCAAGATTCTTTTTCACGGAAGTGCGTATTAATTTGAAATGGCTTTACTGGAAAAACTCAAGTTAAAAAGGAAATGACTAGGTATTGGATTAATTCCTAGTTCTTAAATATCAGTGTGTAAAATATAACTACCTATTAAACAGCTTATTATTATGTTTTTGTAAATGTTTGTATTTTATAGTTATTATTTGCATGTGATCTCTAAAAGCTTATATTTAGACCATACTGAGTCGGAATATCTCCATTATACAGAGGAGTGAGAGATAGCGCCTATAGATAGTCTACCCGTACTCACGCAGTAATTGCTTCGTAATGAAAACTTTCCCCATGAAATCTTGCTGAGTGCCTACGTTTTCAGTTAGCATGCATGCAAAATAGGGATGCTCGTGGCATACCGATTTATACCGACTTTAAAAAAAGAAGGTTCTCAGTTATACCTATATTATTATTGTATGTAAATTTATACATTTTTATTTTAAGTGGATACCAGTCACAACTATCTGTCCGGTGGTTGGTGAACGGTATAGGGGTAAGCGACCCCGGCTCCTCGAGCTACTATCGACTCAGTCCAAATCATCCGAGGCGATAGTATCCTTCCTCCCCTTTTCCTTCCTCCGTTATATATCCTTGCTACTCGTGGGAACGCAATGACCTTGTTAAAACAATGCACATGGCAGAATGGCGGCGACGTGGTCCACAACCCGTCACGTCACGTTTCCCACAGAGGTGAAAAGTGGATCGCTGGAAGTGATCTCTGCCTACCCCTCTGGGAAAAAGGCGTGATTTTATGTATGTATGTAAATTTATCCGTGATCCGCATTTCGACAAACCTTTTTCAGATTATGACTATTAGGAGATTTTTGCGTATTTGTATCACTATGTTTACTTTTATATATTCGAATAGAATATAATAAAATAATTGTTCATTTGATAAAAATATCTAGCTAGGTTATTAGAGTTCCTGAAGTTGTAAGAATCCTTACTAATATTACATGCCAAAATAACTGTTTGTCTATTTCCACGCATACTACTGAACCGATTTCAACAAAATTGGATATACAGAGTGAGCAAATATCACTGACAATTTTTAATGGACTGAGAGAAAGAGTATGTTAATAATAAACGATTCCACGCGGACGGAGTCGCGGGCGTATAGGTAGTCAAAAATATTTTTTAATAATAATGCCTTAGGGATTTCTGCCCATTGTTAAAATATTATTTACACATTCAATATTAATTATGTTTCTTTGATTTCAATTAAAAGTCAGTATTAATTAATAATATTGTTCAATTGAATGTTCTGGGTCATTTGTTTGTGTTTATTCTTCACTTCATTACATAAAACAATTTCACCAAACACAATCATTAATTTCGTGTAATTTCCTCCAATATTTGTTAACGTAAATTGAATTAGCAGTGGCGATAATTCAATTCCACGGAATCGTAATGAAAATAGTGATAATTTCCGCGTCCCGATCCCAAACCTGTCCAACAAATAATCGGGACAGTCTCCCTTCAAATACAATTACAAGTTGTTACCAGGCGCCCATGAATATTGGACAGGGAGTGAAATTGTCAGTTGTTATTATGGCGGCGAGCTTTTAAAACTAAATCAGAACAAACGGAGGTTGGTCTGTCCCTGACTTCGCTAAGTCGGGAACAACCGTCATTTGTTTTGATTTCGTTTTAAATACTCATCTCTACAGATGAGATGTCATTGTCATGTCATGTGTACAGTCACTCGGGGTACGGCCAGAATACCAGCGCTGCAGCGGCTCTCGGGCTGATGCGGCATATGCTGAGGCCTGTACCTCGTTGACCACTCATAAAGTCCTTGCATATGTGTTATATTTCTTTGTGTGCGTTTTGTGTCAAAAAGTCGTGAGCAATAAATGTTTTTCTTTCTTTCTTCTTTTCTTTCTTTCATTGCGATTCCTACGTCATTTGTTTTTTTTATTGTCGATACACTTTTCTGTGTACGTTGTTTCCTATAGTTCCTTTCAACTGGGGTCCATAAAAAAATATAGCACAATATACATTGATATGATTCTGTGCAAGTAACCTGAGGACTTATTTTAAAAGATCAGAAACACCAGTGGCTGTGAGTGATGAATGCAAAAAAACACACACAAATTTCGAATGATACCCATATTCATCACACAAATATTTATTCTGAACCTAGGACTTTTGAAGAAGAGGAGCAAGCGAAATCGCTTTCCACGTCTGTTTGTATGTATGATTGCTTAGATCTTTAAAACTACACAATGGATTTGGATGCGGTTTTATAGATAGAGCTATTCATAGAAAAGGTTTTATTGAGGGCAGGACACTAGTATTTTATAACAATTCCAAATACCGTACCCCTTCGACCCAGGTAACAATATTCGGAATTCTTATAACATATAGTTTGTTACAACAAATCTAACTATACACAGAAACACAACAGCTAACAAATGAGAAAATCAAACAAACGTTTGAGAAATTCAATGAGCATACAGCAAACTCGCTTTGAACCCATTTCCGTAGCGATTTCAACTGTGAATATTCTCTATTCCATTTCCCGCATTCGTACGGTATGCAACAGAACAGTATGTTGTTCCGTATAAATTATTTAGCGAAATGTTAAGTTCTGTAGACCGTGGAAGCTCTGTACCTAAGCTACGAGTATGTACTGGTTTACAATTCGCTGTGCAATTGGATTTGGAATCTGGATTTCTTTAGAGCACGTTGTTTTGTAATGCATTTTCGACAAAACATTTTAATATATGACAATTTTTAATACAATACAATTTTGCAATATAATAAACTGGTGACCCGCCCTTTGCTTCGGGTATGTTATACATAAAATGCTGCTTCGTGAATCCCTCTATCTGTTAAAAAAAAGCATACATAGGGACAGACAGACGCGAAAAAGGACTTTAATTGCTTTATAGAGTTTAGGGGTGAGAGCCATCCATTAGTCAGTTACGAAAAAAAAGCTTTATAGAGAGACAGAGATTTTCGAAGATCAATATAAATATTTATCAAATAAAAAAAGCTTATACGTATAAGGAAGGAGTCAAGAAAAAACTGGATGGGTATTACTCAATAGATGAAATATATTTACATTCAATAGAAAAGATGATAATAAGTTGTGTTAACATATCAGTAATTTAATTCGACTATGGAAACAACAATTTTCTTATGCTGAACAGATATGGGCATGGCGCATGTAAATCGGAGGGATAATATTGTTTACTTGTGCAAAATTTTTATCTCCAATATATTAGAATCTAAATATATAAAAGAAAAAAGAAAGAAGAAAGAAAAGACATATCAATGCACAGCCTAAAAGGCTAAACGGAGGCTGATGAAATTTAGAAGGGACGTAGCTTAGGTACCGTAGAGGTGCACTAAGCAAGGAATTTCTAAAATTCTCACGGGAACAGGAATAAGCGGAAAAATTCCCGTTGTATTGTATGAAAAATCTAAACCACTTAAGCAAGACGCTTGAAATTTGGCATGCAGGTACCTCAGTAAACTAAAAGCTTATTTGCAACAGGATAATGCAAATTTCTTACGCGAACGGGAGTTAGCGGGAAATAAATTTTATATGAAAAAATCTAAACCGCGTAAGATAGATGATTTAAATCTGGCATGCAGGTACCCTAATGAACGTAAAGCTTACTTTAAACGCAATATTTCAAAAATCCCCCGGGAATGGGAGTAATTGGGAATTTATTTTGGGTATGTAAAATCCTGTAGTCCACGCGAACGAAGTCACGGGCACAGCTAGTGATTATCTAAATATATATAACTCAAAGGTGACTGACTGACATATATCAACGCACAACCCAAACCAGATGTTATGACGTAGGCATCCACTAAGAAAGGATTACCCGAAGCGAATCAAAGGCGGTATAACTATAAATACATACACCACACACTCACAAACACACACACACTCACATACACACACACACACACACACACACACTAAAACTTTTTATTATTTATTTTTAACCATATCCTGAATTGTGATCTCAATATCCAATATTTTATAATTTTATTTTTTTAACAAGTGAACAAGTCGTCGAATTTGCTTAAAACAAATGTTTAATCTTTTATGGTTCCTCCGATACAGGCCTTGTTAGTTTGAGATGTCTTAATTTAGTTTATAAGTCTGTAAATGTGTAAATTAACATTCCATTAAATAAAAATTAAAAAAAAAATTGAGTACGAGTAAATGTTTAAAAAATGTGATACCTCAGTTAAGCACACGCTTAGAAACGTGAAACAATTTCAGGCAAGGTTCATCAAATAATTACAGCAGTTACAAAACTCACACTATATCAACATAATAAATTGCTTGCCTTGACTTTTGACAAATCTATATTGTTCTTCTCTCGTTCTAACAACAAATTGTTTATAGCCACAAGCGCAAACAAGAAAGCGCGTAAAGAGAACTAATTTGGCTTAATTAAAATTCTGACAGAGACATCGTGATAAATAACGAAGCTTAAAATGGCCCAGCCTTCCCTTAATGAAATCTAAATGCTCGGCTAAGCCACCCATTTCTCGCCTTCATACAAACAGCACAATGTTCTGTGGGGTGTAGTTGAAGCGCCAAGTTTTGCGATTTGTTATTACTATTTAGAGGAACGCGCTGGTATTTGGGAAGAGTTCGTGTAATAGAGACTCAAACCAATTTTAGCTGAAAATTCAATTTGATGTAAATAATGTCCATTTATTAGATTTATTATTAATTATTATTACCAACTATATTCTAACTATGGAGACACATATCAAAAACTTAAGAATTATTCAAATCCAATTTCACTATGACGATTCTATGGTTGTCAGTCCAAGGTTACATAATAGTTTTTGTCAAAACTTGCTAGTAGGTCCAGGCTCTTTCTTGAAACGATTAGACAGTCCATTCTATTTCGGTGTACATGTGTTAACTTTGAATTATATTTTCCCTCACTTGGCAACATTTTGTTAATTAGAACATCAAATCTTGGCTATCGTTTTACCATTTCAGTCTCGCAATAAGATACAAGAAACACCGTAGCGTACATTTTCGACTTTAGCACCTACAACTCAGATTGTAAGGTATATTTTGACAAAGTAGGAACGTTGCCACGGAAACGTTATGAGGGTAGTTGTAAGAAAAGTGACTTATACTTGTGTGTGCGACACGCGCAAGATACAGAGATTAATCTTGCTTATTATGAGGAATGACGTCGCTACATACTATATCTTCGTGATGTAAATTTGGATTAAGACGTGTGTACTGTGTATGCTTGGGGATGGTATGAGCGGGAAATTTATTATGTGCGAACAGAATTTTATGTACATTGTATTTTTGAGACATGATTAACAACGTCTAGGTCGGCACCAGGCGGACCGCGAGTGATTGTAATGTATTGTAACAAATGTCAATTAAAACGATCAATAGATCGTTAATAACAAAAACTAGGATCTAGCTTAGAACTTCTATCTACTATGAGGAAGGGGGGGGGGGGAGGTCCGGAACTCTTTTCAACAATTTTGAATTTTTGCGAGTTACATTTAAATTTTACTAAAGGTTTTTTTGTGGCGTTATGTTGCCATTGTCTCTCATTTATGTTGACAAGTTCGGCCATTTTGAATGTTCAGTTAATTGTTGAGAGACTAGTAAATATGGAAGCATAGTGACTCCAGTCCAATGTCATAATTATATCATATATAATGCCAATACGTAAGACCAATCTCAGCAACACTACACACACACAACTTGATAACTTTAGGACCGTGTTAGTCTGCATTCTATATTCGTAAATGAACTAAGGTAAAGCAACTAAAGTTCAACATAACAGGAATCAGTGTAAACTACAAAACCAGACTGGCTGTAAAAATCGACGAAATTTAAAAACTAAAAAAAATTCGGTACTGTGCTAATCGGACTCGGAAGGTTTTGGATTAACTGTACGTAAAAGGCAAAGAGTTTTTAACGGAAAATACCCGTAATCTAATATACTGGCCGGACGACGGCCATGTTGTACATTTTTCTTTGCGATAGTCTGGTCGAGAGCGCGGGAAGAAAATATTGACTGTTCTGTTCTCTTTTTAAAACACGAAAATGTTTCCGTTTTAAGATTAAGCTTTTGCAATTTTCACACAAAAGTAAAATAACCGTTTAAATATACCTTTAGCTCTTCTGCAAAGAGTAGGGTTGTGTAGTTGTATTATCACTACAAATGTATAAACAGGCACTACCGTCTTTGCATGCTTGGGTATTTAATACAACGGGTGTAGATGCGTTTTTTTTAATAAACAGAGAGATAGAATAGGAAATTTGGAAGAAGGCAGAGAAGAAAGAGAAGGCAGTCAAAAACAACGAAGCACAAAAATCGGCCATCGCTCAACATCTTGAACGAACCACTGGATTGAGTTACATAACCCTAAGATACTTTCGACAAAACGCCATTACATACCCCGACTGGTCAGGGAAGCAATTGAAATTAAAAATTCAAAAACTTCAATCGTGAAGACGGGTTTAAACTATCGAATGCATGGCATCCAGTGATACGTTTATGTAACACTAAAAATATGTCCGTTTTCGAGGAAAAAAGAGGTGATACCGTGAGTGTAGTGTGTCGGGATCGAATTCTGAGCGACAATAATGTGAACGAGGGTAGTGGTGTCGTGCGTAATAAAAGACTGCGAAAGAGTCTGCACTTAGACCTACCGTCATTCCCGCAGTCCTACAGTTCACCCGTGATCATGGCGCTTGCAACAGTGCCGAAATATCGGGAGCTCATTAAAACAAAACAACATGGTAAATATCCCGGACAGTTTCTGTTTTCTAAAGGAAGTTTGGAAGGTTTTTATGTAGGTATAACATACCCAAAACGAAGTGAGGGCGGGCTATTTACAATAATAAATCGATGCCATCTTTTGACATACGAAGCAAACAAAATGATTTTCTTGATTTATTTCTTTCATGACGGACCTGTTTTCGCAAACTGCACCCGCACCTCTCTGTCTCTTAACTCTCACTCTCAAATAACTAATTCGTCACGATCGCCTTGAGTATCAAACTAAACTATTCTAAGAGTATATCATACGACTACAACTTTACTAATCTGTAGCTTTGCTAACTTGGAAGCGAGACTCATAAGCCGTGACACGGATGTGCCAAACTGTAAGTAAGATGGGCGTTGATTTACGATCTTCATGATACTAATTTGTCAACGGAAGTAGGTAAGTACATATATGTAGTTTAAGCTTCTACGGAGATAAGCTTTCTTTTTGAACGTGCTTGTGTTAAGAACTTAGTTTTTGAGTAAACAGGATAATTGCTTTAGCAGAATTTTTTTATGAAAATAGCCTATAATATACCTTGATACTATGGAGATTAGCAGGAACAAACAGGCAGACAGACAAAAAATTTTATTAATTGTGAATTTGTTATTGGTACCCGGTATATATTCATACCCATTTAGTAACACTAGACAATTAAATTTTATTTAATTGTATAGTTGCATAATAAGCTTTCACATATTATTTTGAACGCTAGACAGGGCTCGTGATCACGTGGTCAACCTCTCGTCTATCTTAATACACTTGTGTTTTATTCATTTGACTAGTTTTTATTTCAAATGTGTCCCAAGTTTCATTTAAATCAGTGTAATACACCGTGATAATTTAGTGGTTGTTTTCCCGCAGCAAAATTATTCTACCTTAGAAGCACAATAGATTTGTGCAGTTATTTATTTATTAAAATCAATAAATGCCGGTTTTACGAAACTTATAACCGAAACTTTAAAGTACGTTCGAACCACTTTATTACTTAGGGCGTAGAGCTTCTTTAGCTTTAAGCATCGATTTCATGTGGCAAGCAGTACCTGAATACGTCACATCTTAAAAACAACGATAGCTCTTATCGTTTTCGAGTTAGAAAATTATTATTTTGAAAATTCGATAAAAAAAAACACATACGGATATAGGGACAGAGAAAGCGACATTATATTATGTAGAGAAGATAGAAGGCTGTGGAATGTGGATATTCATTTTATAAGGATACTTGAAAGAATATGACAAAATGCGCTAGCTTCAAGCTTCGTAGTCCGTAAAAGTCACGGTACGATGATAACTTCTTAGGTTATCAAACTATGCTCTTTACCGAAATACATCGCGAATATTACACTAAACAACACTCCCTTGATGTACCATAAGTACTTCATTTACAAAATAGTCTTTATGCTTCTGAAATAGAGAAGGTATTCCTTTAAAAGATCGTTCTTTGAAATGATGGACGTTGCTGTTTGGCTGATAAGCCGCAGGCATTTTACTGCCAACGAAATGATCAAAGAAATATTTTATGTGAAATATTAGATTTCTGGAAATATTATCGGTGTTTAGGCTTACGAAGTATCATAATGAGCAAAAGAAAATGCCAAAATGTGTAATCAGTAAGACGCAAGGTAATTTATTTGCTTTTCCTAGCAAAATACGGTTTTATGTTTCTTTTTTTACTAGAAATCTTATTAAGGATTACCTCACTCCATCTGATGGTGAGCAGTAGTGAGATCACCATATTATTATGAGGTCGATAGGAACAATAGACCTTAAAGAGTCTGTTGTACTCACCCTGAAGGCCTGCTTAAATTCTTGTACGCATGACGTAGATTCTTACGGTCGAATGAGGTATAGTTAGTTTTATTACACACGTAGCATCAGAATTCTTTTTTTTTCTGATTTACTGCTTAGTTGCATTAGCCCTAAAATATTTAAATCACACATAGAAACAGAACAAACACCGATGTTTATCACACATATATTTGTCCGAGTGAGAATCAAACCCATGAGTCATGGCACAAAAGGCAGGTTTACCAATTGCTCTATCAAACCATTCAAGCATTGAGTTCACTTTATGAATTCAGTCCCTTCATAAATACGAGTAGTATCTTTGGCTATCGTACAAAGGACCATTGTATGTACCATCCAAAGGTTGTAAATGTTAATATTGGTCCGCTAATTTGCATTGGCCAAGCGCAATAATTTAACCCGGGCTGTACAAGTCTTGATTCATGATGATTAAAATAATTTGCATTCGGGTTCGCGTTAAGTTTCGCCACTGACCGGAAATCTGTATCTATATATATAAAAATCAATGCCACTTTTCGTTGTAATTCCATAACTCAAGAACGGGCTCACCTATCCAAACCAAATGCTTAGGATTTGGTCGGCATATTTAGTAGATGGTTTATGTGAAGTTTGCATAAAATCGGTCGAGCCGTTCCTCATTTGTCACATTTTTTGTAATAAATGAATTCAATAGAAACTTTTTTCACAGAAACTTTTTTGAAGTTTTGTTGACAGGACAAGCACGTTGTTATGTCATTCATGCCGTCAGTTCATTTTGGACGTGGTTCGATTAAAGCATATTATCAGCGATAAATTTCTTTGTGTTTATTATTTTAGTCGAGCGGTTCCTCATTTGTCACATTTTTTGTCATAAATGAATTCAATAGAAAGTTTTTTCACAGAAACTTTTTTGAAGTTTTGTTGACAGGACAAGCACGTTGTTATGTCATTCATGCCGTCAATTCATTTTGGACGTGGTTTGATTAAATCATATTATCAGCGATAAATTTCTTTTCACATAATTGCATTTGCAGTGCATTCATACAAACGGTGAGTCCTGAATTTATGTGTACTTTTCTAAGTTGCCGTATATGATTTCACATGGCATCATATGCGACAGCTTCTTGGGAATTTGTTTTTTTTTTTTTGTTCTAATTTCTTTTTCCAGTTTTAAGCGAAAACATATGTGCATACGGGAAAAATGCCACCAGCCAGACGAGCAAATATAGGTCGGCGAACGCGTAATGCAAATGATGTGGCATTACTAAGACGATCACAGACTGCAGATGAACGCGCACAAGCTAATGCATCGCAGCGTGAACGTAATGCACGCAATGGATTTGTTAACCCAGTACCTGTACTGAATCTTGCACGGCCATCACGAATACGTCGTGCTGTTTTGGCTGAAATGATGCGTGCTGCTTTTAATTACAACAGTCAGATTGTTGATTATAGTATGTATGGATACATTGGAATGATGGACGCAATATGTCCACATTGTGATGCGGCTAACTTTCCAGGTGAAACGCCCGGCATGTGTTGTGCTAATGGCAAAGTGAGATTGCCAGCATTAGAAACTCCACCCGAACCATTGTATTCATTTATTTTTGGGACATCGCAAGCGTCGAAGCACTTTCTGAGTCATATTCAACAATACAATTCGGCATTTCAAATGACTTCTTTTGGTGCAACTAAAATTATTAGAGATAATTTTATGCCGACGTTTAAGGTAAATACTTCAACAGGATTATTCCATGTTTGTATCAATCTGAAGCATAAAGTATATTTAAAAAAAAACTGATATAAGATTTACCTAAAATTGTATACATGTTACAGATTCAGGGCCAGATTTATCATCAAGCTGGTTCGTTATTGCCATACCCCGACGCTGATCATCAATTTTTGCAAATTTATTTTATTGGTGATGAAAATCGTGAATTGGATCAACGTTGTGCAATTGTTTCGAATACAAGACGAGAAAATGAGGCAATGAATTATCCAATTGAATTTTTAAATTCATTGGAGCCGGCTGGTATGCCACCGCATTGCTTGAATCTGAAAGTTGGTTCTTCGATTATATTATTGCGAAATATTAATCCACCAAAACTGTGTAACGGAACAAGATTGGCAGTGAAAAAGTTATTGCCAAATTTGATTGAAGCTACGATCTTAACTGGTAAATCAAAAGGAGAAGTTGTTTTGATACCGCGTATACCTATGATTCCAACTGATATGCCTTTTGAGTTCAAACGTTTACAATATCCTGTGCGTTTATCATTTGCGATGTCCATCAACAAGGCCCAAGGTCAAACACTTCACGTTTGTGGTGTGAATTTGGAGGAACATTGTTTTTCACATGGCCAGTTATATGTTGCCTGTTCCAGAGTCGGTACCCCCAGCCGTTTGTTTATTTATGCTCAAAATGGAAAAACAAAAAATATTGTTTATCCAAATGTTTTGGATTAAGTGTGTTGTAAATAGCTAGCAATTGATTTCGATTTTAAATAAAATATTTTTTTGATTAAATAAATGAATTTGATGTTCCGATTTGTTTATTTTATTTCACTTTATACGTAGCGAAGCACGTACCGGGCCGCTAGTATAATATATGTACACATACATATACATGCAGTTACGACTCTTTCGTAGAGGGGTAGACAGGGACCATTTCCTGCCACGTGCTACGGTCCTGGCACACCACTTTCGTTTCTTCCACATATGTCAACCTCTGCATGCATGCTCGTCGATTACGGGTACAGCTAATTTGACCTTTCTTCAAGATGTATGTAGTTTTTATGTACAAAATTTGGTATGTTTAATATAATAAATAACTCGCCAAGTAAGTCTTCTGTAACTAAGAGTGTCCATTATCGGAACTAAGTTTGAGCCTAGTACTTTTTGTAACAATATGGAAAGCAGTCTTCTTATTGTATGGTTGATGGACAACCTGGTGTCAGAGTTGAAACCGCCCGTAGGCCTCTGACAGGGCTTCACACACCGTTGAAAAGTCTCTCAGGTGTGCTGGTTTTCTCACGATGTTTTCCTTCACCGTTAAAGCGTCGAATGATGGTACATATGAACTTCAAATTTGAAAAACACATTGGTACCTGGCGGGGTTTGAACTGGTGACCTCTCGCATGGCAAGCAACGACCTTAACCACTCGGCCATCCACGCTTTTTTATGGAAAGCAGTAAATGATAGGTTATTTGGTATGTGTTTATGAGTAGTACTTATTATAAAGAGGTGAATATTGTGAAGTTGTGATGGTGTAGAATGTATAGACTAATCACTGTATCTACTGAACCGATTTTCTAAATTATTTTACCAATATTACGAGTAAGGAACGTATTTTGTAAGTGATATAATTTTCATGATTTTCAACCCTTGCGAAGCCAGTGCGACTCACTAGTATAAAATAAAAAAAATACTGACTGCGTTCTCAGTAAGTATAATATCACGAGGATGAGTAATAATGTTGATTTTGGTGATTCAAAGAGCTACTTTGAATCAAGAACCATATTTAATTGTACTAGGAATAGACTACGTTCAGATTTAATAATTTCGATTCGCAGAACAATTTGCAAGTCGCCCGGAAACATTCCCTTAGTATATTAACGACAGTACACATGACGACCATGTTATTTGTCGTTCTAAGAAAACAATAACCCAAACAACAGCCCACACGCTGGCTGAAATCAACATTGTTTACAAAACAAACAATTCCGAACCAAGTGAAGTCAAACAAGACTGAAAAACTGGAATACCAAATGGCAATGTCCACAAGTGTACCGGTGTACCAACACAAGAAAGCAAACACGAAGATCCAACATTGACCGTTATAATAGTCGATCGATCGGCACTTTGATAAATATTGAAATGCTATTTTTATTTGTGTTACTTAAATCTCTAATTTAATGATTATCATCATCATTATCAGCCACTGCTGCGGCCTACCCTAAACTAGAACGATCACGCCTTAGACAACCACGCCGGTGCGGGTTGGTCGACTACACCTTAGAATTTGTTTGTTCCTCACGATGTTTTCCTTTTCGTAAATAAAAAAAATAAATTTGATGAAAACACCGTGATACGTGGCGAGGTTTGAAATATGATTTCGATTCGATTCGATTCGATTTGGCGACCTCTCGCGTGGCAAGCAACGCACTTAACCACTCGGCTATCAAACATTTTTTTTTGTATATTATCAAATTGAAAAAACTGTCAGACTACAGCAGCGTCCATAAATTTATAGTATGGAAAGACTGAGATACTGAAATTACAAATGAAATTGTTAACCGGTGTACCAACAAAACAAAGCAAACATGAAGATCCAACATTGACTGTTGCGATCGATCGGCACTTTGATAAGTATTAAAATGCTGTTGGAAAACTGTCAGTCCACAGTAGCATCCATAATTGATAATAAGAAATTACGCGGTTCACACTGGCCGGCATGTGGTGTGTTCCCGCGTTCATTATTATTGGACTATCTATTGGTCGACGTGACTTTGAAATCGAAACACGTCAGTGCAAAACTTGTAATGACAATGAAACAGGATCGATCAGGCACACCACTTGCTTCTAGGTCCATGTGAAGATCACACGTACACTACAAGTTTACTTGTTTTCAATGAAGATGGTTTTTGGGAAATTGGAGCTGTAGTTGATGATACATTTATCATAGAAGACAATTTGAGGATTTAAGAAAGCTTATAAACAAAATCTTTCAAGGTAAGTTGGAGAAATGTGAATTTTGCGAAGATTTGAAAATTTTATTTTGATTGAATTAGAAATTGGCAACTTGTGCCTAAAAGGCATTATTTGAAAATAATTTAAGCACACAATTCACTTTTTGTTTATCGTACATATTAATTAAAGGATGGAAAATATTATTGTGCTACACAAAAACAATATGAGCAAAATAATTAAATCAAACAGAAGATGATGAACTGAAATATAATATATGCTTGAAAATTAAGACGTAACATTTTAGGTACGCAATTAATATCTTGTCCTAAGGTTATATGAATAGAATTCAATATCTTCCAGTTTTGTTGTTGTAATTAAATTTTGTTATGTGAAATATTTACAATTTATTATGTCAAAGTGAAACCAAAAAAGTTTTTAATCAGCTACAAATCATATTAGGATCATGATAATCATATTAATGGTATTTATATAACATAGTATTGCAAAGGACATGTCTGTAGGACGAAGGACGAATATGGGCCAGAATCATTACACATACCTTGTTTTTGTCATCTAAGAGGAAGTCCAAACAAATGTTGGTGTAGATCTCGACCAGCTTTGGAAGAGCTGGCAATTCCTAGCGTTAGATAGAGCCGTGGATTGGATCAAAGAAAACTTTGCCTAGCAGTGGGATCTCCTTTTATACTCCTTGGAAGATTCGCTGTGGGGAATATTAACTGTAAGCCCGAATGGTCTGGACTTAGAGGATTGATAGTCAGAAGAGACTCTTTCTTTACACGCCACTGATAGGTTAAATAATATTGCGTTTGTTTTAGATGATGGCCAAGGTGAAAGCCCAGGGCCTGGTGTCCGACCTGATGCCCAACATCAAGCTGATGCAAGCAGCTGGGCATTTCCTGTTTAACTATCACTCAGGTAAATTATGACGGTATTTATTCACCCCTTTCTTACTTTCAAAATTAAAATGATTCAACCTACATATAACTAGAATGTAAGCCAAATAATTGTCAATATGCTGTATAAATCTGGTCTGACTTGTCTGAAAAACGGACAGAATGACGAACAGACGGACGGACAATCAATGTGATATTAAAGTTTAGTTTTCTATTTGTGTTACAGAACCCTACTAGTATCAGAGAATAAAATCTAGAATTGACCTAATAAGACTTAGATTTGCGCATTTTAAAATAACTGACAACTTTTTACCTTATAATTTAATGCAAAATAACCTCGTCGAATAAACATTATTTATCTTTTAAGTTTTCCAGGACATCGTTACGAATTTGAAGTTATCATTTAATTTCTACAACAGTTTGGATAGAATAAATTGGCAGAGCTCTGACAAATGTTTATCGTTAAACATTTACTTTATTTTCCATTAAAAGTTTCTGCAGATGATTTATAAATATAGTAAAAGTACTGAACTAAGCTTGGTAAAACTCACAATGAGACTAAAATTGTCCATTAATTTTGTTTTACTCAGCTTGATGTTTAAAACAAAACGAATAAATGGGAAATCTATTTTTCACTTAACGCTTTTATATAATTATTTAAGCTTACTTATTTTCTTCATTTGCTTGGGCCAAACCTGGTAATCAAAATTTTACGTACTACCCATTGTCAGAAATAACTTGGACAGCAGACAACATGTTTGGTTGCGATGACAATACAACCTCTTCGAAGTCGTTTGAAAAGCAAACAATTTCCAGACAACTCCGGCATGTCGACGCTCCTCCGCAAGGTTTACTCCAGCATCCACGCGTTCCTAATCGTCATCCACTACTTGTGCATGGCTGTCAACATGGCCCAGTACTCCGAGGAGGTGAACGAGCTGACCGCCAACACTATCACTGTTCTGTTCTTCGCGCACACTGTCATCAAGCTGTTGTTCTTCGCTGTCAACTCCAAGAGCTTCTACAGGTAGGTTCTGCAAGGCACTGTGGTGGTGACAGTTTTGTTTATTTGTTTTATTAATGTTTTAGATGGACGACTTTATCGTTTATTATGACATTAGTATTAATTTTAATACTACAATTAGTATTAAAATTAAATGTTTAATTTGGCGTGAAACTGGTTTTTAAATATGACACCCACGTCGGAAATAAACAGATGAAAAAAAAAGTTTCTAAACAAATTAAATGTGAAACGAAATGCCATCAATTTAAAAATTTGAGTTTTTGCTATCTTTTCCACACCATCTTATGCTACAAGGAGCCATGGCAACCAGGTTTTTAATTAACAAGTCACTGTGAAAAAAACTTCTTAATTTCTCAAGATTAAACTGTACCTTTTGCTACCGAGATTTATTATGATATCGAATAAGTTCAAAGCATAAATAATTATGGGTGAATTTCCCGACACCAAATCGTAAACGGCACGGCTGAAACTGCTAGTGCAGGTTGGCACTTTTAACTTGTAATATTTTTTTTTAGATAAAAGGTGTTGTCTCCTATAGGTGACTATAAATATTTTTAAATTATGATTATCGCTAATTAGGTAAAAAAAATCTTAAACCCCCAATTGTATCATATCGGTGACGCGGCACAATTTGTTTTTCAGTATACTTTTAATCATATTTTAAAAACAGTTGATTTTTTAGGGATTTACCTTTTTTTATTTAAATCCTTAATAATGACAGTACCTTATTGCGGAAAGTTCAATACAAAATCTGTTATATTTAATGAATGGTAAGTACAAATTCACGTGTCCAAATGAGATATGTCATCGCGGTGAATTTTCGTTGTACGCGAATATCTAGGCATCGAAAAACACTAGCTTCTTGCCACTGCGCAGTAAATCTGCGCATCAGTGCCGCCTAAGCGCTTAACGTAAGAGGACGTGTGTTGCTGTTTGCAGTTCCCGCCAAAAACGTAAGTAAGTCGGTTTCGGTGACTGCGTATCGTTTTTGTCATTCACGTGAATGGATATAAGTTGTGATCAATCATTCAGTATGTCTATAAAATCTATGTACTATTACTAAATGTCGCTCAATTAAGTAGGTCGTATCAATTTATTTCTTTTATTTATATTTTCCTTGTTGTGCTTATTTTTATGGGCTGTATATAATATCGGTGACCTCATTCCGGTGAATTCGGTGACCTAAATTGACCACCGGAATGAGAAAAAATATCATTCCAGTGACTTTTTTCATTTCGGTGAGAATTTGGTAATTTCGGTGATTATTATCTTCATTTCGGTGATTTCTTTTGTCATTCCGGTGTCAAATTACTTCATTTCGGTGAATAAAGACCTTAATTTATTTTGTTACATTGTAATTTCGAAAAGAAATATATTTTTATTTTTATTGTTGATAATTACAATATATTTGTTGATTTATTCTTACATGTTCCCAAATGAATTTCAGATTAAATTATTAAAATCTATGTGTGGTTGTAATCAATACCTTTATTTTTCACTAGCTGTGCCCGCGACTTCGTTTGCGTGGGCGATTTTTCATACAAAAGGATTTTCCGGATTATTCCCGTTCCCGTGAGAATTTCGGGAATTCCTTTCTTAATGCACCTCTACGGTACCTAAACTACGTCCTTACCAAATTTCAAGTGCCTACGTTTAGCCGTTTAGACTGTGCATCGATATGTCAGTCAGTGATTCTTCTTTTATATATTTAAGACTCTGGATTAAAGTAATAACAGATTAACTTGAAATGTTTGTCAACAGCATCTAAAGTCAAATGATGAAGTTCAAAATGGTAAGTTATTCTTCTTCTTCTTCTTTTCCTGTCGATGGCAAAACACTTAAAATTATTTTGGATAATTCCGCCACCCGGACCGCGGTTGATGACCCTTCTATCAGCTCAATTTGTGTACAGGAGTCGGGACAGGCGGGGCATGAAGTGAGGTGAGCCATGGACAATGGTGAGAGACCACATAGGCACGCGATATCCTCCTGTCCAGGAAACCCCCACCTAAACATATTATCTTTGCATTGGCCAACCTGGCTACGGAGTCTGTCCAGGGACCTTCAGGTTAACCATGGCAAATCGTGTCCTGTTGGAAGGCTTTCTGAAGGTAGAACCAAGGGGACGGGTGGAGCAAACGTGTTAGACCAGAGGTTAAGACGAGCAGAAGGTGGATCTGTGTCAAGATTCGGTACTTTCTAAATTGAAATATAAAGCTATGCCGACTTTAACTTCTGTGGTTGTCCCTGCCATGTTATATTTAGTCTGAGAGTGTCTGAACCCTAAGGCTGAAGTGAGGTTTATTTCTATGTTTTCACAGGATTGTGTTTGTGATATGAGCGCCAGGTCATCGGCAACATGGTCGGTCTTTTGTGTAGATGTTGAAAAGTAGTGATTCCAACAAAACGGTCATCCCCAGGGTAGAGACCCTGGGGATTACCGTTTTTTGGGATCGCCATCTGCTTATTTCTTCAGACAAATGGACCTGAAAGCTACGGTTGCGGAGCAGCTCACCAAGTATTTTTATAAATTTCTAGTCATTGACCATCGAGTAGACTTTCCACAAGAGACGCTTCAGGTTCACTGTATCATAAGCTGCTGTTAGATCCACGCATACAGCGCTGTAATCATTCCCATTTCAAAACTATCCTCTTTGTGTTATTTATTTTGGTTCACAAAACAGAATAACATCAGTGTAGCTTCTGAATTACAAATACAAATCTTATGGACTAGACGTTTATGATAAAATGGCATGTGTTGGGTGAGGTTTAACGTCTGGTTACAACATGATTTTTTAGGTCTGAATCCTACCTGTTCTGGAATTAAGTGCTGATCTAATAGGTGATAGGCGGTTAAGCAAAAGTCGTTGAGGTAATTTGTATGTGTGACTGAGCAAGGATAATGGGCGAAAGGTTTTTAGGGTCATCTAGAACTTTTCCCGGTTTTGGAATGGCAATATCAAGATCCATAGACGTGATAATTTCGCAGATTGTAGACAATCATTGAACTTCGGTTGTAACCAGCAAATAGTCATAGGATCCAAGTTTTTAAGTTGTTCTGTGGAAATGTTATCAACACTCGATGCTTTACCAGATTTCAAGTATCTAACACTAAAAATGATATCGTCAAAAGGCTGGCTCAGTAAATTCTCTTTCGGAAGGCATTGTACAAGTTGAATTCTGAGAAGGCGAGTGTACGATTTCTTATTCAGCAACAGTTGATGAGCAATTTTGTTTGCAGTAACTTTACTTGGAACTTTGGAGGAGAGGGCTCACCGGTCCATTTACGGATTGTGGTCTAGGCCTTTTTACTATTGTGGGTCATGTCAATGCTGGTGACTGTATTAATCCATTTGGTTCGCTGGTTTGCATGGATAGACAGCATTAAGATTTCACAAGCATCACATGTCGACGGTCCCTACGTATATAAGGACATGTAAAAAAAGTGTTTTTTTTTTATTGCATTTTTCGCAATTATTTATCTTTACGCATACGCCCATATAATTTTTTTTTTCTAAATATTTATACTTTTGCCAATTTATGGAACGTATAAGAGAACAAGTGTGATAATTACAAAGAAGCAATGTCGTAGATGCGGATATCTATACATATCCTTTTGTACTCTGTTTTAAAATGCGCGCCAAATGTAGCGAGCGCGGTCATGTCACACATAACGTCATTTACGGGAGACTCCCCAATAAACGTGTTGATTCGTGTTCATGCGGTAAAAGGATACAAGTTCTGAGAAAATTTCTTGGAATAAAATAAGAAAAGTAAAAATTGAAGGGGCTCATCCAGACATTGTTAAATTTAAATACAACTTCTCCGAAGAAAGCTATAGAACTTTAAACTGCGAACATAATATAAAAAAATACTAGGGGAAGAAAGAAGAAGGAAGATCTGATTCTAGAGAAATTATACAAAGAGGCAATTCCTATCACTGAAGTAAAATACAAAGACTTAAAAAAAAAACATTTACGTAATAGGTACAATGATTAATCCAAAAAAGTATCATATTTTCTATATTGAACCATGATTAACATGGTTAAGAAGAGGAAGGTCAGGATAAAGAAGATTAAAAATGGATTAATGCTTCATTTATAAAAATTGTGTTCGTTTTAGAACATAATAATTCAATTAGTTTGAATAAACCTGTGATTATTTTTTGTTATGCATACTGAAATCTATACTAATATTATAAAGCTGAAGAGTTTGTTTGTTTGTTTGTTTGTTTGTTTGTTTGTTTGTTTGTTTGTTTGTTTGTTTGAACGCGCTAATCTCAGGAACCGCTGGTCCGATTTAAAAATTATTTCACTGTTGGATAGTCCATTTATCGAGGAAGGTTATAGGCTATATTACATTTTCAAAAAAGTAGGGATCCGTACGAAAAACCCAAATTTGTCACCCAAGATGTAAAAAAAATCAAATTTCAAACAATTTTTTACAATTTGTTTTGACAGGACGAAGTCAGTTGGGTCAGCTATTGTTCATAAAATTACACATAGATGGCGTCGTGCTTTGTACAGCATGCCATAAATGCTGTCAAGTTTGATATAACATGAGTACCTACGTGATAAGATTTTTGGTAGTTCAAAAGATGGCACTGTGCTCTACGTATTACTTCGATATTATATTGTGGAAAAATACTAATATTATAAAGCTGAAGAGTTTGTTTGTTTGTTTGTTTGTTTGTTTGTTTGTTTGTTTGAACGCGCTAATCTCAGGAACCGCTGGTCCGATTTAAAAATTCTTTCACTGTTGGATAGTCCATTTATCGAGGAAGGTTATAGGCTATATTACATTTTCAAAAAAAGTAGGGAGGGATCCGTACGAAAAACCCAAATTTGTCACCCAAGATGTAAAAAAAATCAAATTTCAAACAATTTTTTACAATTTGTTTTGACAGGACGAAGTCAGTTGGGTCAGCTATTGTTCATAAAATTACACATAGATGGCGTCGTGCTTTGTACAGCATGCCATAAATGCTGTCAAGTTTGATATAACATGAGTACCTACGTGATAAGATTTTTGGTAGTTCAAAAGATGGCACTGTGCTCTACGTATTACTTCGATATTATATTGTGGAAAAGTTTGTATGTAGGTATACCATACGTCAAATATGTGAAGTTTGTCTTTTGGAATTGATAAATTTCGAGTGCCATTAAATTACGTAAATTACCAGAAGGGTTCTGAATCGACAACATGTATCGAAAATATTCTAATTGTTGCCTTTTTTCTATTTTAATTTAACAAAATAGTCTCATCTAATTGACATATTTTTAAGCTGTCAAATTAACGAGAGCATTCAAATTTCCATAATTGCCGAATTGAAGAAGGTTAGTTGTCAAAAAATACATTGATATTAATACTCAAGGTAGAGGAAGATCCCAGAGCCGCCAGACATCACTTATTTTCTAATGGACAAAATATAAACGATTGAGTAGTGGTGGGGTGTACTATCATCATATGACTAGTTGCTACCTTGACCAGACGGCCATTTTTCAGATATCAACCAATCAAGGTACATAGAAACACTGCTCACCTCACTTAAATTCTGATGGCTGATTTTAACATATATTTCACACAATATCATTAAAAATCAGATTTTATTACTCCCAGACACATGCGGTCGGCGGTTTTACCTTACAGACGCTTTAAAGCTATGAAAAAAATTTTACTTTTACTTAATTTTACTTATTTTCTGATGCTTGATTTTTATATATGTTATTCAAACAACTATTTTAAAACGTTTTGCAAACGGACAGACCGATCCAAGGGGCCAAACATTCACCAGACCCAACTGTTTTAGATTTTTTTTCTAAATTGAATTTAGTTAAGTTTTTCTAATAAAATAGTTTGTAAGGTACAATTCTATAATTATTGCGGTCAGATGAGTACTTTTTAGTTGTTTGAATAACATATATAAAAATCAAGCATCAGAAAATAAGTAAAAGTAACATTTTTTTCATAGCTTTAAAGCGTCTGTAAGGTAAAACCGCCGGCCGCATGTGTCTGGGAGTAATGAATCCTGATTTTTAATGATATTGTGTGAAATATATGTTAAAATCAGCCATCAGAATTTAAGTGAGGTGAGCAGTGTTTCTATGTACCTTGATTGGTTGATATCTGAAAAATGGCCGTCTGGTCAAGGTAGCAACTAGTCATATGATGATAGTACACCCCACCACTACTCAATCGTATATATTTTGTCCATTAGAAAATAAGTGATGTCTGGCAGCTCTGGGATCTTGGACCAAGGGTTTGGTATCAGAAAAAAGGATGAGATGATCACAATGCGATTAATACATTGTATGCACCAACCGGGTATTAAATATTCAAGCAAATTGAACAAATTCAATATTGAGTTCAAAAAATAATATGAAAATCAATATAAAAGTATAGCATAAGCATATTTAATTTGGTAAAGCATAAAATTCGAAAAGAGAAAATGAGGGGTTTGCCAGGGATTAAGAAAGAACATGATTCAAGCACACAGTAAAAGCGTGGAATAATCGTACATAGGTATGAATTTAAAATTTGAAAAACACAGTGGTACGTGGCAGGGTTTGAAGTGGCGACCTCTTGCATAGCAAGCAAATACCTAAACCACTCGGCCATGGACGCTTTTTTCCTCTCTAACTATAAACTGCTACCTGGCTTTGGAATAGGACGTCCTTTATTTCACATTGATCGATGAACAATTAGGATTACTTGAAGATGATCTATTCAATATGAGGAAGCTGTTCACTATAAACATAGATTTTAGGATTTCGTACGTCGAAAAGAA
Organism: Maruca vitrata; assembly: GCA_039566165.1. NCBI lineage: Eukaryota > Metazoa > Arthropoda > Insecta > Lepidoptera > Crambidae > Maruca > Maruca vitrata. The sequence goes on along the minus strand of CM076933.1, from coordinate 9,769,465 downwards.
TAACCGAACCCCTTATAATCGTCAATTTTTGTCAAGGAGAAAATATCAAACTGAAAGTTACATCAAATACTCAGGTCTACTGTCCCTTCGCCTGAGCCAACACAATCAAAAGAAACATTCATTTATGCTGCCAATTTTTGACACTCGCAAAGGGAACTACTATCTGCGAAGTACTCAGATTCTCAAAATTTAGAATAAAGCAACGTCAAGTACAGAGAATTGCGTAAACTTTAAAAATAAATTGCGTTGTGCGAGTCCGTCTTGCACTTGGCCTTTTCTTTTTTTTTCTTTTCTTGGGTTCTATTCCCACTCAGCACAAATATTTCTGCGATGAATATCGATGTTTGTTCCGTGTCTGGTTGTGCTATTTAAATATTTAAATGTATACCACTGTTCTGATAAAAACAAGTGCTAAAGCTTCTTACCACAGGATCAGAGGGCCTACCATGAGTTGGCTATCGTAAACTTACGTTCGTTAAAAACCTATCGAGTTGTTTTTTTCATATGACCGTTTGTAGTTCTTCGCGTAACCACCAGGCGGCGCTGTACAAGTTTTTCATAGACATATTTACGTAGGCGATATCGAGCGCGTAAGTTTTAAACTCATGGTAGCCCCACAGATCAATTAATGTGATGTTGTGTAATATACTTATTTATTACTACACGATAAACAACAGATGATGATGATGATAAAAACCAAAATAATTTTGTTTTAAATGTTTCTTCCGGTTGACTAACTTCTTAAGTGGCAGAAAAGATTTTGACGGGACTACGACTACTTTTAAGTTAAAAAAAATCAAAATCCTGTAGTTCACGCGAACGAAGTCGCGGGCACAGCTAGTTGCTTATATAAATAAAGACATTTTGATTTTGATTTTGATTTTCTGAACCTATGACTTTTGGCGCAAGAAAACGAGCACTTTTTTCCCTAACTGACTAACGATGATGACTTGGAGTAGCCTTGCATTCATCACCGGACTTGCAAAAAGAGCACTATTCAACACGCCATCAAACAACTCAAAAATTGCCAGCCTTTACAGAATCACTACATAGTATAAAGCATAGTCGCTTTCCACGTCTGTATGAATGTATGCTTGCTTAGATCTTTAAAACTACACAATGGATTTGGATGCGGTTTTATAGATAAAACGATTCAAAAGGAAGATTTTATTTATAATAGGGTATTTGACTGTGGTTGTTATGCTTGCCTTTTTTGTGATAAGCAGTAAGATTAAGGTAAATCAATATTATTAATGAAACTTAATATTTTTGTGAAATAAGACAGCAAACGACATATAACGTTAGGTGGGAAAGTCCATTTAAAAAGTGCGAAAATCATTTAAAATTTCGTTGTCATCTTATAAATAACAAAATTAGTAACATCTTTCATTATGAAAACATATCCATAAACGCTACTTTTGATGAACCTGCCGAACAAACTTCCTAGGCGCTGCATACAAGGAACAAGCGTGTGACGTCACACGCCTGTGGACGTTTGTATGGAGCGGTTTTGAGCTCGCCAAAATATAGTGCAATTAAAATTGTAATATCTCGTCGAGTTATCGAGATATCAAAGTGATACTTTCAACAGTGTCTTTGTGTTAGAGTGGTCATCCAACTATATCAAAATAAAAAAATAGTCAAATACCCTATCCATACAAATTGAAGCGAGGACGGGTCACTAGTTACTTAATAATTGTTAATGTTAAGAGAAACTGTGATTTACGATGAGACAATAATAGTATAATAATAATCATCTTTATTATTATTATAGTCTGAATAAATACATTCATATAATCACGCCATTTTCCCAGATGGGTAGGCTGAGATCACTTCCTGCCATGTGCTACGATCCTGGCACCTTACTTTTGCTTCTTTCACATCCATCATTATCTTTATGATTCTGATTCTTTATTTATTATTCTGATTACGGGTACGGGTTTTGGTTTGACCCTTCTTCAAAATTTGGCCTATTTGGTCATGAAAGGTCTTTCTTGGCCTTCCCCTGTCGACATTTCCATTTATGCTTCTTCTATATATCCCTTTCGTTAATCATCTCTCATTCATCCTCTCAACATGACCAAACCATCTAAGAATACCTTTCTCAACCTTAGTCACTACATCTTCTTTCACACCACAACGTTCTCTAATTATTTCATTTCTAATTCTATCACACAGTTTCATTCCTGGTATACTTCTAAGTGCTCACATCTCCACGGCGTTTATCCTACTGTCGTGCTTCTTCTGCCATACCCAACTTTCGCTTCCGTACATTAGTGTCGGGATCAAAACTCCCTTATGAACCGCCAGACGTGCCTTTTTGGACACTTCCTGACTGTTCACACTGGTGTACAGCATTCCGTCTGAATAAAGCTGTGATAATTTTTTGTTACACATACCAAAATTACTTAATATTTATTAATGATACAATAGATCATAGATGATGGAGAAACTGTTATTTACGATGAGACTACAAATAAATTTAAAAAATGTTGATTAGTTAGATGATTGTCATTTAAAATAAATAACTCTTTAATATAAAAAACTTGTACAGTCTTATTTTATTTATGAACCGGTGTCTCAGTATTAATTTTATTATGGACTCGTCTTTTTTTACGTTTCGCTCTAAACTTGTGCTGTATTAAACAGTAGCAACGTAAAAACAGACATGTCTCCATTAATGTATAATTTATACTTAAGGATAGCTATCTTGAGATTTTTAAGGTATGATTTTGAAATTAATGACAGTAATTTATATTTTCATTAAACATTGACTTGAAAAATAATTTAATTTATAGAGTTGGTATTACCCAAGTATATACAGGTATCTTAGATTTGTCTTTTATTTTTTCATTTTGATAACAATGTAGAAACGGTCAACTGTCAGTTTTATTAAGAAAATCGATAAAAATTTAATATGTACCAATACCGTTACAAACTTCCTCAAACTAATAAAACTATGGAGTAAAAATATTATTAAAATTGTTCATACCATAATTAGTAGAGAGGTTTGAACCTTTAATACGCTCTCCTGTAAACCTATGTTTTTGACATGTCGCTTTATACGTAGGGACCGTCGATGTGTCTTGTGAAAATGGATCGGCATTATAGGCGGATTCATAATTTTTAAACGGCGCAGATGACTCTTGAGTTTAACCCGGGACGTTGGAAGTACGACAGCCTCTTGGGATATGTTGGCACGACGATTTCCAGATGATACCTACGAATCGTTCGTAGTTTAACGTTTAACGAATTATTGCACTACTGCATATTGCACTTAATCGGTCTATGTAAGGTTAGGGGTATTGATTGGCAGATGGACTTTATGCATTGAGAGCTGAATCTGGAACTGACAAAGATCAAGACTGGGTTGTATCCACGTTTCCATCGACCACTGTTAAACGATTAACGGAGATGCATTTTTATTGATAAGGCCGAAGTTTTAATTTTAGTAAGAAAAAATCTGTTACTGTGTGATGAATACACTCTTCAAAACGTAGGTTGTAGGCTGTAGACTTGGTAACAGTTTACTTTTTTTCGGTGACTACATAAGTAATTTCATTTCGGTGTATTGCGTTTCTCATTTCGGTGATGAGAAGTTTCATTTCGGTGAACTCTTCTTTCATTTCGGTGACACCAAAATTTCAAAGTACTATATCTCTTAAGTATATGAATTTAATTTAATGTCGTGTTAAAATTAATTATAACGATAGCGTAAATAACAATTCTACATGGTTGTATTTTCAAAAAAGTAACAAATAAAAAAGTTCACCGAAATGTTAAAAAATATGGACTTGTTGAAATTGACCCTTATATCAGGGTGGTTTCAAATATTTTCACATAACGTACGTTAAGGCGAGGAGAATTTAAAAAACGTGAAGTCCACAGAAGTGTCAATCATAGCCTCCCTTCTGGCTATTTTTGTCATGTTGATATTCCTCGGGTGTGACTCGGGTGATTGATGTCATTTTAGAGCGAGGGAACACGGAAAAGCTGTTAAATTAGGCCCTCTGTGCCAGTGACCTCTGGACGAAAGAAAAATTAGTTTAGCCGTAGGTTGTTGTTATGGAAACACTTGCGTTTCAGTTAACTTTTTGCGATGCTTACCTAAACTCAAAAGATCATTTGAATCTAGATGTCCGATCAAAGATGTTTTGTTTAGCTCTGTCAGAATATTTAATTATTTTAAAAATAGAATAAAAATAATTTAACTTACGGCTGACTACAATTTCAAAGAACCGTTATTAACAATAGTACAATACAATACAATAATAGCACGTCTTTAATATAACTATTGGGTCTTTTATCAAATTAATTTAACAAGAAGCCAATACCAATAATTTCAAAGCACATAAATAGAAACTAATTCTGTTCAAAGTTTTTTGGTTAAGCGTCTATTTTACAAATGGCTAGATAAATCTGGCACGACACCTCAATGTCGGAGTAATGTCAAGCAAATAACACCTCTCGCTACAAAGAAAATTCATTTCCACCCAATTTTAATTTGGGAACACAAAGGAGTCCTGAATAGAAAATTATTTTCTCCTTGTCAACGCCTCGGGCTCAAGATGAGGGAACTCAGAAGGGTGGCTGGGAAGACTTGAAGTGCCTTTTTAATAGGACAATGTACTACATGATATATTCTTCATTTACGATGTAAAAAGAACACAATATGTGGTAGCTTTTCGGAAGTTTAGCCATTCACGTAGACGATGATAGATCCTTACTAATTAATTACAAATGTGAAAGTTCATCTGTCTGCCGCAATTTTTACTCCAAAACTACTGAGCCGGATTTAAGAAAGAATTTTGTACGCGATAAACGCCTATCATGCGAATTATCACTGGCGGAATTCTACAAAAACAATAACCTAAGGCAAACGAATCATTTTTGCAGAACAAGTGCTGAATTGATTGTAAATTCAAATACTAGATCAAAGTTTAACATCAAGAACGTGAAGAAGTAAATTTTCCTTTAACTTAAGTTCAATAACAAACTTCAAACTTTGTAAGTGGTAATAATCTAAGTGACTCAACAGTTTTCCACAGTTGGTACATTATCAATCAAATGGCTGGTCTGAAACAACAAACTTCCCGTTAATAATACTGCTAGTTTCCCAGAATAACCTGAACGGGAACTAATTTATAAAGTTTTATTTACAAATGGCTTAACTTGCGATTATTGGTTTGCACGGTTTTAAAATTTATTGCGGGATTGTTCATGTACACACAAACTGGCTCGGTGGAACAGTGGTTAATGACCCACAGTTCCAAGAGTCGTGGGTTCGATGTGACTTTACTAAAGTGTTCGTTCCGTGTCTGGGTGTGTTATTAAATATATGTAAGTATATTTGTGGATCCACTGTTTATACTGATATCCGTTATAAAAGTGCTTAAGAATTACCACGAGATCTGATACACAGGACGTTGTGTAATTATCTTTTTTACTATTTGTTGGTTTAAATAACAGAACTGAAAATAAGTAATACTAATTTTTTTTGGGAAATTGATGCGGTTTCTTTAAACAGGTAGAGTGATTTAAGAGGATGGTTTATATGAATAATACACCCGAAACGAAGCGAGGACGGTAGCAATTAGAATAATAAAGTGCTTGTTTACACGGCTTTCACACGATTACCGGATATTTTATCGGTATCTCGAACGCGAAAGCTTCCCGACTGACCAGTTTGAAATATTTCATACATTTTATACAGCTGCTGTGTAAGATATCAAATATTTGTTACATTTTCTGCCGTGACTGACGAAAATTTTATGTAGTATTGTCTATTTATTTGCGCGAGCACTACACATTTAAAATAAAACTAATTTTACGAGCTCTTTACAGCGCTCGTGGTCACGGTTAATCTGACTCACAAACAAACAATGCAGGCGCTGGTGGCTCGGACTAAGAGGTTTAGCTCCTCATTTCTGCCCCGTGCCATTAAGGCATGGAATGCCCTTCCAGCTCATGTTTTCCCTCCCTCCTATGATCCCGGGCTCTTCAGGGGGGGCGTGAAACGGCATTTAAGCAGGCCTTCAGGGTGAGTGCGACAGGCTCAATACGATCTATTGTGCCTGTCGACCTCATATTTGGATCTCACTACCGCTTACCATCAGGTGGAGCGAGGTCATCTTGTTAGCCTTATATAAAAAAAAAAACAAACGTCGGATCTCTAAATAATGTTTAGAATACCAATAAACGCGAGTTTAATCCGTAAAATTAGTTTTATTTCGAAAATGTTGTGTTTTCGGAATAAAATTTATGGGCCGTATGAATATACATTAACAATGCAGTCGATTTTACAATTATAAAAAGCTGTAACGCCGGTGTTAGATGAATTTTCCACAAAATCGAATTCATTTGAGCGAGACCACCTTTCCTTTGAACAATCGTTGCAAGCTCTAACAAAGGAAACCTTTGATAAGAAGTTTGCTTGAGTTGGATTCCATGAATGCTAGTTGTTAAGGAGTTACGGTTTAATTAACTGAACTGTAAGAACTAGGCTTGATGAACTACATTGAACTTACTCTACCAAACGTTTATTTCATATTTCTGGTTGCGTGTCTGAAAGTAGTAGTTTATCGTGTATATCTTACTTATTGTAGTCAGTTAAAAGTAACCTTTATCCTTTCACATCTAGAGAAACCCTACATCGCAACATCGCCCTAGTTTAGGGTAGGCCCGTGCCCCAGCAGTGGGGACGTATAATGAGCTGATGGTGGTCTAGAGAAACAGTGAACATAATTTCATTTGAGTCGGTTTAGTTGTTTTGAAGTGAAAGCGCGACAGACCAACATGGTTTATTTGTTTTGTAAGGATCATTCATTAGTTTAAGACTTTTATTTTCCAGATTTAGACTTTTATTTTTCAGATATCCACCAGATTTTGAACCTTATCTAGTTGTAATACCGGCGTAAACCACTGAAAAAATTCTATATGCTGTATTTGATTAAGGGTTAAATTATCACCTTAACACTTTCGCTTACTTGAATAAGTTGTAATAAATATGCGGTTTCTTTAAATATAAATAACATTTTGATAGAAAACTGAATATGTGCGGGATTTTTACCATTTTATTTTATTTTAATGCGCTAAATGGCATAATGGTAAACTCGATGATCACAATGTCGTCGAAGTATCAACTTCCTAACGATGTTTGCAAAAGAGGCAGTTTAATCATAATATTTTTAGGTACCTAACATTGGTTCACTCTGTACTTTTCCTTCTATATTCTTTGTCGGTCGGTTTTTATAAGGCCAAGTCAGTGCTCTACGTAGAGCTGCTAAAGTTCAGTTCTGAATTTTTAAGCAGCTGTTAACAATTTCTTGAAGGATTGTGGACACAAAGGATTAAATATTAACTCGGCGGTTTGCAGGGATGAGTTTGATCTGAGAGACAACGGCTCTTTAGACAATTTAATTAGCCTTCTTTCAAACTTGCAGGTGATGACAACTTGCTTGGTGTTTACATTCTTTTAATTGTTAACCGATTGCCTACAGAGTAGTTTGTAATTTATACAAAATAACCTGTAACAAAGGTTACGGTGTTTTAATAGGATATTGATACAAGTAGGTTATTGGTTTCTTTAGGAGGAAAGATATTACTTTCTAAATTTCCCTGTGTTTACATAAATAGAGATATAAGAGTTATATGCGATACTCAAAAGTAAGATGTTTATAATATTTACCTAATCGTGATAATATGTAATTACTATATGATACGATAATAATATGTAAGTACTTTAGAGGAGTAAGTTTCCTTCGCTACCCCGCAAGTCCGATGATAATGACAAGGCTACTCCAGGCCATCATCGTAGTCAGATAAGCAGTTATTTACCTAACGTATCAATGGAATACCACAAAAAAAAGTTAAATTAATTTTTATCTTAAGAATCCTTACTAATATTATTAATCCGAAAGTAACTCTGTCTGTCTGTCTGTCTGTCTGTTACGCTTTCACGCATAGAGTATTGGACCGATTTAAATGAAATTTGGTACAGATATAGTCCAGAGCCTAGAAAAGGTTATAGGCTACTTTTTAACCGACTGCGCTATAAGGAAGTAATGTTTTACCCGTTAAACGTCTCTACGCGGACGAAGCCGCGGGCGGAAAGCTAGAAAAATAATCAAAAGGAATTTCTTACAAGGCACTGCTCCAAACATTTTTGATTCGTAGCTCCACGATCATTTCAATTGGAAAAGAAAGCTTGTCTTTGAGAATGCCACCGGGCAAAAAGGGCGGATTTTGAATAATAATAGGGCCTATGATTGATTCACTCACAAAAGGGGCCTTTATTAGATCCGCGTTTGATCCCAGTTACTGTGTCATAAGATACAATGTATTTTTATATATTATTTAGGGTTTTTATAAGAATGTGTGTAAAAGTATCATGTACTGAGGCATTTACGTCCCATTAGATAATAAAAATCACTGGGACTTCACGATAGGACGCGACCATGATTCGTGTAACCTAGTCGGACAGTATTTCGAAAAACGGGAATAAATTCAACTGTTTTACCGCGGAAAAGTTCGCGGAATTCGAACGCACCCCCTTCCGGGAATCGCACCTATACGTACGACTTTGTAACAATAAACTAAGCCATTAACCTTTTTTGACTGGCTCGGTGGAACAGTGGTTAGTGACCCAGGTTCACTAGGTACCTACGGTTCCAAGAGTCGTGGGTTCGATTTCCACTCGGGACAAATATTTATGTGACGAACATCGGTTTTTGTTCCGTGTCTGGGTGTGTATTAAGTGTATTTAAGTATATTTGAATACTGTTGATTCTGATATCTGTAACACAAGTGCTTAAGCTACTTACCACGGGATCAATCATACATTGATTGATGTTGTGAAATACTGATTTTTTTTAAATTAAAGTTACAACCATTATTTTTCTATAAATTGAAACAAAACTGTGCGATAGTTCAAAAAAGAAAATATAATATTTATTACTAAAGTTTCCTTCTTTAGTGGTGGCAGCATTCAATACTATTCAATTCAATACATAGTAACTTGCCGTGTTTGTTTCAGGACCCTAGCAGTATGGAACCAGTCAAACAGCCATCCACTCTTCACGGAGTCAGACGCACGCTACCACCAGCTCTCTCTCACCAAGATGAGGAGGCTGCTGTACTTCATCTGCGGAGTGACCGTCTTATCTGTTATCAGTGAGTCAAATTGTGAATTCGTATTAGAGGAAGATCCCAGAGCTGCCAGACATCACTTATTATGTTTCCACGAATCTACAACTAAATATTATAATATTTTGAAAATCGGAAGAATCAACTACTCCACCGTGGGGAATCAAACCTACGCTCTTCAGCCCTGAAAATCGCATTTCAACACGCTAAACTAGCAGCTATGTAACAGAGCTCTTGAAGTTTTTCCTCATATTTTACATGTCAAGCCACATTGCAGTTTAGGTATTGGCTTAGTTTGTTGAAATGCACGTCTGAACGCAATTTTCTGAAGGACGGGTTCAAATCCTGGAGACGCGGTGGAGCAGTCATTTTTTTCTTATTATCTTAATATTTAAAACCGCTTTAGCATTAAGAGTATAAAAATCTACAACTTCATGTCTTAAAATCATAACACGTAAAATCAACTTAGAAAGTGCTGTGTGACACAAAACCTTTGAAGCCCCTATTCTTTCAGGTTGGGTGACTCTTACATTCTTCGGAGAGTCAGTACGTCTGATAGCGAATAAGGAAACGAATGAGACTTTGACAGAGCCTGCTCCCAGGCTTCCCCTTAAAGCCTGGTACCCCTTCGATGCCATGAGTGGCACTATGTACGTCGTCGCTTTTGTATACCAGGTAAGTGCTCTGAAAATTTGGTTGAACTGATTTATTCCACTAGAGAGCAATGGAATGGAATAGGGTAAGAACTTGGATTTGTTTTAAAATGTTGATTCTGGAACCTTCATGCCTCTAGCGGTTAACGTACGCATTCCATTTGATTACTTAAGAATGTACGTTTACTAGATTCGTTAAACCGAGGAATGCTTTCAATTAGCACCAAAATCTTCTTACTTCAAGAACTTAACCTCCACAACTTACCTAATCTCATCACTGTAATGAATCAACTCCTTTATTTCCCAACTAGTTGACCCGACAGACTTCGTCCTGTAAAAAAATAGGAAAAAGAAAAGGGCTGTTTTTAGGGTTTTCCCGGCAACTATTCGATTTTACATCGAGTAATTGAAAAATAAGATATTTCGTAAATTAAACTTGAACACCACTAAAATCGTTATTGTGGCTAAACCTTAAAGGATAGACATATGCTATTGCAGACTTTTTTATAGAACTTTTTGAGAAGAATAATTCCCCCATACATTGTTATTCTGTATTTTGAGTTATTTCAGCAGCGCACGCAATGCAAGCCTCCAAAAAGCTCGTTTTTTTTCCGTCCGTCTGATAACTGTTACGATTACTCTAATAATTTCTTAAGTAGGTACACCTAAATTATACACCTATAGAATCCCTGGAATGTTTTCTTTCCATTATTGAAAACCGCATAGCTATTGATATAGTACTTTTTGAGATCCTAGGTAACAAACACATTTTGGCGCCCTTCGCAACTTCATTTTATACTATGTATAGATATTCGAACACGACTGACAATAACCATTCAAGTAGGATGAATGAAGCTAGCACTTGGGTCTCAAATCAACTATGATTAGGTAACTGTTGAATATCTTTTATCAGGTGTATTGGCTCCTCTTCTCGATGGCAATCGCGAATCTGATGGATGTCATCTTCTGCTCCTGGTTGATATTTGCGTGCGAACAGCTCCAGCATCTGAAGGCCATCATGAAGCCACTGATGGAACTGAGTGCATCCCTGGACACGTACCGGCCCAACACCGCTGAGCTCTTCAGAGCTTCTTCTACAGGTAAATTTTGACAGCCATATTTCTATTCGACTGGCTCGGTGGAACAGTGGTTAGTGACCTTGGCTGGCGGTTCCAAGAGTCGCGGGTACAATTCCCACTCGGGACCAATATTTATATATGTATATTAATTACAAATATCTATGTATGTATATCAGTATCTGACGCCCATAGTACATGCTCTGCTTAGTTTGGGGTCAGATGACCGTGTGTGGAAATGTTCCAGATATTTTTTACAAGATCTATTGTTGTATTTTAATGGCCTTTTGGTATGTTTGTGTAAAGACAGCAAAAGCGATTTACTATGTTTAATAGGGTCTAATGTATTGATTTGATAAACCAGTATACCTGCTTCTAGATCGTTATTGTTTTTCGAACTCTTACGAACTTTGACAATCGTGACAATCACAGCCACAATGCGTCTTGCAATTTATCTAAATGTAGAATAGTTAGAAGTTTGTTCTTTCGTACCAAAAAACATTATTCGACGATTAAACAACGCTTCACTTGAGGGGAGAGTAGGGTAAAAATCCTAAGTCAGGTTCAAAATAATTAAAATTTTGCACATTTGTAACAGAGAAATCAGAAAAAGTCCCTGATCCGGTGGACATGGACATCCGAGGCATTTACTCAACTCAACAAGACTTCGGGATGACGCTGAGAGGAGCGGGTGGAAGGCTCCAGAACTTCAACGGGAATAACAACAATCCGAACGGATTAACGCAGAAGCAAGAAATGCTGGCCAGGTCTGCCATCAAGTATTGGGTGGAGAGGCATAAGCACGTTGTGAGGTGAGTGAGTCGCTTCTTGAAAATTTATTTATTTCTCTAAATATTAGTCTTTATGGGTCTAACTCTACACGCGATATTAGGAGTAGCCATTTAATAGCTACTTACTGCCCGACGTTTCGACTGGGTTACACCAATAATAGTCGCGAGCGAATTCCTAATATCGCGTGTAGACCATAAAGACTAATATTTAAAAACATATTTATTTATTTAAAAAGGCAGACTAACAGTTTACATATACAAAATAACATTGATATGGACACATCACATAAACATAATTATATACTTTAGAGGTGCACATAACATTTACTGTAAACAAAACAAGGCAAGAAATTTGAAGATATAGGTAATTCTGAACCTACTAACTGGACTTTATCAAGTCTAGAATCAGGATGGAGTACTGAGAACTAAAATGTGTACCCATTTAACGTTTATTCTATTCTATTCTAGAAGTAGAAAAATAAAATGGGACATTTCAGGCAAATCGAATCAATGTGAATCCAAATATAATTTAGTTTTGATGAGGATTTATGATTTCTGCTACAAATACCTGGATATCAAATATCCTGCTTCTGCACTCTTTATTTATACAGTCCTTCCTAAATTTTGCTACTCTATAAATTCTGGTAGTTGCAAAATTAGTGCGCTGTTTAAACGAGTTTCAATCTTTTTTATGACCGGGCATTTATTTTGTCAACGCAAATTAAACTTTATTCGCGTATATAAAGAGTAACCATTTTAAAATGTTAAATGCAGAGCCAGAGAGCAAGAGATAAAAAAATCGTTTAATAAACTACTCCGTGGGTTGTTGATGCGTTTTCTCATTATGTTTGCTATGACAACCTTTATAGTTTTTCTCTATTAAAATCCTTTCAGTGTTAGAGCTAGGTGAAATTATATTTCTTTGCGTATAGCAAAAAAGTATTTCTGACAAAATGGGTATTCCATCTCTTAAGAGTATAGGGAATCTTGAAAACGACTTAGTGCTTTATAGACTCAGCAATCTTTATTTTTACACACTGCTCTTAACTACATAGTATAAAGCAAAGTCACTTCCCGCGTCTGTCTGTCTGTATGTATGTATGCTTAAATCTTTAAAAACGACGCATCGGATTTTGATGTTTTTTTTAATAGATAAAGGGAATCAAAAGGAAGGTATGTATTATACCTGAAGCGAAGCGAGAACGATAGTTTAGGAATATTATGCGTTTCAAGCGCCTCCTTAGTTCATATTCTAGCGCATAATATTGCAAGAATGTGTAGTGTGGAAGCCCCCTGTCTTTAAGCTTGTTGTATCTTTCTTACTCATTTATCAACAGTTGTATATTAAAATGACGTATGTGACTAATTTCGATGGAGATCAGTCAACAGCGCAGGACATTATTATAGTGCACATGTGCGCGCGCAAACATCAGTGCACTATGTTCTCTTACTTTACATACATATATAGTACAGTAACGGTTGTATAATAAACCTGAATATTTTATCGCCTTCAGCACGTGTGCTGGGATCGATGGGACAACTTGTCCCATCGGAAACAGCTGACAGTTCCCTCGGTTGCGAAGGGTCGGGGTCGCGATATGACATAATTACTTAAGTGTAGGGTTTGCTGAATCAATATACACTGTATCGATCGAAGACGTTGCGAGTGAGATGTTGTATCTCTACTTTCTAGGCACACTTTAATTATGTGCCTAGAAAGTAGAGATAATAGACGTTCGCGTTCCATTACACTAAATATTAGTCTTTATGGGTCTACACGCGTTATTAGGAGTAGCAAATTACATAGCTACTTACTGCCCGACGTTTCGACTGGGTTGCACCAATCATGGTCGCGAGCAGTAAGTGGCTATGTAATTTGCTACTCCTAATAACGCGTGTAGACCCATAAAGACTAATTTTAAGTAGAGATAAAATAGAATAGCTGATTTTAACCCAAATGAGATGATGGTTTCGATGACAAAAGCGTCGATGGCCGAGTGGTAAAGGCCATGGTTTTCCATGCGAAAGATAGCCAGTACAAAATTCGCCCAAGAGATAACCAGTACAAACCTCGCAAACGCATCGATATGATTTTCAATTTAAAAGTAATGTTTGTGTGACAGTGAAGGAAGTCTTCAGGAACGAAGGTTCGATTACCACTCAGGAGAAAATGAAATATCTGTGTGATGAACATCGGTATTTTTCTGTGTCTGGGTGTGTTAGAAAAGTGTTCTCGCGAAATTTCGCTTTACTCGTAATTCATCTTATTTGAAACTGAAGCCACGGAGAGATGTTGGCTTTAATTATTTGTTATAATTAATGAGTCGTCGCCAGTTTGAGATAACACATAGATCAATAATCTATACTAATATTATAAAGCTGAAGAGTTTGTTTGTTTGTTTGAACGCGCTAATCTCAGGAACTACTGGTTCGAATCGAAAAAATCTTTTTGTGTTGGATGGACCATTTATCGAGGAAGGCTTTAGGCTATAAAACGTCATGCTGCGACCAATAGGAGCAAAGAAACAATGGTAAATGTGTAAAAAACGGGGGAAAACGCGGACGAAGTCGCTGGCACAGCTAGTATATTATATAATTATTCTTCTTCTTATCGTATGGTTGATGAACAACTTGGTGTCAGAGTTTTTAAGCCACCCGTAGGCCTCTGACATGGCTTCACACACCGTTGAAAAATTTCTCAGGTGTGCTGGTTTCCTCGCGTTGATTTCCTTCACCGTTAAAGCGTCGATTGATGATATAATTATTATATTTATATTAGTTAATGATATGCTTAAGTAACTAAGCATGTAATCAGATTAACGTATCGTATAGGATGTTGAGAAATATGTATAAAAAAATTTAATCAATGTCTTGGTCATTCATTTTACACGAGAGTTCAAATTAATTTCATATCTTTCACTCTATCATCATACCAGTGTCTAATGTATGAGTATATTATTATAACAACCGAAATAACTCAACTAACATTATTTTAATGATGTATTGAGTGAGCTCGATATAACTTTCTACTAAACATATACACTTGTCTTATCCTTTGTGTTATCTCAAACTGGCGACGACTCATTAATTATAACAAATAATTAAAGCCAACATCTCTCCGTGGCTTCAGTTTCAAATAAGATGAATTACGAGTAAAGCGAAATTTTGCGAGAACACTTTTCTAACATAATGGAGTCTCATTTATTTCGAGGCTGTTACAAACAATACAATCTTGACAACCACTGACATTTATTTGTGGATTAGTGTTGTGCCTGTGCCTTGTTTCAATTGATCCACTTCGAAGATAAGAAAAATAAGGCGTCCGACCGATTTCGATCTCAATTGAGATCAACCAAGTGCGCAGGACATATTATAGTGCACAAGTGTGCGCGCAAACACAAGTGCACTCTCTATTCCCTTACTCTCATGATTCGGTGAGACGGCAATCCGACATGACCGATGAGAGATCGGGCGCAGGACCACCGGCGTAACGTGCTTTCCAAGGCACGGGCGTTCAACCGCCAACTTCCTAACTCCGGGCTGAGTAATTTCATTACAGAAAAACTCACGCAAATTTTGCCCGGCCCCGGACTCGAACCGGGGACCTCTCGGTCCTAACGCAGCACTTGCTACCAATAGACCAACGAGGCAGTTAGACTTCGAAGATATTTAGTATAGGAAACAGTTAAAAATTAAATCAATACATCAAATAAAGTCTACCTATCTACGAGTATAACCCTATCTGTTTGTACTATTAGATTTTATTGATTGTCTATTCCTTTGTGAGATTCTGTCTGTGATTGAAAATAGTAAAAGTGTAAGTTGCATCAAATACTCAAACTAAATTACGTGTTATAATGTGTTTGGCAATATTCTAGGAGTCTTCAGATATGATGCACTTAATTTTAAATACTAAAAATGCTTATAGTGATATAAAATGATATCAAATTCTTTTTTTTTTCAAAGTCAAATCATTTATTTGCAAGGAAACTTATCATCAAACAAATTACATCTAGTTGTATTCAGATAATAATTATATTAAAAAAGGTTAAGGTCAGGATTTAGTTTAGTAGCTAGTAGATATGTTTATGCGAAAAATGTTTAAGCGATCCGTAAAATTAGTTTTATTTCAAATGTGTTTAGTTTTATGTCGCGCAAACCATAGACAAAACTATAACTACAAATTCTGATTATGAATTCAATTAGCATTAGAGCCTTCTTTTGGATTTCAATAAAAAGAAACAATCGTTGGTGACAAAAATGTAGGTAGGCGGTTAGATTTTTTCTTTACTGGCTAACACATTTTTTTAATGCTATTAAAGCTCATTGTAAATTTAAAAATAAGAGATACATACGGATGCCTCCACAAGCACGTCCCTACGGCACTCTCTTTGTCTCGTTTGATTTCAATTTCGTTTTGGAGACAACTCGAGATATGTACTGAAATATAACTTTTATATCGTATCTGCTGAAACAGTTTCGCTTAAAATGCCATTTTCTCTCTAAACCAATTTATTATTGTGTAAAGAATTATTTATTTCGCTTTAAGATGGCATTTTAAAAGGTAACATAAGTAAGTTTATTTTTGAATTAATAAAAGAAATTGTGATTTGTTTAAAAATTAAAACTAAAATTTTACATATTACACTTATTCCCAAAGAAAAAGGGCAATGCTTTTCTTTAATATTTTAGTCGTGTTTTTTGATTACTTAAAAGTTTTTGAATACTGTACATAACGCTCTGCTAACATATTCAAACTGGGGTAAATCACACAAATATCATCTAAACCACAGCCAAAATGGAATTTCCGTCACGTATGTTGAATACGCATATAAATGGTGTATAAAATTTATGAGACCGGGCAAGCGTAACGCATACCGAAGTATTATTATTGTGAATTTTCCCTTTGGCACCATTCAAACATGGTACACTTAGTGGTACGATAACGGGAGTTATTCCAATCGGATACTTTAAACGGATCCATTTGCAATATATTAAGAGAGTGTGGTCTCAACTCCTCAAAATTTATCTGGGTCTGTTTGAAGCATAACATTGATATAACTCAATTATGTACAGCAAACAAGATTTATTTACTTTTTTGACTCAATAATACTTGTACATAGAGGGCTGTTTCACTGTTAAGTAGATTAAATCAGATCAACTAGACCACTTGTGGGTCGGATTTAATTTGTAAGTCTGTTTATTTGTACCAACTCATAAACAGACTTACTCGTACACATAATAGGTAAATACTTTTAGATATGGTGGGTATACATACTATTTCATTATAATAATTTGGCCCGATTAGGGATCGCTCTACAAAAATTAGGTAGACTTTAATCACTTCCAGAAATGCATACAAAATGGATTGAATGGAGAATAAAAAATAATTACTCTACTTTTTTGAACTCATAAAATAATGGAATGGTGAAAAGTGGATCTCTGGAAGTGATCTGCCTCTCTCTCTCTACCCCTCTGGGAAAAAGGCGTGATTTTATGTATGTGTGTATAAAATAATGTGGTCCAATGTTTTTGGCCTAAAGTGTAGACAGAGGGTTGTGTCCGGGATCGACACTGTACATAATAGCGCGTGGGACAATAGAAACTCTTTGTTTGGTTAATATTTATGGACCCCCGAAGTTGAAGGAGTTTTGACCTTCTTTTGCTTTTGAAATAAAAATATAAGTAGACATTTTCAAGAACCATGAAAGAGATTTTCGTGGATGAATTAAGGAAGGTTTTAAAAATATACTGTACTACCTCCCGCCCCTTAGTTATATCTCGTTATCAAAAAAGTACAGTCGACTAAGAACCTCCATTTTTGAAGGCGGTCAAAAAGATGCTTAAATATATATACTTTGACACTGATTACATGAATTTAGAATGTGATTATTTTGACACTGACTACACGAATTAAGAAAAATGATTATGCAAGCAATGACATAAAATATTAGATCGTATAAATTGTGCCAACAAAAGGTACATCTCAAAGTTTCCAAGTTTCAACGTCATCATTATTCTTGGTATTAGAAGCAATTTAGTGAAACTGTCAGTTTTGAAAATTATGGTAGGTAATTTATGTCTCAGGATCTAGATAGATATTTGAATATTAAAAAGTTATATTTATAGAATTCATTAGAAAACTGAAACTGTCCGGGATATTTAGTTCACCCGTGATCATGGCGCTTGCAACAGTGCCGAAATATCGGGAGCTCATTAAAACAAAACAACATGGTAAATACCCCGGCCAGTTTCAGTTTCCTAATGTGTGTAACCATGACAGTTTAAAATCATATTCATTGTTAGACATTATTGAATATAAAAAAAATAGTGCTATAAGAAAAAAAGAGTGATTTTTTATAAATTTTTTTATTTTGTTTCAGACTTGTAGCCTCCATAGGGGACACCTATGGTACTGCTCTACTATTCCATATGCTGGTGTCAACCATCACCCTGACTCTCCTGGCTTATCAGGCTACCAAGGTACGTCTAAGTAAAATTATAGCGGGAACGGAAATAAATTATTCAGCTCTAGGCTAGCTATCAATTTTCTTGAGATACAGCCTGATGACAGACGGACAGTCCGTTCGACAGCGAAATCTTAGTGTAATAAGGTCCTGTTTTTACCCTTTGAGTTTGGGAACCCTTAAAAATTTATATAAAACGCGGGCCACGGGCAAGCGCCATAATCACTGGTGAACCCATGACCATGGCACTTGCAACAGTGCCGAAATATCGGGAGCTCATTAAAACAAAACAACATGGTAAATTATCCCGGACAGACTCAGTTTTCTAATGTGTGTAACCATGACAGTTTAAAATTATATCTTATAGATATATTAAATTCTCGTGTCATTGTTCGTTCCCGTACTCCTCCCAAACGGCTTGATCGATTCTCATGAAATTTTGTGAGCATATTGAGTAGGTCTGAGAATCGGCTAACATCTATTTTTCATACCCATGAGTAATAAGGGTTGTCCATCCGCAACAAATCGGAAGGGCACAGCTAGTAATTATATAAAAGTTACAAAACCTAAGGCAGAACCCTCACTTTTACTATTTTTTTTAAAGTATAACCTTGTTATTTAAAGATTCCTATCATTATGAACTGCGAATTAATTTTGTGTGTTTATGGTATTAAAATAATAAATTATTCTGTAACGAATCATAAATTGACTAGAACTTAATGGTCTCATTAGGTACAATATGATATAATAAGAGGTAGCACTTAGAAAACAGAAAATTATAAGAGAGTAAAACATTAAATGAACGCCATTTCAATGGAATATAATGAATGGAACACATTTTATAATTAATAGCAGGCATCGTCTATCCTACAGGGAGCTGAAATTTATATGAATATTCTAGCGAAGTATTAATAAATATTTGATATTCGGGCGGGATAGTCCACAATGTGCTATTTATTCGTTCAAGGAATACCTAAATTTTAGGGCTGAATGTAATATTTCGTTCTTGGTAACGGTTATGGTATGTGGTAATTGTTTTGGGACTTGAGTTGTTATAGAATTATTACTTGATATATTTTTACTTTCATCTTTAAAAATAAACTTAGTTACATATTATTTAGGATACCTACGTTAACGTAAAGGCTATTCTGACTAGCTCGGTGGAACAGTGGTTAGTGACCCAGGCACCCTATGGTACAAAGAGACATGGGTTCGATTCCCACCCGGGACAAATATTGTGTGTTTGTTCCGTGTCTGGATGTGTTATTAAATTATATAAGTATATTTGTGTATTCTCTGTCGTTTCTGTTATCCGTAACACAAGTGCTTAAGCTACTTACGGATCACGGGATCAGATTAATGTATGTAATGTTGTGAAATATTTATTATTTTAAATATTTTCACAGATCAACGGCATCAATGTGTACGCATTCAGTACAATCGGCTATTTGAGCTACACATTGGGACAAGTGTTTCACTTCTGCATATTCGGAAACAGACTCATTGAAGAGGTAAGACTGGCTTTACTAACTACATAGATAGAAAGGGGAACTGAACCTCGTGGGTTTTCTGCTCCGTGTCATTAAGGCATGGAATACCCTTCCTGTACATGTTTTTCCTCCCTCCTATGATCCCGGGCTCTTCAGGCGGGGCGCGAAACGGCATTTAAGCAGGCCTTCAAGGTGTGTGCGACAGGCTCAATATGGTCTATTGCTCCTGTCGACCTCATATGTGGATCTCCCTACCACTAACCATCACGTGGAGTGAGGTCATTTTGAAGACTTACTCAAACATCGACAATACAAACTGTCTCTCCCCCAGAGTTCATCGGTGATGGAGGCAGCCTACTCCTGCCAGTGGTACGACGGCTCCGAGGAAGCCAAAACCTTCGTCCAGATCGTGTGCCAGCAGTGCCAGAAGGCCATGAGCATCTCCGGAGCCAAGTTCTTCACCGTGTCACTGGATCTGTTTGCTTCTGTAAGTAATACTTTGACTTTGGGGAGACAATCAACGTTGGGACTTATCTAGAATAAGTTTTATTTTACTTCCACACTATTATGGGAAAAATCTAGGTTATGGGAAAATAAAATATTAGGACTTAACTTAATTATTGAAAAAAAAATTATGTATATTTTTCTCACACTTACACTTTCTAAACGCAATAGTGCAACCAAGTACAACAAATCTATTGATTGTAAGATTTTAGACTTTCGCGTTCCATTACACTAAATATTAGTCTTATAGTAATACAATATAAGTAGCTATGTAATTTGCTACTCCTAATAACGCGTGTAGACGCATAAAAATCTATTGATTACTCTTTTTATAACAAAGCACCTCTTCTTTATCACGGAGAAATGCTTTTCGCACCATCACTAGGAGAGGGATGTCTACCACTGGTGTATTGGACTCACCATGCCAGCCATCCAAGCCATGTCAGAGGCCTACGGGCGGTTTAAAAACTCTGACACCAGGTTGTTTATCAACCATACGATAAGAAAAAAAAGATTGGACTCACCAGCGACTGGCGAAGAGTAGGTTATTGCCAGCTGTAGCTCCTGGGTGGGGCGCAATGTCCAGGGGGTATACCGATTGAAACACTACGGTGTAACTCATTGCCATATGGTGGCGTTATAGGACTTTGACCTAGACTTTTACTGTCACGACGCCTCCAGCGGTTACCCAGAACAGACCCTACAGTCCTGACATTGACATTATGTGGTCCATGATTCTTCTAAATTTAGGTCATCAAGAAAAGTGTTTCCTTGTGAAAAATAATTTTTCATAGTCCTGTACCCAAAGGGTGAAAACAAGACCCTATAACTGAGACTTCATTCTCCGTCCCTTTATTTTTTCCTAACTGACTACGACGATGGCTTGGAGTAACCTTGTCATCATTACCTTGTAGGATGAAAATGGCCCTCACCTCTAATATTTGAGTATCTTTTTTCCATTTTAAACAAAAAATACTAAAGGAATGCCTGATCTCTTAATTCATGTCGATTTGGCGTACCACCGACTTGTGAGAGTTGTTCACACACCCTCTTTTGCACTATAATGTTTCTTAAACAGTTAGAAAATCTCCTTTGATGGATTAATTCCTCTTTTTCAGGTCTTGGGAGCCGTAGTAACATACTTCATGGTGTTGGTGCAACTGAAGTAGATAATAAGATTAGACATAGTAAGATACTTTCAAATTTATATAAGTACAAACTAGTTTCATGGCCATTAGAATCATCATGAACATAATACATACATATTAGGATATACAAGTATGTATACTTACATGGTCTGATTACCCATTTGGTATTTCAAGGTAGGATTAAAATTAGACGTTATCCGAATTACACCAACATTTTTGATTTGCAATAAAATTCTATAAAATTGTTAAAAAAAACAGACTTTCAATAATATTTTACATCATAAATTATATGCTGTTATACAAAATCAAGGATTCCAAGCCACCTGGTATTATAAAAGTAGCAATATCTGTCAACTGGTGCCGTCTGCGCAAATTACGAGGCAATAAATCTTCATAATCTGGTTACAATTCGTTATTGCTCTCTAGAGACCTAAGAGTCGGTATAACCGACCCAATAAGTTAAGTAATACAATGAAAAGTTATATTTTTTTTCATACGACTTATCGTTTTAAGTCAGGTTTTGCGTTCAACGCAAAATCAGATAGGTTATGTCCGATTTAAAATTAATTTTCACCACGCAGCCTTCTATGCACCATGAAATAGTGGTGGTTTTCCCGTGGGAGAACGATTTGCCTATAGTAATACTATCTAAGCATGCTGGTAATTTCTATAAAAAAAAATATTGGTCAATTTAAAAAAAAAATTAACTCGAAAGCTTGAGAAGCGATTGTTCTTTTAAGAGATAATCTGATACCTACCGCTTGCCGCATGAAATCGATTCTTAAAGCTAAAGAAGCTCTACGCCCTAAGTAATAAAGCGGTTCAAGCGTGCTTTTGAGTTTCGTTTATAGCTTTCGTATAACTGGTATTTATTGACTTCGATAACAAAAAATCTGCACAAATCTATTGTACTAGTAAGGTAGAATTATTGTACTGCGGGAAAATAACTACTAAAATTTCACGGTGTATAATTAATGTGAAAAGAAACCATATAGCTCTTAGGTTTTTTCACCAGCGTAGTAATTCTGAAATATCTTTCAATACTTGTAAAAGCAAATACATTTTATCTAATACCAAATTCATAGTTTACTACATAGCAGCCCAAAAAATCATGTATGTAAAAATATATTTCTAAGAATTACTCGTAAGTAAATAACTTTTAAATTAGATATTTTATCCATTTTTTTTTGTATAGAACATCGTTTTTATTTTTCTGATCTCGTACAAAATAAAATGTACTTAAATATTTATTTAAATGTCTGAAAGTCATTATCTTTCTCTTAGTAAAATTGGACTTTGGTGTAGTTTTAGACATTTTATCTTTTTAATTTAATTTTTAAATTAGATCTAAGCCTGTGTTGATTCGTAGATAAAACTATTAAATATTTATCAAAGTCTAGTATTGTTAATTAAAATTTAAATATATTATTGAATCTTAGTGATCGTCATAGTAATATTTTTGTCAATAAATCACTATTTTTTAATGGATGTGTTTTAATTTAAGTAAAAAAATAAGTAGCGTCGATGGCCGAGTGGTTTATGCCATGCGAGAGGCCAGGAGTTCAACCCCCGCGACGTACCACTGTGTATTAAAATTAAATTCACATTAAATACGATTATACGACGCTTTAACAGTTAAGGAAAACATCGTGAAAAATCCTGCATACCTACCTAAGAAATCCTAAGGTCGTGTAGTCGACCGACCCGAACTGGTTCATCATCATCATCTGGTTGACTAGTGTCTAATCTCCGTAATTTAGGGTAGGTTTGTGCCGCGGCAGTGGGGACGTTCAACATATGTGTTGATGATGATGTTTTTTTTGTTATATTGTGCCCTGACATCCAATAGGTTTTCATCCTCACTGTATAGAGTGCCTAAAGAACCATAAAAAAATTTAACGCTCCTGTTAAATATAAGCACCTATAAAAGAAAAATGAGCAACGACCCGCGTTCGGCTCCGGGGCAGATACTTATCGCCCTCTTTAGGGAAATGAACGAATTTACGATTCATTGGGCGCGTACACCGGAGCTGTAATGGAAGTTAAGAAATAAATCGCAGCTGAAATACTGGGCGGTGTCAAAGACAGCTTAACAAGGCTTGGAAGTAGAAAGTGTATTAAATATTTGCTTCAAATTTAAGATTTTATTGTAAATCATATCGCATTTTTGCGTCTTTTTCAAATTTTAAATAACGCTAGAGTTTTAAATAGTACTTCAATAACAACATTACCTTGTAAATACTCTAATAAGCGTTCAAAAAGAGATTCCAATCATACATACCTTTATGTTTCATGTTTATGTATAACTGCTCTAACTGGCTCGGTGGAACAGTGGTTAGTTACCCTGGCTGGCGGTTCCAAGAGTCGTGGTTCGATTCCCACTCGGAGCAAATATTTGTGTGATGAACATCGGTGTTTTTTCCGTGTCTGGGTGTGATTATGTATTTAAGTATGTATTTAAAAATATGTATGTATGTATATCAGTCTCTGACGCCCATAGTACAAGCTCTGCTTGGTTTGGGGTCAGATGACCGTGTGTGGAAATGTCCCAGATATGAACTTACTGTACAGTACGAATGTCGAATATTTCTCGAAACAACCCGTATATTGCAATGCAACTGAATTAGTTGCTGTATCGATCGGATGCACAAATTTAGTTAACTGACGTTAGTTCTGAAGTTGCAGGCACTAACAACTAGCCTCAACGTCACCAGGGCCGGATTCAGGGACCGGACTAATTTAAATGAAATAGGTAAATAGATAGTCTAGTGTTAGAGAAAGGATATGCTATTTTTGGCATAAAAATTGCTTTTAAATAAGTATTCTTCATTTGAAATAAAACTAATTTTACGGATTAAACTCGCGTGTATTGGTATTCTAAACATTATTTAGAGATCCGACGCTTCGAGCTCTTTACAGTGCTGAAGTATTCTTCATTTAGTGTTTGTTTTGTAATATTAAAATTCCCAAAATTTTAATGCGCATTTCCAACGATTTTTGTTTTACTTTGCACGGGTTTGAATTATAGAAAAATATATCTTTAGAGTGCTACTATATTTGCGGTGCTGATATTGTAAATGAGTTGGATAAGTTTGTAGCAGCACCGCAAATATAAAATTACATGCTCCTGGTCCATTATTCACAATTCTTAAGGGAGTAAAGCAAGGTGATCCGCTTTCAACCAAACTATTCATCAGTACCCTAGAAGTCATCTTTAATAATTTGGCAGACTCCTGGAAAACAAAAAGCATCGAAATATCGCACAGAAACTTAACGAACCTCCGATTTTCCAGGTGGGAGACGTTTTGTCGACCGGTTGCTGTTACCACCATACAGTTGTGTAAAACCGGCCAAGTGACTTTGGCCTCTCTCGGACAGGTCGCGTTCCGGGATCAGCACTGTACGAACCGGAGCCAGTGGGGACCATTGTTGCGGCAAGCGCCGGACCAGTGGAGTCTTAGCGGCGGTATTGTACGAGCGGAGCGGGTCAGCCCGCCGGCCAGGGAGACCCGTAGAAACGGGGGCCCTTCCGTCCGGCGGACTGGCCAACTCGGACCCGCACAGCTCAATACCAATGTGAGACTCCACACCTTGTCTCGTTGTTGTCCCGGCAGTGGTCTCCTCTTTAAGCGGGCTTTCGGGGTGAGTGCGACAGGCTCAATATAATCTATTGTGCCTGTCGACCTCATATTTGGATCTCACTACTGCTTACCATCAGGTGGAGTGAGGTCATCTTGTTAGCTTAATTATAAAAAAATAAAAAAATATTTGCAGACGATAATATAGATTTGCTTATACTTTCTCAGAACTGCAAAAAATGCTAGAAGAACTTATTGCGGGAGTTTTGAGATTGGACTAACAATGAATAGAACAAAGACCAGAGTAATGATAAAAAGCACGAAACGTAGGGTAATGGTTGATAGGGTGCTAATAGGTACAGTACGTCGATGAATATAATATACTTGGGCCAGATTGTCTCTTTCGCAAACCGCGAAGAAAAAGAAATTGAGCGCAGAATTGACAATGCCTGGTAGAGCTTCTGCTTCTTAAGCTGAAGCTCATCGACGTCTGTATACTTACTTACTTTAAATATTATAATTAACTTATAGCTCAGTGAAATCACTTACCTACTTAAAGTTGCTTACAAAAAAAAAAAATTGTTTTTAAAAGTATAAGTAAATCAATATACCTGTATTATACTATATCTAAGAAAGAGCGGAATCCCCTGGTACAGGCAATTTCATGCTTAAAAGGGGGCTCCAACAATTTATGTACAATTTATGTTCAGAAAACCAATAAACAATTTTTATTTATTTATTATTTTTATTTATACTGCCCGTCCTAACCTATGGTGCTCAAACCTGGTCTTTGACAAATCATCAAAAGTCAAAACACAGGGTATGCCAGCGAGCTATGGAGCGGAACATTCTGGGGATAAAAAGAACCCACAGAATTATAAATAGTATTATCCGCTCGAAAACAGGTGTAACAGATGTTGCTGAAAAGTCGGCGAAGTTGAAGGGGAGCTGGGCTGGTCATGTTGTCGAATGAACCCCGAGAGATGGGCAAAATTGGTCACCCAGTGACAGCCGTGCGGTCGTCGGCCAAAGGGAAGACCAAAAAAGAGATGGCGCGACGAACTTGACGCCCAACAACAAAAATTGCCCACTCTTGCTACCGATAGACAAACATGGAGTGAATTGGGGGAGGCCTTTGGCCAGCAGTGGAACAAAACAGGCTAGATAAAAAAAAAACCTTTAGAGTAGTCGTATAGACGTGTACAGTGAAATATAGTTGCTTCTGATATCCCTTTCCTAAGATAAGTGCAGTTACACTTAGGCTCTCGGATATCGGATTAAAATCAACGAATGTGAATTCGTGATTTGATTTATCATTTTTTTGTATGATCTAGATCCGGCCCTGGATAAAACAGTAGCAGAAGCAGCTCAGAAACAGTTTTGGCAAAGCAAAGTGCAGAGTTAGCCCAAGTAGCAACTCGCAGGCGAACGAGATCACATAATTTCATTTTCAAAGTCTGATGTAGGAAAACTTGTTTAATTTCTCATACAAATAGAAATTAAATTGTGTTTTAGATAGACAGACATCAACTGAATCCAATGGGAGGAGTACACTATACGCCGTGAAATTTTAGTGGTTGTTTTCCCGTGGCAGAACAATTTGCCTTTAGTAATACTATCGAATCATGCAAATTATTCCTTAAAAATTTTTTTTTTTTAATTTACTCTACACCCTAAGTAATAAAGCGGTTCTAACGTGATTTCAAGTTTCGGTTATACCTTTCGCAAAACCGGCATTTATTGATTTCAATAAAATAGAAGCGCATACATCTATTGTGCTACTAAGATAGAATCATTTTACTGCGGGAAAACATCCACCAAAATTTCACGGTGTATATAAAAAAAAATAATTTCAATACTACCCTACTTCTTTTGAATGAGGTTGTGTAATATGTTACTGGCGTTTTGCGCCTTAAAACAAACTAGCGGCCCGTCCCGGCTTCGCACGGGGGGACTTAAGATTTTTTACATAGTTTTACTTCGAAATCCCGTCGCCAAAATGACATTACTTTGGAGCAAACATCTAAATCATTAAAACGATTGTTATGGGTAAACTATAAAAGGTAGATATATGCTCTCGCGGACTTTTTTAAAGATAATGTTAAGATGAACAATTTATCCATAAAGCACTTTTGTATAACTTTAACTATATGCTCAGCGCACGCCACGGAAGGCCTCTACTTTTCCCCTGTGTTTGAAACATTTTCGGATACTAGTAGTAGTAGTAGTATATTATATAGCCTATGTTACTTCTGAATAATGCAGCTTTATAATGGTGAAAAAATTATTGCAATCGGCCCAGTAGTTTTTGAGTTTATTCATTACAAACATACAAAAATACAAATCTTTCCTCTTTATAATATTAGTGTAGATTAGTGTAGATGTAGATTATTGCAATCGGCCCAGTAGTTTTTGAGTTTATTCATTACAAACATACAAAAATACAAATCTTTCCTCTTTATAATATTAGTGTAGATGTAGATTTGAATTGACCTACACTAAAACCATCATTCGCACATTATTATACTAAGGAGGAGCTTACCTTTGTGTTTAGTACTACGGGGTGAAGGCATAAAAGATTAAAGGTTTTTATGTCCTTTATTTAACTTTGTACTTTATCTACGTATAATTATAATTTCTATCTCATTTAGTTATATTTTACCAGGTGCCTGTAAATCTCTGCCCTTTATTTTTTGTATATATTTTCTTGTACTTGTGAGTTAAATGGAAGATATTATAATTAATAAACTACAGGAGAAAAGAGATATTGAATAAAAACCCCTTAATTTTACCCGAAACTCTTTACTTATTTATAAGTATATTCCGTCTACACTACTAAAAAAGTTGAAGTGTTTGTCTGTAAGTAAAACTTATTAACCTTTTACTAAATGGATAATTATGGATAATTATCATCCGAGGCGATAGTATCCTTCCTCCCCTTTTCCTTCCCCCGTCATATATCCTTGCTACTCGTGGGAACGCAATGACCTTGTTAAAACAATGCACAAGGCAGAATGGCGGTGACTTGGTCCACAACCCGTCACGTCACGTTTCCCACAGAGGTGAAAAGTGGATCGCTGGAAGTGATCTCTGCCTACCCCTTTGGGAAAAAGGCGTGATTGTATGTATGTATGTATGTATAATTATGATTCTGCATCGGTAATCAATAACAAAACCCAATTAAAAAAAAAAAATCTTCTGTTTGTATGTTCATTCTCGCAAATCTCCGAAATGGCTGGACCAATTTGGACGGGACTTTCATGAGGGCCATTTTAGGCTATTTTAATAAATCATTGCTGCTAAAATAATTTTCACGCACGAAGACACGGGGAGCCGCTAGTTTCTTTAATAAAAAATAATACCTACCTAAGTAACAAGATGGATAGAAAGAAATAAAAGTAACTAATAGGTAAAAAGAAATGAGAGTAAAGACCAATTTCTCAATAGAAACAAGAGGAAAATAATAATCTAATTACATTTAGAAAAACGGAAAAAATTCAACTGCCTCACCGCGGCCCGGGGATTCGAACACCCGTCCTTCCGGGAATCGCGCCCAGACGTGCATTACCATCACACCAGACCAGCAGCTATTAATTGAAGCCGTTGAATTTTTCCCGTATATGACCTGTTAGCCACAGGTGGCGCCATCTACTATCAGTGATACACTAACATTACATCACAGAAATGTAAAGTACAGGAAATGATGACACACTGGCAATTAATGTAAATTAAAAATTTTTAAGTGCTAAAGCTTGCACTAGCTGTAATATTCTAGAAAAACGGAAAAAATTCAACTGCCTCAGCGGGGCCCGGGGATTCGAACACTCGTCCTTCCGGGAATCGCGCCCAGACGTGCATTACCATCACACCAGACCAGCAGCTATTACAAGCCGTTGAATTTTTTCCCGTATATGACCTGTTAGCCACAGGTGGCGCCATCACTATCAGTGATACACACTGATTGTGCCGTAGACATCTCGTTACAGAAATGTAAACTACAGAAAATGATGACACACTGGCAATTAATGTAAATTTAAAATTTTTAAGTGCTATAGCTTGCACTAGCTGTTTTAATATTTAGAAAAACGAAAAAATTCACCTGCCTCACCGCGGCCCGGAGACTCGAACACCCGTCCTTATAGGAATCGCGTTCAAACATACATTACCATCACACCAGACCAGCAGCTATGTATTGAGGCCGTCGAATTTATCCCGCATATTACCTGTTAGCCACAGGTGGCGCCATCTACTATCAGTGATACACACTGACAGCCGTAGACATCTCGTTACAGAAATGTAAACTACAGAAAATGATGACACACTGGCAATTAATGTAAATTTAAAATTTTTTCCGTTTTTCTAAATATTATTACAGCTAGTGCAAGCTTTAGCACTTAAAAATTTTAAATTTACATTAATTGCCAGTGTGTCATCATTTTCTGTAGTTTACATTTCTGTAACGAGATGTCTACGGCTGTCAGTGTGTATCACTGATAGTAGATGGCGCCACCTGTGGCTAACAGGTCATATACGGGAAAAATTCAACGGCTTCAATTAATAGCTGCTGGTCTGGTGTGATGGTAATGCACGTCTGGGCGCGATTCCCGGAAGGACGGGTGTTCGAATCCCCGGGCCGCGGTGAGGCAGTTGAATTTTTTCCGTTTTTCTAAATATTATTACAGCTAGTGCAAGCTTTAGCACTTAAAAATTTTAAATTTACATTAATTGCCAGTGTGTCATCATTTTCTGTAGTTTACATTTCTGTAACGAGATGTCTACGGCTGTCAGTGTGTATCACTGATAGTAGATGGCGCCACCTGTGGCTAACAGGTCATATACGGGAAAAATTCAACGGCTTCAATTAATAGCTGCTGGTCTGGTGTGATGGTAATGCACGTCTGGGCGCGATTCCCGGAAGGACGGGTGTTCGAATCCCCGGGCCGCGGTGAGGCAGTTGAATTTTTTCCGTTTTTCTAAATATTATTACAGCTAGTGCAAGCTTTAGCACTTAAAAATTTTAAATTTACATTAATTGCCAGTGTGTCATCATTTTCTGTAGTTTACATTTCTGTAACGAGATGTCTACGGCTGTCAGTGTGTATCACTGATAGTTGATAGTAGATGGCGCCACCTGTGGCTAACAGGTCATATACGGGAAAAATTCAACGGCTTCAATTAATAGCTGCTGGTCTGGTGTGATGGTAATGCACGTCTGGGCGCGATTCCCGGAAGGACGGGTGTTCGAATCCCCGGGCCGCGGTGAGGCAGTTGAATTTTTTCCGTTTTTCTAAATATTATTACAGCTAGTGCAAGCTTTAGCACTTAAAAATTTTAAATTTACACTAATTACATTTGCCGTTATAACCGTTTATTTTTCTTGCTCGTATCAAACTAATAGCCTACTTAGCCCCTGATTACATAGCTTCATTGTTTAACGAAAATAAATCTTAGTTTCTAACGCAGAGAGTATATTTTCTATTGATATAATGTATGTATTATGGTGAGGATTATTTAATAGAGGGCCTTATATTTAGTCCCTCCGAGTCAAGAGATTCGAGAGTCGATAAATGCCTGTCAAGCACAGGTAGAGTAACGGAAATTGTTAAGGATTTATGGGATCAAGGATTTTGAATTAATCAACCGATAGTTCTATGATTAATGGAAAGTTCTAGAAGTGATAAACACTGATGTTCGACACACAAATATTTGTCACGGGTGGTAATCGAACCCGCGAGTTTTGGAACCGTAGGTAGTTGTGTTATTAACCACTGTTCCACCGTGCCAGTCACTATGATTGCGCTTTCTAGATAGTTACAAAGATATTTTTTATAACATAAGGCGCGGTTGTTGACTTGTTGGCTTTCAAATTGTCTAATCAGAAGCATTAATACAGTTTTAGTTTTCAGTAGTACCTACCTAAGTTTACTAAATTAATTTTAGATTATTTTTACTGTCTTTAGTGACTCTCGCCGAACTAAAAGGAATTGAAAATTGGACGTGAATTGTAAAATCAGCCCAAGCGTTTGGTTAAGTATATCGTGTTTTAATTAGAGGAACATACATACATTATTGATTGGTCTATTGATAGCAAATGCTGCGTGCGCCCAATTTGTATGAGTATTTCTGTTAGGAAATTACCCAGCCCGTGGCAGAAAGTTCGCGGATGCATGCCCGTGCCATGGAAAGCACGTTAAGTCGGCGGTCCTGCGCTCTCTCATCGGTCATGTCGGATTGCCGTCTCACAGAATAAGGATAAGGGAACAGAGAGTGCACTTGTGTTTGCGCGTACAATATTATGCACTGTAAAAAACCTTGCGCACTGTGCAGTTGGCTAATCTCTATTGAGATCGGCCGCCATGGCCGAAATCGTCGGGAGCCTTATTATACAATTATACATACTCCCTTGCATCGAGCAGTCGAGTAGACAGAAACTAATTAGTTTTTTGCTGTTGCTATTACTTTGTTCCTATTAATTAAATTTCCCATACAATTACTTCTATTGTCTTATTTATACAGTAATTTAGGCGTGAAACTTTAAATTTAAGATATCACAGATGAATGAGGAGCAAATGAAGCACCCAAGCGGAACATCACAATCAATTAACTCTATTAAGAGTTTCAAGTTAATTTTGAGTCGTTGAGTGTTTTAATTAAACCATGAAGAGGGAATTTGTTAATAACCCCGCACATTCGGGATTCGGGAAGCAATCCCGGGAATATTCGGCAGTCGCCTTTCTTAATAACCGTTATTAAGTTTAAGCTGTAGGAAAATGTTGGTTTTCAATGTTAATTTTGCTGATTAAATTTCTGGATAGTGTTAATGGGAAATTTTAGCGGAGAAATCTGAATTTATGAGTATTTAATTTTGCTTTGAAATTGTAGTGAAAGTGTTTTATCGTTGTTGGCTACGGCTAACTTGAATAAGTAACAGTAAAGTACTGTAATACACCTTGAAATTCTAGTGGTTGTTTTCCTGCAGTAAAGAGTTTAGTCTATCTTCAAAGTAAAATAGATTTGTGCAGATTTTTTTTTCAAATCAATGGTTCAATATCGGTGGTTCAATTACAGGTGGGGGACATTTTGTTACAGATGGGAGACATTTTGTCGACCGGTTGCTGTTACCACCATACAGTTGCTTAAAACCCGCCAAGTGACTCTGACCTTTCTCGGTCAGGTCGCGTTCCGGGATCAGCACTGTACGAACCGGAGCCAGGGAGGACCATTGTTGGGGCAAGTGCCGGACCAGTGGAGTCTTAGCCAATGCGAGATTCCGCGTCTTGTCTCGTTGTTACCGCAGCAATGGTCTCCTCTTTCACGTCTCCCTTTCCCTCTAATACAAAACGAGTAAACGAAACTTGAAAGCACGCTCGAACCAATATATTAAATTGAAAAAAAAAATGTTAATGTTTTTCAAGAAATAACTAGCATGATTCTACAGTCCCTATCACTAAATTTAAATCGTTCCGTTACGGGAAATCCACCACTAAAATTTCACGGTGTAGGTATTATTATCATCATGTTACAACTATTCTATAATATTCTATTACTTATGTAGGTACTAGGAGGTTGGCAGAAAACCATAATCATAATATAACAAATCATACATCTTACAGTTTGGATAAAAAAAGCATATACACCGTGAAATTTTAGTGGTTGATTTCCCGCAGTAAAATGATTTTATATTAGTAGTACAAAAGATGTGTGCAGTTCTTTTTTGGTAAAATCAATAAATGCTGGTTTTACGAAAGATTTAACCGTAACTCGAAAGCACGTTCGAACCGCTTTATGACTTTGGGTGTAGAGCTTCTTTAGCTTTAAGCATCGATTTCATGCGGCAAGCAGTACCTGAATATGTCACATCTTAAAAAACAACGATAGCTTCTCTCGTTTTCAAGTTGGAAAATTATTATTCTCAAAAATCGAAAAAATATTTTTTTTTTTCCAAGAATTTGCATGATTCGATAGTATTACTAAAGGCAAATCGTTCTGCCACGGGAAAACAACCACTCAAATTTCACGGTGTAAGTATATCTTTGGTTGAAGATGTAACAAAACTTCCTCTTATTTAAAATCCTAACAGAGATTCCAAATCAAGTAAAAAGTTAAGTTACTTATTCACTGCTAGAAATCAGTGGGAAAAAATACAACCAGTATTTTCTGTAACATCAATCTATGTCACTGTGATTCGTGCTGAGACAAAAAGAGGCGAAAAAAGTCGTACCATGCATTTCCTCGTGTGGCAGCTAAAACGTTAACTATTTATTTCTTTCATTAGTAAATGTTACTGGGTTGATGGCACTTTATTAATTTATTTATGTATTGCACCTCATAGTTACAAAAGGCCTTACATCTAGTTTCTTAAAACTAAGGCTTAGGCCGCACTACGGCTAAACCGCCGCGGATTTTAACCGCCTGATTTTATGAGTAAAAGAAACTAATGGAAGCGGCCGCACTGACGGTTTTTTTCCGCGACTGATTTTAAAACCGCGTTTTGTTACATAATTGTTAGCGGGGAAAAACTGCGCCAAAATTTGTAGTGAAAATCGTGGCTAGTTTCGCGATTTTAAACCGTAGTGTGTGCGTCTCGGGCGGTTTTGCGGTTTCACGATTTACCGCTTGCGGGAAAAATCCGTAGGGCGGCCTAAGCCTAACGTAAAAGTTCTAACTCAGCCATGTACCACTGTGTTTCTAATTTGAAATTCATAAGTACGATTATTTCACTCTTTAACGGTGAAGGAAAACATAACAAAAGGTTGTGTACAAATATTTGTGTGTTGAACATCGGTAACGAACATTGGTACCGTGTCTGGGTATGTTATCTAATCTGTTTGAAAAGTGTACTACCGCCAAATTTCCCGGCTGTACATCAAAAGTTCATACTATTGTGCAGTGCATAACTTAGACCGTCGTTGCAAGTGGGTTATAAACCAAAGTGATGCGGTGGGTAGCAACGATACTTCTTTATAACCTCTTTATGACTTGCAGGTGGCATAAAGCTTTCAGTGAGACAGTAAGCACGTTGGTGCTACAGTTTTTTCGGGGAAACGACTATAGCAATACCGAGACGGTATTAAGGACTTCTGCGTAGACGATTAAGAATTTTTGGAATACTTTGATTGCGAGCTCAGAGTGTCTGAGTAAGACAAATATTTTGGATAAGTAATACAGAAAGCAAAGTTTGTAAAAACCTTTTTTTTTAAATTAATAATATACTTAATAATTAATAGTACTTTCGCAACAGATTTTGGATCATTAAACTTATCTTGGCAATTAGGTTAAAATATAAAAGTGCGTTACTATTATTATCATTATCATATTCATATAGCATCATCATATTTTCCTAAAGCAATACATTATTTATCATCGTTTTAACATCCCTAAGCACATGAAGATAACATTTTTCTACGAAATACACTAACCCTTTTTCTCTACATTAGAATCTATATTACATCCACAGGTAGGTTTGTTCAGATGTTAGCGAAGGCAAATCTATTTTGCGAGGACCTGCCTAATCTGGGTTGGTTTTATTTGCTCAAAGAATTGATATTGACTCTGTGTTTGGGGTCGTGATCAAAACAACGCTGATACACACGGGTACATAGACATAGCTACTATAGAATAAAATAAGATAAAAAGGTGTATTAGAGTGATTCTTCCGTTTCGTCTAAATCTCAAAGATTTTGAGAAAAAAAATTTTTAATCGATTTTACAAAAAAAAGTTGCATATAATCATTCATGTACCTTTTAAGTATAGATTATCAGTAAAGGCCTTCATGAAAAAACTTTAATTGTCAAGAAAATAGATGGAATGTAATGAACCCACGGAAGGTAATGAAATAAGTACGGAAGGTAATGATTGAATTTGGAAGGTAATGAAATAAAATTAAATATGATGGAAGTTTAATGATTTTGTATGGAAAGTAATGAACAATCAGAAGATGAAATCTTTTACGTACCTTTAACTTGGGTAGGTATATGATTTTAAATATTTTTGGACTATAAATAAAAGACGTGGGTGTGTAATCAAACTTTTGTTTTATTAATAACATGTGTTATTCATGAACGAATATAAAGTAATGGAAATATTATCAAAAAGGAATGAAATATTCAAGCGCACCCCATATGAATATGGGAATAAACGTTAGAAGGATGATGAATAAAAATAAAAAACAACATAAAAACCTTCTAGAATAAAAACTTTGTTAAAAAATCAACTAAGTAGGCTGATCATGAAAAATACAAATTAGAGAAGGAGCAAAAGAGGAAATACTTTGTAAAGAAGAAAAAAAACCATAAGTATAACAGACATGACGGCACGACAAAAGAGGGAGCGAAGGCGAAGATGTTGAAAAAACTCCGAAAAATATTTAAATAAGCTGAAAGAGCAGAAAAAATTACAAAGAATTTTAATAGATAACTCTCCACCCAGTAGTGAGACTGAGGAAATTATAAACATGCCAGATCCAATACACGACCCTCGTTACAAGAAGAATCCACATCAAGCCAAAGTACACCGAAGTCACATTTAGTGCATAAAACAACTAGTACCTACTTCAAACGCAATGAGGAAGCTGCGATACAGATCTAAAAAGCAATAACAATTTTACAGAATGAAATTGACAAACTAAATAAAAGAGAAAGCGATTTTAAGAACACATTTATTTATGGAGCGGAAATTACAAAAAGTTAAGATTCAAGATAGAAATAGAAATACCATAGAAAAGAAAGAAGATGAAGTCATAAAAGACATAAATAATGAGAAGGTACAAGAAGTGAAAAAGAAGCTTTTTTTAAATATAACAGTTTGTCGAAGAGTATCAGAAAAATACAAAAGCCTTCCGAAAAAAGAGAATAGATGTTTTACTGGAGATGTAATTGATAATTCGAGGCTCAAACCATATGGGATATTGTCAAATATTACTTTTGCTTCTTCGTAAAGAAAAAATCGTTTTTCCTGGCGCCATTTGACTGTTTTCATCTTCTTGTAGAAAATTTTCAATACTTTGCTCTAGTTTCGCAGTTTTATTATCTAGAGCCTCGAATTATCAGTTATATCTCCAGCAGAAGATCTATTCTTTTTTTTCGGAAGGCTTTTGTATTTTTCTGATACACCTCGACAAACTTTTTCATGAAACAATAGCTTCCTTTTCACTACTTGTACCTTCTCATTATTTAAGTCTTTTATGACTTCATTTACTTTCTTTTCTATGCTATCCTGAATCTTATCTTTTTGTAACTTCCGTTCCATGAATAAATGTCTTCTTCAAATCGCTTTCTCTTTTTTTAGTTTGTCAATTATTCTGTAAAATTGTTATTGCTTTTTTAGATCTGAATGGCAGCTTCCTCAATGCGCTTTTTTTGGCTTGATGTGAATTCTTCTTGTAACATAAGAGGGTCGCGTATTGTAGGATCTGGCATGTTTATAATTTTCTCAGTCTCACTACTGGGTGGATAGTTATCTTTTAAAATTCTTTGCAATTTTTTCTGCTTATTCAATTTTATTTTTTGAGTTTTTTCGCCATCTTCGCCTTTGCTTCCTCTTTTGTCGTGCCGTCATGTCTGTTATACTTAGGACTTTTTTCTTTTATTTTTTTACAAAGTATTTCCTCTTTTGTTTCTACTCCTCTAATTTGTATTTTTCATGATCAGCCTTGATTTCTACGTATTTTAACTTATTTCGCAATCTGTCTTTAGCTATTTTTTCTTTTTTGGTTGCCCTTTTCTTCGGCTTCAACATTGTTGCGGATGTATAATGTATCGACGAATATTTCACGTAACCTTCATTATTAATTAAGTACCTATTTACTCCGTTCGTTCAGTAGTTTTTCAGTTTATTGCGAACAGACAGAAAGGCAGACAGAAAGAAAGAAGCAGCAGGGAATTATTATTAACTAACAAGTACCTAGGTAGGTTACAAAATGCATAGATAGAATTTAATGTAATTTCAATAATACTGACATATACTTACACAAGTTATTATTCGATAAAATCAAAATAATAGAAGAAAAATTAACAAAGAGACATACTAAGGAACATATTAATTTTATATTAATAAAAAAACATTACCCTCCAAAGTGACTCATTCCCCTCCGTTAAAAAATTGGAGGGAATGGAAGGGAATGATGCGGAAGGGAATGAAGTTTGAGCGGATTTTCTGAATTTACTCGTGAATTAATAAAGGCTAGATATTCATAATTCATTGATAACTAGACCCTACAGTAGGCTGTTACCTAAAGTTAAAATTTTTTTTTTTACGTCATACACTTACATTCAAAAACTATGGAAGGTAATGTTTACTTCTCGTGACAAACCCTGTTTTCAGCAATTAAATCGTGAAAATATTTTGTCCGGGCAGCGTGCGTCCTGTCCTGACGACTTGTATCGACGGATTAAGGTCTAGGGAGCGTCTTTTTTTATGGCATGAAATAGATAGTATAGTACGTGCATTAAAAATTTAATGTTCAATTTTCGTGGATGGAAATGTTGTTTTTGGGTTGACAAAACTTTAAAGACGATTCTTTCTATGTTAAACACGTATAAAAAATACTGTCTTGCAAGTTTCTAATAGTCAATGAATACATTAGTATATAAGAATAAAAATTATGTACATTTCCCCTAGGAAAGTCACCAAATATGTGTCACAACGTTCTGAGGGACCATTTGAACAAGGAGGGGAATGAAAAAAATGCATGTTTTTGTTCTAAACTTTTTTTTATTATGAATCTTAAACCTGATATAGATGATGGATATTCAAGATAAAAGTACGTCCTACCTTATTGAATAAAAAAAATAAGGTTAATTACAATATTCATAATGACTTTTAGCCTGGAAAGGCGATTTGGACGAAACGAAAGAATCACTCATTACCTCCTCTACTACCTCTTTGCCCTATTGGGGAAACACTGTGTTAAAAGGTAAGCTTTTATTGCAATGCAATTCTTGGGTCCAAGGTTAGCCCTAAATTGTCATGTCTCGATTTCTCTACTCATTGAATAAGTATAACTTATAATTAAATGAACTATAGATATGTATTATAGCACTCTTATTGATGAAAATATTTTTGTAGCAGATAATTAAAACATATTATAATTTCATGATGAATCATCATCAGCCCATATACGTCCCCGCTGGGGCAGGGGCCTACCCTAAACTAGGGCAATAAGGCGTTAGTCGACCACGCTGGCCAAGTGCGGGTTGGTCGACTACACAACCTTAGAATTCCTTCTTAGGTATTGCAGGTTTCCTCACGATGTTTTCCTATACCGTTAAAGCGTCGAATGATTATTATAATTAAGATAATGAATAAACTTTGAACATTTTCTAGTCTAACTAACGCAATACTATGAGTCTGGTAGGAATGCGAGTTAGACGATGAATTTGCTCGCCAAGGTTTGCTGCCGACTCTACCAAACTGTATCTCCCATATGCTCCAATCTGTCCTCTTCAAATACTTACCTGGCCGAATGAATCAATTCCGAGTGTCCGGGGAGTGGAACTGTGTCAATTGCAACCCCGAACGTAGGCATTTGTATCCATACCTTTCGGCTAAATCTGGAGCTTTTAGCTTCCCTTTGTGTGTTAGATTGCAAAATGTGATGCGGCGACAGCTCTGCTGGAATGGGAAATCCGGCCAAAATCTATGTATGGGAGTGTTTGGGACGAAAATAGATTTCTAAGGAAGCGGGCTTTACGTAGGCAGCGGAGCGGGAGGATGCAGCGATGCTTTCAAAGGCATAGATATCGAGTTGACCACTTTTACAGAGCGTAGCAAGCGGAGGACAAGTTGCTACAAATTTATCAACGTTTTTTTAAATAATTTTAGCAGCTTTATGCACTAATGTTTTTTTAATTATTTTAACGGTGTTTTTTTACTACATAGTACATTGGTTTCAAGAACCTAGGTGGTTTGCTGCTCTCTTTTTACGTTAGGACCGAAGTTTAAAGAGTGATTGTAGAAACAAGACGGGGCAAACTTTGTGGATCATAGAAAAAGTTCCCCATACATAGTTACATAGATGCAAGCGTTAAGTGATGAAAATAAATATATATTTTGACTGACTCGGTGGAACAGTGGTTAGCGACCCAGGTTTACTACCTACGGTTCCAAGAGTCGTGGGTTCGATTCCCACTCGGTACAAATATCTGTGTGACGAACATCGGTGTTTGTTCCGTGTCTGGGTGTATTATTAAATATATTTAAGTATATTTGTTTATCCACTGTTGATTCTGATACCCGTAACACAAGTGCTTAAGCTACTTACCACGGGATCAGATCAATGTATGTGATGTTGTGAAATTTGTGAAATTTATATTTATTAATTAGAAATTTTGCTCGGTGACCATCGATAAATGTACTTACTAGGGATGACAACAGTGTCTAGGGGGCTGCCCTCTCGGTAGACTTGTGACCAAGACACATGGCCTCTATTACTTAACCCTTCATTTTAATAACGCAAGTCCATGCAATCGAAATAAAAAACGATCCACGAACGCACACTAGTAAAGGCTAATATTCCGAAACCGTTGTCATTCCAGGAACCCCATTTGAAATATGTCATTGTAGTGGCAACCTGAATGTAAAAAGGGAGGTCGGAGTGCCGCGACACGTGCCCCCAACAGCGCTCTGAAAAATTGGAACCCGGATTTAGGAGACCCAATTATTCACAGAGTATTAGGACTGTCCACATGCAATGCAGGCGCTGGTGGCTCGGACCAAGTGGTTTAGTTCCTCTTCTCTGCCACGTAACTTTAAGGCATGGAATGCCCTTCCAGCTCATGTTTTCTTGATACTGATATTGATACTGGGCTCTTCAGGCGGGGCGTGAAACGGTATTTAAAGCAGGCCTTCAGGATGCTGGTAACTATCGTTTACCATCAGTTGGAGTGGGGTCACCTTGTTAGGCTTGAATATAAATAGTACTATTTTCGTTTAAATTTTTAACCAACTTGAAAAGAAGAACCTACTTGACTATTACCTCATCGCCTTAGTTTTAAGTAGGCTCGAGACACTCAATTGGGGCGGGGCATACTCGTATATAGGCTAAATAAATGATGTCAATATATTTTTATGACTTCTACCGAGTTTTTCTAGAGTTTGTATTATGGCTATCAAGAACTGATACATACATGATAATATATATATTTGTAACATACTTAAATAATATGCACACACCCAGACTTGCAACAAATGTAAAATTTGTTAAATGTTCATTACATGAATGTTCGTCCCATGTGGGGACCGAACGACTCTTGGAAACCTTTCAACAATATTTTTAAATAAAATCAATTTTAAGTTGAATAATCCTGCCTATGATTTTTGGCTATTATTAGTAAAGAGTCAGATATTACTTAGAATCTACAAGTTAGTTAAGAAATCAAAAAATAAAAGGGTATATTATAAAATGGTATACTTCTAGTGCATATTCGAAATCCCTTGAAAAAGCCGAGCATTAATCTACTAGCTAGACAGTCAATAAGTTAATACATAAGAATAATTTTTATCGTGAAATTCCCACAAAACTCAGCAGCGTGGTCCTCCTACCGATCCGTGCGACCTCGCAGCTTTGATCGGCGACTACAAAGGCAAATAAGAATCCGAAACAAGAAATATTTGTCGTGTTTGCACTTTGTGTCTGATCTGCTCCTTGGTCGATGGTTTCCGCATCACTGGCTGCATTGTTTGAGGAATGTTGCCGTCGAGAAGATTACTGGAGAATTGGGAGAGAGGACGGGGAAGGAACGGGATTAAGGGCACGATTAATCGTGTGATGAAAATGGTTGTATTGTTTTGATGTCATCTGAAAAAAGGACGTATACCTATAACATTTACGTTACATGTTTAGAGGTGATAGCCATCCACTACCCCGCAAGTTCGGTGATGATGTTGAGACTACTTCAAGCCAATACGGTAATCGTATGTCAGTTAAGAAATAAGTTACAAGTACCATACTCTACCAGTAACATATAAATATCACACATAATAAGTATGTGTGACATACCTACTTTTTCCGATTTAGAAGTAAGTTGCTTAAGCACTTATATTATGGACATAAGAAATATCAAAGGAATACAAACATAATTAATTAAAAAGATAAAATTACACACTCGGACACGGATCTAATTTCAATTTAATGACGTTCTCTTTATCCTATTCGTACCAGAGTTTATAATATAGATAAAAATGTAAAAAGTTATTTAGTTATTTGATGAAATTGCTTGATATTCATCAAATCTTTACTGATCTCAGGTTTGCGTATCTAATTTTTGTACCGATACGCAAACCCATTATTGCTTTTAATTAATAAGGGGTCTCAATTTTATAGGACGACCTATTTAGTGAATTGATAATTGCACTGGTCTAATAAACATAAAGCTTTGTTAAAACAAGCATAATATCTCATCAATGTCTGCCCACTAATTTTCCGCTCAAATGAATCATCAAACCCGATTTGATTGGGTTGTTTATTTTGTATAGAGATCGATGGGATCATTAATTGATATTGTTGAAGGCATACATACATCTCTGAATATGTCGATAGTCTATTGTTATTTAAAAATAAGACAGGTAATATAGGTTCTAATCCCAAGCAAAGC
The DNA here is from genome assembly GCA_039566165.1 of Maruca vitrata. Lineage (NCBI taxonomy): Eukaryota > Metazoa > Arthropoda > Insecta > Lepidoptera > Crambidae > Maruca > Maruca vitrata. Next base: position 9,728,021 of record CM076933.1, on the reverse strand, counting down.
TAAAATGTTGTAAACTAGCTGTTGCTTGCGACTTCTTACGCATCATCATCATCATCATCATCATCAGCCCATACTTGTCCACTGCTGGACATAGGCCTTCTTACGCATGGTGTACGTTAAGTCGTTGGTCCTATTCCTAATCTTACTTGAACATATTGGATTGTCTTTTTACCCAATATTGAAAGTAAGGGAACAGATAGTGCATCTGTGTTTCGCTCACCCTGTAAGAAATGGTCATGCGAAATTAGATCTCCGTTGTGATTAAATTAGTAATTACTAAAAATAAATATCATAAAAAAAAGGGTTTTTGCCCGAAAGACCAACAAGGTCGTTGTGTTTTATGTCATTTAGAAAATTGGTTTGATTCGAGTCGAACGTCTTGCGTACATACTGTGCACTATTTATGTCTTGCACAGTTGTGCACTTATATGTCTTGCACAGCACAGTTGATCGACATTCATCGTGCTCGGTCTTCATTATAAATATCGGTCGGACACCTTATTTTTACAAGCTTTTCTTTCTTTTTCCTGAGGGAAACTCACCCGCAAACGCCGAACAACGGCCATTTTGTTTTGTCGGAAACAATAGACGCTCGGCGACTCCGGCCTGAATGCGGGATGCGTTTGGATGCAGCGGCGACGGGGCTGACTCAAAGATGCATGAAGCTGGCTGAGTGACCTAGAATAGATGAGACAGCTTTAACAGGGCATGAGGTGCCTTAAACTAATACTGGCGGCAGAAAACGGCTAAAAAATACCAGAGAGAAACTATTGCGAAATTTAGGGTTAGAAAACCCTGAAAGTAAAAACAAATAAAAAGATAATCGCCGAGTGCAACCATTCTGTAAAGAAATTTTTGCGGAACGATTGTGTTTGATCACTACCGGTGGTGGCACCACCCGTGACTAACGGGTAAAATGTGACGGAAAAATTTATATTCGGTTTCGGAAGGTCCGGTGGTTCATGTCCCCGTTCAGGCGAAGTAATGAATGCGATTTTTAAAAATTTTAAACAAATAAAATATATTAATTCTTCATGTAGTCAATCAAAAGTAATAAATTTTTTGACACTGATGTGATGTAAGACTTAACGACAGGCGCACTAGGGGTTCCGTATATATGATACCATTAGATCTACTTCTTAATACTAACTCTACTGCTAACACTAACTGTACTATTTCTCAGGGTATACCCCCACTTGCCATAATTTCATTTGCCCGAATTTTATTTGCCATAATATTCATATGCCCGAATTTCATTTGCCCGAATGTTATGTTTGCCAATATTACAAATGACATAATTTTAATTGCCCGAACATCAGATTCCATAATGATTCGAATGCCATACGTATTGTCATCCATATTTTAATTGCAATAATAATATGCAACAGAATTTTCAAACGCCATGTATTATGTCATACTTATTGTTTACTATATTAGTTACGTGTTAGAAACTTTGTTTCCGTGCCATTACATCATTTCCCACCGAAAAAGCTTGTAAAATAGGTTAAAAGAATGATAAAAAAAATAGGTTAGGTAAGGTTAGAAACATGAAAGACTAATTAAAAATATGGATAACAATACGTATGGCATTCGAATCATTATGGAATCTGATTTTCGGGTAATTAAAATTATGTTATTTGTATTTTATGGCAAACATAACATTCGGGCCAATGAAATTATGGCAAATGAAATTCGGGCATATAAATATTCTGGCATATATCTTTCGGGCAAACAATAGATAACCATTTCTCAGAGATGCATGAGAGCTGGGTTGTGTGAGCCAGCTTTAACCGCTGTTGTTATAAACGACTTAACGACAGCGCGTTTAAAACCGGCTAAGTTCCAGTCGGAAACACGCACCAAGGAATTCGTACCTACCATTACTATTTCTCAAAGATGCATGAGTCTGGCTGTGTGACCTAGGATAGATGAGACAGGTTTAACTGCTGTTGTGATAGACGACTTAACCACAACACGCAAGTACAAGAGTGTCTCGCGCATTAGGAGGTTCTTCCCTAACATTAGATCTACTTCCTAACACCATCAATTAATACTAACTGCACTTTGTATTTTGGATTTTGCAATATTTTTTTATTTTCTTACTGACTAAGATTGTGGCTTGGAGAAGCCTTAACACCATCGCCGGGCTTTTGGTGAGCGGATGGCTCTCACCTCTAATAACTTCGTATCTATTTTGCTGTTTTCCCAACCTATGCTCAACCTAAAAGCCTAACCTATATCGTTGTAGTACTACAATGTATTCATGTAGAATCAACAGCTAATAGATGTAACACTTTGAACTTTGTGCCGTCCTTATATTTTTCGAACTGTCAGTGTTATGCCTATCGTTTTACATTATTACGTCCGTGCGTAATTTGCATAAGGAATATTATAACGCAATAAATTATACTCGTAGTCAGATAGGATACTATTATAGCCTAACCTTTAACTTTAAGCCTAATCAACGCAATTTTAAATATTAAATCAAGGTGTGTCGAAGTAGCGCCTTGAAGATATTACTTAAGTTTCTTAATGAGCAATCAATCATATACTTTTATAGTTAAACTTTGAATTATTTATTCTAACTAAGTTCTAAGTAACAACTTAATTTAATAGGACGATTGGGCGGGTCAAAGTTCTGCAATTTGAATAATTAAAATCGCTTTGTTTACTAAGATCAAAGTGTTTGTGAAACTTTGGGTGTAATTGAAACTGCGTTTTAGTAAAATTTACAATGTAACCTTTAAAGTTAGTGACATAAATAAAATATCTAAAATTAATTCCATTCTACATAAATAGATCTTAACATTTTAGACTTGCATTCCATTACTTAAATAGTGGTACGTGGATACTGCCCGACGTTTCGACTAGGTTGCACCGATTATGGTCGCGAACAACTATGTAGTACTTAGCTATGTGTTTGCTTCTCCTAATATCGCGTATCGCGAGTTCTGTAGTCGACCAGCAAGTTTGACTAAGGCCTGATAGCCCTAGTTTAGGGTAGGCCCGTGCCCCAGCATTGAGGACGTATATGGGCTGATAATTACGATGATGAATATCACTTGTAGTCCGATAAATCACCATTCAATGTGATTAGATCCGATGGTGCTTCATGGCATAATAAGTAGGGCTTTTAATAAATGCAATAGTTGTGGGCTTCAAATCTAAATATATGACATACACATGTTTCATGTCTATTGTCTTGAAGGGCACATTTTTTTTCCTAATTGACTTACGATGATGGCTTGGAGTAGCCTTGTCATCATCACCGGACTTGCGGGGGAGCGGATGGCTCTCACCCCCAAATAAATTTAAACGACTTTTGCTTGCAGGTGCCCCCTAACGGGGCTCGACCTCGGCTAAGGGCGTCGTTGGGGGGTCTCTAATTGAAAGAAAGAAAGAAAGAAAACATTTTATCCTTACTAATCCTTACTAATATTATAAATGCGAAAGTAACTCTGTCTGTCTGTCTGTCTGTCTGTCTGTCTGTTACGCTTTCACGCATAGAGTACTGAACCGATTTAAACGAATTTTGGTACAGATATAGTCCAGAGCCTAGAAAGGGTTATAGGCTACTTTTTAACCGACTGCGCTAAAAAGAAGTAATGTTTTACCCGTTAAACATCTCTAACCGCTGGACGGATCGAGATGAAATTTGGCATGCAGGTAGATGTTATAATGTAGGCATCCGTTAAGAAAGGATATCCCGAAATTCCCACGGGAACGGGAATTAACGGGAAAATCCTTTTGTATGAAAAATATTAACCACATAAGTTAGACGCTTGAAATTAGGCATGCAGATACCTTAATAAATTTAAAGCTTAGTTGCAACAGTATATTACAAAATTCCCACGGGAACGGGAGTAATAGGGAAAAAACTTTTGTATGAAAAAATCTAAATCGCGTAAGATAGATGATTGAGATTTGGCTTGCAGGTACCTAAATGAACGTAAAGCTTTTTTGCAACGCGATATCACAAAATTCCCAGGGGAACGGGAGTTATTGGGCAACAACTTTTGTATGTAAAATCCTGTAGTCCACGCGGACGAAGTCGCGGGCACAGCTATTGATCATAAATTTAAAAAAAAATACAAAACTAATACAAAACATACACATACAAATATATTTATGATCAAAAGGTTCTGCCTCAGCATGTGCCGTAGCAGCCGCAAGGCCGCAACGGCGCTGATATTCTTCTGGCAGAACCTAATACGGACGTAGGTTTGGGGTTGTTGTGCACGGGGTTCGTTCTTTGCTATGAGCGGGCCCTTATATCGGGAGCAAACATTGAGCCACTCTTACCTTGTATGTATTTAGTTTTTGGATACACTACTGCCCTAAAAAGATAGGAGATCGAGTTAGAAAATAAGAAAAAGAAATATTATATTGATTAAATTTTTGTTTTCATTATTTTAAAATAAATCTTCATACAATAACTTTTCACACAGCTATTTTCTGCCCAAAGATAACATTCTAATAAGTAAATTCATGATAAGTTCCAAGGTATTCATTTATAACCATAAATCTCTTATTTCAGCCTCCACAATAGGTTTTATTAGAAAATTAAAACGAACGAAATAATTCATACCACCGCCGTAGGCTCTGTTTCAATAATAAAACAATTTCACCTAAAAATTTGGGTCATTCAAACGGGATTGTGCCGTTAGTCTGGAAACTTTTTTAATTTCGCGTTTGGTTATTGCGGCCTACGTATATTGCCTATACGTACAATTGTACAGAAAAGAATAAAAATGATGAATTTGATGAATACCAGCTGTTTTTAGTGACAATGAAGATGGCTTGATTTGTCCTTGTTTATATCACCGGACTATGCCTACGGGCGGCTTAAAAACTCTGACACTAGGTAGTTCATCAACCATACGATAAGAAGAAGAAGAAGATCACCGGACTTGATAGATTTTTTTTAAATATTAGACACGTATTTTTTATTTTGGTTATCTTACAAGACATTATGAAGATGATTATGAAATTATGCTTAGGAGTTTCAGATGACGTCACCTACAATTTTTGCCTAGGAGTGATGTCATAAAATACCATTCCAACAATTTGATGAGCTTGAATGTTGTCAATATTCCATCAATTGAATAACCAAATGATACGTGTCCTATATTTTTCTATAATTATGGTTCCGGCTGTTGAACTAAATAGTTCGCAAAAACACTTTAATTTCTTAACCAAAATCTAGTAAATCCTTCTTTTAAAAACTTATGAAAGCGCTTTCTACTGGCAAAAAAAACAACTGTTATAAACATAAATAAGAAACAAGATATATAATTGCCATTTGAAGAAAATATGTGTTACATTTGCGGAGGAGTGGGTGGCTCTCACCCCTAAAACCGAGGTAATGATTTAACACACTAAGGACAGTCAACCTTTGTATTAGTAAGAGGCTTATTTCAAAGGGCGCGGGACCGAAGGCTTAACAAGATTTCATGTATGTGGGTGTGGATTACGACACCGTCCATTTATCAAATCTATGGTAATCCCGAATAATTTCGCAGAAATACGTTAAAATTATCAGTTATTTCGTGAACGCTTCTTATTTTCTTTTCTTAACTGACATTGAGTGCTAGAGAGCTTGAAGTAGCCTCGTCATCATCACCGGACTTTCGGGGGAGCGTGTGGCTCTCACCCCTAAAGTGAACACTTCTGATGACGTCATTAGAATATTTATAACTTTCGTATACAAAATTTTATTTCCTAAAACTAAGTAAAAAAACTTATAAAAACAACATTTTGAACTGAAAAAAAAAGCCTGATCAAGACTTGACCTTTTTACTTCGCTTCGCTTCGGGTCAATTTACGTAACCTTTTTCATGGATCCATCTGTCTACTAAAGCCGCATCAAAATCCGTTGCGTAGATTAAAAATATTTAACCATACATCTAAATATTTATTTATTTTATTTATTTTTTTTGGGAAACATACAATTACATTTAACACATAAAGATAGAAAATACACAAATTGCACATAAATCAGTGAAGTTTCCACCGTTAAATAGTACCTAACCTGAGCAGACTAAATCGGCAAATAATTATGATCTAGATCAATTTAAACACTAATAACAATAAAAAAAATGTTTAAAGAACAACTTAACCAAGTCATGCTAAGCTATTTGATAGGGCAAGTTTTAATTCTTTTTTTAAAATATATAAAAAAAAAAAATATATAAAAGGAAAAACTGACTGACTGATATGTCAATATTACACACAACACACGGCCTAAACGGCTAAACGTGGGCACTTGAAATTTAAAAGGGACGTAGCTTAGATACCGTAGAGGTGCACTTAGAAAGAAATTTCAGAATCTCCCACGTGAACGGGAGTTAGCGGGAAAATTCTTTTGTATGAAAAATCTAAACCGCTTACGTCAGACGTTTGATATTTCGCATACAGGAACCTTAGTAAAATTAAATCTTAGTTGCAATAGGATATTGCAAAATTCCTACAAGAACGGGAGTTAGCGGTTAAATCTAAACCGCGTAAGATATATGATTGAAATTTGTCATGCAGGTACCCTAATGAACGTAAAGCTTACTTGCAACGCGATATTGCAGAATTCCTATGGGAACGGGAATTATTGGGAAAAAGCTTTTGTATGAAAAATCCTGTAGTCCACGCAACAGCTAGTAGGGATATAACAGAGAAAGCGACTTTGTTTTATACTATGTAGAGTAGTATATGCATTAAAAAGTAGAGAAAGGCAGATTATTTTAATAAAATAATCTGGGTCGCTAATTATGCCATGTACTTAGGCTTAGGCCCGCCTCTCGTCCGATAAATCGGTATCCACCAATTTTTGTAGGAGGGAAAATGGAACGTACTACTGATAGCAATGAAGCAACGCACATGTCTTACATACTAAAAGTCGGTCGGATATCTAAATATACTAACTCAAAGGTGACTGACTGACTGACATAGTGATCTATCAACGCATAGCCCAAACCACTGGGCGGATCGGGCTGAAATTTGGCATGCAGATAGATGTTACGACCAAGGCATCCGTTAAGAAAGGATTACCCGAAGCGAAGCGAGGGCAGGTCACTAGTATCATACAAAATCGGGAAAAAAAGTCGGCTCTACTATCTGTCCTATAAAAAGTAGGACGTGGGGGATCAGTCTTCATTTAATTCCAATTTAATCCGTAAAAGTATTTTACATATTACATACATAAAATCACGCATTTTCCCAGAGGTGTAGGCAGAGATCACTTCCTGCCTTGTGCTACAATCCTGGCGCACCACTTTCACTACTTTCACATCCATCAATCTCTTCATGCATGCTCGTCAATTATGGGTACTTTTGGCTAAAAGAATTTTCATACCTAATGATTAAGAACTTAACCCCGTATTATGTTACCTCGTAGGTATATCTAGAAAAGAAGCAAGTTTTAAAATATTTACATTTCTGCATTTACATCTAATTAACGCTTTTCAAGGTGACCATTTTGATGATTCTTGTAAGTGGACAATGTCGTGAATATCAAACGAGTCTATACAAGTTTGTTCTTGCATGTCTATATGTGCCTATGAATGACATTAAAGTGTAAGAAGTCCAGCTTTGCATACAGAAAAGCCATTCTGGTTTTTAGCTTCACTTCGTTCTTTAGAATACCTAATTGTTTTTTTTGGCATGGTATTGGAAAATCCTACTATTATTAAAAATACGAAAGCTTACATATTTAACGTACTAATATTGAAAAATAAATATACCAAGGTTTATATGTGTGGATGTATGTGAGTACCTATGTATGTATGCATGTTTATAACTCTCTCATACCAAAAGTACCATACGGATTTTAATGAAAGTTCATAATAAAATAGCTTGCATATTAGAATAACATGTTAACTAAAGCTCATAATAATAAATTATTTATGTAAATATATTAATATTTAAAAAACTGATTTACATTAGTTTGTCACTTTTACTTTTTACTACGAGCTTCTACATCCAGCTTGAATGAACGTAGTCATAACACCTTCATATGTTTAAAATGAGCTATTTAGGCTGTATGATAAAAGTAAGTAAGTGTAATATAAATTCCGATTAACAAATTGTATTTATCTTAAACCTTAACCATTCACTATTTTTTTTATTCTGTAAATATTAAATTACAATCAGTCAGGAGATACCAGTCACAACTATCTGTCCGGTGGTTGGTGAACGGTATACGGGTAAGCGACCCCGGCTCCTCGAGCTACTATCGACTCAGTCCAAATCATCCGAGGCGATAGTATCCTTCCTCCCCTTTTCCTCCCTCCGTTATATATCCTTGCTACTCGTGGGAACGCAATGACCTTGTTAAAACAATGCACATGGCAGAATAGCGGCGACGTGGTCCACAACCCGTCACGTCACGTCACGTTTCCCACAGAGGTGAAAAGTGGATCGCTGGAAGTGATCTCTGCCTTCCCCTCTGGGAAAAAGGCATGATTTTATGTATGTTAAATTACAATATAATAATTTCAATTTGCCTCAAGTATTAGTATTTATGGATAAAATTATTTTTTTTAGTTTTGTCGATTTAGCCCCGCTACTCACCAGTCAGGTCCGCAGTTTCATCTTAGGATATAATAGGAGAAGTCCAGGAAGTTTTCAGCTTGCCTTAAATACCTACCCAAAAATTCAAACCTCTTACTAACAAAATTGGGCAGAAGTGCTTATTTCATACCCGACAGTAAAAACAAAAATGATATTTTGATCGTTGTTATCACTTAATCATCATCATCATCATCAGCCCATATACGTCCCGACTGCTGGGTCAAATAGTAAATTATTACCTAATAATAAAGTCTAAAAGAATATTAAGGTTTAACATAAATAGGTACCTATTCTTCTTCTTATCGTATGGTTGATGAACAACCTGGTGTCAGAGTATTTTAAGCCGCCCGTAGGCCTCTGACATGGGTACAAAATATTGATGGACGCGAGGAGTTGGATACAACTTGTCACCGAATGGCAACCGAACGGTCGTCGGCCTAGGGGAAGAGCTAAAAAGATATAGCGCGATGATTTTGACGCTCAATACCTAAACTCACTATCGCCAGAGTGGAGAGAATTGGGCTAAGCTTTTGCCCAGCAGTAGGAAAATATAGGCATTTTTTATTAACTGTCTAGATGACCTAAATCCACCTGATGGTAAGGTAAGATGGTAGTGAGGTCCACATATGATGTCGACAGGCACAATATACCCCATCGGTTTGTCCTGTTTAAACGCTCCGCCTATTACTGGTGAGATTCATCCGCTCCCCCGCAAGTCCGGTGATGATCATCTCATCGTATATCAGTTAGGGAAAAAAAGCTCTGTCTGAAGAGCGCGGAATCATAGGTAAAGGGATAATATGACCTGGAAGGGCATTTCATGTCTTAATGGCACGGGGCAGAAAAGAGGAACTGAGCTTCTTGGCCCGAGCCACCAGCGCCTGCAAGGTATGCGGATAGCAGCGCTGTCTAGCACGTGTTTTTGGGTAATGTAACGGACTATTAAAATACACGGTAGATAAGAAAGATACTGTAATTATTGGCATTGTTTAGTGGCATTTTTTAGTACCCATTTATTATACGTTTATCACGTAACCACTGAGCAGATGGAGTAGCTGATTTTTATCTGTTTATATAAATATTTTTTTAAAGCTCGTGAAAGCTTCAACACAAAAATTTGCCCTTAAAAGTAACAAAAGTACCTAATAAAATACTATTAAGAACTTACATAACTATGCACTTTTACATTATTACAACGGTATCTGTTATACCAAAATTAATCGGTTGATTATTTCTAAGTAGTGACCCGCTCTCGCTTCATTTCGGGTTTATTGAATCCCTTTTACATTTATTAAAAAAAACTCCATCAGAATCCGTTGCGAAGTTTAAAAGCATACATACATACAGACAGACGCGGGAAGTGACTTTGCTTAATACTATGTAGTGATGGAAGGTATGCCTTAGGTGATCAAAAACTTGTTTTCCTACTTAAAATAGGTAACGCTAAAATCAAACTATGACCACGATTAATTCGCAATATTATTAATACCTGCGTTAAAAGGTCTGCAGAAATTCGATCCTAATTTCAATGTCTAAATAGTTGCGTTACTGGTAATGGTCTTACGAATTAGATGATAAAGTTGAATCTTCAATGACACAAAGGCATACTTATTATGGAAAGGTCAAGTTCTAATATTGATATAAAAAAAATACATCTGGTATGCAGGTTTCGTTTGAGGTATTTTTATTGTTTTATACAACAATGCGTATATAAGGAACGGAATTCGTTGGATCATCATCAGTTTGAAACAGAAGTTTGATCTGAGAAGTCAACATGGTAAGGCATTTATCATTTCTCATTAAATTACTACATTTGAGATCATCGAGGCATCGACTCAAATAGGAAATGTTTTCAATGCAAGGATTGAATTGCAACTTCATTTTAGTTTGATTTTAATCATTTTTCTTTTGTGTTGATGAAACCTTTATTTTTTCTTCTACTAAGTACTTATTTGTGAAGATATAGGTATTATAAATAACAACGGAATTTTTCCCTCAGAGCATTTTGAGCTTTCGAGTTGGCCTCTGAACTGACGTTTTATCCTTAAGCAATCAGTAATTAACTTATTATTAATCAATCTCATCAGTAGATAAAGTAATTGATATTTGTTAAACAAAATTTACTAATACATAATTTTCAAAATAAAAATATTTTCATCTTTTATTATTTAACTATCATCAAGCCGCGTTGGTGGAGTTAATTTTTTTGAAATTTTCTACATTTTAGTATCTATCGAGCACGCTTAAGCACATAAACTGTAAAATTTACATATATTTAGAATTCTTTACGACATGATTTAATACAAATACCATATTTTATTTGGCATAATGCAAAAGTTTCCTTTAGATATTTGTCTTGCCTTTGCCTAAAACACTTTTGATTACTAATATTTATCTCCATTTTATTGTATCGTTACTATTCATGAAATTGGCGCTCTATCTCTCGCATTTCGTTCATTCCAATTAAATATTCGATTCGATTTGATTCGCTAAGAAGTTTCTTTAGACAAAGATTTTCTAATCTGACGTGTCTACATACTTAGAACAGCATTAGAGACCGTGCGTTCCCCGTCCATGCAGGCATGAATGTGTATACGTTCCAACTTTAAAATTTCTACTGTATCTTTTGAAAATAAAACTACGCGCTCGTGGTCACGGTTAAGAGTGCTGTAAAGAGCTCGAAACGTCGGATCTCTAAACGATGTTTAGAATATCAATACACGCGAGTTTAATCCGTAAAATTAGTTTTATTTCAAATGTGTAGTGCTCGCGTAAATAAAAATAGACAATACTAATCTACTGTATCGTTCCAGAAATCCATAATCATCGCCTTGTCTCTGGTCGCGTGCGCCTACGCAGCGTCTGATGTTGAAGCCGTCGTCAACGCTTACAAGTACGACCAACAGCCCGACGGACAGTTCGTATACAACTACGAGACCAGCAACGGCATCTCTGCTCAAGTGTCCGGACATGTTGAGCCCCTTGGCAAGGTTAGTGTAAAAACATGTTTCATAGCTTGAGACATGCTCCTTTACTCAGAAACCTTTCAGAACATTTATGATAGTATAAAGTAAATTTAAAATTTTTAAGTGCTAAAGCTTGCACTAGCTGTACAACCAGAAATTTTGGCGGTAGTACACTTTTCAAACAGATTTCTTTAAACGCCATTAGCCCCGCCCACTGGCCAATAGAAGAGCACTTAAAGAAAATCTGTCATAATCCAAGCAAAATCGTTCCAATAGTAGGAGGGCTAGCAAGAATTTTTTGGTAGGTATTTGAGGCAAGCTGAAAACTTATCCTGTACCACTCCTATTATATCCCAGTACGAAACTGCAGACCTGGCTGGTGAGTAGCGGGGCTAAAGCAAACCCCCAAAAATATTTTTCATATTTTTATTTATAACTAAAAAATAAGACTCACTAAGACAAATTATTTCGATGGAACTTCTACCTGTCAGGTGAACTGACAAATTATATTTTTTTGGACTATAAAATATATTTTTAAATAAAAAAAATTGGGGGTTTGGTTTAGCCCCGGTACTCAGCCAGGTCTGCGGGTTTGTGTTGGGATATAATAGGAGAGGTACAGGACAAGTTTTCAGCATGCCTCAAATATCTACCAAAAAATAATCGCCAGCTCCTTGACCACAATTGGGCGGGGCTTGCTCTGACAGACGCGAAATTGCCAAGCGATTTTCACCTTATAGGTGGTCGACCGCCAGCGTTGCCGATAGTACATATTAAAAAAAAAAACGGAAAAAATTCAACTGCCTCACGTCTGAGCGCGATACCCGGAAGGACGGGTATTCGAATCCCCGGGCCGCGGAGAGGCAGTTGAATATTTCCGTTTTTCTATTTATGATAATGTGAGACATGCTCCTTCACTACTACAGAACTACCGAGATAATGTTGTTTACATGTTCCTGCTATGAGACGTTTTGTAATCCTGGAATCTAAATCCAGGTCTTCCTGTTGACAAGGGTCAGCTCAGCAGGAGTATTTGTTATTGGTATAACTTATGATTCTTGTTTAACTGGCACGATTGCGTAGTCAATATATAATGAGTGGCATTTACGATGTAAATATTGTGCACACATGTGCCCCAAAACAAGTGAACTTCCACTCTCATTGTTTGGTGACATGTTCATCAGGCATATGTGCGGTCAGGTGCAAGACTAAAGGCTTTACCATTTCTGAGTAATACTCACATAATTTTGAACCAAATCCGGATTCAAATCTGGGATTTTTTGGCCTATACCACTTTGCATACCAGCAATATAGCAACGAATAGAAGAAGTTGCATAATTAATACCATTATCAAGAAATAATTATAAGTTCATAATGACTACGACTTTTGAAAGTAACAAAATTCTTGTTCTCAGGATGAGGTTGCCCTGAAGGTGTCTGGCTCCAACCAGTACATCTCCCCCGAAGGAGAAACCATCCAGCTGAGCTACGTGGCTGACGAGACCGGATACCATCCCCAGGTAAGCGCCGGAAGCTCACAACACTACAAATATAATATTTAGTTAACCTTATATTATAACCTTGAAGTAAATAAGAATACCTAAGTTCTTCAATTTAAGTAATGCAGAAATATTTATCATTATTAGCAAGCACAGCTTTCTTAATAATAATATTTTGTTTAACACGCAATCTGAGCTTGAAAGTCAAGGCTACTTCACTGGTAACCATACGATACATATCTTTTCTACGATAAATAGCAGCCAGTATAGTAATGTTTTGTCAAACGTTTTCTTGCCATATCTATTTCTGTTTTTTTTCCTTACTGAGCTTGGAGTAGCCCCGTGATCATCACCGAACTTGCGGGGGAGCGGATGGCTCTTACCCCGTTGCCTATTTCTGTATTTCCTTCTACTACTAAAGCCGATTTTTTTTCCAGGGCGCTCATCTCCCCACTCCCCCACCCCCGGAAGCCATCCCTGAGTACATCCAGAGGTCTCTGGCCTGGATCGCTGCCCACCCCTACGTCGAGAAGCCCTAAGAACCTGTGACGTCAATAGTTAGCAAGTTATATTAATGATCCATTCTGTACAACTGTAAACATGAGCAAATTACCAACAATTGCAAACAGTGTTAAAAATTCTTCTTGTTAAGGACCCCGCTAGTTGCGACATTATTGCAAATAATGCCAAAATGCGTGACCACAACTGCGCCTAATGAGTTGAAGCTTCGGTTGCACAACGAATCAATAATAAAGCGACCTGTCTCATTATACAAACGGAACCTTGTAGATAATGTACATATGACGTATTGTTTAAGTTTAACCGGACTCCGACAACTGCCAATAACGTATTTTGTTAATTCTAGCAAATAACTTTTTGTTTTTATGCTAATAAAGATTTGTACAAAACACATAAATACTTGATTTCTTTTGATCCAATTTCTCCCAAATAAAGAAAAAGAAAATCTTTTTAAAAAAGTATTTTAATAACTTTCAACAATCACTTCATGTACCCGGTTGTGCTTTTGTATGCCTATATTTTTAATTTCATTTGAATATTTATTTTCATGTAGCTTATACTTTGATATTATCATCAAATTATCGACCTTGACAATAAATATAAATATTTAAAAAAAACAATTTTAAATTAATAATGGATATCCATCACCAACACATCATCACAATGATATAATTTTAACTTTTGATCATAGTACATTAATAACAGATCTACCTCAAAGGTTTGCAATAAATTGGATGAAATATTATAAAATTACAAAGTCAAGCTTTTAAAGTTAGGCAGAAGCTCTATGACGAACTAATCTCGTGGCAGAGAAGTATTCAGTAGTGAGTCCTCCACAGATCGTATGGCTTCTCTTAGATACGCATTAGGAAGACTTACAAAATATTGAGGCAATTTTCTGTAAGTCTCAGTTGCACAGATTGTATTAAAATAATATCTTTTGGATACATTATACCAAATAATTTTACCATAATAGTTTAGTTGAACTGTTTGGTCAGATAAATTAATATTAAGCGTGCGTTGAACATGAAAACATATTTTCTTATGCTTTTACCACATACCAATATTTAAATAATAATTAAAGTAAATTGGATTAAAAAAGAGTCGATGGCCTTGTGGATAATTATGGTCGTTGCTTTCCATTTCAAACCCCGCCACGTAACACTGTGTTTTTTAATTTGAAATTAATAAGTACGATTAATCGACGCTTTAACGGTTCACCGTTAAAGCGTCGATTAATCCTTTCCTTCCTTATTTAGTCGGTTCCTTCAGGAAAACATCGTGAGGAAACCTGCACCTACGAAGAAATTTTTAGGTTGTGTAATCAATCAACCCGCACTTGGAAAGGGCGGTTGACTAAAGCCTTAACGACCTAGTTTAGGGTAGGCCCGTACCCCAGCAGTGGGGACGTATATGGTCTGATGAACGGGATTGGTTGGTATTATCAGATATCTCATAAATCGATGCAATAACATTAGAATGTAATATCAAAATATCATACTGATATTGAAATTGAAATGGCAATCTAGATATTAGAGTAACATAAAAGCTTCTCGCTAAAAGCATTTTAACGAAATTAGTTTCATGTAAAGAGAAATAATTTATTTACACAGCATCGAGTCGTAAGTTTTTGCTTTAATATTTATAACATTCATAATGAAAATATTGAAGATTGCTGCTTTAAAATTAACTTAAGTTTTTTTTTTATGAGTGGCTAACAAGATGACCTCACTCCACCTGATGGTAAGCGGTAGTGAGATCCACATATGAGGTCGTCAGGCACAATAGACCATGTTGAGCCTGTCGCACTCACCCTGAAAGCCGTGAAAAAGGAGACCACTGCTGCGGCAACAACGAGACAAGGCGTGGAGTCTCGCATTGGTATTGAGCTGTGCGGGTCGGAGTTGGCCAGTCCGCCGTAAAACAATAGTGATCACAATCTATTTGTTTGCAATTAAAATTGCCGTGTCTCGTTTGAAATGAATACCAGTAAGAGGTCTCGTACAAAATGCTTAGAAAACAATAACGCTCAGTTTTCCTTCGGAATTCTTAGAAGGAATCTCCAAATGAGGCAATGGAATTTGTCCAAGTTGCTTGGATCGAAATCACACGGGACATTGTCTGATACGGTGCGGCTTCGATTTTCGACACTCAATTGGCTTTTTATCTAACTACGGAAAAGGAGGTTTATGTTTTTCGAGCGTGCGTATGTGGATATGTACGGGTAACTTTCCTCATGTCCATTTCTATATTACGCCCCACAAAAATAGACGAAGTATTCGTGGAATAGGTAACTCACAAGTCATTGGATTCGTTATTATTATGTGTATATGAAACTGAGGTGAGATTTTTTTTATTGCATCGAGGAGGGTGTCGAACTGAAGGATTTCTTGGAGTTGGATATTTTGTGTATAAATAATCTTTTTGACACTACTATAAACAATATGCCGTCCGTAATATCGGCCCGTGTATTCCAGTTAATACCTTGCAATATCGTTAAATTATTTATAGGAAGACGGCAGATCTCTATAATGAAATTGTGAATTCATCAGTCAATTGGAATCGCTTTACCAAATGAAGAGGATTATCCAAGAATCCTGTTGACTATCCAATATCCAATATGATCGATATAGCCGTCGAGTCAGGTTTCAAGAGGTATTCGATCGGCTCTTAGGAGATATAGGAGTACAATTTAGGATTAGGACTGTAATCTGACGTGGTCTTGAGATCAAGTTATAGTGTTGTTTTAATTGCAGTTTCTATTTGTGACGTGACATTAAATAGCGTCACGTTAACTGCCTTGTTGGTCTATTGGTATATTGGTATATATTTGCGCTGCGTAAGGACCGAGAGGTCACCGGTTCGAGTCCGGGGTCAGGCAAAATTGCTCAGCCCGGAGTTAGGAAGTTGGTGGTTGAACGTCCGTGTTTCGGAAAGCACGTTAAGCTGGTGATCATGCGCCCGATCAGTCATGTCAGATTGCCGTGTCACCGATTATGAGAGTACAGGAATAGAGGGTGCACTTGTGTTTGTGCACTATAATATGTCCTGCGCACTTGGCTGACTTCCTTTACTAGTGAAAGCTTTATTTTACAGGGTTTAATATTATCTATTTAAATAAATGATTTCCTCGCGGACAAAATTGTGGGTGGCCGATAGTAAATAATAAATCAGGCTCTTCAGGTGAGGTGTGAAACGGCATCTAAGGAGGCTTTCTTTGAGAAGGCGATAGGCTCAATAGGGTATATTGTGCCTGTCGACCTCTTATGTAGACTTCACGACCGTTTACTATCAGGTGGTGTGAAGTCAACTTGAGACTTTTTCGATAAAAGAGAATGTCCCTCAACATCACATTCTATTTTCTTGATTCCGAAATAAGTTCCTGAAGCACTTGTGTTACGGATATCACAAAACCACCCTGGGCACCCCCAGGGTAACGTCGTTTAAATTTTTGAGGGGTGAGAGCCATACGCTCTCCCGTAAGTCCGGTAATGATGCCGAGGCTACTCCAAGCCATCATCGTTTGTCAGTTAGGAAAAAATGGTATATACAAATAAACTTTACACACACAGAAATGGAACAAACACCAATGTTCATCACTCAAATATTTGTCCCGAGTGGGAATCGAACCCGGCTCTTGGCGAGACAGGGCAGCAGTATCCAATGCGCTATCGTGCCAGTCATCCATACTAATCCTTACTTTCTTACTAATATTATAAATTCGAAAGTAACTGTCTGTCTGTATGTCTGTCTGTTACGCTTTCACGCATAGAGTACTGAACCGATTAAAATGAATTTGGTACAGATATAGTCCAGAGCCTAAGAAAGGACATAGGCTTCTTTTTAACCGACTGCGCTATAAAGGAGTAATGTTTTACCCGTTAAACATATCTACGCGGACGAAGTCGCGGGTGGAAAGTTAGTATTTGATATAAAACAAACTTGTAACAAGCTTACTGAAAAAGTATTCATTCAATTACTCTTCTACAACACTGTTAACAATCCCATACATCAATAATACCTCCTAAGTGATTAATGGATGGTGCAGAATTAATACCGTAACGCCATTAGGTGAGATAAGACAAAGACGCCGACCCAATTAATCTTCTTTTTCTTCGGCTCAGATTCCCCGAATCGTGTTTCTTGATTCACTTATCCTCCTAGAGCCTGAAGAGCCAGGTTACACCTATTTATTAATGGATTAAAAGATACCCTGGACTTAATCTTGAGTTATGTAAGCTGAGATAGGTCGGTACTATTGTATGTAATGATAAAAGATTTTACGTTCGAAAAAAAAATTAAACCATACCATTTTTTTGTGTATTAAATTGTTTTTCTCGACAAGCTCTCCGTTACGATAAAATTAATATGTAGGATGTATTAGACAGTGATGTTCTGATGGTATTATTTCAGATCCGGATAAAGATACGGATATTTGTAAAATCTATTATCGGCTTCGGTTACGGTTATGGATATTCAATTATGTCGGATTATCCGATAGTTTCGGTTACGGATACGGATGTTAGGTTTTCAAAAAAGTGTTAAAGTGAAAAACATTAAGCACTCGTAATACCACAATACTCAAAAAGATCGGTTAGGCCGGACGAAAACAAACCTTGTCACAAAATGTCGTCTTTAGTCAGACTGTGCTCTATCCGAAACTATCCGAAGCAAGATATATCAGATTCGGTTACAGTTACGGGTAGTTTTTTATTTCGGATATCCGATATTTTCGGTTACGGATATGGAGCTCCATAACAACACTGGTATTAGAGACATTAAATTACATAAGAGCTTATGTTTATATTATAAATGTATAATATTTTAAATGTCTACACGAGATTTATCCTTAGTTGTGAATTTTATTTGAACGCCTTTATTGTAAGTGGAAATTATAATACATTTCCCATCAAAACTTCTGTCTGATTTTTAATGTTTGAAAAGTGGTTTTAGTTTATTACAATGTAAATGTTTAATCGTTTTTGTTGTTTTCAAGGAAACGTCTTTCATGATTCATACAAACTTTTAACGATGCAACCTAGTCACATGTACAAATTAATTGATTAAATATACATTCGACCTTTAAGTACGCCCTAAACAAGAAATATGAACCTCCATTCTGACTCGAACTTTTAAGGATATAATATCCGTATATGAAATTGTTTTTCTGGCACTTTCCCGTCACAGTAAATCTTGTTAAGTGTGATAAACGTCGTGTTGTATGTGCCTAAGATCTAAGTATAACATGTTAAATGCCTTCACGGGTTTAACCTGAGCTGAATTTATTTTGAAGGCCTTTTGATTGTTAATGGAATAAAATATTCTTTTAACTGTAGCTACTAATAAAATTATCAATTACATTTTTTTTTCTGTTTCATTTTACTATATACGATTGTATAGTCATGTATTAATTAAATTAATTTTAGAAGAGTTGTCTTTTATTTGCGCGAACATTACACATTTAGAGACGCCTTAATAACATGTAAAATACCTGACAAATTATGTCGTTAGAAAGTTCTTTTCATGATAGAATTGTCTATTATATGCGCGAACACTACACATTAAGAATAAAACTTATTTAACGGATTCTTCTTCTTATCGTATGGTTGATGAACAACCTGGTGTCAGAGATTTTAAGCCGCCCGTAGGCCTCTGACATGGCTTCACACACCGTTGAAAAATTTCGCAGGTGTGCTAGTTTCCTCACGATGTTTATTTAACGGATTAAACTCGCATTGTTATTATAAACATTATAATATTTAGGGACCGGACGTTTCGTACTCTTTACAGCGCTCGACTCTTGCCCGTGACCACGAGCGCTGTAAAGACCTTGAAACGACACGGTCAAATTCATTTCTCCCTCACACTACAAACCGATACTCGCGTCGCGTTCCCCCGTAGCTTCCGCGCTCTCCCGATACCGGTCCGCTCCGGCTAAATCCCATAAACCAGATCGTCTGTAGGCATATCCAGTGACGTCCCTGGGCCGAGGTCCGTGTCCCACAGGGGGCGCCCTCAGCGTCGTCGCTTAAATTTACTTAGGGTTATGAGCCATCCGCTCACCCGCAAGTCTGGTGAAGCTGAAAAGACCTCAGACGGCTATCAGCAATCAGTCCTATCCGAAAAAAAAAAAATGTTTAAACTCTTTCGATTAGTTATTACGGGGGCTAGTCACAATTCGTTGCGGGAAAAAAGTTACAGTTAAACTAAAATGAAAAGAAAGAAAGAAAGAAACAAAAGAAAAATATTTATATGACACATTCTCACAGTCACAAAAATAGAAATATAAAATGACTTAAAACTAGAGCAGAATGTGCCAAAAAGGCTTTCACTCAGCATTATGCCGCGGCCCTACGGAACCACGACGCTGATTTTCAGTGTAAATGAAATCTATGTATGAAAAAAAATATGAACTCTAGATTCTTAAAATAGAGTTATTTTCCTTTTGTGTAGACTCTCACTCAACCACTAAATATACTTTCAGCGTTATAATGACGTAAAGTCAGAAAATAGAAAATATCAAGATTTAAAATATGGTTAAAGATGGATATAAAAACAGCTTTCCAACGACATACGACTGGTTGTTATTGGTCCGGGGTACCCGTCCCATACATTTCTACTCGCCCTTCTTTATAAGAGTTGTAATATTTTTTTACGACAGAGGAATGAAAAAAATATCCAATACAAGGCAGGAAGACATTTGAAAAAGGTATTAAGTCTATCAAATAAGAAGTAACCTATTTTATAAATCCCCACTTCCCCACGACAAATATTTGTATCGTGTATTCCTGTATAAAAGTAATCCTTAAGTTAAGTCTTTCTCCATGCTTTTATTGTAAAAAAAATCACTACAAAGTATACAGCCGCTTCCCGCGTTTTCCTGTATGTATGTATGCTAGCATCTTTAAAACTACGCATCGGATTTTGATGTTCTTTTTAATAGATAGAGGTATCAGGAATATAAGAGGAGGACAGGAGGATTTTCTAGTAGTTTTTATTCAAGAGGAAGGTTTTAATGTATATAAAATACCCGAAACGAAGCGATGGCGGGTCACTAGTGTAGATATACGAAGATTTACTAAATATAAAGCGAAAAGGGATTACAGACATTAATTCGAATTTATAATATTAGTAAGGATTTCTGAGTATTTCATGTTTGACTTTGCACTCTTCATTTAATATATTTACTTGTGTACCGTTTTGCACTTCATTTTCCCGGGTTGATTGAATTCGCTGCAATACCGGCTTCATAATTCAACCCTATGTTTGCCGTGCCTATAGTGGGGGCACAACCAAAAGCGAACAGTAAGGATATTCGATTATCACTCCTTATTTAGTACCTATGGGGTACTAACTTTTTTCCTAACTGACATACGATGATGGCTTGGAGTAACCTCGTCATCATCACTGGACTTGCGGGGGAGCGGATGGCTCTCACCCCTAGTTACCGCCCGTGTCCGTCCGCTTTAATTTTATTGATTTAAGGTAGAGTCGGTCAAAAGTAGCCTTTGTAAAGGACAAGAAGAGAACTCTGGCCTGAAAATATCTATGTACTAATTCTATTTAAAAGTGTGTAGTAGTTTTGCCGTGAATAATTGAATAGACAGATGCTTTTCCGTTTATAATATCTGCGTAGCGTAAGCGTAGAGAGAGTAATCGTTTCGTTAACAATAGAAAAACAAGCTCATTCATTGTTTTTTCTTCATAGGCTTAGTATTTGTTTGTACGATAAAGCATAAAACAGCATCGAATAATAAAATTTACACATTTTTATGAGGCGGTTCACTCATTTTACTCTAGTTTTTACGAGATGCGTTCAAGTATGTTAAAACTGCATCTATTTCATAATTTTACTTTATTTTTTTAGAGATTCGAGTTCAAAGGTATTTTAGTAAACCTGCATTAATCTTTAAAGAAGTATTTTCATACTTACCTCACTGGGACTAGCTTGTTTTATCAAACCAGGGCAGCAAAGTCAATTAATATTGCGAGCCCGCCGCAATATTTGCGCTGAGCTGAATTAGACCAGCAGCGAAGTGAAATCAATAGGTTTTTCAATATGCATATCATCATTCATCCGTGGAGTTGTGGTCGTCTATGGGTAACGTAGCAAGTGTGGTATGATTGATGCTAGTTCGAAAAGCGTCGATGGCCGAGTGGTTAAGGTCGTTGCTTGTCATGCGAGAGGTCGCTAGTTGAACCCACGCCACGTACCACTGTGTTTTTCAAATTTGAAATTTATATGTACCATCATTCGACGCTTTAATGGTGAAAGAAAAACATCGTGAGGAAACCTGCACACCTACGAAGAAATTCTAAGGTTGTGTAGTCGACCAACTTATCGCCCTAGTTTAGGGTAATCCGGCGCGTTTACCCTAAACGTTAAGAGCTGGGTGATGTCCCAGCAGTGGGGACGTATATTAGCTGATGATGACCGTGATATTAGGGCTGCTCGTGCTTGACTTAAAGTGAACGGATCGTTAGGTAAATAAAAGCTTATATACATTTGATTATTTATTCCAGTTCGTGAGTGTTCAAGGCTTCTCGACGTAGGGGTGAGCGGCGGCCCAGTCCAGGGCTTTCTGGATGTACTCCGGGATGGGTTCGGGAGCCGGGGGGGTGGGGAGATGGGAGCCCTGGAAGAGACGAATAACAATTAATAAACAACTAGTGACCACCCCTTTGTTTCGGGGATGTTATACCTGATAAAGAAACCGCATCGAAATCCGTTGCGTAGTTTTAAAGATATAAGCATACATACGGATAGACAGCGGGACTTAGTTTTATATTTATTTAAATAGCCTTTAATATACCTTGTAATAGATCTTTTTGCTATTTATTATTGAAAGTTTCGGAGATGAGCGAGAAGAAACATACAGACATAAATATTTAAAATTGTATTTTTGTTCTTCGTACCCGATATATATGTAGATTCATACCCATTTAGTTAAAAGTTATTATTTTAATATTAAAAACAGACACTTAAATTTTATTTAGTTACATAGATTTAAATTCATACTATTTTTATCTTCATCTAGATTTCGTTTCTTATTAACCAATCCTGACTACAAGGATACCTAGAACTTTTGGCAACTTTTAACTGCTAAATAATTTGAAAACTTGAGTAATCAATAAAACTTGAGTGTCATGAAATGCACATACCTGGGGATGGTATCCGGTCTCGTCAGCCACGTAGCTCAGCTGGATGGTTTCTCCTTCGGGGGAGATGTACTGGTTGGAGCCAGACACCTTCAGGGCAACCTCATCCTGTCAACAAAATATATTTATTTAGTCACAAATCATTACGAACACGAAAAGGATTAATATGTAAATTGGTGCTAGAATAAAACTTCCATCTTAAAGTTGTCGGTTCATTCAAATGAAAATAAAGTCATTTCTTTGTTTATATAGGAAATTATAAATCATACAACACTTATAAATTGTCATACTAGTCATTGATAATAAGATTCTACTACCGGTTCAGAACGCCAATATACCGAGCAGCCTCCAGCAGGAAATTCGACAGTTACTCATTATGGTCAAGGTGATCTTTAATGCCAGTTCTAATATAACTCTACACAGCAGAATAGAGAAGAAGTGATATACAATTGCCGTATTACTGCTCTACCTACATAATTCTTTGAATCGCTTGCGAAACAAGCAAGGTATAGAGATAAAATTTAGAAATCAGTAGTGCCGTAATGATATGTCGTCAGCGGCAGCGATGCTATCCGTTATAAATTAGCACCTTTTCTAGAAATGGTCCAGTCAGTTGTCGTACCTATTAGGATATATTTTATTACTTAATGTTTTTGTTATGTGTGAAAAAAGAAGCAATATAAAAAAAAACTGAGAAAAAGTATTCGCTATGTGCGCGTTGATAGCGCCCCTAGTGGCGACAACTATTCTGGAGTTGAGATCTGTCATATCATAGCAACTAGATGTTTTGATATGTCATATCATAGCAACTAGATGTTTTGATAAAGATTTTCGACTAGTTTTTCAACACAAAATAAATAAAAATTGTATAAAGTGAGTACCAAGTGATTTTCTTACTTCAAAAAAATATGAATATTATTATAAGTATTGAATTTGCATCGTTTACTTTACGTACGTAACGTTTTAACTTACAAAAACAAGGGAATTTATGAAATTAAAGCAATTTGATACATGAAAGCTCAGAATTATATCACATTTCTGTCACACATCGTGCGCTTCGATCGATTTGCCGTCCCCCACCACCCACTCCGCACATAGCGAATAGTATCTTTTTTTTACTGATAAATTGTAATATACGATTGTAAACTTTCGCGTTCCATTACATTAAAAATTATGTATAATTGGTGGGAACGCAATGACCTTGTTAAAACAATGCACAAGGCAGAATGGCGGCGACGTGGTCCACAACCCGTCACGTCACGTTTCCCACAGAGGTGAAAAGTGGATCGCTGGAAGTGATCTCTGCCTACCCCTCTGGGAAAAAGGCGTGATTTCATGTATGTATGTATGTATGTATAATTGGCCTACACGCGATGAAAAGAGTAGTAAATACATGGCTACTTACTGCCCGTCGTTTCGACTGGGTTGCACCAGTCATAATCGCGACCAAACTCTCGGCAGTGGTGCAGTTAGTACGATAGTTATGAGTTAAATGTCCTTTTTTTACCAAGAAAAGGGTAATATTTACCCTTTTTTTCCCATTACCTTGCCAAGTTGCTCAACATGTCCGGAGACCTGGGCGGAGATGCCGTTGCTGGTATCAAAGTTGTACCCGAAGCTACCCTCGGGCTGGGACTCGTAGTTGAAGTTGTTCACCACAGCGTCAGAGTCGGAGGCGGCGAAAGCGCACGCGAAGATAGACAGGGCGATGATGATGGATTTCTGGAAGGTGAAAAAAAAAACATTTATTTTCCCACAATGGCTTCCAAGACTGAGGACGATGATGGATTTCTGGCAGGTAAAAATAAGGGTATTCTCCCACAGTGACCTCTTTATAAAAAAATAAATATTTCCATCACCACATACATCGATTTGATTCTATGGTAAGTAGCTTAAATACTTTAAGGGGTGAGAGCCATCCGCTCCCCCGCAAGTCCGGTGATGATGACAAGGCTATTCCAAGCCATCTTCGTTTGTCAGATAGGAAAAAAAACTTGTGATACTGATATCAGAAAGGACAGTATAAACATAAAAAACATCTATGTAAATCCCACAAATATTTGTCCAGAGTGGGAATCGAACCCACAACTCGACCAGCCAGTAGTGGTCAGTGACTCACTAACCACTAATCCCCCAAGTCTCATGAACGTCATTGTATTTTTTTTTTAATTTAGGTTTCAAATAGTACCAAAGACGGACTAAGTCTTTATAGCCGTTAAATAAGTATATAATATTGAACATGGTCCAGATATTCTGATACTAACATGAAAGAGGTAGATATATCACGGAAGATAGAACAATCATCAAATTAAGGTTCAATCATTCACAAAACGTCAAGGTCGTAACTCACGATGTACCGCTAGTTAGTGCCTTTATCGACCGCACGCATGATTCAACAAAATATTTTTTTTATTGTGTGACATGTTTGTGACGTAAGATGGAATGAGAACATTATATTTAAGGTCGTAAGACACAAAATTTTTTAACTATCCTTTTTAATTCCAACTAGGTATGATAATTACTTAAATAGTATAAGTTATATATTATTTCAGTTAATAAATTTTATGTAATGCATATGTACCTAGTATAAAATAAGGATAAGTTTCAAATTGTCTTGTTTTGTTTAGTTTTAGCCCTCATAATTATTGCATTAGGTACCCAACAAGGGTTACTGAACCTCGTATTAAGAGGGATCCTGTTTTAACATCAACACCTGTAACAACACTTAGTTCGCAATAAAAACTTTGACTTTGACTTTACTGAAAGGATATTATATTGATGATACTTAGCAGTACCTCGTCGACTGCGAAGATTTATTTATTTATTTATTTAATATGTAAGATGATGTAATTTTACTTCTTATTTAAATAATTAAGAGTAAACTCTTAATACACAAAAGGTGTAGTAATTATTTTACTAACTAAGTACGATTGTCAATTTAATTTCAACTAATTCAATTAATACGCAAGAAGCTCTTACCATTTTGACTTCTCTGATTGATCCTGAGCTTCAATCTGATGACATTCAAAAAATACACAGCCTTATATACGTATTTTAGTATTGAATAATAAAAATGGCAGACGTACCAACTACCTAAGTTTGCATTTACAATCTGAGCTTGACCTTTCTATTTCATTTCAAAACAAGATTCGTTGGGCCAGAGGATTTTGAGCTTTATAGATTAGAGGTTAAGGACATCGCAATGAGATACGTAAGTAGTAGGATTACAAAGGCAAATACTGCATAATAATTAAATACCACCTTTTTGACACCAAGTGCAAATATTGGCTCATTTACCGTCTTGACCTGTTTTAAATGTATCGAAATTTTGCATAACAGATAGTTATGCCTTTTTTCTCAATCCTATTAAATTAATAATGTAATTCTTTTGGAAAAAATAAGAATTTTATATGATCAAATTCAAATTCAAATAATTTATTGCTCATCACGATGGGTCACAGGTGGCAAAATTAGAGTTAAGTACACCATGGTGCTCCTTTAAGCGTAGCAATTGAAGTTACAATTCGACCAAAAGGAGTATAATTTATTCTAATTATAGTTTTTATGCAGACACTTCTTATCAAATAAAATCTCTACAATCTGATGCTTATTAATCAAGATTAACAAGCTTTAAAAACTATATTTTATGGTTTTTTTAAACTGTCATGGTTACACACATTAGAAAACTGTAACTGTTCGGGATATTTACCATGTTGTTTTGTTTTAATGAGCTCCCGATATTTCCCGCTTGCAACAGTGCCGAAATATCGGGAGCTCATTAAAACAAAACAACATGGTAAATATCCCGAACAGTTACAGTTTTCTAATATATTTTATGGGTCTACTTACGATTTTATCAATTAAGAAAATACGCTATAAAAACTTAAGTTAAGAGTTTAGATCCGATACCAAATTTATAATAAAGAAGTAATAAACTTGAACTAAACCATTACACGATCATATAAGCTATGCCCAGCCGGTGGCATTGTGGTAGTTGGGCTACGCCAGGAACCATGACACCGCCAAGGCGATGAGGTACACCGCGGTGTTTTAGTCGGTAGACCCCTGGGCATTGCACTCCGCCCAGGAGCAGCGACAGGGAGGGACACCATCGGGAGAGAACCCCATCTCCCAGTGACGATGCGTCAAGCATTTGACCGCGTTATTAAAAAAAAGCTATGCTCTAAAACGGGTAACACGTTGTACTGGACCATATATTTTTACCACCTTAGTTGCATTCATGAATGCAAATAAATTAAATACTTTGCTTTGATAAAAAATGAGCAAGTACTGACCGAAATGTTAGATGTACACCAATAATAATCTTAAATCTTCTATTATCAAGCTTATATGGTGTAAACATGAACATGAATAACCATGTCAGAGGCCTAGGCGGTTTAAAAACTCTGACACCAGGTTGTTCATCAACCATACGATAAGAAAATGAATCCACAGGCATTTGTGTTAGGTGCACAAACTTGATTAATAAATCAATCAGTGATAATCAGAAATGAATATCTTAAAATTCTGCCAGTGTGGGCCTTAGTGTTAATTTTTTATGTTAAGATTTTTTCTTCATTTCTTCATGCAAATATACCTTCAAGATTACAATTTTAAATTTGAGATAGATATTGAATGAGGAAATAATAACGAACTATTCACCTTGAACGTAAATTAGATGCGCATTTTAAATGTCGAAAGTACTGAACAGCTTTTTGAGACAACTTCCATAATTACATGTCCTTAATTATATATATTTTATATGAAAATGGACAGGTCGTTAGATTAAAAGTAATATATGATGCTGTATGTTCTTTTTTATAAAAATAGTCATGATAAATAATAATCATTACATAGTATGAACCAAAGTCAGGTCCGTTGTCTGTCCGTTCATATGTATGCTTAAATCTTAAAAAGTATGCTTAAATATTAAAAATTGCGCCACGGTTTTATATGCGGGGGTTTTTAATAGATAGAGGGATTCAAGACGATGGTTATTATGTAAAATTCACCCGAAGCGAAGCGAGGGTGGGTCACGAGTATAATATAATCTAAACCCTTACTAACTCCATCTGTCTGTCTATCTATTACGCTTTCACGCATAGGGTACTGAACCGATTTAAATGAAATTTGGTACTGATATAGTCCAAAGCCTAAGAAAGGACATAGGCTACTATCTAACCGACTGCGCTATAAAGAAGTAATGTTTTACCCGTTAAACGACTCTACGTGGACGAAGTCGCGGGCGGAAAGCTAGTGTTTAATAAATTTAACGTTTATAAGCGTAATATAATATTTATTTGACTGGCTCGGTGGAACAGTGGTTAGTGTACCCGGTTCACTACCTACGGTTCCAAGAGTCGTGGGTTCGATTCCCACTCGGGAAAAATATTTGTGTGAGGAACATCGGTATTTGTTTCGTGTCTGGGTGTGTATTAAGTATATTTAAGTAACACAAGTTCTTAAGCTACTTACCACGGGATCAGATCAATGTATGTGATGTTGTGTAATCTTTATTATATTTATTTATGTAATGTAACATAGATCAATATACATATTAGGATTCCGTAACTAAATTGTAAATAAAATTGGACTTTATGAAAAACTGCTGCCTGTGTGTTTGTGCGTCCAAATACGGTATCAGAAGTACCATGACAGCTACTAGAAATAATGGACGATGTGTGATCCTGTTATGTACCACTGCAACAAAAATACTTTAGCCAGATAAAAATAATACTGAAGTCGATTTGTTGGGTAAACAATGATTACAGCAAAATTGTTTCTGTAAACGTCTATTACATTTGAGTGATACAGGTTATAACTAATGTATGAATCGCGCTGCTCCATCAATTACTCAACTGATTTTAATGAAATAGGTTTAGAGTCCAGTCTAGTTAGTATAGCATAGAATCCGAAATAGGAATACAACTTTAAACCAACTTCCTTGTATAAGGGAGTAGTTTTTTAACAGAAAAACTTAACGAAAGCTAGTTATAAATAACTATAAAACACTCGTAACTAAATATAACTATCACACATCACATACATACATTGATGTGATTCCGAAGTAAGTTGCTTACGCACTTATGTTACGGAAATCAGAAACAACAGTGGTTAACATATCACAAATATACATTAATGTATCTAATAACACAACCCACGACTCTTGGTACCGTAAGGTCCCTAACCAGTGTTTCACCAAGCCTAAACAAAAATGGTCATATGGAAATGTCGGTGAACGCAATAGCGTACGCAATAGCTTGGCTATACGAATTGTACCAATAGGTACAATTCGTATAGTCCAAGAGCCGAACGATTGTTTATTGCAGTCATCGAGAGCAGGTAATCCCTGAATGGTCGCCTACTCGATATTGGCAATAAAGACTAGCCTCAGGCTCTCGAAGTGAGAAGATGGTGCAAGGCATGAAATAATACCGGAAGAAGTTAACATTTAAAAAAAAAACTGCAGTGGTTAATGGTACTGGCTAGGTTTCTAAGAGTCGTGAGTTCGAGCCTGACCTGGGGCAAACATTCATGTTATTTATATTTGTTCCGAGACTGGGTGTTAGTATTGTATGTATATCTATGTTATATATGTAAGTATGTACTGTACAGCAGTCTCTGACACCCATAGTGCAAGCTCTGCTTAGTTTAGGGGTCAGGTGGCCGTGTACGCAGTTGTCCCAAATATTTCTTATTTTATCTCACATATCGCTACCTTAAATCTCAAATGGCGTAACCGCCAATTTGGTCAAAATGACTTTTTAATGCAGTTTTATTCAGTTTTTTCTCTCTATCGATCTGTATATTTAAAATCCTCAAATTCGCAAAAAAAAGGTTATTACGACCCAATGTTTTTTATAGATTTGAACACTTTTCATAAGGTAAACAGGTCGTAAAAGGCTTAGTCTAATTTACTTGGTGGTTACGCCCCTAGAAATTATTAATTCCAAATTTGAAAAACACATTGGTCCCTGGCGGGGTTTGAACTGGCGACCTCTCGCATGGCAAGCAACGACCTTAACCATTCGGCCTTCGACGCTTTTAGGGTAATAAAATAGGGGTAAGAGCTGTCTTGCAGCCTTGCCTATGTCCAGCAGTGGACAGAAATGGGCTGATGATGATGATGATGAAGAAGAGCTTTCTTACACCTCTCATATTATTATTTCCCCGCTTCATCTTATGACCGACACCGCCTTAATTCTCGAGCCTTACGGCGAAAATTCGTTGGGATTGAGGGAGTTCACTATAAAAACATTATAGGCGTCTCTCGCGTTAGGGCGATTTTTTGATAGCCTATTACCAGGCCATATTGTTTTCTCAACGAGTTTATTCCACACTTTAATGCTATCAGACTCGTTTTGTTTACAGTATAGGTTTAATTCTGTTAATGTTTTGGGATTAAAGTATAAAAAAGATAGATAGGTATCTGGAATACATGACTGCCTCCGGACTCCAACCGTGCCTCGGAAAGCACGTTAAGCCGATGGCCCTGCGCCTGATTTGGAAAATAGCAGCTGCTTGGCCAGAGTGTTGTGCCCAAGGCCCAGGGGTATACATACACATTAAACTCTATACTCTACCTACCTCCTTTGGAGGCGTCATGGT
The DNA here is from genome assembly GCA_039566165.1 of Maruca vitrata. Classification (NCBI taxonomy): domain Eukaryota; kingdom Metazoa; phylum Arthropoda; class Insecta; order Lepidoptera; family Crambidae; genus Maruca; species Maruca vitrata. Next base: position 9,697,708 of record CM076933.1, on the reverse strand, counting down.
TCCTGGCACAGCCTAGCTATCACGTCACTATGAATTTAGGGTTGAGAGGCATTCGCTCCCCCGGAAGTCCAGTGATGATGACAAGGCTACTCCAAGCCATCATCGTAGTCAGATAGAAAAAAAAAGAAACTTGAGGTTTTTCAATTCTCCCCACACGCTAGGACCTTTACAATGATAATGCTAATAAAAAAATAATTTATGTAGTATGCCTTTTTAGTTTTTTCAGGTCTTCAAAGAGACGGCGACCCGCGATAGGCCTAATAAGTTCTATAGCGCCTGTCGATCTCATATACCTCACTCTCTCGATCTCATATACGTCTTAACTGCCAACTGGTAGTATGTGTGTGTGTCCGGCGGACTGGCCAACTCCGACCCGCACAGCTCAATACCGATGCGAGACTCCACGCCTTGTCTCGTTGTTGCCGCAGCAGTGGTCTCCTTTTTCACGGCTTTCAGGGTGAGTGCGACAGGCTCAATATGGTCTATTGTGCCTGTCGACCTCATATTTGGATCTCACTACCGCTTACCATCAGGTGGAGTGAGGTCATCTTGTTAGCATCTTTATAAAAAAAAAAAAAATCCTATGCATAAGATAAAAAAATCATTAGAAATAATGCTTACGATGACAATGGAAACACACCAACTAAAGATACCTTCGTATTTATTTTCTAAACGAAATTATGAATACTGTAAGTGCTCACGATATTACTCTCTCATCCTATCCGATATCCAAAAATTCAGAACGCTAAGGATCGATCGCATAATGGTTTTTGCATACGTTTTCAATAAGCGATTAGAGCTAATATCCCGGTGTAAGACTCCCTGGTGAGCTCCCCCCCTTTCCCTCCTATATAATGTCATTACCCCCCTCTTGAGACAAAATACATGAGCAATGTATAATAGCGGGCACAGTGTAATGAAGATATCAGTATAGGAGACCTGTTTACTGGTACTGTTCTCATGAATGGTTAATACCATACCATTATACCATTTGCTTTTTCATAGACTTTATAAATAATAATAAGTAACTATGACATATATTAGTCTAAATCCGAAATAAGTTGCGTAAACACTTGTGTTGCGGATATCAGAATCAACAATGGATACACAAATATACTTAAATATACCTTAGTAGCACTATTGTGCAGTTATTTTTTATAAAAATCAATAAATGCCAGTTTTACGAAAGGTAGGTGTAACCAAAACTTTTAAGTACGTTTGAACCACTTTATTACTTAGGGCGTAGAGCTTCTTTAGCTTTAAGCATCGATTTCATGCGGCAAGCAGTACCTAAATACGTCACATCTTAAAAACAACCATAGCTCTTCTCGTTTTCGTCTTGGAAAATTATTATTTTAAAAATTCGAAAAAATAAAATTCTTTTCGAGGAATAATTTGTATGATGCGATAGTATTACTAAAGGCAAATCGTTCTGTCACGGGAAAACAACCACTAAAATTTCACGGTGTATTTAATTTAATGGGTTTTTAGGGTTATTACACACTCAGACCCCGATGTTCGTCACACAAATATTTGTCCCGGGTGGTGATGGTTCTCACTACTCTTGGAACCGTAGGTAGAAACACTGGGTCACTAACCATTGTACCACCGGGCGAGTCAAAGTTATGATAGAACTCATTTATTTTATAACATACAACAATCCTTACTAATATTATAAAAGCGAAAGTTACTCTATCTGTTACGCAATCACACATAAAGTACTGCACCGATTTGAATGAAATTAGAATGAAATAGTCCAGAGTCTAAGTCAGGACATATGCTTTCTAACCGCTAGCTAAAGCGCTATAAACAAGTAATGTTTTACCCGTTTAACGTCTTTACGCGGACGGAGTCGCGGGCGGAAAGCTAGTAAGTAATAAAACAAGCAAAGTAGTGGTGTAAGTTGGTCATAATAAAAATGCTATGTTGCGATTGTTCGCAGTGTGCAGTCGCCTGCCCTGGAAAAAACGTGATACATAATAACATTTGGGAAGCTATTACTGGAAATGTATATCGCTCAGAATATTGCCTGAAGTAGGTATAATAATAATCTGATATTTATTATCGAGCACTTTTTATTCAGACATCTGGACTGAAGTGGGTACATGTATAATTGATTGAGATATTTATTAGATAAAGCCAGGGGCGTAGCTACCGCCGTATCTGCCGTATCAATTATACGGGGCCCCCGGGCAACGGGGGCCCCCAAAGTGTGTAAGAGAAAAAAATAATTCTAATTTATTTTATTTTACAAATAACAAAATTCTATAAAGCAATCTTTACCCCCATATAAGGGCCTCCAAACATTTTTTCTATACGGGGCCCCGACAAGGCACGCTACGCCACTGGATAAAGCGTTTATGACCGAGTGGTTATGGTCGTTGCTTGCCATGCGAGAGGTCGCCAGTTTAAAAACCACCACGTACCACTTGCAAATTTAAAATTCATATCTACGATTTTTGACGCTTCAACATTTTGACTGGCTCGGTGGAGCCTGGCTGGCGGTTCCGAGAGTCGTGGGTTCGATTCCCACCCGGGACAAATATTTGTGTGATGAACATCGGTGTTTGTTCCGTGTCTGGGTGTGATTATGTATTTAAGTATGTATTTTTAAATATATATGTATGTGGATTAGATTTTAATATTTGTTATTTTTTGTCAAAAGATGTAGTACTTTTTGTTTAAGTTATATTATTACCTATTTTATAAAGATTGTCGATGAAAAGTGACAGCTGGCAGATGATGTCAAGGAATGAAAAAAGAATGATGTAAAATGTTTTTTCTGTAAATAAAAGTGAAGATTTTCCTCTAAATATTTGTTTCAAGCCACATCCCACAACTTTTTGGGGGCTCGTCCGGGATGAGAAACAATATTTGAAGAGAATCTATGAAGAAAACTGAAAAGTCGTCTGCAAAAAGTGCCGGTACGTGAATGTTTGACTCGCCATTGCAAATTGTTCTACCGACATTGCACCGATAACGATGATGACGCGTGAAGATAGTCAAGTATAAAAAATATTGGACTAAAATGATAGTTTATGAAGATTTTCTGAATTAATTTATTTTATGAAGACTGAAGACTGAATTAGTTCGGAGATTTATGACTACCAAAAGACCATCATTTTGTACGAAGACTAAGACGAGATTTTCAAAGAGTTCCAAAGATAACTCTAGTTTAACTACTACAATGCCTCCGAAGAAAGATGAAAGAATGAGTGAAGACGAAGATGTGGAAGTACAGATTTCTTTTAAAGATTTGGAGAAATCAATGATGACATTTACTGGAGACGACACCTATCCGGTTGAGACGTTTATAGAAGACTTTGAAGACACTGCTCAGCTTATGAAGTGGACCAAGATAGAAAAATTGATTTATACAAAACGACTTTTGGACGGAACCGCTAAACTTTTCCTGAGATCTTTAGGGAGAGTAAATGACTACGTGACATTGAAGAAAGCTCTTAAAGATGAATTCGGCCCTAAGGTTAATAGCGCTTTTGTACACAAAAAGCTTGCCGCGCGGATAATGAAATCCGATGAGACTTTACAACAGTATTTCCTGTCCATGAAAGAATTGGCACTCCATGGCAAGGTTGAAGACGCTGCCTTGATTGAATACGTCATTGATGGTATCCGTGACCTAGAGATCAACAAAGCCATTCTATATGGTGCCTCAGATTTAAAAGAATTCCGTAGGAAATTGGATATCTATGGTGACTTCAGAAAGAAGGTAACAAGCAAACCAGCACAAGTTGGACACTCGTCTACGCATCATTCATCAAGCATGAATATGCCTCCTGCTAGAAGATGTTTCAACTGTGGCGATTTAGGCCACCAATCGTCATCATGTTCAAAGGGAATCAAGTGCTTTAAATGTAATGAGTTTGGTCATAAATCTACTGACTGCACAAATGACCAACCCAAAAAGACGATGAACATTCAGTATAAGAATAAAGAAGATGATGTATGCCCACAAATTAAGGATGATAAGGAAAAAGTTCCGTATAAGAAGATATCGATAAACGGAAAAGAATTTACATGCTTAATAGATACTGGAAGTGATGTCAACCTTATGATAAAATCAGAATTCGAGAAAATTAAAGGTAGTATCAGAGAATATAAAGCAAAATCTGTATGGCTTACCGGTATAGCAGAAAACAGAGTAGATACGGAAGGAATATTTACGGCCGAGGTTGAAATTGATCGATGCTATACAGACATGAAATTCCATGTCGTAAAGGACCACGACATACCGGTGACTATCCTTATTGGGAACCCCATACTGAATGATTACGAAGTTCACTTTACTCCTGATGGTGTGTATATGAAGAAGCTTAAGCACCTAACTCTTTTAGTCGAAGAAAATGAAGCTAACCATCAATATGACATTGAAGATACTAAATACGAAGAAGATATTTACAAGATGTGTAAAGAGTATAACCCAAATGAACAGACTAGTAAAGTGAAACTAAGAATAGTACACGTCGATGAAGATCCTGTTTATCAAAGCCCAAGACGTCTGTCGCCACTGGAAATGGGTATGGTAAACAAACAAATAGAAGAATGTTTAGCAAAAGAAGTTATTAGACCTAGTAAATCTGATTTTGCACGTCCGATAGTACTGGCTCACAAAAAAGATGGTTCACGCCGAATGTGTATAGATTACAGAAAGTTAAACAAGAAAGTCATAAAAGAAATATTACCACTGCCAATAATAAAAAAACACCACGTAAGAGAATATTTTGGAGTTTCAAAGACTGAAAAATTGATTAATAGAAAGAAAGAAAAAAACATCCAAATGTTCAAAAAAATTAGACTAAAAGTTAGAAACAAGGCTAAAGAATCGATTAAAAAAATACAAGAGGAAGATTCAAGAGGTTATGATAAGAATAGAAAAGAAGCAGTTGTTTACAATATTGGAGATATTGTTGCAATCAAAAAGAATGACAGATACGCCGTTAAGAAAGTGGATTATGGAAAAGGGCCCATCAATACCTCAACTTCAGCGGACATGATGAAGCCGTGGACTGCGCCAGAAGAAGAAAGTTCATCTGAGGCAGATGAATGAACAGGATGGCCGTGTGGATTAGATTTTAATATTTGTTATTTTTTGTCAAAAGATGTAGTACTTTTTGTTTAAGTTATATTATTACCTATTTTATAAAGATTGTCGATGAAAAGTGACAGCTGGCAGATGATGTCAAGGAATGAAAAAAGAATGATGTAAAATGTTTTTTCTGTAAATAAAAGTGAAGATTTTCCTCTAAATATTTGTTTCAAGCCACATCCCACATGTATGTATGTATATCAGTCTCTGACGCCCATAGTACAAGTTTTGCTCAGTTTGGGGTCAGATGACCGTGTGTGGAAATGATATTTAAAAGTCCCAGATATTGTGAGAAAAACTACACAGTGCTCACCTATGAAGAAATTATAAGGTTGTATGTATATTCGACCAACCCGTACTTGGCCAGGGTGGTTGTGGCCTTATCGCCCTAGTTTGGGTAAGTCCGTGCCCCAAGTGGTAACATTTTTGGGCTAATGATGATTTATCATGAAAGGAGTTCTTTTACTTCAGTCTTCATTAAGAGAGAAAAGTCTACCAGTGACTTGGGCAGGTACGATACCTCTGCACATAAATCTAAGATCTTCTTTTATTTTCCGTAAGGGTTCCAAATCAAAAACGGAACCCGGAACTAAGAGTCTTCTTCTTATCGTGTGGTTGATGAACAACCTGGTGTCAGAGTTTTTAAGCCGCCCGTAGGCCTCTGGCATGGTTTCACACACCGTAGAAAAATCTCTCAGGCGTGCTGGTTTCCTCACGATCTTTTCCTTCACCGTTAAAGCGTCGAATGATGGTACATATGAATTTCAAATTTGAAAAACACATTGGTACCTGGCGGGGTTTGAACTGGCGACCTCTCGCATGGCAAGCAACGACCTTAACCACTCGGCCATCGACGCTTTTTGGAACTAAGAGTAAGCTTCCTGTTTGTTTGTCCATCATCACCATCCGTATCTTTTTCACCAGACTGTCTCAAGAACCGCGATAGGCAGACAGATGAAATTTCAAATATTATAATGGTATGGGACCCTGCGTGCGTGAGTACGACTCGCACTTTGCCAGTTTTAGAAGACACCGCCGGTATTGACGTAGATAATGTTATAAGTGTAAATAATGTTTTTTTTTTTCAATCAATCATAAAGAAGTAGAAAAAAATTTGCCCTCGAAAGAAATGGCCGGGAAGTGTGTCAGAATACCGATAGTTAGTACATATCAGTCTGCTTCTCTGACTTCACTTGCATGTGGCAAATGTCCACATGCGAAACGTATACGTGGTACACATAAGTTTGTAATTTTACCTGCTTTGTAGTTGGAAGCAGAGTTGTAATAATCTTCGTCCTTAACAAACATTAAGGGCACATTGTTAGTCTGACCAAGCATTCCCGTTAAATTTTCTCGACCAAAATTTGTAAAGTATTTCTAATTTTGCGAGTCTGTAACAATTATTTTACTAAACTTACTGGCTCTTATATTTATGCATGCATTAGCCATGTAGTACGCGTAGAGCTAAATGTGATGTTGTTTGATTAATAAATAATCATTATACAACGCCACGTAAGCCGGTGATATATCGCTTAAACACGTGTTACGGATATCTATCCAAATATTATAAAGAAGAATGGTTCTATTGTTTGTTTGTTTTGAATATGCGCCTAAAACTACTGCACCGATTTGAAAAATGTTTTTCGCGTTAGTAAGCTACACTATCCCTGAGCGACATAGGCTATATTTAGTTTTTTTTAAATAAGGTTCTGTAAAATATTTGGGTTTTCCGAACACAAGGTGTAAGAAAACAACCAGAAGTAATTTATTTTTCGTACGCTGCCTAAACTACAAGAGATGGAACCATAATGTTCTAATTAATTGAAGATCTCAAAAATATCTACAAAAAAGTCCGTGACATACTTTACCTGCCTATGTCGAGTGAGAGACAACCATTTATTTCGGGATCTTGAATTTTTTTGGACTTCATTTTAACAAATTTATTTAAAACTACGTCACCAATTATCATGCTTATTTTTTCATCAGATAAAGTGATTTAAGAGGAAGGTTTACGCGTAGAATATAGTGATAATAGTGAAACACTGATAATTTTAGAAGTCTAGAGCGCGAAAATAGCTCAAGCTAAATTAGGGCTAAAGCGACGTTTTTTTATTTCTGTCTTTATCAGTCTAAGACCAGAGATAGAGTATTCTACTTTATGCACACACTGTAGTGGAAAATATTACCATTTGCTTTAAATGGATATACAATATACATATAAGTAGCACATAATATGTGCTTCAGCAACTTGGTTCGGAATCGAAACAATCTATGTGATATTGTCCCTTACAGCGTGTTCACGCCTAGCGATTTTTGGGCGATTTCGATCGCGGCGATATCGCCGCGAGCTCGCAGCGTGCACGTCGCTATATCACCGCGATTAAATAAACGCCGCGAAATCGCCGCGATTTCGCGCGGTTACGCCTCATCCAACCTACCCGCTTAGCACATGCGCCGCATTCTACAGCGCAGGTCCGTTCGTGTTGGAAATATGATCGCAGTACGCGGCGTGATCGCGGCGATTTTGCGACGATTATTTAATCGCGGCGATATCGCGGCGTGCACGCTGCGAGCACGTGGCGAAATCGCTAGGTGTGAAAAGGCACTTAAAGCAAAGTTGGTTAAAAAGTAGCCTACAGTCCTTTCTGTACACCAAACTAGTTATGTACCAAAAATTATTCTAATCTGTTCAAAAGTTTTAGAGTACACGTGCAACAGAGACATGGAAGTATTATTGAATTAAAAAAAAAAGAAAAACGTTTGCTACATTTATTGTATTAGTAAGGATAGTTGCACGAATATTCGCCGTATCCTGCTAACGTAGCCGCGGCATTAGAAGGTAGAGCCTGGCGTATGCCAATTTCCGGTTTCCGGTAAACGGGTCCGTCTTTATTAAAAGGAACGCCTGTCAAGATATGGCTCAGTTCAAAGACCTCTGGAACGACAGGGTTTATTATAGAATTCAATTAGATGGAACGTGTTACTGCTTAAGAAATATTTTTTTGATAAATTAGCGTGTGATTACCTAGTGATTTTAAAAAAAGGCATTGTATTTATTATACGTATTAAGAAAAGTTACATTCGAGTACGTTTAGAGTTCTAAAGATGTAAGATGTAAATGTAAGTTAGAAAGATGGCGGGAGATCGTGAAGGAAGCTATGTCCGCCCCTAATACTAATATTATGGGTGCCTCGACGTGATCACGACCGCTCTGCCAAGAGCGAAGCGACAGAGAGAGAGATCTAAATAAATAATTAAATATCACACAACATCACACACATTGATCTGCTCCCGTGGTAAGTAGCGCATGAGTAACGGACATCAGAATCAACAATGGATCCACAAATATAATTAACTAGCAGACCCGGCGAACTTCGTATCGCCTTAATGTAGCTTTGATGCACTACTTTATTTTGTTAACCGACTTTAAAAAAGGAAGGGGTCTCTCAATTCGACCGTTTATATGCTTTTTATAGTTGACAGTCGTCCCATCTTAGGTATGCCGTATGAGTAAGTATCTATTCAATTTGAACTGGAATCCATAATATCCTCCATTTAAAATTTAATCCTTATATCCCTGGTCTCGCCATAACTGAGAACTTTACTAATCTCATATTTTTACTCATATCCAGCAATACAATAATTGCTTTCAAATGACTTCATTTGGCGTAACAAAATTTATTCGAACCAGTTTTTTGCCTACTTTCAAGGTAAATAAGGATAATGGCAAAAACTATGAGTTAAATTTCAGAACGCAACAAACTTCGCATAGCTTATTTAGTGATCTGTGGTAATTTAACCGTTCCAACAATATTTTTTTTAAAGTTTTTGAAAAAGTTTTTTTTGTTTTAAAGACTAAGAAGTTTTCTGTTTGCTAATAAGTGTTTGTTAATCAAATTTAGTTCACAGCTTAATATCGATTTTTGATAACTCTTCTACCCAATATTACAATAGGCCTATTTTGCTGGCTGCTGGATGAAGAAGGTATACTATTAAAATAATGGTTTGATATTTGGAATTGTCCCCGAGATATTACAATTTCAATAGCACATCATTTGGGTGAGCTCAAAACGCTTCATACAAATGTCGCAGCACACTATGACGTCACTACAACGTGTAATACTGTATGCATATCGTAAGAACTTTGTTCAGCAGCTATATCAAATATTGCTTATACGAATATATTTTCATAGTGAAAGTTACTACTAATTTTGTATTTTATACGATAGCATAGCATTTTTAGATTCGCACATTTGAAATGGACTTTCCCACCCAACTTCAAATGTCTATTATTGTCTCAAATCCTAAGAAATTTTAATTTCTATTTGACTAATGTTATTATTCTTAATATTAATTGTGAAATCGCATGCAAAATTTGACTTAGGAAACTACCCTATTCTGTCAGTCGATGGAAAAATGTGTGAAGTGGTTCGACAATCGATCTTCACCAAATTGTTGTGCAAACGCTGATCACTTCTTTTGCTGAATATTTGCAAAAATTTCGTGTGTAGAGATTTAATATCTACTTATCCGTTTGATACAGGTATGAACCGTATTTATTGTAGTGCGATCAGCTCGACTCTTCTTCTGAACCAAAAACGTGATGATTGAAAAATGTTTGTCAAAGAACCTTCTTTATTATTTCACTATTAGTACAGGATCCGTGGTGTATTTTTTCACTTGATTACTATCAAGCTAATTTTCCGTGAGTAGCTTCATTTTGATAAGACGCCCAAAAAATTCCTGTGCGAAAATTTTTGATTGTGGTAGCTAACAGAGGTAGCAATGATTAAATATTTAGGACCGTAGGACCGGGACAAAGTACCACGGAATTTGTAGGACAATATGACCGTTACATTATATAAATATTAACTAAGTAAAATAATAAAAATCAGCTGGTTAGTAATCATTTTTGGTGATCTCGTTATCGATACAAGTTGGAGGGGGAGGAGATCACCAAAAATGATTACTAACCAGCTGATTTTTATTATTTTACTTAGTTAATATTTATATAATGTAACGGTCATATTGTCCTACAAATTCCGTGGTACTTTGTCCCGGTCCTACGGTCCTAAATATTTAATCATTGATACCTCTGTTAGCTACCACAATCAAAAATTTTCGCACAGGAATTTTTTGGGCGTCTTATCAAAATGAAGCTACTCACGGAAAATTAGCTTGATAGTAATCAAGTGAAAAAATACACCACGGATCCTGTACTATATAGATATCGAATTTTGTCAATAAACGAACATGACAATTAGATGTCACACATATTGCTAAATGAAAATCTCTGAAATAGACAATAATTGAATAATATGGATGCATGTTGTCGATTCAAGACCCTTATAATAATCTGAGGTATTATTTTCGGAAATAAAACTCAAACAAATAACTTACACAAATTATTGTCTAAAACAAACACCTAAATATAACAGTACCTAAAGTTTCGATACATTTTACAAAAAAAATATTTCTGGACGCACACATGAATAGTCTGTAACAACTATTCATGTGTGCGTCCAGAAATATTAATAATATAATATATAATATTATATTACATAATTTGACATGATTGGACAACGATACTCTATTCCAATTATGAAGCTTTTGTGACAGATGTGAATTTAACACTACCAGGGTAGTACCTCTTAGAAATCGATAAGTACATAGCGGCAACGATTCTCGATTTGTAACTTATTTTAATCGAATTAACTTTCAAAAACTAAGATTGATGGAAATTGTTGAAAGAACAATATAAGACATGCAAAACTTCTAATCTTGTTTTTTGTCGAAAAAAAGAAATACATGATTGCATGCTTAGTATAATAATTATATAGATATATAATGACGTGAATAATTATAGTCAAGTTTTAAAAAAATTACACCGAGTTTAAAGGATCATAACAGTTATACTCTCGTGTTAAAAATTCGTCAATGAAGCAGCTCCATTGCCGCCAGATTCATTTTCATTCGCGAATGATCGGTTTAACTAACTGAATACTTGAGGCACGTCACTATGTTTAAAAGTAAAACATAAACCATAGTACGTAACCGCATTCGCACAAAAAAATATTATTATATTTTGAAGTCCAGATTTTGAAACAATAGTTAGATCAAAAACAATAAGTTAATTTTGCTTGTGAATTAATTGTAGAGTGTTTTTGTATAATTGTAAATTTTTATAATGACGATTTACTACCAAACACAAAAAAAGATATTACATTGCATTTAAATGAAACGTGCAGAGTTACGTTCTTCGAAATGTCAAAAAAGACTTCATAATTGGAATAATGTTTAACAAAATGACTGACGTTTCATGTCAAGTCCCACGGGAACTCTGTAAAACGGGATAAAAAGTATCCTATGTCCTTCTCCTGGCTCTAAGCTACCTCCCTGCCAATTTTAAGCCAAATTTGTTCTGCCGATCTCGAGTTATAAGTGGTGTAACTAACACGACTTCCTTTTATATATATAGATAACACACTCATCTGCGTGTATCTACACACGATGTTGATGACAAACACGATGTTCGTCACACAAATATGTGTCCAATCTAATCGAACCCACGTAGTGATCCTGGGTAACTAACTACTATTCTACTGTCAGTCAACTATTAGTTCTCATACATACATACATACATACATAAAATCACGCCTTCTTCCCAGAGGGGTAGGCAGAGATCACTTCTAGCGATCCACTTTTCACCTTGTGCATTAGTTCTCTGTTACTTTTATTTAGAAAAACGTATAAATTCAACTGCCTCACACACTGTTACTATTGATAATTTTCATCGATTTCATCCGCAGTTCCAATAAATAAATAACAAAATATAAATTCAATATTTTATACATGCATCAGATGCCTTGGATAAGCTTAAGTACTAGTGCAGAAATCAGTAGCGGTACCATGAGTTTAAAAGTGACAGACTCGATATCGCCTATGTAAATATGTCTATGAAAAACTTGTACAGCGTCACTAGCGGTTATGCTAAGAACTAATATCGGTAGTATGAGAAAATAATTCGATAGGTTTACGTAAGTTTTCGATAGATAACTCATGGTACTTAATATCGGAGGCCAAGACTCATTTCGGGTCGCTGCGCCAACCTAGTAAGTAAGTAAGTAATTCATGGTACCGCTACTGAAACAATATCCAAAAGCCCTATTACGACTAAGTCACCGATCGAATGCTAAATCATCCCGTGAACTCCGGAATCGAGCCAATTAGACGAAGGTTTGCAAACTATGTTTGTCTTTGTCCACGCAGCGGGGGTGTAATTCAATCGAATGTTGTCGGAAGCCTGGCCGAGTTCCAATATCCGGACCGTCGGCTCCGGAACGGACTTAATTAAAAAGAAACGCTGGCCCGCTTTCGAGCCTCTACCGTCAATTTGTGGTTTCAATAGAGCCTTTGTAGAGACTATTACGCGGGTCTGCTTTAGTTTTTAGCCGTGGTTATCGCCATGCATAAAAGACTTGTGAATATAGTATATTGTTGTTGATCAAAAGCTTTGTCTAGATGTGATCTTGATTAACTAAGACATAAATTAAAATTTAAAGTCAATATTACACACAACACATAAACCAATCTGATCCCGTGGTAGGTATGTAGCTTCATCACTTAGGTTGCAGGTATCAGAATAAACAATGGATACTCAAATTTACTTAAATATATTCAATAACACACCCAGACACGGAACAAGCACCGGTGTTCGTCACACGTCACAATACTTTGTCCCGCGTGGAAATCAAATCCACGACTCTTGGAACCGTGGGTAGTGACTCTGGTTCACTAACCACTGTTCCGTCGAGTCAGTCAATCTAACCCAGAATATTGACCGTTGTAAGCGGTAAATATTATATAAACAGTTGTATCTGCCAAATAGAAAATTCAGTCAAATAGATAGAGATTGTACGTTCTTACATCAAATCATCCAAATGTCTACAAAACTGCTATATTTATACATACCTAGGTAACATACTCTATCGGCAATTTGTGGTTTCAATAGAGCCTTTGTCATCCTTTGTTGGATACATAAGACATTTATTCACATTCAGTTGACACAAACAAATAAAAAAAAACAAAATGAAACACGACAAAATTTCAATTACATAACAATACATATTATTGAAATTGGAGAGGCTAAAATTAATACAGAATAATATAAAGTGTACATAGTAGACGGTAAAAATTTGTACATTGCAAAATTAAAACACAGAAAGTATCATTGTTGGATCATGTGTGTCACAACAATGTGAAATGGCGATAGCTCATCGATATTTTGCGAAAGCGTAAGCAGCAAGAGCAAACAGCTGACTTTCAGCAGCTGCTGAGAAACTTTAAGGTTGGTTCTTATTTTTTAGCGGTGGTTATTAATCGACTAAAATACATAAAAGACTTTTATATAAAAAACCTTTCTTTGAAATCCCTCTTTCTATTGAATAAAACCGCATCATAATCTGTTGTGTAGTTTTAGAGATGTAAGCATACTTAGGGACAGACAGACGTGGGAACTTGGGAAGTCTGTTGATCAAAATCTTTGTCTGGCTGAAGTTTTAGAATAGAATGAAAACTGTTTACTAGAAAGAGTATTTTTTTAAATATTTTGCTTAGTAAATAAACATATCGTCAAAGTATATATCGCAACAGAATTTCCAGCGAAGAATACACAGCTGAATTCACAACGAAAGGTTTCTAATCTAAGTGTACGAAGTTTCAAGATCAATAGCACTTCACACTTCTCGTCATAAACCTTCCATCTCATATTCTTATCAACTCTATTTCACCTACAAATAGAGTTGAAATTCGTACGACCACAAAACTAACCAATAAGTGCAGTAAAGTTACTCGAGTTGGTAACTTGAAATCCTTTTGTTTAGAAACGTTTTCGTTATTCGAGATGAAAATCTTCTGTTGTTTAGAATTTGTTATTTTATACAGTTTCTTTCTTGCATGCTTCAGGTTCAATGTTTTTATTTTGCATTCTTTGAAATGTTATCTATTTAGTTTTCGATGGAAATTGTTTATTTAAACCATTAACAAATAAATTAGTTTTCTTGTAATGAAAAAATAACAACCTTGGACCGAAATTATTTTATTTTTAACATAATTCAACGCTAGACTGATACCTTAAAAATGTTAACAAGTACTTAGGTATCATATTACTCTCAGAAGATTTAAGCTTTTCTTTCTGTGGATTTATGGAGTCGTTTAAAGGTTAATCAAACTTGATCTAATAAATACATTTTAAGTAAAGCTTATCACAGAATTCCTTGCCATCTCTGACCACAACATATCTTACTTTATCAATACCAAAAGCACATTTTTATCACTACATAGTATAAAGCAAAGTCGCTTCCCGCGTCTGTCTGTCCCTATGTATGCTTACATCTCTAAAACTACACAACGGATCAAGATGCTGTTTTATTCAATAGAAAGAGAAATTTGAGAGAAAGGTTTTTAAGCTATTGCACAGCTTTTATCGCGGGCTTTGAGCGCGGCGACCGAACCAAGAAATTCCGTAACGAAAAAAACCTCACAATCGTCTAACGTCGTTTCAGTTCCGTAGACTTTGGCACGGTGTTTGTGTGCGTGCGGTTAGACGTATTGTACGACTCTACGAAACTCGCACGAATCGAGACGAGCTGCTCCTAAATCGGACGATGCTATGCAATAGCTATACCGCGGCAGTCCCCGAGTGCCACACGTCTTTTTTGTGTTTAACAATTATATTTCTAGGCGAAGCGAGTGTGGGTCACTAGTAATAGAAAAAAACAACTATTACTAGACTACTGCTACTAGAATAAAACAACATAATAGCACAAACACCAATGAAAACCATTCGCCACCAGAGCTTCCCAAACAAAAGCTCTCCTATTGATTGTCACCTAAAAACACAATTTTATAATAAAAACCTTCTTTGTGCTCAAGAAATTCAAGTACACAGCCATTATGAAAACCAATGAGCTTTAAAATTTCCGATTCGAGAGGCCGTCTCTATTAAAAGCGTCGGATTGCAGGCTCAGGCACGTAGAGCTTTTGTGGGAATAAAAAAAAGCTTGCGGAGAGAATATTTTTCACGACGTTTTATTACGGTATGAATAAGTTGAATGAGAAGTGTGGTATGAATTCGTTTATTCGTAATTAGCTCATTTAATCCTGGTCCTTACGGATGCTTTTTAACTAACTTTGGTTGGTGTTTAGTCTGTATGTATTTAATGTATTAAAAAACTTGGCACACTCTTTTAGTATGCTGAACATTTTTATCTTGGCGCTCTTTCTTTTCATTTTAATTATCGTAATTTTAAAAAGTAGTAAATAAAGTATATGGTACTTTTTGCTATGGCACACCTAGACTGTATGACTTGCCTCATTTACAATGTATAACATGTTTAAAAAGAGCGACTAGCGAGTTTCTTTCCGGAGTCTTCTCGATAGAATCGGCTTTCCGAACCGGTGGTAGAATCTTATTATTCCTAATGTGACGATTTATAAGTGCATGTAAATTGACTTTATAAATAATCACATCTTGATTTTGATTTTGAGTAATTTCACAGGCTTTTTACAATAGGTATGTGTTTTAGCACATGGCAGGAAGTGATCTCTGCCTACTCCTCTGGGAAAAAAGCGTGATTTTATGTATGTATGTGTTTTAAATTACTTCTAAATCGGTTCAGAAATTTTATTGTGAATGCGCACAGATGCGTTACATGCCTGTGAAAGGACTATTTTTAAAATAAAAAAAAAATAAACCGATTGGCTGTAAGATAGACATGTTTTACATACACTATGCGTACACGATCCTAGGCGAATAGCAAGCTAGTACAGCAGCAAAGCTTCTAAACCAAAATTTAAAAAATAATACACAAGTAACAAGTACATTATATTATAATCCGTAAAATTAGTTTATTTCAAATTGATTAAGTTTATTCTATGATCGACAGTCAGTTATGCTTTTTTATGTTTTGTTTTAGGTCCGAATCTACCCCGTACCCAATTAATTCGGATAATCTTATTCTCTGTGTTTGCTAAGACCTACCTAGTTGTTTGTTTCTGGATTAATTTACTACCAAACTGTAAAAGGCAAACACTTTAGTTACCTTGCCCTACGCCACCCTCGTGTAAACTTTCAATGCGAACGCAATTTGTTTCGGCTCGACATCAAAGCGGGTAAACATTTACTCAAAATGGCTGTCAGGTTTATACACAACACCTTGCCATTCCCCTGAATCGCATTGTCACTTTACTAGCGGTATTCAATTTTAGGACTTAAAATGATGACGGAATTTATTTTATTAATTTATTATATTAATTTTTAGTAGTTTTAGTAGGTTTAATTTCAATTAAATGAACAAAATTAGTCCTTTTATATACGTATATGTATGTATATAAAAATGTGTATCTATAAATATTAAACAAATCACCTAATACTAAAATTCACAGGGTAAGTACACAGTACAATATACACCGTAAACTTTTAGTGGATGTTTCAAGCGCAAAATTATACGTGCAAAATATTTGTGCATTTTTTTTTATTAAAAACCAATAAATACCAGTTTCAAGAAAGTAATAAACGAAACTCGAAAGTACCCTCAACCGCTTTGTTACTTAGGGCGTAGAGCTTCTTTAGCCTTAATCATCGATTTCATGCGGCAAACAGATAGATACCTACCTGATAACGTTACATCTCTTAAAAAAATAATCGCTTTTCACGCTTTCGTGAGAAGAAAGCAAAGCAGTGTCATCCAAAATCTGAAAGTTCTGTAACACAGTGCTGAAGATGCCTATATAACTCGGCTGTAGATCTATATCCATACCTGTCTATTAATATTTTACATTTACTTACAAACATGACCATCAGGTAAACTGGCAGGCTATAAACTGAAAGAAAGCCATTACCCTCAAATTACCGTCAGACATAACTTATTCGAGAACCGTGTAGTAGAAAATTACTGGACACAGCTGGTTGCAGATAAAATAGCACTCTACAAATGCTTTAAGAACAGCCAAGGAGCGCGGAAATCAATGAATTGCTGCTAAAGATAGTGCTCCAGTATTGGGCAAAATTTGTAATCTTTAGTGAGTTTAGTTAAAAAAAAGCGTCGATGGCCGAGTCACTTGCCATGTCAGAGGTCATAAGTTCAAACCCCGCCACGTACCACTTTTTTTTAATATTTCAAATTCATATGTACATACAATTACTCGACGCTTTAACGGTGAAGGAAAACCTCGTGATGAAACCTGCACACCCACGAAGGCATTCTTAGGTTGTGTAGTTACCACAACCCGCACTTGGCCAGAGTGGTTGACTAAGGCCTTATCACCCTAATTTAGGGTAGGCCCGTGCCCCAGTAGTGGGGACGTATATGGGCTGATGATGATGATGATGAGTGGGTTTAATAATTTATTTTAAAAAATTTAACTGCCTCGTTGCATTTAATTGGTTGCAAGTGTTGTAACGACCGAGTCCCGGAACGGGCGAAATTATTGTGAGTATTTCTGCCCACAAATTACTCAGCTCTAAATTAGGAGGTTAGCGGATGCCGGTGCCCCGGAAAGCACATTAAGCCGGTGATCCAGCGGCTAATCTCACATCTGGCAAGTAGAATTGCCGTTTCACCGAACTAAGAGACTGAGAGGAAACATATAGTGCACTTGTGTTTGCGAGCATACTATAATAATGCATCCAGCATAATCGCTATAGGTGAAATCAGTCTGACACCTTCCAGTATTGCTAAGAGCGTTAAATTATTGCTTTATTCAACCTTTGAAATGAAGCTCTTTTTTATATAAAGTACTCCTTCTATCGCATCGCCGTATACTGACCCACCGGCTTACTAAGATTACTAATGAGAAGCCTTCATTCATAATGGCCTCAAGAGGACCATTAGTTAGTAGAGTCTATTGTTCAACTTGCTTCTGCTCTGAGAAAGAACTCGCATCATCCTTTATAGTCTATGGGGACTGATTAATTTGAAAAGGGGTCGCTATAAGATTATTTTTTACCGGAAGCGGTTTTGGTCACTGGTTTAGTGACGCATTTTGAAATGCCCTTGTCTCTAGCTCCACACCAAATCAAATGTATGTATCTTCTTATCATATGGTTGATGTACAACCTGGTGTCAGAATTTTAAAGCCGTAGGCCTCTGACGTGGCTTCACACACCGTTGAAATTTCTCAGGTGTGCTGGTTTCCTCAAGATGTTTTCCTTTACCGTTAAAGCGTCGAATGATAGTCCATATGAATTTCAAATTTGAAAAACACATTGGTACCTGGCGGGGTTTGAACTGGCGACTCTCTCATGGCAAGCAACGACCTTAACCACTCGGCCATCGAAGCTTTAAATGTATGTATGATGAATATAAACTAGAATGGCATAATGGTGCTTTGGATAATGCCCTAATTTCATGCGCCAATAGTCGTTCGATTTCCACTCGGGTCAAATATTTGTGTGATGAACATTCTTTCTGTGTCTTTGTTCCGTGTCTGGATGTGTTGTAATATTTCAGTTTATTTGTGTATACCATAGTTGTTTCTGATATCCGTGACAAGTGCTTAAGTTACTTACCAGAACTATGTATGTGATGTTAAGTGATATTTATTTATACGTGTTGACATTAAAGCTCTAAGCAGGATAAATTGAAACCTTCGCCTGTCTGCCTATATTTTTTTTTATATTTACTACTAGCTGTGCCAGCAACTTCGTTTGCGTGAATAAGTAACTTTTGCCAGCATTTTGATTATAGGAGGCAATATATATACTATGTATACGTACCCAGGTTGGTTAGAACAAGGAAGACAGGCTTAGATGGGAATCCGCAGACGCAATGTATGTATGTGGCGAATGTGGTTCCTTAAACCACTACCACAGGCCATGAGTTAAATGTGTTTAATGGCCGGTCACGTATATCCGGCAAACTGTAAGAGTGATTTTGTACTACGTCCGGTTCGAAACGGATTTGTGTTCCGATCCTACGTGAAAATATGGTCCAGAGTAGTCGTAGATCTATTTTTATAGTCATTTGCGTGATAGATCCGATCTTTGTCATCTGCTTCGTTTTTAGAGGAATTACTTATAGGTATATGTATGTATCCACATTTTAACGGATCGGATTGGACGTTGTGCGAAATCAATCTGAGATTTTATGAATGCAGTTAGCGCTATTTCGAGTTTCTAAGTACTGGGCCAAAAATGTTAGATTTTGCCACCGATACGCAAAGAAGTAAGTTTAAATTCCTCCTTTAAATTTTATGTGCGTAACATAAGTGTTTTTCCTACTGATTGGATCAAATCAGTGTTGTCTGATAATTATGATGGATTCCATATCAAAATAAACAGTTTTCAGTTCTATTCTATTTTATTTATAAAATCCATTGGTAGACTTGACTGGCTTTTGGTACCTACTGCACCAGCTTCTATGGACAACAATTATGGATTCTAACGCCATGATAATGATAATGATCAGCCCATAATATGTCCCCACGCGAACTCTATCTGAAATCAAATTTATGGGAGAATATAGAGTCTTATCAGAGTCCTGTGTTTTCGTGAGTTATTTATCTATTCATGTATATAGAGTAAGTAAGTATTTTTCACAACTGCCTAACGAGGCAGTTCGGGTCTATTGGTAGCAAGCGCTGCGTAAGGACCGAGGGGTCCCCGGGTCGAGTCAGGGGTCGGGCAAAATTTTTGTGAGTTTTTCTGTAATGAAATTACTCAGCCTGGAGTTAGGAAGTTGGCGGTTGAACGCTCGTGCCTCGGAAAGCACGTTAAGCCGGTGGTCCTGCGCCTGATCTCTCATCGGTCATGTCGGATTGCCGTCTCACCGAATTCTGAGAGTAAGGGAATAGAGAGTGCACTTGTGTTTGCGCGCACACTTGTGCACTAGCATATGTCCTGCGCACTTGGCTGATCTCAATTGAGATCGGCCGCCATGGCTGAAATCGGTCGGACGCCTTTATTACGCCTTATTTTTCACACCACACATGCAATAGTCGTTTTCTATGCATGCATTTTCCATGTAAACATAGTATAATATATTCTTAAGTATCGATCGATATCAAGACCGGGTGAGGGCGGTGTGGAGCGATGACTTCCGGTTCAGAACAACGCAATATCCGGTCTACTGTGCCTTCATTTACTAGGCTTTGGATACTGTCTATTGGTTGAAGCTACGACGTAACATATAGATAGGATTTGCATAAATGTTGATAGAGCTCTTTCTGGTCAAGTAGTCGCTTCAACATTTGGAAAGCGGCCACTTAATTTTTTTTAACCAAATTCAACGACAGATCTGGGACAACTTCTTTGTCCCAAATATGACTTTTCTGAACGGGAATATACAATACATTGATCTGATCCCGTGGTAAGTAGCTTAAGCACTTGTGTTACAGATATCAGAATAAACAGTGAATACACAAATATACTTAAATATATTTAATGACACACCCAGATAAGGAACGAACAGCGATGTTTGGCACACAAATTTGTCCCGGGCGGGAATCGAACCTACGACTCTTGGAACCGTAGGTAGTGAGCCTGGGTCACTAACCACTGTTCCACCCAGCCAGTCATAATATGAAGCTCTATGAGCTATCATGTTTCTTTAAATGTCCTTACAATAATACATTTTATTTTTAATGTTATTTATAGTAAGTGTCCTTTAAATATTTTTTTTAATGTTTTCACTGTTTTTACCTGGTAGTGACTAAAAATACAACCTCAGTTACATATAATAATATACCTCTTTTGCCTTCCTGTGCTAGTCTTGAATTGACTACTACTTAAAAAGTTAAGTCGCAAAAATGTTTTAAGGGTTTTAAGTTTACACTTAACATTGGATATATTCTAACTTGACGTCTCACGTGTTCCTGAAAAAAGGGTCCTGACAGACGGAGAATGTTAAAGTAAGGTGAAGTGATCTTGTAAAGGTTCTGCTACCCTTTTCAGGGCTCTATGAAATGTAGAGGGAAATAAACAAAAAATAAAAATATAAATAATAAATATTCATTACATCACATGGAGGTACATCGATCTGATACCTTGGTAAGTAGCTTAAGCACCAGTTTAATGTCAAAGGATATCTGAAAGGACAGTGGATACACAAATAAACTTAAATATGTATATAAATATTTTGTCCCGAGTGGAAATTGTACCCACTAGTCTTGGAACCGCCAGTGTAAAAACTCCTATAGGCCCAAATCTACTGAATAAAACAGGTTGTATAGAGACCTTAGTTTTATTGAAGTGCGAACATTTTGAACATGCCTCTCGGCTATACATATAGGGCGGAGAAAACAAAACGCTTGCGCGATGTAAAAATGGATAGTTCCATCTATTGTCATAAACTAAAACTAACAGTTTGATTCAAAATATCAAATCTAGAACTAGAATACAAAAACATTGCTGGCCTGATATTACTGACAGTTATAAGACAATACGAAGAACAAAACCTTTTTGAACATACCGCCCACCAAGGACATCTGTTTATGTCCTTAACAAAACTTATTCAAGAAAAGTAACCCGCCCACCATGAGGTCAAGGGGGGTGTATGTATTACATTAAGTTGTATAACAATAACAAGATTAGAAAAACATAAGTAATACAAAAAACAAATTAAGACTCTCTTTACATCACCTCAGGTAGAGTTGAATAAAACAGATAGAAAACTCAACATATATGTGACTACACCGGAGAGATACGACTCGTACAACTCTGTCCAGACTTGGCTGTAATTTACAACTATCCCTAATAGCCTAAGTGCTGGTGAAAGATTGTCCTCCTATATGATTAGCGGCGTCACCTAATGTATGGACACAAATATACCTATTAGAAGATTTATGCCTCTACCCTTTGAAATTATTTTACTTAATGAAACTTCTCTTCCTGGCTCTGTCTTATACAAATTTCAACGCACCTGATATTTCCTGACTTGTATTTGACTTAACTTCCGCTCTCTTTCTGCTATCCATAACCTCTCCAAGTACAGGAACCTTTTATGAAATGCAATGACACGAATACATTTGTATAAAGATGAGTACTTAATCCCCTTACCTTCTGAGTTATTAGTTGAAATACGTGATTTGATGGCTCTGCTTCATGTTGCTACTAATTGATTTAAGGATATACATACCATCATAGCTCTCATGGAGCCAGTAAGAACTGTTTGACACGACTTGCTATATTGAAGTTCTTGCAGCTTTATGCGCAGAGTTGGCTGGATTACGAGCTGAATGCATTGTTTCTTGCATGCCTGTGGTGTATCTGTCTCTTACCTGGGGTTTCTTTTTGAACTTATTTCTAAGATACAGGAACCTCGTATTTGCTATCTCGTTAGATTGCCCATATTGATACTGGATATACTTACCTTGGGAAGGGAAACTAACAACGCGGCTACCACTTGGATCTCTGCATGCGGTAGCTTTGTATACTTCCTTGCAATGTTGTTCATCTGCTGTCAGTGCATCTGTGGGAACGATTGACTCACCTTCCCAACACTGCTTCAGTAATATATTGCCATCCACCTGATCACTGACAGTAGCGAAAAGGCATTGAGGGCTGCCCTGTTCAAAACATACTAGACCAAACAAAATCCAACCTAAAGCAGTGTTCTGAGCAGTGGGAGATCCTTTTGGACCTTTTACTATAC
The DNA here is from genome assembly GCA_039566165.1 of Maruca vitrata. Classification (NCBI taxonomy): domain Eukaryota; kingdom Metazoa; phylum Arthropoda; class Insecta; order Lepidoptera; family Crambidae; genus Maruca; species Maruca vitrata. The sequence continues at coordinate 9,674,950 of CM076933.1, read as the reverse complement.
CTTTCCTGAGGACTTGAGCATAAATATCTGCTCCAAGTAGCATCTCTATCTGGCTTGGGGTATCGAATTCAGGATCAGCTAATTTGATTCCCTGAAATTCTGGCCAGTGACTTTTATATAACTTCTGTGAAGGTAATGAAGAAGTTATAGTGCTTATAACATTTGCCTTTACCTGGAACCTAACGTTGGGGTCTAAGCGAGATTGAATCGTCACCATGACGAAAAACTTGGGAGTTAAAGAACTCCGATCACCGCCTATTCCTGAAATAATACTATTCGCAGGTATTTTCTTCAAACCTAGCAATCGTACTGCTGATTCGGTTATGAATGATGTCTGGGACCCTTGGTCCAATAACACCCTCAACAGTTGACTATTACCGCTACTTGTCTGTGCTTCGACAATAGCAGTTGCTAATAAAACCTGTGACGTCATCGATTGCTTGGAAAAATGAACTACGTTTGAAGTTGATGAAGATGAAGATGGTTCGCAATGTTTCAGCTGTGTCCGGACCGAGGACACGGCTGCTTTGACCTCAACTGCTGAATTAGAACTCTTTGTGTTTGCAGTGAAGTTTGAAATAGGTTTGGGATGCAATAATGAGTGGTGCTTTTTGTTACAAATACGACAAGTGGAACTATTACGACAATATTTCATTGAATGGTTATCTCTCAAGCAATTAAAACAAAGCCTGTTATTCTGGACAAAGCTGTGACGTGAATCGTAACTCTCCTTAGCGAAATTCTTACAATGTGCAATTTTATGGTTCTCTTTACAAAAATGACAAGACATCTTAGAACCATTGATATTATGATTGAGTGCATGCATAACTTTTGATTTAAAGTGAGAGGTGTCACTTTGATTAACGAACTTATTAACCTTAGGATCTAAAAACTCAAGGGCTCTAAATCTAGACTCTAGGAACTCTTTGAACTCAACAAAATTCGGCAATTGATCGTGTGTGCTAATCTTCGCCTCCCATTGTTTGCGTGACTCCGGGTCTAGTTTGGAACTAACAATGTAAACAATTATGATGTCCCATGAACTTACATCAACAGACAGATTCTTTAGTCCATTTAAGCACTCTACAGTTGTATCTAAGAGACCCTTAATAGCAGCAGAAGATTCTATTACATTAGGTTGACTCATGAATCGCTTCAGTAAAGAATTTGATTGGAATCGCTTATTCTTATACCTACTACTAAGCTGAGACCAACACTCTTTGTAATTGGCCTCCGTAATTGGTATATGCCTTACCAGCTGTTCAGCTTCATCTGTCAAAAGACTCTTTAAATAATGCATCTTCTGTACATCATCTAAACGCGTATTTTTATCGATCAATGACAAAAACAAATCCTCAAACGATGTCCATTCCGAGTATAAACCTGAGAAACGTGGAATGGAAATCTGTGGTAATTTGACAGATGAACCATCACAGTGACCTACGTTGGAGTTAATACCTGACGACAGTTTTGCATTTTGACTTACAGTTAAACTATCGAGAGCTTCCTTTAACTCTGACTTGTATGTAAAGTACAACTCCTTGGTAATATCATAAACGCTTTGACTAAAGTATTCATGGTCAAATAGTTCCTTAGTGACTGCCGATTGAATTATGTTGTCATGAGTAGAGTTAAATTGATCCCACTCTTTATCTAAAGCATCTAACCTTGTTTGTACATATTGCAATTTAATTCTATCCTTGGGGGACTTTTTGTAATTTTCTCTAGCTTTTTCCATAGAACTGACCTTATGAAACTGTAACCTAAATAGTCCCTCCATTATGCACAAACAAAAATTGAAATCCTCGGTATGAAAACAAAGAAATATTTTCTAAGACGAAAATCGATGCGAAACCTATGTTATCAATTTCGGCTTAAAATATTCTAAGTCTAAAACTACACTTAAAATTATCTAAGTCCGGAATTTGCCTCAAATTTTCTAAGACCGGGAAATTCTTGAAAATGTTCTAAGTTAATAAGTTAAACCTCTTCACTTGCGATAGACATAAACTGATTCAAAAGTACTTACAATTCACAGCACTACACTCACTGATAACTTTTTACGATTCACTTGGCTTGGTTCCACTCCGTCTTACTGTGCTCCTCCAGAGATTTTGCCTGAACTCCGCAACTGGCAGTTCCTGCTGATCACTCCGGGAAGTGCGCCGGCACTCCAGCAGCAATTCCCCTCGGATGGTTTCTTCTCTCAAAAAACCGCCGGGACACTCAAAACTCGACTGTATATCCGGCTCGAAGGACCATGTAAAAACTCATATAGGCCCAAATCTACTGAATAAAACAGGTTGTATAGAGACCTTAGTTTTATTGAAGTGCGAACATTTTGAACATGCCTCTCGGCTATACATATAGGGCGGAGAAAACAAAACGCTTGCGAAAAAAAAAATGGATAGTTCCATCTATTGTCATAAACTAAAACAAACAGTTTGATTCAAAATATCAAATCTAGAACTAGAATACAAAAACATTGCTGGCCTGATATTACTGACAGTTATAAGACAATACGAAGAACAAAACCTTTTTGAACAGCCAGGCAGGGTCACTTACTCTTGTTCCACCGAGCCATACTGTATAATATATTCATATAGACTGAATTAGTCATTGAAACATGTAGGTTCAAATTCCAGGTCATTCGTTAGACCGACAGTAGAGAGTAAATACCTACTTACTAACTTGCCTACCTGCAAGAATTATATTCATTTGAACTAAGTACATTAGTAAATAGTAAAATAGTTCACTAAACTACAGAACCCTTCCCAAGCTATAGCTCTCTCGCACTTTTCCACACGCTTTTGTTGATATGAAACCCTTAAACTAACAAAGCCACGGAAAGTCCCTTTCTTATATACCTACCTATGATACGTATACTTAACATTAGACTTTATTATTGTCATACCGCGTCCCTTAAGAATTCTTAGACTAACATACCGCACATTTTGTCGTGATTCATAACCATACATACATAACCTTGGCTTATTTGACTGAGCCTTCTGGGGCCGTATTACGAACTCTTAATTCCAGTCAGTTTAAAGATAGGAATTAAACATTCGGGACATTTCCACACACGGTTACGGTCATATTATTATGACCCCACACTAAGCAGAGGCTGTACTATGGGCGTCAGAAACTGATTTTTTTTTTATCTAGCTCGTGATGTCCCACTGCTAGGCAAAGGCCTCCCCCAATTCACTCCATGTTTGTTGAACGGTAGCAAGAGATGGCCAGTTTGGTTGTTGGGCGTCGAGTTCATCGCGCCATCTCTTTTTTGGTCTTCCCCTTGGCCGACGACCGCTCGGCTGCCACTGGATGACCAATTTTGCCTATCTCTCGGAGTTCATTCGACAAACATGACCAGCCCAGAGACTGATAAACATACATACATATACACCGTGAAATTTTAGTGGTTGTTTTCCCACAGTAAAATGATTCTATCTTAGTAGCACAATAGAATTGTGCAATTCTTTTTTGTTAAAATCAATAGAGCTTCTTTAGCTTTAAGCATCGATTTCATGCGGCAAACAATACCTGATTACGTCACATCTTATAAAAGAACGATAGCTTCTCTCGTTTTCGAGTTGGAAAATAATTATTTTGAAAATTTCAAAAAAAAAAATTCTTTTTCGTGAACAATTCACATGATTTGATAGTATTACTAAAGGCAAACCGTTCTGCCACGGGAAAACAACCACTAACATTTCACGGTGTATATTCGTTGGTATATGATAAGAGCTGTTATTACTACACACTTCTTTTTGTAATTTACATAGATGATGGTTATATGGCTCGGTGGAACAGTGGTTAGTGATCCTGGCTAGCGGTTCCAAGAGTCGCGGGTTCGATTCCCACTAGGGACAAATATTTGTGTGATGAACATTGGTGTTTTTTCCGTGTCTGGGTGTGCATATGTATTTATAAATGTATATGTATGTATATCAGACTCTGACACCCAAAGTACAAGCCTGCTTAGTTTGGGGTCAGATGACAGTGTGTGGAAATGTCCAAGATATTATATTTATTTATATCAGTCTGTATGATTATGACCCTAGCGCACAACTAAGTGTGCCAGAAACACGAAGTTGGTCGATGCCCATACTCAAACGGACTGGACGTAATTTATTTATTTATTTAATTGGACAGCCAGAGACATTTACATTAGAGAAAACATAAAATTAACATACAAATAGTGACACATATAAAACGTAAAAATCTATTGAAGGCAGCCACATCATGCTCAAAAAAAAATTAGTAGTTGTAATACGCCCCCTAGTATCATAAATGTATTGTATTGAGGGAAGCTGCCCCGACAAAGATACATGTATTATGAGGAACGATGAAGAGACTAGGGATTTTATTTATATCTACTTGCTTATGTATACGTACTGTCTACTTTCTTATGTCTAGTAGTAGTGTATTACGTTGTCTAATTGTATTGTGTGGATGTAACATATTTTTTTCATATAAACCTTCCACTTAAATCATACTATCTTTTCACAGATCAAATCAACAATAAAAACTATATTCGTTACTATTTTCCCCTTTTTTTTAAAAAAACACTTTTAATATTGTGTCAATGATAGGAAGGTACTGGCTTCTGTTACACAGGTTCTCCTATTTCAGGAGTCAGGGCTACATTAATATTTGTATTGGTGCTTGTTTCAATGAAAAACTTTTTCATTTTCATATATTCGTTGTATACTTTCAATGCTCTAAGCATACAAAGACATAGGCACAGACAGTGGGAAGCTACTTAGATTTATGCTATGTATTGTTGGTACATTGAATTTTTAACTTTCGTTTATACATAGAAATCAAAGTTAAAAATCCAACCATAATCCGGATTATGACGCTGTAAGCAACGCGGTTGTTCACACGTTAAGAACGGCTTGAGCACCGACCGAATGGATCGCAAGAGTGAGGAGTGAAGTGAGACGTATCTCACTTCACACGCATTACGCGACGAAAATCAAATGAAAATAAAGAAAAAATATAAAAAGCTTTTTTTTTTCAAAATAAATCAAAAATATACTAATAACCGTATGCCATTGTTACTTGTATAATACTTATGTATTTTACTACTATATAGGGGTCGTAAAGTACGGTTTATAAAATTAACAATTATTCTATAAAAAAAAGGAAAGAATCAAGCAATAAACTCTATGGAAGTATCATAATTAGTGGTCCCTTTAATTATAATTAATCAATACAATATTAATTTAATTTTAATGAACAAAAAAGAGTACAGTCTATTTCAAATGGATCTTGACTGTGGTACATTTTTATTATTGTTGTGTTGTGTGTGTTTGTGTTTAGCTTTTCAGTAAATATAGACGCTGATGCCTATCGCCCTAGGGATAGCTTGACCTTTCCCTATCATGTAGAAACACAATCCAAGCGTTGGATTTCATATAGATAGAATCTATTTCTCTACAAACGTCTTATTGTAAATCTGTAAATAGACTGTGGTTTGTAGCGGTTTTTATATTTTACTAGAGGACGCCCGCGACTTCGTCTGCGTAAAATCGGTGTATTTTGATTTTAGAACCTGACCATGTATGTATTCCCGCTGTCGGTTCAGATCAAATCAAATCAAATCAAATCAAATCAAAAAGTCTTTATTTATAACAAGTAAATATTACATGGTGGAATGGGTTCTCCTGTTAAGTATAAAACTTGTGTTAGGAGTAACCCGCTCTTTATCGAGATCAATGTTGGTTAGTAAATAACTTGTTTTGTTATTATTAATGTTAATTATTAAAAAAAAAATACATTAACTTATCAGGGTGTCCCAAAAAGTAGTGTCAAGCGGAAGTCCTGAGATAGAACACCCCGTGGGGCATCCGAAACACCCCCATGTATGTTCCGCGATTTTTTATAGTTTTCGAGTTATGATTATTTTTCTTAAATTTTGAGAACAACTGACCTAACCGACTAAAAATATTGTAGAGAAAAAAGTATTCCACTTTTTTGAGTAATTCTTTTTGCAAATCAATTTTCATGAGTTTTTCTTTAATGCCTAAAATATTTGTCTCCATAACTTATATGGAAAATATCAAAATTATGGTACAAACTGAAAAGTTACGTTCTGTAAATAATGTCTTACAATTTCAACGTTAAATTTAAAATATTAGGAGGTAGTTGCATGGCTCCTAAATAACTTTAAAAACTGCGCTAGACTCTCACCTTTCATAATCATTAATAAAAAATGGTACTTAATGGGCTACTTTTTCTGAAATCGGACTTCAAAGACAGAGAGGTGGAAAAATCGTAAAATTTGCTATTTGATGAACAAGCATTATTTAGACATTTTATTATTCCGAAAGTTAGTCAGTTTGTTAACAAACCTAAATTTAATACAGGAGCACTCAGATGAAAACATTTGGATGCTTTTTTTTGTTTAATTTAAGCTTCATTGCGCTAACACTGTTTTCACATGCAATACCTTTGTTACGACGAACTTGACGAACTTTACTTTCTTTATGGACTTTAATAAACTTTTACTTATAATTTTTTTACAATAAATAATCAAAAACGATAACTTTTTTTTTTAATAAAGTCCCCATTTTTAAACTTAATTAAATTTTTAAGTATCACAAATTCAACTTTCAAGTGGTTATTTCTTAGCATTTCTGGTATGAAATAATAAAATATCCAAATAATACTTCGTATTCAAATGGAAAATTTTATGATTTTTCCATCTCTCTGTCTTTGAAGTCCGATTTCAGCAAAAGTAGCCCATTAAGTACCATTTTTTATTAATGATTATGAAAGGTGAGAGTCTAGCGCAGTTTTTAAAGTTATTTAGGAGCCATGCAACTACCTCCTAATATTTTGAATTTAACGTTGAAATTGTAAGACATTATTTACAAAACGTAACTTTTCAGTTTGTACCATAATTTTGATATTTTCCATATAAGTTATGGAGACAAATATTTTAGGCATTGAAGAAAAACTCATGAAAATTGATTTGCAAAAAGAATTACTCAAAAAAGTGTAATACTTTTTTCTCTACAATATTTTTAGTCGGTTAGGTCAGTTGTTCTCAAAATTTTGGAAAAAAAATCATAACTCGAAAACTATTAAAAATCGCGGAACATACATGGGGGTGTTTCGGATGCCCCACAGGGTGTCCTATCTCAGGACTTCCGCTTGACACTACTTTTTGGGACACCCTGTATATAGAAGTTGGCTATCAGTTAACATCCTGCTACTCGTTGCTTGATATACACAAGTACAGTTAAGCAATTATATCATTGTCGAGTACACACATTTTTTATTTATGCTTCTGGTTACCATAGTATTTATTTAATGCTAGAGTGGACTCTTGTTTAGGATCGAATGCTGAAGGACGTGTAGGAATGTGTGTTTTAGTATGTGAGTTATAATGTGTGTGGGTGTGTATGTGTGTGTGTGTGTGTGTGTGTGTGTGTGTGTGTGTGTGTGTGTGTGTGTGTGTGTGTGTGTGTGTGTGTGTGTGTGTGTGTGTGTGTGTGTGTTTGTGTGTGTGTGTGTGTGTGTGTGTGTGTGTGTGTGTGTGTGTGTGTGTGTGTGTGTGTGTGTGTGTGTGTGTGTGTGTGTGTGTGTGTGTGTGTGTGTGTGTGTGTACATTACAAATGGGTGCGTGTGCAGCGGAAAGAGTGTATATTTAGTGCATGGGAATGTGTTTGTGAGAAAAAGCGTCGATGGCCGAGCGGTTAAGGACGCTGCCTGCCATGCGAGAGGTCCCCAGTTCAAACACCGCTAGGAACCAATGCACCTTTCAAATTTGAAATGTATATGTTACCATCATTCGACGCTTTAACGGTGAAGTAAAGCATCGTGAGGAAACCTGCACACCTAAGAAGAAATTCTTAGGTTGTGTAGTCGACCAACCCGGTGTGGTCGACTAAGGCCTTATCGCCCTAGTTTAGGGTAGGCCCGTGCCCCAGCAGTAGGGACGTATATGGGCTGATGATGATGATGATGATGATGTGTTTGTATGAGTGGATGTGTAGGTATGTGTGTATGCGTATGGATGTGTGTTTATTGCAATATGAGTTCTGTTTGATTATAGTTTAAGGTTTTTAACCATTGTATTACAGCTTTTTTACATTTTGACAAAGGCAGTGTATATATATTTAGTTGTCTATTTACTTTATTATATAAGTGGGCAGACTGAGAAAAATATTGTTTGGTGGCAAATGTAGTTTTAAATATTTGTGTTTTTATAATTGTGGAAATATTTCTTTTGTTTAATAATTTTGGGTCAACTGTGGAGGATTTATGGATTCTAAGTATACATTGAAGTATATATAACTGTCTTACGGTAAGGATATTTGCATCTTTATACAGTTCCGTAGTACTAAATAAGCGCTTTTTTTTAAACATTACTTTTAGAATAGATCTCTGTGCTCGTTCGATGCTAATAAATTTTGATTTGTATGTCCCTCCCCATATAGCGATACAATACTGTAAAATAGATTGGACTAAGCTGACATATATATTTGTTAGTATAAGTTTATCGGTAACGTTTCTTAGGTATTTGAAAATCCATATAAGTTTTTTGGCCCTGTTTGACACCATTTCAAGCTGCGGATACCAAGAAAGATGTTGATCAATTATCATTCCTAAATATTTTGTAGAATTAACTTTTTTAATAATTGCGCAATTACAACTGTATGTAAGGTTATCAGCACATGTGTGTGCTATGATATTTAAATTATGTTTTGGTTGTGTAGAGTTATTTATGGTAAATGTTATATAATTTGTTTTATCCGAATTGAGTGTTAGGGAGTTGTTTTGTAGCCATTTTATTACCGTAGTTAGACCTTCCTCAGCTTTTTTATAAACATCATCCCAGTTAGTGCTTTTAAATAGTAAATTCAGATGTTTCTGAGTGAAAGAGTAACAAACATCCATCCATCCATCCATACTCACAAACTTTCACGTTTATAATATGTATTAGTAAGAATTGGTACCGTGTTTATTTAAAGGAAGTTCTTCCTACTTTGTACAAAATATCAAAATACCATCATTCGACGCTTTAATGGTGAAGGAAAACATCGTGAGGAAACCAGCACACCTGAGAAATTTTTCAACGGTGTGTGAAACCATGTTAGAGGCCTACGGGTGGTTTAAAAACCTCTGACACCAGGTTGTTCATCAGCCATACGATAAGAATATGAAGATGAACGAAGGAATCATCTGCTTATGAAAGAGGGATCCAAATACGCTATCGAGCAAGTCAGAATCGGTATCTTGCATTCATTACGTAAAACGTCAAGTTTTACGTTAAATGCAAAATTCATTGCGGGAGCTTCCACGTCCCTCAGTTTTAGTTCAAAAGCTCAGAGATAAGCTTTATAGGTCGTTCGCACTTGCTCGCCTCTAGTGGCGGAAGGAGCTCGTACACTCAACTGCACTTTGAAGCTCTGCATGAGCTTTGAGGGCACTTTCGAATTGAGCTTTTTGTGTCAGACCGTAGTTATAGCTATGTTTTTGTCGTGTATATGTTCTTGTTTGTTTTGTTATTTTATTTACACGTGCATATGATATATTAAAATGAACTATAATGAAGACTAATGATATCGAATATAGGTAAAGGAACTATCACAGTGTCACAATGCAAAAAATTATGTTTTGAGATATAGAAAATTTGATAAAGATGGTTTTTATACTTTTGTTCATTTAAAAAAAAAAATCAAGTAATCAAACTATTATAGTATTTAATTATTGATATATAAATGAACAAAAGGACCATTAATTTCAACATTTTCGAAGTACCTATTTCTACACTGTGATGCTTTTGATGCCGGGGTGCGACATGTGTTGGTCAAGTGATTGTAATCTATCACCACTATGTCACAATGTATAAGTTTCCGAATCATTCTCACGTCATAAGATAAAATAAAATAAATAAATATTTCACAACATCACATACATCGATCTGATCCCATGGTAAGTAGCTTAAGTACTTGTGTTATGGAAATCAGAAACGACAGTGGATACACAAATATACTTAAATTTATTTAATAACACACCCAGACACGGAACAGACACCGATGTTCGTCACACAAATATTTGTCCCGAGTTGGAATCGAACCCACGACTCTTGGAACCGTAGGTAGTGAACCTGGGTAACTAACCACTGTTCCACCGAGCCAGTCCAGAAGATATTTTGCCAAAATTGGTCTAATATCTATAAATACTGGGTAAGAATTCTATTCCTGGCGCACTGTCTGCATTAGACAATATCCATCGATGAATGGTCTTCGCAATAACTCTAAGGCATGTCACAGACATATTTACGATCACACAAAACGAAATCACCAACAATAAATCAAACTGAGAATAATGGCTTGCTAAATCATATCGCCAGACGAGCGATCCTTAGGGAGATGAATGACCGATTGTACTTGACTGGTGGAAAACTAGCGTAGTTGAATGATAAATGCAGTTCCTATTGTTCACTGATTGACTTTTCACTGTTTTGTAAGACTTTCGCGTTCTATTGCACGAAATATTGCGACGTATTTGCTACTCCTAATATCTCGTGTAGACTTGTAAAGATTAATTTAGTTTTCACTATTTGTTTTTGATGTTCGGTACGATTTTGAATGAAATAAATATTTGGGACATCTCCACTCACAACCATTTGTCCCCGAACTTAATAAAGCTTGTACCATGGCAGTTAGAGCAATCTCTAGATTATAAATAAATGATTATATATCTGGGACACACACGGTCATCTGAACAAACCTAAATGTTTGACACATGTTTACCCGGGTGGGAATCGTATCCACGACTTTCGGAACTAAAGCTACGGTCACTAATCATTGTTCCACCGTGCCAGTCAATCTACATCAGTTACAGTCTAAATATAATTTATACTTGCTAGACTGGTGCAGCGACCCAAAACGAGTCTAAAGTTTTCAATAAAAGACACAACATAAAATTGTTCACAACGTTTTATTGCACCGTGTAACATTTGTATAACAATTAGTTACAAGATTGTCTTAAAATACAGTGACGAATTCACACTGCGAAATTTACACTTTTGGCCACACTAAAATATTTTCAACTTTATAATAAAAATTGAAAAAATCAACAACAGCATCAAAATAATATAGGTACCTATTTAAACTGAATATTAGGTAAGTATACATACGATCAGATCTTCGGAGAACAATAGATTGTTAATTTTTAATCCGTACACACTACAAAGCTCCAAAAATTGCGGTTCCATTCAATTCTACACATACATATTTGTACACATTACCTGCTAAACATTCATTTACTACTATTGTACTAGGTATGCATGGTTTCTCTCGGTTTATCGGAAATATTATAAATCTTCATTATGAAAATGAATCATGGAAATCATAGAAATGGAAGGATATTTTCACCATACTCACATATTTTTCAAAACTCTTAAATATTGTACAACTATATACCTATATCTAGTCTAACTTGTCCTAAACGCAACAAATTGTAAATAGTAAACAGATTTTCATTGATGTACGTCATAGGATAACATATTATTTACAACGATAGAGGAAGCTCATAGGTTAAGAAGCACAACACAGAGCAAGTGACCAATTTACTTGGCCTTAAGTGTACTGGGGTTATCATTTAATATATAACAACTTACGTCATCAAAGAACTTGTTGAGTTATCAGTAGTAACCATAACTCTATCTTATTCTATTGTTCTTGTGATTTATTAAGAGATTTTTTGACCGTCTTTCTTCTTAAAGTGAATTTGCTCAAAAATGATTGAAATTATTCTTTTTTTCCTCTTTCGTTCGTGCATAGTTCATTTTCAATGATTCAGCCTATTTTTAACTACATCTAAAAATGGAAAGGGAAATTTTAGATCGATCGTAGAAAAGTGTAAAATTACCCTGGAAATAAATTTTTATATTCATCCAAATGTTTAAAATTTAAAGCTTAGAATATTGTTAGACGAAGTAAGTGAGTAATTTAATTTTTCTGCATTCAATAATGCATTCACAGGGTCGAAATTTGAGATGCTAATAGAAGATAATTTATTTGAACAAAACAATATGGACTTAAAATAAATAATCTACAATACAAAAAAAAATTAAACCAATTACTAGGTAGATAATGTTTTAAAATATTTTATATAATTTATTAAAACTATTACAAAGTTAATTTAATTTGAGGTTAGTATAGGTATATCGTAAATTATACTTAGACAATTAAGGATTTCCGAAATAAGTGTAATAGAAGATAATACATATGGGAAATAAAAATTAATCAAGTAGAGCAGATAGTTAAAAAACGTTTAAAGATTTTGACACAATGTGATTTGGGCTAACAATGTTAAAAAAAATGTAATTCGCTAATAACATCTAATTTAAACAATCAATCAAAATTGTACAATATACAAACCAATTTGAATCACACTCATTATTTACAAATAAATCAAATAACAATACAATAATATTTCAGTAACAACCACCAAGAATATACAAAGATATTACGATTATTTTAGATCCAGAACATAATTTACAACCTTTTACTAAAATAGTATTTCTTCTAAATTCTAACGGCGTTAGTCTTTGTAGATACAGCTTTGGCATTGAACAGTCATTTTATCAAAGTCACTTTGATCTCTAACATCATCACAGAACACTTAAACGAGGTTTTATCCCTTTTTTCCATGAATTTGATTGCCACTATAAGATGACGTTATATTTGAAGCCTGTCTTTTAAAAGTACACATAAAGATCATATCACGGATGGAAATTAGTAATTTTATCTGTCTTCTCTCAAATATCTCTCAAACACTTTTAGATATTAGTCTTTATGGGTCTACACGCGTTATTAGGAGTAGGTCGCTCGCGACCCAGTCGAAACGTCGGGCAGTAAGTAGCTATGGAATTTGCTACTCCTAATAACGCGTCTTTATGGGTCTACCATAAAGACTAATATTTAGTGTAATGGAACGCGAAAGTCTAAAATCTTACTGAACACCTTTGGCCCAAAATGGAAATCTCCTCTCAATAAGTACTTATCTTTTCACGTTTTCATATCAAATTCACACTTGTAAATGGTACCTTTAGTAATATTTTTGTCAGAATTCCTTTGTCCCGTTAATTGCTTTCAGTTCAGGCCTTGAATAAGGTCCGTTAAAAGGCTTTTTTTTATTTTTGTGCTCATAAACCAAGGATGACTAAGAAACTTGATTCTGACGATTAAATTAAGACATCTGAACATTACTAGCGCTAAGTTTGACGGAGTTAAATTAAAGAGCGAAATATTTCTACACGTTTAGTTTAGTTAGTTTTAGCAGAATAATGAAAATTTACGGAATCGAAACGATAATAACGTGGAAAGTTGGCTCTTTCTTCCTGATAATATAGAAAAGTACGACTATCGAGAAACGTTTTCGCGCTTCAATGAAGCTAAAATCACCAGCACAAGAAAATTATCAGGTAAAGTTTTAACTTTTTATAGCAATGTTTTGGAGTCAATTTTCATTGCAACGCGAGCTTTAGGATAGTAAATAATTGAGCAATATGGTTAAACTCTTGTCAGTGTAAAACAATATCGTCATTGTGAAAACAGACACAAAAATCCATCTTAAAACTGATGCCGCTGCTATGTCTACAACACCATTCTCCAGTTCATTGGCTCTCAAAGAGACGTTCTGTCAATGCTAAGCTATCAGGCATCGGTTCTCGTGGCTTCCCGTGCCGCCGCCCCCGGACGAATCTGGCGGTGGCTCCGCACTCCTGCTGCCCCCACTCCATTCGAGAGCATCCACCATCTCCATCAACTCCTTAAACACTGCTATGACCCGCCAATTGTACTTAGCCGAGCACTCAACGTAACCGCACTTCCAATGCTTGCGAACTAAGTTCACGATATTCCGACGCTTCTCTCTGGAGTCGCCGCAAGCGCTTTCAGCTATCGCGAGCTGCTGGAGGCCGCTTGCAGCGGACGGAGTATTGCTGCATAGTAGGTCTTGTTTATTTCCAACTACAAGGACAGGTACGTTCCTCATGTCTCTGCTTTCGACCATTTGGTCTCTCAGGGTGCGGATGTATTGGAACGTTTCAACGTTTGATAAGTCAAAGACGAGTATATAAGCTGTGGCGTTCCGTAGACCGTAGAATCGGTAATGGGCCCATTCGTAGTACGAGTTGATGGGGAAGTATGGGATCACGGGCACGTCGGTGATCTTCACCTCGTATAGATGCTCGTTGATGATCACCGAGGGGTAGAAGGTGTGCTTCCGGTCTGTCGGCACGTAGTCCTCAGAGAAATCGCTCCAGACGAATTGCTGTAACAATACAGAACAATTGAATGTGTGGTAAGTACACAAAAATATAACAAGATCATTAGATCCATTATAGGTAGGGTAAGACAGGAGGAAATGACTCTACTAACTTCAAGGTCTGTTTGTAGAAAAAATAAAACGAATTTGAAAAAACTTTTTTTTTAGGCATTTTTCTTAATAAATTTTAATGATAATTAATTAGCCTTTGAATTAATAAAAGAAGTCTTAAATCACAAAAAAACAAAAACACACGAGTGACCATTATCTTTACTACATACAGGATCTTCATGTCTGCAGGTGAGTGGTAGGATATTTAAAAAAATACAAGAAGTTATAGAATAGACAAAAAAGATTTTCATTCCATGGAAGTGGTTTAAGCGCTTACGTTATGAATATCTTAAGTAAAATTGATTGCTCGTAGAAGGTTGTCTCTCGTAGGTATAAAACCTACGCTCCTACCGAGGTACTACATACCGTGTAAATTTTCATAATTGACACTTAATAAACGAAAAATAAAAAGAAAGAATAATTATTTTGTACGAATAGCTATTAACTACTTTCTGTGAAATCTGTATTTAATATAATCTAAGTAGCATGGACCTTAAGTGCGGAGGAGACAAATTGTTTTATGGACGAATAAAATTTTATAATACGTGAATTTTATTAGATCTGAAGTTAGCTTAATAAAGTCCATTTCGATGTTAAGAGGTGCTAGAATTTCAATTAATGTGAATCGGCGCTATGAAACATTAAATGGGAATTATATTTAATGACTCTTAGCCTATCTACCTCTAGATATAAGTTATGTTAATTAAGTTACCATCTCTACATAGTTTGTACATAGTGAGAAAACAATGTACAACTAAGTAGCATACAGTGCTGAATATTATTGAGGATTAAGTCTCTACTAACTACTTAGTAGTTACCGAAAGACCATGACAAGTAAATACCTGCATAAGCTACTTACTTGTAATTATCATTTGTTTTTAAACAATTATTGTCATAGTGTTGTCAATTTTTTGTTCGAACACTACACATTAGAAACAAAACTCAGTTTCACGCGCTCGTATTCACGAGCGCTGTAAAGAACTCGAAACGTCGGGTCTCTAAATAATTTGTTTAGAATTGCAATACACGTGAGTTCAATCCGTAAACCTACTTGTATTTCAATTAGTGTCATGTATATATTAATTTATGTATCAGTTCATGTGTCATTAAGAGGCTTGCAGATATGTGAATTAACTATCTTCAAATCAAATCACTAGATTATTACTTCCTCGAACACTACACATCTATACTTATATTATAAAGCTGAAGAGTTTGTTTGTTTGTTTGAACGCGCTAATCACAGGTACTAATGGTCCGAATTGAAAAATCGTTTTATGTTGGATTAACCATTTATCGAGGAAGGCTATATATCACGCTGAAACCAATAGGGTCAAATAAACAGTGTAAAATGTTCAAAAAAGGGGGAAAATAGCGGACGAAGTCGCTTGCAGCGCTAGTTTCAAATAAAACTCAAACATAACTTCTCTACTCACTTCATAAAAAATATTCTAAAAATATGTAGGTATACTTGCGACTCCCTGTGTAAGGTAATAATAGGAATCATTACTATTTACATATAAGTTTAAAGTCTGCGATTTATTTCAAAAGTTTTAACCACTTTTAAAGCGTCGATGCTTGCCGTGCGAGAGGTCGCCAGTTCAAACCCCGCCAGGTACCAATGTGTTTTTCAAATTTAAAATTCATATGTACCATCATTCGACGCTTTAACGGTGAAGGAAAGCATCGTTAGGAAACCAGCACACCTGAAAAATTTTTCGACGGTGTGTGAAGCCTAGCAGAGGCCGGTTTAAAAACTCTGACACCAGGTTGTTCATCAACCGTACGATAAGAAGAAGAAGAAGAACTTTTGGCCCTTTAGAGTCTAATTTATAGAGAGTTTCCGTTTGTATGTACATTAAATTAATAATTACCTATCAGGCACCACTTAACAGACATCGCTTACGTATTCATTTGTCTACATCCCGTATCCCTGACGTGACTAATGTATTCATGGAATAACCGTCGACGCGTGGATCTGTCCTCGTCCCTGGAATGCAATTAAGCCTCGCCATATCCAATCCATGTTTACGATTCACGGATATTCGCGAGGCAATCCGGAAAATTGTGTATTTCTAGATACGTGATTTTACAGCGCGATGGAACCGTATCCGACGTCTATATTTTTTTTATTTTTTTCAGGTTCTGCATACAAAGGGTAAAAATGGGACTTTATTACTAAGATTTGGCTGTCCGTTCGTCCGTTCGCTATCAGGCTATATATCTCAAAAGGAATGATAGCTTGACAGTTGAACATTTTACACATGATGAAATTCAATTCTGCTGAAAAGAAAAATACGCTACAAAACAAAAAAAAAAGGCAGCCCGCCAAACAACAAACGGGACTTTTTTCACAAAATCGTCACGGAACAATTTGTGCATTAGTCCGACTCACACTTGGGAGTCGGGATTTTTCAGTTGGTCAGACCATCTAGTCGGCGAGCGGCCTCTGGATCTTTTCCCCTCTGTGTTCCCAACTATGACCATCTTTTCAAGGCTCCCGTCACCGCCTCTCATTATGTGTCCGAAATAGCTGAGCACACGTTGATAACACGTCGCGGAAAGACGCTCTTTTATTCGTAGCTGTGAGAGGATTGATACATTTGTGTGTTTGGCGGTCCAGGTATTCTCAGCATCCGCCTCCAGCACCACATTTCGAATGCATCAATCCTCTGTTGGACATAGCTCGCTAAATGCTCGCCAAACCCGCCTACCCACAGCTACTCGCATTCAATTCCCACCAGCCGTCCAGACTCCACAGCAAATTGGAGTGACTGACTCCACCAGGCATCTGGGCGATCGGGATGCCCCCAGGCCAGACTAGACTTGCCGAGACGCGGTATCCAGTTTAAAACTCATACGGTGTCTGACCGATTTAGCAAAGAAGCCTGATCTCAATTGGAGATTAGCCAATATCGCGCACAGCAGCTTCTAATGCACAATACCGGTGCTACATGGATCCTACGTGCGTAAAGAAAACAGAACTCACAAGAAATGGATGATTTTTTACCAAAAACCTACACAAGTTGGCAAGACCCGGGACTAGAACCCGCAGTCCTCGGTTCTATCTTAAGCAGCTTGCGCGAAGGAGCTTTTTACATAAGGCGTCCGACCGATTTCAGCCATGGCGGCCGATGTCAATTGAGATCAGCCAAGTGCGCAGGGCATATTATAGTGCACAAGTGGCCGTGCAAACACAAATGCACTCTCTATTCTCTTACTCTCATAATTCGGTGAGACGGCAATCCGACATGACCGATGAGAGATCGGGCGCAGGACCACCGGCTTATCGTACTTTCCGAGGCACGGGCGTTCAACCGCCAACTTCCTAACTCTGGGCTGAGTAATTTCATTTTAGAAAAACTCGTACAAATTTTTTCCCGACCCCGGATTCGAACCGGGGACCTCTCGGTCCTAACGCTGCGCTTGCTACCAGTGGACCAACGAGGCAGTTGGCTTTTTATATAAGACATACGTGTAGAGTGGTAACTTTAAGGGTGAGAGCCATCCGCTCCCCGGCAAGTCCGGTGATGATGACATGGCTACTCCAAGCCATCATCGTAAGTCAGTTGGGAAAGTATGGTAACATTTGTGGTAATAGAAAAGTCTAATAAAAGATAAATAAAATGACCGGATGGAATGAGTGATACGACAGGTAGCGAGGTGTCAAGAAAAACCAAAATAAAGATTTTAAGATGATGAGGGCGTGCGGCTAGCAAGCCTTCTATTATTTCACCACACGCCCTCATCATCATCAGCCCATTTACGTCCCCACTGCTGGGAAACAGACCTACCCTAAACTAAGATTCTGAGATTATGCGTTCATAGACAAAAGTTCAAAAAGCTGCCTACAAAAAAATTTGTTCAATATTTTTCATCTATATCTTCAACTAAATATTTGTCTTTATGGGTCTACACGCGTTAATAGGAGTAGCAAATTACATAGCTACTTACTGCCCGACATAAAGACAAATATTTAGTTTGGGGTCACCGATGACCGTGTGGGTGGAAATGTCCCAGATATTTATTTATATTTATCGTATATATCTTCAACTAGCTGTGCCAGCGACTTCGTCCGCGTTTATCATGTTATTAACATTAACATTTCCACTATTTCTTTGCTCCTATTGGTCGCTCCGTGAATGTTATATATTAAATATTTCAATTCGAACCAATAGCGGTACCATGAGTTGGCTATCGAAAACTTACGTACGTTAAAAACCTATCGAGTTGATTTTTTCATACAACCGATTTTAGTTCTTAGCGTAACCACCAGGGGCGCTGTACAAGTTTTTCATAGACATATTTACGTAGGCGATATCGAGTCCGTAACTTTTAAACTCATTGTAGCGCTACAGATGTGATTGACCAAGTGATTTATCGTGTCTAATGTCAAACCCATACATTTCTTTTCGAACGTCGTAATCGTTTCGATATTGTTACTTTATCTAAGCCCCCTGTAGTTCCAAAGAGCGCGGTCAAACACTCTTCAGCTTTATAATATGTTTAGTATATTAGTATAGGTGTGTCTCATAGAATATGAACACAGAGAGATAACATAGTGTATATGTAGTGTACATAGCGAGCAAAATTGAGTACCTCCGTCCTTCGATCCCCTGATTTCCCTTAAGGCACATACCAGACGGAATATCGGTCCGTTACAGCGATTCCGTTTTATTCAGATTGGTTTGAGAAAAAAAAACATGGAGTGTCGATATTATGCTTACACAAGTTTCCACTTAGTTTTGATTTTACGTTAGCAAAAAAGTTTCGCCAATAAATAAAGAAAGGTCAGACAATGTCACGATTGCATGGATCTCATTCAGAACTTAGTTATTTTAAGCACATAATAATAATATATTAGGCACCTAGTACTAATTAAATAACAATAGATGAATAAAAAACACCAAGTGCGAGTCGGATTCTTGCAAGTTTCGTATCATTATATTTGTTGGGTACTTTATTCATATATAGAGAAATAATATTTTTTTTATAAGTATTTCATGAATATTTCTCTACCTTTTACCTCTTGCCGTTATATGAAACAAAAAAAAACAACTGTAAAAAAAATCGGCGTATACTTCATTTTCAAACATAATTAAAGGCCTACCATCATCAGAACCAAAACCCCGACTCCATTCACGACCGAAACATCATTCGATTAAAACTTGAAAGCCAATGTATCTGCAATGCAGGTTAAATTAATATCTGACACTCGATTTAATATCGATTCCAGGGAGAACTCTGATAGGCTTTTAGATCCAGAATTAATTGAAAACATTGGCCTGCTATTGAATTCTCTCGTCAATTTTCTCGTGGGAACGAAATTAATTACTATAATAGCTGAAACTTTCACATATCTACTTATAATAAAAGTAGAGAGGTCAATTCTGTACATCGTTATTCGTTATTTATACAAAATTCATAATGGAGGATAATTTTAACGGTGATCTATTGTGATGGTAAAAATGCAATTAGATTATTTTTTGTCTGTCTGTTTGGGTGAAGGGCTTTTAACCAAACTTAGTATGATTGTATTCCGCACTCTTGAGCAGATTATAGGCTATATAGCATAACGCAAAAATACATTGTTACCAAGCATTGACGATAAATCTGAAGCAAGTCGGTCGGTCGGTCTTTCTCTGATAAATAACTAGTGACCCGCCCTCACTTCGCTTCGGGTAAATTAAAACAATAAGACCTTCCTCCTTAATTCTTCTTTCAATTAAAAAATCCACAACAAACTCCGTTGTGTAGTTTAAAAGATTTAAGCATACATAGAGACAGACAGACGCGGGATGCGACTTTGCTTTATACTAGATCCACAATAACACGTTTCACTGTTCGCATGCCATAGTCCTATAGAGTGAGAGCCACAAGCTCCCCAGGACTTGCGGGGTATAATGCGACAGTGTCCAAAAGTAGTAGTGATTATGGTACTTCTTATCACTGTTCTGTACTAACTTTACTTTTAATAATAGTGTAATTACGATATTATTTAATAAGAGCTGTGCCAGCCACTTCCTCCGCGTTTAACCCCGTTTTTTACACATTTTCCATTTTTTCTTTGCTCCGGTCGCAGCGTGATGATATATAGCCTAAAACCTTCCTCGATAAATATTCCATCTAATACAAAATTACATTTTAATTCGGACCAGTACTTTCGCGTTCTAACAAACAAAAACTTCAGCTTTGTAATATTAGTATAGATTTTTACATTCCAATTTAAATTCCTTATTGCACACATACACTGTCATACAGTTGAACTCGAAATACTAAGTTTTTACAGGTATTAATTATATGATTTTTTTTGAGGAAACAGTGCCGTTACTAACAAAACAATACTCAATCTCAGAACGAATAATTATGTAGTCACAGTCCATAACACAAAATGTTAAGTAAAGCTTGTGTAGCCGACAGTACCTTAACAATCCCTCATAACTCACTACACATAACACTCATTAATACTCATTAATGAAATTCACGAAAATTTCCTAGTTCATAATCCAGTGGCATTTTTAATTAAGGTCCGGTAACCCTTCCAAAGGGCCTTCTAAAGGGCCGGCCACATCAATTAACTTAGTACGTTATACGTAAGACCGCATCCCTTTTTATTCATGTCGGACACGTAATTATCCCAGAACTTAATACGGCCCTGCGTAGTCGAGAATTGGAAGAAGAATAGAGATGGGAAAAGCAGTGAAATTTCCTGAGTTAACCTTGTAAGGCCCAATGTCCTCACACGAGACGGACACAATAGATTTTCTATTGTGTCTGGTTTACGACTTTGAGCCTTAAGAGGGCGGTAAGATATATTCATACCGAAATTCTGGTCCTTGCTCACTTGACATAAGGTCCAGCACCAATGAAAATTATCAACAAGTCATGTCCTTTAAAGGATTAACTCACTAACTCGCGCGCAGTGTATCACTGTGACTCACTTAACTCATATTTTGTATCCATTGATAGTTGACGTTTCTATGTTCATTGTTCAATGCCATAATTTCATATTTTTATTATTATTTTCTGTATTTATTATTATAATGATGAAATATTTTTAAGCTATTGCATAGCTTTTATCGCGGGCTTTGAGCGCGGCGACCGAACCAAGAAATTCCGTAACTAAAAAAGCCTCACAATCGTCTAACGTCGTTTCAGTTCGGTAGACTTCGGCACAGTGTTTGTGTGCGTGCGGTTAGACGTATTGTACGACTCTACGAAACTCGCACGAATCGAGATGAGCTGCTCCGAAATCGGACAATGCTATGCAATAGCTATACCGCGGCAGTCCCCGAGTGCCACACGTCTTTTTTTTTTACGCATTACATAAGCACCAAACCTACTGTGCGGATTTAGATTCAGACATAGAGATTAGCCTTTGATGGAGATAGCTTTGGGTCTTACCCAAAGAAAGGCATAACATTTCAATGACTTCTTTGATATGATAGCACCTTTCCATAGTTAAAAAAAACGGTGCGATTAGTAGGTATTATTACAGAATCAATAGATTACAGAATATTTTACCAGCCAGTCACCAGCAAAGTGAAATGAATGATACTACTTGTCATAAAATAAATGCAGTACAATAATTTAACTCAATGAGTTATCGCAGAGCAGCTTTACCCATCTCTCGAGAATAACGACGTCTCGTACTACGTGTAGGTTGTAACTCTGTTACCTACCCACTGTGAGAATTAAGTATCGACAGTAAAGCATGTCTATTTAAGTCTGTACATACCACAATTCACTTGTAACTGGATAGTCAAACTGGCAAATTCGAAAAAATAACCTTGGTATTTTTCTTTAAATCAGTATACTACCCCTTAAAGCCAACATACCAATGAGGGTTTTCGCGTACGAGAAATTCACTAGATGGCATAACGTAGGCGTGATATAAAACGAATCATGGTGATGATTGTTTTTTTTTTGACGTGACATTGACAGACATTTAAATATTCACCAATTGCGTAGCGGTTAGACTTGATATCTACATCTTGCCATAAAACCCTCACAAACAATAAATTATTATGATTATGATTAAATATAAAATGCACTTCACCGGAATTATCGAACAGCGCCATCTCTTAGCACACTCGAGAACTTTCTTACAAACTAAAAAGTAATGCTTCTTCCACACTCAAAAGTTACTAACGGTTATTACCTGTATGATACTAGTCTTGCCAACTGCAGGTGCTCCAAGGAGGACCACCTTGATGAGGTCGAGGCTGTCAGGGCTGGGCTCCACGCTCGGCCCCCCTCCGACCGTCAGGGTCCCCGCTCCCCCCCTCTCGAGGTAATCGAGGTCCAACTCTGCAACAAGGTAAACTTACTTAAACAAAGGCAACTCTGCAAAAAGGCTCCAGCCAGAATACCAGCGCCCCAGCGGCTTCATGTCATTGAAGCATATGCTGAAGCTGGGACCTAGTTGACTTGACCACTGATCAATTCCATTCCATTCCATGTTGTTTTTCTTGTTTTTTTGGTTTTGTGGTCAATTAAATATTTTTTTATTATTACAAGGGATTAGTTTGTATTAATATGATCGGGCTGTTAGAAAAATTTGGGAAGGTTTGGGTTGATTTTAGAGTCGCGCTGACGTCATGCAGAACTCTAAAGTTAGCCTTTATGATGTAATTTCATATAGAAAAAGAAATAATATTTCTGATAATAAAAATAAAAAAGTAAGGTTCTCAAGTGGCATATTATGCCACTTGAGAACTTTATTTTTTGAGTAAATATTTTTTTTTAAATAGATAGTGATTACATTTGTAATTGAATGTATGAGTGAAGTAAAAGTAAGTTGAAATTTGATTAAACCCTATTTCCATGCCAATTAGGAAGTTTTTCGCATAAAGTAAGTATATGTTTTCAATCAATAAACTCCCAATATATTCTGCTACAGGCAAACAGTGTAAACATAAAAAGTTATTTTAGGGCAATATCAGACCTTTCTATTTACGGCATTACACTTTGATAGCAAATATGTATCACGTGACCTAGTCCCCCGTAGTAGCTACGAGCACCGTAGCAACAGTTTCGTAGCAAAGTATCAATGTGCTCCTTGAGTTTCATTACATTCAAATATTCCTTAACTATTTTCAATAATCAGCGTATCTGACTGAACGCTTGGTTCATATAATATTTATAATTTGATGGAATAATTTAAATTCCCTCATATCTGAGCGATTTTTAAGTCCGAAGCTTTTGGCTCTATGGATTTACTAGTTTACCGAACAATGCGTGAAATTCCTGTTTTAAAAACAAAATATGATCCAGTGCGATTCGGACTTAAACCTGAAAAATTCAAAAAAGCTTTTAACAAAATGGTGTTCTATTTAGATTATTACCATAGCCAACATACAAAGCAAAATCAAAATAAGAAATGTTTGTAGGTAATAGAATTTTTTTTTTAATTATTTTACCTACAAACCTACCATTTTATTTCTGCGAATATATTTTTTTTTATAAACTGTATCTATTTACATTACGACGTGTTAGAAGCTTTATTATTTACAGCTTTGAGGTATCCCAAAATCCCAATATCAAAGGGGAATTCCAATGGGGATTAGTGATTAGTAGAATAACCCCCAAAATGGTAGTGTTGAGGTAAAAAATGTGAAGATCAATAATATTAAACAACATCACATACATTGTTTTGTTTGTAATTACACGATGTTCTGTTTTCGAAATTAGTTCCTTAAAACAGTTGTGCAACTGATATAAGAAACAACATTGGTATACCGAAATATCAGTTTAATACACCTAGATACGGAACAAACACTGAGTTTCGTGACGCAAATATTTGACCCGAATGGAAATCGAACCCACTACTCTTGGAACCGTAGCCCCACCATTGTTCCACCAAGTTAGTCATAGATATAATCCAACTTATTCCCCAAGGCATCGTTTCTGCTAAGACCAGATACGGAATCACCCACATTTCCACATCGACATGACCTGTCCCGAGGGTTCCATTAGCCCTGTCGACGGTTAATTTGCTACATTAGTTAGCGGTATCGGAAAGAAAGCAATTGGGCGGAAGCAGTTAAGTATGTGGGCTTCGATATAATATGTTATATTATGTATATTTATCTAATGGCTGAATGCTATACACCGTGTTCATCTGGTTATCCCAAAATTTTAAGGTTGTGTTTTATGCAGAAATAATATTTTTCATGTCTAAGAAACATTGGTCCTAAAATGCATAGTTTAGAAGATATCACCAATTTTGATAATATAAGCTCTAAACTTGTCACCATTATAAGAAGTCTTTTTTATTGCGACGTTGATATATTGCAGAAAATAAAGTATTTGCGAAATAAAAAATAATAATTATGCCATGAGGTCCTTTTATGTCAAAAAGAACACGTGGTAATTATAGTAAATAATATAATAAATATAACGACAATTAATGTTCAATATCTTAGAAGTCGACTGTCATCATCATCATCAAACGTCGACTGTATGACTGGCACGGTGGAACTATAGCTATACTAAAACCCTGGCTTCGGTTCCAAGAGTCGTGGGTTTGTTTCCTACTAGGGACAAATATTTGTTTGACGAACATCGGTGTTCGTTCTGTGTCTTATCTGAATATGTATTAAAGTATGTATGTATAAAAATCATTGTAAGTACCTACATCAGTCTCTGACACCCATAGTACAAGCTCTGCTTAGGTCAGATGACCGTATGTGTACGAAATGTCCTAATTATTTATATTTATTTTATTTCGGTGTAATAGATTAGACAATTAAAACCGGTAAACAAATAGAAAAACTTAATTATTCCATCTACGCAATAAGGTCGAGTGTATGGTTTGGCATAAGTTAGTCATAGAAAAGATGTGGAGTTTGTTAGGAAATGTATTTGCTACTGATTTTAAAAACACTTAATAACGTTTGTTAACATAATGTGGACTGTATGTATAAATAACTATAGATAAACGTAGTATTGACACAGCGCGATGGACGTTACGTCTTAGAAATTCAGTGGAAAATGTACCATCATTCGACGCTTTAACGGTGAAGGAAAACAACGTGAGGAAACCAGCACACCTGAGAAATTTTCAACGGTGTGTGAAGCCATGTCAGAGGCCTACGGGCGGTTTAATAACTCTGACACCAGGTTATTTATCAACCATACGATAAGAAGAAGAGAGTAGAAAATAATAATAATCTCATTTTCCTCTTTATAAAGACTCTAATGTATACATTTCTAAGGTCTAAATGTTAGTATTTGTTGTTGATTTCTAAAAGTCTAAGTAAAGTCAAGTATTCAATTATACGCATAGTAGGTAATACGAGTATAATCTAGTTATATTTTAAAAACAACCTAAAATGAACTTTCTAACTTACACAATACGACCAATATTATACACTAAGGGTAACTGTTGGGAAAACTATGTTAAGCTAGAAGGAAAATAGTCCTGCAAGCCCCATTAGGGTCGTTAGCGGGTCTTAATTCACCCCATTAGTGGTTGTGGTAGCCGTTTGCTTAAAAACTTTTGCTTCTAACTTAGAGGCAATGGTTCGTATCTGGCGTATGCTTCTGGGGTTTTAGAATCTAAAAGTATTTCAGTATTGTCTTATATAAATAAATAAATATTACACAACAGCACATACATTGATCTGAGCCGGTGGTAAGTAGCTTAAGCACTTGTGTTACGGATATCAAAATAAACAGTGGATATGTTACGGCTAATACCCGAAGTGCGGCTACACCTAGGTTTAGCCGGCTAAATCTAGGTGTAGCCGATTGTTTTCGGATAAAACTAGGTCTAGCCTTCATCATGCCGGCTACAACTAGGTCCAGCCATTCCCTGTTGGATAAAACTAGGTCTATCCGATACCATGTCGGCTAATACTAGGTTCAGAGAATCCCTGTTGGATCAAACTTAGATGCGTGTCCCGCCACGCCTTCCCTCCTTCCCCGCGTCGCACTCAGGACTCACAGCATCTGCAGCAGCAGCGCGGGGTGGAGGACGTAGCGAGACACGCGCCTCTGCAGGGTGTGAGCGCCAAGTGCTGCTGATCTACTGCAGGTCTACTAGCGAGTGTGACTCATAGCGTCTGTACATAGTTGTAACTGCCTCGTTAGTCTATTGGTAGCAAGCGCTGCGTAAGGACCGAGAGGTCCCCGGTTCGAGTCCGGGGTCGGCCCAAATTTGTGTGAGTTTTTCTGTAATGAAATTACTCAGCCCGGAGTTAGAAAGTTGGCGGTTGAACGCCCGTACCTCGGAAAGCACGTTAAGCCGGTGGTCCTACGCCCGAACTCTCATAGGTCATGTCGGATTGCCGACTCACCGAATTATGAGAGTAAGGGAAAAGAGAGTGAACTTGTGTTTGCGCGCACACTTGTGCACTATAATATGTCCTGCGCACTTGGCTGATTTCAATTGAGATCGGCTGCCATGGCTGAAATCGGTCGGACGCCTTATCTCTCACACAAATTTTCACCGACCGCAGACTCGAACCGGGGATATCTCGGTCCTTACGCAGCGCTTGCTACCAATAGACCAACGAGGCAGTTACAACTATGTACAGACGCTATGAGTCACACTCGCTAGTAGACCTGCAGTAGATCAGCAGCACTTGGCGCTCACAACCTGCAGAGGCGCGTGTCTCGCTACGCCCTCCACCCCGCGCTGCTGCTGCAGATGCTGTGAGTCCTGAGTGTGACGCGGGGAAGGAGGGATGGCGTGGCGGGACACGCATCTAAGTTTTATCGAACAGGGATTCTATGGACCTAGTATTAGCCGACATGGTATCGGATAGACCTAGTTTTATACAACAGGGAATGGCTGGACCTAGTTGTAGCCGGCATGATGAAGGCTAGACCTAGTTTTATCCGAAAACAATCGGCTACACCTAGGTTTAGCCAAGAGTAAGTGGCTACAGCTAGTTCTAGCCGGCTAAACCTAGGTGTAACCGCACTTCGGGTATTAGCCGTAACAGATACACAAATATTTTTAAAATGTTCGTCAAATTCCACAGCGGGAGGAGGCAGAAAAACGACGGGCTTCTATATTTAACACTATATTTTAAAATAATAATAATAATTTATTTCCAAAAAAGTTACACAGGCATATTAAATTACATTACCAGGCCCCCACACTAGGCTAGGCCTGTCCTGTGGGGGCAAGAAACATTTGCAAACAGTTATACAGTGGCAATTATTAACATTGTAAAAGGAGATTGAAGTATCTGCTTATGAAAAGATATAAAGTTATTAAAATCTAATTAACAGTCACACAAATATTTGTCCCGGGTGGGAAACGAACCCACGACTCTTGGAATCGTGTAAATATCTTTGTAACAGTCTGTGACACCTATAGTACAAGCTATGTTTGTTTGAAATTAGGAGGCCGTTTGAGGAAATATCCCAAATATTTTTTTTAACAGAAAGGTGAAGTACTAATACTGGGCAATGTTAATTTTCTTTGTACAATACGTAGGAACGTATTCTTTGTACAAAAAGTTTGTTAAATAAACCATTTGTGTGTATTTTTACCACCTTATACTCTTACAGGGCAATAAAAAGCTTCATTTATTATTTAAAACAGAACCAATATTTACTTCAGTAACATAATAAATTATTTACAAGAGTTGGAGAGTTCACGATAAATAAATATTAAAATTTCGCAACTGCTCTGGCAATTGATGGATTTTTAAATTACTTTTCATCAGATTATTTCGTGTCAGCTCAATCTTCATCATCTGTTATTTTTATTTATTACAACTTTAAAATTAGGAATAGATAAAGATTCGGTATAACGATATTCAAATAATAAATATTTTTATAAAAAAAGTTTCATATCTAAACTTATAAAAAGTTAAAAACTAAAACCCAACTACGACAAAAAACGACGCTGAAAAAGTATAAAACAAGACTTTTAGAACACTGAACTGAACAAAGTTGCTTATGTAGTTCCAAGTAAATGGACACAGTAGACTCTACCAAAATGCTTATGTTGAAAATTGACAATAATGTCATACAATACTATTTTGAAGTATGCAATATTTACTATGTAGAGATAAGTTTTCATGTTTGGAAAACCGCAGTCACACGTTGTCAAAGTGCTACGGTAGGTAGGTACTTGTGTATGGAACGTGTGACTACGCCTTTCCAAACATGAAAACTTATCTCTACATAGTAAATATTGCATACTTCAAAATAGTATTGTATGACATTATTGTCAATTTTCAACATAAGCATTTTGGTAGAGTCTACTGTGTCCATTTACTTGGAACGACTTATCAACTTTGTTCAGTTCAGTGTTCTAAAAGTCTTGTTTTATACTTTTTCAGCGACGTGTTTTGTCGTAGTTTGGTTTTTAGTTTTTAACTTTTTATTATTTGTACTATTTTGGTGTTAAAAACAGAATATCAAGGCCCTTCTAATGGTACTGCAGTGGTCTTATTCTGTTAAGTAGTAAAGAAGCTATGAACGAAAAGATGTGAACTATATGCAATCAGTCCATGAATATACGTAAAGTCACATGCAAATGCTAGTAATATATATATATTTAAAATGTACAAGTAAAGCGCTTTCCAATGATACCAAACACGGCGTATTTATCTTAACTTTATTTTTTTACTCTGTATGTTTTGTCCGCTAGTGGGCGCCACATTAGATTTTGTGAAACCCTATATAGCCTATAACCAGCGGACAATTAAGACGCTTCTAATGATATGTCATTTGTCGAATTCTGACAAGCAATTTAGAAGTTATGTGGAAACAGATGAACATACATACATACATACATAGCCTGTCAAAATCATAACCCTCCTTTTGCTTTGCCGTAGTCGGGTAAAAAGGTCTGCCATATCAATACACAGCCTAAACGGCTCAACGTAGGCACTTGAAATTTGGAAGGGACGTAGCTTATGTACCGTAGAGGTGCACTAAGAAAGGTATTCCCGCAATTCCCACGGGAACGGGTTTGAGATAAATAATAAAATTATGGACACCGTTTGTTAATCAACAATTAAATCTGAATAATATTTTCATTTAAAGGTCAGTCATATACATAATTTATATATTAACTAGCGGCCGCCCACGACTTTGTCCGCGTTAAAATGGTTAAGGCAGCAATGATTTTTATAAAAGCCTGTAAAATTAGCTATTTATTATTAAAAGTCCGAATTCAAATTAGAAATTGGTCCAGCCCTTTCGGAGGTCAGCAAGAATAAACAAACAGACATTTCTTTTTATTTTGTGTTTTTGTTATTGGATACCGATATAGATTCACACCCATTTAGTACTCGTAATAAAAACATCGTGAGGAAACCAGCACACCTGAGAGATTTTTCAACGGTGTGTGAAGCCATGTCAAAGAAAGAGGCCTATGGGCGGTTTAAACTCTGACACCAGGTTGTTCAACAACCATACGAAAACAAGAAGAAGAAGTAATAAAAAGTCACTACTTTAATATTACAGACACTTCAATTTTATGAAGTTGTATAGATTCCTAGAAACGAAATCAATTGTGAGTTCACATGTACCTTATAATTTCGGAAAAAAATATCGGAAGCTTACCCAATATTTTACTCTGTTTCGTACAATTTCCCCTGGCATTGTTTTCATCTTCTTTTTCGTGTTTTGACGTATTGTCCAATCTATTCATTTCAGCGCCAACTCTTCATACCAACTTAGCAATTTATTTGTTACAACCATTATAAATGAAATATACAACCGCCTATATTTTTAAAAGAAGTTCGGCATTGTTCTTCAATGCTATCTATACAACATTTCACAACACTTTCACCAATTTACGAGAAACAAAAGATTCCCATTCATCAAAATTTAGAACGATTTTGATTCCAACTCGTTTATCTTTCATTTTTCTTTTGACATTCTTGAATTGTCATTAATTTCACGAAAAAGTTTTTAATCTATTACAGATACCGTGTAAAACAAAGTTCGGTACTGCACATTCAAATTCCGAACGATTTGGATAACTGTACTATTTGACACCAATTTCTTTTTGACACACAACTTTTTCACACCTGTATTTTTTTGTTTGATCCAAAAAGTTTTTAGTCTATCACCAGACACACTTGAAACAGACAAAATAAAACCAAATCGTTCCACACTTAGTTATTAGTTTTATTCACTGCGTTTCTCGACCAAGTCTCAAGTCAAAGAGTATTTCCAATTCACGAGAAAATGGCGGCAAATTTTCGCGACAAGAGACGCGCGCTCTCTCTTAAACACCGGGGGATACTGACGCAAGGTACCGTTTGGCGGGTAGAGCCTGTATAATCTCCTATGTATCATGCTTTGAGATTAGAATCCACACATTCGTACCAAACCAGGTGGGATATCCGGCGATCCCAAAGGTGTCTTTAGGAATAAAATTACGACACACATTTCAGGTTGTGAAACATCCTAGCCTCAAGGGAAGACAATAGTCAAGAGAAATGGGCTCAGAGGGCTTGCGGTCAGAGTTTTTCTTTTGCATTTGCAAATAAGATCTTTATTGTGTACCGTTGGGGAGTAGAGAGAATTTATCCTACTGTGAATGCGAATCGTTGTTCCGTTTTATAAGAAATGGACTGATATTTTTTTTGTGAAATAGTCATAATAATATGTACTCTTTCGATAAATGGAATTGAATCAATTATTTTTACAAACATAACATTATTTGCTTACAAATAAACAAGTAAACAAAAATAAAATGCTTATTAGTAGACTTTTTCGAAAAACAAATCGTGAACATCAAATATTAAATTAATATAAGTAAACTATTTGGGCAACTGAAACTCCACATAGTCGTACATACGTACATAATTAGAATACCAATTAATTAATTAATTTGTACTTACATTACCTAATATTCGCTACCAAATTGGCATTCCGAAACGCAATTAGGCATTAGGTATTTCAATATCTAGGCCATCAAGCCGTTTCTGATCATCAAACTAACATGTCAACTGGGAACACAGCGGATCGTGTACGTAATTAGCGCTGCGACCCGTTGATCTCCCGGGATTGACGTTTCCCGGAATCCCGGACATTGCAAACGGGCTTTACGGGATTGCGCTAACGTCGCTCAGTGCGACGCATTCGGTTACCGAAGTTTGCCAGTGGATCTAAGTTTACGGAGATTTGGGTAAATACGAATAGTTCACGCCAGTTTTTATCTATGTATGCGTATATATATATATATATATATATATATATCCTAAGAAACTTAAAAATATTTTCTACATTTTTCCAATATGCGACTACGCCTTTAACCTACGTAACCTACGTGTATAACGACCCTGACAAGTCATGATCCCGGAAACGACAAACCCAACAAACTTACTATCCGGGATTGAGAAAGCGTTCACGTCACTGCTATGATAAATAACAAACTATTTGGTATGTTTACCTCAATTTTAAGTACAAATCGATAGCTTAAAAGCTACATCTGTGTGCGTGACTTTATACTGATGAATTACAATATAAATTCACTAGCTGTGCCAGCAACTTCGTCCGCGTGAAAAATAGACTTCAGGCTGCAATATTTAATAGACACTCGCCAACAAACGACGATTCTTCGGCTTTATGAACTAATGTAATATTTACTAATAGTGCGTTCGATTGTACTTTGCTTAATATCGAGATTGTGCAAGGGATTGCATAATCTTTTCCATAATTCCGTTAATTTTAGATTTGTCCCCATGTCATGATTAAAGTTAATTTAAACTGCGAATACAATTATAATTCTAATTATAAAAAAACGGTAAAAGGAAAGAAAAAAAAATCTTAATTACGAAAAAACATAAGATCCATCATACTTAAATTATATAAAGCAAAGCCGCCCGTGAAAAGATGATACAAAAAATGTATACGTTTACGAGATAATCTTCGAAAAACATCGCAAAACGCTCCCCTGCGGTACGCCAGGAATTAGACCACTTTTACTTACCCCCGGGCGTCAGCGAGCTGTTTATTACGGCGTTAGAAGGAAAAAATATATGAACAGGAAAACGTTACGTGGATTTCATTTGGGAGATCAGCGGGAAATTTCATTCAGCTGAAAGAATTGAAATTAATGCGATCAATTTCTGGTAATGTTTTATCAAAAACTTACTTAGTCTTTTCATATTCGAACCCTTGAGTAATAAAAATCGAGACACCGGGATCGGGATTACCAAACGCGAGATGATCGGGAACAGCCATACATTATTGTTATGTAATGTGACTTTCAAAATAAATACATACCTACATACTGGTCTATTTTTGAGTCTGTTAAAAGCTTTATTTAATTTTTCAACAAAGTGACGTTACCCTATTTTGTTCTTTTTATTATCTACTACTAGCCGTACCCATCATTGGTTAAAGCGTATAGTGATACAACCATAAATATAATCCACTGTTTCATCAATTTTAGTTTTCATCGTATTTAGAGGGGAGCCATTCGTTCCCCCGGTAGTCCAGTGATGATGAAAAGGCTTCTCCAAGCCATCATCGAATTCAATTCAGCAAAAATAAAAAAAAAAATTCGAAACCTATGGAAAAGTTCATAAGAAGGTTTCACAAACTATTCTACAAAACGTCGGACTCCATTGTATGTAGATCGTAAAACCCATTTAAAGGTATACAGAGAAAGGCCCTTCAGATTTTATGCGGCTCAAAAACGTTAAGGTTTACGCAGAATTTTATGGTGCAGAAATAACTGCTTGCTAGTGTTGCCATTCTAATGGCTGGCTATACATTTAAAGGTCGAATTACCGTCTTTGGGCAATTATTTTGGTACCAAAGTCTTAACTATGGAATAACGTATGTCTCTATGTATAATAATTACAGAGCCCACGACCAAAACCATGTCTCATAGCAATACGGCAAAAACCCTATAAAATCGTTAGATTGTATGATTTTGAACCCGACTAGGTATATAGTAAGGGTCGAAAGTGTAGCAACTGCGTGGGAGGCCATTTCTGCTGTGTCAAAAAAAAAGGCAGTCGGTATTATAGCAATACGTCTGATAGTGAAAATGTACATAGATTTTATAATTGTATTACGAAAAAGTTTGTTTTCAGACATTTTGTGCGTAGCACATAGCCTGAGGGCATTTTTGAAAATGTCAAAAAATTTAGCCGACCTGTATTATAGCAATACGGATAATTTTTTTTTTTACTTTTCGTATTGCTGCCATGATTACCAAAAACCTGTTTTCAGACACTTTAAGTGTAGCATATACTCCCAAAAACGAAAATAACAAGTGTGCTTTAAATAAAACCAAAACTATCAAATCAATCAGTCTTTAATTTCAACTGCCTCAGCGCTTGTTCCACTGCCCCTTTCTTACTATTATTCATTGGTTTGTAACAGAGAATTCAAGATGCCTCAACACAATTCTTAAATGATATCTGAGTATCGATTTTTTTTTTGTCTCATTTTAATTTTTTTAAGTGATTTTACGGGTTTGCGCTACACCACTAACGTCTGAAAAATATGTTTCCGGTATCTCAGAACCATCATTCAACTACAGTCTGCAAATCAGACATATTGCTATGATGCAGTTCGGTAAAATTCTTTTCAATTTTGAAAATTCGGTCAGATCAAACGCTACGCGGAAAATGTCTGATATTGGTATTTTCGAGTTCAGAATAATCTTATCTATCGATTTGATGCGGTTTTGACTGTATTGCTATGAGACAAAAATTTTGGTCGTGGGCTCTGTAACTGCTTAATGTGATTTGTTTGAAAAATAAAATTGAAACTAGTCAATTTTATCAATTATATTGTAAGTTACTATTATTATTACATAATGCCGTAGTTAATATTATTCAGGAAGTAGCAATAAATGAAATAATACATAAACCTGACAAAAGAGTCAAGTTCGAATAAATTTGGTACCTAATTATATTTTAAATAATAATTTTTGCAACATAAGACAAAACATTATTATAAGTCTTGGTCAAGTTGATTAATCCACGTTGTAGTACGAAAAAAATAATAAACAATAAAAATTATATAGTTTAAACCATCACATTCCCAGTCCCGTTTAACCTAAGCTTATACAAGCAAACCTAACCTATTTTAGTTTCAATACCGACCTTGCCTATTTCACCACAAAAAGCTTCCAGATTTATTTTTCCACATGGCAACACTTCCCAACACTCGTGCATTGAATCCATTTTTTTTCACTCGCCGATCGGTGCCTTTTACGATTTCCCCAGGGAGACACGCATTACTTAGCGGAGATTTCAATTTCGTTATAGTGATTCTAGACTGCTGGGAATACGAAACTTGAAACTCGGAATGGGTATTTCTTTTTTTTTACTTTTGTGTACGTACTCGTGACGAAAAGTAGTGTGGAATCCGAATGGAAACAAAGGTCATACGTAGATGTATCTGTTACAGTATCTAAAAGTCTTGGAAAGAATATCTATTGCCTAAGTCAAAATTTATTTAGGTGTTCAAAAACGGTCAACTGTCAAAATAGTAAACACTTTAGGAAGAACAATAGGTATATGTTAAATGTAACTGGGTACAAAAATATAACTTCATTTTAGACCCGAATTCCGAATGTTATTTCCTGGTTCAAGATTTCCTATCGCATGTTTTCATATTTGAATATCGGCTAAATTTATTTAACATTTAATTCTAAGAAAATTGTCTTAACGCTTTTTTCCTAAGATTGACTACTTCAGAGATAATGCGATGCAAAAAGTTTAAAAACTTGTATTTCCCAAATTGTTCTTTTAAATCAAGTCGGATCAATGGGAACTTTGGACAGATTTGTATTAGTGAACACTATCCAACATTCTTGCCAATTTTCAGCTTTGTGCGAATAAATGTAACCTTCTCCCTATTTTGATGATAATTTAAGTGGATTATATTTTTTTTCCATTTATTGGAATCCTCAGGTCGCAATGCCAATTCACACTTGCCAGTTTTACAGCAATCAACGTGTTAAGCAGAAAACGTAATTGGTTCCCGAGTTGATATCATGCGCGCGCGAAAATGCTACCTAATTAGTTCGAAAATGTTGAGCATTTTGCTGTTTTTGCTTGATGCGTATTTTCGGCAACGTGACAAAAAGATTTATTTTTAATTAATTTCGCTTTCGGCAGGCTTTTTTTGTAACCGTAAACTTTATGGCCAGTGCAATAAATACTTTAACTTTGCCTTTGAAATAAAATACTAAATGCAATTTTGTTTTTCATGTGCAAAGAAAAAAATGTTCGTGCGGTTAAGTTTATTCTTATTTTCTAAGCACATATTTTGTATCCTAGATTCTAAACTTTGCTATTTGGTTTCAGGGATCTTTTAATCTGACAAAATGTAAGTACTATGAGATTAAGGTTAAAATGACGACCGAGGGGTTCCTCAGTCGTCATTGTTCTGCAATTAGGTTTAATTGCAGAACAATTGCAAACCATCCACATTTTGTTCAAAATCTAAAATCCAGTCAGTTTTGCGTACGCGATGAACGTGCAATTCCATTTGTCGTCGTTTGAGCGTAAAAACACAAAAATACACGGTGCACTTTTTTATGTTTTCGGGCAAAAATGTTTAGGCCGCCGCGGCACCGAAGCTCGGAAAAAGCTAGCAATTTATTGAACAGTTTTGGCTTAAAACTAGAACCGAGTGAAACGTTCAAAAGTTACTCGTTAGGTGTTTTTTTGAACTGACATTGTTTGCTTGTTGTGACCGTTCTCCGAGTGTCTGTAATTAAATACCTATTCGACACTGCAAGCAACGAATAAATTCTGAATTGGTACGAAAGCATTAAATTTTGAACCTACGTAGGTCGTTGCACATATTAATTTTTTCAACGAAGTGTCGTAACCCTGTTTTGTTCCTCTAATGTTATCTATCTTCTTCTCTTCTTCTTCTTCTTCTTCAGCAAATTTGCGTCCACTGCTGAACGCATGCCTCTTGTAGGGACTTCCACTCAGGTCTTGAAGCGGCGGTCCAGGTCGGCCCTGCCGTCTTTTTAATATCGTCCGACCATCTGGCTGCTGGTTTGCCGACGTTCCGTCTGCCGGTGCGGGGTCGCCAGAGTACGTGAGAGAGTTATCTATCTACTATATAAAAGGAGAAACTGACTGACTGGCTGACTATGTTATTTTTTTCACCTTAGTTACTTGTCTAATTTTATGTTAAATTTTGTCGTGAGTTTGTCCGAATAGGATCAAATTGATTACTCTGTATTCTCTCATTATTTTTGTCTTTCTCTTTTATGTTTAACACGTATTTCCATTCATTCAAATCAACAGTGACTCCGCGTCCTATGTATTTTACTTCAGGCCTTCAACAAATTACTCCTATTGTTACCTACGCCTGGTTCTCGGGGGAAATATAGGTAAAAACGACATTTTTCTGCCTGGGTACGAGTGAGAACAATATAAATTGATTTTACAGGGAGCCACGAGGGAAATACTCCGTGATGCCTCATTGGAACATGCGTGGTTGACACAAAAGAAACGAAGCCCATTCAGTATCTACTTTTTTGGTGTTCCCTTGGACTATAAAGAAAACGGAATAAAGTTTGTTGTAAGCCCTTTCATCTTTAAATACTTTTTTCCTCAAGAAAGTAGAGGTAGCATGTCGAAGTTTTTGTACTTAGACAGGATGACCTCAGTCCACCTAATGGTACGCGGCCAAAAGTCCAGATAGTTATGAGGTCGATAAATATAAAAAAAAGAATTAATTGCTTATACAATTTCTAGAAGCTGTTGAAATCTTAAAAATTCAACAAAACCTGCAATCGGCAAAAATAAAATAAAATACATCAAATTCTGAAAACCGTATCAATGAATGTCTGTATATTTTTTGACAGATAAAAAAAATGTTATTAAAGTATTTGAACGGGAGTCCATAAATCATAACAAAATCCTGAATGAGCGTAAATTAAATTCCATTTCCGGATGTTTTCTTTCAACAATATCACGAATGCTGGAGGCTACAGCGTGTTTTGGACAGCAATTATTTTATTCTTTGAAAAAACATAAAATATAGCCTTCAGTGAAAAACTTTACAAAAAATATTCCAACCGCCGGGAAAATTGTGGAAGTGGCTTGTTAAAAAAAGTTGTTGACCCGTTACGAACCTATTTTCAGTGAATTTTGTTTTTCACTAACAATTTGCTTGTGATTTTGTTCTGATTTGTAACCCCCGAGAAAGTTCAAGGATGTTGCTGTAATAAATATTTTTATAAAAGAATGATGCTATAATTATCCTGGCTAATATTACGAAAGTAATTCTGTCATTAACGCGACAACTCCAGATTTGATGTAGATGAAATTTAGTACCCACATACCCAATAGTCTAGGAAACTGAGCAAGGGCAATTTTTTAAACCTATTAAGGGCTTTTTACTTTTTAAGGTATTAATGCCTAAACCGAACCAAGTTTTCTGAAATGCTGTTACAAACAACCCTCAACCGTCAAATTTTAACCATCATTTTCCAACCAAAAAAATGGTCAAAAAGGATTACTTTGCAATACGGATCCCTAAAACTGGGAAGCGCCGCATCAGCTCATTTAGGCTATCTGGCTTTGACCTATTCGGCGTATTCGCTACCCACGACCCACAGGCATTAATTAACTTGCTAATTACAGACTGGCCTAAATGAACCTTGGGGATTCGTGTAACTGGTTGGATGGAAGATATACCGCATCATTTGAACGTAGGTATCAATATCATATGACATTATTAGTTACAGAGCCCACGACCAAAATTTTTGTCTCATAGCAATACAGCCAAAACCGTATTAAATCGATAGATAAGATTATTCTGAACTCGAAAATACCAATATCAGACATTTTCCGCGTAGCGTTTGATCTGACCGAATTTTCAAAATTGTCAAAGAATTTTACCGAACTGCATCATAGCAATATGTCTGATTTGCAGACTGTAGTTGAATGATGGTTCTGAGATACCGGAAACATATTTTTCAGACGTTAGTGGTGTAGCGCAAACCCGTAAAATCACTTAAAAAGATTAAAAATGAGACAAAAAAAATGTCTCATAGGAATACGTCTGAAAATCTTTTTTATTAGTAAATTTTGGTTATTTGATGCAAACAAAACAATTTTCAGACGGAAATGTGGACGCATAAAATTTTGAGACCGTTTTGAAAATGTAAACTAATTTTACCGATCGGTATCATAGCAATATGTCTGTATTGTTAGACATGATAGAATAAGTTGTCCACATGTGCAAAAAAATTATATCAGACAAATGAAGTGTAGCATCTTCTCTATCAGACAACTTTTTGATATTCAGATATCATTAATTAAGAATCGTATTGAGGCATCTTGAATTTTCTGTTACAAACCAATGAATAATAGTAAGAAAGGGGCAGGGGCGTAACAAGCGATGAGGCAGTTGAAATTAAATACTGCTTGATTTGATAGTTTTGGTTTTATTTAAAGCACACTTGTTATTTTCGTTTTAGCATATACTCCATATGCTACACTTAAAGTGTCTGAAAACAGGTTTTTGGTAATCATGGCAGCAATACGAAAAGTTAAAAAAAAAATTATCCGTATTGCTATGATACAGGTCGGCTAAATTTGTTGACATTTTCAAAAATGCGCTCAGGCTATGTGCTACGCACAAAATGTCTGAAAACAAACTTTTTCGTAATACAATTATATAATCTATGTACATTTTCACTATCAGACGTATTGCTATAATACCGACTGCCTTTTTTTTTTGACACAGCAGAAATGGCCTCCCACGCAGTTGCTACACTTTCGACCGTTACTATATACCTAGTCGGGTTCAGAATCATACAATCTAACGATTTTATAGGGTTTTTGCCGTATTGCTATGAGACATGGTTTTGGTCGTGGGCTCTGTAACTATATAATATATTGAACAGATTCTATTAGGTGAAAAAAGCGTCGATGGCCGAGTGGTTAAGGTCGTTGCTTGCCATACGTGAGGTCGCCAGTTCAAACCCCGCCAGGTACCAATGTGTTTTTCAAATTTTAATTTCATATGTACCATAATTATGTACCATCATTCGACGCTTTAACGGTGAAGGAAAACATCGTGAGGAAACCAGCACACCTGAAAAATTTTTCAACGGTGTGTGAAGCCATGTCAGAGGCCTACGGGCGGTTTAAAAACTCTGACACCAGGTTGTTCATCAACCATACGATAAGAAGAAGAAGATTAGGTGACTTTTAGTTTTACTGGCCAATTCCATTAACAGATCCAATGTCAAGATAGGTAGGTAGAGAGTACATTCCAGAACTGACAGTACAAACCACATAATAGTCCAGTCAAATTAGGAAAAAATCTCGGAATTCGAGATACCCAGCTGTATGTCTGTAAATACTTGTATATTGACGTCCTAAAAGTTGTCTCAAAACCTACATATTGTAGGGTGTACGCAACTATTAAATTTTCAAGGTCAAATGTCACAAATATCAGTTTTATGAACTTTTGAGCGAAACGGGAAGTTTTATTATAAAAGTGTGTAGGAGAAAATTACTTATCTTCTATTTATCTATAAAAATTGTCTGTACATT
Source organism: Maruca vitrata (assembly GCA_039566165.1). Classification (NCBI taxonomy): domain Eukaryota; kingdom Metazoa; phylum Arthropoda; class Insecta; order Lepidoptera; family Crambidae; genus Maruca; species Maruca vitrata. Next base: position 9,635,057 of record CM076933.1, on the reverse strand, counting down.
ATATTCCTAAGATTCACCATTTCAGAGATATGGCGATGCAAATAGTTGAAAAAGTTGTATTTTCAAAAGCTTCCAGGCCCACGTGCGATTGTGCTAGACAGTTAAAATTTTCACGAATGATGTATTTTAGTAGCCTCTATAACATCTTATACCAGAAAAAGCTTAAAACCAATGTTTAAGTGGGTTATCATACAAAAATTGTGTTTTTTTTTTCATACACTTGGCCGGTTTTTAACGTGGTTACCCTAGTAAACCTATTATAGACGACACCTTTTATACATGAAGAACACGTTGTTTATAAGGAAGCCTAGTTAAATAATTGTTTTGTGTTGTTTTCAGTATTCAGCAGATTTAAGATTTCAGCGTTTCATTAATTTAAATTTGGTTAATATGGATCTTCACGTTCATAATAGAGTTAGATGCACAGTTAACATTTTTAAAATGTATTTTTTTCAGTTATTCTTCAGACAGAAATTCTAAAAATTGGTTATTTCGTACTTTTTGACCCATAATAGTAGTACTGAAACGTATATGTATAGTACTAAAAACAACATAAAACAATTATTTAACTAGGCTTCCATATAAACAACGTGTTCTTCACGTATAAAAGGTGTCGTCTGGAATAGGTTTACTGGGGTAACCACGTTAAAAACCGGCCAAGGGTGAGAAAAAAAACCATAGTTTTTGTATGAGAACCCACTTAAACATTGGTTTTGAGCTTTTTCTAGTATTAGATGTTATAGAGGCTACTGAAATACATCAGTTGTGAAAATTTTAACTGTCTAGCACAATCGCACGGGGGTATGGAAGCTTTTGAAAATACAACTTTTTCAACTATTTGCATCGCTGTATCTCTGAAATGGTGAATCTTAGGAATAAAACGTAGAGACATTTTTTATAGATAATTAGATAATAAGCAATTTTCTCCTACACATTTTTATGATAAAACTTCCCGTTTCGCTCAAAAGTTCATAAAACTGATATTTGTGACATTTGACATTGAAAATTTAATAGTTGCGTACACCCTACCATATGTAGGTTTTGAGACCACATTTAGGGTGTCACTATCTAAGTATTTACAGACTTACAGCTGGGTATCTCGAATTCCGAGATTCTTACCTAATTTAAGCTTAAATGACTGGACTATAATAGCAAGTTAGTGGAACGAAGAAGGTACAAAGTGGAGTTACTGTAAAGATATTTTCTACTAAGGACCCTCTCCTATCACTACTATAGAAGAGGGTAAACGACACAATTATTGTGCTACAATAATATCCGAAAAAGTTGTACTTCACAAAAAAAACCTACTCGAATTCGATAGACACGTTAAATAGCTACCTTTGAAAGGGAATATAAGTTTATATGTGTTATGTAACTGTATTATTATTTCTTACTTTGAATTTATCTTCTATACTAAATTGCAAAGCGTTATGACATACCTTGTCGCGACAATATTTGAGTGGAGGTAGCTAGGTATATCTATTTTAGTAATATTTGGTACAAAAACCAACATCCAGAAATATAACTAGACTTGTTCTATTTCTGGATGTTGTTTTTGTAAACCACTACTCTATACGAAATCCATTCCTAAGAGTCCTACGTAATGACGAGTCTCACTCCCTCCTACTAAATTATAATCACCCAATAAATTTCACAAGAAACACGAAGCCTTTCTTAGCTCTACACTTATCTAGCTGAAGAGTTGGATTATCGAACGGTGACTAGGCCTTAATTAGAAGCTTGATTACAGGGCGATCTTGTTAGCGAGGGAAACGGGGCCGGGGGATGTTTGAGAAACGCTGACTTGACTTGGTGTCGATCTTTGTTGATAACCTATACGTTGACATAGCTATGTGGCTACATAATAATGATAGTGTGTATGTAGGCACAGATTAATGACATTGACCGCGTGGATAAGACGTTAGGCAGCATTTTTGCACCTATACCCGTGCCTACTAACGCGAGCAAATTCGACGTGATTCTTTTGATTGATGATCGTGATTGAAATTAGCATATCTTTGTGGCGTATGAACGGATTGGCATGACCCACACAGTAAATTTTAAGTTGAGATTAGCACATAATACAATCACGTCCAGATTGGATAAGTAGTTTCTGAGATAAGTGTGCACGCACATACGCGCAGACAAGCAGCTAATATAATAATATCATCCATGTAAAGACAGCGATTTGTTACAATTTTATTATAATGTATAGCAAAGATAGCATAGATATTGATTGATGTGAAAGAAGTGAAAGTGGTGTGCCAAGATCCTAGCACGACATGGCAGGAAGTGATCTCTTCCTACCCCTCTGGGAAAAGGCGTGATTTTATGTATCTACCTATACACCGTGAAATTTTAGTGGTTGTTTACCCGTGGCAGAACGATTTGCCTTTAGTAATACTATCGAATCATGCAAATAATTCCTCGAAAAAAAAAATTTTTTTTTTCAAATTTTCAAAATAATAATTTTCCAACTCGAAAACGAGAAAAGCTTTCGTTCTTTTATAAGATGTGACGTAATCAGGTACTGCTTGCCGCATGAAATTGATGCTTAAAGCTGAAGAAGCTCGACACCCTAAGTCATAAAGCGGTTCAAACCTGCTTTCGAGTTTCGGTTAAACCTTTCGTAAAACCAGCATTTATTGATTTTAACAAAAAAGAACAATCTGCACAAATCTATTGTACTACTAAGATAGAATCATTTTACTGCGGGAAAACAACCACTAAAATTTCACGGTGTATATGTATAGTTAGGTGAAAGTGTAGGGATTCATTTGTAGAAGGTAGAGTACTAGTACGAGTAACAATACTCAATAAAAACAAACGCGTATCCATTGTATGTCTGTCCCTATGCACGAGTATGCTTAATCTTTGGAACTACGCAACGGATTTGGATGCATATTTAAAAATTTAATAGGTAGAGTAATTCAATCAAAAGGAAGGTTCAATATGTGTAGGATATAGTATTTACTTGAAGAGGAGCTACGGCGGGCCGTTTATATTGTAACTCAAAAAGAAATAACTTTTTAACGTCTTACACGGAAAGGTATCGATACACTTCATGAATCTCACCTTTTGTTTTATTTTCATTGTAAATTACATTTTCGCTACAGAAATATTATTCGTTGCTTTTTCCTTACACATGCAATTTACCCAGCCCTAATATATAACATTCACAGATCCACATAAATTTCACATGACTTTGAGAGGTACAGTCAATAACAAAATTTAAACACTGAACCAAATACGCAGCTTTAAAATGAGTGTAACCAATAATAAACTGGTTGGCCAGTTGTATACAGTTTAGATCTATATTTTGTACAAATGCTACAATTACAAATTACTAATCCCAGTCACATTTTAAGCATTTTTTGCTTTCCTATGCCTATGTTAGGAAACCACGCTCTTGCATAGATAAGTTAATAATTTTTTTTTATAACTTCTACTACGTATATCTATGTATAATGTAATTCCACTGCCTCGTTGGTCTATTGGTAGCAAGCGCTGCGTAAGGAACGAGAGGTCTCCGGTTCGAGGACGGGCAAATTTTGTGTGAGTTTTTCTGCAAAAAAATTACTGATCCCGGAGTTAGGAAGTTGGCGGTTGAACGCCCTTGTCTCGGAAAGCACATTAAGCCGGTGGTCCTGCGCCCGATCACTCATCGGTCATGTCGAATTGCCGTCTCACCGAACTATGAGAGTAAGGGAATAGAGAGTGCACTTGTGTTTGCGCGCATACTTGTGCACTATAAACGTCCTGTGCACTTGGCTGATCTTAATTGAGATCAGCCGCACATGGCCGATATCGGTCGGATGCCTTATCTTATGTAATTGAAGGTATACAATGTATGGCAAACAACTATGCAGTTAGTTATTAGATCACAGAGCTCATGTACGATGATAGATAATATATTTTTATCCAGGACATTATCCATAGATTGCTCTGAATTGATTTTCGAATATCAATTACACGTATATTGTTGAATATAATTTTTTTTCGTATTTGTAGAATTATTCGATTCATTAATTTTTCTTACAAAGGTTACACTTGTGTTTTTGGCTGTACCTTTAATAACATATGGGGTGTTTTTTTAATATCTCACACGTCCATTAGGCTGTCAGGGTCTTGAGGAAAAAGCTCGGCGATTAAGGAAAGCTTGAAGGGGAATATTGCGATGGGCATAACATGCCAGGTGAAACATGATATTAAAGGCGGAAAAAATAACAATACATTGCCGTGAGAAGGTACATTGTGATGATTATTAATAATAGAAAGTAAATTGACGAGTCATCCTTACTTCCTTACTAATATTATATAATATTATAAATCCGAAAGTAACTCTGTCTGTCTGTCTGGCTGTTACGCTTTCACATAGAGTACTGAACCGAGTTAAATGAAATTTGGTACAGACACAATCCATAGCCTGAGAAACGACAAAGCTACTTTTTAATCGACTGCGCTATAAAGAAGTAATGTTTTACCCGTTAAACGTCTCTCGGACGAAGTCGCAGGCGGAAAGCTAGTTATCTATAAAAAGAAAAGAGCTTTATATTGCTCCGATTCCAAAGTACTTGTGTTTCGGATATCAAAAGCATCAGTAAAATATATAGCTTACATGACAAATAATACACCCAGACAAGGATCAAACACCGATGCGCATAAATATTTGTTCCTAGTGGAAATTGTACCCACGACTCCAAAATATCCAACCTAAAGATCAAAAATGGTTCACGAACTAAACTTCATTCTCCAAGCCCATTTAAAACGCAGTGTTAAAATGCAGCTTAATATTCATACAGGAAATTTTTGCTTAAAACAAGACCGTGCATAATATTAGCAAAAAATTATATTCTGTCCACATTCACGAAAATGTAGACGAAACCTCCTTGCCGCAGACAACGTATTTATTCAGATATTAAAATTTTTGAAGCCAACTGCAAAGTGGAATTTAAAATTTAAATTCTCTATGAAAACGTGCGGAATGGGACGGCAGGGTAACGTTACTGGGTTATTCTTGGTTCTTGAACGTTATGTTCATTTAATTTTGAGTAGAGCGATAGAAGATTCTCACACTGGGCCGGAGAGTAGGTTCCTTAATCTGGATTAAGTCGAGCAAGCGAGTGTCGGACGAACGCCCAGATTTTTATACATTTTTAAACTGTCATGGTTTCACACATTAGAAAACTGAAACTGTCCGGGATATTTACCCGTGATCATGGCTTGCAACAGTGCCGAAATATCGGCTATCGCTACCAATCTTTGTTTTTCTAGTCCAGAATAGAGTAATGAACCAAAATAAGTATGGCATGTATACATCTAAACTTAGTACGAACTAAGCTGCGAGGGTTGGAAGGTTTTTATGATGTTGAGAGGCTCTTTTCTTGTCTTTTAAGCAAAATAAGTGACAAATTTCAGGGTAAGTTTATACAGGTTTTATTCAAATAAATACATGTACGAACCTTACTGTTTTCTCTACTTGTGTAACATTTTCCAGTTCGGAAAATTACAACATTTACTTTTTAAATCAGTCCAAAGCTTCTCTTTGAACAGTGTCGAACAAACTGAAACTTCTGCCCTGGCAATTAAAATCTGATTGTTTACCGAGTTGCTTACAAAGTTATCAAAATGGCGCCCGTCGCGTCGCTTCGCCGTTCGAATGGCGTAGCTTGTTTAGATAATAAGTTGAAGCGGAAACATTAATCCTGTCACTGAAGAAGGGTGTTTACCAGATTTTTTTTAATGAACCTACGAATACTAGGTATATAATTTTGATCTCATAAGGAAACAATCTCGATATCGAACACAATAATGTTGACACTTTTAATACTAATAAGTTATTTTCTAATTCTCAATTTTAGAATAACCCTCCCTGCCCGACCCAAAATACAAATTTATGCAATATAGAAGATAAGTGTGGCGAATTGTGTACTGTATGTTACAATAAGTCCACCCGTTCAAGGTCTATTTAACACAATGTATAGGTCCCCTCTTATTGTATCCCCTCACACTCTTCTTACTTTGAATTTCCTTATTCTTAAAAAGATAAAAAAAAGACACTCGGAGACTGCCGCGGTAAAGCTATTGCATAGCATCGTCCGATTTCGGAGCAGCTCGTTTCGATTCGTGCGTGAGAGTTCGTAGAGTCGTACAATACGTCATATCGCACGAACACAAACACCGTGCCGAAGTCTACCGAACTGAAACGACGATTGTGAGGTTTTTTCGTTACGGAATTTCTTGGTTAAAGCTATGAAATAGCTTAAAACAGCCTCAGACGCGAAACATACACCGTTATTCACCCAGATATCAATATGACCATCGTAGAGAAGAAGAAGCGAAAGAGAACTCCAAAATGCGCCACCGCGCAAAACAACTTCAAAAAGGATACACTGAGTCTGTTTTAATTACAAACTTTTTCTTCGAAATATTAAAAGCGTTCATAAATAACGAAATAAGTGCGATTTCCCCCCTTAGCAAGGGCATCAGTTCGGTAACAAACTTTTAATGAATGTCGAGACTTTGTAGATGTCGCCCCGGGCGCTGACGGACGAATGGCCCTTACTAAGTTGCGATAAACCCGCCGTCCAATCATGCCGTCCGTGTAGTTTATATTAAAATTTCATTTAAAACTTTGGCAGCAGATTACTCAAGTTTTGTTTGACAGCGAATCTTATTGTTGGCAGCGTTTGTGTATAAAGTTGCATCTATTACATAGATATAAGGTTCTGGCTACAGACATAATTCAGACTTTTCATCGATCTACTGATATTTTAATAGTTCTGATGGTAAAGTGATATTTAGTAGGGGAGACCGAGGGGAGTTGAAACAATTTTGACATTTTGTCTCGTACATCAAAAGCTGTTGACAGTAATCTAATGATATTAGTACCAATCGATAGGTAATTTATTAAACTTCCGGATAACTAACATAAAGAAATTGTAAGCGTCAAATATTGTAGTGAAAAAACGATTTTACCGAAACATGTCAACCTGTTTCAACTCCCCTCATACCGAGGTGAGATGAAACAGGGGTCGAGGAGAGTTGAAACATATGGTTTAAAATAAATATTAAGGGCTATTTAATTAAAAAGTTGATATAACTTAGAAGTATTTATTGTAATAAAACTTTTAAAATTCAAAAGAAACATTTTTATAATTATTTTGTACTGATATTACCAGATAAGTAGGTAACTGCAGTTGTAATAAGAATAATCAAATCCTAAAGAGTTTATTAGAGCTGAATAGACTAGGACTACTAGAGGTTGCCAAAAGTTGCTCAGGAACCTGACTGGGAAGATAATTAGCGTCCTAGAATATTTCAGTATTAACTGGCCTAACTCCGGTATGGATCTGTAAGGTAAAATTTAAAACGAGGAGAGTTGAAACAGCCTGTTTCAAATCTCCTCAGTAAGAAAAAACCTCCCATTTTTTAAATAATCAATTCTAAAAAATCAAATACACAGAAACCATTTGTACCACATATATATTATAAATCTTTAGTTAATAAGCATTCGTAAAATGCATGACTTTAACCAAAATACAAAACCGTTATCAAAATATAGGCACCACAAAAATACGTTAAAATTTTACTTTCGACGATTTTTGCCACATGGCACACAAATCTCCAAAATCGCTGGTCTTACACGTCTGATGCAGACTCACACGTCTGCGGGCGGCAGAATATGGGTAAAGAGTAATATTGCCAACTGTCTAACTGTTTCGAGATCCAAGAAATCGGTACTGTTTCAACTCACCTTTGTTTCAAAACCCCTCGGTCTCCCCTACACCTAGGTAATTAAGTCTACTAATACGTTTGAAATTCAAAACTCCTGCACAGATTTTGAATCCAAGGTTGCTTAGACTATCAAACATGAATCGACTTTTCGGTAAGTATTCAGTGGCGTATCACATAATGTTTTTAAAAATAACTTGTCTCCTGATCTATCATAGATTTACAAATTGGAGTGTCAGACAGTGAATATGCCACATATTCGTTCATACTGAAAAATAGTTATGAATAATTAATAGTAAGAAACAATTAATGAAGAGTCCATGATACAAATAAGGTTGTACTTGTATCAATGATGTGCGTTATGCAATTTTTTAAAAACTTTAGTGAAGCCAAAATATTTTTATCTAACCACGTTGCATTCTCGGGATCTATCCGAGAATGTTGACTTCGCTTTCAAGTCTCGCCGAAAGCGCTGCACTACAAACACTCCATGCCCTACTTAATCGATCCTTGTAAGCATACTTTTACTACGACAGCATCCACAATCCACATATCGGGATTGGCTCCGAGCCAAATAGAGGCAGACTGCGCGGCGCCTGGAGAAACGAAATAGCAATAATTTGGAACTTCGTTAGTGTCTTTGGGTTTTCACAGGCGCTGAGTGGTCAATAAAAATGGGTGGATGGCTTTTGTTTTTTAACCGACTTCAAAAAAAGGAGGAGGTTCTCAATTCGTCTGTATGTATAATTTTTTTTTTTTTTTTTTTTTATGTATGTTCACCGATATTTTCGTCAATTATAGACGGATTTCAAAAATTTTTTTTTGGTTGGATAGAGTTCACTTCCGAGGTGGTCCCATTTTCACCAGTCTCGGATCTGATGATGGGATCCAGGAGAAATCGAGGGCAACCTTCAAATTTTATAGGGACATGTACCGCGTTTTGCATATTATCTGAAGTCATATTGGCATTTGCTTCTGGCTATCATAATCTTATGATGCTAAGCTGATGATGGAAGGTCAACTCCTTAATAGGTATGAGTAAAAGAATAATTATTTCAATACTGAATACATATTAAGACTACTAGTTATAATATCAGTAGCATTACAGGTGAGCTAAACTATTAGGTTGACCAGTCTAGGATCTGATGATGGGATCCAGGAGAAATCGAGGGCAACCCTCAAATTTTATAGGCACATGTACCGCGTTTTACATATTTTTAACCGACTTCAAAAAAAGGAGGAGGTTCTCAATTCGTCTGTATGTATAATATTTTTTTTTTTTTTATGTATGTTCACCGATATTTTCGTCAATTATAGACGGATTTCAAAAATTTTTTTTTGGTTGGATAGAGTTCACTTCCGAGGTGGTCCCATTTTCACCAGTCTTGGATCTGATGATGGGATCCAGGAGAAATCGAGGGCAACCCTCAAATTTAATAGGGACATGTACCGCGTTTTGCATATTATCTGAAGTCATATTGGCATTTGCTTCTGGCTATCATAATCTTATGATGCTGAGCTGATGATGGAAGGTCAACTCCTTAATTGTTTGGAGTAAAAGAATAATTATTTCAATACTGTATACATATTAAGACAACTAGTTATAATATCAGTAGCATTACAGGTGAGCTAAACTATTAGGTTGACCAGTCTAGGATCTGATGATGGGATCCAGGAGAAATCGAGGGCAACCCTCAAATTTTATAGGCACATGTACCGCGTTTTACATATTTTCTGAAGTTATATTGGCATTGCTTCTTGCAATCATAATGTTATGATGCTGAGCTGATGATGGAAGGTCAACTCCTTAATTGTTTGGAGTAAAAGGATAATTCTTTCAATACTGTATACATATTAAGACTACTAGTTATAATATCAGTAGTATTACATGTGAGCTGAACTGATAGGGTGAAAAAAAATATGTAACACTAAAAAGTATGAAAAAAAATTGTAAACAAAAAAAAAAACCGCCTTCAAAAACCCGACTCACTAAAAATTACAAAATAATATAATACGAACATTTATAATAATCATCTGGGTATGAATTTTATATGTTGTTGAAGGCGGTGCCAATCAAAATTTTGAAGAAAATAAAGCACTCGGTATGAAATATAAACGGCACCGCCTTCAACAACATATAAAATTCATACCCAGATGATTATTATAAATGTTCGTATTATATTATTTTGTAATTTTTAGTGAGTCGGGTTTTTGAAGGCGGTTTTTTTTTTGTTTACAATTTTTTGATTCTGACTGTAAATGGGAGTCATGAGATGGGCGTTCAAAGACTTTATTTTTATTGGAAAGGAGTTTGGGGGCCGCGGTCTTTATTTGATTGCGCAATAAGACAAGCATTTGATTATGAATTGCGTTAAAAAAGTTTTATTTCATTAGAAACATTTCTTTTTACGGAAATTCTTGGCGATGGAGAAAATTACTGTACAAAATAATTTCCAACGTATTTTGTCAGAGATCATGATTGGATTCCTCATTGATCTTCGGATCTCTGCAAAAGGTTAGACAGAAATGCGGTGATTGCTGAAATTAGAGTTTATTTAAATTTTGTGTATGTTAGTAGGTATGTTTTATTGATTTTATCGTCTATTTTTTACCAATAAACACAACAAGGAACGACATACGGAAATTACCATAATTTAAAGTATTTAAACAAATAAACCTTATCACGCTCTAAATTAATTTACCGAGTAAAAATTCCTGCATATTTATCATTGTACCAAAGAGAATACTCTTCGGTACAATGATCCTCTCAAGCAAATTGTTATACGTCTTATCCCTTCAAAACTAATTTTACGATACCAAGTATGACAGACGTAATGGCTCTACCAGACTCAATCTTCGATCTATATTGTAGTTTAGAGTTATAATGCTGTTATTAAGACTTGAGCGATATTGGAAATGGTTCTAAGTTAGCGAGAGGCGAGAGGCATAAGACCCGCTTATCTGAACACTTTGTTATAGTCCGTTGCTTGAAATTTTAATAGGACGTAATGTGTATTTAATTAAAATACCGAATAGCATCAAACCGTTTGCTATTTTATGTTATTGTACCTGCCAGTGCAGCTGCAAGTGCCATACCAGTGCTGCAGGAGCTCTTGTTGAGCTTCTGCAGTCTATGCTGAGGCACGTACCTTGTTGGTCACTGATGTGAAATATTCGTTTTATATATTAATGTTGTGTTAATTAGTATTATTTTATGTTAAATTTATTTTTTCTTGTAATATGTGTGTATGTGACCAATAAATATTTATTCTATTCTATTGGGTTCTATTCTACCTACCGCTTTAAGCTCATAAAGCTGTGTCAAAAGAAAGCTCAGCTTTAATTGTAATAGAATCTAATAGAGCAATCGGTTATATTATCGTAACACATTTTTTTAATTTAATTTCATAGTTATACTGTGTACTTACTAATATTATAAATGCGAAAGTAACTCTGTCTGTCTGTATGTCTGTCTGTTACGCTTTCACGCATAGAGTACTGAACCGATTTAAACGAAATTTGGTATAGATATAGTCCAGAGTCTAGGAAAGGATATAGGCTACTTTTTTACCGACTGCGCTTTAAAGAAATAATGTTTTACCCGTTAAACGTCTCTACGCGGACGAAGTCGCGGGCGGAAAGCTAGTAGTTTATAAAGCAAAGCAAAGCAAAATTATATTAAGGATTTTTATTTTAAAAGCCTTAAAACTCAATTCTATGAGTAGCAGTTATTGGGTAGTGATTATAGGTAAATACTAGACAGTAATGTGTATGTACTAAGAGAGAGAGAGTACTAAGATACCTACGTCTCTTTAACCAAAATGTCACCCAGATATTATATTCTGTTTAAACTCACAGTGGAAAATCAAAAGAAAATTAAAACTTTACGATCAACTGAAATTTCACACAAAGAATAAACAAGTTTTCTTCAACTTCTGTAAATTTCATTTCATTGATCCACTACAAAGTATCGCAAAATAAGGAGCTTCAATTTATTTTGTCGATAGGCACTTAGTTCCATATTCCGAAGGTCCCGAGGGATTATAAAATTTCCGACACTCCCGCTACATCGGTAATGTACTTAATATTTTTCCTATTTCTGTTTCAGGATATCAAAGAGATCGCGTTCAAAGAGGCTTTAAGTATAGCGTCTTATAATTCGAACGAAGAAATAATGACATTTTTGATTTCTGGAATGTAGGAAGGTTAGATACCTTCGGTCATACCCTCGACGTCAGGTGCAAAAGTCATTGATCTATACAACTAAATAAAATTGAAGTGTCTGTTTGTAATATTGAAATGCCTATTTTCTTCTAAATGGGTACCTATGAATCTCTATATCGGGTACCAATACAAAAAACACAATAAAAAACAATTATCGGTCTGTCAGTTTTTTTCCGCTAACCTGCGAAACGGCTGGATCGATTTCAACGGGACTTTCACTAATACACAATTTTACAAGGTAAATTATAGGCTATTTTAATTTCAACACATACATGCGTTGTGTCGGGGGTTTTTTAAATTTTTTATTTAATTTTATTTCCCTCTTTTTAGAGTAAGTATATTATTATTGTGATATACAAGTCATAACCTTTCATTTGATAGATCACTTGAGCATATTTGCAGACATTCTGTTTTTCTTCCCCCCTTTAACCCCCCATAACTTTTCACGTGAAACTTATAACAACTCTCTTTTTGCGTCGGGGGTTAAAAAAAAACACAAAGGTGCCCTCATTCGGGCTTTAAATCTCTTCGATTAATTTGTACGAATCTTTTGTTTCAAAGGCGTCAATATAGTGTCCAAAAATTTGCATGGCACAGTAAGTAACTTAGTATTGTTTTATTCGCGCGAACACTACACATACAATAAGTTTTATTTCAATAAAAGTTAAAATTTCAATAAAACTTATTTTACGGATTAAACTCGCGTGTATTGTTATTCTAAACATATTATTAAGAGACCCGACATTTTTTAGAGCGAGTTTAATCCATAAAATTTTGTTTTATTTCAAACTAGCTGACCCGGCGAACTTCGTACCGCCTTAACGTAGCTTTGATGCACTACTTTATTTTGTTAACCGACTTCAAAAAAGGAGAGGGTCTCTCAATTCGACCGTTTATATGCTTTTTAAAGTTGACAGTCGTCCCATCTTAGGTATGCCGTATGAGTAAGTATCTATTCAATTTGAACTGGAATCCATAATATCCTCCATATAAAATTTAATCCTCATTTCCCTGGTCTCGCCATAACTGAGAACTTTACTAATCTCATATTTTTACTCATATCCAGCAATACAATAATTGCTTTCAAATGACTTCATTTGGCGTAACAAAATTTATTCGAACCAGTTTTTTGCCTACTTTCAAGGTAAATAAGGATAATGGCAAAAACAATTAGTTAAATTTCAGAACGCAACAAACTTCGCATAGCTTATTTAGTGATCTGTGGTAATTTTACCGCGCCAACAATAATTTTATTAAAGTTTGTTTTGTTTTAAAGACTAAGAAGTTTTCTGTTTGCTAATAAGTGTTTGTTAATCAAATTTAGTTCACAGCTTAATATCGATTTTTGATAACTCTTCCACCCAATATTACAATAGACCTATTTTGCTGGCTGCTGGATGAAGAAGGTATACTTTTAAAATAATGGTTTGATATTTGGAATTCTCCCCGAGATATTATCATTTGGGTGAGCTCAAAACGCTTCATACAAATGTCGCAGCACACTATGACGTCACAACGTGTAATACTGGATGCGTATCGTAAGAACTTTGTTCAGCAGCTATATCAAATGTTGCTTATACGAATATATTTTCATAGTGAAAGTTACTACTAATTTTGTATTTTATACGATGGCATAGATTTTTTAGATTCGCACTTTTGAAATGGACTTTCCCACCCAACTTCAAATGTCTATTATTGTCTCAAATCCTAAGAAACTTTAATTTAGATTTGACTAATGTTATTAATTTACCTATATCTTACTATTAATTGTGAAATCGCATGCAAAATTTGACTTAGAAAACTACCCTATTGAGTTGGTCGATGGAAAAATGTGTGAAGTTATTCAACAATCGATCTTCACCAAATTGTAGTGCAAACGCTGATCGCTTCTTTTGCTGAATTGCCCATAAAATTTATATTTGCAAAAATTTCGTGAGTAGAGATTTAATATCTACTTATCCGTTTGATACAGGTATGAACCGTATTTATTGTAGTGCGATCAGCTCGACTTTTCTTCTGAACCAAAACCGTGATGATTGAAAAATGTTTGTTAAAGAACCTTTTTTATTATTTATTTTTTTCTTTATTCTTTATTTTAGAATTTTGTCAATAAACGAACATGACAATTAGATGTCACTATATTGCTAAATGAAAATCTCTGAAATAGACAATAATTGAATAATATAGATGCATGTTGTCGATTCAAGACCCTTATAAAAATCTGAGGTATTATTTTCGGAAATAAAAACTCAAATAAATAACTTACACAAATTAATGTCTAAAACAAATACCTAAATATGACTGTACCTAAAGTTTCGAGACATTTTACAAAAAAAAAATCTGGACGCACACATGAATAGTTGTACAGTATTTGACAGGATTGGACAACGATACTCTATTCCAATTATGAAGCTTTTTTGACAGATGTGAATTTAACACTACCAAGGGAAGTACCCCTTAGAAATCGATACTCAGCGGCAACGATTCTCGATTTGTAACTAATTTTAATCGAATTAACTTTCAAAAACTAAGGTTAATAGAAATTGTCGAAAGAACAATATAAGACATGCAAAACTTCCAATCTTGTTTTTTGTTGAAAAAAGAAATACACGATTGCATGTTTAGTATAATAATTATATAGGTATATAATGACGTGAATAATTATAGTCAAGTTTTTAAAAATTTACACTGAGTTTAAAAGACCATAACAGTTCTGTTATACTCTCGTGTAAAAAACTCGTCAATGAAGCAGCCCCATTGCCGCCAGATTCATTTTCATTCGCGAATGATCGGTTTAACTAACTGAATACTTGAGCCACGTCACTATGTTTAAAAGCAAAACATAAACCATAGTACGTAACTGCATTCGCGAAAAAAAATATTATTATATTTTGAAGTTCAGATTTAGAAACAATAGTTTGATCAAAAACAATAAGTTAATTTTGCTTGTGAATTAATTGTAGAGTGTTTTTGTACAATTGTAAATTTTTCAAATGACGATTTACGACCAAACACAAAAAAAGATATTACATTGCAATTAAATGAAACGTGCAGAGTTACGTTCTTCGAAATGTCAAAAAAGACTTCATAAATGGAATAATGTTTAACATAATGACTGACGTTTCATGTCAAGTCCCACGGGAACTCTGTAAAACGGGATAAAAAGTATCCTATGTCCTTCTCCTGGCTCTAAGCTACCTCCCTACCAATTTTCAGCCAAATCTGTTCTGCCGATCTCGAGTTATAAGTGGTGTAACTAGCACGACTTCCTTTTATATATATAGAAGATGCAAAGATTCAAAACATAAATAACTATGAAAATAACATTATCTATAATTTATTATATCATAGGCAAAATTAATATAAAAACTCTGTAATAAAGTGTTGTTTGGTAAATATAACAATGTTGGTCAAACTCGTTGTTTTGGCTGGCCATAAATTACGATTTTATCGGAGGTGTTATCACAGTGTACCTAACTGAATAATGGCTATTAAATTTTTATAAACGAGACAACTGTTACTGTACTGAAAATGTTCATACGATAAATAAGGTTCTGATAAATTTTGTCCTGTTCAGATTTAACATGTATTAGGTAATGCTACGTGAAGCTTCGCTAAAAATATTTTTTATTGACTTATATTTATTTATTTGGTACAGCAAAAAAAAACAGATTCAGGCTTATACAAAAATATTTTAGATATGAAAACAGGCAAATTTGCGCCCCGCAATAAAAATATATGAAATCACAAGGCAAACTTGTATATAAAAATGAATGATAAAAATGAATCGCCGATACATATCGGTTCAGGATAAAATTATTAAAGTTACTTTTACACAAAATGGCAAATGAAGTTCGCCTCAACAGTTAATTCAAAATAAAGTAGATGTTGTAATTAAAACGGAATTACTTTGTAAAATAGGGCTTTAATAAACAAAAACTTAACAGAGCTAAAACGGCGCGAACGGGGTAAAAGTGAGAAGAAGGCGCGAACGTTTGACAGCTCAGTAGCACTAACAATTTGACAAGTGAAGGTGACATTTATATTTTTAATTAACTACAACATGCCCTCCAAATTAAAACCTTCCTTGTCTAACTTTAAACATTTGCTATATAATCCAAACACATAGTAGTCCAGTCAAAATAGACAAAAATAAGTGCTAACTTAGACAAAATTCGCATAGAGCTGAAAATTGCCAGAGACGTTAAATACATCATAATAAACGAAATATCAAAAATCCCCATCAATCCTACTTCTGCAAAAAATTTTATTCAAGGTCAAAAGTATAAAATTAAGGATTTTTCCATTTTTCTCGAAAACAGTAAGTATTATCGTAAAAATAGGTCAAACAAAAGTTGTAGATCATACAATTTTCTACAAAAATAGTCCAGTCACTTTTTCTTTGCCGACTCACCATTCGCGAGATATCGTGGTTTTAATCATTAGAAAATTCATATTTTACATAATGCATTCATCTCGTTGATATCGTTTTTGATCGATATATGACCAGTGGGGCTACCATGAGTTTAAAACTTATGCGCTCGATATCGCCTACGTAAATATGTCTATGAAAAACTTGTACAGCGCCGGCTGGTGGTTACGCGAAGAACTAAAATCGGCCGTATGAAAAAAACAACTCGATAGGTTTTTAACGTAAGTAAGTTTTCGATAGCCAACTCATGGTAGGCCCTCTGGAATAGGTTCACTAGGGTAACCACGTTAAAAACCGCCCAAGTGTGAGAAAAAAAAACATAGGTTTTGTATGAGAACCCACTTTACACGTTGGTTTCATGTTGTTTCTAGTATAAGATGTTATAGAGGCAACTGAGATACATCATTCGTTAAAATTTTAACTGTCTAGCACAATCGCATGGGGGCCTGGAAGCGTTTGAAAATACAACTTTTTCAACTTTGTGCATCGCTATATCTCTGAAATGGTGAATCTTAGGAACACAGTGTTTTGACATTTTTTATAGATAATTACGTGATAAGTAATTTTGTCATACATACTTTTATGATTAAACTTACCGTTTCGCTCAAAAGTGCATAAAACTGATATTTGTGATATTTGACCTTGATTATTTTTTTTTGCAGACGTGGGATCGATGGGGACTTTTGACAGATTATTTGTAATAGTGTTCCCAACATTCATGCCAATTTCCAGCTCTATGCGAATTTTTCCTAGGTTAAATGTCTATTTTGACTGGACTATAGAATAAGATACAATATAACACAGCTTTAAACTTTTACATACAAAACAACTAAAATATTACAATAGTAAGTATGCTAATACAAAAATCAATTACAAATTAACATTAGACCCAGCTTGTCTCTAAGATACTGAAATCTAATTCGAGGAAGAGCTTTTGTAAATATATCAGCACACTGCTCAGTTGTACATAAGTACTTTACATCTATTTCCTTATCCTGATATTTTTCTTTGATAAATTTAAGCTTTACATCTATGTGCTTACATCTTTTGTGAAAGTCTACATTTTTAATTACAGATATAGCACTTTGGTTATCTACACATAAACAAATTGAGTCCTGATTAAAAGCATCAATATCAAGTAACAATCTCTTAATCCACAAAGCTTCTTTGGTTGCAGAACACGCCGCCATAAATTCTGCCTCAGTTGTAGAAAGAGCAATGCTTTGCTGGCGTTGGGTAGCCCAGGTGATAGCGGCACCATTTTTGATGAAAACATACCCAGTAGTTGATTTTCTTGAATCTTGATCAGCCGCATAGTCAGAGTCGCTGTAGGCATGTACTATATTGTTCTTCAATTTTGAGTAATATAGTCCATAATCTTTAGTTTCCTTTAAGTACTTCAGTATCTTTTTCACAACTGTCCAGTGAGTATTATCATAACAGTCAAGATAGCGACTCACTAAGCTAACTCCATACATAATGTCTGGTCGACTTACAATAGCCAGGTGCATAAGTGACCCAACTGCTTCTCTATATGGAATCTTCTGTTCAGGTACTACATTTTTCTTTTCCAAGCTACTATGAGGATCTATGGGAATACTACAACCATTAGCGTCATTCATGTTGAATTTTATAAGTAGCTTCTCTATATAATTCTTCTGATGAATGAATATGTGTCCTTCAGACCTTTCTATTTGTAATCCCACAAAATTCTTTGGCTCCATGGTCTTTATTTCAAAATTTTCTTTTAATTTATTTATTACCTTATTTATAATAGCCATATCTTTTGTTATTACTAATCCATCATCAACATACAATAACAAATATACTTTGGCCCCATCTATAAGAGCTGTGTAAACACATTGATCAGAGTGGCTATTCACAAAACCAAAACTATTCAATACAGTTTTGAATTTATTATTCCAACAGCGTGGAGCTTGTTTTAACCCATATAAAGACCTTCTCAATTTACAGACATATCCTGGTGGAGCTACTACACCATCAGGTAGTTTCATGTATATGTGTTCAGTAATGTCTCCATAGAGGAAAGCCGTTTTGACATCAAACTGTACCATCTGTAAATAATTTTGACATACTTCTGAAAGTATGATTCGAACCGAATCATATCTTACTGTTGGAGAAAATGTTTCTGTGTAATCAATTGGATAACTTTGTGAACATCCTTTGGCACAGAGTCTAGACTTATAGATCAGACCAGATGGCTCGTCTTTTAAACGGAAGACCCACTTACAGCCAATTATCTTCACTCCTGGCGGTTTCTCCACCAACATCCATGTCTCATTCAGCTCGTGTGCGTTCAATTCTTCCATTATTGATTGTTTCCATTTGTCTCCATCCTTTGATGATACAGCTTCATGATATGTCTGCGGCACATCATGTTGTTCCGGAACTGCACCTTTACAAAGGTAAGTATTAGATTCCTGCCTTTTCTTAGATCTAGTTGTAATATTACTACGCTGTACTAATTCAATTTTTCTTTCAGGTACATAAAGCGCATCATCATAATCATCAGACTGAGAAGACTCATTACCATCTGTGGTTACTGACATATCAGTAGACTGACAGTTGTTGTCCTGTGAACTTTCTTTTATTTCAGAACGGAGTTCAATCGGTTGAGTCTGACAATTTGTATTAATATTCTCAACTGTACTCATAGGAATCAAAACATTATTATCATGCAAAAGAATTTTCCATAAATACTACATCTCTGCTTATTATTACTTTATTTGTTTTTGGATTTATCAACTTATAGCCTTTAGTAGTTTCACAATAACCAATGAAAGTCATTTTACTTGCCTTTTGGTCTAGTTTCTGTAGTTTTGCTTGTGGTGTCTTAACCATGGCATCACATCCAAAAACTTTTAAGTGACTCACATCTGGCTTCTTCCCAGACCATATCTCCTCAGGTGTGGCATAAGAGAGTGCACGGGTTGGGCAGCGGTTAGTGATGTAAGCTGCTGTAGCCACGGCTTCTGCCCAGTACTGTTTCTGTAAATTAGAATTAATTAGCATACAACGTGCTCTCTCCATCAGTGTGCGATTCATGCGTTCAGCCAGTCCATTCTGCTGAGGAGTATATGTATTAGAAGTTTGATGTATTATTCCTGCTTTCTTTAAAAAATCTGAAAATTCATTACTTAAGTATTCTCTTCCATTATCAGAACGCAGACATTTTATACTGCAGTTACATTGGTTCTCTACTAAGGCTTTATATTCTTTAAACTTTGAGAAAACTTCTGATTTATTATTTAAAAAATAAACATATACTTTCCTTGTATAATCATCGGTGAATGTGACGAAGTACCTCGCTCCTCCAAGTGATTTAACCTCTAGTGGTCCACAGACGTCTGAATGCACCAGCTCCAGAGGTTGCTTGGCTCGGGAACCTTGAGCTGGAAACGGCAGCCTGGACTGTTTTCCTTTTTGACAGGGTTCACAGATCATCTTGGTTTCATTTTTAGTTAGCTTCACTCCATCAGTACTTTCAGTCAACTTATTCAAATCTTTGAAATTCAAGTGAGCCATCCTTTGGTGCCACATTAACAAATCAGTCTCATTTGCTTTACAGTTGTATGCTGATATAGTGTCGGTATTCAGCCGGTACATATTATTGATGAGATTTGCGGTTGCTACTTCACTCTTCATTTTATTGAATATTTTACAGCAATGGTCGGTGAACTGAACAGAACATCAATTTTTTATCATTTGACTAACCGAGAGAAGGTTGGTTGCCAATTCTGGTACATACAGGACATTTTTAACTTGAATAGTATGCCTTGCACCATCTTTACCTATTATGTTTAGGTCACACTTGCCACAACCCTTAACCTGAAGCATTTTGTTATTAGCTATCTTTATATTTGTGATCGGAGGAGGTACAATATCATACAGCCAGTCTTGCCTCATTGACATGTGCATAGATGCTCCTGAATCTATGTACCAACCTTCATCATTCTTTGTTGTTGCGGAGAACACAGCTACATAACCGGAATCTTTGTTTTGTTCCTTCTCATTTCTCTTCTTCAACCTGCAATCTCTACTCACATGACCAAAGCGGTTGCAGTTGAAACATCTCGGGCCCTTCTTATGACTTTGCTGATTGTGCTTTGGCTTACTTTGCTTTGTGTAAAGTGCATTATCAAAACTAGGTGATGTTATTTCTTGAAGTAGCTTTGTCTTTATTAAGTCTGCACTTATTTTAACACCGGAGCTCTCTATACCCATAATCATTGGCTTATAGGTATCAGGCAAGCCAGCCAGCATCAGTGTGCCGAGCCATTCATCATCCACTTTGAAGTGAATATTTCTAAGCTTATGGGCAGATGTCATTATTTTGTTGACATACGCTTCTACACTATCGCTGTTCTCTAAAGTAGTGTTTATTAGGTCCTTTAAGAGTCCTACCTTTCTAGTCAATCCACTATCTTCAAATGCCTTGGTGAGATTTTTGCCAGACTTGTTTTGCATTAATTGCATCTTGTATATGTACGTACAGAATTGGATCGATTAATAAGATGAGCTTCGACTTCGCCTTGACATCTTGCTTCACTGATTTAGGATCGGTGACGTCTGGTTCGTTTTCCAAGCATTCATCTAAGTCTTCGTGCTGCAGGTATGCTTTGACGGCAAAACTCCAGTTTGACCAATTGTCTCGACCCGTGAGCTTGGGTATCGACATAAATGAGTTGCTGTTCATATTTATATTGATAGTAAGCTGAAAATACGGAAGAACTCGCGAACCGGTAACTTGCAAAATGCCGGGTTATGCCCGCGGTCTTGTTACTGACTATTTTTGATGCTTTTTACGATTGACTGAATATTTACGCGACAGATTATATCTGGGCCCATAACCTGTTGTAATTAAAACGGAATTACTTTGTAAAATAGGGCTTTAATAAACAAAAACTTAACAGAGCTAAAACGGCGCGAACGGGGTAAAAGTGAGAAGAAGGCGCGAACGTTTGACAGCTCAGTAGCACTAACAATTTGACAAGTGAAGGTGACATTTATATTTTTAATTAACTACAACAGTAGACGTTTGATTTAACTAAAAATGTGAAAAAAATTAAAATGTGTAAAAAACACTAACTATTTTTTATTTTTCAATGAAGATAGAAAAAAGTGCATATTTCTACTATTGCACATCACTATTATACATCGGCATAGCTCCACCACAGAGACGACCCAGGAACCAATTTGAAAGAGTGCGGGCCGTTGCCAACAGCAAATTGAAATTTCTTGCCAAGACTTATTTTGTACGGAAATGTACGTCTTTTTTCGAGAACCCTGTCTACCTAACTGTACTCTAGAGCATTTCATTTATGAAACCTTTGATGCTTTGATGGGCAAATGTGCTTCGGTAGGCTTTTAGCTACAGTTACTAGGAATTTGTGTGTTTTTCTTGCTACCTTAGTTGATTTGGTTGAGTTATTGGTGCAGTTGTAGGTATTTGGGAGCTTTCGATTTGTAATCTTGTGCCTTTTGTTAATACGGAAATTGTGAATTGAGATTTTTTTGCAATGACATGAAAATTTTATTTTCAATATGTAGTAATTAATAAAAAAGAATGGTTTGAATACAAATTAATATAGGAAAAAAAGCATTTTACGTATGAGAAGACGTTTACTTACAAACTTCTGCAGTTTTGAAGATTCTCAATGCCTAAGTACATTGAGAATCTTCAAAACTTCATACATCTGATAGACGATCTAAAGATGGATGCTACTTCTACGTAATTTGCGCTTTCAGCAAGAAACCCCTCAGATTGCTACATACACTACGGTGTATATGGAACAAAAGTCGTTTAGCGATACCCTTTAATACTTTGCTTGTAACGAATAGGCTTATATTTCACCTCTCCCGAGCTAACGCCTTAGCTAACTAATCCCCGAACAAATGAACAACGTTTTATGCCTTTATACCCCGGTCTGGGAGCTTGTAGTCCAGTCAATTTAGACATTCGAAGTTACATAAATTCCCACCAAGCTGAAAATCGGTAAGATTGCTTAAAATATCATTAAAAACAAAATTTGAAAGTTCCCCATCTTTCCCCTGTAAGGAAAAAATGTTATTCAAGGTCAAAGGTAAAAAAAATGAGTTTTTCGCGATTTTTAGCAAAACGGTAAGTTTTATCATAAAAATATGTATGACAAAATTACTTATCATCTAATTATCTATAAAAATTGTCTTTACACTTTGTTCCTAAGATTCACCATTTCAGAGATACAGCGATGCACCAAGTCGAAATGTTGTATTTTCAAATGCTTCCAGGCCCCCGTACTATTGTGCTAGACAGATAAAATTTTTACGAATGATGGATTTCAGTTGCCTCTATTATCGCTCATACTAGATACAACATAAAACCATCACTTAAGGTGGGCTCTCATACTAACGCTTTTTTTTATTTGCTCGCACTTGGACGGTTTTTATCGTGGTTACCCTAGTAAACCTATTCCACATTAACGTGGTGACCATGGCTTAACGTGGTTACCACGTTAAAAACCGGCCAAGTGCGAGCAAATAAAAAAAAGCTTTCGTAGAGAAAAGAAAAAGAGCCCACCTTGAGTGATAGTTTAATGTTGTATTTAGTATTAGATGTTATAGAGCCAACTTAAATACATCATTCGTGAAAATTTTAACTGTCTAGCACAATCGCACGGGGGCCTGGCAGCATTTGAAAATACAACTTTTTCAACTTTGTGCATCGCTTTATCTCTGAAATGGTGAATCTTAGGAATAAAGTGTAAGACAATTTTTATAGATAATTAGGTGATAAGTAATTTTGTCATACATACTTTTATGATAAAACTTACCGTTTCGCTCAAAAGTGCATAAAACTGATATTTGTGACATTTGACCATGAATATTTTTTTTTTGCACACGTCGGATCGATGGGGACTTTTGACATATCATTTGTAATGACGTATTCAAGGCCTGCACAAAAATCCAGCTTGTTGGGAATTAATGCAACCTTACCCATAATTTAGATGCTAATTTGACTGGACTATTGTAGGTACACAAATTGTGAATTTACGGTCCACAAAAATGTGCCTGCAAATATAATATGGGAGTGAGCCAGCACTTTTGTTTACGTATAGGCGACGCTTATCCCATTTCTTTGCGTAATTCGCCTTATCATCATATTGGATTCTGTAAATCTGCCACATTAGGTAGGAGTTGTGTCTAACTAAGAAAATCTGAGAACCGCCACAAAAGTACCAACAAGAATGGCGGTACCTATTTAACTGATTCATGAGATTTACCTTATATAAGGAAGCAAGACTTACTGTACTTAACAATTATGAAATCAATTAATTTGAAGATTTTACTATAGAAATTTCAACTTCAAAAAGATAGATTATATTGCTTAAATTGTCGATTTAGCAGTTCAATATCGCTACCTTAAATCTCAAATGGCGTAACCGCCAATTTGGTCAAAATGACTTTATAATGCAGTTTTATTCAGTTTTTTTTCTTTATCGATCTGTATATTTAAAATCCTCAAATTCGCAAAAAAAAGGTTATTACGACCCAATGTTTTTTATAGATTTGAACACTTTTCATAAGTTAAACAGGTCGTAAAAGGCTTAGTCTAATTTACTTGGTGGTTACGCCCCTAGAAATTATTGTGACGTGAAAAAAATGTCAAAAAAAAAAGGGTGTAAGGGACATAATTTTCCGGCGTAACTCGTAAGAGACGCTATTTTTCGAAATTGCAATACAAAAGAAAGGCGTTTACACCCAAAATCGCTGAACACATGATTGTCATTATTATTGTTCGTATTGATGCGTGGGGGGATTAAGATTGCGGAGACATTGGCTATTTATTGCTTTTCCTTGTTTCGGCATTTTAAATCAATGTCCAAACACAAATCAGAATCAAAGACCAATAACGCGCCAAAGTCAACGTAACGGTCACAAAAAATAATAAATACACGGAGGAACGTAATCTATCCGCACAAGTACGCAAATAGCTGAATACATAGATAAATGTATGGTGAATATACAGCAGTGGGGGTTACGAATGACAAAATTAATCGAATTACGTATAACTATAAGTGAAATTTCCCATGTACAAAAATTCTTCATCCTGTTATAAAACTTACAAGGTGAGTATTACCCATTAGATCACTTTGAAAACGTGACATATGGCGTAACTTTGTAAAAAGCGTAATACAGAGTAGAAATTTTACGTTTTCTTTCATTATTAAGTTATTTTAAAGCACAAAAGACAATTACTTTCGGGAGATACGACCTTCACCTCTTAAAAATCATGTTTTTTTATGAGGCGTAAACGCCTTTTCGTAATATTTTCACTAGCGTAACCGACTTCTAGTTTGTTAAATATAAGATTTAGGTGCAAAGAGTTCTTACTGAAGCCTTTATCTCAAAATTCTAAGAAATTTGATGTATAAAACATTTTCACAGCATTAAAATTGACAAAGTTATATAAAAAAAAACTTTTTTTTTCCGTTTTTTTGCTCTCCTGAAAAGTTGCATTTTGGTGGTTACGCCATTTGAGATTTAAGGTATCGATATTAAATATTACACAACACACATAAATTGATCTGATCCCGTGGTAAGTAGCTTAAGCACTTTTGTTACGGAAATCAGGATCAACTGTGGATACACAAATAAACTTAAATATATTTGATAATACACCCAGACACGGAACAAACACCGATGTTCGTCACACAAATATTTGTCCCGAGTGGGAATCGAACCCACGACTCTTGGAACCGTAGTTTATGAACCTGAGTCACTAACCACTGTTCCACCGAGCCACTTAACTTAGTTTAGTTAGTGTTTGCAGTAAGCCTATGAGTCCCATTTCCAAGCCAATATGCCAATTTAGCTACCGGTTTCCAATAATGGTGTACCCAAAATGGCAATACAGAGGCGTCTGTCTGGCGGTCGAAAGTCGTTGGACAGAGGCCAGCGGAGCAGAAATCATGGGCCATCTTACATCAGTATTGGTCACATTGCTTAAGAAAGCGGATGGCATACAAGGCCCATATTGTTGGCGCCGGATGAACACGGCGGAAATAGGCGATATTTGGCCGAAATAAGTCTTTTCCCCAGACATCTCCAAAGGTAGATTTGTCGTGACAACAAAATATGGGTTTCTTCAGGAGATTTTTTAAATAACATAGCCGGATGGACATCGGACACCCTTCAAACTAGGACAAATCTGGGGAATCTGATGCAGTCCAACATATCCCGCTTTAAAACCAGATGTACTTCGATTTAATATAAATTATGTTACTCTACACCGTGAAATGTTAGTGGTTGTTTTCCCGTGGCAGAACGATTTGCCTTTAGTAATACTAGCGAATCATGCAAATAATTCCTCAAAAAAAATTTTTTTTTTTCAAATTTTCAAAATAATAATTTTCCAACTCGAAAACGAGAGAAGCTATCGTTCTTTTATAAGATGTGACGTAATCAGGCACTGTTTGTCGCATGAAATCGATGCTTAAAGCTGAAGAAGCTCGACACCCTAAGTCATAAAGCGGTACGAACGTGCTTTCGAGTTTCGGTTAAACCTTTCGTAAAACCGGCATTTATTGATTTTAACAAAAAAGAACTGCACAAATCTATTGTACTACTAAGATATAATCATTTTACTGCGGGAAAACCACCACTAAAATTTCACGGTGTATAGCCTGTGAAAGGACATAAGAACAGATTCTGACTGTGCTGTAAATGTTGTTGCTGTTTATATAATTTTAAACTGCCAAGGTTACACATTTGAAAACTGAAAATGTCCGGGATATTTACCATGTTGTTTTGTTTTAATGAGCTCCCGATATTTCAGTTGACCTGTGATCATGGCGCTTGCAACATTGCCGAAATATCGGGAGCTTTAAAGCAAAACAACATGGTAAATACCCCGGGCAATTTCAGTTTTCTAAGTTGTTGCTGGTGTTTTTCACGACAAACGGCTCTACAAAATCAAAATCAAAAATCAAAATGTCTTTATTTATATAGGCAATTTACAATCACTTATAATTCGTCACATTAGTAATAATAAGATTCTACCACCGGTTCGAAACGCCGATTCTACCGAGAAGACTCTGGCAAGAAACTCGAAAGTCGCTCTTTTTAAACGAATCATCAACATTGTAAATCAGCCAAGTCGTACAGTCTGGGTGTGCCAAAGCAAACCTGAACGCATTTTCCCGTTTTAGTATCGTTAAAGTTGCTTTGAAGACAAAGGTACGATTGCTCAACGCAACATAAACGCTAAATGTCCAAGAAAATAACTATCGCTATTACTCATCAACCAATTCTAACCCTTAAACACCAAAACAATGTCTCACCAGAATCGTAACTTCATAAGTAAGTGTTATTGGTCGTATTCGCGGGTGACATTCTTACAACACAAAGGTTATGGCGAATGAAATAATAATAGTAATACGGACGTGAAATAAACATTCATTTTGTGGATTTAGGTCATTTGTGTTGTATTTGCCTTCGCCTACGCACTATTTATGAATATCGCATATATATTATATCACTTGACGTTATGCATCGATGGAAAACAGATAGTAAACTATAGCAATGGAAAATACTTTATAGAATGAGGTGTTACTTTTAATTCGCAGGTATTTTATGTTATCAAACACATGACATTTGTAAAATCACATTAAATTAGTATTATATTTTTCACTAGCAACCGCCTTCTTCGGGTATATTATTAACATTATAAACCTAGAATTACTTTATTCAAAAACTTCCTACACCATTCTTTGTTTATTTACTAAGATAACATTTGATTTTTTTATTACGCAGTGATGATGACGAATGTCCAATACGTTCCCTATTCTACACTTCTAATGAAGAAGTAGAAGTACACATCTAAAGATAAAGTGTGTAATGCCAAAGATGACGATTGATTGTCGCCTCTTACAGTCAACAGAAGACACCTCTTAAATTCCATCCTCGTCATCTTAACAGTAACTGTGGTCGGGAACACTGAATAATTCAAAATGTAATCGCTATCGAAACAGGAGTAAAGCTCTCCGCCAAATGAAAAGTGGGAAAGTTACGAGAGTACACGAATTCGGTAAACAATGAGAGAACTTGTTACTTTAGATAGCGATGATTGTTTGATATCACGTTTATCGAAGCTGTTTGTGTACTTTATATTATATTTTATTTGTTGGTTTAGAGCTTCGAGCTTTAAAGATTGTGGAAATTGAAAAAAAGAAAAAGTCACGTTATGTGGCAACAGAGTCTTACTGCTACCACAATTAGCCAATTCGAATATTGGATTAGAAGAAAACCATGAAGTACTAAGAGTAGAGAATGAATAAGTTTTTGATATTGTCAATGATGTATAAGACAATATAAACATAACAAAACAAAGTCTAATAATTTGTATACAGAGGATGCAGGCAGACAGAGGATACACTCTCTATTGTTTCACACCTAAAGACGTTCATTGCAGCAATATGCAGATGCCTATTAAGCCAGTTTCAAAGAGGTATTGGGAGAGCCCAATCATCTCGTTTGGTTTTGTGCTCACTGCATCCAATATACTCTCGGTATTGACCAGCTCGTCGATACATATTGTATAGGGTTTAATACACTGTATTTCTCGCGCTAGTCTTATCTACAGTAACCAACGAAGGCAGTCGATACAGTGCAAAGTGAAAGCGCTGCATAGGCTAATAATGGAACCATTCAAATTTAGACCCACTTGGCGGATATTTACATACATTTGAAACAACAATTTTCTGAGGTCTTCAGGTATTATCAATCATCATACGAAATGCATCCACTTTAGACGTATTAAACACTACTAAAATAGAGTATATACGATGAAAGTCGATAGATGGGCCAAAACTATTAAACAATGGGTACCTGAAGGCGATTGTCAGCGAAGATGAAGAAACAAGAAAATGGTGTGTTGATCTGGATCAAGTATCAAAGAACTGATAGTGCTTAGCTTAGATAGAGGGCAAATAATAGGTTGGGAGAGACCATAAAAAATTCTGTACCAAGAAAAATCAGCAAGCAAACGACCAGATCTGGGTAGTGTCCGACTGATTTCGGCCATGGCAGTAGATCTCCATGTGGATATCAACCATTGCACAGTACAAATTATAGTGTACAAGTGTGCGCGCAAACACAAGTACATAAATACACTATTTGTTCCCTCAGTGGGACGGAAATCTGACATGGCCAATGAGAGATCAGACGCAAATCGAAGCACGATCGACTAACTTCCTAATGGCTGAGCAATTTCTTAATACAAAAACTCGCATAAACTTAACTCGGCTTCTCTGGGTCCTTACGCAGTGCTGGTTACCAACCAAATATAGACCAAAAGTAGACCAACAAGGCAGTTAGGAGGATCAGAATACAGTTGGTTCTATTCTACATAAATCACCATACTCACGGATTGTGTACTTCTTGTCGGAGTGCCGGGAGCCCCGGGTGGTTTGGGAGGTGCGTCTCTTGTATCGCATTATGCACTCTGCGAACAAGGAAACCGTTTTAAAACTACGCCTCGGAAAACCGTTGGAACTATGTTTGTTTGACAATAGGTCGCTGATTCGCAGCATTAGGTCTAAGTACTAAATCTTAAGTATTATTATATACTTATATTAGTCTTTAAAGACTAACTTTTAGTGTTATGGAACGCGAAAGTCTAAAATCTTATATAATTATACTTAGTATTCATTACTGGTTATGGTACTTACTGTATATAAATAAAAAAGTTATGATAATTTGAAAAATCTCGTCCAATTAGCTGGGCGTTTGTAGGCGGGCATAATAAATAAACAATAAGAGCAATTATTCTTCTGAATAAAATTACTCAAAGAAATACTGAACGGTTTTACATGATCAAAAGACTTTGAAACACAACCAATTATATTATTATTCGTTGAAGTAACTTCCCTGAAAAGTACATAACAAGTCTTTATAGCCTAGTGAGCCGTTAAGGCAACATTTTCGTTCGTTTTACGATAATGGCTTTGGATCTTTTACGTACGATATGATATTCGATGTCCCAAAATAATTGGTGCCGTATTTCACAAAGGCGAAGTATAAGGAACACAGAGTGACGTTCTTGTTGGTCTCCCAATTTTGATGTTAGATTATGCTACGAAATTTATAATAATCACCATTATTCTAAAATTAGTCTTTATGGGTCTACACGCGATATTAGTACTACTACTTATATATTTAGTATATAGATATTAGTACTTAGTACTAATATCGCGTGTAGACTCATAAAGACTAATTTTAGTGTAATGGAACGCGAGACTAAAATCTTAAATCACCATTATTTATTGCAATAATCATCATTAAATAATAAAAATAATAACTAATATATAATCCAATCAAAAACATAAATGTGAAATGAGAGCCAAGTTCAATATTGCCTTGGTCGTTGACTTCAGCGACAAAAGAAGTGAGATCTAAATGGGTGCCAAGTTCAATGGTCAACCCAGAAATGTATTTATAAGTAACACTATAACATACCTATCATATCTTCTTATAACATAAGATAATGTATGGTGATAGCCTATGAAGGTCTGTCTTGGCTAGTTTCTATAAACCTACCAACGTATTATTATGTTCGCTTGCTAGTTTCTACCAACAATCCAAATTTTCGGAATTATAAAATAAAAACCGACAAATACTTGTGGCTTAGAACTTGCGACGGCTATAATTCATATATGAAAACTAGCCAAGACAGACCTTCATAGTCTACCACCATACATTATCTTATGTTATAAGAAGATATGATAGGTATGTTATAGTGTTACTTATAAATAAATTTCTGGGTTGACCATTGAACTTGGCACCCATTTAGATCTCACTTCTTTTGTCGCTGAAGTCAACAACCAAGGCAATATTGAACTTGGCTCTCATTTCACATTTATGTTTTTGATTGGATATCATTACTTTTTGTAGAAAAGTATATATCATCGTAACGCCGTGGGTCCTTTGAAAAGGACAAATTCAAAACTAAAACTAGACTTTATGTAGGTACCTACCCTAAGTAATAAATATGAAAACCGACTATAAGTACCTACTCTTCATTGTAAATAAGTAAGTATACCTAAATATATACTTAGTGCTCTGCCTTCCCCGGTATATAGGCGTTATTAGGCACTAATTAGGTATTTATGTTAAGCGTTCATAATAGAACCTAACATAATTATTAAAAAATTGCCAGTTTTTTATTTTTTCCTTTGTATTCATGTAATTACCTATCTGCATACCAAATTTTAACTCTCTAGGTCATTTGGAACTGGGTTAGAATTTTGATCTGTCAGTCAGTCAATGATAAAAATGAGGATTTTTGGACATTAATATCTAAATAATTGTTTGAGATAAGCTTATGAAATTTAGAACACATATTTATCTCGCAAGTCACAATATATGAGCCAAATTTGATACGTTTATGTGAAATAGTTTTTGATTTATGAGGGGTTCAAAAGTGGTTCCAAATGGTTCGTGTAATATTACACACGGTGCGGCTCGCCAGTTCTGTTTCTTGAACCTTGGCTTGACACGCTACCGCGTGTCTAGATTTTAAACTGTCATGTCATGTCATTACTGAAAGCTGAAAGTATCCGGGATATTTACCATGTTGTTTTATTTTAATGAGTTTTAATAACAAATATGTCTATTGCAACAATTAATGATTGTTATGAATTTCGTATAAACTGAGTACACAAAATCATACTGTATATGATGGTAAATCTATAGATACTGGTGACCGTGGCTTTGCTTAATATACAAAGAAATCCATGCTTCTATCGTCTCTTTGACCTCGTAAGTCCATTGTTTTTTGTCGAATAAGAATGTACTTGCCAAAATTATACCGTCAGATAACTTTTTTGTATCTAAACAACTAAAGAACATTGAAGTGTCTGTTTGTAATATTAAAATAACATCTGTTACTGAACGGTATGTCGGTCTTTCTTTGTCTATAACAAAAACACAGTTTAAATCGGGTAACTATCAAAAACACAATCAAAAACGTGTTTGTCTGCTGTTTACTCTTGCTAATCTCCAAAACGGCTGGACCAATTTTGACGGGACTTTCACTAATGAATATAATTTAATAATTTTACAAAGTTTAATAAGGCTAGTTTAATAAATCATTGCTTCCAAAAGCATTTCGACGCGGACAAAGACGTGAGTGTCCGTTGAATCTAGTACTACCCATAATTCTTATTTGAATTCATCTCCATCTAGATTAATGAAGATTAAATGGAAACAAAGACGGGTGATGCCAGTACCTAAAGTCCTATATAGGATACAGGCAAAACGTGAGGCATTAGGTAGTTATATTAATGTATATTTGACTGGCTCGGTGGAACAGTGGTAAGTGACCCTGGCTGGCGGTTCCAAGAGTCGTGGTTTCTATTCCCGCTCGGGACAAATATTTGTGTGATGAACATCGGTGTTTGTTCCGTGTCTGGGTATGATTATGTATTTAAAAATATATATGTATGAATATCAGGCTCTGACGCCCATAGTATAAGCTCTGCTTAGTCTGGGATCAGATGACCGTGTGTGGAAATGTCCCAGATATTTATTTATTTATATTACACAAATAAATATATTGTCACGTTAGTATACTATTAAAGTCACGGAAAAGTTATAGCACAACAATCATTAGTTCCAAAATAATAAAACGCTAACTTTAAAATGAGACCGAAGACCGGCCAGCTAGTTAAATATTCTATTCTGAATGGACAAAGACAAAAACAGAATCAGTAAAGAATCAAAACAAACCGTAGACAAAAAATGTCTGCCGTAAATTGGATCCAACGAACCCTTGACGGCTCAATCAATATTTTACCTTTTAAACAATTGAGAATTCACACGGCTATTTATACAAATGGATCGGAATAAATTGGATTGTCTCTGACTTCTTCAGATAGTCTCGATATATTATATTATATATTGAATATAGCATTTACTAGTTAGGGGATGTGTTAAGTGAACCTCACTACGATTTCCACTCGGGACAAATACATATTTGTATGATGAACATCAGTGTTTTTCCAATATAAAACTATTCGTATGATTTATATTATAATATATTTTATTTTAACAATACATAAATATTTCACAACATCACATACATCGATCTGATCCCATGGTAAGTAGCTTAAGCACTTGTGTTACGGAAATCAGAAACGACAGTGGATACACAAATATACTTAAATATATTTAATAACACACCCAGACACGGAACAAACACCGATGTTCGTCACAAATTATTTGTCCCGAGTGGGAATCGAACCCACGACTCTTGGAACCGTAGGTGTTGATCCTGGGTCACTAACCACTGTTCCACCGAGCCAGTTATATAAGTATGTTTTTATAAATTATATGTATATTAGTCACTGACACACATAGTACAAGCTCTGTTTAGTTTGAGGTCAGATGGCCGTGTGTATAGATGTCCCAAATATGTATTTATTAAATGAATCCGTTATTCCCTTGTGTATCACATGTGATGCCTGGACCAATCAAGGGTTCTTTTGGAGGTTCTTATGAAAAAAAATAAGAGCATTTCGCGAAAAATCCAAAATGAAAGCACGGGCGGTATGAAGTTGATCACTAGTAAATATATTTGTTACGGCTAATACCCGAAGTGCGGCTACACCTAGGTTTAGCCGGCTAGAACTAGGTGTAGCCACTTACTCTTGGCTAAACCTAGGTGTAGCCGATTGTTTTCGGATAAAACTAGGTCTAGCCTTCATTATGCCGGCTACAACTAGGTCCAGCCAATCCCTGTTGGATAAAACTAGGTCTATCCGATACCATGTCGGCTAATACTAGGTTCAGAGAATCCCTGTTGGATAAAACTTAGATGCGTGTCCCGCCACGCCTTCCGTCCTTCCCCGCGTCACACTCAGGACTCACAGCATCTGCAGCAGCAGCGCGGGGTGGAGGGCGTAGCGAGACACGCGCCTCTGCAGGTTGTGAGCGCCAAGTGCTGCTGATCTACTGCAGGTCTACTAGCGAGTATGACGCACTCCAAACTCCAGGGTACGCAGGAATCAATCAAAATCACAATTCCACCGGCTAATATTGATGAAGAGTCCAATCGTATATTTCCAGTCGACCACTGTAAAATCGACTACCCGCGCAACGAAACGCAAATTTGAACCGCGGATTCTTGTACAGTGCAGTTGTTCGGTATATGCGACTTGAGTGACATTTTGAGTTGCACATAAAACCAACAGCTTTGCAGAGACACTTTATGTTGCCACATTTGGTTTTGTAGTTGCATGTTTTCTAATTAATGGATGTTTTTGTAATATCTAAAAAAGCTCTGCCGATAGCATGCCGGCTATAACTATGTAAGATAAGGCGTCCGACCGATTTCAGCCATGGCAGCCGATCTCAATTGAGATCAGCCAAGTGTGCAGGACATATTATAGTGCACAAGTGTGCGCGCAAACACAAGTGCACTCTCTTTTCCCTTACTCTCATAATTCGGTTAGTCGGCAATCCGACATGACCGATGAGAGATCGGGCGCAGGACCACCGGCTTAACGTGGTTTCCGAGGCACGGGCGTTCAACCGCCAACTTCCTAACTCCAGGCTGCGTAATTTCATTACAGAAAAACTCACACAAATTTTCACCGACCGCAGACTCGAACCGGGGACCTCTCGGTCCTTACGCAGCGCTTGCTACCAATAGACCAACGAGGCAGTTACAACTATGTACAGACGCTATGAGTCATACTCGCTAGTAGACCTGCAGTAGATCAGCAGCACTTGGCGCTCACAACCTGCAGAGGCGCGTGTCTCGCTACGCCCTCCACCCCGCGCTGCTGCTGCAGATGCTGTGAGTCCTGAGTGTGACGCGGGGAAGGACGGAAGGCGTGGCGGGACACGCATCTAAGTTTTATCCAACAGGGATTCTCTGAACCTAGTATTAGCCGACATGGTATCGGATAGACCTAGTTTTATCCAACAGGGATTGGCTGGACCTAGTTGTAGCCGGCATAATGAAGGCTAGACCTAGTTTTATCCGAAAACAATCGGCTACACCTAGGTTTAGCCAAGAGTAAGTGGCTACACCTAGTTCTAGCCGGCTAAACCTAGGTGTAGCCGCACTTCGAGTATTAGCCGTAACATATTCATAAATAATTCATGCCAATCCGAATATACTATTGGTAACTGACTCATTCGTGTCTAGTAATATACTATATCATACTATAACCGCGTGAAATCGTTAAAAGTAGTTAGTCTTATGTCTTTTCACTCTAGAATTTCCGCGTATCAAATTTAATTTGAGTAAGTAGTTTCACAATTTTTCGTGTGAGGGCACGATAAACACTGACAATAAGTTAAAAGTTATTATTTTTAATAAAGCATTATAAACTTTTAAATGTGTTACTTACCGCAAAGAATACTACGCATTTTGATTTTGTTGCACTAATAATAAAAAGATTTGATGCAATTCTCCAGGAAAAATTAAAAGTTTTTTTAATAAACAACTTTTTCGTACTTATATTTCTTCTGCCTATTATACCAACGATAATGTCTTTATATTATACCAACTTTTTTCGTTGACATACCTACTGTATATATTTTTATATACTGTATATATAATTCTACATATTTTAGATTAAATAAAATATTTTTTTTAGTTTAGTTTCAGAAATTAGTACAATAAAAAGCATTATTTTTAAAAATTGCTTTCTGGCTTGGGCTTTAATTCTCTGGAGTTTTGATACTAGGTACTTACTTAGATATTTTGGCATAAACGAATGGAGTGTCGTTGATATATTGTTTTAGTAAATGATGTACCTAGGTAAACATATATAAAGTGGGTGTTAAAATTATTTTCCAACTTAATCCTCATTAATTTTTAAAACTGTTGAATACATACCTTTCAATGTAACAATTAAATCTTCAATTTTATATAGGTACCACAACCGTTATACAACTATAAAATACAACAACAATATTTAAGATATGTTGACTACTAGGAAGACTATAACATCAACAACAATCTAACATCTAATACAACAGTATCAAAAGGAATAGATCAGTGTACACTGCTATATTTCCTAATATTCTCTCCGATTCTAAACCACGCATGGTTTCGACTGAAAAACTACGCGAGCACATTAGTATGGCGGTTAAAATATATCCGGGGCGGTACGTTAGATAGTATTTTGTATGTTTTATTTTATAATCTTCATGGTTTCATTCATAATTTTGGGGAAAAGTGATTATTTACGCGGAAATTTCGCTCCGGATACATGATTTTGACGTTACAACTGAATGTTGCTATTACATCGTTGTGTATTTATACTGGTTATAACTTGTTGATTTTTTCATTAGATCGAATAATTCGATAAATGTTCTATTAGTTCGATGTTTTTAATAACTTTGATAGTGGTCGCAGTTTTATCAAAATTGAGACCTATTTTCTTATCTTCTAGGCAGCGACAACTGAAATAACAAAAAGTTTAAAGTGGACTGCATTAAATTGTATGTGATGTTCAATGCCATACCTAAACAGAAAGAGGGAATACAGAAAAATAAGCTCCCTCACCCCAAAAACAAAAAAATGCTTAATAATATTTTTATAAAATCAGTGACCACAGCACGGATGGCCCTTACAACAGACAAAAACGAAAAATAAAGCCTAAACTACATTGCATTATATTGGTCAGTAGGCTCGCTTCTAGTGCCAACTTACGGGATATCTTATAACCAAATCTGTTGGCAATGGTAGATGGAGCAGAGCCATTATACACAACCACTACTTAACAAGTGAAACGCCAAAAATCACACAAACTGTACCATTTTAAATTCCACTTAACTGGCAACACTGGCGCACGCATGCGCGGGAAACACCCGGGCACAGTTGATACAGTTTTGGCGGTAGGTATCATATTGATCCACTGTCACAAATGAGAGCTATGAATTACCTATAGCAGATCGGAACGGCCCCAAATAGAATGGCCCAAATTTTTTTCTGAACCTTCCGCGGTGTTTTTAGTCATAGATATAGATAGGTACCTACATATTATGTAGGTAGGTGTTTCTATATTGAACTATAGATACAATACCAACAGATTTGGTAAGCTCAAGAGCCTATTATGTAGAGTGCAATTAAAGGGTGGCGATATTAGTATTAAAGGATTTTGAAACACCTGTCTAATCTTTGACTAAGAGAGCTCTTTTAGGGGTCCATGCCCGAAGAGTTCGAACCGGACTTTATTAATAAAACATTAATGTTTATATCCGTCAGTCCATCTGTCTTTCACGTGTATTTATGTGTATAACCTCAAGAAAATTTACAAAATAAAGTTTAAAATAGTTAGTAAATTAGGTGTATAAGTTCCTGGAATAACAATTCATTGACTGATTTGAATTTATTAAAAACGACAATATCACATCCTTACTAATATTATAAATGCGAAAGTAACTCTGTCTGTCTGTCTGTCTGTTACGCTTTCACGCATAGAGTACCTACTGAACCGATTTAAACGAAATTTGGTACAGATATAGTCCAGAGCCTAGAAAAGGATATAGGCTATTTTTTAACCGACTGCGCTTTAAAGAAGTAATGTTTTACCCGTTAAACATCTCTACGCGGACGGAGTCGCGGGCGGAAAGCTAGTAAATAATAAGGAAAATTATCCAATAGTAAGAGAACCCTATGCGCGTAAACACAAGTGCACTCTCTATTCCCTTATTCTCATAACTCGGTGAGACGGCAATCCGACATAACCGATGAGTGATCGGGCGCAGGACCACCGACTTAACGTGCTTTCCGAGGCACGGGCGTTCAACCGCCAGCTTCCTAACTCCGGGCTGAGTAATTTCATCACAGAAAAACTCACACAAATTTTGCCCGACCCCGGACTCGAACCGGGGACCTCTCGGTCCTTACGCAGCGCTTGCTACCAATGGACCAACGAGGCAGAACTAAATTATATTACTAGGTTAAATGTCAATAGAGTACTTCCAAAATTACTTTACCTTGACTGATATTATCTGGGCTAAGAACGTGAGAGGCGAGTGCATACAATAATTTCAATAGGTAAGTACCCTATTTTATCAAAAGATACAACGACCATGTATTTAGAACATAAATGTTCTCCACAAATCAGGTAAAAACCAGAGTATACTCGTACCAATTAAAATATTTAAAGTCTGTTGGGTTTTCGTTACTAGATGATGAGATCATCCATTAGACGAGTATGAATAAATTTTACTTGTGTATAATATTTGTTTTTCTAAAGCAATAACTCTCGAGGCATATGATCAGTTCCGCTGTTAATGTGGGCAGGATAGTTTTCAAGATTTTAGACTTTCGCGTTCCATTACACTAAAATATGTAATAGCTATGTAATTTGCTACTCCTAATATCGCGTGTAGACCCATAAAGACATATTTTAGGATAGTTATCAATTCAACCAATAACCAAATAAATAGCGTTATGTAACACTATCATCATCATCAGCCCATCTCAGTCCACTCCTGGGCATATCTTCGGCTATTCGCATCCAGCTCCTACCAGCATGTAACATAATAAATATTATAGTTTAATTTAGTAATAGTTTATTTAGGTATATATTATGTAAAGTATATAATAAATGCAGTATTTACACAGTTAAGAAATTGCCACTTTGACTTAAATTAATTTCATAATATTTTTTCATTTTCATTTAATTTTACCTATTTTTCTTATTTTTGCTTTCCGTCCGTGAACATTACTACCGTATAGCACAGTCGGTTAATAATCTCGCATGTGATTTCTAAAGATATTTCTTTGATTAAATTCAATTTAGTTCTGTGCTTTTGGTGTGAACGCGCAACTGTTACACCGAAAGAGTAACTTTTATATTTTATCATAATATTAGCAGATGGGTCGGCCTGTTAGGT
Organism: Maruca vitrata; assembly: GCA_039566165.1. Lineage (NCBI taxonomy): Eukaryota > Metazoa > Arthropoda > Insecta > Lepidoptera > Crambidae > Maruca > Maruca vitrata. The sequence continues at coordinate 9,596,743 of CM076933.1, read as the reverse complement.
CAATAAAATTTTACAATTTTATGCATAATATTTCTGTCATACATGATTTCTATGTAACTTTAACCATTAAGGCTGCACACACGGCGGAAACTTAAAAAATGGAATGGATGCAACTTCTCCCATTTTCCCAACATTTTCCTTCACTACTCCGCCCCTATTGATCGTAGCGTGATGAAAAGTATCCTACAACCTGCCCAAGAGTATGAAGAATAATTGTACCAAGTTTTGTTAAAATCCGTCAAGTAGTTTTTGTTTCTATAAGGAACATACAGACAGACAGACAGACAAACAGACAGAAAAAATTACTGAAAATTTTACTGATTTCATTTTTGGCATCAGTATCGATCACTAATCACCCCCTGATAGTTATTTTGAAAATATATTTCATGTACAGAATTGACCTCTCTACAGATTTATTATAAGTACAGATTAGCAGATCGGGACGGCCTATTACTATAAAACTTTTATAAAATATTCAATAAAACCAATCAATAAAACTTTTATAAAATATTGTACTATTAGTGATAGACTGCGAGATGCTACATAAAACATCTATAGAGGTTAAAGGCTTGTATATACATGCTGCTATGATAGTCATACTTCAGTTACAACCTAGCAGGTATACTTAGACTGTGATTCAGAGATCATGCGGTTTTGCCTGTGTATCATTTTTCATTTTCCTCGTTTAGTACAATAGGAAATCAGGCGTTATGATGTGGATAAATTGATTACGCATAATGTCAATATTAAATGTACTTTTATGTTCTTTATTCTTTTTGCCTTAAAAAAACATATTCGGTCGTATTGAGAAACCGCCTCCTTTTATTGATGTCGGTTAAGAATTTTGACTGGCGGTGAAACAGTGACCCTGGCTGGCAGTTACAAGAGTCGTTTGTGAACATCGGTGTTTGTTCCGTATTTGTCAGTATATAAGTATGTATTTATAAATATTATTATTATTATGTATATCAGTTTCAGACCCCATAATACAAGCTCTGCTTAGTTTGGGGTCATAAAACCGTGTGAGGAATTGTCTCAGATATATATTTTTTAATTTATTTCGAGCCAACATACCAAAATACATATGATGTCTTACATCCAATTATTCCACTAAGCAAATACTTAGGCTTACATTCATAAACACTTTAAATAACAGAGGGCAAAGTTCTACCTTGAAGAACTCTCAATATTAAGTTAAATAAACATTCTATAGATATAGCCTCTTAAATAATTGTAAGATATTGTACAAGGTACGGTCAATATTACGCAATATTATCCAAATTAATTTCTTCTACCGATCTTTGAGTACCATTTATAGGTAACATTTTAACAACTGATGGCTAATGTACAAAAAATACTCGAAGGCACTTGGTACTTTCAGCGTTTCACTTTTTATAAATGTGTACGTACGTAATGTCTGTATTTGTAATTCAGGACATTTTTGTATAATTTTTTCATTGTTCAAACATTTTCCTTCTTAGATTTATTAAGATTTCAAAACTTACAATTTTAAGTAATAAAAGATATTGCTGCGTAACAATAAATAATTGATTGATAACATTACTTATAAAAAAAAATACTTATGATCTCATCAACACCCACAAAGATACTGTACCTACTTTCATATACCATAGACACAGGAAAGATAAAACATCACCTTTCAAAAGCCCTCCTTCGAAATTCGAATATAAAAAGTTGAACATCAAAACAATCCACCTCGCTACGAAAGCCGGAACTACCTATTAAAATGCACAAAAGTGGAGCCTACGTTAACAAGTTACCATCTTAATGGGTGACGATTAATTCGGAGGGCTTCACCCACCGCTAGGCACAGGGTTGGCCGGTAAAAAGTCGAGTCAAAGTTCGCGAAAGGTCAAGGCGTCGCGAGCAAGATGACTTTATGTGAATCGGTGAGTCAGTAGCGCGGGCGCATTCATCCAAGCCACGCGGGTATGTAGAATAATTTTAAAGTGTTTTTAATTCGAATTGACAAATGGCGATCGACTTTTTGCCCGGTGATTGTTTTTGTTTTGTTTTTTTTTTTGCGGCCATTGTTAAATTACTTCGTTGTTCGTGTCACTATTTGTGTTTACAGTGCTCTTGTTTTTTCAGTGCTTTTTTAAATTTATTTGTGTATTGTTTATTGGACTTTTTTGTTGTTAGTGATACCTTTAGCCGGTCTGAATTTTCAAATTCATTTTATAATAAACTAAATCGTGTTAGTAGACTACAATATTTATTTTTCTTTGTCGTACTAAACTTTTAGTTTTATTTGCTAAATCAATAATTACATAAGAAATTATTTCATATAATTGATCATAGAGTTGATCATAGAATTACGACCAATATTTTCGGTTATTATGACAAATAAAGCTTTTTTATTTAAAGGCTTTATTGAGAACAACTTTATTCAAATGATTTTACTAGTGCTTCATCAATGTTACGCACACGTAAACCAAAGTTCTTGCGCTTGCTATTATGATTAGTGTGTGTTTACTGGGTACTAATTGATACCATATTTGGTGCACTATTGCGTTAAAACACGCTACAAATTGTATTACACAATACGAACACTTTTTGGATATCTCACATGAATAGAATTTCGTACGTGAATTATATCTATAGGCTTCAGCTCATATAGGCACACAATCGTATAGGCAAGAAAAAACAATTTATGTATGTTTTTTATGTTTAACTATGGACCAAATAGGTTTATTATACAAGATATTATTATAAAAATACCTTAATTAAAATTAACCTAACGTGTCTAAATTAATACAATCTTATAAATAAAAAAAAGTGTACCAACCCAATTCGAATATGTAGTTAAATAATTAAAGTAAAAAACATCCGCATTCACTTTTTATTTTTGAGATTACGATTTATATTATATATTAAATAAATATATATAAATATTAATGCTAAAGCAGAACACAGGCAGCATTTGACTTACAACACCATTTTCGGAAACGGAAATTTGCGATAAAATACTTTCGTGAAAACAAAAGACTACATAGTATTAATAGAAAAGAATGATGTCATAGTATTTTAATGTTTCAGGACATTGTACGTACATACATATATCTTGCTCTTAAATCATTGCTCCTAATAAATTTAAATGTTACGAATTTGCTTACTTATCGTGCTACTGACATTTATCCGGTCATATCCGGTACGATCTTAGTTAAGTTTGGCCGCAGCTACCAAATCTTTGGTTACGATAAATAAATTATTATTCACTAGTGACATGCCCTCGCTTCGCTTTAGGTAAATCTTATATATAAAACTAGCTTTCCGCCCGCGACTTCGTCTGCGTAGAGACGTTTAACGGGTATAACATTAATTCCTTATAGCGCAGACGGTTAAAAAGTAGCCTATAACATTTCCTAGGCTCTGGACTATATCTGTACCAAATTTCATTTAAATCGGTCCAGTACTCTATGCGTGAAAGCGTAACAGACAGACAGACAGACAGAGTTACTTTCGGATTTATAATATTAGTAAGGATTCTCGTGTCACAGTTGACCGATTCCCATGAAACTTTATGAGCATATTGTGTAGGTCCGAGAATCGGCCAACATATATTTTTCATCCACCTGATGGTTGTCCACGCGGACGAAGTCGCGGGCACAGCTGAATCCCTCTATCTATTAAAAAAGCGCATAAAAATCTGTTGTGTAGTTTTTAAGATTAAAGCATACATACAGACAGACGCGGCTGACTTTGCTTTATACTAAATTTTGATAATCCATAACACTTCATGGCTCTACATAGCGTTACACATAAATATTTTATACCTTTTACAAAAAAGCATTATAACAAAAATAGATAAAACAATGTTTTCCTTCTTACCTATATCGATTGTACTCACAATAGCTTTAATAAACGGCAAGTCACCTTGAAATCTAACCTTGCATTTGTTTCAATCCTACGCAGTCTTTTGAATATAAATAGGAATTGTCTATCGATCCGTTCACAAATGATGCAAAATTGGGACTTTAATCGATAAGGTGTCTCGATTGTCATATCGATGTTTTCCCATCACTACAGATGCGGGTTGTACGGGAAATAACCTTCGTACGGCCTTCTCAATGCTACTTATAGCAACTTTTGCGTTTCTGGGTGTCTCGTAATGAATGCTTTATTATTTATCAATAATGAGTACTAGTTCTTCTGCAATTGTGTTTTTCGTTGCATTGACATTGTCTTCGGGGTCCTTGACTATTATTTTAAGTTCGTTTTTATTTCTATACTGCAAAAATATGTTTAAGCTTTATCATCTTCTTCTTATAAATAAAAATGAATTGCCGTTTGTTAGTCTGACTAAAACTCGAGAACGACTGAACCGATTTAGTTAATTTTGGTTTTGAAATGTTCGTCGTAGTCCTGGGAAGGTTTCAATGAGAAAATATAGAAAAATAATCAGTATCGGCGGTATGAAATTCGCCGGGACCACCAGTAATAAATAAAATAGCGCATTTGACTGGTTCACTGTCCAACAGACCATAAATGTGGTCCGTGAACAATGGAATTTCTTTTGTGTCCACTACATAGTTAGACAGTGAACCGGTTAAACGCATTCTATTAATTATAATTAATATAAGGTACTTACAGTAAAATAGTATTAAATCTATGATCATGAAATCTTAAGTAAACAAATATATTGTGGTCTACATATTTGTTTACCATTAGATGATAAAGGAGACAAATGTAAAAAAATGTACAACAATATAAACCTTTATGGATTAAATTGTTTTTTAAAACTATACATTATGGGTATGAATGGGATAAAAAGAGAAAGAAAGAAAGGTATTTATTCAGTTACACTTCAAAAACACACAAACATTACAAAAAAAAAATAAAAACAAAGTAGGTAACTGAAAAGGGATCTGCTATAAGGGATCTGCTAAGAGTAGGAAATATAATTATGTATTTGTAAAGAGTACCTAGTTATGACTAGGTACTCTTTTTATTGCGTCTTCACCAATAATACGTATAAACGTATAAATAAAATTAATTAATACAATAAATAAATAAAATTAATTAATACAGTAAATAAATATACACGTGTATACGGAGTTTTTGTTGTTTACCGGTGGAACAGTGGTTAGTGACACGGGCTGGCGGATCCAAGAGTCGTGTGTTCGTTTCCCACTCGGGACAAATGTTTGTGTAATGACCATGTGTTTGTTCCGTGTCTGGGTGTGTTACTTATTCATTTAATTTTATTTGTATTTCCACTGTCGTTTCTGATATCAGTAACACAAGTACTAAGCTAATTACCACGGGATCTCATTCCTTTCTTTTGAAAGATGCTACCTATATCTAGAAGTGACTATTTTTTCAAATCATCCGAGGCGATAGTATCCTTCCTCCCCTTTTCCTTCCCCCGTCATATATCCTTGCTACTCGTGGGAACGCAATGACCTTGTTGAAACAATGCACAAGGCAGAATGGCGGCGACGTGGTCCACAACCCGTCACGTCACGTTTCCCACAGAGGTGAAAAGTGGATCGCTGGAAGTGATCTCTGCCTACCCCTCTGGGAAAAAGGCGTGATTGTATTGTATGTATTTCTGAGGAGGCTAGAATCTCAGAGGTGACATTTGCTTTTTTTCCATATCTTTTATTCATAGTATGTGTAATAAGTATTACTTACTGATAAGTTCTAGTGAATGGCGAAGTACGTCAACGATCGCGGAACCTCATTGCGTTTGCATTCACCTCAGCAGAGGTCGCGTCTAAATGATACGACGTTATCACCAACATCCAAACAATAACAATTGAATCGTGATAGATAAACGACAATGTTATAGTAAACTATATAGATATACTAGCTTTCCGCCCGCGACTCCGTCTGCGTAGAGATGTTTAACGGGTAAAACACTTCTTTATAGCGCAGTCGGTTAAAAAGTAGCCTATATCCTTTTCTAGGCTCTGGACTATATCTGTACCAAATTTCGATAAAATCGGTTCAGTACTATTTGCGTGAAAGCGTAACAGACAGACAGAGTTACTTTCACATTTATAAATTAGTAAGGATATGTTAACTTCATAGAAATTTGCGTTTTAACTGTTTCAAAAAAAGAAGGGGGTTCTCAATTCGTCGGAATCTTTTTTTTTATCTATGCCGTGAATGCAAACTTTGATACTTTTTCTGATATATTATGAAACAAAAGATTGTAATGTAAATGCCTTTTGTTTATCACAACATAGTACAAAACCAAGTCGCTTTCTCTGTCCCTATATATGCATAAATCTTAATAACTACGCAACTGAGTTTGATGCGGTTTTGTTAATAGATAGAGGGATTCACCACGAAGGTTTGTAGGTATGTAAAATTCACTCGAAACGAAGCGAGGGCTAAACACTAGCTATTATTAAAATGATATTTCACGTGCTCTTTGCAGATCAAAGTATTCGTTAAGCGGTTGATTTGTTTTGCGAAAAACACAAATTTTTGAACCAATAACGAAAGTGACCGAATAAAAAAAAAGACGTGTGGCACTCGGGGACTGCCGCGGTATAGCTATTGCATAGCATCATCCGATTTCGGAGCAGCTCGTCTCGATTCGTGCTAGTTTGAGAGAGTGCGTGACACCGTGCCGAAGTCTACCGAACTGAAACGACGTTAGACGATTGTAAGGTTTTTTTCGTTACGGAATTTCATGGTCCGGTCGCCGCGCTCAAAGCCCGCGATAAAAGCTATGCAATAGCTTAAAACAAACAAAAATTGAAAAGCTATTTAAGCTAAATGTAGTAACTAGCAAAACAAAGAAGAAATGCACTTTTATGCATAATTACTTATTTTCACAGCATAAACTTAAATCGTTGTATTCACACAACTATAATCGTATCGGTTCTCACATTAACCTCGCAGCACAAGCAACAATAATTGATTATATCACCATTTTTACCCATAGCTGGAACCATTGTATGATCTCTTCCGCTTGCTGCGATAAATAGAAAAATCTCATAGGAAGTAAGTAGTATTGACCTCTGGATACATAATATATCTGGTCAGTGCGCTTTAACATAGCTATGACATGTTCATCATCATCATCATCATCATCATCATCATCAGCCCATATACGTCCCCACTGCTGAGGAACGGACCTACGCTAAACTAGGGCGATTAGGGAGTTGGTCAACCACCCTGGCCAAGTGCGGGTTGGTTGACTACAAAACCTAAGGATTTCTTCGCAAGTGTGCAGGTTTCCTCACGATGTTTTTCCTTCACCGTTAAAGGGTCGAATAACCGTACATATGAATTTAAAATTTCTGAAAAACACTTTGGTACGTGGCGGGGCTTACACTGGTGACCTCTGGCATGGCAAGCAACGACCTTAACCACTCGGTCATCGACGCTTTTTAACACGTTAGTGAACCGGAACACACAAATGTCTCACCAAATGGCGGTAATGATTAAACTTCTAATAAATAAGTTATCTTTAGTCTTGCCCGTGACCACAAGCTTAGTAAAGAACTCAAAACGTCGGGTCCCTAAATAATTATGTTCTGAGTCATAATAATACATGCGGGACAATCAGTAAAATTATTTTTATTTCAAATAGTGGTCCCGGCGTATTTCATACCGCCAATACTGATTTTTTTTTTTCTATATTTTCTTATTGAAACCTTCCCTGGACTACGACAAACATTTAAAAACCAAAATTACCTTAATCGGTCCGGGCGTTCTCGAGTTTTAGTCAGACTAACGAACAGCAATTCATTTTTATTTATAAGAAAGAAGAAAGAAGATATAGATATAAAGCCTACTCTACTATGCACTAAGATTCTGAATTAGGTCCTGATATCACCAAGTTTTTAGTCGCACAATTTAGTTCATGCGAATCGAATCGAAAGCGCGACAGACACACTGAGTCACATTAGTTTTTTTTTTTCAATATTAGTTAAGAGGTAAAGATATTTGCGAGGAAACTATTATCCTTATTATACACCGTGAAATTTTAGTGGTTGTTTTCCCGCAGTAAAATGATTATATCTTAGTAGCACAATAGTTTTGTGCAGTTCTTTTTTTATTGAAATCAATAAATGCCGGTTTTACGTAAGGTACCTATAACCGAAACTCCAAAGTACGTTCGAACCGCTTTATTACTTAGGGCGTAGAGCTTCTTAAGATTAAGCATCGATTTCATGCGGCAAGCAGTACCTGATTACGACACATCTTATAAAAGAACGATAGCTTCTCTCGTTTTCGAGTTGGAAAATTAGTATTTTTAAAGTTTGAAATAAAAAATTGTAAATTGTAAATCCTAATTTGCATGATTCGATAATATTACTAATAGTCCAAGAGCTGGTGAACCCTGGGAGTAACGGTCTTCCTGTAAGGTTAGAAATTTGTATACTGACGGTTTATGGCATGCTAAGAGCAATAGCCAAGACCTGGCAGGCGTCAGCCCTGCACGTCATCAGCCCCTTTATTTTTCAAACTGTTAAGTAAATGGGGTTTCAAAACTTGTTCCTGTAAGTTTGAAAATTTAATACAATAAAGTTATTTTGTTATACATCTTAAAAATAAATTGACAGGCGATTACAATAAGCAGAAGTATACGACAGGTCAATTAGAAAACGCACAGTTGATGAGTTAAAAAAAAACTTTATCCTGTATACTTGAAATTTTTATATGTTTTTCAATAGACTTCTCAGAGTAAATATGTACAATGCCAGGCGGTTTTGAACAGCATAAGACCTTGCCAGGCGAGGGGACAGCTGCTAAAGGCGTGCGAGTGAGAAGGGTTACATGAACGCATACAGTAAATGTAATGTATTTTATTATGTTTTATACAATGTACAATCGATGAAATGCAAACTGACGAATAATAATACGTTAAATTGTAAGCAGTAGGTTACGGTTTACAAATTTTCGACGGTTCACAATCTTGCTAGGTAGATAGCAATCAAGCGTTATCTACAATTTTACCGAGACATATAGATGTGACACAGACATTTTAATATTACTGCTCGGAAACAAGGGCCATCTCCACAATAAGAATTTAAAAATCTATATGGAATATGGCACTAATAATTGTAAAAAATGGATAAATATTTCTGAACTATATACAAAATTGGGACCTTCTATATGCCAAAGCTAACCTGGATTTCAAGCATTAACCGGTTGCGATTTCAATCCGTCTTTTTCAAGAAGAAATAAAGAAAAACCATTCCAAATATTGCAAAAATCGAGTATATATCAGAAAGCATTCAAAGAATTAGGAAACGCAGAAATAGTAAAGAAGAAAGATACTAGAGAAATTTGTATGCCAAATGTATGGTTTGAAATCTTCAAAATTAATAATGCACGATATGAAAAGTTCGTTGCTACGTTCAACACAACTAATCCTAAAGTGTTTATGAAAAAAGTAGTAAGCTATGATTCATCGAATTTACCACCCTGCCATCGTGAACTACATCAACAATTGTTGAGAACTGCCTACATTACAAATATATGGCGAAATTGTCATTTAAAAGAACCAACAATTATTACACCTGAAAATAACGGTTGGAACTTAATTGATAATCGTTACCATTTTAATTGGTTTGAGGGGAATACGGTTCCATCGTTTAATACAACATACTTTTACAAGAACATGCTGATACTTCCACAGCACAATCGACTGAAACTGAGGAATGCATTTCAGGTAACATACAGCTATTTTATTCTGTATCATTTAATATGCGGTCCTATGCGTTGAACTTGATATTTAATTCTCAACAACCATATTGATTCATAAAAAAATATTTTACTATTTTCAGATGAGGAAAACATTGTTGAAGAATCAGATGATGATGAAAACAGTGATAGCGAAATTTCGGATGATGCTGAAGAAAATGAGTGTTAAAAATAATGAACATTGTATAAAACATAATAAAATACATTACATTTACTGTATGCGTTCATGTAACACTTCTCACTCGCACGCCTTTAGCAGCTGTCCCCTCGCCTGGCAAGGTCTTATGCTGTTCAAAACCGCCTGGCATTGTACATATTTACTCTGAGAAGTCTATTGAAAAACATATAAAAATTTCAAGTATACAGGATAAAGTTTTTTTTAACTCATCAACTGTGCGTTTTCTAATTGACCTGTCGTATACTTCTGCTTATTGTAATCGCCTGTCAATTTATTTTTAAGATGTATAATAAAATAACTTTATTCTATTAAATTTTCAAACTTACAGGAACAAGTTTTGAAACCCCATTTACTTAACAGTTTGAAAAATAAAGGGGCTGATGACGTGCAGGGCTGACGCCTGCCAGGTCTTGGCTATTGCTCTTAGCATGCCATAAATCGTCAGTATACAAATTTCTAACCTTACAGGAAGACCGTTACTCCCAGGGTTCACTAGCTCTCCAGCTATAAAGGCAAATCGTTCTGCCACGGGAAAAACACAATTAAAATTTCACAGTGTATATCCTACTCCTTTCTCAGTACCAAAACCGGAAAGTTTTAGTCGTTTAGTTGGGAATTATCAAGTTTGCTCTAACTCGAGCTAGGTCTGGGCCAGTGTTATCAGGCAGATTAGGATCAAGTGGGATCAACGTCTTACGGACTGTCAACTTGTGATGACGGCTAAGGACTCGATTAATAAGCGTAGAGATGTAAAGAACTAGCGGCCGCCCACGAATTCGTCTGCGCGGAATAGTATCTTTTGGCAGAAATGATTTATTATAATAACCTATATTATACATTGTAACTTTAGAAATTTATTAGTGAAAGTCCCAGTGAAATTCATCAAGCTCTTTCGAAGATTAGCGAGGACAGACAGACAGACAGACAAATACATTGTAAAAATATTTTACAATGTATTTTCATCATTACACAATTTTTCATCCAATTACGTATCTACTTATAAGAAAAGTACGGTACTGTACATCATTGTGTAGGTAGTACGTACGTACGATAAGTACCTATACATAAGTACCTATCTACTTACATTTTGATACCAGATAAGACAAGACAAAGTAAGTACTTGACTAAGGGGAAGCCATGTAATCGCAGATGGAGTGAATTCAATCTATGCTGATAATGTCTTAACTATTTTAATCCTTCTACAATAAAGGATTTAGGTCAAGGCAAACATGATCTCATTAAACATAATGAGACGACAAACTTCTCAATATCATAATCCTCACAATGGCATAATTTCCACTATAACTTGATTCGCATTCAGCAAAAAAATCAGTTTGACCTATCAAACGCAATCTAGAAAAATCTACAAAAAGTTGCAATAATAATAATGGCTAAAAATAGTTTTTCTGATTGGTCTGATATGACAACGTTCTTTTTATGTTCATTGGTGTGTTAAAGGCTATTTTTAAATTAACCTTTTTACTGAACAGCATTGAACATCGTATGGGTATTTTTTGAGTTACAAACTCTTTTTCTTCTTATCGTATGGTTGATGAACAACCTGGTGTCAGGATTTTTAAACCGCCCGTAGGCCTCTGACATGGCTTCACACACCGTTGAAAAATTTCTCAGGTGTGCTGGTTTTCTCACGAAGTTTTCCTTTACCGTTAAAGCGTCGAATGATGGTACATATGAATTTCAAATTTAAAAAACACATTGGTACCTGGCGGGGTTTGAACTGGCGACCTCTCGCATGGCAAGTAACGACTTTAACCACTCGGCCATCGACGCTTTTTAATGAGATATACACAGACTTAAATATTACATAACATCACATACATTGTGATTGGTTAATTAGAGGCGTCTTATTTTTTCGGCCTGTCCCCTGATCTCGACTGTTACTTTAGTTAGTCCTTCATCGTCTTGTCTTGTCATTCGTTGCGTTTTTCTAATTTCGGTTCTGCATTATATCTTTTTTTAAATTATTTTGCAAGCGCCAAGTATGGGTTTAACTGTGTTGATAAAAATATAAAAAAATATCATTTTAGAAACACAAGAAAGGGAGTACAACCTAGATTATTAAGTTAATTTTGTTTACAATATTTACCTATTTATGGTTGTACTCTGTGTGTGTTTTTGTAAATAAAAATTAAATAAAATATTGGACTCTGAGTATTGTTTAAATTTATTGAAGCGTTTTACTTAAATTTCACAAAAACCTCAATAACTGTGGAACCAATGAAAATCGCGGAACATACATGGGGGTTATATCGATAGGTATTGAAGTGTCCCATCGATTGACTTACGATGATCCACCCCTCCCGTTACACCCTGTATACACCGTGAAATTTTAGTGGTTGTTTTCCCGTGGCAAAATGATTTGCCTTTAGTTTTTCGATCGAATCGTGCAAATTATTCGTTGAAGTTTTATTTTTTTTTTATTTTCAATATAAAAAATTTCCAACTCGAAAACGAGAGAAGCTATCGTTGTTTTTTAAGATGTGACGTATTCAGCTACTGCTTGCCGCATGAAATCGATGCTTAAAGCTAAAGAATCTCTACGCCCTAAGTAATAAAGTAGTTCGAACGTACTTTCGAGTTTCGGTTATACCTTTCGTAAAACCGGCATTTATTGATTTTAGTAAAGAACTGCATAAATCTATTGTGCTATTATATTAAGGTAGAATCATTTTGCTGCGGGAAAACAACCACTAAAATTTTACGGTGTATACAGGGTATAACGGGAGGGGTGGATCATCAATTTTGGTATATAACAACTCGTTGCGCTAATGATTTGGTTTCATTTAATTTTAAATGTTCCTTTTAACAGAATTTGAGCACTTCCCTTGAACGTTAACCTATTATATTTCCTCCGAATTCCGGCCTATAGTTCAAATTCGTTGTACGAACAGGATTTACGGAACAATAGCTCATCAGAGGCGGTATCCTATCACGAGGAGCCTTGGCATTACACGTCTGAATTCTCTACGGCTTTCGATTGGCGCAAAGGTTGCATTGCCAAATACTAGTCACCTTTGAAAATGCATTAAGCTTGAATCTGTTTGAAATTTAATGTAGAGTAAGATTGGAATCTGATCTATATTTTTAAACTGTCATGGTTATTAGAAAACTGAAAATGTCCGCGATACATACATACATACATAAAATCACGCCTTTTTCCCAGAGATCACTTCCTGCCATGTGCTACGGTCCTGTCCGGGATACTTACCATACTGTTCAGTTTTAATGAGCTCCCGATATTTCGGCACTGTTGCATAGCGTGATCACGGGTCAATACCAGTTTTCAGTTTCAGTTTTCTAATGGATCTGATATATTCGACATTTTTAGGGTACGAACTCAGAGGGTAAATACTGAACCCTGTTACTAAAATTTCGCTACCCATCGTCGGTTAGTAGATCTGTCACAAAGCTATATCTCAGAAATCGCGGTATGTAGACAGTTTTTTACACTTAGTTTGCGATTTCGACTCGAACTTGGCCGGTTTTTTGATATGTACGTATAAGCTTCCGGTCAAATAAAGTTTAGTTTTACCTTTAGTAATATAAACAACAAATTTTTATCCGACTGCGCGATGCAAAGTATACTTAATGTGTTTATTTATACATTACTACATACTTATGTACTGTACATAAATACGCGACGCTATGAATTTAAATTAAACAAAATCTTTTGTTGTGTATAACATTATACTATTACAGCATTTATGATCATACAAATTAGTTCTACGTGTACTGAATATGTGTAATGTGTATTTACGGAATTAATCTACACATCCGTTTATTTAGTTTTCACCAAAAACATGCATTTAATTTTTTTAGAAATGTACTTTAACTTACGATCCGCAACATAGCTACGAATTTATTTCGTAATCCAAAAAAACACAAAATTTATTTCAGAATCAACAAAGTTAGTAATTTTAATATTTAGAAAATAAGAAAAAAATCGATTGCTTCACCGCGACTCGAGGATTCGAACCCCACGCCCATTTGGAAATCGTGTTCAGACATGCCTTCTAATACACTAACCAATTCGCAATTAATAATTAAATAAATATATCAATACTTTACAATACATTTATTTTTATGATGTCGAAATAAATTGCTTAAGCCCTCATAGATGAAGAGAGGAAACCACAGAGGTATACACAAATATATTTAATTTAATCAATTTATCTAATAACACACCCAGACACGGAACGAACACCGATATTCGTCACACAAATATTTGTCCCGGGCGGGAATCGAACCGTAGCTACGATTACCACTTTACCACCGAGCTAGTAATACTTAATGGCTGGTAAACACGTGATTTTTTTTTTGGTTGCTGACCGTTTGTACCAACGTTGCGCATGAAGAAACAACAGATTAAGTTATCGCTTTACTTACTGGCGTGTAATGAGCCCGAAGACGAATAGGTAAGGGCATTGTCCTAGCTCGAGCGTTGACATGGTACAGTCCTTGGATGTAGAGGCATGCATCACAGAAACGCACACTTCTGTAGCTCTACCATGAGTTTCATAGTGGCAGTCTCGATATCGCCTATGTTAAAAAGTCTATGAAAAAATGTACAGCGCCCCTAGAGGTAATGCTAAGAACTAAAATTGGTAGTATGAAAAAAACAATTTGATAGGTTTTTAAAGTGCGTAGGTTTTCGATAGCTAACCCATGGTAGCGCTACTGGACTGGCTCGATGGCGATGGATAGAGCCCCTGTCTCCGACGCTAAGATTTACTTGATCGTTTCTCAATAAGGACATTACCTGCATTAAAACACAAAAGGAGAATGCTTATTTTTTCTATTTTAAATAGAGTTCACTTAAAAAGATCGCTATGATTTTGGATTACGGAGATTTTTATTACGGAGCAGATTAATTAAGCTTTCACCAGTATCAATAAAGCATTTTTCAATTAACATTACATACAAGATTTTCTGTACGCCGCATTGATTATAATAGATTACAGCTGTAATCATGTCAACTTCATCTTCAGTTATGTAAATTACAAAGTATTTGTCATAACCATTGTTACCACTCAGTTCATTGCTCTCGAAATTATGCCACAAACTACGAATGCGGGCCACCATTATCAGAGGTAACGGAAAGACAACGGACACTACACACAGTGTTTTCCATAACAAGTGCCAACTTAGACAAATGTGTAACGTAACTTGTGTTTAAATGAGCTTAACAGTTAGTGGAGCATGTCCCAGATTTCATAAAGATGCATTTGATGTTTTCAAGTTGTAAGAAAAAAAAGGCGTTGGCCGAATGGCTAAGGTCGGTCGCATGCGAGAGATCGCCAATTTAAACCCCGCCACGTACCACTGTGTTTCTAATTCATGTGTTTGTAAAGTGAATAGAAAGAAAACATCGTGAGGAAACCTGCACACCTAGGAAGAAATTCTGTAGTCAACCTACCCCACTTGGCCAGTGTGGTTGTCAAAGGCGTTATCACCGTAGTTTAGGGTATGCCCGTGCCCAAGTAGTGAGAATGTGTATGGGCTGATGATGAAGTAATTAAGTAAGAAGGTAAGTTCATAAATAAGTTATCCGAACGATTTCGGCCGTGACGGTCAATGTCAATGGGAGATCATGCAACTGCGCAGGGCACTATAATGCACTAGTGTTAACTCCTCACTCAAACAATTCTGAAAGACGGCAGCTGAGATGAAAACACGTCAAGTCGGTGGTCCTGCGTCTGATATCTTTTCAGTCACGTTCCATTCCTCCCACCGAACAATAAGAGTGAAGGAACAGAGATTGCATTTATGTTTGCGCGTACACTTCTGTAGACTATAATATAGTCTTGCGCAGTTGGCTGATCTCCATTCACAACTTATGCCTCATAGGATTAGCAATCATGTTTATTTATTGATAACAAACTCTAGATTATCAAGAAACTGAATCTATATTAACATCTTAAATTTCAATCACACTCTCATCCTACCTTCCTTCTACAAATGTGTCAATCTATGGTGTTAAATTAGCTTTTTGGGTTAGTTTTATAATTTTGTAATTGTATTCACTGATGTTCTGCTTCACTTAAGATCATTGTTTTTGGTTACCCAAGATAAGCCTAGTTTGGGATCCCCGGTTACATTGTACTTGGATATCAGATAGCTTATGTTTGTTTAATCTTAAGTATTTACTCCATCCAACTATTTAGTGGCGTGGTTGACTAAGGCCTTATCGCCCTGGTTTATGGTAGGCCCGTGCCTCAGCAGTGGGGACGTATATGGGCTAATGATGATGATGATGATGAACTATTTAGTCTAAGTAATATTAGTCTGAAAGTAATAAAATGATTTTCATTTTTCATTTTAATCTTTCAGTGTGGTAATCACTCAGTCAATGTTAGTAAATCATGCGATTCTCAGGAAAATGTTCGGTGCAATATCACTTAGGTTAAATTTCCTTGTTGTCGTATAATGCACTTTTTGTGTTGTTGACATTGAGCTGATATGAGAGGCATAGTGTGTACTGAATGTCGGAAAAAGTATTTCACACAAAGAAACAAAGAAATTTACTTTGTAATTAAGTATAGCTGTTAGTATACTGTTTCGAATAGAATAAAAGCCGGTCAAGTATAATAATATAATAAATATTACACAACATCACATACATTGATCTGATCCCGTGGTAAATAGCTTAAGCACTTGTTTTACGGAAATCAGGATCAACAGTGGATACACAAATAAACTTAAATATATTAATAATACACCCAGACACGGAACAAATACTGATGTTCGTCACACAAATATTTGTATCGAGTAGGAATCGAACCCACGACTCTTGGAACCGTAGGTTTTGAACCTAAGTCACTAACCACTGTTCCACCGAGCCAGTCAAGTGCGATCGAACTCATGCCCTAAGGGTTCCGGACAAACTAGCTTAAACTACCTTCCACCTGCGACTCCGTCTATGTGTGATGTCCTGAGATCGTTTAAAATGGACCAACCTTTTCTCAGTCTCTAGAATATCTGTGTACCAAATTTTAATTAAATAGGTTCAATAGTTTGGGCGTGAAAGCGCACAAACAGACTTAGCTACTTTTGCATTTACTACAATTAGAAAGAATTACTTTATTTTCTATAAGCTAAAGCGACGATAGCCGAGTGGTCACCAGTTCAAACCCCGTCACGTACTACATTATTTTCAAATTTGGTATTCATATATACGATTATTCGACGCTTTAACGGTGAAGGAAAATATCGTGAGGAAACTTGCACACCTACGATGAAATTTTAAGGTTTTGTAGTCAATCAACTGCAGTTGGCCAGGGTGGTTGACTAAGGCCTTACCGCTATATGGGCTAATGATGTACCTTATTTCCAAATACTATTATACCTACCAAAAATAAATCTTGTAAGTGCTTCTAGCTATCAAAGTAACTTGTATTTGTTGGCTCGGATATATTCAGAGGGTCGGTCACTGAACTCCCCACGGGACGTTTCGAGATTCTCAAGGGCCAAGTAGCCCGATCGTGTCTGCTATTTTATTTTCTCGGAAAAATGAGATCACGTATCTTATTCTGTAGGTTTAATAAAATCATTTCTTAATGTTTTGAAAAACAGAAAATATATTTTTTTTCTTCTATTTACCGGGGAATTGAACTCCCTGCCTTCCAGGAATCGCACCCAGATGTGCGAAACCATTACACCAACCAACAGCTTATTGAAGCCGTCGAATTTTCAACAGCGGAGCAATTGATTTTTTTCCGTTTTTCAAAATATTTAAACAGCTGCTGCAAGCTTTAGCACACTAAAATTTTTAAATTTACACTATTTATTAATTAATTAAAAAAAAACGAAGGGAACCTTGGACGGTTATAAAACAATTAATTGTAGAGTCGCTTTGAGGTCTTCATTTAATAATTTTATCTTTATAATTTTTTACATAATAACCATTATAATTATTACAATATATTCTTGTTGTGATATTTTAACCTCATGGTACAGAGGGCCTACCATGAGTTGGCTATCGAAAACTTACGTACGTTTAAAACCTATCGAGTTGTTTTTTTCATACGGCCGATTTTAGTTCTTCGCGTAACCACCAGCGGCGCTGTACAAGTTTTTCATAGACATATTTACGTAGGCGATATCGAGTGCGTAAGTTTTAAACTCATGGTAGCCCTACAGCTCAATATGTAAACAAATAAGTCTTAAGCACTGATGCACAGACAAGCATAATATTTATATGGTCTATTACTATAAATACATAGGCACTAATGGAGTAATGAATATTGAAGCCACAATATCCAATGTCGAATTGCGGTTAATACGCATATAGAGTATGTTGCTTTTACGTCAGTATACTACAAAATACATCATAATTATGAATGTAAGAACTACGCTGAGTACTTACATTTATATCGACTTTATAATACCGATTATTATTTATAATTTTTTTTATAATATTAATATTATAATATTTATTATTATAATATTCATATTATAATATTAATAAAATAAAACCATTATTTATAATATCATGTTTCACTAGATCAGCCGTAAACAGGTCCTAGGAACTAGAGTTCCTAGAGAAATACAGAAAATTTAAGTATAGGTGGTGATTTTAATCAGCATTTTTTTACGTTTTTGTTGAACCAATGGCCGCTTACCATCAGACAGAGCAAGGCCATACTTTAAACCCTTTATAAAAAAAAATTACAGAGATCATATTTTTTTTTTCTTCACTTTCCAGAGCCAAGATGTCTCGCGCAGCCTCGTTCTCCCAGCGATGGGCGCGCGACAACTTGACAAGAGAACCGTCCGATGAGGAGTTGGCCATCCTGGACATCTTCCCAGCTACCTGCGACGGAGATGAGACAGAGGCCGGTAGAAGAGCCAGGAGGTACTACAAGGCTAGGGGCCCTGGAGGGCTGACGGAGCTGTGGCACAAGAGGCATCCTGATGATGAGGAGATTCTGTCAAGCTGTCAAGATGCGTAAGTGGATAGCCGATTTTTACTGCATGAAACTAAATTAATTTATAGTATTTATAGTGGTTGGCAAATAACTAAAATTTGCATTAGAATAAGGTGAAACCTACGCCATTTAGTGAAACAAGATCTAATATTACTTAATCGATTCCGTGTTCGAAGTATTAAAGATTCTATTTATAACTTTTATGTTTACTTAAACTCGCACGAAATAAGTGGCCATCGTAAAATTTCATTTACTACAAAATTTTATTGGCTTAAAGATAAACTCAGTAAGAAAAGCATTTAAGTTTAACCAATGCAGCAACCCATTTCAAAAACCTGTTACTAAGATAAAATATATCTGACTTCACTATAGATTACTACACTACTGATAAACATTTTTAAAGAGTTTTTGTTTTTCCTTTGTGACATACGATGGTGGCTTGGAATAGCCTCGTCATCATCACCGGACGGGGGAGGGAATGACTCTCACCCCTTAAAAACAGGAGTTGTAATTTCATATAGAATGCTTATTTCTTTAATAAAGTAGACTATGACAAGCATAAATCAAAGGATAACAAAACAAACGAACGTGATACCAGTTGTAAATTTTGTAAGACTTTGTACAGGAGTACAGCCTAATAAAAATTACACTTTACAAGTGCTAATTATACTACGAAACCCGATAATTGACGGTTCATTGCAATTAGTAGACGTTAATGCAATGTTTTGAAACATTTCCAGTTACATCGTACCTTTGCGCGCCAGGAGTGTGGGAGGGAGACGGATGACCCTCCTCAGACTTCCTGCTCCCACCGCTATGGATAGACCACTTTCTGCCAAAGCCTTGCTCTCCAGGTGGCTAATGATCTTAGATATACGGTGAGTCCTTTCTAACTAACTAACTAACTAACTAGTGCAGAGACTTAAAACGAGTCTTTGCCGCCGATAGTAAGGACCTCCACCTAGGCCGATCTTGCGCCACTTCTCGCCAGTTGTCGCGAGTCCTTTCTATGATACCAATTTTGTGCTAAGTATCTTTCATCATCATCAACATCAGGTTCACGGTCACTCGCATCCAGCTCTCACTAGTCGGCCTGCACAAATTGTGACTCCACCTGGCCTCTGAGCGTGCCACACTACGTTTGCCGAGACGTGGTATAGACTCCAGATCTCCTTACTACAATTTAAATGCGAAACAATATATTGCTATATCTCCTTATGTCGCGCTTTCACACCAAATCAACCGAACCAATTCAAATGAAACCTGATACACATCCAGTCTATACACTGTGAAAGGATATGATACATTTTCATTGACTTTAATTTATATTGAAGTGAGTTAAAAAGTAGTGGACGGAGTCTCAGACGGAAAAGTAATCTACCAATGCTTTTGAATTTGAGTTTGAAGCTACATATAGAACACTCCTAAAAACGTTAATAATAAAAATACACCTGGTACACGATACAATGTTTGATTCCGGGTGAGAATAGAAACAGACTGCATATGCTTTTGTGTCAATCAACACGAATAAGCCTTTTCCATAAACTAGGTTCTCATAAGTAGTTACTAATATATATTTTTTTGATGTTTATCACTAAAAAAAAGAAAAAGTACAAAAGCTAAGAAAAGGTGGCTCCACAATCAAACGCATCGGACCGAAACTGTTTTAGAGATAGATGTTTCTAATTTCCCGTAATCGCATTTACACGCTAAAACAGAATGGCCAAACCCAGAGACAAAACGCGACAATAGTCCTTTTGTCTTCTATTTGCAGACCGTTTTCTCTTTGGCTACACCCAATTTGTCCGTTCAAATGAAACAAAGATCCTTTCTTGAATTCAGCAATCGTTAAAAATGTACCTATGCGTTTAGAAACAGCTTTATGCAGTGTAAGAAACTTCATTTCACGGTAGTAATAATACAAAAGGTCATCAGCAATTTTATGTATTACTCTATATGTATTTTTAACCTTCAATCCCCTGGAAATGAGATACAATCTGGCTTTAATATGAATTGTATTGTCATTTTCTTTCTCAGAAGAATTAGGTTTAATCGACCAAGATATTAAACTGTCAATTTAGATATAAGATTAGTTCTTGATGTAGTTCTTGTAAAACAACTCTAAACACTAAGTAATATGAGTCAAAAACTCGTTATCTGCTATCTTACCTATTCGGCTACCAGGGACCATAAGCATGCAGCGTTATTCTAAAAGTATTCTTTTGCTGTGTCTTCAATGTTAGATACCCATCCTTACCTTCATTAATGCATAATATCAGAGGTTCTCGCACCAAAACGACTTGCCGATTGTAATAATTTGGTGCACAAATAGTTTGGATATTGAAAATGGGCATATATTATAAGGAAATCATTTTCATTTTATTAATCTGAATGGCATATTTCAGCCATCTGTCCACGGCCTGCACTTTTACTAGTTTCTTTTAAATAGGTTTTTTACCTGACAAGTGCTCTAGATTTTTACGGAGAGCAAGGCATCAAAGAGTAAAACAAGTTTGGAATGCAGCTGACAAAGATTAAACTGTTACATTCACGATAAACGACATTATACGACGTTGTAGGCGGTTAGTTTGTATGTAAGAAAAAGGCTTAATCAAAAATAACTTTTATAAATATAAAATTTGGTTTTCAGATTACGAGAAGACCCAACGCCTGGCGAGGAGGTTGTGTTTATAGACGTCAGCGATTTGCAGCCTTCACACGTTAAGAGCCATTTCAGGGGGACTTACTGGAAAGACTTTGTTTGGTGCATGAAGGTAAGACACGACAACTACAATTTTTCTTCCTACAATTACCATGGGCTACTATCCATACCTTTCTGTATTTAGCCCACATTTTAACGTCTCCACTGCTCAAGCATAATTATCCTACACTAAAGGATCAGGCCTTAGTCAATCACCCAGGCAAATTCAATACTTATGTTGTTTTAGCCAATAAAATAGTGTCTTTTTATAAAGATTATGTGTGAAGATGCTTCTCAATTCTACACCATAATGTAAAGGGTAAGTCGGTTAATAGTCTGAAGCCAAGTGCCTGATAAAATTGCATATGCAATCAAACATCCAGTAACATTTGTTTTGGCCCGAAAAAGGTTAAACGATAGTTGTGGAATTATATCTTTCAAATCCTTACTATAATTAAATTTCGCTCCCTGATTTAAATGAGTACAACTCTGTCCCGAGTTAGCAAGTTGGTGGATGCACGCCCAACCCTGTATCTCGAAATGCTGATGGTCCTGCGCCTGATCTTACCGTCATGTCGCATTGCCGACTCTCTGAACTATCTATGAGAGTTAGTAAAAGAGTGCACTGTATTTGCACACACACATTTTGTACTATAACAACATGTCCTGCGCAGTGGACTATTATCCTGATTCTTTCGTTCAGTCGCCATGGCCAAATCAGTCGCATACTTTCTCTTGATTGTGGCTATATAAGGTGCCTACGCTTAACACTAATTTTCTATTTTTCCATCAAACCAAACTCATGATGCCATTATTGTTTCAGACAGCCTACCCACTCCGCTTCACAGAGATCCACGTGATCAACACCCAACGTCTGAAGACCGTCTCCCTCCTCCTCCTTCACATCGGCTTGTACCCTTGGAGACGTAAAGTGCTGCACATCCACTCCGGCTCTGAAGAGATCAACCAGGCCATGGGCTTTGACTACTTTCCGCCTGAGGGGTTGCCCTTCGAGTATGGGGGGAAGGCTGGAGCCATGAAGGATTTGAATGGTGAATTCCTTATTCTTTTTGCAAGATTTACTAATGTTATAAATGCGAATCTGGTTGTCTGTCTGTTGGGCTTTCAAAGCTATTGAACTGATTTGCTATACAAAAAGTAATGTTTACTAACCGTACCACAGCATTTTTTTAGGCTTAACCTGAATAAGATTAACTTTCAAGTTCTATCTTAATATATTAAAAATAATGGGACTTAATAAATAACTAGATTAATTAGAAACCTGTGGCTATTTACTAGCCAATTTTAATTTACTTTTTAAGAATACATGTTTGCACTGTTGATTTCACAAGTCCATAATAAAATGTTTCGTTCATAAAAAAAAACCTTACAATTCCAGATGAATGGACCAAGAAACTGTTGTCGAATTCAAAATGGCTGCAATCGGAGGAAAGGAAATTCTACGAGACAGAATTGAAGCAGGAACCGAATGCGAGATCGAGACACAGGAGCGCAGTTCGGTTACGGTCCTCAAACGGTTCCTACGACATGATCACACGCACACATTCCTGCAGATCCCTGCACAGGCACGAAGACCTAGACGACGGCACCTACGGCGCCTACAGAACCCTCAAAGTTTCATCCGACAGTGATTTTTATGTGTAATACTCGTAGAACTGTTCGTACTATACAATTGGACTTGTTGATTGATGCAGATCGACGACTGCAAATTTTGTGCAATGGAATGTAACCGGTAGATGGCTGAAGAATAACAATGGCTGAAGATCTGGTGCAATGGAATTCAGATTTGTAAGTTCCGTGCACTAGATGGCTAAGAAAGAGTATGTAAAGAAGATATATCCTAAGATAAAAGGTAAATTTTAGCCTTACTGTAAGTGGAGCGATGTTTACATAAATGGAGTTTAAGAAATCTGAATTAGTAAACATAAATAACAGCTTAAAGTGGAATCAAAATCACGTCAAAAGACAAATAAGTGTAAATAGAAGTACAGTAGTAGAAGTTCTTCTAGAATCGAAGAAGATGAGTAGCCACTAAGTTCTAGGTGAAGAAGAACATGAAAATTGGAAGACAAATTGGAAATAAAACGTTTGTCTATCCTACCTTGAAATGGTGTCATTTCCCTTGTGGTTTTAAAGTCAGATGACAAATCCGATTTAGCTTTAGAAAATATGCCAAGATAAAGATGTAAGTCCTACATCAGCAAAATATATTAATACCGATAAAAGAAAGTGTAATAAATGATTTATGGATACGATCATAAAAATCAACAGTGGAAATTAAAATGAATGCTCAACTGGATTGTATTCCACATATTGAGCAAAGAAATTAAAATAAAATAACAAATACTGTATCATTTTACACACAAACTATTTTCTTAATTATAAATGAGGACAATTAAAACTGATATAGTATCATTGATTAAAGATTATAAAACTTCTAATTGGTTTTATTTCCAATCGAGCGTACAAATAAGTATCCAGTATAATTAGTAATTGAAATATATTCACCAGTAGCGGTACCATGAGTTGGCTATCGAAAACTTACGCACGTTAAAAACCTATCGAGTTGTTTTTTTTCATACGACCGATTTTAGTTCTTAGCGTAACCACTAGGGGCGCTGTACAAGTTTTTCATAGACATTATGTACGTAGGCGATATCGAGTCCGTAACTTTTAAACTCATGGAAGCGCTACAGCGCATAGAACATTACTATAACCAGATCCACATTTGAAATAATCAAGTGTGTTATTATAATAAAGATGTTTTACATTTTACTTAAAATGTTATAATAGGTACTAGATAGGTTTTATATTTGAGAATTATAAAGAGCTATCTATAGAAGGCAGTCAGGCAGTTTTAACATGAGAGTCTCAAAACTTACTTCTCAAGTTTTATACTCGAATGCAACGAATAACTGACTTTATGTAGAAAGAAAGTAAGATAATATAACCTTTTAATGATCACAACCAACCATTGAGTGAACCGACAAATTTTAAAATACTCTGATCTAAGTATTTGCAGTAAACATGGTTCAGGCACCTACGAGTATCATCATAGATGTTTAAAACCTGTAAATAAGTGATGTTGAGTGATATTTATTTATTATTTAATGTGTTCATGCGCCAAATCTTCTAAAACATCATATTATTCAACAAACATGTTTTAAAGAGGCAATATATATTTACTAAAATCATCCCACGAGCGTAAACGCAAAAAAATCGCCGTCCGCAAAACGAGCACTCAAAGTGAGCAGCGACTATAAAGAAAATGTCTTAAAATAGAAACGCTGTTAGGTCTCGAGATAAAACCGAGGTAAAATCGCGGCAATTTGGTCGGATGCATCAGGAGTGAAAGGCTCCGAGTGCTACCACTGAGTGCACGGAATGAACAGCTAGGTGCGTCCATAACTCACGATTGCTTGACGTGATTTTTTTTAAGCTATTGCATAGCTTTTATCGCGGGCTTTGAGCGCGGCGACCGAACCAAGAAATTCCGTAACGAAAAAAACTTCACAATCGTCTAACGTCGTTTCAGTTCGGTAGACTTCGGCACGGTGTTTGTGTGCGTGCGGTTAGACGTATATCTAATCAAAAACATAAATGTGAAATGAGAGCCAAGTTCAATATTATGATAATTGCCTTGGTTGTTGACTTCAACGACAAAAGAAGTGAGATCTAAATGGGTGCCAAGTTTAATGGTCAACCCAGACATTTATTTATAAGTAACACTATAACATACCTATCATATCTTCTTATAATATAAGATAATGTATGGTGGTAGCCTATGAAGGTCTGTCTTGGCTAGTTTCTATAAACCTACCAACGTATTATTATATTCGCTCGCTAGTTTCTACCAACAATCCAAATTTTCGGAATTATAAAATAAAAACCGACAAATACTTGTAGGCTTAGAACTTGCGACGGCTATAATTCATATATGAAAACTAGCCAAGACAGACCTTCATAGGCTACCACCATACATTATATTATGTTATAAGAAGATATGATAGGTATGTTATAGTGTTACTTATAAATAAATGTCTGGGTTGACCATTGAACTTGGCACCTATTTAGATCTCACTTCTTTTGTCGTTGAAGTCAACAACCAAGGCAATTATCATAATATTGAACTTGGCTCTCATTTCACATTTATGTTTTTGATTAGATATCATTACTTTTTGTAGAAAAGTATATATCATATCATCGTAACGCCGTGGGTCCTTTAAAAAGGACAAATTCAAAACTAAAACTAGACTTTATGTAGGTACCTACCCTAAGTAATAAATATGAAAAATGACTATAAGTACCTACTCTTAATTGTAAATAAGTAAGTATACCTAAATATATACTTAGTGCTCTGCCTTCCCCGGTATATAGGCGTGATTAGGCACTAATTAGGTATTTATGTTAAGCGTTCATAATAGAACCTAACCTAATTATTAAAAATTGCCAGTTTTTTATTTATTCCTTTGTATTCATGTAATTACCTATCTGCATACCAAATTTTAACTCTCTAGGTCATTTGGAACTGGGTTAGAATTTTGATCTGTCAGTCAGTAAATGATAAAAATGAGGATTTTTGGACATTAATATCTAAATAACTGTTCGAGATAAGCTTATGAAATTTAAACACATATTTATCTCGCAAGTCACAATATATGAGCCAAATTTGATACGTTTATGTGAAATAGTTTTTGATTTATGAGGGGTTCAAAAGTGGTTCCAAAGGTTCTCTATTTCATCTCATAAAATTTTTATCCATAATTTTACATCTCATAATGTTTTATGTCCGAATCATCATTTGCCCGAATGATCATTATCCCTAACTACATTTATCATAATATCACTTGCCCTAAAATCGAAATCCCTAAATATTATTTACCCTAAAATCTTTTGCCATAAATATCACAATCTATAAAGTTTAAAAGACATAAAAGGCTTTTCCATAAACGTCATAAGTCCGAAAGTACTAAAGGTCCTGAAATGTTTTGCTATAAATATTACAATCCATAATAATATGTGAAATGCACAAATCTATTCTATAATTTGTTACAAATCCTAAATATTCATTTGGCAAACGAGACATTTAACAGCAGTACCATCTTACAAAAACTGACTTATTATGTGTGACGAACATCGGTATATATAAATATATTTATTTTTATTTGTGTATCCACTGTTACATAGAAATTAAACAGTAGTAAATATTTTCTGGCGCTTCGCCGGCCGCTGCCGCGGCACGCTCGCTTCGCTCGCTCGGCTCGCGCGTTTTATGGTCACCAGTTCTAACCTAACCTAACCAAAATTCTAACCTTACCTAACCAAATTTATCAAAATAATGATTTTCCAAATATTGTGTTTTAATTTGACCCGTACCATATATATTATCAGATCGATTAATAAAAGAAACATTTGTCAAATAAAACATTTTATCAAACTTTTTAGACCAATTAAATAGTAGTTTGGTATTATAACTCAGTTGTTAAATATTCATTTTGCAAAATAATTATTTGTAAAATGAAAATTTAACTGTTGATCATTTGGTCAAAAAGTAAGTCATTTATAAAATGATGATTTGACGAAACCATTTTTTGGCCAAACATTTTTTGAATAAAACAAAATTATAAATAATCATTCATAATTCGTACTAATAATATACGTGTTTTTCCCCCGAAGGGTTAAAAACACTTATTTGGGTTTCAGCCGAAAGGCTTGACCCACCATGAGATAACTCTTCAGAACATCGGCGCCATCTAGCGGACTTCGCAAGTATTATGCTTGACAGTTGTCAAATTACTCTATGGTTAGGTCAGCGCGCAGTGGCGTTCGCCATGTTGATTCAGTAAAGCTTGTAGAATCGAGGCGAGGCGCAAGCCGACAAGACACTTTTGGTGGGTCAAGCCTTTCGGCTGAAACCCAAATAAGTGTTTTTAACCCTTCGGGGGAAAAACACGTATATTTGGGTGTTCGAGCCTTCAAGGCTTGACCCACCATGAGATGTTTGTTATCTGTCGGCGCTGACCATGCGTACTGTGATCTTATTCTTAGGTATTGATGAAGGATTATGGAAAGAAAATACATGGTTTGAGATCAATCAATTGTATTTAAGCCTAGAAGGAATGATTTTCCAACAAGTCCTACCCGGACTTATTCTAGAGTAGCAAAAAGATCGGACATTGCAGGCTTTGGATCTGTATTCTCTTTAACAATTGTCTTACAATAATGTTTTAGAAAGGTGGATGCACTTCGCCAGTTGCCTTTGCGGAGCACATCATCTATATCGAGATTCTTCTCAGACCAGTTGTTGGAGGCCACTGCGGACCTAAAGCTACCAGGAGAGACATTTATATTTGCTTCCCTGAGGGCCAATTTTAACCAGCCAGCTATTATTGCTCTGGTAGCGGCCTTGACTTTCCCTCTTGTGGAGATAAATAAATTGAACAAGTTCGGATTAGCCATGCGACGGTAATGAGAGATTTTTATCAGTAGTGGAATCCAGTAACAGAAATTTAAGTTATGTTCGCTACTTCCATGAAGACACCATCCAGTTTGGCGATAGTTGGTATTGTCTGTTTTTGATCCAAAAACGGGCCAAAAGATCAATTTTTCATCCGTTATTTCGCAACGCTCTGGGTTGATGTGTAGCAACGTGAGGTCGTGTACACGTCGTCCTGAGGCCAGGAGCAATAATGTCGCTACATGTTGTGATACTTGGAATAGGCTGGATTCATCAATGGATTGTTTTATGATCCAGTCCACAAGTTTTCCTACATTCCATGTTGTGGGTGTCTGACTTGGGGGATTCGTTAGCAAAATTGCTTTGATAGCTTTCTTAACTACTGGATGGCAGCTGAGTGACTCATTATACGAGGGTTTTGTAAATGTTGCAACAGTTGATTTATGAACAAGGATAGTTCTAGGGGCTAACTTTCGGCTTACACTTAAATAAATCAAATACCGAGCTAGGTCGGGAGGATTTGGTGACAATACTGAGATGTTGTTATCAGTTGCCCATTTGCACCAACTGTTCCAAGCTTGATTGTATGTTTTTAAGGTTGATGGTCTCCATGCCTTTTGTAGGAACCTACGTTCCTGGTCATTCCAGTTGGCTATTTCATCGGCCCAGCCAGTATTCTCCAAACTTCCAAGACCAATCGTTTTACGTCTCGAGGAGGTCGGTTCGTTTTCAGATCCCGAAGATGTAACTCGAGATTTTTTATTATAAATGGGGGACGAGTGGACCTTCTCTTGATTTCTGCCCTCCAAAATGCCTTCTCCCATTTCGGTGCTACCAGTAAGTAGTGTCCGCGAGAGGCATTCAGATGTTGTAGCACTTGGGGGATTAAAGCTGGCGGCGGGAATATCCAACCCAATTCGTAATCCCATTGTCTGCTGAATGCGTCCGTAAATAGACTCGTTGCATCCGTCAGGTCTTCGCTCACATATTGGGGGACTACTGCCGACGCATTCGATGCGAACAGGTCTATGGTTGGCGTTCCCAATTTCCGGAATATCATTCTTTGGGCTCGTTTGTCCAAGTGCCACTCCTGATGACCCTTCATTCTGGAAATACTGTCGGCCAATCCATTGTACCTGCCTGGCAGGTATTTCGGGACAATGACAATGCGGTATGTCTGAGCAAGGTTCAGGATCTTTGTCGCTATGTCGAGCAGCACCTTCGACTTGGTGCCTCCTTGCTTCCTTATATACGCTGCAGCCGTACGATTGTCTGTTTGCCAAACGATGGTTTTCCCTTGCAGGTCTTCGTGTTCTCTGTGTAAGACTTCGTATAAGGCCCAGAGTTCCTTCCGATTGCTGTGCCAATGATTTTGTGAGGCTTTCCAATGACCGAAGAGCTTCCTGTTGTTTACTATCGCACCCCAGCCGTCGTCTGAAGCGTCGGTAGCTACGAAGGCTGAGGGTGGAGACACTTGGAGGACTGAGTTTCCTTTCAAGTTTTGTAACCACCAAAGGAGCTCTTCTTTGGCTGCGTTCGGAAGTTGGTAAGTTTTGTGCCTTTCTTCGTCCGGGAGATATTTTGCTGCCCTTTGGATGGCCCTGCAATGAAGATGTCCCAATGGGACAGCGTTAGCTGCAAAGTTGAGTTTACCAAGAACATGTTTAGCATCCTTCCAGCTCCATTTATTCTTTCGAAGAGTGTGTTCAATGGTAACTGTTATGTTTGTGATTTTCGAAAGGGGGAGTTCTATTACATTTTTATCTGTGTCCCAGATGAGACCTAGATATTCTAACCGTCGTTTTGGGTGTAAATCTGATTTTGCGGAGTTTATGTGCCAACCCAGATCTCTCAAGAAGGATACCGTCCACTCAGCTTGTTGTGATAAGGTATCCAAGTCTTTATTTAACAGTAAAAAGTCGTCTAAATATACGATCACTCTTATTCCCCTATTTCTTAATAGTGATGCGACCCAGTTTGAGATTTTACTAAAGATCGATGGGGCACTAGAAAGACCAAACGGTAAACTCCTCATGTTGTAGATATTCCCATCGTAGGCCAGTGATAGGTATCTCCTATGAGAGCGGGCGATGGGTACATGATAATATGCGTTCGAAATGTCTACTTTTACCAGGTAGTCATTTTCCAAAATAGCTAGCGACACTTTTTTTAAGCTTATCAGGCGGAATTTTGGGTTTACTATGTATCGGTTTAGCCTTTTCAAGTTAAATATCAGCCTGTGAGAGCCATTTGATTTCTCTCTTAGGAAAATAGGTGATAAGTATCCGCGTTTATATCTGTTTAGTGATATTGCTTTCATTTGCAGAAGCTCTGCTATTTGGTTGTTTAAAGCCGTCGATGTGTTTGTTTCGGCCAATTTCCCACTTTTATGAGACAAGGTGGTGAGCGGTGGCTTTCGCGAGAATGGTATTCGATACCCTTGTAAAACCCTACGAATCGTTTCTGGAGCATCAAGTGTCTCCCACAGGCCAAGCTTTGACTTGAGTTGGCCCGCATAGAAAGAATTTGATTTTACCTTAGGGCTTTCTTTCCATTGGCTGAGGTTTAAATTTGTTTTCGTTGTCTTGTTTACCTCCTCCTGTTCGACGAAAAAGTCGCTTTTTGGCCCCCTGTTTGTTGTTAGGTTGGCCGTGTCTAATCCTGGTGTAGTTGTTTTTTGTAACTCTTCCTTTATTACTATGTTTGGGGTTAGAGACGGTCTTCCTCGGAAAGAACTTGGTTGCTCCTCCTTGCTCTTTGAAGACTTCTGATAACTTATCTTCTGCGAATAAGTGCGTCTCAGAGGGAGGTATTTCGTGCAGTAAGTCGTTGAGGACTTTATTTGGGCACTTGTATGTCTCTCTGCGGGCTTGAATGATCTCTGCCCTTCTTCCGCAAGTATATTGCAGAAGGTTGTCAGATACCTTCTTGAATTCTGATGTGTTGTCGAGGAGAGCTTTCTGGACCTCCTTTCTTGTGTTTTTGTCCAGTTTGGCACAAGCTTCCTCGAATGCTGTGCGCTGGAGGAGGAGTCCGTATGTTATGGCTCCTAAAGTTGCGTCGGACTTTTCCAGGTGTCCCAAAGAGCTCCAGGATGGAGTATTGGTAGCGAGGGAGGAGTTTACCTTAAGCGCGCTAAAGACCGGGGTGACGTGGAAATGTTTTTGTACGTCTGCGTAGCGTACATTTTTCCACGTGTCATCTCCGATACGTTGGCATTTCTTCCCCTGATCTACCAACGGAGGTTTCGCCTTAGAGAGTTTAGGCTCTGCTTCTGTTGTGGCAGGCGCAAAGTTGCAGTCTGGCCCATCTGACTCCTCATGCGAAGCAAACCCATTATTAAAGACGGTTTCTGTGCAACCTTCTTGACTACTGTCGTCCTCTAACTCTGATGGCTCTGCCGAATCCTCTTGCACCCTTGCTGTGAGGTCGGAGACTTTCTTCGCCACGCTCGTCATGACCTCTGTGTTCGTATTAAGCACATTCAGCATTTTTTCGAATAATGCCATCTGCATATCAGAGCTTATGCTATTTCCCCTTTGCGATGATGTGCGGCGAGGTGGGCTACCAGGCGGAGTCTGAAGCTGCACAGTTGTACGGGTCTGATCTGGTGTTTGTGTTCGAGTGTCTTTGGGAGGTGATCGCTCTTGCCGCTTTTTTGTGGTAATAGGAGGGGGAGAAAGGCGCTCTCGTGAAAGGCTTCTTTTTCTGGAAGTCAGCTTGGATTTCATATTCCTGACTGTGTCCATAAAGATATCGTATGATCTGTGATGGATCTTTTCCATTATGGAATGAGGCGCGTAAAGTAAAGCTCGGCCCAGTGGCCACTGTAGCATTTTCCTTTTAATAGCCCTGTACTTCTTTTCGGAGAGGGTGGGGTCCTCTGGAGAAAAAGCGCGGGCCAAATCCGCTGTTGGAAGGGCAAATCGCAGCTTCTGTTCGAGGGCTGAAGTAATTCGGTTGCCGAATAATTCTTCGTAGGCTAGATTATTTACGGGCCATGACCGCCACCCTTCGGGGAAGTTATTATCTACGATTCCAATAATTCGTGTAAAGAATGCCTGGTCAGTGCTACTGCTGCCTCCTGGTACTGGCTCCTCACACAACTCTTGCATGGTTGGCATGTCTGGAAGGAACAAGGAAATACCCTTAAATATCCATAGTGTATCGATTAACACTGAACTTATTCAGCGATATGTCCAGACGACTAGTCGCTTTAGCGAGATATTCACTTTCTCAACGAAACGTCCATTGATGCGTCAGGTCGTTCTAGCGAGGCGACCTCTGATGCGTCTCGAAGTCTGGCCGAGACGACTGTCGATGCGTCTAGGTGTGTCCCTGAGACGGCTTTCGATACGACCAGACGCCTCAATGAGGCGACTTTCCAAGATCAGTAGTCATGATAGTGATCTTTTACTTGCTGTAATGCAAGTGAAGTATAGTGCATAATTCCTGGATTACTGAACCAAGGAAGGCAGTCGTTCGTTGCGAGACGACAAGGGGTTCCACGAGTTAGTGTGATCCCATTCAGAACGTCAATAGAAAATATTGACCGATGTGCACATATACTTTTTGGATATCTTCCCTAACAACTAGGGATATCCTTTTTATTTTGTGAATAAAGGTTTACTTACTTGCTTTGATTAAGTTGTACACGTGGTATACTTATTTGACGTCCGTAGTTTCGCTTAAAGCAACCGGCGACGCCGAGGTTCAAAAGCGTACTGAATCAACATGGCGAACGCCACTGCGCGCTGACCTAACCATAGAGTAATTTGACAACTGTCAAGCATAATACTTGCGAAGTCCGCTAGATGGCGCCGATGTTCTGAAGAGTTATCTCATGGTGGGTCAAGCCTTGAAGGCTCGAACACCCAAATATTATGATAAAGCTCCATTCGTAGTAACGAACATTATACTATGTAACACTTCGGGCATTTAACTTTATAGCAAGTAATTTTAGGAGATTTGATTATTATAGAACTCGATATTATGACAAAAAATGATTATAATTAAAGACAATTAGGGATTATGAAATTTCGTACATTCGAACATTATGGATTTTGATGATTATAGCAAACGTGTTAGGGATTTTGATTTTCGGACAAACGATTTTCGGATAAGAAACAGACTCCCGGTTCCAAATGGTTCGTGTAATATTACACACGGTGCGGCTCGCCAGTTCTGTTTCTTGCACTTGGCTTGACACGCTGCCGCGTGTCTAGATTGTACGACTCTACGAAACTCGCACGAATCGAGACGAGCTGCTCCGAAATCGGGCGATGCTATGCAATAGCTATACCGCGGCAGTCCCCGAGTGCCACACGTCTTTTTTTTATAATACGCTAACAAAATGACCTGATGGTTAGGGGTAGTGAGATCCAAAAAGGTCGACAGGCTCAATATGGTCTATTGTGCCTGTCGACCTTTTTCACGCACTCACCCTGAAGGCCTGCTTAAATGCCGTTTCACGCCCCGCCTGAAGAGCCCGGGAGCATGGGAGGGAGGGAAAACATGAGCTGGAAGTGCATTTCATGCCTTAATGGCAGAAAAGATGAACTAAACCTCTTAGTCCGAGCCACCAGCGCCTGCATTGTATGTGTCGTTCGGGAGTGGAAAGGGGAGGGAGGGACTAGCTGAAATAGCTCCTCAAAGCATTCCCCATTAAATCATTAAAGAGACGATAAAGAACACTTAGATCGGATAAATCTATTTAAATATTATGGTAATACTTTTCTACGATTATGATTTTAAATCAGCTAATCTTATTATTTAAGGTTATAGTATTTATCCTTACTACTATTATAAATGCGAAATTAACTCTGTCTGTCTGTCTGTTATGCTTTCACGCAAAGGGTACTGAACCGATTTAATTGAAATTTGGTACAATTATAAACCAGAGCTTGAGAAAGGACATAGGCTACTTTTTAACCGACTGCGCTATAACGAATGTAGTAATTTTTTACCCGTTAAACCTCTCTACGCGGATGAAGTCGCGGGCGGAAAGCTAGTTTATAATATTTGTACCTACATATTCTCTTTATAAAAATCCTGCTCCAGACAACAAAAAGCGAGCAAAGTTAGCGAAATCGTGTCGGCCATTTTCGAGATTTGCACTTACACCACATACAGTTATCCCAGCCCACTTACAGTTCCACTTGTCTACTTACAGAACCTACCTCCTACTTACCGACCAAAAAAATCATCATTGCAGTTGTAAAGGATTTTTTCTTGCTTTTTTTTTTTTTATAAAGAGGCTAACAAGATGACCTCACTCCACCTGATGGTAAGCGGTAGTGAGATCCAAATATGAGGTCGACAGGTACAATAGACCATATTGAGCCTGTCGCACTCACCCTGACTGAAAGCCGTGAAAAAGGAGACCACTGCTGCGGCAACAACGAGACAAGGCGTGGAATCTCGCATTGGTATTGAGCTGTGCGGGTCGGAGTTGGCCAGTCCGCCGGACGAAAGGGCCCCCGTGTCTACGGGTCTCCCAGGCCGGCGGGATGACCCGCTCCGCCCGCACAATACCGCCGCTAAGACTCCACTGGTCCGGCGCTTGCCGCACCAATGGTCCCCCCTGGCTCCGGTTCGTACAGTGCTGATCCCGGAACGCGACCTGACCGAGAGAGGTCAGAGTCACTTGGCGGGTTTTACACAACTGTATGGTGGTAACAGCAACCGGTCGACAAAATGTCTCCCACCTGACTGCTGCTGCTACTGCTGCTTCTGTATAAGAATAACTCTTTCTTTTTATTTGCGTTACTACGATCGGCTTGGTTCAAAGAGGTTGGAAGGAGAAGGTAGGTGAAAATTAATATACCTAACTATTCCGCACATTCACCGTATGCTGTAAACCGACCTCCATAAATTCATCGCAGAGAAAAAGAGATAATGAACGTTGATTGGAGCTCGGTGCTGACCGAGCCGCTTTCTAATGCGCGGGGCGTTTAGCGAGACGGGGATTTGCTTTTACCCTTAGTATTAATCCTTATATCCTCACTAATAGTACAGGAAGTAAGTTATTTTGTCTGTCTGTAGACCTAGTAAGTACCACTTAAAAACCAAAAAATGGACTACTGAACCGATTAAAGTATATGATTTTTGGTAGTTGTACTATATTATGTTCCTGGGTTCTTTTTTTCCTAACTGACATACGATGATGGCTTGGAGTAGCCTCGTTATCATCACCGGTCTTGCGGGAGCGGATGGCTCTCACCCCTAATCCTGGGTAAAACAAATGTCTCTCTGTTGCCCGTTTTCAATCCGAAATCTGGTGCACAGAGGGTTTAGATAGAGCCTAAGAAAAAACAAAAAAAGTGTTTTATGGAATAGGCTGAAAGTTTGTTTCTTAATACATAGTTATGTATTAAGTCTGTTGTTGTCTTAACTTAGTTAAATTACATTAGATACTAGTACACTAGACTAGTATACAATACACGTTTGTTAATCCCATCTATTTTATTTTTAATTGTTAAATATCAAGTAAGGTTTAAGGCATTAAAACAAGTTAGTTAAGCCAAATACTACATTTTACACAAAAACAAATTTCTGGAATCTTTTTCAAGATGATAATAGGAGAAATAACTTAAAGAATTGGATCGGATAAACCATTTTTACCCGACTACGGCAAAGCAAAAGGAGGGTTATGATTTTGACAGGCTATGTATGTATGTATGTATGTATGTATGTATGTATGTATGTATGTTTGTATGTATGTATGTATGTTCATCTGTTTCCACATAACTTCTAAATTGCTTGTCAGAATTCGACAAATGACATATCATTAGAAGCGTCTTAATTGTCCGCTGGTTATAGGCTATATAGGGTTTCACAAAATCTAATGTGGCGCCCACTAGCGGACAAAACATACAGAGTAAAAAAATAAAGTTAAGATAAATACGCCGTGTTTGGTATCATTGGAAAGCGCTTTACTTGTACATTTTAAATATATATATATTACTAGCATTTGCATGTGACTTTACGTATATTCATGGACTGATTGCATATAGTTCACATCTTTTCGTTCATAGCTTCTTTACTACGTCCCCTTAAAATATAAAACATGTTGGTTCATCAATTTAACTTTTGATAATATTATGCGCCACAAATACACTTTAACACCAAAATAGTACAAATAATAAAAAGTTAAAAACTAAAACCCAACTACGACAAAAAACGACGCTGAAAAAGTATAAAACAAGACTTTTAGAACACTGAACTGAACAAAGTTGCTTATGTAGTTCCAAGTAAATGGACACAGTAGACTCTACCAAAATGCTTATGTTGAAAATTGACAATAATGTCATACAATACTATTTTGAAGTATGCAATATTTACTATGTAGAGATAAGTTTTCATGTTTGGAAAGGCGTAGTCACACGTTCCATACACAAGTACCTACCTACCGTAGCACTTTGACAACGTGTGACTGCGGTTTTCCAAACATGAAAACTTATCTCTACATAGTAAATATTGCATACTTCAAAATAGTATTGTATGACATTATTGTCAATTTTCAACATAAGCATTTTGGTAGAGTCTACTGTGTCCATTTACTTGGAACTACATAAGCAACTTTGTTCAGTTCAGTGTTCTAAAAGTCTTGTTTTATACTTTTTCAGCGTCGTTTTTTGTCGTAGTTGGGTTTTAGTTTTTAACTTTTTATTATATCCTTGTCAGCTGCATTCGAAACTAGTTTAATTCTTTTTGCCTTGTTCTACGTAAAAATCTAGAGCACTTGTCAGTTTAGGTAGACAACCTATTTAAAAAAAAACTAGTAACACTGCTGGCCGTGGACTAACGGCTCATCATGATCATCAACATCAGCCCATATACGTCCCCACTGCTGGGGCACGGACCTCTTCAAAACTAGGGCGATAATGCCCTAGTCAACCACACTGTCCAAGAGCGGTTTGGTCGCCTACACAACCTGACAATTTCTTTACAGGTGTGCAGGTTTCTTCGCGATGTTTTCCGTCACTGTTAAAACGTCGAATAATAACATAACATACAATAACGCCTTTTTCCCAGAGGGGTAGGCAGAGGTCACTTCCTGCCATGTGCTTCGGTCCTGGCACACCACTTTCGCTTCATCCACATTCATCGAATAATCGTACATATAAATTTCAAATTTTGAAAAACACAGTGATACGTGCCAGGGTTTAAACTGGCGATCTCTCGGATGCAAGCAACGACCTCAACCACTCGGCCATCGACGTTTTTTTCGCATCGACTAACGGTTAAAATATGCCATTCATCAGAGGTAAGCAAGAACTCGACACAAATTGTAATCAAAGCAAAACCATAATAATTATTTCGGCATCGTCGATTCCAATTTAATCTGAGCATTATTTCCCCTATTAATACAATTATGGATGGTCATTAGTAATCCTTGTATCATTTCTCAATCAAAGAACCGATGTCCGTAGGGCGTGAAAATAATACTCAGATATTTTGCAATAATCACCATAATGTGGCTATCTTTACCCAAACAATCCGGTGCCAAGTTATGAAACGTTGAGGATGTAGTCTTTAAGGGCTTGTGATAAGGTTTATTTTGGTGTGATTTGGTGGGGAAGGAATGGAGCATCAGTAAACGCAAGCAACGAATCAACAAACGTACTCCAACGCAATGCGTCTCGCACTAGTAAAGACAGGTAGGGTGACCGTGAAATTGGTAAGTAGGTAATAGGAACTATTTCATTTAAATGCATCTTTTTTTTTATTTTTATAAAAATCGGAAAAATTTCTTTTAAATTTCATGGTATTGTTTTATGTGCACTTAAAATAAAACTAGAAATAAATCATCATTATCATCATCGTCATCATCAGCCCATTTTCGTCCACTACTGGACATAGGAGCTGGATGCGAGTGGCCGAGGAGAGAGAAAAGTGCATTAAGGAGGGAAGCCCATGTCCAGCAGGAATAAATAAATAGTTACAATTACTATCTACCTACGTGGGTGGTCCCGGTCATTACTATCTCTGATGGTAGTGGTAGGTAAACTACTACTAAAATTGAAACATGGGGCCCATTAACTAAAAACATACAAACAAATTCCGTACGGGTCCAGCTGAATAAGACCGTTTAAAAAGGTTAACAGGATGTTCACTCCACCTGATAGTAAGCGGTAGTGACAATAGACCCTATTGAGCCTGTCGCACTCACCCCGAAAGCCTTTTGAACGATTTTAGGCATCTAACCAATCAAATGTGTCTAGATTTGTCGACACGAACTTTTTAGTATAGAAGGTATTAATAATATAATTCAATTAGTATGAACTAGTATGTTGACAGCATTCGTCTCGGTCCAAACGATGTGTCAAACTCGCAGTGAATGAACGCGAAAAACATATCTGCTAGGCAAGGCGGAAATGACAAATTTGAGATTTTTTCTATTAATGACATGCTTGTTAAATCATAATAATAGGATCAGGGATAACTCTTACTCACGGTGTTGACAATAATGACAATATTCATATTCCGATCTAATGGAACGTTTCGAAGTTGATGAAAAGAAAAATAATTTATTTCAATTGCTAGCTAAGACGACTTGCTAAGATTACGGTAATTCATTTCAATTAAATACTAGATTGAATCAACGATTTCGTCTCCGATTATTTGCGAATGAATTTGTATCGTCTTAAGTTCTAGAATTCTTTGAAGTGAATCAGCCAGTGTAAAGTTCAGTCAAGCTTGGGCAGACGTTAGCGTTCCTTTGCGTTAACAACTTTCATGGGACGGACACTTTACAGATCCCTTTTGCTTATTGTGTTGCCTTAGATAACGATGTTACTTTGAATCGATTACATAGAGACGTAAAGATAACTTTTGTAAGTAGCTAAGCAAGTAGAAATCTATTCGAGCTTGAAATCATAGAGGACACGTTGCTTACTTTAAGTAATTTCACAATGAGTCGTGTATAATAATATCTATTTAAGGACGATCTTAAATAAAAGACCAAGTGAGGGTCAGACTCACGCACTAAGTCCGTTCCGATTTCGTAAAAAAATCCTTTTTTTCTGTAGGATTCCTCACACAACAACCGAATGGAAAACACATTTTTCGAAAAGAAAAAAATATTTAAGCTACCCCGGTCCTTGGGTTTATTCCCACATTTAGTTCCGCAAAATGAACGGCAGTAGAACTGCGTGGTAGAACTAGTGAGAATGTACCGGACCTTGAGCTACAGCCTGATAACTGACTCTTCAGAACCAGGAGATGGTAAATGTCGCCGCGGCTCCTGGACGGACTGCAATTCCCACAGAGTTTTGCCCGTGACCACGAGCGCTGTAAAGAGCTCGAAACGTTGGATCTCTAAATAATATGTTTAGAATAACAATTCACGCGAGTTCAATCCATTTGTTTTATTACAAACTAGCTGACCCAACAGACTTCGTCCTGTCAAAAAAATGTGAAAAAGAAAAGGGCTGTTTTTAGGGTTTTCCAGGCAATTATTCGATTTTTTCTCGCCGTAAGAACCATCCTTGGACTTCAACGAACATTTTAAAAAATTAATTGGCGAAATTGGTTCAGGCGTTGTTGAGTTATGCGCTTACCAACACATTTTGCGATTCATTTTTATATATAAGATGTGGAATGTTTGCGCAAATAATAGACAATAATATACCCTACATCCGCCCTACAAATCCCTATTTCAAGATGGACGGGTAGCGAGGTCTAGTTAGTGTCCTGTTTTTTACAACTTCGCTTCGCTACCCTAAAAATTAAAGTAACTTAGTACTTATAGTGGTGGTGAAAACCACCACTAGTTCATTAGCTCCATCAACCGCTCCCCCGCAACTCCGTTCGTTGATGATGACAA
This sequence comes from Maruca vitrata, assembly GCA_039566165.1. Classification (NCBI taxonomy): domain Eukaryota; kingdom Metazoa; phylum Arthropoda; class Insecta; order Lepidoptera; family Crambidae; genus Maruca; species Maruca vitrata. The sequence continues at coordinate 9,556,915 of CM076933.1, read as the reverse complement.
GGCTACTACAAGCCATCACCGTAAATCAGTTAAGAAAAAAAAACCAGCTTATAGTCTCAATACTAAACTACTTCAGTTATTGTCATATTTTTAATCTATAACCAAAACCAAAAAAAGTCGGCATTTCTGTCTGTTAGCTACCTACCTGTCCCAGCATTTTCCACGGAACCCATTGGCACCCTAATGAAAAACGAATGTCGGTCTACATCGCAATGCGCCAAATTTAGCAAGACTTATTACATAACGCTCTAATTGAAAAACCGTCTTGTATCATAAACTTTTTAAGTGAACAGACAAAACAAAAAATAATTAAAAACAAACAAGAAACCGGAAGTTGCTGTAATATACCGGTAATTTGCCTAGGTATTACCTACACATGTTATTATTTATCTCTGTTTTGCTTGCCTTATTTAGTGCATATAATCAAGAGCTGTTTATTACTTCAATTCTTTTTCAAATTTACTTTGATTATGGAGGGTTGAGTTGGTTGGGGATGGGGTTATATCAGTCTGTATGGTTCCACAACCATAGTTCTTAAACTGGCTGGAATTAATAAGTCATATTACTTTAGAATTATAACCAGGCGATTAAAAAGTTAAAAAAATAGCCTTTGTTCTTCTCAGCTCTAGACTAACTATTCTATAGTTTCATCAAAATTGGTTCAATAATTTCGTGAAAATGCTGAAAAGAGACAAGAGTTTTGTAATCCACGCAGGCCTTCAGGATGAGGGCGACAGGCTCAAAAAGGGCTATTGGACTTAAATGGTGGACTTCACGGCCGTTTCCATACTTATTCCATTCTTTATATAAAATAGTCTATCAAAATCACCTCACTTCTCTTGATGGTAAGCGGTAGTGATTCACATATTATGAGGTCGACAGGCACAATAGATCAATACAAAACAAACACCACACTAAACGTGTCGGTCATATAAAAAAAATATGATTAAAGAAGTTCAGATAAGTACGTAACGTAACTAACTAGCTCCATTAAACTTGTACAGTTTGCCATAAGCGATGAGGGTCAATTCTGTCCAAACTCCATTAGGATGAGCGTCTACGATTCCCTACCCATGGCACAAATAACATAATACTATACCCATGGCGAGGACGAGACGTGACTACTCAAACTGGCTATTAATATAATGTTCTAAGACAAGGGTTCCTAATCCTTAACGACGTAGGATTGCCAACCAAATAGTTTTTATTTTATGGAAAGCTATATAATATGTTTTTGTTTGCTGCGTGTAATAAAGATTTGGGCTCCTTTAATTTTTTTTATTTAACTGTAATTATTAATTCGCTAAACACCTCTTAAGTCGTGGAATGCCCTTCCAGCTTGTGTGTTTTCTTCATCCTTTGGAGCAAGTAAACAGCTGTTTCTTTAGGCGGGGCCTGAAACGATATGACCGCATTTGAACCATCAGGTGGAGTGAGGTCATTCTGGATGTCGGCGTAATTTTAAGGTAGATCTATACTAATTTAAGCTTTCGTACACTGTAATATGAGAATAAATAACATCACAATTTCCTGATCTGATTCCGTTGTAAGTTGCTTAAGCACTTTTGTCTTGTTTATCAGAACAGAGGCAAACACAAATAAACGAAAACATATTAAAAGCACGCCCAGACACCGTTTTTCATGACACAAATATTTGTCCCGAGTGGGAATCGGACCCACAACTCTTGGAACAATAGTTCTACCATTTTCATCTAACATTTTATTTATGTAACCATAGTTCTAAAATATTTCTTTATGTTATTTTGACCTATAGTCACTATACAGTACACACTGTAACCACCTAACCAGTCAAAAATAGCATAAATAAATATTTCAACGCAACTACGCCTTAACAAGTACATAATAAATAATACTTATTTCGATTCAGCTTGTAAACTGAACGCTTGTTACCCACAGGATTTGTAACTGATAAGATTTAAATCTCGTTCAATTAACGCTATGTATTTACTCGTAGATATTCGCGTAATTACATTCAGTTATGTGATGGAATCTCTTGCCTAATAGTTCAAATGATTGGTAGTTGTTTTGAGGAAATTATCTTATCATTATTAGCCCATAATCGTTCCCAATGCTGGGGCACGGGCTTACTCTAAGCTAGGGCGATTAGGCCTTTTTTTAACGCGGAGAATGCTTGATGCACCGTCCCCTTGGGCAGGGGTTTACCCAAAGTGGTGTGTGGGACTCCCGGCTGCCGGTGTTTAGATGGAAAGCCGGCAGCTGCTCCTGAGCTAAGGTGCAATGCCCAGGGGTGTACCCACTAAACTCCGCGGCGTACCTCATCGCCTTAGCGGCGTCATGGTTCCTAGCATAGCCCAACTACCACAACGCCGCCAGCGTTCCGCCCTTTAACAGGCTCCAACCAAGCCCCCACTGAGGGGGGTGACAGGGCGACTCGGAACACCTCTTCCGTCACTCGAAGGGCAATTAGGCCTTAGTCAACCATGCTGGCTAATTGTAGGTTGGTCGACTACACATACGCAACCTTCGAATTCCTTCATAGGTGTGCAAGTGTCCTCAAATTAAATATGAAGATTACTCAACATCACATACATTTATCTGATACCGTTGTAAGTAGCTTAAGCACCTGTGTAAAGGATATCAGAAACAACGATGGAATAAACACCGATTTTCTTCACACAATATTTGTCATGAGAAGGGATCGTACTTACGACTCTTGGCGGGCCCTATCTAATGCGCCTTCGCGCCAGATAAATTATATTAGTCGGTCATATTCAGAGAATTGTATTTTTTTTTTTGTCGCGGTGAAATGCTTTCCCATCGTTACTGGGAGAGGGTTCTCTCACTGGTGTGACGGTCTCCCCTGCCCCTGGAGATGGTAAATGCCAGGCGCAGCTCCTGGACGGACTGCAATGCCCGAGCGCTGTAAAGAACTCGAAACGTTGGATCTCTAAATAATATGTTTAGAATAACAATACAGTTTATTTTTTATCTAACTGACTAACGATTATGTGTTGGAGTAGCCTTGTCATCATCACCGGACTTGCGGGGGAGCGGATGGCTTTCACCCCTAAGTTAAATGTGTAGTGTGTCGCGCAAAAAATAGGCAACACTATACCCTACAGAGAAATTTGTAGTCCTACAAAACCTTATTCCAAGTTGCTTAAAAGAAGTAATCATTCAGCTTTTGTACATTTTGTTTGCGATGGTCACCGCTTAAGTTTAAAATTTAATTAACAACCAATTCATCTAAATAAAAAAAGACGTGTGGTACTCGGGGACTGCCGCGGTTTAGCTATTGCTTAGCATCGTCCGATTTCGAAGCAGCTCGTCTCGATTCGTGCGAGTTTCGTAAAGTCGTACAATACGTCTAACCGCACGCACACAAACACGACTGTGAGGTTTTTTTCGTTACGGAATTTCTTGGTTCGGTCGCCGCGCTGAAAGCCCGCGATAAAAGCTATGCAATAGCTTAAAATGCTACCTAATTTGAAAAACCTACAAGTGTACTTCTCTACCGTAACGTAAAAAAAGATACCAAGATTATTAAATCAGTATTATTTTTCTAATTGGTAAGTAACACTTGCATATTTTTGATGCATCGTAACAGTTCCTTTACGTAACCAAAATGAGGTTTATGATTTATTATACCTAACTTACACTAATACATATTAATAAGTTTATTAATAGACACTTCCATTGTTACCGTAGTAGAGATCCATAGGTAGGTATGTACTGAAAAAACAATAGATATCATTTTCATTTTATTCATAAAAATATTATTTAAAGTATAAACGCATATTTGTACATTTTCATATAGTTTCAGGGAAAATGTCATGATCAAAAGAATATTAAGTTAATTAGAAAATCGAAATCATTTTCAATCACAAAATTTTCGAATAGAAAACTTAACGGGGTAAAATAAATACCTAGACTAATTTGAATTTTATGCGCCATCCTAGTTAGTTAGTAAATTAATGTGTTTTTTTATATAATGTCGGAGTCACATCAAAATTTACAAACTACGGAACCTACATTCGCTCAAACGCTTACACTTACCACTTTAAATAATTAATTTTATTCTAAACAACTTACAACATCATGATTTGTGTTGCCAAAAATAAACTCCTTGTATAATGTTTTCTTATTTACTTAGTTACCATTTAATCATTCACAAAATATGTAAGTAAAATAATTATAATTTTAAATAATACAGCTGGCGATTAGCTAACTTATCTGTCATGTAATTGATATATTATTTTAACTGAATCTTAGGTTATTTTAACCGACTTTAAAAATTATTGGGTTACATTATTCCCTCCTTACATGTTATATTAACACCCTTTTGCTTATATAATTTTAAACTTACATGGTTACACACATTAGAAAACTGAAAATGTCCGGGGTATCGGGAGCTCATTAAAACAAAACAACATGGTAAATATCCCGGACATTTTCAGTTTTCTAACCACTATTTAATTAACAGTATATTTGGTAATCATAATCATAATCATTTATTGCATAATGTGGTTACATAGGGTCTTACAAAATATATATAGTTCTCACATTACCCTGCAAGGGCACAGCATATTTAACTTAAAACTAAAGATACAAATTTTTGAAAAGATAACAATTATATAAATTAAGTCTAACTAGTAATAAAATACGAAAAACAAAAATATATTTAAAATTGTACTTATTAACCTACTTATCTGAACAGGCTAAATATTCATTTATACTATAAAAACTCTGTGAAAGAAGAAATTTTTTTGTGGATAGATTAACAATATATATAAACAACAACCCGTAATGAAAAAGCATGCATGAAGAGGTTGATGGATGTGGATGAAGCAAAAGTGCCTGGACCGTAGCACATGGCAGGAAGTGATCTCTGCCTACCCCTCTGGGAAAAATGCGTGATTTTATGTATGTATTTAAACAACCTAAGAGTCATTCAAACACATAATTCGTACTGGATATAGTGGGGTTCGAACCCAATACCATTGGCGCAAGAGCCAGGGCCACCAAATGTGCTACTAAGCTCATCAAAGTATAATTTGTAACTATTATGCGTGCGCTAGCGGTTTCAAAACGCATTATTTATTTTGTGCGCCGTTTTGTAACGTGGCAACATTAGTTTGACACGTCGAGAGACTCAGTGGCGAAACATCGTAATCGTTTCTCTTTGGTCCATTGACTTACGAGATCTATGGCACGTCTCCGCTAGGCCACCAATTTACTTCCAGATTTTTTTCTTTTACAATTCATTTTTGTTTCACTAGAAATTAGCTGCTCCGCATTACCGCGGGGTAAATTGAAAAAACAGGGTCTTTTTCTACATAGCCTAAATAATGTAGTATTTCAGAGAAAGAATGTTTTAACTGAACATTCGTGAAGAATAGAGAGTTAAATTATTTTATTTTAAAAATACCTATTTTTTACCGGTCAGGGCAAATCTCCAAATTACAGTGACTAATATTCAACGTGTTTTGACATGACGAAAAACCATTTTATATGCAAAACATAAGTATTTGCGTCATACTTTTGCGTCAACAATGATATTTTGATTGCTCCTACATACAAAAAAAAATATAAATAAGCTCTATTCGTAGGTAATTTACCTACATCACATTGATTTTTCTGTAACTGTCAAAATCTGAGATATACTTACGTTACAAAACATAAAATGTCAATTTCTGACATGCACAAAAAAAATATGAAAAACATTAAAGTGTTTACCAAATATTGAACAATACAATAGACCAATCAGAAAAACAAGACATCATACTACTTCAAAGTCATTCGAAATATTCGATAAAAGAAGTCTAATATAAAAATAACAAATCGTAACGGGCACGTAAATGAAAATAACGATGAATAAAGAAAATGTAACGGTACATGCGAATGGAAACAGGCCGGAATCCACCGGCACGGGCCGCGCGGTGACTCATACTGGCGTGCCTACTGAAGCATCGATCGAGATATAAGTGGATAGATCTTGATATCGATCTTACTAAACCTGCAGCTGTTGCTACTATACACCGTGAAATTTATGAAAATTTAAAAAACTACTACTATTTACTACCGAAAATGATTCGATCATACTACTGAAGTCAAATCGTTCTTGCTACGGGAAAACAACTACTAGAATCACACGGTGTATAAATAAATATTTGTGACATTGTGACCCACACATGGACACCTGTAGCGCTACCATGAGTTTAAAAGTTACGGACTCGATATCGCCTACGTAAATATGTCTATGAAAAACTTGTACAACGCCCCTGGTGGTCACGCTAAGAACTAAAATCGGTCGTATGAAAAAAACAACTCGATAGGTTTTAAACGTACGTAAGTTTTCGATAGCCAACTCATGGTACCGCTACTGACCCAAAACTAAACAGAGCTCGTACTACGGGCGTCAGAGACTAATATAATACATAGATATTTATAAATACATAATCGCACCCAGTCATGGAATAAACATCGGTGTGCAGCACACAAATATTTGTCCCGAGTGGGAATCGAACCCACGACCCTCGACGATATTAACGAGCTCCCGCTATTTCGGCACTGATGGGCAAGCGCCATGATGACAGGTCAACTGCATTGCATGTAGGACTTGCAACAAGTCGAAATATCGGTATCTCGACAATATAAAACAACGTCATGGTAAATATCCCGGTCATACTCAGTTTTTCAATGTGTGTAACCATGACAGTTTTTTTTTTCTATAATAACGGCAATCCAACCTTTTCGACTGATTCCAAGATAGAGCACCAGTCGTTAGCAATTTTCCAATGCAACTCAAACATTAGTGAATCTTTGGAGGCGCGCTTGCGTTGTCAATTGCAAGATTTAAAATAATTTGGGTTATTTCATCAAGATTCGTTCTGCAATTTTTATGGTTATTTTTTCATAATGGCGTGGCGAAGTTTTTATGAGCTGACTAGAAAAGTTTCCAAGTCACTTTGACCTAAGTACTGCTTTCTCCAACGACATTTAAAGCTTGGATTAAATTTTTGTATTTTAATATAGAAAATAAGATAACAAGTACAAAAATTTTCATCATAAAACTTATTAAATTATAGTAGAGATTTTGTATTTTTACTAGTTTATAATGTACTAGTATGCTATTAGATTTTCATTACTATCAATAATCAGATTTTTTAGCATATCAAACTAGTAATTTAATTAACATGAATATGGTAGGTAACAAAATAAGAAGCTGTCGTTTTAGAAATTAATTAAGGAGAACTGAATATGAACAGGATAACGGTAGGTCTGGTCAAAACAAAAATACATGATAAATATCTTGGACATATTCAGTTTTCTGGTGGGTGTTAATTTATTTTTAAGTGCTAAAGCTCGTGCAAGCTGTTTAAAAAACGGATTTATTCAACTGCTCCACCGCGGCTTGGGGGATCGACCTACGCCCTTTCGGGAATCGTGGCCAGACGTGCATTTCATATACGAATGATAGGCCCGAGTGGAAGAAATACACATGTTGCGCCGACCACACTAAGCGTGGGACAAGGGCAGGAGAATGATGGTGACGTGCATTTCATCACAGCAGATGTACCAAAGATGTCGAATTTTGTGCGCGATAAGAGACCTCCAGTGGATGGAGTCGCGGGCATTAAGCTAGTTAATTAGTATATTATTTTACTTCATGTTGACGTCGCGTCTCATGCCGGCTACCCACGACATCGTCCGCGTAAATGCGCAGCAATGATTTATTAAAATAGCCTTAATTGTACCTCGTAAAATTAGCTATTTATTAGAGAAAGTCCAGTCAAAAAAACGTTTCCGGAACGGCTTGGCGAATTTTGATTTAATCTCCGGCTTAGCGAGAGTATACAGACAGGCAGACATAAAAAAATGTGTTTTTGTTATTGGTACCCGATATACTTAGATTCATATCCATTTAGTAAAAGTAGTTAAACAATAATAATTCTTTATTGCACTTAAATAAAATGTTTCATCCTTAAGATTAGCTTAAATCAAATACAGGTTTAGTGCTAACAGAACAGTGTTACAATATTTAAACAGGGGCCCCGAAACTTGGGAAGCCAAAATTAATTAGTTATTTTAATATTACAAACAGCCTCTTCAATTGATTTATTTGTATAGAAGTAGCAGCCATCTTGTTTTGCTTTACGCAACAATGTAGTTAAGCATTTTCTATAAACCAAAATGTATTATTTCAAATGTAACCATAGTTATGAAAGATCATGCTAGTTATGTAAAAAAAAATTGCGCTTATAATGCGTGTCTTTTGTGAAAGTCGGTTTTATTTCATATGGAAATAAGGAAATGCTGGGTATTTACAATTGTCATTATACCAATGTAATAAAACTAACTTTATAATTGTGTTTCTGGTTTATTTACTCAACTTATTGGATAATTTCAAAGTGTGTTTTAACGTTTTGTTTAAAGGAAAGTAACTTTTAATTACGAACGATTGAAATATATAATCTAATACCCATGTATTAGATTATATATTTAATTTAATATGCCTTAGCTTATAAGGCACCCTAAACCCATGTATATTACGTAGTTGATTTAAAAGTTAAACTGTACCGAACTCGAAATAATTAAGGGATGTTCAACATGTATGTGAAATAAAACTAATGGAACGGATTAAGGTCTCGTGTATTGTAATTCTAAATACATATATTATTACGTGGGTCTCAAATTAGTTTTATTTCATATGTGTAATGTGTAATGTTCGCGCAAATAAGAGACAATACTATTTATTACGCGTTTAAGCTACTTACTACGGGTCAGATCTATATGTGACTAGCGGCCGCCCGCGACTTTGTCCGCGTATTAATGGGTTTTAGTAGCAAGGATGTATTAAAATAGCCTACATGCCTTGTAAAATTTGTTATTTGTAGTGTAAGTTCCGTCAACGTTCTCCCATAGTACGCCCCCCCCCCCCCAATAACTTCCATGGGGGTCGAATTTAAAAAAAAAAAAAAAAAGCGCGGGTGTCTTTCCAGTGTGCCAGCTACCTCCATACCAAGTTTTATGAAAATCTATAAACACGTAAAAGTTCTCCCATAACTAATTTGTACCCCCGCCCACCCCCCAATGAGGCTGAATTTAAAAAAAAAAATGCACTGGTGTCTCTCCGGAGTGTCAGCTACCTCCATACCAAGTTTTATAAAAATCTATAAACACGTAAAAGTTCTCCCATACTAACGGGGCTAAATTAATAAAAAAAAAAAATTACGTTGGTGTCTCTCCGGAATGCCAGCTACCTCCATATCAAGTTTTATAAAAATCGACAAACACGTAAAAATTCTCCCATACTAATTTTCACCCCCCCCAATGAACCACATGGGGGTTGAATTAAAAAAAAAAAAAGTAGCCTATGTTATTCCAGAGTGCCAGCTACCATCATACTAAATTTCATGAAAATCGGTTCAGTCATTTGAGCGTGAAAGAGTAACAAACATACATACATCCATACATCCATACATCCATACATCCATACATACAAACTTTCACCTTTATAATATTAGTAAGGAAGTAAGGATGTTGTGAATTTTTTATTTATTTATTTATTGATTAATCACTACATAGTATAAAACAAACTCGCTTTCTATGTTCCTATATACCTATATTTTGACTGGCTCGGTGCAACAGTGCTTAGTGACTCTGGCTGGCAGTTCCGAGAGTCGTGGGTTCGATTCCCACTCGGGACAAATATTTGTGTGATGAACATCGGTGTCTGTTGCGTGTCTGAGTGTGATTATGTATTTAAGTATGTATTTATAAATATATATGGTATATCACTCTCTGACGCCCATAGTACAAGCTTTGCTTAGTTTGGGGTCAGGTGACCGTGTGTGGAAATGTCCCAGATATTTAGGTATTTATTTATATGCTTAAATCTTAAAAAGTACGCAACGGTTTTTGATGCGGCTTTTTAAATAGATAGAGGGATTCAAGCGGAAAGGTGTCTTGAATAATTCACAGCGAAGTGAGGGCAGGTCAATAGTTTCTCTTGTATACTTGCAAGTGCATGGTAAACGGGTCAACTGGTACTTCTATACTGGTAGCATCCCGGACCTATATTTTTTTCCTAATGTGTCTAACCATAAAAGTTTAAAGCTCTTTTATTTTAAATTAAATTTTCTATGCAGTTAAAATTTTGCGTTCATAAATGTAACTTGAACATTACGTGATTACTATACATATTTACAGAGAAATTATCTATCTTCAAAACACGATCGATCTGTATCGAATGAATAAAAAAATCGCACGTAATCATTCAATAGTGCTCTAATATACATAAACGGTGAATAACCATAATTAATTCGATCTAAACGAATACGCTAATTGTTGAAGCTAACCGTTTGCTGTCAGAGAAAAAAAAACAAAAGAAGGTTTCAACACGCAACCGAACCTCATTTGTCATCTGGCATAACGCCGATGACGCATAGCTTACTCCAGTTCTCTGCCACAGATAACTTCTACCCCCACGATGCAAACTGCAGTTCATGTCGCGTGACGAAATCATAAAAAGAGCGCACTGGCTGTATCGAACCCATTCGAAAGAGCGCGGTCGGACGCGCACGAAAAAAAAAACCCTAAATTTTCCATCCTAAATTCAAATTTCATTTTTTTTTTCTAAACGGTGACTACAAAAGACTCAAACACGTTGCGTTCAAGTGCCAGTGTGTTCATCGTAGAAAGTTTGGCGAGTGACTTGATATTCCATTTCAAAGGTGATTGTTTTTTTTTAATTGAAGGATGTTTTCCAGTGCCTTGGATGTTGTGATTCTGGATTTTGTGTTGTGTTGCGTTCTTACAAGGACAATTTGCGCGCCAAATTATTATTTTACGTCAACAATGTTTATGAAAGTTTACATTTCCAGAGGTTTATGTTTTGGTCCGATTGTCCTAGTTTGAACTCACCAAAATACATATCACACATTTTACCTGTTTATTAAGGTCTAGTAGGTAGGTACTTATAATTAGTTAAGTATTTTATTTTTATCTGAAATTTAAACTTAGTACTTAGAAAAAAAAAATTATTTGTCATCTTTTTTGCAATTAATGTGATCAAAACATCACTTGAATGTGCATCACTAAAGGTACCTAATAATTATCGTTCCGAACCTATACAAAAAATATTATTACATAAATTTACCGTTCGTAAACATTCAAAAACTCCCAACAACCCCAGCAAAGTTGGAAAACTATTTTAATACTATTGCCATGCTCGTCGCATAAAAAAGTTAGTCAGTTCGGGTGAGAAACCTAGTGAAACCTCGCTCGACTCATAAAAAAAATATAAAAAGAATTCCAATTACAACACATGAGATCAAACTGCAGCGTCAGTGCGGGCATTGCCTTGCAGTGAAACCGCATTGGTGCATGCCATACATCATAACCGATAATAGCGTGAAAACATTTTTGCCGGTATTAATTTTATATTTTTACGGCCACACGATTGGTGGATAATGATTATTATTGTACTTTCTTTAAATACAATCGTGTCTAATGGCCGAATACTGGCCGAAGTGACATATCTACTTGACCGCCAATGAACCGACAAAGAAGTTTCCAAATTAAAAACTTTCATTTTAATTTTGAATTTAGGCAGTATCTTAAATTGTCAAATGTTATTTTTTGTCTTTTCAATATGCCTCATATTATTATAACTAACTTAAACAATCTACTTGAATTTGAAAGCACTCGTACCTTTTTGGTACCTATTATCGTCGTCGTGTAAACTAAAATCAGTTTTAAATGTAATGGAACACGAAAGTCTTAAATCTTATAGGAGAAATTAGTGTCATAATCGCCTACTATCGAAGATCAATAACGGATAAATGAGGCAAGCCGCCATACTGTCTGATCCGGATGGTTTGATGCGTGAAAATAATTTTAATGATTATTGAAACGTGACTCATCGTTATATTTCAATGAGTTATGCTATTTTATTATATATATAATTTTTATATTTAAGTTACTGTGGAATAAGAAACACTAAAGTTTCGATTCGATGAATTCAAACTTTTCCGTTTTATTATAACCGCTAAAATATATCAAAATCATTCGGGCTGAACGTGTAAGTAGATGTAGCAGCAAAAATACAGAATACTATAAATTTTACACACCCTTATTGTTATGATAATAGAGGTTAGGGTTTTCTTTTATTCTCTGAAATGAAGACAACGAAATGCTAATGAGAGTGATGAATAAAATTCCTTGGACACTTCCATAATTAGAAAAAAAAACTCCACCTCCATTCTGCACTTACCTACGCGAAAAAAAATTTTATCTCAAAAATGTTCCCATTCAATTTTAGCATCCTATCGCTGAGTGCACTTTACTATGCAAATGCAGCTACGTGCGCAGAATTCATAATCACCTGAGCTCATTATTTGACGTTCCACTTTCCACAAAATCTCGGATAAAAGGTATTAAAATAGATGACTAATCAAATGAGAATTTTAATATTCTTGAAGCACGCGATTTTGTTTGACTAAAAAGGCTAAGTAAGCCTTTCTATCTCATATTATAAATGCAAGAGTAACTACGACTATGTCTGTCGCGTTTGCTCGCAAAATCTGCTGAACCGGTCAAAATTAAATTTGGTATACAGATAGTCTGAGGCCAGAGGAAGGACTTACGCTACTTTTTGACTAATTTTGCTACAAGAGACTCAATGTTTCACGAAGTTAACTATTATACGTGGCTATCCATCCGCCACTCTATAGTGGCGGGTGGAAAACTAAAGCTTAGTAGGTTTTCTTTAGGTTATATGACTTGTCTTACATTGAAGGTTTTTGCGTATGAGAAATCCACTAGATGGTAAAACGTATATATGAGGTCTAACGTAGTTGGACCTCACGCCTACGTATTACCATCTATAGTGAATTCCTCAGATGCAAAAATCCTCATTAACTACATCAAAAGAACCCCTTTCGTTGTCGTAATGTTGTCGAAACTGGGTATTAAAAAAATAAGCAAGAATATAACCGTTTTTAAAAAGAAACCACAAATATAAGGCAATTGAAGCCACAGTATAATTTTGCGGTAAATTGAGAAACTAAATTCGTGACTTGGAAGATGCAACTATTGCAAAATAGATACCTAAACTTATTTATAATTGTTTACAGTTTTGCATTACTCATCTCGGATAATTTGTCAAATGATGACTCACGGTGATTAGATAAATACTAAAATGTTATCGTTGTCACTAAAATTAGGTCATGAACATACCATAATGTATGGTACTGTATTATCACCTTATGGTAACGAACATACATCAATACAATTTCATATTTAATACTAACAGCATACTTTATAAGACCAATGAAGCAATGATGTGACATTTATTTTTTAGAGACGTTTAACGGGTAAAAAATTACTTCCTTATAGCGCAGTCGGTTAAAAAGTAGCCTATAACCTTTTCTAGGCTCTGGACTATATCTGTACCAAATTTCATTTAAATCGGTCCAGTACTCTATGCGTGAAAGCGTAACAGACAGACAGACGGACAGAGTTACTTTCGGATTTATAATATTAGTAAGGATATGTGACGATTAGGATAAACTCACTCCACCTGTCGGTAAGCGCCCGTGAGGTCTACAATAGTCTAGACTAATATCTTCAGAACAGTCCTATTTTTATCCGGGTTCCGTACCTAAAAGGTAAAAACGGGACCCTATTACTAAGCCTCCGTCTCTCTTTCTGCCAGTCTCCAAGCTGTAACTCATAAACCGTGATAGCTAGAAAGCTGAAGGAACAAATACTTAAAATTTATAAAGATACAATATTAGGATAAGATAGGGTGGGGGAACACCCCCACCCTATCTTGCATACAATAAACATATTGTATGCACCAACATACAATAAACATGTTTTTTTTTTACATAACTGACCCTTCGAGTCCGTCTTGCACTTCGCCGGGTTTTTTTTATGTTCAATTTCTGAATGACTGGCTCAGTGGAACAGTGGTTAGTGACCCAGGTTCACTACCTACGGTTCCAAGAGCCGTGGGTTCGATTCCCACTCGGGACAAATATTTGTGTGACGAACATCGGTGTTTGTTCCGTGTCTGGGTGTGTTATTAAATATATTTAAGTATATTTGTGTATCCACTGTCGTTTCTGATTTTCGTAACACAAGTGCTTAAGCTACTTACCACGGGATCAAAAAAAAAATATTTTTAGTAGGTAAAATAGGTATACCTGACCACTTCGTTATTTTTAGGTACCGATGTTACAACCTGCATGTTACCTTTTAAGAGAAAGGGCATCAAATACCAAAGTAATACAAATATAATTATACCTACAATTTCGTTTCTTTAGAAAGTGTACGTAATCGCATAGCGTTTGTCCAATTAAAAATAAAACAAAAACTACTTTGATATGTTAATGTTACCAGCGCCTTAAGATCAAATTATACCTTTTCATTTCGCCGTTACAAATTGTAGCTATTATTATGGTGAAACGGAGATTTGTACATACGGTTACCTACATTTATAGGTATACTTTTTTTGATATATTGATTCTTATGTCTTAAGAAATAAGATTCTTTAGCAGTCAAATTTGTCTAGCTACTTATAATACTTAGTGTACCTTTTCTTTAGTGCCGTAGAGGAAATCACGTAGTTGACTCTTGCTTTATTTGGCACAGTAAGTTTTAAAAAGGTTACTTTCGCACTGCACATATTAAGTTTTTGTGATGGTCGCACATACCTAAACCATGCGATAGTTTAGTTGTGTTTAAGATATTGACTTAAATTCAAATTCAAATATTTGGGTTTCAAATATTCACATAAAATAATCCATTCACAATTTTTATTCGTTTACCATGTAGACATGTCAGTTACTTTTTTTTTTAGATAAAAGTTTTTGGATCAATATTACATATTTTTAGGAAATCTTTCGACAGTACAATTACAAACTAAAAAAAATTTTGTGGTCATATCCTTAAAGTAGAGTTCGACAAAAACGCCTTTTAACATTTATTTCTCTTCAGAAAAATTGCATTAACCTCTAAGAATCACTATGTAAAGATTCTTACAGAAAATCGTTCAGGCGATACGAAATTTCAGCGCGTTTCACAATTCCATTGCCCGTTTTAAACGGAACACTTTTTAGAAGCTCCGTTGGCAATAATGGAGTAACTAGCGATCGTAAAATGAAAAAGAAATGGTGGATAAAACTGATTTCTTTTTATGCTAACGGTTCCGTGGTAAGGGGTATTGATTTCGTTCCGTTCATGACTACTACCACTACACATTGATTTGGTACATTACAAATACAAATTTATAAAAAAAAAATAGATTTTTTAATTTGCTTTCATGATCCCACCTGGACGGAAACGGGGATATGTTAAATTTTAAAAATTTTAATGGGAGCTAAAAATTTAGAAATACCATTGAAACAACAAATAAATAAAAGCACTTGTGGATTGTTAAGTAAAACCTAGAGTATTTCCCGAGTAAAACTTAAGATGTTTAATAAGTTATATGCCCTGGCTTTCCGCCTCGACTCCATCCGCGTGGAGACGTTTATCGCTTAAACAAGCTTTACTAGACTGTGAACTAAATTTTATTGAAATCGATTCAGTAATTATGGTGTGGAAGTGTTAACTTTAGATTCATAATACATACCTAAACCTATACCAGATATGCTTGAACGTTCAAAATGTCTACCCAAAATTTTGGAATCTCCTCTTTACTCTATCCAGATACGGAAAAGACGCTCCATTTAACATCTTTCACTACAATTAACACGTACTATTTCAAGTATAATATGGTATATCAGGTTGTATGTCATCTTAGCTACCTCTTAAACAATTGACAATCAATCAGAACTCATTTGACTAAAAGCAATTGATTAAATTATAAATAATTCACATCTCAAAATAATGGCGCAAGAATATCCGTGAAATCGCTGAGTAATGCCATCGATAGAGGTTTTATAGATGATAAAATTCTAAGATGCGGATTCCGGCGTCTGTGCGAAGGCTTGTCTCACGAGTCACGTCTCTGAAGAGCGCATAAAAACATAATGAACCGTTCACACAATTTTAATAGGAGGTGATTCCCTGTTTTATAGTTCTATAAAATTCTTCGCCCGAACTGTTGAGAGAGCGGTTGTACTTTAGCAAGATTGGCTGTTTTAGATGGTGTACGGGTACTGATTGTGTATAATGCATTTGTAAACAAAGAAGATTATTAAAAATAGCTGACCCGACATACTTCGTCCTGTCAAAAAAATGTGACAAAGAAAAGGGCTGTTTTTAGGGTCTTCCCGGCAATTATTCGATTTTTTTCTCAC
Organism: Maruca vitrata; assembly: GCA_039566165.1. Lineage (NCBI taxonomy): Eukaryota > Metazoa > Arthropoda > Insecta > Lepidoptera > Crambidae > Maruca > Maruca vitrata. The sequence goes on along the minus strand of CM076933.1, from coordinate 9,540,620 downwards.
CGTAAGAACCATCCTTGGACTTCAACGAACATTTAAAGAAAAGAATTGGTCAAATTAGTTTAGGCGTTGTTGAGTTATGCGCTTACCAACACATTTTGCGATTCATTTTTATATTATAGATTATTTAATAAATATTTTATAACAGTAGCATAATCACTTGTGCTTGGGATGTATTTTACAAATATAATATAAATATATACGTAGGTACACAAATAATCTTAAATATATAAATAACTTACCCAGACATGGAACAAAGACACAAGTGCAGGTGAGAAGCCTAGTGAAACCTCTTTCGAATCATAAAAAAAATGAAGTCCTAAAACGAAATCTCTATCTTGTGGAATCTGTTTCATGCGCCATCTTTGATTTCTTCTTTTAAATAACCTTTAGATATGTATAGTTCTATTGCCAGAGTACAGATGGCAGCAGTGGGAGTAAGTAATAATCAGTGGGCTACAAGTTTTCTCATGAGCTGTTTCAACTTAAACTTCAATTTTCTTTGGATCTTTTAACAATTTTCAAAAGTAAAGTTATTTTAACTTGCTAGCTCTACTTAGGACTGCCTCGATGGTGCATTGGATACTGCTCCTGTCTCTAGCACCAAATGTATAGGGTTAGATTCCCACTCGAGACAAATAATATGAATGATGAACATTAGTGTTTACTCCATGTCTAGGTGTGGTATTTACACGTTCAAGTGTATTTGTGTATACCACTGCTATTTCTGATATTAGTAACAGAAGTGCATAAGCAACTTACTTACTTATTTTACTAAATCATTGCGTGTAAAAAGCGTCGATGGCCGAGTGGTTAAGGTCGTTGCTTGCCATGCGAGAGGTCGCCAGTTCAAACCCCGCCAGGTACCAATGTGTTTTTCAAATTTGAAATTCATATGTACCATCATTCGACGCTTTAACGGTGAAGGAAAACATCGTGAGGAAACCAGCACATCTGAGAAATTTTTCAACGGTGTGTGAAGCCATGTCAGAGGCCTACGGGCGGCTTAAAAACTCTGACACCAGGTTGTTCATCAACCACACGATAAGAAGAAGATTGCGTGTAATGATCACGTATTTAAAAGAAAACTGATTAATAAAAAATACGAAATGAACTGTGCTCACAACCGAAACAAGACACCTACTTATATTTACTTACCTAAGAACCTTTCGTGAAAGGTAGATAAGTTTCATTAAAAAACACATTTACTTTTAATTTTTATCGCAGCAAAAAGCGTTACGGTCAGTAATTCGGCACATTTTAGTGTTTGCGGTAAATTGCTGACAAAAACGCTGAATGTAACTAACAAATGAGTGGTTTGCATTTCGCATTTAGTTAGTGTACACGGGCGAGTAATTACAAACTGACTGTTTTGCTATTAGGTTACGCCTGCTGACGATGTTGAAGTGATGACGTTAGAATTTACATAGATAAAATTCACTGGTGGCCGGTGCAGTTCCTCTTTTATGCCCCGTTCCATCTAAGCATGGAATGCAATTCCAGCTCATAATTTCCTTTCCTCCTATAATCCCGGGCTCTTCAGGTAGGCCGGAAACAGCATCTAAGCAGGCCTTCAGGGTGAGGTAGAGTAGGATAGGGTCTATGTATATTGCGCCTGCCAACCTCATATTATGGACCTTAAGGACCGCTTATTATCAGGTGGAGTGAAGTCATCCAAGGAGATTTTTATATAAAAAAACAATGAACTTAAGTAGTTAGTTCAAATATTTAAGGTTTTCTTGTAACGTGACATGAAAACCTTTTATGGGAAAAGGGCGTGATTTTATCTACGTGTGTATGTTTCATGAAATTAGTTCAAGTTCCTATTGTATTCTTAACTAATAACAATTTTCTCATTATAATAGGGACAGAAAAAAAATGCAAATAGGCATATTTATCACCGAAAGGCGTTAAAAATTTTGACAGTTTTACGTCAATCTTTGAATATTCAAAATCTTTACCTTTCCAGTGACTCTGAGGTCATTTATCATGATATCAAAAATGAACCATTTTGAGGCTCTACGAGTATACTATCATTGTAGCCTGTACCTAATTTCATCTCTTAAATGCATCAATTAACTTTTTGTTTTCTTTGTTTTAAAACCCGTTGCTTTAGTTATTGTTCAAATTATCAGTTATTTTTAACATGCGTACTTAAGGGTTAAATCGGCTTACTAGTTTTAGCGTGAAAGCAGGATACACATAGAGACTTAATTCATAATATTGTTAAGGATATTAGCAAAGACGGGAAAATCACATAAATAATATCACAAGGAAATTAGTAAGAATATAAAGGAAACATAAAGAATGCTCCTTTAAGTTACACTCAACATTCTATCAGATGCCCTTAATCTTTATTACGGCACAGCATATTATAGAAATTTTACATTGGTTTTTGTCGTTATATGACTGCATAGGGTTCATATCTGGTGGGGTCTATTTTCCCGTTGCCCTATTAAGGATTAAGATACCATTAATACGTGCACTTGGTAACCTCCTGTTGCAACGAGCCATAAGTCTATAATTTTTAACTGTCATGATTACACACATGATTGTCCTGGATATTTACCGGTGGGGGTTTTAAGAAAGAGGGTAGATCGATATGTCTGCTCTTAGACCTATCGTCATTCTCGCAGTCCTACAGGTCACCCGTGATCATGGCGCTTGCAACAGTGCCGAAATATCTGGAGCTCATTAAAAACAAAACAACATGGTAAATATCACGGACAGTTTCAGTTTTCTAAGAGCCATAAGTCTGCTAATGTTTAAGTGATGACCACAGAATCTTTTGTACTCTGTACTATAAAGGCATTGAATGGCCTTCCATTTCATGTCTTCCCTCCCTCCTATAATCCCGGTGTCTTCAGGCTGGGCGTGAAACGGCATCTAAGCAGCCTACAGGGTGAGATAGAGTAGGATAGAGTCTATATTGTGCCTGTCAACCTGATTTAAGGACCATAACGACCACTTATCAGGTAGAATGAGGTCTTCCCAGGAGTCCTTTATTAAAATAAACTATGTACTTAAGTAGTTGGTTAACAGATTTAAGTTTTTTTTGTAACGTGACATAAAATACGTGCACTTGGTTACCGCCTATTGCAACGTGCCATAAGACTTACACAACGGCGACGCTTGCGCCACTGCGGATTTCGCGTGCGATTGCCACTTCAGTGGTGCGATAAGCCGTAAATAACTGTCTTATGCCCGTTCCTCTGACGGTATTGCACTTTGTTAATAACACTCAATAGGGTTTAACTGCCTCGTTGGTCTATTGGTAGAAAGCGCTGCGTAAGGACTGAGAGAATCCCGGTTCGAGTCCGGGGTCGGGCATTTGTGTGAGTTTTTATGTAATGAAATTACTCAGCCCGGTGTTAGGAAATGAGCGGTTGGCCGCCCATACATCGGAAAGCACGGTAGGCCTGTGGTCCTGCGCCCGATCCGTCATCTGTCATATCGGATTGCTGTCTTATCGAATTATGAAAGTAAGGGAATAGAGAATGCACTTGTGTTTGCGCGCACACTTGTGAACTATAAATGTCTTGCGCACTTGACTGATATCAATTGAGATCGGCGGCCATCGCTGATATTGGTCTGACGCCTTTAAGCTGTCCCCTTGTCTTGTTGGTTTTTAAAGAGAAAGTAGTTGAACAGAGCCGGGCGTTAGTGTAGGCTGCGGTTCGAAAATCACCCAGGGCGGTCAACACTAATATAATAAAAATAGTGACTATTTAATATAAGAGAGTTGGCTGAAATAAAACTTGCATTGTATCTTGTAAAGAACCCCCCCCCCCCTCCTCCTCCCTAAGAATAGTAGGAAAATAAAATGTATAGTGAAAATAAGATACAAAAGATAAACTTTGTACAAGTTTCGATTTTTCGTGATAAACGCCACTGCTCTCGACTCAAATTCTTGATTTGGGGCTTGGGAATACTTTTACTGTTACATGTACACCTACATGCTTTGCATTTCAATTAGGTTAGATACAGGTAATAGCTTTTATATCTAGCCACAATATATTCATAGTAAATAAATAAATACATTCTTCATCAGGACCAGTCGAAGAAGCCAAGATGACTCTAGAACAGCCAGCGGGTGAGATGTGGCAGAAGATCCGCGAGGAGCTGAATGAGAAGGTGGACACCAGGGACTCGGACCTCGCCCACATCAAGGAGTGGCTGAAGAAGGAACCCCATCTACCTGATGAATTTGGTATGTATTATCTTACCATCCAGTGTTGCAATAATACTGCCACCATGACAAAAAATTACGAAAATTCAAATAATAACCATTGAAAAAATCAACTTGACAACCAACTTTGAATTTTTTTTAAAGGCTTACAGGATGATCTCACTTTCACCTTAATACTTACATATTTAATTTAAAAGAAGCTCTACAATAACTTGATATTAGTCCTTATGGGTCTACACGCAATATTAGGAGTTCGCTAGCGACCAGGATCGGTGTATCCCAGTCGAAACGTCGGGCAGTAAGTAGTTATGTATTTGCTACTTCTAATATCGCGTGTAGTCCAGGAAGCTTGAAATCATAGCTCTACAATAAACCTACGTCTAAAAGTATAAATAGTATAATATAATAATCGGTCATAGGTTTCAGAAAAAAAATGTAGGTACTAGACAGGAAATTAATTTGTTTGAATAATAATATTTGAACTCCAAGATAAGCGAGTGTTTACCATATAACTACAACAAACATTGAAATAACATTATTGTATGTATGTGTATGTACCTAATGTTCTGTTCAAATAACTAGTAATTAACTGCTACATATAATACACAATATCATACACTTAGTTGGTAAATAATACAATAACATGTGTCTACATAATTAGAACTGATTCTTTTTTTAAATTAGTAAGGCTGCAACATTGTGTATTTCTTAAACTTCAGATCTTCGTCATTATTATTTTATTTGTTGATTTTTTTTGCTCTATTGAGGCCTGGATTTGATCTCACTGCCTTTGCACTATCGCAGTCTTGTTGTCGTCCATATTTTGAGTCCCCATCATGCATGTAGAGATTTGTCCATTTCCACTTTCAAATTCACCTGAGTTTTAAAAATAATATGGCGTCAGCTGATATCATTATTACTTTTTGGCAGTATGGCCAGTATTGTGCATGCCATAACTTGGAACCAACATTAAAAAAAACTACTTTCTTAACAGATGACCAGCGCATCATGACCTTCCTCCGAGGCTGCAAGTTCTCCCTGGAGAAGACCAAGCGCAAGCTGGACATGTACTTCACCATGAGGACCGCTGTGCCGGAGTTCTTCAACGACCGTGACGTCACACGGCCTGAACTTCAGGAAATCCTCAATACTGTGTAAGTACTCTGAGATTTTTTATTAAGGGTGAGAGCCATTCGCTCCCCCGCAAGCACGGTGATGATGACGAGGCTACTCTAAGCCATCATCAGTACGTCAGTTAGGAAAATTGAGAATTTAAAACTTTCGCGTTTCATTACTTTAAGAAGTAGCTCTAGGGGGTATACACGCAATTAAAGGAGTATCAAATAAGTAGCTACTAGCTGCCCGACCTTTCGGCTGGACTGACCAATCATAGTCGCGAGCAAACTCCACCACTACTCTTTGAGATTTTCTTTTTTTTTTAGTATGCCTCTTACAAATGTTATTTTGGATAAATTATATCTGCAGAGATCTAACTGTGCTAAAGGTTTTTCACTGACTGTTTTATAATCATGCGACATCGGTCAGCCGAATCCATGTACAGAGGCATGTTTTTTATAGGTATTCTCGTAGTTAGTCTAAGATACTTTTTTGTGGTAAATGTCTAAGTAAGTTTATTTTCCTTTCAGGCAAATGCCTCCTCTTCCAGGCCTCACACCGGAGGGACGTCGAGTAATCCTCATGAGAGGTTAGTTTTGTTGTTATTCAGTGTTCGTTCGGAATTCACCCTCAAAATAAGCTGAGTTTATTTTCCAGCTACAGAAGTCAATCTTACTACTAAAGCCATGAGTTAACAACACATTTTAAATGGTAGGTATGTTCCACCTTTCCACCCCCTGAAGACCACGCTTTTGAGACACAAATGTTTCAAAAACGTCTCGGTGAATAATTCACACTCAAATCCGTGGGCGGGTGGACGTTTTTGAAACATTTGAATCTCTGTCCACCCGTGGTGGACAGCGGCAGCAACGTAAAAAAATAGTAATATAAGGGAATAGAGGAAAAATAAAACACACGAATTGCAAAACCTCTTGTTCAAAATCCCACTTTTGTAAAAATTTGTCAGCTGTTAGTACATAAATACTGAACTTATTAATTCTTGTCCAAACGAGTAAAACCTCTTTGCACAAAGAAAACAAATTACCTTTTTAAATCCTTTTTTTTTCTTTTTGATCAGGAATCGACAAAGACATCCAGACGCCGAACGTGGCGGACGCGTTCAAGTTGGCCCTCATGCTTGGTGACGTCAGACTGGCCGAGGAGAAAGAGGGAGTTGCTGGTGACGTTTACATCCTGGACGCGTCTGTGGCCACGCCCACACACTTCGCCAAGTTCACACCTACCTTGGTGAAGAAGTTCCTCGTATGCGTACAGGTTCGTTCATCATCAACCCATATACATACCTACTCTTGGGGCACGGGCCCTAAGCTAGGATGATCAGGAGACTCTTAATTCCAGTCAGTTTAAGAATGGATTTCGACCAACTTCGTATTTCTTCTTTGTTGTGCCCTACAGTTGTGGAATTATACATACTGATATACCCTCTTCATAATCTATGTTAATTTTAAAAAGAACGGTATTATAAACAATTCTTCTGGATTTAAAAGGTCGTAATACGCCAGGCTAGCCAGGTGCGTGTTGGTCGACTTCACACAACCTCAGAATGTTTCAAATTCATTCCCTAGATAAACTTACTAATTACTTAATAATACACAAGCAAGAGATTGTACTTAATTAGTAGATAACAGATCTGAAAAAATGAGGCGACAGACGCCTAAAACTCTCTGAATTGCATAACCATCAGAAATTGAGGGAAGAAGTTTAAATGCTGACCAAGGTTTATAGAGTCGTCCTTTCCGTGAACCCCGACTATCATACAAAAAGGGTTCCTCACCAATCCACGTATCCTTCACAAGACCGATAGATTGACTCCCTCTGGATGCAGTGCAAGACTGACATTCGCAGCCATGCCCTATAAGCACCTGCACAATGCCATATCATAGGAACCAGCGGGGTCCTATATGCAACAACTTAATCAAGCCTTAGACTAAATAGCTATTATAATGGTCTGCTGATGTCCTAAAACTATTAATGACTAGTTTAATTTTGCTCGCGTACCTACTCGTACAAAAAAGTACGGACAATGACCCAATTAGAATCTAATGACATAGAATAAGGGAGGGACGATACTTAAATTTGCCATTTCGAGATCAACCAAGTTGAACGTATTGCAAGTCATTACCAAGCAATTACTATTAAAAAAATGTTTTTGTTCTGATACATACATACACGGTTTTCGGATTTTCTGTCTAGTCAAAATAACCTCGAAATTTTCGAAGAATCATAAAGACACTCGAAAATTACTATCCTATATAATGTAGTTATTGTACAAGATCAAAAGCATTTTTGCAAAGCAATCTTCTTATCGTATGGTAAAATCCCATTAAATTCGTGCCAAAAGAAATAAAAAAAAATAATGCAGGATCCCGCGGGATTTTGTAGATGGAGGGGTCATTAATCAATTGATGCAAGATTGATGTTGCGTAAAAAAAATAAAAACGATATAACATTATGTTACTTATGATACTTTTGTCTGATTAAACAGGAAGCCTACCCCGTGAAACTAAAGGAAGTGCATGTCATCAACGTGTCACCGCTCGTCGATAAGATCGTCAACTTCGTTAAACCCTTCATCAAGGACAAGATCAAAGAAAGGGTGGGTGAAACTTATATCCTTTACTTACACTACTACGCCTTAGTCAATTAATCATCCCCAATTTCCTAACGGGAAGTTACGAAATTTTGGGAGGAAACTTTTGGGAAACATAGATTTTTAAAATTTAATTTCTCTATGAATTTCAAATCCTCTGTTTTTGTTTTGAACGTCATTTTTGTGCCTAAGTAATCTACCTTAATAACGTCTTATGACACTTATTGATTTGTATCACTTTATATTTTTTTATAATATTAAACATATTGTTTATAAAACTACTGCTACTTTTCCTTGGTTTATAGATCCACCTTCACACTGACGCCAGTGAACTGCACAAGTTTGTTCCCAAGGAAATGCTTCCTTCTGAGTACGGCGGCAACGCCGGACCCATGAACGATTTACACAGTAAGTCATGTTCAGCTAATCGTATCGATACACTTCTAAAGTGGAATTATCTTCTTGACGGACTTATTTCAAAATGTATGTTTCGTTATAAGGATCGTTTCACTCTACATGATTTGATTGTGAGTCTTTAGGTATCTCATTTTCTTTTTTGAATTTTGTGTTTATGATTAGATTCTATATCACAATGTAATTGTAGTTATAAATGCCTCTTTAAGTGTGCCTGCTGTGCGTAAGAATAGTTTTTACCCTAGTTACTATTTCTCAATATAAATAATTACAACGAACAAGGAGAACTACTAAATAAACAAATTAACATTGAACTTACTCTTCCCAGATGCCTGGGTGAAGAAACTCGAAGAATACAAGGGATGGTTCGCAGAGCAGGAGAACCTGAAAGCCAACGAGGCTCTCAGACCAGGCAAGCCGACCAACTACGACGAGCTGTTCGGCATCGACGGGTCCTTCCGTCAGTTAGTCATAGACTAGATCATAGATTAGTTGTTGGGTATAGAACTGGTGATCATTGAAGACCTGAAATACTTAGAATTTTTGAATTTGAATCAAAAACTGGCATTGAAGAAGAAATTATTAATGACACAACGATGGAAACCAAACATTCCAATTGAAGAAATAAACATCCACAGGTGGACTCAAAACTAATGATATCGTTGAATAGAATGCCTCATTCAATATTGTCTAATCCAGCTCTAAAGGTTTTGTAAACGTATAAAGAAAATACCACTTTAAATATACAAAAAGCTCATAGACACAAGAAAGATTGAAGACGTAATAATTCTGACGCAATAGATAACGGACAATGTGTAAAAAAACTTTTAGGACTCAGGCCAATAAAGGATAATGCAAATTATAACATTTATAAACATGAAATAAATAAAACGCGCAAGTTGATGGATCTCACTCCGGATATATTTGAGGTCCTTGATCTGTTCACCAGTTCGTTTAAGTGTAGTATTAGCATCTCTTTACTATCGCTTATTCTCAGTTACCATTATATATTTGGTGTTTGCCAAATGTTGGTTGTCAACCAAAGTTTTTGCTCAATTTGTAATTAAACTTGTGTATCTGAGTTGATAGAGCTTATGAAACTGTTGTGTTAGATTTGTACTAAGCATTTGACTAAATAAATACTGTCTTGTACGATTATTGTTTTATTATGAAACTTACTATTGAAAACTTAATATTAGTCTTTATGAGTCTACACACGATATTGATCGAGACGTTAAGAATAGAATGAATGCTGGATGGATGAAGTGGCGACAGGTCTCGGGAACAACTTGTGACCCACAAATGCCCCTCAAACTTAAAGGGAAAATTTACAAAACGGTCATCAGACCTGTCGCAATGTATGGATCTGAGTGCTGGGCAATGAAAAAGACTGAAGAGAGGAAGGTACATGCAAATGAGATGCGTATGTTGAGATGGATGTGTGGAGTAACAAGGTTGGATAGGATTAGGAATGAATATATAAGGGGAAGTCTGAAAGTTGCACCAAATTTAGAAAAGGTGAGAAGTGCAAGGTTAGCTTGGTACGGGCATGTTCGGTTCTTATAGCACAGGTTTACCCCCTTATAAGCACCGGCAGCTAACATTGATTAAAATTGTTAATAGCGCATATTATATAAAGCAATTTACTCTGTAATAACTTTTCGGTCTAATAAATATACATTATTATTATTATTATTATAATATGTTATGAGGAGGGAAGAAAGCCATGTAACTAGAAGAGTGATGAGTATGAATGTCAATGGACGTAACGGTAGAGGCAGGCCGAAGAAGACATGGATGGATTGCGTGAGAGATGATATGGGAGTGAAAGGAGTAGACACAGAGATGACGAATGATAGGCCCGAGTGGAAGAAATACACATGTTGCGCCGACCCCACTTAGCGTGGGATAAGGGCAGGAGAATGATGATGAGTCTACACACGATATCCAGTGAAATCCAGTCGAAACGTCGGGCAGTAAGTAGCTATGTATTTGCTATGCCTAATATCGTGTGTTGACCCCCAAAGACTAATATTTAGTGTGGAGTGGGAGTGTAATGGAACGCGAAAGTTAATAGTTGCATGTATTGACATGCAACCAATTAATAGTAAGATTTTTAGACATGACTACTGCCAGTTCAGCAGCCATCAAAACAGAAATCAGATCAATGAACTCTTGCATAATGTTTGTTCTTGCTTGCTATACAAAACTACATATCGACATATAGTGGTTAAGGTCGTTTCTTGCCATGCGAGAGATCACAAGCTCAAACCAACCACGAGTTTCTGTGTTGTCAAATATGAAATTTATTCACCAACCCGAACTTGGCCAGCGTGGTTGACTAAGGCCTGATCGCCCTAGTTTAGAGTAAGCCCGTGCCCCAGCAGTAGAGATGTATGTAGGCTGATGATGATGGACATTTATATGGAACACAAGAACTATTAATTTCATTCATAACGTCACCTAAACAGAAACCACTGTCATCATTATCCAAGCCCATATAGGTACCTACATCCCCACTGCTGGGGCACGGGCTTACCCTAAACTAGGGCGAGCAAATCTTATTCAAAAAGACTTTGCTGCATACTAAAAATGCCAATTTGTGTCTTATTTTGCCGTTTCTCTTTTTGCGTGTAATACTCATAATTCAAAGAAAAATCACAGAATCAAACGAGTGGTTGTTGTTGTTGCTAGAATAACACACAAAATAAATGTTAATTTGAGTATTTTCAATCACAGGTGTGTTATGTTCAGTTAATATGGTATGTAACGAATATTTGATGTCTTATTGGTTTTAAAAAAAAACAGACAACAACATAGACAATAGACCTTATTCTGAACATTTTAAAATATGAAATAACAAAGTTTTGATAAAAAAAAACTGTTATTGTTTGCTACAAATTACCTTCGCAGGAATCTGGGGGCACGGCAGTGCCCCCGCCAGGTCGAGTGCGTAGCAAACACTGCCGTACCATCCTTAACTAGAACCATTTCGCCGCATTTTCAGGCCCCTATTTGAGAACCTCTGGATAAGAGTAGAATGCAGAAATTTTCAACATCCATTTCATAATACATCCATCATCCATTTCATAATCCATCCATCATCCATTAATAACATATTTAAAATCCAAAATTTCAAGTCTGTGGGACTTATAGTTCCGAAGTTAAGCGAAAGCAAAGTATCGCGTTTACGATATACACTCACCTACTCATGATCATCAAAATAGAAATATGTAGTACTTCCCATAAACTCAGAGCGCTGAAATTTGGTACAGAGTTAGGGTTTAATAGCCACATAAAGGGAAAACTATAAAAACTACGATAATCGAAGATTTGGAGTACCTGGTGACAACAGCCCAATATTATAAAATCGACTAAAAAATTAAAAAACCAACATACCGCCATTCCAAAAAATTAAATATTTTTGGTTTTTGGTTAGCTGCGTCAATAGTCAGCGTCAATAGGTAGCGGTTCTGGCGCCAGATTGGTATAATAAATATTGTTGCGGAGCACCTGGTTCTGTACCCTTGTGTTCCCTTCATCGGCCAAGTTACACAACACTAACTATAATAATGAAGAAATCGCAGTAAGGAACCTTAGACTCGGCACGATTTTGTCTAGATTTCATTACTTTTTAGAAATGAGCAAGCTGCTCCATCGAGACTTGGCTAGTTTTTTTACAGGATTTTTTTGGTGGGATGACAATTTTCAATAAGAACGAACCACTTAAAATTAAACTATTGCTATTGTTAATAAATATCCTAATATTCAAGCAGATCCCTCGGTCACGTTTGATTGCTGTCTTACCAAACTAGGAAAGCGAGGGAACAGAAAGTGCCCTATTGTTTACACACACACTTATGTACCTATACATATAAGATGTTCTTACTGGTCTGAGAGTTTGAGATCGACCGCCAAGGCCGAAATCGGTAGGATGTCTTATCTTCTTTCTTCTTATAAATAAAAATGAATTGCCGTTCGTAAGTCTGACTAAAACTCGGGAACGCCCGGACCGGTTTCGGTAATTTTGGTTTTAAAATGTTTGTGATAGTCCAGGGAAGGTTTATAGTATTGGCGGTATGAAATTCGCCGGGACCACTAGTTGATAATAAATACAATGTAAGATTAAAGACAAGCATCCAACGAGCCAGTCGTTTCAGTCAGATTGGACAGGAAATAAATAGACCGAAGAGCACAAAATGCGAATGCTTTAAGAATAATATTTAAATATTTAAAAATCTGGAAGAAATTAAATTGACTGGGATTCCAAGTCATGCCTTTGCATTCCAACGTAAGCCATGGTAATAAAAGTCAATCAGCTGTAGTAATAAAAAACTGGCCAATTGCAATTCCGACTAGCGCACGATGGGTTCCGTACCAATTATGTAAAAAAAAACACGTTTATATTGTATGGACCCTTAATATTTACTATTTTTTTATTTTTAGTATTTATTGTTATAGTGTAAGTATCCGTAAATACATGATTTGTCAAAATTTCATTTTTCTAGCTATCACGGTTTATGAGATACAGCTTGGAGACAGACAGACGGATAGACGGCGAAGGCTTAGTATATAGGGTCCCGTTTTTACCTTTTAGATACGGTACGCTAAAAACCATGCCATCAACCAGCAACATGGTTACAGAGGGCCTACCATGAGTTGGCTATCGAAAACTTACTTACGTTAAAAACCTATCGAGTTGTTTTTTTCATACGGCCGATTTTAGTTTTTCGCGTAACCACCAGCGGCGCTATACAAGTTTTTCATAGACATATTTACGTAGGCGATATCGAGTGCGTAAGTTTTAAACTCTTGGTAGCCCCAGAGAAAAGCCTCTTTTTTTAACCATTCACCGATTAGCCGAAAGATATTGATCCTTTTCAGTTCTGTTACCCTGGCCTCCAAACATACCTACTTCTTTACAGGAAGATGAATATTTGCCAGCTTTAACTTTAATTTTGCTAGATGATAATAATGGTATGCTAGAACACACACTCCCTTTGGTAAAAAGTTGACAATATTAACGAATATAAATTTAGTAGTGACGGTCAGACTGTTGTCTGACTATACTAGCTGTCAAATTTTGATTTATTTAATCGTACATATCTACCCGCAAAAAGTTTTAAACAAAGATACTGACATGACATACAAACATTTCAAAGTTCAAGGTAGGTAGGTACATATAAAACTAAAATTTTCTGGAATTCTTACCGAAAAAAGTTGTTTTATACAGGAGGTGGTGTTACATTCACGATTTTTTGGGTTTTAGGACAAATCTACGCCATATTAAAATATTAAAAAAACATCTTTACACATAGCCACCCGACCCCTAAACGAAGCAGAGCTTGTTCATACATATACTTAAATACATAATCCCACAAATATTTATCCCGAGTGGGAATTGAACCTCTTGAAACGAGGGTCACTAACCACTGTTCTATCGAACCAGTTATACGATGGAACAATTTAGTACCTACCAACTTCATGACAATAATGTATGTTGTTACATTTACGTCAAGAAGTAGGTAAAAAATTTAATAATTATTCTAGACTATTTTTTGTTATTTTGGTCGCGAGCGTGCGTAAAATTACAAAAGGCCACCGAGTCAAGTCAACCTTAAATATTATTCATACATACCTAGGTACATGGAACTCTGAAAGTAAACAAGCAAAATTGGACGACAAATTAAGTGGCGTGCGAAACGCGATTTTAGAATACAATTTTCCTCTTGCGAAACTAAGCAAGTTGTGTCAGAAAAGTCGAATGCAGTGCGTTGATGCAACGACCCATGAGTCCTAAAACTGTAATTAAAAAGACGTGTGGCACTCGGGGACTGCCGCGGTATAGCTATTGCATAGCATCGTCCGATTTCGGAGCAGCTCGTCTCAATTCGTGCGAGTTTCGTGTAGTCGTACAATACGTCTAACCGCACGCACACATACACCGTGCCGAAGTCTACCGAACTGAAACGTCGTTAGACGATTGTGAGGTTTTTTTCGTTACGGAATTTCTTGGTTCGGTCGCCGCGCTCAAAGCCTGCGATAAAAGCTATGCAATAGCTTAAAAACATACATACATGCATAAAATAACGTCTTTTTCCCAGAGGGGTAGCAGAGATCACTTCCAGCGATCCACTTTTCACCGCTGTGGGAAAAGTGACGAAACGGGTTGTGGACCACGTTGCCGCCATTCTGCCTTGTGCATTGTTGTAACAAGGTCATTGTGTTCCCACGAGTAGCAAGGATATATGACGGGGGAAAGAATTGGGATAGGGCGACTGAGTATAGTAGCTGGAGGAGCCGGAGTCGCTTACCCGTATACCGTTAAATTAAAAAACTATGCTTGAAAAATGAATTGCCGAATATGTTGCTTAGCGCAAGTCGTGTCGAGCTAAAACGATTTCACTATTTTTTTTATGTTTGTTATTTTCAGAAGAAAAGAAAAAGTACTTAAGAAAAAAAATAAGAAAAAGAAAAAAGTATTGGGGAACACTAGTTCGTAATAGATTTTGTTTTGATTAAGCCAATAAATATGTTACCATACAATATACAGTGCACCAACTAGGATTTTGCTGAAATTCTTGAAAAATCTTGCAAAGTGAAAAAATGAAGAGTAGTACGTAACTTGCACATTATGCAGGCATTTAAATGTTTTCAAACAATGTAGAATTTAGAATAGAATAGCATCTAATAGATGCTCATCGTTCAAATCAAATATGGGGAATTTTTTTAACATAAACAAGTACACAACAAGTAACAATATTACTAAGAAAACTCAAACAAAAACACACACATATGACAATGAGAAGAAACAAAGAATTATCAGAATGTGCATAAAATTGAAATCTTTTTCAAGTGAATTCCGTCATAATATGCTACAATAATTTGTTCGCTACTTGTTTGAGCCCAGTAAAGTGACAAGTGAAACAAAACAATGGTTCCAATTTCAAATTTATTGAGGCATCATCAGTGGTACAAAGTGAGCCTAATAATGTGAGCGGCCTTGCCCGGGGGTATTTATGGTACTCGGGAAAAATGTTGATACCGCGATGCAGGATTCATATATCGAACACTACGTGTAAATACATATCCCATCGAATGTTTTCGATGTAAAAAAACTAGCCAAGTCTCGATGGAGCAGATTGCTCATCTCTAAAAAGTAATGAAATCTAGACAAAATCGTGCCAAGCCTAAGGTTCCTTACTGCGATTTCTTCATTATTATAGTTAGTGTTGTGTGACTTGGCCGTTGAAGGGAACACAAGGGTACTACGTCAATTTTATTTAGTTTTATAATATAAGAAACAACTTGCGACTTGGAAAAAAAAATTATATTCAATTCATATTATTGAAAGCTTACGTGGAAACAAACCGGTTAGGTCAGACCCGGTCAAAGTAGCAAATTGTTATCAATTTGTTTAAAAATAATGAATAAATTGCTTGCAGCTCTTTTCCCTAAACAAATGAATTGCTTGATATGTCACGATAATGATCTGAGATTAATTTTTGGAAAAATACGAAAACTCCATACTTTATTACCATTTAGCTACCCACCCAAATCAGTGTTGCAATTTCAACCGTCCACCTAGGATTAGATGAGTCAAAAGTTAGGTACTATTTTTCTTATTTTACTATGTTGAAGTACACTAAAATAAGTATATTTTCAAAATGCAAGACGACCCTTCTCAGTCAAAAACTTTACCTTTGACTTTGAGATATATCAAAGACTCAATAGTCATAGCTATAACACCTTAAAATAACTATTGTCTTTCATTGTATGTACTTAATTTAGGGTCGGATGGCCCTGTGTTCCAAATATTTATTAATTTATCTATCATATTGGAAATAATTAGTCGCTCGCGTCCATGATTGGTGTAACCCAGTCTAAACGTCGGGCAGTAAGTGTTGTGTATTTGTTACTCCTAATATCGCGTGTAGACCTAAGACTAAATTAAGTGTATTGGAAGGCTAAGTCTAAATACGTACGTAACTAATTGTTTTGTTCCTTTCTTCTCGTAGGTTCAGTTGAATCGTCTTTAGCCCTTTTTTTCTTTTAACCCGGTTTAATGCGTTGCGCACCTTCACCCTGAGAGGGGGTTCTCTCCAGGTTCTCTCCCCAGCGACTGGCGAAGATAATGGTAAATGCCAGCCGCGACTCCTGGGCGGACTGCAATGCCCAGGGGGTATACCGACTAAAACACCGGGGTGTACATCTTCGCCTATTGGTGGTGTCGTGGAACCTGGCATAGCCTCCACTCACAACACGGCCGGAAATCGTCTCTAGCCCTAAGTCTACCTTCGGTGACGCACTTCTAAGGCCACGCAGAATTATATATTTTTACAAGGTCAAGTTTGATACACGGAAAGCAATTCGTGTTGAAGAATAAATTTATGTAAAATAATTTATTATCAATATATCATTTTGAAGCAGTCAAACATCCTTTAGCAATTTCTTAAAAACATGTTAAGAAATAGGCGACTTCCAAAAAAATTCAGATAAAATACAAAATTCGCCATCTCTTTCTTAACAAGCGACCCAAACTTATCTTCTTTATACCTAAAACAACTATTTATTGCAATAATTTTTAATTCCTTACTAATATTATAAATGTGAAAGCAACTCTGTCTTTTGCGCTTTCACGGGAAAACGTAAGGCATTTGTGGACCTCACACCTTACCATGAGGTGGAGTGAGGTCATCCTAAGAGCTTTTTCATAAAGAAAAAGTCTAGTTATTCTAGATTTGGAGAGAACTAATGCTTTTAACCACATACATACATAAAATCACGCCTTTTTCCCAGAGGGGTAGGCAGATGATGGTGGATGGCGTCAGGGGATACCAGTCACAACTATCTGTCCGGTGGTTGGTGAACGGTATACGGGTAAGCGACCCCGGCTCCTCGAGCTATTATCAACTCAGTCCAAATCATCCGAGGCGATAGTATCCTTCCTCCCCTTTTCCTTCCCCCGTCATATATCCTTGCTACTCTTGGGAACGCAATGACCTTGTTAAAACAATGCACAAGGCAGAATGGCGGCGACGTGGTCCACAACCTGTCACGTCACGTTTCCCACAGGGGTGAAAAGTGGATCGCTGGAAGTGATCTCAGCTTTTAACCAACTACGCTATAAATGCTTTATGCGAAAAACTACCACGCAGACGGGGTCGCAAGTTTGAAACTAGTATTATGACTGGCTCGGTGGAACAGTGGTTAGTGACCCAAGTTCACTACCTACGGTTCCTAGAGTCGTGGGTTCGATTTCCACTCGGGAAAAATATTTGTGTGACGAACGTCGGTGTTTGTTCTGGGTGTGTTATTAAATATATTTAAGTGTAGTTATTATCCACTGCCGTTTCTGATATCCGTAACACAAGTACTCAAGCTACTTACCACGGGATCAGATCGATGTATGTGATGTTGTGAAATATTTAAGTAACGTTCAAAGCAAGAATCAAAACAATGTTGATGTTGTGAGGTGTTCATGTTAACATATGTATAAAAAAAAATCTTTAATTTTCTACAAAGCTTTTTAGTTCATATCTAATTTATACGAGCTCGTCTACTTTTTAAAAAGATAAAAAGATAAGATATTTTTATGATTTGCCTGGAATAGATTGCGAAATTATTGCAACCATCTGTTTGTATTATAGATAAATAAATCAATCCACCTACTTACACATACTATCAGTTTAACGTAAGCTAAAAACTTTTACACGCGCGAAGGGTGAAAAGTCGGACCGTTGAGTTTTCATCATCATCATCATCAGCCCATATACGTCCCCACTGCTGGGGCACGGCCCTAAACTAGGGCGATAAGGTCTTAGTCAAAGTCATACAGTTTTAACTGCCACGTTAGTCTATTGGTAGCAAGCGCTGCGTAAGGGCCGAGATGGCCCCGGTTCGAGTCCGGGTCGGGCAAAAATTTGTGTGAGTTTTTCTGTAATGGAATTACTCAGCCCGGAGTTAAGAAGTTGGCGGTTGAACGCCCGTGCCTCGGAAAGCACGTTGAGCCGGTGGTTCTGCGCCCGATCTCTCATCGGTCATGTCGGATTGCCGTCTCACCGAATTATGAGAGTAAGGGAATAGAGAGTGCACTTGTGTTTGCGCGCACAATTGTGCACTATAATATGTCCTGCGCACTTGGCAGTTGATCTCAATTGAGATCGGCCGCCATGGCTGAAATCAGTCGGACGCCAAAGTCATGCATAGTTTATCACATAAATCGGCTACTTAGCGTTCAACTGTTTCCTATAAACTCCAAAGTAACTTCACCTTCCGTAAATACAATTTTGGGTATAGTATGTTATTATTATGTTATCAATGGGATGTTAAACCCGAACGGGTTTAACTGCCCAATAGGAAGTCGTTGTTGTGAAACAACTATTCATTAGACACACGATTAACTGCTTGAAGATTTTTAACATTTTCCTATTTCCTATATCACGGAAAATTTGCACTTTATCAACAAGCACGGCAATAATTCAGGAAACTAACGGCCGACTATCAAATATTATACAGGCTAAGAGACATTTCAATTTCAAAATTTGTACGGATTTTTTTTATATTGAAAGATTTTTAGGGTGACCTCCCTCTACAAGCGGTCGTGGGGACCACATATGAAGTCGACAGGCACAATAGACCCTATAGAGCCTGTCGTCCTTACCCAGAAGGCCTGTTAAGTTGCCGTTTCACGCTCCGACTGAAGTGCCTGGGATGGAAAGGAGGGAAAACATGAGCTGATTGGGCGTTCCATGTCTTCTAGTACCTAATGAGCAAGACAGCGTTCAAATATAAAATTATCGTCATAAAATTATATCAAACGTTAACACTGAAAATAATCTAATAAATATTTTTTAAATGTATCACATGTGTGTCTGATAAAACCACGCTTTTCCTTATTGATAAGCGAGGGCGGGTCTCTAGTACGAATAAACAATAATTTATGAATTAGAATTCTAAACTATAATGATCACCGAATATCCACCGCAAAACATGTCTAAATATGTATGACGTCTGTCTCCTGGACTATATCTTAAAAGTTTTGTCGTATCGCACAGCCGGTTTGGTTGACAGTCTCGGTGGCTGCTCTTAGTGATCCACAAACGTTTGGACTACTCGGGTGTTTCATAAGTGTTTTATTTATTTTTTATTTCGAGTCACAAAAAGGAGGTGAAGTAAGTACCGATAAGTTCATTACCCGTTACCCGTTTTGAAACGGGTTTCGATAAGATTTTATTACTTTCTTGGTTTATTATTGCTGGGAGGTACGAATACCACTGGTGTATTAGTAAAGAATTTTAATTAAATAAATTTATTTAATTAAAATGAAGTAATGTTATCAGGATATTAAGATTTATTGACTGGATCAAATGAGCCTTTGGTAGAGTCCTTGCACTAAGAGTCCTTTGGCTTTGATCCTTGAGGCTTTGATCGTTGGTCCTAGATCCAGCTGGGATATTTTTTTTGTGATGAACATTTTTATTTAATCTGTGTCTGAGTGTGTGTGCACAAGTACTTATATGTATGTATGTGCATATCAGGGATAACTGGAACATAACTGCATGCAGTGGAACAAAAAAAACTTAAGTTTAATTTTATTCCATAAAAATTATTTCTTTATTTATTTGAATAAATTAGCTCAAAACCAGAACATCAACATCACATGTGATATTGTGCGATATTATTATTAGTTATTCTTATAAATTACCTAAAATTTCTCTGATCGGTAATTACCCTGTTCACTTAATCGCGAACGTTTTGCACATTTACCTCTTTGATATAGGAAATAAAGTTGACAGAACGATTATGATATCGAAGATAAGATAAAGATAAATAAAATTGTATTTTTTTTTAATAATCAATGTATATTATTGTGATGTCACTTGCGACCACCAGTTGCGACTTTATACGCGTGGAGTCAGTTATCGTTATATTTTGAATAATATAGGATACTAGCTTTCCGTCCGCGACTTCGTCCTCGTAAAGACGTTTAACGGGTAAAACATTACTTCTTTATAGCGCAGTCGGTTAATAGCCTTTATCCTTTTCTGAGCTCTGGACTATATCTGTACCAAATTTCGTTTAAATCGGTTCAGTACTCTATGCGTGAAAGAGTAACAGACAGACAGACAGAGTTACTTTCGGATTTATAATATTAGTAAGGATAATCTCTTTGAGTTTTAACCTATGTGTTGTTCTGATATTTTATTATATTGGGCATTTTTTTTTATTCGTCAGTATTTTTTCGTGATACACAAAATAACATACCGCATTTATAATATTAGTTGGTTGACGTAGTGTAGTGTAGTTAATATCATCATCATCATTTAGGTATAAACAAATTAATAGTGACGGTGAAATGACGGTGAGTTGAAAAAATTTGGAAGTGTTTAATTTCTTTGTGATTATTCAAGGCTCTTGGAGTTTTTGCGTCTAATGTTGTTATTGTTCTTATTTAACTTAAAGCCAAATACTTAAACAATAATTTGATGATTGAGAGCCGATTTTCCGACTACGTAGGTCCAAATTTAAACTCCCATACAAGTTTCAAAAACTTGTGTGTGAAAAAATCAAGCTTTTTTCTATTTTTTCCTAACTGACATACGATGATGGCTTGGATAAGATTTGTCATCATCAACGGATGGCTCTTATCCCTTGAAATTAAGCTTGAAGTGTCAAATACTTTTTTCAATTAATTTTCAGTTTTCGGCTGTGTACTTCCTAACAAAATTGAGCAAGCTGGTTAATTTAGTGCGTAGTGGTTAAAAATAAACAGATTCCATAAGGTTTTACTATCTGATGAATTCAAATCTTGGTGTTAAAATTTCTATGAATAAAAATACTTAGGTACTAATTAAATTTACCCCTCCCATAAGAAATCTCAAAATCACAATAATTCGCTGAAACTCAAGAGACATTCAACAAAAAACGCAAAAACGATGATAACATAGTTAGTTGGGTTTTAAAGACAAATTTGGATTAAAAATTCTATGATTAATTAATCATTCACTGATAGGTCCCGACGGAAGTAACAAAACCACTGTAACGTTATTACGGCAAGGCATCGATCGACCGGATTCGTTAACAGTTCAAACGATGACCACTAAGTAAGTTACGACCCTTCAGGCTTGTAAAGACTAATCTATACTAATATTATAAAGCTGAAGAGTTTGTTTGTTTGTTTGTTTGTTTGTTTGTTTGAACGCGCTAATCTCAGGAACTACTGGTTCGATTTGAAAAAATCTTTTTGCATTGTAGACCATTCATCGAGGAAGGCTTTAGGCTATATAACATCACGCTGCGACCAATAGGAGCAAAGATACAATGGAAAATGTGTAAAAAACGGGGGAAACGCGAACGAAGTCGCTGGCACAGCTAGTTTATTATTAACTGAAAGTCCCGACGGAAGTAACAAAACCACGTAACATTATTGGCGCAAGGCATCGAACGACCGGATTCGTTGGGAAACAGCCGTTTCCACGTTTAGCAATAGCGTGCGCCTTCGCAAAATGCGTTCATAGACACACCGGCTTAAGAAGGCCACTCACTACTATGAACTACTATGCTCTTAAACCATAATGTTACTTTCTACTTAGAAAAAAACATTAACAAAGTCGCTTTTGTCGGTTTGGACTTTTGAAGGACGCAACAATGCCGTTTTTTTTTTATAGAAAGAGTAATTCAATAGGATTTTTTAAAGTTTATTTTTATGCATAATTGCACTCGTGTGTAACCGGGCAAGCCGCTCGTTAGTAATGTAATCAATATGGTAAACTACTCCTGGAGGATATTAAGAAAGTAATATTAGAACCTAAGCATATGAGCAGGTGAAAGTGGCTATTCGAAAATGTATTAATGTAAGAATCAGTAAAAACCAACATATTATTTTTGCATGTTACATCAATCGAAATAAATCTTCAAAACTTAAAAGTTGACAAACCGATTCATTGTTAAATAACTACATTTGCTACTTATAAAAATTAGCGATGACTCATAATATGTTGTGTTTAAGTTAAAATGTTATTTCATGTTAATCAGACTTTGGCGATAGAGTAAGGCAATAGACTGGCAAAATCTTCTCTTGGCGTCCCCCAAAACAGGTATTTTATACACCGGTATGAGATATACATAAACAACATATTGGTCTGTGACGTCGGTCTCACAAAGTCAACAGGTTTTACCTCCGTTTATGATTTAATGACTTAAAATCTGCCATAGAGTTCATCATTAACCGGTATGCCAATAAAATTAATCACCTCATCGTAACAAGAATTGAAATGGCATACGATTACAATGTATAGTTTTATATTACGGAGTTTTTAGCCAATGGTGGTTAAGTCAAATGAAGTATGGACAAACTATGGTAAAATTTACATACATACATAGTCATGCCTTTTTCTCAAAGGAGTAGGCAGAGACCAATTTCTGCCATGTGCTAGGGTCCTGGCACACCACTTATGCTTCTTTCACATCAACCAATATCTGCATGCTCGTTGATTACGAGTACTTCAAATTTGACCTTTCAAATTTGACCTATTTGGTCTTATTTGGCCTACCCTTGTCGACATTCCCATGGTTAAATTTATTCCAGTGAAATTGAACATTTCACTCGGTAACTAAAGGCTAGTTCTGAATTTTTGATGTTTTTTTTAAATAAAACTCAATTAATGGATTAAACTTGCGTGTTTTGTTATTCTAAACAGATTATTTAGAGACCCAACGTTTAAAGCGCTCGTGTTTAATCGCTCGAGTTTAATCCGTATACTTAGTTTTATTTCAAACGTGTAGTGTTCGCGCAAATAACAATACTATTTTGATATTTTGATAGGAACCTATCAGCACTTTTAATCCAAATCTATCTTCAGACTTGTGCCAATTTTGTAGGAGACGAAAGACCACAGAAATGTGGATTTAGAAGGCTGGTTAGCCTAACAAAATATCAAAAATGTAGAACTAGTTTCTAGTTTGCAAGATTTGCTCTTAATTGCGCCTAATTTGACTGGGCTAATTAGTTCAAATTCTAAGTCAAATTCAAAATATTTATCGCGTGTCATCCGTTACTGAAAAATAACCAGTATTTTTAATTACTTAATTATCATTCTTCTGTCAAAGTTTGTCATTTCAATGTCAAGATTTGCGTGACCTAAATAACACGTTATTATTGCTTAGCTCTAGACCTTGTAGTTTTGTTGCTGATCTGATATTAAGCAGAATTATGTAAATTAGTGCATCAGTTAACCACTACATATGCACCGTGAAATTTTAGTAGTTGTTTTCCTGAAGCATAACGTTTTACCTTTAGTAATACCTACTATCGAATCATGCTAGCAAAGAAAATTTCAATTATATAAATTAAAAAATTATAATGATACATTTATTTTTGGTTTGGGTTAATTACGTGCATTTTGGTTAGGGCTGCTAATAATAATTACCATCGCAGTTGTATGATTCCTTAAGTAATACCTACTTATAATCATATCTCTCTACAAACTAATCCATGTTATTTATATGTATTACGTATTACATGTATTAAGTATATTATATATATTACGAAGCATGTTTACCATCAAATATTGCCTGTCAAGACATATGCATACGTAAAAATAACAATTGATCTTATATTTTTATTTTATTTATTTAGGTAAACCAACGACAGTTACAACAGTACATTCACATTTTGCACACGTAACTTAAGCTAATTGTACTATCACTTAAAGGTCATCACAGCTATCTAAACAACAATTGTTACTTAGTGATTAATTAAAAAACATTAGATTAAAAAAAACAAAAACCAGAATATAAATACAAAAAACAAAACATATATCTTAAAGCGTTAATAGTATTTTAAGCTGGTACATTTCGTATGGGGTGGCCCTGAAAAAGCTTAGCGAATAACAAGTTTCCACGGTTCTGCTCATACAAAACCAAGTATTACGAAATACTAGTATTTCTAACCTTGACGTTGACACAAAACTTTAATTCTTGCCGTCAAAGTCATCCACGCAAATAAAGTGGCATTGAACCGTGAATTTTTTAGAATAAAATATTTAAATTTGAATTAATAATCTGGTCCTGGTGAAAGAATTAATTCTGGTTCATAATAAATCACCGATACTTGAATATACCAAATATTCAAGTATTGGTCGCTATGGCGTATATCGTGATAACTTTTGAACCGACTTGAAAAAAGGAAGATTTATTTTTACACTTTATCATAATGTTCCGTCCGTCATTAATTATTTTGCCGCGACTATTATTATAAGTATTGTTAAAAGCGTCGATGGCCGAGTGGTTAAGGTCGTTGCTTGCCATGCGAGAGGTCGCCAGTTCAAACCCCGCCAGGTACCAATGTGTTTTTCAAATTTGAAATTCATATGTACCATCATTCGACGCTTTAACGATGAAGGAAAACATCGTGAGGAATCCAGCACACCTGAGAGATTTTTCTACGGTGTGTGAAGCCATGTCAGAGGCCTACGGGTGGCTTAAACTCTGACACCAGGTTGTTCATCAACCACACGATAAGAAGAAGAAGAAAGAGTATTGCAAATGGATTAATTAGGATAGGCAGAAGAACAAACAATAAAGTGACTTCATATGAATTTCGTTTGTAAATAAATCAAAATGAAATTCCGTTAATTATATAGACATTTTAAATGCAGTTATAAATCGTCGATACAGTAAGGAATAAGTAATAGATTAGTGAATATAAATACCAGTTATTAATATCGGTAGTTAGTCGCCCTAGCTTAGGGTAGGCCCATGTCCCAGTAATGGGGACGTATAAGGGCTGATGATGATGATGATAAAAACCAAAACGTAAAATAATGCCAACACAAAATTAAAATGACCGTTATGTTTAAAGCAAGCCTTTTTTTTCGCGGTGAAATGCTTTTAGGGGTGAGAGCCATCCGCTCCCCCGCAAGCCCGGTGATGATGACAAGGCTCCTCCAAGCCATCATCGTTAGTCAGTTAGGAAAAAAAAAAGGTGAAATGCTTTTCGCACCGTCACTGGGAGAGGGGGTTCTCTCCCAGTGGTGTGTCGGACTCCCCAGCGGCTGGCGAGGAGATGGTAAATGCCAGCAGCGGCTCCTGGGCGAGGTGCAATGCCCAGGGGGTTTACCGACTAAAACACCGCGGTGTAACGGCGACGACGCCGTTTGGCGGCGTCATGGGACTCTGACCCAGTCTTCTACTGCCACGACGATGTATCAACCAATTCTACCACGCCCAAAACGTTCGATACATCTATCTATCGATTAACCAATGGTTAAATCGCCTGATAACTATCTAGCTTACAACAGCTACCTCAACAATATTCGTTATCGATCGGTATAATCCATCGACAAAGACTAATCGGTGTGATAACACTTAAACAATGCGAAAAGTGATGTGCAATAATGTGTCCGCGCTTTAGTAGTTGCAACATATACATTGTTCTGATTCCTAAGTAAGATGCTTATTGTGTTATTAGAAACAACAGAGGTATACCTTCACAAATAAATAAATAACATAATGTCGTTCTTCACACAAATCTTTGTTCCGAGTGGGAATCGAACTCGCGACTTTTGACGCAAGAAACAAGGGCTCTATCCATCAAGATCCAATCTGATGTGTGAAGTATTCCGGGAATCCTAAATCATATGAGGGTATACTTTTCCTTTCTAACAATTTGCTATGTCTTATATCGACCTTGACTCTAGACATCTAAAACGCATTAGATTATGCAATATCATACGTGTCTATGCGTAATTGGCTGTTGATCGTCTGAGTACATTGCAGTAGCTTTACTATTTGGAAACAGGAGTTTTAAGGAAACTGACCTGATCGTTTTTATAACCGTTACTTCAAAGCACAATGTTATTTGGAAAAACTTTTTAGTTGGTGTACCTAATGGTTCGCAAGTCTGCGTATGAGTCCCAGAATCAAGAAAATCCTATTCTTACCAAGTCTAAAAAAGTATTCGTTAAATTTGGTTTTGACATTTTACTCTGACAAAAAAGGAGGTTCCATTTTTATGACGTATTCCTCAAAGCGACTATTTTGAAGGATGCGATCTCAAATAGGCGCGTTCCGCATTTAATTTCTTTTTAAATGACTTTAAAAACTTAGAATGTCTTCTTTCCAGCCAACCATGTCAGCGGCGACACTCATCCAGCCGTCGGGGGAGATGTGGAAGAAGATCAGGGAGGAGCTGAACGAAAACGTCACCACCAGAGATAGTTACCTCGCCAACATCAAGGATTGGCTGAAGAAGCAGCCTCACTTGCCTGACAGTATAGGTTAGTACTAAAACACTTATAAGATTCTATCTACTGGCTGGGTGGAACAGTGATTTGTGACCCTCGGTTCCAAGAGTCATGGGTTCTATTCCCACTCGGACAAATATTTGTGTGATGAACATCGGTGTTATTTATATATTTATGTTTATATGTGTATCCACTGTCGTTTCTGATATCCATTACACAAGTGCTGAGGCTACTTACCTCCGGATCAGATCTATACATCGATACAGGCGATGTTGTAAAATAAGTGTCTCGATGGCAATGCCCCAAACAGTACCCCTGCGTCGTGCGCCATCTGCATCCCACTTGAGATTATCTATACTGTTCACATGTATTTGATCTGTGTCTGGGTGATTACACGTACTTTTTAAGATATTTGAGTATATCACTACATCAGTGATATACTCAAATATGTGATATTAGGTAATATTTACTCCTCTCCTTTAGTAGGACGAGAAGAATAGTATTGAATTCATGTATTTAAGGTTAGATTGGCATTAACTGGCCACTATTTTCTAGACAGTATCCGCATTATTATGAACCGGTATATTTTTTTATTTGAATATTACGTGATAAAGTCCGTTATTCAAATGGTTCCTCAACCGGCTCTTTGACGTAATAAATCGGTAGTGTTTTTTTTTTTTTTTTTTTTATAAAAAGGCTAACAAGATGACCTCACTCCACCTGATGGTAAGCGGTAGTGAGATCCAAATATGAGGTCGACAGGCACAATAGATCGTATTGAGCCTGTCGCACTCACCCTGAAGGCCTGCTTAAATGCCGTTTCACGCCCCGCCTGAAGAGCCCGGGATCATAGGAGGGAGGGAAAACATGAGCTGGAAGGGCATTCCATGCCTTAATGGCACGGGGCAGAAATGAGGAGCTAAACCTCTTTGTCCGAGCCACCAGCGCCTGCATTGTATGTGGATGGCAGCGCTGTCCAGCACGTGTCGTTCGGGAGTGGAAAGGGGAGGGAGGGACTAGCTGGAATAGCTCTTCAGAACATTCCCCATTATAGAGACGGTAGAGAACACTTAGACCGGCAATGTCTCTACGTAGCTGGAGAGGCTCTAAGATCTCGGACACCTCTACATCACCGACAATACGGATAGCACGTCGCTGCAACCTATCGAGGGCGTCGAGCAAGTATTTTGCGGAGCCATCCCAGAGGTGACAGCAATATTCCACACATGGGCGAACTTGTGCCTTATAAAGAAGGCAGAGTTGCACCGGTGTGAAAAATCGCCGCACTCTGTTCAGGATCCCCAGTTTGCGGGAGGCTGTTCTAATGACGCTCTCGATGTAATCCCGCTGGTTTAGGTCGCGGCGAACATCCATGCCAAGGATGCTAAGGCTATCCTGTATTGGTAAGGGGTGCTCTGAAGAGTAGGATGGGAAAGGAAAGGAGACACTTTACTAGAAAAACACACACCTGTGTCTTCTTGGCATTGAACTCGACAAGATTGCATGAGCCCCATTCGGAAATGCGGTCCAAGACCCCGTCAAGCTCGGCGACAAGAAGGTTCCTCTTTTCCTCGGTTTCGGTCTGCTTTACCCCAGGTCTTCCGAAATAACGTGCGTGGACAGTGCTGTCATCCGCATAGCAATGAATGTTGCCTAGTGACAACATGTCATTGATATGCAGCAGAAACAATGTCGGCGACAAAACGGAACCTTGAGGTACACCGGAATTTATTGGGTGGAAACAAGAAGTGCGTCCGTCACAAAGGACACGAATCCTGCGCCCCTCCAAAAATCCCGCAACCCATTCGCACAAGCGAGGTGGCAGACCGTATGCCGGGAGCTTGGAGAGAAGCGAACGATGCCATACACGGTCAAACGCTTTAGCGATATCAAGGCTAACTGCCATAGATTCGCCATGCTTCTCCATAGCCTCCCCCAGAGGTGCGAAACGTACGCTAGAAGATCACCCGTGGACCGTTTTGGTCTAAAACCGTATTGACGGTCATGCAGCAGCGAGTGATCCTCTAGGTAGCGGATGAGCTGGGCGTTAATTATCCGCTCAAACACCTTACCCAGTACTGAGGTTATAGCTATGGGCCGGTAGTTGGCAGGATCGGACCTGTCCCCTTTTTTGGGTACAGGTTGAACATTCGCCTCCTTCCAAGCCCGGGGCACGATGCCCGAGGTATAAGAGAGGCGGTACAGGCGTGTGAGTACTGGAGACAACTCCGCTGCGCAAATTTGGAGTACTAACGCTGGAATACCGTCCGGGCCACTAGCTTTCCTTACATCAAGTGACTGCAACTCAGCACGTACATCACATTGCCTGATTCGGATCTCAGGCATATGTGCACCGCAATGTGGAATTTTAGGCGGCTGTGCTCCACCGTCATCGATGCAGGAATTGGCCGCAAAAAGATTGGCAAGCAGATCTGCCTTCTCCTGCGGTTGATGAGCTAGCGAACCGTCAGGATATTTCAGCGGGGGCAGCGAAGCAGTGTCCTGTTCGCTATAAAAAATCGCTAATGATGCTTATTTAATAAGATAAATGCCAGAGAAATGTTGACGTAATTACTCTGTAGTATTTTATTTCATGTACCTCGATCAAAAGGCAAATACTGGAGAAAATCTCTCTGGGTAGTAAGTAGTAGGTATATTTACTTACTTCGCTGACTCAGCGATCCGAAGTGGATCTTGGCCTCTGACATCAAAGTACGCCAATTCTTCCGGTTTTGTGCCAGTTCCGTACACGCGAGCACGCTTAGCGCTTGCGAGGTCCTTGACGACTTTGTCATTCCAGTTACCAAGGGCGACCTACTGGACGTCGCCCTATTGGTCACCCGAGTTACGCTCACTTGGCTGCACGACTCTCCTCCAGCCCCTCTACATGTCCCTCCCACCGAAGTCGGGAAGATTTTATAACCCTAATTATGTTCGACTCGGCTGTTAGGTCTTCTATCCCCTGATTAAACTTCACAGTCCAATTCCCATCTTCCCCTTTGTTTGGTACCAGAATCTATCGTAATATCTTTCGATCCGCCACCAGAAGTTGATTTTTGTCCTTCAGCCTCAGCGTCTAAGTCTCACACCCATACGTCAAGTTTGATCTGATCACCGTTTTGTAGACGCATATCTTTGTAGCTATGCTTAGCAACTGGGATTCCAATACTTTATGGAGAGACGAGGAGCATCTCAGTGCGCCTGCTACGCGAGCGTTAATTTCTTCCTCTCTCTGGTTAGGAATCGGTAATGGAAAAGCCCAAATACTAAAATTTTTGGACTCCTCTGTACGTGTCTCTGGCTTGCTACTAAATGATTTCCAGATGCACCGAAAAACAAACACGTCATACATTTGGTCTAAATCTATATTGAACACTAATGACTGCGCTTTAAACAGAAAATTAAGAACACATAAAAACAATAAGCCAAAAAAATATTAACATTTTCCATTGAAATAACGTAAACAACTAAATCCTTTTCATGCATATCAAAGTTGATAATTTTAACATTATACCCAATTTTCTAGCAGATTTTATTAATAAATGCCTTTGAGCAAGGACGTCGGTATTTAGAACCAGTTGCCGAACGGTTGAATAACATAAATACTATCGATTTCCAGATGACCAGCGAATCATGACCTTCCTCCGAGGTTGCAAGTTCTCCCTGGAGAAGACAAAGCGCAAGCTGGACATGTACTTCACCATGAGGGCGGCGTGTCCTGACTTCTTCACTAAAAGAGACATCGACAACGACCCTGGGCTGCAAGAGCTGTTGGCTAAAGGGTAGGAGACAACATGACATTCATCAGATGAAATTCAACTGCACTGTCTCGGGTCGGGCACAGGTGGCACCATCATCTGTCATGATGATAGACACTATCGGACGTAGACATTTCATGGCAGAAATGCAAACTCAATTTTATATTTGAAATGCTAAATCTTATACGAGTTGTTTTAAGCATTTAGAAAGAGTTACTGACATTCTCTCGCATATATATGAGGTTAGGTTATCATCTAAGAGGATTAAAGGTTTACTTTTTAGTAAGTCTGATAATTATTACTGTAGAGAAATAAATTTTTACAACTGCAGCACTGTTCACAAAGTTTCCGTTCATCAATGTATTTGCTAAAAGTTATCTAATAAGTCCAGGTTCCTCCAAACTTTTTAAAGCATTAACCCAAAGTGTGTGTTTCAGATCTCTATTATAAATGATATGTTCATACTTTTTCAGGGAAGGAGCCCCGTTACCTGGTCTGACCCCCAGTGGCTGCCGAGTTTTGGTCGCAAGAGGTATGGTATAACTTATTCGATTCTGTGGTTAAATAAGTGTCTGAAAATCACTGTAGGTATTCTTCATTCCACGTACATATCACAAAACAATTTATAGAGATAATGTCACAACAACAAATAGGTATGTTGATTGAGATGATTTCTTCGCTATTAACCATTCTTCCAGACAACCGACAGAAAGTTAGGTCCACTGGTTAATTTGCAATGCAAAGCATATACCCTGAGACGGCCTGGCCGGCTCATCAAACATACGGCACTGATCATTACCTCTTTCCTCTTGCCAGGTATCGACAAAACCCTGGACCCAAATTACCTGAACGACGTGTTCAAGTTCGCAATGATGATAGCAGATGTCAGGCTTCAGGAAGAGTTGGAGGGAGTAGCGGGAGACGTGTACATCTTGGACGCATCGTTGGTCATGGCCGCCCATCTTGGAAAGATCTCCTTCCCGACTTTGAAGAAGTTCTTTATCTGTGTTCAGGTGAGACGATAATATCATCAAAATGATACTATGGGTATAACTTCCGAAATACTGCACCAAATTAGATGATTCTTTTTTTGTATTCATTATATTCAGGATAAGGTTATGATGAAATATTGTTTTATCATATTAGATTTTTTTATCGTTCATTTATTCGTCTAAGGAATAATAAGTTAAAATAATATAAAATATGGCGGCATGAACTACTGAACTGCCTGAGTCAGCCTATCAGGTAAAATTTCAACAAAATATAAGAGAATATTTTGTTCCCTTACTTTCGATTATACCCAATAATTTTAGTAAACGATCCATTCTGGTATTTTCAGGAGGCATATCCAGTGAAGCTGAAACAGATCCACGTGGTGAACGCCCATGTGGTCGTCGACACTTTATTGAACATGATCAAGCCGTTTTTGAAGGAAAAATTAAGGAATCGAGTGAGTCTTTTTTTTAATTTATGAGATTTTTTGACTGGCTCGGTGGAACAGTGGTTAGTGACCCAGGTTTACTACCTACGGTTTCAAGAGTCGTGGGTTCGATTCCCACTCGGGACAAATATTTGTGTGACGAACATCGGTGTTTGTTCCGTGTCTGGGTGTATTATTAAATATATTTAAGTACATTTGTGTATCCACTGTTGATTCTGATACCTGTAACACAAGTGCTTAAGCTACTTACCACGGGATCAGATCAATGTATGTGATGTTGTGAAATATTTATTTATTATTTATTTATTTAAGATAGTCTACTCAATACATATAATAGTAAAAAGTAGATGGATGATGAAATTTTTTATAGACTCTATTCAACGCAATTAACTAAAAGCAATGACTTACTCGTATAATTTCCAATGTGTCAGAGTTCCGTTCGGCCGAAATATCTGATTTGATAGATTATTTCACCAGATGTACTTTCCTCAAATTAAGATTGCAGTTATGTACAGTACATATAGTTGCTGGTTTAGTGAGAGGAAATCACGACTGGACGCGATTTCCAAACGGGCGTGGGTTCGAATCCCCCAGTCGCAGAAGAACTACTGTTTTCCAAATATACAGAATAGCTCATGGAAGCCTTATCAATACCAAAACATACCCTATTTACTTTCAGATTTACAGTCACACCTCCTTGAAAACGCTCCACCAGCACGTGCCTTTGGAATTACTCCCCGAAGAGTACGGGGGTACCGCAGGACCCCTGAAAGTATACAATGGTACGCCTTAACCTCTATAAACTTACATACATACAAAAAATCACGCCTTTTCCCAAAGGGGTAGGCAGAGATCTCTTCCTGCCATGTGCTACGGCCCTGGCACAGCACTTTCGCTTCATCCACATTCATCAACCTCTTCATGCACGCTCGTCGATTACGGGTACTCTATAAACTTAATCTATGCACATGGTTTCATCATCATCATCATCAGCCCATATACGTCCCCACTGCTGGGGTACGGGCCTACCCTAAACTTGGGCCATAAGACATTAGGGCATACGGTTTTCTATATTTTTTATCTTAATTATCTGACTAACTGGCTGTCCTCCCCAGTCGCTCGCGTCAATAGTAGTGGATTCAATTTCCACTCGGGTCAAATTTTTGAGTGATGAACATCGGTGTGTGATGCGTGACTGGGTGTCATTTTATATCTAAGAATATTTGACTATGTGTATATCACTGTTGTTTCTCTATAAACACAAGTGCTTCATGTTTGTGTGATCAGGCCTTCAGGGTGAGTGCGACATGCTCAATATTATTATGATGTATTGTGCCTGTCGATCTCATTTTGGATCTCACTACCGCTTACCATCAGGTGGAGTGAGGTCATCTTGTTTGCCTATTACAAAAAATGTTCATATCAGAGAATTAATATAATATGGTGTGTAATATTTAGGTATTAAAAACTGAAAATGGTTCAGATATTTTCCATGCTTCCTTATTTTATAGTGTTCTCAATGTTTCGTCTAGTTAAATCAAATATGTTGACCCCAACATTTCCAGCTTTAATGTGTGTGTGTTTTTTTTTCAGATGCATGGATAAAGAAACTTTCAACCTACAAAAGCTGGTTTCAGGCTGAGGAGAAGTTGGTAGCCAACGAAGCTTTGAGGCCAGGGAAACCAAAGAACTATGAAGAGCTCTTCGGAATCGAAGGCTCCTTCAGAAAATTGGACATTGATTAATTAAATAGGTGTATTGGTGACTCATTTGGGTTAGGATAGGGTATGATAGAATAATAGCACAATATGAACACCATTGGCGACATTTTACCATGGAGTCAATTGAAAAATAAACAAGAGTAAACTAAATATTTGATAAATACCGTAAGTGAAAAGTCTCTGATTATGAAAATAAATTAAAGGATCCGTGATAATGAATAAAATATTAAGTAATTATAAGGCAGTTTCGGAATTAGTTACGACTAAAAAACACTTTTTTTGCTAACTGACATGCGATGATGGCTTGGAGTAGCCTCGTCATCATCAGCAGTTGGTTCTCACTACTATGATTTTTAATCACTACGTTCCTACGCCTTTTGACTTTCAGCGATTTAGTAATAACTGATAATTTATTCATAATGGCCTAATCGAATCTCAATGATAATGGATTACCAAAATGCATATAACTACACAATTTAAGCACGCGTACAATATGGATCACCATCTTTTGCACAGGTTACACTTTCTATTACGTTCTTGACTCCGAAATGATTTTAAATGGGTAAGCTCTACTTATTTATGAAAAAAAAAGAAAGATACAAACTTTTGCCTTCCATCCATGAAACGAATATAGGTCCTCCTTGTTTTTAACCGACTCCAAAAAATGGGGGGTTCCCAATTCGTCGTTGTACTTTGTTGTTGATTTTTGGATGTATAAACACCAAAAAACGAGGCAATCATCAATACACGGGTTTATCAATGAATCCTACAATATTTATGTGAATAATTTAATTAGTGATTAACTGCATCAAAATATTTGGGTGCTTGTGATATTTTGTAATAAATATTTTTTTTTCATCGAAGAGATTTTTTATTCAGTCACCAATTCACCTGTAAATTTTAAAATGGGTGAGGCGGTCATTTACTGGCCGTAAAATCGAATCATTCAGCGATTTTCTTTTTACAGTTCACGATTTTTTTTTCAGGCGCCCTCTCAACTTTGTTATTGTTTTTATTTTCATCATACCAAAGCCCCTTGTATTTCGCTATAGCAAAATCGACGCTCGGTAAGATTTACTATTCAAACGTGTACTAGGTACTAAACAAATGAATATTTAAAGAATTAAAACACGTTATTTCCTCTTAGTTTCCGGGCTTTGATAGATACAATTTTGACTCTTATTTACATCGTCATAGGGAAGTATTAAGTAACTACTTTAGTTTTACCTTAAGCGACCTTGATGAATCACGATTTATTGTAAGTTTGCATTAATAAAATGACGATACAGGTGTTTTGTAACAAAGAATCGATTTATTGACAAACATTGTGTATTAATAATAATTATTTTATAGTTTTTACCACCTACATATTGCTTTTTATGGTCAAAGAAGTTAATTTTATTGTATTTAATATTATTTAATTCAAACTAAGATTTGAAATTAGGGTTGCGGAAGTGATAATACGGGGTACAGAACACTAATCTGTTTTATATTATTATTATTGACTGGCTCGGTGGAACAGTGGTTAGTGACCCAGGTTAATCACCTACAGTTCCAAGAGTCGTGGGTTCGATTCCCACTCGGGACAAATATTTGTGTGACGAACATCGGTGTTTGTTCCGTGTCTGGGTGTGTATTAAGTATATTTAAGTATATTTGTGTATCCACTGTTGACTGATATCCGTTACACAAGTGCTTATGCTACTTACCACGGG
Source organism: Maruca vitrata (assembly GCA_039566165.1). Classification (NCBI taxonomy): domain Eukaryota; kingdom Metazoa; phylum Arthropoda; class Insecta; order Lepidoptera; family Crambidae; genus Maruca; species Maruca vitrata. The sequence goes on along the minus strand of CM076933.1, from coordinate 9,505,410 downwards.
ATCAGATCAATGTATGTGATGTTGTGTAATCTATTTTATATTGTTTAATTAATTTGAATATTCGTTGACAGTTTTATAATTTCCGTTTACGTGACTCCAGCTATTTATTGCAGTGATAAAGATCATAAATGCCCTGGGCTTGAGTATTAGTTACATGCCAATATCGAATTCTTACTTATTGTAGTTAACCCAATCGCACTTGGCCAGTGTGGTTGACTAAGGCCTTATCGCCGTAGTTTATGGTAGGCCCGTGCCCCAGCAGAGGGGACGTTTATGGGCTGATGATGGTGGTTCACTCGAGATACCAAAAAGTATGGCCTAACGTTAAACAAAAACTGCATTTTTAAAGTATACGCTATTCTTATTTGAAGTTAAGGCTTTGAGCAGAAACTAAATGATACAGGTCTTCTAGCCTTTAATTACTTATATTCTTTTGAATATCACCATTTATAAATCAACCATTGAACTTGGAGATTGTGATCCAAGTTCTGCGAGATCCTAGACGCCTGAATCCTCAATTCGATGTGTGTCTTACATAAGTCCCAAGTCCTTTATTTACTTCAATACATAGTAAAAAACAAAATTTCTCTGTTCCTATATCCCTATGTATGTATGCTTAAATCTTTAAAACTACGCAACGGCTTTTGATGCGGTTTTTTTTTAATTGATAAAGGGTTTCCAGAGAAATTTTATGAAAAATTCACCCGAAGCGAAGCAAGGGCGGGCCACTAGTTGTAAAGTACAATGTAAACTTTTTGTTACGTATATAATACTTTATATTTAAGTTTATAATCCACTCCTTTTTATAATAATAGCCTCCACTTAATTCATAAACCAATCATAAATTGATTGCAATCACTGCACAAATAGTTCTTAGTTAAATGAGCCAGTCGTAAATATACCGACGTAAGAACTGAAAATGTTACATGTTAAATAATTTGCAAGTACATAATGAGGTTTTTCCGGTTAGTATAAGATCAGCGAGATGGAATTACGTAAATTCATGGCATCTATTTTCTATTACAGTGTGTACTAAATATATACTACTCACTCACCATCTTGTAAGGGTACTTATTCCGATAAATAAGTATTCATTGTGCTATTTTCCAAATAAGTAGCTATTGGTAATTCTTCATCATCAACCCTTATACGCTCGGGCCTACTCTGAACTAGGGCGATAAGGTCCTAGTCGACCACACTAGCCAAGTGCGGGTTGGTCGACTACACAACCTCAGAATTTTCCCGTAGGTGTGCAGGTTTCCTTACGATGTTTTCCTTCACCGTTAAAGCGTCGAGTAATCGAATCTAACATTATGTATTACCAAAAAGCGTCAATGGCCGAGTGGTATATATGTTAAGAGACGGTAAATCCGATATGACCGATGAGATATCAGGCGCTGGACCACCGGCTTAACGTGCTATGACGCACGGGCGCGCTTCCGCCAACTTTTTCACTCCCGCCTTCTTAACATAAAGTTCCCGAGTTTCTTAATAGCAAATCTACACAAATTTTGGCAGACACTGGGCTCGAACTGGTAAGCTCTCGGTCCTTGCTACCAATAGACCAACGAGTTACGAGAACAACAAAATAAGATACAATAGTCTATTGTTAATGGCTCATCATCATCAGCCCATCCCTATCTACTGCTGGACAGCCTCCCCAAATGCACGCCATTTCTCTCTCTCCTCGGCCACTCGCATCCAGCTCCTACCAGCCGTCCTGCGCAGATCGTCACACCACCTGGCCTGGCTCAGTAATAGCTCTACCAACATTAACAGCGTGTTCACATTAGCGCGATTTTTGGGCGATTTCACGGCTAGGCGATATCGCAGCGAGTTCGCAGCGTTCATGTGCGGGATCGCTGCGATATCGCCGCGACGTCGCCGCGAGCTCGCCGCGATCTCGCCGCCATTTTGCCGCGTGCTCATTTTGAATTAAAATATCAAATTTTTCTTCATTCCCATCAGAACGAACCTGCGCTGTAGAATGCGGCGCATGCGCTAAGCGGGTAGGTTGGATGAGGCGTAACCGCCGCGATATCGCCTCGCTGTGGAATCGCCCAAAAACCGCTAGTGTGTACAGGCACTAAATGCGTTATCTAGACAGCGGGGGTGTTGTTATCGAATCGTCTGCAATGGCTAGATTAGGGGCATCGATCGATCGACCGACAAGTGTCAAAGAATGAACATTTATATCTACCTGCTTGTTTTGAAATAATATAAAACAGTATCGAATGAAAGCTTCTTAGTAACACAGCATGGTAAAATAAAATTAATAATGTACTATTTTTAATAGACTTCAAAAAAGAAGGCTCTCCTAATGATCTGTATGTATGTTTGTTTATCCACAATTTTCTTGAGTTTAGCTGAACTGAAATGTAGAACAATTTAACTATGCGATACTTTGAATGTTCGTTATCTTTCATCTTTTACGTGCGATTAATAATCTTATATATAAAATTCTCGTGTCACAGTTTTCGTTCCCGTACTCCTCCCAAACGGCTTGACCGATTCTCATGAAATTTTGTGAGCATATTGTGTAGGTCTGAGAATCGGCCAACATCTAATCTCAATAAATTCTTTATAACATCACTGTGTTTGATAGGTACGTTTTTACAATTACTTATATAAAAACAAAATATTTCATATTCTTTATATTCTCTCCTCTGTAGGTAGGATATTTCCAATTCATAATCGGATTTCTATAACAAATGAATACTAAAAAAAAATAGACTGATATCTGGGTATTTTAGCTTAGAAATACCAAGGTCAAGATAGGTTAGAGAAACACCTAGGTTATACAATGTGCCGATTTTATAAAGCTGGCAAAAGAATGGAAGATGTTTACCTACATAATATTTTACCTAGGTACTTTGACAAAGAAGAGAGTATAATAACATTTTAGACTTTCGCGTTCCATTACACTAAATATTAGTCTTTATGGTCGCTCGCGACCACGATTGGTGTAACCCAGTCGAAACGTCGGGCAGTAAGTAGCTATGTAATTGATACTCCTAATATCGCGTGTAGACCCATAAAGACTAATATTAAGATGATACAGTACTTAATTTTTAGGCAAATATGCTCAGATGAAACGATGAATATTTAAAATTATGTTTACCTGTCTGCATTTCACTTTCAATAGGGGTCAAAATTATATCATTATATTAAGTCCGTAAGTTAGTATAGAAAAATGTGGGACACATTATTTTTAGTTTTCCCTACATTAACTAAGTTATTGTTGCTTGTAAAACGTAAAGAGAGGACGTCCTCCTATGATCCCGGGCTTTTCAGGCGGGGCGTGAAACGGCATTTAAGCAGGCCTTCAGGGTGATTGCGACAGGCTCAATATGATCCATTGTGCCTGTCGACCTCATATTTGGATCTCACTACCGCTTACCATCAGGTGGAGTGAGGTCATCTCGTTTGCCTATTATAAAAAAAAGTCTTCCCACCAGAGGTGATATAAAGAAAGCCGCGGGAGTTCTCTGTATAAAACTGCACGGAGGAGCCTACACCCATATAATTAATATTAGTTATAATTATAGGCTGATTATGATGATGATGATTGTTCACCAAACTTCTGTCTTTGGAGCGTTTGACTCTTTCGGATTAATTGTACAAAATTGTAACATCAACCGAAAATTCTGAGCAATTATATGCCCATTATTTGTATCTTCTAAAACAAAATAAAAAAAATTATACAGTATTTTAAATAATGCTACTATCTCACTATTAAAACAGCTTTTTTAGTCATCTATCCTATCCCGATAAAAGGACTTACATTATAGGTGAAAGCATACGTCATATTATTTTGAGGAGCATTAGTTACAAGGTTGTTTTTTTTTTCACAACCATCCACTCTATAAGCTCGAGATCATTATTTTGTAACACTTAATTGCTCAGGACATGTTGGCATTTTTGTTTTGGCTGTACCCATTGAGTGCAATACCGACTGTTTTCTAACTTCTGGAAAACAAAAAGGTAAAAAAGTCATAAAAACAAGTTACAATAACATTTTTTTATCCAATTTATCAAATCAGGGAAAGGCAAAGAGATCTAGCCCGAACAGCCTAGTCTTAAATAATTTCTATGGTGTTGCGGCCGGAGCCATTACGATAAGACAGTATGGCCCAGTATGCCTTTGCCATGAAACCCTTATATAAAAAAATAAAGTCAGGTAGTTCCTTTTTTAGACCTATTTAAAGGACTATCAGGACTTTTTTTAGACCTTTAAATAACTAATTATAAAGTCTAATGTAATTTAATACGTTTACTATTCATGTGCGTGTCCCATACATCTATTTATCTATGGACGTGCTCATACACTCGTCTTTACGTGCAATAACTTCAAGACGCTGATTGACGTCATTAACGTTTATCTTTTATCAATCAAATGTAATCTCTTGTATTTTCTTGTCATAATGTTATTATAGGTATACTGGAAAAGCAAATTTTGCATCAACAACAAACATCATGAGCGTAAGGTTGTATTTAAAGAAATCTCGCGATTTTTTTCTATTTTACTTGTCTACTACCTACATAGCATTACATATAATATACTGCGAATCCAATCGCCATCTATATAATAACTGTATCTTTTATTTATTTATTTATTTATGTTCACAAAACAGAACAACATCAGTGTAGCTTCTAAATTACTTCTTTTGTACAGTTCTTTTGTTCAGTTGTACGTAAAGATTATTGATTTTAGTGTAATTTATTTTAGCAGCGGCCTCGTATTTAGGTCACTATGGATGGAGTACCTAACTCTGGTCTATTTACATGAAATGTTTGTATTACAAGTTAGTTTGGCATGGATAATACGAATTAAAAAATTAAAATCTAAAAATTAAAACAATCCTTAAAGCGAGTATTAGCAAATGCGTTGATATCATCTCTACACCAATCTATTTGTTCTTATTTACCAATTACTACTCAATGATGTCTGGTAAAAACGACACCGGTGTTTAAATCAAGGTACTTACCAACCTTAAAGTTTGTATAACCAAGGTCTATTTAAAAAAATAAATCCAAATTTCTGCATCAACTTTAATACGATCGCTCGGTGAATTGCTCTCACGTATGTTCTGCTTGGCGCAGAATTTCTCAACAGTTGCAAGCGCTGAGAGACGCCAGTACGCGTCCGGTGTCTACGACCGGCGCCCGCGCAGCCAGCATCAATTAACCGCGCGTTCCAAATACGAAATTTCAACAGTGCCGATCATTGGTCGATTTCGGATAACTTTTTTTGTGTGCCGTTATTGGATTAGAGGTAAGAAGGTTTTAATTTTATTTAATATTTTTTGAGTAGCCAGTGTTAAGAGTATTAAAGCTGCAGGCATAGATAGAGTTGAACTTTCTTTGTTGTGCAAACCCGATTGTGGATGGCTCTGTCGGTTTTCAAAACTAGTATACTGAATAGAACAAAAACTTTCACTCTTTACCATAAAATAAGCCATAAGAGCTAGCATATCAGGTATTAATCAAATATCTAAAAAAAATTATTGATATAAAGTTGAAAAACAATATGATTTATTTAATTGAAATGTCAAATAAACACTTAAAATTAAATAATTTCACACACAGTTATATAGAAATTAGGCACCTTTAAACATCTATCCAGATTTACAAATATCGGCAAAACAACCGAACGATCACGAATGCAACTTTCAACTATTAAAGCCCAATATAATTTAATATTTGAAAAAATTCGCATTCATGACCCAGCCTGAAATAGTATTCTTTTGAAAAAATGCTCCACTACAAGCACTGGTGTTTAAATATAGTACCTAGATAAGTAAATGAACTATATTTCTTGTCTTTCTTTTGTATGAAACCAGTTATAAACAAAAGAAAACGGTACCCAGATGTGACATGACATTTCAATTAAACCTTTTTGAGGCATGCATTTTAAAAGGCACGCTTTTTGTAAATGGTCTCAATAGGTAGATACTGTCACTTCAATACATTGCCGAAGAAAATCTTCAATGCCATGACTACGCGACTATTTCGTCAATGGTCTTAAATGAGTGTTGAAATAGTTGGTGGACCAAAATGATCTGACGTTTCGAAATGCAACGTATCCAATTAAGTAGAATGGTCAAGGTCATAGGCTCATAATACTTTCCGACGAGTTTTCTATACGCTTTTACGTTCAATGATGATTTAAATTCGGGAAAACTTCGAATAAGGGTGGTATAATATGTAATCATAAAAGGGATGAATTGAAAAAAAAATTATAATATTTTAATAACTGTAGTGCAAAATTGAACCATAATGTAACTTCTCGATAGATGAAATAGGGCTTCTATGTAAGCCTAATACCATCTAATTCGGTCAAATACCAGTCTTATTCTGAGTCCATTTCATTGATTCCGCTCTACATTATATCATTTATAGAATTACAACAGTTATTTAACGTAGAGAAGCAAGAGAAAGTTTGTATTCCCTTAGTATTGTATTTTACTAATTATTTGCGCGAAAACAACACATTTGGAATACATTTTATACGGTTTTTATTTGTTATTCCTTGGCAATGTTAACACCTTGTCTGTTGTGCATACCTTGAACCGATATTTACCCCGTACACCAAGTTTGCAATGTTCAAATGTTTGTCTTGCCCCACGTATATGTTCTAAAGGTCGGTTACATTAGCTTCGTCCGCCCTGGTGTTGCAAGCTCGGCTCGGATCCTGTCGGATTCGGATTTCTCCGCTGGTTCCGCAACTTGCCGTAATGTAAACAAGTCGGGGACTGGTTTACGCTATTTCGCTACCGTTTACATCCTGACAGCAACAAAAGATGAATAAACATCGCGCAACATAGTATTGACCATTATTTGCGCGAACTCACATCACTATATAGGATGCAAATTGCATTAAAAAAATTGTTTCATCGTATATGGTTAAAAGAGTCGTGGGTTCGATTCTCACTCGGGACAAATATTTGTGTGACGAACATCGGTGTTTGTTCCGTGTCTGGGTGTATTATTAAATATATTTAAGTTTATTTTTGTATCCACTGTTGATCCTGATTTCCGTAACACAAGCGCTTAAGCTACTTACCACGGGATCAGATCAATCTATGTGATGTTGTGTATGTTTATTTATTTGTTTTTATTTATTTGCATCCCTCTATCAAATTCAAATTCAAATTCTTTATTGCATGTCACATTACCACATTACCTTTATCTAAAAAATCCTTTTGGATCATGCAAAATGTAAAATTAAAGGTAGACCCCACACTATGTCTACGTGCACGCGCATTGATACGTCCGGTACTTTGTCTTAGGACGTAAAACAATTGAAAAAAAGTACCATAATTTAATAATGATCTAAAGGCAAGTGTGATCGAGCTCGTATGTACTTATTAACCTCTGTACTGGTTACCTACTTATTTTGGGCACGGTACAGCCAATGTCAACACAGCGAAGTGATTATTATGTCACGATCATGTTTGAACAGTCATTGCGCACTTATCTCCTACGTTTTTGTTTAATACAAACATTTTTTGTTAGTTAGGCAACGCGGTAATCGCAGTAGTTACCTACTTTTACGAAAAACAAACAAATAGCTATATCAAAATGATCATGGATTTTAAAATGTCAAACACTTAACTGTACTGATGCAAGATGACAGTTATCATTGATAACTGTCATTTAAACTTAACATGTCGACAGAGGATACCTAGATGGTACCTCTTACGACTTAGGTGACATGGAGAGTGTAAATACATCCATCACAGTGATGATCACACAGTGATAGTCATCTTTACTAAGAATGGTTTAAGCATTTGACAGCTCTATAAACTATTCCCATTGTATGCAAACTCTACATGTGACGGGCGGAATTTATTTAGTTAAGTTGAATAAACGAATGGAATATACTGAACTCGACCGCATGTGTGGACCTCACGACTGCTTACCATTAGATGTAGTAAGGTCATCTTGAACGCCCTTTAAAAAAACATATTTTTACTAGTCTAAAGTAGTACCTTATGACCCTTCGCTGGCTGTTGACTCAAATTCATTTAAATATATGCAGTAGCAGCACGAGACAGACAGACAGACAGAATGAATTTCGCATATACAACATTAATCGACTATGTCATTATTTTGTGCCAAGATTACCATTACAATGATACACGTAAAAAAGAAAAGCTTAATACGCTTAATAACAATAATAATAATACCGTATATAGTTACATTCTGTCAAACTTATCTCTACTGTTATTTGGATCGGTTTGACAGCCACGAAAGCAATTGAACACATACTTCTGACTTATGCGTTATATATTTCCCAATTAAGTAGCCTCCAATCTTAAACGTCAACCATTTTTTTGCCTAGCCCTCTGGAAAAAGACGTGATTTTATGTATGTATGTTACAATTTTTTATTTAACTTCTGCCAAATATTGAATTGTCTTTTCAATATTGCTAACTTTGCGTCACAGAATAATAAGAGTGCAAGTACTTTGCTCCACAGTCATCTGAATAGGTTTAACAGCTTCATTGACGGACCATTTCATCATATATCTTCTGAGTGTTTGAAGTGCGATTGCTAACTTTGACCCTGGTGGTGTAACTCTTGACGATGGTCACAGGATAATAACATACAGTGAGGCGACACGGTAATGCTTTTGCTATGAGGAAGATTAATATATTTACCATGCGTTGTGAATAGATACATAAGGGATTCTTATTGCTTTTTTAATTCGTTAAAGAGTAACGAAAATAAAGGCTGAGATAGGAAAATGGAACAGAATTGGATTGGAAAAATGTAAATGCATAGAGTACCTATAGCCTCCTTTTTTAACTAAATTAAAAAGGGGATATTTTGAATATTTCGTATTATAACTAAATATTACAAGAAATAATATTTTTATCATGAATCAATATGTCTCTTTAAATACAAAGTAAATACTGTATCTGTCTAATAAAACATGATGTCAAAATTGTCATACCAACTTAACAGTATTTTTTAACAAACCCGTAGTCCTATTTTAAGTTTACCTACCTACAAAGTATACGCAATATAAGTTTCACTGTTCTATTTCTTCATTGTGCCAAATGGCGATTCCACAATCTGAAATGATGCTGACCGTTAACTATGACCATGAAAGTGATGCAATTATTTGCAATGCTCAGCACTTTGCTCTTGGTCAGTCGGTCATCTATGTTGATATTGCGTAGGGCTGTCACCACGTTCAGTGAAGAATGCGTAATTGTACCACTGTCACCCTACCACCAGCGGCTAAGTGGGGGAATCCCGGGGGTTTTAGCCGGTAGGAGTCCTGCATAACCATGTCACCATGATGAATGTCAATGAATTGAAAATGAGTATGAATGTCAATGGATGTAATGGTAGAGGAAGGCCGAAAAAGACATGAATGGATTGCGATGATGATATAGGAGCGAATGGAGTAGACACAGAGCTGACGAATAATAGGCTCGAGTGGAAAAAGTACACATGTTGCGCCGACCCCACTTAGCGTGGGACAAGGGCAGGAGAATGATGAGTCCGGCATAATCACAGCGTTTCCCCGGTGCTGTGGTATCCATGAGGAATTCCCCCGGGTGAAAAAAAAGATTGTCACCACTGGTGAGTGGCGTAACAGTAGGGTAGCAGAGCTGGCAAAATGCCACGATCCCCCCACCAAGAGGGGGCCCCGGCCCAAGAGGCCACGTACTCAGAATTAGCAACTCCTTAGGAGATCTCAGTGTTGCTATTGTTTGAAGCCCCATCAAAATTGATTGCCAGGAGCCCCAGAAGGGCACTAGCACCTCTTAATTTCAGTCAGTCCAATAAAAAAAAATATATTGTAGTAATAACAGCTCTTTATCATATATCTAGCTACCGATGTTCCTCTAACAATCAATATTATCATATTTTTTGTAGCCGTATTCGTCTCTCACTTGTTAGTTTCCGTGGCAAGTATTTTTCTCAGCAATTGAATACATTTTGAGTAATTTTAGACGGGACTTGAAACAATTACTTACTCGCTTAATTTAAGGCAAATTTGCGATCTAATTGTGGGAATATTTACACAGGGTTTTGGTTAAACAATAACTCTAATGGGGGCAAAAACGTGAGTAAGGTCACATGATGTATTCCTCCGGAGAAACCGTGTAATATAGGACAGGAAGTTACGAATGCTTAAGAAAATAACCTCGGCTATTAGTTTTGCATCAGAACTTTTCGTGGTGCGATGTTTTGGTTGTAATGATAATAATAATCCCATACAGAATGCAGTAATCCGCGTAAACATCACATATAGCTCAGTCCTTTAAAAAGTACCATAATAATTTCCTTTCTCACTAACTGTGGGCCAAATTTCATTAAAATGTGTTATCTGTGGGCGACAGATAGATGAAATAACTGAATGCTCTACAGAGAATACAGAAATGTTAAAAATCTTTAATAATGGTAAATGGATCTGCTAGATTATTATAATAGTTTTTGTCATTTGACACTGGCTACTGACATTGGCTGGCATACTTAATGGTCCAAGATCCCAGAGCTGCCAGACATCACTTATTTTCTAATGGACAAAATATATACGATTGAGTAGTGTTGGGGTGTACTATCATCATATGACTAGTTGCTACCTTGACCAGACGGCCATTTTTCAGATATCAACCAATCAAGGTACATAGAAACACTGCTCACCTCACTTAAATTCTGATGGCTGATTTTAACATATATTTCACACAATATCATTAAAAATCAGGATTCATTACTCCCAGACACATGCGGTCGGCGGTTTAACCTTACAGACGCTTTAAAGCTATGAAAAAAATTTTACTTTTACTTATTTTCTGATGCTTGATTTTTATATATGTTATTCAAACAACTAAAAAGTGCTCATCTGACCGCAATAATTATAGAATTGTACCTTACAAACTATTTTATTAGAAAAACTTAACTAAATTCCATTTTTAAAAAAAAATCTAAAAAGTTGGGTCTGGTGAATGTTTGGCCCCTTGGATCGATCTGTCCGTTTGCAAAACGTTTTAAAATAGTTGTTTGAATAACATATATAAAAATCAAGCATCACAAAATAAGTAAAATTAAGTAAAAGTAAAATTTTTTTCATAGCTTTAAAGCGTCTGTAAGGTAAAACCGCCGACCGCATGTGTCTGGGAGTAATAAAACCTGATTTTTAATGATATTGTGTGAAATATATGTTAAAATCAGCCATCAGAATTTGAGTGAGGTGAGCAGTGTTTCTATGTACCTGGATTGGTTGATATCTGAAAAATGGCCGTCTGGTCAAGGTAGCAACTAGTCATATGATGATAGTACACCCCACCACTACTCAATTGTATATATTTTGTCCATTAGAAAATAAGTGATGTCTGGCGGCTCTGGGATCTTCCTCTATAACCGATATCAGTGGCTAAAGTCCATTTCAGCTAAGATGAATCCTGTGACAGTTCGATTCTGACAATTGTTGAAATGTCCTACGATGAAAAAATTTCGAATGTTTCTGGTAATCGAAAATATTTTAATTGGAAATGAAATTGAAAAATGGTTAGTATCAAACAACATACAGCCACGACATAAGCCAGCTGTAAATCTGATACGCAAAAAAAATGCATCTATTGCAAATGTGTGACTAGTTAATTATTATTAAAACTGTGTAATTGTAATGTCAAACCTGTGAAAGATTACTTTGACGTCAAGACGTGTTGAAGACAGTACTTACCTATCTTTTTTTTACCTTTAATGTTTTGTTGTTTGTCAACATTAAAATATAATTAAACACATGCTTATTGCTTAATTTTTATATTTTCCAAAAATTTATACTTTTTAGGTACTGAATATTTTATTTGAACAGGTTTCAGCATGTTTGTCCCATTTCGTATCTTGTCAGGTACATATTTGGTTTAATCTATGCTAAATGTGACATTTTAACCCAAAAGATGGAAACATGAGCCAGAGTTAAAATTATGTGTCAGAAAAATACTCGTTAAATTCATTATTATTGCTCTTTCTTGGTCGCTGAAGCTATTTCAAAATAGCTTTATTGTTAAATGTTTCTTGCCAGGTGTATTCGCAAATATTATAGTACGGGTCATTGACCGATGTTTGATGGTCTCTAGATTCTGTAAACACCATTAATTTACAGCCTCCAAAATACATTTAGGTACAAATACTAATATCATGCCATCATAAACATAGAAGTAAATCTGGTTAGCCTGTTGCGGTTTATCAATAAAATTATATGCTGAACCTATTTTAATAAAATGTTTTGCACAGATGGCCTAGGGCCTGAGACAGGACTAAAGATAATATTTAACCAATTTCACTATAAGGGAGTAATGTTTCGGGAAAACGATATCACACGGCTAGAGTCTCAGTTGGAAAGTGTTGATGCTGTTTTTTTTATAGAAAAGGCAAACAAGATGATAACACTCCATTTGATGGTAAGCGGTAAAATTTGGGTTTGCGTTTGATAAGTTTGGGTGTTTAAAAAGATATATAATATAATATGTATAAGGTGTCCGACCGATTTAGATCAGCTAAGTGCGCAGGACATATTATAGCGCTTTCTACCAAAAGACCAACGGCTAAGAGGCAGTTGAAATAATTGTATTGGTAATAATATAATTATACTTACCTTACCGTATTGTATTGTATTATAACCTTAAGAATGATTGATTAATCATTAAGTGGCTTGTCACACATTTTGTATGCAAACTATAAGGCTGTAAAACAAGAAGCAACAACTTAAGTTACTCACTAACATACCTAATACGTTACCTATAAAGACTAGTTCTTAACTGATGCACTTAACAGATCCTAGATATAATAAGTGATTCATAGTTGTTATGTTCGTACATATCGCACGCTTAATCAAACAAAGAAATAACACAAAATTGCTGATTTTTGGGAATCGGCGTTCAAAGTTTTGCAATTCATCCGCGTCAACTTTCGCGATCCATAAAAATTTAATGGTTTATAATTTGTTGAAAAAAAAGTATGTATGATATAGTCTGATATATAGGTAATATTATGACATCAAAAAATATATTTTTGGAGGGATAAATCATTAGGTAATCATGAAAGAAAAAAAAAGTTTTGACTTATTTCACTTTAGCATAAAATGTTAGCTTTATATTTTAAGTGACGACCTGACATAATTACAAATAATCCAGTTTATCAATAACAAAATAAAAATAATGTGACATTAATCACTTTTATTTCATTTTATTACTATAAACTCTTATAGTTTCTCACAAGAAGTTCTAATATTACTTTTCTTTTAATAATTTATGCTTGTAATTATTATATTCCTTTAGAAATAAAACGCCTTTTCATATTTTTTTATTAATCAAAGAATAACTTTCCACATAATTAGGTTATATTAAATTAAATCTTTTTATACTAACTCAATAATCAGTCTTAAACTGTAACAGCAATAATATCTTCTTTAAATAAACGAAGATTTGTTATAATTGTACTTCTTTATCACTGCCTCGTTGGTCTATTGGTAGCAAGCGCTGCGTTAGGACCGAGACCGGGGTCGGGCAAAAATGTGTGACTTTTTCTGTAATGAAATTACTCAGCCCGGAGTTAGGAAGTTGGCGGTTGAACGCCCGTGCCTCGGAAAGCACGTTAAGCCGGTGGTCCTGCGCCCGATCTCTCATCGGTCATGTTGGATTGCCGTCTCACCGAATTATGAGGGTAAGGGAATAGAGAGTGCACTTATGTTTGCGCAGACACTTATGCCCTATAGTCCTGCGCACTTGGCTGAGCTCAGTTGAGATCGGCCGCCATGGCTGAAAACGGTCGTACGCCTTATTTATTTATTTTTTCTTCTTGATCAACAGTTAGTCTAAAACATGTAAAATAAACATAAAATAAAATCTTATAGATCTCTGTTATTATTTGGGCTTAATAATTAGTATCAAACTGTAAGAACATTTTATCGAAAGTAAATTAACTACAAAATAATTAAAGATAACGAAACTATTATTATACCCAGGCTTTAAACTTAGCTCAATAAATCAGACTTCAATTGTAACATGAGATACTAAAAAATAAAAACACTTTCATAAATAAATCAGACACAATAAAAAAAAAACAAATGAAATTTTAGTATTTTCACAAATACAATAAGTAACTTGTTGAACTTGAAAGTTCTTTGACGCACAAAACTACGGATGATGCTGAGTCATATAGGCAAAATAGTCAGATTAGGAAGTATCTGCGACATGATATTTACGCTCCTTTAATACCCAGCGTATTAAGGAGACAATTGAGGAAACGGCTTATTCCGTTTATCCACCCTAACACAGCCACCCTAAGGTGGATATTCGGAAACGCGCGTCCGTCTATCCACCCTGAACGGGGTGGATAACCGGAAATCATATAATATGTTACTTCCAATTTGCAACCCTGTCAATCTACAGTCATTTACAGAAACATACCTACACAACACAAACCCGGTTCAAGAAACTTCGTCATTCTGTTTGCAAAATTTATAAAATTGATGAAAATATTTTTTTTGTAACGTATCTTGCCTTTGCTTGCGATCAATAAAGAATTATTTCATATCTGTTATTGTGTGTTAGTAGCGAAAAGACCTTAAGTTTTAATTTTGTTACGAGGTTCTTACTTGTTATGGGTTCATTTGTCACAACGGTCATTTGAAATGGTTTTCACCCAAATCCTACCTACCAACCCTACAGGTGCTTACCTTACTTCAATTTAGATTTTAAGATTATTTTACGTTATTAAATTAAAACTTCCCAGCAATATAATTTTATTCAAACTGTACTTGGGGTAAAAAATTGGAAGAAACATATTATTACGAATTCCGATTATCCACCCCGTTCAGGTTTGATAAATGGACGCTTCCATTTTCGAATATCCACCTTAGGATGGCTGTTTTAGGGTGGATAAACGGAATAAGCCGAAGGAACCAAGGCTCCAAAGTGTTTGTAAGAGACGCGTCTATTGGGCAAAGCTGAAGACTGAAGATGGACGCGTGACGACGAACAAGTCAGAGGTGCTACGGGAGTTAGAGAGGTTCTATGGGCAGTTATATACCTCGGTCTGTGCTGAGCCAGCAATTGCAGCGACAGACCCAAGAGCCAAGCTAACCCGACACTATACCGAAGACATCCCGGACATCAGCCTTTACGAGATAAGGATGGCTCTCAAACAGCTAGAGAACAACAACGCACGGGGCGAGGATGGAATCACTACAGAGCTCCTGAAAGCTTGTGGAGCACCGGTACTAACAGTCCTTCAGAAACTCTTTATTCCTCCCAGCTCGATAGCAAAATGCCAGAAGCATGGAACTGGGATGTTGTGGTCCTCGCTTCAATCAATCGCTTGTCATATTTTACAGTATTATCGTAATCTGATAAACTTTCATTACAGCTCTCAAAGGATTTTTTAAATTGTCTTTTCTTGTAAAACTTCACAGATATTTGGTGTTGTAATGTTTGGAGAAATATTATCTTTACCATCTTTTAATGTATCATTTTCATCGTCACATCTAGTCTTTATGATTACATTTTTATTTAGAGATAAAGATTGAGATTCTTCATCTTCAGGACGTTATGATTTCATACTGAAGAATCAACGAGTTCGCAAGGACGCCATACTGAAAAAAAGTGAATACAACATTGCGTAAATATTGTACACCATGTAATAAGGATAAGAAATTACATTAAATGCCTTCAAAAGATCAAATAGCCCTCTATTTGATCTTTTGAAGGCATTTAATGTCCCTTGGGGTCCCTACCCCAAACTTAATCACTTATTATTGGTACTAAGCTAATGACCATGAAGATACGAGTAAATCGATGTAAAAATAATAAACTAGGTCACATAAAATAAAGATTAAAATGACGTAAGTAAAGATTTGTCTGGTGTTCATTAGGTTATTTTAATCGAAAAAGAAATTATTTCTTAATATGCCAATACTCACAGAACTAATTTTTATGATAAACGGCAATAAATATAATAGATCTAATTATTTTGGATGTAATTTAATACTAAACTGAAGTAAGTCGATGTATGTTGGAAATCTAAAATATGCTTTAAAAGTAAACTGAATTAACTAGAAATGATACTTACCCGTGACGTTAATTTTTTATTCTATATGGTAATAAAACTAATAATAATCGCTTTCGTAGCAAAATATAACAAGAAATGCAAGTCACCTGTTAATAATAAACAGATTTAATTCATTTTACTTCGTTCTTCAAATTGGTTACCTTGAGTCGGCGCTGGCACATCACTAAGTGTATCGTTTTATTGGTTACAACTTGTTCGCTCCAGTTAGTAAAAAAGAGAGGGGCGATCTATTATTTCGCTTATATTTGTTCAAATCGAGCGGGAGTCGGAGCGTACCTATTCTTATCGTCGTAATATTACGTTTTATGATTAAATCTCAAAAACTGTGATTTTTGAGTTATTTCTTTGTTTGATTAAGCGTGCGATATATTGTTAGTGTGTAAATTTAAATGACTAAATATAAAAATAAGAATCCACTGAGAGAAGTATACTCTAACTTTTGCTCTTGCTACTTTATGAACGCACGTGTTTATTTTTTTTATACGGAACATAAATGTGTCGTATTATATATTATGTGTATATGATTTATGTCTATTTAACTACTTCACATAGGTACAATGAGTTGTATAAAAAAATTATAATAGACAGATGAATAAATGAATATACCTACTAATACCGTTTTCTTGAAACTTAATATAGATATACGTTACATTTTTAGGTATATAAAATATTGGTTCGCAAAACCAAAAACAAACAGGTTTGTCTCTTCCCACGTACGACAGCTTTACTCCTATGGCAAAATAACCATTTGAGACCCTATACATGGTCAAAAGACCTTGGTCTAAGGCGCAAACAAATATGGAATATACTCTTAACTTCCCAATGATTACCTCCATGGGTTCTGTGACTGGCTTGATGGCGCGTTAGATTAGATAGAGCACCCTGTTTCTTGCATCCAGATTTGTGGGTTCGATTTCCACCCAGCATAAATATTTTTGTGTTTTACTGCTCTTCAGATGTACAGACAAAAGCAAAAGTATAAATTTAATAAAATTTCCATTCGCTCTGGTTTTAATAAAATTTTATTAAAAATAACAGATATAAATGAGAGTGTGTGACTAAAGGGTGGCAAAGCTGACAAAATGTCACGGGCCCCCGAACTATGATGGGGCCCCGGCCCAAGAAGTTACGTATTCAGAAATATCAACTCCTCGGAAGATCCCAGTGTTGCTATATGTTTAAATAGCCCAAAATATAAATATTGAAAATATATTTATCATGGGCCCCAGATGGTATAATTACGCCACTGTTTTTGGTATAATCTATACTAGAATCCGTAATTCGACGGAGTAGTTTGACAACTTCAAATCGCATTATGTTGCCAGGTTTAGCCTAGTGTTGTTTGCATCGATAATTTGTGATCTGATTCGATCAGAAAAATAAATCGAATTCTTTTTCGAATTAACTTATTATTAAAAAATTTAATGTAGTAGCTCCATATTATATTTTTATGAAATGAATTGACTTGACGTGCTAATCAAGAAAATTTCGATTGTTGTTAAACCGAGATACTGGCACGATTTCGCATCACTTAATTGTAGCAGTAAAAGCGTCGATGGCCGAGTGGTTAAGGTCGTTGCTTGCCATGCGAGAGGTCGCCAGTTCAAACCCCGCCAGGTACCAATGTGTTTTTCAAATTTGAAATTCATATGTACCATCACTCGACGCTTTAACGGTGAAGGAAAACATCGTGAGGAAACCAGCACACCTGAGAAATTTTTCAACGGTGTGTGAAGCCATGTCAGAGGCCTACAGGCGGCTTAAAAACTCTGACACCAGGTTGTTCATCAACCATACGATAAGAAGAAGAAGAAGAAGAAGATTGTAGCAGTACTGTTGGCTAGTGAAATAATGGTTGACATGATGACGCTCACCTTCATTTGTAAATCATTCGGCTTCCGTACCTTAGATTGTTTGATGCGATTGTATTTCTCTGTTCATGTAGCATATTATAGGTAGGTATTGTTTTGTTTTTCAGTTAATCAGGGCTTAAACTCCAACATTTTTATACAATGCCTCTAATAATGCAGACAAATAAAATTATGCAGACATTTTTCACTCTCTTTTTAATTTGATTAAAATAAATTGAGCGGTGTTATGAGATAACCGGCGATTTATTCTTAGACCGGATAATTCTGTCGATAATTAATATTACCATTAACCTCATCACTATTTATTTTTTCTAACACATGGTAACACTCTATCTGTCAAACTACTCCGCCGAATTATGGATTCTAGTTTACAATCACTTCGATCCCAAACGATTTATTACTGGAATTCCGTCTATTAGTATCGAAAATCTGATTTCGATCATCTACTTTTACTGTTGACTGTACCCTCTCATAACTGACACTTCCCGTGATCTTCAATGTCTAAGTCCAGCCCTGCAACCGACCGAGACATGAGGTAAATGCACTTAACTGTGAAGCAAGTGCATTGGAAACGGTACATACTGCAAATGCGGTTTCGCACAACTTCGCTTTGTCTAATACTATCCCACGGACCGCTATAGGTTAGTGTAACGGTGGCGTAGTATCGGATTGAACACACGACAAGATTGATCATTAGCATCGTCGTTAATATGTGTACTATATCTATACATACATATAATTAAAGTAACGGATCGCTGTCTGTACATGGATGCTAAATATATTCAACTAAATAACATTGAAGTGTCTTTTTTAATATAAAAAAACGACTTTTTCTAAATGGGTATTAAATACCCATTTAGAAAAAGTCGTTTTTTTATATATAAATTTTATATAAATCGGGTGCCAATAACAAAAACAGAACTTATTAAAAAATTGTCTGTCTGTCTGTCTATTTATTCCGTTAATCGTTAATTCTCCGAAACAACACGACCAACTTTGACGGGACTTTCACTAGTTAATAGTTTAGCTAATTTTACAAGAAATATTGTGGGCTATTTTAATATAATGATTGCTACCAAAACCAATACCACGCGGATGAAGCCGTGGGCGGTCGCTAGCACATACATATATGTAGATGGATGCTAAGTAAAAAAAATATCATTGGCGACGTTTATCGACGCAATAGTACCTCCCGCCCGTACCTCGTTGACCACTTTATAGTCCATACCTGTATGTGTTTTTTCTTTTTTTGTGTCTTGTGTATTTATGTTTCACTGTAATTTTAATTACTACGTCGTGGTTAATAAATGATTTTCTTTCTTTCTTTCTTTCAGTATCTACCCATAACAATGATTATTGATCTGTTTGTCTTTACGTTTGTGCATGCTAATCTCGGAAACGGCTTATCCTAGATGTACGTGCTTGCACAAATACAAGTACACTGTTCCCTCACCCTTATAATTAGATAAGCCGGATGTGAATACCTACTATATTAAACCTTATTTAAATATGCTTCATATTAAATTTAACTTTATTAGGATTTCCATCATTAATGCGTTGTTATGACTCAAATTCTGAATTAGGAAACTTGCTTCCACTAAAAAGGTGTCATGGCGTCACGGAAGTCTTCCTTGCTAATGATACTATTTATTTTATTGGAAATATCCATAATTTTGAATTATATTAAATCAATGTTTTTAACAATTCCATGAAAATAACAGGAATCTATCTAAAAGAGTAAAATAACCAAGAATTTTATGTAAAACAAGTAAAAAAAGTGATAAACTTGCAAATCGTATAATGAAGCAATTGATATAATTACAGCTTGTTTCAAAACGTTAGGAAGTTGTTAATTATGCATAATTACAAAAGATTACTATGCTCGGACATGTTAGTAGGGCCATTCTCATTGCAAGAGACAAGGGCGATACCTAACAAGTGATATTTTGACTGCCTTCCTTGAAAGAAAAATCAACATACATCATCATCATCATCATCAGCCCATATACGTCCCCACTGCTGGGGCACGGGCCTACCCTAAACTAAGGCATAAGGCCTTAGTCGACCACGCTGGCCAAGTGCGGGTTGGTCGACTACACAACCTTAGAATTTCTTCTTAGGGTTGCAGGTTTCCTCACGATGTTTACCTTCAACGTTAAAGCGTCGAATGATGGTGCATATGAATTTCAATTTTGAAAAACAGATTGGTACCTGGCGGGGTTTGAACAACATACATACATCCTTTATAAATATTATAAGTAGGATAATATTGAACTGTAGCAGAAATCCATGAGGCGTAAGAATCTCCCATTGTCAAAAAACTCTAAGTACTACAGCAGTGATGTTTTCATCTTTCAACAAATCAACGGTTTTTGCTTGAAACAATAATCAAAATACATACATGCATACTTTATAAATATTACAAGTAGGATAACAATTATATGTAGTAGTGATGAAACGTAAGAATGGCCCATTATCAACGAACTATGAGGACTGCAACACTAAGACAATGGCGCATTAGTTACCGATATTAATCAATCTGAGTCAATTGCATAATTATGGCTGTTTTATGTTTCTGGATAATATTTTTTTACTACTAGGTACTTCGTACATGTAAAAAGTATTATTACCTATTCTATTAATTTAAGTTCTGTGTCACTGATAAATAAAAATTGATAGTTAAGAGTTCATCAATATACTAGCCGATAGTGTTCTTCGTACCGTCGCATTAATATCGAGTAAATCTTTTTTTTTATTTTAAAATATCATTAAAAAAAATATTGTCATCCAATTTGGTGTAGTAGTTCGGTAATTCCGCGCGATTCATTTTGATTTATTTAGATAGACAACATGCAATAATACTAAGCATTTGGAAAAATTCCGAATGGAAATTGTCCAACCGCTTAGTATCTCTATTATTATACCTAATTTGAATAAATTAGTCGCCGTAACATGTAAATTAAGTAAAAAAAAAAGACGTGTGGCACTCGGGGACTGCCGCGGTATAGCTATTGCATAGCATCGTCCGAATTCGGAGCAGCTCGTCTCGATTCGTGCGAGTTTCGTAGAGTCGTACAATACGTCTAACCGCACGCACACAAACACCGTGCCGAAGTCTACCGAACTGAAACGACGTTAGACAATTGTGAGGTTTTTTTCGTTACGAAATTTCTTGGTTCGGTCGCCGCGCTCAAAGCCCGCGATAAAAGCTATGCAATAGCTTAAAAATCTTAGGTATCTACTTCACCAATTAAATATCTACTGGATATAATGCCAAAAACAAAAATACCCAAGAACTTCATGATATATTATATAATGTCATATGAATACAGAGGTTGGTCTATGTATATCTTTATATACATAATTCTGCTGTACGTGTGTATGTCATTGAACTCCTCCTAAACGGCTTGACCGATTTAAATTATTTTCTTTGTATGCGTTTGAGTGGTGTCCTGGATGGTTTAGATTCACAAATCATCCCGACAGATGGCACTGATTGCTTGAAAAAGCATGTGATCTCGGAAACGGCCCTAACGTTTTCGCTGAAATAATATGTGGTGGTTTTTGGGGACGAGAAATCGACCTAGCTCATAGATGTCTAGGGGATATATTCGTAGCGAAGCGAGGGCGGGTCATGTATACACCGTGAAATTTTAGTGGTTGTTTTCCCGTGGCAGAACGATTTGCCTTTAGTAATACTATCGAATCATACAAATTATTCCTCGAAAAAAAAAAAATTTTTTTTTCGTTTTTTCAGAATAATAATTTTCCAACTCGAAAACGAGAGAAGCTATCGTTGTTTTTGAAGATGTGACGTATTCAGGTACTGCTTGCCGCTTTAAATCGATGCTTAAAGCTAAAGAAGCTCTACACTCTAAGTCATAAAGCGGTTCGAACGTGCTTTCGAGTTACGGTTAAACCTTTCGTAAAACCGGCATTTATTGATTTTACCAAAAAAGAACTGCACACATCTTTTGTACTACTAAGATAGAATCATTTTACTGCGGGAAAACAACCACTAAAATTTCACGGTGTATAGTAAGTCTATGTATATGTAACCTCTAGTTAGCTTCTAGCGGCACCGCGCTGCTGCAGCGGGCGCCGCTCATGAGAGCGCTTTGACAGTTGACTGCTCATTTTTTTGTGAGTAGCCACTTGGCTACTAGGACCGGTGACCTTAGGTACTTACCTAAGGTCTTAAAATTGGCTATTTGATATATCATCAAAAACAACATAATTGTATTAGGTATAAAAGGCCTGTAAGGATTACGTATGTTTTTTTTATTATAGCGACTTACAAGTTATAAGCATTACATAGTTGATAGGACAAAACCTTTGATTACATCAAGTAAATTTCCATAAATCCATATGATTAAGACATGCGGAATACCGCAATAATGTGCGCATACGCACACATTTTGCACACGAGGTAGAAATAGCGTCATTGCTATTAAAAAGTTAATTGAACCGGTGTACAGCATCCCATCTAACAGTCTGTTTACGCCATTTAATAGACGACAATAGGTAACGTAGATAGATAACAATTAAATCAATTACATATTTGCATCATACATGCTCCATACATTATCTACACTAATATTGTAAAGAGGAAAACATTGTTTGTTTGGTTCTAATCAATAGGCTTAAAAATTAATGGACATTTTTTTTTATTACTTCAACATTCGAAAGCTACATTATCCACGATTAACAAAGTTTCATCATCATTCTCCTGCCCATGTAACATGCTAAGTGGGGTCGGGAACATAGTTTATAGCGGGATGGTCGACTACACAACCTCAGAATATCTACGTAGGTGTGCTAGTTTCCTCAAGATGTTTCCTTCACTGTTAAAGCGTCGAATAATCGTACAAATGAATTTCAAATTTGAAGAACACAGTAATGGCGAGGTTTGAACTGGCGACCTCTCGCATGGCAAGCAACGACCTTAACCACTCAGCCATCTACGTTAGTACAGTTTAATACAGACGCAAAAAAAATAAAAGTAGGTATGAACATTATTTAAATTGAGACACCCAGGCATTGTTTAATGGCTATATCCTAACCTAACCTAACCTGCCGTGACGTTACTACTTTTTGCGGTTTGATTTGAACTCTAACATTTTCCGGGACAAACAAACCTAGAACTATCGGATAAACCAATGAATAACATTATAATATAATAGATACATACCATTATTATTCACATCTGAATAAATACTACCTGAATAATTACCGAAAATTATTGACTGATGCTAAAAGGTGATAGACGGCAACAGTGCTTTTTTTCTTAACCGCCATACCATGATGGCTTGGAGGAGCCTCGTCATCATCACCGGACTTGCGAGGGAGCGGAAGGCAACAGTGCAATTTTCACCGTTACCATTAACGCTTAAAAGTAGGTTTGAACTTTACAAAGACTTTGTGAATAAGAAGAGAACTTAGTACACAAAAGCCTAATTTCTAAAGCAGAGGAGCAAAAATAGTTTTTCCCGTCAGGAAAGGATAAAATCCAAAATCAGCCAAAGCCAAAAAACATAAATTTCAAAATATAACAAAGAGCCTTCTTTTCCAGACAAAAATGAAGATCAAGTCAGATCTCCTGGTGCAGCCAGAAGGGGAGATGTGGAAGCAGATCAGGGTGGAGCTGAACGAGGATGTGAGCACCAACGGCCGGGACCTGGCCATCATCAAGGACTGGCTGAAGAAGCAGCCGCATCTGCCCGACGAATGGGGTGAGTGGAAACTAGTAATTTACACTACAGTTCCAGTAGTCGTGGGTTTGATTCCCATCCGGGACTAACTTTCAAGTTATGAACATTTATGTAGATTCAGCAGTGGACAGGAATGGGCTGATGATGAGGATGATGTAGGTTCCGTGTCTGGTTGTGAATATAAATAAATAATAAATAAATCGAATATTCGCTGGGATGTGATGGAATATTTTGGGACCGTGGCAAAATATAGGTTTGCTAAACAATGTAGTATCTCTAGATATAAGACCCAGTTTACCCATTTGTTTTTTGTCTTTAAATTTGATTCGTTCGATCAACATCGGTATTCGTTTCGTGGGTATCCATTTCCTGATATACGGATATCAGGAAATGGATAGGTACCCACAAAACGAAACTTGTGTTACGGAACACAAGTGCATGAGCTACTGACTACGTGATCTATCTGATCGATCTGATCACGATTATAATGATGTTGATTATTGATGATGATGAGATGTTTTATTTATTTTCCAGAGGACGGCCCCCTAATGACCTTCCTCCGAGGAAGCAGTTTCTCGCTGGAGAAGTGCAAGCGCAAGCTGGATATGTACTTCACGATGAGGGCTGCCTGCCCTGAGTTCTTCACCAACAGGGACCCCTCCAACCCTTACTTGAACGACATCCTGACGACGAAAGTGTAAGCCATTTTTTTTTTTTAACAAATAATGATTGGTGCTGTACATGTAACCTTCCGTGTAGGAAGGAAACACTCACACTTAGTTGGTAATAATAACTTTGACTTTAAAACTCTGCATTAAAAAGAAATTGAAAAAAAGATGATGGCTCGAAGTCCGGTACTTTTGACTAGAATTTTTACAGTCCAATAAGGACAATGTAGAAAGCAATGTAATCTATGTTAACCATATAATGCTTTGAATCCATAATATATTCTATGTGACACATGTCTATAGATATTTATGCACAGATTAGTTCAATAGTGAAGAAAAGGGGATTTACGTGGCTAATCGTCTATTACTAGGAAACGGAAAGCTACCAATACATTTTCATTACCAGTACCATCGGCAGCATAATCCACTCGAACATCCTACTCGAGTATTTGCTTCCCGCAATTATTTGTCCCCCTCGAAGGCCAATCGGACCTTCTTCCATCGGCGAAGAACAACAAACCTTGGCCTTCCCTTGAGGCTGCGCGAGCGCACGCGACTTGCAACCCAATGTGCCGATTACGACACAATCGTACAATTATCTTACTTGCTATTGTCATACACAATTGTCTGATAGGATCGTTTCATAACGGCTGAATGAAAGGTTTCTTCGACCGACTACGAGAAAAAAAGGTCTTCTCGAATGGAAATCAGTTCAGTAGACATTTCTAAAGATTTCTATGATATTCGCCGTTTGAGGCTTTTTTGTTTGTTAAAAACATTTTGTTCAATGACTAGCGGCCGCCTATGACTTCGTCCGCGTAAAAATGTTTTAGCAGCAATGATTTATTAAAATAGCTTGACTATTAATATACCTTGTATAATTTGCCATCTATTAGTGAAAGTCCCGTCAACGTTGGTCCAGCCGTTTCGGAATTAGCGCGAACAAACAGACAGATTTAAAAAAAAACTGGCACCCGATATAGATTTATTCATACCCATATGGTAAAAGTCGTTATTTTAATATTACAAACAGAAACTTAGGTACTTTAATTTTTTTCAGTTGTATAGTTATATAGATGTAGGATATGTATGAGATGATTTCAATGAGACAATTTGTTCTAACAGACACGTAAATTATAATCTGATTATTCTAGATGTGGGGGAATCCTTACCGGTCGATGACGTTTCCTTGTACATTTTTTTAAAGCGACGTCTTATGACTAGAATATAAATATCACAAATAAAGTTTCTTAATTCATTTTATTGTGATTTCAGACAAGGGCCACCACTTCCAGGACTCACACCAAACGGACGAAGAGTGACCATGTGTAGAGGTAATATTCACACACATCTTCTTGATAAATCATTCCAGAATTACGAAATAGGCTTTTATGAAAACGAGTGCCTTAACAAAGTACAGTATTTTATGCGAGACGACAGTAACATCCGAGCGATAACTAAGTCCACATTTAACTTGTAATCAGATATTAGTGCAATTTGGTATTTAGTTAGTATAAAACCTGAGAAAGGACCTAGGACATACTTTTTAATCTAGTATGTTGTAAGGAAGTCATGTTTTACACGATATACTACTACTCCATGTGGACGAAGTCGCAGACAGAGAGCTTGCATTTGATACTGTGATTGGATTGAAGAAGCGAATGGTAGCTTTGGAGTCTTTGGCAAACAAAATCGATATGTATAGGTAATTCGTTTCACCATAAATACCATGCAGCCAAAACTGAACGTTATACACAACGTGCTTAAAGTTTTGACCGTTTGCACTTTTCATACAAAATGCACGTAGTCATATGTTGCTTCACTACAAGATGCAGTAAATTGAAATTGGTATTATAAATCAGTTTTACAAATTAAATTTAACGTGAAAATACACAATGTAAAATTGAGAAACAGTAACATTCCCCATTAGGCAACATTTATAACCCAACCTTAAATTTCCACAGGGATTTCAGCGAACCTGAACTCTCAAGAAATAGCAGATACCCTGAAGCTAGCCCTGATGATAGGCGACGTCCGTCTCACCGAAGAGATAGAAGGTGTCGGAGGCGACATCTACGTGCTGGATGCAGCCGTGCTCGGACCCAGTCTGCTCGCCAAATTGTCGCCTACGACTGTCAAGAAGTTCATGATCTGTGTTCAGGTAGGTTTAATTTTAAACAAGAATTGCTGCTAGTAAATTTAGGGGAGAAAGCTATACTATCTAAGATGATGACTTGGAGTAGTTTTGTGCACATCACCGCCGACTTGCCATGGAGCAAATAGGCTAAACCGTTATAGTATCAAAATCATAAAGACTTTGTGATGATCTTTACTTTCATCTCATTAAAAAACAATCCAATACAGAACCCTTTTCTTTTAGAGTTCATTAAAAACAATAAACTTTTAATGACATAATTACATATTCTTATCTATTTTCAGGAAGCCTATCCCGTGAAATTAAAAGAAGTTCACATAATCAACACTTCGCCGATCGTAGAGAGATTTGTTAACTTCGTCAAACCTTTCCTGAAAGAAAAAATCCGGAAACGCGTAAGTAGCTTAATAAAGTTTCACATATAAAATGTTTTTTGGAATCATTCTGGAATTTATGTCTTTTTGCATACAAGCAACCAATACAATTGTGATTGTAGGATTTAATGACATCTTAGCTGAATATCCTTAAAGACATAGTATGTTTTAAGCAAGTTATAATTTCATAAGTAGAAAGTTGATAATTTTTTATTTCAATAAATTAATTTAATATAATTTCCTGTTCAATCGAAATTTCAGATATTCATCCACAAAGAACTAAAGGACCTCTACAAGCACGTCCCTCAAGAAATGCTACCAGAGGAGTACGGAGGCCCTTGCGGGACCATGACGGAGTTACAAGGTAACCATTTCTAACATATTTAAAGAGAATATAAATCTGTCTTGCACGTTCACTCCAATACTACAGAATCCTACACCTACAGAGAATTGGTAAGTAGTCTAAAGCCTGTGAGAGAAGATAGGCTTTTCAACCGATTTCGCTGTAAAGTAATATTATGACTTAATTGTGTGGTGAGAGCTATCCGCTCCCCTGCAAGTCCCGTGATGATGACGAGGCTACTCCAAGCCATCATTGTATGTTAGTTAGGATGAGAAAAAATGCGGATTGAATTGCGGTTCGAATAATAATCTTATCATAATAATGCATTTAATAAAAATAACAAACTCATCCAATTAAAGAAAACAATTACTTGTGCAGACCGAAGTAAACTTTCTCAGACAAGTGCTGATAAGGACACAGATCTCAAATCCATATGATAATTCCTTTATTTACATCGACATTTTACTTGCATTTAAAATCATTAGAAGAGTAAAAATTAAGTAATAAATTAGTGATTATACACCGGTTCAAGACTCCTAGAAACTCTATAGTTCGTCTTAGTTAATCTTTTATCTGACACCATTTAACAATCAAACTTGGTCGCCAATTTTGGCCAGCAATTCTTTACATTGTTCAACTGAGCGTCAAACGGCATCTATGCATTCCTTCAGGGTGAGAGCGACCGGCTGGATACGGTCTATTGTACCTGTATACCTCATATGTGGACCTTACTACCGGTTACCATCAGTTGGAATGAGGTCTTTCTGAATATCTATTATTAAAAGGAAAAACTTGATGACCTGCACTGACTGCCTTTTTTATCGTTCCAGAACAATGGAAGAGCAAGCTTATAGAGTACAGAGACTGGTTCAAGGCCCAGGAGCAGGTGAAGGCAGACGAGGCCCGACGACCGGGGCGACCCACCAACTACGACGAGCTCTTCGGTATAGACGGCTCCTTCCGCCAGTTAGCCATCGACTGAGGATAACCAACCTTCTCTTTTAGAACTTAAGACTCTTTTTAGGAAATAACGGTCAGTTGCAGAAAATGGCTTCACATATAATCCTTCATAATTTATGGTGCTGTTCTTACAAGTTGACATTAGGTTAGTAGTACCATTATGAAGAATTTATCTATATAGACGACGTTTTTAGCAATTGTCATAATAATAGTATAAACTTACTGGCTTCGTGCTCGGTGATTAAAAATCTAGCTCTTAGTCGTAGGATCTGACAAAGGATCGATTCATAATTTTGTTCTGATAATCCTGCGAAATGTCAAATTTACCAATAGGTAATCATCCTTTTTCACAATTTCATGTCTCATTTAACAGATTTTGAAAACTTGTTTACAATTCATGATCTTCGTTGTTTATAGCAAGATCACTTGGTGTTTGTATTATGAATGGAAAATATCTACATCCTATTTTTTTAATAAAAATGTATTAATAACAACAACCTTAGCTTAAATAACAGGTGTAATGATTTCAGGTTTTTTATGTCAAATTGTTATAATGCCCAAAAGTCGAAAATTGGCAAAAAGCCCAGTTGTAAATTTTACTGTTAAATTATCTAACGATTTCTAAAAGATTTCTTAGATTATGGGTAATAATAAAATAATCGCTTTTTAGATTTAAGATTTACATGAACATCTCTAAAAACAATAAAAAATGAATTGCCAAATCGAGTGTACCTTTTTATTTCAACTATGTTGAGACATTTGAGTTATAATACCCTATACCTTAATAATATAATAAAGGGAAGGGCCCTTGCCCTAATATATAAAATTCTTCCTGTTCTGCGACTATACTTAGATTATTTAATTTCTCATGAGTGAGATTGATCTTATAGCAATCATATAATTGTAGCAACGAGCGTAGGTATATTTTTTAAGCAATTTGAAAATAATGCGCATACGATACTCTTGGCAATCGCAAACGTCCATTATCATTTAGTCGATCTAATATATAAACCGATTAATTAAAAAATAACCACATATCAAAAAGAATATTTATTGCCAGTTCTTTCGATTACTCTGTAAAAGGATAGTAAGGGTGGTCCTTGTCTGAGTCATTATTGAAGACGGATTTGTTGACGTTGAATTTGCTGATGGTTTCTACTTCTTCAGGAGTCAGCTGGAAGTCGAAGACATCAATGTTTTCCTTTAGACGGTTCTGGTTAGTGGTCTTGGGAGCAGGGATGGCGCCTCTTTGAATCTGAAAATGGAATAAAGATAATATCTCAATTCCTATTTTGTATGTTAAGTCGATGAGGAAAGTATATAAAATTAATTTACATATGCTGAGCTTATGAGCGTTGACGATTATTGATGCAGGTTTATTGATTATTAACTAAAATCAGTACGTGTCGGTAGCAATTACGATGTTTCATATCTAAAAGGCCAAAATTACATTCATCTCGTAGAAGTATCCAGGTAATCATACACATATACCTATGTCACACTTTAAGTTAAATAACTAAGCATATTGGGAATTCATATCGCACACACAATTAAATCAAACAACAAACTTAAATCATGCGACGTCCTAAATGAAGATCTCATTACCTAGCAATGTGTGACGAAATCTTTATTCAAAGCAGGTAGCCCGGGATGCTTCAGTTGCAGTTACTAAAGCGTAATGTGGTCAATAACAGTTATTCAGCCTTACGTGATACCGGAGCACAACTTGGTTCGTGGTCTTCCCGTACTTCCTCGCTATGTTCACCAGGGTCGGGTCGTCGGCTCGAGGTGGTGGCGCTTGGACAGAGCTGGACCTGGGCACCAGGAAACCGAAGGGGGAGTACGCCATGACTGTCACTCCTAGATGGTGCATGTTCGCAAGGAGGCTCTCGCGAGTGTACGCTGGGTGGATCTGGGAAGACAAATGACAATATGTGTTGAACAAGCATGATATCTCTGCACTGATATTGATAATGTACTCTCTTTAGGGAAATTGGGCTTAAAACCTGACGGCAAAACGACATTTTGTATACTGAAGCACATAACATTTGACCATTTTCGAAGCTTGTCACCTCAACACTGAAATTAATGAGTGCCTGGAAAAACCCGAAGCTTAACACTTCATGGTAAACCACTCTTGGTATTATTACGCCTGGCGTGTCGTCAGAGATGGTTAATGTATTTAACACGAGAACTATCAAGGTATGCCTATATCTACGAGGAATCTAATCGCATAAAGTCATATTGTACTCGTAACAAATTACTACAAAATTAATACTAAATTTTACTTCCTATACAAACTAATCTAGCTCTTAGGGAGGTTCAGGTGTTGATGACCACTTACCTCAATCTGGTTGACAGCAGGAGGCAACTGACTGTTCTTGATGATCCTCTGGACCTGTTCAGTGTTGAAGTTCGACACTCCGATGGACTTGACTAAGCCTTTTTTCTTCGCGTCCTCCATGCCCTTCCAGGTTTCCAAATAGTCGATGTTATCCGGCTAAAAAACGGAAATATGGTTTTACGTTTAGGTTTTAAATCTGCTTACGTGTCAAAACGATGGTGCAACAAGATGTATCACAAAGTATCTGGAACCGATCAACTTATTAAGTTCATTGATAGAGAATAGTGTTGCCTAAATTCAGTCTTGGTCTTTCAGTCGGTATTGAACATACATACATACATACATAAATCACGCCATTTTCCCAGAGGGGTAGGCAGAGATCACTACCAGCGATCTACTTTCCACCTCTGTGGGAAACGTGACGTGACGGATTGTGGACCAAGTCGCCGCCATTCTGCCTTGTTAACAAGGTCATTGCGTTCCCACGAGTGGCAAGGATATATGACGGGGGAAGGAAATGGGGAGGAAGGATGCTATCGCCTCGGATGATTTGGACTGAGTCGATAGTAGCTCGAGGAGCCGGGGTCGCTTACCCGTATACCGTTCACCAACCACCGGACAGATAGTTGTGACTGGTATCCCCTACCAGTCACAACTATCTGTCCGTCTATCTATCTATCTGTATTAGTCGGTATTGTTCTTGTATTTTTCCAAGAGCAAGACCAGGACCGCCTAATTTCAGCAAGACCAAGACCAAGTCTGACCGTGCAAGATTCAGCAAGAACAAGACTATGCCCTCCAGACTCTTGCGTCTCGCAGCTAGGACCGAGTGTCGTCTCAGGGAGTAGACGCTTAGGGACTTAGAAAACTGGACATGTATGCAGGTCCAGTAGTTTAGCTACAGTGAAGACTTTTATACTGAATTCCGGCAACGCAACATCTGAAGTAAAGTAACGTAACGTAATTACCGATTCTGAGATAGGGTAGTGGACTAAATACAAGTCCACATAGCTCAGGCCCAACCGCTGAAGGGATTCCTTGAGGGCTGGCACCACTTGTTCGCGTTTGTGTTTGTCGTTCCACAGCTGAAACAAAATGTTCAATAAGTATCAGAAACTATTAGACGAGAAGATTTTTTGACCATATAACTAAAAACATAGTTTAGTACATAATTACAACGTAGTACCTAGTACGAGTCGACAACTTTAACATACGGAAACAAAAAACTTAATGCTGCATAAAATAAAACTATACACGGTGAAATTTTAGTGGTTGTTTTCCCGCAGTAAAATGATTCTATCTTAGTAGTACAAAAGATGTGTGCAGTTCTTTTTTGTTAAAATCAATAAATGCCGGTTTTACGAAAGGTTTAACCTTTACTCGAAATTACGTTCGAACCGCTTTATGACTTAGGGTGTAGAGCTTCTTTAGCTTTAAGCATCGATTTCATGCGGCAAGCAGTACCTGATTACGTCACATCTTATAAAAGAACGATATCTTCTCTCGTTTTCGAGATAGAAAATTATTATTTTTAAAATTTCAAAAAAAAAATTTTTTTTTTCGCGGCTTTAATTTGCATAATTCGATAGTATTACTAAAGGCAAATCGTTCTGCCACGGGAAAACAACCACTAAAATTTCACGGTGTATAAAGGGGTATGTACTATATATTAACCTGTCTAATTATTTACCCCAAGCGTCGATGGCAGAGTGGTTAAGGTTTGTTGCTTGCTTACCATGCGAGAGGTCGCCAGTTCAAAGCACACCACGTACCACTATGTTATCAAATTTGAAATTCATATGTACGATTCGACGCTTTAACGGTGGAGGAAAACATTGTGA
The DNA here is from genome assembly GCA_039566165.1 of Maruca vitrata. NCBI lineage: Eukaryota > Metazoa > Arthropoda > Insecta > Lepidoptera > Crambidae > Maruca > Maruca vitrata. The sequence continues at coordinate 9,473,048 of CM076933.1, read as the reverse complement.
GGAAAACTGCACACCTACGAAGGAATTCTCAAAGTTGTGACTTAGGCCTGATTGCCCTAGCTTAGGGTAGGCCCGTGCCCCAGCAGTGGGGACGTATATGGGCTGATGATGAATTGTTTACCCATTTTTCAGACCCAGGAGATATAAAGGAAATACCTTTTTGTAAAATACTTAATTTCCACCAATGAACCATTCATGACTGGCTCGGTGGAACAGTGGTTAGTGACCCTGACTGGTGGTTCCAAGAGTCATGGGTTCGATCCCCACTCGGGACAAATATTTAAATGATGAACATCGGTATTTGTTCCGTGTCTGAGTGTGATTATGTATTTAGGTATGTATTTAAAAAATATAATATGTATGTATATCAGTCTCTGGCGCCCATAGTACAAGCTTTGCTTAGTTTGGGGTCAGATGACCGTGTGTGGAAATGTCCCAAATATTTATTTATTTATTCCACTCAAGCTCAGTGACATCCTCCAAAAGGCAACATCATTCCAGATCTTACATCTTTACTTATTAACAATACGAGTATATCATAGTCCTCACCTTGGTAGTAACGAAGAGGTCCTCCCTCTTCACAAGACCCTTCTTGATGACGTCAGCGATCCCTTGGCCGATGGCTTCCTCATTTCCGTACAAGGATGCCGTGTCGATGTGACGATAGCCATCTTCCACTGCCGAGTTGATAGTCTGGCGCATCTTATCGCCATTCTAGATAAGAAAAGACCGGCTTAATTTCATTGATTCAGCCACCACTCTCCTTTCGATTCGATTCATTCGATTTATTTAGGGGTCCGATCCCCCGCAACTCCGGTGTTTTATGTCAAGGCTACTACTACTACAAGTCATAATCGTAGTCAGTGAGGAAGAAAATTTATTTATTTCTTACACACTTTAAACGAGTACCTACAATCAGAGCAAAATAAACTTGATCATTGGTATTGTATTTGAGGAAGTTGTTTGAATGCTTGCTCTTGTACAATACAGAAGATATTGTAATCGAAGAAAGCTATACTTAATTTTTAATACTTATTTTTTTTTTAAAGTTTATGTTATTAAGCAAAGTGAATATTTTTTTCTTGTAGATAGGTAAGTACCAAGTAAGCTGTATAGCTTTCTCTGTGCTATATGTCAGTATACATACTGGTATTGTCCAGTACTAATATATCTATACTAATATTATAAAGAGGAAAGATTTGTATTTTTGTATTTTTGTATTTTTGTATGTTTGTAATGAATAAACTCAAAACCTACTGGACCGATTGCAATAATTTTTTCACCATTAGAAAGCTGCATTATTCAGAAGTAACATAGGCTATATAATATTTTTAAAAAAATTAGGGATCTTATCTTATCTTATCTTAACGCGGGGACCGTATAACCGGTTCACGTCGACCCTCAGGGATCTTTTGTGTTTCCCCTACCTTTATACACCTACTCCCTGAAAAACAAATGCATTAGTGCAATAACGTCCTTGGGTCTGAGGTGCCTGTATTCTTCTGGTTTCGGATAAGCCGTTCCTAGAAGTCTGAGCCTGTGTCTGGCCAGTGAGTGACATTCACATAAGATATGCTTCATGTCTTCCATTTCTTCCTTGCAAGCTCTACAGTCGCTGTTTGAGGACAGTCTCATTTTCATCAGTAATGAGTTAGTGACGTAGTGCCCTGTTAGCGCTCCCATGAGTAGACGACTTTGAAGTCTGCTTCCACCCATCATGGTTTTGTACCACGTTTTTGGATTGTCGCCAATAAAGCTCTTGGAGTGAACCATTCCTGGTTTATTCTTCCAATGCTTCCAACGCTCATTATCAACATGTTCCTTAAATGCCATGTTGATGGTGCTTAATGCTAGCCCAACAAACGGCTCTGGTCCAATATGATTTGCTTCTGAGCCTCTTCTCGCAAGTTCATCTGCCTTTTCATTTCCCTTATACCCTTCATGGCCTGGTATCCATATTAGCCTCACCTTGTTTTGCCTCCCTAGCTTATTAAGGGCCGTTATGGCATTGGCGACAAGTTTAGAGTCTAATTTGGGGTTTCTTAATGCCCTAAGGGCCGCTTGACTGTCACTGAGAATGTATATAGTATGATTCTTGACCTTTAGTTCAATGTTCTTTTCAGCACATGAGATTATTGCATAAACCTCTGCTTGAAAAACCGTTGTCATGTCCCCCATGCTTTGACTTTCCTCAACATGCTTGCTGTAGATACCGGAACCAGTGCCGGATACCATTTTGGATCCGTCGGTATACCATATCAAGCTGTTGCTCTCGGGGCAGGGCGGATTCACCTTCCAGCTGTCCCTCGTCGTTAGGGATCTTACTAAAACTCCAATAATGTAACCCAAGGTGTAAAAAATTTACCTGAAAAATTCCTTACGTCGCGTACGCTGCGAAAACTATTGATGATAGAACAAAATCATTTACTACGACTTTGTAGAACTTATCATTATCTATAAAAAGTGTCGCAACAGCATATGTCTAAATATTATAGTTATGTCACAGTAAGCGGTTTTTTATTCGAAAAATTTAATTTATATGCCGCCACATGAAAAGGCTCTTTATTTGTACCTTGGTATTAATCCTTATCAAAATAAATTACTGTATATGCAAGACGGCTTCAATACCTATTTATGACTTTTTGAATTATTCAATTCGGACATTTCATTCGGAAGATATCACGAGTTTAAAAATGCAAGTATTAGAAAAAAGTCGCGTGGTTGCCGCCCACCGCGCTCAGTTAGCCAGCATGCGATGTAGGCTCCATGTAAGCGTCACTGGGGTACGGGGGAGTCAATGTAATATGTAATATAATATATATATATATATATAATAATATTATAAAGAGGAAAGGTTTGATTTTTTGTTTGTTTGTTTGTTTCGAATAGGCTCCGAAACTACTGCACCGATTTGAAAAAATCTTTCACTGTTGGAAAGCTACACTATCCCTGAGTGTCATAGACTTTTTTTTAGATAAAAATAGAATTCTCTTACGGGGTTAAAATATATAACATAGAGATAGAGATATCCCCGAAGCGAAGCGAGGGCGGGTCGCTAGTTAGTACATAAATACAAACTTACCCCGCCGTACGTTCCTAACGCAAGAATCGGTATTTTATTGCCATCATTCAAATTTGTGGTTGGAGCGACTCCCAGTCCACACACGATCTGAAAAAATAGGGTATTTTTATTAATAAATGACAAGCCAAATTAAAAAAAAAACTATCTGGGACATTTCTACACACGGTCATCTGACCCCAAACTAAGCAGAGCTTGTACTATGGGCGACAGAGACTGATATACATACATATATATTTTTAAATACATACTTAAATACATAATCACACCCAGACACGGAACAAACACCGATGTTCATCACACAAATAATATCCCGAGTGGGAATCGAACCCACGACTCTTGGAACCGCCCGCCAGGGTCACTACTGTTCCACCAAGTAAGTCTCTACTTTTATAAAAATACTTTCTGGATTACCTCAATCCATCTGATGGTAAGCGGCAATGTTAGGAATACTAAACAATAGTTCCACTACGCATTTCCACAGCAATACATTCTTCTTCTTATCGTATGGTGATGAACAACCTGGTGTCAGAGTTTTTAAACCGCCCCTAGGCCTCTGACATGGCTTTACACACCGTTGAAAAATTTCTCAGGTGGGGTAGGAAACCAGCATTTCCTCACGATGTTTTCCTTCACCGTTATTTAAAGCGTCGAATGATGGTACATATGAATTTCAAATTTGAAAAACACATTGGTACCTGGCGGGGTTTGAACTGGCGACCTCTCGCATGGCAAGCAACGACCGTAACCACTCGGCCACCGACGCTTTTACATTACATTATGTGAGACTAAATGTACTGAAGTAGAACTACAGTAGAACAAGTGGAAATGGACCCAAAATACGGTTCAAAATCAGTTTAAACTATTAGAAAACAACAATTCTTCGGCCCTTGCAACAGTGCCGAAATGACGGGAGCTCGTTAATATAAAGAAACATGGTAAATGTTCCGGACATACTCAGTTTTCTAATGTGTGTACTCACAACACTTTAAAGTATTTTGTACCATGCTTATCAGTCAGGTAGAAATAGAATATAGGTCCATGGAGCAGTCTTCAAGGGCTGTTATTGTTCAGGGTTCAGGTTAGGTTAGGTTAGGTTCAGGAGCGTAGCCCCATAGAACTTTCATCATCATCATCACTTCATATACGTCCCCACTGCTGTGGCATGGGCCTACCCTAATCACGGGTCTTAGAACTAATTAACAGAATACTAACAATTACAACTAACACGGTTGGCTTTTCGTCCAATTTCAAAACCAGATGATTAATGATGTGTTCGAATAAGGATAAACCTTATCGATCTAGTGCCTTCCAAAGTATATTGCCTTATAGTGGTTACCAACAAGAAAAAAAAGCCCCTCAAACCGGTTCAGTCTCGCAAATAGCGAAGGTCATTCACATTTTCATTTTGTAATTACAAACAATGTAAGAAAGCTTTTTAAATAAAACTGGAAATGTGTGGAAATTATATTTTATCTTACATAACGGTTTATACGTATTATTATATATCTATGCTAATATTATAAAGCTGAAGAGTCTGTTCGTTTGTTTGAACGCGCTAATGTCAGGAAGTAGTTACTGGGTTGAATTAAAAATATTTTGTGTTTGATAGACCATTTATTGAGGAAGGCTTCAGGCTATATAAAATTACACCAATGGGACCAATTGGGACCAATTGCAGCAAATAAACAATGGAAAATGTGTTAAAAACGGGGGATAACGCGGACGATGTCGCTGGCACAGCTATTAGCTATTATAATATAAACTCATGTCGTTAATACCTCTAAGAAACAATAAAACCTGACTGATTTAAAATGATGATTATTATTTTATTACATAGGTATGTTGTCAACAGCTATCGTTATATACCTACGTGATGAATCAAACATAAACTGGAAAGATAATTGTATTGTACTAAATTCTTTTATTTATGATTCAATGCGAGTATCACAGATAACATCTCGTAACCATACACACTGAGCTTTATTCATTGTTATTGTGTTAAAACACTCGTGGAGTGTTCTGTTAAAAATAAATACGTCAACGTAGTTAAATTGTGGGAGCCGGGCGGGGAGTTTTTAAAACTAATTATTCGTCGTTTGACGTCTACATCGATTTAGAGATAAGTTAATACTATTGCTGATTGCATGCGCGAGCCGTTGAGATTGAAACGGCTGTGTTAACAAAACTACAATCTATAAAAAACATTAGCTTGCCCTTTAATGTGCTGAGCTAGCCCTTAATCTAAGACAGAGGGTTGAGGGGGTGCCATAACTACGTTAATATTTCCAGAGGGCCTACCATGAGTTGGCCATCGAAAACTTACGTACGTTAAAAACCTATCGAGTTGTTTTTTTCATACGGCCGATTTTAGTTCTTCGCGTATCCACCAGCGGCGCTGTACAAGTTTCTCATAGACATATTCACGTAGGCTATATCGAGTGCGTAAGTTTTAAACTCATGGTAGCCCCACAGGTCAATGTTATCAAAACTTTTGTTACTTATAGGTAAGTCGCGATTGGCCGGTTTCTTTATAGTATTAAAAACCAGAAATATTATAATACTGAATAATTAGAAATAGATTTCTAGGTAATTAGAAAATTGAATGTGCCCGGTATCCCCATTTTTCCTTATGTTGAGTTGCCGATATTCTGTAAGTATACCTAAAAATGCAAGTACTAGATGATACTAGTATTTTCTTGACATTTAGAATATAGGTAATATTATGGATTAAACGCGATCAATATTTAACATTTATTTTGAGATCCGACGTTTCGAACTATATAGGTACATTGCTCTAAATATTTGCTTAAAACTATTTATTTAGTACTCAAACTTTTGTGTGATTCCAACCAACTGGAATCAGGAAAAATACCATCGGATAATCTTTGATACCTAAACAGAATAAAATTATATTCCAAATAAAAACAAACAATTAGAACACTGCTTTACATTCCATAGCGATTGAAAATATCTATAAAAGGTTCAAATCGACAAATACCATTGTCTACGACGTCCCCATCCACAAGCCGTTAATTATCAGCCAATCAGTCATCAATAAGTACTTGTTATAAAAAAAAATACTCACGTTTAACGTTGCGGAGAACAAAGCTATAATCGTGAAGATACCCATCTTGCAGCGAGGTTGCGAAACGTCTGACGTCAAATAAAGCTAGCGCTAAGCAATATTCGCCTTAGAGCTTCTAATACTGCGACCACATTAACGGGCTACAGCGAATATTTGTGCAACTATCCTGCTCTATAATATGTAGACTGACAGAGACAAAAATTATAATACAAGCTTTGCCAAAGCTCGTGAATGTGGCCACGGCGTAAGTTATATTCGTATTGCTTTAGAGCTTCTAAGTTGATTGTAAGTTGTTTAATATATCCGATACGACTACGTGACGATGTTTTTTTTTAATTGTTTCTTACTATTATTTAAGTACTTCCTACGCCAAATCAACATACATAGTTAATCTCCAAGTACCTAACTCAAGAGAGAAAGCTTCCAAGAAAGCTTTTATATGGTTCTAAAATGTTAGTCAATCTTGTAAATGTTGAGCACGAGCGTAAGGTATACCTACCATAAGCTCTTTGGAGTAGTAGTCATAACCTAAAGTTCTTTGGACACATTACCCGCAACGAGGACTCCATGGAACGTTTGGTGGTCTAGGGGAAAGTCGAGGGCAAGCGATCTCGTGGCCGCTCCCCAACACGATGGACTGACCTCATTAAGTCCATCACTGGATGCTCGGTCAATGATTGCTCCCGCTCCACCAAAATCAGAGCCACGTGGCGACGGATCGCAGGAGCTGCCGTGGCGCAAAAACCGACCGTGACATGACCACGACCACTCTGTCAAGAGTGCACGACTACGAAGAGAAGAGACCATAAGCTAGCTCATCGAGGTGTACTTCCTACTAGGGACCAAAATTAACTGATCTAAATATTGAGCGTTGTGATGAATCAGTGTTTTTATGTGTCTTCTTTGCACATTCTTTACTACAGGGATTTCCGTATCGCAAATGGTTATGAAGAAATTCTAAGGCTGTGTAGTCCACCCGCCCCTCACTTGGTCAACATGTTTGACTAAGGCCTGTAGCGGTACCATGAGTTGGCTATCGAAAACTTACGTACGTTAAAAACCTATCGAGTAGTTTTTTTTCATACGACCGATTTCAGTACTTAGCGTGACCACCAGAGGCGCTGTACAAGTTTTTCATAGACATATTTACGAAGGCGTTATCGAGTTCGTAACTTTTAAACTCATGGTAGCGCTACTGATCGCCCTAGTTTAGAGTAAGTCTGTGTCCCTGCAGTGGGTACGTATATGGGCTGATGATGTGATTATAATAATATTCGATTGTATACCATGTCGAACTAGAATCGTCAGGTGTAAACGAGTTTTCAACTACTAGTCTCTTCTCTAGTAACAGGTTTGCATTATTATGTATCGTATTTACGATGCACGCTAATCTGAGGGATTTCAAGTTCATCGGCGATGGATGAGATTAAAATTGCATACTAAGAATTAACCGAATGACATTTTCTGTATTTTCCTTGTTCCGGTTATTAAATCTTTATACCAAAAATAAAAAATATCGAAAATTTCTGTGCGCGCATTTTTCCGGGCTAGTGCATCAAATCGTCGAATGAATTCTGTTTTTTTTTGTTTTTATTGTTTTTAGGGAAAGGAGTAAAAGAAATAAAACGGTACTAAGATCGCCGTATGAAAAAGCCAAGCCAGTTAGAAAAATATGGAAGAGGAAAAAAAAACATCAAATTTATTGAAAATCATACATAGGTAACATACATATTTTTAGTATGTTTAGTCTATACCTCTCAAATATAAATGTCTCCTAAAAGGGATAGTAGATATGGCCCTTAAGTTCATCAAATTTGATGATGCGTACATTCTTGTTAAACTTGTTGATGGCAACGACCTCGTCTCTAGTCAGGTGGAAGTCAAAGAGGTTTATATTGGCAGCTAAGTGCTCCTTGTTCGCCGACTTCGGTATGGGGGCCAGTCCTCTTTCAATCTGTAAATTTAATAGATATAGGATTAGCTAAATTTATACTCAAACAGAAAAACTGTTTAATACTCAATACTCAATACTCAATACTTTATTGCTTCTATAAGTGTTTACAAGGTGTTGGGGTAGTAATAATACGGTAGTTTCCTTAGTCTGATTTTACATAAAATTTCACAATTAACTGTAAGTTATAGGTAACTGAATAACATTAGTCAAATCGAATTCAAAATTTCTGACGAAATGAGACAATAATAGACATTTAAAGTTGGGTGGGAATGTCCATTTCTAAAGTGCGAAAATTCTCCAAAATAACTATGCCACCTTATAAACTACAAAATTAGTAGTAACTTTCACTATCAACACATATTCGTAAACGCAACATTTGATATAGCTGCGGAACAAAGTTCTTACGATATGCATACAATATCACAAGCGGTGACGTCATAGCTCACTGTGACATTTGTATGAAGCGTTTTGAGCTCGCCCAAATAATGTGCTATTGAAATTGTAATATCACCGGGAGTTTTCCAAATATCAAACCATTCTTTTAACAGTACATTTGCAATTGTGTGGTCCATCCATCTGTATCAAAATAAAAAAATAGGAAACTACCCTATTATAGATACATTATAGACCCTGCTAGGGCACTGCAAATGAAATTGAAGAGAGGACGCTGTATTTTTATGGTAACTTTTAAAGAAATAAAAGTACATAAGAAATTCTCTTAGACTAAATATCATATTAAATTATATTACATCCTTTTATATTATATTATAACTTATTATATTTAATATATAACAAGCTTAAAATATTTAGATTATTTATACCTAGTATTTATAACTATATTTATTTCTGTATTATTTTGCATTAAGTTTAGTATTTACATTTTATCGGTAAAATATTCTTTTAGAGTATAGTAAGCTTTGTTAATAAGAAATTGTTTAAGGGTTTTTATAAATTGTTTCTCGTTTGTTCCATTCTTGATATTATTAGGTAGTTTATTATATATTTTTATCGACATTACAAAAGGGCTATTTGAATGAAGTGTCATTTGAGAGGCTGGTAAGTTTAATTTATCTCTATGGCGCAGGTGGTAAGTGGAAGGATTATCTTTACGTTTTGTATAAAAATTAGGATGCTTTCTTACAAATTTACAAACTTCAAAAATATATATGCACGGAAGGGTAAGTATTTGGTATTTTTGGAAATATGATTTACAACTTTCAGTTTGTTCTATGTTTGCTATGATTCTAATTAGTTTCTTTTGTAATACAAAAAGGCTATCAATATCTGTACTATTTCCCCACAAAGAGACACCATAGCTTAACCATGCATATGCATAGGCGTAATAAGTTACTACTGCAGTTTCCTGATTAATTGATTTTTTAATTTCTTTAAGGGCATAAGCAAAGCTAGATAATTTACTTCTAATTTTTTTAATATGGGACTTCCAATTTAGATGGGTATCAATTACTAAGCCAAGAAGGGTGTACTCATTAACTACTTCTAATTTAATATTATTGTAACTAAGACTAATTTGAAGGGGGGGTTTTTGGTATGGATAGAAGGTTATTAGTTTGGTTTTTGCAAGGTTTATTTTAAGACTATGATCATTCATCCATTGCGACGCTTTGTTAAGGATACTCTCCAGTTTCTCACTGAGACCAACGTTGTCAAGGCTAGACGTAATGATGGAGACATCGTCTGCAAATAAAACACATGGGTGGTCTATCGTTTCTGCCAAATCATTGATGTAAATGAGAAACAGGAGACATCCCAGGACACTGCCTTGAGGGATAGAGGCTTGTAAAGTTTGACTATGGGATCGGACGTTTACTATTTGGTTTGTTTCTGAGTCAAAAAATTCAATTTCCACTATTTGTTCTCTGTTTTTTAAGTAGGATACGAACCAATTATAGCATGTGCCACGTATTCCTATGCCGTACAGTTTTTCGAATAAGATTTTATATTGAACTGAATCATATGCTTTCGACATGTCTAAAAGAATTCCTATGGCATATTTTTTATTATTAATTAAGTTGTAGGCTTCTTGAATATATTTATAAACTGCTAAAATAGTGGAACGATTTTTCCTAAAACCATTTTGACATTCGCAAAATAATTTGTATTTCTCACAAAAGTTATAAACACGGTCACACATAGCCTTTTCAAAAATTTTAGAAATGGTAGGCAATAGAGCAATAGGGCGATAATTGGTTGTTTCTGTTTTGGATTTATTTTTATGTATGGGTTTAACTATGGCTTTCTTTAGTAGATCGGGGAAAATTCCTTCATTAAAAGATTGGTTGATAAGAAGATAAAGGGGGTACGTAAGTTCGTCAGCGCAATGTTTAATCAAAGTAGGTGGTAAGCTATCAATCCCATGACTTTTTTTATTTTTCAGATTTCTTATTATTTTACTTACTTCTTGGAGGGTTACTTGGCTAAGAAAGAAAGAGTTTTGAATAGGGTGTAAAACAGGTTGTCCTTGTAGGTTTTGGTTGCAAGACGAATTATTTCCTATTGATACAAAAAAGTTGTTAAAGGTATTTGCAATTTTCCAAGGATCTGTAATATCCTGATTATTTATTTTTAGCTTAATATTTTGTTTATCTTTTAATTGCTTTTTGTTTGTCCTCTCGTGTATTATGCTCCACATAGTTTTAATTTTATTGGTTGATTTTAATATCTTATTAGTGTATTCTAACTTTTTAGCTGTAATTATTGTCTTTTTAAGTAGCTTTTCATATTTTTTATAATGCTGTTTTAGTATTAGATTTTTAGAGTTTAATGAAATAATTTTAAGTAGTCTTTTATGTGTACAAGATTTTTTTATTCCTATTGTTAACCAATGTTTTTTAAAATTTGATTTTAACTTTATTGTTTGTAGTGGTATGCATTCATTAAGAATATTTGTTAAAGTGTTGTTAAATAGGTAATAATTTTCATTCATATTTAGATTAGACCCTAAGATTGTATGCCAAGGAATATCATGAAGTTTAGATTTAAATTTCTCCATATTTATGTAATTAAAGTTTCTTTTTGTAACTTTCCACTTAGTTAGGTTTTTTATTTTCTGGGTTAATGATATCTGTATAATTGTTCCCATATGGTCGGATAAGCCAAAATCTTTGACAGAAGTTTGTATGTTATTTGAATGGAAGTTAGTAAATATTAAATCAAGGCATGTAGCTACTTTATTTGATATACGTGTAGGGACTCTAATATGTTGTTTTTAAGTTGTGTTCAGACATGAGATCTAAAAATTGGTTTGTTTTTAAATTGTTTTGAAGTATATTTATATTGAAATCTCCTCCTAATATTACTTTATATTTAGCATATTTTTCATTTATATAGGTTAAGATAACTTTTAATTGCTTATAGAACAAGTCTTCCTCTCTCCTATTCCAGTACATAGTAACTAATAGAATATTTTCTTCAGGTAATAAAATTGCACAAGCTTCAAGCACATATTCAATAGACATTCTTGCTATTTCTACACTTTCTATATATTCAATGTTTTCTTTTAGAAGGATACAAACACCACCTCCATTGTGGGACGTCCTGCAGTATGAGGCAGCAACTTTAAAACTATTCAGTTTTGTCATACTTAGTTTTTCTTGTGTTAGCCAGGACTCTGAGATACAGTAAGCTTTAATAGAGGGGTGTTGTTCGACAAAGGCTTCTAGAGTATCTTGTTTATTATAAATGCTTTGGATATTTTGAAACAATATTTTAATGGTCTGAGTTTGGTTTCCGAAAAAACTGATTTGAGCTTTCCTGTGTTGCTGAAATAGATGTTTCATAATTTTCATTCAGTTGGTGTTTTTTATTTTCAGTCACGATTTCTAAATTTGTGTTACGCTCATTTCTATTTACTTTCTTTCCCTCAATATATAATTGTTTGTTCTTAATTACTGCAAAAAGGCCTTGTTTTCTAGCTTCGATCATTTCGCCGCGCATTTTATTATTCTCGACCAGTTCACTAGGGTCCATAAATTCACTTACGAATAGACCAGTCCCTTTAAAGTAGTGTTTGTTTTCCAGTATGAGTCTTGTCATTCTCTTACTGATTAACTCAACTACTATTGGTCGATTGGTGTTATATTTCTTCCCTAATCTGTATGTGTCTTCTATGTATCCGGTTACGTCGATATATGCTATGTCATAAAACATTTCCGCTAGTCTACTGTGTAAATCGTATTCAGTTTCCTTGTTGTATTCAGTAAAGCCATATATAACTAGTTTTTTATATTTCGTTTCAGTTGTAATGTTTTTTCCCGTATGTAATAAATTTTTATCTATATTTTTCATTTCCTTTTTCAATTTTTCATTTTCTTCTGTTAGTTTTTGAATATTGTTGTTTATTATTTCTATTTCTTTTATTCTTAATTTATTTTGGTTGAATAATTCTTTAGTTTCTTGTTGTAAATCTTTTTTGAATGTTATTATAGCATTCTGTATTTCAGACTGTATGGTGTTTTTCAATTCCTGTATTATTGACGTGTTATTTTCTCGTAGATGGCGGTGAATTATTTCACTGAGGTTGTGTAGGATTTGATCACTAGCTTGCGTAGATGCCAAGTTACTTTGGTTATTTAAAGTGTCTCCTAATATACTAAAATCTTCAATACTTGAATCAGTTATACGGATGCTCTTTGATTTTTTTCGTAGAGTAATGTTAGTTTGTTCATCTGATGAGTGGTCATGCGAATCTCGGTCACGCGGAGGTATTGGTGTATTAGTATTGTCCTTTTTAGGTAAGTTACTACGGCAAGCAACACATTTCCAGGTTTGTTTATTTTCGATTGACATCGTGTTGTAGAAACGCATACTTGAAATAGTAGTACACTCCAGATCATAAGACAGCCCACAAAGCATACAGGTAAGGAATTCTTTTTTTGGTAATTTTTGGTGGCAGCCTGCGCACAAAGATCCTTTCTTGGGATTGTTCATTTTGTTCAACAATTTATTTTTGCTTATTTATCGATAAACAGCCCTCTCTAGCGGCAAGTAGTGGTACTTACTGTTACAGGGTTCAGTTAGATGTTACTAGGCTACGTAGTATTGCCTCCCGACAAAAGATGGCAGCACTTTCTTCGAAAAAACTACGTTTATTCTAGAATGTTTTTCAATTCTAACCTTATTATATTTTGAAAAGTATGAATTGTACCTTTTACGGTGAAGAAGTTATTTTCTAGGGCATTCAATGCAATCTTTCTTCATTTTAATATGTATCTCGCAAAGTTCTCCTCCGTAAATACTTGAAATCACATTAAAACTTCTTCAAATATTTGACTTCTAAAACTTTCCGATGACTGCACGATTCTTCCGGATAACATTTGTCTTCATATCTTGGTTAACTTAGTACACTTTAGTAATAACTTTTTATGAATTGTAGTTAAAATACTATTTTTTTATAAACAATTACACAGAGCTGTTGTTTATCTGATCACGAGTCAATAAATCTTTTAGCATATCGCAAATGGTAAAATAGGTATATTGTAGATATCATGTGATACTGTTTTGGGTTTAACGAATAGGTAATAAAGTACGAAAGAACTAAGTATTATATCGGGCAGACCTAACCTATTTGGCATATTTATTTACAATTTTACTTTCAACAGTCTACGTCAATAGAAAGTTTCACAAAAAATAGCAACCATCAAGTTGGATTGACTGAAAATATATTTTTGGCCGTAAAAACTACATTTTTTTGCCTTTTTTTCCGACCGCTAACCGCAATGGAGTGTTATTATCGGATGCCAAGACAAATTTATGTCGATGCATCACTCTAGTTAGTTATTTAACACCCAATAAGCAAGACGTACAGTATGAAACAGTACCTACAATTAAATAAAATAGAAGTGTTTGTTTGCAATATTAAAATAACGACTTTTTACTAAATGGGTCATGAACCTATATCGGGCACCAGTAACAAAAACACAATCGAAATTTTTTTTGTCTGTTCGTCTGTCTGTTTGTTCCCGCTAATCTTCGAAACGGCTGGACCATTTTCCACGGGACTTTCACTTATAAATATATAATTTTACAAGGTATATTATAGGCTATTTTAATAAATCATTGCTGCTTAAACCATTTTTACGCGGACGTTCGTGAGCGGCCGCTAATATATAATAAGTACAAAATCGTTACCAAATATCTAAGCACAATCTGTATTGTGGACTTCTTGTACTTCGCCGCTATCTTGATAAGAAGGGGGTCGTCCGCGTGGGGTGGCGGCGTGTCAGTCCTGTTCCTGTTGACTAGAAAACCCAGAGGACTGTGCGCCATCACTGCGACCCCCAGATCTTGGCAGTGGGTCACGAGAGACTCCTCGGTTAGTGATGGGTGCACCTGGAATATGTAGAGCAGAAGAACATGGATTCATTATGAAGTGAAAGTATTTAATTATTTTTAAGATAGATTGTAAGGCTGCCTGCCAACCGAGGCTGCGGAGTGAAGAAAATAAGAAATAGTAACCAATAGGATGCAACGAATTGAGAGAGTCATGAGATTTGGTGAAAACCTATTGGTTAAAATTGTCTTCTTTTTCCGTTCCTCTTCCTCAACCCTAACGGTAGATAGGCAGCCTAAGGGACGATTACAATCTGTTCTTATACAGAGCTCCGGTCTTTCCGCTCCCTTTTGATCTGTCGTATCTTTTCATCCTGTCAACAGTGCCTTATACCACGCGTCGGAATTTGAATTCGGTACCAATGCTGACTCTTACATAATCAAGCCTTAATTGCAAATAACAAAGTTAAGATTTTCCGATTGAACTTCAAAAAGGTGTTGAGATTAGATGGGCTGGGCTAGTATCCTCGTCCCGTGATGAGGCCTATAGTTTGACTGACCTGGATTTCTACCACCAAATTTTATCAGTGCACCCACCTAATTTATTTGGTGAAAAATTTGTCCCGGTAAAATTAACGTAGTGTCTGCCTCCTTCGTTGTGGCCATTCCTCTCTCCCATCTCCTAAGCTACACCACTGTTGCGTC
Organism: Maruca vitrata; assembly: GCA_039566165.1. NCBI lineage: Eukaryota > Metazoa > Arthropoda > Insecta > Lepidoptera > Crambidae > Maruca > Maruca vitrata. The sequence goes on along the minus strand of CM076933.1, from coordinate 9,457,931 downwards.
TTTTACGTACCTCAATCTGATTGACGGCCGGCTTCACTTTACTGTTGGCGAAGAGTCTGTCGATCTGAGACACGTTGAAGTTGGACACTCCAATGGACTTAACGAGACCTAGCTGCTGAGCATCCTCCAGGCCTCGCCAGGTCTCCAGGTAATCGATGTTACTTTGGGTGCCATCGTCCTGAAGCACCAGGAAATATTAGATAACTGATGATATTCGCGGAAATTTACCAAATTCAGGAGCACTGGTACATTGCAAGCTCCATGGTCACGGATCATCTTCTCTGATCACTCTTACTGATCATGGTGCAACAATACAAATATCGGGAACTCGTATATAAGAAAACATAGTAAATATCCCGGACATTTTTAGTTGCCTAATGTCTGTAACCATGATTTAAAGGTATACACCAAGAAATACTTCTTTCATAGTGGAACGCGTAACTATCTATTAGAATATTTGCTCGAACATTACGTCATTCTAATGATTGGTAGGACTAAATGGAAAGACCGGAAAAATGGCTAACATAGAGTTACTGCGATAAATGAAATTAAGAAAATGACAGGACTAAATAGTATGAATGAATGTTCGGAATTAATGGCATGAGTGGAATTACTAGAAGGACTCGAATAGATGGAAATACATATACATTGATAATTTTTTTGACCAGATAATAAACATAAGGAGTGGAAAAGTAGTAATGACTTTTTTATAGATCAACAAAACTTACATTGTGGGCAGCAGGGACATGAATCATATAAAGGTCAACATATTTTAGCCTAAGAAGTTCCAGTGACTTCTTCAATGCCGGCACCACTTGACATCTGGCGTGTCTGTTATACCACAACTGAAAACATTATAAAATAATCACTTTGTGAATGAAAAGTCATCATCTTTGAAGAAGTTCTAGGGATGAGTGAAGTCGGCGAACCTTCACTTGGCCAGCGTGATTGACTGAGGTCTGGGGCCGTATTACAATCCCTTAATTCCAGTTAATTTAAGAATGGGCATCGAATAACTTCGTGTTTTTGTATACTTAGTTGTGCGCTATGGTTGCTGAATCCTACAGACTGTATCCCTCTATCATCTATGTAAGTTTTAAAAAGAAGTGTACTATTACTAAAAGCTCTTTATCATACACCTACCAAAGCCCATTTTTAAAGTAACTGGAATTAAGAAGTCGTAATACGTCCCCTGATCGCCCTACTTAAGGTAGGCTCGGTCGAGTTCTTTGGTCGGGACCTATAACGGCTGATGATGATAAACAGTCATGAACGGACTCTACAGTTCTTAATCAACATTACTTCCTTTTAGGCACCGTTCAATTTAATGTACTGCAAAAGATTTTTTTTTATACCTTTGTAATAACAAAGAGGTCTTCCCTCCTCACCAGGCCCTTTGCTATGACGTCAGCGATCCCTTTACCGATCGCTTCTTCGTTCTCATACATGGTAGCTGTGTCGATGTTCCGGTAACCATCCTCCACCGCCCAGGAGATAACTTTACGCATTTCTTCGCCATACTAAATACGAAAGCCATGATGAAGATAAATATTTGCTTTATATTTATATTTATACAAAGGGCAAATAGAGAAAGGAAATACCGTGATTCAGAAAAGTGCGTTAGTAATATTTTATATTATATATTATATATTGTGTGGTAAATACAATTTTATTTTTATTTTAATTACTTTACTTTAAACTTTGGCTTTATAAAGCCAAATCTTGCAAACTCAAAATTAAATAATAGAAAGAAAAAACGGGTCAAATCATTATTTTGCAGCAAACTCGTATGCTGCTTTCGACCATATACTGAAAGCAATATTATAATGATTGGAATAACCTTTAAGTAGAGCCAATACTGTAAGTTTACAGTGTAAACAGCTTACCACGTCATAAGTTCCCAATGAAACGATCGGCATTTCATTTCCATCGTTCAGTTTTATAGTTGCAGAAACCTTTGTTCCGTGTGCGGCCTGGAACCAAAGTATAAAACCTAATTGTATATAGTATTGTCTATTCTTATTTGCGCCAGCACTACACATTTTTGAAATAAAACTAATTTTACAGATTAAACTTGCGTGTATTGGTATTCTAAACATTATTTAGAGATCCGACGTTTCGAGCTCTTTACAGCGCTCGTGGTCACGGTTAAGACTAAAGATGACAGATGTCTTCATAAGTGAGTTTAATTACTACCGTCATTTGGTGTGATATTTTGTGTGTTCCGGTTCACGCATACAGAACTCACAACATAGTTAGGTTTTGCATTATGTTGTTGTTTTTAACGGGCTTGGGATATTATGGTCTTCATGATAGGATTCCAAGCAGGTGGTACACTCCAACCATCTTCTCTATTGAAATTAGGATGTTTTTTAATCTCAATAGCTTCTCTGAGCATCCTAGGGACAAAACGTTGCTCTTTCACGAGGATTTGAGGTTGTAAACCTAAAACCCTAATTGTAAACCTAATTGTATTTTCCTGGCTCGGTGGAACAGTGGTTAGTGACCCTGCCTGGCGGTTCCAAGAGTCGTGGGTACGATTCCCACTCGGGACAAATATTTGTGTGATGATCATCGATGTTTGTTCCGTGTCTGGGTGTGATTATATATATATTTTATATATCAGTCTTTGACGCCCATAGTACAAGCTCTGCTTAGTTTAGGATCATGACCGTGTGTGGAAATGTATCAGATATTTGTGCTTAATTATAAATTTATTTCAGAGTCGAACTCTACCACTGAGATCTCTAAAGTTCTGCCTATTTTATAATCTGCTCTGAAGTAAATCAGTTTGGAAAAAGACTTTATCTACTGTGGAGCGAACGAAGATTACATAGTATAGCAAAGTCGCTTTCTGCATATGTCTGTATGTATGTATGGTTAAATCATTACAACTACGCAACGCATTTTGATGGTTTTTTTTTAATACGTAGAGATATTCAAGAGATAGGTTTCTTACTTTTTAGTATAATATACCCTAAGCGAAGCAAGGGCCGGTCACTAGTTTTCTCATATAAATAGTAGGTATCCTCGTCTCTCCGAAAAATTGATTTGAAAGGTACATAAAATGCAACTGAATCGGTCATTTCAAAAACCTCATAAGTCACGAAATCAAAACTTTTCAAAAACCAATAAAAACTGTTTCATACACAAACAAATGAGTTTTAAAGGACTTTTATATGTTCAACTTCGTATTTGAGTGGCAACAAATATAAATAGTGTGTAATCGTTACAGTTTATTAACAGAAATTATGAAATAAACCTGAACAATATTTCTTGACTTATGTTGTTTTAGCAAAAAATAGGTTTAGTAGCATAAATATAACCAAAAAAATCGTAACCATAATATTTTTTATTGCTTATGATCAAGAGTTACGTTTAAAATTATCTTATTAACATTTTACATGTATTTATTTGTCATATTTTAAAAACTTATTAATTCACATATTATCCATCGTTCTCATCTGGATTATCTTCAACATTTGCAGTTGGCCAGCCAAAGATGTTTTTATAAAATGGAATATGCTCTTCCAGAATGATATCATTAACTTGTTTTATATTGTAATTTTTTCCACACGGTATTATTAAAAGGCGAAAGAACGTATTGACTTAAGATGTTTTCACCAAGAATACGTAACTACCTATGAGGAACCATTTTCAGTAAAAAAAGCATTTTAGAAGAAATGGTGACTTATGAGGTTTTTGAAATGACCGATTCAACTGTATTATTAAGTCCAGTAGCGCTGCCATGAGTTTAAAAGTTACGGACTCGATATCGCATACGTAAATATGTCCATGAAGAACTTGTACAGCGCCCCTGGTGGTTACGCTAAGAACTAAAATTGGTCGTTTTCAACTCGATAGGTTTTTAACGTACCTACCTACGTAAGTTTTCGATAGCCAACTCATGGTACCGCTACTGCACAGTTAGCTCTTGCCCTGTGAGAGCCGCCATAACCAGATGCGATTTGATAACATTATTATTACAATCAAAGACAACGTTACTTACGTTTAGAACCGCGAAGAATACAGCAAAACTGGTCGCAAAGGGACCCATCACGCTCCGAGATTTATAATACACTGTAAGGAATCGCTAATAATGTTTGCTATTCTTCTACAAAAGATGACGTTTAGCTATTTCACTTAACCAAACAGTATTCGATTCAATGCTAAGTATAAATAATTGTATAGGTCAATAATCGAAGCATATACACGACCATAACAATGACACAGCCTGAATACCTAAGTTGACTGCCTCGTTGGTCTATTTGTAGCAAGCGCTGCGTAAGGACCGAGAGGTCCCCGGTTCGAGTCCTGGATCGAGCAATATTTGTGTGAGTTTTTCTCTAATGAAATTACTCAGCCCAGACTTAGGAAGTTGGCGGTTGAACGCCCGGGCATCGGAAAGCACGTTAAGCCGGTGGTCCTGCGGCCGATCTCTCATCGGTCATGTCGGATTGCCGTTTCACCGAATTATGAGAGTAAGGGAATAGAGAGTGCGCTTGTGCACTATAATATGTCCTGCGTGCCAGCCAGTAGGCTGATCTCAGTTGAGACGGCCGAAATCGGTTGGCTTATTTTATTTATATCTACCTAAGTTGAATAAAAAAATTAAGGTCCATAACACACACACACAACATGTCACCCATTGGTGGCTGGTTCGATGTGAAACACCCTCATTGGCAGTAGGTAACTAATAAACTCAGTACTTACCGCTACCATGAGTTTAAAAGTGACTTGATATCGCCTATGTAAATATGTCTATGAAAAACTTGTACACCGCCCCTAGCGGTTACGCTAAGAACTAAAATCGGCAGTATGAAGAAAACAATTCGAAAGGTTTATAAAGTACGTAAGTTTTCGATAGCTAACTCATGGTACCGCTACTGATAAACATCAGACATTAATTTTTATTTGTTTATTTATATTTTTAAGTGTTTTCAATCTTACTTAACGTGCAAACGCAAGAATTTTAACATATTGGGTTAAATAAAAGTAATTGCTTAAAAAATTAATCTTTATTAAGTAATCTTTTATGTTACACTATCATGTTAAGTAAATGATCCATACTAAATATTCTTATATCATTTCACTTTGTACTTAAGTGAATTTCAAACAAAGATCATTTTGGCCTGTCACCAGTCAAAATTACTAGGTACAAATAAATTTTATATTATTGATGATGACAATGATATTTGACGCACAGTATCTCAGATTTTCATAAAGAATATGATGCCATCAAAACAAATCATCATCGGAATTTACATTCGCGTAACTTAAAACGGATAATACTTGTGGCCCTTCAAATCATCAAAGGTGATGACCCGGACGTTCTTATTGAACTTGCTGATCGTAGCTACTTCATCTTTAGTCAGCTGGAAGTCGAAGAGATCTATGTTGGCCGCTAAGCGCTTCTTGTTAGTAGACTTAGGAATCGGGACCAGGCCCCTTTCGATCTGAAAAGAACATAATCATTGTTAAAGAAAAAAAATGGGTTATTTTTCAGTAATTGCTTAAAACTCAACTTTATCCAGCGAGTTATAAATGAAGACAAAATTACTAAAGACAGTAAAGAGCTCGAAACGTCGGATCTCTAAATAATGTTTAGAATATCAATACACGCGAGTTTAATCCGTAAAATTAGTTTTATTTCAAATACTAAAGACAGACTTTACAATTTAATAGATTACGGTTTGGGAGAAACCTTTTCATGGCAGGAAGTGATCTCTGCCTACCCCTCTGGGAAAAAGGCGTGATTGTATGTATGTATGTAGAAACCTTTTCCCAGCAGTGGGAATATTATCTTTTTTTAGCCTATATGGTATATAAACAAGAAAGATTAATAATAGAACTTGCATGGTCTCTCGACTATACCTACTCCGAACAACATACTCAATGTTATTATTTATAGGTATTGTTAATATGTTTACGATGCCGTTTTGTTTTCTTTTAAATAATAAAAGCACAGGTGTTTATTGCAAGCTATTTACGTAATTAATTACCTTTTCTGGTCTAGACAATTGTGTACAATAATATGTGAAAAATATAAAAAGTGAACACGAAAAGTCCGTTTTTTATTTACAGTTTCTTCCATTTTTAATATATTATGAATGAAGACTTTGCCTGCCAGGACCTATACCTAGGTACTACTAAAAATATGCCAACCATTTAGGGCCAAAACTATGTTAAGTGGACGCCAACTCGGGTTCAAACAAAATTGACACTTTGCGGAAAATTCAAGGAATACAACAAAAGTATGACAATTTCTATTGGCCAATCAAGTTGAACTTTAAAGATATAATAATATATAAGGTGTCCGACCAATTTCGGTCAATGCGGCCAATCTCAAATTAAATGACGGGTAACTATTAACAATATTATATTAGTAACATTACCAAGATGAACATTTAGCTAAATGAAAACTTAAATTAATTAATTAGATTAAGGAGACAATATTATAATATTTTCACTAATTAAGTTCGCCTGATGGTAGTTGGATGCAAGTGGGCGAGAAAAAGCGGGAGTGGCGAAGTCGTGTGGGCGTCCAGCAGTGGACGGACTTAAACTTAACGGTTGACAAAGAGACCATAACAATACTCACCAAGTATCTAAGCACGATCTGGGCAGTGTTCTTCTTGTACTTCTCTGCTAGCTTAGTGAGGAAGGGATCGTCTGCGCGCGGGGGCGGCGCTTGCGCATCCGCCTTGCTTCTGGATACGAGGAAGCCGAAGGGACTGTACGCCATGACTGTGATGCCGGCGGCTTGGCAGTGGGATACTAGGGGCTCTTGGGTTAGAGTTGGGTTCACCTGAAAGAGAGAGAGAGAGATACATGCTTTTTATAAGGCGTCCGACCGATTTCAGCCATGGCGGCCGATCTCAATTGAGATCAGCCAAGTGCGCAGGACATATTATAGTGCACAAGTGTGCGCGCTAACACAAGTGCACTCTCTATTCCCTTACTCTCATGATTCGGTGAGACGGCAATCCGACATGACCGATGAGAGATCGGGCGCAGGACCACCGGCTTAACGTGCTTTCCGAGGCACGGGCGTTCAACCGCCAACTTCCTAACTCCGGGCTGAGTAATTTCATTACAGAAAAACTCACACAAATTTTGCCCTACCCCGGATTCGAACCGGGGACCTCTCGGTCCTAACGCAGCACTTGCTACCAATAGACCAACGAGGCAGTTACATGCTTTATTAGGTCTATAGGGAAGACCGATAAACTGGAGTAGAGAACAAGCTTAGATAGGTATAGTCTCTGTAGTGCGCCTCTTGGGACTTTTTGGGTAGGGTTGGGTTCACCTGAAAGATAAGTATTAATGCTTTTTTTACTTGATATCTCGAAGACTTGAACAGGAGCAAAACAGCTAAAATTTTAAACCAACACAAATTTAGTATTTTGCTTTGTTATTAGTATTTCGGTTTTGAAGTCTGTCCAAAGCAAGAAATCATTTAATTTATTACAAAGGTTTCTTACAAGCACTTGTATTCAAATACCTAAAAAGGTCACCAGACCGGAAGGATCGTAACTCACCCTAAAACAAGAGTCAATGTATGTATCTCCTAACTAAATTATAGCGCTTTTAAAATGAACCATAATTCTAAGGTAGATATTGAATATTTTCTTTCGGCGTCTATAGATAAACCACTTCGGTTGAATATCAGTGGTCGATACTTTACAAACTTACCTCAATCTCATTAACGGCCGGCTTCACTTTGCTATTGGCGATGACTCTATCTATCTGAGACGCGTTGAAATTGGAAACTCCAATAGACTTGGTCAGGCCCAGTTGCTGAGCATCCTCCATGCCGTTCCAGGTGTCCAAATAATCGATTTCACTTGCACTGCCATCATCCTGAGGCATATATAAGATGTGTTAGCCTTTTGACTGTCCTAGACTATGATTATGATTTAGTGATCTCTACCTACCCCTCTGGGAGAAAGGCGTGATTTTATGTATGTTATGTAGAGCAACACCGGATTTGCGGGGGAGCGGATCACCTTAAAATGTAAGCGATGCGATGTTGGCCTGCAACCAGGCAAACTTCCCTATTTACGACTGTATTTGTTTTGAACGTCTTTCACTGGTGAAATTAGGAGTTTTTCTCACTTCCCCAGTAGTGACAAACCCAGCGGCAACAACTGGGAAAATATGTGTCATATAATCACCACTGGTGGCAATCGGGATTATATTTCCCACTTCGGTATTAGCTTTCCGCCTGCGACTCCGTCCGCGTATTGACGTATAACGGGTAAAACATTACGTCTTTATAGAGCAGTCGGTTAAAGTCCTTTCTCAGACTCTGGACTATATCTGTTACCAAAAAAATTTCATTTAAATCGGCTCAGTACCTACTCAATGCGTGATTGAATAACTGGCAGAGATACTTTCGCCTTTATAATATTAGTAAGGATTACTTCCTAACTACTACTTAGGAAGGAAGTCTTCTTCTTAGTCGTATCACTCTTGACTGTGTGGTCGTGGTCATCATGTAGTGTTGGAGACGGGCGCCAACGTGCGCCTTACGATGTCCCGCCATTTCTCCCTGCTGGTAGTCATCCTGCTGCACTCGTAAGGAAGGAAGTAATCGTTACTAATTTTATAAATGCGAAAGTATCTATCTGTAGTGGTGACAAAGTCAAAAGTAGGATTTATCTGTAGTGGTGACACAGCCAATAGTGACAAACGGAAGTGGACCGTTTTATGTCATGTCTCGACAGTAAATGACGTTCTTGTGAATGAATCCTAGCGTGTGCACTTAACCAAAGCAGATCAACAGTTAACTAGGCCACAGCACAAAATAAATGTATTTGTGAGTGTATTTATGCAATTTAAAACTGGCTACAGCGACACTTCGCGACGCTTTCCATTCGATACCTATACTCCTTCCACGCAGTGATATTAGTAATTACAGCTGTTTTAGACAGTTTATCACATACCTACTATCTTAGAGAAGCAATAATAACAGTACATAACAGGATGAAATCGTTGTAGAATAAGTATTTATTTGAACCTAGCGATCCACCTAGGCTTAGCACTGGTACAATAAAATGAACAGTGTTTCCTGCTATATGATGCATGTATTATGCATAATACATACAAATCTACTTCTTGAATTCCTCTTTCTATTAACTGTTGATAAAAATAAAAAAAACTCATTATATATATTTCCACCATAATTTAAACCTTATTCCCTCAAGACAACGTCCAAAATCAATGCAATTTTCAAAATAAAAAACTTAAAGGGTTAAAACCGCATCAAATCAATCCATTGCGTAGCTATCAAGAACCCTGTACATAGGGACAGACAAAGAAAATATTAACACTAGCTTTTCGCCCGCGACTCAATCCGCGTAGAACGGGTAAAACATTACTTCTATATGTATAGCGCAGTCGGTTAAAAATATGTCCTTTCTCAGGCTTTGGACTATATCTGAACAAATTTCATTTAAATCGGTTCAGTACTCTTTGCGTGAAGACGTAACAGACAGAGTTACTTTTGCATTTTTATAATATTAGTAAGTATGTAGTAATACTCACATTCGTAGCACCTGGTGAGTGAATCAAGTACAGATCGACATAGTCCAAGTTGAGTCGTTTCAATGACTCCTTCAACGCAGGTACTACTTGGTCTTGCGCGTGTTTGTCGTTCCATAGCTGAAAAAACGGACATTTAAGGTTTTTGGAAATCATCCAAAAGTTTTTTTTCTTCCTCACTGACTTCGATGATAACTTGTGACCATCATACCTGGTAATTATGCGGGGGAGCGGATGGCTCTCATACCTAATAGCCGAACCGCCAACACTCTTTATATGATACTTACAACAGTGAATTTGTATCTAGGACATACGAGTATTTAGTCAGTATGATCGAACGTGTAAATGTATAGGTAATGCAATAATTTACTAGGTACTTAATGATTCTATAAAATGTTTGTAATATGAATGAATGAATGATTTTGCAGCAACATACAAACATTAAAATACCCATAACTAACTCCTGCCTAAATTTTCAAAAACATATAACATAGAGTAACATTTATGTCATAGAAATACAATGAACTCAAGCATTCTTTGTATCTTACATTATAACAGATCAATAGTACCTATGTATAATAGTAGTACCTATAGTAGGAACCTACTACAAACATAGAGTATGAGTTATTTACATAAACATAGATTAAATAGCTTAAAAAAGAATAATTGACTCATTTATAGCCACATCTTCCGTACTAAACAACCTCACGCAGATTGCTAAGTCGTGAGTTAATTTTTTAATTGTAAATGCTAGTCACGGTTGCGCTCAATAAACAATTCGTATTCATATACAATGTATAAGATACATAGAGCTTTGTAGGTAGGCACTTGTAAGCTTTGACAATTATAAGTAAATTGCCAGACACGAAAAACCGGTATGTACACTTTCTTATTTTTGGTAACGTACAGTGCAGTATACGTTGTTATTTACCTAAATAAAGCTCTTAAACAAAGAACCAATTCTGTACCCTCCGTGAACAGTGATATAAGTCGACTTATATCACTTATCATTTTATTGCATCATTGTAAAGAGAAAAATATGGGCTATTTTTCTGTCCAATCAGCGTAGCTCTAGCCCTAATAGAACGGGAGATAAGTTTTGTGACTCTTGATATAACTGTGTTTTTTAGATACATCCAATGGTTTCATAAATGTATAGTGATTTAACTTCACTTATATTAAAATACATTTACTTTTTTTTATTTTACAAAAGTGTATAATGATACAATTAACATGTAGATCTTTTGGCAATAAAATATTACAAATGCAATTCTGTGTATAATGATATATTTTTAGATGTATTGGTAGTCACAAAGGTCTTGTGATTTATACGATTTGTGAAAATTGATATAACTGCTATCGTATCATTTGACACCTATCACAAATTTACAAATATTCGTGTATTTTGATACAATTTTAGATATATCAAAATTCATATTTATTTTTTACAATTTCAAATTCGTGTAAAGTAATACAACTTAAGTTAAAGCAAAATTATATAGCCAAACGCGACCGTACAAAATACTTCCGCATTGTGTAAAATGATACAAGTAGACATCCTGACCTCCCAAAATCTTTATATTTTTGTCTAATAAGGCGTGATAGTAGTGCATCCTTTGTTTAAGAAGGACTTCTGAATCTCCATTTTTATAGGCTGCTGCAGAAGCACGAGCATTTTTATTTTTTTGAAAAATTTTGTTGAAACTAAGGAATATTGCTTAGACACAGACAGAAACCTGTGTTTATCCTACTATCCTGCGTTTAACATGGTAAATATCCCGGACATTTTCAGTTTTCTAACATAAAGATGAAAAAAAAGAAAAGTCTGATTTTATAGATAAAAGGAAAGATGATGTATAATGAAGATTGAAATAAAGAAAAGAAAAATGCAAATACAGATGTTTATGTCATCCGTCTTAATATCGAATCGCAACATGACAATGAAGCAAACTTTGAAGTTAACTCGAAAAAAATAAGTCAACCAAAACGCTATTACATCGCAGAATAAGAACATATTAGTATAACAGATAAACAAACCAATTAAATAAATGTTTGAGAAGAATGTTATGAAAACGTTAGTGGAAGAAAGGGTCACAAATACGACAAACGCTGATTTGGAAGTTTATGTGATTCTTACATATGAAATTGGCATTTTTGTATGTTAGGAGCAAAAAGTCGAATATTTTTAAACATAATATTTTTAATTAATCAAAGTTTGAATTATTGTTTTCTATGCACTTTTGCCATCTCATGGGAAGTTCGTTGATCACTTTACTAAAAAACTAGTCGGACGGGAATTAATAAAATCTTTGAAAGCGATTTGGACTGCCCCATCAGAGTTGAATTTTTTCACTTGCAAGAAGTTATCCAAATTTCGAAAAATATGTAAATCTGTTAGAGCAAGGTCCGGGGAGTACGGAGGATGTCTAAGACATTACAATTGAAGCCCTTTTAATTTGGTAGCCATCCGTTGTGCAGTGTGTGGTCTAGCATTGTCGTGAAGCAGCAGTGTCGTGCAGCGATTACCAGCCTAGTTTGTTTAGCCGCTAGCTTTTTCATCATGGATTGAAATTTCTCACAGTAGACATCAGCCGTAATAGTCCGGCCAGATTTGAGAAAACTGTAATGAACAAGGGCGGCACTGGTCCGCCAAACGCTTACAAGTAACTTTTAGGGTTAAATTTCGCTTGGGGCAGGATTTGGCTGGCTGGTCAGGTTCCAACCATTGCGCTGATCGCTTCTGATTGTCGTAAAGAATCCGTTTTTCATCACAGGTAATGATTCGGTTTAAAATACCTTCATTATTGTACCCTTTCAGTTATGTAACGCGTTTGCCGGTTTGCTTCAGTCAATTCGTGAAGTACTTACCTTTTAAGCTTTTTAATCTGCCTAATTTGCTTTAAGTGAATTAAAACCGTTCAATCACTAACATCGGACCCTGCAGCTAACTCGGACATGGTTTGCGATGGATCCGCTTCCACGATAGCCTTCAATTCTTCATGATCAACTTGGGTCTGCGACCCTCCACGGGGCTTGTTCTGCAGGTCAGTATTTTCAGAACGAAAAAGTTGGAACCAAAAACGAACTGTGTTTTCTTTTTCAACACGACCGCCATACATATTATTCACCCCTCGATTCGTTTCCGCAGCACTAATGCCTCGTACTCGTAAATAATCCTATATTTTTAGTTTTCCATCTTGTAAGTTAATGACGCAGACAAAAAAAAACAGAAAAAATGCCAGTCATCAAAGGCCAAATACATGATTAAATAGTTGTACAAATTTAAATTTGGAATTCCTTACCCAAGTGGAGAAAATCGTGACTAAAGTGTCGTGTTTTAAAGATTTTAGCGCACATAGGGATATAGGTACAGAAAAAGTGACTTTGTTTTATACTATGTAGTTATATTATGATAAAAGGAAATAACAATGCGAATTACTTTAAATTAATATAAAAGGAAAAATATTGTAACGGTTTAGATATCGATGAAACAGTACAGTAATAAAAGTATTGATGAAGAATGTGAAACAGATATAGAATGGAAGATAAAAACAATTTAGAAACTGAAGCTAAACAATTTTTACTAACATGCAGTTGGAGGATGCAAAGAAAATAGTATTTATTTCCTTAAATCATAAAAAAATAAACGATAAGAACGAAACAGAACACCATGAAATGCTGAACCAAATATTATTAACGAAAAACCCATAATAATGGGAAGCGATTCATCTGATGCACCAAATACATACCTACAAAATTTGTAGTTATATTACTTTACACGTATATTTATGTGATATAAGTTAACATGAATCATTATACACATCTTTATTTGCGTATAAGTGCGGTGTATTTTAATATAAGTATTTTAAAACACATATTTTTTGAAAAAAGATTTGGGTACTGCAACCAGGACATTTCAATGCAAATATTTTGTTCCGGACTTTTTTTGTTTCATTCTTTCTACTACTTTTAATCAAGTAAAAAAATAATATGTATCATTAAACACAATTGCGTTACAAATTGTGTATAGTAATGTAAATTAACTTATATCATTTTACACAATTCACGGGTTTTGTGGTCATTGATACAAATTATAGTTTATTATTATTTTTTAAATATATAAACAAATTAATCAGAAAAAAAACATGTTTTCAGATACTTCTATTTATAATATAATAAAAATGCTTTTATTAGGAACTCTACATTTGATAAGGAGACGACAGTAATTTTTCAAAATTTCTAAAACTTTGAAGTCGATTTTCTCAAAACATGCTTTTTTGACTTATATCACTTTTCACGGAGGGTACAGAATTATCAAATATGGTAGATATAACTATATCATAAAATAACAAGGATTAAGGATTATAAAATTATTCATATTTTACATAGGCCATCCATTAGACACTTGTGCCAAAGCCATACATAAAGTATAGGGTAATAGCTTTAAGTTACCAACTACACCCTTATAAAGCCATGTCTTTAATACTACGCGAACAATAAAAAATAAAGTAATATTTTAATCGTTCGTCAGAAAACCAAAAATACGATAAATTGAAATTTAAACACCCACTACCACTCTCTGTGGCTCTCAACGACTCTGCCAACTTCCAAACCTCAGTCTCCACATTTACATAACTCACCTTAGTCGTAACAAAAAGGTCCTCCCTCTTCACCAGACCCTTGCCGATGGCCTCAGCGATACCCTGGCCGACCTGCTCCTCATCGTGGTATATAGCTGCCGTGTCTATGTGCCTGTAGCCGGCTTCAATGGCCCAGAACACCGCTTGGCGAACTTCGTCCACTGGAGCCTGAAGAAAAAATAAATATCTGGGACATTTCCACACACGGTCATCTGTCCCCAAACTAAGCAGAGCTTGTACTATGGGCGTCAGGGACTGATATACATACATATATATTTTTAAATACATACTTAAATACATAATGATGAAGTGGACATCTCAAATATACTTCATCATCAACAGAAGTGGGGATGTATATGGATACATCCCCACTTCTGTATACTGTAAAATTCTAAGGTTGTGTAGTCGACCAACCCACACTTGGTCAGCGTGGTTGACTAAGGTCTCATCGCCCTAGTTTAGGAAATGTCCGTATTGCCCGTGCCCCAGCAGTGGGAACATATGGGCTGATGATGAAACGGACTAGTGGACAGCGGGTTGATTAATTCTGTTCTTTAATTATTTTATATTTCAACGCGCTGTGTCCGTTAAGGGGTGATAATTTCAAATCTTCAAAGAATATTTATTGGCACTAAACTTCCTTTAGTACGTGAATCAATGTCGACATCTCCTTCCTATTTACGAGTGAATAATTTCAAAGCATGTTTGTACAGAATCTGAAGTATTCTCCGTCGATGAAAAGCGATCGTAACCGTTCGTCGGACCGTCGGATATGAAATAACCATACGCGACGCTTCGTCGTTTAAGGTTTATTTAAAAAAATAAATATATTTTTTTAAATCGGCGTCCGACCGATTTCAGCCATGGCGGCCGATCTCAATTGAGATCAGCCAAGTGCGCAGGACATATTTTAGTGCTCAAGTGTGCGCGCAAACACAAATGAGGGGTGCCAAACCAAAACGTTTTAAGTGCCACACGAACTGAAATACGTTAGTGTGGAGTTAGAAGTTAAAAGAAACTTCTAACTCCACTCTTATCCACTTAACAAACAAACTCCTTTTGACACAGTATGTTAGCATTTTTAACCGACTTCAAAAAAAGGAGGAGGTTCTCAATTCGTCTGTATGTATAATATTTTTTTTTTTTTTTTTTTTTTTATGTATGTTCACCGATATTTTCGTCAATTATAGACGGATTTCAAAAATTTTTTTTTGGTTGGATAGAGTTCACTTCCGAGGTGGTCCCATTTTCACCAGTCTCGGATCTGATGATGGGATCCAGGAGAAATCGAGGGCAACCTTCAAATTTTATAGGGACATGTACCGCGTTTTGCATATTATCTGAAGTCATATTGGCATTTGCTTCTGGCTATCATAATCTTATGATGCTGAGCTGATGATGGAAGGTCAACTCCTTAATAGTTATGAGTAAAAGAATAATTATTTCAATACTGAATACATATTAAGACTACTAGTTATAATATCAGTAGCATTACAGGTGAGCTAAACTATTAGGTTGACAGTCTAGGATCTGATGATGGGATCCAGGAGAAATCGAGGGCAACCCTCAAATTTTATAGGCACATGTACCGCGTTTTACATATTTTCTGAAGTTATATGTGCATTTGCTTCTGGCAATCATAATGTTATGATGCTGAGCTGATGATGGAAGGTCAACTACTTAATAGTTGGTAGTAAAGGGATAATTCTTTCAAATCTGTGTACATATTAATACTACTAGTTATAATACCACTAGAATTATAGGTGAGCTGAACTAATAGGGTCCAATCTAGGATCTGATTATGGGATCCAGGAGAAATCGAGGGCAACCCTTAAATTTTATAGGCACATGTACCACGTTTCACATATTTTCTGAAGTTATATTGGCATTGCTTCTTGTAATCATAATGTTATAATGTTGAGCTGATGATGGAAAGTCAACTCCTTAATTGTTTGGAGTAAAAGGATAATTCTTTCAATACTGTATACATATTAAGACTACTAGTTATAATATCAGTAGAATTATAGGTGAGCTGAACTAATAGGGTGCTAAAAAATGTAACACTAAAAGGATGAAAAAAATTGTAAACAAAAAAAAAACCGCCTTCAAAAACCCGACTCACTAAAAATTACAAAATAATATAATACGAACATTAATCTGGGTATGAATTTGATATGTTCTTGAAGGCGGTGCCAATTAAATTTTTGAGGAAAACTGCATGAAATATAAACGGCACCGCCTTCAACAACATATCAAATTCATACCCAGATTAATGTTCGTATTATATTATTTTGTAATTTTTAGTGAGTCGGGTTTTTGAAGGCGGTTTTTTTTTTGTTTACAATTTTTTCATCGGTATTGTCTTCACCTTATGTCTTATAATTAATTCCGTCCATTAGCCCTTTACAACTTACAACAACACCGTCCCTATTAACTAACTCCTCCTGGATTCAGGATTTAAAAGCTTTTTGTTGACTTGAACTCCATCTATTGGTTTTTAACTAACATACATACATACAATCACGCCTTTTTCCCAGAGGGGTAGGCAGAGATCACTACCAGCGGTCCACTTTTCACTCCTGTGGGAAACGTGACGTAACGGGTTGTGGACCACGTCGCCGCCATTCTGCCTTGTGCATTGTTTTAACAAGGTCATTGCGTTCCCACGAGTAGCAAGGATATATGACGGGGGAAGGAAAAGGGGAGGAAGGATACTATCGCATCGGATGATTTGGACTGACTCGATAGAAGCTCGAGGAGCCGGGGTCGCTTACCCGTATACCGTTCAGCAACCACCGGACAGATAGATGTGACTGGTATCCCCTGACTGTATTTTAACTAAGGCTGGTTTTAGAGTCAGCTGACGACACGCTGATCTTCGACGCCGATAGATTTGTATCGGGCGTCGGCGCCGACCGGTCAGCGTTACTTAAAAACGGTCCCTATATCTCTATGCGTACTGGACTTTCAGCGCTGAAGGTCAGCGAGTCTCAAAGGGCCGAAGAACACGGACAGCTTCAAGCAGTCAGGACGGACTGCTTGAAGCTGCGACTGCATAGTAAACTAAAGATTCTACGTACACACATACACGGAACCGCTCGAGCAGTCGCGACTGCTCGAAGCAGTTAGCAGCACGACGAAATCTCAAGTAGTCGCCAGGCATAAGCTGTTGACTATGACTGCAAGAGCGGTCCGGGTATGTTGATCACTGGCTAACTGCTCCAACGGTCCGGGCCTAAAATCAGCCTAACTTTCAATTGTAATCTGACGGTAAACTTACCCCCTTAGCAGTCCCACGACCGGTTCCTAGGGCTACAACGGGCATTTTGTGTCCATCATTCAGCTCCACACAGGGCACTGACCCCGTTGATAGCTGCCAAATAGATTTCGGTTAAGTTATTTATTAAACATTGTACAGTGTACTTAGTAAGTATGTATATTGTTAATTTAGAATAAAATATACTAATTAGATCAAAACTGTTTTTATTAGACTCAACAACGCAACCTAACCACAGAACAATGGCGGAGAGAGAATTTTATTTTCTTTTCATGGCTACCAACATACAATTTGGTTCAGTAGTGCCAACATAGAAATATATTAACATTGCACAGATTATAATTTTAACACCCCTTCTCAATGTTTATACATTTTAAACAAAAAATATTCTTAACAAAAATTAATATCAACAACACTACCTACTATGTATTAACTTTAGCTTTTACATTACATTACCTACACCACACTCTTTTAGAAACTTTACAATTAATTCTTTACTTAAAGATTTTGTTAACATGTCTGCTAGCTGGTTTGAAGTACAAATATACTCAAGACAGATTTCATTGTTTTTAACTAAGTCTTTTACAAAATGATACCTGATGTCTACATGCTTCAAACGTTTTACAGATTCTGTACTTGCATTTATTATTGCTGATTGATTGTCACAATAGAGACTTACTGGACACATATTTTGAAAATCAAAATCCTTTAACAAATTAATCAACCAGCACGCTTCACTAGCTGCCATACTCATTGAAACATACTCAGCTTCTGTTGAAGACAGACTAACAGATGATTGCTTTTTGGAGCACCATACTATTAAGCAACTTGCAAATGTAAACAAGTACCCCGAAGTAGACTTTCGGTCTCTTTGGTCTCCTCCCCAATCAGCATCACAAAAACCTTGCAATGTTGTATCATTGCACTTATAAACTAAGTTATAATCTATGCTATATTTAACATAACGCAATACTCTTTTAAGCGCACTTAGTAATACATTATTGGCACACTTTTGATATCTACTTAACATAGAAATAGCAAAGCACAGGTCAGGCCTAGTGCCTGAAGCTGCATACATAAGGCAACCAATTATTTGCCTACAAGTTCTTTCTATATTTCTGTCATGTTTCACATCAGAATCAAAAATCTTACTATTAAAATTTTGATCTAAAGGGGTCATCATTGGTTTACAATTTGACATATTAAATCTCTTAATTACATTTTCTAGATAATTTTTCTGCGATAATACAGTTGTGCCACTTTGCAAATCCTGTTTAACATTTATTCCTAAAAAATTAGATATTAACCCCAGATCTTTCATTTTGAATTCTTTACTCAGTACATTTTTAATTTTAGTAATTTCTTGTTCATTTGTCCCACAAATTAATAAATCGTCTACATAAATTAGTAAAAAGGTTTTATCTGTGCCATTCTTTTTAATATATAAACATGAGTCAGACTTTGACCTCACAAGACCTTCTTTAATTATTACTGAATGAAACTTTTCATTCCAACATTTTGGAGAATTCTTTAAACCATACAAGGATTTATTTAATTTTACTATACTATTATTTCCTAAATAAGCACCTTCAGGTAATCTAATATACACATCTTCTTTAATCTCTCCATATAAAAATGCACCTGTTACATCCATCTGATAAATTGGAACATTTAATTTAGTGGCTACTGCTACTAACAATCTAAATGTGGACAACTTAGCAACTGGAGCATAAATATCACAAAAATCAAAAGATTCCTGTTGCTCAAACCCCCTGGCAACAAGCCTGGCTTTATACTGAACATCATTGTTTACATTTTTAATCTTAAAGACCCACTTACTGCTAATTACTTTAACACTTTCTGGTACATCACAACAATCCCAAGTTTTATTGTCTTTAAGAGTCTGTAATTCCCTAGCAATTGCTTCATTCCACTTACTTGCATCACTTCTGTTCATAGCGTCACTGTATGTAACTGGGTCACACTCACTCTCATGCAACAGTACATTATTGCACATATAAAAAGAAGTTTGTTTTCTTGTTCTCTTGCTTCTGCTTCTCTCCACTAGAGGTGAACCACTTTGGCCCAACAGACGTTCTTCGTCGCTGCATGGTAAGTACTCACTGTCACTTTCATAGTCTGATCCATCTTCACCAGCACTATCTGCACGAGTAACCTCTGTATTTTCATCTAAGTTAGTCAATTCATTCCCGGGGCTAGGTTCTCTCATGGGGTAACTATCTGACACAGGTTCCTTTTCTAGGTTAATCAAAGTTGTAGACTCCTTAACTTCTTCACCTTCCTTCATCTGAAGTTGATCCTCCTTATCCTCCCGGTTTAGAAATACAACATCCCTTTTAATCTCTACTGTATTCTTTTTAGGAAAATAGATTCTATATCCCTTTACGTTTTCATCATAGCCCACCATGAACCCTTTATCACCTTTCCTGTCCCATTTCCTTCTTCGCTCCTTAGGAATATGAGCATATACCTCAGTGCCAAACTCTTTCAATTGATGTATATCAAATTTCTTATTCGACCATACTTCAAATGGAGACCTTCCATTTTCATGACTTTTCCCAGTTCTATTTAAGATAAATGCCGCTGTATAAACAGCCTCCGCCCACAGTTTCTTTGGAAAATTTCTTTCATGAATCATTGTCCGTGCTGCTTCAACTAAAGTCCTGTTTTCCCTTTCTGCTTTTCCGTTCTGTTCAGGGCTATAAGGAACTGTTGTTTGGTGTGTTATCCCATGTCTAGAAAAGATTTCCTTTACTTCCTTGTTAACAAATTCTAGACCATTGTCACTTCTAAACCATTTCACTTTATTTCCAGTTATATTTTCAGCTTTATTAACAAAATCCTCAATGCAATGTTTGATTTCCTCTTTTGTCTTAACAAAGTACAAACTTCTATAATTGGAATAGTCATCCTTCAATATGACAAAATATCTGGCTCCACCAACAGACGCTTCTTCCATCGGCCCGCATGTGTCGGCATGGATCAACTCACACGTCCTTGTACTCACATATTCACTTTTGTTAAACGGTAATCGATGTATCTTCCCCACCAAACAACTCTCACACTCAGGTTGAGTGGTTTGTTTGACAACAATATTATGTCTCTGCAGAATATCTTTAACATAAGTGAAGTTCTGATGCGCGAGTTTTCTGTGCCACTCATTCAAATCATTCTGCACTAATGTTACAGTGCTTGCAGTGTCGTACTTTCCCTTATATTGCAATTCCAAATAATATGAATCGCCGATTCTTTCTGCAACTGCACAAACTTGTTTATTTCTAAACAATTTCAATGATCTGTCATCTGTCACCATGACGTGACCTTTCTCTGTGGCGCGAATGACCGAAAACAAATTGTTGTTCAGTTCCGGAACGTAGAGTACGTTGTCTATGACAGTATCGATCCATTCGATCCCATTCGATACTAGTGCCGCCACCTGTCCACGACCAAGGACACTAATTGACGCGCCATTACCGACGATCACAGATTGTTTTTCGGATGAACTTGTGAATGTTGCAAACAATGTACGATCATTACACATGTGTTCGCTAGCACCAGAGTCTATCAACCACTTTGATTTCAGCAGTACACGCGGCGAACTAGACACCACAAATGCATTACTCTTCTGTTTATTTTCAGTCTTATCAAATTTTTGTTTGCGAAATCTACACTGTGCCTTGAAATGACCGAATTTTCCACAATAGAAACAGTTACTATTATTATTCAGTTTCCTTTCATTATTCTTCTCATTGTCTTTACACTCACTTTGATAATGTCCACTTTTACCGCACTTGTAACACTTTACTTGTCTTTTAGTTTTCACAACAAACGCCGAAGATGAACTTTCCTGGTAATCACTTCTTCCTTTCACCCTCTCTTCTTCTATCAGTAATCTAGCCACCAAGTTGTCAATGGTTTGTTTGTCATCAGGCGCCGACTCCCACGCTGATACAAAGTGCTTGTATTCGTCAGGCAATGACATTAAAACTTTCGTGATGACAAACTTGTCGGAGATATCTTCGCCCATCTGTTTCAACATATTCCGCATCTCTTGAATTTTGGATAAGAAAACTGACATGTCGATGCCCCTTTCATACTTGTATTGAAAGAATCTTTGTTGTATTATATGTATGCTAGTTTCAGTCTTTTGTTCATACACGCTTTGAAGCTTACGCCACATTTCCGCGGAGGTCGTGCATGTGATGATGTGTAACATAACTTCCTCAGTCATCCGTGTGACTAGTATCGTTTGTGCCTTTGCATCTTTGGCTTCCCATTTGCCCATTTCAGAAACATCTTCTGGCTTAGCACGTTTTCCCTCCACAACATCCAACAAACTCTGCCCTCTCAATAGCACCATTGTCTGAAATTTCCAGGTACTCCAGTTTCTGGAACCCTCCAGCTTGATCACGCTCACATTATTCATATTACTCTCCATTTTCTTCCGACCTTGTTCACAATTCCGAACAAGTATTCCTTTTTGGCGGTAGTTGTTACCGCGCTTCGAGATTACAGAATCTCACTATTACCGGTGAGTAACAGATAACGAGCACTTTTTAACTTTACTTTATTCGCAGATAGGATTACGAGTCTGGGCCCATAACCTATTGTTAATTTAGAATAAAATATACTAATTAGATCAAAACTGTTTTTATTAGACTCAACAACGCAACCTAACCACAGAACAATGGCGGAGAGAGAATTTTATTTTCTTTTCATGGCTACCAACATACAATTTGGTTCAGTAGTGCCAACATAGAAATGTATTAACATTGCACAGATTATAATTTTAACAATGTACATAGTTGTTTGCCGCTAAATGCGAAATGTGAGCAAGTATGTACACATTGTGGTATTCTAGTAAAACAATTTACATTGCACATAAATACATTTCTATGTATTTATGTGTACATTCCTATGTACTACATAAGTTGTTTCCTTCTTAATGATAAGTGTAGCCAATAAGTATGAATGTGTGTAAAATCAAGTTGAGTTGAGAGATAAATATACCTACTTCCGGAAAGTACTACCTTCCGGAAGAAGGTATATTTATCTACCTTATTATTAGTAATTGAAGAAAAAACGAGTATAATTTTTCATTTACATGTAATAGTTTAATTAACTACAAGTTTTTTAAAACAACTATTCTAACTCTACTAAATATTTAATTAGGTGCCTAATTTGAAATAGTTACCTAGTATAAGAATGCATACAACTTCAAACAACATATTGATTATAAGTCAATCAATAAAATTATAATGAGGAATCTATGGACAGAGTCTACATAATGTCGACAGGATTCAAGTGATGCCGATCTTTTTCAGAAATTTCCTTATAAAATCTATACCTAATAAACATCTACACATGAGAAATATCTTGCACAGTTCCGTAATCATTATTAACATTGACCGCTGTAACCTACAGCATTAGGTTAACATAAAAACCCAAAAGTTTTACTCACATTTATCAACACAGATATAACCACAACAACTCGCAACATGTTCACGTACCCACAGATCTTACTGTAATGACCGTTCAAGACTCGTATAACCATTGAACCGGCTTTTTACATTCCGAATTAGATATCATTTATGACCATGTCGCTAAGTATGAAACCAGTCAGATCAATAAGTTAATTAAAACGCGGAAAATGATTAATCATTGTTGCAATAGAGACGGTTACACAACATGTCATGTTGATGATATCTTTGAATTTTGGTTACCTAACGTTGAAATGGTAAATAAACATAGATTAAGCGTGGTTATCGCAAATTCTAAATGATTTCTGCCATCATACAGCTCAAACATAGGTTTCTACTTTAGGTGATTTAGATAATTAACAATAGGTATAATTACTAACGTGACCGTTTTCAATGGGACTGTCCCGTTTTAAAGTAATGTGTCCCGGTGTCACCCAGACGTTTACAAAGGGACTGTCCCATTTTAGGCCAGAGAGGCTAATATTGCCCAGTTTTAGCAAAACTGTTGACTAAAAAAATGCAACACCTTACCTTGTTGGTCACTGATGTGAAATATTCGTTTTATATAATTATGTTGTGTTAATTTGTATTATTTTATGTTAAATTAATTTTTTCTTGTAATATGTGTATAGTGACCAATAAATTCTATTCTATTTAACATGCCTTTTTCGCAGGTGTCCCGTTAGACAACGCAACAGATACACGGACTGTCACACACATTTATAATATTAGTAAGGAAGCAAGGATTCGGTGATAACATAAAGATATTGTAAACTAAAGTCTATTTTTCTACATGTCTTAACCCTAAACAGGCCACAGCATATATAATTTTTTCATTGGTTTTCGCAGGTATTTCAACAGCATAAGGTTCGAAATCGAGAGGTGGTGGGATCTATTTTCCCGTTGGCCTATTAATAAAATTAAGGCAAAGATAGCCTCTATTATTATTATTAACCGAATAAACCTCCCTACTTTTGGAAAGGAGAGCTCCATAAAAACAACTTAGGTTGCCTAGCAAATTTCAGTCCAGAGTAGGTATGTTTAATTAATAATTTAAAAAAAAAATATTTTAAACATTTCACCGGTATGATTATTAGATAAATTCTATACCAATCGAAAGTATGAAGCCCATAGTGAGTGCACATGGCTAGCACGGCTCATATTTGCACTTTCTCGGCGACAATGCTAATAAAGTTTAACCTCAAATGTGTTCCCGTCGTCAAACGTTTTGTATATTCAAACCTGTACTTTAAGACCTTGGCATAAGGACTGTTTTTGAACACCGACGCTACATGCAAATGCAAGCTAACTGCAATTGTTTTAGCGGCGACCTTAAAGGCTTTTTAATGTGGATTGTATTCTGTTATTATGGTAGCGCCAAGCGCCTCTGTAAATTGTTTTGTTTTTTTAATAAATAGCTACACATTTGTAGTAGATATAGTGCTCGTATATGCTCGGTTCAAGTACAGAATCAGGTTCTCAGTTACACAATCGCATAACTAGTGGTCCACACTGGCTTCGCTCGCCTCTTGAATTACTCTATCTATTAAAAAACCGTTGCGTAGTTTTCAAGATCTAAACATACATAGGGACGGACAGACCTACGCGGTAAACAACTTTATTTTTTTTTTAACTATGATCTAGTTCTTTGTTGACAGAATCACAGTGAAAGCAGTCAACTATGAACAAATATACAAAACTGCATTTATGTTATTCAATATGTCCGGCACATGACGAAAATGGCTATTGAAACTGGGTTATGAACCACGCGCGCACAGTAAAAGAAACAACAGAGAAACTACTCCATTTAGTTTCTTTAATTACCATATTCATTATAATTATCCATTTGACTGTGCAGATATATCTATAGGTACAACGAAACAAAATAGAATTTTGTATAGTCGTTATTTTAATATTACAAACATATACTTCTGTGTATGTTTGTAATATTAAAATAACGACTTTTTACTATATGGGTATGAATCTATATCGGGTACAAAAACACAATTGAAAAAATAGTTGTCTGGCTGTCTGTCTGTTTGTTCCCGCCAATCTCCGAATTGGCTGGACCAATTTCTACTGGACTTTCACCAATAAATAGCTAATTATACAAAGTATATTAAAGACTATTAAAAAAAATCACTGCAGCCAAACTCATTTCCACGCGGCCGAAAGCGTTGGCGGCCGCTAGTTAGATTAGGTATATAGATAATGAAAAAATTACACATGTACTCGTCTTATTCCAATTTGAAGAAAATATACCTAGTTTGACGTACAACTAAAAACCACTGCGTAAATAAATTATATACTTTCTCATTAAATCCCTATGATAACCATGGCCCTGTCTGCACCATTGTGCATTATTGTTCATACCAAACATCACAATGTTTGTATGAATTCATTTGTTACTTTACTGTCAATTCCCTATACTGTGTCACATAGTACTTTCACCGTGACCAAGCCGGGTCTCGAACCCAATGCATCGATTAGAAACGTCACCTTACAAGGGCGAACAATTAAAGATAATTGCACATTTGAATTCAAGGACTACGATATATTATGGAGGAAGAGTTTCTACCGCGTTCTGGTCAAGATAGCCATGAAGGGCAGGAAATACTAAATACTTATTATGCAAAATTAACTCTGTTACGATTTAATGTCTACGGCATTGGACTGTTAACACGAATTAGAGTAAACGTCGTATGAGTCCCGATAAAAGGGACAAAGGTTACGTTATTATAACCGAACGGCGCTACTATTTACTTTGCTTAACTTCATGCGGACGGAGTCGCGGGAAAACACAAGATATAATAATTATGTAGAGGTATAGTAGGTACGTACGTAATGCAAGTGTAGATGAAATATTCATAGTCCAGTCACAATATGATTTCAGGGTTTTGACCAAGGGCTTGACATCAAGCCTCCTTTCACACGAAAATACAAAAAATATTATGTGCCTATAATTGCGCTTTAAAGTAAGTGAATCTGAAATAAAAACTTATAATTTCTTACCACTAACAAGCTTTTAACTGGTTAGATAAAAATTGTAAACAAAAAAAAAACCGCCTTCAAAAACCCGACTCACTAAAAATTACAAAATAATATAATACGAACATTTATAATCATCTGGGTATGAATTTTATATGTTGTTGAAGGCGGTGCCGTTTATATTTCAAACAGACAAGCACAGAGTGCTTCTTTTTCCTCAAAATTTTGATTGGCACCGCCTTCAAAAACATATAAAATTCATACCCAGATGATTATAAATGTTCGTATTATATTATTTTGTAATTTTTAGTGAGTCGGGTTTTTGAAGGCGGTTTTTTTTTTTGTTTACAATTTTTTTTCATACTTTTTAGTGTTAAATCTTTTGTTACCCTATTAGTTCAGCTCACCTGTAATACTACTGATATTATAACTAGTAGTCTTAATATGTATACAGTATTGAAAGAATTATCCTTTTACTCCAAACAATTAAGGAGTTGACCTTCCATCATCAGCTCAGCATCATAACATTATGATTGCAAGAAGCAATGCCAATATCACTTCAGAAAATATATAAAACGCGGTACATGTGCCTATAAAATTTGAGGGTTGCCCTCGATTTCTCCTGGATCCCATCATCATATCCTAGCCTGGTCACCCTATTAGTTCAGCTCACCTATAATGCTACTGATATTATAACTAGTAGTCTTAATATGTATACAGTATTGAAAGAATTATCCTTTTACTCCTAAGTATTAAGAAGTTGACCTTCCATCATCAGCTCAGCATCATAAGATTATGATTTCCAGAAGCAAATGCCAATAGAACTTCAGACAATATGCAAAACGCGGTACATGTCCTTATAAAATTTGAGGGTTGCCCTCGATTTCTCCTGGATCTCATCATCAGATCCTAGACTGGTCACAATATTAGTTCAGCTCACCTATAATGCTACTGATATTATAACTAGTAGTCTTAATATGTATACAGTATTGAAAGAATTATCCTTTTACTCCTTTTACTCCTAAGTATTAAGGAGTTGACCTTCCATCATCAGCTCAGCCTCATAAGATTATGATTTCCAGAAGCAAATGCCAATACAACTTCAGAAAATATGCAAAACGCGGTACATGTCCCTATAAAATTTGAGGGTTGCCCTCGATTTCTCCTGGATCCCATCATCAGATCCGGGACTGGTGAAAATGGGACCACCTCGGAAGTGAACTGTATCCAACAAAAAAAAAATTTTTGAAATCCGTCTATAATTGACGAAAATATCGGTGAACATACATAAAAAAAAAAAAAAAAAAAAAATATTATACATACAGACGAATTGAGAACCTCCTCCTTTTTTTGAAGTCGGTTAAAAATAAAGACTAGTATCCATTAAAATCTTTATATTGCTACTTATTTATGAGCTAGTTTCAAGTATAATGTTTTTTACACTTCTGAGCTGTATGATTTGTGGTGAAGGTAGGTCATATGCGTGTTTATCATTTAAATTAAAGCAAGGACTTATTCAAACCAATATGATTTTAAAATACATCTTAATTTCCTTATTTGTTGAACCGACTTCAAAAAGGAGGAGGTTCTCAATTAGTCTGAATGTTGATTTTTAAACAACTTCAAAAAAAGAAGAGGTTCTCAATTCGTCTGTATTTTTTTTATGTTTGTTACCTCATAACCTTAACCTAACCGATTTAGATGTTTATATTTGAAAGCTGGTGCTTCCTGGTCCAGTTCTGACAATAGTTTCCATGAATAATGGAAGGTCAACTCCTTAAAAGTTAGAAGTAAAAGGATGATAATTCTTTGAATAGGTACTGTATACATATTGAGACTACTAGTTATAATATCAGTAGTAGGTATTTCAGGTGAGCTGAACAAAAACAAATTAGGGTGCAAAAAAATTTAACACTAAAAAGTAGGAAAAAAAATATTAACAAAAAAGGAAAAACCTTCAAAATCCTACTAAAAATTACAAAATAATATAATACGAACATTTCTAATTATCTGAGTAGGAATTTGATATGTTTTTGAAAGTTCCGACACCCCAAAGTAGGTGAAGTATCTTGATTAGCTATATTTTGGTAGTGTCAAAGTTTTATGTTTTTATCAAAAGATATAATTATGATGATTTATGGTGAATTTTATGCACACATTTTTAGGAAATAATAGACATTAAATTTTTTGATTAAAATGTAATCAAAAATTTTAATGTTAATAAAATTTAAATCGTAGCACGCTTCAACACGTATTTCTTTTACTGAGGTAGGTTACTAGTGATACTACGCATTTTATTGAGGTACACGTACACAACTCAACAATACAAGAATCAATAAAACAATTGTGCCAAAACTCATTTAATAACTGACCAATCAACACCTATAAATGTCTTGTAATTGCCTACAAAAGTAAACGCATATATGCGTACGCGCACGCTAAGAAAGTGTTTCAAAACTTGTGCGAGAGACCATTTTTTGTCCGTTCGCGTGTGTGACAACATACCAGAGTTCCGTAGACGGATCGAGGAAACGGAACTACAAGGCAAGCATTTCGTGGAACTCTGAAAGGAATTGTCGGATCGCGTATGTGGAAGTCACGGTCATGCGAATTTACAGAACTCTCAGACGTAACGTACCTACTACATACCTAACCTAGTTACATGCCTTATCACCAGGCCCCTTACTCCAATGTTTTCCTAACCGGATTAATCTGGATTCGGAAACTATGCTCCATCACCGTCGAACGATTATAACATTCGGATTAGGAAAAAAGCGTCGATGGCCGAGTGGTTAAGGTCGTTGCTTGCCATGCGAGAGGTAGCCAGTTCAAACCCCGCCAGGTACCAATGTGCTTTTCAAACTTGAAATTCATATGCACCATCATACGACGCTTTAACGGTGAAGGAAAACATCGTGAGGAAACCAGCACACCTGAGAAATTTTTCAACGGTGTGTAAAGCCATGTCAGAGGCCTACGGGCGGTTTAAAAACTCTGAAGAAGAAGAAGGAAAAATTAGGCTCTGTCAGTGTCGATCGTTTAGATCAAGATAATGATGAAGCAGTTTCCGGACTCAAATAAAATCGGATTCGGAAAAACGATGCTCTGTCACCATCAATCGTTTAGGTAAAGATAAAATATCTGAATCAGAATAGAAGCCACTAAAATCCTAATTTTATTCCAACACAATGGTTATCATAACAATGCGTTGCACGGTTCACACTTGACCATTTTTTGCGCCAAAGGCGGACGATATAATTGCAAAGCAGCTGTGATAATATTCCAGATATTCGGCGTCTTGCGATGTGTCCAATTAAAATTTAAATATGAAAGCAAAATAATTGCTTCCATCATATTTGTTCGAATAAAAACCGACATGCTGTAATTGATTAAATTTATGACATACATCGTAGCTGTACTAATATAGCAGTGGATTATATGGATATGGTATAATAATTATATTTTTCTCAGCGTTTATTTATGGATTTTTCCTTTATTTACCTTTTACAGCCTAATACAAAATTTGGAGGTAAGTATTCTACGATACTTCGTAGGATATCGTAGTTTTTAACACTATTTTTTTGATAAGAAGTAAAATTTTAGTTTTTTGTTTGTAGGTTACTCAAATGTTATCCAGTCAGGCTTGTGTATGTAATTTTTTTCAATTTTTTATTTACAATAGAGCTCTGTGTAGCATTAAAAATAACAATTTTGTAAAGAAATGTTTACGGACCGCCAGTTCAAACTTTTATTGCTTGTCTTTACAAATTGTTTAATTTTTTATTTTTATGTTGATGACACTCCTAGGTTGACATTTACGACTCCCGAATGTAGGTTAAAAAGACTTAGAAAGAGGGTAGACCGATATGTCTGCCCTTAGACCTACCGTCATTCTCGCAGTCCTACAGTTCACCCGTGATCATGGCGCTTGCAACAGTGCCGAAATATCGGGAGCTCATTAAAACAAAACAACATGGTAAATATCCCGGACACTTTCAGTTTTCTAATGTGTGTAACCATGACAGTTTAAAACCCCACATATAATATTGTAGCAATGTAAGATAAGTATGTAAGCTTATTATGTACCAAACGGTTATCATATTTCATAATAGTAAGAGACGTAGTATATACCGCAAAGGCAAACTAACGCGGGACTGAAGTACTCAACATTTTTAAAATTAACTTAGGTAAACCTAGGAGGATATGTTCTACAGAATGTATTTATAAAATTGTTATTCTCAATACAACATTTTTTAATCAAAAACCTCAATCCCGCACGTGGTTTCGATATCCCTACGATCGAGGTCGGGACTGCAAGTAAAATCGGGGGCATCCTCAAGTGAAAAGCTGACCTACATACTGCAACACTAACAAGCCATGAAACTGCAACAAAATACTTAAAATTACATGGTTCGCCGCAACATACCTGACCTTTCCCACGACATTATACCTGCCGCAAAGTTCAATAAGCTTTTATGTTCATACAAATACGTCGTAGCAAGTGTGGACTACATTCGCGACCTAAAACAGGTGCCGCAGTGTCCGAACGGGATTAAAAAAACGAAAGTTGCATTGTAATTATTCATCCTTACACGTTTTGCAAAAAAACCGCGATCCGATTTCACACCACGACCACTAACTGTAAACGCGTTTCTTACGATCAGAGCTCTTAAGAACATCCATATACTTATTGGCATAGCACAATGGCAGCACGCAATCGCCTTCATTCACTCAGCGACATTCCGTTACTTGGTTTCTGACACAGTCTTCACTTTCCTTCGGACAGCGCGACCGTGAACTCACTATGCAGTAGACCTCGATACACCGTTTCCGAACGCACGTTTGTAAAAAAAAGTTGACATAAAATTTGGAGGGAAATAAAAAGAAAATGGCGCGTCAAAGTTTCGTGTTCTTCTTGACGCTTGTGCTTGTGTTTTCGTCGTGTGAAATGAGGAAGAGGATGAAGGATTATCCGTCGGAGAAACAGTTGGTGCTGCAGCGGAAGGAGACGACTCCTGTGGACTTCACAAGGCTGTTTGTCATGAGGCTAGTCTATGGTATGGCCAAAGTGTTGGGTTTCGAAGAGCCCATGAGTGAAGTGTTGAATGGTGCCTTTGTACCTCCTGGAGCTGATGATGACGACGACTTCGACGATGATGATGATGGTATTTTCGATGATGATTATTAGTTTAAGTTTAGTTAAGAAATAAAACAAACGTTATTTTGTTGGTAGCGTAGGTATATAAAATTAAACCAAATAAAATGCATTTATACAATGTAATTTATTTATGAGAACGGGTCAGTTCAACGTAATTTATTTAAATAATATTTTAATGTAAGTAGCAAAATTTATCATTTAAAACATTTGTACTGAATCGTGTAATGCGTATTTTATTTTCACGATTTTTGGACTTGTATATTAACTTGTATTCAATTGTTCATGTACCTGGTAGTTAATACTTGTTTTTTTGTAAATATATTACTATAACACTGAATTGCTTGTAGGTAAATTTATTAAATAAATATTTTATACTTTATTAAAATAAAAAAACCTTCATTTATCGATTCCATCTTAGTATTTATTACAGTCTCAAGTATTCCCGTTGCTTTAGCTTAAAACTAAATGTTATTTACAGTAAAATTCATTGATATGCTTACTATTGCTTACCTATTTCATAATTTTTTCAGAATCAGATCGATGTCCTATGTAATACTTAGTGATATTAATTTTATTTATAGAACACTTTCTCCAATCTTATTACGATAGCACTTCGTCATAGCAGTCCAGAAACCACCTCGAATTATTATCCACGAAACCCTTATCCTGAGAACAGTTGACTTCTTCATCACTTTCATCACCTAGTTTATCACCATTGTCACTATCACTACCGTTTAGACGACAATCATCACTCTGTTTACATCCCTTCATTTTCCTTATCAAATCGCCCCACTTTAATTTAGTACTACAAAATGGACAACTACCCTCTATAGGTACAAATTCACCTGGACTCAGAAATATATCTGCCAAGCATGTTATGTGTGTTATCAGTTCGCAATTCGGATTTAAGCAAGTCAATTTTGATTGGCCGTTAAATATGTACTTTGAACACAGTAAACACTCCTCATTGGCTGATTGAGATAGGGCGTCAGGTTTTGATTTTTTTAAATTTCTGCTTTTCACTGGACCTTTGCATATCACCATGTGTGAAGGCGGCCTTCGTTCATCCTGAAAAAAAATATTATCTTTCATTTTCTATACTAAAAAAAAAAATAAGGCGATGCTGGAAAATAGTAGCATGAAAATGTATAACGTTCCATCGTAATTTGTTGCACCATATTAAATATGGTAATACAAACGTCATATTTATTTATTTATCTGGCAGAACATGCTCGTTCGTATAGTAAGGGTTTGAATGAACCAGCGTGACGCAGCGATGGCCTTAAAGCCTGGATTATTGTCTTTATGACATGGTAGTGCATGTTGTCTCTAACGCCAGTAGGTTCGATTCCCTGCCGGTGCATGCATAATAGGTACATGATATTCTTTTCATATTCGAGTGTGTTATCAATTCATGATCTCAAGCTACCTAATTACTGTTCTGTTCAACGTCTGTGAAATTACCCGATACTTTTAAAAATAAACAGACGACACGATTAATGTAAGAACCTTTATAAACCAGTATACCGGTAGATAGTCAGTTGGAGACTAAAAAATCTAGATTAGAGAATAGAGACACGAAACGACTCTTGTAAGAACTTCTAACAGACCTAAGGACCTCTAGAAACTAAAGTCGACCTAGTTTCGATGACTTGCGTAGCCTTGTGTACTTTTCAGTTCGGATATGTATTTCAATAAATAAAAGTTTTTCACACGGTTAAAAACAGTAGCAAAAAATACAATGTATCTCCTTAAAGTCGGATATGTGGGCGGTTATAGATATGACATATTATGACATATAAGTGTTAGTTCGAGAGTGGATGGAGAAATTTACACCAGCTATGGCAGACGAAGACGGACGTTTCATTGGTGTAACCCAGTCGAAATTTCGGGCGGTAAACAGCTTTATGTTAACTAGCTAATGTTTATATACCGTGAAATTTACTGGTTGTTTTCCTGTGGCAGAACGATTTGCATTTAGTAATACTATTGAATCATGAAAATAATTCCTTAACAAAATTTTATTTTTAATTTTCTGAATAATAATTTTCCAACTCGAAAACTAGAGAAGCTATCGTTTTTTTATAAGATGTGACGTAATGAGGTACCGCTGAAATCGATGCTTTAAGCTAAAGAAACTCTACGCCCTAAGTAATAAAGCGGTTCGAACGTGCTTCGGTTATACCTTTCGTAAAACCGGCATTTATTGATTTTAATAAAAAAGAACTGCACAAATCTAATGTGCTACTAAGATAGAATCATTTTACTGCGGGAAAACAACCACTAAAATTTCACGGTGTATAGTGAGAAGGCAAAAGTTATTGTGTGATACTTCCAAAATATAGAGCGCCCTTCCAGCTAATTTTTTCCCTCCCTTCTATGACCCCGGGCTCTTCAGGCGGGGCGTGAAACGGCATTTAAAGATAAAGGCCTGCATGGGTGAGTGTGACAGGCACGATATGGTCTATTGTGCCTGTCGACCTCATATGTGGATCTCACTACCGCTTACCATCAGGTGGAGTGAGGTCATCTTGTTAACCCATTAAAATAAGAAAAGCGCCGTGAATTTACAGGAGAAAGCTAAACTTACAGTAAACTCTTCGAAGTACTCCATCTCCAGCCATCGCACAATCAACGGGAGTCGACACCACGGCCCGACCCGAAGCATCTCACTCACAACACGCAATTTGAACTGGTATTCAGTCTCTTTACGCGCCAGTTTCTTCAGGTTCAAATGCTGCAGCCTAATTGTTTTGTTGGGGTTCTGCCAGGCCCATTCGAACTGGAAAAAGTTTATAGTTCAAACTCGAGCCAAACTGGTAGATTTAGTAGTTGCTCGCCTAATACGAGTACAAATGTATAAAACATAATATAATGTGTTTTTTTTAATTTATAGTTAACTAGCTTTCCGCCCGCGACTTCGTCCGCGTAGAGACGTTTAACCGGTAAAACATTACTTCCTTATAGCGCAGTCGGTTAAAAAGTAGCCTATAACCTTTCCTAGGCTCTGGACTATATCTGTACCAAATATCATTTAAATCAATCCAGTACTCTATGCGTGAAAGTTTAACAGACAGACAGAGTTACTTTCGCATTTATAATATTAGTAAGGAAATAGTAAGGAATAGTAAGGATTATGTCGATTACCTAAGTACCTCTTAGACATGGGCGTACCCAGGGGCCAAATCTGAACAACCCTGGCTCAGAGTAAATTCGAATCTACTTAATCTGGCGTCTTAGTTTAGCGGCAAAACTACCTAGATAGGTACGATATGAAAACTAAGTAAATAATCACACAGCAATTTGTCATCCCAAGAACATTGCTAATAGTAATTTACAGGCGCGTCATAAAATATGGATTAGGAAGATTGTGAATTTACTCACCCGTAAAGCAGAAATGTTATTAGGGAAACCATGTACTATCAACACCATCTTCCTGTAAAAAATGTCATAGTTATGAAAATTGCAAGAATAGTCACCATGTGGGTATGGATATGCAGTTCGTTGCTATTTATTGGAACATAAAACAATGTGAATTAACATTCACTATTCGAATATTATTGTTCTATTCATTTTTTTAAAACCATAGGTACAGGGTCTTAACTTAGGGTTACAAGTACAAGCCAATATTGAATTCCTATAATATTATAAATAGGTGAAAAAAGTAAATACCTTTTTGAATTTAATATGCCTTTCAGGACAAATAGCCCAATCATTCAACGAAGTTCGGTACAAATGAACAAACTTTTGACTACTTTCTAAACTATAATTTCAAATCTATGCAGAATCCAAGTGATACTCACCAAGGTCCTCTATTACTGGTCCTGTGCGCTCCACCAGCCCAAGTACCCCGATTATGCTGCATAATACGTCGATTAGGATCCCTGGTATAACCTATGTACGTTCGCCCTTTATACTTTGGATTTATATTGTAAAGTAAGTACACTCCGAAAAAATCTTCAACTAGTTCTGGTTCTGTCATCTTGAATAAATTAAACACCAAGAAATGTACAGTTTATAGCCAATATTCAAAGTTTAAACCATTTGAGATAGTAAATAAACAAACACTGCTCCACACAGCTGATTTTGGGGATTATGACATTGACGTTTGTAGCGTTTTGATAATTTACTTTCACATAGAATTATTGAAAAAAATGTTTTTATCAAAATCTGTAGTAAATAACCGCTTTAGTCTAAATTTTAACAAACGATAATGAGTTTAAAATAAAATTTAAACATCAATTAAATTCTATGTTGTATATAGTATCAAAACCAACAGCAGATGTTTCTGTCAATAACTGTCACTGATAATAATTTAATAATGTCAAAACCATACAAATCGTAATCGGCGTTTTCCTTTTAGTGTATTTTTAGAAATACAAACAATTTATGCACTATTGCTGTTATTTTGAATAACGCAGACTTATTAGCGTATAATATAAAATTTTATTAGGCTTTAAAATGTCGGAAAATACATCTACAGTTAATGCCCAAAACACATGTGGTTTGTAAGTAGATAGAAAAAGATTTATTTGAAATAATATATACATAAATATTTGGGACATTTCCCCACATGTTCATCTGACCCCAAACTAAGCACAGCTTGTACTATGGGCATCAGATACTGATATACATACATAGATATTTATTTGTCCATAGTGGGATCGAACCCACGTCTCTATATTGTTTTATTTTTGCCTACCAATTTATGACCATGGATTTCCCAAATTATATTTTATTCCGGTATATAAATCTTAAGTTTGAACATAGTTTTCTTACTATTTCAGATGCAATGAGAAACCAAGTAAATACTGCTGCCCTCGTTGCAACATTTTCTATTGCTCCCTCGAATGTTATAAGTCAGAAAAACACATGAACTGTTCAGAAAGCTTCTACAAAGACTGCGTAAATGAAGAGCTTGCCTCACATCATGTAGATGACGAATCAAAACGTAAAATGATTGAAATTTTGAAAAGAATGCAGAATGGAGACATTGATAGCACTGAACAAATTGAACAAATGATGGAGAATATGGAAGATGTTGGTGATGATGAGTATGAGGATGAAGAGGGAATGGATTCAGATGACGGGGATGAGATGGATTTACATGAGAGAATAAAAGGGCTAAACCTCGATGACCCTGATAAACTGTGGAATGCATTAACAGAAGATGAACGAAATGAATTTGAAGCCATATTGAGTAAGGGGGATGTGGGTGCTATCATACCCCAATGGGAACCATGGTGGAGCTATAGAAAAGAGGACAAACTCATTCAAGATGTTGATACCAAAGACACATCTGAAGAAGATGCTTTAAAGAAATGTCCAGCTATTGTTAGCGTTCCCGAATTCTCAAAGTTAACTGTGAGTTTAGTGTCACTACCTATTTACATCATGTTTGGTTTAAAAAAGCCTTAGTTTTCTAAGGTGATACATTCACAAAATTGTCTTTACGTTATAAACTTAAAACTATGTAATTTGAAATAGAATCTGAGTTTCAAAGTATGCAGTATTTAATTGAATTGGCCACTTTTGGTTTCTTTATAGATCACATAAACATAATATCTAATTATCCTTATGACCTTTAATTACTAACTATTGAACATGATCACAGCGATCATATATCTAAACAATACTATATTATTAGTATTTTACTAATTTCCAGACTGTTAAACCATCGCCAGCAATACGGTTCAACATAGCGAATGTGTTGGCATCATACGCATTTACAGTCAGATACTTCAATGGTGAAGTTGATCCAGTAGAGGGCATAGTCTATTTGCTGAGTATATGTGGCAATTTAGACAGCAATGCTAACTTTGAAGACCCAGTTGTTGCTGTGGAAGCTGTAGTTCAGAAGTGTTTACAGGTGTGTTATAACTAAGTTTATTATTATTATTTTAGACAGTAATGACAGATGTGTTACCTAACTATGCTAGCACAAAGCAAGCAGGGTATTGCAATCAGCAGACTGACTTCGCACAGCAAACAACAGACCCAAGAGACACTGAAATGCTGTGCAAGAACCTTGGCGATGCTTACATAACCACCAGCCTGACGGGAGTCTGTTTCTTATCCGAAAATCGTTTGTCCGAAAATCAAAATCCCTAACACGTTTGCTATAATCATCAAAATCCATAATGTTCGAATGTACGAAATTTTATAATCCCTAATTGTCTTTAATTCTAATCATTTTTTGTCATAATATCGAGTTCTATAATAATCAAATCTCCTAAAATTACTTGCTATAAAGTTAAATGCCCGAAGTGTTACATAGTATAATGTTCGTTACTACGAATGGAGCTTTATCATAATATTATTAGTCCGAATTATGAATGATTATTTATAATTTTGTTTTATTCAAAAATGTTTGGCTAAAAAATGGTTTCGTCAAATCATCATTTTATAAATGACTTACTTATTGACCAAATGATCAACAGTTAAATTTTCATTTTACAAATAATTATTTTGCAAAATGAATATTTAACAACTGAGTTATCATACCAAACATACTATTGGTCTAAAAAGTTTGATAAAATGTTTTATTTGGCAAATGTTTCTTTTATTAATCGATCTGATAATAGATATGGTACGGGTCAAATTAAAACACAATATTTGGAAAATCATTATTTTGATAAATTTGGTTAGGTAAGGTTAGGATTTTGGTTAGGTTAGGTTAGAACTGGTGACCACAAAACGCGCGAGCCGAGCGAGCGAAGCGAGCGTGCCGCGGCAGCGGCCGGCGAAGCGCCAGAAAATATTTACTACTGTTTAATTTCTATGTAACAGTGGATACACAAATAAAAATAAATATATTTATATATACCGATGTTCGTCACACATAATAAGTCAGTTTTTGTAAGATGGTACTGTTGTTTAACGTCTCGTTTGCCAAATGAATATTTAGGATTTGTAACAAATTATAGAATAGCATTGTGCATTTCACATATTATGGATTGTAATATTTATAGCAAAACATTTTAGGACCTTTATATAGTACTTTCGGACTTATGACGTTTATGGAAAAGCCTTTTATGTCTTTTAAACTTTATAGATTGTGATATTTATGGCAAAAGATTTTAGGGTAAATAATATTTAGGGATTTCGATTTTAGGGCAAGTGATATTATGATAAATGTAGTTAGGGATAATGATAATTCGGGCAAATGATGATTCGGACATAAAACATTATGAGATGTAAAATTATGGATAAAAATTTTATGAGATGAAATAGAGAACCCCAGTCTGACACATGTCACCCCATTTTAGCTTTTACTTTCCCCATTTTCCAGGGGAGTATGGTTCTAACATCTAACCCATTCATACCTAGGTTAATTAGATGTTAGTAATTATACTTTTAAATAAAATAAAATATGTGGTGTTAAAATAAAGGACCTCTATGTTTTTCTAGCTCCTCTAACTGTAGAAAAATAAAATTGAAGTCATAATTTGTTGTTATTCAATGATGATTAAATGTTAAAAGAAAAATATATTTTACTATAACATCATGTTTTTTGGGTATACTCCATACTGTAAATGTGTTTCAAGCCTGTTTTCAATAGTTGTAATTACTAATTATGCACATAGACATTCCTATCATAAAGTTGCAGTTAAGTTAGAACTTTAACTCAAAACTTGAAAGCTTTTTCTTCTTTTTTTTTCAGAGTGACCTGATAGAGACAGATGCAGCCAGTCTTGAAGTAATGAAAGATGATGTCTTGCTGATTGTAAAAGGTCCAAGTAAAGAAAACAAGTCCGCCTACTGTCAAGCAGCCCTATCTCACCTACACCATTGGTTCTCAGAAGCAAAAACTACTGCTAAAATATTGCATAGGAATACTAAAGAAAATGGAGATTTTTCTAAAAAATTCCCAGAACATACTAGTGAACATCTACCCAAGTTAGATATAAATAAAGTGAAGAAGTCTATAAAGAAAATAGAGTACTATTTATCATATATTGTAAGCAACGGAATGGAGAATCAAT
Organism: Maruca vitrata; assembly: GCA_039566165.1. Classification (NCBI taxonomy): domain Eukaryota; kingdom Metazoa; phylum Arthropoda; class Insecta; order Lepidoptera; family Crambidae; genus Maruca; species Maruca vitrata. The sequence goes on along the minus strand of CM076933.1, from coordinate 9,418,836 downwards.
AAATTTATTTATTGAATATTGTTATTTTTGTTTCTATTTCCTACTTCATAATAATATCGACAGACCAGAGGAAAACATAATCCCATGGCCATGACATTGAAGCATCTATATAAATACAAACGACAGGAATTATTCAATTTATTTACGACTTTTCCTTTTCCCTAAAATTTAATATTCTTAAGTCTAATTTCGTTACGTTTTACACAATAGTAATATTTCTACTATATTTGGTCAAATTTTTTATGTTTCTGCTTATTTGAAAATCCCATCGCTGCGTAGACAGAGAAAAGTATAGACTGCTGGACAACTTTTAGTCACTCACTCTAGAAGAGGATGCCTATATATGCGTCACCTATGAAAAAACGAGACAAAGCGACTGATTTTTTGTCCCTCACCGCGTGCCAGTTTTTTCAAGGCCAGCATTTCACTTTTCTAAACAAACTTTGACGTTTGTGTAGAAGCGTAACGATTTATCAATATTTTGGTTGTTTTCTGCATTGATTTTATGTTGAAAATTAACTGCGTGTGATAATTATATCTGCTGTATCTACGAAAAATGGTGCGGTGTAGCGTTAGTGCCTGTAAAAGTGATAGTGAGAGGGGAATTAGCGGGCTATCGTTTCATTCGTAAGTACACGATTATTCTTGAATAATTTACTTGCTGGACGACCGTTATTGTTTAATTTCATGACTATTCACTGTGTGCATAACATACATATAGTTTTTACTAAATCTTGGACGATAATATATGGTTTTTCGGATAATATTTGTTAGATAACCTCCAAAGCCAGGGTTGCTAGTTTATTGGTGGAAATTTACCACATAATTATGGTAGTTCGTAATGTATTGGGTAATATTATAGGTGATATAACTAACTTAAAAAAATATATTTCAGATTTCCAGACGATCCTGAATTTCGTAATTTGTGGATAGCAGCGACCAATAGAAGCAATTGGGTTCCAAAGAAGGGTTCGAAAGGCCTTCTGGCTTTGATTACCAAAAACTATTCCGGAATCATTGCGGTCAAAGATAAAGGTGGTCTTGTATATCCATCCGATGACGTTATTAAGGTGTGCGAGTGCGCTGAAAAAATATTCAGAACTCGTTCTCAGCAAGGTATCTCCTTTTACAGTGAAAAAAACATAAGTGCTAAAATAGTTCTACATTGCTTTAAAGCTTGCACACTATCATATGGCAATATATTTGTAAATGAGCATTTTGATTGCCAACCCTTAATAGGTAACCATAGAATCTTGCTTATTAAATCTATAGCAATGCATTTCTTTGAACTAGGAATTCATCATGCGACTAAAGAAAATTTTGCGCCAAATGAAAGAGTACGAAATATTCATACAAAATTAGTTTTATTTAAAGGACAGTGACATTTATTGTAAATGTTTAATTCAAAAAGCAATAAATATTATATTATGTAATGAGACTGGTTTTTATTGCCTTCAATAATTTTCCCCTTTTCATCATAATTATTTTATCTATACTTCAAACGTTGTAAATTGTGTTACAAGCTGCAGACTGAATATTGACCTTCTCAGTTGACAAAAGAGCTCAATTCATCAACAATCTACAAATAAATGTATGTAACGTTTGAACTTGTCAATATTTGAATTGTTCAAAATTATACGTTAAAGGGCCATGTTACTGTGGGGTAAAATATTCCTTACGATGGTAACCCTAAATTTCGATGACGTATTTTTTTCTGTCCCTTTCGGTGACACGCTTACTAGCAGTCTATAGTTTACTCTGTCTACGCATCGCTGTGATTCTGTATTAAAGATTAAAAAAACTCGTCGTTGTCCACAGAAAGAAAAACATCACAGTCATGTAATACTGATTTTAAATTCTTCAAATCCTTGCATTACTTTTCTTCATCGTCTTGCTTGAGGCGTGAAGTTAAGCTTTCGTAAAACGGAACGCAATATTGACAATCTGTCAAATGTCGACAGTGTAATCTGCTGATTGCTCGTCGAACTTGTATTTATTTTTATGTGAAAATGATAGTCATCGAGTAATTTCAACCGAACGATGGAAGAAAACGATTTTTTCAGGCAAACAGTGCAACATTTGGCACGATGTTTGTCCAATATAAACCCCACACCATGGGAAAAGGTGAGTTACAACATCCGACTTCTCCGACAATTTTGTAATCTTGTTAAGAAACTGGTATTATTCAGTTACCTGCCTCGTAAATCGAATGTTACCGTTAATTGTTGAGGTGCCTAATAATTCTGTACACTAAGGTTCTAACAAACAGGTCATAAAGAGTTCCATCATTCAAATTCAATGATCTCATCTTCTGACCATGACTTCAGCTGTTAGTGTTATCGCCTGTCTGTGATCTGGGAATGGCATGATTCATCTTCACTTTTGTTTTTATTTTGATGCTTTACTAGCACTCATGTTCAATATGACACTAGAAGAGCATAATATTAACAATTAGCAATCATCAATCCGGATCAGACCCAATAGAAAATATATTTTGGCGCTCCACGCGGAGTTTTGTGGCAATCAATGTGTTAGTGGCATGATTTGTATCAAGAAGTTAGTTTTTAAATATGTAAATAATATACTTTTTATCTTAAAACATCTACCACAGCTCATCAAACCTAATTTTGTTAGTCAACATTAAAACATTATCTTTTCAGGTGAACACATTATTCATGCTGTGCCCACAAGCTGGCTCTTCCTTGGTTGTGACATCCCGCAGCCAGGAAGCATGCATAGCACTCGGGCTGTACTTCCTTCAGAGCGGTCTGCAGCACCAGGATAAGTTGCTGCCATATTTCCTGAAGGTCCTCAAGTGCCTCAGTAATGCTCAGTTTGAGGAACCATTGTATAAGATCAAATATGCTGACCGTAAGTGTTCTTTAGTATATTTTTTAATATTTATTTTTCATCAAGCAAATATTTAGTAATTTAATAAAAAAAGAATTTGGTACTTCTTCACATATGCGAAGATGCACCCATATGGATGCATTCGCATATGGGTAATAATTTACACATTTAAGTATATTAGACTGATCATCATCTAATCACACATCGTCTTGTACAGCCATGAGCGTAGCTGCTGTACTACATTGTAAGATGCTACATAAATAATTTCCTATAGATGTAAAGGCTACATATACTGATAATACGGGTTTTCGCTGTCATGACATCAGTGAAATTAACAAAAATATAATGGTAGATTTTTATTTAAATAAAAAAAATACATTGAATATCTATTGAATTTTATGTACAGATGATGATGACTGAGGCTTATGTTATTATTTGTAACCTTAAATATCAAGAGTAGAATAGGTATGTAGATACAGAAAAGTCATTTTTATAATGAGTACATTAAGTCTTCATCTATTTACGACCTAGACCACCGCCAACTCCGCCTACCCCACCAGCACCGGCTTGCCCTCCAGCCTGGGCGCCGATACCGGCTCCAGCATTAAAGCCAATTCCAGCTTGTCCTGAAAACCAATATACAAATTACTTTCTTGGTGGAACAGTGGTTAGTTACCCAGTGTTCTAACCTAAGAGTTCTGGGTTTGATTCCCACCCGGGACAAATATTTATGTGATGAGCATAGGTGTTTGTTCCATGTTTGTGTGTGTTATTGAATATATTTAAGTATAATTATGTGTCACTGTAAAATTGTAAATCTCGCGAGATTCTGAACTGTCGAAAAATTGTGAACCATAACCTACTGCTTACAATTTAACTGTTATTATTCGTTAGATTACAATGTATGTTTGATTCTGATATCTGTAACACAAGTTAAGCTACTTACCACGGTATCAGATCAATGTATGTGATGTTGTGTAATATTTTAAATGACTGACAATTTTCACATGTCTAAAATATTATGTTAAAAACAGGGTTTAGCTCAGCCACCCCATTATGCTCTTAAATATTATTTAAATGACCCCGACGACCATTACAACACCATGGCAATTTGAGTTTGAAACAATCATGAAAAATAATTAGCAATCCTACTAATATTATAAATGCGAAAGTTGGTGAGTATGTATGGATGTTTTTTACTCTTACACACAAGTACTACTGAACCGATTACGATGAAATTGGTATGTAGGTAGCTGAAGACCCAGAATAACATATAGGCTATTTTTTTATCCCGGAGTTCCCGCGGGCTCGATTCCTAATAATATTGTTACGTTAGCATTGGGTTTCCACAGTCGCGGACGGCCTCTAGTATAATATATTACATACCACTAACACCACCGCTGGCACCGCCGCCCGCGCCGCCCCCCACGCCGCCGCCCGTACCTCCACCTGTGGAAAAATAAACCCTTAAATTCACATACAGAAAAATTTAAGTATACTTATAAGACTAAATCTTAATAAGGATTGGCCTTTTGATATTAATAAATGTGACTGGAAATTATTATTTTTCAAATCTTTACATGTAGCTCAAGATGGCTACTAACTTTAGTAATCATTGTTTTAAATTGGTTGTGAAATATATTTATGTTACAATTTTTAAAAAAATGAGAATTACCTGTCCCCGCAACTGTCTGATGACTCTGAAATATGAAGATCATAACTTTTTAATAACAAAGTTAATAGATATTTGCATACATAATATAAAAAATATCCTGTGTATTAAAAAAAATACAACCCTGTTATGAAACATATACTATCTACCTTGAATGCCTCAAACATATTGTGTGTGAAACAACTATTGTTTGATATCAGACATTTTACTATATAATGGAAAGATTCAGTGCTGAAAATATATTATGATATCTTTTTGCTTAATACTTGTTTTAAATACTCACATTTCCAAATAGCATCGCCACCAGACACAGTACAAATATTTTACGCCACATTTTCTCTACTCAAGTAACTTCTCTGAACAAAATGATACAATTTGTTGCTGTCTCCTAGCATTTATATGTGTTTGAGAACAATTTTAACCTGAAAATAGGGATCATTATGCCATAATGATGATAGGCTAATAATAAGCAAGTTTAAATGTGTACAATTTAATACTAAGTCAACATACACACATTTATGTATGGAAAAATACTATAACACATTTGGTTAACCTACCTTATGTGTTGTATTTTAGGAAAATAATTGTATTGTTATATTTATACTCCATTACTGCATAATGGTTTTGGCATTGATATAAAATTGCCTATGGAAACTATTTTTAGAATACTTAGATACCTGCTTGTGTTTGTTGTGATGAGTTTTACATAAATAGAAATTACGTACGCAAAAATTTACTTCTCGTAAATTCCAATTAGCGATTTAATGAAAATCATCCATTGACATTTTCTTGTATCCATTAACGATTTTAATTTTCCATCAGTTCCCCTTTCCTATTCAATGAGCTATACCTCTTTACGCTGTAATAAGATTATACAAATTGATCGAAATAGTTAAGTAAACATAAAAAATTCTATTTTTCAGGTATACCAATGTCAGAAAAGTTCAGCTTTTGCCTCAATACCCTCCTCTCGGACGTTGCCACCAAGCAGCCCAGCCTTCGCGAAGAGATCATCACAGCTCAAATAGAGCTTATGTCCAACCTCACAAAGATCATTATACATTGCCACGAGAGCAAAGACTACAACCAAAGTGTCTCCAAGTTACAGCTGTGCAAGAATACCCTGCCAGTTTTAGTAGGCTTGGCTAGGTCTATGGGCCGATATGCTACTATAGAGCCTCCGCTACTCTGCCGGCTGTTCCCTCAGCCGAGTAGTCCAGTAAAAACCAAGGAACCAGAGCCTAACTTTGAGTATTCCACCTTAGATAAGAAGAGAAAGTTCAATCAGTTCCGGCCGATCATTCCTAGGTCGCTATCGGGCAATCTGAATCCGAATAATGAGGTTCTGATTGAGAATGGAAGTGATACAGTGGATAGCGCTGGTGGTACCTTAAAAAGAGGTTCCCTACACAGCTACAGCTCGGTCCCCTACGATCCGACGACGTACTTCTTCCACAAGTTCGGATCCAGTTTCAACCAGTTCCCGTACATGAGGTTCTCGGAGTCGCCCGAGAAGAGGATCAGCGTGCAGTTCTACGTGACGTATTTGCAGTCTATATTGTCTTTGGCTAAGAAGCTGCTTACCAAAGATTTGCTGGCGTTTTTAGATGAAGAAGCGGAAGATATTTATGCGTCCGGTCAAATTCAAGTAAGTAATGCAATATTTTTATGATGCCTATTTAAGATGAATAGAGATTTTCTTAAAATTTTATTTTATTTTTAGGTATTTCCGTACAAGTCGTTTTCGGAGACTCTGAATTTGGTAATGGTGACGTTGCTAAGAGAACTCTTGCAGCATCAGAAGGACTTGCCTGGCCCCTTCACTAAAGATGTTCAGGTAAGGACAACTTTTGATTTTATATTTTATACATAGTACTTAATATTTGAACACAGTTAATCTGTTGTTAGCAAGCGTCACATAGCAGAGTGGTTCTATATTCGAATCCTAGTATCTGCCAAAATGATGTTTTTCTGTCAAGAAGTATTAAGTATTAGGCTGCCTGGCCCCTGGAGGGGAGGCTGCGGAGAAACTATCAAATAATGACCAATGGGATTCAAGGAACCGAGATTTGGTGAAAACCTATTCGTTAAAGTTTCACCTTTTCTCCGCCCCGCTGCCTCGCTTCGTACCCTTAGTCAGGCAGCCTTAGATAACATGTCATTATATCAGAAAAGATTTAACTATAGGTCATTTTTTCATTCAAAACACGTGTATTATACACATGGTTCTACCTACACTATTATCTGCACCAAACATTCATTTCGCATAGATAACTATCTTATCTTGTAGTCGGGACCATCTGAACGGTTCACTTCCTAAGGGTTCTTTTGTGCTACCCCTACTTCTATACACCTACTCCCTAAAGATCCAGGACATACCTAAGTGCAATAATGTTCCTAGGTTTGAGGTGCCTGTATTCTTCTGGTTTCGCATAGGCCATCCCCAGAAGATTGATAACTATTGTACGAGTCATCACCATCATCATCAGCCCATCCTTGTCTCATGCTGGACATAGGCCTCCCGAAATACACGCCACTTCTCTCTCTCCTCGGCCACTTGCATCCAGCTCCTACCAGCCGTCCTGCGCAGATCGTCACTCCACCTGGCCTGCGGGCGTCTTACTCTACGTTTACCGAGACGCAGTCTCCACTCCAGAACTCGTCTACCCCAGCGGTTGTCGGTTCTACGGCTGATGTGGCCAGCTCACTGCCACTTCAGCTTGCTAATGTTGCTCCTACTCCCACCTGCACCTACTTCCTATGTATCCAGTACATTAATTCAGCAATGTTCCTAGGCTTGAGGTGTTTGTATTCATCTGGTTAGGCCATCCTCAGAAGATTGATAACTAAAAACCGGATATATTCAACATATAAAGCTTGTTAATGCATGAAAAATGCTTGAAATATGCAAGAAAATTGGCAAAATATGTGAAACAAAGTCCCCAAAAAAAAAAAAAAAGAGAATAATTACTATTCCCTTTTTTGGAGACTTCTGCCTATTCATATTTTTATTTCGATATCAGCATACAATAAGAGAATTACTTTTTGATATATAGTACCTACGAGTAAAGATTCATTTTCGCCCAATCAGGAGTTCGTAAAGTGCCTCTTCCTGAGCGGCCAGACGGAGCTGCAGAGCCGACATCACGACGCGTCGGAACGCGAGGACCGGGAGAGCAACTTCGCGACGGTGAACAAGTTCAAAGTGAACGTGATGGCCAACTCGGCCTGTGTGGACCTGCTTGTGTGGGCTATTGGGGATGAGACTGGTATGTTGGTTCTTTATTGTTTTTCTTTTTTAATTGTCGTGACGTGAAGGGCAAAAAGTTTTCAACTCGGAAAGAGATTGCAACTTTTTGTTTGTGTCTTTTTCCAAAAAATTGCAAATCGAAATTACAAGATTCGAACAGTCGAAAATATTGTATGTTGAGGAGTTCTTCGGTGCTCCTATACACCGTGAAATTTTAGTGGTTGTTTTCCCGCAGTAAAATGATTCTATCTTAGTAGCACAATAGATTTGTGCAGTTCTTTTTTATTAAAATCAATAAATGCCGGTTTTACGAAAGGTACAACCGAAACTCGAAAGCACTTTCGAACCGCTTTATTACTTAGGGCGTAGAGCTTCTTTAGTTTTAAGCATCGATTTCATGCGGCAAGCAGTACCTGATTACGTCACATCTTATAAAAGAACGATAGCTTCTCTCGTTTTCGAGTTGGAAAATTAATAATTTAAAAAAAAAAAATTTTTTCGCCGAATAATTTGCATGATTCGATAGTATTACTAAAAGCAAATCGTTCTGCCACGGGAAAACAACCACTCAAATTTCACGGTGTATATGGCAAACGATTATTCTTTTCTGAAGGATTGATTTAAAGATAAAAGAGAAGGAAAGAGAGAAGAAGAGAAGAAGAAAAAAAATATATGTAATTTTTTTTAGCGGAAAAAGGAGATAGAAAAAAAAAACAGTTTGAACTTTTACTGCCCGTAAAAATATCTTTAGAAATCGCAAAAGTACCTGTTTTGAGTAGTTTATACCTAAATATTTGTCTTTATGGGTCTACACGCGTTAATAGGAGTAGCAAATTACATAGCTACTTACTGCCCGACGTTATGAGTAGTTTATACCTATCTCAAATTTCTGACGTCAATATTTAGAATCAGCCTGAATCAAGTTAATTGTTGTGAAACAGGAAATTGTAGTTTTATAAAATGCAAACAATTATGCTGTAACACATTGTCTATGTTACATAATTTTGTATAATTTTCATAAGGCAGAAAAAACTATGTTGTCCAAGTAATATGTATGACTCACATTCGGTTTATGGTAATTACAGCAGAGACATTGCCATCTGATCTCAACAAAAAACCCTAAACCAATCACAGTAACACGTTTAGGTATCTTAGAATGCATCATAAGTTCCTCCGAGGCGTATCTCTAATAAGTATTATAAATAAATATTATCTACTTTAAAGTTAGGAGTCCATCTATCCATATCGCATACATTAGAATTCATTTGATGAATGCCAACTAAGTACGATGTGGATATATATTTAGGTGGATTTATGTCTACCAACATACAAACAATACTACGATCTATTAGGTACAATTCGTAGACATAGAGCTTACATAAAGCTATTATTTACTTGATATGTATTATGGTTTTCCAGTGGATGACAACTATGACGTGCCAGCTCTCATAAACGCTCTAACAATATTAATAGGTATCTTCTGGGTTTGAGAGTGACCACTCAGTTTTCTAACCTCATAGTGCAAGTATGAATAGTAGTCTGAACTTTGAGGATTTTTTAAAATTTACTTATGGCATTGGTGTTATGGCCATCATCGCCGATATACAATTGAATAAGGATTCATTTATCCCTGTTATATAACGAGATGGTCTATTATTTCTATGTGCACTGTGTTAACATAATTTTCAACTAATGTTTGCTGCGCCAATATAATAAATACCATGATTTTAAAAAAAATATGTTATTTCGGTCTTGTATACTCGTAAATGGGACTTTGTACATACGTTTTTATGATTAAAATTAATAATATACTTAAAAACATCATATTTATTTTATGTTTTTAAGATTTTATTGCATGATGCATCAAAAGAGGGTAGAATTTCATTGAATATATTGTATTATTTTGCGATGTGACACAAGTGTGAAAGTTTATTATCTCATAATATTTAACCCATTAAATGTAATAATAATCACGTCATGCATACACAGTTTGTATGGTCTTTGGCACCAAAGGTCAATTACTTTAAGTTTTAATTACGACCATAAGTAATATTACCTGCAATATGCAACTTAGTTCGTTTAGGTAACTATGCAAACGGATTCAGAACACCCAGATGTTTTAAATTATGTCATTGTTATAGGCATCAAAATTAACTTTTTGGTGAAATAAAAAAGATAGTGTCAGTTTATTTGTCTGACAATAATTATTCCAATTGGCTGAAAACAGTTTTTTGTTTTCAATTACACATGACATAAGATAATTGTTTTATAAAATATTTACATATTACCTCTATCATTTTTTATTGTATTTTAGGTGCCGATTCGCTATGTGGCCGATTGACGGAGAAAATAAATTGCAATCACAATCACAAATTGATATTGGCCCATATGCCGCTGTTGATGGTGTGCCTTGAAGTAAGTTAAATACTAAAGTATAATCCATAACAGAGTGGATATGTTTGCTGCTATCTGACCTATGTTGTATGTTTTAACATACAAAATGAATTATTGTATTGCCCTAAAAAACAATGTTTAGGGCATTGTAGGAGCTCTAAACAGTATTATTGTGTGTGTCAAAATTACCTTACTAGAACTAGTCCTTTAAATAACCCGAATATTCAAAAGGAACACATTTAAAAAATATATCGATTTCTTATGTTTAGTAAATAAGTTTCAAATCTTATTATTATGATTCGAGAAAAATTATCCCTAAGGGAAAGACCCTGCCGCAATTTTGCTCGACTTGACGGAGGCACTACTGTACTTCCAGATGTTACACCGCTTTATAGGTACTATAAGGTCATAAACTTTACCCAATACGTTCCCAGGGGCTCGGTAAACTAGCGACCAAGTTCCCGACGATAGCGAACACATCGATATACTGCCTGCGTGATTTCCTCGTGACGCCCTCACCGATCCTCTTCAAACTGCACAAGCTCGAGCTTGAGAAGACCGGGAAGGAACACATGAAGGTTACATGTGAGTGGTTTTGGATTTTTTACTTAATTCTGTAATGTGTGTATTTTACATTTTTAACATTTTTAACTGACCAAACCTTTTCGCGGCGCGTTTTCGGGGCTAGTGAAGTGGTGGCCAATGCGAAGAGAAAGCCTTCATCCACCAGTGGAGTGTATTGATTTCTTATATCATGTAAATTGGCTTCGTTTATTTTAATATTTTTCCATATTTAACGAGCCCAAAATTCCCAAAATTCTAGTTAGCTTGCTAACAGTCACTAAATATTTTTTTTTACCCCTTTTAGTGCAAGGCAAAGAGCTCCAAGGGCTAACCGAAACAGGCGTGCCCGTCAAATCTACCCCGTTTGAAAAACTGCGAGACGCCGCCATTGAGAACCTGTGCGTGGCGCTAGAGGCCGCGCTGACGGTCGACCCGTTCTGCGTGCCGGCGCTAGTGGGCTCCGTCAGCAACCGGCTGTTCACCGCCGAGACTAGCGACAGGTGACATTAGACACAATACTGACTGACAGGCGTCCCCGTTCGAGAAGCTGCGAGACGCCGCCATTGAGAACCTGTGCGTGGCGCTAGAGGCCGCGCTGACGGTCGACCCGTTCTGCGTGCCGGCGCTAGTGGGCTCCGTCAGCAACCGGCTGTTCACCGCCGAGACTAGCGACAGGTGACATTAGACACAATACTGACTGACAGGCGTTCCCGTTCGAGAAGCTGCGAGACGCCGCCATTGAGAACCTGTGCGTGGCGCTAGAGGCCGCGCTGACGGTCGACCCGTTCTGCGTGCCGGCGCTAGTGGGCTCCGTCAGCAACCGGCTGTTCACCGCCGAGACTAGCGACAGGTGACATTAGACACAATACTGACTGACAGGCGTCCCCGTTCGAGAAGCTGCGAGACGCCGCCATTGAGAACCTGTGCGTGGCGCTAGAGGCCGCGCTGACGGTCGACCCGTTCTGCGTGCCGGCGCTAGTGGGCTCCGTCAGCAACCGGCTGTTCACCGCCGAGACTAGCGACAGGTGACATTAGACACAATACTGACTGACAGGCGTCCCCGTTCGAGAAGCTGCGAGACGCCGCCATTGAGAACCTGTGCGTGGCGCTAGAGGCCGCGCTGACGGTCGACCCGTTCTGCGTGCCGGCGCTAGTGGGCTCCGTCAGCAACCGGCTGTTCACCGCCGAGACTAGCGACAGGTGACATTAGACACAATACTGACTGACAGGCGTCCCCGTTCGAGAAGCTGCGAGACGCCGCCATTGAGAACCTGTGCGTGGCGCTTGAGGCCGCGCTGACGGTCGACCCGTTCTGCGTGCCGGCGCTAGTGGGCTCCGTCAGCAACCGGCTGTTCACCGCCGAGACTAGCGACAGGTGACATTAGACACAATACTGACTGACAGGCGTCCCCGTTCGAGAAGCTGCGAGACGCCGCCATTGAGAACCTGTGCGTGGCGCTTGAGGCCGCGCTGACGGTCGACCCGTTCTGCGTGCCGGCGCTAGTGGGCTCCGTCAGCAACCGGCTGTTCACCGCCGAGACTAGCGACAGGTGACATTAGACACAATACTGACTGACAGGCGTCCCCGTTCGAGAAGCTGCGAGACGCCGCCATTGAGAACCTGTGCGTGGCGCTAGAGGCCGCGCTGACGGTCGACCCGTTCTGGTGACATTAGACACAATACTGACTAACACGCGTCATAAGATGAAGTACTAGATGTAGCTATATTATTATGTGAATCTTGCACAAAATACAGATCTTAAAGACACAATTGGATGCAATTTTTAATACATACATACATACATACAATCACGCCTTTTTCCCAGAGGGGTAGGCAGAGATCGCTTCCTGCCATGTGCTACGGTCCTGGCACACCACTTTCGCTTCATCCACATTCATCAACCTCTTCATGCACGCTCGTCGATTACGGGTACTTTTGATTTGACCTTTCTTTAAGATTTGACCTATTTGGTCATGAAAGGTCTTTCTTGGTCTTCCCCTGTCGACATCTCCAATTACACCCTCTCTATATATACTCTTCGTTAATCGTCTTTCACTCATCCTCTCAATATGACCAAACCATCTAAGCATACCTTTCTCAACCTTAGTCACTACATCTTCTTTCACACCACAACGTTCTCTAATTATTTCGTTTCTTATTCTATCACTCAGTTTCACTCCTAGCATACTTCTAAGTGCTCGCATCTCCACTGCATTTATCCTACTTTCGTGCTTCTTCTGCCATACCCAACTTTCGCTTCCGTACATTAGTGTCGGGATCAACACTCCTCTATGAACCGCCAGACGTGCCTTTTTGGACACCTTCTGACTGCTCACAAAGGTGTGCAGCGCTCTGTTCACCATGTTACCAGCATTCACTCTCCTTTCAATATCGCTATCACACTTACCATCTCTTGTGAGCTTGGATCCCAAATATACAAATTCATTCACTTGTTCTACTTTTTCACTTCCAATCATAACATCGCAAACTGTCATATCATCACCTTTTTCAAAACACCTTCCATTTGCATTTCCATGACTTTCGTCTTACTGACATTCACATTCATTCCTTTCCCTTTTAAAGATTCATATAGAACAGTCATCATATCCTGCAACTCCGCAGCCGATGAAGCAATGTAACAACCTAAATGTGTGAATTTGTCAAGTTATTAATCATTTATTTATCAATATTCATTTGAATGGAGATTTGAGATTGCCTGTCTTTGTAGAACATAGACAACTAGTTCATTACTTGTAACGTTCAAGACAGCGTTATTATTTCGTTATATGTTATTTGAAAAATATGTATAAAATGTTTTTTCAATTTTTTTTCAGTGAGTCGTCCCTAATAAGTACAAACATAGTGATAATGTTGGGCCACGTTGCGGTCGCCCTGAAGGACACACCAAAGACAACGGACACAATCCTACAGTTTTTCCAGCAACGGTAGGTCTTAGAATTTATTCATTTAAGACTAAAATAAGTATGCAGGTGGAACTTCCACCTACATACTTATGTTTTTTTTTACAAATAATAACTTCTTATGGGAGGGTAAACCGCTTGGTCACATAAGGCGTTACGGCGCCAATCTTTCTGGCTACTCTTTCTCTCACGCATATGGTAACGGTAATCGGCTTTTCTTTTTAAAGACTGACTACCGTTACGAAATGAAACCGTTATGAAATACGACTAACGTTGTAACGTTAGCCGTATTTCAGACTGACGCTTTCGTCTTTCAGATTCAAATTTTTATTGCATATCATATTATAATACACGTAGTAGATGGAGCAGGTAGGTTTTATTTTCGACCTTGTATGTTTCAAGGTACTGTCTGCCCCTATCCCTAGGATCAATCTCCTAATATTTTACGTTCGGTAACATGTAGGGTTTGTTACAGCCTCTGCCGCTCCCCATCATCCCTGGACACCCTGATAGTGGACCAGCTGGGCTGCATGGCGCTGGCCAGCCCCGAGGGCCCGGCTCACGACGAGATCATGCGCATGTTCACAGTCATCACCGTGGAGGCGGCCAGCGCGGCCTACCATCACACTGATGATAGGAAACAGTATAGGTGAGTGGGGGATTGGGGGTGAGTCATATGTGGTTCATAAGGTGGACATGTTGAACCATATAAAACACCTGTCACCTAACTCAAAGCTCAATCATGATTCATGTGTAATAAATGGTTTACCACACCAAATATGGGTTCTCCATTTATTTATGGGATAAATAAATAAATAATAAATAAATAAATATTACACAACATCACATACATTGATCTGATCCCGTGGTAAGTAGCTTAAGCTACTTGTGTTACAGTTATCAGAATCAACAGTGGATACACACATATACTTAAATATACTTAATACACACCCAGACACGGAACAAACAGCGATGTTCGTCACACAAATATTTGTCCCGGGTGGGAATCGAACCCACGACTCTAGGAACCGTAGGTAGTAAACCTGGGTCACTAACCACTGTTCCACCGAGCCAGTCGGTTAAATGGAAAGAATAATTCACGAGTCTCATTATTTTCACAATTTATAGGTACCTGTATTTATGTTAAGTACTTTTACTAACAAATCAGACTCTAATAAAATGTTTACTCGACTTAACAAATGGAGCAGGTTGTCAATTAGAATCGTTCTTTTTAGGCACGTATCCGGCGCGGTCCTCAACGCGTTAGCCAACATCGCAGCCAACGTCCGCGGGACCTCGGCCCGACTCGAACTCCTGACCCGTCTCCTTGAGTTGTTCGTGCAACTCGGCTTAGGGGGAGAGAGGGCAACTGACCGTTCCCCGGCGCCTGTGCTGAAAGCGTCCGGGAGCGCTGGGAACTTGGGCGTACTTATACCGGTTATAGCGGTAAGTGTACATACAACATACATCCTTACTAATATTATAAAGGTGAAAGTTTGTATGTATGGATGTATGGATGTTTGTTACTCTTTCACGCTCAAACGACTGAACCGATTTTCGTGAAATTTGGTATGATGGTAGCTGGCACTCTGGAATAACATATAGGCTTCTTTTTTTTTAAATTCAACCCCCATGTGGTTCATTCTGGGGGTGAAAATTAGTATGGGAAAATTTTTACGTGTTTGTCGATTTTTATAAAAGTTGGTATGGAGGTAGCTGGCATTCCGGAGAGACACAAGCGGAATTATTTTTTTTAAATTCAACCCCCATGGCGGTCATTGGGGGGGTGAAAATTAGTATGGGAGAACTTTTACGTGTTTATAGATTTTTATAAAACGTGTGGTATGGAGGTAGCTGGCACTCCGGAGAGACACCAGCGATACTTTTTTTTTTCGAAATTCTTCCTCCATGGGAATTAATGGGGGAGGGGGGGTGAAACGTATTATGGGAGAACTTATAAGTGTTTATGGATTTTTATAGGTATGAAGGTAGCTGGCACTCTGGAATAACATATAGGCTACTTTTTTTTTAATTCATCCCCCATGGGGTTTACCGTTGTTGTTGGTCAGTTGTTAAAACTTGATATGGAGGTAGCTGGCACACTGGAAAGACACCAGCGCTACTTTTTTTTTCAAAATTCGACCGGGGTGGGGGGGAACGTACTATGGGAGAACGTTGACGGAACTTTCACTAATAAATAACAAATTTTACAAGGCATGTAGGCAATTTTAATACATCATTGCTACTAAAACCCATTAATACGCGGACAAAGTCGCGGGCGGCCGCTAGTACATACATAAAATCACGCCTTTTTCCCAGAGGGGTAGGCAGAGATCACTATCTGCCATTTGCTACGGACCTGGCACATGATCATCAACCCATATACGTTATCAATGCTGGGGCTCGGGGTGAGAGCCATCCGCTCCCCCGCAAGTCCGTTGATGATGACAAGGCTTATCTTATCTTATCTTAACGCGGGGACCGTATAACCGGTTCACGTCGACCCTCAGGGATCTTTTGTGTTTCCCCTACCTTAATACACCTACTCCCTGAAGATCAAATGCATTAATGCAATAACGTCCTTGGGTCTGAGGTGCCTGTTTTCTTCTGGTTTCGGATAAGCCGTTCCCAGAAGTCTGAGCCTGTGTCTGGCCAGTGAGTGACATTCACATAAAATATGCTTCATGTCTTCCATTTCTTCCTTGCAAGCTCTACAATCGCTGTTTGAAGACAGTCTCATTTTCATCAGTAATGAATTGGTGACGTAGTGCCCTGTTAGCGCTCCCATGAGTAGACGACTTTGAAGTCTGCTTCCACCCATCATGGTTTTGTACCACGTTTTTGGATTGTCTCCAATAAAGCTCTTGGAGTGAACCATACCTGGTCTATTCTTCCAATGCTTCCAACGCTCATTATCAACATGTTCCTTAAATGCCATGTTGATGGTGCTTAACGCTAGCCCAACAAATGGCTCTGGTCCAATATGATTTGCTTCTGAGCCTCTTCTCGCAAGTTCATCTGCCTTTTTCATTTCCCTTATACCCTTCATGGCCTGGTATCCATATTAGCCTCACCTTGTTTTGCCTCCCTAGGTTATTAAGTACCGTTATGGCATTGGCGACAAGTTTAGAGTCTAATTTGGGGTTTCTTAATGCCCTAAGGGCCGCTTGACTGTCACTGAGAATGTATATAGTTTGATTCTTGACCTTTAGTTCTATGTTCTTCTCTGCACATGAGATTATTGCATAAACCTCTGCCTGAAAAACCGTTGTCATGCCCCCCATGCTTTGACTTTCCTCAACATGCTTGCTGTAGATACCGGAACCAGTGCCTGACACCATTTTGGATCCGTCGGTATACCATATCAAGCTGTTGCTCTCAGGGCAGGGCGGATTCACCTTCCAGCTGTCCCTCGTCGGTATGTTTACCTTGAAGTTCCTATTGAATATGTATTTTGGAATCGTTTTATCACAACCCATTTCCAAAATTCTGGACAGATAACTATTGTCATCCCATTTTGTGTGTCTTGTCTGATGTTTTCTAGGGCTCCAAGTTCCTGCAATACGTAGTCGCTGGAGCGCCTTCCTAGCTTCAGCTTCGATCACCAGGTGCAATGGCGGAAGATTTAACAGTACTTCCATTGTTGCCGTTGGGGTAGTTCTGAAGGCCCCTGATATGGCTAGACACGCGGTTCTCTGCATTTTCTCCAGAGCGTCCCTGCAGGTTTTTAATCGTGTTCTATACCACCATACAATACTGCCATACGTTATTATTGGCCTTACCATAATTATGTATAACCATCTAATGACCTTTGGTTTAAGCCCCATGTTTTTCCATATGTAGCACGGCACATACCTAAAACCCGAAGAGCCTTCGATATAGTGATGTTTACGTGGCGGCTCCAGTTAAGTTCCTTATCTAGGGTGACACCTAGATATTTAACCTCTTTTGAGCATTCTAGTCTTGTGTTAAATAAAGAAACAGCTCCCATATCCTTGATATTCCGCTTCCTTGTAAATGGAACTAAAGTGGTCTTCCTTGGGTTGACTGATAGATGGTTGTATCCACACCAATCCTCAAGGGTCTTTACTGCACTCTGCATTAGTTCTACAAGTGTTTTCGGAAATTTTCCATTGACCATTATGACCAGATCATCTGCGTATCCCACAGTGTGGTAAGGTCCTTCATTGAGCTTTCTTATTAGCGAGTCCACGACTAGACTCCATAACAATGGGGAAAGTACTCCCCCTTGAGGACATCCTCGTGCCGTTTTGATCGCTAATTTTTTCTCCAAGTATTTCAGAATGAATTATTCTGCCTTTAAGCATGCATTCCACCCATTTGCAGATAGTATTGGGGATACCATGTGCTTTGGCTGCATTGCTTATTGATTCAAAGGTTGTACGATCGAATGCACCCTCAATGTCAATAAACATTGCTAGGCACATCTCCTTTGATTCCAGTGCTGATTCAGCTTCTCTAACTACATAGTGTAGTGCAGTTTCTGTAGACTTCCCACTTTGGTATGCACACTGTTGCTCGTGCAAGGGATATCTCCTAAGTGGTCCATCTCTTATGAATTTGTCTATCATCTTTTCTAAAGCTTTCAATAGAAACGATTGTAGACTTATCGGTCTGAACGATTTTGGTTCCTCATAATCTTGTTTGCCATGTTTTGGTATATAGATTACTCTGACTTTCCTCCATATTTTGGGAATATATCCAAACGCCACACAGGCCCTATACAGTCTGCAGAGATGAGGATGAATGATCGATATTCCATTCTGCAAGACTATCGGATAAATGCCGTCCGGCCCGGTAGATTTGTATGGCTGGAAACTTTTTCAGAGCCCAGCTTACCTTAGCTTCGTCAACAACCTTTTTCGAAATTTGCCAATCACTATATGAGGTCCTTTTGCATTGGTCCTCAATACTGATGGCGTCTTCCTCTTCTTCAATTGCCTCTGAACCCGGAAAGTGAACACTAGTCATCACTTCCAATGTTTCTCTACCGGTTTCCGTGCGTTCTCCATTATGCCTTTTAACAGTTGTTAGCTGTATTGCCTTTGTTGTGGAGATTGCCTTTGTGAGTCGCATCCCTTCAGGTGCAGAGATTATTCCCTCACAATGCTTCTTCCACGCTTCCCTCTTTGCCTTGCGGACAGCAGTGCTGTATCTCGTCAGTGCACTTCTATATTCGCTGAAGTCGTTTCTAGCTTTTGCTACATTGAACGCCTTCCTCGTGTCTCTCCGAATTTGAGCCACTTCTTGAGTCCACCATGGTAGTCTCCTTGCTATAGACTTACTGTCAGGACAATTGTCCTGCCATGTTGAGGTTATAGCCGTTGTTAACCTATCTGCTTCAAGTTCAATGTCAAGTATTGAATTGAGCTGATCTACTGGTTTACCCACTGCCGATTTTAAGTTTGTTTTGAAATTATCCCAGTCGGTATGACGGGGATTTTTCTTCGTACAACTTCAAGTCGGCTACCTACATTGTAGCTAAAACATATGTAATTATGGTCCGATAGGGTGACCTCATTAGACACATGCCATCCATTAATATTCCTAACAGCCTTGTTATTTGCTAGTGTTAAGTCTATTACCTCGGCCCTACGGGCATTGAAGAAAGTTGCCTTACATCCTTTATTAATAATATGTAAGGGTGAACTTACCAGATAGTCCAGTAACTTCTCTCCTCTTTCATTGATGTCTGTGCTTCCCCAGACCACGTGATGTGAGTTTGCGTCACATCCGATAATGAGCTCTCGATTCTCCCGGCTGCAGCTGTCAACCAGTTTCCTCAACATTTGAGTCACCGGTTCCTTCTCTTCATATGGAAAGTAAGCCGACGCCAATATCAGCGTCTGCTTCCTTCCCTCCTCTGGATTCTGACTGTAGTCAGATCCCTGTAACAGTATTCCGTTAGAGGCGCCACATTTAGACCATTCCTGATATAAATGCAGCACCTCACGTTATTCATTGATGAGTTGTAGTACACTGTACCACCCACTCCATTAAAACCCATAACCGTACCATTGTGAATATATGGTTCTTGTATTAGGGCAACATCAAACCTTTGCCTTTGTAGCTCGCGTGCCAGAAGGGCAGTTGCGGCTCTACAGTGATGTAAGTTTATCTGTACACACCTGATTTTAGACATTTCTAGTCCGAGAGGAGGCCCGTCTCACTCACGCCAGGTGAGGAGCGCCCCAGGAAGAGTTGGTCCAGTGCACCCAGTACATCATCTGACCGGGAGAGCACCCCATGTCCCGCTCACTTGACATGGGTCCCTCAACCACGGTCTGGGGTACTGGTGTGCCGTCAGAGCTGTGGCCACCACAGCAGGAACCGTGCTGGCAGCAGGTTCTGCGACCGTCAGGTCCATCGGCACCTCGTGTGTTCGTCCGTCAGTCTGTACGTCCGTCACTTGCCGAGCCTTCTGTGCTTCCTCAGCACAGGGGCCAACCCGCTCCTCCTCCTGCCTCTCCTCCATCTCGAGTGGCTTGAAGTGGCTCAGGTCGATCCCCGTACTGAGGCAGTAGCCTTTCTCCTTGATAAAATTTGCAGAGGCTCCATCCACAAGCAAGATGCGCCTGGTGGTGCGACCTTCCACGAGGGTGTCCACAACGCGCCAGTTCGCTGTTCTTACCTCTGGATAGATCCTCTGCATTATACCTAAAAGCGACCGAGACGTCCGCACTGACCGTCTTGGTCTTCCAGGCCATTTTAATGGGTCTAGGTAGGTCCCTCGCATCTACGACCTTAAGCCTAACCCCTTTGATCTCGCGGCCGTTGAAAAGTTTTAGCCACTGTGCCGAGCGCTCTCCGTCGCACGACACAATGACAACACCGGCCGCGATATAACCTAGATGTACTTGAGGGGGAGGGTCCTTGGCTTTCACCAGCTCGTCCAAAATGGCGAGCTGAAGATCGTCATAGATCCCTTCCTCAAGCATGGTTGCAGGGTAGTTCGCAGTGGTGATGGCCATTTTGAAGGTCCCCAGTGCTTGCGCATATGACCCAGAGGTCTTGATGCGTTTCGCACTGGTCCCTCCCTGTCCCTCACCACTGTACTCCCTGCCTCGCTTCTGACGGTCGACAGAGACGGCGTCCTCAGCTTGCTGCCTGCGCAGCGCCTGAGCACGCCTTTTCTCTGCTCCCGTCCTGGAGTGCCTCTTCTTGCCTCCCCTTTCCCCCCCAACCCCGCGTTCCCGATCAAGGACAGGATGGCTTCCTACGGAAGCTTCTCCCATCACTCCACCGGTTCCACGAGATGTGCTGGGGATTGGTTCGGCTGGTGCCCCTAAGGAACCAGACAGCTGGCCACTAGTGGGATGGGCCAGGCCTCCGCCCGGTGGTCCGCTGACCGAATGGTCTGTAGACCTGCCAGGCCTCACTGGCTTGGTCCCTTTCCCAGGGTGCTGTGCTGGTGCCTTCCCACCCCTTGCACCAGAAGCACGTCCGCCGACTACCTTCCACCCTCCACTAGTTGGTTTAGGGTCCGAGGAACCTTCCCCAACCAGCTTTGGGCCACCTTTGTTTTGCGCCGTGGTCCTGTCCGAAACAAGACCTTCGGCACCTTTGTCCTTTCGGACCGCAGGCTTTTTAGCTGACGCTCCACCGCCGCAGGTGGTTTTCGTGGTCTGCACTACAGTGCCCCCCCCAGAATACGCGGGGCTGCCCGAGCTAGGCTCGGGGAGGGATTGTCCAGCATCGCTGGTACCCTCCTGGGGTAGTTTCTCTTGCCGTGTTGCATCCATGATTATAGTTGGGTAATACACACTGCACTTCCCCAAGGCGCAGAGGTCGCACTTTCTGAAGGGATTGCTCCCTTCAAGGCCCGCGATGGCCTGGTCCAGGTTGTTGACCGCCGCCTGTCAGCGTTGTCGTTGCTCTTTGGCACCACCCGGTGCGCACGTGTAGGGAACTCCTGTTTTGTGAGGTGGTAAATCCTACGGACGCGAGCAAACCTTTACACACCAGATGACAAGGCTACTCCAAGCCATCATCGTAAGTCAGTTGAGGCTCAGGAAGTTATTTAATACTATATGATGCTGTCTATCTTATACCTAACTATAGTTACTTGTTTCTCTATGTATGTATTTCCTTCTAGTGATTTTATATTTCCGTATTCTTTTGACAGGTTCTAGTCAAAAGGTTGCCGCCGATCAAAAACCCTAAACCACGTCTCCACAAACTCTTCAGAGACTTTTGGCTCTACTGTGTAGTGATGGGCTTCACCGCTGCCGAATCAGGTAAATATACTAACATGTATAAAATATATTTATATTTACTATCATTATTATATAAACTTCTTACTATAAAATATGTATCCACAAAACTGTTTACGCTAAAACAAACTCTAAACATAATCCCTTTTGACAAATTATAGCACTTCTCTCTTTTCTCCTGTATATATTTAACTTGTACTGTTTATATATAGATATATTTAAATGTCTTGTCTCTTCTTCTATGGCCACGCCTGTAGCCATGCGAAAGCGTGAGTAAAAATGCTTTTAGAGTTTAGATGTAACCGTTGTTTGGTATCAGTTTGTGGTTTTAACTATGATGCTATACCTAGCGCGCTAAAATGGGTTGTCTTAGAATTTTTTGTTAGGTAGTCTCTTTTTTGTTTCATGCAGGGCTAACTGTATGTCTGTCTTTGAAATGGGCGATATTAGCTGGTCGTGTAAATATAAGTTGAGTTTGTTGATAGTATGGATGTATGCTACCTTGCAAGTGTATGCGACCATGTCCTATCTGTACTTACTGAAATTCAATCGTTCAATTCGACGACGATCTAATAAATTGTGCGTGGTATAGCACCATTTACTTTTTTATGAAAATGGTTTCCGTAATAAAGTATGAACATACTATACATAAATATACGACGAAAATAGGGTTATTATTTTGTCATATAAGCTATAACTTACTTCAAAAGAAATCATTTGCTAATATTATTGCAAAAAAAAAACGAACCAAAGCAACACAGCGTAAGATAAGCTACGTAGTGGTATTATTATGTACATTATAGAAATGTTGTATGTTTACCAACAATGCTATGTAAATTAGTATATATTTTATTACGGGAAACCCTATTTGAAATGCATTTGGTGATGAAATGATAATTTGATTTGAACATTAGTTCAGATACTTTGTAGTGTGTGTTTACGATTTTGATTTACATCGAGTGTGCTTTTAGGTCGAGCGTAGAATGCGTTGTTCAGTGGCTTGATAAGGATTCCAATATGAAATAGAGCTACTACTTGTGGATTTGTTTAAAAATACTTATTGACTATTAATATATGGATTTATTGTCTTTAAGTCACATAAAATTTTGTTGGCTGCCAAAATCTAAAACTAATTGACTAGTTTCAAAATTAAAATCATAAGCATGTTAATCCTGACTTGACGATGCAAAAATATAATTTGATGAAACTATGCTAAAGATAAAGTTTTCTGATAGGTATTTATCCAAATCATCAATTAAATCTGGTATTCCGAAAAGTTTATCTATGTTTATTTATTATTCCTCATCAAGCCATGTTATTTTTCATTTCTTTGTAGGAAAATGTTAATAGATTATGCTTTTTGATTGAGTGAGATTTTGAGTGATGTTTAATTAGAAATAATCATAAAGACATTATTTAAATTGACTATGTATTAGTTAACCGTTATAAATGTACTATTAAAAGTTTTGTTGAGTAAAATTTTAATGGAAATGGCATAAATATCGTTACTACGTATGACTATAGAAATATAACTAAAATTTAATCAGTAGAAAGTTTGACTCCGTTAACAACTTTTAAATGATGCTTAAGAGTATTATTAAGCATCATTTAAAAGTTGTTAAAATTAATAATTTAAATGTAGTATTTGGATAATTATATTTTGAATTCAGACTTCTGGATTCCAAGGATTTATACCACATTGTCCTTTCTTAAAACATTAAATTAATTTGACATAAATGTCAATAGTACGTCGTATCTTCTTTACTATCTACCCAATAACATAAACGTAATTCGATACTTTACAAACCAGGTCTATGGCCGCAAGAGTG
Source organism: Maruca vitrata (assembly GCA_039566165.1). Lineage (NCBI taxonomy): Eukaryota > Metazoa > Arthropoda > Insecta > Lepidoptera > Crambidae > Maruca > Maruca vitrata. Next base: position 9,395,121 of record CM076933.1, on the reverse strand, counting down.
GTACGCCGGCGTCAAAGAGATAGCGGTCAAGTCCCCCTTCCTAGTCTCTCAAACGTCGCTCCGTTCAGAAATGCGCGAACTACAGTACACATCAGCTGTGAGGAATGATTCGGTTTCCCAGATCGAACTACAAGAGCTGAAGACTCAGATTCTGAACTTGTTGGAGCATCCTGCTGACGTCACGGTCATTGTGAATAAGCTAACGTTCGCGCCGTGCATGTACTTGCTGAGCGTTTATTGGTTGGAGACTTTGAGGTGAGTAGAAGTTGGCTGGATACTACAAGCATTAAATTCATGTTCTTGTAAAATTATGCAATGAAATGGTGAAATGTTTTAATTTTTGAATCGCTGTGTAATTTACCAAAAAATGTCAGTGCTCAAATGCTATTATTTGATGTAATTATTCAATGAAAAAAGATATTTGGCACTGATCAATTTAATTAATTTGGTACCAACTTTATTTTTTTAATTAAATATGCATAACAGTTTTTTGTAATATGTTGTGTTTCAGGGTATGTAACTCGCCAGAACCAAGTTTGCAGCCGATCATAGAATACCTTAGTGACAGTGCATTGCAGAAGGACAAGTCTGGAATGTGGCAGTGTGTAGCAAGGTGAGGCCAGATCCACACATATTTGGCAATGAATTCAAACTACCAAAAACTATCTACTGCTTGAATAGGCCTGTTTTATTTTGGTTCTAAAACTACGTAAATTATTTCTTGACTATTTTTGGTTATGTTTTTAGAGCTACACTGAGCTCTAATATAAATTATAAATTGGAAAAATCCACATTCATGCCTGACCGGGCGAAGACTGGATATTTACGACATTGAAAAGAAAAGCAGATGCCAACTTTACTGCCCAGGCGTTGGAATATTTGTAGATGTTTATTTGTTTATTTTTACTTCCAGTGTCGGCGACAAAGTTTTCCAGAAGTTCCTCGACGTGATGTCGGAGAAGGTCAAAGACGAATCTAGGGAGCGCGAGCTGGAGTCGCACGCTCAGTTCCTTCTCGTGAACTTCAACCACATCCACAAGCAGATCCGGCGCGCGGCGGACAAGTGGCTCGCCGGGCTGGTGGACCGGTTCCCGCACCTGCTGTGGAACTGCCGGGTGAGCTAGATGCATATACCCTATATACATATATATATATATATATATATATATATATATATATATATATATATATATATATATATATAATAGGCTAACAAGATGACCTCACTCCACCTGATGGTAAGCGGTAGTGAGATCCAAATGCGAGGTCGACAGGCACAATAGACCATATTGAGCCTGTCGCACTCACCCTGAAGTCCTGCTTCAATGCCGTTTCACGCCCCGCCTTAAGAGCCTGAGATCAAAGGAGGGAGAGAAAACAGGAGCTGGAAGGACATTCCATGCCTTTATGACACGTGGCAGAAAAGATGAACTAAACCTCTTAGTCCGAGCCACCAGCGCCTGCATTGTATGTGGATGGCCGCGCTGTCCTTCTTCAACAACATCCACAAGCAGATCCGACGCGCGGCGGACAAGTGGCTCGCCGGGCTGGTGGATCGCTTCCCGCACCTGCTGTGGAACTGCCGGGTGGGCTAGACGCATATGGCTACAAACAGCGTGAGAGATAGAGAGGGACACGTCCCATACAGCTCCTAGTAGAGAATATCCAAGGAGAGATGTATATTCATACTGTATCGTCATCTGTGAGCGTTTAGCCAATATGGACTATCGAGGTTTGTCTTTATATAGTGGTGGGTTACTTCAGAGTGAAGTTTCAAAGTACGTTCGTAAAAGATTTTAAAACAGGTGCCAAAGGAGACGGGCGAACGTCCATACAAAATTGGGCCTGACTGTACAGCAACAATAGGGTAGTTTCCTATTTTTTTATTTTTTGATAAATGGATGGACCACACAATTGCAAAGGTGCTGTTAAAAGAATGGTTTGATATTTAGAAAACTCTCGGAGATATTGCAGTTTTAACAGCACATCATTTGGGCGAGCTCAAAACGCTTCATACAAATGTCGCACAGAGCTATGACGTCACCGCTCTGTATACTGTACGCATGTCGTAAGAACTTTGTTCAGCAGCTATATCAAATGTTGCGTTTACGAATATGTTTTCATAGTGAAAGTTACTACTAATTCTGTAATTAATAATATGGCATAATATTTTAATTGAATTTTCGCACTTTAAAAATGGACTTTCCCACCTAACTTCAAATGCCTATTATTGTCTCATTTCATAAGAAATTTTATTTTCGATTTCACTTATGTAATTGATTTACCTATATGTTACTGTTAATTGTGAAATTGTATGTAAAATCTGACTTAGGAAACTACCCTATTACTACACTATTTAATTCTGATATTAAATACTGCCATTTAAAATAAATAAACTTTTTTACAACTGCTACACGGGAGAAAAAAGATATAGGGTGTTATAATTTGCTTCGTAATGAGTTATTCTAACTAACTCTCAGTGCTCTCACGTTGTATAAAGACTACTACTGACTAGATTTTATCAGATTGTATATTAGCACATTAACACATTGCGGTTTCTAAGATTATTGTAAAAGACTAGCTGTTTCCCGCGGTTACACCCGCGTCCCGGGGCAACTTCTTCCCGTATCTGGATAAAATATAGCCTATGTTACTCAGGGTGAATCTAATGGTGAAAGAAGATTTGAAATCGGCGCAGTAGTTTTTGAGTTTATACTGTTGCGGGAACGGGGTACGTTAAATTCAAGATACGCCAAAAGTCACCAAAAGACAATTAATTTATTTATCGACTAACAATTACACAATTAAACACTTAAAAAAAACACAATTAAAAACACTTAATTACAACACTAAACACGGAACACTAAATTACACTAAAGCACTGAATCACACTAAAACACTGAATTTCACTGACTATTCGCAGGTAACGCACTCGATCACTTCTAGTTCGCAGGAGACTGATTCGCTTCGCTTTCCAAATCGGAACTGTCCCGTCGCGTCGTACATCCCGCTTTTATACCCAGTGAGGACGCAGCTCTTCGCGTGGCGTCGAGAATCTTCTCGCGGGGATCGAAATTTCTAGAACTCGCTGGAGCTCGCTCCGACCGACCAGAGTGTGTGACGTAGTATCGTGCAAGCGAATATAGACCTTATCCATACGACGATAAGACTAATTTCGCTTGCACGGTCTCTCAAGGTCGTAATATTATTATTACTTTAGAACACTCTAGAGCTCGCTACAACCTACCAGAGTGTGTAGCGTAGTATCGTGCAAGCGAATATAGACCTTATCCATACGACGATAAGACTAATTCCGCTTGCACGGTCTCTCGTGGTCGTAACAATACATTATAAACATACAAATAGACACACAGAAATACAAGTATTTCCTCTTTATAATATTAGTGTAAGTAGATGGGTATAAGTATGAATGAAGAACACATTTCTCTCATAATAATTATTTATTGATCATCTATTTCATCAGAAACAATTAAATTCAAATTCAAATTCAAATATTTATTTGCATTCTAAGTGTAGTTACATGTGTAGGTGTTATTACAAAAAGTATATAGCACTTAAAACTTAGAGACCTTTTACAGGTATTGCAAACGTACTAAACTATACAATCATCTAGGGTATTTATCAGTGTATTTTATTTTATTTTATTTTATGAACAGATTCCCAGTAGTTAAAGTTTAAAGAAAAATAATTATTTAATACTTATTTGACAAATATTCATTTACCGAGTAAAAACATTTTGATAGTAGGAAATCCTTTAATTTTTTGTTAAATATTGTTGGCTTGGGTTCGGTTTGTATATATTTTGGTAATTGGTTAAAGATCTTAACTGCCATGTAGTAGGGGCTACAGTTTAACATTTTTATACGAGATTGCGGTAAGTATAATTTATTTTTATGCCGTGTATTTATGATGTGTGTATCTTTTATTAGGGTAAATTTATTGTAGTGTTTAAAAACAAATGTACATATGTCTAGTATATATATAGAAGGTTGGGTGAGTATTCCGAATTTTGTAAAATATTGTTTGCAACTTTGTGTATTATCAATAGCTGCCAAAATTCGTATACATTTCTTTTGTGCTACAAACACCTGATGGGCATTTGTGCTGTTGCCCCACAGCATTACCCCGTACCGGAGCCACGCGTGGGCGTACGCAAAATAGGCTGATAGGGCTGTTTGAGTATCTGTACTACATTTTATTTCGAATAATGCGTATGAGAATTTTGACAGTTTTGATTTTATTATTTCTATATGGTGCTTCCAGTTTAAGTAAGAGTCTATTGTTATACCTAATAAGTTAACTTTGTTTACTGTTTCTACTTTAGTATTTTGAAAATGTATATCTATATTTAAAGGAGTTGTTTTATATGTACCAAATTGAATTATTTTTGTTTTGGTGAAGTTAATGTTAAGATTATGATCGTTAAGCCAGCTTGTTATTATTTCGAGTGTGTTTATGATATTATCGGTGCAGTTTAGGGTGTTTTCGCTTTTAATTAGGACTGAAATATCATCTGCAAATAGAATAGGTAATGCTATATTTTTATCTAATACTTTTGGTAAATCATTAATGTAGATCAAAAACAACACACATCCCAATACGCTGCCTTGTGGTATGGAATGGGTTATGTCTTTTTCTTGGGATTTTATAATTTCAATTTCTTTACTACGGATGTTGTAATATTCAATTTGGACGATTTGTTTTCTATTGCTTAGATAAGACTTGAACCACTCGTGAGCGGGACCTCGGATTCCGGACCCATACATTTTGGATAGTAATATATCGTATTTGACGTTGTCATAAGCCTTTGTCATATCCAGTAGTAAACCTATTGTATATTGTTTGTCGTTGATATACTGTAGAGCTTTTTGAATAAAGTCGTATACTGCCAAGGTAGTGGATCTTGTTTTTCTGAAACCATTTTGACTCTCATCCAATATATTAAATTTTTCTAAATACGAGTAGAGTTGGATGCACATTGCTTTTTCGAATACTTTTGAGAATGTTGGTAAAAGTGCTATCGGTCTGTAGTTATTAGGTGAGGTATTGTCGCCTTTTTTAAAGATTGGTTTGATTAGCGTTTTTTTGAGAGCATTAGGGAATTCACATTCTAGGAAGCTTTGGTTTATAAGTGCAGTGAGGGGTGCAGATAGTTCTTTAGTGCATTTTTTCAGTAAGATTGGAGGTATATCATCAATTCCAGAGCTATGCTTGTTTTTTATTGAATTAATAATTTTTTGAGTGGTTTTTTCATTAATAGGCTGTAAGTAAAATGAATGGGTTGGTGGATTACATACAGGTCTTCCCGGTTTGAGATTTCTTTGGTCAGACGTTTCACCTATAGTTGCAAAATAATTATTAAATATTTTAGCTATATTAGAGGGGCAAGTTATATTTTCACTATCAATTTTTAGATTAATATTTTTATTATGTATTGTAATTTTTGTTTTATTTGTTTTCATGTTTATAATTTTCCACATTGTTTTAATTTTATTATCAGATTTGTTCATTTGTCTTCGATAATCCAGTTTTTTCGCTATTTTAACACTTCGTTTTAGGATATTACTAAATAACTTACAATGCTTCTGTATTGTAGAATCTTGTGTCTCATTTAAAATAGTTCTTAGTACCCTTTTATGTAAGCATGATTTTTTGAGACCCGTAGTTAACCAACGATTTTTTGTGTTTCTGTGTATTTTTATTTTTTGTATTGGCATGTAAATATTTATTAGATTTGATATTATTTCGAGAAAAGAATTGTAATTTTCATTGATATTTTTGTGTTGATCTATTATATTGTTCCATTTAATGTCTTTCAATGAATTTTTCAAAAGTATTATTTTTGTTTTGTGTAAATAGTCGCTTTTTCATGTACCACATTCTATTTTTGTTAACGACGGTTTTTTTATACACTTTTAAATTAATAGACTTGTGATCAGAGAGACCAAAATCTTCTACAAATGATTCTTTTATGAGTGAGGGGTAGTTTGTGAAAGCGAGATCAATGCATGATGCAGTTTTATTTGTAACTCTAGTAGGCTTTTTGATTAACTGGCTTAGGTTAAATGATCGCATGAAATTTAAGAATTCAGAGGTGATTGGATTGATTTTATCTATTACATTTATGTTAAAATCGCCAACGATAAATAAAGTTTTGTTCTTATCCTTTGTATTTAGTTTTTTTAGTAATTTGTTAATCTGTTCATAAAATATATTTATACTGCGGTTAGCTCTATACAATCCTATAATGATACAATTTTCTTTTGGTATTTCTATTGCACTGAATTCTATTATAAACTCTTTGGATAAATTAACAATATCTATTCTATCTATGTATTCTAAATCTTCTTTAACTATAAGACATACACCACCACCTTCTCGATGCTTTCTACAAAAAATTGACCCTATTTTATATCCAGGCAGTATTATTGAGTCACAAAATGATTGTTTTTTCCATAATTCAGATAATGATATTACATCAATATTGGACTCTATTAATAAATGTTCTACAAGGTGAAGTTTGTTGCCTATACTTTGAATATTTTGTGCAGCTATTGTAATTAGATCTCTATTCACGAAATGTCTTTTCCTGGTTCACCATTTCCTTTCCTTGCTGCGTTCTAAGTTCTTTATTTTGATGAGTGCTTTCGGTATTTTCTTTAGTTTCAGCTATATTTTCAACTGGTTGTTTTGCATCATAATGTTGTAGGCTTATAGAGGACTGTGACATGGATATTTCTCTACCATTTATTATTAGTTTGTTGTGCTTAATTATCGCATGATTACCATTTTTGCGTGCTAGATGTAGTTGTTTTAGTAGTGCGTTTCTTTCTTGTAATTGGGTAGTTTCCTAAGTCAAATTTTACATGTATTTTAACAATTAATAGTAAGATATAGGAAGATTAATAACATAAGTCAAATTGAAATTAAAATTTCTGACAAAATGAGGCAATAATAGACATTTGAAGTTGGGTGGGCGAGTCCATTATAAAATATCAAAAGTGATTAAAATAAACAATACCATATTTCAAATTACATAATTAATAACAACTTTTGCTTTGAGACCATTTTCATAAACGCAATATTTAGTATACTTGCCGAACAAATTTCTGGCGCGTTGCATACAAATAACTGAATCGTGACGTCACGATTCAGTCACTTTTTGTATGGAGCGTTTTGAGCTTGCCTAAATGATGTGCTATTGAAACAGTAATATCTCGGCGAGTTTTAAAGTTATGACAATAATTCTTTAAGCATTTTTTTAATGTTGTGTGGTCCATCCATCTACATCAAAATAAAAAAATAGGCAACTACCCTATTCTTTACCTTCCATGAACACTCCCGCAGACAGTCCAGTGCCTTTAAAGCATCGCATGTTATCTGTGATATATTTTGCCATTCTTTTATTTATCAGCTTTATCATTATGGTTCTTCGGTTTCCTTGTTTCCCTATGCGCCTAATTTCTTCGATATAAGGGTTTATATCAATACCCAGAATATCATTAAAAATTATAGATACACGACCACATAGATCATTTTCTGTTTCGTGGTGATTTTCAGGAAGACCATAGAGTACAATTTTTTTGCAGTTATCCAGGTTCCGGAGCTCCAGTTCTATATTTTGAATTCTTTTATCAATAGAATTTATTTGTTGTTCAATTCTGTGTTGGTTTATGGTATAAGTTTCTGTATTACAACCTAAGTCAGAATGTAGGTTGTGAATTGCTTTTTTGACTTCGTTCTGTATAGTATTTTTGACGTCTGAAAGTATTGATGCTTTAATTTTTTCCAATTTGGAGTCTAAGATGTTTTCAAGTTTGGAATCAAGTAGTTGAGCAAATTGGTCTAGGGTTATAGAATTCCCTTCTGATGCTAAGAAGTTAGTTTTGGGTGATATTGTTGGAGGTGGAACAGTGTCGCCTAGCGAGTGATCTAGAAAGTCTTCAGATAATGATGACGCATCATTATACAAGGGTGCTTTTCTTCTTTTAGACTGTTCAAGCATTGGCTTGTTGGTGAGGTTGGTGATGTTATCATTTGAGTCGTTAGGAGAGTCAGGAGTCGGTCTAACGGGTGTATTCCTGTTATCCATTTTGGGTTGTTTCGATTTGCATAATGGGCATTTCCATGTGGCTCTATATTCATGTGTCATGGTATTATAAAACCTCATTTCAGAGACATTTGCGCAATCCAAGTCGTAGAAATCACTGCAAATCGAGCATTTCAAAAATCTTCTATGAGTAATTTGTTGTCGGCAACCGGAACATATACGAGTCATTTTTTGTGATTTTAAATTAAGAAGAAAAGAAAAAATAAAAATAACAATAGACCAAAAAGTATGTGTAGGTACTACGTAGATTTGAACCCACGCTTCTTGCGTCTATAGAAAAAATAAAATGTTCAAAAAAGACTCCCCGGTCCTATGTGGATTCGATCCCACAATAGTCAAGAAAGAATCGAAGATAAATCGCGTCGATAACTATTAGGCTATTTGTGCTTGAAGAAATGTAGCGAAATTGTCCTTTATGTAGTATTCACAAAAAGTTTGAATATGAAGTTGTCGTTATTTTTCTATATTTTATGTTAATCACTGTTTTGAGGTTATGAACACTAGCACAATTGTTTTCACTTATTTATATTGCACTATTTCACTGTTATTATAGTTTTAGTCCTTTTTTTATTGGTACACTTATATTTTTGATGCTGTTTCCTTCCAAGTTTTGATGAAGTATTGTTTTGTCTACACAAAAACAAGGTGATGGATTATTACTATTAAGTATCTTCACGGCTTTGGAGTTTTACTTGGATAACACTAGTAAAGGATTATTATATCACTATTTATAACATCATCGATTTTTAAGCGTTAATATTCACTGTTTCTATTTTTAATTAATTTTATACACGGATCGGCAGTATTTTGTGGCGTGGTGGCGCCATCTCTCCCCAAGTAAAAGTTAAAATATAGTCCTAAAACTGTGCAGGTGGTATTAAATACTCTTGATGTTTCGCCCAGCCTAGGTACCATATTATGGACATTATGTGACAACAGCAGCCCACATTTCTTTTTCCTACCAAGCAAGAACAATAATATTATGCTTTCCTCTTCTATTTTGATGTAATCCGCCGCCAGCTAGCTATGCCGCAATTGATTCAATCAGTCATTGTATTCTCGTAATAACCAGCAGAATCTATCGTCGCAAAATAATACTAATTGAATAATAAAAGCACACGAAAACACAACAAAACGAAATATCCGCTATCGTAAGTTCAAGCCAATGATGATTTTTTAGTTTGACGTTTGACTTTGATGTAACATGAGGTCTACTTTGTTGCCAGTACAAGAAAAAAATAAACCTGATGATCAATTTATTTTTACAATGTTTTTATAAACGTTGTTATATAATTAATTATTTAAAACGTATTTTTAAAACATAATCTAAAGACAAACACACTTTATTCACTTTCATTGCTTTTATTTTCTATTTTATATCATTTCTTTATTTATATCATTACTTTATTTCATTTGGCAACATTGTCAAAAAATGACAGTAAAGCTAGGAAGTAACGAAAGTCAATAATATTATGATTAAATATTTTATTTAATATCCCATGGTAAATTAATATTTCGTGACTAAAAATTAAAAATTAAGAAAAAAATATTGATAAATATTTTATTTGTGTACACGATAGGCCCAGATTCGCCCGTCTCCATTGCAATGTTTATAATACGGACCTGCAAAAAAAAAACGTCGATGGCTGAGTGGTTAAGGTTGTTGCTAGCAATGAGAGAGGTCGCCAGTTCTACCTCCGCCACGTACGACTGTGTTTATCATATGTACGTTTATTCGCTACCTTAACGGTGTTGATGATGATCATGAATACGGACCCATTACAGAGTGATTTATAGTTTTTGACCAAAATATGTGTACCCAGGTGCTGTGGTCAATGCTGGACATACTGCAAGTGCTGAGCTTCAGTTTGGAACTGGACGCCAACCAGGAGACTCCATTACTCAAGGTTCCTGGGACCGACTTCGCGTTGCAGCTCCAAGATACGCTGGAAGGAAGAGAGGTGAGAACATCTAGCTAGACTGAAGGAGTCAGATGATGATGATAGTTTATGGAGCAATCTATTCAATAATAATTTGAAATGTTTCAGAGCATTGTGAAAGATTTCGCCGACCGTTGCCATGGCATTGTGCAAGAAGCTATGAAATGGGCGCCTCAATCAACAAGATCACATTTACAAGAGTACCTGAATCAGGTAAGATTCGATTCCGAAATCCATTTTCAAATTCCATACACTACGAAAGTACGTTAAGTTAGTGGTCCTGCGTCTGATCTCACTTTTCCATTTATGATATCTATCTTACCGAGCTCATGAGGACCGAATGATCTGTTTGATCTGAGTGTAAGGGTGAGTGCACCTGTGTTGTGTTGTTAAATAAATATATTCATCAGATTCATTGACCTGATCCCGCAGTAAGTAGTTTAAGCACTAGTGTTACAGATATCAGAATCAACAGTGGATACACAAATATACTTAAATATATTTAATAACACACCCATACACGGGGCAAACACCGATGTTCGTCACACAAATATTATCACGGGTGGGAAACGAACCCGACTCTTGGAATCGTAGGTAGTGAACCTGGGTCACTAATCACTATTCCACCGAGCTAGGCCATGTTGTTACCTGCCTCCTCCTGCAAACCTCCAACCAACTCCAACCTGCCATAATCCAAATCTGTCCTGTGTGGCTACCATGAGTTTAAAACTTACGAACTCGATATCGCCTACGAAAAACTTGTACAGCGCCGCTGGTGGTTACGCGAAGAACTAAAATCGGCCGTATGAAAAAAACAACTCGATAGGTTTATAACGTACGTAAGTTTTCGATAGCTAACTCATGGTAGGCCCTCTGGTAACATTGTTGTTCAAACTTCCCAGGTCCCAAACTCGACTCTATGGCACCACTGTGGCCTAGCGCTGGCGACGGGCGCATTGCTCGGCGCGGCGGGCCTCAACCGGTTGTCCGCGCCGCTGCCCCGCGCCGCGCTCGACAAGCGCCCGCCCTGCGTCACGCAGGACTCCGCCGCGCTGCTCGCCGTCGTGTCGCAGCGCAGCCGGTACGCGGGCGAGGTATGGGACACGTGACACGTTCATGACACGTTTATTAGTAATACGGTAGTTTCCTAAGTCTGATTTTACATAAAATTTCACAATCAACTGTAAGTTATAGGTAACTGAATAACATTAGTCAAATCGAATTCAAAATTTCTGACGAAATGAGACAATAATAGACATTTAAAGTTGGGTGGGAAAGTCCATTTCAAAAGTGCGAAAATTCTCCAAAATAACTATGCCATCTTATAAACTACAAAATTAGTAGTAACTTTCACTATGAACACATATTCGTTAACGCAACATTTGATATAACAAGGAACAAAGTTCTTACGATATGCACACAATATCACAAGCGGTGACGTCATAGCTCACTGTGACATTTGTATGAGGCGTTTTGAGCTCGCCCAAATAATGTCCTATTGAAATTGTAATATCTCCGGGAGTTTTCCAAATATCAAACCATTCTTTTAACAGTACATTTGCAATTGTGTGGTCCATCCATCTGTATCAAAATAAAAAAATAGGAAACTACCCTATTGGAATGACACATTTTGTAACTATAATAAAGCATTCAGTAACTATTTCTATTACAGTAACATCGATGACGTATTCAGTAATAATGATGGAGCAATCGGTTCCTAATTGATTGTATTGGGAGTTTGAAGATAATTCGTTGCTGTAGGTGGCGGGTGCGGTCAGCTCCGAGGGTGGAGGCGAGACGGCCCTCTGGCGCGTCGGCGCGCGCCTCCACACGGCGCTGCGCGACGCCTGCTCCAGCGGCAGCGAGACCGCGCACCGCGCCGCCCTGTGGCGCGCCACCGCGCTGCTGGTGCACGCGCGACACCACGCGCCGCACGCGCACACCGCGCCCACGCACCGCGCGCTGCTGCACTCCGTCGGTGAGTGACTCACTACACACGCGCCGCACGCGCACACCGCGCCCACGCACCGCGCGCTGCTGCACTCCGTCGGTGAGTGACTCACTACACACGCGCCGCACGCGCACACCGCGCCCACGCACCGCGCTGCTGCACTCCGTCGGTGAGTGACTCACTACACACGCGCCGCACGCGCACACCGCGCCCACGCACCGCGCGCTGCTGCACTCCGTCGGTGAGTGACTCACTACACACGCGCCGCACGCGCACACCGCGCCCACGCACCGCGCGCTGCTGCACTCCGTCGGTGAGTGACTCACTACACACAATGAGACCAGGTTGACCCTGCTCTCAGAGCAGAGTTGACAAAGGTTTTTAAAAATAAAAGGAGGGAGATGGAAGATATTTGACGAAACTGTGAAATAGAGAGTGAGAAACAGTTGCGAATCTACTCATTCTCTATTCGGTCGCCAATACATTATCCGACCTTATTCACAAATAAGGACTTCTGAATACTTTATTGATCAACTTTCGTCTGATATAACGATGATTTTCCCTTTTCGTATGTCCCCAGCGTGGTCCCAAGTGGAGATCTTCACCGAGGATGCGGTCAGCGCTGCAGTGGAATGCTGGCAGTGGCTGACGACCGCGCGGCCGGACCTGGAGCTGCGGCTCATGCAGGAGGTGTTCGCCGCGTGGCAGTGCACCGTGGACCGGCGCATGGGCCTGTTCTCCAAGCAGGTGGACGAGATCAGCCCGCTGGCCGCCTACGAGGGTGAGTGGACTACTACAGACTTATGCTGCCCTGGTACAAAAGGGAGCTCAATATATAATTTTAAACTGTCATGGTTACACACATTAGAAAACTGAAAGTGTCCGGGATATTTACCATGTTGTTTTGTTTTAATAAGCTCCCGATATTTCGGCACTGTTGCAAGCGCCATGATCACGGGTAAACTGTAGGACTGCGAGAATGACGGTAGGATGTCGAATTCGGAGTGACAATATTCTTTTCTCTTCTATTCTTTACTTTTCTATTCTATTCTATATTGTGAACGAGGGTAGTGGTGTCGTGCGTAATAAAAGACATAGAAAGAGGGTAGACCGATATGTCTGCCCTTAGACCTACCGTCATTCTCGCAGTCCTACATTTCACCCGTGATCATGGCGCTTGCAACAGTTCCGAAATATCGGGAGCTCATTAAAAAAAAACAACATGGTAAATATCCCGGACACTCAGTTTTCTAACAAGAGGAGCTTGCCTGAACGGATTTAGGGGATGCAATTGCACCATAGAGAATAAGTTGACAGCTACATATTTATGCTATCCTAGTTCCAAAAGGACTCATCTGATTTATTTAGAGGATTTTCGGCGTACATTTATAAATTGGCCTGGTCTGTCTATTTAAGTAAGTAAACTAGTAGCCAAAAGCATGCCTGTAGGTTTATGTAGCTGTGCTGTAGCCAACCAACGCCTACTTGGCCAGCGTAGTTGACTAAGGCCATATCGCCCTAATTTAGGGAAGGCCCGTGCCCCAGCAGAGGGGACGTATATGGGCTGATGATGATCATGATGTTATGTTGTGTTATAATTATGTATTCTTTAAAGCAAGCTATTATTAAAAAAAGAGTCAGGGGATACCAGTCACAACTATCTGTCCGGTGGTTGGTGAACGGTATACGGGTAAGCGACCCCGGCTCCTCGAGCTACTATCGACTCAGTCCAAATCGTCCGAGGCGATAGTATCCTTCCTCCCCTTTTCCTTCCCCCGTCATATATCCTTGCTACTCGTGGGAACGCAATGACCTTGTTAAAACAATGCACAAGGCAGAATGGCGGCGACGTGGTCCACAACCCGTCACGTCACGTTTCCCACAGAGGTGAAAAGTGGATCGCTGGATGTGATCTCTGCCTACCCCTTCGGGAAAAAGGCGTGATTTTATGTATGTTTGTATGTATGTATTATTAAAAGTACCGTATTGTCGTCAGGTGCAAAGCTGGAGCCTCGACCACCATTCGTAGCGCCGCACGCAGTGTGGGTGCGTTACCTATGCGAAGTGGCCGAGACGGCCAAGTACAACAGTGTCGAGAAGGTCGAGATGTTGGCTAGCCTGCTGCACAGGTCAGTGTAGATGTGACGTCATTGCTAGTCAGTCAGTCAGTTACAAAAGCAAACAGCCTAAGCTACTGTACACTGGGATTCTTAACATGAAAATAATGCTACACTTAACATTATTATTAAACTTTTCATTGCTATAATATTAGATTACTTATAGAAATCAAATAACAAATGAAAATTAGAAGCTTCATTGTTTTTATTTATTTTCAGGTCTTTGCCAATAACAGTTGGTGACGTCAGAGATCACATAAACCGACATGTTGAAGCAGTCGGTGTCCGATTCAGGTAACATACTTTTCCACACTTTAGAAATTTAATTCTGTAGTCTAGTAATCTGTTGTAATCATTCAAAACAATCTAATATAACTTGAAACAACGAATTGAAACTAGATTGCAATTTGTGAATATTTAACACCTTCCGATATTGAACTTCAATATGACAATTTCAACAAAGCATGAAATCATACATCTGGTAGGTAAATATAGTCTGGCTAAGTCATCAATATGTAATTTTAAACTGTCATGGTTACACACATTAGAAAACTGAAAGTGTCCGGGATATTTACCATGTTGTTTTGTTTTAATGAGCTCCCGATATTTCGGCACTGTTGCAAGTGCCATGATCACGGGTGGACTCACCCGTTCATCAAAACAAAACAACATGGTATATATCCCGGACACTTTCAGTTTTCTAATGGCTAAGTCATCGTCACCTCACATAAAGGTCGCGAACCAGGATGCTGTTGATGCTGAAAAGCGGCGTAAAACGCACAGCATGGTAACCCGTGTGCTTAGGCAAGTTGCGTTCGAATGCTAGTATATTAACTTAGACCTTCGCGTTCCATTACACTAAATATAAGTCTATAAGTTAGCTCGCGACCATGATTGGTGTAACCCAGTTGAAACGTCGGGCAGTATGTAGCTATGTATTTGCTACTCCTAATATCGCGGCCCGTAAAGACTAATACTTAGTTGAACTCAAAACCTTAATACTACTTTATCCCAACAGGCTACTCTCCTGCGGCCTCTCCCTCCTACAAGGGGACATCCTCCCGCGCTCTTTAGCTCGCAACATCCTCCGCGAAAGAGTGTACAGCGCTTGCCTCGACTACTTCTGCCGCGGTTTACAGTCGCCGGCTAAAACGTCCGGCGCTTTGAGGGAAGATATCATATCGCTGATCAAGTTCTGGCAACTGATGCACTCCGATAAGAAGTATTTGAAAAGCAGCGATATTGGTGGTGAGTTTGATGTTTTTTTTTCTGTAATTTTTTTTAAGGCTTGTTACATACATACACACATAAAGTCACGCCTTTTTCCCAGAGGGGTAGGCAGAGATCACTTCCTGTCATGTGCTACGGTCTTGGCACACCAGTTTCGTTTCTTAGCCTTGTTGGCGTGGTTGTTTGGTAGTGCACCTGTCTCGAGCGCCAGCGTAGAAATGGTGGGTTCAATCTCGGAGCGGGACAAATATGTGTTACGAACTTCGACGAATGTTTCATGTCTGGATGTGCTCTTTAACTTTGAATATATTCTTGTAATCCACTGATATTTCCGTAGCACAACAGCTTCAGCTACTTATTTCGAATTAGAACAATGTATGTGATTATTATAATAATGTAATCTAACAGGGGAATTCGATCTGATGGGTCCGAGTAGCCAACAGAGTATCTACACGTCCAACTCTCCAACGGATAACCGATCTTCGGTTAACAGCAGTGACATTGGCAGCAGGCAAAATACTGGCTGGATCAATACGGTAAGTAAATATAATATTAGATTTATTATTGTGAAAATAATTATTATAATAGAGACTTTAAATCTGATGTGCCCATTCTGGACGGACCTCTCTATCTAATCTAAATGTTATATATTTTCTATAAGAATAGGATCTATAAGTGATTTCTTAATTGTTATTATTATTATCCTATGTTAAAAATGTAAATCCCCTGGTCTTCCTAAAATAAATAAATAAATATTTTTATGCTTATAAAAGTAGAACAAACAGTAATAAGCAACATGGGCTCAAGGCTAAATCATTAATACGTCCCCTTTGAGCGGTAAGAACACTTAACTAGACGATAATGGCGTAGTCAACAATTGTTGATATCCGTAATATGATCTAAATTTGTATAGCACGATTTTATGTTTGTACATACCACAGGTACCAATGTCAACAACGACCCTCAGTAGTGGAGCGGGTAGTATCGCCGGCAAGCGGTCGAACCGCAGCGTGAAGCCGCCAGCCAAGTCGCAAGACACCTTCGTCAAGGACTACGTGAGGAAGAGGAACCTTATCCTGGAGCTGATGGTAGGCTTTTAATGATTAGTTCTATTAGTTTAGTGGTGAGAGTTATCCGCTCCCCCGCAAGTCCGGTGATGATGACAAGGCTACTCCAAGCCATCATCGTATGTCAGTTAGGAAAAAAAAGGTCTATTAGTAAAAGTTCCATAAAAAATATTTTCCTACAGAAATTGGTTTCTGTCTTGCTTATTTAGAGATTAGGGCAAATTACGAAGTGCACAAGCAAGTGGCTCTTGACATTATATATGCACTAATTCTAGCATAAAACCCTCTTACTATTTTTGAACTCGCGTTTTTCCAAACATATTATTAATAGACTATACTAAAAATAGCAAATAATAGACTATACTAGAAATAATCTGGAAAAATCAATATCGTATTTGGTACAGCTCCAGATTTTGCGCTTGGAGTTAACGTTCCATATCTTCTGATGAAATATGTGCCCAAGCTAATCATCTTCCAATCACAACAGCTTTACTATGGTGTCGTGATTTTTTTTATTATTTATTGAATTTTCAACCTAAGGCAGTGGAGATAGAGTTCCTAGTGACGTGGCACAACCCGCACGCGCGGCCGGAGCAAGCCGTCCCGGGGGAGGACAACATCGCCACGTGGCGCTCCAAGCCCAACACCGAGCGCACGTGGCGCGACCACGCCAAGCTCGCCTGGGACATCAGCCCCGCGCTCGCCGTGTTCCTGCCCGAGAGGTGAGGAGTGAGGAGTGAGGAGCAGCCTCCGGGAGGACCACACACACGTGGCGTGACCATGCCAAGCTCGCCTGGGACATCAGCCCCGCGCTGGCCGTGTTCCTGCCCGAGAGGTGACGAGTGAGGAGTGAGGAGCAGCCTCCGGGAGGACCACACACACGTGGCGTGACCATGCCAAGCTCGCCTGGGACATCAGCCCCGCGCTGGCCGTGTTCCTGCCCGAGAGGTGACGAGTGAGGAGTGAGGAGCAGCCTCCGGGAGGACCACACACACGTGGCGCGACCACGCCAAGCTCGCCTGGGACATCAGCCCCGCGCTCGCCGTGTTCCTGCCCGAGAGGTGAGGAGTGAGGAGTGAGGAGCAGCCTCCGGGAGGACCACACACACGTGGCGCGACCACGCCAAGCTCGCCTGGGACATCAGCCCCGCGCTCGCCGTGTTCCTGCCCGAGAGGTGAGGAGTGAGGAGGAGTAGTCTCCGGGCAAGGACATCTAACATGACCGATGAAAGATCAAAGGGCAACAGGAGATCCGCGCTTTAAAAATTTCGGGCGTATGTCTGCCATAGAGGTTAGAACTGCAACAGCTCGTGCAGAGTGGAGTCGGCCTATACTTCTCGGAACTGTGTTTACTACCTAGCTTTTGACGTCATCACGTCAACATCGTTAGTGGACGCGACCTAATGCTCTGCTGTCATGGCTGCGGTAGGATGAAGTGGGACAAATAATAAAAGCACTTTATACACACTACCCCTCACCTCGCTATTGCACACATTGCTTATTAGAAAACTTAATTAGGAACATCACATTTTCTAAGAAGCAATGTGTGCCATTTGGAACACCACACGCACCATTCCCTTCGGAGCAGGTCGCCATATTTTCTCGCTACTTCTGCGCAACCGTAACAGATCTTACCGCGTTTTGATTTATTTACGTCATCAACAAGGAAGTGTATGTTTTCTCCAGGTTGAAGAATGAAGGCATCATGGCTGAGATCCGGCGGAAGGTGCAAGCGCAGCCGACGGCCGTGTGCCACGTGCCACAAGCGCTCAAGTACCTCGTCACCACTGAGACGCTGCTCAACGACGCTCATGAGGTAAGTAGTAGGGGCGGATTGACTGGATAGACCTGGGCTACTAATAGGGATATTCCTAAGTTATCAACAATACAAGGTTATAGGTTGAATAGACGTAGGTAAATTGACTATCCAAGTATTATTTACGAGGATTATATATCACAGCTCGAAGCATCTTAATACGCTGATGGAACTCCTTCAGCTGCCCAATTGCCCTTATCACAATGCGTTTTTTTGTTTTTCTCCGATTATATCATTAACTAATGGGGCCTATCGCGAGTGAGAAATTTACTTGATGGTAATACGTCGACGTGAGGTCCAACTGCAGCATGGTTGGTGAATATTGACATGTCTGACGGCAAAAATAACCAATCACGCTGCAGTTGGACCGCAAGCCTACGTATTGCCATCTATAATATAATTATAGTGAATTTCTCATACGCATTAGCCCTAATTCCACAATATGAGAGGTGATGAAAAAAAAACTGCACACATTTTATTAATTTTAAGAGTTTTTTTTATAATACAGTAAAACCCGCTTAAGACGATTTCTCAGGGACCCTATCAAAAACGCGTCTTAAGCGGGAAAGCGTATTAAGCGGGATAGGGAAAATAACACGAACTATACATATAATTATGTATTATTTTAAATTTTCGGTAAAATATGCATTAAATTGTACGTATAAATTACATTCAATACGTAGTGCAATTAAAAAACATTATATAATTTTAAACTGTCATGGTTACACACATTAGAAAACTGAAACTGTGCGGGATATTTACCATGTTGTTTTGTTTTAATGAGCTCCCGATATTTCGGCACTGTTGCAAGCGCCATGATCACGGGTGAACTGTAGGACTGCGAGAATGACGGTAAGTCTAGGGCAGACATATCGGTCTAGCTACCCTCTTTCTCAGTCTTTTATTACGCACGACACCACTACCATCGTTCACATTATTGTCACTACATTCACATTGGTTAATAAATCAGTCATACCTAAGCCCGAATTAGTGGACTTCCCTTAGTCGAAAGGCATTCGGGGACTCCTTCCCATACATAGCACCTCAGTCATTAGACCCTACGGCATACGTTACAGAAAGTTTCCACGAAGCGGGCCCTGTTGCATGCGTTTAAAAAAATAAAAAAGCGCTTTTAGAGCGCTCGATCTGTCGGTTTTGGGCGTATTAAACGGGATGACAATCGTATTAAGCGTTAAGAAATGTATGAAAATATATCTGAAGTTGCTGGGACTGGCATAAAGTGGCGTATTATGCGGGAAATCGTATTAAGCGTGATCGTCTTAAACGGGTTCTACTGTAATTAGATAAACGACGATATTACAATTAAATATTATAAGAGTACTAAATTAAAGAGTATATTTGTTTCATGAGTAATTTATTCAGAATCGTCACGTTCGCTTTTGTCATCGTTGTTAACATTGATAATAAATCTATCAGATACATAATCTATTTGGTGATCTTGATCCTTTATTTTATTTTCTGTTAATACATGGCTAACGCATTTCTACCACTTTTCTGGGACAATTATGTTAATATTTTAACTTCAACCATTTTAAATTTTTCGTTGTCTTGCCACATGCCCTTTCGCTTGAGCCTATTTACGATATAGAGCTTGCACGTAAAATCTATCTCGTTGTCTTAATTATTTCATTCCCGTTTTAATTATGAAACTCGAAAAAAAAATCGACTTTTTGTTCGGATCGAATTGGATCGCAAATTATCGACACAAACAACACTAGGCTGAACCTGGTAACATAATGCGTTTTGAGTTGTCAAACCGCTCCGTCGAATTACGGATTCTAGTATAATAGAAACGCGAAAGTCTAAAATATTTATTTTCTTCAGCTCGTCCACATGGTGACATGGGCGCGCGTGACCCCAGTGGAAGCACTGTCATACTTCAGCCGGCAGTACCCGCCGCACCCGCTGTCCGCGCAGGCGGCGGTCAGCACGCTCACCTCGTACCCGTCGTCGGCGGTGCTGCTGTACATACCGCAGCTGGTGCAGGCGCTGCGGCACGACACCGTGAGTGTGGACGGACTAGGGGCGGGGGAGGCCTTGAGTACGCAGCACCCGCTCCGATACTGAGTTGAACACATTTACAGATCTAGCAAGTGGGGCAGAGGAAGTAACTTCTAGCATATGGTACACACAGTACCCGCCGCACACGTTCCGATACCGAGTTGAACACATTTACAGATCAAGCAAGTGGGGCAGAGGAAGCAACTCCTATCATATGGTACACATAGCGACTAGGGGTGTGAGCCTTCCACTCCCCCGCCAGTCCGGTGAAACTGTAAAAGCCGTGTGTGGATAACTGCTAAGCCCACCCTTAAAAAAAACACATAACGCGTTGTTGTAATCGTACGTGATCAAAACAAGCCCAAAAAGAAATTATTTTGTAACGAGCCCGCTAAGATGGTCTCATTGCTTTAGCAACAATTACGCGTTTATTATAATAGTAAGCAGGCCATCAGAGACGTCGATACCCCCGTATCAACTGTGTTATTAATACGGAGCCCCGTACTATCGAGGACAAAAATGCGTTAACCCTTTAACCAGTATACTATACGGAAAATTTAATTGCTTTCACTTATCACTAGGGAATAAGGTTCAAATTATGGTGGCAATATGCCATTACCAGTAAAAAGGTTAAATGATATCAAGATATTTGGGTGCATGATCACAATCAGGGATTTCCCTTAGGTGGGCCTTACTTAATAAGAATACACTTGTTCGGGTTTCAGATGGGCTACGTCGCAGAGCTGATAAAGTCGTTAGCGAAGAAGTCTCAGGTGGTGGCTCACCAGCTCATCTGGAACATGCACACCAATATGTATACAGACGAAGAGATGCATAATAAGGACCGTAAGTACACTTGGGATTACATTGTTTTGATTTGTGTTGTAAAGCGTATGGTATGGGTCTACAAAAAATGTAAACAAATAAAGCGTCCGACCGATTTCAGCCATGGCGGCCAATCTCGATTCAGATCAGCCAAGTGTGCCATATCATATTATAGTGAAAAGTGCACAAAAAGAGTAACAAATACATGGCTACTCACTGTCCGACGTTTATCGTTTCATTCGATTAAATGAGGGTTAATGCGTATGAGAAATTCACTAAATGGCGTGAAGTACTATCGGCAACGCTGGCGGTCGACCACCTATAAGGTGAAAATCGCTTGGCGCTTACGCGTCTGTCAGAACAAGGCCCGTCCAAATTGTGGTCAAGGAGCTGGCAATAATTTTTTGGTAGATATTTGAGGCATGCTGAAAACTTGTCCTGTACCTCTCCTATTATATCCCAACACAAACCCGCAGACCTGGCTGCGTACCGGGGCTAAACCAAACCACCAATTTTTTTTTATTTAAAAATATATTTTATTTTCCAAAAAAATAAAATTTGTCAGTTCACCTGACAGGTTTCCATCAAAATAATTTGTCTAAGTGAGTCTTATTTTTTAGTTATAAACAAAAAGATAAAAAATATTTTTAGGGGTTTGCTTTAGCCCGGCTACTCACCAGCCAGGTCTGCAGTTTCATGCTGGGATATAATAGGAGAAGTACAGGATAAGTTTTCAGCTTGCCTCAAATACCTACCAAAAAATTCTTGCTAGCTCTCCTACTATTGGAACGTTTTTGCTTGGATTTTGACAGATTTTCTTCAAGTGCTCTTCTATTGGCCAGTGGGCGGGGCTAATGGCGCTTAAAGAAATCTGTTTGAAAAGTGTACTACCGCCAAAATTTCCGGTTGTACAACTGCAGCTTGATTGATGAATATTGACATGTCTGTCAATGTCATGTCAAAAATAACCAATCATGCTGCAGTTGAAACTTACGTCTACGTATTGCTATCCAGTGAATTTCTCATACGCGTCAACCCTCATTTAATCGAATGAAACGCGAAAGCCTTTAAATCATAAAACAATATTCTTCCCCAGCCGCCCTCTTCGACGTGCTAGAAGCCTTAACCAAGAGCATAGTGGACACTCTCTCGGGGCCGGCCAAAGCGTTCTACGAGAGAGAATTCGACTTCTTCAGTCAAATCACTAACATCAGCGGAGTTATCCGGCCTTTCCCTAAAGGAGCGGAGAGAAAGCGCGCGTGTCTTGAAGCGCTGAAGAATATCAAGGTGAGGTTTTATTTTGCTTGCGAAACCGTCATCGTAAGGTCAATTTAATATGGCTAGGCTTTGGTAAAAAATTAACGTATCCCAATAGCTTTGTCTATCACCGAGGCAGAGTATAAACTCTTTGGCTTAAACATTTCGAAGAAGAGTTTCAAAGAGTGTACATATTATCTGTCGTCAATAATAATATTTTTTTCTAGAAATTGTCGCCTCCGCGAAAGTCTAAAAGTTAGGGAGAAATAAAATGCGGCGGTTGTAAATAAAAAAATATAATTTATTGGCCGCTAACTTGTCGGAGGCACACGAATTTGTAAGGACGTGGGTACGGGCGTCTGCTTTTGCTCCTAATAGTTATATAGGTACTCCCCTGCAGGTCCAGCGGTAGTAGCCCGGGACGGAGATGATGGAGATGGTGATCGCCACCAGATGAAGAATCGCCCGTAGTATATATCGTATATCGGAGAAACGCCAGCGCGATCTTCTTGTACGGTCGGTCTTCGCCGTAAATGTAAAATATAATTATAATTCCTGGAATGGATGAATGATGCTCCAGTTAGGCCAAGCTCAAATTCTTCCGTTCCGAAGCAATCACCACCGAGGACAACAAGGAAAATACCTATATCATATACATAGTAGTTTTTGTCTCGGTGGTAAACTGATCAGAACGGAGTTTACAAAGCGGGGAAGATAAACAAAATTACACATATTATTTGATTAAATTAAAATGTAAAGTGAATCAATTGCAAGACAAGAATAGGTAATTAAAGTTATATAAAATAAAGAATAATGTTAAGAGAGTTTAATGTGCTATCTATAACTTACCCTAGATCGGGATTACGGAACTCGACACACCAATTTGCAACAGAGCTAACTCGCTCAATGTAAAAATAAATGCTTAGGCTCCTTTCGATTAAGTACGATGCCTAGAATCAGTCTAGAAGCGACTAAAGCGTTACGGGAGACTTGCAACAGTCATCAGCCTAGGAGCGACCGCGACATGTTTGCAAATCCCCCGCGCGCAGCCAGGCTCAGAACGAAAAAGGCGTACGTGACCAAACGCTTTCCCGCGCGACGGGAATTGACTGCGTTCAGAAAATAAATTTTTTAGTTCCCAATCATTGTTAAAAAATAATGTAAAAAAATTAATTCCTTTATTGTTTAAATTTAATTACTATTTTAGTTAATTGTAAGTATATTAATTGTAGGTATATATATTATTAATATTTGTTTTAATTATTTAATATTTATTTTATTTTTAAATTGTTTTCTTTATTGATATGTGACACTAGGACGTAGGCATAGGAAAAAAAATGTGTAACGTTTCGTTACATTACCCGCCGGCCTCTCATAAGGATTTTATTACTAAAAATAAAATCCGCATGATAATCTTGTTACGGAACCTTTTATTCAACCTTCCATTTCATTCAATCTTCATCATTCATACTCCTTTCATTAAAACATAATCTCATACTACATGAAATATGAGACGTTTCCTAGCAACATTTGTAGGTCTTATGACTAGTATACGTCAAGACCTACTGTAACAGGTCTTAATTAGATTTACAGTTTTTGGCAGGTAAAGCGAAAAAAACGGGTTTAATTCTAGTTTGTAATTTTTTTAATCCTTTATGTGCTACGACCCTAAGTTTTTGCCTGCCATGTCCTCAAGAACATAAACGAGAGGTGACAGCTTTTGTATAATCTTACATTTAATATATTTAGGAGCTAACTTTTTACTAAAGTGTTTATCCTTATCGCTCAGGACATAAGCACGTTTATAGACTACATCATCTACATTAAATTCGTGAGCTTTACGTCTTACGTTATAATGAGACGTGTTCTTCACGTGAGCGTAATATAAAGCTTTATGGACTTTATCGAATGTGGAACTTAGAAAACCAAGGTTTTCCGCATATACATCGCGCGGAAGAAATAAAACCTCGTCTCCCAAATCCGAGTCAGTATAATGAGATCCACACAATACTAACTCACGTCCAAAAACTAGAAACGCAGGGGTAAACCCAGTGGCTTCATTTACAAAGTTATAAAAAGAAAAAAAAATGTTTTATTTAATAGTTATATTAATTTATTGTTATATTTTATAAAGTTTCATCAGGCGTCTTTCATCTCTTACGGCTACCTCATATTCCATTTCCGACTTTTGAAATGACACATACCTACTTAATGTAGTATGCCATTGCGAAAAATGTGTTGCAAGAAAATTAAAAAACAAAACAATTTAGTTATAAATAGCACAGAAAACAATGAATGACTAATGGTGTTGACGACTCCGTTCTGTTACAATAAAAACTAACAGAACGCTCTGTGTTGTCTATATTATCTGAAAATTCGAATAATAAAAAAAAACAACAAAGAAAAAAAACGTTACTGACCTGAAAAAAAAATCGGTAACTAGTGTGAGGATGATCTTACAAAATTTATTAATATTGAACCAATGTAATTATTAACATTTAAAATTAAAATAACAATGAAAATAAATATTTTTATTCTTAACAATAAAAAAAAAAAACGAAAGGAAAAAAAAAACACCCTCACCCCAGTTACTGTAGGCTGTAGGTAACAAAAAAAACACAAAGCGTTTTACAAATAAAAATAAAAAAAACCACCTTACAAAAACTAACTACTTAATGTAAACAAAAGCAGAACAACCCACGTAAGAGGGCGCCAGTGTCGCCTCCGCGAAAGTCTAAAAGTTAGGGAGAAATAAAATGCGGCGGTTGTAAATAAAAAAATATAATTTATTGGCCGCTAACTTGTCGGAGGCACACGAATTTGTAAGGACGTGGGTACGGGCGTCTGCTTTTGCTCCTAATAGTTATATAGGTACTCCCCTGCAGGTCCAGCGGTAGTAGCCCGGGACGGAGATGATGGAGATGGTGATCGCCACCAGATGAAGAATCGCCCGTAGTATATATCGTATATCGGAGAAACGCCAGCGCGATCTTCTTGTACGGTCGGTCTTCGCCGTAAATGTAAAATATAATTATAATTCCTGGAATGGATGAATGATGCTCCAGTTAGGCCAAGCTCAAATTCTTCCGTTCCGAAGCAATCACCACCGAGGACAACAAGGAAAATACCTATATCATATACATAGTAGTTTTTGTCTCGGTGGTAAACTGATCAGAACGGAGTTTACAAAGCGGGGAAGATAAACAAAATTACACATATTATTTGATTAAATTAAAATGTAAAGTGAATCAATTGCAAGACAAGAATAGGTAATTAAAGTTATATAAAATAAAGAATAATGTTAAGAGAGTTTAATGTGCTATCTATAACTTACCCTAGATCGGGATTACGGAACTCGACACACCAATTTGCAACAGAGCTAACTCGCTCAATGTAAAAATAAATGCTTAGGCTCCTTTCGATTAAGTACGATGCCTAGAATCAGTCTAGAAGCGACTAAAGCGTTACGGGGAGACTTGCAACAGTCATCAGCCTAGGAGCGACCGCGACATGTTTGCAAATCCCCCGCGCGCAGCCAGGCTCAGAACGAAAAAGGCGTACGTGACCAAACGCTTTCCCGCGCGACGGGAATTGACTGCGTTCAGAAAATAAATTTTTTAGTTCCCAATCATTGTTAAAAAATAATGTAAAAAAATTAATTCCTTTATTGTTTAAATTTAATTACTATTTTAGTTAATTGTAAGTATATTAATTGTAGGTATATATATTATTAATATTTGTTTTAATTATTTAATATTTATTTTATTTTTAAATTGTTTTCTTTATTGATATGTGACACTAGGACGTAGGCATAGGAAAAAAAATGTGTAACGTTTCGTTACAAAATTAATTCCCAATCCGATTTATAAATGCGATAAAGGAAAGTAAGACATTACACATCTTATCATTTATTCCAGGTCCAACCCGGATGTTACCTACCCTCGAACCCCGACTCAATGGTGCTAGATATCGATTATAAGAGCGGTAAGTTTGCTAACCTTAGTAGCTACATAAACATAGCCGGATAGCATAGCATATAATATTAAACTTTAAGTATTTACCGGCTTAACGTGCTTTCCTAGGCACGGGCGTGCAACCGCCAACTTCCTAACTCCGGGCTGAGTAATTTTATTACAGAAAAACTCACACAAATTTTGCCCGAACCCGAACTCGAACCGGAGACCTCTCGGTCCTTACGCAGCGCTTGCTGTCGATAGAACAACGAGGCAGTAGTTTACTTATTACTATACACTAGACTACCTGTACCAGGTACCCCTATGCAGAGCGCGGCGAAGGCGCCGTACCTGGCGCGCTTCCGCGTGCGCAAGTACGGCATCGCTGAGATGGAGGCCGTCGCCATGGCCATAGTGTCCGGGGAGGACCCGCCCGTGGTGAGTATTAACCCTTGATCAAATACAGCATATATAATTTTTTCATTGGTTTTCGCCGGTATTACAACTACATAAGGTTCAAAATCTGGTGGGAACTATTTTCCACGTGTCTTATTAAGGGTTATGGTCCAAGATCCCAGAGCTGCCAGACATCACTTATTTTCTAATGGACAAAATATATACGATTGAGTAGTGTTGGGGTGTACTATCATCATATGACTAGTTGCTACCTTGACCAGACGGCCATTTTTCAGTTATCAACCAATCAAGGTACATAGAAACACTGCTCACCTCACTTAAATTCTGATGGCTGATTTTAACATATATTTCACAGAATATCATTAAAAATCAGGATTCATTACTCCCAGACACATGCGGTCGGCGGTTTGACCTTACAGACGCTTTAAAGCTATGAAAAAATTTTTACTTTTACTTATTTTCTGATGCTTGATTTTTATATATGTTATTCAAACAACTAAAAAGTGCTCATCTGACCGCAATAATTATAGAATTGTACCTTACAAACTATTTTATTAGAAAAACTTAACTAAATTCAATTTAAAAAAAAAATCTAAAACAGTTGGGTCTGGTGAATGTTTGGCCCCTTGGATCGGTCTGTCCGTTTGCAAAACGTTTTAAAATAGTTGTTTGAAATAAAATAACCTTACAAAATATGAGATAAAAAAAAAATATGAAACTAAAATTAAAAAACCATATAACATAACAAATTCAAACATGTCAACAAATAAAGGAAAATAAAGTTAAAAAAAATAAAAAATAAATAATAAACATAAATAAATAATCTTTTTTACCCACCCCCGCTCATCCCCGGCCCAAAGGTGCCCATGACACTCGCAGCATTTCCGCGCTGGATGGCGATGGACAGTCTCTGCACCAGGTATGAACCGGAGCGAGAGTCGCCTGTTACCACGTTCAGCCTACGACCAATCTCGCCCACAAAGTCCCGAGCCTCCCTACTCCAGCAACCCATGGTTTCTACTGCTACTGGAACAAACTGATAAAGCGGCTCCAAGGCGGCGTACTTGAGCCTCTTTAGACCGCAGGCATCTTCTGCCGCAGCAGACGGGGAGTGGACAGTGCGGCTCAGGTGGCTGACGGCCACAGTGCAGACACATGTGACATCCCAAATCAGGCACTTGCCGTTCCTCCAGGGTACCAATGTCAGCCCGTCCGGCCTCTTACCATCAGCTCTGCTCAGGCCAGGAGGCTCAATAACACACGGAATATTTGCCGAAATAAGGGCCCTCCGGATGATGTCGTTCAGAGCATGGTGACGCGGGAACCTCCCCGTGCAGCGGCGACAACTCAATGCGTGATGGCCATTAGCCCCCACCATCGAACCGCAGGTGCATTTATGAGGTTCACACACCTTGCAGCCCAAGCGCAGGGCCACCGCCACCCGCAGAGAGTCGTCGTCGAGCAAAGTGCCCAGGTGGGGCGAAGGTAGCGCGCGCAACCATGCCCCAGACTCACTCTGCGACACCGCCAGCATTCTAGCCCTATCAGCACCTATAGCACTCTCCACCAAACTCCCCTGGATTCGCTTCGCTTGCACATCATCCCAGGCCCGCTGAGCACATGCCGCCTCTGGAACCGCAACGCCCGGACAGAGGGTCGACCAAGACAATAAGGCAGCCGACACAAACGGTATACTTACCTCGCCACCACTGGAACCGAGTATAACAGTGACGAGGTTCGCAACCCCATGCGCCGACGCCAAAAAAGCCGGCAAACCCAAATCACTTGTTGTTTGAATAACATATATAAAAATCAAGCATCACAAAATAAGTAAAATTAAGTAAAAGTAAAATTTTTTTCATAGCTTTAAAGCGTCTGTAAGGTAAAACCGCCGACCGCATGTGTCTGGGAGTAATGAATCCTGATTTTTAATGATATTGTGTGAAATATATGTTAAAATCAGCAATCAGAATATAAGTTAGGTGAGCAGTGTTTCTATGTACCTTGATTGGTTGATATCTGAAAAATGGCCGTCTGGTCAAGGTAGTAACTAGTCATATGATGATAGTACACCCCACCACTACTCAATCGTATATATTTTGTCCATTAGAAAATAAGTGATGTCTGGCGGCTCTGGGATCTTCCTCTATTAAAATAATAGGCCATTGAAATGTTACATTGTGTTTTTTAGAGGACGCAATTTAATTTTATAGGTATCAATTTATAGATGGGGTCAGTGTAATGTTAAAACCAAGTCATGCGGCCGCCATCTTGAAAAAAAAAAGGTTAATCTCGTTAACTATTGATCTCATAAAAAGTTGTTGACATTTTTTGTTTAAAACGTAATGATCTACTTTGTTCCATAACTTTTTTCGTAGAACCTGAACTACAGATTTATTACATTCATCATTATCATCATCATCAGCCCACTTTCGTCCACTGTTGGACATAGACCTTTATTACATTACTTTATCCAAAATGTACTCTAAATAAATTTCCAGGAGGAAGGCAAAGACAGATACACATCCATAGCGAACGAGACGTGGCAGGCGGCCATCTTTAAAGTGGGCGATGACGTCAGACAGGACATGCTCGCGCTGCAGGTCATCTCGCTGTTCAAGAACATTTTCCAACAAGTTGGGTTGGACCTATACCTGTTCCCGTATAAGGTCGTCGCCACAGCGCCTGGGGTGAGTAAGATATAAATAGTCTACAAAAAGACAGATGAACATCTACAGCGAATGAGAGGCAGTAATTTTTTTTAAAAAGGATCTTTAATTTGATCTCTCTCCATTTGATGGTAAGCGGCTGTGACTGTCAACCTCATATGTAGACCACATATAAGGTTGACAGTCACAGTAGGCCATATTGCGCAGATATACCGTGGCTTATTAACGAACCCTTAAAAAATTATAAACCCCAAAGTTTCCTATCGATACGTAATACCTTTTTAAGTATCACTCCCACTGCTGGGCAAAGGCCTGTCCACTGCTTTCTATCTAAGGCTTAGACTTTTCAGTTTATTAGGAGATGAACAAATCCGACTCTTAGATAGAGACCTAATACCTACGCAGGAAAAATATAACACTGACTCAAAAATCCCCTGACAAAGAATCCCTTTTTTGGATACGGAAGGATAATAACAAGTAGGTATATATAATTTAGAGATTTAAAACATAGAAATATTGCTATGTAGAAGTGCATACTTCCCTTTTCCTTACAAAGTCACGTATAATTTGTTATCTGTTCTAGAGCGGCGTGATAGAGTGCGTGCCTAACGCGAAATCACGTGACCAGCTCGGCCGGCAGACAGATATCGGCATGTACGAGTACTTCATCAAGAAGTACGGCGATGAAACTACCAGGGAGTTCCAGGTATGTTCCGAAGTATTGTAAGTTTAAGGATTTCTTTGAAATGAAGCAGTGGAGTATACAAATAAAAACCAACATATCATCGATAAACAAACTCTATCATCAGCGCGGACAGCACGGACCTACCCTAAACTAGGGCGATAAGGCCTTAGTCGACCACCATTTCCTAGTGAGAGTTGGCCGTCTACACAACTTAGAATTTCTTCCTAGGTGTGCAGGTTTCCTTACGATGTTTTCCTTCACCGTTATAGTGTCAAATAATCGTACATATGAATTTCAAATTGTAAAAAACACAGTGGTACGTGGCGGGGTTTGAATTGTAGGGCTACCATGAGCTTAAAACTTACGCACTCGATATCGCCTACGTAAATATGTCTATGAAAAACTTGAACCCGGCCGCTGGTAGTTACGCGATGAACTAAAATCGGCCGTATGAAAAAAAACAACTCGATAGGTTTTTAACGTACGTAAGTTTTCGATAGCCAACTCATGGTAGGCCCTCTGGCTACCTCTCGCATGGCTAGCAACGACCTAAACCACTCGGACATCCACGCTTTTTGTTTCTTTGTTCTATTGTGTAAGTATTATATTATACTTTTTGTGTCGTGCGCAGGCGGCGCGTCGCTGCTTCGTCACGTCCATGGCGGCGTACAGCGTGATCGGGTTCCTGCTGCAGATCAAGGATAGACACAACGGGAACATCATGTTGGACACGGACGGACACATCATACACATAGGTAAGTTATAGTCGCGATATTATTATTGTAAAATAAATAAATATCTGGGACATTTCCACACACAGTCATCTGACCCCAAACTAAGCAAAGCTTGTACTATGGGCGCTAGAGACTGATATACATACATATATATTTTTTAAATACATACTTAAATACATAATCACACCCAGACACGGAACAAACACCGATGTTCATCACACAAATATTTGTCCCGAGTGGGAATCGAACCCACGACTCTTTTAACCACCAGCCAGGGTCACTAACCTCTGTTCCACCGAGCCAGTCAATTGTGGTAAAGTATTGCTTTGTGTCTCACCGTGTGCCCTATAGGATGTTTTTAAGGAAAATCTTTTTTACATGCTCTTTATAATAAAAGTGTCATGTCATATAGTTACAGAGCCCACAACCAAAATTTTTGTCTCATAGCAATACAGCCAAAACCGCATCATATTGATAGATAAGATTTTTCTGAACTCGAAAATACTAATATCAGACATTTTCCGCGTAGCGTTTGATCTGACCGAATTTTCAAAATTGTCAAAGAATTTTACCGAACTGCATCATAGCAATATGTCTGATTTGCAGACTGTAGTTGAATGATGGTTCTGAGATACCGGAAACATATTTTTCAGACGTAAGTGGTGTAGCGCAAACCCGTAAAATCACTTAAAAAGATTAAATATGAGACAAAAAAATGTCTCATAGCAACGTCTGAAAATCTTTTTTATTAGTAAATTTTGGTCATTTAATGCGAACAAAACAGTTTTCAGACAGAAATGTGGACGCATAAAATTTTGAGACCGTTTTGAAAATGTAAACTAATTTTACCGATCGGTATCATAGCAATATGTCTGAAAATTGTTATACATGATAGAATAAGTTGTCCACATGTGCAAAAAAATTATATCAGACAAATAAAGTGTAGCATCTTTTCTATCAGACAACTTTTCGATACTCAGATATCATTTAAGAATCGTATTGAGGCATCTTGAATTCTCTGTTACAAACCAATGAATAATAGTAAGAAAGGGGCAGGGGAACAAGCGCTGAGGCAGTTGAAATGAAATACTGATTGATTTGATAGTTTTTGTTTTATTTAAAGCACACTTGTTATTTTCGTTTTTGGGAGTATATGCTACACTTAAAGTGTCTGAAAACAGGTTTTTGGTAATCATGGCAGCAATACAAAAAGTAAAAAAAAAATTATCCGTATTGCTATGATACAGGTCGGCTAAATTTGTTGACATTTTCAAAAATGCGCTCAGGCTATGTGCTACGCACAAAATGTCTGAAAACAAACTTTTTCGTAATACAATTATAAAATCTATGTACAACCGGAATTTTTGGCGGTAGTACACTTTTCAAACAGATTTCTTTAAACGCCATTAGCCCCGCCCACTGGCCAATAGAAGAGCACTTGAAGAAAATCTGTCAAAATCCAAGCAAAAACGTTCCAATAGTAGGAGAGCTAGCAAGAATTTTTGGTAGGTATTTGAGGCAAGCTGAAAACTTATCCTGTACCTCTCCTATTATATCCCAGTACGAAACTGCAGACCTGGCTGGTGAGTAGCGGGGCTAAAGCAAACCCCCAAAAATATTTTTCATCTTTTTATTTATAACTAAAAAATAAGACTCACTAAGACAAATAATTTCAATGGAACTTCTACCTGTCAGGTGACCTGACAAATTATATTTTTTTGGATTATAAAATATATTTTTAAATAAACTAAATTGGGGGTTTGGTTTGGCTCCGCTACTCAGCCAGGTCTGCGGTTTTGTGTTGGGTTATAATATTAAAGGTATAGGACAAGTTTTCAGCTTGCCTCATATACCTACCGAAAAATTCTTGCAGGCTCTCGGACCACATTCGGGCGGGGCTTGCTCTGACAGACGCGTAAGCGCCAAGCGATTTTCACCTTATAGGTGGTCGACCGCCAGCGTTGCTGATAGTACATTTTCAATATCAGACGTATTGCTATAATACCGACTGCCTTTTTTTTGACACAGCAGAAATGGCCTCCCACGCAGTTGCTACACTTTCGACCGTTACTATATACCTAGTCGGGTTCAGAATCATACAATCTAACGATTTTATAGTGTTTTTGCCGTATTGCTATGAGACATGGTTTTGGTCGTGGGCTCTGTAACTAATATAAAAAGTACTTTAGATTGAAACAAAAAAAAAAGAAGGCGACCACAGCCACCACATTCTTTGAAGTATACCTAAATTATTACGTATTACTTTTAATTTTTACCAATTTTCTGAGTTCACTTATTAATAACTAGCTGTGCCCGCGACTCCGTTCGCGTTGGAGCTAGAATTTAAATAGCCTATCCTGTGTCCCAGATGTCTATGTGTTATTATACCAAATTTCATCAAATTCGGAGATTTGGTTTAAGAGTTATAGAGAAACATACATACATACACACATTACACGTACAGAAAAAAAATCTAAAAATCGTGAAATTAGTATCAGTATCATATATTGAGCCTATAAACACAATGTCTCTGAAAACAAACTACCTTACTATGGAGTAAGGTAGTTTGTTTTCAGAGACATTGTGTTGACATTGTGTGACCGACCCTTACAGATTAATTATTAGTATTAGTATAGATTCCAAATATTATTTCCTACATTTCTTTTAACCTATGTTATCTCACTGCTGAGCAAAGCTCCTAGCCTATCCACCGCCCTTTACTCAAAGCTTGCTACCATTCCTAGTATTTTTCTCTTAAAAGTTTTGTAATTTCCTTGTTACCAGATTTCGGCTTCATGTTCGAATCATCACCGGGTGGCAACCTCGGCTTCGAGCCGGACATCAAGTTAACGGACGAGATGGTGATGGTGATGGGCGGCAAGATGGAGGCGCCGCCCTTCCGCTGGTTCTGCGAGCTGTGCGTGCAGGCCTTCCTCGCGGTCAGGTAACGTGCAAACTACTACCTTGATTTGATCATACATACATACATACATACATACATACATAAAATCACGCCTTTTTCCCAGAGGGGTAGGCAGAGATCACTTCCAGCGATCCACTTTTCACCTCTGTGGGAAACGCGACGTGACGGGTTGTGGACCAAGTCGCCGTTATTCTGTCTTGTGCATTGTTTAAACAAGGTCATTGCGTTCCCACGAGTAGCAATTACGAGTAGCGATTTGATCATCACCAGCTCTTATACGTCCCCACTGCTGGGGCACGGGCCTACCCTAAACTAGGGCGATCAGTAGCGGTACCATGAGTTGGCTATCGAAAACTTACGTACGTTAAAAACCTATCGAGTTGTTTTTTTTAATACGACCGATTTTAGTTCTTAGCTTAACCAACAGGGGCGCTGTACACGTTTTTCATAGACATATTTACTTAGGCGATATCGAGTCTGTCTCTTTTAAACTCATGGTAGCGCTACAGGCCTTAGTTAACCACGCTGGCCAAGTGGTTGACTACACAACCTAAGAATTTCTTCGTAGGTGTGCAGTTCCTCACAATGTTTTCCTTCACCGTTAAAGCGTCGAATGATCCATCGACGCTTACGTGGATTTGATCCCAATCCCAAAGCCATGGGAAAAGGAAGAAAAACTACTCACGATAGGACGGAAATGGTGGTGGCACGGACCAAGAGACTAAGTTCCTCTTTTTTGCCACGTGTCATAGTAACGGCATTTAAGCAGGCCTTCAGGGTGAGTGCGACAGGCTCAACATGGTTTGTTGTGCCTGTCGACCTCATATGTGGATCTCACTACCACTCATCAGGTGGAGTGAGGTAAACTTGATAGCTTTATATGAAAAAAAATGCAATTTCCTCTCTTAATGCTACTCTCACCTTTCCAGGCCGTACCAAGAGGCGATCATATCCATGGTATCCCTTATGCTGGACACGGGCCTGCCGTGCTTCCGCGGCCAGACTATCCGTCTTCTACGCGCTCGCTTCGCACCCAACTCTACCGAGAAGGAGGCCGCCGCCTTCATGCTCTCCGTCATACGAAACTCCTTCTTGAACTTCCGTACGCGCACCTACGACATGATACAGTACTACCAGAATCAGATACCGTACTAGAAGGTATGTGGTGGTAGGTATATACCTAAATAGAGTCATTACGCCCCAATTTAGTAGGGCTATAGAACATAACAGGTACAAAATTCGATAATTAACGTCAATAGTCGCTACATAAAGAAAGAAAGAAAGAAAAACATTTATTGACCACGACATGGACTCGAAAGTTACAGTGATACATATTTATGTTGTATATTTACAAAGAATATCACACATTGACAAGGATTATAGGAAGTGGTCAACGAGGTACAGGCCTTAGCATGTGCCACATCTTTTGACTAGTAAAGTCAATAAATGACAACAATCGATTGATAGGCGACGCCAAATGAAATCATTTGACTATAATAGTCAATAAATGATCCATCGATCAAAAGACGACGGTAATTGACATCCATAGACTAAAAGAATCATCCATAGATCCACTAAATAATATATATCGATTATTATCAGAAGTCACTTTGATATCAAAGATTAAATAAGTCACTATCAAACGATCCATCGACCTACTTAAAACGACCTACGTCAATATCGGGTTACAAAGCTATTGAACTATAAAAATAAAGATTTCTTTACCACACAGGTGATGTTAAATAAATACAGTACAATTAACGTCACGTGTAAATTCTAAACTTGTCCCTTCATTCTTGTGTGTAAGTGTCGGAAACTCCTTACTCGCAATCTATGCGCTGTATCTTTCTGAATTAAGTGACAAACTATTGGTACATTTTCTGATTCCGAATATCAGAAAGATGATTTGAATAGCGGGATAATTACGGATTACGTAAAGGGTTAATATCTCATACTCATATTAGCTATGATGGTGGAGGTATCATTTAATAGTGGTGTGGCATTGGAGTGGGTAAACGTAGATCTACTAATGATATTTGGGAGCACCGTGAAAGAAACCCCTAACTATTCACATCTAGATATCTTATATATAAAAATGAATCGCAAAATGTGTTGGTAAGCGCATAACTCAACAACGCCTGGACCAATTTGGCGAATTCTTTTTTTTAAATGTTCGTTGAAGTCCAAGGATGGTTCTTACGGCGAGAAAAAATCGAATAATTGCCGGGAAAACGCTAAAAACAGCCCTTTTCTTTTTCATATTTTTTTGACATGACGAAGTCTGTCGGGTCAACTAGTTGTTTATAAATAAGTTTTAATTCTTTAACCAACTGCCGAAAGCAGTATAATGTTTGAGCGTATATATGTTTGTACAACTTTTGCTTTAGCCATAGTGAGAGCCATCTGCTCCCGCGCAAGTCCGGTGATGATGACGAGGCTAATCCAAGCCATCATCGTGTCAGTTAGGAAAAAAATAGCAACGTTTCCGTAGGCGCATTTCCGATGAGATTATTTTGGAATTTCATTTAGAAAACTCGTTTTGTACTAATGTAAAATGAAACTGTATATTATGCCCAAAAACGTAAAACTCGTTCATGCGATTTAAAATGGCAAATATAATTTATTTTTATATAGTATTCTTTGCACCATTCGAATATATGTAAATTCGTGTTAGATATAAATATTTAACTTCAATATTTATATTTGAAGGACTGTTATTGTTGCCCCTGTACTTAGGTAGTTATCTCTGTGTTTATATGTGAACTATCATTATTTATTTGTATAAAATTATGTATAAAATTCTGACTAGCCAAAGTTGATTTTGACTTCGTGAAGAAAATGCATATCAACTAAAAAATCGCCAAGACTCCATTTTTGCGGTGAATTAATGAATAAATGACTGATATACCAATGTCTAAAGACAGTTTTCAATGTTCTGCGACGATGACATTTATAGTGAACGTACCAATAGAAGAAAACTTCTTATCGTTATTACTTTTTAATTATATTCTATGACACCTACAAGTTTCACTCATGATAAATCTACTGTACCTACAATTTGATCCCTATGTCTTTTTATTTATAAGACACTTTCATAACTGAATCTATATAAGGTAGACCTAAGTAACTCTAGTCTATCGTAGAAGTCAAAGACAACTTAAGACAATCAGTGCTTTATGGTCAAACCATAAACACATCATAAAGTCATTACATACATTAAAAAACTCAATATGTCCGGGATATTTACCGTGTTGTTTTATTTTGAGCTCCCGATATTTTGGCACGGGTTGACCCGTGATCATGGCGCTTGCAACAGTTCCGAAATATCGGGAGCTTAATAAAACAAAACAACGTGGTAAATATCCCGGACATATTCCTTAAATCTAAACTGCCTCTGAAACTAACTCTAAGAATCAACTTTCGCTAGACGGATTCGTTGAAACTAAATTAAGTAGTCAAATATAAGACCTAAGACCGCGGATTCAAAGCTACCGGGTAGCGACGCGGGAAATATATGCAATATTTCCCGCTACATAGTTACAAAAGAAAAAATCGTCAATGTAACATTACACCGCACTATGTCCGCTGTCTTCGAATCCTCGGCATAACTTTTTGAATAGTAATCCTGTCATTATATCCATATATAGCCAATATACAAACAATCTATATACTTATCTACCAATTTATACAAATTGTATTAACGTCAAATCATATACAAATCTACTTGGACTAAAGTATTACGATTGATGTATAAATAGTATCATTACAGTATTTAAATTATTAGAGAATTGTATTCTGAAAGTTTGTCAATCAATAATCTACTGTACTATCGACTCTTCATTCATATAATGACTTTGTATTAGTATTGTATAGTAAACAATTGAAAACATAACCGTGTTTTATAGATATTGTGTTGTTAAATTATGTAAAATAACTATTAATATGTGTAGAGAAATTTAATATTATTAATGTTATTTTTGACATTCCTGTGATTATTATTACCTACTTGTTGTTGATGAAATAAAGTATTTAGTAAAGGTAAAAATGATTAAAATCTTATATTAAATTTGACGTCTTTTTATTTACATTAGTGATCACGAAAATAATAAACCTAAAATATTTTACAAATACATATAGTAGTGAAATCTTATTGCGTACTCTCAAATCTCAGTAGGTACATAAATAATTAATACGAATTTACAAACACTCAGATAATTATATATTTTAAAATTAATACAAATACATGTCATACTTTATTGAATATTGTTATCCTGTCTGTTGATATAAGGGCTTCAGGTATCCCTGAAGTGAACTTATCTGGTCATGGTAATGGCAATGTCTTTGATTGCTCTCAAAGAGACTTTGCCAGTGGAAGTATACGGGAATTCATCCAAGAATATAACACCGCCGCGCAACTGCTTTTTTTCCGATAAATTATCTGGAACAAGTGAAAAAGAGTTAATAATCATGCACCAGAAAATTGGAAATAAAGTTGTAGTTGCATTAATAAAATAAACAAAAAAAAGAGGTGACAACGCTATCTAAAAGATGTCCTGAAATACTCGTATGTATATGAAGAGAAAATAGTCTCATTTTAATTAATTTAGGTTACTGTAATCCTAATCCGCACCTCGGGCACTTGGGTGCAAGCAAACGGTAAAGCCTATCGAATTGGTTTATGTTCCAAAAAATTGTCATGAAGTAGTCTGACTAATTTATACTGAACTATTAAAACTTTAAATTTCTCCGAAACTAATACGATTTACGGTTTCAAGTTTGTGCCAAAAATTGCCGTGAAATAGTCGTACCTATTACCGAAGATACAATTAATGTGTCAAGTAATCTTCTACACACACACACACACACACCAGGTGCGGACCGTCACTTCTTGGGGCCCTGGGCTGAAACGCACGAAGCCCTGGCTAACTTATAAGTATGTAGAACCTTCGCACCCATATTGCTAGTGGTGCGTACTTATTTGTGACAAAGGGTAGACATTGACACTGGGGGCCCCTTACACCTATAGAGCCCCCGGCTGCAGCCCATATGGACGATCCGCCCCTGGCACACACACACACGCACAATATACATAGCCAGATAAAATAAAGGCGTCCGACCGATTTCAGCCATGGCGGCCGATCTCAATTGAGATCAGCCAATTGCGCAGGACATATTATAGTGCACAAGTGTGCGCGCAAACACAAGTGCACTCTCTATTCCCTTACTCTCATAATTCGGTGAGACGGCAATCCGACATGACCGATGAGAGATCGGGCGCAGGACCACCGGCTTAACGTGCTTTCCGAGGCACGGGCGTTCAACCGCCAACTTCCTAACTCCGGGCTGAGTAATTTCATTATAGAAAAATTCGAACCGGGGACCTCTCGGTCTTAACGCAGCACTTGCTACCAATAGACCAACGAGGCAGTCAACCAGATATATAGAACAGTACTCACTAGCAACCAGCTCAACGATATCCCGCTCAGTGACGTCCACTCCAGGCGCGCGCAGCACGCAGGCCGCCGCGCGCTCCCCGTCGCTCGGGTGGGGGACGCCCGTCACCACCACGTCGGCTACGCCTGGGTGGGAGCGGATGATGCGCTCCACTTCCGAGGGTGTCACCTGTAAGTGAATAATAGGTAAGGGTAATATACTCTGTGAAAGTCTATCGGTTGTTTTCCCGCAGTAAAATGATTCTATCTTAGACTACTAACATCCTTACTAATCCTTACTCCTTACTAATATTATAAATCCGAAAGTAACTCTGTCTGTCTGTCTGTTACGCTTTCACGCATAGAGTACTGAACCGATTTAAATGAAATTAGGTTCAGATAGTCCAGAGCCTGAGAAAGGACATAGGCTACTTTTTAACCGACTGCGCTATAAAGAAGTAATGGTTTACCCGTTAAATATCTCTACGCGGGCGGAACGCTAGTACTACATATATTTATGCAGTTTTTTTATTTAAATCAATAAATACCGGGTTCACGAAAGGTATAAACAAAAGTCGAAAGCACGCTCGACCCGCTTACTTAGGGCGTAAAGCTTTTTTAGCTTTAAAACGGAAACGGAAAATGGAATAATTTTGGGTAGTTATTAAGTTGAGAGCGCACATAATATTTATCCTACCGCGCGCAGCGAATGTTTGCCACCAGTATAAAGAATTCATCGGACTATAACGCATTGACTAAGTTTTGTTGATTCTACAGAGACATCCAAACGGCGCATGACAATTTAAAACAACGTAAATAGACTTAATACCAAAGAGGTTCTCCAGAGTCTGTCAAAGCGTCGCCGCTCTACTTCCGAAAGCAGTTTCGGTTTCTGCAAAAGTTACGGCCAAATTTGGCCGAAACCGAAACTGCCACCGAAACTTGGTTTTGGCCGAAACTCGACCGAAACCGAACCATCGGTCGGACACTAATATTCGTTTAGTACATACGTGATAGTTCTGATATTTTATTAGCGTCTTCAATCTCTCCACATAAAAGAAATTGTTATCTTCGTTCTTGTAGAAAAGATCCCCAGTTTTGTACCAGCCGTCATCTGTGAAGGCATTTTTCGTTTCTTCCGGTGAATTATAATACTCCTGTAAGAAAAATGTTTAAAAAGAGTTGAATATGCTTGAGAGGCTAAAAGAAAACTACAATATGATTAAATAAAAATGTGAAAGACACATGTACGTTATAAGACCCGCTGTGACAAGCCAACTAACCCAGTGGTTGTGGGTTCAATTCTTCCTTATGTTGTATGTTTTAAAACCTTATATTATGTAATTATTACCTTCAAATATGTACTTACTGTGAATATATTGCCTTTGATATGCATCTCACCCGTGACGTGAGGCTCAGTGATCTCAACGCCTGTGTCTGGTTCAACTAGCTGTAATAATAAGAATAAATTAATGAAAAGCAAAAAGCGTCTATGGTCGAGTGGCGAAAGTCGTTGTTTTCCATACGAGAGGTCGTCAGTGCAAACCCCGTCACGTACCACTGATTTTTCTAATTGGAAATTCATATGTACGATTATTCGACGCTTTACCGGGATGAAAAAACATCGACAGGATACCTGCACACCTATGCTATGAAGAAAATCTATGGTAGTCTAGTTGAACAACCCACATTTGACTAGCTTAGTTGGTTAAGTTCTACGGTTTCGATGCGACAATACAATCGCATCGGACTCCTGCCGGCCTACCTGACATCAGAGCCAGCGTTAGGGCGGTTAACCAATCGAGGGACCCTCGCAAGAGACTAGATTAAGACCGGGCGCAATGGCATAAAATTATGTACTTTCATATATGGGGTGGGGGGCAGGGCCGTAAATAATACTTATTTAGCCCAGGGAGCCACTGTTGCAAATATAAAAGGCGCTGCCTGGCATCCTTCTGTTTAACTCATTTGCTGCCACCAAGAAGTTCCTGAAGTTCATCAAGATGGCCGCCCTTTAAAACTTCGAACTCGCAAGCCATGTTCACGGCAAAAACAGCGAACACACCGGGCGTGTTCGTGACACCGATTGAGCGCATAGTCTTTAATCAGCTATTTCCCGGTTTTCACCGGGCACAGTGGCACGGCGCATTCAAGACTGGAACAGTAGCGGTACCATGAGTAAGCTATCAAAAACTCAAGTACTTAAAAAACCTATCGAATTGTTTTTTTCATACTGCCGATTTTAGTTCTTAACGTTACCGCTAGGGTCTCTGTACAAGTTTTTCATAAACATATTTACATAGGCGATATCGAGTCTGTCACTTTTAAAATCATGGTGGCGCTACAGATGTAAATACGTAAAAGCCATACCTTAATCACGTACATAGGGTACTCTCTGCCGCAACTCCTGCTGTCGGTAAGCGTGTAGGCCAGCACCGGCCCCAGGGACTCCGTCTGTCCGTACATCTGTACGACTAGAGAGCCAGCCGCCATTCGAGACTGTTTCAGGACATAATTAAGGAATTTTATTATAGACATCCATCTGCGTTTGAGGCTGCCATCTTCCGATAAATCGGTGAAAGATTTTTTGAATGAAAAAATTAAGACGTTACTGATGGCAATTGAGAGGAGTGGAACTCACACGTCCTACAACAAGTACTACAACTTGTAGGTCAAATATGGTCACAACATCAGTGATAGAGTTGGTCGAAAAATGCGTTGTCTTGCTTATTGCGTTGCTCGCTGGCCGAAAATGGAACAATTTTGCTATTAGATTTAATTTTGTGTGGTTATGTTTTTTTTAAGACAACAGTTTTTGTGATAAAACGGGGAAATATTAGTATCTGGTCGAAAACGGGAAAATTTTGCTTTTTTTTATCCACGCGGACACTGGGACACCCCTTCCCTTTAAAAACGGGACGTCTAGTCACGTATTCATAACTCAACAGTTCAAAACTTACCTTAGTTTCAGGTATTAAGTCGTCAGGAACCTTAGCTCCACCAAGAATGATTGATTTGAAGCAAGTCAGGTCGCATTTCTTATCGTGCTTTACGATTTGGGACAGCAAATTAGGGCCAATTAGTGTTTGCTGCGGCTGAAACAATTGATTTGAGAAAATTCATAAAGTTTATTGAGTATGTTGGTACTTTATATTAGTTTTTACTTCATATAATTCTATGTTGAGCATAATGTACCTACCAAGCAGATCCTTAATAGTTATCAAAGCACAGTTTAAAAAAGCGAGTGTTAATTTAGTACTAGTATTGAGTGATTAAATAGTAGTCACGTATCCGCCATCTGTTTATTTACATTTGTGAAAAAAAACAATATTTATCTTATCTCATCTTTCTGTGTTCTGTCGCTAGACCGCGATTGTTAGTGTAGGTAGGTAATTCGTTTTGCCACAAAAGCAAAGTATTTTTTTTATTGTTAACTATGTAAGTGTGAGGTATGTGAGTAAGGTAAAAGGATCGATAAATTTTGATAAAACCTAATCCAAAAAAACCTATCTTTAGAATTAAGATGAAATACCTATTGTATGATTTTTGTTCACTTAAAAACAACAGATATACCATAAACAAATGCTCATATCCTCACCCTATACTCATTGATGACGTCAATGATATGTTCGGGCGTAGGGGAGGCGGATGTCTGGACGAGGGTCTGGCCCAGCAGCGGCATGCCAACCGGGTTGAACAGCCCCGACACCCACTGCACCGGCGACAGGTTGAGCGCCGGGTAGTTCTCATCTGTTAAACTGGTCAAAAGATAACAATATGTAGTGTTCTAGTCTGTAAGGGTACGTTTCATGGGCGTACCTAGGATCTGGGCTGGACCTGGGGGGGTTAATCAGCTCTCCCATCTGTTAAACTGGTCAAGAGATAACATTCACGTGTAACAATGGCAAGTTCTGTATTGTACTAGTCTGTAAGGGAAAATTCCATGGGCGTACCCAGGATCTGGGCCTGGAGGGGCTAATCAGATGCCACCCCCCCCCCCCCTCGTAACGCGTTCCCATTAGGCGAACTGCCTCGTTGGTCTATTGGTAGCAAGCGCTGCGTGAGGACCGAGAGTTCCCCGGTTCGAATCCGGGGTCGGGCAAAATTCGTGTGAGATTTTCTCATCCCGAAGTTAGGAAGTTTGCGATTGAACGCCCGTGCCTCAGAAAGCACGTTAAGCCGGTGGCCCTGCGCCCGATCTCTCATCGGTTATGTCGGATTGCCGTCTCACCGAATTATGAGAGTATGGGAATATAGAGTGCACTTGTGTTTGCGCGCACACTTGTGCACTATAATAATTATGTCCTACGCACTTGGCTGATCTCAATTGAGATCGGCCGCCTTGGCTGAAATCGGTCAGACGCCTTATTTTTATCAGGCGAACAATGACCGGCTGACAGTTTGCTTCCAGTGTCTTCCGTGGCGTAACTAAAGGGTGGCAGGACATTATCAGATTTTAAGCTCTCGGCCAGGAGCCCAGGAGGTGCACATCAGAGTTTTTGCAAGAGGACTATCGAAAATATACTTGATAATATGCTTAGTAGGGACAACATTTTCCCTAAATGGTTGCTGCCGCGATGAAGTGTTATAAGTACTTATTGAATGAGATAATAAGAGTGTGTTGTAGCCAAATAATCACAAAAGGCTAATCAGTAGATAATAATGACTGAATTATATTGCACTTAAAACAGTCGGCATATGTTTTTTAAGATTATTTAGATATTGAGGACTTTAAACTGTTATATTAAGCCGCCTAAATTCTTTTGCATTGCAGATTGTAAAGACACTATTGGTTAGTGCCTCTGTCTCATGCGTCAAGAGTCTGGGGTTCGATTCCCACTCGGAATAAATATTTATGTGTATACTTTCGGTGTTTTTTCCGTGTCTGTGTGTATTATTTATCTAGTTTATTTGTGTA
Organism: Maruca vitrata; assembly: GCA_039566165.1. Classification (NCBI taxonomy): domain Eukaryota; kingdom Metazoa; phylum Arthropoda; class Insecta; order Lepidoptera; family Crambidae; genus Maruca; species Maruca vitrata. The sequence continues at coordinate 9,351,035 of CM076933.1, read as the reverse complement.
TATCACTATATCTGATATTCACTAAAGCTGATTGCCAAGAGACTAAGCTCAATGTATATGATGTTGTGTGATAGTTATTTATTACATATATTTATATCCTAGACATATACTAATATAATAAAGCAACGTAAAAACAATACTATAAAATCAACTTACTCTCCTGTTTTGATTTGACTGGTGTATGCTAAGGTCTTCATCACGAAGGCATCGTGCGTGGTGGCAGCCACCTTCGGCGCTCCAGCAGTGCCGCTGGTGCTGATCAGCCACACGTAGTACTTCTTCCTGTCCAGGGTCACAGCCCTAAAAAAATATCAAAGATAACTTCACGACCACACTAGGCTCACAGTGACCGGACAGTTAGCTTCGAGTTGTCCCTATACCTTTTAAACCGCGCGGCTTAGGTGCCGTAGAAAGTAACAATATCAAAACGGTTACACACATTAGAAAACTGTAACTGTCCGGGATATTTACCATGTTGTTTTGTTTTAATGAGCTCCCGATATTTCGGCACTGTTGCAAGCGCCATGATACGTTTATGTAAAAATAAAAATGTGTCCGTTTTCGAGGAAAAAAGAAGTGATACCGTGAGTGTAGTGTGTCGGGATCGAATTCTGAGTGACAATAATGTGAACGAGGGTAGTGGTGTCCTGCGTAATAAAAGACTGAGAAAGAGGGTAGACCGATATGTCTGCCCTTAGACCTACCGTCATTCTCGCAGTCCTACAGTTCACCCGTGATCATGGCGCTTGCAACAGTGCCGAAATATCAGGAGCTCATTAAAACAAAACAACATGGTAAATATCCCGGACAGTTACAGTTTTCTAATATCAAAACGATAACGAAGTTTGAAAGGAATAAAATGTATGGAGAGACATTGGATTGCACGTGATTTATCGCCTCCAATGTCAATCCCATACATTTTATTATGGATATTGTTACTTTTTCTGAGCCCCCAAACGCTGCGTTTTAGTTGCATACATAATGAGCGGGCGAAATTCCGCAAACTGTATACCGATCACTGTTAGCCTAATTTTAGGGGTCGCGCTTTTTTAAATTAAAATGAAAAACTCCCAGGATGATTGAATCTGATAGCAAGCAGTCGTAAACTGTATACCGATCACTGTTAGCCTAATGGGGTCGCGCTTTTTTAAATTAAAATGAAAAACTCCCAGGATGACCTCATTACATCTGATGGCAAGCAGTCGTGAGGCCCACATATGAGGTCGACAGGCACAATAGACCTTATTGAGCCTCTCGACCTCACCCCAAAGGCCTGCATAGAAGCCGTTTCGCAGGCCTAAGGAGCCTAGGATTATAGAGGGGAGGTAAAACATGAGCTGGAAGGGCATTATTGACACGGGGCAGAAAAGAGGAACTCAACCTCTTGGTCTTTACAAGGCGTCCGACCGATCTCTATGGAAATCAGCCAATTTCATAAGAATGTTATACGGTACCTACGCAAAAAAAGCGCGCTCTCTTTTCCCTCGGTCATAGTTCGGGAAAAAGGCAGTCGATATGACCGATGAGAGATCAGGTGCAGGGCCACCGGCTTAACATGCTTTCCGAAGCACGGCCGTGCTACATCCAACTTCCTAACACCGGGCTGAGGTCTGTCTGGACTTACACAAAAACCCACACTTAAATTTGGCCCGACCCGGGACTAGAACCAGGGACGTAACCAGCTCATCTACAAATTATTTAAGGTTTTGGTTCAAAATAATGGAATCATGTTTCTCCTAGGTGAAGGTCATGGAAGTAGGTACCTACAATAAATATTGTTTTATGGTTAGTGATCGATTACCTTGTCTTTATTTGTGAGGATTCATCAAGCTCTTTATTATCAGTACCTATTATAGATAAGCCTAATCAATTTTTTTTTTAACAATCAGACGTAGCGTAGACGTACTTAAGAATATTTTTATTATGCTCATGTAAGTCATTATTATCTTTGCATTAGGTATATTGTGATAGATTAGTTACTATCAGTTCTTATAGTCCAGTCATTTAAGCTTAAATTAGGTAAGAATCTCGGAATGCGAGATACCCAGCTGTAAGTCCGTAAATACTGGTTTGTTGATGACACTCTAAAAGTTGTCTCATAACCTACATAAGTACATTTGGTACGGTGTACGAAACTATTAACTTTCAAGGTCAAAAATCACAAAAATCGTTTTCTGCGCTTTTTTTGTAAATATCTCATTTCCTACGGGTTTTTTTCTATTTATTCATTATCAATATTCTGAAATATAAATTTCTCTACAAATTTTGTTTAAATATTATTATATTTTATGCTGTGAACCGTTTTCGCACAGCATCATTTCAGGTGGACCGATGCCTTGACAACTGTCAGCGGACTTATTATAACGCAAAAACTGTATTTGACCCAAATTCTTTCTAGGGGGCGCCAATGTAAATATAGACTAGAACCACTCCTTTATCCAACCACCATTACTTACTTACTTGAAATCATTTTCGTTCCCGTCAATGGCATACTGTTCGACGAATGCCTTCATACTATTCTTGCCATTTCCGAAGGTCACAATCCTCATTTCCAAGTTGATATCTTTTGCTGCACGCTCGTACACTTCATAATCTTCCTCTTCACAGAATGTTATTTTGGGCAATGTCAATTTAAGCAGTGATTTGATTTCATCTGAAAAAGATAAAACTTTCTCTTATATTATGACAAATATTCTTCTACAAACGCAAGCGCCATCATTGCAAGTAATTGAGGAATAAACTACGCAATTTGAGGCGAAGTAAATATTACCTATGTATTAATTTAATGTCGATGGCCCCACCGAATAAACGTGTAATAGCCATTGCACAAAAAAATTTTTTTTTGGTATTTCGTTACATTAGCCTCTCCTCTACCTCCCCAATTTTTTTTAGAATTTTTTGATCATAAACAAGCCTGTAATTGCATTATAAACCTTTTTTCCACGGAAATAATATATTTTTTTGTCACAAGAATATTATTTTAAGCGACTATTACATGCTTCATACTTTCTCTGTTTCACAAGAATAAACGTGTATAAACAGCAAAACGTTTGATATTGTTTGTTCTTTGTTGTTAAGTATAGGCAATATGCGTTTGCACGTTTATTCGTGTATATTTTTTTGGTGCTTTTTGAGTAATGTGTCTTGCACGAGAAGTAACTTAGCAAATAATTTTGCATTGTTTCTTACCATAATAGATAAGTTTTATAATTTATTGCTATAAATCGAGCACCAGTATTCCATTATTCTTAACAAAATAAAAAGTAGAGTAAAAGTGCCTTAACCAAATATAAACGACAATCAATTTTTGCAATCGGGTCTCGCAGGGTAATAATAGATAAGTTTTTTTAATTTATTGCTATAAATCAAGCACCAGCCGTGTGGTTACGGCGTAAGAATACCAAGTGTTGAAGTGGAAGCTATGTATGAGGACATTAGTAGGGGCCATACATAACTCCAAAACACATTTCACTGTTGTAATGGGAGACTTCAATGCAAAGCTGGGCCGTAGAAGCGATGGTGAGCTGAAAGTGGGACGATTTGGATATGAACATCGGAATCTCAGGGGACAGATGCTAGCTGACTTTATGGAGAAAGAAGGACTTTTTGTGAAGAATTCATTCTTTCGAAAGTCGCCACACAGAAAATAGACCTGGTTGGGTCCGAACGGCTGAACTAAAAATGAGATAGACTACATCATGAACATTAGGAGACGTCATTTCAACGACGTCTCTGTGATCAACAGGATTAAAACCGGAAGTGATCACCGTATCGTTAGAGGCACATTGAATATCAACGTCAAACTGGAAAGAACGCGTCTGGTGAAGTCTACGCTCCGACCATCGAAGGCACATATCCAAAACCCCGAGAACTTTCAGCTTGAACTGCCGAACTTGAACAATGGCTGGACAGCTGTTCATCAGTGGAACATATAAATAGCAGGCTGTAAACTGAAACTGTTCATATGGTACGGTCCAAGTTTTTCAAAAGCCACCGTAAAAAAGGACCTCAAAAACTATCCGACCATACCCGACACCTTATCCTCATCAGGCTAGTCGACGTGTTTTGACGCTGAAAACTTCGGATGAAGCTGAGTCATATAGCCAGCTGAATAGACTGATTAGGAAGTCTCTGCGACATAATTTACGCTCCTTTAATACTCAGCGTATTAAGGAGACAATTAAGCGGAACCAAGGCTCCAAAGTGTTTGCAAGAGACGCGTCTATTGGGCAAAGCCAACTGACAAAGCTGAAGACTGAAGATAGACGCGTGACGTCAAACAATTTAGAGGTGCTACGGGAGATAGAAAGGTTCTATGGGCAGTTATATACCTCGGTCTGTGCTGAGCCAGCTATTGTGGCGACAGACCCCAGAGCCAAGCTAACCCGACACTATACCGAAGACATCCCGGACATCAGCCTGTACGAGATAAGAATGGCTCTCAAACAACTTAAGAAAAACAAGACACCGGGTGAGGATTGTATCACTACAGAGCTTCTGAAAGCGGGTGGAACACCGGTACTAAAAGTCCCTCAGAAGCTCTTTTATTTCTCCCCGCTCGACGGCAAAACGCCAGAAGCATGGAACAGGGGTGTTGTGGTCTTGTTCTTCAAAAAAGGTGACAAAACCTTACTGAAGAACTACCGGCCCATAACACTGCTAAGCCATGTCTACAAGCTGTTCTCTAGAGTCATCACGAATCGTCTCGATTGCAGGCTTGATGACTTCCAGCCTTCCGAACATGCCGGTTTCCGAAAAGGCTTTAGTACCATAGAGCACTTACATACGCTGCGGCAGATTATACAGAAGACGGAGGAGTATAATCGGCCACTATGCTTAGCGTTCGTGGACTATGAAAAAGCCTTCGATTCCGTCGTTTGGGTGGTTTTTAGATCCCCACAGCGATGCCATGTAGATTATCGGTATATTGAAGTGTTGAAGTGTTTGTATAACAGCGCCACCATGTCAGTCCGAGTACAGGAAAATCGCACGAAGTAAATCCCCTTACAAAGAGGAGTACGAAAGGTAGTTGTCATATCTCCGAAACTGTTTACTGCTGCTCTGGAGGATTCCTTCAAGCTGCTGGAATGGCAAGGACTTGGTATCAATATTATTGGCATGGCGAAATACATCACTCACCTTCGATTTGCTGATGACATCGTAGTCATGGCCGAGTCGCTGGAAGATCTAGGACAAATGCTCGATGACCTCGATAAAGTTTCCTAACAAGTGGGTCTTAGAATGAACATGGATAAAACAAAAAATATGTTTAATGTTGCACCCACCGTACAAACTTTACTCTCGAAATTGTGTGTGGATATATCTACCTCGGACTGGCAGGCAGGCAGGTTTAGGAAAATCAACTTTAGAGAGAGAGGTCAGCAGGCCGATGCAAATCGGCTGGGCAGCGTTTGGGAAACTGCACAACGTGTTCTCATCCAAAATACCTCAGTGTCTCAAGACAAAGGTGTACAACCAATGTGTGTTACCTGTGATGACTTACGGCGCTGAGACGTGGTGCTTCACAAAAGATCTTTTTAGAAGGCTTAATGTCGCGCAGAGAGCTATGGAGAGGGCTATGCTCGGCTTTCTCTACGTGATCGAATCAGAAATGAAAAGATCCGTAGAAGAACCAAACTTGTTGACATAACCCACCAGATTAGCAAACTGAAGTGGCAATGGGCCGGCCACATAGCACGAAGATTGGACGGTCGTTTGGGCCGAAATGTCCTGGAGTGGAGGCCACGTACTGGAAAGCGCAGTGTGGGACGACCACCTACCAGATGGACCGACGACCTGGTGAAAATCGCTGGGTTTTGTTGAAAAGCTTCGGAAGAGGCCTATGCTCAGCAGTGGGCAGCAATGGGCTGAGATGACGACAATTTCATTAAAGATTATGTTGGAATTTATTTAGTTCTTAAAATGCTTATAAGATAAGCCGTTTGTTTTTTTGTTGATTTTGCTCAATTTCTATAGTAATGAGAAATATCTCTATGAATGATTATTATAAAAAATAGTTTTATTGTTATTATTATGATAATAAATAAAAATAATATATAAAAACAGAAGTTTTATTTATTTTCCCTTTAAAGATTATGCAACATTTTAATATTACATAGCGTGAATTCATAATGTTAATATGCATAACACATTGTAAAACTAACTTAATGACACGAATATAAATGTATTTTTTATTACCTTCCATAGACCACCAAATATTTCTGTAATACAAGCGTGCAAACAATTGCAGCCGCCATCAAAAGACGCGTGATTTCCCTAGAATAATAGTGTATCATTGCGTTACGTTCATCAACATCGTTTAAATTCACACGAATAAACGTGTAATGATCTATAACAGTCAACTGACTACACTAATTTCACTCGAGTAATTGTATAATATGGATTTTCTTGATTATTGACTAAATTAACGACTATTCCTTAAAATAAATTATATCAGCTAAAAGATTATTTTTTTATCTTTAATTTCATTATACATTGTTTTAACCTACCTATAATAATACCCGAGATAGTAAGGGTTAAACGTTTTTATTCTCTCCTGTAAAATTGACGTTTTTCACTTGCACGTTTATTCGGTGGGGCCATCGATGTGACTACAAATAATATAGGTAGGTATACTTAGCCGTACTCAATTTGTAATTACGTACAAGTACAGTCAGCCAAGAAAGTGGTCTACCACTTTTCACAAAAGTTTCTGCGAGATGTAACGATCGCTAAGGCTGACTTTTCACTAACACAATCTTATTGCCCGGGAAAATTTACCTTGTCGTTTCATGACGTTCAAACGAATCTCAACTTTAGGGTGGTAGACCACATTTTTGGCTGACTGTACATAAACAAAAGGCGTAAGGCGTGATTCTATGTATGTATGTATGTAAGTACATAAACATGTTCTTCTGTTAACCTATTTGTTACTCTATAAGCTGTGTCCTTCAAAATAATTGTAGGCCTCAACTGTATTAGTCCACCACACTGACCGGTCGGTCTGTTGAATAAATATTCATTTAATTTATTTTGGATTTTACGATTTAAGTCTAGTCGTAACTTTGTCAGTGTTATTGATAAATCACGGACATGGCTTTAGAAATTTGACTTAAAAAAAGTGTCAGCTATATTTTGTCGTGTTGGTTTTACACATACCAACATTTGGGGAGGCCTATGTCCAGCAGTGGACGGTAATGGTCTGATGATGATCACGATGATGAAGCCTTAAATAGTACTTACTTAAATATGGGAAAATTTATGTGTTTAGTAATTTTCTCCTGTTAATGAATTATTTTGGCCATGGAAAGATGGTCTGTCGATCTGGCGCCCGGAGCGAAGCGAGGGCACTGGCTTAAAAGGACTATTTTACTTTATCACTAGTAACTGCTATAGTTATTTCTTACCAAACTTAAAGAAAGGGTCCACGCCCACCAAAGGTAACCCGTTGAACAGAGCAGCGTAGTACGGTATATGAAGATCGTTATGGTTCCTCCCGCTGAGCGCCACCACGTTGCTGGGAACCAAACCCACGGCCCGCAGCGCGTTGGCCAAGCGGATGGACCGGGATAGCACAGAGGCGTTGGTCTCTGCTTCGCCTGTGGCGGCATCTATCTGTAATGAGGAAGATGGCAGAGCTTCTACAGTCATAACGGGGGTACCAGGGATAATAAATTAGGTATATTTATTTATAAAGTGCTATTTGTAAACTAAAAATATTGCAAAATTGCTGTGCCAGGATCCCTGAACATGGCAAAAACTACTTAACTACTTTTTAAGCATACAATCGCTCAAAAAGTATTTTTGGATGTGTCTAATTATTTAAATACTTATCCCTAGTGTACACATACCTACATATAGGTACTTACATGAAATCATGATTTTCTCCCCGAGGGGATAGGCAGCTGGGAATGTCCAGCAAAATTAGGTAACTCTTAAGTCCCAAGGCCTAGTTAAGGGATAAAGAGTGGTATTGCATGTACTTAGGAAGATAAAGTTATGATATTTTTTCTTACGTGGCAGATGACATTCGGACGTCTTCTGAAGCAGTCCAGGACCAAATCTCCCATATGACAGGTCTTCGGATCCATGATTCTAAGTGTTGCTATAGGCACTTTGAGCCTAATGAATGGTTATTCTTCGCTTGATTGACTGCAATTGAATAAATTTTTTACTAGACTATCATTAGATAAGTCTATGTACGTTTTATGTGGCGAAGTATAAGGCCGTATAAGAACGTAGGTACTTACATACCTATATCGACTATGAACGAAACCTTCGTCTTTACAGTCGTAAGGCCTAGAATACCAGTCACAATAGAAAATCCATTATGTCTATCTCGTGTGAGGACATTGGGCCTTACGAAGTTAAAGCCAAGCCAAGGGTTGATGTACCTACCTACAATTGGCAACATACTTGCTTATACGTAGGTTTACGATCTGTCAGGGGTGTAACCAGGGCCAGATTGTAGGTTCTGGGCCATGGGGGTGGCAAATAATTTCTGCAAGGTGACAATCTATAAAAATAATAGGTATACTAAGAAGAATAACTTAGCAGGAACTTCAAAATTATCCAGAGGAGGCTGCTGTTTCTGATCTGTTCGTTATCCAATTTACTGTCCATACATAATTCCGGAAAAGAAGAATTATACCTATTTATATAAAAAGTAGGTAATCATAATTGTGATTTGTATACTTGTTTGTTATGTTTATTATGATAGTAAGAAAGGTAAATGACATTTCAATAACAGAACAAAACATCATCCGGCATGTTGCCAGTCACTGTTGTACTCAGAATGGAACTTTATGACAATACGAATAAGGGTCAGATTTATTCTATAGCACACATTATCTATTCATAGTCTATTACATGTAGACTTTGATACTATGGCAATAAAGCTTAATCTTCAGTGACCGTTTCCTTCAATATCAAATCCTACTTACTTAAATTACAAATAAATACATTATATACTCACTCAGGTATGTATTTACTTTGATTGATGTTGCTACGGCCACTCTCTGTGGATGACTGGCGACGGCCGACCGGTGCCGGTATATGACACCTACTTATATCTTGATTCATATAAGCTCTATACATACCTGCCACAATATTTTTAATCAATTATTAGGTACGCGAACATTGGCGAATGCGGTAGTGTTGTCTGTGGTAGAGGACAGGAGTATTCATGTTATCTCGCATATATTAAATACATATATTTGAGTATATTTGTATATCCACTGTTGACAGGCCCGCCAGGAGCGGGCGTGCAGGGCGTGCACCGCACAAGGGCGCCATTGTCAAGGGGGCGGCAAAACCAGATTGAAAAAAAAATTTTTTTTTCATGTTTTGAAAATAATAATTTTCCAACTAGAAAACGAGAGAAGCTATCGTTCTTTTATAAGATGTGATGTAATCAGGTACTGCTTGCCGCATGAAATCGATGCTTAAAGCTAAATACGGCTACGGTTCGAACGTGCTTTCGAGTTTCGGGTATACCTAACGTAAAACCGGCATTTATTGATTTCAATAAAAAAGAACTGCACAAATCTATTGTGCTACTAAGATAGAATAATTTTACTGCGGGAAAGAACCACTAAAATTTCACGGTGTTTATGAAACAAAGTACAAATATCATCCTAAAAGAATAAAAAAATAAAGAAATTGACTTTTACGTTAAATGTGAGTAAAACATTTGTTTTATACAAGTATTTACGTAACTTTTTTTATCAATTAAAAAGTCATTAAATAAAAAGTAAATTAATAAAGCTTTATTTTAATACTAATATATCAAGTCAACAATGCACCAGCAAATGTTTAAGTAATTTAGCTATGGTTTCGATTTAACATGAAATTTTGGACAGTTTGGATACGAAAAAGTTGATAATCAGATTATTTATTTTTATTTTATTTATTTGGTATACAAAACATATTACAATCTTACAAGAAAAAATTATACAGTTTTAACAAAAGTTCTCGATTGCAATACAAAACATGTACACACAGACAGAAAACCAGCAAAAAGATAACAATTTTTTTTTTTTTAAATTAGACTAAAACTAAGATCACACTAAAATTTACACACAGTTAACCCAGTCACTTGCAAATAGGACAAAAGAGGAATAGTGTTTTACAATGCATCACAGATGCACTGTAAAACATACCTCTTAAAATGATGTAGGTTGTACCGGTAGAGATCCATATCCTCATATTTATCGACCAGCTCGTTATAGGTGCGACACATCCTGACGATTGGATTATAAAAAGAGGTGATTTTGCAAACACAAAAGCAAGAAGAGTTCAATTTATGTAGAAGAATATTTAAGTACATTTTGGTTTTGTCTTGTGTATTAAATTATTTAAGTGAGTAATACACACTGTGTTCAAATTGTGAACAATTGATGTAGGTATTTCTACATTTTAATTCTTGGTTAAGCACCACGACGACGACATTTCAATTGATTTTCAGATTTTGTGGTCTTAATTATAAAAGATACAATTTATATTTACTCAAATATAGTATCTTTTGTAATTTTTTTTTCATATGAATGACATGTTGTCACTTGGCAATATCCATTGCTATGCAGACGACAGCACTGTCTATGCACGTTATTTCGGAATACCTGGGGTAAAGCAGACCGAAACCGAGAAGAGGAACCTTCTTGTCACCGAGCTTGAAGGGGTCTTGGACCGCATTTCCGAATGGGGTAGGTACATACAATCGTGTCGAGCTCAATGCCAAGAAGACACAGGTGTGTGTATTTTCTGGCAAAGTGTCTCCTTTACTTTCCCATCCTACTCTTCAGAGCAGCCCCTTACCAATACAGGATAGCATCCTTGGCATCGATGTTCGCCGCGACCTGAACCAGTGGGATTACATCGAGAGCGTCATTAGAACAGCCTCCCGTAAACTAGGGATCCTGAACAGAGTGAGGCGATTTTTCACACCGGTGCAACTCTGTCTTCGGTATAAGGCACAAGTTCGCCCATGTGTGGAATATTGCTCTCATCTCTGGGATGGTTCCGCAAAATATTTACTCGATGCCTTTAATAGGTTGCAGCGACGTGCTATCCGTATTGTCAGTGATGTAGACGTGTCCGAAACCCTGGAGCTTCTACAATTTCGTAGAGACATTGCCGGTCTAAGTGTTCTCTACCGTCTCTATATTGAGGAATGCTCTGAAGAGCGATTTCAGCTAGTCCCTCCCTCCCCTATCCACTCCCGAAGGACACGTGGGCAGCGCTGCCATCCACATACAATGCAGGCGCAGGTGGCTTGTACTAAGAGGTTTAGTTATTCTTTTCTGCCCCGTGTCTTTAGGCCATGGAATGCCCTCCCAGCTCATATTTTCCCTCCCTCTTATGATCCCGGGCTCTTTAGAAGGGGCGTGTAACGGCTTTTAAGCAGGCCTCCAGGCTGAGTGCGACTCAATATGGTCTATTGTGCCTGTCGACCTCATATTTGGATCTCTCTACCGCTTACCATCAGGTGGAGTGAAGTCATCTTGTTAGCCCAATGTATAATAAAAGGTCTTATAGGACAACGGCTTGAATTCGATTTGATACTTGGAATCGGAAAAGTAGATTAGTATGTGGGGCGGCTTAATCGGTATTGCACGCGGGCGTTCGACGAGCTAGTGGCGGGACTGTTGATTCGGATATCCGTAACACAAGTGCTTATGCCACTTACCATGGGATCAGATCAATGTACCTATGTGATGTCGTGTAACATTTATTTACTTATTTAAGTAATATGTTTTTTAGTCGTTACACGTGCTCTCGCAAACTTCGTGAATGTGAAGTCAAAAAGGAAATTACCTAAAACCTATATCAGAGAAACCATTTATTCATTGATGCCTCTATAAAATTGTATTACGTTTGCTTATGCCATCGATCGAGTCGATACGAAGAAGAAGAACAACCACCCACTCGCGCGCGGCATATCATTAAAAAAACCTGCCAATAGGCGAGTGGACTAAAAAAATATAATTAGTCCGTTATTTAGATTATATAAAAATATTGTACTCGTTTTTGTTATTTTGTTTCACAAACAAGAAATTATGAAGATATAGTGCTTAGAAGTTTCGTATGGTACATTTTTTACCTAGCCGTGACGTCACAAGCCCCCACTCAAGAAGTTTGATCCTTACTAATATTATAAAGGTGAAAGTTTGTATGTATGGATGTATGTTTGTTACTCTTTCACGCTCAAACGACTGAACCGATTTTCATGAAATTTGGTATGATGATAGCTGGCACTCTGGAATAACATATAGGCAATTTTTTTTTAATTCAATCCCCATGGCGGTCATTGGGGGGGGTGAAAATTAGTATGGGAGAATTTTTACGTGTTTGTCGATTTTTATAAAACTTGGTATGGAGGTAGCTGGCATTCCGGAGAGACACCAGCACAATTTTTTTTTTAATTCAATCCCCATGGCGGTAATTGAGGGGGGGGGGGGGGGTGAAATTTAGTACGGGAGAACTTTTACGTGTTTATAGATTTTTATAAAACGTGTGGTATGGAGGTAGCTGGCACTCAAGAGAGACACGAGCGATAGTTTTTCTTTTTTAAATTCCTCCCCCATGGGAGTTAATGGGGGAGGGGGGGTGAAACGTAGTATGGGAGAACTTATAAGTGTTTATGGATTTTCATAGGTATGAAGGCAGCTGGCACTCAGGAATAATATATGGACTAATTTTTTTTTTAATTCTACCCCCATGGGGTTCATTGGGGGGGGGGGGGGGGAATTGGTATGGGAGAACTTTTACGTGTTTATAAATTTTCATAAATCTTGGTATGGAGCTAGCACACTGGAAAGACACCAGCGCTACTTTTTTTTTCTAAATTCGACCGGGGGGGGGGAGGACGTACTATGGGAGAACGTTGACGGAACTTTCACTAATAAATAACAAATTTTACAAGGCATGTAGGCTACTAAAACCCATTAATACGCGGACAAAGTCGCGGACGGCCGCTAGTAAGCTATAATTTTGTCATTTTTCTGAAACTGTCCGGGATATTTACCATGTTGTTGTGTTTTAATGAGCTCCCGATATTTCGGCACTGTTGCAAGCGCCATGATCACGGATGAACTGAGAGACAACATGGTAAATATCCCGGACAGTTTCAGTTTTCTAATGTGTGTGACCATGACAGTTTAAAATCATATATTGTCATTTTTCAATTAATTGAAAAACAAAAAGATATGTGTTCCATATTTTTGTATAAACTAACTTAAAACTAAATAGAATAATAATAATAATAATATTTCTTTATTTAATAAAAAGATTTTGACCCAGTAGGCTCGCGCACAAAGGGTTCCGTACCAATATTGTAAAAACAAACATGTTTGTTGTATAAGATAATTGTTTTATTTTATTTTAAAATATTTTGTTGTTAACAAATAAGTACTAAAAATAGCTTCATAAATTTCGGTTCGTTCTTCTTAAATTTCATTTCTGAGACAATGGGGATTTGTGAATTTTATCAACAACTTTTTTCCACAAATCCCCGTCAGAGGCATCAATGGGGATAAGTGGACAAAAAGTTCACTTTTCCCCATTGATGGGGAATTCCAATGGGGATTAGTGGAATAACAATATTTTGATCGATTTACGATAAAAATTAGCCTAATCATATTCATTCACAATCATTAGGTATACTATACTATCGACGATTTATTAGTGCCTCTACAAAATACACTCGCGAGCAAAAGTATGGAACCCCTTACTTGGAATTTATTCTGCGCGATTTTAAGTACTTAATAACTAATTAAAAATAATGTAAATAGCACCATTTTAAAGGTTCAACTGTTAAATTTATATATAGGTATACCAAATTCATTTAAATTACACCAGCATTTATGGAGCTATATCTGATTTAATGAAGAAGTTAGCAATACAAGGAAACATAGTAAAATAATGAATGAATAAAACAACAAAAAATGATCTTCTTCTTTTAAATAAAAATGAATTGCTGTTCGTTAGTCGGACTAAAACTCGAGAACGCCCGGACAGATTTAGGTAGGTAATTTTGTAAGACCAAATGTTCGTCGTAGTCCAGGGAAGGTTTCAACGAGAAAACATAGAAAAAAAATCAGTATTGGCGGTATGAAATTCGCCGGGACCACTAGTTGAAAATAAAAATATTTGGCCTTAAAATTACATTTCAATATTTTGTGTTTCGTCCCCTAGCCCCCATAACAGCTCGTAGACGATTTTTCATTGACCTAATAAGCTTGATTGATTTATTCTTGCGTTCATCTCCCACTCCTCTATCAAAGCCATCTTAAGCTCATCCACTCTTGAAGAATCAGAATTTTTGGAACGAGCCTTCCTCTTAGATCATCCCACACGTGGGATTCCAGTAGTGGTGGCGATACCGACTTCATCGAGGTATTCTGTTGTGGCACGGGGACTTTGAGAACGAGCGTTATCGTGCATAAGGAGAAAGTCATCACCGACATATCCTTCAACGGGATACCGGGACGGTAACAACGACATGTGCCAGCAGAATATCAGAATCGGTCTGAAGTTACAGTCAGGGGATACCAATCACAACTATCTGTCCGGTGGTTGGTGAACGGTATACGGGTAAGCGAGCCCGGCTCCTCGAGCTACTATCGACTCAGTGCAAATCATCCGAGGCGATAGTATCCTTCCTCCCCTTTTCCTTCCCCCGTCATATGTCCTTGCTACTCGTGGGAACGCAATGACCTTGTTAAAACAATGCACAAGGCAGAATGGCGGCAACATGGTCCACAACCCGTCACGTCACGTTTCCCACAGAGGTGAAAAGTGGATCGCTGGAAGTGATCTCTGCCTACCCCTCTGGGAAAAAGGCGTGATTTTATGTATGTATGTATGGTCTGAAGTTAGGCCGCCTCCTCGTCGCCCGCCAGACACGACAGCTCCGTTTTACCATCGAAAGAAATGCCGGTCCACATCATGCATGAACCGCCGCCTTATGTTCTGTTCCAGCGAAACAGCACTGCGCAAATATGTATTATTGAAAGTCGTCAGCGTCAGAATCGCCGGTCACTAGACGTATTTATCGTTGAAAATATGACCAATAATTGCTGCCCAATTGCTTCTATTTGGTTCCTATAAGTAGTCAATTGGTGCCATAAAATTTTAGACAATATGGAACATATAAGAGTGACCGGCCATCCTTAGGTACCTTAAGTGCGTGGAATAGCTGAAGTATCCGTTGGCCAAACATTACTGCCCGTTTGGTGCCGTCAAGCTTTTAAAGCTCCGCACCTCAAGCTATCATGGAAGTACAGTATCGAGCTATTTTCCTTTGTAGCCTTCAGGGTAAAACGAGCAAAACTATGTACACGTGATATTGCTACAGCAATATGCTCAGGCGCTGCAATGCGAGGGTAGATCATTATTTTATTTAAAATGTAGTTAAGCATATTGTTTATTATGGTTCGGCACTGTTACAGCTAGCATTACTTGTAGTCTGATATAATATTAGGTATCATTTAAAATAAATAAATAATTGCTAGAGGAAGGGGTGGTAATTTGGAACCCTACGTTATCCTATTATCCGTTGGCCAAACATTACTGCCCGTTTGGTGCCGTCAAGCTTTTAAAGCTCCGCACCTGAAGCTATATATCATGGAAGTATATTATCGATCTATTTTCCTTTTTAGCTTCAGTATCTCTTATTATGAAACGAGCACAATATTATGTTATTACTACTTATTGCATGTACTACTTTTTTATGTTTGAATTTTAATATGAAATAAAACAATGAAGTAAATTAAATTGATTTTACTATGATTAAATGAATAATAATGGAAATATTGATTTTAATACTTCAGTCTTCACCCTGATTTTTTTAACGTATAGTATAATACAATGTGGAATAACTTTTTTATAACTCCTTGTAAGTCTCGTACTCATATCGTCATAGCACTGCCACACATTACTCCGCCTGCAGTGTGCTCTATAGTGACCCATTGTCCCAATAGCAGGTGGAACGAATTCAATTATACCAGAGCCGCTCTAAGTTGGCCGATTTGACACATGTCAGACTGACTGCACTAGTGAGGGACAACGGTAAAATTGCCGAAGTATATAAGTAACAGTTATTTCTACTTTATAACAAAGCAAGGACTAATTAACACCCATTTATTTTTAACCGACTTCAAAAAAGGAGGAGGTTCTCAATTCGTCTGTATGTATAATATTTTTTTTTATGTATGTTCACCGATGTCTTCGTCAAACATAGAAGGATTTCAAAAATTTTTAGTTGGATAAAGTTCACTTCTGAGATGGTCCCATTTTCACCAGTCCTGGATCTGATGATGGGATCCAGGAGAAATCGAGGGCAACCCTCTATAGGCACATGTACCGCATTTTACATATTTTCTGAAGTTATATTGGCATTTGCTTTTGGCAATCATAATGTTATGATGCTGAGCTGATGATGGAAGGTCAACTCCTTAATAGCTAAAGTAAAGTTAATAGTTAAAGGAATAATTCTTTCAAATCTGTTAACATATTAAGACTACTAGTTATAATATCAGTAGTATTACAGGTGAACTGAACTAATAGGGTGAAAAAAAATGTAACACTAAAAAGTATAAAAAAAATGTTAAGCAAAAAAACTCTCTAGACTCACTAAAAATTACAAAATAATGTAATACGAACATTTTTAATCATCTGGGTATGAATTTGATATGTTTTTGAAGGCGGTGCCAATCAAAATTCTGGTAACTGATAGCGAATACGCATCAAGTGAATCTTCTGGATGTGAATGAATTTGATACGTGGTTGAAGGCGTGTGCCAGAGCCAGTTCGTCAACTTCGTATCGCAGTTTCCGTTCCTTATTCTCTAACACCAATTTTATCAAGTCCGATTTCAACATTTCGGAATTGGTCTCAATGCCATTTTTTTCAAGCCAATCCGCCAGATCTGCTTTCTTGTTGGATTGATTGGGCGCTTTATTAATTTGTTTAGAGTGGTACGAAGCATTATCCATAATGATAACTGAAGGCTCTGGCAAACTGGGAAGTAATTGATTCTCAAACCAAGATTTAAATGTATCCGCGTCCATTTCCTCATGGTAATCCGACGTGCGATTGGATGCGAACGCCTGCAATCCATTTTCTATAAAGCCAACTCCAGCAGAACCGCCATGACAAATTATGAGGCTCGATCCCTTCCCAATTGGCACTTTTGATGTAGAGGCCTGGGTTTTATCAGTCCAAGTACGTGAGACAGTGTGGTTCGCGTTTAACCACGTCTCATCAATAAAAACTACGTGTTCCCAATTAGTAATTTTCTGAGCCTCTCGTAAAAAATCGCTTCTTTTTACAATTAAATCGTGCCTTTCCATTATTATTTTTCGTTTATTGGTTTTGGTAAATTCAAAACCTATAGCATTTAGCAGGTTTGTTAAAGCGGTTTTTCCGCCATTAAGCATGCCAGCCTCTTTTAAAGAAACCAAAAGCAGACGTCTGGTTGGATACTCATGTCGGGTATAATAATTATAAATGTGGATTCTTATTGCATCTGCATCAAAATAATCAATACCCGTTACTGGCTTGTCTCTGCGTCTTTTCTCAGGCGTCCGAAAAACGTTATCTTCGCTGCCAGAAGCACCAAATTTTTCTTTGTTTATTCGATATATTGTTCTGACACTGATTCCAAGAGCTTCTGCTAGCCGCTCTTTAACTTGAGTTACTGGCAATAAGGGACCCCCATTTTGTGACTCACGCTCGAAATACTCCTGTAGATTAAGCACAAGCTCGCGACATTGGCTATTTATCGTTTTTCCTCGTTTCGACATTTTAAACCAAGTCCAAACACAAAGCAGAATCAGAGTCCAACAACGCGCCAAAGTCAACGTAAAAGCAGTATAATCAAAAAACGGGAGAAAGCCGGGTCACAAATAATAATAATACACGGAGGAACGTAATCTTTGCGCACAAGTACGAAAGATGACTGAAAGGCTGAATAGACAGCAGCGTAAAAATCGAATTGCAGGTTCCTATTTTAAATAATATTAATTTTTAAAATAAGGTAACCAGTATAGTGATTGGCATCTAATGCTGACTTTTGTCTTTGGCTTCAAAAAAACAATTGGACTAACGTTAGATAACAAACAGACAACAACAGGTCTACCAATGACTGAGCGGCAATATATTTTTAATGCAATTATTGACATAGCAAAAACAGCGAGAACACTAATCTTTCATTTTTAAAAAGTTACGCTAAAATATCCTTCAAATGGTTACCTGGAATCGTATATAATTCAACTCCAACGCACTCCTCACCAAACTTTTTCACGTTAAAATTACCGAGAACTTTCACTGTTGATTTAGTCCAACAGAAAATAAAATCAATGTAAAAAAATACTTTTAAAAAAAGCTTTTATTTTAATGCGCTAAAAAGAATAAAATAAACTTTTTATCTGGAACCTAAGTAACTAAACCTCACTAAGCAACTGATCAATGTGACATAAAAGCTTGTCGCGAATTGCGATAGCTAGAATGCATACTAGATAGATCTCGCGATCTTTTTAGCGCATTAAAATAAAAGCTTTTTTGTCGGCAAAAATAAAACAGTGGACCGTGAATAATATGATTGGATCTACCAGAAGTTGCAAGTCATCTGCTGCTACTTTGTTGACTGGATCTCCCTACAAACATCAACTTGAACACACAATTAAATCGATAGCGCAGAGAGGAAAAGGTTGAGGAAGACCTTGGGGGCATAGTGGTAGGCAGGGTATGCCAAACCCTTCTAGAGCTCGCTCGAACAGGCGGACAATCTTGTAATTTGGAGGGGGGTTCCATAAAACCGCACCAAAACTCAATATACGTTTTTTCAATTGTGTTAATAAAGTTAATTATTTCCTATAATTAGTGGTTTTATTTTGTTTTCTGTTCCTCATATAAAAACTAATAAGTTTTAAATTACACAATCACTATTCAAGATGATTAGTCAAAATGTTTTTTTTAATGTTCAAAAAAAACGAAGTAGGGTTCCAAATTACCACCCCTTCCTCTAGCAATTATTTATTTATTTTAAATGGTAATATTACGTTAAAATTATATCAGACTACAAGTAATGTAACAGTGCCGAACTATAATAAACAATATGCTTAACTACATTTTAAATAAAATAATGATCGACCCTCGCATTGCAGCGCCTGAGCATATTGATGTAGCAATAACGCGTGTACATAGTTTTGCTCGTTTTACTCTAAAGGCTACAAAGGAAAATAGCTCGATACTGTACTTCCATGATAGCTTGAGGTGCGGAGCTTTAAAAGCTTGACGGCACCAAAAGGGCAGTAATGTTTGGCCAACGGATACTTCAGCTATTCCACGCACTTAAGGTACCACAACTAGGTGACCGGCCAACTAGACATCTGGATGGCCGGTCACTCTTATATGTTCCATATTGTTTAAAATTTGATGGCACCAATTGACTACTTATAGGAACCAAATAGGAGCAATTGGGCAGCAATTATTGGTCATATTTTCAACGATAAATACGTCTATAATATAATATAGTGACCGGCGATTCTGACGCTGACTGAAAGTCCCGTCGAAATTGGTCCAGCCATTTCGGAGATTAGCGGGAACAAACAGACAGACAAGAGAAAAATGTTTTTAGTTGTGTTTTTGTTATTGGTACCCGATATAGATACATGCATATTTAGTAAAAATCGTTATTTTAATAGACAGTTCAATTTTATTTAGTGTAAAGTTTATTTGCAATTGACACGAAAAGATGAAGAGGAAGTGTGCACAGAGTATATACATATTTTTATTGTGGTGCTGTTGAAGGTTCTTTTAAATGTAGCAAGGTGGAAAACGCAAATAAAAATTAGTGCATTAGACAAATAATATAACTTTAATTTCAAATTTACAGAATCAGATTATTATCTTAGTACTAAATCAATCATAACATAACATATTAAAGAAATCGGTCTGCGCTGGTGTAAAAACAAAAATCATTTTAAAGCTGCCATTATGATCAAAATATAGTCAAATCAATTCCGACTATGTCAGCCAAATTAGCCCCGACTTGGGATTCGAACCGACGACCTCTCGGTCGGGTTTATGAAGTTTTTTAACATTATGTGGCACAGTTCATCTGATAGATAAATGCATGAATAATCCATTCAACATTTCACAACAAAATATACCAACTAATCAGCTATTATTATGCTTGTATGTTACATAGATATTCTAATTAACATAAACATCGATACATATTAATATTACAATAATATCATTTGGTGTGTTCACATATAAATAACGAATAACTCTTCTTTAACAGATATATATTTCTATCGAGTTTTATACAAAGTTTAGCACATATCTGCAAATACACAATTAAACCGTAAATAAACTAAATAATGCTTACTTCTTGCTGAACTATGAGTATATCTTCTTTTTTGCCAGATCCAATTTTGCAATCACCAAGAATTTGTAAGCCATCCATTCTGAAACAAAAACAAAGTATTTTAACTTAATATTGACACATGATGATGGATTGGAGTACGAGTAGCCTCGTCATCATCACCGGACTTGCGGGGGAGCAGATGGCTTTCACCTCTAAAATATACTGCAATGCGCACAGAGTATATGCCAACGCTGCAGTTACTGACTGTGCACTTATGATGTTCCCAAATGTGCACTAATGTTACTTGAGTGTGCACATGTCACTAAGTGCACTAGACAATGTTCCCAAATGTACACTATATTAACTGCCTTGTTGGTCTATTGGTAGCAAGCGCTGCATTAGAACCGAGAAGGCCCCGGTTCGAATCCGGGGTCGGGCAAAATTTGTGTGAGTTTTTCAGTAATGAAATTGCTCAGCCCGGAGTTAGGAAGTTGGCGGTTGAACGTATGTGCCTCGTAAAGCACGTTAAGCCGGTGGTCCTGCGCCTGATCTCTCATCGGTCATGTCGGATTGCCGTCTCACCGAATTATGAGAGTGCACTTGTGTTTGCGCGCACACTTGTGCACTATATATTTTTTTTAATAATTACAGAGTAAAGTTATTAAAAAAAAACGTAGAGTAGTTCCTTAATCAAACTTCACAGCTGAACTCACTTGGAGTCGCCGCTGTCGGTGGGGTCTTGTTCGCAGCGCACGCACTGCTCGCTGCAGTCCGCGACGACGCAGTCCCGCAGCGACACCTGCGCGCCCGAGTACATCTGGATGCCGACGCCGCAGTTCTTTATTGTGCAATTGCGGAGTTCAACCTGAAGAAGAAATATCGATTGACTATTTCGTTGGTAAAAGTGAGATGTCAAAAATATTGACTCATTATTAGTTTTTAAGAAACGGTTAGCTAAGCACATAATTTTAAAATGTTAAACTTTCAAAACCTACTAATTTAATTGTGTAATGTATTGTTAAGCTTAAATGTTAAATTGATAACAGTGTAACAGAACAGACCTTTAGTGCAACTACGAAGGACTTTAGTGATAAGTTTTAGTACCTAAGTTCTCATGTAAGTGATGTAATATTATGTCTTAATGAGAATAAATGTCTTTAAACCTAGATATAATCGTTATTGCAAAGCACACGTAAAGATAATGTAGACCAATATGTGACACCCCGTCAGGGCACGGCATCATTAGATAGAGTATAGCTCTGAACAAGTGGTCAAAAAATGTTAGCCACCAACACCTCTTGGGCGTTTAAAAATTTGGCCGTGTTACAATATCATGCCTTGGACATAAAGTGAATTAGCTACATTGGATCGGTAAGATAGAAATGTGACTCTTCACTATTTGAAGATCGACACACTTTTCGCGCCTATACAATAAATACGAGTCTTAGTTTTGTTAAATTGTAATAATAATGAAGTAGGTACTAATGATTTTACTCTTATAATAAAATGTATCATTCCTACCTGTGCACCCTTATGTACGACGAGTCCAGAGTAAAAATTGTCGAACGTGCAATCTTCTATGCAAAGGTTTGCCCCCGCCATCGCGACGATGCCTTGAGCGAAGTCACTCTATAACAAAAAGAATTAAACAATTGAATTATTGGCGATTTTTCAGGCTTTCGCCAAAGTGTGTGCATGTTGGTGTATGTTTTGTGTCCGTAGTCCGAGTAGTAGGTATGCATGTGTGTTAAGAGTCCTAATGCATGTTTTATGAGACCCTATGTGTTTTTGTGTCTGCATGTTGGAACGAATTTTTCCTTTTGTGCTTATTGGTGTGTGTCCAAGCCGTGTATCCGTGCACGCACGTGCAGTGTAGTGACAATGTACTGTGTGACTAGGAATTTGGACTAGGAAATGCGAATGGGCGGTTTAGCCTCTGTGCATATACATCATTTATTCATTCCACATGTCTAGTATTTAGTATCCAGTATCTTATTGCTTCGTTGGTTTGTTGGTAGCAATCGCTGCGTAAGGACGAGAGGTCCTCGGTTGGAGTTCGGGGTCGGGCGAAATTTGTGTGAGTTTTTCTGTAATAAAAATACTCAGCCCGGAGTTAGGAAGTTGGCGGTTGAACGCCCGTGTCTCGGAAAGCACGTTAAGCCGGCCTGCGCCCGACCTCTCATCGGTCATGTCGGATTGCCGACTCACCGAACTATGAGAGTAAGTGAACAGAAAGTGTGTTGGCGTGCATACTTGTGCAACATAATAATATGTCCTGCACATTTGGCTGATCTCAATTGAGATCGGCCGC
The DNA here is from genome assembly GCA_039566165.1 of Maruca vitrata. Taxonomy (NCBI): domain Eukaryota; kingdom Metazoa; phylum Arthropoda; class Insecta; order Lepidoptera; family Crambidae; genus Maruca; species Maruca vitrata. The sequence continues at coordinate 9,328,350 of CM076933.1, read as the reverse complement.
CAAGGCTGAAATCGGTCGGGACGCCTTATCTATGTATCGTCACCATTCTTCACTCTAAGTTTCCAATATCTGCCCGTCACCATGCTTCATTCCAAGTGTCCAGTATCTAAGTGCCCAGGCAGGCATTGGAATGTATTTTGGCGACCCACAATGCATCCCGCGTGTCAAGGTATCATATGTCCTGGCCTGACCTGGTCGTGGTGCGGGTGGGGGGCGAGGCGGCACGCGCGCAGGCGCAGCGCCGGCCCGCGCGCCAGCACCACCGTGCCCACGCGCCCCGCGCGGAGGGACAGCGACGACAGTGCACACGACGCGCCTAGCACCAGCAGGCATGAACGGGTATCGGACGCTTCGAGGGTTGCGCCTGGTGAAAAAAGTCATTTAACGAGTGAAGAAGACGTTAAAAACAGGAGCAATTTCTTAGTTACTTGAAGCTTGAAGCAACAAACGCGGAAAAACCATTGCAATCTCAACGAAAATCAACCACTGATCAGGATATAATATGTGGCACAAATATATATCACTATATCACTTAAGCATTTGTGTCAGAAAAACCTTATGAATGTATTTGTAAAAAAATTGGGCAAGTGCGAGTTGGACTCACACACTAAGTGTATTCAATGGGAGCCCCCAAATTTACGTTTAAGTACTTGTTTTGTGAAAACGACCTTTCTTGGCATACAGCCTAATGAAAGACGGACAGACGAACGGAAGTCTGTATCTGAAGAACCTGAAGAAGTTAGTTAACAGAACTTTACCCTTTGGGTACAGAGCCCTAAAAACCATAGACCAAGAAATCATATTTTTTTTTCCACCTACCATTGTAGCTGCAAATAGATATATCTGACAGCGGCATCTCAGGTATCTCATAACTGGGGCTGCACACCACCACCTCCTCTGGCTCCATGGCGAACGCCTCCTCGGCGGACACCATCACCGTCAGCGTCTGGTCGTTGGTCACCCGCGACTTGAGGAACCGGGAGATCTCGTCGAACTCGAATATGGAACCGCCCTGCCAGAGGGCGACTACCTGGAAGAGTAAGAAGGATATGTTTGTTACAGACGATATTATTGTAAGTGTTTTTGATTCACATGTTCACAGTATACTGGTTTGAACTGGTACCTTCTCACATGGAAAGCAACGGCTATGGACTTCATTACATGTTCATAGAGACGCAATTTAAGAAAATAATATGAGAGGCAATGTCCTTAAAGATTGAATGACCAAAAGATATTTTAATTTTTATGATTTTATCTTAATGCTTTTTGAATCAACTAGAATTTAAAAAAAATACTGTTTTTTCCTTTTTTAAAACTAACACAACATGCACAAAATGATCTATCGAGTTCAGTACAATACATTACTGCAATGGAATAATGATGTCAAAAAGGTAGTGTACTTACATTCTTTCTACTTTTCTGCTTCTGCCATTTATTCTTGGCTTTGGCTAAGTACTGTTCCCTGATCAGGGGATTCTCATACAAAGTCCATTTCGACATGAGTCCATCCAAACGGGCGTTCATTTCTGCACACAAGGATATGTAACTTGGTGGTAATAATGAGTCTGAAAAAATAAATAATATAAATAAATCTTAATTTCCGTAAGAAAGTATTTCTTATGTTATTGCAACAAATTTGACTGGTACTTTACAGACTGCAGATGTTTATCACCCAGTCATTCCTTACTAATATTATAATTGCAAGTTACTCTGCTCGTCTTTGTGTCGCACTTTCACCCCAATAATACCAATTTAAAATAAAACTAATTTTACGGATTAAACTCGCGTGTATTGATATTCTAATGCTGGCGTGGTTAATTAACCGTGACCACGAGCGCTGTAAAGAGCTCGAAACGTCGGATCTCTAAATAATGTTTAGAATATCAATACACGCGAGTTTAATCCGTAAAATTAGTTTTATTTCAAATGTGTAGTGCTCGCGCAAATAAAAATAGACAATACTAATACCAATTTTTGAAATTAAATTAAATAAATAAATTGAAATTTGGTACACAGTTAACACAGGTAGTCCAGAGCCTGAGTAAGAAAATACTTTTTGTGGTGACACCTGACTAGTTCGAAGTACATACAACAGATGGCGCTTCTCCAAACAATATCAATGAATAGCAACATTAGTATTCAAGTCAACATCTTGCTATTAAAGTTAATCCTGTCCTGCATATATGATAAAGCATAAAAGGTTTTTTTTCCTAACTGAATTACAATGATGGCTTGGAGTATTGCCTTGTCGTCATCACCGGACTTGCGGGGGAGCTCTCACCCCTAAACCATAATATCAACTATTTTTCCCTAACATGATCACCTTGTTGGTGGAAGGTACTTTCAAGGAACTACATAATTTGATACCAAATTATTAGTAATGTTCACATGATAAACAACTTCACAGAAAAAGTTGGTTGGAGAGCCAGTCATACATATAGCACTTACCATCTTCATCAGCCACATCACACAGAGACGAGTCCAGCTCTTTCAACTTCTCATGGGCATTGATGGCACTACTCCGCAACAGTGTTATGGACCGGGCCACGCAGTTAGGTATACTGCCACTGCGCAGGTCAGCCCAGAGGGACATGCGGTCTTCGATTGTGTTCGGCAGAAGGACCTTGTCGTCTTGATCGTCCCATGGCATCCATATGTCGGTGTAATAAAATCTGAAATGTAAAATAATAAAGAGAAGCTGAACTGAGTTTGTTTGAACGTGCTATTATCAGGAACTACTGTTTCAAATTGATAAATTCTATGTGTGTTGGATAGACCATTTATTGAGGAAGGCTTTAGGCTTTATAGCATCATGCTGTGACTAAAAGGAGCTTAGAAACAATGGAAAATTGCTCACAAAAGAACAATTAATAAGATAGTTACAATATCCCTCTATCAAGCCACACAAAATATAAAATGTTTGTTAAAGAAAGTAAATTGATCACCATACTTAAATATTTCAAAACTGTTTTAGGTACTGCTTTGAAAATAATACAAATAAAGTAGGTAAATTATAATTAATAGTAGTATGTTAAATATTTTATCCATTGGATACATTGACTTAGTCAATATGGATACCATATAATATCTTAATATGCGGAAATGGCTGTAGTAAAACAACAGGACTTTTATTTTGAGTGCCTTTGTATAGTTAGTGCATTGTACTAATTTAATCATACCGTAGCAAATCAATAAACTCTGCAGTAGTGGCTGCATTGATACATTTCTCCCGTTGCTTCACCGTCGGCCACAGATCAATCAGCGGAACATCCTCCACAACTTCTGGCAGTGTTACATTTTCATGCTGAACACTGAGCACATCCACACACGCAGACAGTGCCTCGAAGTCCACTGATGTGATAGTCACATAAGCTATGCAAGGGAATCTCACATCTGAAATAATATTGAGACAAATTGTTATAAAGTAGGTATTGACTATTATATGCATGAACACATATTCGAAATAACACTAAGTTTACTGATTTAACCTGTGTATATTAATCGGGTCAATAGATGATATGTTAAGAATATGAACAAAATTAATGTATGACACACATGAATAGTAAAGCTATACCAGAGCCGCTCTAAGTTGGCCGATTTGGCACATGTCAGACTGACTGCACTAGTGACAACGGTAAAATTGCCGAAGTATTTAAGTAACAGTTATTTCCACTTTATAACCAAGCAAGGTCTAATTACAACAAATTTTTATTAGAAACATTTATTCACATACAGAAGTTTGAATTGAAGTTTCTTATTTAAAAATACATTTATTTTTAAAATACAATACTTATTAAATCCTTCATCCTATTTAAAAAAAATACCTGGTGAGTATTACCCATTACGTCACTATGAAAACGTGTCAAACGGGGTAACCTCGTAAAAGCGTAATACAGAGTGGAAATTTTACGTTTTCTTTTTATAATTCAATTATTTTAAGTAATAAAAGGCAAATAATTAGATAATTAGGTGCATTTGACATTTTGAAATAATGTCTTATTTTTAAAAGTTGTTTTTTATGATTCGCTAAATATGTTCCTCTTAACAAGGATAAATGCAAAATATAAAATAAAAAGTGTCAAATCGGCCAACTTAGAGCGGCTTTGGTATAGGTATATGAAATTGCCTAACAGTATATAAATTACACAAGTATCTCTCCAACCATCTTGAGCAAGCTTGAATATGACCAATACCCTTCTTTATAACTTAAAATATGATATCCCTGCAGTGGGGTAGCAAATTTGATTTAAAATATAGGTACCTAACATATTGAAAAATATTTTTTACACCTACTCTTTAACCAGAATCCAACATGAGTAATTGTAGTTCTGCCCCAGCAGTGATTGTTGTTGGCAAAAGATTTTTTTTTTCAATAAGTTTAGTTCATCTAAACCTATCCTAGCCATGAACAAAGCCGGAACTCACCAAATCGTTTACAAAACTCCTTGGACAATTTCCACAAGGCGTCCCACCCCACCGGTTCCACCAGCAGCTCGGCCTGCAGGCTCCACTGCTCTCGCGCCGTGCCCCGCCCCGAGCTGAACACGCGAAGCAACTCCTGGAGGATGTCGTTGTCACTCCGAGAGAACGTGTAGACCGACGGCATCTACGAACAAGAATCACACAATCATGTTGGAATGTAACCGCACTTATAAATGTTTCTCAGTCACAAACACGTTGTTCTTACATTAGTCACGTAAAACGTTAAAAGTTACCTTTGCTTACAATTGTTATTTTGTTTCAAATAAAGAAATAAAGAAAATTGAAAATAAAATCACTTTCAGATCAAAACAACAACCGTTCGTAAAGTTTTTAAAAACTCGATTTCTGACAGTTCCTTCGTGATGACGTTACTTTTTCTTATGGTGGTATTACTGTACAACAGATTCACTTCATGTTCCAGCCATTATAGTCTTTATAAAAATACATTACAGTTTAAAATCCTACGAGTTATACGCTTATGACATCTCCATCGGTCATAGTGGCTGCACTGTGAAAAAATTAACGTTTCGTTATTCCTACGGTAAAATAAATCAAGATAAAACACATGCGTTTCAAAACTCTGCTTAAACGGGAGTATAAATTACGCTGTTACGAAATACGTGAGCTGTCCTTAAATTTGATTACTTACTTACTGTAGTAATCCCACTGTAAACTGGGATGTGATAATATGCAATAAATTTGATTTCAGTGTATCACAACACAATGCAAAATGTTCATCAAAGAGACCATACATATTTTAAACATATTAATTATAATAAACCTAATCGTATATACATAGTAGTTATCGGTTATAAAGCTACTTCACATTGATTATATTATTTTCTTAAACAACTGCTTGAAGATATTATTATTTGTATACAACCGCGTACGATCATATTTTCTTCATTAGGTACGAAGATGATGTACACGAACTTAATTATCTATAGGTATTATTTCCATTCTACGGATCATTATAATCTTCACGTGTATAACAGCTGCACCCAGCAGCCAGTTGTGTAGTAGGAAAATATAATACCTAACTTACCTTATAGGTAGATACGTTCTCACTGAGAGCGTTTGTGCAACGTTATTTAGAGTTGTAGGTAGACAGTCGCAGGCGCTTCGTATAACAATATAAGTATAATGTGTATGTGTGATAATATACCTCTTAACGTAATTAGGAGAAGTGAGCTCTCGAAACCGCTAAGAAATGGCCGAAGCCAAGCGAAGACGGGTCACTGTCTCTAACATTTCACTACCTATCATTAAAAGCCCACTAAAGTATTATATTGCTAAAATGACGCGAATGCTCTTAGACACGGTGGTATTGTAATGTAGGTAAGTAAGTTGCATTACACGCAAATACTCCGGTGAGAGAGCGCCTTAAGACGTGTACTACGTACCTAACCATTTGACCTAAACCTTGCAATAAACCTGTAAACCAATTTAATGGTTGCGTCAAATTACGTTCAAGAGTAGGTATGATGAATGTATTTACGAATGAATACTCTTTGACACAGTAAGCTTGGAAAAATAACAGTATTAATAATAATAAATAAATATTTCACAACGTCACACATCTATCGGATGGTAAGTAGCTTAAGCAGTTGTGTTACGGATTTCAGAAACGACTGTGGATACTCAAATAAACTTTAATTATATAAATAACACACCCAGACACGGAGCAAACACCGATGTTCGTCACACAAATTAATATTTGTCACGGGTGGGAATCGAACCCACGACTCTTGGAACCGTAGGTAGTGAACCCGCGCCTCTAACCACTGTTCCTCCGAGCCAGTCAAATCAGTAAATGCAATCAGTAAATATTTTTTTCTAATCTAACGAGATTTTATTTTTATTTTCGTAGGAATGGTAGAGGTTCGTTTGGTTGGTGTTTAAAGGTCATAGCACACAATAAAGGATGCTAATAAGCAATAAATTGTTAACCCTCATGACCTTTGTTTTAAGAAAAACTTTTACAGAATTTAATTTGAGTATTATATCGGTGTTTGTTCCGTGTCTGGGTGTGATTATGTATTTAAGTATGTATTTATAAATATGTATATATATGTACATATAGTATGTATATCAGTCTCTGACGCCCATAGTACAAGCTCTGCTCAGTTTGAGTGTGTGGAAATGTCCCAGATATTTATTAATTTATTTATATGAATACATCAAAAAAGCTTATAATTTTTGAGGGTTAACACATTATTGCTTATCAGCATCTATAAACTACTAAACTAGTAAACGTATCAAGTCTGGCTTTCAGTATTCTTTGTACGAAATTGAACTCCTTACTGCAACGTACACTAATCAATATCACAATGTAATCGCCTCGCCTCAATACGGTGAAGGACGATCCCTTCCCGAGTTGATATGTGTGCTACGACCTTTATACGTAGTCCGAGTAGATTATCGAAATTAACAAACTTTCCGTTCGTCCGTTGCATTTGATACTAGATTAGACAAGATTAATGTAGACTTATACCATACTTATTTGGCTGGTGACGTATTGGTTAAATGGCATAGAGACCCTGCATAAGAGTCCCGGGTTCGATTCCCACACGGATGAAATATTTGAATCATTACCAAACATCGGTATTCGTTCCGTGTCTGGGTGTAATTAAAGTAATTTAGTATTTTTATACCACTGTTGTGTCTGATTAACGTACTCAAGGACTAAAGTAACTCTTCAGAAAAGTGTTCCTATGTGATGTGCGATATACATAATTTTTTATTACTATGACAAAGCCAATCTATTATGACTTCCCTATGGCTTGACCGGTCACACTAACTAAACTAAGCAGAGCTTGTACTATGGGCTGTTACACATAGATATTTCTAAATACATAGTTAAATAAATAATTACATCCAGACACGGAACCAACACCACTGTTCATCACACAAATTTTTGTCCGAAGTGGAAATCGAACCCACAATTCTTGAAACCGCCAGACAGGACCACTAACCACTGTTCCAACGAGCCAGTTATAATAATAAATACTATAGAGTGTTTTGACGGAGTGGTTTCGCATTCCGAACCAGTGTGGAAGAACATAATACACTGGTCTTATAAAGATATAGAAAGTGAAAATATTTTTTCGCACGTTTCGTATAAACAACTACTAACCTACTGACTACGTTTTACCTCATCTATCTAAAAGGCGTCAGGCGACTGATTTCAGCCATTGAGATCAGCAAAGTGCGCAGGACATTTTATAGTGCACAAGTGTGCGCGCAAACACAAGTGCACTCTCTATTCCCTTACTCTCATAATTCAGTGAGACGGCCATCCGACATGGCCGATGAGAGATCGGGCGCAGGACCACCGGCTTAACGTGCTTTCGAGGCACGGGCGTTCAACCGCCAACTTCCTAACATTACAGAAAAACTCACACAAATTTTGCCCGACTCCGGACTGGAACCTCTCGGTCCTAACGCAGCACTTGCTACCAATAGACCAACGAGACAACGAGACTCATCTATCTATTACTTAAATATATAAAAGGAGAAGCTGATTGACTGGCTGACTGACTGACTGACTGACGTATAAACGCACAGAAAACGTAGGCACTTCAAGCTAGTACAGTATATTATATTACAAAGCTGAAGAGTTTGTTTGTTTGAACGCGCTAATCTCAGGAACTACTGGTTTGAATTGAAAAAAGATTCCATTTATCGAGGAAGACTTAAGGTAAGGAGTTATGTGATCTGTGCTTTTGGCTATAAACATCACGCTACGACTAATAGTAGTAAAGAAACAATGGAAAATGTGTAAAAAATACGGAAGAAAATGCTGACGAAGTCTCTGGCAAAACTAGTTTTGGATAAAGTACCTAACTAGACCTAAATGAAAATTAAAGAATGATTTTCTTATTGACACACTCGCTTGCTTGAAAGTCATTTTAATTTTCGAGTAAAACGGTTATGAGAAAGCATCAGAGTAAATAAAATTTTCGAGTAAACGTTAATGAGATCCCTTCCCTCCCATCCCTTAGCTAACCTCGGCCTCGGCGACCACAGTCAGTTGTAAGAACAGCCACATTGTGACGTCAAGTCCAGCGCGCGTCACCACAGCACTATGCAATGCTCAGAATTAAATAAATAAGTTACAAGTGTTACAATTATCTCAATAGAAGTGACGACGCCGGACCGCGTCAGTGTTTTCGGGAGGATCCGACGTGCCTAACATATAGGATACCTAGGGTTAAAAGGATATACGTGAATAAGTAGTGTTGGATTGTTTTAGAGGTAAGTTACCTATTTGGTTAATACCTATTTGGTTTATAATTGATAATTATTAGGTACCTCTTTCGTAGTGTTTTTATTTAGTTGACCTATTGCCACAGGTACTTTGAGGTACTTCTTAGGAGTGAAAAGTAAATAACTACAAAAAAAATATTAAAATTTCTTTAATCAAATAATATCGAAAGGACATACATGTTAGTAATACTCGTATTATTTAAACAGATTTGTGTTTTATTAGTGTGTCAGTGGTTATTAATTCGAGTTCAAGTGTGTTATACACGTGAAAAAGAAATCCTCCTAAAAAGTACGTTTCATGTGGTACATTAGAAATTCAAATCAATACTTTATGAAGCTTATGTTTTTTTTTGCGCTGGCAAATTTCCACACTATCACCCTGAGAGGGGGTTCTCTCCGGGAATTTTAAATTTTGGTACTTTAGTGTAGATTCATCAGACCTGCTGAAATACTGTAGGTATTTTAGGTAGTATGGTTAAAGGATCGTAAAATATTAGCTAAAAATCTTAAAGAGTTTGAGATGATAAGTGACAAACTTTTTTACATAAAATCACGCCTTTTTCCCAGAGGGGTAGGCAGAGATCACTACCTGCCATGTGCTACGATCCTGGCACACTACCACTACCACACTACTTTCGCTTCTTTCACATCCATCAATCTCTTCATGCATGCTCATCTATTAAGGGTACTTTTGATTTGGTGAACTTTTTTTTATCATACCTTAGTCGAACAGTTTTATAAGTAAATAGTTGTTGTAGGTCGGGGTCGCAAGAATTGTGGACTTTAAATTAGACATGCTACATAAAACATCTCAGGTCATTAGGTAGGATTACCTAGGATATTTTTTATCGTTATTATGTAGTTAGTTGTATAAGGATATAACGCTATTTACAGTTATTAAAGCCTGAGGTCAGTCGTACGTAACCAAGGTTCTCAACGTCATATGATGTATTGCAGTTAATTTCCGAATGGCCGATCAAGCGAGCATCATAAACAAGTAGGGCGGAATGATTTGAATATTGTTATCCGTGTTTAACGAGAAAAAATACGACGCATTAAAAAAATAACATCACACTATATCTCATACATTGTTCCGATCAAGATGTCGGTAAGTAGTTTAAGCACTTGTACGGACAGTGATAACTATACAAAAATAAACTTAAATGAATACTACAAATTAGGTACATCACTACATAGTATAAAACAAAGTCGCTTTCTCTGCTCCCATCACTAAAATCTTCGCAAATCTTTAAAACTGCAATCAAAAAACCGCATTAAAATCCGTTGCGTGATTTTGATGCGGTTTCTTTAATAGATAGAGCTGTTTAAGAGGAACGTTTTTATATGATTAACCCGAAGAGAATTAGGGGGCGATAAAAAGCGTCGATGGCCGAGTGGTTAAGGCCGTTGCTTGCTATGTGAGAGGTCGCCAGTTCAAACCCCGCAGACAGACATCGGAAAGCGACCTTGTCTTATACCATGTGATAAATAATACATCCAGACATATTTTATACACAAATCTTCAACACGCATGAAATTATATATTTTTTTTCTAACTGACATAATTACGATGAAGGGTTGGAGTAGCTTCGTCATAATCGAGGGCCTTGCGGGGGAGCGGATAGCCCTCACCCTTAAATTTTAGAAAGCATTGCAAACATGCGCTGATTGCAAGAATAAAAAAAAATCCATGAAGAATGTCCATGTTTGTTGCTTTTAAAAAAAGCTATGTCGTTTGTATGAGTACAGCGATAGAGTTAAGGGAACAAAGGGCGATATGGAAACGTTCGATATGGAAAGAACATGAAATATTAATAACTCATTAACATTAATTAGGTCGTTTGATATAGTGCAACATAGTTATGATAGTGGTAATCTTAACGCCATATCTAAAACTGAACTATATAGTTTAACTGAAGTACGTGGTTTGCGCAATAAATTTTTAATAAACACTTACCTAATTCAGGTCGTGGATGATGATAATGATGATGATGTGGAATGTTTTGCGTTTATATTAGCGTTACGCATTAAGTACTTACCGCTTACTGCGTTTTTGGTTTTTTTAAATATTTGAGATGCTGATGTCCTGACTTCTCTATAAGAATCAAAGTCCCGTTTTTTTCAATCTTGTATATCAGAAACAACAGTCCAACAATAACACACCCAGACACGGCACGCACACCGATGGTGATCACGCACATTTTTGTTCTTAGTAAGAATCAAACCCAAGGCTCTTGGGGCAAGAGACAATCTACTTCATCGGCAAAGCGCTCTAATATTTAATAATCCTAATATTTTATATCTATCGGTTCATCACTCATCCTTGAAAACACCTGTATTGCAATATTTACCTCCTTTATGTTTCTCAGGAAATGCTGAGCTTATATCTTGCTACCATCTTCCTGGCCGCAGTCCTAGGGTACTGGCTCTGCTGGAGATGGAAGCATCGAAGGACCCTCAAGCTGGCTTCGTCCATCCCGGGACCAAGAGCTTTGCCTGTCATTGGCAACGCTCTCATGTTCCTTACAAAACCTACAGGTACGTGATGTAGATTTCAGTTCTGTCGGCTAAACTCAATGGAAATAAATAAAAAATATCTGGGACATTTCCACACACGGTCACCTGACCCCAAACGAAGCAGAGCTTGTACTATGGGCGTCAGACTGATATACATACATATATATTTTTAAATACATAATTAAACACCCAGACATGGAACAAACACCGATGTTCATGAAACAATTTCTTTTTTAAGTGGAACAGAGATAAATTTCATCTACTCTATCGCGGCCCAGTAGCGGTACCATGAGTTGGCTATCGAAAACTTACGTACGTTAAAAACCTATCGAGTTGTTTTTTTTATACGACCGATTTTTGTTCTTAGCGTAACCACCAGGGACGCTGTACAAGTTTTTCATAGACATATTTACGTAGGCGATATCGAGTCCGTAACTTTTAAACTCATGGTAGCGCTACAGATCATTCGATTTCCAGGTCAGGATGAGAATGTCTGTAAAAAAACTAAATTACTGATGGCGGTACCCGACAACATCGTCCGTATCTGAATGAGTCTCAACGAATTGATAAATTGTAAGTTTTCGACAGCCAACTCATGGTACCGGCGTGGTACCGGCATGGTGCGGCAATTAGTGCTGAAATAAATACGAAAATCTAAATCCATCCTATGGAAATAGTGTTTAGACGACCATAAGATAAACGATGAAAAAATAGTAAATTTTTTAAAACCAACATCTTGTTTTCAGAAACACTGAACATGATTACAGCATTATTTGATGATTACGGAGAGTACGTGCGCCTTTGGTTAGGCCCAGAACTTACTATAGCAGTTAAAAATCCGGCCGATATAAAGGTGAGGTTACATAGATACATTATATCATCTACTTAGGTAAGTAGTAGGTACTATAAGTAGATCTAGACACGCGGTAGCGTGTCAAGCCAAGGTTCAAGAAACAGAACTGGCGAGCCGCACCGTGTGTAATATTACACGAACCATTTGGAACCACTTTTGAACCCCTCATAAATCAAAAACTATTTCACATAAACGTATCAAATTTGGCTTATATATTGTGACTTGCGAGATAAATATGTGTTCTAAATTTCATAAGCTTATCTCAAACAGTTATTTAGATATTAATGTCCAAAAATCCTCATTTTTATCATTGACTGACTGACAGATCAAAATTCTAACCCAGTTCCAAATGACCTAGAGAGTTAAAATTTGGTATGCAGATAGGTAATTACATGAATACAAAGGAATAAATAAAAAACTGGCAATTTTTTAATAATTAGGTTAGGTTCTAGTATGAACGCTTAACATAAATACCTAATTAGTGCCTAATCACGCCTATATACCGGGGAAGGCAGAGTACTAAGTATATATTTAGGTATACTTACTTATTTACAATTAAAAGTAGGTACTTATAGTCGGTTTTCATATTTATTACTTAGGGTAGGTACCTACTTTATTAACTGGGATTAATTATTATTTTTATATTTAGCGCCCATCAATAGTATAAAATTATTACCTACTCATAATATTTCAAAGGTACAAGTAAATATAGAAAATAACACTCAGAAGAAAATTATACCCCGTAAACGAGGAAAATACAGTAACTGATTCAAATTTTTTTATATTTATAAAGTCTAGTTTTAGTTTTGAATTTGTCTTTTTCAAAGGACCCACGGCGTTACGATGATATATATACTTTTCTACAAAAAGTAATGATATCCAATCAAAAACATAAATGTCAAATGAGAGCCAAGTTCAATATTATGATAATTGCCTTGGTTGTTGACTTCAACGACAAAAGAAGTGAGATCTAAATGGGTGCCAAGTTCAATGGTCAACCCTGAAATTGATTTATAAGTAACACTATAACATACCTATCATATCTTCTTATAACATAAGATAATATATGGTGGTAGCCTATGAAGGTCTGTCTTGGCTAGTTTTCTTTAGTTAGTTAGTTAGTAGTCTAGTTAGTTGTCGGTTTTTAATTTTATAATTCCGAAAATTTGGATTGTAGGTAGAAACTAGCGAGCGAACATAATAATACGTTGGTAGGTTTATAGAAACTAGCCAAGACAGACCTTCATAGGCTACCACCATACATTATCTTATGTTATAAGAAGATATGATAGGTATGTTATAGTGTTACTTATAAATAAATTTCAGGGTTGACCATTGAACTTGGCACCCATTTAGATCTCACTTCTTTTGTCGTTGAAGTCAACAACCAAGGCAATTATCATAATATTGAACTTGGCTCTCATTTGACATTTATGTTTTTGATTGGATACTTATTATAATATATTCAGCTATTTATAGTTAGCGCCGCAAAAGCTTCGTTTTCAAATATTTACAGCAACATGATGGAAAGTACCAACAGAATACCAATAAATCAGTTTATCATATTGTAGGTTTTTCAAAATACATGATTAATACATTGTATCGTAAGTAGTATATGCAACGCCCTATAAATAGGAAAAAAACCAATGGTTAAGAGAAACTAGCTTTTGTAAGAACAACATAACATTGCCAAGTATGTACTTAAATAGGTATCTGGCATTAATATTAAAATCTCTGTATGTAATTACCTAGTATGTATTATGTTTAGTTGCATGTGAAGAATTTTATTTATGTACCTAATAGTAGCTTTCCGCCCGCGACTTCGCGTAGATATGTTTAACGGGTAACATTACTTCTTTATAGCGCAGTCGGTTAAAAAGTCTATGTCCTTTCTCAGGGTCTGGACTATATCTGTATCAAATTTCATCTAAATCGGTTCAGTACTTTGTGGCAACATCCGATAAAGAACTTCGCACATCATCCAACAGATGGCGCTTACATACCATTTCCACTAGCATACGGTATTAGTATGAAAACTACATCTCACTTAAAAGTTATTCCGGCCACTAAGTATACGAGATGCAAAAACCAAGATGCTATAGGGGTGAGAGCCATCCGCTCCCCCGCAAGTCCGGTGATGATGACAAGGCTACTCCAAGCCATCATCGTTAGTCAGTTAGGAAAAGAAAAATGGTAATTGGACCATGGTCCCCGAGCACAATCACCCAGCTCGGCGGTAGATCTTCCCTTTTAGGATCACTCCTGAAACTCTATGCGTGAAAGCGTAACAGACAGACAGAGTTATTTCACGTATTTATAATATTAGTAAGGATGCATAAGAATTATAACTGTTCTAAGTATACCTAATGCATTGTTTCCTATGTAATCACTATCTTTCTTGTTTATTTGTTTTTTCCCTGTTGCATATCGTATTTTTTTTTGTGTGTTATTTTATTTATAATTATATTCTTTTTGTTTGTGTTGTTTGTTTATAGTTAAATATATATATTTTGTTTTATTTGTTAAAACGTCGCTCAAATAGGTTCCAGCCAGAATACCAGCGCCACAGCGGCTTCATGTCGTCGAGGCATATGCTGAGGCTGGGACCTAGTTGACCACTGTTCAATGTTGTGTTCCATGTTGTTTTCTTGTTCACTTTTTTGTTTGTTTGTTTATTTTTTTTTTCTCTTTGGCTTATTCTATGTTATGTGGTCAATAAACATTTTTTTATTATTATTTTATTATTATTATTGGGTATTGAGACTTTACCTTTTTTACTTCTATAAAATGCTCTACTGATATTTTATAAAAAAATTGTTAGTACGCATACATTATCTTACATAGGTACGATGAAGCATTTGTTACGTAGGTATGCTTTTAATAGGTAGATGTCATATTTTATTAGCAGGCAATGAAAAACTAAATTGATTTGCGGTTCTATGTCATCAACTTATTTGACCTTTGTGTATTTATTAAAAGATGATCGATATAAATGTAAAACAGAATTAACTTCAAAGCTATAATAATGCAGCCGAGAAGCAACCCGAAATTGTATCGGTTTTATTAGTAAAGTTAATTATTTTCCATCTTAATTGGAATATGTTTATGACTATTTTGTTTTTATTTCAGCTGCTTTTGACAAGTAACAAGATCAATGCCAAGGGCCCTCTATATGAACATCTCAAACCTTTTATTGGTGCAGGGATACTGTCTGGTGGTGAGTATCTTTAATTTATATTTAATTAACCAAATTTAACCAATTCGTTTTTGGGAGGTAAATGTGAACATTGAAATTTAGAATCCATAACGAATAGGTAACTTACTTATTTACTCCTATTCGTTCGAAGATTGTTATCAAGACGGTCACCTAATTATAATTAAAACAATTCTACCATCAATAAATTACGTCATACAAATTTCAGGACCTTTTGAACGCTTATCTACCCTCAACACACCTGTAGCGCTACCATGAGTTAAAAAGTTACGGACTCGAAATCGCCTATGTAAATATGTCTATGAAAAACTTGTACAAAGACCCTGGTGGTTACGCTAAGAACTAAAATCGGTCGTATGAAAAAAACAACTCAATAGGTTTCTAACGTACGTAAGTTTTCGAAAGCCAGGGGATACCAGTCACAACTATCTGTCCGGTGGTTGGTGAACGGTATACGGGTAAGCGACCCCGGCTCCTCGAGCTACTATCGACTCAGTCCAAATCATCCGAGGCGATAGTATCCTTCCTCCCCTTTTCTTTCCCTCGTCATATATCCTTGCTATTCGTGGGAACGCAATGACCTTGTTAAAACAATGCACAAGGCAGAATGGCGGCGACGTGGTCCACAATCCGTCACGTCACGTTTCCCACAGAGGTGAAAAGTGGATCGCTGGAAGTGATCTCTGCCTTCCCCTCTGGGAAAAAGGCGTGATTTTATGTATGTATGTAAGTTTTCGATAGCCAACTCATGGTACCGCTACTGATCGTGACATCACATATTTTGTCGACTGTTCCCTTTCCTGTTAACCTCCGATTCGTTTTGGTTCACAAATCACCAATAAATCTTAGTACTAAGCACATTCGTAACCTTTTCCCCTATATCATAGGACTACGATTGTCTGAGAAACTTCATTGTACGAACCTGTATCTTCAACTTCCAGGACCCACGTGGAGACCACACAGAAAGATAGTAACTCCGTCATACAACAAGAAATGCGTGCAGAACTTCGCGAGGGTATTCAACAAGGAGTCTGCTAACCTGGTGGCCAGCTTGAGGGGGAAAGGGCCGGAGACCTTCGACATATTTCATGACGTCCTACGGTGCACAACTCAGAGTGTTTGTCGTGAGTTCCTATGTGATCCCATAGGAAAAGATAGTCTAAAACGTTTAGCCGTATAATTAGATAAAGCTAGCTATGATTAGTTATGAAACTTGTACTAGTTTTATGGCCTATTTATTTATATAAAATAATAAAGCGTCCGACCGATTTCGGCCATGGTGGCTGATCACAATGGAGATCAACCAATTGCGCAGGACAAATTATAGTGCACAAGTGTGCGTGCAAACAAAAGTGCACTCTCTGTTTCCTTACTCTCTTAGTTCGGTGTAACGGCAATTCGATATGACCTATGAGAGATCGGGCGCAGGACTTTTCCGAGGCATGGGTGTGCTTATAGTAGCATTATTTAGTAGCTCTACTACATATGTAGCTAGTCACCTTTATGAAGACTACTTAGCTCACTTCACACGACCTAGCTTTTATAAGAAGGTAGTCAATACTACTTACTACCTTTATCACAAATCTATTTGATTTTTTTAATAAAAATTGTATTTTCTAAATTTTTTCATCTTTATCCTGCCCTAAAGCAGATGCTCGATTTTTTTTCTCGCTCAGTAATTGTGATTCTCATCGCATTACCGCATAGCGCTTTTATGTTATTAAGTTAACTCACGAAAAATCGTGGCGTGTGTAAGACGGGCAACTAATATCTCATGCGAATCATGTACATATGTCGCAAATATGAACTTTGAAGTCTTGCTCCATAAGTTTGTTTATTTGTAAGCCATTTCTTAGTATTCCCAAGATTGAGGAAACAGGCGATAAAATATAAGATTGCGTTAGGTTTTTCCCACAAATAAGACGAGGATATCCGAAACATAACAATTATAATTGTTTTTATGTTGGTTAGCAAAAGGAAATATGGCTGGATCTTGGCAGCCTGAAATAGGATGTTTGTATTCAAAAAATAAGAAATGTAAGAGCAACAAACTGTTCTCGAAACTACTATTAACAGAAATATTTATATTATTTATATAGGTATATCAACAGGCATTAAAGGCAGAGCCAAATAGCTAAAAATCTTCCTTTGTGTTTATGTAATTTGTACAATTTGAATTGCTTTTTTTTGCAGAAACTCTCATGGGTCTGTCCAAGGAAGATTCGTTGGATCTGCCACGTATGAATGATGTTTTACGATACACTCATAGGTAACTACGCTTAATGTTTAGTAGATATACAGGGTGTAACAGGGGGGGTGGATCATCGTAAGTCAATCGATGGGGGACTTCAATACCTATCGATATAACCCCCATGTATGTTCAGCGATTTTCAATAGTTCCAAAGTTATTGAGATTTTTGTATAATTTTTCTAAGAAGCCGGAATTGGGTAGTTTCCTAAGTCAAATTTTACATGTGATTTCACAATTAATAGTAAGATATAGGCAGATAAATAACATAAGTCAAATTGAAATTAAAATTTCTGACAAAATGAGGCAATAATAGACATTTGAAGTTGGATGGGCGAGTCCATTATAAAATATCAAAAGTGATTAAAATAAACAATACCATATTTCAAATTACATAATTAATAACAACTTTTCCTTTGAGACCATTTTCATAAACGCAATATTTAGTATACTTGCCGAACAAATTTCCGGCGCGTTGCATACAAATAACTGAAGCGTGACGTCACGATTCAGTCACTTTTTGTATGGAGCGTTTTGAGCTTGCCTAAATGATGTGCTATTGAAACAGTAATCTCTCGGCGCGTTTTAAAGTTATGACAATAATTCTTTAAGCATTTTTTTAAATGTTGTGTGGTCCATCCATCTACATCAAAATAAAAAAATAGGCAACTACCCAATTCAGTATAAAAGTCTTCACTGTAGCTTAACTACTGGACCTGTTTGCATGATTTTTTTTCTAGAAATAGTTCAATAGTGGGTCTTTATAATTACGATACCGATTTGAGTCATAACCCTATCATATTGGAGTAAAAAAATAATTCTTCACAAAAGTTTTACGAATCGAATTGTGTCTATCAACTTTCAAAGCCTCCAGTGAAAAAAAAAGTGCCTGTGTTTTTTTTCTAGAAATTATTTTAAAAACTACCTACATCCATGGATAGTATACCCTGAAAATTTCATACCGCTACTGCCAGAGCATAAGAACGAAAATTGAACGCGAGTGGCACAGGTGCCAGAAATGAGTGTTTTTATTTTTCATATAAAACTTTAATTTTAAAATAAAACGATATGTTTCAGCAAATTTATGCTATGTTAGTAACATTAGTAGCAGTAATTTTACAGAATTGAAAATTAAAGGGGTGAAAATCAAACAAAGAAAATTCACATAATTTTTGTTAATTATTTTTTTTACAGTAAGTGTTCATAATGGGCACCATTATTGGCTATGCATATACTACACCTTTTTACAAAGGTTTTTCGGATGTTGCAAAATGCTACTACTACATTTTGCCTTATCACAATTTGGGCCCCTGAAAAATTTGACAAAAAAGAAGCACTCCACAACCTCCAAAAAAGCTTTTAAGAAGGTGAAAGCTAAGCATAGCCAATAATAATGCCCATTATGAACACTTACTGTAAAAAAAATAATTAACAAAAATTATGTAAATTTTCTTTGTTTGATTTTCACCTCTTTAATATTCAATTCTGTAAAATTACTGCTACTAATGTTACTAACATTGCATAAATTTGCTGAAACATATCGTTTTATTTTAAAATTAAAGTTTTACATGAAAAATAAAAACACTGATTTATGGCACCTGTGCCATTCGCGTTCAATTTTCGTTCTGATGCTCTGGCAGTAGCGGTATGGAATTTTCAGGGTATACTATCCATAGATGTAGGTAGTTTTTAAACTAAGTTCTAGAAAAAAAACAGAGGCACTTTTTTTTCACTGGAGGCTTTGAAAGTTGGTAGACAAAATTCGATTCGTAAAACTTTTGTGAAGAATTATTTTTTTACTCCAATATGATAGGGTTACGACTCAAATCGGTATCGTAATTATAAAGACCCACTATTGAACTATTTCTAGAAAAAAAATCATGCAATCAGGTCCAGTAGTTAAGCTACAGTGAAGACTTTTATACTGAATTTCGGCTTCTTACAAAATTTTCACAAAAATCTCAATAACTTTGGAACTATTGAAAATCGCTGAACATACATGGGGGTTATATCGATAGGTATTGAAGTCCCCTATCGATTGACTTACGATGATCCACCCCTCCTGTTACACCCTGTATATCTAATGTAGATATCCAATATTTATACCTAACTAACATACATATTATAATTATAACTTAAAAGTAGTCAAAAGTTAAATAGTATCTATCGAAGCCTCGAAGGAAATCTAGAACCGTCTCTATAACGAGAAATGCTCTGAAGAGTTATTTCAACAAGTCCCTCCCTCCCCGAACAACACGTGCTGGACAGCGCTGCCATTAGCGTAAGATGCAAGCACTGGGCAGAAAATCAAATCCCCATAATTAAAATTGACATAGAATTCAAAATTTGAAAAGATCGCATTCATGACCCCGCCTGAACGGGGAATTGAAAGCAACCGACGCGATATCGGGAGGACCGGTGGTTCAAGTCCTCGTTTTTTTTCAAATTTTAAATTTACATTGAGCCTTAATAGCATTAAAAACAACAAATAAAAATTTTACATAGAATTGTATTATTGGCAGCATCTACAACCTAATTTTCAAGACAATGACGCACTGGTGGCTTCAAATACCAATAGTATACTGGCTGACGGGCTACAACAAACACTATCACTTCCTTGTGGAGATGATCGACCAATTCACCAGCGCCATCTTGGAGAAAAGACGGAAAGCACTGCAGAAGGAAACGGTGGAAGAAGACACGAGGGGGATAGTAGACAGGCTTATATTGAGCGGGAATATGAATGAGCAAGAGATCAAGCAAGAGATATTCACTCTTTTTACTACTGTAAGTAGATATTGAGTATTTTTGGTGATGGCATGAGATTGTGTGCTAATCAGGGTGTAAAGAAGTTTAATGCTGTGAATCTATAAAAAAGTTTGGTGTGTCCCTAAAAAAATGTCTTGAATCCTCTGCATGTAACCAACCAAATTACGTAAGGATTTAACATCAAGCATAATGGTGAAGTAATGATAGTTAACTTCTGGCCTTTGGCTGAAAATCAACGTTTGCTCTCTGATCTAGCTCTGCTGAGCTTTTGCCTACTTTCACTTTGCGGCATACATTAGAATAATAATGCCTGTAAAAGTGTTATTTATCTTTTGTGCCTGTATTCTTTAAAAACTTTGTTTATTTACCAAACAAACCATTACTATCGATCTATACAATTTTTCCGTTGATTTTTTGCAATATAAAAGCGTGCAATGTTCTTTGGAGTACGCAACTTTACTTGCAGTGTCATTCTTTTCAATAAATCACCTAACTATTGTTATATGTAAAACCTGATTTATTTTTCAGAGTCAAGAAGCAGCTGCCAAGATAACATCTGGTGTCCTGATGATGTTAGCATATTTACCAGATTGGCAGGTGAGCGAATCGTATAAACATAGCTTTCCTTATAAATCTCCTAGAATTAAAATTACTACCCCATATCGTCTTCGTCATAGTCCCGCTGTTAGTTAAATTGAACATGGATTTAGTTTAGTCAACAACGTATGTCATAAACATTAGAATCCTTTTAATAAACCACCTAAAGCAAATAATAAAGTTGGAAAAGTACTTTTTATGGGCTACGATCATAATAATATTTGACGTGACACTAAAAAAAGGCACGTTACTACTCGTCGTACCATGCTTAGCATATATGTTGAGAATCTAAAATTTAAGTCACTTGTCTTCCGTAGGATGGCCTTTTCACCAGGATATTTTCTTTTTTCAGGAGAAAGTATTCAAAGAGATAGAACAAGTGGTCGGTAGTTCTGACGTTACGGAGGAGCATATAAAAGAGTTGCATTATCTGGACATGGTTTACAAGGAAACCCTGCGGTACTTCTCCATCGCTGCCTTCATCCAGAGGTCGGTGGAAGAGGAGATTACAATAGACAATGGTTAGTTGATTTGGATCATATTTTTACGATAGCCTAAGATCGTGGGTTCACTTCCCACGCATGCGAATGAATGTGCATTTATATTTATTTTTAAGATACATTAGAGTAGCACTAAATACGATCAAGCTTTTTATGCATTGCAAATTCTGAACTCCACTAGTTTTATATTTGCAATAATTATAACAGCGAGCTATTATAAGTGTGTTTTCTTTGAATGGAACAATTCAGTCAGTTAGTTGTTCTTACAACAATTCTATAAACACTCGATGCTTGCCCGACCATGATAAAAGCAACCAAATTACACCATAAATTTCAAAGCGTCTATGACCGACGTATTAGGGTAGGCCCGTGCCCCAGCATTGGGGACGTATATGGGCTGATCTAATGATGAAATTACACTAAATACACACGAGGACACTAAAGTAAATAATTAACTAACCATTTTGGTACACTAATCGTGCGTGACAGTAATTCTCATAACGCTTTTCCCCTTTATAGGTAAAATCACACTGCCAGTTGGCACCTCGGTGATCATGTCCATCCACGTGCTGCATCGAGACCCCCGCTACTGGGAGGACCCTCTGAGGGCGAAGCCCGAGCGCTTCTTGCCCGAGAACGTGAGGGCGAGGGACCCTAACGCTTTCGTGCCCTTCAGCCTGGGCCCTATGGATTGCTTAGGTGACTAACTGTATTTATTTATTCTGAGATCAGCGTGTACAAACGTACAGACAAACAGAAAAATCAAGAACAATTGTATAAGTTAAAGATGTGTTAGTTAGTTGTGATTTCACCCGAAATCGACCCCTTGCAGTTTTACCCAAAAATCGCAACTGGTCTTTATAAACAAAAAATGTTCGGGTGAAATCGCAACTGGGCAAAAACGCAACTAACCAACATTTATTGATTATGCCAGTATCGTTGTCGTATTGGTATATATTTTTACGAAAACCAGTAACACAAACACAAAAATATCCCTTGTTATTGACATTGATCACATTTTGGACTTTAAGCTAAAAATATCCTTGGCTCAAAGTTAAAATCGTGCTCTACAAGTGTGGTTATCATATTTCGAGGTATAAAAGAGGTCAAAATGATTTTTAACATTAATGTGAAGGCACAAAAGACCGCTCTAATCCAAGAGTAGTGGGTTCGAGTCCCTGGCCACGTATATTATATTTGTCACATTCCAGTTTTTTTTTTGCAAATTTAATTTAAGTCCATGAACAATCTAGCACTGGTTTAAATAACACATTACTCTCTTTCCAAGGTCGAGTGTACGCGTCAGCGATGATCAAAACAATCCTTGTACACGTCATCAGAAGTATACAGTTAGACAGAGATGGAGAAATGTACGACATACCTCTAGAAGTAGCTATATCCGTGCGTGCAGCAGAAGGGTACCAGGTCAGAGTCAAGCCCAGAAGAACAGAAAACGGAACAATCCTTAAAGTAGGGAATGGGATTAAGTGAGACAGTGTCGAGTTTTGACTGATTGGGTTCGGTGCAAAATAGTTTTTTAAATGAATTGAATGAATAAAATAGGTATTTGAAATGTAACTAATTTTAAGTATTAAATTCGCGTGTATTGTTATTCATAACATGTTCTAAAAATGTTATTAATAGCGAGTTTAGTTCGTAAAATTATTATTTCAAATGTGTAGTGTTCGCGCAAAAAATAGACGATAATAAAATAGGCATTGCTAAGAACTCAAATTGTACTCAAAAATTACACAAATTACGAGTTTTTTTAGAACCTTCTGTATCTTTTATCATCATCTTCTGTTATCTCGGCCTGTCAGTACCTACTTACTTAGATTCTACGTAATAAATTTGTCATGAACCACCTTAAGAGGTGAAATTAAACTGTTAAATGGTAATTACGCTAGACATGGTAAATTATTTTATTTGATTCTTTGAGTTGGCAGTTTATACCTTTTGTGATATACATACAAAATATAGGTTCAGAATGCTATAAGTTGAAAAAGTTAAAGATGGCTTAAAGTATGTAAGTAATAAAATAAAGAAGAACATTACGTTTTATTTTTAATTTTATTTCCTCTTACATCCAATCATTTAACCCTTACCATAAATGGTTTCTGAGTTATCATACCTTTCTCTTAAGATGATATCAGAGGACGAAATATTATGTCTCAAAATGTCCTTTTATTTATTACGAAATAATACGGTCCTTTATTACCCTCTTCACAACTTAATTGCATTTTTGGATCTCATACCGCTTACCGAAGACATCTTGTTTGCCTAGTATAAAAAAAAATTGCAATTGCCAAATTCATTCCGAAGGAAGTAACAAGCTATTCAATGCAAAATTGCAAAATGTGTGCCACCTCATACCTCTAGGCTATAATGAATTTAATTTTAGTTCTGGACACAAAGAAGATTAGACCAACAGTCTTAAAACTGAATGGGGGCTTTAAAAAAAATATAAGTAATCTGGTGGGTTGTTTTTAATCAAGGCAGTCGTCTAGATTGCAAAAATAATTAATTGTCGAAGCTTTATGCGCTTTGTGAAAACTCAGGACATTAGTACCTATATTCTATTCAAAACTTTTAAGTACAAATGTAACTTTTAACTGTCACATTAAGGAACTGAAAATGTAATATAAGGAAAAATAAGGAAACTTGGTAAATATCCCGGTAAGATATTTACCAAGTTTCCTTATTTTTTCGTGTTCCCGATAATTCGGGACTCTTTCAACTTTTTAGTAGGTACAATCAAAAACTTAGACATGTCCTAGAAAACCAGGACGGTTGAAAACCCTTAACACTTTAAAATGTTTTTCTTTTTGTAAACTTATTTGCAGTAAGTAATGGTAATTTTATTTCCATTGTGTTGTTGTGCTTATAAAGCCCAACATAATCGTTTTGGTAAAAACATCATAGGCCTACAGTCAACTTCCGTCGTGCGTGCCGACACAACAAATCGTTTAGGGTAATATTATTATCCTTCCTACATGTACCTATGTGACCAGTGACCCTGAAAATGACCACAAGTGGACCACAAAAACGCAATCTCGAAAGATCTTATCCTCAACACATAACAGGTCCATTTGTACGCAAGCCGCATATGACAATTCGGGCCAAAAGTCAAGGAGGCAAGGCTGCAACCTTTATGTCACTTGGATTGTATGGGTAATGTGTTTCCCGGCTACGTGGTAATAAGGAGTTTTGGTACCTCCTCGTGGTCTGGTACTATAGAATGTACAGTAGAATCTACTAAATCCTGACGGGTTTTGCGGATTATTTTGTTTCGAGACTGATAAGGGTTCAAAATACATCGTTATGATCCCGTGGTAAGTAGCCTAAGCACTTGTGTTAGGGATATGAGAAACAACAGTGGATACACAAATAAACGTAAATATATAAATAACATACCCAGACACAAGAAATTTCATAATCATTATCAGCCCGCTGCTGGGGCACGGGCCTACCCTAAACTAGGGCGATGAGGCTTTAGTCGACCACGCTAAAGACATTTATTTTTCAGAAAAACTCATTATTTACTAACAATGAGAAAAAGTAACCATATTAATCTATACTAATATTATAAAGCTGAAGAGTTTGTTTGTTTGTTTGTTTGAACGCGCTAATCTCAGGAACTACTGGTTCGATTTGAAAAATCTTTTTGCGTTGTATAGACCATTTATTGAGGAAGGCTTTAGGCTATATAACATCACGCTGCGACCAATAGGAGCAAAGATACAATGGAAAATGTGGAAAAAACGGAGGAATCGCGAACGAAGTCGCTGGCACAGCTATAAGTAATATTTAATAATAACTTTGAATTGTCATTGCATGATCATCACACAAATATTTGCTCCGAGTGGGAATCGAACCAACGACTTTCGAAACCGCCAGCCAGGGTCACTAACCACTGCTCCACCGAGGCAGTGGTCATTAGATGGTACTTACACATGTAACCTAACTTTCATAGTTAATAAGACAATATCCGACCAATAAAAATCAAATATGGCATAGTAGAGCAAAGGGCTCATAAAGTTTAACATTTCGATATTTCAGCTAGGGTGGCATACCCTTGTAACCGCTGTACCTACTTCCCGAGTCTGAGCTGTGTTATTTCTTTACACATAGTGTAACCTTGTTGTCTGTCTGTCTGAATATGTCTATCATCATAACTCATTTTCAACATTTGAAAATTAGTGGTTCTATGACCATCCTGGGGTTCTGTTTACGTTAAAAATCGTATTTGTACAGTAGTGGTGCTTTAACAAATGAAACGTCATATGTACATATGCACAACTTTATACGGAACCTTCAGGGCTCAAGCAAGACATGCACTTGTCCATCTTTTATTATTATACATCACACGAGTAGGTTAAAGTACGTGATCCCACTTAAATAAGAGCGTAACAAACAAACCGAAATTATTTTGTATTCCGTCATACAGACACACAGTTTTTCCTTGATCCTAGAGAATGTGCGTCATTCATACGGAGATTTGTATGAGATATTCGTGTGAAAAGTAGAGTGATGACATAAAGACACAAGAACTTTGGATTTCTAAATAACCAGACACGTGATATTATCTGTGATCATACGGAACCCGTTATAAGAACTCTATTCGGCAGGTATGTTTCCAGAAGTAATTTCATAATAATGATATACTTCTATATTACTTCGTTAATAAAATAAATCTCTCTATGCACTTTTTTTTGGCTTAGGGGTGAAAGCCACCGGACTCCCGCAAGACCGGCGATGATGACGAGGCTGCTCCAAGCCATCATCGGATGTCAGTTAGGTAAAAGAAAGTTCAGTTGGATCTATCGCGAACAATTTATTGTTTGAATTTTGGAAGTTCTTAACGGTATGCGTACCTGAATAAATGTCTAATGATTTTTCTTTTGATATAAATAGTTTCCTAACTATAGGTGAAATTCCTTAGGTGCTCGGTATTATCCAACTCTCTCGTATAGCTTATGTGGTTATTTGACTTAGCACACAAAATTAAGTTAAGTTATTCACTGCGCCTGAGTGAGTTATTGAGTAAACTCACTAAAACCACTGCATTATCCATCTCTCTACTAGATAGATAGATAGATAGATAAGACATTTATTCACATTAAAGTTGACACAAACACAAATAAAAACAACGGCGAGAAAATTTAAATTACATAAAAGAAAAGGTACAATAAATAAAATTACAATTGAAGAGGCTAAAATTAATACATGTGAAATTTACATAGTATACAGTGACAAAAATGTAGGTACATTGCAAAATTAAAACACAGGATTTATAATTTTTTTGGAATATTTGTGTCACAACAATGTGAAAAGGCGATAGCTCAGCGATATTTTGCTAAAGCGTAACAGCAATAGCAAACAGCTGATTTTCAGCTACCGCCCGAGAGCACAAGCGTGTAGAACGCTCTATGAGTTAAAATATCCGATTTTTAATATTCCGAAAGGATACACAGCAATTTTGTAATTAATGTACTTATAACTAAAATAATAAAATAGAAGATGATACATGAAACTGGGCTACTTATAATTAATAAAGTGTAAACAAACCTCATTACAGTATTTTTATGTGTTGTTTTTAATGCTATTATACCAGAGCCGCTCTAAGTTGGCCGATTTGCTACATGTCAGACTGACTGCACTAGTCTTTGAGTATAAAGCCACTGGAGATGCCTTACACGGGCGACCCCCTCCGGCAAAGTACATTGGTCAACTGTTCAAACACGTTTAATAAAACTACTTGTCGCTGCACCACCGCCATTTTGCATTGATCCCTGTCGCGTGACGTTACTCTTGAAAAATGGTTAGTTGTGCAGTATTCTCATGTAAAAGGCGATCGAGAGCTCAAATTCGCAACAAGAGCGCGTTTAGTATCATATCTAAGTGTTTTTATTAACTTTTAAACGTGTATTTAAGAAGAATTGCCATTTAAATAAAAAGTCGTTGCGATACGTAAACGACAGAAAAAATAAACAAGAATACAGTGGTACGGGGGCTAGTGATGTCACAAAGTCAAAAAAGCGACTCGACATTTGAATGAATCATTCACTCCCTGCAGTTAGTTGTATAATCCGTTTTTTACTTTAATTTTGAATTAAATAAAAGGTCTAAACATATGTTATATTTAAATCTTGTAAGATGAATTAGAAAAATTACTTTTCTTTCCTCTGGTCATACGATATTGAAATTTAGTCTGAAAATGAAAAGAAATTCTGTGACTCCCTTAGAGATATTTTTAAAGACATAGATATTTTAACCGTATCCTCTCAGTACATTTTGGACTGTATCTTATATGTTTACAAGAACATACAATCATTTAATATCGGATCCTCACCATTTTAACTCCAGTAATAAACATAAGTTTGCCGTTTCAAGGCTCAGGCTTCAAAAGACTGGAAAGTCGTTCTTGGGTTTAAGCACAAAATTGTTTAATAAGATCCCACAAAATGTTATTGAATACAATAATCAGTACAAGATAGTTCAGTTCATTCACCAAACTGATTTTATTTTATTCTTTGTGTCATCACTATTTTTTTCGTATGTATGTTGCGTAGTTACGTGAAAACTTTGTTTGTGTGCGTGTATTGTTTGAAGTGTTGAACATTTTTGTAGTGTGCGTTTATCGTTACAGCAAAATTTGTGTCTGTTGAGTTATTAATTTTTTGGTGGTGTGCTGTACGTGTTTACCTCGCCCCCCGCTAAAAGTGGCGAAAAAATTTGTTCCAAGCGTTGACGTTATGGCATCTCCAGTGGCTTTATACTCAAAGGCACTAGTGAGGGACAACGGTAAAATTGCCGAAGTATATAAGTAACAGTTATTTCCACTTTATAACCAAGCAAGGTCTAATTATAACAAATTTTTATTAAAAACATTAATTCACATCCAAAAGATTGAATTTAAGTTCCTTATTTATAAATATATTTATTTTTAAAATACAATACTTATTAAATCCTTCATCCTATTTTTAAAAATACCTGGTGAGTATTACCCACTACGTCACTATGAAAACGTGTCAAACGGCGTAACCTTGTAAAGCGTAATACAGAGTGGAAATTTTACGTTTTCTTTTTATAATTCAATTATTTTAGGTAATAAAAGACAAATAACTAGATAATTATACCGGAGCCGTTCTTAGAAGACTGATTTGACACTTTTTTATTTTATATTTTTGCATTTATCCTTGTTAAGAGGAACATATTTACGCGAATCATAAAGAACAACTTTTAAAAAATAATACGTTATTTCAAAATTTCAAATGCACATAATTATATAATTACTAGCTGTGCCCGCGACTTCGTTCGCGTGGACTACAGGATTTAACATATAAAAGTTTATCCTGCTAACTCTCGTTCCCGTAAGAATTTTTCAATATCCTGTTCCAACTAAGCTTTAAGTTTACTATGGTACCTGCATGCCAAATTTACAGCATCTAACTTCAGCGGTTTAGATTTTTCATACAAAAGGATTTTCCCGATTATTCCCGTTCCCGTGAGAATTTCGAGAATTCCTTTCTTAGTGCACCTCTACGGTACCTAAGCTACGTCCAGTCCAAATTTCAAGTGCCTACGTTTAGCCGTTTAGGCTGTGCGTCGATATGTCAGTCAGTCAGTCAGTCAGTTTCTCCTTTTATATATTTAGATAAGAAACCGGCTTGGCTCGGGTAAAGATGTGATTCATAATAAACATCGAGGAGCAAAATATAGGTAAATATTTCCGTAGTCATCGGTTCTTCAAGGAATACTAAAGGATTAAACAGGACATAGATTCTTTCATTGAGTTTAATAAATCTAGTGAATAAAAATTGCAAAAGTTTTTATACAATAAATTTTTAACATTTAAAATTAAGGAACATCAATCAACAAAACAAATTGCAATGAGTACTAATCCTAGAATTTGGCAAAGGTCCTTATAAAATTATATTATCTATTCTTCATCAGTATCTGTTATCGCCCTGAAAGAGTATATCATAAAAAATGTGTCAAAAACAATGTTTCCGCGAAACGTCAATGACTGAAGAAAAATAGTTTTGATAATATTCACTCAATTCCGGCAAGATGGTGACTGTGATTCGTCTGTCAACACATTTTGAATTTAGCAAAATACTCGACAATCCGAATTTTGCGGATATATATTGTCGACTCGAAATCATTATTTTTTGATGTTTTATTATTCATGTAAGGTTTTAATCGAGTCTACCGTACCCCTTGACGAAATTATTAATATAGAAGATTACTTTGGAGCAAACATCTAAATCATTAAAACGATTGTTATGGGTAAACTATAAAAGGTAGACATATGCTCTCGCGGACATTTTTAAAGATAATGTTAAGATGAACAATTCATCCATAGAGCATTTTTGTATAACTTTAACTATATGCTCAGCGCACGCCACGGAAGGCCTCAGAAACGATACTTTCCCCTGTTTTTGAAACATTTTCGGTTACTGCTCCACAACTATAGGACCTAGCGTGATATTATATAGCCTATGTAACTTCTGAATAATGCAGCTTTCTAATGGTGAAAAAAATATTGCAATCGGTCCAGTAGTTTTTGAGTTTATTCATTACAAACATACAAAAATACAAAAATACAAAAATACAAATCTTTCCTCTTTATAATATTAGTATAGATATAGATTTGTCTTTTATTACCTAAAATAATTGAATTATAAAAAGAAAACGTAAAATTTCCTCTCTATATTACGCTTTTACAAGGTTACGCCGTTTGACACGTTTTCATAGTGACGTAGTGGGTAATACTCACCAGGTATTTTTTTAAAATAGGATGAAGGATTTAATAAGTATTGTATTTTAAAAATATATATTTATAAATAAGGAACTTAAATTCAATCTTTTGGATGTGAATTAATGTTTTTAATAAAAATTTGTTATAATTAGACCTTGCTTGGTTATAAAGTGGAAATAACTGTTACTTATATACTTCGGCAATTTTACCGTTGTCCCTCACTAGTGCAGTCAGTCTGACATGTAGCAAATCGGCCAACTTAGAGCGGCTTTGGTATAAAGCTCAACGTACATTTTTAATTTGACATTACTGTAACTAATACATATGTATATACATAATATAAATAATAATAGTAATATATATAGCATAATTTAAATACAGCTACAAAGCTCAATCCCTCCACTCACCTGCCACCACCAAACCACCAAAGCGATTTAGTACTTCAGTCTTTTGTAAGTCTATCAAAAAATTCTTAAATTTATTTCTAAAAGAATATTTAGAACGAGCTGCTCGCAATGGAGGGGGTACATTGTTCCAACATTTGGTGGCCTGGTAGCGGAAGCTTCCCGTAAAACCTACAGTCCTATGAACATGCATTGCTAACGGAACTCTCAACGACCTAGGCACACCGGGTCCATATCGATCATGGAAGTTGGAGAACTTCAATTTTTTATGGAGATATTCAGGGTTTCTTTAGAGATGTCAGATCAAACATAAGGACAGCCATGTGTAACCGTCTGCGAAATTCCATGTTCAAAATGGACGCGCCGCTCAAAACGGGTGAAATATGCGATCTAGGAGGTATATTGAAGCAAAAGCGACAACACGCATTCTGCACACGCTGGATCATGCGTTTAGTTTTGCATAACAGACGAGGTCCATAGACCAAATCACCGTAATTCAAGCGTGAAAGTACCAGAGACTCGCATAACGTAATTCGAGATTTCTCTGACAATAAATTGCGAAATTTGTAAAGAACCTTCAAACGATAAAAGCAACTTCGGACTAGATTTAGTATATGGTTCTCGAAACGTAGGTTGCTGTCGAAGTTAATACCCAAATTTCTGGCTTCAGTGACATTATCCAAGACCGCGCCCGAAATCTTGATTGTGGGTATACCCCGGTTTATGATGTCCAATTGCTTTTTGGTTCCCAGTATCATGAATTTAGACTTAGACGCATTGAGTGTGAGAGCATTATTTGATGACCAAGAAGAAATGGCGTCCAAGTCATCGTTTAGTTTACGCGCAGTCTCATGTATCTTGGCTGGTTTACCGGATATATATAATTGCACATCATCTGCGTAGCAGTGATATCTACAATGTGCAAATGATTGAGGAAGATCTGCGCTGTAGATGATGAAAAGAAGTGGACCTAATATTGAACCCTGTGGGACACCGCGTCCAACCAGTTTTGGTTCGGAAATAGTAAAAGAAGTATTTTCACAAAGACTGACATTTGATGCAATTCTGAGACAGGTTTATTAGAAACGCGACGCATGTGTGACACTAGTGTCAGTGGACGTAAAGCAACAGTCGTACTGTCGGTTTCCCACGCCATCTGTGCGGGAAATCTATCTAACATAGGTAGGTATATAATTTGAAGAAAAACATAATGAGGTAGGTATTATATTCTGGTACAAATTGGCACAAATTGGCAGTCAATGTTTGTTTTTTTTATGCTATTAAAGCTAAATGTAAATTAATTAAATTTAAATCATTGTTATCAGTAAATTGGACTTTTACTTCATTTTGTGAAGATATTATTATTAGGTATTTAGCCACACTGGTGCTGTCATACACAAACGTCTCCTTTCATTTCAACACTTCTATGAAATAACCTACAAAATACAAATGACTTCTCAAGTACACTGCCAGAAAACTTCTCGCTAAATATACCTACCAGCTAACTGACGATTCGAAGAGAAATTTTCTATAAAGCCTCACTCACTCATTGGCTTAACAATACCGAAAGTCAGTTTTGAATGCATTGTATGCATATAGCATGTTTCTTTTGCACATCTGTAACCTGTACCAACACTGCAATATTCTAAACTCTTACCTAATTTCCATTTTTATTGCATCTACTGATGCCATACTATCTCTATATAACTTTTTTATCATTATTTCTTGACTAACCGACAGTTTTTTGAGACTTCATCGTCATCATTCGCCCATATATAGGTCTTCACGGCCGAAGCACGGGCATACCCTAAACTAGAGCAACCAGACCTTAGTCAACCACAATGGCCAAGAGCGGATTGTTCATAGTTTCGAAATTATTTTTGGTCACCTCTTCTGACACACTAGGCAAGTTATCTACACAGATTCATATTTTTTATATTCCCCGTATCTACTCACTAAAATGCTAGGCTCCTGGCTCAGTTACAAGCTTGGGCGTACCCAGGTCCTGTGCCAGGGGAGGGCAAATCAGATTTTAGTCTTGGCCAGGAGATGAGCAAATCAGATTTTTCGCTAGGTGACTATCGATAAATGTACTAAGATACTTAGTAGGGAGGCCAATAGTATGTGGAAAGGGTGGGGAGGGGCAGCTACCCCCCTGTCCATACCTCGGTACGCCCATGGCTATAAGCTAAAAGTTCGCTCCACGGTATGAATGCAGCCTTACGCATTTTCGTTTAGTACTTACATATAATGGAACCAGTCCGCCTTGACGTTAGTTCCGACTGTGTAACCGTGGTGGCTTCAGGTGTGAACAGGGGCAAGCGATCAGGTAGGTGACTAAGTAGAGCTGTCGAAGAGACAACTGTTCAACCGATTTTGATTGAACTTGCTTTTTTTTCTAACTGACTACGATGATGGCTCAATCGCATGTGAATTGGCCACTAGGGGCGCGCGGTTGGCTAGAGTTAGTACCTCTAAATGTCAAATGCTACTGTTTGCGGGTCGGTATTGGGACTTTATTCCTATTAAGATAAGTATTTGAATATTTATCAATATGTAAGAGTCTATATGATAATTATAAATTAATGTGAGTTTGGAAAGCAAAGCTGAGGAAAATACTTACGTCGCCCTTTGTTTGACCAAAATGGGACTGAGAAACACTGTTGCTTAGCCAATATGATTTAAAGGGACATTTTGGCTCCCGTAACAAATTTTCACAGCCATATTTTAGGACCTCACTCAACAGTGGCACCGTCTGGTGAGCCCTAAAACGAAAGCCTCCTCATTGAGATCGACCGCCATGACCGAAATCGGTGGGACGCGACGCCTTACGATAATGAATAGCCTGTAGCGCTACCATGAGCTTAAAAGTGACAGACTTGATATCGCCTAAGTAAAAAACGTGTACAGCGCCCCTGGTGGTTACGCTAAGAACTAAAATCGGTCGTATGAAAAAAACAACTCGATAGGATTTTAACGTACGTAAGTTTTCGATAGCCAACTCATGGTACCGCTACTTGTCATTATCACCGCACTTGCGGGGGAGCGGACGGATCTCACCCCTCAACTGAACTTTGCGGTGGTGCCCTATTTCATGGATGTTCATGTAATTTTGACTGGCTCGGTGGCACAATGGATAATGCCCCTGTCTCGTACGCCAAGAGTCGTGGGTTCGATTCCCACTCGGGTCCAATCTTACCATACTGGTGCGGTGAAATTTTTTTAAGTTTTATTTAACACGCCTCGCGCGCTAGACCTCTAAAATTATCAGTATTTCTCTACTAAATTATCATCATCATCATCATCAGCCCATATACGTCCCCACTGCTGGGGCACGGGCCTACCCTAACCTAGGGCGATAAGGCCTTAGTCGACCACGCTGGCCAAGTGCGGGTTGGTCGACTACACAACCTTAGAATTTTTTCATAGGCGTGCAGGTTTCCTCACGATGTTTTCCTTCACCGTTAAAGCGTCGAATGATGGTACATATGAATTTCAAATTTGAGAAACACATTGGTACCTGGCGGGGTTTGAACTGGCGACCTCTCGCATGGCAAGCAACGACCTTAACCACTCGGCCATCGACGCTTTTACTACTAATACATACTTAGCTACTAAATTATGCATTTATGAAACACATAAACCTTCCTCTTGAATCACTTTCAATTTCAATTTCAATTCAATCAATTCATTTATTAATTCAGATAAACAAGATCCAATTATGGTTAGTAACATTTGTGCTTATAACTATGTTAGTAATTTATTAAATTTCATGTCAATTACAATAAAATATTCTATAACAATTCTAAAACAATATTTATCTGATGAAAATCGGTTGCGGCAAATTTAATGTTCCATCTTTTATAGTTTAGGCAGTGTACGCTAAATGAGTAACTTTTCTGGTTGATTTTTATTTACCCAAATATTTTACGGAAACTACTTATTTTTCAAAACTAAATATAGCCCATGTCCCTCAGGGATAGTATAGCTTTTCAACGGTGAAATATTTTTATCAAATCGGTGCAGTACTTTCAGAGCCTATTCGGGACAAACAAACATATAAATCAACCCTTCCTCTTTGTTATAATTATTGTATAGATATATTAACTGCCTCGTTGGTCCATTGGTAGCAAGCGCTGCGTTAGGACCGAGAGGTCCCTGGTTCGAATCCGGGGTCGGGCAAAATTTGTGTGAGTTTTTCTGTAATGAAATTACGCCTGTGCCTCGGAAGGCAAAACCGCCAACTTCCGGAAAGCACGTTAAGCCGGTGGTCCTGCGCCCGATCTCTCATCAGTCATGTCGGATTGCCGTCTCACCGAATTATGAGAGTAAGGGAATAGAGAGTGCACTTATGTTTGCGCGCACACTTGTGCACTATAATATGTCCTGCGCACTTGGCTGATCTCAATTGAGATCGGCCGCCATGGCTGAAATCGGTCGGACGACGCCTTATAGATATATTATGGTTTATATGACATTATAGTATAGATATAGATAATATTTACACCCCAATAAAACATGTTATCATATCCTAACATAGCAGGTAGGTACGTGGATAGAGTTAATGGGAATCTTACATGTAAAGGCAGATTAACTTTGGGAGACGTCTTGTCTGACGTTAAAAATACGGAGGGAAAGTTCCACAAACATAAATCATTTTCAATCTCAGTCATTTGTCCGTAAAATTTAAACTTTAATATGTTTAAATGTTACGGACAAATGACTGAGATTGAAAATGCCTTATTAAGCACCCCGGCACGAAAAGTGCTACAATCCAAAATTAGGTGTTTAAAATATAAACCAAATGTTACAAACTGACTAATATAATAATAAATAATAATTCTGTTTTTCTTTCTCAAATATAAGTCTGTCAGATAATATTACTAACATATATTTTTATAAAGTATGTACGTAAATAGTAGATAAGATCATACGTATAAATAGCCTAATGTTTTATTTACTGATTTATTAAAACCTCACGTATCACTTACTTAAAAAAAAAACAAGTAATTAATTACCAAAATACTATCAGTTCGAAATCGAGTGACCTCATAAGATTTATCTTACATACCTGTGTTTCAACTAAAGTAGGTTAACATGATGTCTCAGTATCATGGCCTTTTACGCCTTAAAAGTACGTAGGTATTTATTAAAACGACCAAAATTTGCGAAAGCGTTCGTATGAATTGAATGGGCCGTCTCTACCTTTCGTAATAAGTAAACTTTATTCTTAATTTAAGGTAACTGTACTAATCTGGACACTGGCCGCATAATTTGAATATTGCGATCAAAATTATTATATTTTCTGCAACGCAATGGATCCTTATAAGTCTTATTAGTCCTTCTTCCAATTTATATTAATATAAAGTATTAGTGACCCGCACTCGCTTCGTTTCGGGTGATTTTTTCTTAAAAACCTTCCTCTTGAAGCTATTTTTTAGAAAAAAACGCAACCAAATACGTTGCGTATTTTTAAGAATTTAAGCTTTAGGGATATAGGAACAGATAAAGCTACTTTGCTTTTTTATACTTATAGTGATTCTAAATTCTTGATGAGTGGAAATGTTTGTTTCTCTTTCACGCAAATCTGCTGAATGAATTTTAGTGAAACTTCACAAAAATATAGTTTGCATTTGAGAGTAACATACACTGCAATTCCTGAAGATATTTCATCCGAAATTTAATAAATTATCATTAATTTTTGTTACATATTACTTTTAAAAATAAATTATTTATTAATATAAATACCTACTCACTGATGACACAAGTTTAAACTCTTTTAATACTCGTGATTTTATGCTTGCTCTATGTAAATTGTCTAAGCGAAACGAGAGCGGAACGGGACAAATTCTAATGATAAATGGTAAATTAATGACAAATTCATCTTATTATCTGCATAAATTTACCCCCCGCAGTAGATTTGCGATAGAGACATTTGTATTCATATTTTCTCAATAAGTATGACGTTATAAGAATAATCTACACCCATCGAGTAATTTACCTCATTCTATCATCAAGTCAAGTCACTAATCTGTTGTGTAGTAGCGCATTCCGCAATAGGTTGTCATATTCATAATCACAGTGGTTGAAGGCATTTCTGGTGTCCAGGAATGGTAACCAGTAATTTTCCTTTATTCTTCCTAGTACAATATTAATTGCTATAGAATAATTACGCGCTAACATACGCGTGGCGCAACGATTTAAACACTAGTCCAGTTGCCAGATCAGCTCCATTATGATATTATATCTAATTACATTTTAAAGACAGGGTTCCGCAGATATCTACACTGATAAAAACGTAAATAATGAATTAATTCAACGTCGCACACACATGATTATGTTCGCAAACAAAGAATGTACCAAGGTGTGAAGTGTAGGTACAGGATTTATAAACTGCAGGCACCTAGCTTATAGAATAAAGTCTATAACCTAGCTTATAGTATAATATAGTATTTTCCGAACAACGATTAAACTGTCAAAAAGTGGTGAGTCGGGAAGTGCTTGTTGTTGTGTAATGAAACCAAAATACATTATGTTAACGCAAAGTTATATTCTTTTCATAATAATATTATACGTCTTCCGGTCCGAAATCCTTCCCGAAAACTATTAAGTACGTAGTTATAAACATATAAATAAATAGTAAATTTCAAACATTCTAGAAATTCCCGATCAGTCATTTGTTGGACTATAAATAAGCCTTACCGCAAAACATTAACATTAGCTTTCTTTTGAAGTATTAATTCAGATACTGACCTTCCTTCCTTCCAGGATGTTGTGGCTATTGCTGGCAGCGGCCGGCCTGGTCGCCTCCGCCTGGCTGCAGTGGCGGTACAAGCACCGACGGATGCTGAAGATGGCTAGAGACATGCCAGGCCCACCAGGCTTGCCAGGGCTGGGCAACGCTATGCAGTTCATGTGCCAACCCGAGGGTATGTGTAGAGGTGGATAGTTCAATCCGCGATTATTAAAGATGTGGCCATCCGTTCTCCCGCAAACCCGGTGATGATGACAAGGCTACTCGAAGCCATCATCGTAATGAATCACGTAAAATAGTCAACCCTTCAAAAATATCGTTTATAGCAAGGGGTGCACACGTGCACTAGAGTAAA
The DNA here is from genome assembly GCA_039566165.1 of Maruca vitrata. NCBI lineage: Eukaryota > Metazoa > Arthropoda > Insecta > Lepidoptera > Crambidae > Maruca > Maruca vitrata. Next base: position 9,290,624 of record CM076933.1, on the reverse strand, counting down.
CTTCTACTGGACTCTACTCTATACATAACTTAAGTAGCTTTCGAACTTTTCGTGCCCTCTGCTTACCTCTCAAGCATCGCGTGGGCCTGATCCCATGTACTAAAGTTTACATCCAGGTCGCAAAAAAGGACGTACGGTGTTGTTAACACAGGCTTGTCTAAGCTCTACCAAATACCCATACTGAGAGAGAGTAACAATGAGGGTGTTCACGTATAAGATATCCACTAGATGGCAAGACGCAGATATGCTTCGTGATTGGTGAATATTGACATGTCTGTCAATGTCAAGTCAAAAATAACCAATCACGCTGCAGTTGGACCTGACGCCTACGTATTGCCATCTAGTGAAGTCCTTAAACGCGAAAACCCTCATTCAGTGTGTGCCATAATCGGTGTAATCATAGCGTTGTTTCGTGGAGGTATATTTGCTTTCTCCATGAGCAACGGTTGGTACTTTGCCTGTTCGTTAGCCGAACGGGGAGTCCCTCACTTTGGATGAACTACCTACATAAAGCATGCATCACCTTATGAATCTGGCTAACTAGTTCAGTATAACCTGTTGATAACTTAACTGTCATCAAAGCGTAGACATGAACGTCCTCTCACAAACGGTAGCATGACAGAAAGCAGTCATGCACAAATAGATAACATCTAAATCGGACCGTCCACCGAGTCTAATTACCCAGCACTAATCAAAGCTAAGGTCTAGGTATGCCGGCATTATGTAAATACTATAATTGTCGGTTCCGCGAAGATCGGGTCAGGCCTGAACATAATTGATGCTAAACAAACTATGAATGGCGTTCTAGCCTTTGCGTCAGACGGCTGTCAGGGGTGTCCAATCAGTGACCATTACAGAGTAACCTTTGAAAGTGTGGGTCAGGACTCAGGAGTTTATACGTGAAGAATATAAACTCTTGAGACATATCTTGGCAATTTTACTCTATATTGCAGTACGGTATACATACGATTAGGCCAGTATGAGATTTAATTAAAGGCAATCTAGCAAAATAATATCAAAGCAGGCGTTACAATAAAAAAAACATTACAACTTAAGTTATAACATATAGACATAGTAGAAAATAGAAACAATATCCAAGTGTAGAATCCCAATAAAAGAATGGTTCTTAGGTTAATCTTCTTATAAATAAAAACGAATTGCTGTTCGTTAGTCTGACTACAACTCGAGAACGCCCGGACCGATTTAGGTAATTTTGGTTTTGAAATGTTCGTCGTAGTCCAGGGAAGGTTTCAAGTCGAGAAAATATAGAAAAAGAATCAGTATTAGCGGTATGAAATTCGCCGGGATCACTAGTTTAGAATAATTTCTGTTTGTGTAGGTTTTGTTTGAAACAAATGTTTACTTAAACTGGTCTAGATGTAGAAAAACTTGACTCGCAGGTTCATTAAAAACAAGTCGATAGGAAAAACCTGTCAAAGGAAAATTCTGGCTCGATTATTTGCCTATCACGGAAAAAAACAATAAAACAATGTACTTTCCTACTTTCGAACAAAGAAAACGTGTTTATGGAATTAGTTTACTAACAACTGAAGAAAGAAAGGAATAACACAAATTTGAAACGTTATGCGAGAATAATTGATGATTACCAATTTAAGGATTGAATCATTGAAGAAATACTTTCAGGTATGCTATAAATCCCATTGTTGTTACTTTAAGTCCCATTATCTATTAAAATGAAAATGACATTTTTTAAGCTATTGATAATGTAACAATGTACCTAAGTACCTAAAAGCAAGAAACTCCCATTAAGTAGAACGGTACCTAAGCACAAGAAACTCTCTCATTAAGTAGCTAGAACGCTGGTAGCATGAAAATCATCGATATATCGAAGATTTGTGTGTTGTGTGGCCTTGTGTACTATGGCCCTAATGTTACCTACTAACACTAAGTGACATGATATCACCCGAAGGCATTCTACAATTATATCGCTCTATTTACCAGTGCGGGCAATTTGCTCTTGTAATAACATATGTTTAGGTTGGTTTATATAATTTATTAATTGGATAATACGACGAAGGAAACCATGTGTAAGCAGGAGCCGAGTGCTTACACGTGCAGACAGATCTTTGCTTCCTTATTTATAATTTAAACGCAAAAGTAATGTCTGTATGTTTGTCACTCTCTTAATTCCCGTCATAGACAAGCTTTGTGTTCCTGGTACACTTAGTTGTGCGCTATGGTTGTGGAATCGTACTTAGGTACTGATATTGCCCCTCCACCATTTATGCAAATTTTAAAAAAGTTTAGTTATAACAGCTGTTTACTATTTAGCTACCGATGTCCATTTTGAAAGTGACTGGAATTCTTCTTCTTTTAGAGTTCATGGCAAAAACGAACGTATGTATTGTTCGGCCCAGTACTCGGTCACACCAATTGCGTTATCTGAAGCACCCACTGACTGGAATTAAGGGGTCATAATACGCCCGCTGCTCTAGAGAATGAGAAAGGAGAAAGGAATCCTTTCAAAGGATACTTATTGACTTTGAGAACACATAGTAAACATCTCAGACATACCCAGTTTTTTACCCCTTATGAAGATCATTGCAACGGAAATCAAAATCTGTGCGGTCTTGAGTAAGATCCTAACACAACATGATTTCGCTCGTGACCATGATTGGAGTTAATCCAGTCGAAACGTCGTATAGTAGCTATGCATATGTATTTGCTACTGTGTTAGCGTGGCATACCTGAAATAAAATATATTATCTAAACATAAGTCGCTTTACAGAATAATAATAAGAACTCACTTATGTTGTGTCGTTTAACTGCCTCGTTGATCTTTTGGTAGCAAGCGCTGCGAAAGGACCGAGAGGTACCGGTCCGGCCGGGGTCGGGCAAAATTTGTGTGAGTTTCTCAGCCCGGAGCTAGGAAGTTGGCGGTTGAACGCCCGTGCCTCGGAAAGCACGTTAAACCGGTGGTCCTGCGCTCGATCATCGGTCATGTCGTATTGCCGTCTCACCTAATTATGAGAGGAATAGATAGTGCACTTGTGTTTTCGCGCACACTTGTGCACTGTAATATGTCCTGCGCACTTGGCTGATGTCAATTGTAGTGTCGTCTCCATCGTGGCTAATTCATGTACTGATTCCCTCAGAACCTTCGGCAAAGGAGGATGAGAACTCGTTTGCCGAAGATTCGGAGGCCATCTGTAGTTCGATTAGTCTTCAATCGATGCAGCATCGTCGTACTCGATAGGTTTCCCAAGTGACGCGACGGCATTTTTAGGTAGTTGGTGGATTCTCTAAGACGGAAAACTGCTTCGCCTAGAAAATAATAGGAGCAGAATGTTACACTTCTAGCTATCCACCTGCGACTTCGCCCGTGTAGAGATGTTTAACGGGTAAAACATAACTTCTGTCGGTTAAAAAGTAGTCTATGTCCTTTATCAGGCAATGGACTATATCTGTACCATTTTCATTTAAATCGGTTCAGTGCTCAATGCGTGAAAGCGTAACAGACAGACAGACAGAGTTACTTTCGCATTTATAATATTAGCCAGGAATTTTGACATACAAATGTCCAGTAGGGCCTACATTTACAGACGCCTTGAAAGGCTGTATTAAAAAAAGTAAAGTTTGGTTGATGAGATACACAAGACTACAAGTAATTTTCATTGAAGCATCGCACTACACCAGACAGTGGCGTAACTACAGGGTGGCAAGTCGGCAAAATGCCACGGGCCCCCACCTGGAAGGGGGCCCCTTTCGACTGGGGCCCCCGGTCATAGGAGAATCTCAACTGCCAACACACATACACATTAAGAAAAAAAAAGAACGGGGGGTGCACGGGGCCCCATCCGATTAATTTTGCCACGGACTTCAACAGGTATAGTTACGCCACTGACACCAGATCACAGCCAATGGAAACAGTTGGTTGACCAACTCAGTCGTTAAATTTATATAATTTTTAAGTCGGTCACTTGATGAGTGACTAATCTATACTAATATTATAAAGCTGAAGAGTTTGTTTGTTTGTTTGTTTGAACGCGCTAATCTCAGGAACTACTGGTTCGATTTGAAAAAATCTTTTTGCGTTGTATAGACCATTTATCGAGGAAGGCTTTAGGCTATATAACATCACGCTGCGACCAATAGGAACAAAGATACAATGGAAAATGTGTAAAAAACGGGGGAAACGCGAACGAAGTCGCTGGCACACCTAGTCACTAATAATGAGTAAAAGATCAAGAAGACTTACCCAAGACGAAGTAAACGGTTTTTATGTTTTCTGACTGACATACGATGATAGCTTGGAGTAGCCTCGTCATCATCACCGGACTGGCGGCGGAGCGGATGGCTCTCACCCCTAAGTAAAACGGTGCAAATATCCGTTTGAACTTGCACCGCACAGCCAGTTTATTTTAATTGGTATTTTTCTGTTTACAGAAGTAATAGTGGTATTTCAAGAAATGCTCAACAAATACGGCGATATCATCAAATTCTGGCTGGGACCGGATTTGAATATTATCGTCAACAACCCCGATGACATCAAGGTGAGTTATTATAAGTAATTGATGAGATACACTCAGATACCGTTTAAAGTTTATCTTTAAATTCAATATATTCATTTATAAACTTACCTAAGTTAAGGAAATATGTCAATCAACAAATAACAATTGAATTTGGGATTTGCAAAAGAACATTCTGTTAAATGTATGCAAAAAAAAGTTAAAAAAAATGCATTATTTACAAAAGTTAAACCTATTTATAAGGGAGGCAGATTACTTTTAACTGCATATTTACATTTCAGGAACTCCTTTCAAACCCAAGGAACAGTGTGAAGGGACCTCAGTATAAATACATGCAAGACCTTTTGGGAGGTGGAATATTAAGCGGCTCAGGTAAACACTTTGATTGTCAAGTCGTAGTAAATGCCCATTTGACGACAAATATATACATGTATTTATGTATTATTTATACACGTAATTATACTATTTATGCACAGTCAATCAACAGCTTGTCACAAATAATGACATAACACTTTACGTAAACGTTTTGCTATCGAAATAATGATAACTATAGAGACAGGGGCATTACTAAATGCCCCATTAAGCCAATTAAGATCTTCCACATGCCTTCATCTGCCTTCATGCCCTTTAGTACCTTGACAAATGCAAATAGGAACCAGGCTTTCCTTATTGTCCCCTTCAAGCGGTTTCTTCCAGGTCCGCTGTGGCGTAAACATCGGAAGCTGGCCAACCCCAACTACGGGAAGAGAGCCATCGGCAGCTATGAAGATGTCTTCAACCAAGAGGTGTCTCTGCTGCTGCAGAAGCTCCGGTCAGTGCCTACAGGCCAGCAGTTCAACATCTACCGGAACATCGTGCAGACCACCAGCTATTCTGTGTGCCGTAAGTTTAAGGCATTGCGTAAAAGCTTAAATTTACAACACGTGCTGGACCTGGACCGAGATTCCATCTGCCCACCATGCAAACTCTGGTGGTTCGGACTAAAACGTTCAGTTCCTTTTTTCTGCCCCGTTCCATAAAGGCATGAAATACTCTTCTAGTTCATGTTTTCTCTCACAGCTATGTATAAACTCAGGCTAGTTAGGCGGGGCGTGAAATCTTGTTCTAAATTTCTCAATCTTATTCGGCGTTTTTCTTTAAAATAGATTAAACAAAATACCTATTTTATAAAAAAATAATGTGTTTAAAATTGCAGAAACTCTAATGGGACTAACTAAGGAGCAAACAATGAATCTACCTCATATACAAAGTATTATAGACTGCACTCCTAGGTAAGATAAAGACGGAATTGTAAAATAATTATTTCGCAACATCACACCAACTACACTGAGGCTGCAAACTGACGGCTATGGTGTCTCTCCTTACTACTCGATGACGGCACGTGCCAGGTCGTTTCTCTCCCCAAACCTACGTCCGCATTAAGGACCGTCCAACGACGCCCTGAGCCGAGGTCGAGTCCCGTTAGGGGGCACCCTCAGGCGAACGTCGCGGCGTTTAAATTTATTTAGGGTTGAAAGCCATCCGCTCCCCCGCAACCCCGGTGATAATGACGAGGCTAACCCAAGTCACCATCGTAAGTCAGTTATGCAATAAAAGGGTGGCTGTGGCTCGCGCGGTGCGGCCGGCTCACAAACTTAAGCATTTGATCCCGAGTCACGGCCGCCAACGCTACCACCACCGCGAACGTCTATTTTGCAACCTGATCTATGCAGATTCTTTACCGATTTCTTATCACTTCCAGCATATACAACATAATCTTCGACAGAATGACCAAATGGTACTACCAAATACATCCAGTGTTCAGGATGAGCAAGCATTTTAGCGACCTGAATCAATACTACCTGATGACAGGAGACTTCGCGACAGCCATATTAAAACATAGGTTGGAGCACATCAGGTCATTGGGGGACACAGACAAGATATTAAACTCGGAAGACGAGGCGTGGCACGCGAAACTGAGCATCATAGACAGGTTCATATTGTCCCAGGAGTTGGATGAAAATGAACTGGAAAGGGAGACTTTTACGATATTCACATCGGTAAGAGCAAATTTTACTGTTCAGACGTGCTATAAATGTACTGAGTGAAGTTACTTTTTTCCTTTCTGCACGAAAAATATGAAATTTTCACAATATAAGTCTGTTTTTAACCCAAAGGAGTTGGTTTCTCAATTCGACGGTACATAACAGTTAAGTTATCTGTGGTTTCTACCATCCCAAATTATGTAGTTTCGTATTAGTACCCTCAAAGTCGCCATCTAGTTCATATTCTACATTACTGATACGAGTAGGTACCTGTAGCGCTACCATGAGTTTAAAAGTGACGGACTCGATATCGCCTACGTAAATATGTCTATGAAAAACTTGTACAGCGCCCCTGGTAGAGAACGAAAAGAACTAAAATCGGTCGTATGAAAAAAAAAACAACTCGATAGGTTTTTAACGTACGTAAGTTTTCGATAGCCAACTCACGGTACCGCTACTGGTACAGCCAGTAAATACTACCTTTCAGAGCCTTATTATAGTTTTGAAATAATACAATTGTGATTTTATTTTCAGAGTCAAGAAGCATCTGCGAAAATAAGTTCTTTCACACTCTTGATGCTGGCGTATCACCCACATTGTCAGGTAAACATAATTAATTATAGACTAACTATTATATTATAAAGTAACTACGAAGGCGCATGAAAAATATACGAGTCCTGGCCCCGACAATAAGACTCTCCACTCCACTCTGTACAACGCCAATCCGAACTAGCTTAAACTGGAAACTTTCATTATCACAGCAACTCTCTTTAATATGGTCCCAACATAACATCAACAACGCATATTTCAGGAGAAACTGTACCAGGAGATAAGAACCGTGATAGGGGATGCCGACAGGCCGGTCTCCAACGCTGACTTCAAACAGATGCCTTACCTGGAGATGGTGTTCAAAGAGGTGCTGCGGCTGTTCCCTATAGGAGCGCTGCTGCAGAGGAGCATTACCGAAGACGTTACTATAAGTAAGTTAAAGCAGTGGAGTAGCAAGAAAAATGCAGTGAACGACATATCATGAGGGTTTATCAGATCAAATCACACACTATTCTACACACAGGTTCATGACGCCCATGATGATATTGACGTTTCTTAACAAATTTAATCAAAGATGTAACCATGACTCACTGGCTCGGTGGAACAGTGGTTAGTGACCCAGGTTCACTACCTACGGTTCCAAGAGTCGTGAGTTCGATTCCCGCCCGGGTCAAATATTTGTGTGACGAACATCGGTGTTTGTTCCGTGTCTGGGTGTATTATTAAATATATTTAAGTATATTTGTGTATCCACTGTTGATTCTGATATATGTGAAGTTGTGCAATATTTATTTATTTATACCGGACGGACTGGTGTTTGTTTCAATATAAAACCCTCATTAGCTAAAGCATTAAATAAGTTATCAAGTAAATATTAAAGGCGGGTAGAAATGGAAATTCAAGTAATTTAACACCAGCCAAGTTGAGTGTAAACATGTCTTGTATCAATTCTAGGCTCATGCACAATACCAGCGGGCAGTTCCGTGGTAGTGCCCATGTATCATTTGCACCGGGACCCTCGCTTCTGGAATGACCCCAACGCCTTCGACCCCGAGCGATTCAACCCCGAGAATACGAAGCTTCGACAGCCAAACTGCTACATACCCTTCAGTATGGGTCCTATGGATTGCTTAGGTATGTAAGATACCACCAAAAAAATAATGTAAAAAAAGTAGAGCAAAGTTCAATACAAAAATTATACGTGGCTGTGTGTTTCCCCGCAAAAATAATGGAAATCTAAATGAGTGCCAAGTTATATGACAATTGCTGTTTTAAATAAACGATAGATCTTCTCTCGTAGGTAAGACTTGACTTCGCCAGTTTTTATCAAAATAAAAGCATAATTTATGTTTAAATCGACATCAATTTCCACTTGGCCAGTTTTCATTACATACATATGTAATGAAAACTGGACAAGTCAAATAAACAAAAAGGTTATTATGGGCGTAGCAAATACTTAGCTACTTGCTGCCCGACGTTTCCACGGGAGCCCAAGTGAAGATAATCTCTTTGACGCTGAGGATACTGTTCGCACTGTGTACCAAATACCTAAACGATTATTCTATTCTATTCCGAATAATTTTATCTACTAGACTAGTGGTGGGACGTGTATCTTCATCGTAAATAATTAGAAGCATTACATAAAATAGAGCAGTTTTACAAAGGACTAAGCTTTGTCTTGTGCCAAATTCAAAATTAAATTCCAAGATATAATTTAGCTAAATACATCTTACCTACTTATGAACTGCTAACATTTAGGTGTGTGTTAGCCATGGTCAATACACTCCTATTCATATCTTCAATCTTTATTTGTAATAGGAGTGTAATTACCGTGGTACGTAGTGTATACCATCACTAGTCCTTATAATTTGGATGCAAATTCGACAGATCGACAGGTCATGACCAAAACTTAAAAATGACCTATTAGTACCTGTGACTGTGAAGTGAAGTCCCTGACGAATTCCCTATCTATCTATGTTCTTACCTAATAATTCTTTTGTGCAGGGAGATTCTTTGGAATCAAACTAGTGAAGACAATTTGCGTGCGAGTCCTGAGGGAGTTTGAAGTGACGTCACGGGACACCTACAAGGACCTCCGGTTGACCATCGCGATATCAGCTGACTCCGTAAAAGGCTTCCATGTGATACTGAAACCTCGGAAAAATGGACTAGTGAAATAAAATAGTTTTAAATATAGAACTTTTTTTTATTTCATTCCCGTGAATTATCTAAATATTATTTTAGAAAGTGGCTAGCGTAAACCTTCTCTGAGTCTTATTAACGATAAAAAAAAATCTTTTCTGGTATCGCTCGTTAGCCTCTCAATATTTAAAATTGATTTGCTCACCCATCTCAATTACTCATTACTGATTTTTTTTAAACACTGTCATCTAATCCCAAACTAAGCCGGGCTTGTACTATGGATGTCAGAGACGGATAGGTATAAACATGTAGATATTTTTTTTTAAAATACATACCTACTTAAATAAAGAATCACACCCAGGACACAGCACAAACACCGATATTCATCATCACATAAATATTTGTCCCGACTGGGAATCGAACCCACGACTCTTGGAACTACAAGGCAGGGTCACTAACCACTGTTCCACCGAGCCAGTCAATTCAATCCATTCTACCAATACCAACAACTTTAATAAAAAAATATTGGTAACTTTTCCTCGGTTTTATTCCAATTAATTTCGCATTTACGAGTACACTTACCTACCTATAACTATCCAAAAATACAACACGACTCACAACAAGGTACGCCACTTTAAAGCACAGTTTACATTTTTCATTTTTGTGATACGACTGTGATGGATTTCAAGGAAACATCGTAACAATACTAGTCTTTACTTTTTGTCTTTCTGTATTTGTGAAAAACAATGCATGACCTGTTGAGTACACCAACAATAACCCAGGAAGACGTGTTAACATACTTTTTGAAATAACGAATTGGTACCTACTATACCAAAGCCGCTCTAAGTTGGCCGATTTGACACATGTCAGACTGACTGCACTAGTGAGGGACGACGGTAAAATTGCCGAAGTATATAAGTAACAGTTATTTCCACTTTATAACCAAGCAAGGTCTAATAGGGTATTCGACTGTGGTTGTTATGCTTGCCATTTTTATGAAAATCAGTAAGATTTATGTAAATCAATATTATTAATGAAAACGAAACTTAAATTTTTAGCGAAATGAGACTACAAAAAACAATTTAAAGTTGGGTGGGCAAGTCCATTCCAAAATTGCGAAAATCAATTAAAATTTCTTTTTCATCTTATTAAAAACAGAATTAGTCACATCTTTCATTATGAAAACATATCAATAAACGCAACTTTTGATGAACCTACCGAACAAACTTCTTAGGCGCTGCATACAACAAACTAGCGTGTGACGTCACACGCCAGTCGACGTTTGTATGGAGCATTTTTGAGCTCGACCAATTAATGTGCAATTAAAATTGTAATATCTCGTTGACTTATCCAGATATCAAAGTGATCCTTTAACAGTGTCTTTGTGTTCGAGTGGTCCATCCAACTATATCAAAATAAAAAAATAGTCAAATACCCTATTATAACAATTTTTTATTAAAAACATTAATTCACATCCAAAAGATTGAATTGAAGTTTCTTATTTAAAATTATTATTAAAAACAATAATTATTAAATCCTTCATCCTATTTCCAAAAAATACCTAGTGAGTATTACCCATTACGTCACTATGAAAACGTGTCAAACGGCGTAACCTTGTAAAAGCGTAATACAGAGTGGAAATTGTACGTTTTCGTTTTATAATTCAATTATTTTAAGTAATAAAAGACAAATAATTAGATGATTAGGTGCATTTGACATTTTGAAATAACGTCTTATTTTTAAAAGTTGTTCTTTATGATTCGCTAAATATGTTCCTCCTAACAAGGATAAATGCAAAATATAAAATAAAAAGTGTCAAATCGGCCAACTTAGAGCGGCTTTGGTATAATAAGTATGACTAGCTATAGACAGCAATGCACTCGCAAAACGTAGTGATTATATTCTCTTTGTGCACTCGTATGGTACGACTACTTACCTACAAACTACTTTAGTATATTTTCAGAAGTTCGTTCGTCTAATTTATCAACATTCATAGCTTTTCTTTGCGTAAATGGTTTTGTGTTATTTAGGTGGCGCAGGTCCGGCCTAGGTAGAGGACATTAGTACCGAGGGACGGGGGTGGCTCCTACTTCACCCCCCCCCCCCCCCACTAAGTATCTGGTAAAAAACCTGATCTGCCTCCTCTGGCCCATGAAAGGCCAAGACACGTTTTGGGACACCGTGCCTATCTAGTTGGTTATTACAGCAAATCAGGCGTATTGATATATAAATATATACAAATGTATAAAATTTCCAAATTTCACATTTTTGGTTTTACTTTTATAACTAATCGAATCGGTTTTGCCGATATAGTACCAATACCTATTGCAAAACCGGTTTCAAAGTGTCACTTCCCTAACCCAGAGCTGTCAAAAAGGTGTCCTGTCATTTTAGTGCAGGAGGGAGGTTAGGAATTATAATCTTAGCCGATTGAATTCAGTAAAGATAATTTTCCTCTTGCTTTTGTGACGCTGATGTTATAAAGTATAATAAGCAAATCTTATTGATTAACTCTTATTCATACGCAATGGCTACGTGGTCCCGATTTCAAAAGATAGCAGTTATAAGTTTAGGGGCACTTGGTGGCAGTTTCGCATATTATCAAATAAACGCTGGCAAAAACGATAAAAGATTTGACGTGCACAATTCCTGGACCACAAATTACACGCCTACAGTGAAATGGGACAAGAATTGGGATCAGTAAGTACCTAAAATGGAAAGCGTACTATCAGATATTCGACTTATAACCTAGATTTAAATTTAGTGATCTTCCTAAACTTTTATAAGGTGATAAGCTGTACCAAAACTAGCAAACATTCCTGTCATTGTGTCCTTTGCAATAAGTATTCTCGTATAGCAAAAAAAAAATTAAAACAATTTCAAAAACATGATAAACTTTGGTACTTAAATTTTATGCAAATTTCCAGTCGCGAGCCAGAAAGTATAGTGAAGCCAATACGCCCAGGAAAACCTGAAGAAGAGAACAGATTCAATGAACAAATTGAGAAGTCTAAAAGCAAAGCGGTCAGGCACTTGTTCTTGATCAGACATGGCCAATACCATGTTGATGGATTGACAGATAAGGAAAGGACATTAACTGAATTAGGTAAGTATTTTAAGTTAATTACTATTTGGTACCTACAGTTGGGTGTGAATGATGTATATGTTAATAGCAACACATATGATATTTGATTTGAATATTAAGTATATAAATAAATGTTACAAGTTACAAATTATTTCAATAAATGCTACAATAAATATTACAAGTTACTAAATAAATAACAAATTTTGGTCATATTGATATTAATGCTGGATTACAGTTCAGATACAGATTAAATGCTTATAAGCAATTTTAACATTATAATCAACTTAAATTAGTTCTCAAATTATCATTAAGAATTCATTATTTATTTATTTACTGGAATATTTTTATCAGGAAAGCAGCAAGCTGACTTTACGGGTCAACGGCTTGCATGCTTAGACATAAAATGGGATCTGCTGGTCCGGTCTACCATGACACGAGCACAGGAGACAGCAACCATCATTGCGAAGCACCTTGATAAGAACCTTGAGGTTAAAGACTGCCAGCTCATTGAAGAGGGCGCCCCTATTCCACCGGAGCCTCCTGTAGGCCACTGGAGGCCCGAGCCAAGAGTAAGTTTAAATGCATTTACTATTGATTTACAAAAAAATATTGTTAACTCAAAATATTGCCATTTTCTCATTAGAAGGTAGTTTTGAAAAAATACTTACCAGATTTTAAACCAATGAAAACTTTTTATAAACAAAACACTTGCCTCATATACAATGCATAACAATCACTTTTGTTACAATGAGTACTAACATAAACATTTGTGAATAATACACAAGAGTAAATAGGAATATCATCACAGGAAATCAGTACACTTCAGTTTATATGAATATTGTATGAATGATGGCATTGTATAAAGGATTATTTTTGTACTTAACCTCTTAAATACAAAAGAACTAAGACAGATTTGCTCACAGATAACCTTTTATGTCTGGTCCGTGGTTATAACACACATTGTTGCTATCATAAAATATTTCTAGAAATATCTTTGCAATAGGCAATAGTGATGTTATACTCAGCGAAGAATATTCAAACTTATAATACTACTTTGAAATATAGATCTAATAATGTATAATAACAAATCTACCAGGCCTTCAGGGTGAGTGCGACCAGCTCAATACGATCTATTGTGCCTGTCAACCTCATATTTGGATCTCACTACCGCTTACCATCAGGTGGAGTGAGGTCATCTTGTTAGCCTTTTATAAAAAAAAAATCTAGTTATGTATATTAGTTAGGACAATGTTTGTTTTGAATAATCAATTAATCAATAGGTACAATATTTACATGTTATACTTATTAAGCAATTCAATTTCATATCTTAACCATTTCACTACGCCTATAAAAATTGGCTTAGTCATTTAATTGTAAACTTGTAGATACTAATTTGAACTACAGTTTAAAACCTAAGTATGACGCCACAGTGTTTCAAAATATCTTACTTACATAATGTACCTACTTGTACATGTAATGTACAACAATGCTAGTGTCTGTATTTATTTGCTGTATATTAGATAGCCAGTCAGATTGCATTATGTTTCATAATCATAACCATTAATACTCATGAAGCTAAGTGTTTAAAATTGTCCATGTCTTTTGTAGAGAAACATTACTAACACTAGTTGTTACTAAAGTTAAAAGCGAGTCATGGTACTACATCAGTTTTATTGTTTTGTGGTGTTTTAAATACAAAATGCACTATTAATATATAAAATTAGTAGTAAATAGCAGTTACCTTCATTATGTAACCAGACAGACTAATTAAAGTAGTATGTTAGCTAAAGCTAACTTGTAAGCGGGCAGACTATTAGCAATAAGGCATTTTTAAATTACATATTTAAATTGTTGAGTTTATTTGGGTTGACCAATTCTTCTTTCATAGCGCTAAGTATGTATGTATAATACGATTTTTTGTGTCTACACCTGAATCTGCATTCTACCTGATTAATACCAGCTCACTTACCTGTATATTGCCATCCTAATGCAGTAACCTTTTTTCAAAATTTAGTATATTCTAGTAAACAATGTCATTGATTAAATGATTTCAAAGATGATATTGATGTTAATTTGAGGATATTTCAACAAACAATAGATATTACTGTGTAAGTTATTGAGACAGCAACATACAGAAGTAGCCCATAGCCAATCTTTTAAAATAAAAGTATGTATTGTGTTTGCTGCTAGCTGATCAGTTTTGCATTGAACCGTCCTGCGACCTGTCTGACCTTTGCACCTCACTCATCCTCATCCTTGTATTGACATAAATCATTTATCGCCTTATTCCTACTAATATCATAATTGTGAATATTATCATTAAGGTATCTCAGATTTAAACTGACAAAATTTGCCTTGGTTCTTCGATCAAGGCACTTTTACACTTAGATTAATACACATTAGTATTAATATCTTATTGCTACAGCCATCTGAATGGTTTATAATGAAGTTGCATAATGATGTATGCGATCCTTACTTACTTAACTAAAAACTCCTCATGTGATTTGCGACATCCGGTTTAGGTATATTGCTTGATTTCAATTGAAATTATTTAATATAGCAACTTTAGCATGTAACTCCAACTGATGATAATAGTCAGTGACTATATACAGGCATTTTGTGACCCAGACGCATGTACAATCCTTAATAACATTATAAGTCCACAAGTAACTTATTGTCTGTGTACACAATTTTAACTAAGCACTGAACAGAATTGAATGACATTTTCTACGGAAATAGCCTGAGAAAAGACATAGACTACTTTCAACTGAATTCACATGAAGTAGCTAGTCATATTTAGCGAGCAAAGAGATATCTATTCCTACCAAATTCTGGAATTTGCTCACATGAAATAAGGTGGCACAATGAAAAAAATCAACAGGTAAACTAAATAAACGACGCGGGCGGAGTCGGGGTGAGAGCCATCGCCTCCTCCAAGCCTGCATCGTAGTCAGTTAGGAAAAAAGAAAGTTAGTTTCAGGCTAGAAGAAACTCCTCTCCTAAGTATAGTTTTAGGGTAGAAGAAACTCCTCTCCTAAGTTTAGTTTTAGGCTAGTAACTCCTCTAAGTTTAGTTTTAGCCTATTAAATCCTATCCTCTCCCTTTCCCTGTTCGATGCCTGGTCAGTATAGTAATGCGGTCCTTGTGGTATGTGTAGCAGTTCTTCCAGGACGGAGCGAGGATAGAGGCGGCATTCCGCCGCTACTTCCACAGGGCGCCGCCCGACCAGACCCAGGACTCGTACACTCTGCTCGTCTGCCATGCCAACGTGATACGGTTCTTTGTTTGCAAGTGAGTATTAAAAAGTTTTTTTTATAGATATCTTTACCCTAGTCCTTCCGGTTTAGAGGAGACTTTCTCAACAGTGGGATGATATGAGTTAAACATATCTTTATCCCATCAATATGGGTATATAATAATGTAATGGTAATGTGATACGGTTCTTAAGGACAGTAACCTCTTAACAGTTATCCAATAAAATGGACTCATTTACACACTACAGTGCCATTAAAAGATACCTCATCAATATATCTATAATATAAAAATGAATCGCAAAATGTGTTGGTAAGCCCATAATTCAACAACGCCTGAACCAATTCGGCCAATTCTTTTTTTAAAATGTTCGTTGAAGTCTAAGGATGGTTCTTACGGCGAAACAATCGAATAATTGCCGGGAAAACCCTAAAAACAGCCCTTTTCTTTTTCAAATTTTTTGACAGGACGAAGTCTGTCGGGTCGGCTAGTTTTTAATAAAAACCGTTTAACTATTTATCAACCTATTTTGTACCTTATTTCCAGAGCGTTACAGTTCCCCCCTGAGGGCTGGCTGCGCATGTCGCTCAACCACGGCTCCATCACTTGGATCTCGATCATGCCCAGCGGCAACGTGGTGCTGAGGAACCTCGGCGAGACGGGCTACATGCAGCCCAAGTATATCAGCAGCCGGTAAACTAAACTGTCCGCCTTAGTTTGGGTCGTTGGAAGGTTGGGTTACGGTCCCATTATTGGGATACTTCGAGTCTTCGAGTCTTTATTCAGTACCTAGGTAAAGAATTCGAGTATTCGAACCTTTATTTAAGGGGGCAAGAATTCGAGTCTTGCTTATCTGAGTCAGAATTCGAGTCTTGCTTGACAGAAGAAGAATCCGAGTCCTGATTTAGTAGGTAAATAATTCGAATCTTCGTGTCTTTATTTAGTAGGTAAAGAATTTGGACTCGTCGAAGAGTGTTCCAGACATAGTTTAGTAGACTCGATTAGTGTTACAAAACGGTTTATGTTATCAGAAGTCTGAAGCAAAATTTGATATCAATGAGTGATCTTATCCAAGTTTACATAAAGATATCAAGAGAAAAGTAAATATTTTGTAGGCATGTAGAAAATTATTTTAAAATATTAAATCTACTCTAAGTATCAACTTGCTGCTAACATATACTAACTAGCTATATCCACATACACATTAAATGAATTGACAATGTTCGACGACATAAATAAATCAATGACTGCAAGACACTTTTACGACCATAAATATTAATAGTAAGGAGCTACAAAATATTATTAAGTAAACAAATATATACAAACCAACCTTCCAATAATCCAGATATATTGTACGGTTGTGTAGTTAGCAACAGTATCTGTAGTTATTATGAGATAGACAGGAAGACGAGTATTTTCTGTAGAACGAGAATGGCGACAATAAAACGTTCACATTCATACACGCGACGTCACTCGAAAATCTACCGTATTATTACGACACAAGACTCATATTTCGTTACTAGGGAGACATGAAATGGTTTTTAAATTGTACTGATTCCTTCATTCATCCGTAATAGGGAAATAAACGTCTCAATTACGTATCACAATGGTATGAATACAGTACAATTTGCTTTGACTTGATTGATTACTTTAAAATCTTATTGTAAACTATTTTAAACATTTTTAATGTGTTTTGGGCCATGGGAGTGTATTGTTATTATATTGCCTCTCTCTCTGTAGTCGGCCCCTCATGACTGAGGATCGTGGTCATCATTGGATGTGCATTTGGAGCGAAATTATATGCCTCCATCGGTTTCTGTCCATCGCATCATGAACGAGTTGGTGGAACTTGCTGGTTGACGATTCTTTGATCTGGACTGTCCGTCGTGTCGGCGATCGGCCGCTATTACTTTTGAGTGACACGTTATGTAGTGTACGTTTTACTGTTGCCCTATTATGGTAGGTAGCTAGAACAAAATGTATGTATGTGCCCTGTAAACTGTAGTTTCAAGTACCTCCTGTATTTAATGTGTCATTAAATCTAACCCGTTGTATTAACAGGAATAATGAATAACCGAACTAACAGAAATGAAGATTAAGAGTATGAAGATACGTTATATAGTATTACCGTGCCATATCATGCAACTATTTCATGATTATGTAATTTCTCATTTACTTACTATATATAATCATCATTCTATGAGTTGCAATCATTAGTAATTTAATGACAACTCCATGTCATAAAGCTTGCTAATGCAACAAATAACATTTGAGAAATGAATTGTGTTTTTTCTAGATATTGTAAAAGTGATATTTCAATGTTATCTAAACCTCAGATGTATGTCAATTAAAAACTTATGCGTTTTTCGAACACAATGCATTTATAATCGACACTGCCAAACACTAGTATTAGGTAAATACCTATTATAAAGTACACAAATATTAATATGAACTAACTCAACACTGCTGAACTGCCTTAATCGATTTTGTACAGTAACTCTGAAGTTTGTAGACACAATATTGGTAAACAATGTGATATTGATTCAGTTAATGGAGTTATGGAGTAAGTGATTTTCAGAACAAAACTGATTTTATTTGATCTTTTTTTGAGTTGCCTAGTATAATATTTTCACCTTCAAATATTGTCCTTTTTATTCTGGAAATTAGCATACGATACTTGGATGTTACCATCTTACTCAATTCTGTATTTTGATGTAGGTTGATCAAATATAAAGGGGTCACATTTTATATGCTGTTGTATTTTTGACATTAATTTTGTATTTTAAGTATTTTTTATTATGTTTACAAAATGTGAAGCATAAAGCACTATTTACTTTACAAATTCAAGACTTAATTGCCAAGAAAAGAATGTACTACTTTCACAAACTACAAGATTAGTTTAAAAAGTGTTTGTTAATGTTCTTTTTATAAAAGGAATACTGTTTTATAACATTGTTGTTGAAGCTGCTTTACCTATATTTGCCGAGAGGCCTTGCTCTAAGGCAATTGATGTGGAAATTCGTATATTAATTAAATAAAGTCTGAAATACATGCTTAGCTAATGTTATAATATCGATATCATATCTATATGTCAGCCTAATTGCAAATCAATTATAACGCGAAAACTACGATGCGAAACTATTTTTAACTGTGAAATACATTGAATATGCCTTCAGCGTAAAAGTTCGTTCATATAATCGGTAAGAAACACAAAAGTTAAAATATACCCTAATCGTAAAATATAAGTTTGTTTTTAGCGTAACAAGTATGGGTGTGATGGTCACCTTAGCGGTTATATGGATGAACTGTTATATCGATGTGCTTTGTAGTCCAACCCAAATACCTCTTCATTAGATATCAAGGTGAATTTGTAACACTTGTATATTGTATCAAATACGCTGTAAATATTTTGATATGTTATTAAAATTTATCCACAATTTACGACTTTTATTTGTAGTTTATAAAAAAAATACCTTCACATACAAAAAACAATAAATAAAGGAAGAAGATGATATTTTACATTATTTGTTGTTATTGGTAAATTGCCTAAATATTGGTTTATATGTTCCGTGGTGATAAAATAAAACACTTATATAATTAAGAATTATTTAATTATTTGTATATTGGTCTGATAAATTTACAACATCAATAGAATTGTAGTTAAGTATCAGAATTAATACTAGTCATGCATGTCAATGGAATAATCCATTTATTGAATTTTTAAAAAGTCGATGTCAAGAATTGGATAAATATTAAATTCTTACAAGATATGTGTAGTTATATAGGATTGATAGTTCATATTTGTTTAAGTTTAATAGTCAATGCAGATAGTACGTATTT
This sequence comes from Maruca vitrata, assembly GCA_039566165.1. NCBI lineage: Eukaryota > Metazoa > Arthropoda > Insecta > Lepidoptera > Crambidae > Maruca > Maruca vitrata. Next base: position 9,271,242 of record CM076933.1, on the reverse strand, counting down.
CGGTACATATCTCACTCATGATTACATTGTATTAGAAAATGTATAAATGAAGTGAAGCTAATCGTACGAAGTTTATTCTACGATTTCTTAGAGATGACCAATAAGCAAAGCTCGAGATATACTTAAAAGTCTTATTACATAAATTCTTAACTATGAAAAGCTAAATATAGGTATCTATTTTATACAATAAAAATGGGATAAAATCAGTATATGTTTTATTATTTAAATCGTTTCAAAATGTAAGTAGAACCCACCAAAACTGGGGATGTTGTTTTTATTTATCTACTATAAGATATTTAGCCGATTTAAGATTTGAGAATATTATTAACCTAACATTATTCTATGACTGAAAGAGTAAATCTTTGGTGTTATTTTACACCATACATTTCAGCATTCTGTTTTATAACATGTAATAAGTAGAATTTTATAACGAAATAAGCAAACACTGCTTTTGATCATTTCTTTTTCTTTATATTAAATGTTGTTTTCGAGTTTCGAGTCCAGACTGCCAGGCTTATAGACAGAGCTGTAGCTAGGAGTGAGACATTACCTGTTTAATCAAAACTTTTTGTGTTAATCAGTTACTGCCTTGTTTACCATATCTACTAGCTACTTGCTCATGCTTATGACAGGGCACTTCCATGGTAGTGGTGTAGCGTAATCATGGGGGCAAGTCTATCAATAGCTTTTTAAAAGACGAGTTCGATTATAATTGCCCAAAATTTAGCTAAATTTCGTGTGGGGAGAAGAAGAGTATCGGTGGCCTGGCAAAGATCCTCACTACTCCACCATGTCCATTGTCCAGGTTCAATCTATTTTCTGCCTTATGCTCCATATGTTAGACTCCATCTTTAGTTGGCAGCGACTGGTCTAGGCAATGGAATCTCTGTCTCGGTGGTCTCCTCGTCGTCTTCGTCATCGCAAGCGTCTTCGGGTTCTCCCAAGGCTCGAACGAATTCTGGAAACAGATCATTGCTTTTATAATGAGATTTTCCGGAAGTAGGTAATAGGCGATTAAGTTTTTATAACCTCGAAATTATAACATTGCGCTTCAGCCAGCATGCTACGGCAATTTTAGGTCAGAGCGTTAGTACCTATTAGATAAACTATTAGAATTAGAGACAAATATTTACCTAAGAAGTCGATTCTTCCATCACCATCGGAGTCTACCTCTTTTATCATGTCCTCAACTGAAACAGGAAAAGATCATTAGTTTACAAATTTTCATCTGAAGAGGTTACCCTATTTTTTTCCGAGGCACAAAGAACATTCATTCACTACTTCGTGAAATATGCCGAACTGTTGTGAACAAATGTGCAATATGTCTCAAACTCCTTTTAAGAGAGCCGCTGCACTCAGGTAGAAAGTAGAAAGTGTAGACTTAGATGTGATTGTTGACTTGAGTGTCTGGATGTGATTATGCATTTAAGTATGTATTTATAAATCTCTATGTATGTATATAATTCTCTGACGCCCATAGTACCTACAAGCTCTGCTTAGTTTGGGGTCAGATGACCGTGTGTGTAAATGTCCCAATTATTATTTTCTTTTTCTGCAAGATTTCTGACGTTGCTGTTATTGTGTTGATGCTACACACTTTCCTCCTAGCCTTAAGTATCGGAGCCATTTGGACAACAGCAACTGTCGCTATAGTGTCTGTGAGTGCTACTCACTCTCCTCAGAGAGCAGGTTCTAGGTGCAGATGTATTTGAAGGTTGTGTTTGAAGAACACCCTTAACTAGCTGCTCCGTGACATCACCAGAATGCGTGGTGCTATTCTGTATTCTCCTAAGTCTCGATTGGGGCAGCCTGCTGCGAGTCAGCTGTTGTGTCAATGTTGGTTCTACTCACTCTCCTCCTCAGACAGGTCCACTCCCAAGCACTGCAGCACAGCGAAGCGCAGATGTACCCGCGGTAGTGTTTAAAGAACTCCCTTAGGAGCCACAAGCATCACCAGTTGTGTGATGCTTGTGTCTGCTATTCTGTATCCACTTAGCTTCGATTGGGGCAGTCTGCTGCTGTGTTTTGTGTTAATCTCAATATACAGCGACCATGTTTGGTGTAACCCAGTCGGGCAGTTAGTAGCTATGTATTAGCTATTCCTAATATCACGTTTGGACCCAATACATACATAAAATCACGCCTTTTTTCCAGTGGGGTAGGCAGAGATCACTTCCAGCAATCCACTTTTCACCTCTATGGGAAATGTGACGTGACGGGTTGTGGACCACGTCGCCGCCATTCTGCCTTGTGCATTGTTTTAACAAGGTCATTGCGTTCCCACGAGTAGCAAGGATATATGACGAGGGAAGGAAAAGGGGAGGAAGGATACTATCGCCTCGGATGATTTGGACTGAGTCGATACTAGCTCGAGGAGCCGGGGTCGCTTACCCGTATACCTTTCATCAACCACCGGACAGATTCAGGTGGGAGACATTTTGTTCAGGTGGGAGACATTTTGCTCAGGTGGGAGACATTTTGTCGACCGGTTGCTGTTACCACCATACAGTTGCGTAAAACCCGCCAAGTGACTCTGACCTCTCTCGGTCAGGTCGCGTTCCGGGATCAGCATTGTACGAACCGGAGCCAGGGGGGACCATTGCTGCGGCAAGCGCCGGACCAGTGGTGTCTTAGCGGCGGTATTGTGCGGGCGGAGCGGGTCAGCCCGCCGGCCAGGGAGACCCGTAGAAACGGTGGTGCCGCTGGCCGCCCGCGGCATAGTACAGGGGCCCAACGGAGACTAACCACCTCCGAAGGCTGCCCCACCAGGTCGCGCATAATCCCGGAGCGGCTCGTCGTGCCGGGTGGTGCCCGGAGTGGGACCCGGCGTGTCCGCCTCCGGGGGGGTACGGGGGCCCTTCCGTCCGGCGGACTGGCCAACTCCGACCCGCACAGCTCAATACCAATGCGAGACTCCACGCCTTGTCTCGTTGTTGCCGCAGCAATGGTTTCCTCTTTCACGTCGCCCTTTCCCTCTAAACTCGATGGCAGTACAACAAACGCAACATCGTCCTACAGCGGCACCCCAACTCCCCACCCCCTCGCTGTTTGAGGTGGAGTTCACTAACATCCGTGGACTCCATGCAAACCTCAACGCCGTCCACCAACACCTCGAGACGGCGAGGCCTGCGATGTTGTTTCTGACGGAGACTCAGATTGGCTGCCCTGCCGATACGGCATACCTTCGCTATCCGGGCTATGAGCTGGAAGAGTCCTTCCAGCCCAAGGCGGGTGTGTGCCTTTTCGTCAGGGCGGACGTGTGTTGTGTCCGTCTTCACTGCCTCGAAGACCCATCCCTCTCCATCCTTGGTGTGCACGTGGATTTAGGCTCTGTAAGCAGAGTCTACGTGTGCATATACCGGTCCCATAAAGGTGACACTGAGACAACTCGACTCTTCGACCATCTGAGTCAGGCGGCAGACATCGCTCAGGCGCGGTTCCCCAATAGCGAGCTGGTGTTTTTAGGGGACTTTAATGCCCACCATGACACCTGGTTAGGCTCCCCTAAAACAGACCATGCTGGCCGGACCGCCCACGCATTTGCTCTCACGCATGACCTGACGCAACTGGTACTCCAGCCCACCCGGATGCCTGATATTGTCGGTCAAGCGCCCTCCTTGTTGGACATTCTGCTGACGAGCCACCCATCCGGGTACCTAGTGTCGGTCTGTGCCCCGCTAGGGTCCTCCGACCACTGCCTGGTGGGTGCAACAGTGCCATGCACCGCTCCCCCACAACCCGTGGAGGTGACGCGGAGACTGTGGCGCTACTCGTCGGCAGATTGGGATGGTATGCGTGAATACTTCGCATCCATCCCTTGGGGGCAGTGCTGCTTTGGAGGAAGTGATCCCACGGAGTGTGCAGCGGCTATTGCGGGTGAGATCAGTCCTGGAATGGAGTATTACATTCCATTTACTGATGTCACCAGCGGTCGCAAAGATGATTTCTGGTTCAGTCGTGAGTGCGCCGCAGCCGTTGAACTGAAACGGACGGCGTACCGCAACTGGGCCAGGGCTCATGCACTTGGGGATCCTAATATTGCCTCGATTAAAGCAGCCTACAACAAAGCCACCAAGGCCACCAAAAGGGCCTACAACAGAGCAGATGCCCAGCGAGTTGCACGTGTTGGCCAGGACCTCATTAGGCATCCCACGGGTAGCCGCTCCTTTTGGCGCCTGGCTAAACATGTGCAATCCAACTTCTGTCTGCCTTCGCTGCCCCCGCTGAAATATCCTGACGGTTCACTAGCTCATCAACCGCAGGAGAAGGCAGATCTGCTTGCCAATCTTTTTGCGGCCAATTCCTGCATCGATGACGGTGGAGCACAACCGCCTAAAATTTCACATTGCGGTGCTCATATGCCTGAGATCCGAATCAGGCAATGTGATGTACGTGCTGAGTTGCAGTCACTTGATGTAAGGAAAGCTAGTGGCCCAGACGGTATTCCAGCGTTAGTACTCCAAATTTGCGCAGCGGAGTTGTCTCCAGTACTCACACGCCTGTACCGCCTCTCATATACCTCGGGCATCGTGCCCCGGGCTTGGAAGGAGGCGAATGTTCAACCTGTTCCCAAAAAGGGGACAGGTCCGATCCTGCCAACTACCGGCCCATAGCTATAACCTCAGTACTGGGTAAGGTGTTTGAGCGGATAATTAACGCCCAGCTCATCCGCTACCTAGAGGATCACTCGCTGCTGCATGACCGTCAATACGGTTTTAGACCAAAACGGTCCACGGGTGATCTTCTAGCGTACGTTTCGCACCTCTGGGGGGAGGCTATGGAGAAGCATGGCGAATCTATGGCGGTTAGCCTTGATATCGCAAAAGCGTTTGACCGTGTATGGCATCGTTCGCTTCTCTCCAAGCTCCCGGCATACGGTCTGCCACCTCGCTTGTGCGAATGGGTTGCGGGATTTTTGGAGGGACGCAGGATTCGTGTCCTTTGTGACGGACGCACTTCTTGTTTCCACCCAATAAATTCCGGTGTACCTCAAGGTTCCGTTCTGTCGCCGACATTGTTTCTGCTGCATATCAATGACATGTTGTCACTAGGCAACATTCATTGCTATGCGGATGACAGCACTGTCCACGCACGTTATTTCGGAAGACCTGGGGTAAAGCAGACCGAAACCGAGGAAAAGAGGAACCTTCTTGTCGCCGAGCTTGACGGGGTCTTGGACCGCATTTCCGAATGGGGCTCATGCAATCTTGTCGAGTTCAATGCCAAGAAGACACAGGTGTGGTTTTTCTAGTAAAGTGTCTCCTTTCCTTTCCCATCCTACTCTTCAGAGCACCCCCTTACCAATACAGGATAGCCTTAGCATCCTTGGCATGGATGTTCGCCGCGACCTGAACCAGCGGGATTACATCGAGAGCGTCATTAGAACAGCCTCCCGCAAACTGGGGATCCTGAACAGAGTGCGGCGATTTTTCACACCGGTGCAACTCTGCCTTCTTTATAAGGCACAAGTTCGCCCATGTGTGGAATATTGCTGTCACCTCTGGGATGGCTCCGCAAAATACTTGCTCGACGCCCTCGATAGGTTGCAGCGACGTGCTATCCGTATTGTCGGTGATGTAGAGGTGTCCGAAACCATAGAGCCTCTCCAGCTACGTAGAGACATTGCCGGTCTAAGTGTTCTCTACCGTCTCTATAATGGGGAATGCTCTGAAGAGCTATTCCAGCTAGTCCCTCCCTCCCCTTTCCACTCCCGAACGACACGTGCTGGACAGCGCTGCCATCCACGTACAATGCAGGCGCTGGTGGCTCGGACTAAGAGGTTTAGCTCCTCATTTCTGCCCCGTGCCATTAAGGCATGGAATGCCCTTCCAGCTCATGTTTTCCCTCCCTCCTATGATCCCGGGCTCTTCAGGCGGGGCGTGAAACGGCATTTAAGCAGGCCTTCAGGGTGAGTGCGACAGGCTCAATACGATCTATTGTGCCTGTCGACCTCATATTTGGATCTCACTACCGCTTACCATCAGGTGGAGTGAGGTCATCTTGTTAGCCTTTTATAAAAAAAAAAAAAAAAGATAGTTGTGACTGGTATCCCCTGACATGGACCCAATATTTAGTGTAATAGAACGCGAAAGTCTAAAATCTTGTTGGTTCTACTCACTCTCCTCCTCAGACAGATCCTCCCCCAAGCACTGCAGCACAGCGCGCAGGTCCGAAGCGCAGATGTACCCGCGGTTGTGTAAAGAAGAACACCCTTAACTAGCTTCTTTGTGACATGGCGCTTGTGTCTGTCCTACTCTGTCTCCTCCGAACATCGAATAGGGCAGCGCGACTCACAGCGGAGTCGTCAGCTATTGTGTTAATGTTGGTTCTACTCACTCTCCTCCTCAGACAGGTCCTCCCCCAAGCACTGCAGCACAGCGCGCAGGTCCGAAGCGCAGATGTACCCGCGGTTGTGTTTGAAGAACTCCCTTAAGTAGATTTCTTCGTGACATCACCAGTTGTGTGATGCTTGTGTCTGGTATTCTGTATCCACTTAGCCCCGATTGGGGCAGTCTGCTGCTGTGTTTTGTCTCAATCTCAATATACAGCGACCATGTTTGGTGTAACCCAGTCGAAACGTCGGGCAGTTAGTAGCTATGTATTAGCTATTCCTAATATCACGTTTGGACCCAATACATACATACATAAAATCACGCCTTTTTCCCAGTGGGGTAGGCAGAGATCACTTCCAGCAATCCACTTTTCACCTCTGTGGGAAATGTGACGTGACGGGTTGTGGACCACGTCGCCGCCATTCTGCCTTGTGCATTGTTTTAACAAGGTCATTGCGTTCCCACGAGTAGCAAGGATATATGACGAGGGAAGGAAAAGGGGAGGAAGGATACTATCGCCTCGGATGATTTGGACTGAGTCGACACTAGCTCGAGGAGCCGGGGTCGCTTACCCGTATACCTTTCATCAACCACCGGACAGATAGTTGTGACTGGTATCCCCTGACATGGACCCAATATTTAGTGTAATAGAACGCGAAAGTCTAAAATCTTGTTGGTTCTACTCACTCTCCTCCTCAGACAGATCCTCCCCCAAGCACTGCAGCACAGCGCGCAGGTCCGAAGCGCAGATGTACCCGCGGTTGTGTTTGTCGAACACGCGGAAGGCGTCGCGAAGCTCGCGCTCCTCCTGCTCGGCGGAGCTGGTGCCGCCGCCGGCGCCGCACATCGACTTGGAGAGGATGCTCACGAACTCCTCGAAGCTGACGTTGCCATCGCCTGGAAGGGGTAAGATTGATGTGGTAGTTGTATAGTAATTACAATACTTCCAGTAAACGTCACACAGGCAGTCACTAACGAGGAAACCTCCATTAGTATCTATCGGCATGGAACCTGCTACGAAGTTGGCCCGCGAAGAATTGACGATTGATCGAGTACGATCGCTGATCTTCTCGTAACCATAATGGTTTGGAGTGGGTAAGTGTTATATAATAATCATTGGTGGATGGAAGCACCAGTAGTACAGTTAGGGTTGGTGAACTGAACCGTTGACCACCTCTGGTGGGTATCTCGATCTCTTACAATGTATATTGGATCCTCGTAGAGTGATGTTTTATCTGCCTCTGGAAAATGCCAATGGTTCAAAATTGGTGAGTGACTTTGATCGCACACCAACCAAGTGTCCATCTCCAGTCCATGGCCAGAACAAACTGCCCCAGGCTGCGCTTGACGCCAGCCGCTGATGACGGCTGGAGGAGCCTCGTCACAATCTAGAGCCGAGGTGGAGGCTGCAGTCCACTCACCGTCGCTGTCCACCTCCTGCAGCATGTCGTGCAGCTCCTCGACGCGCGCGAACTGCCCCAGGCTGCGCATCACGCGCCCCAGCTCCTCCTTGGTGATGGTGCCGTCTCCGTCCTTGTCGAACAGCCGGAACGCTTCGCGGAATTCTGGTGGTAAGTATGGTAAGTCAATAGTACTCAAATGTCGCCCTAGTTTAAGGTAGGCCCGTGCCCCAGCAGTGGGGACGTATATGATGATGACTCAAATGTCAGACTGCATTTCCACCAAAGATTTGCTATATGGGATGGGCTATGAATGGTAGTGATGCCTGATCTAACTAAAAAGCCCCGTATTTTACTATCAACAGATGATATAGCTCTGGTCGCTCATGTTCATATCACAACTTATGGTGGCTATTCGTGCCGTAACAAAGTTGATACGAGTCTAGATCCGCGATCTTAACTTGACGTTAGGCAAATATATATAATACGAATGACACAAAGACGCGAGACATAGTCAGTCGCTCGCGATCTCCTGTCTCGGTTGCTTGTCTTTGTCGCGAACTGCCATATAAAGTCCACCCGTCACCCCGCTTGGCATTGGTGGAAATGGTCACACTGCACAGCTTTGATCTCATTTCCTACTTAGCCGACTAACACTTAGCATACTTTTGCGTTATCAGCAGCAGTACTGTAGCTTTGCAGACTTTTAGATGCAGGTTCTTAAGATGACAAAGATGACTTGAGGGTCCAAAAAGCTTTATGTTCTCAAAAGATAGTCAGTAGCGGTACCATGAGTTGGCTATCGAAAACTTACGTACGTTAAAAACCTATCGAGTTGTTTTTTTCATACGACCGATTTTAGTTTCTAGCGTGACCACCAGGGGCGTTGTACAAGTTTTTCATAGACATATTTACGTACGCGATATCGAGTCCGTAACTTTTAAACTTATGGTAGCGCTACAGGTCCTTTCTGTTAACCGTACTGTCCTCCCGTATCCCGAAAAAATATTCGTATTGTCTACAACAGCTCTGTTACTTAGGTATACTCGTATTACAAATGAATTCATTAAAAGCAATGTCCCATTCCGTCCAAATTGATAAAACAATTGACGGCAAAAGCAATCTAATCCCAGGACCGTTCTCACGTGTGTAAACAAGAAATGTAATGGCGGTCAAACATGATCATCGGAATACGGCTTGGCACACTACTCGCACTTAATACAAACATATGGAACCAAATTGTTTGTTTGCGGAGAATAGGGCTGTACCTAACCCGACAGAAATAGTTTTTCTAATAAACCGAAACTAACTTAGGGTGTCTTTCCTCTACGGTCCCGGACTGAAAATCCAAATTTTATTTAGGGGATTTTATTTTTGGTTAGGTAGGTATTCACCGACCAATGGTCAAGCATGGTCAAAAATTATTTTACGTACACATACATACATACAATCACGCCTTTTTCCCAGTAGGCAGAGAACACTTCCAGCGAACCACTTTTCACCTCTGTGGGAAACGTGACGTGGGTTGTGGATTATGGTTAACTGTATTGCACATATTAATATTACTGCCGATAAGTATATTATTCACTACTTTTGGAACATAACGTTTATTATTAGACACCTTACACGTTTTAAATTAAGTAATAGACAATAAATCATTGATTCAAATCGATTTTACGAATAAAGTGTCGGTTTTCGAAGGCTGGACACCAAATCCGAATTTTTCTTTTCGGGTAACGAAGCCGAGTCTACAGTCTATCCCTAGCCTTATTCCTTATTTCCATAATTGGGACGCTCTGGGCTAACATAGTTGTACAAACGTCTCGTAAATAACAAGGGTTTTGGAAGATTTATTTCCGAATATATATGTTTTGTCTGACCTTCAAATGGAAGGGTTGATTGGATCGTTTGGTACTATATTATTCTGAGGGCCTACCATGAGTTGGCTATCGAAAACTTACTTACGTTAAAAACCTATCGAGTTGTTTTTTTTTCATACGGCCGATTTTAGTTCTTCGCGTAACCACCAGCCGGCGCTGTACATGTTTTTCATAGACATATTTACGTAGGCGATATCGAGCGCGTAAGTTTTAAACTCATGGTAGCCCCACTGAAAGTAATTAATTTTAACATTTAATTCAACCTACCTCTTTAATTAGGTAGTTCTTAAAATTTATATTGATCATTAAAATATAGGACATTCCTTTTCAACGTTTTCTTCTGCATAATAACTCTGACATTAGTGCATTTGGATACAGGTCTGCTACTAATCTGTACACCGGCAGATGTGCTTTGGTCTTTATTTCATCACGCGGTACCTCCAATCTCTTCACCTTTTTATTTTTATCATCCCCCACCATTGTAAGTTGGTGATCTAAAATCGGTGGTATGAAAAAAGAAAATTCGATAGGTTTTTAACGTACGTAAGATTTTACACTTTCGCGTTTCATTACATTAAATATTAGTCTTGATGGGTCTACGGTCTACACGCGATATTTATTATTATAAGTAAGTAGCTATGTAATTGCTACTCCTTATATCGCGTGTACACCCATAAAGAGTAATATTTAACGTACGTAAGTTTTCGATAGTTAACTCATGGTAGCGCTACTGGGCACCTGGGGGCTTAGACAAAGTAACAATATCGAAACGATAACAAAGTTAAATAAAATAAATAAAAAAACGTTTATTGCTTCATAAATTGTACATACTGTCTTACAATACTAAAATGAAGGTGAGCAAAAGGAAACATCTCAGCATAGCTTATCTAGTAAACCAGATAATGCTGTTTTTCAGAAGTTCGAAGAGAACAAAATGTATGGGATTGACCACGTGATTTATCGCGTCTTATGTCAATCATATACATTTTATTCTTTTCGGACTTACTACGGGGCCAGGGCACCTGATCTACCTTTCATCTGTGTCCTGGTGATCCCGCTGGTTTCGTCCACGATGGAGGCCTTGCGGTCGAGCGCGGTGTCGGCGGCCGGCTTCAAGAACGACACCTGCCGTTGTTGGGACCCCCTGCCGCACGCCCCCCGCTCCGACAGAATGCTGGTGAAGAGAACCATCATCATATTATCTAATGATCTATCATCATCATCATCTATACATCTATACAACTAAATAAAATTTAAGTGTCTGTATGTAATATTAAAATATCGACTTTTTACTGAAGAGATAGGTACTGTATCTTTATCGGGTACTAATAACAAAAACACAACTTAAAACATTTTTGTCTGTCTGTTTGTTCCCGCTAAACTCTGTAACGGCTGGACCAATGTCGAAGGGACTTTTACTAATACATAGCCAATTTCACAAAATACATTATGGGCTATTTTGATTTCCATGCAGACGAAGTCGTGGGCGGCCGCTAGTATTATAGTAAATATTTAAGGCCCGCGCTTTGTGTGACACATCACAAAGGTTAATTCGGGCACCTTCTTTTGTTTCATATGTTTTTATTACGCAAAATACTACGCATGTATATACAGGACATATTATTATCTAATGTTTATTGAATCATTGATATTATCTAACATACCACTAACTAATACTCCTAAATGAATACGTTGTAAATCCAAATTGTTAAAATCTACTTCGATAGAGCGATCTCTACACAAGTATCTTCAGATTACTTTCAGGGAAGCCTCGACATTTTATAGTAAACTAGTGACCCGCCCTCTCTTCGGGCATAGGTATTATACATAGAACCTATTTTGAAGAAACAAAATAAATAAAAACTTTTTCGCATACAGAAAAAATCATTAAATCGGTCAAGCCTTTTAGGAGGAGTTCAATTACACGCGTACAGCAGATTATATAATATTAAGATGATTTGCGGAAATAAAACACATTTTATTATTTACTTATTTATAACATACTCAAGTGCGGAAACATTACTGGTTAATGCAATATTCGTGAAAATAGCTTGCACTACCAATGACCTAGAAAAAATAAAACGCGTCGCTGTGGCCCTATAACTTAACCGATTTTTTTACATATAGGATCAAGTTCAACCCAATCCACTTTTGTATATGGATTTGATATAACGCTAATAATGGGCTGATGATGATGATGGATGCACACAAGATTTGCCAGCGATTGCGTCTTTAAATCTCCCGTTTAAACATAAACTCCTTATTTCTTTATAATTTAAAAGGTTCGCTCTTGTCTGTGGAGCGACTTCCACTTTTCTATTGATTAAAATGAGGATGAAGAGATGAAAATCCACTTTCGCATTAAGAATTTCAAGAAAATATACTGAAGTACCGTCCGAGTTTCCACCTGAACAAATATTTTTGAACGACCACGATCGATATGATTCTGTCTACGAATAATTCATTGTAATCGACTATTAATTAAAATAATAACTTAGAAGGGATAAGTATAAAATTCTACCCATCGTTCTCAAAAGATTCTGGAGGACTTTAAACAAGTTTTTTTCTTTGGAATTCCGTTTCTAATGGATGTTCGGAATATTCCTTTGATCTTCAAATAACTTCTTAACAAAAAGATTAATGAAGTTTTAAGTACTAATAAAGTAAATTATTTAATAGTAAAGGCGCTCAAATTGTGAAAGCTCTTCAACAACGACCTATGAAGAGAACTTCCTAGGTCTTTATGAAAGAGCTTGACTTAATAAAAGTGGATGGATTAACTGAAATGACAAGAGTGAAAAGGGATGAACTTTCATTTGACGGCGGGACTGGGACGAAAACGTTTTTTCTTATAAATAGTTTCAGAATATAGATCCAGTCCCACCCAACTCTGTTTTGATTAAGGATATAGGATTCTCTTAAATTACTCAATTACTTAAATTAGTCTGATAGAGGATTGAAATTCAATTTGATCAGTAGTGAAAACAAGTATACACTTTTTCAGGAGTCGACCCGGGCCTTTCTCTTGTCTGGGAGCAGGCCCGCCAGGAGCGGGCGTGCAGGGCGTGCACCGCACAAGGGCGCCATTGTCAAGGGGGCGGCAAAACCAGATTGAAATAAAAAAAAAATCATATTTTTAAAATAATAATTTTCCAACGCGAAAACGAGAGAAGCTATCGTTCTTTTATAAGATGTGATGTAAGCAGGTACTGCTTGCCGCATGAAATCGATGCTTAAAGCTAAATAAGGCTACGGTTCGAACGTGCTTTCGAGTTTCGGTTATACCTAACGTAAAACCGGCATTTATTGATTTCAATAAAAAAGAACTGCACAAATCTATTGTGCTACTAAGATAGAATAATTTTACTGCGGGAAACAACCACTAAAATTTCACGGTGTATATGAAACAAAGTACAAATATCATCCTAAAAGAATAAAAAAATAAAGAAATTAACTTTTACGTTCAATTTATGGATTAAAAAGTCATTAAATAAATGTCCTAATCTTTATTTAAGTAAATTAATTATCTTTATTTTAATACTATTATATCCAGTTGACAATGCACCACCAAAAATTAGGTAATTTAGCTATGGTTTCGATTTAACATGAAATTTTGGACAGTTTGGACACGAAAAAGTTGATATCAGATTTTGCAAACACAAAAGCAAGAGGAGTTCAATTATGTAGAAGAATATTTAAATTTTATTTTATTATAGAAGAGTTCAATTTATGTAGAAGAATATTTAAGTACATTTGGTTTTTGTCTTGTGTAACTAATTATTTAAGTGAGTTTGAACACAGTGTGTATTACACTGTGTTCAAATTGTGAACAATTTATGTAGGTATTTCTACATTTTAATTATTGGTTAACCTAACCACGACGACGACGACATTTCAATTGATTTTCAGATTTTGTGGTCTGAATTATAAAAGATACAATTTATATTTACTCAAATATAGTATTTTTTGGAAAATGTTTCTTTTTTTCTCATGCTGCTGATACATGCTGGTTTTAGACCAAAACGGTCCATGGGTGAAGAAGCGTGGTGAATCTATGGCAGTTAGCCTCGACATCGCTAAAGCGTTTGACCATATGTATCATCGTTCGCTTCTCTCCAAGCTCCCGGCATACGGTCTGACACCTCGCTTATGCAATTGGGTTGCGGGATTTTTGGAAGGGCGCAGGATTCGTGTCCGGCGCACTTCTTTTTTTCACCCTATAAATTCCGGTGTTCCTCAAGGTTCCGTTCTGTCACCGACTTTGTTTCTGCTGCATATGAATGACATGTCACTAGGCAATATCCATTGCTATGCAGACGACAGCACTGTCTATGCACATTGCATGTTATTTCGGAATACCTGGGGTAAAGCAGACCGAAACCAAGAAGAGGAACCTTCTTGTCACCGAGCTTGACGGGGTCTTGGACCGCATTTCCGAATGGGGTATATGCAATCTTGTCGAGTTCAATGCCAAGAAGACACAGGTGTGTGTATTTTCTGGCAAAGTGTCTCCTTTCCTTTCCCATCCTACTTTTCAGAGCAGCCCCTTACCAATACGGGACAGCCTTAGCATCCTTGGCATCGATGTTCGCCACGACCTGAACCAGTGGGGCATCGTACATCAAGAGCGTCATTAGAGCAGCCTCCCGTAAACTAGGGATCCTGAACAGAGTGAGGCGATTTTTCACACCGGTGCAGCTCTGTCTTCGGTATAAGACACAAGTTCGCCCATGTGTGGAATATTGCTCTCATCTATCTCTCATATATTGATCTTGTTTAATTACCCATAAGCGTCTACTTAACTCGGACATATACACATCACTTTTGCAAAAGCGTGTCTTTAAACTTCCGATTCCAACTATAGACTCATACGTAGCAAGCAGAATCGGAGAAGCCATTAGAACACGAGTTTATAATGCTGTTCTCAAGTTCTGTGACATTAAAGCTTGTAGTGTTCCAGAAGTTAAATTCCTAGTCAAAAAGTGGTTGCTCAATTTGGACTACAATTCAACAGAAGAGCTGGTATTAGCAAACTATTTCTCTTAGTTTAAGTAATTTAAGATTGTTCTCATATTTATAACTTTGATTTGTTCTACTGTTTTTATTTATATGCCTTTGAACTTCTCTTGCTATTGTTGTAATTCTTAATATTACTATTACTTTTGGTTTCCCAAGATACAGGCCAGGCCTAGTTTGGGGACCTCTGTTTAAGTTTGTTAACTCAAATCTGTGTAGCACTAGAACTACTTTATGATAATGTTCCTAACACATTGTAATGATCTCTTTTGTGCAATAAAGATTTATTATTATTATTATTATTATTATATTATCTCTGGGATGGCTCCACAAAATACTTACTCGATGCCTATGATAGGTTGCAGCGACGTGCTATCCGTATTGTCAGTGATGTAGAGGTGTCCGAAACCCTGGAGCTTGTACAATTTCGTAGAGACATTGCCGGTCTAAGTGTTCTCTACCGTCTCTATATTGGGTAATGCTCTGAAGAGCGATTTCAGCTAGTCCCTCCCTCCCCTATCCACTCCCGAAGGACACGTGCTGGGCAGCGCTGCCATCCACATACAATGCAGGCGCTGGTGGCTCGTACTAAGAGGTTTAGTTCCTCTTTTCTGCCACGTGTCATTAAGCCATGGAATGCCCTTCCAGCTCATATTTTCCCTCCCTCCTATGATCCCGGGCTCTTTAGACGGGGCGTGTAACGGCTTTTAAGCAGGCCTCCAGGCTGAGTGCGACTCAATATGGTCTATTGTGCCTGTCGACTTCATATTCGGATCTCACTACCGCTTACCATCAGGTGGAGTGAAGTCATCTTGTTAGCCCAATGTAAAAGAAAGGGCTTATAGGACAACGTCTCGAATTCGATTCGATACTTGGAATCGGAAAAGTGGATTTGTATATGGGGCGGCTTAATCGGTATTGCACGCGGGCGTTCGACAAGCTAGTGGCGGGCCTGTCTGGGAGTATTATTTATGTTTTGCATTATTGTTTCTGATATCCACAAGTGTTTAAGCAACTTATGTAAAAACTCAGGACTGACCTGCGTTATCCCAAAACCTATCTAATGAACAACATAATGATCATATCATATCGCAAAGCCTGCCTGACCCATAACAGCCCAGTATATTCTACAAAAAATAAACAAGACCTACATATTGCCCTCTAAGGCACCTTTTCGCGGCTCAATACACAGCCCCATTGAATTTTATCACACGCTGCAGCCTTTTTAATCGACGGACCGTATGGCTCAAGCGAAGTGCTACAGAATTCAATTTAAACATTCTATTTGCGCCAGCCGGGTCGGCCATGAACAAAGCCCTGTACAAACGGGCCTGAGAAACTCATCGGTTATTTATTTATTGGACATAGTTCTATGAGATGGTTTATGGGGGACAGGACTTTTGAGTGAATGAGGTTAGTTTTTATTTATGAGTGAGTGAGTGGTGGTGCACTTAAGACTTGCAATGTAGCTATCTTCAATTAAGTAACTTTTCATTGCCGAAGAGTGACGAAAAGTCAATGCCTGAAAATTTCGGATTTTTCTAGAGCGACTAAACCCTATTTTTCTAATACAGTATAGTGTAATAAACCAAACTTAGTATAGCATGTTGGTATACCTCTAAACTGAGTCCGAACTGAGGTACGAGAGTTAGAAGTTCACAGGTTTTTACCAGGTTTAGAGACTCATTCAATCAGCGTCATGGCATTCGATGCTATGGCATAAGCTGAGTGGTGTCCATTTCAGTGGCATTATTTTATTTTTTAATATTTTTTTTAGTATGTTTCTTTTCTGTACTGTTTTTTAATGCTCTGAATAAATTTATTTTCTTTCTTTCTTTCTTTCATTTCTTGCTCTTTAAGCCAAGTGACAAATTGCAATGAAATATTGCCCCCTTAAATGTGTAAACAATCAGTGTATCCAGGGCTCGTAGTGCGCACATTAGTTGACACATATCTTTGCTACTTCGCCTTATTATAATAAAGGCGTACGACCGATTTCAGCCATGGCGGCCGATCTCAATTGAGATCAGCCAAGTGCGCAGGACATATTATAGTGCACAAGTGTGCGTGCAAACACAAGTGCACTCTCTATTCCCTTACTCTCATAATTCGGTGAAACGGCAATCCGACATGACCGATGAGAGATCGGGCGCAGGACCACCGGCTTAACGTGCTTTCCGAGGCACGGGCGTTCAACCGCCAACTTCCTAATGGTCCAAGATCCCAGAGCTGCCAGACATCACTTATTTTCTAATGGACAAAATATATACGATTGAGTAGTGGTGGGGTGTACTATCATCATATGAATAGTTGCTACCTTGACCAGACGGCCATTTTTCAGATATCAACCAATCAAGGTACATAGAAACACTGCTCACCTCACTTAAATTCTGATGGCTGATTTTAACATATATTTCACACAATATCATTAAAAATCAGGATTCATTACTCCCAGACACATGCGGTCGGCGGTTTTACCTTACAGACGCTTTAAAGCTATGAAAAATTTTATTAAGTTTACTTATTTTCTGATGCTTGATTTTTATATATGTTATTCAAACAACTGAAAAGTGCTCATCTGACCGCAATAATTATAGAATTGTACCTTACAAACTATTTTATTAGAAAAACTTAACTAAATTCAATAAAAAAAAATTCTAAAACCGTTGGGTCTGGTGAATGTTTGGCCCCTTGGATCGGTCTGTCCGTTTGCAAAACGTTTTAAAATAGTTGTTTGAATAACATATATAAAAATCAAGCATCAGAAAATAAGTAAACTTAATAAATTTTTTCATAGCTTTAAAGCGTCTGTAAGGTAAAACCGCCGACCGCATGTGTCTGGGAGTAATGAAACCTGATTTTTAATGATATTGTGTGAAATATATATTAAAATCAGCCATCAGAATTTAATGAGGTGAGCAGTGTTTCTATGTACCTTGATTGGTTGATATCTGAAAAATGGCCGTCTGATCAAGGTAGCAAATAGTCATATGATGATAGTACACCCCACCACTACTCAATCGTATATATTTTGTCCATTAGAAAATAAGTGATGTCTGGCAGCTCTGGGATCTTCCTCTATAACTCCGGGCTGAGTAATTTCATTACAGAAAAACTCACACAAATTTTGCCCGACCCCGGATTCGAACCGGGGACCTCTCGGTCCTAACGCAGCACTTGCTACCAATAGACCAACGAGGCAGTTATTCGCCTTATTACGAGTTAGCTAAGTGTCTTATATAATCCTAAAGAACTCGCATGATACTTTGTTCTAAGCCAAATTAAGCCTGCCTAAAGAAACTGGCTCTAATCGAAATAGTATTAACCTCTTGGTCCCGTCCTTTACCTTATGGAAGAGGATTAGTTTCAGCCTCACTGTAATACCAATCTACGTGCAGATATTCAACTAAATAGCCTCTTTGGACTTGGAATTAGGCCTTTGAACGGCACCCTTACGTTTCAGAGGTAGGTAAGATTATTACGATGTAAATGGTTTGGGTCGCCATCTTAGGATTTACTTTGAAGAAAATGATTCATCAAATATGCCCGTTATTATATCCCAGTTTAAAGCGATAACCTATAGATATGGAATCTCAATATTAATTTGAGTTTGAAATCTGTGCCCTGCATTTTTTTTTTACTTTTCTCTTTACTGACGCTTGAAAGAAAAGCTATCTTTTCTTTAATTAAATCACAAGGTATCCTCATTAGGACAAATTCGTGTCTCACTTAGCGCGCGGTTAAAACATATCTTCTTGTTTTATTCAGGTAAAGGATACTAATAACGAGATTGTAAAGAAGATTTTTTTTTTAATGTTTATTTATTTTATTTTATTTATTAGGTCCACTTACAATTATGTATTACATCTTAAGTATTAAATATTTAAATAATTATTTGCTAAATACATAATTTAGTTACAAGCAGACTCCACTTGCGATTACAATGTTTCTTACAAGCTAATATAAAAACAAAAGGGAAAAAGAACCAAAAAAAACAATCTAACTAGCAATGACAACTTTTTTCATCTTAGCAACAGAGTCCTGGAAAACATCAACCAGGCCGCTGTGATGGTTTAGGATTCGTGAGAGGCGAGGTATGGCGGAGTTGGTGCCCATGACGGTGCGCCTGAGGGGGGGACAGTGAGGGGTTGTGGGTTTTCGAGGTAAACATCGAGGCACTCTTATACTAAATTGTGACAATAGTTGGGGACAATTAATTTTACCATTGAGCACTTTATGAACAAATGTTAAATCCAAAAGGTCCCGTCTTTTGTCAAGGGATAACATTTTAAAATGTTTTATTCTGTCCGCGTACGACTTAATTTATGACTTAATTTACGAGAAGAAACATTTTGTATTGCAATTTCTAGTTAACTATTATGTTTTTTTTTACTTGTCATCATGAGCCAATATACGTCCCCACTGCTGTGGCACGGGCCTACCCTAAATTAGTTCGATAAGATCTTAGTCAACCCGGGTCAACCCGGCTGGCCAGGTGCTGGTTGGTTGACTACACAACTTAAGAATTTCTTCATTGGTGTGCAGATTTCCTCACGATGTTTTCCTTCAAAGTTTTCCGTTAAAGCGTGGAATAATCGTACGTATGAATTTCAAATTTGAATAACAGTGATATGTGGCGGGGTTTGAACTGGCGACTCTTACTCTCCGACCGACTCGACCTTAACCACTCGGCCATCGACGCTTAATTGTCATAGGTACCTATATTGTAAATGAAATGCAATAAAAGTTTATCTGTTGTATCTCAGATAACGCAAAGCGCAGTTTTTAAATTGATTACAAATCCCTGTCGAAATCCATCCGCGGATTAATATCTGGATGTTATCTGCCAAGCGGATTAAAAATGAGAATTTATCACTTAGCCAGAATTCTAAAGAAGTCTTTTCCGTAAACTTGATGACCAAAAATGATTGATGAGGCGAGTAAACAAAAGAATGATGAAATTCATATCGCGTGTTGTTTTACGGAAATTGAATTCTACAGTGGATTGTACGATCCACTGCCCACTGCCCACTGCCTAATACTAACTTAGGAGGTAGCGCCATCTGCTCTCCCGCAAGTCCGGTGATGATGACGAGGCTACTCCATGCCATTATAGTATGTCAGTTGGGCAAAAAAATCCTAATACTGAAAAAGATAATGACAGTTTACGCGACTTTTAAATTCATAGTTTGTATGGAATTTTGAATACCATAAACTAACTCAAAACAGACTAGCTGAATGGTGTATTGGATAGTGCACCTATCTCTTGAGCAGAGTCGCGCGTTCGATTCCCACTCGTGAAATATTTGTATCTCTCTCTGATTTAAATATTTAAATATATTCGTATTTACTACTTCTATTGTTTCTTATATCCATTACACAATTGATTAAGCAATTTCTTTTAGAATACGAACAATATACCTATCTGTGAAAAAAAGTAGAGCCTACTAAAACCGGAAATTAACGCTCAAATATCTTTTTTCTCATCGACGGACCGTATAACCGGTTCACTTCACTTCGGATCTTTTGTGTTTCTCCTACCTCTATACCCCTGAAGATCAAATGCATTAATGCAATAACGTCGTTGGGTCTGAGGTTTCGGATAAGCCGTTCCCAGAAGTCTGAGCCTGTGTCTGGCCAGTGAGTGACATTCACCACCACCATATTACGGTACATAGTATATATTAATACCATAATATTAACAAACATTTAAGAAAATACTTTTCCTTCGAAGTATCGAACACCTCTCTTCTGAAGTCGGTTAAAAACGTGAACGCGTATAACTTCTAAACGAAGTAGGTATTACCAACTGCAAGCAAACTGGGGCCGGTGTTTAATTAACGAGCGAGCTCTGGTTCCGGACTCCGCCGCAACCGGGGCTTCGATTGAACACCCCTGCTTATGTATAGATGTGCATATATACGTATATAGGTGTACTTATGTATATTTTTGTACATTCTCGTCATTATAGCGCGCACTAAAGTTATGATTCAGTGTAGGTAGACAGACCGCGTAAGTCATACATTATGTGTGTGTGCTAAACAAATACTATTCGATCCTAAATCTATCATTATATACAGGGTGTAACAGGAGGGGTGGATCATCGTAAGTCAATCGATGGGGGACTTCAATACCTATCGATATCACCCCCATGTATGTTCAGCGATTTTCAATAGTTCCAAAGTTATTGAGATTTTTGTGAAATTTTTGTAAGAAGCCGGAATTCAGTATAAAAGTCTTCACTGTAGCTTAACTACTAGACCTGCTTGCATGATTTTTTTTCTAGAAGTAGTTCAATAGTGGGTCTTTATAATTACGATACCGATTGGACTCGTAACCCTATCATATTGGCGTAAAAAAATAATTCTTCACAAAAGTATTACGAATCGAATTGTGTCTACCAACTTTCAAAGCCTCCAGTGAAAAAAAAGTGCCTGGGTTTTTTTTCTAGAACTTATTTTAAAAACTACTCACATTCATGGATAGTATACCCTGAAAATTTCAAACCGCTACTGCCAGAGCATCAAAACGAAAAATGAACGCGAATGGCACAGGTGGCATAAATCAGTGTTTTTATTTTTCATGTAAAACTTAAATTTAAAAAAATTGTAAACAAAAAAAAACCGCCTTCAAAAACACGACTCACTAAAAATTACAAAATAATATAATACGAACATTAATCTGGGTATGAATTTGATATGTTGTTGAAGGCGGTGCCAATTAAATTTTTGAGGAAAACTGCGTGAAATATAAACGGCACCGCCTTCAACAACATATCAAATTCATACCCAGATTAATGTTCGTATTATATTATTTTGTAATTTTTAGTGAGTCGTGTTTTTGAAGGCGGGTTTTTTTTTCTTCACAATTTTTTTTCATCCTTTTTAGTGTTAATTTTTTTACACCCTATTAGTTAAGCTCACCTATAATTCTACTGATATTATAACCAGTAGTATCAATATGTACACAGATTTGAAAGAATAATCCCTTTACTCCCAACTATTAAGGAGTTGACCTTCCATCATCAGCTCAGCATCATAACATTATGATTGCCAGAAGCAAATGCCAATATAACTTCAGAAAATATGTAAAACGCGGTACATGTGCCTATAAAATTTGAGGGTTGCCCTCGATTTCTCCTGGATCCCATCATCAGATCCTAGACTGGTCAACCTAATAGTTTAGCTCACCTGTAATGCTACTGATATTATAACTAGTAGTCTTAATATGTATACAGTATTAAAATAATTATTCTTTTACTCATAACTATTAAGGAGTTGACCTTCCATCATCAGCTCAGCATCATAAAATTATGATAGCCAGAAGCAAATGCCAATATGACTTCAGATAATATGCAAAACGCGGTACATGTCCCTATAAAATTTGAAGGTTGCCCTCGATTTCTCCAGGATCCCATCATCAGATCCAAGACTGGTGAAAATGGGACCACCTCGGAAGTGAGAGTTCACTTTCCGATACAACCAAAAAAAAATTTTTGAAATCCGTCTATAATTGACGAAAATATCGGTGAACATACATAAAAAAAAAAAAAAAAAAAAAATATTATACATACAGACGAATTGAGAACCTCCTCCTTTTTTTGAAGTAGGTTAAAAATAAATCGGTTTGTTTCAGCAAATTTATGCTATGTTAGTAACATAAGTAGCAGTAAATTTACAGAATTGCAAATTAAAGGGGTGAAAATCAAACAAAGAAAATTTACATATTTTTTGTTATAAAACTAATTTTACGGAAATGTGTAGTGCTCGCGTAAATAAAAATAGACAATACTAATTTTTGTTTATTATTTTTTTAACAGTAAGTGTTCAATAATGGGCACCATTATTGGCTATGCATAGCTTAGACCTTCTTAAAAGCTTTTTTTGGAAGTTCTGGAATGCTTCTTTTTTGTCAAATTTTTCAGGGGCCCAAATTGTGATAAGGCAAAATGTGGTAGTAGCATTTTCCAACATCCGAAAAACCTTTGTAAAAAGGTGTAGTATATGCATGCATATCCAATAATGGTGCCCATTATGAACACTTACTGTAAAAAAATAATTAACAAAACTTTGTAAATTTTCTTTGTTTGATTTTCACCCCTTTAATTTGCAATTCTGTAAATTTACTGCTCTAATGTTACTAACATAGCATAAATTTGCTGAAACATATCGATTTATTTTTTAAATTTAAGTTTTACATGAAAAATAAAAACACTGATTTATGGCACCTGTGCCGTTCGCGTTCAATTTTCGTTTTGATGCTCTGGCAGTAGCGGTATGAAATTTTCAGGGTATTCTATCCATGAATGTGAGTAGTTTTTAAAATAA
Source organism: Maruca vitrata (assembly GCA_039566165.1). Classification (NCBI taxonomy): domain Eukaryota; kingdom Metazoa; phylum Arthropoda; class Insecta; order Lepidoptera; family Crambidae; genus Maruca; species Maruca vitrata. Next base: position 9,248,287 of record CM076933.1, on the reverse strand, counting down.
GTTCTAGAAAAAAAACACAGGCCCTTTTTTTTCACTGGAGGCTTTGAAAGTTGGTAGACACAATTTGATTCGTAAAACTTTTGTGAAGAATTATTTTTTTACTCCAATATGATAGGGTTATGACTCAAATCGGTATCGTAATTATGAAGAACCACTATTGAAATACTTCTAGAAAAAAAAACATGCAAGCGGGTCCAGTAGTTAAGCTACAGTGAAGACTTTTATACTGAATTCCGGCTTCTTACAAAAATTTCACAAAAATCTCAATAACTTTGGAACTATTGAAAATCGCTGAACATACATGGGGGTTATATCGATAGGTATTGAAGTCCCCCATCGATTGACTTACGATGATCCACCCCCCACCCCCCCCTGTTACACCCTGTATAAATGCTACGTACTTTTCGTTTAAATTGTATACTCTAAAGCGGGCTCAACTATCCAAACCAAATATGTAAGGCTTTATTCGGACTATTTAGTAGTTTATGTGAAGATTGCACACATACGTCGAGCGGTTGTTCATTTATCACAGTTTTTGTGACAAATTAAATTATGATCGAAGCTACGATCTGCACGCGGACAGAGTCGCGGGTGGGAAGCCGATATATTTTTAATATTCTATTATAGTAATAATAATGTCAATATCTTTAATTAACCGCTTAGAACTTTCTATACTAAGCTATCATTTACCTATCGGTATTGACATTTATTCTAGAGGAAGGGCACCGCCCCCGGATGCATGTTATACAACAAATGCATTTATATATTGATTAAACCTGATTGAATCAGGGCCAGGCTTTATAAAGACTTTTTCGTTCCAGATGCCCCAAAGTTGTAAGAGGCCCTTGCTTAACCAAATAAGTACGACAGTGTTGCGATCTTACCCCATAAGGACTCGCGACCTCATATGGGGACGGTAGGTACTTGACCCATATATTTTACCTATTTACTTATTTTGCTACATATCATTCGGCTGCGCTGTGAGCCAACTCATTTAGAAAAGGTGCGTTGTAACACCCGGCGCAGTGAAATTGTTAATTCAAAACATCATGTTGTCATCTTTAGTGTGGCCCGTGACCACGAGCGCTGTAAGGAGCTCGAAACGTCGGGTCTCTAAATAATATGTTTAGAATAACAATACACGCGTGTTTTATCCGTAAAATTAGTTTAATTTCAAATAATTAACTCAATTTTCTTTTTAGGTGACGCAGTGCGATATACTCATACTCTAGTTGAGTAAGTTTGTCTAGTATATATCTGGTCATTGTCCGCATAGCGCCTATGTAGTTTCTAAGGAGTACTTATGTAGAATAGTTAATGTTTTTCGCCACTCTACCTTTTATAGTGTAACGTATCGATTGGCAGCAGTCTTCGTGTCGATACAAACACTGATTCGGTTCTATTGGAATTCTTTACGGCGTGAAATTGAAGGGTAAACGTTGTAGGTATTCGTTCGGTTCGGTATTCGGGGAAACGTACAGGAATTTCAGTTTTGTATCTACAGAAATTTGGAGGGAAAGTAAACATTATTTCATGTAGAGATTACTAGAGAGAAAAGAAGGAAACATTCATTGATCCTTTAAGAATGATCAATCAATACACAAAGAATCCTTGCCAATATTATAAATGCGAAAGTGACTTGATTTGTCTGACATCGTTATTGATCATGATTTCTGTAAAAGTGCTATGCTAAAACTACTAACCACATGGGGAGGAAGGCGCAATCGAGTCAATGATTGTGAAGTTGTCTAATATTTATCCATGTCTGTTACACCAAGAGTTGGTTCCGTGACTGGATGTGTTATTTATATATTTAAATAAATTTGTGTACCACTATTTGTCTTTTTGTTTGACTGGCTCGGTGGAACAGTGGTTAGTGACCCAGGTTTACTACCTACGGTTCCAAGAGTCGTGGTTTCGATTCCCACTCGGGACAAATATTTATGTGATGAACATCGGTGTTTGTTCCGTGTCTGGGTGTGATTATATATTTAAGTATGTATTTAAAAATATATATGTATGTATATCAGTCGACGCCCATAGTACAAGCTCTGCTTAGTTTGGGGTCAGATGACCGTGTGTGGAAATGTCCCAGATGTCCCAGATATTACTATTATTTCTGATATCCAGTTAAGTTACTTCGGAATCAGATTTATATTTCTAACTAGTTAAAAATGTTGTCTGATATTCTTACATGCACGTACAATTCAAGTTTGTTTACTACATAAACAAAGCAAATCTAAAATCAAATTCAGCAGTGATTCACCGCTGTATCAGTTCATTATTGGGTTACGCAGATTAACCACGGCTCGTCGGTGACAAATTTCTGATTGATCAGTTCATTTGGGAATTAATTTGCGAGCGAATTGTGGGATCTGTCTGTTGGTAATCGTCGCTAACGAACCCGTTCAACTCCTGTAGCGATAATATACGTGTTGTATATCACAACTGTTATAAGCTGTGTTTTAACTTATTTAACACATTTGCTTTACTTGGCGGTGCAATTTCTATTTCTCTCTGGACACTCCTTTAAATCCTTTTTCGTGATGACATTAAGTTGATCTTTTATCTGTTTTATCTAGGTACGTTAATTTCATCAAATTAATGCACTTAGTTAATAACAGATGCAACTTTAACGTGAGAGTTTGGAATCGGAAAATTGCGCACGTATATTTTTTATCGTTTTACAGAAACACTTCGGCATTACGACTTGTAGAGCACAAGTTGTAGTTACACAATTATTTGTTTATTAGTCGCCACAACATTAGAATCAATATAACCAAATCAATAGATGAATTAACTTTTATAAAAATCCCAATTCTTACGGAGACTAATCGGTAGAATGGAAATTCGATAACGCGGCAGTAGAATCCTACAATTTTTGTATCTTTTGACTATTCTTGAGTGCATTTAAAAGAGCTTGCTTACATGAGAAAAGTATTTATGATTCGTTTTAACCCTCCTTTGCACTACTCGCGAAGTTCCTCGGCGAGGTACTCTATAAAAGTCCGAAGTACGCCACCACTCTTCTACTCGTTCAACTTCGCGATATGCCTTTGTACTTTTTTAGCTGGGGCGCAAAAACTGAGTGCGAAAAGTTTGGCGAAGTAAGCCGAAGTGCCCGTCCACACTATTCTATCGTTGACTGCGTGAGTAGTGTAGAGGTTGCATTACAGTTACTCACCTCTCTGAGGGACTGATGGCCAGAGCGGGGGGTTCCCTCGGGTCCTGCCGGGCCCCTTCGTCAGGGGGCCCCGGTTCCCCCCCGCTACTACTCGTTTGTCGGGTCTGGGCAAAGAGATACATACATTAATTACACACTTATATCGATAGGTACTATATTGGGTGGTTGGGTAAAAGGGGCTGCTGATGCTACTGCTATATTGTTTAACAACCAGAAAATTCAACTTACAAGCAAGCAACTTGCAAGTGGGTACTTGCATATAACGTCAATGGCAATGGTCACGCCACTTATGAATACTGATACTGTACTGTGAAAACCGATGCAACTTGAAAAGTTAACTTTTTAGAAGATATTATATACCTTTAGAAGATTATCACGGTAAAGCAACATTAAACCTTGATAATCTCTCTGATGAAGTATCCTAAACTGACTTTGCTGGCTTTGACTGGCACGGTGGAACAGTGGTTAGTGACTCAGGTTCATAAGCTGCGGTTCCAAGAGTCGTGGGTTCGATTCCCACTCGGGACAAATATTTGTGTGACGAACATCGGTGTTTGTTCCGTGTCTGGGTGTGTTATTAAATATATTTAAGTTTATTTGTGTATCCACAGTTGATCCTGATTTCCGTAACACAAGTGCTTAAGCTACTTACTACGGGATCAGATCAATGTATGTGATGTTGTGTAATATATATTATTTAAAAAAAAAAAACTAGGACCAGCCTTCAATCAACCGAATGGCAATGGCTAAATGCGGGTTGGTCGCCTTCACACATAAGCAGAATTTCTTTACATGTGTGCAAGGTTTCCCCACGATGTTTTTCTTAACGGTAAGAGACAACACTGCGTTACGCTGCATCATACTAAATTGATCCAGCGCGGGGCATTTTATATGAACCAGTCCGAAACGATGGCCCTAAGACCGTAAAGTGATGATATTTTTAAGCTCGTTCGTTACACTCACCATGATCCCTTTGAGCTGATTCACCAGCGGCGAATCAGCGAAGAAGTTGTTCACCGCGGAGAATATGTTGGCGCGCTTACTCGTCGCGTCGGCGCGGGCGCTGCCTCGCCCGCAGCTGCTCTGGCGACAACGACAACTGTTAAGGTGGCAGAGACAAGAGGCAGGAGACCGAGACGACACTCCACGTTAGGAGCCGTAAAGCGTGTTCAAACCTAGCGATTTTTGAGCGATTTCACGGCTAGGCGATATCGCCGCGAGCTCGCATCTTGCACGCGTGTGGTCATCATCATCATCAGCCCATATACGTCCCCACTGCTGGGGCACGAGCCTACCCTAAACTAGGGCGATAAGGCCTTAGTCGACCACGCTGGCCAAGTGCGGGTTGGTCGACTACACAACCTAAGAATTTCTTCTTAGGAGTGCAGGTTTCCTCACGATGTTTTCCTTCACCGTTAAAGCGTCGAATGATGGTACATATGAATTTCAAATTTGAAAAACACATTGGTACCTGGCGGGGTTTGAACCGGCGACCTCTCGCATGGCAAGCAACGACCTTAACCACTCGGCCATCGACGTTTTGTGGTCGCTGCGATAAAATAGGCGCCGCGTTTCGCTGCGTTCATATTTCCAACATGAACGAACCTGCGCTGTAGAATGCGACGCATGAGCTAAGCGGGTTAGGTTGGATGAGGCGTAACCGCCGCGTGCACCCTGCGAGCTCGCGGCGATATCGCCTCGCCATGAAATCGCCCAAAAATCGCTAGGTGTGACAGGCACTAAGGGTCAGAAATCTCGGCGCGGTTTATTCCCTCCGTGAGTTCTGACCGTAAGTCAATAGACGACAGCGGTCTCCCGGCGCTACCTCCCGATCATAGTTTAGATGTATGTGATATACCTACTTATTATAATGAATTAAGTTTAAAAATTAGTTTCACTCGCGTGCTTTCACGCTTAAACTAACTAACTGAACCGATTTAAATAGTCATAGAAACTAAGGCCTTTCTTTGTCTCTACTCTATGACTATCCAAATCGGCTAGGCTAAACAAAGGCTACTTTAAATCGATTATTGAAACTATGGACAATGTGACCCACATGTATGAGATTTTGAGATGCAATAATCGATTCCATCGAATATCCAGTCAGGGGATACCAATCACAACTATCTGTCCGGTGCGTAAGCGACCCCGGCTCCTCGAGCTACTATCGACTGAGTCCAAATCATCCGAGGCGATAGTATCCTTCCCCCGTCATATATCCTTGCTACTCGTGGGAACGCAATGACCTTGTTAAAACAATGCACAAGGCAGAATGGCGGCGACGTTGTCCACAACCCGTCACGTCACGTTTCCCACAGAGGTGAAAAGTGGATCGCTGGAAGTGATCTCTGCCTACCCCACTGGGAAAAAGGCGTGATTTTATGTATGTATGTGTGTAATAATCGATATTGATCACACGAAAGGTCGTCTAGCATTAAAACTTTGTACTAATTATTCACAGGTTTCGCACATTTCAATAACGAGTAGATAAGTACGTAGTGTGTATTTACAGGTCTATGGTACCGAATATACAATTATTCTGTACAATTCTATGTGAATACCTAGGTGCTAGTAGAGCTTTTTACACGTAAACAATGATTCACGTATCTAAATGAACAGAAAGCCAGATAACATAAACCGTCTCTTACACTTGAATTTCTTTACCTTGCCGTTGGAAGGAAAATAAACAATTTTTATACTAAACGGATACACTACGAAGAAGAATTTCGCTGAAAGCTTGTTTATGTTTCAGTAATTTCAACGATGAATCATTCGAAAGAATTATTTGTAGGTATTGAGTTTATATGAACGTAACGTAAGATGCTGTTAGACTGTGTGTATCATTCTTGCAAAAAACTGAAAAAACTTATTTCTATAGTGGAATTTAACAGCATCGCAGTAATACTCGTAATAGTCGAGTAATCTAGTCAATCGTCAGTTCCTAGGTTCGTTAGAGGGTTCCTAGGTTAAATTCTGAAGATAACACGTCTGCTAGCAACGAGTTAAATAAAACATCAGCGTTGTTTACTTTCGGAGTAAGGGATTCGCTCTGTGACGCTTAGGATAATCGACAATTAAGGGCTTAAAGCATGTACCGGGATTAGCGCAAACAAAATTTGTATAAAGGGCCTTTTAATCTTCTCAATTAAGAAGTCAAATACTTAATTATTGTTTATGTTTTCTACGTTTTACCACCTATCTCAATCGTAAAGCTTTTGCACATTGCCATTTGAAAATATGGACTGAGATTCGAACCTGCTACCTCCCAGATCACAAATCAAACTTTACTCTAGGTACCTCACTAATCTACCACAACGCACACAGAAATAAACTTGTCACAACAGCAAAATCCACTCACATAATAAACCTCTTCATAATCCGGTCAAAGAGCGAAATCTTGCGAAAACAAATCTGAGCGCACGTGTGCTAATCCGAATATCGACCGGCGAACTGAACGATTTTACAGAGCACATCGCTCAATCGAACAGTACTTCAAGAGTTAATGTTATTCTTGTTTAGAGCACAGGTAAACAGAGCTTTCAGAGCTTTCAGCGAACGGCTCCTACTCTATATTTAGTTGTTGATTGATCGGTAAACAGCTTTCGGGTGTGCCGAAGCTTGAAATGTGATTTGAGTGTCTAGGATATTCCAAGTATTCAAGGAAATCACTTAGAAAAGACATTGTATACAGTATGTTTGTCTTTAGGCTGGTGAAATTTTGTTATACCTATTAGACCTTCAGGTAGACGAAAATAATGTCTTCGGAACCACAATTTATTCTCTCATCGGTCATGTTATTTTGCCGTCTCAGCAAAATATGATAATATTCGCTCATTCTCATATTCAGAATGTTTGCCAACATATCATAGGTAAATGTACAGTGTACATTTATATGAAATATGTTTTAGTATATTTGTGTATCCACTGTTTTTTTATAAGCATAATGTTGATTCTGATATCCGTAACACAAGTGCTTTTTTTATTTATTATTTATATTTATTTTTGTCTTGCAATTAGCTCTTGAACTAAGCTTGCCTCAGTTCTAGTCTTCCTCTTAAATGCCGAATAGTCCAAATTGCGCACTCCGTCCCGTGGGAACATAAACAAACCGTCAGCGCATCAATTATGCCATTATTTATGACCAACACTGTGTTTAATTACTGCACGATGGAGTAAGGTCGGGAATAAAAGATGGCTCTACATTACGTACTCGTATTGCAGTTCCTATCTTTGAATATTATATTTGTACTCTTTTCTGACGCTAATTGTAGTTCCTATCTTTAATAAAACATACTCGTATGTACTTGCTTCTATAGTAGCGGAACCTAAACATGGGCTCCTAATTCTAATGGCTCCCCGTTTAGTAATACATTATAATATTATTCTGATCAGAGACTCCCGCCGTCTTAGCCGCCAATGATATGGGGCACCCGGACTACAGGGGCCCCTGACGTAGAAGAACGAAGATTCGTATAAAGCTACACATATAATTTAGGTCCCCTAACTTTGATATAGAGCCCTTCCAAAGGATCCAAGACTGATTATCATGTATGCCTACTACGGTACTGTAGTTACTACATTAGAATAAATTTTTGAGCAAAAATTAATATATTTAAGCTTAAATTGTAGATACGAATGCCTAGCCTAGTTTTTACAAAATGTTGACTATAAACAAAATAAATAATAAATGCAGGGAATAGGGTATTCGATTTTTTTTTAGATATTGTTGGATGGACCACTCGAACACAAAGGCACTGTTGAAACTATCACTTTGATCTCGATAACTCGACGAGATATTACAATTTTAATTGCACATTATTTGGGCGACCTCAAAAACGCTCCATACAAACGTCCACTATTGTATGACGTCACAACGCTAGTACTTTGTATGCAGCGGTTATGGATATATTTTCATAATGAACTAATTTTGTTGATTGACAACGAAATTTAAAGGATTTTCGCACTTTTGAAATGGACTTGCCCACCCAGTTTTAAATGTCTTTTGTTGTCTAATTTTTTATTGTTGTTTATTAATAATTTTTATTTACTGCTTATCATAAAAATGGCAAGCAAAACAACCACAGTAAAATACCCTAATAGGTAACTACGACGGTAGCTACGACGAGCTAGGCTATTCGTAACGGCTGCAAAAAAGCTACGAGCTACGACGAAAATTAGTAGTGCAAGTGTATTCTGGTGGCCAATAGTATTATTTCGAACTTTGTAAGGGTTCGCTAGCAAGTAAAAGTAAAAACGTCTATTAGGCCGACTAGCACGGGATAGACCTATTTAGTTTTACGTTAACCTTAATGGTGTTTACGATTAACAAAATAAATTCCCAGTTGATGTAATTGCTTTGTTGAATTGAATAAGAACTATGTACTTAGGAGAGTCCTTTTCCTCTCACACCACTGTCCGCATCCACGAAAAGAAAGAACAAAAAAAACAAAGGATCCCCGTGATCCAATACTGTTAAATAATTCGCCGAAGTGGCCGTGAGCATTCGTGGGCTGAATGCCGAACACGAAACATTATTTAAACTTCGAAAAAGGATGACTCATCATTTCCTGTAGGTGTGCTTTCATGAAGAAAATTATATTGATTGTTTAACTTTTTTTTAAACATTGCAAATATATCGAATTGAAGCTTTGATTGACACACAAATTATTGTTTGTTAATTAAAATGTTATTTTATTTCAGAGAATTTAATTATGTACATTTATAAAAATAATGGAGATACATTTACATCCAGTAAATGAAATATCTACAATAACCAATAATTATTAAATAGGTACCTACATAGATTAGGTACACAGTTTACTTGCACTGATATTATACTAAATCTTATTGGGTTTAGAAAAGAAATTCTTTATCAGCTGTACTTCTGCAGTTTTCTCATCAGGACATCTCAATAAAATAATTTATTCATCAGCGTTGCTCTTCGAGGAAAACGTTTTCCGGAAATGAAATCGCGCAATGAAAAGATTGAAATTGCTAAGACTTTACCCTTACAAACGAACATTTATTTAACCATTTGACTGTTTATTAGATATAGGGCAAAATGTTCCTTATCAATGTAAAGCTATGTTCAGTACAGAAAAACCTCTTTATTTGTGGTGCATTATGATAACACCCGAGTATGGATAAGATAGTTAAATCAACATCAGAGTGCTAAAATATTGAGCGTAAATTACCGATTCATTTTCAATACTTCACCTGATTCGACGAGAATCATGACAGATTAATTACAAAAATAATGAAACGTCCATTGTAATTTGCATTGCAAATAAATTAAGAAATCGGTCATTCGGTCAAACTATATAACCTACTTGGCTGAATCTTTTAAAATGCTGTAAATGGCTGGTTGGTAAAAAAAGTAAATTGATTTGTTTTTTTTTTCTCACCTGTGTTTGAAAATAGTGGCACACGGAACTCTTTTGTTGGTACTGAGCGTTGGCGTTTTGGCGCGCACTGATCGCAAGGAGGCTCGTATCGTACTGAAAGGATGCTGGATTCTGAACGTTCGCGCATGCGTATTGCAATTGATGGGTTAAGGTGGGTCCCTAGGGGAACGATTTGCACTATTCCATTGCTCGTAAGAACTTGTAAAGAACAGGAAGTTTCACCTACTTTTTTAATTAAAAAGCAGGTCTATAGAAAGAAGTATGTATTGTACCTTTAGTTATTTAGGTATGTGAAAACGTGTGTCGTGCTAGGAGATTTTATAATAAAATAACGTCTCTAAAGGAAAAGTATTTATTTATTCACAATTCCATTTGGCCATTATAACTGTTTCAAGTAAGCTTCTACAGACGAAAGAAGTTTTATACGTATAAATAAAATAGAAAATGTAAGCTATAAAATCGTATCAACGAAATCGCATCTTAACCGAAGCTTAAATAAAATGTGTAAGCAAAATGTACATCGTGTAGAGCTCGTGTAGCGACGGGTTCGACCGAGACTACTTTGGTAGAGAGGCTGTTCTATAAGATTTCCTTGGACAGTAACAATGTTGTCTGTCTGTCTGTATATCTTTTTCGGTGTCGTTTTGTCGGGTGTGCCAGCAAGACATTGACAGAAAAAAATATTAAGGCCGAGACTACACTAAAGCGAAGACACGCAGTGAGAGTTGTGGAGTGGAGAGACAAATCTTCGCTTATCCTTCTCGTGTGATGGAGTCCCGGCCTAACACACATTGTTACACAGAACCCACGATGCAGGGGTCCGACTCGCACTTGACCAAGCTTTTTAGGACTCTGGTAGGTAGCTCCAGTAGTGTGATATTGAGTTCGGCGTCTGTTCTATGTAAAAGGAAGTTGTAAGTTGGTTACACGAGTTTGAACTTGTAACTAACATTTTAAGTTTTTATACTTAAACTTGATCGATCTAATTTTTACGACTTACCTATAAATCTACTGCAGTATACATACAGTGTAAGTTTACTACTAATTAGTTTTCTTACAGTGTAAAACTGTATTTTGTTTGCTGTAGGTTTGACGTGCCAGCGAACTATCTATACTATAATAAAAACGTAGAGGCAAAAATTCTTGTACTTTTCTTAGAAACGCAAAAAAAATAGTCAGGGATATGTTTTGAGAGTAGTAGAACACAACCCCATACTTAAAAAAAAAATTGTATCTCTGTCTGTTTGTTTGTTTGTTTCGACTGACCTCCTAAACGGCTGAACCAATTTAAATGAAAGTTTACACGAAGGTATTTTAAATTCCGGAAAAATGCATAGGATACTTTAAATCACGGACAGTTAACTGGTTCCCGAGGGATATTCAAAAAACCTAAATAAATGACTGATCTCTGAAACTATTACACCGATTTAAATGAAATTTTGCATGGTGGTACCATACATCCCCGGTCAAGATCTTAAATACTTTTAGTCACAGAAATTCCTGTAGGATAGTTAAAAATCTAACTTTATTAGATCACGTACAAAAATGGTAAAAGCATATCGACCAAAATGAACCTTCTGACTAGGACTATACGGACTATATTTTTGAATAAAACGTCATAGTAGGGGAGGTAAATAGCTAGATTTGCAGTTACTCGAACGACATGGAATCGGAATAGAAAGATTACGCTAAATAAGAAAAAAGTTTATTACACTTTCTTTATAAGTGGGGGACAGCGATTAATACAGGAGGGCTACCTGGTTACAAGCTGTTGAAAGAAAAAAGTTATTTAAACGTGTCAGTCATTCAAAGTGCATGTTAAATAATCCCTAAAAAGTGTTATTGTAACGATTTGGACCACAAAGTTATAATTAATCTTTGTGTCTGTTGAAAAACACATAATCTTGATATACTTCAACGTGTTACATTTTTATGCAAGAAGTTCAAGTTGATATCGAAGTCCTGCTGTATAATAATCTGTGATTCTTTTTCTTAACCTGTATCACCTCACTGCTGGGCAAAGTATCCTTCAAACTCATCTACTGCTCTCTGTCCAATGCTAGGACTTACCAGTTCTTTGATACATGGACCAGATCGTATACTACCTTTTCTTGGGTCTTCTTCGACGAAAATCGTCTTCAGGCACGCGATGTGTAACAATTCTGGTCCATCTATTGTTCTTTATCCTCGCACATTTCACATCACATTCCTCGCCCATCGCTACATCAGTTTTGACCAACAACAATACCAGTACGGGAGTGGATGGTGGTTTATTTTATTTTTTCTTTTAACTTAATACCTATGATACTCCGCTTTATAGCTTTTAGAAAAACCTTCAGTTTGGACTTCTGATTTTCGGTGGGGGACAAAGATTGTGCCCCATGTTTTAGGAGAGGCAGTATGAAAACGTCGATGAGTTTGCGATTCAATGATATAAGAAGATCACCCTTCATATACCCATTTATGGACCTGAAGCTTTTCCAGGCGTTGTTGACGGATTATTTCTTTGTCCTGCCTGTCCTGCGAAGGTCCAAGCCCAAGTATATACTCCTCTACATATTGCTTTACCTGCCTGTTGACTGCAATCCACCAAATCAGTGGTGCTGTTGGTCATGACCTTGGTTTTGGATCTATTCATCGTCAGTCTAACGTCAACGCTTTCTGCGCTCAGTTGTTCGAGCATCAACTCAAGTTCTGTCGATGTATACGTATTTCGACTAGGAAAATGACATCTGCAAAGCGAAAGTTTATCAGTCGCCTATCCTCTACACCAACTCCTTTTGTTGCCTAAGAATATCATAGTGACCTGAAGACTTTCTGGAGCGTGCTACTGAATGCTTTGGTGACAGGAAGTTACCCTGTTTATCATTTTGTATTTTGTATGTCAGGTATTCAGTGTGCAGTTTGATATCGGCTGTGCTTTGTTGGTAAATTATTTGGAGAAGTTTTATATATGTGGGTTCGAAGTTTTGCTGAAGAAGAGAAAGCTAAATGGGTTGATGTGGCTGATAACGTCGAAGACCTTTGAATAATCCATAAAGGCCAGGTTCAAAGGTTTATTAAATTCGCTACATTTCTCTATTACCTGGTTTTCGGTATGGAGGTGGTCAGTTGTCCAATATTTGCTTGCTGACTTACATTGGTGGTTTGTGTTGTTCCAATTGATAGACTGTTAGATATTATCTGAATGTTTATATAGAGGGATATCGCTATTCTAAGCATATAAAGGGAAATTTATAAACATTCACATAAAAATGTTGGACATTATAAAATTCAAGAAAGTTATCGTACATATATAAAGATCATTACAAATAAAATCACATAGATCATTAGAAAACTGGTCAAGTGCCCCTTGGATATTTGTTCTGTCAAAGGTTTTAGTAATTGTTGTTATAGGCGCGATTCTACGGTCATCGCCCCATGGAAAACGTCAGAGATTATTAGTTCTTCATAAACCTGCCCAGTTCTTTTGACAGTGCCTTTGTAATAAGCATTAGCAACATCCTATTTAAGATCCCTCCTCCCTCCCGTATGAAGTGTACATACACGGCCGAGGTACATGAAAGGGTGCAAGGAGTCTCCCATTTTAAAATCTTATAAGGCAGAGTCTAAGTCTGATCAAGACTGCAAAAACCCCCGTTGGGCTCCCCAACTATCACGTTTTCAACTGGCAAGTCATGTCAAATGCTGTCAGATTTGGTATGACATGAGTATTTAGTTCTTGGTTAGTTCAAGAGATGTCACTGTGCTCTATTAATTCGCAATTTTGCTTCAAACATTAAAAGTAATTCCTAAGTTATATTTTATTAAACTTGCGCTTTATTCATTACGAGTACAATACAATCTACGAGAAATATACAAAAACAATGTGCAAAAGTGGCACATAACAAAGTAGAAAAGCAAATACTGATCAATTCGTCACATGGCGACACACATCCGTTAATAGTCTCCACTCCACTCCACTCCAATCCACTGTCTCAAAATATGAGACAGTGGATCGGTAGTTTGTATTTTTTACCTTTTGAAGTTATTCTGATATCAAACATCCATTTTGTGTACGAACTACTTAGGTGCAGTATGCTGTTTGCAACCATTGAAACCTGTCCCTGTCAAATAAATTAAAGTTTATTTATATCGTGGTTTTAGTACTAAAATGTGAAAAATAATTTTGTGAGTCCTAGCTACCACTCTCCTTTCAGGCTAGATCATTGCTTAGACAAAAAACATATTGTGCGAGTGATTTATCTTTTAGTTGGCCGATTTGTAATGAACAATGTGATATGTTATTTATCACCTATTAATCTGTAAACAATTTCAGGTTCTTTAATGGATATTCATCTAATCAATTACTAAGTTTAATTATATTTTATTTTGTAATAGTTTTTTATAATTTTTAGCTTTATTTATTTTTCCCGTAATTTCTTAAAAAATGCTTCCTGAAATTAAAAATGCAGGCAAAAGTAACTATTCTACGCAGACGAAGTTGCGGGCACAGCTAGTAATATAATAAGATACAATACAAAACTGAAATTACTTAATTCCTATGTATGAAAATTGGAGACGATTTAAAATAACCACACCTATTATGAATCATAATATTATATACCTTACTAGTGACCCGCTCTCGCTTCTCTTCGGATATATTACACAAAAAAACCTTCCTCTTAAATCCATCTATCTATTAAAAAAAATCGCATCAAAATCCGTTGTGTAGTTTTAAAGATTTAAGCATACATAGGTACAGACGCGGGAAGCTACTTTGCTTTATTATATTTTTAGTTTAAGTAAGTAGTGATAAATGATTGATTTAAAATGGTACCTATGACTGGCTCGGTGGAACAGTGGTTAGTGACCCAGGTTCATTACCTACGGTTCCAAGAGTCGTGGGTTCGATTCCCACTCGGGACAAATATTTGTGTGACCGACATCGGTCTTTATCCCGTGTCTGGGTGTTTATTAAGTATATTTGTGTATCCACTGTTGATTCTGATATCTACAACACAAGTGCTTAAGCTACTTACCACGGGATCAGATCAATGTATGTGATGTTGTGTAATATTTATTAATTATTTATTATTCCTTTGCCGACATGGTTTTAAAAAAGTTCTTCGTACCGAATGGCTACCCTACACGAGAGGGGTGAGTGTTGTGCCATAAACCGAAGGTTTTCTGTTTGATTACCCGCTACAATGCTTCTCGGTACTTTGTTGTACTCGTATTTTGCTTTTCCGTATGCCAATTCGGAATTTTATGCTATTTTCGTTGTTTATACATACTATCATTAAACCTGAAATTTGTAGATTTAAGTAGGTGTATTTTCTGTAGTATTTATTTTAAAGCTTAAATAATTCACAATATTTCAACATTTTGGTGTATTACATATTATTAGTAATTTTAATATATTAGGTACTAGATATAAAATATAAAAGTAGGTTGATTAGTATTTAGGATTCCGTATTTATAGCCTTACCGCATAATACATACATACATACCCCCCGGAATGGGTTAAAATTAGCCTACTCAGATTCTAGACTATCTGTGTACTAAATTTATTTTTTGTTGGTTCAGTAGTTTTCTCGTGAAAGCGCGTCAGACAGACAAACAGAGTAGTTTCGAATTTAAGATATGAGTAAAGAAGAAAGTATTTAATCTGTAATAGATTCCTAATGTTCTTTCTCAGGAGCATTCTCTATTAACTACAAGAGGCACGAAATAAAAAAGGTAATGTAACCGAATCCAACATGACAAAATATCGCTCAATTTCACATAGCAGCAAACTTAATCCAGATTAATGATGATGAAATGGTGCACTGTTCAGCTCAGGCTTAAAATAATGACTCATTTATCTACATTGTTTATGGAGCAAGATTAAATTTAAAAAAGTTAAAATAGCAGTCCATTTTAATAAGCAAGTATTTGATTAATATTTTAAATTAAATCATTTGTAAAGGGTCATAATATAACACACCATTGAAAATAATTTAAAATATACCATTAGTAAACAATTTTTAAGACACGTACACAAAAAAAAACCCAAACTAAATGGCTGCGGGTAATCGCGTCGTTCATTCCATTGTCAATCCCGCCAATGTGACAAATTATGAAATAATTCATCATACGACCAATTTATGGGAATAATATACCCCAATCCCCTATTTGATTCTATTATTCATTCACATTTCACTCCGCGTACAATTCCATTGTGCAATTTGCCTCGAGGGCGACGTCACATCGTGAGAGAGATGACGATACGCGAAATTCGTGATTATGAATAAGATAGAAGTAGTGGTCTAGTGATGTTACTATATGAGTATGAAATACATGCTACATTTTCACTAGTTTTTTGGAACTGTTGTTAAAGTACATAGTTTTCAGAACTGTTTTATTGAAATTCAATGTGGAACGTGGATTTCATATAATAAATAAATACGTCACAACATCACATTAAATGATCTGTTTCCGTGCTATGTAATTTATTAAAGCACGTCATGTGTATGTGGATATTAAAATCAACGGTGAATACACAAAAATACTTAAATATATTCGTCACACAAATATATGTCACGGGTGGAAATCAAACCCACAACTCATGGAGCCGTAGGTAGTGAACCTGGGACTGTTTTACCAAGACAGTCAAAAGTGTCAAGGTAGTATTAAAGTTTATAATTCATTAATACATTTTGTCATTCTAGACATTATCAATGTAAAATAATATTTCAGTATTATTTAATTTATACTAAGATTATTTATATAACTTTACAAACCTATGTTACCAACCAGCTTTACACTTCAGACTTTAATTTTAAACTGTCATGGTTACACACATAAGAAAACTGAAAGTGTCCGGGATATTTTGCAAGCGCCATGATCTCGGGTGAACAGTTCACCCGTGATCTTGGCGCTTGCAACAGTGCCGAAATATCGGGAGCTCATTAAAACAAAACAATATGGTAAATATCCCGGACACTTTCAGTTTTCTACACTTTAGATGTTTAAATAAATAATATAAACAACACAAATACCTGCGATATTTAATTCAAATACTAGGAACGAGATAATAAAGTGACGTGAGACTACAACACTAGCAAGGTTAACTCGTTGGTTCATTCGTTCAATGCGCGAGCCAATCCCGTTCGTTCACCGCTTCACGCATGCGCAGCTTGCCGGCCGGTTACCGCGAGAAATCATTCTAGTTTTAGCCGGTAGTCGGTTTACACATTTATATTTTTACAAAGGGAAAGTAGTTAAATTATATTTTAAAAATGGAATTCGTCGGCAAGAAGTACAAGATGACCTCCTCGGAGAACTTCGATGAATTCATGAAGGTTCTCGGTGAGTAGTTTTGTATATTTCTCTTTTTTATTCGAACGGTTCTTGGAATAATCGATGCGATGCCGGCCGGTGCGGGATCACGCCACTTTTGCGTATAGCGATTTTTTTAAGTTACGAGCATCTACATTAGTGACTGCTGTTTGATTATCCGAAATAATTTCCTTTTCCAACACTGGTAATTATATTGTTAGTAACAATAATTAATAATTCCTTCCTTAGGTGGGTAACAATTTGTTACCCACCTAAGGAAGGAATTATAGTAACCTACCTATTAAGTTATAATCTTTTTTTAAAATTCTAATGACACGCGAGGGTAATATTAACTATCAACCTTATTAATTATTTACAATATTATAAAATTAACCGCTTTTCTATTCTCTCACTATTCATCCATTTGATTGTCGGATAATTCTAATTAGATACCTATTCAACTTAATGTTAGGTACTTATTTTTCTAATAATGTAAAATAAAGATAGGACATGGAGTTTTCTCTCTACCCTACTTTTAACACATTCACACACATACTATTTTCCTTGTTTAAATTTGTGCCTAGAAAATGCTGCAAACACGTTTAAAATAATAAGAACCTAAGTTTTCAGGCGTATTGTCGAACGTTAATACTAAAAACCGGTAAATTATACCTAGTTGCTAGCTTGCTAGAAGGTCGGACATATTTAAGTGTACCTAGGTACCTAATGGAGAAATGATAGGTATGTAGGTACCTACTTAGATATTTCACTTGTCATTTTAACTATTTGTACCTACTAGGGTGGGTAGGTAACTACACATTTTGTTTTCTATGTCAGTAGATGTTTCATGGATAGGTGGTAGGTATTAGGTACGTTTAACTACAATCGTGGGTAGCCGTAGGTAAATTATTGATTTGACACTAGGGTTGCCAACTTTTTTTAGCAGAAATAAAGTATTTCTGATTTTAAAGGAGGTAAATAAAGAGTATACACTTTTAAAAAAGAGTATCATTTATTTTTATCTTTTATTACAGACGTGCACTAAACATTTTGTAAAAAAGAGTATTTTAGCGTACTCTATTAGTGTTATAGATTATAGAGTACGACCACATGAAATAGAGTACAATACTCTATTTTAGAGTACGGTTGGCAACCCTATTTGACACAGAGAGCTAACACCTTACCTACTTACTTTGAACTTTGTTCAAGTTTCCTTTTCTCTAGTTACCTAGTAACAAGTAGTACAAATACCTACTGAAGTTATGACATCCGTAATGTCTAGACAGAAATTTTGCGAAGCATTGTCACATTGGTGATTGGCAGTAGACTATTATCTACCTAACGTCATAATAATACCTACCTACCTCAATATGTATTTGTTTAGGTATTTATGTAGATTTAGTAGATGTTATGTTACCTCTTAAACAACTATAGGTACTGGTGACTTTAAATGATGTACCTAGGTCAGTGTCAGATGCTTTTTGTGCTAGGCAATTCAGAAAAAAACTGAAAGCTTAGAACCTACATGCACAAGTTATTAATTTAAAGATACCTACCTAGGTATGCACAATTTCATATTGCAAAAAGGGGAGTAAACCATTATAATATAGGTATACCTATATTACCTCACCGTACCTTAATTATTTTACGAACGTATCGTATCATACGACGACGATTTTGTGATTTTATATGCAGCGCGTGCCCAATTCTCTTCGATTATGACAATTTAAACTAATAAATCTTTAATTATTATGGTTAAAAAAGACTCTTAACGCCTTCCACTCACATAGGTACTAGCAACACTTACGTACGTACGTACATAAATACGTAAAGTATGCCAACATGATGCACCAAAACCGTAATGTAAATCGAGCTTACTTTAATAGTGAAAGTAGTCAAATTACTTGTTGGAACTCTAGGGCTACCATGAGTTTAAAACTTACGCACTCGATATCGCCTACGTAAATATGTCTATGAAAAACTTGTACAGCGCCGCTGGTGGTTACGCGAAGAACTAAAATCGGCCGTAAGAAAAAAACAACTCGATAGGTTTTTAACGTAAGTAAGTTTTCGATAGCCAACTCATGGTAGGCCCTCTCATGGTACCGCTTCTATCGAAAACGTGCGTTTTGCGTTTGTGCATTAACGTTCGTGAGACGCAATGTAAGTTTTCGATAGCAAACTCATGGTAGCGCTACAGTACAAATAAGTTAGATATGTATTTCAATTGATCATTCAGGATTTGTACGCCCGCATTTCAATCGCCCGTATCTCTCAATTAGAGTCCCTTCAATACGACACAGATTGGAGTGAATAACATTTTTTATAGACTTAAGGACGTATTTAGACATTCCATTATTATTATTATACCAATGGTATGTTAAAAAGTACCTTTAGTGCATATGTACCTAATTAATGAATTAATGATACAGAATTCGCAATTCTATGGGTTAAAAGTGTCATTTCTATTAAATTAAATAAATAGAAGTAGTTTTACGGATGTAATTCACGTATGATCCGTACGTAATATGGAATTTCATTAAATAGTAAGAAATTCGAAGTTTCGAGCTCTTTAGGACTCGTGTGGTCTCTTAAGAGATTTAAGTGAGAGTGTGAGAGTAAGGGATACCTAAGTGAAAAAAAATGTCTTTAGATTAACGGTCCAACAGAGGTCTTTATTTTATTTAACTCATTTTTATTTGTCTAATTCTTATTTTTTCCTTTTCCTGTAATGCCATTAAAACGTTGACTTGGATAACCCAAGTATCTAACCCAAGTAAAATCAATTATATAAATAAAATCAAGTATATAAATGAAATCCGAGAAATATAGGGCTATATAATATACAACCAAGAATCTACTCCTTTATGTCAATGAAATTAAATGAATTTATTTTAATTGGAAGCCGATTGGATGAAGTAATGTAATGCATAAATGTTTGGCGCTACATTACTTTAACAGAAGTTAAAGTACCAATATAAAATGTTACCATAAATAACATTAACACAACTCGTACATACTATGTGGGATATTTTCTTACTCTAAGGCAAATTATTCAATTAATAGGGTTCCATATTTCAACAGTCAACCAATTTCTTGTTTTTATGGTAATAGTGATCGAATAGAACACATTTAGGTACATATTTATCAGTTAAAAGGTTTCTCCGAAACCATGACCGCCTTTATTTACGTAATCGTGTTGAGTTATCGATTCTCGTATAAATATTCATATAATAGACCTTTGGAATATTATCACTTATGTATATCCTATATTTATAAGTCTTTTTATAATCTTGTGCAGTAAAGATAAAACGCAACATCGTCCTAAAATTTACTGTCCAAGATTAGGTATAAGGTATAAGATACCTAATTCCTGATAACTTTTATATTGTTGCAATAAAGTTGTGTTACTAGCTAATAATATCTATAACATACATAACGACACCGCCTTTGAAAATGATATATTATCATACAATTGTACCTTCGCTGTGGGTGGGTATTTAAACAAAATTTCGTTGGTCACACAAATAATATTGTATCGACTGGGGATCGAACTCAAGTCTCCAGGCGCAAGGGTCAGGGGCACTATGCAAAGTGCCGTCGAGCAAGAAAAATATACTATACTTATTGAAGTTTGTGTGACAACAAAAACGCCTATTGATAAAGCTTATTGACAGTTGATCCTTGAATTTCTTCTCTTATCATTTCTTAATACTTTTCTTAAGATAATAATAACATACTTAACATCGTATAGTATGTACAAAGTCATAACTTTGTTTGTCCCGTGGACCACCTCTAAGATAGCCGATAGGATAATGTCCCCATTCATATCGATTCGCTAAATTAGCCGATAGTAAGTATCGATACAAACCACTTGCTGTTTTCCTTTTTTAAACCGCCATTAAATTCTTCGATTGGGTCATCGGCGAGGAATTTCTGACCTGGAAACAAAAAGGTTATCATCTTAAAAGAGTACCTACTTTATGTCTGAGTTGAATGAAGTAATCGGCCAGTGATAATCATTATGAATCATGCTGATTAATAAAATCATTAACAACAATGCAACTTTGTTCCTGTCAGAAGGTCAATAGCTTAGTTTGAGATTAAAAAAATGGGTATTTATATTAACTAAGCTATAAGCTATTGTACGACTTTTAAGAACTACATGGTATTCCATTATAATACTAATATTAAAGACTAGATACTTATTAGGAATCTAACACGTTCAAACCCAACAATCAAGCAATCCATGACATGTCATGGATGTCAGGTATCCTAAACATTTTGTCAGAATGCAACTGACTTTAAACATATGCTTCACCTCAGAATTATCTTACCCTTGGACTTAGGCCTGTTATTGACTTCCGCCATAAGATATGCCAAATTGACGTTTACCTCGACAGTTCACATCGTAAATACACGAACTGTCACGTACTTAGTTGCAAAACAATGATTTGCATTGACACTTCATATTCTGTTAAATATAGTCTCGGAAGCATAGATAGCTTGTTTATTTTACAGCACGTAAGTTATATATAATTATGTATACTATAGTCAGTGGTTTACTATTTTTATGTCCTCATACATTTTAATATCAGTAAATGTAATATTTATGGCCCTCTCAAGGTTGAAGTAAAAGCGGTTTCTGTTTAAAAATGCATACAACCATCATGCTCCAATATTTGAAAATTATTATCCATTGCCATTGTTTTTATTGAAACTCTTCTCTTATGTTTATGATAAAAGTGACCTGTGGTTAGTTAAATCTTTTTACAATGTGAATTTATACTTATAAATTTTCTCTGGACCCACATTATACATACAGAAACATTCTGTCCCAAACCAGCTTTCGTTACCTAACCTTTAATAGACAAAGTATTCGTGCTTAATAGATAATATATATATAAATCAATATCAATTGTCTTTATATTGGCACATGCCACCACAATTGACCTCCAATCGCATACTTACCGCGGTAAAAAATTACCGTATAGAAACGGCAAGAATAGGTCCCCAGATTCCAGGTACGAAACTTACCATAGATCTATCTATTCAGACATCAAAAGCGCGCCGCGACCACAGATCCTTTAACTAATTAGGAAGAGCATGTGAATATCCCGGACGATTAAGCCTGCCTCTGTGGACCAATTGTCGTAAAATGGCCACCAATCAACTTCAATTGGCGTCAATAAGATGCGACTGGGAGCCGTCGTTTTCTATAAAGTGACAGCGAGGATCCGGCCGATGGTCCGAGGCACCGATTTATTTGTACTGAATGAACTAGGGATGCCGAGACATGCAGACTTTCTGTGCCTCCAAGAAGATACCCTGAGTCTTGGAATCTCAAAAAGTGAACCGCACTTTTGATCCTGTCAGATGATATAGTGAAGAATTAGAGTTTCATACGAAGTAGTCGCCTACTACTAGACAGTGTCGGGCAGTACACCATTATTATATTATGTAACTTAAACAAATAAAGGTTATTGTCGAGTTCAATTGTTTACTATTTACAGATTATGTAGCAAGTATGAGCTTCTCAAAATAATCGCGATATTACTTTCTGTGTCATCTTTAAAGTTTGAAATTCAAGCTGCTTTTGAAATGATGAATCACAGAAAGTATATTAAAGAAAGAGTATCCAAACACTTGCTTTCTCTAGATTGAAATGTACGTTATAACAACAATTGCGCTATAACTTATTGTCTGTATAGTCCTTGTATATCAGTCTGGAATTTATATTAAATACAATTTGCATTAACTGCGGCATTTCCTTTCGCGATATGCAGAGGGCGGGTCGGACGCACCCACGCAGCGCCTTCGCGATTCTCTTTAAATAGACACACTTGACACTGCGATGACTCCTTGATTTATCGTTGGACTTATTGGGCACCCCTTACTATGTACCCCTTATGAGACAAGGATTGAAAAAGAAACTCTGTAATCAAAGTATCTATAAGTGCAGTTATTTTCATAATGACACTTTGTAGAAAGAAACAACTGCTGAAACAGTCATTGAATTCGACTGCCATGTATTTTGTGAAGGTTTGTATTAAATCTCTTTTTTTCCTAACTGACTTACGATGATGGCTTGGAGTAACCTCGTCATCGGGCTTGGGAGCGGATGGCTATAACCTCTAAAAAAGACTTTGAACTGAATATAATAAAATATTAGCTAGCCTACAGTCAAGTAGGTAAATAGATCTAGAACCTCAAAATTCATGCTGAATAATGCATGACTGTCTGTCTCTGTAGTTGGTACTTTTTCAATACATCGGGCAAACGTCATGACTCGACAGTAGGTACAGTTTTTACTGGGATACATTTAACATAATTGAAAAAGGAATGATTTGCTTTATTTTACTTTAGCTATAGTTAGGGGACTCCAAAAAAACCATCATCGGAGCGCATTCAGTAGTTACAGACACTTTTCATTATCCCTTAGATCTATTTCATGTATTGGACACAAGTAATTTAATCTAACATTAATGCAATGAACAATGCTAAACAATTGACGTGCGTGTTTGAAGATAATCTGCATAATAATAGTATCATCAATGTTTTGTTTAACTTTGCACTAAAGGAAAAAAATATGCGATACCTATTTAAAAATACGCTATGCTCATAATATAGCCACAGTTACACCATAAGATATAGTCAGTCAAAAACTGCAGGATATCACTCGTATATTGTTGTATTTAGGACTGCCAATGTCAGTGAGACTCCAGGCAGTTATTACGATCCAGGTGATATGAACTGGCTAAAACGACCGCTTCCAAGAATTTTAAGCAGCAATTTGAAGTCAACGGTATGGAAAATTGCGTTTTTATCACCATCACGCTAGCTTTGAACACGCCAGGATATGTGAGTTGACCTGTATAAGCTCCATTTTAGGTCGCCTGGCTTATGCTGCTATGACTGTCTTGGTCTAGAAATACTTTGTCTCTAGTTGATTTTGGGCGTTTTGTAGATGTTTTCATTAATTGTTATCAGTATTCAATAATTCTGAAGTATTTGTATATGTATCGTACTTATTCAAATATTTGGATATTTCTTAAGGTTCTTGTATGTATAGTATTGGTAACACCCACTTGTTATTGCTTCTTCGAGCCAAATGGAGATAGATTGTCTATATATTTGAAACAATTATCTTATGTCAAGTTAAAATTATTTCGTATCGTATTTTTTTTGCATACAAAACTAATGTCTCATAAGACTTTTGATAGATCATCTTAACCTAACCACCAAACCTAGTTCTCCAAAATAGCTCTAGTATTATTAGTTGCATTCGTCGCATGGAACGGAGACAAGTCGAAAATACACCAAACTCCATTCAGCCGCTTGGCATCGGCCGCTGATAATGACATCTGGACATTGAACCTCTATAATTATCCGCCGATGTTCTGTTGAATAATAACTTGCATGAGTTATCTCACGTTTTATGATGTGTTCTAGTTGTTTTATCGCGGAATTTTTCAAGGTATCATCGGATGCATTTTGTGTACATTTTCCTGTATGCGTAATCGAGTCCTTGAAAAATTATCCGCAAAATTTTCGATACCTAAACTACGTATGGTTACACAGTACACTGCAGAATTTGACTTTGATGACACAATCAAAAGATACTTTCAATTATAATTATTTACCAAGAAACTCCAATTGTTGGTGACAAAAATGCATGATGATCACTATTTAGCTGTTTAAAGTAACCTTTGAGATTTTCTCGATACTTTAACTATGGTGACTTATGCTTCCCCTGAACTACCAGTAGCGGTACCATGAGTTGGCTATCGAAAACTTACGTACGTTAAAAACCTATAGAGTTGTTTTTTTCATACGACCTATTTTAGTTCTTAGCGTGACCACCAGAGGCGCTGTACAAGTTTTTCATAGACATATTTACGTAGGCGATATTGAGTCCGTAACTTTTAAACTCATGGTAGCGCTACAGATGTATGATCGGAAAATACTTTCAATCATTCTTACATCTTGTGATGTCGTCTATAATACAACATTTTAATAAATATCAATAAGCCCATTGAAGAATCAATTCCTGGCACTTGAATGGAAATAAATCTCTTTCCCGTATAGCATCGCCTGACATGTTTCCTTTGCTAATGGATTCTAAATTGAAAAATTGCGCCAATTTAGGAGGTCGATGTCCTTGACGTCACACCACTCTCGTCGGCCAATCGCGACGCTCCACTCCTTCGCATTGGCCAATCAATGCACAGGATCCCAGTGATCATTCGTTCATCTTATTCATCTCTTGGCGTAGGCATGCCGATACTTAGATTGGTACGACGATTTACTTACAGTTTTGTTGGACTTCTTGCTATATTGATTTTAGGTTGGAATCGATATTTGACTTATAAACAAAGTTAAATTGGTTTTTTAAAAATGTTTGTCAGATCTGACAAGGCCCCATAATGAGCAATGGCATTATTTTGTCTATTAAAAAATCTTTCATTAAAGAAAATGTTTGTGACACCTGCCTTTGATTTTGACTCCGTTTTTCTTCGTCCTTTATTATTTTCAAAGTATTGTCAAAGACCTCTAAAAACTCAAGTCTTCTTAAGTCACTGCTTGCTTTATCTCACTAAAAACATAATCTATCAATGCCATCGATAATCTATAACGCAGATCTGAGCTAGACACGTTTTTAGTTCAGGTTTCCACGTTTACAAAAACTGTTTTATGTGAAATATAACAAAAAAGCGGATTTGCACTCTGGTAGGCAGAACCGACATGGTTAGGATGACTAGCGATATCCAGTACAAAACTGGAATCGTAGAGGTACCTACTAACTAAAAATAAATTACGTATAATGTTTTTAAAAAAAGATTGGTAAGTGAATTAATTTCAGAATTAACCTTTATGGAGTTTTATGTGTTTGTATAGTTATGTCATGGAGAAATTATACGCGGCCACTTATATGCGGCGAGATATAATTTGTGTATGTACTTATTTACTTCTAATGAACATCTTTGATTGTGATTTTCATTAAACCAAGGAATTGGTTGTTCGACTGACGGATCTGCACATTAGAAAACCGGGTGCTCATTAAAACAAAACAACATGGTAAATATCCTGGACATATTCAGTATTGTAATATGAACCACTGAAGTTATTAATAGTCTTATTTTTTTTAAGTGAAAATATTGTTGCCATATCTTTTTGTATTGTAAGTGCTAGCTTCTCTGATTTATTTTTATCTATCGTTGTATGTTCCTCAACATATATGAATATCCTTCAATCTTGCATACACTTGACCGAAAAAACTTGCAGGTATGTTGTTTGTCCATGAGTCCAAAATAACTACCCAAAGATGATTACGTAAACCCCTGCACTTTGATCGCCAGTTCAGTTCGCCGGTCGGTTTGGTTAGACGATTAATAAAAACTTGTCTTTTTAAATCTTATTAATTTTAATAAATTTCCCATTAAAGACAATCTATGCCTGTCTAGAGGTAAGGGTCAAATCAATCGGCACTTTTTGTGCTAAATACCTACCTTATTATCCACATAAGTAATTAAAAGTTATAGTTATGTATTTGCCTTACAAATATCGATAATGAACTTTTAATTAAAATTAACCCTGCTATCTTTTTTCCTCACTTACGAGATGTAAACTGTACTTATTTACAAATAAAATTTGACGTAATCAAAACAAGGTCGTGTACAAGTCATCCAGATATAAACCAGCTAAAAAATAACCTGTCCGATACAACATATATATAGCTAATACATAGTATATGTACTGTCGTCACTGGGTCACTAAACTCTCAGATAAAAGATGCATTTTCACCTCAACAGACAGAATAGGTCGCGTTATCTGTATGTCAACAATACACACACGCAAATGTACTAAAAATACAATACGAATTCGATAAACTGGGACAACTTAGAAACGCTCTTTTTTAGGAGAAGAAAATAAGTAGCAGTTTATTTTTTTTAAAAGGCGTGTAACCTTCTTTTTGTTTTTTTTTACTGCCTGTGACTCAGTTCTTCTTTCTGAAATCAGTTCGTACGCAACTCCGTTCGCGACTCGTGTAGATTAGTTTATCGAGTGAAACATTTTGATAACATGTCGGGTATCTTAGTGCAGTCTGTTAAAAAGTACCATATGTCCTTTTTCAGTCTCTAAACTATCTAAACTAAATGACTTATCAGTTTCGTCTTTAATTTTGACATGAAAGCACACAATAAACAGGCAGATAGTTCTTAGTACTCTTACATTAATTTGCTGATAATTAAAATATTCAAGTCGAAATTAGGGTTTAAGCGTATGAGAAATCCACTAGATGGCAAGACGTAGATATGAGGTCTAACTGCTACGTGATTGGTGAATATTGACATGCCTGTCAATGTCACTTCAAAAATAACCAATCATGCTGCAGTCGGCTCTCACTCCTACGTATTGCCATCTAGTGAATTTCTGAAACGCGAAAACTACTAAACAAAGATACTTGCGTAAACATCTCTTACAAACAAACCTGAAAAAGGCTTTAACACAAAATTCACGATTTTCGAGTTGTGCCACTTCAGATCTATGAGTGCGATAATGTACTTTGCACAGGTCAACGTACGATCTGTCATGAATATTCATTAAGCGGTCGTATCCTTGAACTACGGCTGACAATGTTGTTGCTGCTATGTATTATTATTTGTAAATAATAATAAAACTTTAGTTACTTGCAATATTACAAACTAGGTGGTATATTTAATCGCTTGAGTCGACCGTTGAATTGCTGTCTTTCCGTAGCTGAAAGTTTCTGAGGACTATCTTTGCGGAACGCAAGGCTATGCTCAGTTACCTTCTAAAGAAAAATATTATTTTATATGAGGTTCAGTTCCTCTTTTCTGTTTCATGCCCATGTCCTTCCAGCTCATGTATTTCCTCCCGGCTATAATCCCGGGCTCTTCAGGCAGGGGTGAAACTGCATTTAAGCAGGCCTTCTGGGTGAGTGCTACGTGAGTGCTACATGCTCAATAGAGTATTGAACCTGTCGACCTCATATTTTGACCTCATGGTCGCTTACGGAGTGGGTCATCCTTAATATCTATTATAAGAACAATAAAGTAACAGTCAGTAAATGCTGTGTTTCTAATCCTTGCTTATTTTTTAAATGCGAAAGTAA
This sequence comes from Maruca vitrata, assembly GCA_039566165.1. Taxonomy (NCBI): domain Eukaryota; kingdom Metazoa; phylum Arthropoda; class Insecta; order Lepidoptera; family Crambidae; genus Maruca; species Maruca vitrata. The sequence goes on along the minus strand of CM076933.1, from coordinate 9,220,260 downwards.
CTTTCTGTGCTTGTCTGTGTCTGCAGCGATTTTATATCAAAGCCGCTGAACCGATTCAAATGGAATTTTGTTCAAAGATAGTCTTAAGACTGAGAAAGGCCATAGGCTACAAACGTATTTAACCGACCTTAATGTTTGCGCGATAAACTACTTAAGCTGACTGAATCGTGAGCGGAAATATAGAATTAACTTATATGTAATACTATAAAAATCATAAATCATTTCAATCATAATAATAATAACAAATAAAAACGATTTATATGCACAAGAACATAGCCTAGCATCGTTAAAAGGTACCGGTAATGTAAACAACTGAAAACATTCCTTGAAGTAGTCAGTAAGATGTTCTTTTTAATGAACTTAGTCAATCAATCAATTCTCTCTAGACGGTTAGCTATAGCTCGGTGTGGGCGGAAGCAAAACCTATGAGCTAGGTGATTCATTCAGTCGCCTGGCGCTTTTATGATTAGTGGCTAGTTTCAGTAGGGCTGGCTCTTATGCTTCCTACTTTCTGTATAGCCTTTAAGTGACTCGACCCGTTATGGAGCTTGTAAAGGAAATAATGATGTCATCATCATCAGCCCGTCCCCACTGCTGGGGCACGGGCCTACCCTTAATTAGGGCGATAAGACCTTAGTCAATAATGATGATGTGGCAGTAAATATAACTGATAGTTCACAGAAAGTTTATAGAAATCGATGGCAATACGAGTACAAGGACAGAGTTAATACCTCATTAGTTTGCCTACACTTATAATTATTTTCACGCCACATATCATCTATACAAGGTGATTTCATTTTGACTTTATGAAAATAAATAATAATTTGAGTATTAACTTGAAAAATATTTGTATTGTTAAATAATGTATTTCAAACACTGTCTATCGATAATCTTGAAAGCGTTTCATTTTACTTTTATTTACTCATAATGCGTCTGTATCTAGAGTCTAGTCTATGTCTATAGCACAATATATTACAATCGGTTCAGTAGATTAGGCGGTACGATCATCATCATCACCAGCCCATTCCTATCCACGATGTAGCATAATGATAATAAGCATAATGTGTACTTATAATGATTTCGGAAAAATATCTTTATAGTTCTAGTGTACCAAAATTGAACACATAAGTACTCCTCTTTTAGCTACCTTAGTCGGATAATCAGTTCCTGTGTTGTACTAACCCTAGGTTCATAGAACTGGATCCCATCGGATCCGTCGGAATGCGGCAGCGCCCCATATGGTCATGTTACCGCCGGCGTCCATTGGGAATTGATACTAGTTCAAGGAACGCGCTTGAACTAACTTAGGGTCGTGGTTACGTCACTATACTTAGGTATGATTGGGCAATGTGGATTCTTTGGCCATGGGTTATGGAAAACATCACATACGTGGCTTTGATGAAGAAACAAATTTCGAAAAACATCTTTTATGCATAGCTCTGCTCCCTATCTAAATATCTTGCCATAAATACGTGTACGTATAAAAATACTTTGCTCATAATACGTACGTATATCAGCAACAACAACATGAGCATTTTATCTAGCACATTTATCGATAGTCATCTAGCAGAAAATCTTATTTGATTTGTCCTCCACTGGCCCAGAACCTAGGGACGCCCATGCGCATGAGTACATGATATCTTCTTGTTTCATCCTGTCTATCATAAAGTATTTACTGTATGGCTTTAACTATCATTACTTCCGGATATTCTTATTCATAAACTTTAGCTTTGTAAGTAGTAATTGGATGTAAACTTTCAATGCAAAATCGAGACATGAAGGTATTTTTTAGGAATTTATTACGAATGTCTACAATAATTCTCCTGTTTGGTGTTCGAGGGTCACTAAGATTTGTTTAATAATTCATTTGTAAATTCAATATAGGATTGGGATCTTAGGAAAATCGCCAAAAGTAGACTTGTTATTATGGCTAATAGGATCGTAAAAAGCGGATTACGATGAACTGAATAAACTCGACTGAGTAGGGGCTTCTATAGAGAATTTCCCCTGGCCCTAATTACAGATGTAGGTAATGAATGTAATTTACTTAAGCAACTCAATTGCATACATTCTGGGTAGGTGTTTGGATAATAGAGGAGTTTGCTGGTTGGCAGTTAGTTTATTTATAACAACTGCATAACTTAAAATAACATTTAACATTATATGCATGGAAAATGCCTTCATTAAACACTATTTTACTAACTCTATTACTTTAAATTAAACTAAACGATACTGTTTGTCATTTAAAAGTATAAAAATATTTATTTTAATATTTTTCCTAATGACGTCGCAATAAAATGAAAAAAGTGTCCAATAAAATTATTTTCATTTGTCAATCGTAAGATGCGTGATTCAGAACACAATGAAGTGTCACAGGGATCATCTTAGGTGAAAAAGAGTATAGTACCTTATGTGCGTGCATAGACATAGTATCAACAACTAAAGTAATTCAGTAGACTATTAGTTCACAATTCTAACTCGCTTTTACCACGGTAATACTAGTGCTTTTACTTATAATTGAATACATACAATTATATTATAGCTAAATAATTTTCTATTGTCTTGCATCTGTATGTATATTTAGGTTAAAAGATTATGTAAACGCATTGATATCTCCCCGTTCAGCCTTGACTGCTATCTTCGATCTTGTGAAATCTGCATCAAAGAGGACTTTGTTATCACCGTTTATCAGCTTCTGTGGCTGCTTTAAACTCTATCAAATTCATGTTTTCGACTTAACGGAAAAGTTTCTAAAGTTTCATTTATGCCCATTTACTATTAACCCTACTTCTTTGCCTTCTTTCCCTACTTCTCTATCAATATAAATGCTGAAGTACCTACTTCTGGTCGGTTTGTAGCGCTTTCACGCCAAAACTACTGAACTGATTTGAATAGAATTTGGTACATAGTTAGTCTAAAGCCTGAGAGACAACAAAAGCTACTTTTTAACAGACTTCATTATATAGATACGTATATCAATAATTCATACGTATTTCTACTTACAGCCTTCAGTTTTTGGCAATAAACGACGTTACGCTAGTAGTCTTATAAATATTTGTCATTCCTATCTTCCATTGTAAATTTTAGGGGTGAGAGCCACCCGCTCCCCCGTAAGTCTGGTGATGATGACGAGGCTACTCCAAGCCATCATCGTAGCCAGTTAGGAAAACATGTACATCCACTGTAAAACGTCTGTTTTCGCCGCTAAACCGTATAAATAAATATCTAAAGCGGCAAAGAAATAAATTAATACTAAATAGGGAGACGTCCCGTTGCCGACACAGGCAATTAAGGAATATTTTAATTTGAAAAACGTCTAATGAATTTTAATTAAGTCGACAATTGCACCTGATTACGGTCTTCTATGGATTCCTTAGACGCCGACTTTTTTGTGACTAGATTCACTTAACGATCAACTGGTAGGTAATGCCTGTGATTAGTGTTTAGAATGTGCACTTATTTCTGCAGTTTTTTGTGTGTTTGGGCATTTTAATGTGTTGAATCTTATTTCTTTAACAAAGTCAAAGTATTTATTTGCATTCATGAATGTGACAAAGATGGTATTAAAATAATTTCTCGTACAACATGTTACCTGTTTGGGCATAGCTTATATGAACGTGTAATGGTTCAGTTTCAACAGTAATACTATTAATTGGTATCAGATCTAATTCTAACTCTTAACTCAAGTTCTTAACTATATCATATTTTCTTAATAATATAAGTTTTTTTTTTAACTTATCTAAGTATATAATGTAATCTTTAACGATAACATCATGTAATCTGAAAGTTGGCAGCCAATAAAACACTGCAATGTACCTGCAAATAGCTTCCTTGCTTCTAATTGACAACGCCATGGAACTTGGATTATGTACTAGACTATTCCTGTAGACTCCCCGCCGACGTCCGAATTTTTGTAGGACCGATAATCGGGCCAATTTTTCCTCCTAATATTTTTGTATGATACATTACTCCATTGCAATCTGTTCGTTTCATTTTTCTCGAACAATAAATCGGTCACCGTTTACCGGACGTGGTGGGTAACCTAATGTATATTATGTATACAGCCTGCTGTGCAATATTAAACTTATTAAACACACCAATTAATTATTTTACATTATGTTTCTATTTTATTGTAAGTATCACTACGTAGTATATAACAAAGTCGCTTTTTCTGTCGCTACATTTCTATGTATGCTTAAAATCTTTAAAAGTATGCAACTCTTTAATAGAACCATAGCGTGCGTCAATCAAATGCTTAAAATCTTTAAAAGTATGCAACGGATTATCGTGGGGGTTTTTTAATAGGTAAAAGAATTCAAGAAGGTTTTTTTTATGTTAAATTCACCCGAAGCAAAGCGAGGTTAGGTCACTAGTTCTAAATAAAATGGGTTCAACCTTGTGTTCGAAATGATTAAATTTAGTCAGTAGGTACCAAAAAACTGAAATGTCCTTATCATTTTTTTTATCTTCATCAAACAGTACTCACTACGGGTGTGGTAAAAGTTACAAGTTATTTGAGTCAATACATAATGTTATCAAATATATCATACAAATGTATCTTGAACACGACATTTTATTTGTTCCTGATTCATAAGATATCTATTATTTTATCAATGGTTGTCATGTTTTGTGTATGTCATTAGTTCTACATAATATGATCGTTTTTAGTTCAGTTAATAGGTTTGATCGATCACCTATGCCATAGCCTGAACCTTCTATTATTCATGTGTTCAGTGCTGTTTCGTTACCGCCTAATGGAATCGAAATAATATCAAAGGTCACTCTTCCATTAAACATTCTTAACACCCTTGAAACAAAGGGTTGTGGTTTTTTTTTTCATTAAATAGCAGAGCAAGACTTAAAACAGTCAACGAATTATGGAGTTCATTAAATTGGAATCTCTTCAAATTAATTTCTAAAAGTACATAAGTATGTACCTGGAGTATGCTTTCTAATAAACGAGAATAAAGCAGATATGGTTAGGAATTATAAAAGTTTACAGAGTTATTCCTTTGCCTATTGAATAAAAAAATATTAGCAACTTTCGAAGAGGTTTGTCTTAGTCTATACAATTTTTAAAAAAACATGTGAGCCTACAAAAAGATTCATTCCCTTTTCACATTAAACCTCTTTAAAAGAACCATAGCGTGCGTCAATCAGATGTCATTTCACCCGTTCACTTTCGGTCTGTGGTGTGGCTATTTTCACCGTTTCTGGTTAGGTTTAAGTGCACTTTCTAGTTCTAGACTTGTAAGCGATGCAGCCGTGGCAGAACAAGAAGTACAGGCTTGTGTCTACGGAGAACTTTAATGAGTTTATGAAAGCATTAGGTACTTTGTATTTATTATCAGATGGCATTTATATGTGTAAGACCCTATAAAGGGGCTCCAAGCGTTAGGTATTTATATAAGTATTAGATTTTGATTAGGTAACATTAATTAGTATATAGTTTCATTGCTTGACTGTGTTGTGGCCAAAACTAGTATGGCCAACGACTGATTTATAGGTTTCCATATAGTTTCGCTCTCTCTCGCGCTGCAGTCAGGTACAGAAATTTTATTAGAATAAAATCAGTGCTGATGTTTGCACATACTTTACCGAACATTGTTAGCAATTAATAAAAAAATAATGTTAGATGCCTGTGGCACTCACCCCGGACTGCCAGACCTTATAGCTTAAATTTTTCTCTTTTGCATATGTCACCGGAAAATAACAAGAACCGTAAATTTATAACTTTCCTAGGAAAATTATAAACTTTCGTAGGATTCTACACGAGAGATGAAATGTATTATTTTACGCCCAAATTCTAGGAAGTTTATCAATTTGCGACGTCGTGTGGTAAATTTATAAACTGACGGATATTCATCGTAAGATTCTACGCGGTTCGGCCTATCACAGAAGAGTGCTTAATTTTACGTTTCTCATAAGACGGAAAATAACACACAGTTCTCTGATTGGTTGACGCTAGCTACAGTGGCAATGCTTAAGTCACATAGACTTAGGTAAAATCAGACATGCCAAATTAATAAAAAAAACCAATGAACTATTAGGGTCTTAAAAAGTGTTTTTATTTTATAATAAATTTTACCGGTTACTAATACTCTACAAATTAGAAGAACAGAAATGGTATCCTTATCCTCACTATGTTATAAACGTGAAAGTTAGTGAGTATGGATGGCTGGATGAATGGATGGATGTTTGTTACTCTTTCACGCTCAAACGTCTTAAACGATTTTCATGAAATTTGGTATGATGGTAGCTGGTACTCCGGAATAACATATGTGCTTTTTATTCCAAAATTCAATCCACATGGGGTTCTTTGGGGGGGGGGGGGGGGAATTAGTATGGGAGAATTTTAGCTGGCACTCCGGAGAGACACCAACGCTATTTTTTTTTTTAAATTCAACCCCCATGGCGGTCATGGGCCGCGGGGGTTGGGGGGTGAAAATTAGTATGGGAGATTTTTTACGTGTTTATAGATTTTTATATAACGTGGTATTGAGGGAGGATTACGTTTGCGAGGACAGCGGGAATACACGGTCAGGTTCTACAATCAAAATACATCTTACATCAGATTCTACGCAGACGAAGTCGCGGGCGTCCTCTAGTTCTAAAATATACAAACATTTAACAAATCAAACGTAATAAGTAGATTCCTGAATTTGTCTACTTATTGCAACATGTCAAAGATTACCTAAGTCTATGGACATAAGCATTGCCACTGCTTGCGTCAACCAATCAGAGAGCTGTGTGTTATTTTCCGTTTCATAAGAAGCGTAAAATTAAACACTCTTCTGTGATTGGCCGAACCGCTTAGAATCTTACGAATGAATATCCGTAAGTTTATAAATTTACCACACGACGTCGCAAATTGATAAACTTCCTAGAATTTAGGCGTAAAATAATACATTTTATCTCTCGTGTAGAATCCTACGAAAGTTTATAATTTTCCTAGGAAAGTTATAAATTTACGGTTCTTGTTATTTTTCGGTGACACATACTTATGAAAGTTCTGTACACTTTTGGTTAGCAGCTAGCTAGACCAATCGGAGAAGCTAGACGTGCTTGACCCATGACGTAAATTAAGTGTAAAGTTAATAGTGACACAAGTCTTCCTGTCACTACTATAATGAGTCACTCTTACTTCAACATGGTCTCCTTTGTTCCCAGGCGTGGGCCTCATCACCCGCAAGGCCGCCAACGCAGTCACCCCCACTGTGGAACTGAGGCAGGACGGAGACTCCTACAACCTGGTGACGTCCTCCACCTTCAAGACCACCGAGATGAAGTTCAAGCCCGGTGAAGAGTTCGAGGAGGAGCGCGCTGATGGTGCCAAGGTAGAGTAGTGCTTTGTATTCACACAGTATAGAGGGAGAAAGAAAGAAAGAAAAACATTTATTGACCACGACATAGAGGTTACAATGATACATAGATACAAAACGCAAACAGAGAAATAACACATATAGGCACATAGGGAGGGTGCAGTTCGCTCGCGACCATGGTTGGTGTTACCAAGTCTAAACGTCGAACAGTAAGTAGCTTTGTTTTGCTACTCGTAATATAGCGTGTAGACCACTAAAGACTAATATTTAGTATGATGGAACGCGAAAGTCTAAAATCTTACAGTATAGAGGAGATCCACTGGAGTATACGTCAGAATCTGCTCCCTCCCTGGTTTAGCTTAAGTCTAGGTGGGCATTTCCCCAGATTTTTATCATACTCCTCCCTCCTATTCCCGAAGTCCCAAGTTACCGTGGCAACTGACATCAGACTGAATCCAGTTATATATTAATATCATGACATGAATAATAGTGCAATCACATGAAACAAAACCTGCATTACCATTACGCGTGAGACTTGGGAAATAGCGCTAAGAAGCGAATCTTCGGTTTCTTATACTGGCTATGCAAATACATCAGCACTGATTATTTTATGACTGGCTCGGTGGAACAGTGGTTAGCGACCCAGGTTTACTACCTACGGTTCCAAGAGTCGTGGGTTCGATTCCCACTCGGGACAAATATTTGTGTGACGAACATCGGTGTTTGTTCCGTGTCTGGGTGTGTTATTAAATATATTTAAGTTTATTTGTGTATCCACTGTTGATTCTGATATCTGTAACACAAGTGCTTAAGCTACTTACCACGGAATCAGATCGATGTATGTGATGTTGTGAAATATTTATTTTATTTATAGTAGCAGAATACCTTAATATAGATAGGATCCAAAATGATTTGAACTTTTCTACGGGAGCAACGTCAAACGCTATTGCCCTGAACCTCAAAGGGTACATAGCATAACAGTCCTTATTTAAAGGCACTCAAGGTCTGTTTCCATTGTTTCCAGGTGAAGTCCGTCTGCAACTTCGAAGGCAACGTCCTGAAGCAAGTCCAGAAGGCAGCCGACGGCCTGGAGGTCTCCTACGTCCGGGAGTTCGGCCCTGAGGAGCTTAAAGCCGTAAGTTGATGGATTCCACTTTTGAAATAAAATTAATTGAGGCTCCAGCCAGAATACCAGCGCCACAGCGGCTTCATGTCGTCGAGGCATATGCTGAGGCTGGGACCTAGTTGACCACTGTTCAATGTTGTGTTCCATGTTGTTTCTTGTTTTTTTTTGTTTTGTGGTCAATAAATATGTTTCATTATTATTGTTAAATAAAACTATAATTTTACGGATTTAACTCACATGTTATTCTCAACATTATTTAGAGACCCGACGTTTCGAGCTCTCTCACTTACGAAGACACCTGTCAACTTCAGTCTTGTCCGTGACCACGAGCGCTGTAAAGAGCTCGAAACGTCGGATCTCTAAATAATGTTTAGAATAACAATACACGCGAGTTTAATCCGTAAAATTATAATATACACAATACTAGGGGCATTCCATGCCAAGCGGACAGGTAAAAAATTTTGATGCTTCAGATTTCAATAATATTTTACTATGTTATACCTATATAGGTCCTCAACATATATTATGAATATTTTTACTCTGTGATATATAGTTATAGATTTAGAGGCTAATGAAGTTTTGACTCTACAGCAGGAATGCACTATTTGTAGTCCCAAAAAACAATATTTATTATGTATAAAAATTAAACTTAATACATGAATTTTATAGTTTAGTTATTGAGCTTACTTTTGACATTTTTAGAAAATATTTTTTTTATTTTTTTGAAGAAAAAAAATTGATTTTTATTTTTTATTCTCGATTTTCTCAAACTTGGACCACTTTAATTTTTATTATTTTTTTTTCCTAAAATAGCTCATAGTATGTAAATAATCCTTGCCAAGTCTCATAATGGGCCCGGGAGTAGTTTAGGAGCTAGACCAGTTACAAGGCCGGAGCGCTGCGGTAGGCGCCGTACCGCGTCTGCCGCCCGTTAGTAGCAGTTTGCAGAAACATTTGATTTTATAATTAATTAATTGATTTTTCTTAAAAACATTAATAATTCAATAAACAACAGGTTTATTCACATATTTTTACAAGGTTATGAGTCTTAGCATTGCTGGTGCGTTTTATAATAACACCCTGAGCTGGACAAAAAAACTATAGTTGTCGGCAAAACCGCACTGAGTATTGATGTTACCTTCTGTAATACTCTCTTTTAACTGTCTGAAATATTGAGCTTGCTGGTCTGCGATATACGCATGTGGCTTCAGCTGTTCCAAGGCTGTGCAAAGGCTGACGAAATCATCGGACGGAAGGACTTGAGTGGCGATGGTGAAACGATCTGTTTGCGACTTCTGTGACAATACCCGGTACATAATATTTGTGTTTAGTGTTTACCCGTGGCCCCATTGGGTCGGCCCATTAACGGGTCCACGGGTAATTTTGATTCTCCGTGGTCCCATTGCGTTAGGGATTGCTCTCTGGTCTTATGATTTATCGATAAAAAATGTAAACCATTAAAACTAAACATAAGTTTACTTGTTCAAATTAAATTATTGCATTCTTAAAAATAAATACATATTTACACCCTAGAAACAATAGAGAAGTAATGATGAATTATCTTAACATTTCTAATGCGTATTCGACTGATATTTCACCAGTTATTCATTCCATTAATAAAACGTTGAATTCATAACTGATACATGAATGGAATTCGAAGAAGTAAACTTATGTTTAATCAAAATGTGAATCCACGGGTAATTTTGATTTACATTTTGATTAAACATAAGTTTACTTCTTCGAATTCTTAAGAAAGCAATAATTTAATTTGAACAAGTAAACTTATGTAGGATTTTAGACTTTCGCGTTCTATTACACTAAATATTTGTCTTTATGGGTCTACACGCGTTATTAGGAGTAGCAAATTACATAGCTAAAAACTTATGTTTAGTTAATGGTTTACATTTTTTATCGATAAATTATAAGACCAGAGAGCAATCCCTAACGCAATGGGACCACGGGGAATCAAAATTACCCGTGGACCCGTTAATGGGCCGACCCAATGGGGCCACGGGTAAACACTAAACACCCATATATTTGTACCGGGTATTGTCACAGAAGTCGCAAACAGATCGTTTCACCATCGCCACTCAAGTCCTTCCTTCCGATGATTTCGTCAGCCTTTGCACAGCCTTGGAACTGCTGAAGCCACATGCGTATATCGCAGACCAGCAAGCTCAATATTTCAGACAGTTAAAAGAGAGTATTACAGAAGGTAACATCATTACTCAGTGCGGTTTTGCCGACAACTATAGTTTTTTTGTCCAGCTCAGGGTGTTATTATAAAACGCACCAGCAATGCTAAGACTCATAACCTTGTAAAAATATGTGAATAAACCTGTTGTTTATTGAATTATTAATGTTTTTAAGAAAAATCAATTAATTAATTATAAAATCAAATGTTTCTGCAAACTGCTACTAACGGGCGGCAGACGCGGTACGGCGCCTACCGCAGCGCTCCGGCCTTGTAACTGGTCTAGCTCCTAAACTACTCCCGGGCCCATCATGAGACTTGGCAAGGATTATTTACATACTATGAGCTATTTTAGGAAAAAAAATAATAAAAATTAAAGTGGTCCAAGTTTGAGAAAATCGAGGATAAAAAATAAAAATCAATTTTTTTTCTTCAAAAAAATAAAAAAAACATTTTCTAAAGATGTCAAAAGTAAGCTTAATAACTAAACTATAAAATTCATGTATTAAGTTTAATTTTTATACATAATAAATATCGTTTTTTGGGACTACAAATAGTGCATTCCTGCTGTAGAGTCAAAACTTCATTAGCCTCTAAATATATAACTATATATCACAGAGTAAAAATATTCATAATATATGTTGAGGACCTATATAGGTATAACATAGCAAAATATTATTGAAATCTGAAGCATCAACATTTTTTACTTGTCCGCTTGGCATGGAATGCCCCACAGTTATAGATTCCACTTTACCCAATCAAACCGCCCGCGCGGCCCACCGAAGGAGGAAAATATTGCCTTTCAGTGGGGCGACTTAATAGATGCAAAGATAAATAAGCCAAATAGATATCGTAGGTGGAGGTGAAAGATTATATTTCGAACCATATTCACTTGTGATGTTGGTAGGATGATATTGTAAAGAATGTTATAGCTGGCCAGCTAACGGCTAATTTCGTCAAAACAGTGGAGGTATCTCTATTTCTCAAAAGGCCACTAATTCTAGTGCATCAATGGCGTAGTGTCCTTTATAACCTGGCCTTTTTTGAATCTATAAAGTCACTATTTGTGTGTAAGATATCACTATCTTACACACAAATAGTGTATTTATAGATCAATCAATCAATTTTGTTTGTGTTGAAAGGAAAATACAGCCTGTTGAGTCAGTAGGTAATTGCAAAGTTTTATCAACAAATATTCCGATAAAGAGGTATAACTCTGATAACCTTAAACCCCCATTCCAACAATGGCAGCAAGACAATGAAATTATCAAAGTGGCTGCAGGTGTAATCAAATAATGTGCTATTTTATATCTTTCAATCCCAGTTAAGGTTAAGGTTGTGTAGTCGACCAACCCGCACTTGGCCAGCGTGGGCGACTAAGGCCTTATCGCCCTAGTTTAGGGTAGGCCCGTGCCCCAGCAGTGGGGACGTATATGGGCTGATGATGATGATGAATCCCAGTTAACCATAAATCAGATCACATTCCGACTAAAGTATGTATCAGATACTAGATAATTATGAAAGTCATCGTAATTAATGATGATTAATATACGCATTAAAAGTCTAGCGTCGCTTTTGACGCTACTTGGATCGGCTTTCGATTTCCTAGATTCTTAGAGGCTGGTAAGCGGTTCCTTATTAGTAAAGTCCGTGTACGGTGAAGTAACTCAAACCGTATGCTAATTTGTAAGTACAATGGAACCGACTGAATCCTGACCCACCATAACTTCTAATCCATCTGAATACAAGTAGTTTGAAATTTGCTAGATGATACTTTTTCTTGGTAATGAACTTGTCATAGTTTTATTAGACGGTATGAAATAATACTCACGCAATTTTGTTAGTACATAAAACCTTTCGAAAAGAAGTGAAAGTGGTGTGCCAGGACCGTAGCACATGGCAGCAAGTGATCTCTGCCTACCCCTCTGGGTAAAAAGCGTAATTAGACTATGTATTTATGAATAAAACCTTTTGCTTCTCAACGTGTATTTTTCTAGAGAAATATTAAAAACTATTTATTCCCTAGCGTTTTAATATATTCAAGCACCATTTTTGGGACAAATTTCATATCTCAATATCGTATTGTTATGATTAACTCGACGAATCGTAATTGGGCGAGAGCCATCCGCTCCCCCGCAAGTCCGTTGATGATGACAAGGCTACTCCAAGCCGATTGTCCTTATTTTAGGAAAAGATTGGATAACATTTTGACACTGACTAAAATAATAATGCCAACTCTAGATAGATCCTAGGAAACTCACTCCAATGTAGTCACTCCATTCTAGAAACTGAGTCATGTACACTTAGATCGCATGGCCCACCGTAATCATCCGATAGATTAGTCGGAATTAGTCATGTCATGTGATGTCAAAGTTTAGCTTTTATCCTCTACAACCTTCAAACGTGCAAGGTCAGAATAATAATAGGGCGGAGTGGAAACATGCTAATTACGGTACCATAATACACTTGGGGTGCATTTATATGTGTGTCAAATTATACTGTCTGCCTCCATGGATGGCTACAAAAACTAATAAATGGGTATTTTCCGGTACCTACCTTTTATTATTCTAAACATTCACAACTTGAGCTGTCTATATATCGTATAGAAATAGAATATAGGAAAATAGATACAGATTACGTAACGTAATTATTAAAAATATATAATGGTACTTTATATTCCTATTGTTTTAGTATACTAATAGGTTCTTTATATTCCTATTGTTTTAGTTTTTCTTTTAAACTAACTACGATCATGCGAAAGAATTTCATAAAATCTACTTGCAGAATTAATTATTTCATTTCTTGGCTTGGAGCAGTTTTGTCATCATCACCGGACTTGCGGGGGAGCGGATAGCTCTCACCCCTAACATTCTTAATGTGAACGTATGATCGATTATTATCTTTCAGTCCTTTGGGATTATGTCCGGGATCATCTATATACTAAAACTATTTTATAAAACGACTTACACCGCAAGTGAAAATGGCTAGACATAAAGTAACCTTGAAGTGAAGACTTGTCGTTGCAAACGGTACCTATTCTAATGGGTACGTGATTAATATTCCGATGCAAATAGATGTCAATAGTTCGTGTGAACATTTGCATATTTGAAGTTTCGTCTAAACCTATCTTTTTAATCTTGGAGATAAATGAGGATTTACTAAAATTAGTGGGGGGATGAACATGGTTTTAAATTAAGGTTACTGATAGGTCCAAAAATAGGTTGGTTTTTGCCGTAAATGTCAAGTAATAAGGTTCTTATCAATATAAATTCATAGTTAATTAAGGGACCTATGCGCATGACCAACTCCTGATCGTCTTAGCTTTAGAGTAAAGTTAAGCCCATCGGTGGGGACGTATGACAATTAAAAAAGTTTGTTAACGACTTCTTTTAACTTTGTGGTAGGTGCTCGAATGGGATTACTTTTTCTTTTCATATTTCTATTGTAGTTATGCTTTCCGTCCCTCCTGTAATTAATACCGGGCGCTTTAGGCGGGGCCTGAACCAGGCCAGGGTGAGATCGACAGGCTCAATAGAATCTATTGTGCCTGTCGACCTCATATGTAAACCTCACGAACGCTTACCATCAGAGAGACTCCACGCCTTGTCTCGTTGTTGCCGCAGCAGTGGTCTCCTCTTTAAGCGGGCTTTCAGGGCGAGTGCGACATGCTCAATATGGTCTATTGTGCCTGTCGACCTCATATTTGGATCTCACTACCGCTTTCCATCAGGTGGAGTGAGGTCATCTTGTTAGCTTAATAGATGGAGCGAGGTCATCCAAGGAGTCTTAAAATAAAAGTATTTTTTAGCATTTTCTGATTGTAATTATTTTTGTTCCACAGGTCATGACCGCAAAGGACGTCACTTGCACCCGATTATACAAGGCGCAGTAAGCCTGACCGAAGACTGTAGGACCTGGAGTCCTATATTTATCCTATAGCACAACTATTCGTAAAGTTAACTTATCTTTATTTAGGGCCCTGCGTAGTCGGCGAGCTTTGGCCATTATTCCAACGTCGTAAGATTTATTTTTGTACGCTCTGTGTATTTGCCAAAGTTGAGTTTTCGGAAATTTAAGATCATACAAGTGTTGTATAAGTTTTTCAGTGCATATTTAATAAATCGTTTTTTGTATTACTTTTGCTGTTTTTTTTCAACCTTTTCTTGCCTACAATTGCAGAGAATTTGAGAGAATACTAAAGGTACCTACTAATAACAATATTAGATGTAGAGACCATACTTTCAATCTGTTTAAATGGTGACATAAGTATATCATTAAAGCTTTAAGCTCATCTTTATACCTACATATACGTTCAGTGCTGGGTACCGTCCACTATCCAATACATACATAGGTATTTCTAAAATATATATATTTATATAGTTAGAATACTCTTAAAGTACATACATCTAAAGCCATATGCCGCAGATGTACCCATGGATTTTGGTGGCTGTGTGTTGTTGGCCTAAGGCCCGCCATACCCGGACCGTTCGAGCAGTTAGCCAGTGACCAACATACACGGACCGCTCTTGCAGTCATAATTAACCACAGCTTATGCCTGGCAACTACTTGAGATGTGATCGTGCTGCTAACAGCTCGGAGCAGTCACGACTGCTCGAGCGGTTCCGTGTATGTTTGTACGTAGAATCTGTAGTTTACCATGCAGTCGCAGCCTCAGCACGGACAGCTTGAAGCTTTCCGTGTATGTCGGCCCTAAGAGTCTCAAAATGCAGTCATATTATTAGAAACTAAATAAATGGAGAAATTAGCGACTTCGTGCGCGTGAAGGTAGTTAAGTTGTAGAAGTTAAGGATTCAGATGATTCTTTCTTCTTATCGAGTCGATGGCAAAATCTAACGATCGGGGATTCTTTAAATTAGCACGATTTTTATTTATGAACGTAACATGAACTAGACTAAATAGAGCTTACCATTATAAATTATTACTGAAAACCTCATCTAGACCAATAAGCCGTTTCTAAGATTAGCTAGCACAAAAGCACAGACAGACCAAAAAGTAAAAGTTCTCATGTTCTAAAGCTCCCTTCAAATTTTTTATTGTGTCTGGGAACTCTGGGAGAATGCATTAGGTATTAAAATATTCAGTATAATTTAAAAAAGTTGAAGGCAAGTGTAACAAAAGTAAAATCTATTTTTATGAGATTTAAAGTTTGTATTTATCAGTGTGAATATATTAAAATTTTCTGAATAGCGCCATCTAGTGGCTAATGGCTAAACTAACTTTTCATGCATATGTTACGGTTAATGTGGATAGAGCGGTTATTATGTATAATTACCGGTAACTATGCATAATTATCAGTGCTCGTGGTAAAGGTGGTAAAAACTATCGAATTAATCATATTTACCGGTAAATATATGAAATTACCATACCCTTTTTGTAAATGTGGTAAATAATAAAATCAAACTGACTTGACTAGCTCGGTGAAACAATGGTTTTGTTAGTGACCCTGGCTGGCGGTTCCAAGAGTCCTGGGTTCGATTCCCACTCGGGGCAAATAAATATTTGTGATGTAAATCGGTGTTTGTTTCGTGTCTAGATGTGATTATGTGTTTAAGTATGTATTTATAAATATATATGTATGTTTATCAGTCTCTGCCGCCAAAAGTAGGTACAAGCTGTGCTTAGTTTGTGAAAATGTCCCAAATATTTATTTATTGGTGTAAACATCTGGATCAAATGTTTATTAGGATATAAACAATTCTAGTCCTAATTAATAATAAAATTTGTTTACAAACATCGGACAAACAAAAATATTCCTCGAATATCAAGAGACCAAACCTTCTGTTCGGATAAGCAAAACATAAAATATATTCTCATTAAATTAACAAATAATATATGGGGGTAAGTTTGTATAAAACTTTGCCAACTTTGAACGCTGGAACGTACGATTTTGAAGGGACGTAGGTTGGGTACCGTAAAGGTGCAATAAGAAAGGATTTCCCGAAATTCTAACAGGAAACAGGAATTAGCAGGAAAATATTAAAACTGCTTAAGTTAGATGCTTGAAATTTGGCATGTAGGTACCTTATTAAACTTAAAGCTTAATCGCAACAGGATATTGCAAAATTGCCACGGGAACGGGAATTAGCGGGAAATAACTTTTGTATGAAAACATCTAAACCGCGTAAGATAGATGATTGAAATTTGGCATGCAGGTACCCTAATAGACGTAAAGCTTACTTGCAACGCGATATTGCAAAATTCTTACGGGATCGGGAGTTACTTGGAAAAAATTTTTGTTTGTAAAATCCTGTAGTCCACGCGAATGAAGTCGCGGGCACAGCTAGTTATAAAATAAACAAGACATATCTAGAAACCAAACTCCAAGTTTGGTTTTAAAAAAAATATAATGTTATAAAAATAAAGTTTAATAAAATTAACAAATTAGCAGGTAATTATCAGTGGAACTCTTAAAATTCTTTCTCGTTAATATTATTTTTGTAGGTTTGAGTATTGTGACATTTGGAATTGCAGAGTACTTGTGATTTTTGTCAGCAATGTCAACATTTACCTCAGTCGCGAGGGAGTTTTATATAATTACCGGTAAATTTGAATAATTCACTACATTTACCATGTGCGTCGGTATTTATCTATAATTACCGGTGATTATAGATAATTACCGATTGCTTACATTGACCGTAACACATATACTGTTATATGAACCCTCGCAGAACAGCAACCTTGCAAACATTATAACTTAGTGCCACTACTCGACAATAGATGTCAGTAATCCAAATAATTGGTTATGTATGTTATCTGTGGTATGTATTAAGAATAAATGTTAAAGATAAAAGAAACATTAATAAATAAAACTTACAAGTTTTTTATGAAATAGTTAGTGAACAAAAAAGACCAAATTAAGTGGCATGCTAACAATGTAGCTCCAACACTTCAAATAATTCAAATGCTGTCAAAAGTTATATGCATCTCTGTCTAATCCCATATCGAACAAAAGAGACACATTATACAAGTTGACAGAACAGCACAGCTCTTTGCTGTGATCGAATGCCAACAAAAACGCGTGCTCTCGGGCGTTGCTCGCCCGCAAGTCGAAGACCGAAGTCGATTGTTGTTTAGTTTATTCGAATCGTTACCGACGTGGATACGTTCGCATCTGCGGGCCAAACGCGATATCGACACCTGTCAAACTAATTCCCCGATATTACTGTGTGAAAACAGTGATTATTGTGATATTTTAGTGTTAATTAAATTGTGTTCATAATTACAATGCTTGTGTGACAGTGCGATTTACGTTTATTAGTGTAAACTGTGGATATAATGTCTGGAATTTGTGGTGTTGTTGTGTTTTGTGTGTGACTGCCCGTGCGGCTTAGGATTACACAGTTGTTGGATTAAAATACGTACAAGTAAGTAAATATTTACACAAACCGAATAGATGCTTGACTAATAACACAAACAAGAGATTCTTTCCAGTTGCATGTGGATAAAACAGGAGGTTTAGTTTTCGATAAAATGCATTCCCTAACAGTTCTTATCGTTGTATGAATACAATGCAATCGGGAACGAATTAAATGAGTGCAGTGTATTTTTTTACTCATGGTTTATTTACCTGAGTGTCCAAACATTAGCAGTTTTGTGCAAGTTGACAAAAATTAAAAATGTAAGGGTAGGAAAATAATTCTATTGTAATTTACACTTATATACAGGTTGGTCATGGCCACCACTTAAAAGGTTTCATACATTAAGTACATGAAATAATCTATTGGATATGGATAACTTCGTTTTTCAATAAGTACAATATACTCTACTTACAGTAAATAGAGTATATTGTGTTTATTGAAAAACGAAGTTATGCCTATAGCATGCTTATAATAAATGTTGAATATTGGGCTCAATAGTAATATAGGATAGAAATAAAATCATCCATATCTTCTTATTGTCATGGTCTTGTTATCAATCCGTTATGAAGACAGTAAGGTAACTAAGAGGTATTAGAAATTTATTAAATAAGATAATGATAGGTTTATTGTCCAATATACCTAATTTATTTAGGGTTTATTCTAATTCAAGTGTAAAATTATTACCTACTTTATTTTCATATGTGTGAGGTTAATTGAACCTACTGTATCAATAATAATTCTTCCTGCTTTCTTTTGTTGTCATCATTTTTCATTCATGTTTCTAGGTGTATATTATTCATATTGAGAATGAATTAATTTAACAAGAAACATGTTTCCTGCCTTGTTAGGAGAATGTTCAGAAAATAAAATTGAAGATCTGAATGAATCTAAATCCCTTCTACATCGGATGAAGTAATTCTGATCAGTTAAGGTTGATAAAAATTAAAGACTCTAAGATACCTTTATGAAAATAACCTGAATAGGATTGTTGTGGAATTATTAGTGTTTTACTGCAGAATGTATAGTATTCAAGTTACCAATTTAATAATATACTAAAATGTTAGAATACCGAACTACCCTTTTGTTGATAACTATTACTCTCATAGCCATGTCATGTAAGTGATAATATTGCCACCAATATTAAACTCAGCAAGGAAGTATTTAGGTATTATTTATGCATTTATTTATCATGTAAATGAAGTACCTACCTAAGTTCTGATGTAATGTTTTAAGGTAAGATTTTACCCATTCTAAATTTGAAAGCCATTAATGTCTTTGAAAATAGAAGAGGGTACTTACTATGAGTTTGGTACCTAGGTATTAAGGTTTTTAAACTTTTCTCAAAGTAGCCTATTATTTAGGTACTAGAAGAGTAAAATAGTATTAAGTATAGTATTCAAACTATAGTTTTATGTCTGCTAAATAAAATAAGTGGAACTCTCTATCAGCTTAGTTAAATACTAATTGCTTTACCACAGATAATGGTTGTTTAACTTAACTGATTACCTGGCAACAAGTGTTGTTTGCCATCTTGTATGCATTTTGTTTGAAAACATCAACCAATTAGTTAGGTTTGCTAAGTTACTAAAGTAAATCCATGTAATTTGACATGATGAAGTATTCCTCTGTTTAGATTTCTAAAGGTCTATGAAATTGCATGAATAATACGTATTATTTCATAGGTACTTCGGCACTTTACGAACCTACAACCACTGACTAGATTTACTGAATGCCAATAAAATACAATAGTAGCTACACTGCAGGGGTAACAACATTCTCTATTCAAAGACATCGAACACAAAGTGAGACGTCTAATAGAAGTTAGTGGAGAGGCCGGGGCGCGGAATTAAGAATTTAATATTTGATGGCTCCCTAAAATACGGTTGTATGCGTCGTCGTGCCGGGGACCCGCGGGCGGGGCAATCGATACGATCCCGGCCGTCAGCTGAGCGGTGCAAGCCGGCCGGGTATTTGGCAAGGAGCAATTTTTGCATTGCGGACTATGGTTATTCGGAACGTAAACAAATTTGGATGTGTTTGTTTGTTTGAAAGAAAGAAAACGTTCATTTTTTGTTTGGTTATTGGACGAGAGTGGAAGAAATACACATGTTGCGCCGACCCCACTTAGCGTGGGACAAGGGCAGGAGAATGATGATGTTATGATGAGCGATAGAACACCGAAATTTAATGAGAATGACGGTACACAACTGTCGGGTTAGTTGCGTTATTCCCTAATTGCAATTCCACCCTAACATTTTGTTCAAAAGACCAGAAGCTATTTTCGAGTTAAACTGCAACAGATCGATTTCGGGTGAAATAGCAACTACCGCAACTGTCACGTCACGGAGTGGCATGTTACCTATAATGTCTAAGTATTGATTAACGATCATGCTAAAACTGATGTCCTAGTCGCATCACAATAGTTCACTATTTGCATGTAGGCACCTATGCATCTTCCTACATACCTAGTCTTATTCTTCTTATCGTATGATTGATAAACAACCTGGTGTCAGAGTTTAAACCGCCCGTAGGCCTCTGACATGGCTTCACACACCGTTGAAAAATCTCTCAGGTGTGCTAGTTTTCTCACGATGTTTTCCTTCACCGTTAAAGCGTCGAATAATGGTACATATGAATTTCAAATTTGAAAAACACATTGGTACCTGGCGGGGTTTAAACTGGTGACCACTCGCATGGCAAGCAACTACCTTAACCACTCGGCCATCGACGCTTTTTTAGTCTTATTAAGTAGGTACAAGCCCAGTTTCATTATCAATTTAAACAAACAACTCGCCCAACCATAATATTTGTAACCAAAATTGGTTTCGTTATTATCATTGTTGTAATAACTACCTTCCGACCTATAACTGAGTACGTAAGTAAAGTAATTGCATTGTAACGATCAAAATATTGCACGATTCTCGTGAACACATGCACGCTATAGTCTTGTTATCTTGAGACAATGTTGGTTTAACATGAGACTGTTGAACACACACTTGTAACTGTGTCAAAAATATTATGTACCTACACGCGTTTCCTGTTGTCCTAGTACATAGTCCGGTGATGATGACGAGGCTACTCCAAGCCATCATCGTATGTCAGTTAGGAAAAAAATACTTGAGCGGTACACACACACACAATTTAGTTTTTCAGTAAGTCAGTAGACTGGCTGATATGTTGATTATGATGGCTGGATATCCATCCACTACTCGGCAGAAAAAAAACCTAACCTACCCAAAAACCAGTGGCAGAGAAATGCTTCTGGAAATTTAAGTACGATTTAGTTAATCACTATCTGCAACAGTGCAACATTGTCGCTAATATATTGTATCTTAGCGGCAAAGTTATGCTAAGACAAAACTGGTGGAAACGCGATCAAAATAGAGCTTTGCAAAGTGTTCCCCTAAAGTTTGTCCTCCTAAGGGGATAATCTCATCGGCGACAGACGAAAGCTGTATAAATTATGAAAATTATATGTACGCCAGAGCGCAGCTCTTCGCCGAGTGTAATTATAACTCCGACTGCTTTATTTAATTCACAGGAGGTTCTATTTGCGGATCGCTGGGCCTTGTCTGCATAGGAAAGTGGGAAAATAGTGTAACTTATAACTTGCTTCCGTTTCGAGCCTCTATCTTGATGTTTGAATGCATTTTCCAAGGCTCATTATTGTGCCACTCGTTTTGTAATGAAGTGGGTAGATTCATAGCAGTTATGTACCATAAATAGATAGGTATCTTTATGTACCTAGATATCAGTTATTATTTGTGGCCTTCTGCTTTTATTCTTTCCAAATATTCCTTTTGATTGCTCAACAGCGTTTGTTATTTGATATATAAAAATATTCATTTTCAGATAATGTTCCTGACTCACCTTAGCACGTAGAATGTTTAAATTATAAAAACAACACATACTGATAGATAGTGGTAGTAGTAGCAATCACATAATAATGATCACATAGAATCTATGTCGCCAGGTACCAATGTGTTTTTCAAATTTGAAATTAATATGTACCATCATTCGACGCTTTAACGGTGAAGGAAAACATCGTGAGGAAACCTGCACTCCTAAGAAGAAATTCTTAGGTTGTGTAGTCGACCAACTCGCACTTGGCCAGCGTGGTCGACTAAGGCCTTATCGCCCTAGTTTAGGGTAGGCTCGTGCCCCAGCAGTGGGGACGTATATGGGCTGATGATGATGTGATGATGAGAGTCTATGAGTTGTTTTACGAAGTTACTATTTTTGTGTAACTGGATTGCTACATTGTTCTCGTACCGAATTAAACTGGAGCACTTGTGTTAGGGATATCACAGATAACAGTTGGTGGTGTACACAAGATATCTTAAATAGATCAGATATTGCCTGAATATGATACTCTAACTGTTGGCTATAAGTTTGCGCAAAATCTCAATCATACAGTTACTAATTACAGCATGTTTTACAACAGCATTGAAAGACCTATCAAGTTTGATGGAACAATAATATGTTGTTTGTATTCGGTACAATTGTAATTGCGTCATCGAAAATTTGGCTGCTAAATCATTGGCGAAGCAGATTGCGTCCAGCGGAACCGAAACACATCAGTTTACTCCCTAGTTAGGGTAGCCAAACCGAATAGCTGGGCAAGTCAGCTAGTTTGACTGGACATTCAAGTAGAACAGCCGAACACCCTAAATCGATCAGGTTTTTTTTGTCTTCGTATTAATAGGCGAACGAAGAAAATGTGTACGTAAAGAATCCAGCTTTTCTCAATATTTTTAAAATAGCCGACGTTCAGGACCTCACTCCACCTAATGGTAAGCGGCTTTGACGTCCAAATGATGAAATTCAACAAGCACTATAGAAAATATTCAGCCTGTCGCTCAAACCCTGAAGATCTGCATAGATGCCACGTACCGCCTAAAAACTTGAGGTTACAGACAGGCTAATGAAAAGCCTAACAAAAACCGGACAAACCAGACGTTTATTTTGACCGGCAACTTAACCAAAAAGTCTTAGTGTGTCCAGCTTTACTGGACACCTGGCGAAGCTAACTGGGTTGAATGCCCTATATTAGCCGTCGGCATTTGTACCAAAGCCCTCGTTATTGCAATTGACCCAATTAATATTGCAGTGTAGTGCTATCACCCTGCGTGACATGCAACGATTTGCATCGCGACTTGTTGTGCTGACTGGTTTTTTAAATGTGTTTAACCTATTCCACTTAAAATCAGGCTATCGTTGTAACATAACTTCTCTGTTTCTCTACTAATTTCAGACCCCTATTGTTTACGTTTGTGGGGGAAATAAAACAAATGATAGCTATATTTTTTCCTTCTTCCCCTTTGACTCGCGTATACTTAAAGAAGTAATCCGATTCATTTCCTCTTCTTTATTTTCTTTTCATTACGTTTCAATGTACCCAGTCTAATACGGGTTATTAATAATGTTGTAACTGGTATTATTAGCATAATATAAAGTACCTATTTAACTTTTTCTTTGCACGTCACACGTACTCATTCCTTTCCTTTCCATTCTTCATGTAAAACTTATTTTTATATCTGTGGGGTGGATTACATATGACATCGCAAATGAATTCGCCTCTATTATACTCTTCTTTATGTTCAATGGTTTGAGCAATGTATTGATAGATCAGTATGCCAATAACCTTTGATTTATTATGCTGAAGCTTAGAATCTCACCTTATTCTAAAGCTGGTAAGGCAATACGAAAACTACAAGAACGTCTGATTGAGGAAAAGTTAAACGCAAAGCAAATTCTGTAGGGGCGGCGATTACCGTTTCTTGAATCGGTAACAATTAAAATTGATTGCAAAGCGTATGTTAAGGTAATTAATTTGCAGATAACTACAATTAAATTCACTAGCAGACTAATTGCTGTCAAATACAGCTACCTTGGTAGTGCAGCGGTAAATACTTTTAACTAATAGCTAGCTCTTATAGCGAGAGGTATTACATAACTTAAATCAACCTTGAACACTCTAAACTCACCACAGAACTGGTAGTCACAAACTGGAGTGATTGACAAGTCAAGCGTAAGTTTAACTAAGACAGATAAATATTAGTCTTTATGGGTCTACACGCGTTATTAGGAGCAGCAAAATACATAGCTACTTACTGCCCGACGTTTCGACTGGGTTACACCAATCGTGGTTGCGAACTGGCGCCGCCCGTCTTCGTCTGCCACAGCGGTTGTGGATTTCTTGATCCACCCCCGAACATAATAATGGATGGAGTGTAATGGAACGCGAAAGTCCAAAATCATACATAAGACAGATAAGTCGGATTTATGATTTAAGACTTTTACGTTCCATTGGATAGTACATAATAATATTTAGGGTATTGACAACTAACTTGAGCTAATGTTTTTAATTTCTATTCGTTTTTACCTTTAAATGTTGCGTAATAAATTGATCTTAAAAACCTACGATACTAAAGTTATTCAGTAAGCGATAAGTAGCTAAACTCACTCGTAACATTTGTTTAGTAACTTACTATACCTACGCTAAAGTTAGCGTATCAATCATTATATCATGTTACATAACCAATCTTATTTTTTTTCTTGTGTGAGTGATTACCTAACTGTTTCCAATTGCTTTTCCATGCATGAACCGAATAAACAGCTTTGTTGAATCTCTGAATTAAATACGTATTACTTTGTGTATTTTCACATAGTACGTATCATCTTACGCGTAGTCCAACAAAACTGAACTGCAGCGCAATTTAAAAATTACTCGCATAGCCCAGCGAAGATAAATCAAATAGACGTTCAACCACGCAATTTATTCCTAGGAAATGATAAAAATCTAGTCTACCTCGTTTGAAATACGAAACCCTGAAAATAAATCGAGTCAGTCGACTCATTTCGAGGTGTGTTTACGTTTAATCGTTAACCCTTTATAAGGTAGAGGTTAAAATTGTTCGGTTTTAAACTTTAAATCAAAACTTTAAGGTTCAAAGTATAAGATATCAAGGCATCTATCATGAGGTATGTTTCAAGAGTTATTTCAACTAGTCCCTCTCCTTTCCACTCCCGAACAACACGTGCTGGACAGCATTGCCGTCCGCATACCATGTAGACACTGGTGGCCCGGACCAAGATGCTTAAAGTTTCTCATTTATGTCTAGTAACATTAATGGAATGGAAATGGAAAACATGGAAAGCCCTTCCAGCTCGTGTTTAATCCTTCCTATTATTATTATATTAGGGATTCAGGCGGGGCTTGAAACGGCAGGTTTTCATGGTGATGGCGACAGTATCAATAGTTCTATTGTGCCTGTTGATCTTTTATGTAGACCTTACGACCGCTTGTCATCAGGTGAAATGAGGGCAACCTGACCTGAAGGACGGATATAAAAAAATAACTTACAATTTTAAACTGTCATGGACATTACACACATTAGAAAACTGAAACTGTTCGGGATAATTAAGTACCATGTTGTTTTGTCTTAATGAGCTCCCGATATGCCACTGTTGCATACGCCATGATCATAGGTGATCATAAAGTTTTTAAAAAAAATATGGTGGCAATATACAACATTATGCTTCTGCCCACTAAAGGGTTGAATGTAGCTGGTCTCCGAGTGCACGCGACGCGCTCCCAATGTCGCCCGGCCGGTGCAGGCATGTGCCCTGCATATTGCAACCGGCTTCTGACGTCATCGCATGCAATACCGAGCCTTCAATAGACTTCTTGTGTTGTAGTTCTCACACGAATATAGTGCGCCATTGTAAGGAGTACGACCGTTTTTGATTAGGTAATGTTGGAGAAGGCGATTTTGGATTGTAGCCTCTTTTATGCGAATGGCGTCAAATCTATGGTCCAGTGTAAATTGTCTTGTGGGTCAGAATGTAAAAATGGTTGTCTAACTCATTCTGTTTTAATAATAAATAAATAAATAATAATAATAATGTTGTATCACCAAATTGAAACGGTTGTCGTACAATTTGAAGGCTGGAAGTGTAGAATAATTATTCAGGAATCTTACTATTAACAGGTAAAGCCTAAATTTATAGTAAACGGCAATTAAATGCCTGTAAATGGTTTGTTTAAGGATTTTTCCGTTTACAAGTACCTTTTTACGTTACTTTAAGTTACCTTTTAAACAGTGTGACTAATTAAGTTGATTAACATGGAGAAGACTTGAATCTTCATATATTTTTTTAAATACTAAACGCTCTCCTACACACACAAATGTAAATTTATGAGAATTTTATGAAGTGATTGCAGTTTAGTAGTAAGCATTAATTATTCTTATCGGGTTAACCTTCTAAAATAGTGGTTTAAATACGATTATTAACACTTTATTCCAGTTTATCATAATTGCAGAACTAATTCACATCATTTGTAATAATCCTTATTGTACAGATAAAAAGAGAGTCTCTCCGTGACTTTGTGGTTACGAACTCGAGTTCTGTAAAGGGCTCGAAATGTCTCATCTGTAAAAGTTTCACTGCAAATGTCGTACTCTTAACACAATGAAAGAAAACGCGCAAAGAAGACAGACAACTGAATTCACATAATAAAACATTATTATTGTGTATTTGTGTTGTGATACCGTATGTGAGCACAAACGATATATAAATATTACACAACATCACATACATTGATCTGATCCCGTGGTAAGTAGCTTAAGCACTTGTGTTACGGAAATCAGGATCAACTGTGGATACACAAATAAACTTAAATATATTTAATAATACACCCAGACACGGAACAAACACTGATGTTCGTCACACAAATATTTGTCCCGAGTGGGAATCGAACCCACGACTCTTGGAACCGTAGGTTATGAACCTGAGCCACTAACCACTATTCCACCGAGCCAGTCATCATTAATAGAAAAACTAAATATCGGTTAAAGATACTTTCTATAGGAGAGCTATATATTAAAAATGATATACTAAATATAATTCACAAGTTCCGTCACGTTCTGATTTGTATAGCGCCCGGTTGTTCGGATTGCATGCTGCATAATGCATGAAGCCACGACGCAAAACAGGGGCACAATTACCATAATACCTCTCGGATTAATGTCACTGTACTATTCTTATTGTTTACTAATTCACACAGCGAATACTTTGCCTATTCGGGAGGTTGGTATAAATTTCGTTCGAGCATCGATGTAGAGCTGATCGGGTCTTTGGCAAGAAACTGCTTTATAATATTAAAGATAAACGAGTGTATTAACGTAAATAATATCTTAGATATAGAAGTCGTTCATAGATAAATCAGTAGACTGACACTCTCTTTTTCTAGGTTTTTTTTGATTTACACTACCGATGATACTTTAATGTTTGATTTACACTACCGATGATACTATAATGTTTGACTTACACTACCGATGATACTATAATGTTTGTTCATAGTTCTTTCTGCGAAGTAATTTTTGGGTCTCGTAACAGACATTTTTAAACTTAATTATTAAATTTTGCTAGTTGGAACTCTTGTCTAATTTTATTAACCCCAAATTTTGAAGTCTGTGACTAGAAAACTTCTGCAGTCATTTTCAACCATTTAAAAACTTAACACAATCCTACCTAACTGTATGTAACGGACCGTCGAATAAGCGTAACATGTGGGAATGTTTACGATAGACAATAGGTCATTGGTGTCACGCCAGTACCTTAGTACAGATTTTACTGACGATACTTTCTAATTGCACATAAACACCGCGTTCCGGTCAAAAGTAGCTGAACAAACACTTTGTCGTAGACATTTGTAAGTGTACGGTCTTTTTGGTTCATTCAAATAAGCACGGGTCGTAAAATTAACTAACCGATTTAAACAAGACGGCTACTACTAGTTAATGTTTGTAAACAACGTAAGTACATGATATATGATATGTACATACATGGTTTCGATTTCGAAGTATTCCTTAAAGAACGGTGTTAAGGTATTAAAAACAACAGCGGTATTCAAAATATACTTCGATAAATGATAAACTCCAGACACGGTACAAACACTCATGTGTTTAAACACAAATAGTTACCCCGAGTAGGAATCGAATCTACGACTCTGGACAGTGCATGCATTTTCATAGTGATCCAATTTAGATGTGAGAGCCATCCGATCTCAAGCAAGTCCGGTGATGATGACGTGGCTACTTCAAGCCATCATCGTATGTCAGATAAAAAAAAAAAGTGATCTAATGCATCATAGGACTTGCTAAAATAAAAAAAAGACGTGTGGCACTCGGGGACTGCCGCGGTATAGCTATTGCATAGCATCGTCCGATTTCGGAGCAGCTCGTCTCGATTCGTGCGAGTTTCGTAGAGTCGTACAATACGTCTAACCGCACGCACACAAACACCGTGCCGAAGTCTACCGAACTGAAACGACGTTAGACGATTGTGAGGTTTTTTCGTTACGGAATTTCTTGGTTCGGTCGCCGCGCTCAAAGCCCGCGATAAAAGCTATGCAATAGCTTAAAAGTGATCTAATGCATCATCGGGCTAGCTAAAATAAAAAAAAAACAATACTAAAACTTTTCGTAACTTGCAAGGTGCCTAAGTACTATTACATACAGTAAATGTTTACATGTCGAAGAATGATGGAACGTCTAGGTAGCTATTTTAGTCCCAGTGTTGTTGTAGGCACGTCTCCCTAGCACAGGATATTATGTCGTCTACGTAGAAGATAGGCGTCATTTGAAACAATTTTCTACGTCAGTACATTGTATTGGCCTGTTTCCCGCGTTATATATGCCTTTAGGCGAATTCCCAGTGAAATCGACGCTCAATTTATTTCAAAAACATCATATTATTTGCAAAAATAATATCGTTTTAAAATAGTGAAACTTTACCTCCATAAATTATTCATTATCTACAAACCATGACAATTATTTTCAAAATCATTAGAAACTTGAACACATACTACTTAATAGATAATAAATAACAGGAGGCAAATCTATAAATTCAATGGTAAACAAGGAAATAATCAGAACATACGTATATTCTAAATGGAGTATTTCCATCCGACATATTATGTCAGTTAACAGGAAATTACTAATTAGGTTACACCATTTTCGTTCTGTTGTACCATTTAGCATTTAGGTAAACAGGCCATCCATTTAACTAGAAATATAATGCCTTGATAAAATGAGTGACAGATACAATACAGATCAGTTGTATGGAGTTTATCTGTGCCGTCATTCGTCATTTCGTATTGAGTTCAGACGAAAACTATTCAATCAATTTTTTTTCTCCTTCCTCAATCCTTTTCCAATATTGATAAAACAAGACGTATAAGATGTCACATCAATACTTACACATCTATGATTTTAGGGGTGAGAGAGAATGCTTTACAAGATGATGACAAGGCTACTTCAAGCCATCATCGTAAGGCGGTTAGAAAAAAAATTGTAAACAAAAAAAAAAACCGCCTTCAAAAACCCGACTCACTAAAAATTACAAAATAATATAATACGAACATTTATAATAATCATCTGGGTATGAATTTTATATGTTGTTGAAGGCGGTGCCGTTTATATTTCATACAGACAAGCACAGAGTGCTTCATTTTCCTCAAAATTTTGATTGGCACCGCCTTCAACAACATATAAAATTCATACCCAGATGATTATTATAAATGTTCGTATTATATTATTTTGTAATTTTTTTAGTCAGTCTGGTTTTTGAAGGCTGTTTTTTTTTTGTTTACAATTTTTTTTCATACTTTTAGTGTTACATATTTTTTTACCCTATTTGTTCAGCTCACCTGTAATACTACTGATATTATAACTAGTAGTCTTAATATGTATACAGTATTGAAAGAATTATCCTTTTACTCCAAACAATTAAGGAGTTGACCTTCCATCATCAGCTCAGCATCATAACATTATGATTGCAAGAAGCAATGCCAATATAACTTCAGAAAATATGTAAAACGCGGTACATGTGCCTATAAAATTTGAGGGTTGCCCTCGATTTCTCCTGGATCCCATCATCAGATCCTAGACTGGTCAACCTAATAGTTTAGCTCACCTGTAATGCTACTGATATTATAACTAGTAGTCTTAATATGTATACAGTATTGAAAGAATTATCCTTTTACTCCAAACAATTAAGGAGTTGACCTTCCATCATCAGCTCAGCATCATAAGATTATGATAGCCAGAAGCAAATGCCAATATGACTTCAGATAATATGCAAAACGCGGTACATGTTCCTATAAAATTTGAGGGTTGCCCTCGGTTTCTCCTGGATCCCATCATCAGATCCGAGACTGGTGAAAATGGGACCACCTCGGAAGTGAACTCTATCCAACCAAAAAAAAATTTTTGAAATCCGTCTATAATTGACGAAAATATCGGTGAACATACATAAAAAAAAAAAAAAAAAAAATATTATACATACAGACGAATTGAGAACCTCCTCCTTTTTTTGAAGTCGGTTAAAAAACATCTATGTTTGTATAGTAAGTACATGCCTAATCCGAGTCCAAGTCAAAATACCAAGCGTACGTCGATGAATTGAATTAGTATGCAGCAGTCAAAACATCTTTGTTCTACCCTAAAACACAGGCTGAACAATATAGCCAGACATCCGGTTCCGGTGCAAGAGCAGCTACCGGCCACGATTGATGGAAGTCTATTATGGGATTCGCTCAGTTAGTTCCACTTTGGGACTAATATAAATTTTTACGATTTACGCCGTTATTATAACCCACATGTGAATCATGCGGTCGGTGTGCTAAGTCGGAAGGAAAGCAGTAAGTTATGTGTGAAATGATTGCATTAAATATCAGAATCTGATTGAAAAATATGAGTTGTTTTAAATTTTCTCTGTTAAACTAAATCATCATCATCATCATCAGCACATATACGTCCCCACTACTGGGACACAGGCCTATCCTAAACTAGGGCGATCAGGCTTTAGCCAACCACACTGGCCTTGTGCGGGTTGGTTTATTATATGAATTAAATAACTACCTAGAAATATCTGACAATCGACTATCTATATTTAAATTTTTATAATTACACTAGCGACCCGCCCTCGCTTCGCTTCGGTATACCTCTATCTCTATATAAAATATTACATTAAAATATACTATTTATTATCAGGTACTTATTTACCTACGAAACGAATTCAAAGCGAATTCAAAATACCTTCAAGTTAAAATCAAAGTGGCAACCACGCGACTTTTTTCTAGGGATTGCAATCCGGAAAAACGGATCCGGTAATCCGGCGGATCCGGCATCATTTAATGGTTACCGGATCCGGTACCAATATACCGGATCCGAAGACCGGATCCGGTGATAGCAGTTTGTGGGAAAATAATATAGCTGTTGCATGAGTAGGTACTTTAAATGCGTAGTGTTCATGCGTGCGAGTCGTTCGTCGCCGAGTTTAGACTCGGCGACTCATTATTGTCATAATTTTTGCCATTCATTCGTTCGACAGATTCATCAAATCATAATACCTATAAGGTATTTATGATTGTGACAGATACCAGATATTATACTTGTTTGTGCTAACTAATTCTCAAATAATTTAATCATGACTTTGATCTCATTTCAGTTAATTACGTAGGGTTAATTGTATCTATTAGATATTATAGTTACTTGATATATATAGAGACCGGATTATATGCATTTGCATATACGCATATGCAAATGCATATTTTTGCCATTCTCAGCAGTAATAGCATATTTTACCTAAAAACTAGTTATGATGCATATTATAGGTACATTAACAATATTTTTCACCCACCCTGCGTTTTGAAATTACATTTACTACATTTCGGAATACAGTCAGCAGCGTTGACAAAACTATAAATAATTTCATCGGTGTTTGTTCCGTGTCTGGGTGTATTATTAAATATATTTAAATTTATATGTGTATCTGTTATAGGCAATGTGTATAATGCAGGCATTCTATACAATGCCTAGGAAATGTATAGAATGCCGAGGTCGCTTAGGCAATGTATGAAATGATACTCAATGTTTGAAGTATTTCACACTTTACCTAGGAAATGTACAGAATACCTAGGCATTGTATAGAATGCCGGTTGAAGCTTAGGTAATGTATTAAATCGATTTGTCTTCTCCGTAATTTGGTTAGTTAGATCTATAGGTACCTATTGATCTTTTGAGAGCTTATCCTAATTTCAACTGTCACAAGCAGATAGCGCTGATTAAACATATTGCATTTTATCGGTTTAGGTATGCCGTGTTTTTTGCGTATTGAGCGTTTGTCACATAGGAGTTCTAGGACAAACTAGTTTCGCCTAAGC
The DNA here is from genome assembly GCA_039566165.1 of Maruca vitrata. Lineage (NCBI taxonomy): Eukaryota > Metazoa > Arthropoda > Insecta > Lepidoptera > Crambidae > Maruca > Maruca vitrata. The sequence goes on along the minus strand of CM076933.1, from coordinate 9,188,006 downwards.
TAAACTAGTTTTTCCGTCACAGGTATATATATATGGGTGGTTTAAAAAAATTTAACACAAATTATTCGGGAATTAGTGGGAAAATCTTTGTGTATGAAAAATCTAAACCACTTAAGTTAGATGCTTTAAATTTGGCATGCAGGTACCATAGTAAAATTAAAGCTTAGTTGGAACAGGATATTGAAAAATTCTTACGGGAACGGGAGTTAGCAGGAAAAAGCTTTAGTATGAAAAAATCTAAACCGCGAATGAAAGAGGATTGAAATTTAGCATGCAAGTATATCCTTATCCTTAATAATCGAAAAACTTACTTGCAACGCGATATTGAAAAATTTTCACGGTAATAGGAGTAATTGGGAAAAACCTTTTATATGTAATATCTGTAGTTCATGCGAGCGAAGTCGCGAGCACAGCTAGTTTACGTATATGATCAACAAATTGCAACTACATATCTAGATATCACTGTTCTTGAGTTAAAGCCTGATGACAGATGGACGGATGGACCATTTATGGGTTCATGTACGGACTCAAAACCAATGCTACCTAACCCCTCTACGCAAAGCAATAACATATTATTCAAAATAAACCGAGGTTAAGGTTGATTAACTCTGTCTGAATAATATATTAATAAAAATGTTTAAGGTCCTACCCGTGGTCGTTCATTATACACATTACCTGATGCACTTCGGGCATTTTATACAATACCTAGGCAATGTGTGAAATTAATCGTATTATACACATTGCCTGAACGTTTTAGGCATTGTATAGAATACCTAGGAAATCTATACAATACCGGATTATACACATTGCCTATAACATATCCACTGTTGATCCTGATTTCCGTAACACAAGTGCTTAAGCTACTTACCACGGGATCAGATCAATGTATGTGATGTTGTGTAATATTTATTTATTTAATTTCATATAATATTACTGTACTTGCTTTCTCTTTTCAAAAAAATATTTATTAATTATTTTGCTGATTTTGAAATAAAAACAAATTTGTAGGCAAAAGTCCCCAAAAAAAAAATAGAAAAGTAGTAAGTTTTCTTTTTTTTTGGGGACTTAATTTTGCATATTTTGAACATTTTCGTGCATATTTCATGCATATTTGCATGCATATAACAAGCTTTTTATGTTGCATATAATCCGGTCTTTAATAATTAATATTGTTACTTATCACTTGATCTCTCTGTGAAAGTGAAATATAGAAAGATTGGGCTACTCGTTACATCGTAAAATAATTACTAGTTACCTACACTACTACATGTCTTGTTGTCTTAACGTTGGTTAGGAAATGAAGTTGTTTTTATATTTTTTGATTTTTTTTAATAACCACCTACCTACATATAAGTGCAGTAACACTTGATTAACTCACTTATTTTGTACTAAAAAGCGAAAATCATCTTGATCTAATCAATCCGGCCGGATCCGGTCGGATCCGGCCGGATTGATGGGAATCCGGTCGTATCCGGCCGGACTGAAAATGACGCCGGATTGCAATCCCTACTTTTTTCTAATACTTGCATTTTTAAATTCGTGATATCTTCCAAAAGAAATGTCCGAATTGAATAATTCAAAAAGTTATTTAAAGGTACTGAAGCCGTCTTGAATTTAATTTATTCAATCAATTTATTTTGATAAGGATTAATACCAAGGTACAAATAAAGAGCCTTTTCAAGCGGCGACATATAAATTAAATTTTTAGAATAAAAAACCGCTTACTGTGACATAACTATAATATTTAGACATATGCTGTCGCGACACTTTTTGTAGATAATGGAGAGTTCTGCAAAGTCGTAGTAAATGATTTTATTCTATCATCAATAGTTTTCGCAGCGCACGCGACGTAAGTAATTTTTCAGGTCATTTTTTTACACCTTGGGTTACATTATTGGAGTTTTAGTAATGATCCCTAATTTAAAAAAAAATATAATATAGCCTATGTTACTTCTGAATAATGCAGCTTTCTAATGGTGGAAAAATTATTGCAGTAGTTTTTGAGTTTATTCATTACAAACATACAAAAATATAAAAATACAAAAATACAAATCTTTCCTCTTTATAATATTAGTGTAGACTAGTGTAGATTAGTGTAGATGTAGATAGTATGTTGCAGACAAATGTGTCCTTAGGTACTATAATTGTCCTTTCTCAAGCTCTAGGACTAACTGTGACCAATTTAAATCGGTTCAGTAATTTCAGCATGTAAGCCCTACAGTCGGTCACATTCGCCTTTATAACATTAGTAAGGATTACCATCCAAAACGTAAGTTACTGCGTTACCACTGTGAGCACAGTTTGTTTTACGATCGCGAGTACTCGTGTCCGCACAGTGTGTGTGTGAAGGCGGACCGCAGACATTGACCTTCCACGCTTGAAATACATTCACTGTCTTGTGTTGACTCGGCTGTTGTGCAATACGCCGGTCAACCTCAAGCTTAGATGTGATCTGAGCATAAGCCACCGAGGTAACCAATGTTTCCTAATCGATTACTTCGGTTTCTTACCGATGTGCGATGTTGTATGGGCAAAGTACAATGTTACTTACATAATTTTCCTTAAACTAGTGTGTACTTGGTTGAATATTGTCATTGGTTAGAATGCTTTACATTGCTTGACTTGACACTCGGTACAAAATTTGTTACTGAATTGACCACCGGTTTTTCTTTCCGTGTCCAGACACGCCGACACACCCAGGTGTGCTATTTTTTTTATTTATGTTTGTTTGTGTATACCACTGTTGTTACTGATATCTGAAACACAAGTGCTTAAACTACTTAACATGGAAACGGGTCAATGTATGTGATGTTGTGTAATTAGCATTTAACTTAACGTTTAAAACTGTGGTGTGAATATATAATTTACTTAACACCATGAACACACGATATTGTGCCTACTAATTAATTATTTCAGTTGTTTTAATTAAGCGACGCGCTGGAATTTTATTTATTACTCTCTTGTTATCAAAATTAACATTATTTAATTAACCCAATTAACTCCGATGTTCATTATAATTTGTTTGCTGATAGGTGCCAATCAAATCGTTATTTTATTTATTTATTTGAGACCAGTAAATAAGTCATCATTATCTAGAAAGTATACGGAATTCCAGTTTTATGACGAGCCATAAATTTGAATAGCGTTGCTTATGATGTAGCTAGATCTTGTTTATAAATTCCTTCGTAACAGTAGCAGTTTTGCTAATTGTATATTTTCTTTTAATCATTATGTTCGGATAAACTGGGTTTTTGCCTTTTCATGTCTTCTCTAGAACTTAACTGTTATTACTATAAATACGAAAGTAGCTATAGAGGGCCCTGACTTAAAGTACTTGCAATTTTTTCTAATCCTACTTCGCCAAGAAGGATTAATCTTTCGCACCGTAAATTCACAAGTACGAAGACGCAGGAGGTCAACTTGTCTTAAACATTCACAAAATACAGTGTCATAACAACTTCTGACATAATAATAGAGATCACAAAGACAAAGTAGCGTGTCTTCCAATCACGAACTCTGCCATTTCCGCTACTACTAGCTACGCGAATACAACCCGACCCAAGTGTAGTCACAATTTTGTGCATAAAAAGTCCCAATTTCCTGGCGTATGGCGTACTTCCTTTCTTCCGCTGGGACAATGACCCGTCCGTCCAGGACGGATGCTCAGATAAACAACGCGGCTGCTGTTTCCGCGGCAGCCATTGTTCGGAAACATAGGGAAAGTTCTGTTACACTAATAACTTCTAACTGTTTTCCATCTAGCAAGTGTAGTTCCGATTTGCGGTTTTGTTTTCTTAGTTTATATTACTAGACTAGTGGTCCCGGCGAACTTCATACCGCCAATATGTTGTTTTTTTTCAATAATGAAATTAAAGGATTTATTGAATTAACTCATGTGCGTATTCAATGGCTACGTGTGACTTGCAATCATGGAATCAATCCGACAATGACATCTATCAAACTATATCAATACAGTGACAATAATGTTTGACAGAAAAATTGGTAGTACAGCATTTATGGCAAAATGAAATTATTGTATTTACTATCTGATCTTACTTTTTTCCATTATTTCTCACCGTTTAAACCTTCCCTGGACTGTCACGAATATTTCAAGACTAAAAGTGCCCTAATCGGTTTAGCCGCTCTTGAGCTTTAGCGAGACTAACGAACAGCTTTTTATTTTTATATATAGAGATTGGCGATCTCGACTCCATCTCTTATACTGTTATCTCTGATACTATGTCCTTCTTATTTTATACTATGTTATTTCGTTCACTGACAGTGTACTAAATTTTATTATCGGTTTCGTAATTTTTGCAAGAAAGTGAGACAGACAGTGGACAGAGTAAACTTATTATTTATACGTAAACAGACAGAGTAAACGTATTATTAAGAAATTAAAGTTTAGAAAAAATTTTAAAGATTAGTCGTTCGTTTCTATGTTTCTTTTACTGCGTTTAGTGTTAGAAATAAACGAATGTGTAAGTAATTGTGTTGCAGGATTAGGAAGTATAAGGAAAGGGGAGACTAATGGTATATTCGGTTTGCCATATTAGATGCTCATGTAATCCAATTTCCGTCTAAGTGAGATACACAAGGGGCTTAATGCTCCAAGGACTCTCCCCCCTAGGGTTTTGCAAGCGTGATGACCAAAATACACACTTAAAAATTTCTCTGCACGTAACTAGTATCTTCCTACAGTGATACCCGATACATTTAGAGTTTAGACGTCTTATTTCACACTGACAGCTAAGTTTCCTTTGATCGCAACGTGAACATCGCGACAATTATCTCGTTAAAAAAAGAGCGCCAGAAGAAACCGATCAATTACAACGCTTTATGGCGTCAATACTTTTCCCAGGCTATTACCAATTATATAGGGCTAGTGTGTTGGCCGACCGCCCACATTTGACGAGTAAATGCAACACTTAATGACCCGCTTTCGTCGTCACTAACTGAATTGGTTTTAGTTCAATGAATATTACTGAAAATTGTGTCACCACAAAGCGCCTTATAATGTCTTGTTTCTCATATGCTAATGGGTCTTTACTATAGTTATAATGAGCCTATATAGGTTTCAGAAGTAAATAGTGAAATCATGGATTCGTTTTCAATACTTCGGTACGTATTACAAACCTTTAGTTTGGTGGGCGTTTGATTGTATACTAGAGCTACTTCCGTAGAGTAGAAGTATCCTGGGCTCATTGTTTTTAAAAATCTATTGTTTTTAGCACTTAGGAAAATCTTACAAACAGTTCAAACCTAAATTAGAGCACACGCGATAGAAAGTGCCTCTGAAACTGTTATCATTACTGGCTCCTAGGTGTGAAGTTGTCTTTAGAGAAAGGTGCAATGTAAAAAGTAGCCACTGTGTCTAAACAATGACGCAATCGGGATATTGACCAATCAAAATGCACTGAAATTATAATCCATTACCATTCTTCCAATTTAATATTCCTAACTTGTTTCGAACCTTTCATACTTCTTCTTGGGGTAGCGAGGCAATGCAATCGCGATTCTGCGTGCTTGCCCATTAGAGTTATGGTGGTGAAGGAACTTAATGATCCATCCATACCTGTAAACTAAGTTACAGTAATATATGTACACAGTTACGGTGTAGTAGTTTCAGTATTAGAACCGAGGTTTAAAAACTAGTTTATATTCGTCTGTTACGTGATCGCATTTCACGGTTTCACGCCGCGACCGCAATGTACTGTAAGCTTATTTCAGTGTAATCGTACCGGCCTGGCACGTTTAGTGCTAACATGTGTAACAACGAACTAGGACGAACAAATTCCTCTGATTGTCTTAACAAAAATAATTTCATGGAATGTGGGAAAATGTAGATCAGATTACCTATTCAAATAGCAACTAGGACGATTGGTATATACTTTTTGTGTAATTCCCATAGTTCTCAGTTTGCGTGTCCTAGATAATGTTATAGCGTATGTTTGGGAAGTACTGACAAAAACAATAACATTTGAATTATTGGATTTTATGGATAGCTAAGATTTCCGGAGAATCTCAGCACGATAGTGATGATATGGTTATTATCATATTTAAGGGTATCAGCAGTAGCAATTGTTCGCTTGCTCTTAACTTTTTTTGGTAGTTCCCTGAAAACAACAGTATGTCTACACCAAAATTGTAAACAAAAAAAAAACCGCCTTCAAAAACCCGACTCACTAAAAATTACAAAATAATATAACGAACATTAATCTGGGTATGAATTTGATTTGTTGTTGAAGGCGGTGCCGTTTATATTTCATGCAGCTTTCCTCAAAAATTTAATTGGCACCGCCTTCAACAACATATCAAATTCATACCCAGATTAATGTTCGTTATATTATTTTGTAATTTTTAGTGAGTCGGGTTTTTGAAGGCGGTTTTTTTTTTGTTTACAATTTTTTTCATACTTTTTAGTGTTACATTTTTTTTCACCCTATTAGTTCAGCTCACCTATAATTCTACTGAAATTAAAACTAGTAGTCTTAATATGTATACAGTATTGAAAGAAATATCCCTTTACTCCCAACCATTAAGGAGTTGACCTTCTATCATCAGCTAAGCATCATAACATTATGATTGCCAGACGCAAATGCCAATATTACTTCTGAAAATATGTAAAACGCAGTACATGGGCCTATACAATTTGAGGGTTGCCCTCGATTTCTCCTGGATCCTATCATCAGATCCTAGACTGGACCCTATTAGTGCAGCTCACCTATAATTCTACTGAAATTAAAACTAGTAAACTTAATATGAACACAGACTTGAAAGAATTATCCCTTTACTCCCAACTATTAAGGAGTTGACCTTCCATCATCAGCTCAGCATCATAACATTATGATTTCAAGAAGCAAATGCCAATATAACTTCAGAAAATATGTGAAACGGGGTACATGTGCCTATAAAATTTGAGGGTTGCCCTGGATTTCTCCTGGATCCCATCATCAGATCCTAGACTGGTCCCTATTAGTTCAGCTCACCTATAATTCTACTGAAATTAAAACTAGTAGTCTTAATATGTATACAGTATTGAAAGAAATATCCCTTTACTCCCAACCATTAAGGAGTTGACCTTCCATCATCAGCTAAGCATCATAACATTATGATTGCCAGACGCAAATGCCAATATTACTTCTGAAAATATGTAAAACGCGGTACATGTGCCTATACAATTTGAGGGTTGCCCTCGATTTCTCCTGGATCCTATCATCAGATCCTAGACTGGACCCTATTAGTGCAGCTCACCTATAATTCTACTGAAATTAAAACTAGTAAACTTAATATGAACACAGACTTGAAAGAATTATCCCTTTACTCCCAACTATTAAGGAGTTGATCTTCCATCATCAGCTCAGCATCATAACATTATGATTTCAAGAAGCAAATGCCAATATAACTTCAGAAAATATGTGAAACGGGGTACATGTGCCTATAAAATTTGAGGGTTGCCCTGGATTTCTCCTGGATCCCATCATCAGATCCTAGACTGGTCCCTATTAGTTCAGCTCACCTATAATTCTACTGAAATTAAAACTAGTAGTCTTAATATGTATACAGTATTGAAAGAAATATCCCTTTACTCCCAACCATTAAGGAGTTGACCTTCCATCATCAGCTAAGCATCATAACATTATGATTGCCAGACGCAAATGCCAATATTACTTCTGAAAATCTGTAAAAAGCGGTACATGTGCTCGTACAATTTGAGGGTTGCCCTCGATTTCTCCTGGATCCTATCATCAGATCCTAGAATGGACCCTATTAGTGCAGCTCACCTATAATTCTATTGATATTATAACTGATAGTCTTAATATGTACACAGATTTGAAAGAATTATCCTTTTACTCCCAACTATTAAGGAGTTGACCTTCCATCATCAGCTCAGCATCATAACATTATGATTGTAAGAAGCAATGCCAATATAACTTCAGAAAATATGTAAACGCGGTACATGTGCCTATAAAATTTGAGGGTTGCCCACGATTTCTCCTGGATCCCATCATCAGATCCTAGACTGGTCCACCTAATAGTTTAGCTCACCTGTAATGCTACTGATTTATAACTAATAGTCGTAATATGTATAGAGTATTGAAAGAATTATCCTTTTACTCATAACTATTAAGGAGTTGACCTTCCATCATCAGCTCAGCATCATAACATTATGATTGCCAGAAGCAAATGCCAATATTACTTCAGATAATATGCAAAACGCGGTACATGTCCCTATAAAATTTGAGGGTTGCCCTCGATTTCTCCTGGATCCCATCATCAGATCCGGGACTGGTGAAAATGGGACCACCTCGGAAGTAAACCCTATCCAACCAAAAAAAAATTTTTGAAATCCGTCTATAATTGACGAAAATATCGGTGAACATACATAAAAAAAAAAAAAAAAAAAAAAAAAATATTATACATACAGACGAATTGAGAACCTCCTCCTTTTTTTGAAGTCGGTTAAAAACGCATGTCTGTTTCACCACAAAACAACTGGTGCAAAAAGTCCATTATCAAATCGGACACATGTTTCGTAAGTGAGGAAGTGTTCGCAGCGAGTGTGACGGACGGACGGACGGGTCAGCGGCGTGAAATGAAGGAGGAAGCATTCGGCCGATTCGGACGAGCTGGTGCTTCCTCAGTGCAGGCTGAGGAGTTCTTTGGAGACGATCATGGTTAGAAATCCTTAGATGGTTAGAAGTCATCGAAAATAGTAGTCGAAGGCTCTCACTGCAGCGTGTTCCAAGAAACTGTTCTTCTGGTTCTGTTCCAAGAAAATATGCCCAAACTAGAGTTCTGAAAATGTAATTTGTAGTACCACGGTATCCGTCTACCTGCAATCGCTTCGAGTTTAGACAGAGGTGTAGAAATGTTTCCATTATAAATACATTAAGTACCCCACGCAACAGATGTAGTAATGGATATTCACATCAACAGGTAACTACCAAATTCAGCGTCATACGATTTTAAATTACTAATAGGTACTTTATGCATTTTCAATAAGCGCCGTTGAATTACTTAAAATAATGTAGGTACCTCCAACTATTATGCTACTAATGCTAGCACTAATGTTATAACAGGTGCGAGCCCATTTGTTGGTTCAATTAAAGTCTATTTGTAGATGAACGTCGTTCTTTATCGCTAAATTTTATGGTTACGTTTACGTCTGGTTCTACGTGCTCAACGTTTCTTGAGGTGCTTCAGGTCACAGAATGCATAATTACAGACTATTCATACCTTATTTTAGTTTGGGATAAAATCATTGAGTTGCTATTTTTTTATGGCCGCTACCTAAAATGTAGTTGTAAACTCTTATTCATTTCATTCTTTTCCTGCATTGATTTTCCCTCGAGTGTTTATTACATTAGCTTTCTTTTACAATCTTTAATTGCAATTCTTAAATATTTAGGCACTTGCACTTTATATCATTTCGCTCTCTTGCATAAGTTCTTAACAAGATCTCAAAAGTTCTTAACCGACATGTGACTCATTGCTTACGCACCTTCTGCAAGCTCCATACTTCAATGAAGGTGATGAAAAAGCTCGCAGCGTGGCCGTGTTGCGTAATCGGGTGATTGAACCCAGCACGTCGCGTATTGGAGGCGTGCGTGCGAATCGAATTGTACTGTTGTGATGACTGTAGCCAAAACATATAGAGCCCCTGTAACTAACGCAGCACTCTACACAGTGGCTCCAAACATTCTGGCCGTCTAGGAGGTACTTGTGATGATTGCGCTAACAGCCAAAACAATTAGACCTCTTTACGCTTTACCCTTTCATGTGAACTGAGCTCAAAAGTTTTTGTGTGTGGATCTTTTTGTGAGGTACGTATAATTAGCGCTGGGAGGTGATATGCGGTCAAGATCATCGTGTGGTGTCATTAACTTATTAGATTAGAGATATCTCGGTTTTTTGGATCGTTTTTGGTACGTGCCTCGTGAACGATTTGTTTAGTTATCTTATTGTCACTTTAAATACAGAGTTAACAATTTAACTATCGACTTAAGCTAATGCAACGTTATGTTTCTTTGTCAGGGCCGATTCCCTCAATATAGTACCATAACTAGATTGTCTCAAATTTCTTGAGCATTTCGCGATTAGATAAAGTGCATGGATAGGTAAATTATTAATTTATTGATCGCAGATAGGCCGTACTTGGTTTCTAATTCAAACCTGGTCAGGATTAGAAATTGTTCAAGGCTATCTGAACATGGCCACGGAACGGAGATCGGTTTACGTTGCTTGAATTGAGTTTCACTCGAGCTTAGTATCTTTGACACCTCTTGACGATAATTTATCATACCAAAGTGATAGCTGCATCTTGGATGCTCTCACTCCCTGCAGATCGCTACGTAGGACCAACTTAAAGTTTATATATTTATACATTACAATTACTTAAGTACAGCAAAATTATTTATTTAAAATCATAAATAGGTAAATTGCATATTTTTGCTACAATTTTATAGTTCTTAAACCTGCACAAAATACTGTTGTCGGCCTTTGCGTACCGTCTAGCTAGAGTATGAGGTAGGTTTACCATTACTTTCAACATACACATGTGTTCCTGGTACTTTATATCCAATCAAAAACATAAATGTGAAATGAGAGCCAAGTTCAATATTATGATAATTACTTTGGTTGTTGACTTCAACGACAAAAGAAGTGAGATCTAAATGGGTGCCAAGTTCAATGGTCAACCCAGAAATTTATTTATAAGTAACACTATAACATACCTATCATATCTTCTTATAACATAAGATAATGTATGGTGGAAGCCTATGAAGGTCTGTCTTGGCTAGTTTCTATAAACCTACCAACGTATTATCGCTCGCTGGTTTCTACCAACAATTCAAATTTTCGGAATTATAAAATAAAACCGACAAATACTTGTAGGCTTAGAACTTGCGACGGCTATAATTCATATATGAAAACTAGCCAAGACAGACCTTCATAGGCTACCACCATACATTATCTTATGTTATAAGAAGATATGATAGGTATGTTATAGTGTTACTTATAAATACATTTCTGGGTTGACCATTGAACTTGGCACCCATTTAGATCTCACTTCTTTTGTCGTTGAAGTCAACAACCAAAGTAATTATCATAATATTGAACTTGGCTCTCATTTCACATTTATGTTTTTGATTGGATATCATTACTTTTTGTAGAAAAGTATATATCATCGTAACGCCGTGGGTCCTTTGAAAAGGACAAATTCAAAACTAAAACTAGACTTTATCTAGGTACCTACCCTAAGTAATAAATATGAAAACCGACTATAAGTACCTACTCTTAATTGTAAATAAGTAAGTATACCTAAATATATACTTAGTGCTCTGCCTTCCCCGGTATTTAGGCGTGATTAGGCACTAATTAGGTATTTATGTTAAACGTTCATAATAGAACCTAACCTAATTATTAAAAAATTGCCAGTTTTTTATTTATTCCTTTGTATTCATGTAATTACCTATCTGCATACCAAATTTTAACTCTCTAGGTCATTTGGAACTGGGTTAGAATTTTGATCTGTCAGTCAGTCAATGATAAAAATGAGGATTTTTGGACATTAATATCTAAATAACTGTTTGAGATAAGCTTATGAAATTTAGAACACATATTTATCTCGCAAGTCACAATATATGAGCCAAATTTGATACGTTTATGTGAAATAGTTTTTGATTTATGAGGGGTTCAAAAGTGGTTCCAAATGGTTCGTGTAATACACGGTGCGGCTCGCCAGTTCTGTTTTTTGAACTTGGCTTGACACGCTACCGCGTGTCTAGATGGTGCCATCACAGCTGCTACAGCAGTCGTTGCCTCACGACGAAAGTACGCAGTTTGCGTAATGTTACCTACCTATGACAACATTTCCTACTGCATAATGGCATAAAGTACAGCAATTATAATCAAACTAGTTGCGCCGCCATTCCGAACCATTGTTTGAGAGGAGATGTTACACGCGTACTAGATTTGCTCGGGTCTTGTGTTTTTCAGCTATTGTTGTTTTTTGTTTTTCTCTCTCTCATGGTTCTTTTCATGGCGGTAATTATTGTTTCGAGTGTTCGTTAACGGGTACTGAGATGAATATTAGTAGCTGTTTGCGTTTGTAAAGGTTTTTAATTTGTTTGTTAGAGAAGCTAACGAATTTTGATGAAACAAAGTAGTACTTTATGTTACCTTGTGAAAAACATTTGGTAAGGTTCAGTCGATAGGCATTTAATACTAATGTGTTTTAAGTAAGCGAATAAGAGTTATTTGTTAAATAAGTAAACCCTATAGATTTGTTACTCACATTTGGGGCGTCACATAACGGACTATACCTTATCTAAGTATGTAATAACGTGTGACACGCAATAAATATTTTGAATTTGAATTTACTCCTAGCCGATCTACTATGAGCTTAAAGGTAACACTATGTAGCTAATATGTTTAAAAAAATACGTTATTTAACATGAAGATTTTTCAACGTAAAATAAGTAAGGTTTTAGGTTACCTACCCTATTAACTTACTTTTGTATTGAAATCAAAATCCGTAAAGAAGCGCGTATCTTTCTAAACCACACGCTTATTCATAGACGCAATAAATGATAAACTCCAAAAACCAGTCAACGTCCATTTTCTCACATACCGAGTACCGTTCTCTAAACGTATTCATTCTGCGAATTCACTTGTTCAAAAACCGTATAATAAAATGAAGAACTTAACTAATTCCTATCACGGCGGATTAACGGTATGCGTCTGCGCATTGAATAAACAAACTTATCTACGAGTACTCCTAGTGCCATAGAAATCGATACAAAAGCGGCTTTGTGAAGAGTGTGTTTACTTGTCAATGGCTGTATTAGTTATTATTAGTTATCTTTTCAACGCCGTTAGCATCTATCTATAGCAAAGAATTTTTAAAAGTACAGCCAACATACAAGTGTACTACTTATTGAAAATTACAAGATCCTTTAAGGCTGGTTTAAGAATCATGCTTATCACATGAACACACCGACCGACAGATTTTTGTATGGGGCGTCGGCGCTGACCGGTCAGCATAACATATAAAAGGTTCCTTATATCTACTTTTAACTTGGAGCCGTTGGGAAGCGCGACTCCAAAACCAGGCTAAATAAATGAACAAATAGGTAATATTAAAATAATAATCAAAAGTGTGGATCGAATTTACGCTACTATTACAATTCTGCTTGGCATGCGTAGATGAAAGGCATGTTACTTAACGGACAAAAAGAGTTGATAATCTGGTATAATTTAACCGGGTGCATGAGATAAGCCAATAACTAACATAGTGTTTAACACACAACAACAGTTTTTTACCGAGACACAATAGCGTCTCATTACCACAATAAAAAGATAGAGTCAATGGAGCATAGAGCGGTGAATGAGTCGACGTAACTATTAATAGGATTGGGAACGAGAAAATTCTTGATCTACGTGTCACGTACAGGCAAAGTAATCTTGGGTGTCTGATGGTCATGATCTAAAACATTTTTGGTGGTAATAACATTATTCTTAAGGATCTATTTTTAGATTAAGTTTATCGGGAAACTATTCAACAAATCCAGTGTTTAGTTTCTAAGCCCACTTATGACCAGCAAGTGTGTACTGGGCTACCTATGGATTTAAAATATATAACCTTTAATCATATTTGTTAAGTTATGAAAGTAGGTAAGTAATAGTATTAAAAAATATTCAAGTTGAATACACTTGCTGGTCAACTTCATTCCAATTACAACAAAATTGCATAATGATATTGCATTGCTTATTTGCGATTTACACTCATCCATGATTCTATCATGAATCCATTTCTCAGTGCAGGCAGTGGGGTAGAAGTCTTCAGTATTTTTTCCTGATTGCCTTCATAATTTCCGGATTTTCAAGGAACCGGGTGGCTCTCACCCCTAATGAATATCTGCGTCTAAATATACAAATAAATAAGGCCAGTTTGGTCAATGGAAAATCTTATTACTTATCCGCAAACCATTGTTGTGGTGCTTTTCTAGTTAAACGAGTAAGTAGTAGGTAAACTTGAAAACAACTAGACAGTTCTCGGAACATTACACGGAGTAATTTGTTTGTCAATTAAGATAACATTTTGTATTTGTCGCATTGACTGTGTTTGAAGAACCACTTACGGTATAATCTGTCGGTCAATGGACTCGGAACTTCAAGGATAACATTTACTTACTTGTTAAACCTTCTTCGATAACGTTAAGTCAACTAAATGGTTAGGTGTTATTAATTTGTTAAACACTTAATGATGACACTCTGTCTAGAACGAATGCACGATGGATGGAAACATATTTTACATATTTCCTTACTTTCTTGATTTTTCTTATTTATGTAATAATAAAATAATTAGATAGACTTCGAAACAACCGAAGAGTAATATATCCTTACTAATATTATAAATCCGAAAGTAACTCTGTCTGTCTGTCTGTCTGTTACGCTTTCACGCATAGAGTACTGGACCGATTTAAATGAAATTTGGTACAGATATATTCCAGAACCTAGAAAAGGTTATAGGCTACTTTTTAACCGACTGCGCTATAAGGAAGTAATGTTTTACCCGTTAAACGTCTCTACGCGGACGAAGTCGCGGGTGGAAATCTAGTTCACTATAAATTGCGAAGCTAATATGTGTTCCTGTTATGGACAATGAATGACAACAACTGTATCTTCTGACACCGTTAAACGCATAAAGCCTATATGTTTCTCACGATATTCTATGAGTTCTCTTAGTATTAATTAGATTTGTTCACCAATCGTATTCGTAAGACACAGAAATCCGTTTATCATTTTCGCATGAGATTCGTTTCTCAGTATATAAGTACTTTGATAAAGTGGGTATGCATGTAAGCCATTGAGCGTACCGACGAGTGTTAAACTATTCCCTGCATGGCTAATGCCATTAAGGGAAGCATTAAGATCGTGTTGACGCATTTCTTACGGCTAATCGATGGACAGGCTGGTAGGAAGACGCTTAAGTACTTTAGCATACATGTTGATGTAGGCAGCTTTGGACATAAAAGCTATCTCAAGTATCTGATCAACGTGTCATGGAATCTGTATCAAAGCACTCATACTCATAAATAAATATTTTGTTTTAAATAAAAAACTGTATTTGAGTTGTATTTCAAAAATTAAGTTTTGAAATACAACTCTATGACACCACCGTATTAATTGTTGCTATGTTTTGATTTAAGTGCAAGACACTAGATACTCTTTCATTTAAATCAAAAGTTAAAGTTCTGTCGAACTTTACGATGTGAGAGCCAGGTATTATTAATTTAAGTTTATCAATCTTGCCTTTTATGATGTTATTAAAATCACTATTTAATATCATGAGAGTGCACTTACGAGATAGGATATACCACCATTGATGGGACCGATAAATGGGCAAGGGGATTGGAGGTCACGTTTATGCTACTTTGGTTTTAGGGTGACTCTAAGACCCTCGTGTTACTAAAAAGATAATATGTCCGTTTAATGTCCATTGCATTGAATGTGGATGAATTGTACAGTCTCAGAAGTTAAACTACACGTATATTATTTCAACTGGCTCGGTGGAACAGTAGTCAGTGAGCCAGGATCACTACCTACGGTCCCAAGAGTCGTGGGTTCGATTTCCACCCGGGACCAATATTTGTGTAACAAACATCGGTGTTGGTTCCGTGTCTGGGTGTGTTATTAAAATATTTGTGTATCCAATGGATACACAAATATGTTTGGACAATTTTTTTCACACAAACTCAACATGGATACTATCCATGTTGATTCTGATCTCCGTGCTACTCACCACAGAATGAGATCAATATACATGTGATGTACATTGATCTGATTTGTGATAAATATTGTGAAAATGTATTTTTACTTTGCAGTATTAAGAGGATGTGACTAATATTTTAAATGTATGACTTACTAAATTAAAGTGAGTTGTTAAAACTATTTCGCAGATTTAAACAATATGTGATGGATAGCTGCCATGTAGCATTTTTAACTATCGGGAACTCCTCGTTTCATACACCATATTAAATAGTATAATATCCCGTTGATTTTATGTTTTCGAATTGTGCAACTAGGTTTTGCAATGGGTTTAACTTGTTCGTTCTGAAGTTTGTATGGAGAAGGAAAGTGGAGAGATCTTGTATTTATTTGTATGTAAATATGGCTCCTTTTAAGAGGTTTCTGTTGACCATTTAAGATCTTAAAACTTTCATCTACGTGAGGCCCATGAGCCCGATATAGAATAAAGTTAAAATCTATTTGTATGGAACTGGAAAATAGGAGGGTAATACAAACTACAATCTTGCAAAAAGTTTAAACATAAAGTTATTTTTATTAGCATAGATTAGAATACAAAATCGGAAATTTTCTAATATGGATGAAAGATGAATGTACAGTCTCAGAAGTTAAACACAAATAATTTGTTTTTTCAATAAAAGTTGAACCATAATGTTTTTCTGACTGTCATGGATTAGACTCAATGTAAAATCAGCAATTTTGTAACTAATTTTCAATCATGTTCAAGGGACTGTAACATATTAGAAAGTTATGAGAAGCTACAAACATCCGACGGCTTAGATTAGTAGCTAATCAATCGTGAACATGAACTGATTACCCTTTGATGCATTCCAATCTTGAACTCTTCAAATCTTTTTCCACGTTGACTTTAACATCAAGGAATGCTTTAATTTCCACCTCATTTGTCGTGTAACAGGACGACGGTTCAACACGTGATCGACGAGTTTCATTAAACATAGCTCGCCGTAATGACAGGGGGACGTCTTGTCATGCGACGCGGGTAGTCAGGAGCGGTCAGTAGGCGACCTGGATAGCTCTAGACTGGGTGACGTCATTAGTCCTTTGTTATGGGGACAAGTTTGATCAGGGATTTGCTAACTGGAAAAATGTTTTAAAGGAAGTTAACCGGAGCCATCTCGACAGGCGTGCAATAAGCTGATGTAATCGGAAGATGTCTTTATCCAACTTTGAGTAAATAATGAACTGATATAATGATAAAGTGTTTAAATTTTTTATTTTATTTTCCCTAACAGAAGTGCAGAAAACTTACCACGGGATCAGATTGATGTAATGTGATGTCATATATTTTTTACTTAGCCTATACTGCTCACTGCTGGGCAAAGGCCTCCCCCAAGTCATGTTGTCTGATATTAATCTAATTTAATTAATTCACTTGTTTGTGTACACTCACTAACGCTCTACTAGATACTTTGTTACAACAGCTCCAACTGACACACTACTTCTCACTAATTTTAAGTCCTTAGCGTTAAACGTCTTCAGTCAGGATAACACGTTATTTGACACACTACTTCTCACTACTTTTAAGTCCTTAGCGTTAAATACGTCTACCGTCAGGACAACACGTTATTTGACATCAAATACTTTACTTCGCACGTTAATTGAATGGAGACAGCAATACGGCGACTGTAAAGTGAATTGGGTCACAGGAGTGACGACCCGAGCTCGATCGAAGTGGATGCACTCGAATGCGATTGAATGTGCTGGGAAATCTAAATCGTGTCTCTTGCAGTAGATGTTTTGAATAAAGACTACATGTGGTCGCAAATACTCACTGCACCAACTGTAGCCAGGAGATGACTGGCGTCACGTCTTCAACTTAACTGCTGATTTTCAAACTCAAAATATTTATTGCTATTCCATAATGTACAAAAGATGTTCTTAAAAAGTAAGCTTCAATTATGGACCCTGTCGGGCACAGCAATTTTATTAGGAGATTTTATTTTAATAGTACGCGAAAGTTTATTCCGATGCAAAGTGTCTTTATTGCTCTAGGGGGGTTTCGTTCGAAAGTTTGCGAACGGTAACTGTACTATCATGTACAATTATTGCAACTTTACGACTCGCCTTTTCATGTTTATACGCACTTGCCAGTTTTATCTTTCGTCGAATGTTCATACATGATAAGTTTAACAATCGATGAATGTCAAGTGAGTTGCAATATTCTTTAGAATCAATTCTGTGAATCATTTACCAGGTATGCATTGTAGAACAGCCGCGACACGTAAAATTGATTTCGATTCGGCGTTTATTCTCATGAAAGTCAAATGAAGACGTCTACATGTTGGTTCTGCAATAAAACCTTAGAACTATCAACTCGGCGAGCGTTTTATATTTTATAGAATCCTTACGTCTGACAAGTATCGTGCCATTTCATTATTTTATCGCTGCCGTTTTATGTCTTCGGAAGCGGAGCGACGCGCGACTTCAGTATTCGTGGCAAATTGGTTTAATTTTCTACCTCATTTTCTTGTTCAGCGATGGAAAGTGTTGTTGTTCATCGATCGCGTATAATTATCACACATGCGTATTGATCTCCGTTTTCAATATATCTGCAACCTAAGCATAGATGTTTAGAGCAATCTTTATTAATAACTAGCAGACCCGGCGAACTTCGTACCGCCTTAACGTAGCTTTGATGCACTACTTTATTTTGTTAACCGACTTCAAAAAAGGAGGGGGTAGTAGGTTTATAGTTGACAGTCGTCCAATCTTAGGTATGCCGTATGAGTAAGTATCTATTCAATTTGAACTGGAATCCATAATATCCTGCATATAAAATTTAATCCTATTACTGAGAACTTTACTAATCTCATATTTTTACTCATATCCAGCAATACAATAATTGCTTTCAAATTACTTCATTTGGCGTAACAAAATTTCGAACCAGATTTTTGCCTACTTTCAAGGTAAATAGGGATAATGGCAAAAACTATGAGTTAAATTTCAGAACGCAACAAACTTCGCATAGCTTATTTAGTGGTCTGTGGTAATTTAACCGCGCCAACAATATTTTTATTTAAAGTTTTTGATAAAGTTTGTTTTGTTTTAAAGACTAAGAAGTTTTCTGTTTGCTAATAAGTATTTGTTAATCAAATTTAGTTCACAGCTTAATATCGATTTTTGATAACTCTTCTACCCAATATTACAATAGGCCTATTTTGCTGGCTGCTGGATGAAGAAGGTATACTATAAAAATAATGGTTTGATATTATTTGGAATTCTCCCCGAGATATTACAGTTTCAATAGCACATCATTTTAGGTGAGCTAAAACGCTTCATACAAATATCGCAGCACACTATGACGTCACAACGTGTAATACTGTATGCATATCGTAAGAACTTTGTTCAGCAGCTATATCAAATGTTGCTTATACGAATATATTTTCATAGTGAAAGTTACTACTAATTTGTATTTTATACGATGGCATAGCATTTTTAGATTCGCACTTTTGAAATGGACTTTCCCACCCAACTTCAAATGTCTATTATTGTCTCAAATATTAAGAAATTTTAATTTCGATTTGACTAATGTTATTAATTTACCTATATTTTACTATTAATTGTGAAATCGCATGCAAAATTTGACTTAGGAAACTACCCTATTGTGTCAGTCGATGGAAAAATGAGTGAAGTTGTTCGACAATCGATCTTCACCAAATTGTTGTGCAAACGCTGACCAACTTCTTTTGCTGAATAGCCCATAAAATATATTTGCAAAAATTTCGTGTGTAGAGATTTAATATCTACTTATCCGTTTGATACAGGTATGAACCGTATTAATTGTAGTGCGATCAGCTCGTCTTTTCTTCTGAACCAAAAATGTGATGATTGAAATTTGAAAATTTGTCAAAGAACCTTCTTTATTATTTGGTCACTCGAATATCGAATTTTGTCAATAAACGAACACGACAATTAGATGTCGCTTTATTGCTAAATGAAAATCTCTGAAATAGACAATAATGGAATAATATAGATGCATGTTGTCGATTCAAGACCCTTATAATAATCTGAGGTATTATTTTCGGAAATAAAACTCAAAGAAATAACTTACACAAATTAATGTCTAAAACAAATACCTAAATATAACAGTACCTACCTAAAGTTTCCAGACATTTTACAAAAAAAATATTTCTGGACGATACTCTTATTCCAATTATGAAGCTTTTGTGACAGATGTGAATTTAACACTACCAGGGAAGTACCCCTTTGAAATCGATACACAGCCGCAACGATTCTCGATTTGTAACTTATTTTAATCGAATTAACTTTCAAAAACTAAGGTTGAAAGAAATTGTCGAAAGAACAATATTAAAAGATATGCAAAACTTCTAATCTTGTTATTTGTCGAAAAAAAGAAATACACGATTGCATGTTTAGTATAATAATTATATAGATATATACTGACGTAAATAAATTATAGTCAAGTTTTTAAAAATGTATACTGAGTTTAAAGGACCATAACAGTTATACTCTCGTGTAAAAAACTCGTCAATGAAGCAGCCCCATTGCCGCCCGATTCATTTTCATTCGCGAATGATCGGTTTAACTAACTGAATACTTGAGGCACGTCACTATGTTTAAAAGTAAAACATAAACCATAGTACGTAACTGCATTCGCGCAAAAAAATATTATTATATTTTGAAGTTCAGATTTAGAAACAATAGTTAAATCAAAAACAATAAGTTAATTTTGCTTGTGAATTAATTGTAGGGTGTTTTTGTATAATTGTAAATTTTTAAAATGACGATTTACTACCAAACACAAAAAAAGATATTACATTGCATTTAAATGAAACGTGCAGAGTTACGTTCTTCGAAATGTCAAAAAAGACTTCATAATTGGAATAATGTTTAACAAAATGACTGACGTTTCATGTCAAGTCCCACGGGAACTCTGTCAAACGGGATAAAAAGTATCCTATGTCCTTCTCCTGGCTATAAGCTACCTCCCTACCAATTTTCAGCCAAATCTGTTCTGCCGTTCTTGAGTTATAAGTGGTGTAACTAACACGACTTCCTTTTATATATATAGATTCTTACCAGCCAATGGTAATGCAATTGAATAGGATGCCTAAACTGCTATAAAGATTAACATAGTCATGCTGACGTAATCTACAAGGTTGCATGTCTTAACGTAAACCGCAAGTAGTTTTACGCATTCAATGTACCCAATTCCGTAAATTCCTGAGCTTTGACACCGGAATGTATGGAACTGTGACGCTTATTGTGTCGTCCAGACCGTGACACTCCGTTCCACATACTTCCCGTGCTTGCATAGTTGGTGAACGCGCTGCAATGCGCGCGTCCTACGCGTGTCACGACATTCGATTTGTATGCGTCACGACACGATCGCCACTTCGACTCAAAACGCTATCAAACGCGACAGTTAGTTCAGATGGCGTTGCTATAGTTCAGAGAATAACGGACTCGCATTGTGAGGCACGAGGCTAATGGGTTTGTTGTGTAGTCTTTACATCTGTTATGATCAGTGATGGAGATATAATCTAGCTGACTGGCTCGATGGCGTACTTGATAGTGCTCGTGAATCGTGCGCTAAAAGTCATGGGTTTGATTCCACCCTGAGACAACTATTTGAGTATTGAACACCGGTGTTTGTTCCGTGTCTGGATGTGTTTTTAATATACATATTTCCTATACTTGGGTTTACAACTGTTCGTAATATAAGTGCTAACAAGCAGTTGCTTACATCACTACATTCATCATTACATTCTTAGTTAAGCACAGAATCAAATTAATGTATTGTGGTGTTGTGTAAGTAAATATTTATATTTAATATTTATTAATTAAAATTACTGATACTGATAAGTTTTGGCGGCCCGAACGTGAACTGCTTAAGTGATTCAGTATTATCTGATCAACAGATTATGCTCATGCTGGCTTGACTGGGCGTTCGGTTTCATTTCATATACTTGGCATAATCTGATTAAGCACTTAATATTATCGAAGTAGCGGAACAACTTTGAAATATCGTCGACTCCAATGTTAAGAGTAATCTTTTGACAGATTCAAAATTATGCAATAATTTATTGCAATATTTTAATCGTTACAAGGGAATACTCCCTGAAAGACTTTGGGTTGAATAATGGGGATTTTGTCATCACGAAGAATCAAATGATTCAGTCTATAGTTTCTGTTTAGGTTCTTCTTCTTCTTAGTCGTTCACTCTTGGCAGAGTGGTCGTGATTATGGTCTTTCAGTGCTGACCGCAGCCTTCGCGATTGCTTTCCACCGGTCTCTGTGTGTGGCACTGCGAGTACACTCTGTGATGGAGGAACCAGTCGTAGTTTTTATAAGATCGGTCCACCTAGTTGGGGACCGACCCCGTGATCTTTTGCCTTCCACTCGCCCCTGTACAACCAGGCGCTCCATGGAATCGTGTTTACGGGTGACATGACCAAAGAACTTGAGGACTCGTAATTGGACAGTCGACGAGAGCCTTTGTTTTATTTTTAGTTCCTTAAGTATGGATGCGTTTGTTCTGTGGGCAGTCCAGCTTATTCTTAAAAGACGTCGCCAGCACCACATCTCCAGGGCGTCAATCTTCCTCCTATCCTGCATTCTAAGAGTCCATGTTTCAGCTCCATAGAGGAAGATCGGAAAGACCAGGCAATTCATTAGGCGGACTTTAGTGTTTTTTGTTATCCGACGGTCTTTCCAAATCTTAATGAGCTTTTCTGTTGCTGATCTTGTTATTGCGCAACGCCTCTTTATCTCTTCAGAACAGTCGCCGTTATTGTTGATGTTAGAGCCTAGATAGATGTAGCTCCGGACAACTTCGCAGTTCGCTATTATCTTTGTTTCCGGCTTGTTACTTGTATTGCGATCAACAATCATGACCTTGGTCTTGTCTCGGTTAATGGCGAGGCCAAATTCAATGCTGGTATTTTCTAGGAGATGTAGGAGGCTTTCAATGTCCTCTTCAGTTTTAGCCAGTAAGGTAGTATCGTCGGCATATCGCAGATTCGAAATCATCTGGCCTCCAATGGACACACCCTTACCCCACTTATCAAGCACAATTCTCATGATATATTCTGTATAGATGTTGAATAACAGCGGTGACAAAATACATCCCTGTCGCACCCCAGCCTGAGTCTTGAAGCATTCAGAATCCATTCCGTCAACCCGGACAGCCGCCGTCCCGTCTTCATAGAGTTTTCGTATGAGATATAGTAAGTGATTTGGTACTCCCATGTCCTGTTGAACAGCCCACAGTTTATGCCACTTAACAGTATCGAAGGCTTTACGGAAATCTACGAAGCAGATGTATAAGGGATTGTTGAACTCACGTGACTTCTCTATAATTTGCCTAAGGATAAGGATTTGTTCCCTAGTTCCGCGCCCTTTTACAAAGCCTGCCTGTTCCGGCGCTATCTCACGATTTAAATATAGTTGAAGTCTGGCATTAAGTATATGCAGCATGACTTTACTTGCATGTGATACAAGCGAAATGAGCCTGTAGTTATTGCACTTCCGGGTCGATCCCTTTTTGTGTAATGGTATAAATAGTGAGTGAGACCAGTCCATCGGCCACTCACCAGTATCCCATACACGACAACAGATGGCATGCAGAATATTTACCCCAGTCTCTCCCATATCCTGAATGACCTCGATAGGAATTTCATCTGTACCAATTGCTTTGCCGCGTTTTAGGTGTTTTATAGCAGCACGAGTTTCGTCTTTCAGTATACTTGGTTCCTTTTCATTTGGGAAGGGAATGGGGCTGTCTGCACGCAAAGTATCGTCAGTGAATAGAGACTTGCAGTACTCTTGCCACACGTTAACAATTTCCTTTATTTCCGTTACAGTAATTCCTTCGGAGTTTTCTACAGCCCAGTTCTTTGGTTTAAATTGGCGTGTTATAGTTCTTATTTTAACGTGTAGGTCTTTTGTCTTTTATTCTGTTTAGGTAGAGCAATCTATTTACTAAGTTTTCTCTATGTAGGTAGAGACCAACCACCATTGTCTCCCCTCATCCCACCCGTCACTTATCAAAAGTCACAAATATCTGTCAAGCTACAATGAACCGTAAGGCAATACAAACAAAAACTAATTCCCTGACCCTGAGGTAATGTGAACACTGAAAACTTTCTTGGGTCTATTTGAGGTGCGACCTAAGACCTCGCCCTTTGAAATTAATTTTACTATTGCTGTAATATTACTGTAAAAGCAGCGGCGTAATATACTTTTACAGCCAATATTAGTTATGACAGACGTCTGTAACTTTCGACGCACCGTTAAATTCAGACATAAAACTGGGAAACTCACATCCAGCAGTCATTAAGATTTGAACATAAGATATATATTAAAATGAATGTATAGTTTTAGTTTTATAGTTACTCCGATGGAACTGTAATTTTGAGGAAACATGTGAGCATTGTGCAATCTCTATTAAAGATAGGCTTAACTTAAGCCGCTTAAGTCTTTGGTTCTTTCAAAATTATTGGCCCATAATACGCCCTAACTCTTGATAAGTAACGCTTAAATGTTAATTGCTATCAACTGCCAAACGATTTAATGTGGAGATTTTAAGCTTGACTCACCATTGTCAGTAAATCCATGTAAGTTATAGCTCTGCACTGCCTGACTTTCCAGTCATGGCCATAACTTTAGGAACTCTTACCTGAATCTCACCTGTATATAGGTAGACGATTATTCGAATAGGCATCTAGTTGCATGAATCTCGGCGCTGGCATTTTGATTGACAAATCGAAATTAAGTTATAAATTGGTACCATTTTATAGCTTTACCGCAATCGTAAACACTACGATTGTTATCGAACCGTTGGATTGTTATCGAGACTAGGCACGACATCGATAAAACAGTTTTATTATCTGTGTTGGCTTTCGAGGGACAAATGACGGCAAGGAGGCTCTTTGTCATGTCAGACTTGGTAACTTTGGTAGTTTCTTCTACCTCTAGAATTATTTGCGGATGTTCACTTTGAAAATGGTACCTACTGATAATTATACTATAAGTACATATTACATTAGCTCTCTGTCTTTAGCCTTACCACGCTAAAACTATTTCATAGATAGACTAGAGACGCAATGTTTAATGTCGTCCTAGAGGAAATTTTGGCCACTATTTAGTCTGTCTGTTGTACGTACGTACACTTATCTCTTTGTACGAGATCGGATTAACGTTTTTTTTTTATTTTACTCAGTGTTGTAGAATTGGGTTGTTTTGGACTATGACTTTTAAAGTAGCTATACAATCAAACAATCTATTGCTAGTGCCTACACCTATGACCATAATAACAAAAAACTAAAACGATGACAATTTTAAATATGTTATGTTTGTTCACTTAAAAATTTAAACAAAGTCGATGATTTTCATGTACTTTGTCCGTGGTGTTTTGGCTTTGAATGACGTCGGTAAATAGTTGTAGGTATTTGTCTAGCGGTAAATGTATAATACTATGGTAATATGTTTAAATTCCTGTTTCTTTTACTTTACTGCTTTTCATCGCCATATGCTAATAAAGGGGCTTGTTTTGAATACATTATTTAAATTCGATAAATAATTTTGTGGGTTCTCCTCTTCCTTCTTGCCAATAATTTGTTAAAAACTTTCAGTTTCTGCAACTTTACGATTCGAAATTATGTACTTTACGAAGTCAGGGGATACCAGTCACAACTACCTGTCCGGTGGTTGGTAAACGGTATACGGGTAAGCGACCCCGGCTCCTCGAGCTACTATAAGTCAGGGGATACCAGTCACAACTATCTGTCCGGTGGTTGGTAAACGGTATACGGGTAAGCGACCCCGGCTCCTCGAGCTACTATCGACTCAGTCGAAATCATCCGAGGCGATAGTATCCTTCCTCCCCTTTTCCTTCCCCCGTCATATATCCTTGCTACTCGTGGGAACGCAATGACCTTGTTAAAACAATGCACAAGGCAGAATGGCGGCAACGTGGTCCACAACCCGTCACGTCACGTTTCCCACAGAGGTGAAAAGTGGATCGCTGGAAGTGATCTCTGCCTACCCCTCTGGGAAAAAGGCGTGATTTTATGTATGTATGTATGTATGTACTTTACGAAATCAGTCCTGTCCACTCGTCTCCTATTGTTCTGTTTTTTAGGATGTAATTTCAATCAGAAACCTCAATTAAATAACTTTTACAAATAACTAAAATAAGTCTTTATGGGTCTACACGCGATATTAGGAGTAGCAAATTACATAGCTACTTACTGCCCGACGTTTCGACTGGGTTACACCAAGCGAGCGTCCACGATTGGTGTAACCCAGTCGAAATCGCGTGTAGACCCATAAAGACTAATTTTAGTGTAATGGTACGCGATACATTTAATAATTTTTACGAGTTAGACACATTTTCCTTTTTTTCTCTTTCAAACGATCAGCGATTGTGGGCGAAAGCTTATTCAAATTAGTTTCCTTCATGTGTTTATGTTTTGTTACAGTTGGCAGCCGCCATGTTCAATTTCATCAAGAAATCGACCGTCCTCGCGGGCGGTGACGGTGGCGGCTGCGAGGAGAGGGACGGGGACAAGGAGCGGAGGAAGAGGGAGAAGAAAGAGAGGAAAGAGAGGGAGAAGAGGGAACGGATAGCGGCCGGGCTCGAGGAGCCTTTGAGGCTTGAGGAGGTAAGCTCTCTTGACGATCACTAATAGATGGAAAGGAAGAAAAAGAATGGATCACAAACGTAATAACATAGACTAATGACATCTAATTAAGTATTAATCCAATCAAAAACATAAATGTAAAATGAGAGCCAAGTTCAATATTATGATAATTGCCTTGGTTGTTGACTTCAACGACAAAAGAAGTGAGATATAAATGGGTGCCAAGTTCAATGGTCAACCCTGAAATTTATTTATAAGTAACACTATAACATACCTATCACATCTTCTTATAACATAAGATAATGTATGGTGGTAGCCTATGAAGGTCTGTCTTGGCTAGTTTTCGTATATGAATTATAGCCGTCGCAAGTTCTAAGCCTACAAGTATTTGTCGGTTTTTATTTTATAATTCCGAAAATTTGGATTGTTGGTAGAAACTAGCGAGCGAACATAATAATACGTTGGTAAGTTTATAGAAACTAGCCAAGACAGACCTTCATAGGCTACCACCATTTTTTTTTTTTTTTTTTTTTTTTTCTTTTGACGCGGTGAAATGCGTTATGCACCTTCACCGGGAGAGGGGGTTCTCTTCCGGTGGTGTGTCGGACTCCCCGGCGGCTGGCGAGAAGATGGTAAATGCCAGCCGCTGCTCCTGGGCGAAGTGCAATGCCCAGGGGGTCTACCGACTAAAACACCGCGATGTACCTCCATGGCCTTGGCGACGTCATGGTTCCTGGCATAGCCCAACTACCACGACGCCACCGGCGATCAGCCCCAAAGGGCTCCATTCAAGCCTCCCCCGAGGGGGGCGACGGAGTAACCCGGTACATGGGGTCGCTCCCGTCCCTAAGCGTCGGCCGTTGGTGCAATGCCGACGGGAGTGTCCCCACACTCACCGCCGACGGGCCTCCGCTGGAGTGCGCGAACTGGCGCACAAAATTGCGCCGCGCACGTCCACTTCTGCGCCTTCGATGCGCCGGCGCGGAGGGATCATTCTCCCGCGCTCGTTCGGCCTCCTCCTTCTGCGAAATAACTGTTTCGCAGAACGAGGCGACCGCCACCCAGACCTCCCTTTTATGGACCATCCCCGCCAAAAGTTGGGGAAGGGAGTCGATCTGGCCGGCCACGGTGTAGAGGGCCAACCTTTCTGCAGACCACGACGGGCACACAAAGAGTGTGTGGTCCGCTGTGTCTGCGTCCACCTTACACGCCCAACAGATGGGTGAATCCTCCCGCTGGATGCGGTGCAGGAACTGGCCGAAGCAGCCGTGCCCGGTCAGCACCTGCACCAGGCGGTAGGATAAAAATCCATGCGCCCGCTCGAGCCACTGTTCCAGTATGGGCCCAAGCGCATCCATCAGGTTGCGACCAGATGGTGCGGTCGCCATATCACGCGACCACTGCCGAACTAATTCGCCCCATTCCTCTCGCGCAAACGCCGCTCGCTCTTCCAGTGAGGGGCGGAGTCCCCGATTCTTATATTCGGCCTGCCAGATGTAAGTTATGGCCATTGATACGGCCTCCAGTTCCCACGGCGGGGTGCCAGCCAATGCACACGCCGCCGGGAAGCCCACCGACCGGTAGGCTCGCGCCACCCGGCACGCAATCACCCGCTGGGGCCTACGGAGTAGGGCGGTGTTCCCCCTGTGGTGGAGTGAATCCGCCCAGATGGGAGCTCCGTAGAGGGCCATACTGCGAATAATGCCGGCGTAAAGCCGCCGGCATTTGGCCCTGGGCCCCCCCAGGTTTGGGAGTAGCCACCCCAGCGAGTCCGCCGCCTTGAGGAGGCGTGGCGACAGCCCACTAAAATGTGGTAGAAACTGCCACCGCGCATCCAGCACCAAACCCAGATACCTCATGTGGCGCTGAATAGCCACTCGGACTCCCCCAACTAAGATGTAAGCGTTGGTGGGAGGTCCTTTCCGAGGCCCGTGGAAGTAAACGGCCTCGGTCTTCTCCAGCGCCACACGAAGCCCAAGACGCCGGATCTTTTCCGCCACTATGTTGCTGGCGGATGTGGCCCTTCTCGCCGTCTCATCAAAGTCCTTCCCCCGAGCCGTTACGAGGGTGTCATCAGCGTAGCAGATGGTACCCGTGCCCGGGGGAAGAACACCGCGCAACAGCCAATTGAAGCCGATGTTCCACAAAAGGGGCCCCAAGACGGACCCCTGTGGAACACCGGACTCGACGCCGTGCCGCACCAATTCGCCGGAGCGTGTGACGAATGCCACGCATCTATCCTCTAGGTAGCTTCCTAACAGGTCCCGTAGATATTTTGGGATCCTGTGGTATTGTAGGCCCTGCGATATAGTAGAGTGGGGGATGGAGTTAAAAGCGTTGGCGATGTCAAAAGACACTGCCAGGACTCCACCTCCACGCTCCAACTGCCCCAACACTAGATTTTTCAGTCTGGACAGGGCATCGATAGTCGAACGCCCCGCCCGAAAGCCAAACTGTAGGTCAGATAGGTCTGGCCCAGACTCCCTCAGGTGGTCGTTGATTCGCCCAGCTATGATACGCTCAAAAAGCTTACCGGCCTCGTCAAGTAGAACTATGGGCCGGTAGGCGGACGGAGAGTCAACGGGGCGACCCTCTTTTTTAATTAAGCACAGCTGGCCTTCCTTCCAGACTTTTGGGAACTTCCCGACCGCAAAACATCGGTCGAAGAGGCCCCGAAAAGTCTCATGCATTTCTGTGCAGACGAGGGCCAGGATTCTGGCCGGGACGCCATCTGGGCCGGGGGCTGTCTTCTTCGCCCGAAAGGGGATCACTGCCGCCTCATATTCTTCCGGCGTCAGAGGTGGAATGTCCTCCGATACTGGGATCGAACGTGGGCGGCTGTACATTCTGGGGGGCACGAAGTCCCTATCTAGGCGCGGGAAAAGCCCGCGTACCACCTGCAAAAGCAGAGATGTTTCCAGGGTCTCGGTGACTGGGGGAGCTATTGGGCGCAGCTGTTGTCGCGCAGCCTTGTATGGTCTCCCCCAAGGATCGTCGTCGAGACTCCGGAGCATTTCCTCTCTGGCCAGGTCTTTAGCTTCCCCGATTGCGGCTTTGAAGGCCTTTCTGGCGTCTTGATAGGCCTCATAGAGGCGCGCCTCGCCATCAGGGTCCCTCCTCCTGCGGCGGCGGCAACGCTGATAAGCGCGGCGGGCCGCGTAGCATGCCGCCTTAAGGTCCGCCAAGTCGCTCGACCACCAGTAGACCGCGCGGCGGGGTGTTGGTCGACGTGCCCGAGGCATAGATGAATCACACACCTCGGTAAGCGCCTCTCGAATTCGCAGGGCCGTCACGTCAACATCCACGCCGTCCACTGGGGGAGCGAACCAGCCCTGCACGAAGGCGGCTTCCCTCGCAATATCCCTGTCCAGGCGGGTGATAGCCCACCTGGGGAAACGAGAACGGCTCGGAGCGGGCGCAGCAGCGTCGTCGCGGAGGGAGACCTCCCACCGGATGAACCGGTGGTCCGAGAGGGTCTCCCCCAGCTCCACCCTCCAGTCGGACACGCGCGCAGCGAGGGCGGGGGTCGCGAACGAAACGTCCACGATGGATCCCCCGTTCTGTCGCACGCATGTCTGGGTGGACCCCCGGTTTAAGATAGACAAACCGGAGGCCGATGCCCACTCTTCCAGGCGACGACCGCGATGGTTGACCTTGTCAGCAGGGTTTCCCCATGCCTCCGCCTTAGCATTCAGGTCGCCGGCTAAGATGGCCTGCCGGCCCCTGATGCGACCAAAGACTCCCGATAAGGCGTCTAGGAAATCGCGGAAATCCTGAAGCGGACGCGAAGGGGAGAAGTAGGCTCCGACCACTACAATTTTCTCCCAAGCGACAGCGACGTAGCCTTTCCCCCTCTCCACAAGAGACGGAAGGGGAGCGTCAGATGTTGTTCGCGTCCCCACGCACACGACCCCGTCCAGGTCTCCCACCCAACGAGGGGGGACCCAGTACGGCTCTGAGACCACTACCAAGTCCACCAACCATTCCGCCATGGCCTGAGACAAGACGTCCTGGGCTGAGCGGCAGTGGTTGGTGTTCGCCAACATAAATGTTCTATTGCTGGACCTAGACATTTTCAGTGGTCTCAGTTCCCTCCATTTCAACTGCCGGCCTAGCTACAAGAGCCTCCGGAGCTGTAGAGGACTCTGCCAGGGGCGGGGTCCTCATCTTCCCTTTTCTGATTGGAGGGTTACATTTGGCCCTCCCCATTACGTGGTCCGCCTTTTTCCCACTCTCCGCGCAAACGGCGCAGTGGGGTTTGGCGGAGCACGTGGAGGCCTTGTGTCCCTCCTGGCCGCACCTATAGCATAGCCCGGACCGTGCCTTTGCCGATGGACACATGGCAATGGTGTGGCCCAGACCTAAGCATCTGTAGCAACGGAGCCTATCTTCTTCCACTGCTCGGACAAAGGCGGAACTAAATCCAACCAGGAGTCGGCCCCCCTGTAAAACTCTTTTTGCCGTCATAATTGGGCATTGTAGACGGATCATGCCCACACCCCCGCGGCCCGGGCGAAGTTCGCCGGCCTTAATTGTTTCGGGAGCACAGCCACCCACTGTTGCTACCCTTTGCACCACCTCGTCTTTGGAGACCGAGTCGTCCAAGTCAGCGACGATCAGCCCCACCATCTTCTGCGGCCTAGAGACGATCGCTAGACCGGCAATCGCCTCTCGCATCTTGGCTGCGAAGAGGTCCGCCTGTTCCGAGCTCTTGGCTCCGGGGAACTCGAATTTTCGAGCCCCCGTGGCCGTCTGTCTCACCCGTGCCGGTCCCAGTTGTGCCGTGTCCATTCCCTCGCGGGCCTTTTTAAGGATCGACACATAGGTCTCTCCTTCTTTGAGGGCGTCCGCCGTCAAGGTTACTACGACGGCGGAGCTCTTGGGAGCGACCAGCCTCTTCCCCTTGGAAGGGGGACTTTTGGTCTTTGGCCCTGCCGCGGTTGTTTGAACCGGGGGGCTCGCCTTATTGGCGTCATTCTTTTTGGCCGGTTTCGGGCCGGCGCCTGGGGGAAGTTCAGCTGCTGAAACCGCCGCTTTCTTCCCTTTCTTCTTCCCTTTCTTCCTTACAACCTCGGTCCATGCTTGTCTGGCGGGGGTGGTCGAGGGAAGAAGAGCATCATGGTCTTCCTCCGTGTCCGTCGGTGTAGATTGTGGTATGAGCGGCGGTGGCGGAGCGGCCTCTGAGACGGACCGCGAGCGCGTTACTCTTGACGGGCCAGGTGCTGAACTTGCAGCCGAGGCTGCTGCACGTGGCCCGGAGGACTTTTTTCCACGTTGCGTCTTAGGCGCCAATGGTACCTTAAACGCAGCCTCCGGTGCCTCTTTCTCCTTCAACTCTTCCACTTCCCGCCTCTTGTCGGCGGCGAGGGGTGGGCGAATTTTCTTGGCGGGGAGAAGTCTATCTTCGATCCCCTCAATCAATGTGCGCGCGAAATTGCGATCCTCATGTAAATATTTGAGGCGCTCCTCCTCGCACACTCGGCGGACCGTTATTGCCAGCTCGTCCAGGCTGAACGGTATCGACATCGATGATGTCGAGGGGTGGTGAAGATTCTCCACCTCCATCGACCCCGCCTCCGCCACTGCCACTGCTGGAGTAGAGACCAATGATGGAGACTGGGTGCTGGACCCGGGATGAACCCTGGCTTCCCCACCCTTGCCGAAAGTCGCTGACTTTTCCAGCAGCGTTACCCGTGCCTGTAGATTCCCCATGCGGGTCGCCAGCTCCGTCATTGCGCACTTCATGGCTTCCGCCCTGTCTACGAAGGCCCGCTGGAACGTTCCTTTTAAATTCTTGGAAGCGGAGGACATTCGGACAATTTCGTTATAGTCCTCCTCCGCTTGTTTCATTATCTCCCACGCGGACAGCTTGGCGAAGCCCTTGAGATTGGAGCGGACACCATAGCCCTGATCCGCTCTCTCGAGGATGGCTTTTTGCTCTCTGGCAGCGACTGCCGCCTCGAGCTCAGCCTGTGTCGTCTCTTTCTTGGCCGCACTCATTTCCCGCATGGCCGCCGCTCTTTCTCTCCACTCCCCAGTGATTGGCGCGCGGCCACACTTCTTCTTAGAAGGTCTCTTTTTGGACCCATCAGAGCCCGAATTTTTCTTCCGCTTCAACGGAACCTGGTTTCGGCGCAACATTCGGGTTCTGTCTGCTCCGTTCGTCAGCGTGTACGAGTCCTCATTCCCGGACGTTTCCGATGTACTCGTGTACGCTACTCCCTCCCTTCTCTCACCACTCGTCGACGACGCCCTGGTCTTATGGGCCGTCGACGCCTCCGAACTAGTCAACGCCGGCTGGCTCTCCGATAACTTCGAGTCGCCAAGCCGGGTTAACCCCACTCGCAGATCCCGGCACGACGTCGACAGGCTGCCGGACGCCTCCAGGGTGTTAGGCTGGCTAGACCTGATAACCTCTCTCAAAGCCCTCCTTTCTGTGCTTCTACTACTATGACGCCTCGGGGCGCTACCCCCGGCTACACCCACAGCAACATCATCGACGCAAGATTTGGCCCCCCCAGAATACGTGGGCCGGCCGCCACCCAAAGGCGACGGGAGGGATTCCCCCACAGCGGAGCTGTGGGAACCCTCCTGGGGTAAATTTCTATTCATCTTTGCGTCCATGATATAATTTGGCCGAATTTTTAAAGAGGTACAGCCTACCCTCTAAGCCCCATAAACCCCCCCGTTTGAGGTTTTTACCGAGGTCCTCTCCTCTTGGGGCCGCCCGCGCGAGCATGCAAACCCCCCTACCCCTAGCCGACCCGCAAGAGCGCGGCCCAGCTAGAAGCAGGTTGCTCGACGGGACCGCAGATTGCAGATCACGTCGCGCCGCGGAGACTCTAACGCCGTGGGTCCTAATTTTATACTATTGATGGGCGCTAAATATAAAAATAATAATTAATCCCAGTTAATAAAGTAGGTACCTACCCTAAGTAATAAATATGAAAACCGACTATAAGTACCTACTCTTAATTGTAAATAAGTAAGTATACCTAAATATATACTTAGTGCTCTGCCTTCCCCGGTATATAGGCGTGATTAGGCACTAATTAGGTATTTATGTTAAGCGTTCATAATAGAACCTGACCTAATTATTAAAAAATTGCCAGTTTTTTATTTATTCCTTTGTATTCATGTAATTACCTATCTGCATACCAAATTTTAACTCTCTAGGTCATTTGGAACTGGGTTATAATTTTGATCTGTCAGTCAGTCAATGATAAAAATGAGGATTTTTGGACATTAATATCTAAATAACTGTTGGAGATAAGCTTATCCAATCAAAAACATAAATGTGAAACGAGAGCCAAGTTCAATATTATGATAATTGCCTTGGTTGTTGACTTCAACGACAAAAGAAGTGAGATCTAAATGGGTGCCAAGTTCAATGGTCAACCCTGAAATTTATTTATAAGTAACACTATAACATACCTATCATATCTTCTTATAACATAAGATAATGTATGGTGGTAGCCTATGAAGGTCTGTCTTGGCTAGTTTCTATAAACCTA
The DNA here is from genome assembly GCA_039566165.1 of Maruca vitrata. Classification (NCBI taxonomy): domain Eukaryota; kingdom Metazoa; phylum Arthropoda; class Insecta; order Lepidoptera; family Crambidae; genus Maruca; species Maruca vitrata. The sequence goes on along the minus strand of CM076933.1, from coordinate 9,154,051 downwards.
CCAACGTATTATTATGTTCGCTCGCTAGTTTCTACCAACAATCCAAATTTTCGACCGACAAATACCAAACTAACCAAGACAACTAACTAGACTACTAACTAACTAACTAAAGAAAACTAGCCAAGACAGACCTTCATAGGCTACCATTATACATTATCTTATGTTATAAGAAGATATGATAGGTATGTTATAGTGTTACTTATAAATAAATTTCAGGGTTGACCATTGAACTTGGCACCCATTTAGATCTCACTTCTTTTGTCGTTGAAGTCAACAACCAAGGCAATTATCATAATATTGAACTTGGCTCTCGTTTCACATTTATGTTTTTGATTGGATATCATTACTTTTTGTAGAAAAGTATATATCATCGTAACGCCGTAGGTCCTTTGAAAAGGACAAATTCAAAACTAAAACTAGACTTTATAAATATAAAACAATTGAATCAGTTACTGTATTTTCCTACGTTTACGGGGTATAACCCTAAGTAATAAATATGAAAACCGACTATAAGTACCTACTCTTAATTGTAAATAAGTAAGTATGTATACCTAAATATATACTTAGTGCTCTGCCTTCCCCGGTATATAGGCGTGATTAGGCACTAATTAGGTATTTATGTTAAGCGTTCATAATAGAACCTAACCACAGCAGTGGTCTCCTTTTTCACGGCTTTCAGGGTGAGTGCGACAGGCTCAACATGGTCTATTGTGCCTGTCGACCTCATATGTGGATCTCACTACCGCTTACCATCAGGTGGAGTGAGGTCATCTTGTTAGCCTCTTATAAAAAAAAATATGAAAAAAAAACCTAATTATTAAAAAATTGCCAGTTTTTTATTTTTTCCTTTGTATTCATATAATTACCTATCTGCATACCAAATTTTAACTCTCTAGGTAATTTGGAACTGGGTTAGAATTTCGATCTGTCAGTCAGTCAATGATAAAAATGAGGATTTTTGGACATTAATATCTAAATAACTGTTTGAGATAAGCTTATGAAATTTAGAACACATATTTATCTCGCAAGTCACAATATATGAGCCAAATTTGATACGTTTATGTGAAATAGTTTTTGATTTATGAGGGGTTCAAAAGTGGTTCCAAATGGTTCGTGTAATATTACACACGGTGCGGCTCGCCAGTTCTGTTTCTTGAACTTGGCTTGACACGCTACCGCGTGTCTAGATGAAATTTAGAACACATATTTATCTCGCAAGTCACAATATATGAGCCAAATTTGATTCGTTTATGTGAAATAGTTTTTGATTTATGAGGGGTTCAAAAGTGGTTCCAAATGGTTCGTGTAATATTACACACGGTGCGGCTCGCCAGTTCTGTTTCTTGAACTTGGCTTGACACGCGACCGCGTGTCTAGATAATGTTATGGCACTAAATGGGCATTGATCAAGGATCTAAAATCCCCGAAGCTGGTCTTCCGTAGGAGCCTTTTCAGAGAGCACAGCTATTGTACTATGATAATGTTGTCTTGATTGTCAAATCGGTGATTTCGGCTGGTTGGTGGCTAATCTCAATGTCAATTGCCCATCGTCCTAACGATGTGACCTAAGTTTTGTTATTTATAGTTCTCGTTCCTAAATACTTCGGACAGACTTACGGCATTAATTCTGATAATAATTCTATTCGCCGTTTGCCTTGGTACCACTTCTTTCTCACAAGTGTAGTAAGTAGTAATGACGATAGAGACAGCTCTACAGGTCATGTGTTTTCCCGTAATAAAATTAAGACATTCGCAGTACTAAAACGTACTAAGAGGTTTAGCTCCTCATTTCTGCCCCGTGCCATTAAGGCATGGAATGCCCTTCCAGCTCATGTTTTCCCTCCCTCCTATGATCCCGGGCTCTTCAGGCGGGGCGTGAAACGGCATTTAAGCAGGCCTTCAGGGTGAGTGCGACAGGCTCAATACGATCTATTGTGCCTGTCGACCTCATATTTGGATCTCACTTCCGCTTACCATCAGGTGGAGTGAGGTCATCTTGTTAGCCTTTTATAAAAAAAAAAAAAAAAAAAACGTGCAAAAGATAATAATCAAATGGAATGTTTCGCAATTTTCTTAAATTACATAAACTCACACGTAATTGCATTAACACAAGTTTATTGCATCTTTGATTAGTAGGAAATGTTTAAGGTATAAATCTAATTAATAATTTTATAACTCGCCGATTATGCTAATGTGTTTGGAGAATAACGTTGAAGGCTTCATAAAAGTGGCTAAGCGTGAAGCCATCTCAAGAATAGAAAGTTCAGTATAAGTTATAATAGCTTTGATATTTTTTCAATTATTATCCCACTAGCACTATACATATTATGGTCATTCATTATACCTTTCTTCTTGAAATCTGCAATTAAAGAAAGTTTTTCGTTCTCTCTTTTGTCGCCATTATCGCAAAATTGAGCAGTAATTGTCCTACTGAAATTCTGAATTTTGAGATCTGAACTGCTAAGTATTCTTTGAGCGTTTTACTAACCTATTTTTTGAACTTTTTAATTGTCATTAGTCTTTCTATTAAATTGTGAACTAGATCCTCAAACAACCGTTTTCGACATTTTGTAAACAAAAAGCCTGAACCCTAAATCGTATAGAACAGTTACGGCGGTCGGTAGTTGGGCATGGTTATGGACGAGGATTCGCAGATCGATGTAAAATGTCGTTTGCAGAACTTGTTAATCTGGTTATTTTTTGCGGTGAACGGTACTTATATGTGTGTTGACTTGATATAGTTGGTTTTAGTGTTGCATTGATTTGGATGGACTGACGATAAAATATTGCTTCATATTAATTTTATTTATACTTATGGGTTTCTTATTTTTGCCATCGGTTGTTTGAAACATAATTATTATAAAACTAGTGGTCCCGGTGAATTTCATACCGCCAATACTGATTCTTTTTCTATATTTTCTCTTTGAAACCTTCCCTGGACTACGACGAACATTTTAAAACCAAAATTACCTAAATCGGTCCGGGCGTTCTCGAGTTTTAGTCAGACTAACGAACAGCAATTCATTTTTATTAGAATACTAGTGGTCCCGGCGAATTTCATACCGCCAATACTGATTCTTTTTCTATATTTTCTCTTTGAAACCTTCCCTGGACTATCACGAACATTTTAAAACCAAAATTACCTAAATCGGTCCGGGCGTTCTCGAGTTTTAGTCAGACTAACGAACAGCAATTCATTTTTATTTATAAGACTAGCTGACCCGGCGAACTTCGTACCGCCTTAACGTAGCTTTGATGCACTACTTTATTTTGTTAACCGACTTCACAAAAAAAGGAGGGGGTCTCTCAATTCGACCGTTTATATGCTTTTTATAGTTGACAGTCGTCCCATCTTAGGTATGCCGTATGAGTAAACTAAGTAGGTACATAATCAATTTGAACTGTAATCCATAATATCCTCCATATTAAATTTAATCCTTATTTCCCTGGTCTCGCCATAACTGAGAACTTTACTATCTCATATTTTTACTCATACATATCCAGAAATACAATAATTGCTTTCAAATGACTTCATTTGGCGTAACAAAATTTATTCGAGCCAGTTTTTTGCCTACTCTCAAGGTAAATAAGGATAATGGCAAAAACTATGAGTTAAATTTCAGAATGCATATACAAACTTAGCATAGCTTATTTAGTGATCTGTGGTAATTTAACCGCGCCAACAATAATGTTATTAACGTTTTTGATTAAGTTTGTTTGTTTGTTAATCAAATTTAGTTCACAGCTTATATCGATTTTTGATAACTCTTCTACCCAATATTACAATAGGCCTATTTAGCTGGCTGCTGGATGAAGAAGGTATACTATTAAAATAATGGTTTGATATTTGAAAACTCTCCGAGATATTACTGTTTCAATAGCACATCATTTGGGCGAGCTCAAAACGTTTCATACAAATGTCGCTACACACTATGACGTCACAACGTGTAATACTGTATGCATATCGTAAGAACTTTGTTCAGCAGCTATATCAAACGTTGCTTATACGAATATATTTTCATAGTGAAAGTTACTACTAATTTTTTATTTTATACGATGACATAGCATTTTTAAATTCGCTCGTTGAAATGGACTTTCCCACCCAACTTCAATTGTCTCAAATCCTAAGAAATTTTAATTTCGATTTGACTAATGTTATTAATTTACCTATATCTTAATATTAATTGATAAATCGCATGCAAAATCTGTCAGTCGATGGAAAAATGTGTGAAGTTGTTCGACAATCGATTGTTGTGCAAACGCTGATCAACTTCTTTTGCTGAATTACCCATAAAATATATTTGCAAAAATTTCGTGTGTAGAGATTTAATATTTACTTATCCGTTTGATACAGGTATGAACCGTATTTATTGTAGTGCGATCAGCTCGTCTTTTCTTCTGAACAAAAAACATGATGATTAAAAAAGTTTGGTCAAAGAACCTTCTTTATTATTTAGTCACTAAAAGATATCGAATTTTGTCAATAAACGAACATGACAATTAGATGTCACTATATTGCTAAATGAAAATCTCTTAAATAGACAATAATTGAATAATATAGATGCATGTTGTCGATTCAAGACCCTTATAATAATCTGAGGGATTATTTTCGGAAATAAACTCAAACAAATAACTTACACACACAACAACAACACTTACCTAAAGTTTCGAGACATTTAAAAAAAAATATTTCTGGACGCACTACAACTATTCATGTGAATAGTTGTTACAGTATTTGACAGGATTGGACAATTATACCCTATTTCAAATATGAAGTCTTTTTTGACAGATGTGAATTTAACACTACCAGGGAAGTACCCCTTAGAAATCGATACTCAGCGGCAACGATTCTCGATTTGTAACTAATTTTATCGAATTAACTTTCAAAAACTAAGGTTAATAGAAATTGTCGAAAGAAAAATTTAAGACATGCAATCTTGTTTTTTTGTCGAAAAAAGAAATACACGATTGCATGTTTAGTATAATAATTATATAGATATAGAATGACGTGAATAATGATAGTCGAGTTTTTAAAAATTTACACTGTATTTAAAGGACCATAACAGTTATACTCCCGTGTAAAAAACTCGTCAATGAAGCAGCCCTATTGAGGAATATTTGAGGCATGTCACTATGTTTAAAAGTAAAACATAGTACGTAACTGCATTCGCGCAAAAAAATATTATTATATTTTGAAGTTCAGATTTAGAAACAATAGTTTGATCAAAAACAATAAGTTAATTTTGCTTGTGAATTAATTGTAGAGTGTTTTTGTACAATTGTAAATTTTTCAAATGACCATTTACGACCAAACACAAAAAAAGATATTACATTGCATTTAAATGAAACGTGCAGAGTTACGTTCTTCGAAATGTCAAAAAAGACTTCATAAATGGAATAATGTTTAACATAATGACTGACGTTTCATGTCAAGTCCCACGGGAACTCTGTAAAACGGGATAAAAAGTATCCTATGTCCTTCTCCTGGCTCTAAGCTACCTCCCTACCAATTTTCAGCCAAATCTGTTCTGCCGATCTCGAGTTATAAGTGGTGTAACTAACACGACTTCCTTTTATATATATAGACTAGCGACCCGCCCTCGCTTCGCTTCGGGTATATCTCTATCTCTATATAATATATTTCAACCCCGTAAGGGATTTTACATACAGAAGTTGTTTTCCAATTACTCCCGTTCCCATGGGAATTTTGTAATATCGCGTTGGAAGTAAGCTTTGCGTTCATTAGAGTACCTGCATGCCAAATCTCAATCATCTATCTTACGCGGTTTAGATTTTTTCACACAAAAGTTTTTTCCCTATTAATCCCGTTCCCGTGGGAATTTTACAATATCCAGTTGCAACTAAGCTTTTAATTTTATTAAGGTACCTGCATGCCAAATTTCAAGCGTCTAACTTATGCGGTTAGTATTTTTCATACAAAAGGAATTTCCCGTTAATTCCCGTTCCCGTGGGAATTTCGGGAAATCCTTTTTTAACGGATGCCTACGTCATAACATCTACCTGCATGCTAAATTTCATCTCCATCCGTCCAGTGGCTGTGACGACTTCGTCCGCGAAGAGATGTTTAACGGGTAAAACATTACTTCTTTATAGCGCAGTCGGTTAAAAAGTAGCCTATAACCGTTTCTAGGCTCTGGACTATATCTGTACCAAATTTCGTTTAAATCGGTTCAGTACTCTATGCGTGAAAGCGTAACAGACAGACAGACAGACAGACAGACAGAGTTACTTTCGCATTTATAATATTAAGTAAGGATTTATAAGAAGAAGAAGATTGTCGAACAAACAGATGATTTGAAAAACTAATTTACACAGAGATTTCAAGTGAGACAGCTTAGATCGTTTGCATGTTTCCTAAAACTGTTAATTAATTCTATTACACTGGCCAGATTCTACATTAGTTTTGGTGTATTATAATAAAGTCATATTATCTTTTTGTAGATAGTCAGATTATTAACAATATCGACAAACGGAGCAACGCAGACTCCACAGCCGGCATTAGGCGCTTATCAAGGCCCAATATTGTTAGAAATTGGTTACAATGTTACGATGTCCGATACAATCTCTCGATTTGCATCCACCTGACTATGATGATAAATCATTGTCGCGTCTGATTCGCTAAGATTGGCGGTTGTTGCCGGAACGTGATGGGTGTGGTGCATATTTCATAGGAGATTGGCAATATTCAACCTGTCTTCCTTCAAATTCAGATGGTGGCACTGTAAATTACTGCCTCTTCAAAAAGGTGTAAAACACCGATATTAGTTAGGCTATAGTTATCTTTATTTGATTTATAAAGTTTAGTATTGTTTGATTTCAGCACTTCGTTTGGTCCTACAATAATATTTAATCAGTCCTTATGGTGATTCGTCAATTATTTTTGGCATCTATTTTAAATCGCATTGTTCGTAATAGTTATTTATTATGAGTTTATGTTGTTTTGATTTGATTGGTGAGTCATAATATGTCTCAAAACTTATTGCCAACGTTTTAATCTAGAATCAAATCTTGTTTTGTCAATACTAAGTTGTATCCGTTAAGATAGCGGATGTTCCACAAAATATTCGGCCAAACATGGAATATAATAGATATGATCTCACTTGCACTGCTGGCTTGTCGCAATAGGTCGCGGGTGTGTTGCATTCTTGTGTTGCACCATCTGTTTGGCATTCTCCGGATCTAGGGCTGCCTTGCCCAGGGTTCTCCACGGCTGTTAAACAAACTGCTATGGTACGCAAACGCCACCTGTATGCTGTAATGACATAAAGTAAAATTACTAGTCCATTTTTTTAAATTATGCCCTCAAATACCCATACATGTGGAAATTGGAGGGCATTATTTTTAAGATGATACTTCTATCAAGCTTCTAGTATGGCCAAGTATTGGGTTTAGAATTTATTCGTCTTACATATGTCTAACTGATTCATGGACTTGGCAAAACGAAGTTCTATTGGCGCTGATGATCCGTAGAAATATTAGCAACCCTAGCCACCTGAGGATGGTAGTCTAGACTCGAAATCGCATTTTGTTTAATTAAGCTCCCTCGTTTTATTAGTTGAACTGACATTTTACCTCGCTGACTCATAGGGTCAAGATCGTCATCATTAGTTACTTACTTATATAAATAGGTACGGAATAGATGTTCCTTACAATTTAAACATTAGAGCTATCACTAAAATATCAAACGGCTAAGTATTAGATTAAAGTATAGTAGTCCGTATGTTAACATGTCGATTAAAATAAATCTAAAACCAACATGGTCCAAGATCCCAGAGCTGCCAGACATCACTTATTTTCTAATGGACAAAATATATACGATTGAGTAGTGGTGGGGTGTACTATCATCATATGACTAGTTGCTACCTTGACCAGACGGCCATTTTTCAGATATCAACCAATCAAGGTACATAGAAACACTGCTCACCTCACTTAAATTCTGATGGCTGATTTTAACATATATTTCACACAATATCATTAAAAATCAGGATTCATTACTCCCAGACACATGCGGTCGGCGGTTTTACCTTACAGACGCTTTAAAGCTATGAAAAAAAATTTACTTTTACTTATTTTCTGATGCTTGATTTTTATATATGTTATTCAAACAACTAAAAAGTGCTCATCTGACCGCAATAATTATAGAATTGTACCTTACAAACTATTTTATTAGAAAAACTTAACTAAATTCAATTAAAAAAAAAATCTTAAACAGTTGGGTCTGGTGAATGTTTGGCCCCTTGGATCGGTCTGTCCGTATGCAAAACGTTTTAAAATAGTTGTTTGAATAACATATATAAAAATCAAGCATCACAAAATAAGTAAAATTAAGTAAAAGTAAAATTTTTTTCATAGCTTTAAAGCGTCTGTAAGGTAAAACCGCCGACCGCATGTGTCTGGGAGTAATGAATCCTGATTTTTAATGATATTGTGTGAAATATATGTTAAAATCAGCCATTAGAATTTAAGTGAGGTGAGCAGTGTTTCTATGTACCTTGATTGGTTGATATCTGAAAAATGGCCGTCTGGTCAAGGTAGCAACTAGTCATATGATGATAGTACACCCCACCACTACTCAATCGTATATATTTTGTCCATTAGAAAATAAGTGATGTCTGGCGGCTCTGGGATCTTCCTCTACAACTCCTTATCTTGCTGTAATCGATGTTTATTCGAAAACAAATGAAAGTGCCGTTCACACGGCCGGCTTGTACTAATACAAGCAATTTCTTATCAGCCAAATCGACTATCTCGATAGCACTCGACAACTTGCTATCGACCGGGTAATTGACTGAATCGATAATCGTATATTGGTGGTCTTAGATACAATAGCCCTGATAAGCTATTAGGACTGCGAGATTGAAAATTTATCTTCACGATAAACGGTTGTTCCTTCCTCGTTCAGATTGCAATTTAGATTCCAGTGTCTTGGGTAAAGAATGCAGGTTTACGAAACAGGGCTTTTGTCTAATTGGGCTGATATTTTAACTGGTTAATGTATGTTATGTGAGTTTTCTTGGTCCAGTAAGCGCGTTCGGAATTCTCTTTATCAGTTAGTGATTTTATCGATTCGGCTTCATTCCAGGTAATTTTGTTAATCATGAGAATACTTACAGATACCAGCTTGTCAGGTCAAATGCTTTGGACTTTGTAATGTCGTTATGTAGTGGGCACAAGAGTTACTATCGAACTGTCGGAGTTATGCCTGACGTTCTGTTACCTGTACATTTTGTAAGCAATAATTCGGTGAATAAGTTTTTATAATTCTGATGTGTCAGTCAGTATTATTTTAATATATTGCACATTTAAAAAATAACAGGATCAGATCGAATAAACAAGCTTTCAAGAGATTGCATCTGCAAGGATGTCCAAATATTTGACAGATTTTTGGAAGTATCTTGACGAACATAAATATAACATTACGTGGGTTTTTACAAGTTAAATGTATCTGTTACTGTTAAAATGTAACCGTTACTCTTAACGTGTGGTGCGTGAGAAAAAAGTCGGTTGGATTTAACGAGTTCCATTTTATTTGCCGAATGGTTTTTAAGTACGTTAACGTTTCTCGTCATCTGTGATTCCGTGGTTCGGAGCTGTTTTCTAGTTACCGAGTCACGGTGGCTGAGCAGGTGTTTGGTTGCTCGCTAGTGGAACGGAGATGAGCTGGGAAAGGGTAGCAGGCGTCGTAGACTAGGGATACTGAAATGTAATACTCACGTGGGATAACCGTTTGAGATGGTTGTCCAGGGTTGTAAACGTATACTTTGTTACAAGACAGGTACCAGATGATTTTGAGAAATTTAAATTTTGTTAATCCTACAATTTGTTCAGGCAGTTTTTATTCTAGTTTCTATTACATATTTTTGGGTATTAATAAAGCACCACGTTTTATGTTGTCGAATCGTCTATGGCGTCTATTTTATTAGTTTCATATTTTATTCACTCTACTTAATTGATTACAACCTAAGAACAGCTTTTCACCTTTATATATATACATATATGTATATTGTCTGTTAGCACTTGTCAGTTCGAGGTGCATTCTAAGATTGCAGATCTCTCTAATTATCAAGTGTTTGTAGATTCTTGCCATGTTTTCCGATTGTGTTTACAAACACGTCTAAACAACGTTCCATTATCACTCTCAAACAAAATGTCTACAATTAGTGCAGTAGTATCGAAGTGTCGGGTCATGTGTGGTTTGTGATTCATTGGAATGGAAGAGTTTTATAAACTTGAGTCGGCAGGTTTTAAGATGATCGGATGGACGATCAGCGCTTTGGTAAATTTTACAAGATTTTTTTGTTAATTGCTTACTAGCATTCTGTCCGCGTGGTCCTCGTATTTTATCGGAACATTGCTCTTGTATACTGTAGGCGGTTAAAAAGTAGCATTATATGCTATTTTACATATACACAGTATATTATGTCCTTGCTTAGGCTCTAAACATAGTTATTTTCACATTTATACAAGTGAGGATTTTCTACAAGAGGCAGAGGCATACCTATCTCAAACCATTAAAAAAATCAATAGGTTATAAATAAGTTTAAGAAAGCTCGTCCATCTGATTCGCTTCGCGTTTCGAAAAACACCGATTCAGACGTTAAAATTGAAACCGGTCGGTCGTTAATTGTAACACTTTCGTTTCTTCCTGATTGAATTCGAGTTCGACTCGTTCGTCACAGAATGTCGCTTTTTGCAATTCGAAGAACATCTTGGCTTCCCCGAACGATGCCATTTGTCTCGCGATTCACGAAACTTGATTTATAGTGCCTTGTCCCGTATTTTTTACCTTCCGACGTTTTTAATTATTTGTACTACATCTTGGTGTGAGTTATGTTAATAAGCATCGCAATTTGCACTTCAAGAGACAGCTGCATGATAAATTACACCTTTTGTTTTGCACCATCTACTACCATTAGGAAGGCAATTGCTGAAGGCTAATTGCTCAAGGTGAATATTATTAAATTACGTCCACCACACACAGAGTCACTCGGATCTCTTGTCATTGTATAAGTCAGAATGAACAATCTGATTTTGTTGCTGGCATCGACCTTCATGCCCGTTCAGCCGTGACTGCCCAATAAGTATTAGCGTGACAGTTTACTCAATAAAGCTCCATTGTTACAGGTTCGACGATCGCTCAAATTACGGGGCAGGCGCAAGGAGAAAGAAAAACTACCCTCCGGCATCACCGCCGATTACACCGCCTCGTTGTTCGCCCATCTGGAACAAGACTCGAACTATTCCAACTACCCGCTCATACCTACCTCGGGGTCTAACTCCAACTTAAGCGATGAAAACAATCACTTATCACCTGGTTACCCCACCACTCACAGCTGGCACAAAAAGGAGGGTGTGCTCCAATCGGACAGTTCAGAAACCTCGCTGAACTCTCTCAACAATCCAAACAACGCGAACAACAGCCCCAGACAACCACCAAATCTACCTCCGATCCCGCCTCGACCTCCCAAGCGGGGTATCCTGAAGGGACCTCGTCTAAGCAATACTAGTTCTAATTCTCAAGAGAGCAACGTCCAAAGTAGCGATACCGTTGATTACATAAACGGTCAGGATCCGAATGTGCTGGCGCGTAATACTCAGCAGAATGAGGTGATTTCTTACGGTGGGATACCGCCTTCGAAGAGCACTTCGTCCAGCGACGATATGCAACAGCTACAGCAATTTACCAAGAAAGTAATCCACAGCCCGGTGGAGACGCAGTACAAAAATAATTACAAGAATAACTCCAATAACCCGTCTATAGTCACGCAAGACGTGGACGAACCAAAGACGAACGGGAACAGCTACATGGGAGTCACCTCTACGTCTCCGAGCGCTGACTCCTTAACCGATACGACAACCAATTCATCTTTTGCTACTCCACCATTTTCTACCTCGCCTGTTGGTGAATCACAAGGCTTCCATAGATGGTCTAGGACTAGCAACTTTGAAGATGTGTATTTACCTCTGCCGCCATTGACTCCCCTACCGTTGCCTAAACCCAGAGTTCTCACAATACAACGACAGAAGTCGCCAAGAAATGATTTTGGATTTAGCCTCCGTAGGGCAATGGTGCAAGAAAGAGTTTTTATTGGAGATATCAAAGATTTGAACGGACACGATAATGGCCTATCGAATGGCGATAGTAAATGCAATGGGAATATTACTAATGGATTGATAAGCAAGTTGACCCATAAAGCTGTGATACTAGCCGAGCCTGGGTCTTACCCCGGCGCGAGTGAGACAGGCCTGTTACCTGGCGACAGGCTTATTGAAGTGAATGGAGTCAATGTCGAGGGCAAGACCAGGGAAGATGTCATTGACCTGATCAAGAGCAGCCAAGACTCTGTAACTATTAAGGTTGGTATAAAGTTTATTCTCGAAACAACTACTGTACTGATCTTTAGGTCCGAATATCCGAGAGCTCTATAATTTGGAACATTGCGTGACCAGCGAATATTTTCACTGTTGCTAAATTAAAATAAATCGTAGCACAGTTAAACTTGATTGGGCGTCGGTATAAAATAAAACGTTTTCAGTGATAAAACTTTGCGAGTATCATTAAAAATATAAATTGTTTCCTTGTCTTGAATACTATTAGAACTATAGAATAGGAGTAACTTCGACGATTTTTTGAACCAATTTTATCGATCAATAAGTATACCTAATAAACTGCGACTCTTAACGTGTGCTATTGTACCTATTAGGTACAGTAGTAATTATTAGCTATTTCAGTGTTATTAGTCTAAAAGGCGTAGGGAGTGACAGCCATCCGCTCCCCCGCATGAGTCCAGTTATAATGCCTAGGCTACTTCGAGCCATCATCGTAGTCAGTTAGGAAAATAAAGTCCTAATAATAAATCCGAATGGAACGCGAAAGCATTTTAAATTATATACCGATAAATGTGTTCATGTTAAATCATGTTGCTGTGTACCTACCGAGAAGTTATGAGGAGGAAAGAAAGCTATGTGATTAGAAGAGTGATGAGTATGAATGTCAATGGACGTAATAGTAGAGGAAGGCCGAAGAAGCAATGGATGGATTGCGTGAGAGATGATATGGGAGTGAAAGTAGTAGACACAGAGCCGACGAATGATAGGCCCGAGTGGAAGAAGTACACATGTTGCGCCGACCCCACTTAGCGTGGGACAAGGGCAGGAGAATGATAATGATCCGCAAGCATTCATCTTTCCTTACATAAATTTGCGTCCCCTGGTTTGCCGGTTGGACCGGACTCGTGGCATAATGCCATCGCTGGGTATGATCCGTAGTTTCTTATCGTATCGTATATATCAATGTGTTGGTGTGTCTTCCAGGTGCAACCAATAGCGGAGCTGTGCGAGCTGTCGCGTCGGCGCGCCGCGGACGGCGGCAATGACGTGGAGCTGGCGGACAGCAACGTGCGCGGGGGCACGCTCAGCCGCTCCGGGAGCAGGCGGTTCGCTTCCACTCAGGTATGTGTTCTCTGACTTACCAAGGAAACCGGTAAAATTGTATGCTTTCATATCTGCAAAGGACCAATAGTCTTCATCACCACTAGTGGATAGCGCCTTTTGTGTGTGATTTGTGATGTCAGACATTTCGCTGGCATAGCCTACGATTAGCCAGAAAATTCAGTTTACTTTTAGGTAAACTTAATTTTCTAGCTGGTATAGACTTGGTCACCATATCGGTAGAAGGCGCTACCTACGACCAATAGGTATGTGTGACTATGTTTAATGTAGTATGTTAGGACGCGATCCATCCAGTGCGCAGACATTTTTTTCCGATTAACTTACTTTAAAATCGCTAGTGCAAGCGTAAGCATTTAAAACCTGGACCTTACACAAAAACGCATGCCATTTATAAGATCTCAAGTAAGCGGCTCTTTTGAAAGTGCATAATGTTTTCATCAGATGTCATTGCCCGCGGTGCAATTGTCTTTAATATACACAAATTGAATGGCCGAATATTCCTACCGCCCATTATGACTCATCAATCAATTGTGTGCGTCGCAGAACAATGTGTATCACTGTCAACAGAAGTTGTGAAAGTGATTTATAAAATTAAATGGGACCTTTGTGAGGTTCAGCGGTTCGATTTGGTAACAAGACTTCATGTACTTTGAGCTTTCGGAGTACGTAATGCCTCGTAAAAGGTTATTTAATTTGCGGTTAAGCGGTTTTAAGTATCTAACCCTATTCATAGTTGTGTTCGAAGTCGCTACTTGTGGTGGTTAAAATAGTGAAGTACGCTTATGCAATACCAACACTTAACGTTCCGAACGCAATGTCCTACATAGTTATGGAAATCGCAAAGAGGTTTCCGATGTAAATGATGGTTTTTATGTCAATGCCGACTCATGCCGAGTGGCGCGCGCTTTATCCTGCATCTGTCAATATAAAAGTTCCGGATATGTAATTACTTTATTTCAGAACAGACACTCAATTACATTCCAATATGGCACGAGCTTAAATCATTAATTTACTTTTTAGTGAAGGTAATTACCAGCCATCTTATACAAAAACTGGATAGGATATAATTGGAATTGCTTATGTCCAAAACAATGAATGAAGCGACACTCAAATATGTACGAACGTATATTTTTTTTTATACGTACGTTACTCGTCATGGATCTTATCTTGTGAGAGAATGCAAGTAGTTGCAACATGAAATATTCCAAGATTGTGTCGAAGCGCACATTTAAATATTCCGGTATTACTTTTCGTAACTGACCGATTTTCACCTGAACCCGTTTTTTTTTCCTACCTGACATACGATGATGGCTTAGAGTAGCCTCGTCAGCATCACCGGACTTACGGGGGAGCGGATGGCTCTCACTCCTAATCCTTAACCAGTGAAGTCATCATAATAATAAATTACCACAACCGCTCTGTATCAAGTTACTTCAAACTGTGTTCTGGTCGAAACTTCGCTGATCGACACTGGCGCCTCTGCGTCGCCCGCAAGTCTGTGGTTTGAGATAAATGCACATTCGGTTTTGTTGTTGAAACTTTATTGATCTGTTAGCTCATTCTAACATGGATGGAACGTCCGACTGATCGTTGTTCGAGTATAACACTTCAACATGCTGCGATAAATTGGATCTTATAACACTTGTCATCCAAAATATGTCGTCTGCCAGAGGGTCAAATAAACTGATTTGATTCTTGATATCGAAGCGGAGTTGGTAGTGACATAATTTGGCATCGGTCGATCGGTATTTGGAACGCGTTGATTGAGATGAGATATCGATACAATATGTTGATGATGTGTTTCTGGCGATCATTAATCGATTTAGCGTCCTTGAGAAATATTAGTTATCCGAATAGGTTGAGCATTTATGTTACGTTAAATGCTCGGCTGGGAATCGAATCATGGTATGAAAGTTATTAATCTATATACTACTACTAATATGATATACTACTACTATATACTTATATGACCCGCTAAGCGATTAGCGAACACTTTTTGTGCAAATCTCCCTGAGAAAATGATCAACTTATATCGATTGCTTTATGTTTAAGACAAGTCTTACTTATATGATGTTTTTGCTCTTCTTGCTTGCGTACATTTTCGTTTTCATCTATAGTTTTTTATGAATAAATTTATTAATTTAGGGAGGACCCTATTAATATCAGTGTGTCTTTATGGAACGCGACGCTCGCCTCGGAGGGATGTTCATAGACCAAAGATACCAGTCAGGTTAACGACTGGCGACGTTTCGTGTTAAGATTTTTTAACTGCGATTTTGTTCAGAGAATAAAAGCCCAGAGTTCTCACAAACCGCTGTGCTGATGTTAAAACTTTTGGAAAGGTATTAGGAAAAATCTCTGAACATAAAGCTGACGGATAAAGTACGAAAGTTTTATCCGTAAAAATTTTATTTCAAAAGTGTTGTGTTAGCGCAACTAAGACCTAGACAGTACTTGTGGATTTTATCAAGTTTAAGAAGTTCCGATGTCCTATCCAGTATGATGCCACCGTTTTCAAACTTCCAAATTATTGGTCTATCTCTCTATCCAAATGTAAACAATGTGCGTTCTGAGCTGGGTCCGAAGAGGCCACTCGATCACAAACACGCGAGTGACGCGAGCGCATAGTGATTGCAGTGCATTACCGCATTAGTGGATGTGGGGTCAGTCCCCAGCGAGGGGACAATACGTCTTTGTTTCACCGGGCACACTGGGGTGCGCAAATTAGCGCATCCATCAACGTTAATGGTTTATGCGTTCCGTGTTTATGATGTGAGGTTAGATACTACCTATTATAGAGGTTAGGGATCAAGGTTACACGCAGATAAGTTTTCGAGGAGTGAGTTTACTGACTGGTCTATATTGGTTTGCGATGTATAGAAAATATCAATGTTGGTTTTCTTTGCATCGCATGGCGTAGGAACCGACTACAAAAGGATCTACAGCAGCAAAACTTTTCATTTTATGAAAATACTTACTTTGGCGCGATAGCCAACACGGTTTTTGTAATCTTCACTAATTGGGCCTTATTTCTAAAACATTTAAATGTAGTATTATTTTATACAACTATAAATACGTATACATTAGGTATACAGCAAAACTCGTGTAAGATTTGGTTTCGTATTTAGGTACCTACTGTTTAGTAACAATACACTAACCCACACCTTTCCCCCTACGTCAGTCGCTATGACTGGCCAAATTCCCCTGGCGCAGTCGAAAACGCAGTCATACAAAACTTGTGCGGTTTTCCCAACGATTTTTATGGAAATCCGCACTGTTCCCCACTTACGCCGTCTGTCCTCTCAACCGCACTTGTGTATCGTTAGCTTCCATACAAATCTCTGCGTACGATTTGTGTGTATGTAGTTCGCAAATGAGCTAGTTCGCGAGAGCGGTCAATACATGAACGGGAACTGCGCGATTGTGTACTATTGTTCGTTTTGACAGTTTGTTGGACCGTATCAATAAACGAAAATGGTGAGTATGTGAGTAGGTATAAATATATGTTGATGCGTTGTTTCCGAAAACAGCCTTTTTTCATTTCATTCATCAATCCAAGCTGGACGCTATAAGCACAATGAACTATGATTACGTAATTCAATGGCGAGATTTGTAATTTGTGACGTGAATAGATCTGAACACTTGCATTAGTTTAGGGGTGAGAGCCATCCGCTCCCCCGCAAGCCCGGTGATGATGACAAGGCTCCACCAAGCCATCATCGTTAGTCAGTTAGGAAAAAAAAAACTTTAATGCAAGTTTTAGCTAGCATATTACGAAAAGGTATTCTGTAAGGAAAGTAAAGATGACAGTATGAACGAAGTTAACATAGTTTTAACTAAGTCGGTCCTACGGGTTGAAAGGAACAGAACTACTAGATCACTGCTAGGGCTTGCCCTGGCCCTTTAAATCCTAACAGGGTGCAGACCACATTCATGACGCGCCCTCCCGCGGTATTGTGTAATGCTAAGCACCCTCTAGGGCTAGACTTTGATGCCTAAGCCGCTTCGGTTCATTGACTCGCGAACTTGTAATGTTGGATTGCAGCTTTAAAAAATACCATTGTGACAACCCTACAAGTGGTAGGTTCGTTTTCCGAACAGTATAGGAAATGTTTTATTATTCTGTGTGGCTACCATGAGTTTAAAACTTACGCACTCGATATCGCCTACGTGAATATGTCTATGGAAAACTTGTACAGCGCCGCTGGTGGTTACGCGAAGAACTAAAATCGGCCTTTTGAAAAAAACAACTCGATAGGTTTTTAACGTACGTAAATTTTCGATATCCAACTCATGGTAGGCCCTCTGGTAGCTTGCACCAGACGGATTTGAAATGTATTTCATATTTAAAATGCCTATATTTATCTATCCTTAAACTGCCACAGTTACATTACACACTAGGAAACTGAACGTGTCCCTGACCATGGCAAATTTTCTAACCTTTAATTATCGCCTGACTTTATGATAGTAGCTTTGTATACTGTTGTCTAACTACTTACTAATGAATATTAAAAATTTATAGCAACTATTACCTATATACTTACTGACTGTACCAAATCATGTCAATAAAAAAAAACGGAACCACCACGACAAAAAACTGGAAGTGTATCGTAAAGTGGATGTTGTAGTACACACATTCATTAGTTACAAAGTGATTGTTTGTTTCGATTTACATGTTTATCAACATTGCATGCCTGATGTCCGATGCATACCCGTTCGTCGTTAATCGGAATGCGTATTCACTATTGGATTTGGTAGTTAGCAAACCTGGTATTAAGTGCACGCGAGTGCAATTTGATTGCAATAGGGAGGGTGGTGCTAACTGCATGCCGGTAGCTCGTTTCAGTTTAGTTAACTCCCTTCACTAGGCGAAATTGAAAGCTTATGATTTCGTTCAGTTAAATGGCAAATTTAATATTTCTTTTTGTAATTTATTGCTTCTTTTAACATTTGTATTGACGTATTAACATAGTCTAGTAACTTTAAACTTCTATCCAAAATAAAACTAATTATTTAATTTGTATGCTTTCTCTGACAGAACAACAACGAATAACGGTACCTGGTCTATGTAGTTTGATTATTAAATTCATAAGTGTCTATTACTATTTACTTTGGGTCGTTATAAAAGTAGAAAGTGTAGATAAGGTACTAGATAGGCTCATAGCATAAAAATAAGGCGATTATCCTTAACTGTAAAATTAAACTAAAATCGTGTCTTACGTCCTTGCATACCATGACCTATAATCGTGATTAGAGTGCTACCTGGTGGATTCCGAGCACAATGACGGCACAGCCTCTGGACCTGAGCCAACATGTCCTTTGTTGAAGTAGGTAGGTCCTAGCTGTTATCGGACTTTACCCAGTTCACGTTTTGGTAGTTAGTAGTTACGCCATATGGTACATAGGTATGATGCATTCATCATACCTACATACAAAGGTATGCTTTTGATATGCTTTAATCGAAATGGGGTTTTTTAAAGCATCATAATACTTAAAACATCCCCGTTTAGATATTTTGTACCTACGTTCTACATTATAATTTAAAAAAATAGAGGCGAGAGCCATCCGCTCCCCCGCAAGTCCGGTGATGATGACGAGGGTACTCTCAGCCATAATCTTAAGTCAAGTTAGGAAAGAAAAATTCCGACTTTTAAAAAAAGGGAGATTATCAAGTCCTATTGCACCGGTGAACTACTACTTGAAAAATCCTGGACCGATCCGATTGGGAAAATGTGCTTTTTTCAAACGGCTATACCTACCTTCAAAGCAGTATCTTGGAAAGTCTAGAGCAACTAAAATGTTATAGTCGATTGACGCAATATTTTTTAAAATACTCAAGTATTATTTTTCCTTTGATAAAATAATTTATGTGAGGCTGAGGGTAAGGCTGATGGCTTGGAGTAGTCTTGTCATCATCACCGGACTTGAGGGGGAAGCATACAGCTCTCACTACTAAATTAAAAAAAAACAACACTAACATTTTTCTGTTCCTAACTGACGTGCGATAATGGCTTGGAGTAGTGTTGTTATCATCACCGGACTTGCGGGAGCGGAAGTAGACAGCTTACATCGCTAAATTAAAAAAAAGCTACACTAATAAATAATCATGCAGTTATTTAGCAGCAGGATCGCAAGGACGGTTAGCGTACGGCCGGTGAACCGCACCGTCTAGACACCCCGCCCCGCTGATACGATCCGAGCCTAGGTATATAGGCACCCGGTGCATACCTAGGTACTGGCGTTTTACTACGCGCCATACGCTACGGTTAAACGGTTTACAGGGGTGGAACGTATAACGTAAAGTAACGAAAAGTATCAGCATCTATCAAAAATATGACTGGACGTTCAAAATACGTAGCCTGAATTTAAATATGATTATGAATACAGCTAATTGAGAGTAGTGTATGTAAGTAAATTTTTTATTCGTGAACGTATATTATGCCTTATTATCTCTCCCTTGTAGTTGGATAATAATAAAATTTTACGGATATCGCAGATCCTTGCAGTTTCTAATGCACTAGTGGTACAGATATCAGATTTTTTCCTAACTGGCCTACCATGATGACACGGGGTAGCCTCGTCATCATCACCGGACCTGCGGGTGAGTGGATGGCTCTCATCCCTAAACGGATATCAGACATAACAATGGTATACATACACAAATATGTATATTTTAATAACACACCCAGATCCGGAACAAGTATTGTCCCGGGTGGGGAACGAACCCAATACTACTAGTGTAAGGGGCATGATCACTGTAACCATAGAGTCGGTCAAAATATCCATGATACTTATGTAGGTACAATATAGGTAGTAAGCTGTAAGCTTCACTTTATAGCAAATGGAACATAATTCGTTACAGGATCGATTGTAGTACTCACCCGAAATTGAAATAAAGCAGGGAATGCAGTAAATAACTTTAATGCCGATCGAGGCGAGCGCAGCGGAATAACCAATATCACTGCATAGGGGAACCAGACATCAATTTTGATTAGTATTATAGCAAATAAATCAGAAATGCTCGTGTTTGTCTGTTGACTGATATTTTCGCGAGCACCTCATGCATAATACACTCACAGGCACAATTAACCGCCCACCTTTAAAATTCCCCTCCCTGATAGTTTTGTTTTACTATGGCTTATCAAGTGTTTTGTTTTTTGTTAAGTGGGTAGTCTTGCAATAAATTAAACACCTATACCCTCATTTGGTTTCGTTAATTTGTGACAATGACGGGTTTTTGGAACATAGTCGTTGTTTGACATTATTGCAGTTGTGTTACTGTGTGTTCATTTCCTGTTCTTTTCTGCCGTAGTGTGTTTATATTGTTTAATTTGGGTTTGTAGTGTTAGCTTGTTGTTTGTAACAGCAAAAAATGCCACCCGATGCAACTGGTGTAGCCAGGGCAGTTGCCTTTACTGACGCTGAGTACAGCCAACGTCGCATCCCTCGTGCACTCGGTGTACCACGAACTGCCATACGGGATGCGATCAGACGATTTCGGGAGACAGGTTCATACACCCTCAGGCCAGATCAAGGTCGATAGCGATGCACTTCGGTTCGAGAAGACCGCTTCGCTGTCGACAACGTGTTAAGAAATCGCTTACCCACCGCTACTGAAGCCCAAATTCGTCTTTTTGAAGTACGAAACCTCAGTGTTAGTGGACGTACGATAAGAAGAAGACTGGCAGAAGGATATCTGAGGGCGTTTCGTCCAGCTCGCGCCCCAGAACTGCTTGCACAACACCGTAGAGCTAAACTTGCTTTTGCGCGAGAATATGCTGAGTGGACTGTACAAGAGTGGAAGGTCATACTGTTCTCAGATAAGAGCAGATAGCCTTAAAAGGTCCAGATGGATGCCAGCCTGTCTACAGACGCCCAAATTAAAGGTTTGCTCCTTGCGCTATATCGGAAACAGTGGGTTACAAAGAAGGCTCTATTATGGTTTGGGGAGGCATCACTTACGAGGCTCGTACCGACCTTGTATTGTTTGACAGAGGCAGTGTAAATGCTTAAAGATACGTGGAAGAAGTTCTCCAAGGACATGTCATACCGTTCGCACCATTTATTGGTGACAACTTTAGATTAATGCATGACATGCACGTTGCTATACCGCAAAATTGGTTACTGAGTACCTTAATGAGACCGAAATTCAAGTTTTGCCATGGCCAGCACGCAGTCCCGACCTCAACCCAATTGAACACATATGGGACAACTTCAAAAGACGTATTTGAGCGAGAGTACCAGCCCCAACGTCTATTTGAGAGCTCAAAACGGCTGCGGTAGAGGAGTGGCACATTATTCCCCAATCAGATATCCAAGATGTCATGGATGGACTATCATACCGGCTCCTAGAAGTCATAAGAGGTAGGAGGAGCAACGCCCATTATTAAATTTTAATATTGTTTTACTTTGACCTTCTTTTTTCTCAAAATTCGAAATTTACATTTTTCGTCGATACTTCGAAAATATCGATTTTTGTAATAATGCCCTATTAAACGACTTTTTTAAATCAAACCTTCGTTTTATTTTTAGCCTTAAATTAAGTTTATAACGGATCATTCATAAAATGTGGTTTATGTTTGGACATTTCCGAAAATTTAAGCAAATACAAGGTGGGCGGTTAATTGTGCCTGTGAGTGTACTAGGTATTACTGCTTAACATTTATGTATGCTTTTTATGCTATTTTCTCTAAAAATAATCTGAAATAATTCTTAAGATAGTTGGAGCTGGAGCTATTAAGTTGCGCTATTGGTGAGAATCGGTCGGACACCATTATTATTTTTATTTTTTTTGTGCCACACCAATAAAATTCTCAATATTTGTGAACATTAAACATTAACTTAAAACGTATAACAATCATTATTAACAGACTGTATGTACCTGAATTATGATATGGGCTGATGATGATGGTATATTTACAAACACCTGGCTATTTACTTAGCGAAACAAGTTTCTTTACAAGTGTGAGATACTGGACAGTCTAACAAATTAGCTAAATGAGATATTATTATATGATTTCTAGTTCAAAGTCCTGACATTCCGTCGGATGTCGTTAAGAGAGCCGTCACTTTCGAGAAACAGGCCAAGTGCGAAACGGATTCGCGCACGAAAGATTCTGTACCAGTATCTGTTGGTATATTAAAATTAATATAACATTTTTTGAATGGGAAACATAATATTGTTTTCTTTTTTTTGAGTAAGTACAGTATTTCTTTTCACTCTCAATAGAAATCTGTGTCCAGAACACTAAAACAGTGTTCACTTTGAGTTATAAAATACCTATGCAATAATTATTGTGCAATAGTATATGCAGTAGTAACATAATTGCACTAATTAAGATCAACATTAGGAACAACTGCCATCTCCATATATGGGTCTCTCAAGTATTACTGGTATACATTTATCCATGTTCGGCCTGACCTTTGGCGGCAAAAATTTGTTCAAGCCAAGCCAATATAAAGTACTGTTATTTAGAAAGATAATTTATAGGTAAATAAAATTACAACTTTATATTATACTATAAGAACTTCTACAGGACTCGTCTCAAAACACGAATCACTGTTTATCATGTATAAACGCAAAAGTTATTGTGTACATGATTATATATTACTTTGATTATTTTTGCAATATAAAACTATATGATTATGAAAAAAAATTTAACTTCTTAGAACATTTATTAATCATAAAATATGTACCAGTAATATTAATAAAATCTAGCATAATTTTATATTAAAACTATCATTTATTATTGCGAGTTGCACTCTCGAATAAATTTAATTATCTAATATACTAGAGTTTTATCACAAGGGTAATATACATTTGACACAAGCAGGTAATGTCTTTATGGTTCCGCAATCATAAATAAATCAATCTCTAATAACACTCTGAATTTGCACAACACATCTGCAATATTACGGTTCATGTTACAGGCACAATAGTAATCAACTCTCATAATATTGCTTTGGAACACTTTCAAATGTATTTCTTCAGTCTGAATCAAAAGTTCTGCATATTTTTGTCGAAGCTTTGCATTTCGTATTTGGCTATTACGTTGCAGACTTCCATTTTCACTTTGGGTATTAAATTAGGCTGGAGCTTCTTCACACTGGCCGCCATACTTCGGAAGAATACATCTATTTCATTGGTGTTTTCTTTCAACACTTTCTCTATGAGTTGGTCTATGACTTGCGTCCTCTGCTCGGGGGTCTTTGGGTCCTCAGATACGTATCTGACTATCTTGGGACTATTCAATACAATTGGTTTGGGCAGTATCTTGATCGGTGGAATGTTCTTGGGCACAGGTATGGCCTTCTTCCGGCCTCCGTGTCGTCTTATCTTCTTTGGTGGTTCCTCTGTAATATCCATCTTCGGCAAGATTTTTATAAATGGCTTTATGGTCTGCTGCGTCTCTCCCTGAGGGCCGTCCACCACTGTTATCTGAAAAGAAATTATTTGTGGCTGTTATTAAAAGGCAGTAGTAGCACATTAGCAGTGAATCATATTTTTACAAATAAGTTCAGAATTTGCCACATTTGTAACTCTTGGCAAGTCGAGAAGAAAGTCTGAATGTAATGAATTTTTATTATTTTAGCCAAGTAAAAAGGTTAGTTGTCCTCTGTAGTGTAGGTAAGTAAAAAAAATTGATATTTATGATATTCTGCCTGCTCTTCCTTCATGGATTTTATTTGTAATATTCAATTGAGTTGTTAAAATTTTTCAAGATATAAAAAAGTTAATTTTGGGCTGCCTTGCAAATCATACTTCATAATATTTTGTTCTTAAAAGCTATTATCTTAATGGTTACTCAAACTGACAAGTGATCAGCCCTGATCTAAATAAATCAAACCAAAACAGTTTTATTCACCTCATAGTACTCCTGGTTGTCAGTAATGACCTGCTGCTCGCTCCCGACCTGGTCGTCCATGTCATCCTGTATGTGCTGCTCCTCCGCCACCTCCAGCGATTCCCCGAGGACCTCTTCACCATCCATTACGAGCCCGTCGATAGGTCCAAGGAATTGGAGTTTCTCAAACATGCCCACCTGTAATCAAGCGTTGCGATTTGTAGAGCATTGAGGATAAATTGGTTTTATTTTTGTTACTAAAGATTCTGTCATGGTTATTTAATAATTCATTCTCATGTAAAGAAATACCTATACTAATTTTATAAATGTAAGTGAGATATACAAATAGAAATTTAATGACTAATAAATTTAGCCATGGCAACTTATACAGGTAGATACTTTAGTATTTATATAAAATGCTACCTTAGTTTTGTGCATGGTTTTGAGACGCTTGCTCCTCATGTAGCCATCCCGGAGACCACGCCACCGTTTCTTGCATTCCTCAACTGTAATTTTAACATTCAAAGTGTTACATAATTTCAAAACTAAATTGTAAAGAAAAAACAAGTAAGTTTGTCAGTAGGTGAAGATTGAGGATAGGTCAAAATATTTTGAATAACTGACTAAACATGTTATTGACAATGATAAATTGATTATGTCCAGTAACTAGTGCAATAATATAGGTTTTATTCTAGACTATTAGCATAGAAGGTTTACCTTTAAAAATAAATAAAAATAAAATAAATAAATGATAAAATTAAATAAAAAGCTAAAGCTATACTGAACATAAACAAATCACAATTATGTTCAGTAGGTATTATACAAAACTGGGAAGTCATCTGGGCTTAATTTTAAATTCAGCTACAGATATAGAGGACGTTTTTTACATTAATAGTCCAGAAGAGTTATTATTAATTCATTAACACTAACAAATTAACATATTTAGGGCAATAGGTAAACCTACACACGGTAATAAGTCTGCTGCAGTACTATGCAGCAAGGGTTATTGCTGGCTAACCTAGATTTGTTTCAGATTTAGCTTACCTGGCTTCGATATACTCGTTGCAATTTCTTTCCATTTTGCTTCACGAGCCAAAATATTCTTCCTTGAAGGATCTATTTGACTATACAACAAAGTGTGCGGTTCAACTAACTCGGCAAGCCTTTCGTCCTCCTCATTCGACCAACCAACCGCGTTCAAAGGCATCTCGAGTTCCCGATTTCGCTTGCGTCAAAGAGCCGTACAAAATGTCTGCCGTCCTATCACGAACGAAAATAGACGCGCTGCGCAGCACGACGTCACAAAAACGATTTGCTCACATTGCCTTTTTGTTTGTACCTCGCTCCCATTGGCTGGCGCGGTTGACGTAAAGAAACGTCATAGTCGATTGTAACGCCATCTGCTGTGCGGCAGCTGAACTGCGTGCTTTTTGCGATGGGTGCGCCATCTGTTGTGAAGTAGAAACGTTAAAGTATGCTATAGTATGTGTTGTACATGTGCGTTCATAGATGTCGCTTAACAGAAATTTTGCTTATTTAACTTTTTAGAGTTCCGTAACCAAAGGGTAATAAAGGCAGGTACCCTATTACTTGTATAGGGGCTAACATACAAAAAACGCACTTGGGAGGCTTTTTTTTTGAAAGATTTTAGACTTTCGCTGTCCGTTACATTAAATATTACTCTTTATGGGTCTAAAAGCGATATTAGGAGTAGCAAATCGCCAGGTCGCTCTCGACCACGATTGGTGTAACCCAGTCGATTTGCTGCTCCTAATATCGTGTGTAAACCCAAAAAAACTAATATTTAGGTTTTGTATTATCTTGAAAAAATATTTCTTGTCGAGAATAATCGAGAATATCTCTTATAAAAATTTGAAGCAGTTACACAATTCCTGAAGGTACCTAGTACTATTTTGAGTTTGATCACGTATAAAATAAGAATAAGAATTGTGGGCTTCAAGCAGTCCAAGATTATCTTTGTTTTAGGTATTATAGATTTAATATAGTTTGTCTATTGACATTTAACTGTTACGAAGTAGGTAACTTTTATAGTTAAAAACTGATTTCGTTTTCCTCTAGAAGCTTTGGTCGACTCATCCCGCTTGAAACTTTTCCCGCGTGATGAGTTGTCCACATAAATATTTATTATTTTTCTTTGGTCATCTCATCCCGCTATAATGGGGCGGTAAAATCCTTACAAATCCGAAAGTAACTCTGTCTGTCTGTCTGTCTTGTACGCTTTCACGCATAGAGTACTGGACCGATTTAAATGAAATTTGGTACAGATATAGTCCAGAGCCTAGGAAAGGTTATAGGCTACTTTTTAACCGACTGCGCTATAAGGAAGTAATGTTTTGCCCGTTAAACGTCTCTACGCGGACGAAGTCGCGGGCGGAAAGCTAGTGTTTTATATTTTATGAAATATTTGTACATTCGTAAATAAGAAGAGAAAAGTAAATAAGAAAGAAGTTCTAAAACTAAAACCCGACTGAAAAATCACGCTCTCAAAAGTATACTTAAAACAAGTAGTCTCACATGAAACTCATCTCGCGAGATGAGTTGACCAAAGAAAAATTCCTTTGGTCGAAACTTAATTTTAATTATTCTTGAGTTCGTTGGGCCGAAACGATCTCACGTAGTTAGGTTATTGTGGGTAGGCAGAACAACACGAATTGGCATTTAAATGTTGCACTCGCGATAATGAATGGAATGACCCATATGTTATAACCGCGCGGTAAGTGAGACATAAATCTGTCCTACTTAGGGTAGGTACCTTATACAGCTATCTCTTTCATTTGCGTGAATTTTCGTATCTTTTGTTTCTTATGCCAGTAAAGTGTTCAAAAATTGTAGGGCACAGATTTTAAACACATATTTCTGTGGAGGTTTATTATATCATTGATCATCATCATCATCATCAGCCCATATACGTCTCCACTGCTGGGGCACGAGCCTACCCTAAACTAGGGCGATAAGGCCTTAGTCAACCACGCTGGCCAAGGGCGGGATAGTCGACTACACAACCTTAGAATAACTTCGTAGGTGTGCAGGTTTCCTCACGATGTTTTCCTTCACCGTTAAAGCGCCGAATGATGGTACATATGAATTTCAAATTTGAAAAACACATTGCTACCTGGCTGGCTGGCTTATATCATTGATCATATTCTTATGTAACCCAGGCCTTGTAATATAAATTTACATTGAACGCCTCACATAAATACTACCGATTGAACCATAATTTTAACCCAGCACCTAATTTACACAATCGGCTACCATTTTACGTCCATTAAATCTATTGCACACAAATTGATTTGTAAATTGATAAATTGGGTTAGCATTTGTGAATATAATCTGGCCAATCGTGATCCAACTATTTCATTTATGTTCAATGGATTTAGGAAATAGACTTTAACAAGCAAAACAATATATAAATTATCTATTTTCCGATGTCGATTTTCAGTATATTTAGAATTTCAATCAGGTATACTATATAACTAAATGTCTCGTCTATGGTTGTCAAATGCACTGAACCGATTTAGGTAAACTGTCTGGGCTACCCGACTACACTAAAAATAGAGTAATGTCTTACACTAACAATAATAATTATGCGTAGGTATTTCGGATTATTTAGCTATACGCACAGTTTTATTTTTTTTATTAAACAAAAGACATCAACTCACGTTTAGCTGGACTCTACCTTAAAATGCTGTGCCGTTTTACGAAAACCGTTTAAAATTCTTAATCGAAAAAAATATTGAATCAACTAACCAACGTGTTAAATACAGTGTCGAAGCTATCCAAACTAAAAAAATCTGTTTTTTTCTGATTGCCGACAAAAGCGGAAAACTTTACTTCAGTCAATATGAAGGATGCATCATCCGAAGCATCTCAGCTATGCACTATTCTGTAAATGTGCTCAATGCGAGTGCATATAGGATTCCGTACTAATTAGCCCATCGGACTCTTTGTAGCTCGCACCAGGAAGATAAATCAAGAATGTAGAAGAATTTTAAGATTTAATAAGCTTTCGATCCTTACATTCTCTGCATTTGTTGTCAAGTGTTGCCTGTTAATATTAAGGAATTAAGGATATGTTAAAAATGTACGTTGTGTGTGTTGCTATAATAAACGAATAAAATTTACTGTACTTACGAATAAATTAATAACATTTTGTGTCGATATTTCTAAAAAAAACACCTACTTCAAATAAGTCTTCACTTTGTAGATGTTTCTTTGAATATTAAATACAAATACAGTACCCCGCCACTGTATCCAAAAGCATCAAAGTTTGTATGGCATGCGTCATATAGAATTCAATATTAATGATTTTACCGGTATGTTGTGGTAGTCTGATGACTAGACTCGATTGATATGTAGCCCTCCCTAATATTGCACCTATTATGTAAATTATCTCATGGTTCATGTGGTCCCAAACCATAACAAACACAACATCAAAGGTATTGGTTTGTTTGAGTAAATGACTTTCTAGTCACAGTCCATTGTCAGGGGAGCCGATGGAGTGTACTTCCTGAGTATTGATGTAGGTAGATTATTTGTTTACGTATTAGTGCATGGTAATAACTTTACTGGCTTTTCTTTAATCATTTTAGAAAATAATTTTAGGAATCAGTAAACACGTTCAGACTTAAAATATATATTACATAAATCATTGTCTGTTTGTTTGACTATAATTGACGGAGATATCGATGGACTTACATAAAAAAATACAGACGAATTGAGAACCTCTTCTTTTTCGTCGGTTAATAAGGACAATAAGCCTGAAACATTGACGCACTAATATAATACTACTTGTAACGCAATATTACTACGCTTTTCTGAATATTGTTTTGTCATAAAGAATTCTCAACTCTTTCTCTGTCAATATTTTTCAAAGGATCTTTAGATAATGGACCAATAAATATTTAGCGTCTACATAAATGTAAAAAACGTACGTTCCAAGTGAAACGTTCAAGTAGACTTTACTTTGCATGTTTTTTCAATTAAACTCAGCTCTGTGTCCTGCTGTAACTAATACGGTAATTATTTTAATAGAATACTTGTCAACTGTTTCGACTTAAGTGACATGTCTAATAGAAACGGCGCGTTTATCACACAGATCGAGATACGGACCAAAATACTGAAGTGGTAAACAGTTGAAATCTGCGCCGCGTGACCTGCGCACGCGTCGCCCGAGACTCCGCGCCGAACGCGCGTTTCAAATATACGTTTGATTTTGAATTTGGAATTCGAGATATCCTTTTTATTTGTTTTTTAAAGTGACGTGGATTTCTTTTTGGAGAATTGTGTATGTGCCAGTGTTTGGTTTGTGAAAAAGTTTTGGTTTTTTTTTACGAAATGTTTTGTCTTTTACTGCTACGATTTCTAGTGTTTACGAGTTTTACAAGTTTTGCGGTACAGATTCGTCGTGTCCAATTGGAGTTACAATCGCCAACGTATAAGTTGACAAGCCTTCAAATCGGCTCGGACACAACATTTGTCGTATTGACAGCTGAGCGACATTCGATTGTTGTGTCAAATCGCTGCTCGTTCACTACACAAATCAGTTTGACGTTGCAATTAAACATATTCACAACATTGCTTAGTTGATTATGTAATGGTCGGGATTTTGTTCTTAAAGGAGATTATAACTGGATGGTCTAGTCTAGCAATGTAACAAGACATTATAAAATTGTAACGTAATAAATGTCAATTTCATTTTACACTTACAAATTATGTTAATGCTATTAATTTTTATGTATTTATAACATAGTTGAGTGGTTTGCCTACTTATGATGTACATATTTGAAATAGAATTAATTGATCTGCATACCTAATTAAATTAATTATAAATATACATATTTCGTTTGATAACAATCTATTGGTTACCAACTCGCCTGTATTGGACAAATTGATAATTTTCCTATATTTAGATTTTTTATTACGCAAATATAATAAAATGAGAATGAATATAATGATGTACACAAAATTAAAACAACACATAAATCCAAAAAAAGTCACAGTACACTTCCACACAGCGTTGTGTCGGGGTTCCCGTAGGGGGAATTCCGATACCGATTTTCAATGGTAAAATCGTGATAACTTAGCTATTTTTTTCATCCAGTACAATGTTAGTATCGAAGCTCTTTCCTTACGATATTTTCCTTATACGCTGAGATAGTGAAGTGAGCGGTAAAAATACAAATAACTACTTGAGATCAAAGATACTAAGTCGGATTTAAAACAATATCTTTTGGAGCATAGATTTTCCATGTGTTCTCTCAGCTTAAGTTATGAGATGCGAATGTCTCATTAAAGTCTTTGGTTTCTTAATACCTAAACCGATTCTGTCGTCAAGGGCATCAGGTTTGTCCCTATATGTTGTTCTTTTATTGCACTGTCTGGGTGCATTATTCCCGTCACGCATTTAGAATGTATTATTGGACTGTTTGTCTCCAGCGCTTATTTATAACCGATCACGAATAATAGACTTTCAGTCGGATTGAGTACCTTCTACTACTTTGATGTTTACTCCATAGTCATTATTTGGAACAATTTTATAGTACTTACATATTATGGGCTATCAACTTCTAAAAGTATATACAGTGTAACCTTAATATAACGAGACTCAATATAACGAATTTCTCGATTTAACGAATTTTTCAAAATCCCCTAGAACTATCCATAAAAGCTAATATAAAATATACCTTTACATTACGAACATATTTATCAAAACCTTTTTATAACGAATTTTTAATCATTGCAGAAAATAAATGGAAAATATTATTGACCTCTTTTTAACGAATTTTTCTACCGATAACCTTTACATAACGTATCCTATCAATTATTCCCACTTAGTTGTACAATAGTAATTCATGTCTTGACAGGTTCAGACACGTTAAATTCTTCGTAAAGCAGTTATTGTCGTTTGATGCTCAGTAAAGTAAACCCTACTGTTTAAATAACGGTTGTTAGTTTTAAAGTTGCAATGGCTGATAAATTTTTTACCTTGTTAAAACGAATCGGAGTCCAATCTAACCTCTATATAACAAACCTCATTGTAACGAATTACGCGGTATAACGAATATTTTGTAATGCCCTTGAGTTTCGTTATATCGAGGTTGCACTGTATTTTGTAGTTTCAGGAAAAAATATTTATTTATTTTACATATTTAGCATAAGAGATATTGTCAGTACGTGGTCAGCGTCAGAATCGCCGGTCACTAGACGTATTTATCGTTGAAAATATGACCAATAATTGCTGCCCAATAGGGTAGTTTCCTAAGTCTGATTTTACATACAATTTCACTATTAACAGTAACATATAGGTAAATCAATAACATAAGTGAAATCGATAAGTAAATTTTTTATGAAATGAGACAATAATAGGCATTTGAAGTTAGGTGGGAAAGTCTATTTCTAAAGCGCGAAAATTCAATTAAAATACTATGCCATATTATTAATTACAGAATTAGAAGTAACTTTCACTATGAAAACATATTCGTAAACGCAACATTTGAAATAGCTGCTGAACAAAGTTCTTACGATATGCGTACAGTATACAGAGCGGTGACGTCATAGCTCTGTGCGACATTTGTATGAAGCGTTTTGAGCTCGCCCAAATGATGTGCTGTTGAAACTGCAATATCTCCGAGAGTTTTCTAAATTTCAAACCATTCTTTTAACAGCACCTTTGCAATTGTGTGGTCCATCCATTTATCAAAAAATAAAAAAATAGGAAACTACCCTATTGCTTCTATTTGGTTCCTATAAGTAGTCAATTGGTGCCATCAGATTTTAGATAATATGGAACATATAAGAGTGACCGGCCATCCAGATGTCTAGTTGGCCGGTCACCTAGTTGTGGTACCTTAAGTGCGTGGAATTGCTGAAGTATACGTTGGCCAAACATTACTGCCCGTTTGGTGCCGTCAAGCTTTTAAAGCTCCGCAGCTCAAGCTATCATGGAAGTACAGTATCGAGCTATTTTCCTTTGTAGCTTTCGGGTGAAACGAGCAAAACTATGTACACGCGATATTGCTACAGCAATATGCTCAGGCGCTGCAATGCGAGGGTAGATCATTATTTTATTTTAAATGTAGTTAAGCATATTGTTTATTATGGTTCGGCACTGTTACAGCTAGCATTACTTGTAGTCTGATATAATTTTAACGTAATATTATCATTTAAAATAAATAAATAATTGCTAGAGGAAGGGGTGGTAATTTGGAACCCTACTTTGTTTTTTTAACATTCAAAAAAAACATTTGGACTATTCATCTTGAAAAGTGACTTTGTGTACTTTAAAACTTATTAGCTTTTATATTAGGACCAAAAAACAAAATAAAACCACTAATTATAGGAAATCATTAACTTTATTTTATTGACACAAGTAAAAAACGTATTTTGAGTTTTGGTGCGGGTTTAATTGAGAGAGTTGATACAAGATTGTCCGCCTGTTCGTGCGAGCTCTAGAAGGGTTTGGCATACCCTGCCTACCACTACGCCCCCAAGGTCTTCCTCGACCTTTTCCTCGCAGCGCTATCGACTTAATTGTGTGTTCAAGTTCATGTTTGTAGGGAGATACAGTCAACTTAGGGTGTAAATATCCAAGTGTTTACAGACTTACAGCTGGGTATCTCGAATTCCGAGATTCTTACCTAAATTAAGCTTAAATAACTGGACTATTATTATTCATTTAATCATATTAAAATCAATTTAATTTACTTCATTGTTTTATTTCATATTAAAATTCAAACATAAAAAATGTGGACATTTGGCCCGGTGGTTCATTTGTCAGTGACCACCACTGCTTCATGAATGAAGAGTTGAGAGTTCGATCTCCACCCGGCACAAACGTTCGTGTAATTTTCATTTTGTGTTTATTCTGTGTCTGTATCTGGGTGTGTATTTAACACACCCAGATACAGAACAAACACAAAAACACAAATACATGCAATAAATAGTAATAACATAATATTATGCTCGTTTCATAATATCAGGTGGTGAAGCTAAAAAGGAAAATAGATCGATACTGTACTTCCATGATAGCTAGAGGTGCGGAGCTTTAAAAGCTTGACGGCACCAAACGGGCAGTAATGTTTGGTCAACGGATACTTTCTTTCTTTCTTACTATACTCTTTTTCACCTAAGATGATCCCTGTGACACTTCATTGTGTTCTCAATCACGCATTTTACGTTTGACAAACGAAAATAATTTTATTGCACACTTTTTTGATTTTATTGCGGCGTAATTAGGAAAAATAGTAAAATAAATATTTTTATACTTTTTAATGACAAACAGTATTGTTTATTAGAAAACTGTAACTGTCCGGGATATTTACCATGTTGTTTTGTTTTAATGAGCTCCCGATATTTCGGCGCTGTTGCAATATCGGGAGCTCATTAAAACAAAACAACATGGTAAATATCCCGGACAGTTACAGTTTTCTAATGTGTGTAACCATGACAGTTTAAAAGTATTGTTTACTTTAAATTAATGTAATAGAACATTTAAAAAAAATACCTATGCATTTCGTATACGTAGAATGGAATGTAGTAAGTTCCATTCTACGTATACGAACTGCACAGCTACTTTTTTAAAATTTTCTATTACATTAAATTAAACTAAACGATACTGTTTCCCTTTAAAAAGTTTAAAATGATTTATTTAAATATTTTTCCTAATGACGCCGCAATAAAATGAAAAAAGTGTGCAATAAAATTATTTTCGTTTGTCAAAAGTAAAATGCGTGATTCAGAACACAATGAAGTGTCACAGGGATCATCTTAGCTGAAAAAGACTATAGGGTAACGTAGGGTTCCAAATTACCATCCCTTCCTCTAGCAATTATTTATTTATTTTAAATGATAATATTACGTTAAAATTATATCAGACTACAAGTAATGCTAGCTGTAACAGTACCGAACCATAATAAACAACATGCTTAACTACATTTAAAATAAAATAATGATCTACCCTCGCATTGCAGCGCCTGAGCATATTGCTGTAGCAATATCGCGTGTAAATAGTTTTGCTCATTTCACCCTGAAGGCTACAAGGAAAATAGCTCGATACTGTACTTCCATGATAGCTTGAGCTGCGGAGCTTTAAAAGCTTGACGGCACCAAACGGGCAGTAATGTTTGGCCAACGGATACTTCAGCAATTCCACGCACTTAAGGTACCACAACTAGGTGACCGGCCAACCAGACATCTGGATGGCCGGTCACTCTTATATGTTCCATATTGTCTAAAATCTGATGGCACCAATTGACTACTTATAGGAACCAAATAGAAGCAATTGGGCAGCAATTATTGGTCATATTTTCAACGATAAATACGTCTAGTGACCGGCGATTCTGACGCTGACCAGTACGTGTATCCTTAATAGTAAGTAGTGACATGGATACGTTAAATTAATCAAAACAGTTTTTTAATAGAATGTACTAAGTACTCATATCTTAAATGTAATCTAATGTGTTTATGTGTGTAACCATGACAGTTTAAAATTACATACATACATACATATCTCTAAGCTGGTAAATCCATAATATTTGTTGGTAGTGATAAACTCTTCATCAACAGAGCTTGGTTAGCCAAACAATAATAAATCTTCGTGTAGTAAAATAATATAGGTACAAGAAAACATAGCCTTCTCCTTTGCAGTCGGCTAAACCCGGCCTCCATCCCCAGGTCGGGGAATGCCGTGAATGTAACTGTGCGTCTATAAAAGGCACTCGGATTAGCTGCGCGTGCGCACTCATTTTAGAATATTCGGGAATGCTGCGGTCCAAGGGATAGTAATGATTCGCATTCAACGTGATTTTAGTTTCACACGAATGGGTAGTGTTTGCGCAAATAATAGATACTATAAACATATACACACCGTGACCACGGCGCTGTAAAGAGCTTGAAACGTCGGATCTCTAAATAATATGTTCAGAATATATCAATTTATTAGAGCGACAATTTACCTTGCTTTTGTGGGAACTTTGAATTTGATTTGACATTTAGCTAATCAACTCTGCCCAGGTAATTTTGTTAAAGTTGGTAAGAAATCCATCAAACATTTCATGTGTAGACAGAAAACTTATTATTTTTTTGCGTAAGATAATGAACATTTTATATTACCATGAAATCTTTAATATTCTTGAATTTCTTATTACCATAACTCGAGGTACGTGACCTTTCGTATACAGAAGTTAGTAATAAAACTAGTTTCGCATATTTAAAAGTAAATTTGCCCATTTAAAAGTATTTCATTTCGATTGAATTCTTAAATTAATTTAAACATGCATAATATTATCATTTCGGTTTCTAAATACGTGTTTGCTCAAAAAATAATATCATCAACAATCGAGAAAAAAATAAAAAAAATTATCGCCCGTGGCGTATGGCAATTATATCAAAATATTTTTACATATCTTTGGCACCGGATTCACACAGTTGCCAATCGCTTAAGAACTTAAGATCTTAGATTTATTACTTTACGACATAATGACTGGTATTAGCTTTTAAGTGTACCTATCTTAAATAAACATTACTATTAAAAACTTTTTATTATGGGTCTCACGATCACAGACTTACTTACTTGACCGACGTTTAGACTGGATATCGGCGAAAATCACTGTATTATTGTCGTATAAAACCATAATATATATATCGTTTTTAATGTAATGTCTTAAAATCAAACGTGAAAGTGTTAAAATAAAAAATTGCTAATAGAATTACATAGACTAATTATTTAATCATCACATTTGTGAAGTCTATCTCCTGTACTATGTACTGAATACCCGATCGCATCGTCCAGCCCACTAATGCACTCGGCCCTTTGTTATCTGTAGTGCAGTTTGCAGATGTATAATATTGATGTTATTGTTAGACCTGCATTAATGGATTTCGGACTAAAGCTGAGTGGGTGTATGTGAAATGAAGACACCTATTTGGCAATATGGGTATCACTCCTTATAGTGATATAGATCATTTGATTATTACTATCAGTTCCAATGGGAAACTCATCTGATTCTATTTTGTGGCCGTAGAATGTGGTATTAGTTATCGATCATTTATTAAGCAACCAATTTTTCTCGAATTTAAAATTGTGTAACAGGATTTGGCGTATGCTTTTGCCCAATAGTGTAGTAAAAAAAAACTTCGTTATACCTACGCATTATCAAGCGGCCACTATGATTTGCATATGTGTGTTAAATATCTGAAACTAAAGTGAAAATCACACACTATATTTTTTATTATAGCCTACACAGGCACACCCAGGATATATTAATTATATCTTGCTCAGTATATCTCTGTCCTCTATTATAACATTATTTCATTGGAGCGTGCGTTATAATAAGTGGTTTCTTGGTATTATGTTGTTAAGACATTAACGACGCCGTGAAATGATGTAATGATTTCAATGCATCGATTGACGTTTATAAAATTTATTACTCTGCAATCGTAAGCCATGCCCCGCCCTACCCAAATATGAAATGCGTTATAATGATACTAGGTTTCTGCCCGCGAACCCCTCACGGTTTTCTTTTATAATTTAATGAACATTACTCCCTTATAGTGAAATCAGTTAAAAAAGTATCCTTTCTTAGTTTGTGTAGACCTGTGTACCACTTTTTATTGTAATTGGTTCAGTACTTTTACCGTGCAATCACAACAGATAGACATAGTTTTAGCAGTAATTATATTAGATTTGTGACGTTGTTAATACGCAATGATTTTGATTGTTATTATTATTTTTATTCTCTACTGGCATTTCGATTAATTTCACTTTTATGTATGTAAATACATCTCAATTGCACTCAAGTTTATAGCATACATTTAAGAATATGTACGTATTGGGGCTGGTTGTGATTAATATGTAGATGGGGAGCAAAATTTGATGGAAAACTAAAAGCTTACAGCTCATAGCAGACATTAAGCTTTTCTCTATAAAGAATGCAAACGCGAACTGCAATGCGTAGTCCATATATAAAAAAAAAATATGTGTGTGTATATAACCAATCTTAAAGTATCTATCAACCATTTGTCCAAAATCAGCTGTACCATCCATTATGCCCGTTATCTGTCGGCATCTTACCTCAAATCACAGCTTGAGGTCAACAGAGTCATTGCAACGGCAATATTTGTAGAAAAAATTTCACTGCACTCTTGGTCTGCCCACGCGCGTATCTAAACTGGTATCGCTCGGTAGCGAGTTCGATTCCAGAATGTGAACTGTAGTGCGCTCGCCAGTTTGAACTGAGCGATAAAGGTGACAGAGTTTGATTGGTGATAAGCGATTGGATGAATATTAATATGACTTTGTATTGAACAATATTGATTAGATGATGATGTGTCTATAAGCATACACCGTGAAATTTTAGTGGTTGTTTTCCCGTGGCAGAACGATTTGCCTTTAGTAATACTATCGAATCATGCAAATAATTCCTCGAAAAAAAAAATTTTTTTTTTCAAATTTTTAAAATACCTAATAATTTTCCAACTCGAAAACGAGAGAAGCTATCGTTCTTTTATAAGATGTGACGTAATAAGGCACTGCTTGCCGCATGAAATCGATGCTTAAAGCTGAAGAAGCTCGACACCCTAAGTCATAAAGCGGTTCGAACGTGCTTTTGAGTTTCGGTTCAACCTTTCGTAAAACCGGCATTTATTGATTTTAACAAAAAAGAACTGCACAAATCTATTGTACTACTTAGATAGAATCATTTTACTGCGGGAAAACAACCACTAAAATTTCACGGTGTATATGCAATGCATATAGATGAAGATTTCAAACAAATAAAATAGCGGAAAAACTAGTCAATTAAAGTTAAAAAAAATTATAAGTGGTACTTACTTAACGTTTTAAATGAATCCGCACTTTTAACGACCCTCCCTGTCAATTACCACAAAATTTATGTCATTTTACGATCGTTACGGTCTTGTTACATTTACTTTTAATGGACTAACCAAAGTAAGTAAGTTAAGATTCCATTTGTCAATCTCCATTTCTGGTAATTTTTCAATCAATTTAGAGTAGTAGCGTAGTAGGTAAGTCGTTTTAAACCAGTTTTGCGTCACGCTTACGATAAAATAAGCAATGGAGTTGACATTTCGTAAGGTTCTCATGCAAATAGTTTGATTAGATTCGGATAATGTTATAATAATATCTGTGGATTATGTAGTTGTCTTTATATAATGTTTATGCGCTGGTATACTGAAATTGAAATATTACAAGTTGTGGTCCCGTCTTGCACTGGCTATGGGTGTTGGTATAATTTCCACATTTATGTTTCTCCGCACATTGGTCTGTATGGAAGAGTTCTAGTGATTCTGACTTACTGACTCTGAGGTACTAGCCTCATTAGAGGGTGTCCTCAGTCAAACGTCGCATAAATAGGGATGAGAGTCAGCCGCTCCCCCGCAAGTCCGGTGATGATGACAAGGCTATTCCAAGTCTTCACTGTAGTTAGTACGAAAAAAATAAAAAATAAATAGGACTTCTTTTGCGCTACCACCTAAAGCTGTAGAAGCGTTTATGTTTAGCAGAATTATTTCCACCTGAACTTTGCCACATCTCAAACATTCCCGTCCATTCTAACTTACAAAAGCAAGTGAAACCGACCTCCTAGAGACGTGTGCCTTCGCTCATTGTCGGGGTAAGAGACCGTGAAATCGACGGAATTATGTACGGGCACATCGCATTGCTCTTACCGACTAACTCTACACGTAAGACGCTTGTAATACCACTCGCAGGCCTAATACATTACCTGGAAAACAATTGGCCAAGGTGTTTTGTAATAACATGCATATTTTCTCACTTTTACTGGCACTGAAACTATAGTTAGATGTTTGACCGCTGATATAACGAACTTCAACTCAAACTGTAGGCTTCTATATAAGCTATGCTTAAAATATTAAGTATTATAGTTTGATAATTCAGGCGTATGAAGAATACTTCTACATATAAATATTTGTCTTTATGGGTCTACACGCGTTAATAGGAGTAGCAAATTACATAGCTACTTACTGCCCGACGTTTCGACTGGGTTACACCAATCGTGGTCGCGAGCGAACTGGCGCTGCCCGTCTTCGTGTGTTGTGTGTCGGACTAATGTGGGTAGCTGTACTAATGACATTAGTGCTGGTTCGGGGGTGGATCAAGATATTCACAACCGCAATGGCAGACGAAGACGGGCAGCGCCAGTTCGCTCGCGACCACGATTGGTGTAACCCAGTCGAAACGTCGGGCAGTAAGTAGCTATGTAATTTGCTACTCCTATTAACGCGTGTAGACCCATAAAGACAAATATTTAGTGTAATGGAACGCGAAAGTCTAAAATCGTACTTCTACATATATTTAACAGACGTGATGTGTGATGCCTTTTAGATATGTCGCACACGAATACTGGATTAATCTGAAAGTAAACTTAGTGTTGCACTTAACAGAAATATAATTTGACAAGTGGTTTCGCTAATTCAGCCAATAATACCTGGATCAGTTAAGAAGAAAGTGTTCTGATAACCTTGATATAATAAACTCACTTTTCTCTTCAATAATTTCCTTCAGGCTTTCGCTACGTTCTGCGCCAAGCAAATATTGATTCTTTTTATGTCAGGCAAATGGTTGTTTATAGAATAAGATGAATAATCACTTCGGTATTCCATATGCCATGTCGTGTCGTTCATCGTAATACCCACCTTGCCAACGCTTCAAGTAACGCGTGAAATGTCCCTGCATAGGTGCAGTTCTATTAATAAACACTTTCGAGCGATTGTCATGCATTTCAGATGATTCAAGCGAAAGCTTAGGAAGCAAAAGGTAGGCAGTATAATCGTTAGAGTAGGCGTTATTGTTTTGTTTTCTCTGATATCGAATATAAACCGATGTTTCGATATCGATATAGAATCTTAACTGTTTGTTCTCGCATCGATTTCCTCGTTCTGATTATTTATTGGTGTGTAAAAATGGAGATTTGTGTTGCTGTGACTGCATTTCCGAAGCTGCTGTTAGAGGTGCGGCTGTTAGATTAATTTTAGCAATGATAACAATTTACTGTCAAAATTTTCAGATACTATGAAAACCTGTAACTTAAAATTGAACAGCTATGTAGGTTAATATATTTTAAATTACGAAGTAGCCAAGAAATATTTCTGTTTACATGACTCGGTGAAAACTGGTGAAAATGTTGCACAAGTTTCCTCAAATAAGGCTTTGCGAGCTATTGTCCAACGCTTATCTTAGGCCGTATTCACACTAAGTCTTTAAGCAACTATGAAAATTGTTTATATCCTTTTTTGGTTGTCTCTGTTAATCTTAACAAAAGAAACATAAATACTGAATGGATACTAAATATCCATGTCATTAAATAGCATACTCGATGCCCTCGATGAGACCACATCAAAACATTGATTAGATTGGCACATATGTCATTCTAACAAATGTTTATGTCAGATATCATCTGAGTGTATGAGAATTGAACAGTCATAGCTATATCATATTGCAACCACTTAATCCGTGTTCAAGTTTTTGCTGTATCACCTACTGACTCACTGATGATCTTAATGTGAAGGGACAGAGTTTTGCGTTCTCCACTGAGATTAGGGATGAGAGCCATCCGCTCCCTCGTAAGTCCGGTGATGATGATGAGGCTACTCCTACCCATCATCGTAAGTCAGTTAGGAAAAAAATAAATCCAATGAGATCAGCCACCATATTCGAAATGATTGTACAAAATTGCCACAAGAGATATTATTAATTAAGGTTTTTTTGGTTATGCGTAAAAATCACAATGTGAAATCGGCTTTACACGTATCAGTACGCAAGACGTTTGTCGCGATTAGCTCCGAGTTGCGAAACTCTTTAGTTGGTAATTTTCATGTTAATGCTCTTTCTAAAGTCTTTGTTGTAATACGAATGTAAAATGTTGATTTGTAGTGATAAATGTCAACGCGGGACGTGTTTTGGGAGTGTCTCTTACTATGAATTTTTATTGTCATCATTATGTCAGTTATCTGTTGGTTGAAGGTATAGGATGACGGTGACAGTTTCAATGATCTTCGTTCAATAAGTTTCATCAATTTCAATATTATTTGAAATAAAACTAATTTTACGGGTTAAACACGCGTGTATTGATATTCTAAACATTATTTAGAGATTCGACGTTTCGAGCTCTTAACAGCGCTCTTTGCAGCTCTTTTTTTATATTGTTAGGTCTTTACCTACGTTAGTCATCAAATGAATATTTTGTTGTTATTATTACTGATTTTGAAAATCTTTTATTATCAAATCTCGAATGTTCTTGCGACCACAAAGATGCACGGATCATTTGCATAATGTTAATTCGATATGGCACCAGACGTCTGATATGTGTTTTATTTTTTTTTTTTTATGTTTTTGTTTTGCACGTGTTCTGGGCCCGTGCCTTTGATAATTAAATAATACGCTTATTTTTTTCATTTTATTTTCATAATGGTTTTATGCCGCGCGTTTAATAAAGCGTCCTAATATTTACGCCGCCGTCAGATACCTTCGGAGTAGATTTCCTACATATCAGGAATAAACCCAGACTATTACACATGCGTGCCAACAATCTCTCCGTGAAGGATGCCGAAGACCGTGCGAAGTGGAGAGATAGGAGTAGGAAAGCGGACCCCGGGCTCCGCAAGGATGCAACCGGGAAAACGCGGAGATGATGATGAAATTACCTTCAGAATCAAGTTCAAATTATTTACAGTCACTTATAAATCTTTTGATATCTCATTCTAAATAAATGTCCTAAAAGGAAGCATCCGAATGAAGATAAAAATACACAGGTAATAGAACGACCCGCAGCTTAATGTAAGCAATTGTATCTTTCAGCGCGGACTGGTTGATTGCAAGGGTTGGCACTTACTATATTAGAAAAATGTAATATTAGTAATGATTTTGTTAAAATGCAACAAGTAAAAAAGTGGACCGTTTGAGATGATATAATCTATGAGATAGTTTCGGCTCTGAAAACAGATATTTATGATATTAATTGCTCCCATAAGACAGAATTAGCCAGTTTGGACTGATACTAGTAAATTTTTGATAACAAAAATTTTTTTGAAATGAATTCTCAGTATAAAATACTCGAAAAAAAGAATTTTATATCTTTAATTTATCGCCTCTTTGCTTGGATAACGTGACAAGTTATGAAAATTGGGATTATCAGGATAACACACTGTTGAAGCAAAGAAGCCTTATAATAAGTATGAATAAAACAAAGAAAGTCGTAGTAACCCTACAAAATCTTTCAAAGTGCGGTGGTCGGTTGTAAATCGGTCGTCGCGTTTCGTCCCGTTTCGTCGCGTGTGACTTGTTGATTGGCCCGTGTTCGCCCCCGGAGTACGGATGTCGTCTGATGATAATGATGATTGCGACTCGATCCAATAAACATTTACAAGTTTAAAGTCAACCGTCAGTTGATTAGCTACCTGGAAATATAATTAAATATATTTTGATAGATTTCCGCTTGCGCTACTTCCTAACAGTTGGTTAAGAAGACGTATTAGTCTTACTCTAGCCTTTAGACTATCTGTGTAAAAATTTATGTAAGTCGTTTTAGTAGTGTCACGTGAATGCGCGACAGACAGACATAAATACTTTCGATAACTTTATTTGCAGGTCACACAACTTTTGCGAAAACCTTGGTAGGTGTGACGACGAGTCCAAAAGGGTTTATCTCTGTTAAAAATAAAGTTTGGATTTATATTTTTTGGTGTTCCTCTGGATACCTGTGTATGGCAGGCACGTTCGAAAGCTGTTTCTTGGAAATGCTTGCTATACTCATAGCCATGGTGGAAGTTATCAAATCGTTATCTGGAATTATTTATTATTTTGTTAATATTTTCTAATTTAATAAATGAATATCTAAACACTTTTCAGTAGGGTTAGTTTTAATTTACAATTAACTGTTTTGATTTTTTTAATAAAGTTATTAAATTTTTACTTTTATTTACGTTTTAACATTTGAAGCGAAATAACTGGCTGAAGAACATTTGGCATCTGCAAGAAGAATCGAAGAGTCAAAGAGCGTACCACAATTTAGTATCGGAAAATATTATGTTCGATATTTCACCACATTCCTATAATGTATCAAATTATCCATGTTCCAATTGTCAGAAATACGTATTGAGCCCATTCCTCGACAGATAATGGTTTAATTCAATAAACTAAAGCATAAAGTTGACAAATATAGTACACAACATTTTCGCAGTCGACTCTCGTTAATGCAATCTTATTTATGACCCGCGATTTAATAACGCGATCCCGTAATTATCACTTATAAGTTACAACTGTAATTTATGATCTCCCGACAATACTGAGAATTGAGAAATAATAATATGATGCGCCTACGCATCTGAGATGAAACGTTTTTTTCCGGAAGTACGTTTTTGGATCGATTCTTTCCGGTTTTGTTTAAGATATGAGGTGTGAATTTGATTTATATTCATGTGCTATGTGTTTTTTTTTAAAAATATGATTTATTTTGTTTAATTCTTAAGATTTATGGATTTTAATCGTGTTACTGGTTTTTATAGAATCGACTTAAGTTGATTCTGTAGATACCTTTTTTCAACTTGTATATTATGCTTAAATAGTTTCTTTATGTTGTTTACTTTTCGTCGTTATTTTTTAATGAATTATTTGGTCATTACAAACTATACTATTAATCACAAAAACCACAGGAATTTGGCATTTTTAAACCATTAGATAGAAAACATTTAATAAAGGTGCGATTGAATCTGAGTACTTGATAATTACTCAATTATAATATAGTTACTGTTTTACTATAAGCAAAGATATATGATATTTTTTATTTGATTGATTTCTATAAAAAATATGTTTACTAAAAGTTTTAAAAGCTTGCAGTTTTTATTCCAATCAAATGATAGTTACAACGCTAAATACAACTTGTGATTATCTTAAAAAAAAATACATAAATCGTTGTGTTTTCTAATTCGTTTTTGATTTGTATGGCTCTGGCGTTAGGGACCAAATAATATATTCATTTACACGTGATTATGAGCTGCGGTTTGTTTGCTCTAAAGATTGTGGTATTTAAATTTAATGATACAAACTATTAACTTTATTCGGAAAAGCCGAAGTTACATTCCTTGCAAAAAAATAAATTAATAACGTGTTGGACAGAATTTATCAATTTGTTACTTTGAGACTATTTGGTTGTTTAGAGACTTCGTAACTGGGTGCTTTAGACGCCATGTATACCTTAAGTAAATTAATTTGAGAATTCACTCCAGCAAAACAACAAAACCTACCATAGGTAAAACAAATTATATATGGGTGTGTTATATTTAAGTATTTATGTATCATCTGTTGATTCTGATATCCGTAACACAAGTGCTTAAGCTACTTACCACGGGATCAGATCAATGTATGTGATGTTGTGTAATATTTATCTTATTTTTTTATTTAATTATGGTCCAATTTGTTACTTTTAATAAGTAAGAAACAAATTTTGCTTATGCAAC
This sequence comes from Maruca vitrata, assembly GCA_039566165.1. NCBI lineage: Eukaryota > Metazoa > Arthropoda > Insecta > Lepidoptera > Crambidae > Maruca > Maruca vitrata. The sequence continues at coordinate 9,109,223 of CM076933.1, read as the reverse complement.
ATTTTCAAAATAGACATACCTGATTAGCTGCATAATATTATGGACATTTTAATTTTTTTTTATTTTTTTATTTAGCCTGTTCTGTCCCACTGCTGGGCAAAGGCCTCCCCTAACTCACTCCAAAGCTGTCGATTTTCGGCCAATGCCCACCAGTTCTTCTCATGGGCATCTAGGTCATCTCGCCATCTCTTCTTCGGCCTACCTCTTTGTCGATGACCGTCGAGTGGTTGCCATTGAGTGACCATTTTAGCCCACCTCTCCGGGTTGATCCAGCAGACGTGGCCCGCCCAACTCTACTTCAATTTGGTAGCCTTTTCTGCCACATCTAAAATTCTAAGAGGACAGACAAGATAAAACATTCAACAATCCGGTCAAAAACAAGAAATATTTTTAAATAAAAAAAAAATAAGCTCTATTGTAACATCCGCTCCGCTCAGCTCATTCCGCTCCGCTAGCTGCTCAACCCCATCTCTAAAACCAACCGTTGAATACATTACGCTTGTTTGTGCCACGGTCTCAAGGACCCTCGCAGATATTTTAACGAGCTCCGTGCCTCCAAGAAATTCTAAGGAAGGAACTTAAATCCCGCACTATTCTATCCTTGTAACAAATATTTTAGTTTTACACGATTGTTAATTGTTATTTTGCATATCTAAGTCAGGTTGATTTAATGGGAATGTAATATGAATAATGGTGGCAGATAAGACGGTTGTTTCGGTTATATTTTAAGGTTAGCGTTAATTTATTGTGATAACTTAAGTCATACGAACAAAGAGTTGCATAGAGTTCACGAAGCACCAAGCTTTACATTTAGAAAATTTCTAAATGACACCAGTCATCACCATATAATTTTAGACTGTCATGGTTACACACATCAGAAAACTGAAACTGTCCGGGCGCTTGCATCAGTGCCGAAATATCGGGAGCTCATTACAACAAAACAACATGGTAAATATCCCGGACAGTTTCAGTTTTCTGACTTGTCATCGCTTTTGACAGTTGATTATAGAATTACTGTGGTCACCTGAGCTTTTTTTTATATTATTAGTAAGTATTTTAAATACGTTCTTCAATCACATGTAGCAGACGGTAACTTAAAATTTTGTTCTGTTGATAAAAACGAATATCCTGTCCGGTTAGATCACAATTAAAATTCCTAGAATATTAATAAGCGCGTCAATTTCGTTGCATAATCCGGCCAAGATCAAGGTGAATCGGTTATTATTAATTTTGGTTTGCGTAATAATGATAAGATTATGATATTCTGTCAGCAATGTATAACAGTGGCAAAATATATGCTAAGACAAGCCCTGTTAACCATATTCATCCTCTTGTTGTTAATATTAATTTCTTTTTTCTCAATTGTTAGGAAAAGTAAATAAAAATGTTAAGCGATATGTCGATCGATTATTATTTAATACTTTTTGCGTTAACTTCATGGATTTCCCATGTTATTAATGATAGTTAGAAGTTCTGTTAGTTTGCCTCCGACTTTATTAGTTTAATAGAGTAATTAGTAAATTTTTGAAAACAGAAATAATAGGGTAATTTACCTGTCTTGTTGAAAGGCTTTTGTGTGCTCTATGTGAATTGACCAGTTGATGATTGAGCAAGTTCAAGCAGTACTCTAAAGACTAAAGCTAAAACTAATCATATACGAGTAGCATAATATAATATTGTTACGACCACGAGAGACCGTGCAAGCGGAATTAGTCTTATCGTCGTATGGATAAGGTCTATATTCGCTTGCACGATACTACGCTACACACTCTGGTAGGTTGTAGCGAGCTCTAGAGTGTTCTAAAGTAATAATAATAGTACGACCTTGAGAGACCGTGCAAGCGAAATTAGTCTTATCGTCGTATGGATAAGGTCTATATTCGCTTGCACGATACTACGTCACACACTCTGGTCGGTCGGAGCGAGCTCCAGCGAGTTCTAGAAATTTCGATCCCCGCGAGAAGATTCTCGACGCCACGCGAAGAGCTGCGTCCTCACTGGGTATAAAAGCGGGATGTACGACGCGACGGGACAGTTCCGATTTGGAAAGCGAAGCGAATCAGTCTCCTGCGAACTAGAAGTGATCGAGTGCGTTACCTGCGAATAGTCAGTGAAATTCAGTGTTTTAGTGTGATTCAGTGCTTTAGTGTAATTTAGTGTTCCGTGTTTAGTGTTGTAATTAAGTGTTTCTAATTGTGTTTTTAAGTGTTTAATTGTGTAATTGTTAGTCGATAAATAAATTAATTGTCTTTTGGTGACTTTTGGCGTATCTTGAATTTAACGTACCCCGTTCCCGCAACATTGGTGTCAGAAGTGGGATTCAAGATGCCTCTTACACCACGAGAAGACAGTGAGGGTCGAGTAACAAGGAGTCAAACCGCGGCCCTGCAAGAGGGTGAAGGTACTTCAACGGAGGGATCGATTCAAACACCGATTGGGCCTGTGGAGCTTGCAGATTTATTTAAAATGCTGCAGACACAAGCCAGCCGTCAGGAGGAGCAAGCCCGTCGCCAGGAGGAGCAAGCCCGTGAGCAAGCCCGCCGCCAGGAGGAGCAAGCCCGTGAGCAAGCCCGCCGCCAGGAGGAGCTAGCCCGACTTCAGGAAGCACAATTTGCTAAACTGAGGGAAGAACAAGCCCTTCGCCAGGAGGAGCAAGCCCGTCACCTGGAAGAGCTAAGCAAGAGTTTGTTGGGGGCTATTGAAAAGAAGCACGAAGTACTAGAAAAGCAGATTGATGCTCTCAAGGATGATGTGATGAAACATGAAGATCGATTCACCCAACATGAAGATCGATTCACCCAACATGAGGATCGATTGAGCCAGGTGGATGCTGAGATGCGACAGCTGCATACCAAAATGGCAAGAGTGGGGACCCGGGGTGCTACGGTAGTGTCGGATTCTCCGAAAATCGAAGTACCCCACTTCGATGGAACGACGTCTTGGGCAGCATTTTGGTACCAGTTCGAGACGGTGGCTAAAGGAAAGGGGTGGAACGAGGAAGAGTCCTTGATAGCTCTGACTCTGGCTCTTCGTGGAGATGCCCTGCTCACGTTGGAAAACCTGCCTTCGGATAACAGAACTTTAGGTGCTCTCCAAAGAGCACTAGAGGGCAGGTACAGCGACAAACACCTAGAACACGCATATAGAGCACAACTCCGCGATCGACAGCAGAAGCCTGGTGAGAGTCTGCAGCAATGGGCAACGGAAATCGAAAGGCTTGTCAGACGTGCATACGTGTCATGCCCGACAATGGTGGAATCAATGATCCCGCAAGCTTTCTGTGATGGAATTAGAGACGCAGACGTCAGACACACCGTGAAATTGAGCCATCATCAGACCTTACAGGAAGCTCTAGCCCATGCTTTGGAGGTGGAAGCCGTGCGTCAAGACGCTAGAACTCAACGACTTCGGGAGGTTGTGGTGAAGGAAAAACCTTCTTTGGGTCCGATGTGCTATGGCTGCGGCGAGAGGGGCCATATTCGGAGTAGTTGCCCCAAGCGAAGATGGCCACGTAGAACGACAGTAGCGTCCTCTACACAGGTGGACGCAGAAGAGCTGTCGTTAAACTAGAAGAAGCCAGGGCCGTGGGGCGGGCGCTGGCTGGTCAACATCGAGCCCCTACCGTCACTGTTTCACAGATTGGTAATGGGAACAACCTTACAGTGGTTGGACAGCTGAACAGCGTAACGTGTCATTTTACTATTGACACCGGTGCTTCAAGAACAATAGTGCGTCCGGAGCTATTGAAAAGGACTATTATGTGGAATCAGAGACCATCCGTTCAGCTTCAGACAGCAACAGGCCAGCCAGTTACCGTCTTCGGTGAGACGATGGCGAAGATAACCATTGGAGAACAGACCTTTGAATACGGTGTACTCGTAGCAGACATCACGGACGATTGCATCCTCGGATTGGACTTTTTAAGAGACCAGAAGTGTGTGGTAGACGTCGCTAAAGGAGTACTTAGTTTCCGAACAAGAAGTATTCCTGGAGGGAGCAAGATCATGTGCAGTTTACTGCCTGAAAAATACGACCCTACCGCCGAGATCTGAAACTCTGGTCAAAGTTAGATTTCCTTACACTATGTGTCAAGGGCGAAGCGTCGTCATAGAAAACTGCGGCGACCATCCGAGTTGGATCACAGCAAGAACTCTGGCCATGACCGGAAAAAGGAGCGCTAGTGCGAGTCATCAATCTTAGCGGAGATGAAGTGCAGCTACGAAGAAACTGTGTCATCGGACGGTGCGATGCAGGTCAATCCATCAGAAGGCTGAAAAGGGCCCGGGAACCGGAATCTTGTCAACGAGATGACGTCACGCTGCTCCTAGCAAATTGTAAGGACAAGCTATCTGAGCGGGAACTTCACCAAGCCAAAAGGTTGTTACTCGATTTCAACGACATATTTTCGAAGGGTGACCACGATTTGGGAAGGACAGGTCTCGTTAAACACAGAATAGACACGGGAGACGCGCCACCAATAAAGCAGCGGCCTAGACGCCTTCCATTTGCCAAAGAGAAGGAGGTAGCAGACATGGTTGCTGAGATGCAGAAGAACCGCATCATAGAACCTTCAACAAGCCCGTGGTCTTCGCCAGTAGTCCTGGTAAAGAAGAAGGACGGCAGCACCAGGTTTTGTGTGGACTACCGGTTGTTGAATAATGCAACGAAGAAGGACAGCTACCCCCTGCCCCGTATAGACGACACACTGGACATGTTGAGCGGCATGAAGTGGTTCTCAACAGTGGACCTTAAGAGTGGGTACTGGCAAGTTGACATCCATCCAGAAGACAAAGAGAAGACGGCATTTACGACCGGAACTAGGAATGGATTGTGGCAGTTCAACGTCATGCCCTTTGGACTTTGCAACGCTCCGGCGACATTCGAGCGGTTGATGGAAAGAGTACTGGTTGGACTTCTGGGTGATGCATGCCTGGTCTATCTGGATGACATCATTGTCATGGGTCGAAATTTCACAGAGCATGTCAGTAACCTGAGGAAGGTTTTCACTAGAATACGAGAAGCAAACTTGAAACTCAGTCCAAAGAAATGCACGTTTTTCAAGGAAGAAGTCGCCTACTTAGGCCACATTATTTCATCGAAAGGTGTAAGGACTGACCCAGAGAAGATAAAAGCTGTTCAAGACTGGCCTATACCAGTTAACAAGACCGACGTAAGATCATTTTTGGGTTTATGCGCATACTACCGGCGCTTTGTAAAGAACTTCTCTGATATAGCGAAACCTCTTCATCGGCTCACGGAAGATAAACGAGTATTCGCCTGGGACTCGGAATGCGATCAAGCCTTCGTCAGATTAAAAGAACACCTCTGCACCAGTCCTATACTTGGCTACCCGAACAGAGAAGGAAGGTTTATCGTGGACACCGATGCCAGCAATACTGGCATAGGCGGAGTTCTGTCGCAAGAGCAAGGTGAACGGGAAGTGGTGATCGCCTATTTCAGTAAGTCACTTTCAAAACCTGAAAGGAACTACTGTGTGACTCGTAAGGAACTGTTGGCGGTAGTGAAGACTCTACAGCATTTCAACAAGTATCTCGTTGGAAGACAGTTTACCCTGCGGACAGATCATGCTGCGTTAAAATGGCTTTTGCAGTTTAAGAACCCTGAAGGACAAGTGGCGCGGTGGCTAGAGCAGCTACAGGAGTACAACTTCACAACAGAACATCGGAGTGGTAGAACGCATTTGAATGCCGATGCCCTATCAAGGAGACCTTGTCCTGTGGCCTGCAGTCATTGTTCTAAGACGGAGACTAAAGAAGAAGTCCGGATGATTACCACCCAGGGACTTGATAATGAATGGAGCGAAGACGCTATCAAAAAGGCTCAAAAAGAGGATAGTGACCTGAGGAAAATATTTGAATGGAAAGAATTAGGTCAAAAACCTTCTTGGAGCCATGTAGCATCATCAAGCCCCATCACGAAAAGTTACTGGGCACAATGGGACAGTTTGGAGATTAAGGATGGAGTACTCTTCAGGAAATGGGAAACACCAAAAGGGGATCAAACGACACTACAGCTGATTGTACCCCGTAAACAAGTTGTTTCGCTACTGAGGTACATACACGATGGGGTATCCGGGGGACATTTAGGCGTGAAGAAGACCCTAGAGAAGCTGAGACAGAGGTTCTACTGGATACACTGTCGGGAGGACGTCGAAGACTGGTGCAAGAAATGTACGACTTGCGCATCAGTAAAGGGCCCACAAACCAGAAGTAAGGGCAAACTCAAGCTGTACAACGTCGGCGCTCCATGGGAAAGAATCGCAGTAGATGTAGCTGGCCCCTTTCCAGAATCCGATGAGGGAAACAAGTACATCATTGTGGTCCAAGATTACTTCACTAAGTGGCCTGAAGTCTTCGCTACGCCTAATCAAGAAGCAAAGACGGTCGCCAAGAAGTTAGTCCACGAGGTGATTTGCCGATTTGGTGTGCCTCTTGAGATACATTCTGACCAAGGAAGAAACTTTGAGTCAGCACTGTTCCAGGAGGTCTGTCAACTATTGGGTATGCATAAGACCCGTACTACACCAGCACACCCGCAATCCGATGGCATGGTCGAGAGATTCAACCAAACGTTGGAAAACCACTTGGCCAAAGTTGTGGACGAGCATCAACGAGACTGGGACCAGTACATACCGCTTTTCTTGCTGTCCTACCGATCTGCGATCCACGATAGCACCAGCGCAACCCCAGCAATGGTAAACTTCGGTCGAGAAATGCGGCTTCCGGTAGACGCGTTGACTGGGACACCGCCAGAAGCTCCGAAACCAGTAACCGAATATGCGGCTGACCTACAGAAGCGCCTGGATGAAGTACATGCTCTCGTTAGAGACTGCAGTCTAAAATCCAGCGAAAGAATGAAAACCCGTTACGACCGCAAAGCCAACACCGACGGTTTCGATGAAGGGAGTCTGGTTTGGTTACACAACCCACTCAGGAAGAAGGGCAAATCACCGAAGTTCCAGCCAAGGTGGGAAGGACCATACAAGATCATCACTAGGCTGAACGACTTAACCTATCGGATCAAACAAGGGACAAGAGGCAAGCCGAAAATTGTTCACATTGATCGATTGGCTCGTTACCATGGGTCAAATGATGCTCGGGACGAGCATGACTAAGAGGGGGATAATGTTACGACCACGAGAGACCGTGCAAGCGGAATTAGTCTTATCGTCGTATGGATAAGGTCTATATTCGCTTGCATGATACTACGCTACACACTCTGGTAGGTTGTAGCGAGCTCTAGAGTGTTCTAAAGTAATAATAATAGTACGACCTTGAGAGACCGTGCAAGCGAAATTAGTCTTATCGTCGTATGGATAAGGTCTATATTCGCTTGCACGATACTACGTCACACACTCTGGTCGGTCGGAGCGAGCTCCAGCGAGTTCTAGAAATTTCGATCCCCGCGAGAAGATTCTCGACGCCACGCGAAGAGCTGCGTCCTCACTGGGTATAAAAGCGGGATGTACGACGCGACGGGACAGTTCCGATTTGGAAAGCGAAGCGAATCAGTCTCCTGCGAACTAGAAGTGATCGAGTGCGTTACCTGCGAATAGTCAGTGAAATTCAGTGTTTTAGTGTGATTCAGTGCTTTAGTGTAATTTAGTGTTCCGTGTTTAGTGTTGTAATTAAGTGTTTCTAATTGTGTTTTTAAGTGTTTAATTGTGTAATTGTTAGTCGATAAATAAATTAATTGTCTTTTGGTGACTTTTGGCGTATCTTGAATTTAACGTACCCCGTTCCCGCAACAATATCATGGTTCAATGGTGAAAAGTGAAAGGATTCGTTTAAAATTATTTGTCCTATTCACCTTGCCTCTCATCAAGCAAGAGACTGAACTTGAATAACCCGATTTTTGTGTCACGCGTCAAATTAAAAACCCTTCCACGAACCGATTTTAGGCCACATTTCCATATTCTTCCAATACATCTGGTTGCTAAGTGGGTAAACTATAATGAAAACCAACAATAAATCAACAATTATTATCAGCTATCTCCAATTAAAAGTTTAAGTTACGAATGGTTACTTTATGACGATGGCAGTAAGTAGACCGTTGACTATCATATTACGAATGCTGTTCATCCTACACTTTTTAATTGATTTCATTATTGGATGCTTCTTAATGTGTTTACTAATCAGTGTCATCACTGATCACTCTACGATGTGAAATACGATGTGAAAGGCTATTTGAAAACTATATGAAAGGCAAATTTCGCCAACCCTTACTGTAAACAAGTAGTAAATAAAAAAAAGCCCGATTTAATATAAAAAGTCCAAAATAATATAACGTAGAAGTAACTGTAGAAGTAAAAAGTGGTCAGAGCACGCACAGAGCGTTTAAGACGAAATATTGTAAAGTCTACTTGTGACAATCCTAGGTGTAGATTTTGTAAATTAAATTCAAAGGTCGTATGTAGGGTTTCCTAACAGCATGCAAATAAAATTTTCTCCGAACAGTGAAGAACGCATGTAGCATTCAAGTTTGTTACTCTCTTTCATGATAGTTTTCTAATTAGTAATGAATCAAATAATGATGAATAAATAATGGCTTGTTAAGAATTGCTGCACTACTGTACCCAAGTACGTAATAAGTAAGCTACCGAACTAAGTATTACAAGCGTCTAATATTAATATATGTTTACGCTTACAAATTACAATTCTGTAAAAAACAGGGCTTGTTGTTAGACTTCTTCGTATAGGAGTCATCTTAATTATATTCACAAGTATGTACTAGTAGGATATATGTAGAGATACGCTTATACTTCAGTAGCAAATGAGGCTCCTAGTTACATACTTATTCGTCAATTGATGATTGCGGCCATCATTATCATCGTCGATCGATGGCGTATCTCCCGTCTAAATAAATCCTTAGTCACGACTGATAGTAAGGATTCAATAAGTCTCTTTCGTTATAAGTGTCCATGTAACACGATTATGTAAGACATAATACGTAAAGGGTAACAATTTGAATTAGTATCTAATTATACAAGTCCAAATTGCGGTTAAAAATTTTGTTTTCATTTGATATATATCCCCACCCTAAACTATTAGGCCTTAGGCAACCACCCTGGCCTTCACTCAACCTTAGAAATTCTTCAGAAGTGTGCAGATTTCTTTACAATGTTTTATCTTTACCGTAAGACCGTCGCATACACTTGTATTAGTGACATTCAAAATTAGTGAGATGAGTCTCGTATACTAAAGCACATCAATTATCTCACAAGCAAAAAAACAGTTGCACAATGCATGTATAAATGTGCATTATGCATGAATTGTTAACATTTCGTTAATCTGAGCAAGACATGCAACACGCAATCAAATTCTCATATCGAAATTACTATGAATTGAAAACTTAAGACAAAAGATAACTCGAAATTGATTATATCACACCGATAGGGAAGGGCGATGAAAAGTTTATCGATTAGTGAACACGATTAATGCAATCGAATGAATCGATTCTCGATAGCAAATTGAATGTTTAATTGAACAAATCGTTGATAGGCTCCGTCAGAGAATGTACACTCGCGTTATGCAATGAAAGGTTTCGATATTATCAAATAGGTGGGATCTGTGTCGCGTCCAATTTGCATGAAAGGTTGACCAACTTTGTCACCAAACTAGTATTAGGGCTGCCAGTATTCAAGTAGCTGTAAAATTGCTACCAGCTTCTTCATAACCTCTTTCTAACGTTCAGTATGAGTTTCGAACGAGTATTATTCAGGGTTGAAACTTAGTATAGAACGAGCTAGCCATAACTTATTTAATGTGAAATTATACTAAAGGTGTTGATGTACGTTTTAACAAATTAACATAATGGGTACTTCGTGTGTCGAGTGTCGTGTAATAAAAATAATCACTTATTTCCACATGAAATCAGCATTTCTACTAATCACGTATCTAAGAAGAACAGCCTGTTCCTTATGTATTTCTCTTTTGATTTAATAAGTCAAAGAATACAGCGTTCAATTACGAAATATGTACGTAATACACATTAAAGTATGTACTTTTTGACGTTGAAAGATCACAGTCATCTTTTTATCGTCACAAAGTACACATTCAAATGTTTTTAATTCATCAGTGTATGTAGATTGTTGGTAGCTCTTATCACAGTATGTGTTATCAGAGCACCCCTAGCCAGTGTGTGTTTAGGACGCGAGCCATGCCTCGTGCTAAGTGCCTTAAGTTGTAGGTTTGTTGAATAAATAAAGGTATATTAAGGCTTTTTGGTGACATACATCGCTTTTATTTATATCCCAACGTTTGAAGAAGTTTTCATTTCTTGAAACGCCCTGGGCATCCCAAATAACTTTAGACGAATTGTGTTCTTCGACCCATCCAGAAAGGTTGTTGACGCGAGCGTAATTTTTTACCGTCTTTAAAAAAGGAGGTTTCTGAATTCGACCGTATATATGCTTTTTATTCCATTGTTTTTAACTTTGCCATCATTTATGTAGAGACGATGAAAGCGATAAGTACAAATACTTATGACTTATATATTAATCGACTATTCATTAAATTATGCACTTAGTTAAATTATGCGTTAGCTTTTCGAATGAGTCATCTGAAATATCAACCTCGTATAAAGCGAAAGTGTTCTCCGCTGAATCGGATAACTAAGAATGGGAACATGAAAACTCAAAAAAGTTTCATCTCGTTCCCACGATGGGATGCCGCTGGTGATATCAGCACAAATATTGACTCGACGATAAGCTATGGCGTAGGATGGCCTGAATGGTGATAGTGAACGTGGATCGTTGCATAAACTCTTGTTTTACTTGTGGCGACCTCTGGTGCCACCCACGCGGCGAAACTTCCGACATACTCTGCTTAGGTGGCGTTTGAAGGTGGAGAAATTGAAATTATTAAGCGCGGAATGAGTGTTTAAAATAAGCAATAAGGTACAAGTAACTGTTTGTAAGCGTGGAGGAGACAGAAGGCGTCTTATTGTCCTAAATACTTTCGAAAAATAACGTTATAAAGGCTTTATCTTTGTACTCTTCTTACGGAATGTCCTTAAAGATAAGAAATATGGAAATAGGCACAATAGTCTTGAGGATTTGCAAGAGTCAGGAGAGGAATCATGCGTGTATCATTTAATTGTTTTCTCACTTTCTATTTGGGTTATAACTTAGTCAGTCAATGGCCTCAAATGTTACTAACATACTTTAGAGTTCATAATAGCAAATTTTCAGATACACAAATAATAACAATGAAAATACAACAGTGATCATATTATGTGTTTAACTAGCTGTTGTCGCTTTAGTAAATCTTCTGCATAATGATCAAGACAACCTTGATACTAAGTGTGGAGTGTGGTATGCACTGCCATATTGTTACACAGCACAACGGAATCATTATCACATATTGCATCACTTGCTAGTCGCTGCTACTAACTTTGTGGTTTATGCATATACTTAATAGCATTGGAATGTATGTATATTATTAAGTTTACGTAGAGATGCAAAATTATGAACAAAATTTGTTAATAGCAGGCGTTGTTTTGAAGTACAGTCGCAATCGTAAATAATACTGTTTTAGTCTATGCTTAAATGAAGGATTTTTTTTTCAAATAAATATCAACGATATCACTTTTGGATGCAAAGTATTTTCGTGGAATTATATACACCGTGGCCACGATTAGTTTCTGCTATATTTTCTTCTGAATACCTAGAAACACTATTTAGTAACACTTATGGCGACACTATATCTAAGTATTTTCAACCAGTGTCTTGTGTGATAATGCTACTCTTACTTACATACATACTCGTACCTATCGGCTTGTGTCTGCCTAAGCTGCCGATGTCAACACAGTCACACTTAATCTGTCTGACACCCAATGCTCATGAATATTTATCACCTTTAATAACGCGAAACGCAAGTGTCTACTTCTTAACTTTTACTTTTTAACAGTTTGTCACTATTACATTAGTACTATTTGTCCCGTTTGAGCGAAAATTGTTAATTATTTGACAAACTGTCAGTGGAATGCTAATCAAAATTTGATGGATGATTGAATTTTCCAACCTATTTGTAAGGCCTTTATTTTTAGTACGTACTTTTGATTCATTTACTGCCTATTCAAGTCAAGAAGCCTATTTTGATTCAAGCAAATGAATGTTACACCCACGGTCTGTTACAGTATATACTCTTTCTATTCTGTACTCACGTCTTAATAATCCAATTCTCACAATAGCAGGATAATTGCGGAATTCAATTATTTACTTGTACTTTCATTTGTTTTAAACGATTAATAACGGTTAATAACAAGATTGATGGTATGAGAACGACCTTGGGTCTTGCAACATCTACGTAGGTTTGTGGTTGCAGGCAAATAAATGATTTAAGTTTTTGTAATCGACTGTACCTAAAAACTGGTGATTAGCAGATATCGTGAAATAAGGAAGGAAAATGTATCTTTTAATTCATCAATCTGTATTTTATGTGGTTCAGTTAATAACTTACAGTAACAACTTACTTAACAACTAACAGTTAAATATTGTTCGATTGTTTGAAAAATAAAAACTCTATATACAACGTATATACTATGAATACCAAACTACATTGCACCCTTTGTCAAAACCGAAAGCCATTTGAATGAAGATGCTGGTTATTGAAAGTAATTTCAATACTTAACTTGAGTGAAAGAGCCATGCATTTCGTTTCAGTGCTAAGTAGGCCTTAAATCAAAATTCTCGTGAACGCTCAACACTTTCATCCATAATTGCGTTGGCATTACGCAGACGCGCGACGCTGGTATGTCCAGCAGTTTGTCTTTCATACTCCTAATGCATCATTACTGCAATAACCCGAGCCAATTTGCTGAAACACGACTCTGCTGAGAGTGCGTGCAGAAATGCTACGCGTGTCTGAACCTGGACCGAAATTACACGACAATCCATTTTGATCTCATTTTACACGGTCCTTAGGGTTAGAATAGCGAAACACCTAGGTGACTTAAAGTAAGACGTGACCGAAATAATTAGGTGCTTAAAACGCACACGTACCCCTTCAAACAAAGAGCGTTTAACATTTGATAGGTTATTAATACTGGGGTCACGCCCAAGCCCTACGCCTGACGGGATCAGGCAATCTTACCTGTCTGCACAATTATCTTTGTCTGACCCACATTCGCTCAGTTAAAGCATCAATCACTCCAAATATGCTCCTGTAATCACGATTTGTCATGTCCCACCTTTACCGATACATATTTAGATAGACTTATCACGACGATCTGCGCCGCAAAACTCGTAACTCCAACCAATATTCTTACTGTGCAGTGACATTAGCCATGATCTGAACCGCGTTTAAACTGTGACCCCTGGAAATGCCAGTCGTGGCCACCGGTCTACATGAGAAGTCGAATTGATTGGTGAAAAATGTTCCACGTTCAAGGCTCATTTGAACAATCGCTGAGGTGCGGCGACGAGATCTCGCCTAGTGGCAACAAGACGCTGGCTGCTTTGGCCAAGATCCATAGACACTGCACCGGCAAAGCGCACGCCCATGGCTGCTTCGACGGCAAACACAATCCTCTTGCAAAATCTGACTCCAACACCAGCCTCCAATCAAGAAAATCGTTTCGAGGGGAATGTATCATAGAAATCAAAGAGGCAGACAAACAAAACCATTTTACCAAAAACAATGACGGTTCTTTCACGAAAAGCTTCAGCAACAGCACCAGCTCTTACGAAGGGCACAGTGACACAGATTCAGAAAATACGTCGAAATCTCGATCTGATCAACAGAAGATAACTGATCCATGTGAGCGTTTGTTCGCTCAAAATACAAAAGCTTCTTTGATGAAAACTGCACGTATGAGATATGCAGATGATAGTGTCATATCGTCGATGCATGACGAAGTCGATGGTGAAAAATGTAAATCGCCCTTCAGTAGGACGCCTTTGAGAGGTAGTTACAGAGAGAGGAAATCAGCTGTCGTTACGATTGAAGAGCTAAAATCTGACGGCTCCAATAATGACGAGGATTTAGCAAACGCTGTGCTATTTGACGAGAAAAAGAAAACTCCAACGCTTATGAAACCAGGACTTCAACGTAAAGGGTCGAATCATTCGATAGGCAACGGGAAAGTGAATACCAACGGGACGAAGCCTCCGTGGAGGGGTGCGAGCAAGAATGGTAAACCGCACGAGCCTTTCGTGCGGACTCCGTCCCTGAGGGGGAGCATCCGGAAGAAGGTGCCGTCCGGGGTGCCCTGGCGTCGTCTCTACGAGCTTTCGCTGTGGAGAAAGTGTGGTGTGAGCTTCGCCTCGGTGGGCGCAGACGCGGAGCGCGCCCTGCTCCGGCCCTGGAGCGAGCTGTCCTCGCAGCAGCTGCCGCCCCCCTTCACGGTGAGTAGATCGCCGATCGCAGGCCCCGGGCTGCGTCTGCTCTTTGATATCTCACTCCGCTTATTTGGCAGCGCCTGATTGCCCCACCGGCTGCTTATCGGCGGCCATCTCACGAACTCGAATGCCATTATGTCGGAGGCGGCCGCGCGGTCATGCTTTCAATAATCCTTAGTTTACCAATAACCCTTTGCCACTAAATCATGCGCGGTTAAACTGTCTGATCTTATAGGCTATTGAGTATTATAATCTTGTCGTTATGTTATCTTTCGCAACCATGATATAACGTGCCTTTGTTTAATGTTTAGAGATAAAATTGTAAATGGTCTCGTTATATTTGCCAAAATGAGAGATAACATGGGGTTCCGTAAAAGGTACTCTGTTTTCAACGAGATTGCCCCGGCGCATACATTAAGCTTGGAGCACGCTCTAGGGTGTTGTATAACGTGTCGGTTGATATTATTAGTATATCCCGAGGGTGTACAAATTGGACTTCAGCGAGTCAGTTTATGTTTTGTAGCAATTTCGAACACTTTCGATTTCGTTAGATCACGATATCGCACGGGGGTCAGCGCGCGTCTTATTGCTTTTGTAAGGCCACGGCCATCGTGAAAGCGGTGATAGTATGAGAGCAAGCAGGAGAATGTTTCTCGTTGTTATATTCAGAGTTATTTTCGAATAAGGACCGAGGATATATTTTTTTAATTAAATTTTTTAGTGCCACCTAAAGTTCTAATGCAAATTTAAATTTGGGAAAATTTACATTAATGCCCGGTGTCTAACCGCTGTCTGTTCACCCTCGCGCTTTCGAAGATCTGCTCCCACTCTGGCGTTGTTTACATTATTGTGATTATTGAGCGAAGAAAGTTTTAGACTAGCTTGTGTGTGTAGTTTCTCTAGCTAGGCAAATCACATCAATCTTCCCGCATACGAGGCGGCGGGTGCGGTGGGCGGCAGCGAGCGGGTGCGCTAACGATACCCACCGTGGGACCGTTACTATCTGACTTTTTACGGGGTTTCACCATAAAGTAGCAATTTTTGCTACATTTATGGGCTTGCGACAGCGGCCTTGCTTATATTATATAAAAATCATAATAATCCAACTCCTCCTTCTCGGATTAGGAATTCGAACTCTCACCCATTTTAAAAACGCGTTTAGGAGTATACAATACTTTAATTTCTGAATACACATATTTTACCGTTTTGCTACTTTTACCTAGCCACGTTTCGTTCCAATGCTAACATTATTATGTCTATTGAGCGAAAGTGTATCATCCTTGGTGTCTAGCTTGTGTGTGTATATTGAACGAAAGTCCTTGGTGACTAGTTTCTCCAGAAAATCACTTCAGTCTTTCCGCTTATGATCAAACCGGGGCCCAGTATTCGGGCCATACGAGGCGGCGGGCGCGGTGGGCGGCAGCGAGCGGGTGCTCTAACGATACCCACCGTGGGACCGTTTTGTGATTTACCGCTCCGATTTACAACACTATAGGTTACACGGTTTACTACTACCATGGAAATAACTGAATCCTGACAGATGTGTTTATTTCGTTAGTACTGTTATTTTTTTTAACTGGTTCGTTGGTCTATTGGTAGCAAGCGCTGCGTAAGGACCCAGAGGTCCCGGGTTCGACTCGGGTGTCGGGCAAAATTTGTGTGAGCTTACTCGGAAGTTGGCGGTTGAACGCCCGTGTTCGCTGATTGTTGTACGGAGTTTGTTTGTAGCATGTATAAGGCAAGTAATTATTCATGATTAATTAAAATATACATGACATGAGTTGCATGAGAATTCAAATTATGTAAATCGCACGTCCAATTTGGATAAATCAATTCATTAGTGCCGAGGGCCAATATGATGTAAGTAGTTAGAATGTTACTGTTAGTTCAATGTAATAAAATTGCAGAAGATTTTACGGATTAAAATACCTAACTTACGGCTGTATACTGAAGCGGAAAATAAATATTTGAGCGTTCATTTGCCCATTAAGTAGATTCTTAATTCTAAATTCCCTTACGAATTTTGAAGTTAAGTGTCTGTGGTCTTTAGCTGTCCTATCCATAACCTTAATGATGCCGGTTAAAGATGGTAGATTTTTAACTGTAAAATAGTTAGTCTATATAATACGATACTGCGCAACACAACCAGTGATGGCATTATGCAACGAGTCAGATCCAACCGGAAACCAGGGGGCGCTAATTTGTGTAAGGAAAGATGGATGCTTGGGAATGAGGAAGGGAAAATAGCAAGCTGACCGTGATACTTCACAAAATTTTGAAAATAGTTTATTACTTTTCATCATACATTTGTTGAAAGATCCATACTGAGCCTCCAATACTAAGTTTTACGCCTGCCACGCTCGCCAATGTCACCGATTCGTTACAAGGCGTGTTTACATAACCGCCGGAGGGTGCGACGCGCATACAAATTAGTTGAACGAGGTGCATATCGAACATACTAATATATCGGGTGCCGTCCACACTGTGTATATTGTCCCCTGCGTAAAAATATTGTCGCTTTTGTAAACTGTTTTGTCCCCTGCGTAAACTTATTGTCTCCTGCGTAAATGTATTGTCCTCGCCGTAAACTTTTTGTCCCCTGCGTAAACGAATTGTCTCCTACTAAACTCTCTTAAAGTAACGATTAAAATTAATATGACACCTATATTGTCTACAACGTAAATAAATTTTACTTTTAACCGACTGTGCTTTAAGGGAGTCTTGTTTCGATAAATAATATTACGCGGACGTAGACGTGGGCTGACAGCCATTGTTTCAATATGTGTTAATTGTACTTATGTAGGTATGTAAATTATTGTATGTTACATTAATTGATGTAATTGTATTCTGTTAATGTACAGTCACAAGGATAAATATATGCATACTAGTGTTCAAACCGAAATTCAATATTGAACCCTATTGCAATCATGTAAGATAATACATATTTATTGACTTAATTTTGTTATACGGGAATGTTTGTGAAGTCAAGTTATATTGCACGTAATATATCCAAGTATCTTACCCAAAGATTACTTACTTATGTATCGTATATAAGTAAGTAAGTAATCTTTGGGTGTGAACGGTGCCTTAGCATCAAAACCGCGAAGCGTAGGCTGTTATTAAGCAGTTGGGTGACAATTGTCAACCGCCTGCTGTCACAAAAAGAAGGATCTTACTTAAATTACTTAATAGAAACTGTTAGAGGAGGTCACCTCCAGAAAGAAATATTTTTTTGTCGGTTTCTTTGCTTCGCACTTTATTATATTTTTACAGTTGTAACACACTGGACAAAAAGGTTATTTAGGTTAGATCCAATTTATACCTATGAAAAATTTGTTCCAAACTTAATCCGCAATTTCAACCTTAATATGATTTTGACGTTAGGTTCAAAAACTTCATTGTAACGGTTTATCCCTTGCCCAAATCCATATACTCACAAGTATCATTCAGATTTCAGTGAGAATGTATTTTGATGATAAACATTTCTTTTCAAAGCTTGAAAAGTTGTCCCTTTTGAACAGAAATGTTTGTATAACTTTGGAAGCTCAACGGGCAAGAAATATTTGCACTCACCAATAAAGCTATAAAACATGTCATTTAGCCGAACACTATAATATCACGAACAGACTATTAGCCGTAGAACAATGAGGCAAAACCTTAACAATTTCGTATGTAATTTCGGCATTCGCATAATAATTACATACTCAGGTATCGCACGTGCGTTTCACAATAAGCATTTGTTGTGTAGGAGACAAATTATACTTGACATTAGTGCTGTCCTTGTTGCACTGTTAATATGCAGACCCTTCTAATTGCACGCTCCTGTGACCATCTTTAGTGTATTGTTGGTGAAGCTGATTGATATGTAGGGCCGTATGGTGTATTGCTGAGATTGTAATGGTGGCAAAACACTTTGACACAATGATTGACTCTATGGCACATTTGATATGGCACCTGTGTCTTGCGTCAGGAATCGTGTGTTCGATCTCCACGCGGGATCAAATCAATGTATGTAGGTATGTGATGTTGTGTGTTTGGAATATTATTTATATTAACAAATATTTACCAACGATATTCAACTGGGAGATGGTTTGTAGTCTGACTATGTAAGTCGGATCTCAATGGACAGTTTATCACGAGTTATCTGGATTCGTTACCGTTAAAATAGTGTTAGTGAGATAGAGCACAGTGCTCGTATCCTTCAATCATTACCTGATAGTACAGTCTGTGGGGACATATAAAAGCCTCTGGTCTGCAAAAGGTGGAGTAGAAAATGTTTTGGCGTTATATTGCTTACGTATGGCAGTTTAATAGAAATCCAAGTTTTCGACCTCGGGGGGCGCATGCGCGAGCCGCCATCCTGAATTAAAGGTGCCGAAATTCGTTTTTTTCTAAATAACGTCTTAACCGTTTACTTTATGACTAAAGTGTCTATGAAAAGCATAAAGAAGACAAAATTACTTACATTTCCTTCATACATATATTTTACTAGCGACCCGCCCTCGCTTCGCTTCGGGTATATCTCTATCTCTATATAATATATTTCAACCCCGTAAGAGATTTTACATACAGAAGTTATTTCCCAATAACTCCCGTTCCCATGGGAATTTTGTAATATCGCGTTGGAAGTAAGCTTAACGTTCATTAGGGTACCTGCATGCCAAATCTCAATCGTCTATCTATATCGCGGTTTAGATTTTTTCATACAAAAGTTTTTTCCTATTACTCCCGTTCCCGTGGGAATTTTACAATAACCTGTTGCAACTAAGCTTTTAATTTATTAATGTACCTGCATGTCAAATTTCAAGCGTCTAACTTATGCGGTTAGTATTTTTCATACAAAAGGATTTTCCCGTTATTTCCCGTTCCCGTGGGAATTTCGGGAAATCCTGTCCTAACGAATGCCTACGTCATAACATCTACCTGCATGCTAAATTTCATCTCGATCCGTCCAGTGGCTGTGACGACTTCGTCCGCGTAGAGATGTTTAACGGCTAAAACATTACTTCTTTATAGCGCAGTCGGTTAAAAAGTAGCCTATAACCGTTTCTAGGCTCTGGACTATGTCTGTACCAAATTTCGTTTAAATCGGTTCAGTACTTTATGCGTGAAAGCGTAACAGACAGACAGACAGACAGACAGACAGACAGAGTTACTTTCGCATTTATAATTTATAATATAATATTATAATTTATAATATTATATATCCTAACTATTATTAGTTAGGATTCTGTAAGTCTTATACACAGTGAGGGGATACCAGTCACAACTATCTGTCCGGTGGTTGGTAAACGGTATACGGGTAAGCGACCCCGGCTCCTCGAGCTACTATCGACTCAGTCCAAATCATCCGAGGCGATAGTATCCTTCCTCCTCTTTTCCTTCCCCCGTCATACATCCTTGCTACTCGTGGGAACGCAATGACCTTGTTAAAACAATGCACAAGGCAGAATGGCGGCGACGTGGTCCACAACCCGTCACGTCACGTTTCCCACAGAGGTGAAAAGTGGATCGCTGGAAGTGATCTCTGCCTACCCCTCTGGGAAAAAGGCGTGATTGTATGTATGTATGTATGTATGTGTAAGTCTTATAGGTAAAAGTTAACAAGCGATCGAAAAAACGAAAAAATTATTTAAATCTAGTATGAATTTGTTACTACGTGTTTGGTCTGGGATAAAAAAAAAACCCAGAAGACTGGGGCTGGAGATATAACACCAATGAGCTCAGTCCAATAACAACAACTGAGAAACCTGCACCCCCAACGCCTTTAAAAGTAATTTCTTGCCACTGTAAAAAAGGATGCAGTAGAGCATGTAGTTGCAGAAAAGCTGGATTACAATGCTCTTTTGTATGTGGGTTCTGTAGTGGTCAGTCCTGCGGAAATGCGGTAGAGATTCGGATAAATAACAAGGACAACGATGACGATGAAATTTAATTGCTGGAAACCGTATTTTTTTAGAAACAGCGACATTGAAACTGAAAATTCTAGCGAGATTAATGAAGATGTCGACATTAACCTACCTGGGCCATCAAAAAGGTTTAAAAATAATTAGTAAAATTTTTAACCAAAATTTTAATTTAATTGATGATTTTTGTAACTTTTTATTTTTCAACTGCTTTTATGTTTTTACCTATCTAGACACGCGGTAGCGTGTCAAGCCAAGTTCAAGAAACAGAACTGGCGAGCCGCACCGTGTGTAATATTACACGAACCATTTGGAACCACTTTAGAACCCCTCATAAATCAAAAACTATTTCACATAAACGTATCAAATTTGGCTCATATATTGTGACTTGCGAGATAAATATGTGTTCTAAATTTCATAAGCTTATCTCAAACAGTTATTTAGATATTAATGTCCAAAAATCCTCATTTTTATCATTGACTGACTGACAGATCAAAATTCTAACCCAGTTCCAAATGACCTAGAGAGTTAAAATTTGGTATGCAGATAGGTAATTACATGAATACAAAGGAAAAAATAAAAAACTGGCAATTTTTTAATAATTAGGCATTTTTTTTAAATTTTTATTTTTATAAGAGGCTAACAAGATGACCTCACTCCACCTGATGGTAAGCGGTAGTGAGATCCACATATGAGGTCGACAGGCACAATAGACCATGTTGAGCCTGTCGCACTCACCCTGAAAGCCGTGAAAAAGGAGACCACTGCTGCGGTTAGGTTCTATTATGAACGCTTAACATAAATACCTAATTAGTGCCTAATCACGCCTATATACCGGGGAAGGCAGAGCACTAAGTATATATTTAGGTATACATACTTACTTATTTACAATTAAGAGTAGGTACTTATAGTCGGTTTTCATATTTATTACTTAGGGTTATACCCCGTAAACGTAGGAAAATATAGTAACTGATTCAATTGTTTTATATTTATAACTAGTTAACCCGACAGACTTCGTCCTGTCAAAAAAATAGGAAAAAGAAAAGGGCTGTTTTTAAGGGCAATTATTCGATTTTACATCGAGTAATTGAAAAATAAGATATTTCGTAAATTAAACTTGAACACCACTAAAATCGTTATTGTGGCTAAACCTTAAAGGATAGACATATACTATCGCAGACTTTTTTATAGAACTTTTTGAGAAGAATAAATCCCCCATACATTGTTATTCTGTATTTTGAGTTATTTCAGCAGCGCACGCAATGCAAGCCTCCAAAAAGCTCGTTTTTCTTCCGTCCGTCTGATAACTGTTACGATTACTCTAATAATTTCTAAAGTAGGTAAACCTAAATTATACACCTATAGAATCCCTGGAATGTCTTCTTTCCATTATTAAAAACCGCATAGCTATTGATATAGTACTTTTTGAGATCCTAGGTAACAAACACATTTTGGGCGCCCTTCGCAACTTCATTTTATACTATGTATAGAAGTCTAGTTTTAGTTTTGAATTTGTCCTTTTCAAAGGACCTACGGCGTTACGATGATATATACTTTTCTACAAAAAGTAATGATATCCAATCAAAAACATAAATGTGAAATGAGAGCCAAGTTCAATATTATGATAATTGCCTTGGTTGTTGACTTCAACGACAAAAGAAGTGAGATCTAAATGGGTGCCAAGTTCAATGGTCAACCCTGAAACTTATTTATAAGTAACACTATAACATACCTATCATATCTTCTTATAACATAAGATAATGTATGGTGGTAGCCTATGAAGATCTGTCTTGGCTAGTTTTCTTTAGTTAGTTAGTTAGTTAGTAGTCTAGTTAGTTGTCTTGGTTAGTTTGGTATTTGTCGGTTTTATAATTCCGAAAATTTGGATTGTTGGTAGAAACTAGCGAGCGAACATAATAATACGTTGGTAGGTTTATAGAAACTAGCCAAGACAGACCTTCATAGGCTACCACCATACATTATCTTATGTTATAAGAAGATATGATAGGTATGTTATAGTGTTACTTATAAATAAGTTTCAGGGTTGACCATTGAACTTGGCACCCATTTAGATCTCACTTCTTTTGTCGTTGAAGTCAACAACCAAGGCAATTATCATAATATTGAACTTGGCTCTCATTTCACATTTATGTTTTTGATTGGATAAGACTTACAGAATAAATATGTATGAAGGAAATGTAAGTCATTTTGTCTTCTTTATGCTTTTCATAGACACTTCAGTCATAAAGTAAACTGTTTAGACGTTATTTAGAAAAAAACGAATTTCGGCACCTTTAATTCAAGATGGCGGCTCGCGCATGCGCCCCCCGAGGTCGAAAACTTGGATTTCTATTAAACTGCCATACGTAAGCAATATAACGCCAAAACATTTTCTACTCCACCTTTTGCAGAGCAAAAATACCTGCGGACTGGATTATGACGTACAACCAGAAATTTTGGCGGTAGTACACTTTTCAAACAGATTTCTTTAAACGCCATTAGCCCCGCCCACTGGCCAATAGAAGAGCACTTAAAGAAAATCTGTCATAATCCAAGCAAAATCGTTCCAATAGTAGGAGGGCTAGCAAGAATTTTTTGGTAGGTATTTGAGGCAAGCTGAAAACTTATCCTGTACCACTCCTATTATATCCCAGTACGAAACTGCAGACCTGGCTGGTGAGTAGCGGGGCTAAAGCAAACCCCCAAAAATATTTTTCATATTTTTATTTATAACTAAAAAATAAGACTCACTAAGACAAATTATTTCGATGGAACTTCTACCTGTCAGGTGAACTGACAAATTATATTTTTTTGGACTATAAAATATATTTTTAAATAAAAAAAATTGGGGGTTTGGTTTAGCCCCGGTACTCAGCCAGGTCTGCGGGTTTGTGTTGGGATATAATAGGAGAGGTACAGGACAAGTTTTCAGCATGCCTCAAATATCTACCAAAAAATAATCGCCAGCTCCTTGACCACAATTGGGCGGGGCTTGCTCTGACAGACGCGAAATTGCCAAGCGATTTTCACCTTATAGGTGGTCGACCGCCAGCGTTGCCGATAGTACCTATAGGAATGATATTTCCAACATTGCCATTTCAAAGGTATTTCTTTTAAAAGTTGGTACTAACTTCTTATTATGGAACATATTAAGCGAAACCCGCGTTGAAAATTGTAGACATTATAAGAATTTTCAAGACACCGAAATCCCAGCTTACGGACCGTAGATTATGATTTGTAATGAGTTTTCGATTTCATCGAGACCATTATGGACTGTTAATTTGATAAAAACACGACTATTATCCTGACACATGAACTATAATTTGAAAACTCAATCATAATAAATAAGATTACTGAATCGATTGGAAAATATAATGACAATAAATCTTTTGAAGTGATAAAAACCTTGATTTATAACGGAGTTGTAACATTAAAATTGTAGTACGAATTCCGTAGCGAATATGAGTGATTAAGCATTATCTTTTATTGATTGTAAGTTGATTACTTTGTCATATGAATATACACAATATAAGACCTCTTTTTTATCTGTCCAGGAATATGGTCTGTTGTCCTCCGGCAGCCCTCAATCTTCGATTTTTTCGAACTGGGACAAGAGATCTTGATAGCCTTGGATTGCTTTCTGCTGCTGCTGGGAAAAAGGGTCTTTGTTCCATATTTCTATTTCTTGTCTCAAGGATCTGCCGCCCGGGGCAAGTGTTCCGTACGGTCCCGGTTTAGATCCGGGCTTGTCGTCCGGCATAGAAATATAAATACTTTAGGATTTAATGTCGAGAGAACACAGTTTGAAGCGTAACTTGGAGGCATGATTTAGCCAAACATGTGCGTGATTCACGCACAATAAAACAGTTCTGAACGTTTATCTGCCATTTTCTAATGTAATCTTCAATAGTCGCACGGGAAAAATGTTACCCAAGCAATTCTACTTAGCATGAATAAATGCAAATCAAAATACCATGTCTATTTCAATTCGTTGTGTCTGTAGGTTAAACAAAGAGGCTACCGGTTGTTAAATTTCGCAACGCCTCTGAGGAGTGTAGGAGACAAATTATACGTGAGATTAGCAATGAATTTAAAGAAGTTACGACATACCCATTGTTTGCTGATACAAATAATGTTGATCCGTTTAATCATGACGCTTTCGCACGCTTTGACAAAGGGCGATAGGTGTGTTGTTTTGAGTCAGAGGTTTAGAAATCCTTCGTGTGGTAACTTCAGCAGTATACTCCGTTAAATTAAGCGTGGTCTACGAATTGGACTTTGTGTACGAGTGCAGATTTTGTGTACACCCGATATCCCCATGACCCATGAATGATGTGTAAAGTGTGCATATTCCTTAGGTTACAGTGATTTTATCTCAATGGAACCTTACGGGTATACGCTAGTATGGAAACATACGCTTTATTTTGATAGTCAAAGAAGAGGTTGATATAAGCTTTTTTCAATCATATAGAATAATAATATGGAATTTTTTTGCTGGACCTCAACTTTGGATTTGGGTCCATATTTTTTTTTCCCCCTATAAACCCACCCTTTGAGTGAGGGTTCCTCTTTAAGCTTGGATCCCCTGCTTTACATAATACTCTTCAAATGTATAATGCAGTCACATTCTTGTAAACCGGTTTCGGAGCACTCTTTAAATGTCAGGTTATGATTGATCGGAACATGAACAATGAATCAGTGATTGGTTACAAAGTGATTGTTTATTGCGACTACGATTAAAATAACGCAGTGTTTATCTTTATTGTGATTTTTATTGAATGTCATTTGAATTTTTTCTTTCATTAATTTCGAAGCTTTTTTCATTCTTATCGATAGATAAGAACATTTAAAGAGACCAGATCTTATTTATTTGACTTTCTTTTTTAATCTGGTATGTTCAAAATGTTTTAATACATTTTTAATGTTCGGTATAAGTTAATAAATTTTTAATATTTTTGTACAGTTGTCATAAATACCTACTTACTTCAAGGCTAGGTAAATTTCAAGATGACCAAAGTTTCTATTCGATGGACGTGTTGACATATTTGGCGAAAGTGTTTAGTGATTCAGGTGCGTGTCTTCGCGATATTATCTTCGGTTTTCTTTTATAGTAGCGTTTTAAAGATTTTAATCCGATAGCCGTAACAACACTTGTTTTTCACCCGACTCTTATGAGATGTTAATTTAATTTGAAAAGTTTTGTTGACATATTTTTACTAACGATTTTTTTTATTTGTTACAGGTAAGATTGATATCAGAAGAAATTGTGTCTTGACATTTCGGTAAAGTAGCATCCTATCTACTACACTTAATATCAGAAGAAATCGCGTTTTTTACATTTCGGTACAGTAGCATCCTATTTACTACATTTGGTTAAGTAATTTTATTCAGTTTTAGTTTTGTATCTATTGAATTGTACTTTACGAGGATTTATAATAATTAGTCAGTCACATAGTCATGTTAGTTTTTGATCCTTTAATATATTTCAGCCATTATCAGCATCTTAAAAGTAGGACATATCCGTTCGTTCGCTTCTCCGTAGTAATATACAAAGAGGAAGGTGCACTTTTAGCTTGACCCCATGTATGGAACATTCAATTATGTCAGGTTTGATGGTCTCAGCCCCACATTACGGCAACCTGTTTGATCACAGCCTTTAACACGTAGTTAGTTAGTTGCTTATGTAAATGTAACGCTATTATCCAAGGTGCGGTAGTGTTATCGCCAAGTTATTTATGGAAAGTTTGGGTTATTTTTTGTCCAATAAGATGTTTCCTGAAAATTGCTTTGTCCAATCACTGAAGATGTGTCCTAAAAATTGCTTTTAATTAAGTATTTTATGAGAGTAACTGCATGTATGTTCGTATTAGACTGTGGTTATTTTGTATTGCGTACTGATTCAATTAATGGTCCAAGATCCCAGAGCTGCCAGACATCACTTATTTTCTAATGGACAAAATATATACGATTGAGTAGTGTTGGGGTGTACTATCATCATATGACTAGTTGCTACCTTGACCAGACGGCCATTTTTCAGATATCAACCAATCAAGGTACATAGAAACACTGCTCACCTCACTTAAATTCTGATGGCTGATTTTAACATATATTTCACACAATATCATTAAAAATCAGGATTCATTACTCCCAGACACATGCGGTCGGCGGTTTTACCTTACAGACGCTTTAAAGCTATGAAAAAATTTTTACTTTTACTTATTTTCTGATGCTTGATTTTTATATATGTTATTCAAACAACTAAAAAGTGCTCATCTGACCGCAATAATTGTAGAATTGTACCTTACACACTATTTTATTAGATAAACTTAACTAAATTCAATTTAAAAAAAAAATCTAAAACAGTTGGGTCTGGTGAATGTTTGGCCCCTTGGATCGGTCTGTCCGTTTGCAAAACGTTTTAAAATAGTTGTTTGAATAACATATATAAAAATCAAGCATCACAAAATAAGTAAAATTAAGTAAAAGTAAAATTTTTTTCATAGCTTTAAAGCATCTGTAAGGTAAAACCGCCGACCGCATGTGTCTGGGAGTAATAAAACCTGATTTTTAATGATATTGTGTGAAATATATGTTAAAATCAGCCATCAGAATTTAAGTGAGGTGAGCAGTGTTTCTATGTACCTAGATTGGTTGATATCTGAAAAATGGCCGTCTGGTCAAGGTAGCAACTAGTCATATGATGATAGTACACCCCACCACTACTCAATCGTATATATTTTGTCCATTAGAAAATAAGTGATGTCTGGCGGCTCTGGGATCTTCCTCTATAATATCACTGGACAACTAGAGTTAGCCATCCAATATTTGAACTGAAGTCGAAATTTCAAGTCACCAATACAGCTTTGTCTTACGTATGTTAGTAAGCGTGTCTTTAAATTGAACATCTTTAGTAAAGACACTAGACTAACCCATTCTAGTTTTAAACAACATGTATTCGTCTTAATTCTGATATCCGTAACACAACTTCTGAAACTGCCCTCGTACTGTATCTTGTACTTTCTTTTTTATTTGACGAGTCGATATTTTTTTTGGTGAACACGGCTTGACAGGTTAATAAAATCGAAAATGGAAACCTGGCACCGTTTCAAGCTAGGCATTAGCGAGGATGTTTCTTGCGCCGGGTAGTGATCGCGCTACCGATCCCTATCATTACGCGGGCCGATGCCTCGGCGCGCTGCTCTAGAGATGGGTAACTGAGGTAACTCATTGAGTTAACTCATTCGGACTGCTTCGAGTTGGCGCACGGGCAGCCGTTAGTTTATTTAGGGTAGGCTTTAGAAATGCGCTGACCGTTTGCCGAGGTCTGAGGTTTGTATCGGTGTTTGAATTGAACTCCACTCGGCCATCTACCTAGGCTCGGACCAAGAGGTTCAGTCAAGCAGGGCTTTTTTCAGCCCTGTGCCATTATGGCATGGAAAGTTCTTACAGCTCATGTTTTTCCTCTCTCGTATAATGCCGGCCGGTAAAAGCTATATCTAAATAGGCCCTCAGACCATGGCTCAATAGTACATTGTGTGTCGACCTCATATGAAAGCTCTATATAAAAAAAAGAAAAGTTATTTAAGAATAAGTTTTCGAAATCCTTTCGAATCATCCATACCAATGCTTACATTTGTAATATTTGTGTGTGATTATATATAGATTTCCTTTGAAAATAAATAAATAAACCTACCTTACCCATCTCTACGCGACGCCAACGGGACTCCTGGACCCTCTATAAATGGGCAGGCATGCGGCCAGCCACCACGCTAGTAGGGATTTGGATTAAATTATATCGGTACTCGTTTCCGCGCCCGGGTTTGTCTGCATTTCGATCTGTCAGGGATAGAGCGGATCGATGTATGTCTCCGTGTGAAAGTCTCGGGAATCGAGATATTTTCAGTTTTAGGTAAATAGGTAGGTATCTTGGTTACTTGGTGATTGATATGACTGGACTAATGAAATTTGTCTTTAGGCAAAAGCATTTTTCGTTACGACATTAAAATTGTGTACTATACAAACTAGTTAATATTAACAATAATTTTTAGTTCCTACATAAAATAAAGTATGAGAAAAACGAAATAAAAGAGACAAGCAAAATGAGCTCTCTCCACCTGATGGTAAGCGGTAGTGAGATCCACATATGAGGTCGACAGGCACAATAGACCATATCGAGCCTGTCGCACTCTTTCTGAAGGCCTGCTTAAATACCGTTTCACTCCTTGCCTAAAGAGCTCGGGATCATTGCGTAAAACTCAGCAGCTAAGTGGATAAAAATGAGTAAATAAACCTTTTATAACTGCCTTATCTTGCAGACCTAGATGGCTTACAATCCGGCCTAAGACTAGTTTTGGTTATCAGTGACCTAATAGTCAACCAAGGTCTGTGACGTTATTCTATTGAGCAATCAGAAACATTTATACAGAAGATAAACTACCTCTACTTAGCATATTACTTGTAACTATCGAGCTTAAACATCCATCTATTTTGATAATACATTTGTGTTTCGCGTAATTATTTACGCAACCAAATATTAAATACTATTGACGTTTCGATTGAATCATGCTCACGATTTCGAGGGTCATATAATAACTTGACCTAATTACGCGTTAAGCTCCTTTTATTTCACATTTTTAGGAGTTTAAAATATATTGTTGATGGATTCCCGCCCCTACTTTGGAAAGCACATTAAGCCGGTGGTCCAACATCTGGTCTCTGACGAGAGTGAGGAAACAGAGAATGCACATAGGTATGTTTGATCATACTTGTGCAGTATAATATGTCCTGCACAGTTGGCTGATGACTTCGGAATCTCAGATTCAATCAAGATTTCGATCAATCGGACATCTTATTATCATTGCATAGTCATCTCATCATCTTGGCGTTTTCCCGGTTGCATCCTTGCGGAGCCCGGGGTCCGCTTTCCTACTCCTAACTCTCCACTTCGCACGGTCTTCGGCATCCTTTACGGAGAGTTTGTTGGCACGCATGTCATCCA
Organism: Maruca vitrata; assembly: GCA_039566165.1. Lineage (NCBI taxonomy): Eukaryota > Metazoa > Arthropoda > Insecta > Lepidoptera > Crambidae > Maruca > Maruca vitrata. Next base: position 9,079,957 of record CM076933.1, on the reverse strand, counting down.
CTACAACGTCAAGCCAGGCCTTCTTGGGCCTTCCCCTTCTGCCGGGACCCGGCGGTAGCGACATGGCTAGACACTTGTTCCCTACGTAGTTTGCCGGTTTCCGTAAAACATGACCGTACCAACGTAGGCGGCACTCTTGCCGCCTACGTTGGTACGGTCATATTATCATTGCATAGTATAACGGCCTTATTATCATTGCATAGTATATGAAACAAAGTCGTGACTGTCCGACTCGACAGATTTGAAGTCTTTAAAAAGTTATGAAAGAGGAAGGCTTGCATGTTTAATATACCCGAATCGTAACGAGGGCGGGGCGCTAGTATAATTATAAAATAAGTACTTATATAAACAAATGCTTATAGAAAACAATCCAGCTGTCCCCGCATGAGTGGCAGCTGATCGACACAGGCTCATGCGCCTTTCGAAACGTGCGTAGGCGCAAGTAACTCACCGGCTACCGGGGCCACTCAAATTCTAACCTCATTATCACTAAGTACTGATAAACGGGAACTACGATCGTACGCCACGGAAATTGACTCGTTATCGGCTCATTTCGATGTTCCATTAAAAGGTAACATCACTATTTGTTTTATGATTTTATGGTGATATCAACGACAGCTTGTCTGGGAAAGTTGACCTGTTAGCGCCGCGTCTTCTCTTGCCGCTATAACTCGGTATTGTAATTAGAGTGGAGTCAAATAACTGTATAAGTTATTGTCACCGTTCTAATGGTGTATAATTTTTGATAATCTATGGCTAGATTGGTGCACTACACATTTTAAATAAAACTAATTTTACGGATAACAATGCACGCGAGTTTAATCCATAAAATTTGTTTTGTTTTAATCGCCTAGTTAGTACACAATTTTTTTGCAACTTCAATTGACTGATATTTTTGCTAGTTTGCATTTCATTTAAAGTATTGCTTGCGCCGATGAAGATCGAAGATGTGATCGGGCCTAATTACTCTACCCTGAGTCGGAATGTGGTGAATCATCCCCTATGCCCTTACAGGCATGGTATTAGTAAAAATACATATATGTTTATTTTAAAAATAATTCTCCATACAAAATAAGCACACGTAATTTGTATCGACCGGTCATCGCACTGTTGCAATAGTTACACGCCTGTAAAGTATCAACATCATAGTGCATTTACGATCGGGCCGCAACTACTAACTATAAACGATACTAAAATTAAACGTTACCTCACTATTGATGTGCTTATTTTAGTTAAAATGTCGAATATGTTTGTACGAGTAGTTATGTTTAGCAATACATAAATTGCTTTGATTACTTGGTATGGCCACGGGGCAAGTACAAAGAGAGCTTAAGCTACTGTGGTGCACTGTATCCAACTAGATCTTATAGTTATCACTTCAACATCGTTTCTAACTGACTACAATGATTGCTTGGAGTAACCTTGTCATCATCACTGGACTTGCGAGGGAGGCTCTCATTCCTAAAATTCAGCTACGTTTACCTGAGGGTGCCCCCTAACGTGCTTAGATCTCGGCTAGGTTAAGCTTTACATTCTACTACCGTAGCTGAGAGCTAGGAGAGCGTTAGACAAATAATAGCGAACTACCCCTCTTCCTTGTGTAATTGACATAGCATACCACTACATAGTATATAATACAGTTGCTGCCTGCTATCTGTATGCTTAGACCTTTTAACCTACGCGATGGATGTTAATGCAGTTTTTTATAGATAGAGAATAGGATTCAAGAGGGAGGTTTATCTATGTAATACATTGCATTATACAGTAGAGAAACACTGATACAACGAGGTGACGCCTGCGCTGATTGCTAGTAGAAAATATCAACTTCTCTACCAACTTGCTAATTGTATAGCCCAAAGCTTGTTTATCTCAAAGACAAAATAGAACTACGTAAGTAATTACACCATCTCATGATGGCATTGTGTTACTCATGTGTTCGTAAATCAACATCTCTCTGTGCGTAGTGGATGATTACTCACGTGCATCGCGAGTGCAATCGAACAGCATTCGTGCATTAGACTGATGACATTCGGTGAGGGTAAAACCGTTTTGATATATTGTGCGAGGCTGTAGGGGTGGCGCGGCGTATTGAGTAAAATGGAGGTACTGTGTATTTGAACGGAAGATCATTTCACTTGTGTTTTATTTTAATTGTGTGTTGTTCGCGCTAATCATACATGTTTTTTTTTATAATCTTTATTTATTTAGAGGTCTTACGACATGATCATACATGTTAATGTAGATATCTGTTAGAGAATGTACTGATACGAAATATTCTTGATGATTTCCAGTAAAATGGTGAGTCTACCAATGTGGCATAGTATATTATACTATAGGAGTTGGAAATGTCTCCTTAAATTTAATTTCACCCAGTGGAATCAGGTAGAGTCAGGATTAACATCAAAATCCGAATGCTATCATATAATATGAAATAATTTTTATATCGGTTCAGTATTTTTGGCATGAAGTTGCCACGGACTTTCAGACAGAGTTACTTTCGCATTTATAAAGTAACTAGCTTTCCGCCCGCGACTTCGTCCGCGTAGAGACGTCTAACGTGTAGAACATTACTTCTTTATTGCGTAGACGGGTAAAAAGTAGCCTGTGTCCTTTCTCAGGCTCTGGACTATATCTGTACCAAATTTCATTTAAATCGGTCCAGTACTCTATGCGTGAAAGCGTAACAGACAGAAAGACAGACAGTGTTAATTTCGCATTTATAATATTAGTAAGGATATTGAGCATTACAGGCATAGACTATAATTTTTATTTCGTAGAGTTGCGCATGAAATCTTTATATGCGATAATCAATGCTCAAAGTTAAAACGATGCCTTTCGAGATTTTAAGCTCACAAAACCCATTTTCCTGAACATCCTTGAAAGAGAAAGCGGCATCCTTGCTTTGGGAGTGACATAGGTATAGTGACGTCTCATTAATATCCGGCCGATCGTGTGTTTACAAACAATGCGAAACAAACTGCGTGCGTTTGCTTTGAATGTGATCATGAGGCTGCATCTCTTGTATTGCGAATTGTTTTGTGACTAACGTAACTAATCGTGTGTAGTAAAACTGGTTCTATGTATTCTCTTATATCTCCAAAGAAATGGAATTGAGTGGGCTTATTGCAGTGAAGTTAGGAGCAATGAAGGCGATCATTAATATCCTTGATTTGTACGTGATACGTATCTACTCATACATTCTGACAGCATTGGTAAAGTAAGGGAAAATTCCATGTATAACATTTTTAATTATATATAAATATATTTCACAACATCACATATATTGATCTGACCCCGTGGTAAGTGGCTTAAGCACTTGTGTTACGGGTATCAGAATCAACAGTGGATACACAAATATACTTAAATATATATAATTTTAAACTGTCATGGTTACACACATTAGAAAACTGTAACTGTTCGGGATATTTACCATGTTGTACGCTCCCCAAAGGATAGCTTCCCTTTGGAAAAACCAGGCGTTTATAAAATTGACTGTAGCTGCGGGAGCTCGTACATAGGGCAAACGAAAAGAACTATTTCGTGCCGTGTGAAAGAGCATATCAGGGCAGTCAAGAACAATCAAACTCAAAAATCGGCAATTGCTCAACATCTTATAGATTCGGGAACGAACCACTGGATTGAGTTACATAACCCTAAAGTACTTTCTACAGAACGCCATTATATACCACGACTGGTGAGGGAAGCAATTGAAATTAAAAAATTCAAAAACTTCAATCGTGAGGATGGGTTTCAACTGTCGAATGTATGGCATCCAGTGATACGTTTATGTAAAAATAAAAATAAACAAGTGTCCGTTCTCGAAAAAAGATGTGATACTGTAAGTGTAGTGTGTTGTGATCGAATTCGGAGTGACAATATTGTGAACGAGGGTAGTGGTGTCGTGCGTAATAAAAGACTTAGAAAGAGGGTAGACCGATATGTCTGCCCTTAGACCTACCGTCATTCTCGCAGTCCTACAGTTCACCCGTGATCATGGCGCTTGCAACAGTGCCGAAATATCGGGAGCTCATTAAAACAAAACAACATGGTAAATATCCCGAACAGTTACAGTTTTCTAATACTTAAATATATTTAATAATACACCCAGACACAGAACAAACACCAGTGTTTGTCACAAAAATATTTGTCCCGAGTGAGAATCGAACCCACGACTCTTGGAACCTTAAGTAGTAAACCTGGGTCACTAACCACTGTTCCACCGAGCCAGTCAATTGATCAGTTATAAGTACTTGGAATTCAAATAAAGAAATATTTTTTCTTTGTTTTACCTATGTATTGTAAATCTGTTTGAATATAATATCACCAAATAAAATAAATCGCAGGACATGAATCCGACACGCACATATCTTGATCAAATGGTGTGAAAAACAAGTGACGTAATATGAAATACTGTTGCTTATTAAGGAAGAAATATTATCCGCAATAGTGTCTGCAAGAATTTCTACCCGGACCTAAAACACCATGTTTGTCGATGGAATGGCTAATTAACTGTCGACTCAAACTGTGTATTTGCATTTCACAATGTCTCATGATTAACAAATACAAATACTTATAGTGGTCACAAACATTGGTATTGGGAATGCGTTAAATCTCAAACTTAGAGACACAGGTGCATAGAAATTGATGTAAAGTCACGTATGGCGTTACGGTATATTCACGTAATTTAACGCTTAATAGAATGACTTTAAAAAAAATAAACCGAGTAAATTTTTTTTCTCCAATCTATTTACTTTTTATTTACTGTACCGACTATTTATAAGTGCGTGTAAATGCCTATAAATAAAGGTATTTTGACTTTGACTTTAGCTTTGCAATAAATTCATAAAAGTATTCACACATTTTATTATATTATCATCTATTGAAAAAGCCTGCAGAAAATTACAGGGAGTTACCCCAGCCAGAACTATTCTCCAAGACTCTATAGTACTGATTGTACTGAAATGTTGGTTGAAAAAAGATAAGTTGAAATGGATCAATTGGCTGTGTGACATTTATTTTGATTCCTATGTAAACGTTTGTATTCACCACAGAAGTTTCTAATAAAGCCAGTCCACACATGCCCGTCGCTGCTGCATAATGCAAGCTCCATCCTAAGTGCATTACTATTCGAACCGCATAGCGTATATCCGGGGCCACATCTATCGCCACAAAAAGTATTTCCGACGTTTCTACCAATTCTGTCAACGTCACCGCCCCCGTATGTTCTGCACTATAGAGTCGATATTTGCTTGAAATAATAAGTGACATCTATGAAGTGAACCGTTTGAAAATACCTCATACATTTACGGGAATCTATTTATACGGTTCAGGACAGGGCTGTCACGTTGTTCTTGTTAGTTTAATAGGTGAAGTAGAAAAATTGAGAGTAACTAGACGCATCGAAATAAGTTATTAATTCTTTGTTATACCAATATTTCTTTTTTGTTTGTTAATTTCATTCGTTTACAACATAAGGAATCTATGTGTGAATTATTTCTGAGATCATGATACGATTGAATATGGTTTGTATTTATTTATTTTGGTACGTGAATTTTCGTGAGTTGGCTTCCAGTTAGATTAATATGCATGAATACCGGTTAGCGAGCCCAATAGGAAAATCATCAGCATGCCGTGTGACGGTTTTAGAACATAAGTTAAACGAGCAAAATGACAATCGATTGCGAATTTTCCCAAGAGCGGAGTGTCAAAAGCGCACCTAGTTTTTTTCCTAACTGTCATACGATGATGGCTTGGAGTAGCCTCGTCATCATCACGGACAGAACAGACAGATGAGTTCAGTTTTAAAACCAGCTAGGGGCCTCTCTCTTCCTTACTCCCGCCACCCCTACCACCAGCTCTATAAATGGTGTCGGCGCGCCTGAACGGAATGCCACGCGCGCGCTTCCTGCGCGCGACCGGCGGGATCGACTCGTAAACGAGCCATTACGATTACTACCTTTGTCCTGAGGGCCTACCATGAGTTGGCTATCGTAAACTTACGTACGTTAAAAACCTATCGAGTTGTTTTTTTCATATGGCCGATTGTAGTTCTTCGCGTAACCACCAGCCGGCGCTGTACATGTTTTTCATAGACATATTTACGTAGTCGATATCGAGCGCGTAAGTTTTAAACTCATGGTAGCCCCACTGGATGAGGCCTGGAGTGAATGTTGGATGTAAACTATTCGTTGTCTTTGAGTGTTCTTGATTATTAGTAACGGTGCCCAGTCTAAAAGTCAAACTCTTAGCATAGGTTGTGGATGCAAACTGTTTGTTGCCTTTGCGCATTGTAGATTATAAAGCACGGCGCGCAATCTAATGTTGATACGTTACTGATAGCTTCTTGAAAATGAGAAAGATATAGGAAATCTTATTTATCATTAAATGATTCAAGCTGCTTTTATAATAGATTCATGATTAAATGGTACGTATCTCCTATAGGTATGAAAAAGTACACAAATATTATGTGCTTCTTGCGAAAATTTCATCAAAATGAGGGTTGCAGTTAGGTAACGCTGCTCTTTGTAAGTCAGTGCAATAATCTCTAGACCACTTCTCGCCTACGCAGAACATTAAACAATAATATTATGGTAAACAATGCCTTAATCTGATTCCAATAATGTCACGCCAACCCTGTTTGTTTTCCTTTTCTGCAACAAGCAATATTAATCTATTACGCCAAAGCGTATGAGCGTAACGTACGTAAAGGTGTGTCCATAAGCGCGTAATTATAGAATTTCTCTGAACATACAAGGTCGCCGAGCGGTGTTTAGAAACGCGTCGCGTGCGCCGCCGCCTAAGGAAACCTGACGCTGTATCACCAAAAAGGACAAGCTGACTCATTCATTACGGGCGATGCATGGTGGACTTGTGGTAGGGTCGACAGATATTTTTTCTATTTCGTGCGCCAAGTAAAAATGGGCTGTAATGAAAATTTACTACGGGCTGATCGCGGGCCACTTAAGGGTAGGTTGGAGCCCTACGGTAGAGACGATAATGGGCTAAATCATCAAGCAACAACAATTCTCGTCTGCCATAATGGTGCATTTGATAATGCCCCTGATTTTAGCGCAAAGAGTCGTAGGATCGATTACAACTCGGGAAAATATTTGTGCTGAAGTAACTAAGCAAAAAAATGCGTAAGAAAAAAATCTTGGAGATATCTATGAAGAAATTGTAAGGCTGTGCGAAGTCGATCAAACTGCACTTGGCCAGGTTAGTTGTTTTACGCCGTATAGTGGGACGTATTAGGTTGGTAATTAATTTCTTGGCATGTGTCGAAAATAACGGAATCCCATTTAGCGACAGCCCTAGCATTAAGGCAGTGCTCATTGTAATCGAATACATATTGACTTACTCCTTATACGCGTTGTTGTCACTATTCACCAGTTAATTGGTTAATGATTTCTTGAATGGCAATGTTATGTTACTTGATTACATTGCATATGCAGCTATGCAGCCTCTAAGATTTAATTGTATTGGTAAAGTAACCTTTTTGGATGATAACTCATTATACTTGTAATGGAAACAATGGAATAATTTAATTTTATGGCACTTTAACATACATAATAGGATCCTACATGGAATTAGATTGATGAAGATTGTTTCCGAACGATTTCGGTCATGGTGACCACTTCGAGTCCGAATTGGGTCTGAACTCTGCACTGATAACCACGAAGATGACTTACATAGACGATCTTAGCAGCAACCTCCCGTGCACAATGACGGCATGTTAATTTGCCGTTTATTTTGTGGAAATTTGATTCGTATAATTTTTTTTTAGCTATTGCATAGCTTTTATCGCGGGCTTTGAGCGCGGCGACCGAACCAAGAAATTCCGTAACGTAACTAAAAAAACCTCACAATCGTCTAACGTCGTTTCAGTTCGGTAGACTTCGGCACGGTGTTTGTGCGTGTGCGGTTAGACGTATTGTACGACTCTACGAAACTCGCACGAATCGAGACGAGCTGCTCCGAAATCGGACGATGCTATGCAATAGCTATACCGCGGCAGTTCCCGAGTGCCACACGTCTTTTTTAATTGTATTTTAAATCAATGTGCTTATCAAACATAGATGTCGTGAAACCAATTTAATAAGCTTTTGGTATAACAGTCGAGTGTTTACTTAAATAATTACAGTAGTTAGTTTTGCTGACGTACAAATCAATAAAAATACTGTAATCTAGTATTGGACACGGTCAACAAATTGCTCTTGAAAGTCCTAGTCCTGCAGTATTGTATTATTATCCATCATACTGTATCATTGGTCGCAGTATCATTGCAGTATTAATTATTTGTTATTATGTTTGATTGCTTGTCGTTTGGTTATTTTGCAGTGATTTGTCATATCCCAAGTAAGATATAAAATATAAAAATAACATACAGTGATTTGAACTATTACAATGACTGCAAGGTTGGTTAAACACTGACCTACTAAAATTGTTTTTTCATCAAACATTTTTTGAATACCATCAGATGCAATAATCCTTTAGTGGGTACGCAGAACCCATAAACAGATAAATATTAGTCTTTATGGGTCTATACGCGTTATTAGGAGTAGCAAATTACATAGCTCCTTACTGCCCGACGTTTCGACTGGGTTACACCAATCGTGGTCGCGAGCGAACTGGCGCCGCCCGTCTTCGTCTGCCACAGCGGTTGTGAATTTCTTGATCCACCCCCGAACCAGCACTAATGTCATTTAAGTTTATGTCATAAAGACAAATATTTAGTGTAATGGAACGCGAAAGTCTAAAATCTTCCATAAACAGATCCCGCGAAAAGATATAAGAATCTACAGTGAAATATGCAATAGACTTAAATAGATAAACAAACTCTCACCGGAAACAAATACAAAATCACTATGTGCTCATCACAAAGTAGTCGTCCCGCATGGAGGTAAAACTCACTGACTTCTAACACAAAATAAAGATGTACTACTAAATACGTCATAACGATAAGCGGTTGTGCCGAAGAATCTCAGAAGTTTTTTCTCAGAATTTGGGGAGGCCTATGTCCAGCAGTGGATAGGAATAGGCTGATTATGATGATAAGCGGTTATGTAAGATTTTAGACTTTCGCGTTCCATGACACTAAATATTAGTCTTTATGGGTCTACACGCATAATAACGCGTGGTATTACGCGTGTAGACCCATAAAGACTAATATTTAGGATAAGCGGTTAGCCTGCTGCCAATACAGTTGAAGAAGTTCTAATTCAAATGACTCACCACACTTATGACAAGTATTCTCTGATCGTGGGAATCGAGTAGTGACGTATGTCCATTCGATTTCACCTCATCGTAAGTAAGGATCAGGCGTGGGCCCGGTCAAAGCCATCGGTAGAGTAGGTAAAAGCTATGCTGCTCAGTTAATTGATTTGAGCGGCGTACTCAACTCATTTCACAGGATGTTACTATATTTTTTTTTTACATTGATCTGATTCCATGGTAAGTTGCTTAAGAACTTATGCTACAGACATCAGAATCAGCAGTGGATACACAAATAAATATACTTTATTACCCACGCAGGCAGGAAGCAAACATCGATGTTCGTCACACAGAAATTTGTCCCGGTTGGGAATCGAACCCCCACGACTGTTGGAACCGTAGATAGTGAACCAGGGTCACTAACCACTGTTCCATCGAGCCAGTAAAAACTCTCACTTACATAAATGTCACTTCCTCAAAATGACTGAGTGTAATAGGTTTAACATTGTCAATTTAGACAAAATTGATAATATTGTGTACTATATCCTCCTTTCACATTTGATTGGAACTTGAGTTAGAAGTATCAATTTTGAGTTCCTTGAGTAAACTCAGCAAGCGAATTATGAGCATGAGCAATATCGCTAAGTTACCCATCTCTAATCACTGCGACTCGTTGTTAATCCTTCTATTGACCAACTTGTCAATTTTACTGAATTTATTCATTAATCATTGTTTATTGAGCCATAGAGCCATTCTAGAGCAGATTTAACGACCTAGGAGCAGCTTTTGTGGTCGAATTGTTGCGGATTTATGGGGTTTATGCTAAGGTTTCGTTCTTAAGGAATTTATTTCTACTCCTTATAAGGTTTTTAATTGTCTTATCGATCCGGTGTGATCGATTCGTCACATTAATTTTTGGCTTTCATCAGGTCCAAAATACTAGTATAATATTTTATTACTTCACACTTCTGATTTTGGTTATAATTGTATATTTTTAGTATATTTGTGATTAAGTTAGTTTCTACAGTTATATCGATATCTTGAATCTGTCGATAAATAGATTTACGAAAAACTGGTTCATTAAATCCAATCCAGTAAGTGAATACTATTTGCTTGTAAAAGTAATAAGTACCTAAGTTAAAAAGTTTTGAAACCACACACCTCCGTTGAAAGTTAACAGACATTCCTCAGGTTTGGCTCGTACGATTCCCTTTCCCACACCCTGGTTTACGACCAATCGAATGATGCCCGTTGCATCTATTCCAGCTAGTTCCACGATCAGTATTCTATGCCTGATGTATCTAGCTTAGTTCATCGGTTTCCCACGACACCACTAAGGGAGGATGCAGCAAATTGCATAATACGCTGTCCGTCAGTAGCGATACGGGCGTGTGTCACCAATTAAAACTATTTACTACAACCGGAATAACGTTAACGGCTATTAGCTATCGGTAACGGTTATTTGGCTAACTCGATACGCTGGAGGTAAAGTATTCTTGGTAATGGTACAAGAATGGCTTGTAAGGAGGAGGAGGAGGGAAACAAATTGTTTGTAGGCCACACTTAAGATTTTATTTTATTTTTTATTTACAAAAAACACACAGAATACAACCATAAGTAGGTAAATATTGTAAACCAAATTAACTTAATAATCTAGATTGTACTCCCTTTCTTGTGTTTCTAACATGATCAATTTTTACACAACAATTTTTTATAAACAATTTTTTTTTAATGAAGTTAAACCCATACTTGGCGCTTGCAAAATAATTTTAAGAAAAAGACTAATTTGAAGAAAGATCACAAAAGAAAAAAAAACAGAGAGTTAGATTTTTGGGTTCATACTATAATTTTTTAGAAGTCCGTAAGTGGGATTAGAATTAGTATTATCTACGTACTGACTTCGATTCAACTGATCTGAGAATTGCCTAATGAAAAACAAGAACTTTTCTTAAATATTGTGGCATAAAACGGTTTTTATGCTCTCTCTCTTTTTAGGGAAAATGTGCTAATACTGAGTTAATAATGTTTTCCAAATAAAACTTTATGATTCTATAACTTTTTATCAAAAGCTAGATAAAGCGTGAACATCATAGAAATGATACAAAAAGGCCGGTGTTTCGAAATCGGTAATGTTTCAAATAACTTCTATTGATGGATTGAATTTCACGATAGACTGCTAACAAAGTATTTATATGGTAGGTGTCCGCTGTCATAATACTATTGATTTTGACTCGTAAACACATTTGCACTTCTATGGATTGGTAATAGACGATTTACGTATTGACTGATAAACAGCTCTGTCGGTATATTACTTTTGTTAGTTTAGTACAAATAAATATGTTTAATTGTGAGGAGTTGAGGAGAGAAGGAGCACAAACGGTGTACATTTCGAGACGGATATATTAAAGGTATGGCAAATTTATTTCTTTGCATAATACGCTGTGCGCCTTAAAACTGTTTTCAATTAGAGAATTGGATTATTTTAATATGCATTCTTTATTAAGCTACTTACATTATAAGCAGGATCTAGACACGCGGTAGCGTGTCAAGCCAAGTTCAAGAAACAGAACTGGCGAGCCGCACCGTGTGTAATATTACACGAACCATTTGGAACCACTTTTGAACCCCTCATAAATCAAAAATTATTTCACATAAACGTATCAAATTCGGCTCATATATTGTGACTTGCGAGATAAATATGTGTTCTAAATTTCATAAGCTTATCTCAAACAATTACTTAGATATTAATGTCCAAAAATCCTCATTTTTATCATTGACTGACTGACAGATCAAAATTCTAACCCAGTTCCAAATGACCTAGAGAGTTAAAATTTGGTATGCAGATAGGTAATTACATGAATACAAAGGAATAAATAAAAAACTGGCAATTTTTTAATAATTAGGTTAGGTTCTATTATGAACGCTTAACATAAATACCTAATTAGTGCCTAATCACGCCTATATACCGGGGAAGGCAGAGCACTAAGTATATATTTAGGTATACTTACTTATTTACAATTAAGAGTAGGTACTTATAGTCGGTTTTCATATTTATTACTTAGGGTAGGTACCTACTTTATTAACTGGGATTATAAAGTCTAGTTTTAGTTTTGAATTTGTCCTTTTCAAAGGACACACGGCGTTACGATGATATATACTTTTCTACAAAAAGAAATGATATCCAATCAAAAACATAAATGTGAAATGAGAGCCAAGTTCAATATTATGATAATTGCCTTGGTTGTTGACTTCAACGACAAAAGAAGTGAGATCTAAATGGGTGCCAAGTTCAATGGTCAACCCAGAAATTTATTTATAAGTAACACTATAACATACCTATCATATCTTCTTATAACATAAGATAATGTATGGTGGTAGCCTATGAAGGTCTGTCTTGGCTAGTTTTTATATATGAATTATAGCCGTCGCAAGTTCTTAGCCTACAAAATTTGGATTGTTGGTAGAAACTAACGAGCGAACATAATAATACGTTGGTAGGTTTATAGAAACTAGCCAAGACAGATCTTCTTAGGCTACCACCATACATTATCTTATGTTATAAGAAGATATGATAGGTATGTTATAGTGTTACTTATAAATAAATTTCAGGGTTGACCATTGAACTTGGCACCCATTTAGATCTCACTTCTTTTGTCGTTGAAGTCAACAACCAAGGCAATTATCATAATATTGAACTTGGCTCTCATTTCACATTTATGTTTTTGATTGGATATTATAAAGAGTAAAAATAGTATACGTTTTTTTCTCTTTTCAACTGTAACTTACTCAAACTTTATGACATGGCAAATTTTAAACAATGTTATATGATAATCGTTATATAAAAGGAATCGGCGTTCCGAACCGGTGGCAGATTCACTATCTATCACTTATTTTCTTTCTTTACCGACAATGTATAAGCGCGTGTAAAATGCTTGTATAAATAAAGGAAAGGAAGGAAAGGAAGTGACTCTGACTTGAGCTCAGCGGCTAAGTTAATACATACTTCATAATATATTATTATAGTTAAAAAACTGAATAAAACACTTAGAACTTTACGAAATGTTTATCGGCATAAACCAATACAAATTGCCTAATACCCAACATTTATTGCAGTGATAAGTACAAACGATCCTAATAAACGCGTTTGAATCGAAACCAATCCTACAGGCAGATATTAGTTAGCAAATTGACAAGACAAAAGCAAGGCTGTACGCAACTTGCATCAGGCTTGCAAGGAATGCGTCCTGAGTACTGTAGCCATGCGTCCGGGTAATGCCGGACATGGGTAGGCTTTTAGATAGCGTTTCTGGCCAAAATGTACATCATCATCATCAGCCCATATACGTCCCCACTGCTGGGGCACGGGCCTACCCTTAACTAGGGCGATAAGGCCTTAGTCGACCACGCTGGCCAAGTGCGGGTTGGTCGACTACACAACCTTAGAATTTCTTCTTAGGTGTGCAGGTTTCCTCACGATGTTTTCCTTCACCGTTAAAGCGTCGAATGATGGTACATATGAATTTCAAATTTGAAAAACACATTGGTACTTACCTGGCGGGGTTTGAACTGGCGACCTCTCGCATGGCAAGCAACGACCTTAACCACTCGGCCATCGACGCTTTTTCAAAATGTACGGCTTTTTACATTTGATTTTATAAATTTTTCTGCTCGCCACGTGAGGTGCTTATTGCGCAAAACATTATTCTGTTAAAAAGTAGGCTTTATCCTTTATCAGGCTCTATATTATCATTGTACCAAATTTAAGGTAGCAAACAGACAAAGCAAGAGATACTGTCGCATTTATAATATGTAGGCATTAGTAAGTAACCAAGGATTAGTTCGTTACTTCCGAAATTAGCGCATTTTTATACAACTTGATGTTAGTTTGCCATGCTTGCATATTCTTGTGGAGTTGGAGCCTTCCCCAGTACCGTATATACCTGCCACACATGCCGTATGTACTACCTACAAAAAGTACTTAACATACAAGGTTTTAAATGTGATGTAACATTTGTACAACTCGGATTAGTTTACCAATCAAATAAAAAAAGATTATACAATGATTTTACCGTACCCATTAATACTGAGACCCTCGATACACCCTCGATAGTATAGAAGGTCCAGCCTTTCTACCCAAAAGCCCGGCTAAACTGTCCCTTCTGTCCTACTATTGGGTATGGCAACCCTAGTTCCGTTTGACAATGCGGTGCAAGACAGAGAGGTAGGACACAACTGTAGTCCGATTTACGATATTAACTCTTTAATTGCTCTAGCGACTATTCGAGAAATGCGGGCGGACTTTGTCGACAGTGGAATGGACAGTTTGTCTGCGGAGGAAAGTGCGTATTATAATGCGTATTAGCCTGTGAGTACATAGGCCTAGTAAAATTGTGATTTTCAAGCCAGCTTAGTCTTAGCTTACCCAAATGACAATACGTTACTCTGTAAAAACAGATCAGAATAGTGAATTCTCGTATCAGAGGCCAAGATCCACTTTAGGTTGTTGAATGTCTAGTCATCTTAGTTGAAAGATGGATTACTCTATAATAAAAATGTCCAATTGCAAAGGATGCCAATCACTGTGAACAATTTATTTATCTCTTAAAAACAATGAACTACTGCATTTGTAAGAATAAATGGAAATTCGATTTCCTCTAATGTTTTTGATATTTATTTGTAATAATCTCACTATTTTTACTTACTGAGCTTTTTGTAGTTTACACAATAGTAAAGCAAATAACTATCTAATTGTTGATTCAAACACAGCACGGCTACATAGTAGGCCAAAATATCACCTGTTAGTAGTAAATGAAGGCATTAAAAAACCGTTCCGATTCCGTAGGTGGATCTGCCGACTACAAATATACGAACTTCAACCTTTTGCTATTGTAATAAGGTCTCTAAAAGTAGACTGTATTGAGAAAGACATTTGTAATTTTAAACCTTATAACGATGGCAGTAAAGATGGTAGGTCTGGTGGTATTTTAGGGATATGTAGCGCACACCATGCATGCATGCAATATGATGTAACTGAAATCCGTTCGGTTTGGTCATGTTTAGTTTCCGGACGTTAAATATTATAACCAACTCTGTAACCATAACCCGGTTTTGGCGCGAAGTTTTTAAGGAGAATGTTACAAGTTAGCAACATATTGTGGTCCTTTTATGGGATTTACTTATTTCGGTCACTTGACTGACCTGTGAAGTGGAACTGTACTTTAACTTTGACCTTAAGTAACAACGAAGTGATTCTATAAGGATTTGGTGCTGTTTATTTTTCCTTTTTGGTTCTGATCCCTAATACGAAAATACGCAATTATTAAGATTGGTAGTTTGGTTTGTTTGGTTTTTCTTTTAGAATTATAATTAAGTCTCAAATAATTTTGCACATGAAACTCGCTTGTAATGAGATGTTAAACATGAACATTGAACAATATATCGATTTCGGACCTTATACATGTTTTCTCAGTAATTATGTTTAACATCTTATTACACGTGAGTTTCATTTGTAAAATTGGTTTAAAGTCAGTTAGGTTTATTTTGACATGACAATTGTTCATGAAAACATATAATAATACTATTGTGAAGTAGTTCCTCATTTAGTTTCTTATACGTATATCTTAATCTATATCATTTGACAGCGTACTCCTAATACGGGAATAAAAAGTGGTATCGAAATATTATTTGATGTAATTCGTCCAGCCATAGCATTCGCTATTTGCTCTGATACGGCACCGCTCTCGGGTTTTGCACTCATTGAGAATCGTATAAGGCTTATGAAGTACAGCTGTGGGCATACTTGGACGTTTTTAAAGCTTAGAAAGCTGTCCATAATGCTTGTAATGCTACAAACTAGCGATTGTCTATGTGTGTGATATATGACATTGAAAAAAATATTATAAAAGTAATGAGGCAGTTCAAATCGGACGGAGTGCTTTATATGTAACAGTTATTCAAATGCTAACTTTCCGTGGAGTCCTTTAACGTATAAAACATCATTCCTTTATGGCACAGTTGCTTAAAATGTAGCTTTTGTTCTTAAAAATACTCTCTGGGTGACCTCACTCTACCTGGATGGTAAGCAGTCGTGAGGTTCACATATGAGGTCGATAGGCACAATAGACCATATTGAGCCTGTCGACTTGACTCTGAAGACCTTTTTAGAGGCCGTTTCACGCACCGCCTTTATTCTTCATTACTTTATTCCTTTCTGCTGTGTAATTAAATTTCATTTACATCAGTTCAGTAGTTTTAGCGAGGAACTGCAACAGACAGATAGAGTTACTGTTGCACTCACAATATTAGTGAAGATTGAACCTTTAAAAGTCAATACTTCATCTAATATTAATTTCTTTTGGTGTCCAAGTAGACAAAAGCTATAAGTGGACGTATAGAATCAATCTCAGAACTATTTAGTTTAATCTTCAATCATTTTGTGATCGATGTGGAAACTTTTATTATTGAAGAAGGTGGCACTATAAATATTTTATATCTAGCATAAGGTTTCAAATTGTATTTTATTAAAGTCAGTTTTATCAGTAACAACGTGAGATTGTGTCATCGAACGCTGTTGAGAATGGAGCAAACTCCGTATGTAGTATTAACCGACGTCGTAAAGTCTTCAAGTTATTCTCAGTTTCTGCCGTGTATAATTTTATTATGTGAAGGCGTACTTATATGCTGTACTACTTATAGAGAGAAAACATAATGCTTGTAGATGTATAGCGATTTAGAATAACTCACTGTGGATAGTGGTAATAATTTTTCACGCATAAGTAGGTACACACACACATAATAGTTTATATTCTTAGTAATATCTATTCGCTGATTTACTACTATTAATTAGTCCATTTACAAATATAATTAATGAAAAGGGAACTTTGTGGGTACAAAAATAAACAATAACTCAAAGTACTGAACCGATTGAAATTTAATTTTATTATAGTCTCTTCCTCTTATCGTATGGTTGATGAACAACCTGGTGTCAGAGTTTTTAAACCGCCCGTAGGCCTCTGACATGGCTTCACACACCGTTGAAAAATTTCTCAGGTGTGCTGGTTTCCTCACGATGTTTTCCTTCAACGTTAAAGCGTCGAATGATGGTACATACTCGTATGAATTTCTAATTTGAATAACACATTGGTACCTGGCGGGGTTTAAACTGGCGACGTCTCGCATGGCAAGCAACGACCTTAACCACTCGGCCATCGACGCTTTTTAATTTTATTATAGTGATTACTGTCGTCCCAGCCCAGATGCAAAGAAGGTTATAATTGATGCAGTACATCAATTGATATAGATTTCAATATTGCAATATTTATGTATGTTACAAAATTAAGAATGAATTCAAAATGTTAGCTATTTAATAAAGCAATTTCACAATTGACACCTGCTTTTGTTCCAATATTATCATTGGTTCCACTGTTATTTATTTACTTTCTATTGCCACCGGAACTAAAGCCACCTTACATGCACGACTTTTCGCGGTAAAGTATGGAAACATGCGTTTGCTTTGTGAAACGATTTTACGCTTTTACAAACGGTGCAAGAGAAAACTAGTAATGTCGCCGAGCGATTTATGATTGTTATCGAGTTAATGTGTTTTTAAGGAGCGACAGTTGTTTTGAGACGATAAAAATCTTACACGTACGTCGTAGTAATGAGTGTTTTTTTTAAATGGCGACTAAAGTGTTTAACTAGAGCAGCTATTAAATTTGAAAAATGAAAATGTAAATGTTTTTTTGATCAAATAGTAAGGTTTAAAAAGACTGGGGATTGACTACATCTAGTAATTGCGATATAGCACCTGTGTCAGAGGCCGCCAATCTTCCATAGCTTAATTTACATTTTATTATGTTACAATATTAGTAGGCGAGTTTTATACAATAAAGAGTATCTATCTTATTCTGTATTCGTTTTATGAAGTGTTTTTTTTTCCTTACTATTTGTGAAGTCTTGGTAGAAATGTCTAAGTAATTAAATGTTATATTGGTCGCCTATTATATAACACTACTAGTGACCCGCCCTCTCTTCGCTTCGGGTAAATTTTACATAAAAACCTTCCTCTTGAATCACTCTATCTATTGGAAAAAACCGCATCAAAATCCGTTGCGTAGTTTTAAAGATTTAAGCGCACATAGGGATATAGGGACAGAAAAGGCGACTTTGTTTTATACTGTGTAGTGATATTGATTTTCTCCGTATGGTTGGTGACGTCATTAAATTTACAATGGTAAAAGATCATGTGTGTACAGACAAAAGCATATTATTATCTGTAGCAGAAAGATGTCTTAACGCCATTAAGAATATGTTTTCGCAGAAAATTCGTGTGAAGACTTCATAATAATATCCATAAATTCATCATTCAGAAATGTCCAACCATTGTTTATTTGATAAATCACGGCTGTCAATGATTATTGACATTTTCAGCGTGGTACATTTGTCTTGTCGGCTCCAACTCATTATATTGTCAGAGCTGAAACGAGCGGTCTTATCCTACGAGATAATTAAGGCGGCCATTTACGGAAACACCATTTATAAATTGCAATGATGTCGCCGGCTTGCGTAGGTAGGGAGTAGCGTGGATACTTCCTAGTGTTAAGGTGTGGGATTTAGCAACTAGTTAATGTTAGTGAATAGTTTGTTACTACATTTCCGGAAGTGTCAAAATGTAATCTGTGGTAAACTATGAATTATTTTTAAATGCAAAACTGGGACAGAAAGCGACTGTTTTATCCTCTAACTAGCTGTGCCAGCGACTTCGTTCGCGTTTCCCCCGTTTTTTACACATTTTCCAATGTATCTTTGCTCCTATTGGTCGCAGCGTGATGTTATGTAGCCTAAAGCCTTCCTCGATAAACGGCCTATCCAACATAAAAATATTTTTTTAATTCTAACCAGTAATTTCCTGAGATTAGCGCGTGCAAACAAGCAAACAAACTC
Organism: Maruca vitrata; assembly: GCA_039566165.1. Lineage (NCBI taxonomy): Eukaryota > Metazoa > Arthropoda > Insecta > Lepidoptera > Crambidae > Maruca > Maruca vitrata. The sequence continues at coordinate 9,060,805 of CM076933.1, read as the reverse complement.
TTCAGCTTTGTAATATTAGTATTGATGTATGGAACTGAAGTCAAGTTACCCCTTGACTCCTTGACTTAAGATACTCATTAAATCTCTTCAGGCTTTTACAAAATTAGCAGCTACTTTCGAATTATTTTTCCCTTACATACGATGGTGGCTTGGAGTAGAATCGTCATCATCACCGGACTTGCGGGGGAGCGGATGGCTCTTAGCCCTAATGCGTCCGATCGATTTCGGCCATGTCGGCCCATCTTAATTAAGATCAGCCAATTTGAACCTGAAACTTGAGATACTCGATACAGAAGATAGGCGTTACATATGAAAAAAAAACATCATCATAGGTTTAATACTTAATCCTCTAAAATGCCCTAAGCAAGCACCTTAAAGAAAATTATAGGACGAGCTCTCTCGATCTCAGCTCTCAAGATGTTAGGCCCTTCCAAGTGAACGTTACTTACAACGGACCTTTGTCGTAATTTGCCTGTAAAATTGTTATGTTGTTACTGGTACCGGTAATTGATTCTGCCTGACCCTTCCACCTAGGAGGTAGACCTCATCTTCGGTCTGTTAAACAATTTTAAGTTGTATATCTTCAAGCACAAGGTATGGTTTTGATTACGATGTGTCGTTGTGTTGTGTACGGTAATTTTATGCGTCCCTCGGTGCATACGTTTCCTAATGCGTCAATTAGTCGTATTGTGATAATAAATTGTTATGCAATGCGACGATTTGCATAAAGATTGTGTCGCAGTTTAGAGATGAGCAGTAAAACAACAGTATGATGTTGATCTAATTATAAAAATATAATACCATCATGTTCGAACATCTCCGGGCGTTAAAACATGATATGTTTTAGATATAATTAGCCATCGGGAAATCGTTAATTGAGTTAGGTATTCAACATAATTTTTGGACCTTCAGTTTGACACCTCTACTAATGTGATTGAAAAATCACCCCCCAGTTTAACACCTCTACATAATTAAATAAATAAATAAATATCTGGGACATTTCCACGCGGTCATCTGACCCCAAACTAAGCAGAGCTTGTACTATGAGCGTCAGAGACTGATATACATACATAGATATTTTTAAATACATACCTTAATACATAATCACACCCAGGCATGGAACAAACACCGATGTTCATCACACAAATATTTGTCCCGAATGGTAATCGAACCCACGACTCTTGGAACCGCCAGTCAGGATCACTAACCACTGTTCCACCGAGCCAGTCAATTGGATAGATTATTGTTTTTATTTCACAAGGTGTTTCATGTAGCCTCTAAAGTACTTCAATCAATGATGAATCAAATGACACCTCGTTTGTGAAAAGCCGCCATGCCGTTCATGGTGTAGGTCGTGCCAAGAAACTGGATACAAACGAGTAAGTTTGAAAAACTACTAAGTAGGTTATCTTACCCTTTCTTCGTCGGGTAAAAATACCCCTTGTCCTAGTAATACTAGTGCAGTGGTGTGACACACCTCCCCATACACAGGTAGGTTAAGTACTATATGAGTAGAGTGTAAGTCTAAATTGAATTAGTTACAATATACTATCAACAAGATAACATATTTTATTTGACGTCTTCCGGTCCCCATCCTTACACTAGTGTGTACATACTGCTCTCTATTTGACTGTGTTGAAGATTATGCAGCTCAGCCCAGCATGCCGCAAGGTAACGCTGGCAATAATAAGCGTTGCCTTGGTAAATGTGATATATCGCCGTAATGGATGCTCGATACCTATTCCCCATGTGATCGATGTACTTACGTATATTTGAATCCTTTGTGTGATGTAGTTATTACGACACTAATATAAAAACTCTGATGCTGTAAAAATAGCAAAAGTTTTCTGCCTTAAATTTATTGCCTAGTATCGTCTTATTTTTATATGCATTGTAAATGCGTATGATTGAAATACCTATGTCAAGGGAAGTTTAGCAGTGACAGCTTTTTTTATCGGAATCTACTCATATTTGTAAGGTTTTTCAAGTGTACTAATTGAACGCTCTACAATTTGATTTCTTATTGATGGGTCTGATTTAGACTTACGCGTTCCATTAAATTAAAATCGAATTATTATGGGTCTATCTACACGCGATGAAAGCAGTAGCCTCATAGGCATTACACCAATTATGTGTGTAGACCCATAAGTTGTTACTGATACATCATAAATCACATCCGTTCCGTATGTAGTTGTATCGCTTGATCATTAATTGAAAACTTTTTCTTTGTCTCCAGGCTAAATCGGAAGAGCAACTGGCATGCGAGAAGCAATGGCTGCAAGCGGGGCACATGTGGCTGGCTCATCGGGGAGGGCTTACGGCGGTTACGCGCGAGGGCGACGCGGACGCAGGCCGCGCGCGGGTCCGCGTCATACAGACGCAGGAGGTGCTGACCGTGGATGAGGATGACTTGGAGAAGGTAGGTTATTGGGACGGAGGGGTGGGCAATGGCTGCAAGCGGGGCGCATGTGACTGGCGCATCGAGGCGGTGACATGCGAGTCCGCGTCATATAGACGCAGGAGGTGCCTACCGTAGACGACTTGGAGAAGGTAGGTTGTGAAGAGAATGTAGTATTAGCCTGAGGCCATCGGCCAGTAACCAGGCCGGTACGCAAGAGAAAAGACGACCACAAGGAAGCCATAAATACGAAGCAGGGAAATCAGGCGCACACCGAAAATATCGCCAATGATTCTGAGGCTAAATGTGTCCAAGTGTTATCCACCTAAAGCCTTCATGTATCTACTACACTGTATCATTACTAGAACTAAATTACTGAAATAGTTTCTAAAATTGATAATTTCTTACACAACATCATCAACTAGCATAGATAAGTTTCGCCGCCTTGTCTAACAGAAGTACGATTGATTGTTTCTTGTGTTTGCTAAATCCTGTGCAATGTTAACCACAAACATCAATTCTCCCTTCCAGGCTAACCCGCCCCAACTGGAGCGCTGTGAGGACATAGCCTCCCTCCGCTGTCTCAACGAGTGCGGGGCGTTGCACGTGCTCCGCTCCCGGTACGCCGCTGGTCTCCCTCACGCGAGGGCCGGCCACGCCCTCCTGGTCATGGGCCCTCCGAGACGCACCGCTCCTGTTTACACGGAGAAGGTTAGTTGGCATTTGTTTGACTAATAAATAAATAAATAAATATTTCACAACATCACATACATTGATCTGATCCTGTGGTAAGTAGCTTAAGCACTTGTGTTACAGGTATCAGAATCAACAGTGGATACACGTATATACTTAAATATATTTAATAATACACCCAGACACGGAACAAATATCGATGTTCGTCACACAAATATTTGTCCCGAGTGGGAATCGAACCCACGACTCTTGGAACCGTAGGTAGTAAACCTGGGTCACTAATCACTGTTCCACCGAGCCAGTCTAAAACTAAAAAAATATTCTACAAAATCTCATACATTGATCTGATCCCGTGGTAGCCGATCCAGTCAAACGTTTACTGATCGTATCGAACGTGACATTACACGTGATCAGACCAGTATATGGCAACAAAAACCGCGTAGTTAGTTGTTTTAATAAAATCACTCCAGGGCAAATCCTGTCCCACGTTAGCAAAACTAATGTTTGTAATGATTAAGACCTGTTACTAAACACTGAAAGAAAATTGCAAATTGAAAGTCGAAAAAGCTGTGAAAGCGTATTCTGATGGAAGTTTTCGCTTTACTATTCAACTAGTAAAGCACTCAGATGGTGAGGTATTTCCGAACCATCATTGTAGTAGAATCAAAGTGCCGGAATACCAATTCTGAGGATGTAACAGAGCTGCAATTATCTAGCACAGTAACTTACAAACTCTTCTCCCTACCAGGTGGCAGCCATGTTCCGTGGCTGCAGGGCGGACGACATGCCGCCGCACGTGTTCGCGGCGGCGCAGGCTGCGCACCGCTCTATGCTCGCTTCGAGACGGGATCGGGCCATCGTCTTCCTTGGAAGGTATGTTCTTTGTAATGGTTGTCGGGTATACGCGTCTGGTCATCTGGTTACGTTCTAACGTCGATGCCGCGAGATTGATATTTTTTTTTTTATAAAAGGCTAACAAGATGACCTCACTCCACCTGATGGTAAGCGGTAGTGAGATCCAAATATGAGGTCGACAGGCACAATAGATCGTATTGAGCCTGTCGCATTCACCCTGCAGGCCTGCTTAAATGCCGTTTCACGCCCCGCCTGAAGAGCCCGGGATCATAGGAGGGAGGGAAAACATGAGCTGGAAGGGCATTCCATGCCTTAATGGCACGGGGCAGAAATGAGGAGCTAAACCTCTTAGTCCGAGCCACCAGCGCCTGCATTGTATGTGGATGGCAGCGCTGTCCAGCACGTGTCGTTCGGGAGTGGAAAGGGGAGGGAGGGACTAGCTGGAATAGCTCTTCAGAGCATTCCCCATTATAGAGACGGTAGAGAACACTTAGACCGGCAATATGATATGGTCTTACATGGCCAGATTTCTTCTGAAAGATGACACGGTCGCGATTTGTAAGTCTAACTATGTGTATATTTTAATACATTGGTGCATGTGTTGAAATAGGTACTTGGACACGATAGGAAGAATGAAATAATTTTCATGTACTTTATTTTCTCCTTCTAACTAAACTTTCTAATGTTACTGTGAATTTATACTACATGTAAGTATATATATTTTTGATTCATACTATTTCTAATAGCCAGGTTTGTTAATTGCTAAAAATGGGGACAAAATTAGTCGTTAAAGTACGATTTCCTGTGTAACAGAAACAACTCATCACATTTTTTACACCGTGAAGGCGCCAAAATATGCTGTGGTCAACCTATAACCCATCAACGAGCAGGTTTAGTAAGATTTAGTTCCCATTTAAATAAATTATTGTGGGAATTGATGATGGCTTATCGCACAATCTTATCAAATGATATTTATCAAGCACAACAAACACGTGTTTATGTCACGATTTATTTAGTTTCGTGGGTCATGTAGGTAGGCCTACTTGTTACTGTTAGGGATGTCAGTACCGCTTAAAAATAAAATATATTTTTGAATATTTTGTTTTGTGAATTATATCATAATATATTATTTTAATTAACTGTATTGGCCACTTGAATAGTTTTCAACACCCTTGCTATATGATATAATTACAAGACAATTCAATTTGATACTAGAATTGTACAATTTGTGAATTACATACACAATACATGATTTATTTTTCAGTTTTATTATTTTGATCACAAAACATAGTCTTTACGCTTCCTTTTCACTACATAGTATAAAACAAAGTCGCCTTTTCTGTCCCTATATCCCTATGTGCGCTTAAATCTTTAAAACTACGCAACGGATTTTGATGCGGTTTTTTCCAATAGATAGAGTGATTCAAAAGGAAGGTTTTTATGTATAAAATTTACCCGAAGCGAAGCTACTGCGGGTCACTAGTTAAAAATAAAAGAAATAATAAGATAATTATATTTTGCGCTAACATAACGTGAATTAATTTTCAACTTGTAAGAATATCCTTCTTTAAACTCATTACTTGTTCTCATAGATAATAGTTTACATACTCACATTTTTAATATGACAGCCCTATTAATTTGCCGGCAAATGGGAAAATGCTATTACTCGCTATCTTTTGTCCCTATCGCCGTCCAAGCCCATTATAATCTATTAAAATTATACCAGCTAATTACAAATTATGTAGTAAACGACTTGCTCTGATTATATCTAGAGCCAGTTTAGATTGAATCTTAGAGATCTCGTAATATAATCCTTAACTTAATTTAGTTAAGGTTGCAAATTGATTGTAAACAGTGATATTGAGCCGATGTTAGAAATACTGGCTGTGTAGAAATATTAAAATTTGTGATAAATCTTTATTAGGTGTTTAGACGTAGAGTATTGAAAGCCAACGACTGGATTATGACTCGATAATTATATGTTCCTGATAGTAATACTTGGTTGTCATTTAAATGGCAAATATTTTGTTATTTTAATTTGCGTGAACTATGAATAACTACTATACAGACAGGTGTATCCTAAATGTTTTTATAATATCTTGCTACAAGTTTTTTTTCAGTATTTCATCAACTTCTACTAAAGCTGTCGAATTGAATTTTGACAAAAATATGCATTAAATTGGCAAAGACAAATGATCATTATAGTTCTTGAACCTGAATCACGGAAATAAGGTCTTTCTATACGATGGAATGATGATGGTGATCAAACATGGGTTAATGGCAAGTAAAAACCGTTTAAAAGAACATTTTTCTTTTCAATTTCAAATTGGACGTTGTAAACGCAGCCTTTTTTAATTTCTTGTCGTTGATAGTTGCCAGTACGTACATATTTGTAAAATTTGCATTTTCTTTCTTTTACTTATACATAGTTGTGTTAATTTGTACACAAATATAACAATAACAAACTTCTTATTCCAGGTCTGGCTCCGGCAAGACATCAGCAATGCGCCACTCCGTGTGGTACCTGGCTAGCGCGTACCCCGCACAGAACTCGAAACTGACCCCAGAGCGGTTCGATGCTGCGTTTGATGTGCTTCATACATTCGGGTCTTGTCGGTACGTATAATTCATAGGATAGAAGAGAAATATATGGAAGATCGGTGTTAAAGCGATCTGTGTAGTACCTGGCTAGCGCGTATCCCGCACAGAACTCGAAACTGACCCCAGAGCGGTTCGGTGCTGCGTTTGATGTGCTGCATACCTTCGGGTCTTGTCGGTATATAAACTGGATTGAGTGTCACATTAATATTATTAAAGTAAAAATATTTACAAACTTTTACAATGTGAAAAGTACGTTATGTTTTTATGTTCTATTTTATGTTTAAAGAGACAGATAGAAGGAATGCTAGCTTGTGCTATGTGGTTTGAGATGATAACAAAAAGTGAGGTTTGAAATAAAATAAAATTCTTACTACTGACAAAATCGCAGTCGAGTATAACAAAGACAACGCTAAACAGTTCAATAGTCAGCTTGGGTATTGTTCAGTTGAGTATTATATATTTTTTATTTAACCCTGAAACCAGTAAGTATACTATTAATTGCCTTTGGACCTTTTATTGAGAGAATAAGGTTTAAATTACGGTGGCAATATGGTTGCCCTTACCTTGTGAAGGGTTAAAGTGTATATTCGTTCCTTCCCCAGTACCACATCCAACTCGCACGCGTCACGCTTCGTGTCTCTAACGTCATTGGACTTCGACGGCGGCGGCGCGCTCGTCTCCGCGTCCGTGCAAACACTCCTTCCGGATTTGAGGCCTGGACAGACGCCTCTGAGGGCTATACATAAGTAAGTACATGTGTTAGTAAGTACATAATATAGAGAAAGGTATATGGTACTGCCTCGTGGAACGCCCTCAGGTCAGGTGTATAAGGGTCGATCAACTTTTAAGTGTACATCAGTAAAAATTTTTCATTTTTAAATTTTATTCGTCAATTAAGTTTGTTTTACACATTTGCACTAGATTATTATTTATATTTTAAGAATTCACATAGAGCAGTGCAATTTATTAAAATAAAATAGTAAATTTGACTCCGAAAGCCACATGACTCTAGCTAAAGTAGTATCTTGGACAACTGAACTAAATAGGCTTCTGAACGTTAAAAATTCAGTCAAATTGCAAATCGTCACTTTATTCTCATTAAATATAGGACATATTTTAATTTATTATCCACAAATAAATGACATGGCTTTTAATTAATAAGTTATTCCCAATAATATTGTCCCCTGGGCAACGATGACCTTCAAATGTAACAAACTTTTCATTTAACTAATAAAATAATAATTTATAGAGTAATATTTGACAGTCTATGAATTCACTGTTTATATTTTCATTCATATTTGAAAATTTTGTAAAGCTCTCTGTTTTTTTTTTGAAAGTATTTATGACAATAATGTATCTCTCAGAGTCAGGGACAAAGTGATTGTCCAGTGGACATATACGGTTATCCATAGGACATACTCGGGAGTTCGAAGGAAATACTAGGATAGAAATCGCCTGTATTTGTTTTTTTATGTAAAACAAAACTACAATTTGAATGTGTCTTCAATGACGTGACTAATAAATGGAAGATAAAGTATTTTTTTATGCCAATTCTATTAAATTTGTCCTAAGGACAACCAAAATGTCCCTTGGACAACGGTTTTGGTTGCCCAATTGACCGGTTGTCCGAGTGACATTTATCAGTATTTGAGCACCCTGGTAATAAATAATGATATTTTGATTTAGGTCCTACGCGCAGTAAAAATATAGACTAAATAAAATATTTTCCACTTTAATTTACTGAGATATGTCAAATACTTAAGTTTTTATGCCGGTTGTCCGGTAGACACACAATAAAGCCACCCACTTCTTCAAGACACACTCGGCCGACTGGCGACGCGGAAAAGATGAATTCGAAATGGCGGTTGGGTGAGTGCTGTCAACGAATTAATCGACTTGTTGTCAAGGCACTGATCACACCACCTGTGTTTTGTTTTCGGGACTTTTTTGCCGTTGTCCGGTGGACATAAGGATATTCAAATATATGAGGGACAAAAATGAACATGCCTAAAAATTGATAAAATTTTTAATTAGACAAAAATCTATATGCTAGAGACATTATAGACACTGCAATAAATAATTATGTACAAGCGCAATAAATCGCCCCATATATTTTTTTTGTATAAAGTAATGTTTCATTTTACTAACCTACTGGGGGACACACAATAAATCACTATATCAGATGGTTTTTCAGCCGGACAACCATAAAAAATCAAGCATAACAGTGATTTTTTTAAAAATTATTTACTGGTTTATTTGCTCAATAACATACGAAATGCTATATATGTCAAAAACCAATGAATTTTATTTAGAACTGCGATTATTGGTCAGGGACACAACATAATACTGACATGACAAATAAAAGTTGATCGACCCATAATCTTCATGAATGTATTTTTTTGACATTTTGCGAAACGACGATTTGGAATGTCGATTCAGCGATTCGGATTATATTTTTTATAGTTTGATACATACATGTTCAACATCAAGATGATATACCTGACGTCACTTTTATGTCACTTTTTGTATGTAGCGTTGTAAGCTTGCCCAAATGTTGTGCTATTGAAACAACAACAACAGTAATACCTTGGCGAGTTTTGAAGTTATGACAATTATTCTTTTTACTATTTTTTTATGCTGAGTAACCCACCTATCTACATCAAAAAAAAAACCGTCACCATCCCTATTGTATTACTGATTACGCAAGTCAATCGTATATCTCGATCCCATTTTTGGTACTCACCTGTTCATCAATCTTCTCTCAATCCTTCCAGCCTATTCCATGGCTGCGACGGCCGCCTTCGTCGCGAACTACTCCTCGACCAGGCGCCCCTGAACGCCCCGAACCCTTTCATCAGCTCTAACGAGAAAGCGGACGCGCCCACAGAGTTCTCAGCGTTAAAGGAAGCGCTGCATCTGCTGTCGGTGACCGAGCAAGAACAGCTGGCGATCTGGAAGATACTGGCCGCAGTGTGTCATTTGGGCTGGGCTGGAGCTGTCAAAGGTGAGACTTATGTGCAAACTCGTCACTCGTCGTTTGGCTGCGCTGACGGAAGCGCTGCATTTGCTGTCGGTGATCGAGCAAGAATTGCTGGCGGTCTGAAATATACTCGCCGCCGTCTGCTAGTTGGGATGAACTGGTGCCTTCAAAGGTGAGACTCATCTGCTGTGGCCTAGCGCTGAAGCAAGCGCTGCTTACCTGCCTCTTATACGGCTGCAACTGCAACCTTCGTCGCCCCTGAACGCTTCGAACCCGTTCATCAGCTCTAACGAGAAAGCGGACGCGCCCACAGAGTTCTCAGCGCTGAAGGAAGCGCTGCATCTGCTGTCGGTGACCGAGCAAGAACAGCTGGCGATCTGGAAGATACTCGCCGCAGTGTGTCATTTGGGCTGGGCTGGAGCTGTCAAAGGTGAGACTTATCTGCTGTAGCGTCATTCTGAAGGAAGCGCTGCAATTGCTGTCTGTGATCGAGCAAGCATTGCTGGTGATCAAAGGTGTTGGGGTTGTCAAAGGTGAGACTCATCTGCTGTAGCCTAGCGCTGCTTTCCAGCCTCTTTAACGGCTGCACCTGTCACTGTTACTCACTGCACTTTCATGTATTTCTCACACATAAGTGTTAAGTTACACATTAGTGTAAAGTACTATCTAACTTTACACTAATGTGTAACTTATACTTTACTCTATCTCACAAAAAACTTAAAACTATTACATGACTAAATATATATTTCCGTTTATAGCGACCACAGCGTCCGGCCTCAAGTACCAGTTCGCCAGCACCGGGTGCGGCGCGCGCGCGGCGCGGCTGCTGGGCGCGGGCGCGGAGGAGCTCGCGCGCGGCGTGTTCGCCGCCGCCGCGCCCGCCTCGCCGCAGACCGCCAACAGCCTGAGGTGACCGCCGCCGCCCACTGCTCCTATAGCGACCCCAGCCTCGTCTATAGCGACCCCAGCCTCGTCTATAGCTACCCCAGCCGCGGCTGCTGGGCGCGGGCGCGGAGGAGCTCGCGCGCGGCGTGTTCGCCGCCGCCGCGCCCGCCTCGCCGCAGACCGCCAATAGCCTGAGGTGACCGCCGCCGCCCACTGCTCCTATAGCGACCCCAGCCTCGTCTATAGCGACCCCAGATTCGTCTATAGCGACCCCAGCCTCGTCTATAGCGACCCCAGCCTCGTCTATAACGACCCCAGCCTCGTCTATAGCTACCCCAGCCGCGGCTGCTGGGCGCGGGCGCGGAGAAGCTCGCGCGCGGCGTGTTCGCCGCAGACCGCCAACAGCCTGAGGTGACCGCCGCCGCCCACTGCTCCTATAGCGACCCCAACCTCGTCTATAGCGACCCCAGCCTCGTCTATAGCGACCCCAGCCTCGTCTATAGCGACCCCAGCCTCGTCTATAGCGACCCCACTCTCGTCTATAGCGACCCCAGCCTCGTCTATAGCGACCCCAGCCTCGTCTATAGCGACCCCAGACTTGTCTATAGCTACCCCAGCCGCGGCTGCTAGGCGCGGGCGCGGAGGACACGTCAACACTCTTGTCGACCGCACTTGCGTCTATAGCGACCATTCTACGACTGTGTATAGTGACCAAAGCCTCGTCTATAGCAACCACTGCCTCGTCTATAGCAACAACAGTCTCGTCTATAGCGACCACACTACGCTCTATAGCGACTCCATTCTTGTCTATAGCGACTGCTCTCACATATATAACGTCCACACACTATAGTGACCGCACCGCCGTCTTTAGTGACGGTCTAAAGTGAGCATGCTGATATCTATAGCGACCACATTCGAAACCAAGGAGTAACTAAGAGACGAAGGTCTAACTGTAGCGGAATAAAATTTGATTGAAAACTACTGTCCATATTAAGTTGAGAAAGCTAAGAAGATTGTGTAAACATAATGTGCCTCATCGGTGGCAAAGTGTTAAATAAGCAACCCTAAACCGAATGTGGAGAAAGACATACAGTAAAGATACTAAAAATTTAATTGTATTTGCAGAACCCCTTCGCCGTCGAACGAGCGCGAGATATCGGGCACGGAAGCCCTGGACGCGTTCGTGACCGGCCTCTACAATGAGACGTTTAACATCGTCGCCGCACTTGTCAACAGGTATTGTTCTATCTTCTGTTTCACCCATATGTTTCATGGGAATCCGAATCGCGAAAGGAAAAAGTAGAAAAACCGAACTCGTATGGGATCACTTTGTGGTCTGTTCATAGGTTTGTCTAAACCATTTCATATCAAGCTTAACTGTACATTAAATACTCATGTATACTGCCCCTTGGACCTATGAAAGATCAAACTTCTAAGCTGACGCAATCAAAAGTTACAACCAAACATTCGCAAGTGAATCAAAACCATCAAGGTACTTCCCGTGAAAATTTCCTACGAACCAGTACACATAGAATTAAAAATCTATGGAAGTGACAGCAGATGTCATTAGTTGTTAACAGGCGTTAACTCATCGACGATACTGACCACAAAGTGCAATGACGAATGAGTGTAGCATATCAAATATACCACTAAATAATTACATATGCACTGTTTTCCCAGGAGTCTCTCAACGTCTTCAAGGACCTCTGCTTCCATATTACTCCTGGACTCGCCTGGAGCCGACAACCCGATGTGCGCGGGCCAGCAGAGCGGCGCGCCCCTGTCCAAACTACTGTCTAACTATTTGCAGGTCAGTTCATTTCTTATTACATATCTTATGTTAGATTTTAGCCTTTCGCGTTCCATTACACTAAATATTTGTCTTTATGGGTCGTTATTAAGAGTAGCAAATTAGATAGCTACTTACTGCCCGACGTTTCGACTGGGTTACACCAATCGTGGTCGCGAGCGAACTGGCGCCTCCCGTCTTCGTCTGCCATTGCGGTTGTGAATATCTTGATCCACCCCCGAACCAGCACTAATGTCATTTGTACAGCTACCCACATTTGTATGACACACAACACTCACTGAATCCGGGTTTATATTAGACGTAACTTTCCGCGGTATGCACTTACTAATCACTGGGTCCCATGCCGACGATAACTTGAAACCATCTTCCCTATTGAAATTTCTGTGCTTCTTAATTTCAATAGCTTCTCGCACTATTCTTGTGTGATACTGACGATCTGTTGAGAGGACCTTCGGGTCATGTAGCTCCATCCAATGATTAGTACCCATTTCTAATAGTAATATCTTATGTTGTTCAGTATTCTATCGAGCTTCAAATGTTCTATATTGGTGATAGATATTATTGTTATGGTGCACAAACAGTAATAAATTTGGAGTATATGCTGTAATAAATCATTTTTCGAGAGGTTTGATATGTTTGTATGAATATTTCAGAGGTACAGTCACAAAGAAATAATGACTAATGTATTTAGACATTGATCTTGCTCAGGAATAATAATACTAAACACCCTAACTTATTTGTGTAATAGGTATATCGAGCTGCTTGCGATTATTCAATATCTCATTTCGACGGTCCCAACGTATAATACCGTATCTACAAAACCTAAATTTTACAGGAGAGCGCTTTGAAGTTTCAAACATGTGTTACTCGTGTTTTAATATTCCTACAGTTATGAAATTTGGAACACTGAATAAATAAGAGCTCTTTTGCGTAAAAAGCTAAAAATAAGTTTAATAGGATTATTATTTATATACTATTTATCACTTACCAACTTTTACGTTGGAATTACTCACACTACAAACGACGTAACTGGTACTTCCTATTGTTTACAGGGGATTTTAGACATCGACCATAACTGTAACTGCCCACTAGGTAGTTTTACGCCGAATGTAATATACACATACGGGATTCTGGGTTTTTTATCTATACACACCGTGAAATTTTAGTGGTTGTTTTGCCGCAGTAAACTGATTCTATCTTAGTAGTAAAATCGGTTCTACTATATTATTTATTTTTTTATTTTTTTTCTTATTAAAATTTTTTATTTTTAAATTTTAATCAATATATACCGGTTTAACGAAACTAGAAATCACGCTCGAAACGCTTTATTACTTAGGGGGTAGATCTTTTTTAGCTTTAATCATAATTTTCAAGCGGCAATCAGTACCTGATTACGTCACACCTCTTAAAAGTACGAAATCTCACGCTTCGGAAATAAAAAAAATATTTTTAGAAAATTTGAAAAAAAAACTTTTTCAAGAAATAACTCGCATGATTCGATAGTAGGTACTACTAAAGTCGAATCGTTCTTCTACGGGAAAACAACCACTAAAATTTCACGATGTATAGAAATAATACACACAGTTACAGTTGTGTAAAACCCGCCAAGTGACTCTGACCTCTCTTGGTCAGGTCGCGTTCCGGGATCAGCACTGTACGAACCGGAGCCAGGGGGGACCATTGTAGCGGCAAGCGCCGGACCAGTGGAGTCTTAGCGGCGGTATTGTGCGGGCGGAGGGGGTCAGCCCGCCGGCCAGGGAGACCCGTAAAAACGGGGGCCCTTCCGTCCGGCGGACTGGCCAACTCCGACCCGCACAGCTCAATACCAATGCGAGACTCCACGCCTTGTCTCGTTGTTGCCGCAGCAGCGGTCTCCTTTTTCACGGCTTTCAGGGTGGGTGCGACAGGCTCAATATGGTCTATTGTGCCTGTCGACCTCATATTTGGATCTCACTACCGCTTAACATCAGGTGGAGTGAGGTCATCTTGTTAGCCTCTTTATAAAATAATAAAAAACGGCAAAAATATATTTAAAATATAAAACCATTTGATTGTTAACGGTATATGACCCTCGTCTGTTAAGTCTAGATGATTTAAGAAGCATATTAGAATATGCTATCTTGCCAATTTTGCTCTTAAGAATAAATAAGTTAACCAAAAGTTGAGACGGTACCTCCTCGACTGGCACGTTGGTGTATTAGTAGCAAGCGCCGAGTAAGGACCGAGAGTTATCGGGTCCTGGTATCGGATTAGACCAAATTTTGAGAAATCTTGAGCGTTATTGTGTTAATAATTTCTCGGCCTGGAGTCAGGGAGTTGGCTGAGACACGAGCCGAGCATGCATTGGAAAACATGATAAGGCGGTGGTCTATGGTATGGTCTGGTCTATAAGGGTGGTATATGAATGCCGATTAACCGAGAATAGAAAATAGAACTGTGTACTACAATAAACGTTAGGACTTTGTGTGCAGTTGCATGACCAACATTGAGATCAGCAACCACAGAGTCCAAAACCAATTATTTCAAAACCATTATCCTCCCAGCCGCTGTTGTCGAATAAAGTTTCGATTGGATGAACTACGTGCCATTATCACTCTAATGAACTACTTCTAAGGTTGTTAGGAGTGAAATTGTCTAATTATGTTCCAAAATATGTACAAATTGAATTCGATAAGAAGCCTTTTCTTGAAAAAATGCCATTTTGACGCAATTTTTAAAAATCCGCTTCATCTTGCTTTTTCAGAAGGCATTGTAAGAATGCCTGGGAGAGACATTTCGATGCAAATATGTCTCTGTACTCTAAATGTCTCTCTGGATGTATGTTCAGCACATTATTAGTATGTGGGACTCTTATTCGCATAACTCTCTCCTACCGTAACATTGGCACCGCCTACTCAAGACGTAGACGTCTTTAGCTTACAGCATTGACTGTAGGAGTTAGAAGGGTGTGGGGTTCTTAGTCGTCATCAGCCTATAATTTAGTCTTCTGTTAACCATAAGCTTCCCCAAATGCTCGCCTCTCCCGCCTATTTTCGGCCACTCGCATCCAACTCCTACCAGCCGTCCTGGGCAAATCGTCACTTCACCGGGCCTGACGGCGTCCCACACTGTGTTTGCCGAGACGCGGTCTACACTCCAGAAACTCGTTTACTCTTGTGTTTGGTTAATATTTATTTTATTGAATGTAGTACGATAAAATTGGCTACGTCTACTAACAATCTTGACGTGATGTCATCAGGACCTAGTTGAGAATAACAGTGCTTGGGTTGTCCCCTTTTTGAATTTGCCCGGAGGAGGGTCGAGTAATTTAATCTGAGGTCTGTCGCAAATGACGTATGCAGTTATATATATCACCACAATCAAACTGTTACCTAATACAACTAAATATTTGATGAACAACAGCGCAACTGAACAAATTTTTATTCAGTTGAGCTGTTAAATGAAGAATTTTCATGATTGTGGTAGTGGTTATTTAACTATAACTATCCCAGATTAGAAAGCTTTTAAAACCTTAATCAATTTGCGAAATTAGTTTTCCTACACAAAATATGGCCTCACAGTCGGTTAAATCATCTTCAATGTCAGAAAATAAAATTCATTATAAAACAACCGGGTCAAGTAAAGCTATAAGTATCAAAATTATAAGAAAGAAAGAAGAAGATAAGCCTAGGCCGTCTCGGGCGCAAAAGCGCTTAACTGGCAGTTGCGGGGGCAGCGGGGTCGGGTATAGCGGCGATGTTCCGAAGTAATAAACCCTAACTACCATTTAAGTATTTTTACGTCGGAGGTAGTGTAGTTAAGTAATTTGTCGTGCATCGATATAAGGATGTTTTAGGCACATTTTCGACATTCTGTGTTAACTAAATGAAAGTCTATGTTGATTTCGAGGTTTTGCAATAAAAACATGCAAATCCCTCAAGTGCCACTTGCGTGATTATACGTAGGGACCGTCGATTTTACTTATACTTGTACTGATACAAACACAACTTTTTTTGCGCTAGATTATATTTTCGTTAAATCTTGAATGGGCCTCGATATTCTATGTACGCATTTTTGTCTTTTATTATTGCGTCCTCGCTGTGCGTACATCTATCGTACGCTCGGGACATAACAAAAGTATGACACATTGCCATACATTTCTACCCACACATATTATCTTAATCCTACATTTGTTTCAAACAGGAACGACTGCAGGCGGTATTCCACGACGCCATGTTGGTAGCCCCGAGGGAGCGGTACGCCCAGGAGGGAATCACTCTGGATGACGGCAACGAAGAGGGTAAAAATATACTATTTTTTTTTGTTTATTGTTAATATCTGAAACCAAATGTGTAACAGTGTACCACTTTATCCTGTTGTCTATTTTAGTCATCGTAAATATTTGAAACGATATTGTGGTGGGCTTGCAGGTGGCAGGTATTGTAGTGCCGTCAAAGCGTATTAAAAACTGCATACTATGACACCTTCATACTATGATGCCTACTATGCATACTATGATGCCTTCACAGCCCTTTATAACTAGAACTATCATTCGCGGCGTTGCGCGTTCAAGCGAACAACAGACTTGAGCAGGTGGAGGCACGATTGTCAAAAAAAAAAGAAACAATTCGCAAGATCGTTGTTAAGATTTATTAATCATTTATTTATATATATAATTTTTTTTATTATTTGCACAGATTGGCTGTCGGAGACAGTGAACCCTGGCCCCATGGTGGAGCTGCTGGACAAGTCGCCGCAGAACAGCATTGTGCGCAGCTCGCAGGCCGACCTGCGCGAGTGCGACCGCCGAGGCTTGCTGTGGTCAGTGTAACATTACCCTTATGTCCCCTGTTTATAAATGCCTTTGCATAAAAGTAGCTTCTTTTTTCCTAACTGGCTTTTGATGATGTCTTGGGAGTAGCCTCGTTAAATACATTTAAACGACGTTTCCCTGAAGGTGCCTCCTAACGGGGCTCGACTTCGGCTCAGGGCGTCGTTGGGCGGTCCCTAATGCGGGGCGTAGGTTTGGGGAGAGAAACAACCCGGCACGTGCCGGTATCGAGTAGTAAGGAGAGACACATAGAGTAACTATGATACATTGTTAGTAGCTTTGGAGATAGATACAACTGCCTCAGTCGGATTGCTGGCAAATTCCTTGTGAAGACCGAGAGTCTCCGAGTTTAAAGTGAATGTAGTTCTACAGAGTTATAAACATGTTTGTAATGTTAAGATAAATGTATGGATAAAGCCTTTCTCACCCCACAAATTCCATGTTTTTGAGGGAATATCACAAAAGAGACCACATTAAGAAACATATTGTAAGGTCTATTGTTAACGCAATGTAATGGTTTTCGCAGGCTCCTGGACGAAGAATCCATGTACCCCGGCTCGTCAGACGATACGTTCTTAGAGCGAGTGATGACGCACTACGGCGCGCCCAACCAGACCCAGTACCTCGTCAAGAAGGCGCCGCACGCCAGGCAGTTCGTGTTGCAGCATCTGCAGGTGATAACGTATAACACACCCACATCGGATGTTGATCTCACTTTTAACCCTATCTAAATATTTATTTGATCTATTGTGCCTGTCGACCTCATATTTGGATCTCACTACCGCTTACCATGAGGTGGAGTGAAGTCATCTTGATAGCCTAGTATAAAAAAAAATATCCCAGCCATTTGAACTCTAACTTATGTCCGTTTATGGAGAATCAATAGCCGCTATCACAAAGCTTTCAAGAAATATTTCCATTACGAAATTATTCTTGGGACTTTTTCTACTTGGCTATTATCTAAACTCTGGTTATATAACTGTAGTATTTTTTAAGGTGGTCGTCGTGTTCGAAATTTTGGTTATGATGTCATAGGTTACTAATACCTCCCTAAAAGAGTTGGAAGACGTAAGACTGAGCTATTGCTTTGCATGGTTCGTCTTTCCCAAGTTGATAAGTTTACTGTAACATCTTATAACTGGTTCTAGGGCACCAACCCCGTGCTATATGACGTCACCGGCTGGGTGAAGGCCAGTCGCGAGAGCCCCGTCACCAAGAAGGCTCTTACTCTCCTGCAAGAAAGTCAAAAGTAAGTTACACTAAGTATACATGAACGGCTAATCACAAAAGTATGAAACAACATTCCCTTTTTTCCGATTCACGTTTCAACATTCTGCAACATCTTGGTATGCATGTCGCAGTCATCTGGTTGAATCAGCGATTTGATTGTATCACTAGCGCGTTCATTAAATGACGACGTTTAATTGAATGACTAGGTCGAACGTTGAATGAACAATCCTCACTCAACGTCCAACAAGTTAGCGGATTGAAACATAGCCCTTTGAACATAGCGGACATAAAACCAGTCAGGTGATTTTAATTAAGGTCATTTTTTTCCACTGCGGCGTTAGCGCTCATCAAAACAAAGATGGCGTCAAACACCTGGTACAGATCTAACGAATAGCACTGTGTTGATATCTTTTTAAGTGAAATTGAGTTTTAAAGTGACTTATTCGTAAAAAAATTGAGACAACATGGATGTACCGATTAATACGCTGTCGCTGGCTACTTTAAAAGAAAAAATTCTAGCAAAACTGGCTGGTTATTGATGCATGTTATGTCATATCATCATTTTTAATCAAAAGTTAGTTATCTTTTAAGTTGCTAACTTATGGTCACCCTAATCAAACATTACAAATTCAGCTATATCCCATTCAACGACTACGCTAAATGACGTTCAGTCAAGATGTTTAGTGTTATATTCAACAACTTCACGAGTTGTCCTTTAGTCATTCAATTAAATGTCGTCATTCAATGAACGCGCTAGTGATCCAAAAAAAAAAGTATCATAATGTCACAGGTAGAATAATATCTACAAGTTATAAATTTCAATCCATCCATTACATCCTGCTTTAGGAGTACAGAGTATGCCAGGTCTTAAAGCTTAATTTCTGCGGCGTATTCTTTTGAAACCGTTCTCAATCTGTAAAGGTGTTTAAGAGAGCGTTGACAATCTGATCTATGTCGCAGTGAGGACGTGGCGCGCCTGTCGTCGTGGTCGCGCGGCGCGTGCGGCGTGGGCGCGTGGTCGGCCGCGGTGGGCGACGCTTCGACCCTACGACGAGCTTCCTCCATCCGAAGGACGCTTACCTCAGGTAAAAAAATTACCCGTTCCCTATCCAATGAGTAAAAACGGGCCCTTTTACTGAGACTTCGCAGTCCCTGTGACTGCCATTAGGTGGTATCTCAAGAACGGTGATAGCCTAATAAAAAGTAATATTTTCACAGACGATTTTTCTGTTAGCAAATACTAAAAATATAATTAAGGGGGATTTCCCATATAAAAAATCTTGTCTTTTTACAATATTGGTTTGAAAACCTCTGGACACAAGTCTTATTCGCACTTGGCCGGTTTTATTTATTTTTATTAAATAACTTGTGCACTATATGTATAGATAGTATGTACTGGGCATTTGGCTCACCACGATTAAGATCGGCCGCCATGGCCTAATACTTTGCAAGTATCGAAGTCCAGATTGTATCTACTCAAATAAACATTTAAAAATATTGCCTCTCAATCTAGTTTTATAAGTTATTTAGATTAACATGCCTTATGCTGATGTATTTGGACCCGAAGACCTCATAAATTTCATGCGCATCGGAAGCCAGTAGTGTTTTACAACCGTCTATCAGGTCGTAAAGATACTTAATTGATAGTAGGTACAGATTATATTTGCATCATTGGTTAGCGCCAACTGTATAGTATGTCTTTATAAGATCAGTAGCTCAGGTAGACCTCAAGTGTGAAAATGTTGAGATCGTACTATGGGTCCACCATAGATTCTATCATTGTATAACATACTCTATACTCCATAGATAAGGTTGTTTGCCTATCTTGATATGTACTATACACGGTGGTGATTAAGAAGATGAAAATATCTATATTTTTTTCAAATTAAAGTGCTTTTTAGTTTTTTTACGGCTGTCAAGCCTTGAGATGCGAATTTTTTCCATACATTCCTATGTTCGTACTACTAGAATATTCTCATACTGTGGCTATCTCAAAATCGGCAGTAAAATTAGTTGGAGCGGAAACATGGCATCTAATTAGCGCTTGCGTACTCATACATGTCCCTCAATGTTATTAATTGTGGTCACAAAGTGGAACTGCACATTATATCTTTATTACTGTATGAATATACTTTCACAAGATTATATGCTGAAACTTAAATGTTACATAACAAAAACTATTGCTATTTGAATAAAATCTTTTCTAGAGTACACGGCTTAGAATGATTTGATACATCGATTTTAACATTAGAAACCTTGTTCTGTACGGAATGATATTCTCGGAAAGAATTAGAAATTTATTTTAAAATTTTATCTTTTACAATTCCATACTCCTATTTTCCTTTTTTGCTTGACTTGGGGCACTATCACCACAGGTTTTTCTTACAATATTTTTTTTATAATAATAATTGTCTATCAAGATGACTTCACTCCACCTGATGGTAAGCGGTAGTGAGATTCACATATTAAGTTGACAGGCACAATAGACCACATTAAGCCTGTCGCACTCACCCTGAAGGCCTGCTTAAACTTACAAAATAACGTAAACCTTGATACTAAACTTGTGCAAGTGGAATAATAATAAATTTTCGCAATAGGCACGGCGGGCATGAAGCGTCGCTCCACCGCTCTCCAGGCTAAGTTTGTGGCGGACGGCATAGTGGATACGTTGCGACGGTGCGGGGCTGGTGGTGTGCAGTTCGTTTGCTGCCTGTTGGCCAACCAACCTTCGGAGAGCCCTGATGACGTTAATGTGCCTCTGTTGAGGTCTCAGGTATGTTTCGTTACTTCCTTATATTTGTTTACTTACTTGCACATAAGTAAGCGAAATTTCGATTTTCGACCGCCTTCGAAATAAAACATAAACATAAAAACGTTTATTACCAATAATGCCTTAATTGATTTAGCTGCAAACCTATTGTTCACTTTGGCCTGTTATTTGTGTTTTACTCGTATTACAAGCTCTGCTTAGTTTGGGGTCAGATGACCGGGTGTGGAAATGTCCTAGATATTTATTATTTAACAGCAGACCCCGGGCTCCGCAAGAATGCAACCGGGAAAACGCGGAGATGATGATGATGATTTTTTATTTAACATATTGAAAGTAATTTTGTATTAATATAATTAGAAAAGTTTGTATTTTAAATGCTTTTATTCGATTTTTTGTGTTGTCTATCTACTATTGAAATGTGGTAATAATGTTTTTTCTTCTTCTTTTCAACAGTTCCGCGGCTTCCAACTGCTAGATGCCGCCCGGCTGTACAAGCAAGGCTTCCCTGAGCATATGCCGCTTTCGGAATTCGCTAGAAGGTAAATGCTTATGTTATGGTACACTATAAGTAAAGAACGCGGCGCCAACTTTTATTTTATTCCACGCCAATCTTTATTTCAATAGAATATTGTGAGGTCCAATGACCAATTAATGATGGTAATGAAATTGTCTAGAGTTGTAGTTCCCAATTAGGCACTCTGTTTAAAAAAAATATTTGTTTCATCTTTTTTTATGATATAGTAGATAATGTAACAAACTGTGCTGCGCGCGTAGTCGAAGTATCAGTCAGAAAAAAAGTATGTATTTAACCCAAAGAGGTTCAAATAAATGACAATAGTAAATGAGAGATGTCAACTAAATATAGTATTGTTGCTAGAAGTATGAATCTCGGGGATTCTTTTGATTAATGTCACTAGTGATATAGACGTTTCACACTGACCATGCTTATAGCTATTATGAACATGTCGTCTTCCTAAACAGATACCGATTGCTAGCAACATCCGAGGGCGAGGAGGGCGACAGCCAGCCTCCAGCGTCCCTCTCCGACCGGCAGGTCGTGGACGACATGCTGCTCGCGCTGGACCTGGACGTCACCAGCTACAGGCTTGGACTCACTCAGGTAAGCTGCTTTGATCCTTAAGGCTGAGTGGTTAGGGTTTAATTTGGAAACTTCTTTTTCTTATCGTATGGTTGATGAACAACCTGGTGTCAGAGATTTTAAACCGCCTGTAGGCCTCTGACATGGCTTCACACACCGATGAAATTTTTTTTAGGTGTGCTGGTTTCCTCACTATGTTTTCCTTCACCGTTAAAGCGTCGAATGATGGTACATATGAATTACAAATTTGAAAAACACATTGGTACCTGGCGGGGTTTGAACTGGCGACCTCTCGCATGGCAAGCAACGACCTTAACCACTCGGCCATCGACGCTTTTTTAATTTGGAATGATAGGAATGACTGGTGGATACCGGACTTTCGTAGAAGCCAATTAGATACTTTATGTCTGTGTGGTTACGGTTGAATTTGGAATAGGATAGGATAGGATAGGATACTGGCTAGATACAGGCACGACATGCTGCTCGCGCTGGACCTGGACGTCACCAGCTACAGGCTTGGACTCACTCAGGTAAGCTGCTTTGATCCTTAAGGCTACAGGTTTAAGGTTGAATTTGGAGTGAAAGGATGGGATATTTGTTTGGACTTTCATAGAAGCCACTTTCATACTTATGGCTGTGTGGTTAGAGTTGCATTTGGGATGAATGGGACAAGTCGTGAACGAAACGATGCTGGCTTTGGACCTGGGCGTCATATTATGGTCTTCAAGATAGGTTTTGGTTAATGTATTCGTATTTTCGCTAATCCTTTTCACACTGTTTATTCCAGTTATGCTGTTAAATTCTTTTAGGGGTTATACTTCAAAAGGGAAACAAAACATTTTCATTTTCATCATCATCATCATAGTCTGTATGTCTGTTAAGACCATTTTACAAAACATGTGGACGTGGACCTTTCAATTTTTCATTCGATGACAATACAACAATTACCGTAGTTCCTTAACATTGATCATGGTCATTATTTATGAGCGGGCATTATATCTGTAATAACATATACACACTAAAAGCTTGATAGTGATAAATGAAAGCCTCATGAAAATCCATTCAATAGTTTTTGTGATAATCGAGAACATACATAGAAACAGACAGACACTGCGGGGTACTCTGTATGTAGTGATTATTATGTGGGTCAATGACCCATCAGTTCATTGTAAGCTGTTCGAACTTTCAACTTATGTCAGTACTATTTGTGCCCCGCTCACTAATTACTATACTTAGGCACACATTATACCTCCACAGTATCTACAATCGTAGTAGTTTCACAGAAGTATACTGAACTAGCGGCCGCCCACGACTTCGTTCGCGTGGAAATGGTTTTGACAGCATTGATTTATAAAATAGCCTGTAATGGACTTTGCAAAATTTAGTATTAATTAGTGAAAGACCCTTTTAAATTGGTCCAGCCGTTTTGGAGAGCGAGAATAAACATACAGACAGACAGACCGACATAGACATTTTAAATTGAGTTTTTCTTATTGGTACCCGATATAGATTCATAACTATTTAGTAAAAAGTAGTTTTTTTAATGTAACAAACAGACACTTCAGTTTTATTTGGTTGTATAGAATTTTAAGCATTCATTATAGATCTTTGATCTATCAAAAATAAATGCATGATATAAAGACTTTTGGCCATGCATTGAACACAATTTAAAAGTCATTAGGTGTAGTTTTCACCTTTGACTTTCTCGAAAGAAATAAAACATGACGCTATTTAGAGCAAATTGAATGGGCTATTTTGTAGTTTTATAACACTACAGAACTTTATAACGTTCTTTCATAGCATCTTTATATAATATCTTTAGTGACAGCGAGTAGATTATCAAAGTTTGTTTGTTGCTAATGTCGCTTTTGATGGATGGGAGATTGTATATACAATTAATAAGTCATTGTATACGTTACAGAAAAAGTCTGAAATCTTTGTATACAATGTAATACATGGAACAGTGTCTACCAGATAGTGGCGACAAGTTAAAAAAGCTGTCTACATACTATACAGAGTTAATAACATTTATTCAAAGCTCAAAAAGCTATTTTAAGCTTTGTAGGTCGTTGAGATTTTCTAACCGCAAATTCGATTTGTGTAATTTTTTGTTCAATTTCGTTTCATGTAGAGATGGACTATTATTATCTCAATTTTGGTATGTACTTCATCTCAGCGGTACCCCTTAGGGCCCTAGAGGTTCTTGGGAACCCTACGCTCACCATGATAATAGTATAGCAAGGTCGATAATTACAGCTTTGAATAATTACAAAACTTCCGTTAAACTGTTACGAGTATAATTTTCCCACCTGACCCTATGGGGTCAGGTGGGAAAATTATACTCGTAACATAAGCCAAAAGCAAAGCTTAGCAATTTTTCGCCAAATAATTTTAGAAGCCTTATCATTAATATCGCGTCCCTGCAATTATCACAAGTAAAAAAATGTTACTTTTATTACACACCATGATAAATAGTATCATTTTTTACATCTGACCGCAAAGACCCGGTCGGATTTCGCCATTGATTCAAAGAGCAATTTGCGAAATTTTGTATACGGCCTTATTCAATTATCGTTGGGAATTACAGAAAATTATAATACGTATTTCTTTTCCTCAAATTACATGTTGTTCGTAATTTTTACGGCTTAGTCGATTACTCTCGCTCAGCTAATAAACTGTAATTTGGGCTATAATATTGCTGTAGTATACCGAATGGTAACTGTTGGAAGCACAACCGTTTTTTGCTAGTTTTACTCTTGATTGTCTATAAATAAACTCATCAAAGTCACGTTTCGCCGTTTTTATTCCTAGGTCTTGCTATTAAAAGTTCAGACCTGCAGTAATGGAAAGCAACTCTATAGGTATAGCAACTTTATAGGTATATCTAGGCTACATCTGTAGCCTCTTATTATCATTATAGAGTAATCGAAATGCAGTATTTGTAGGTTTAAGTTTTAAGTCTTTACAATATCTTTGTTAAGTTTCTTATTTTAAATCAGTATGACTCGAAAATTATTCATTAAAAGAAAATAATAATACTTCAAAACACTTTACTTGCTGTTGGAAATGCCATGAAAATACTTCTGTGTACGTAGAAAGTTTGATAGGAACACAGATTATGAAAATCAGTCATGACTGCCAAGTAGATCGGACATGTGTTTAATTTAAAAGAAAAGCACAAATTGGCAAGACTTCTTACGTCGGCATATGGGGCGAAAGCGGGTTTGATATGAATCGTATGGCGTGCTCCAAATACCGAGGTAGATTAAGCCTCGATGCCTCGTAAAGATAAACTAACAACAATATACTCATGGGACACTTCCCATTTTAAAGAAACAAGTCGTATAAAGTACCGTTGTAGGGCGTGTTTTGATGTTGATACTTATTTCTAACATAAGTTTAGTCAACTATATAGTCGCCCAAGCGATTAAGCCTACTTTGTTCATAACGTAATCGTTATAGTTGTGATAACTTTATACCTAGTATGTATAATATAGTAGCAGTACTCACTCAGGGTACATGAATTATATCTCTCAATTTTTAGTCATTTTTAACTATAGAGTGCAATATAAATACATAATAATAATATTATTTATTTATGACCGGCCTAGGTGCTTCTTATTGGAGGCCCGTTTCAGGTTGCCGAAGAAATCCAGAGCAAATTATAAAGCATAGCAAATTTGAATACATCATGGAGTAAATAGGATATATAATTTTGTACGTTTTCTCAATGATTCAAGCAACATTGTTAAGACTTCGTGTGTGTCCAATTACAGTTTGAAGCGTTAATGTGCTAAAAGCTATATACATCGAACTAGCGGTGTAATGCTAAAAATAGCATTAAATTCGCACTACGCGAATGCACTTGCACGTACCCATCTGACTTGGTAATAGTGTGTATGTAAATACATTAAATAAGTCAAAGCCATGTATTTAATAGGAGGAGGAGTAGTTCTATTTGCTGAACAATAGGTCATTTCGAAGGGTTCAAAGTTGCCTTTTCACCGAACCATGTGAGTCAGAGAACGGAGAGTGCACTTATTTTGCGTTTTATTTTATCTCGTGAATTATGAGTTGAATGTTTTTTTTTCTTAAAAATTAGTTATATGTGTTAGTGTTTAAAACAGTCAAAGTGCTGAGGTGTTCATGTATAATGCACTTCATTTGTTCATTAAGTCTTAAATACATTTACAGGGTGTAACAGGAGGGGTGGATCATCGTAAGTCAATCGATGGGGGACTTCAATACCTATCGATATAACCCCCATGTATGTTCAGCGATTTTCAATAGTTCCAAAGTTATTGAGATTTTTGTGAAATTTTTTTAAGAAGCCGGAATTTATTAAAAAATTCTTCACTGTAGCTTAACTACTGGATCTGCTTGCATGATTTTTTTTCTAGAAATAGTTCAATAGTGGGTCTTCATAATTACGATACCGATTTGAGTCATAACCCTATCATATTGGAGTAAAAAAAAAATTCTTCACAAAAGTTTTACGAATCGAATTGTGTCTACCAACTTTCAAAGCCACCAGCGAAAAAAAAGTGCCTGTGTTTTTTTTCTAGAACTTATTTTAAAAACTACCTACATCCATAGATAGTATACCCTGAAAATTTCATACCGCTACTGCCAGAGCATCAGAACGAAAATTGAACGCGAATGGCACAGGTGCCATAAATCAGTGTTTTTATTTTTCATGTAAAACTTTAATTTTAAAATAAAACGATATGTTTCAGCAAATTTATGCTATGTTAGTAACATTAGTAGCAGTAATTTTACAGAATTGAAAATTAAAGAGGTGAAAATCAAACAAAGAAAATTTACATAATTTTTGTTAGTTATTTTTTTTACAGTAAGTGTTCATAATGGGCATTATTATTGGCTATGCATAGCTTAGACCTTCTTAAAAGCTTTTTTGGAGGTTGTGGAATGCTTCTTTTTGTCAAATTTTTCAGGGGCCCAAATTGTGATAAGGCAAAATGTAGTAGTAGCATTTTGCAACATCCGAAAAACCTTTGTAAAAAGGTGTTGTATATGCATAGCCAATAATGGTGCCCATTATGAATACTTACTGTAAAAAAAATAATTAACAAAAATTATGTACATTTTCTTTGTTTGATTTTCACCCCTTTAATTTTCAATTCTGTAAAATTACTGCTACTAATGTTACTAACATAGCATAAATTTGCTGAAACATATCGTTTTATTTTAAAATTAAAGTTTTACATGAAAAATAAAAACACTGATTTATGGCACCTGTGCCATTCGCGTTCATTTTTCGTTTTGATGCTCTGGCAGTAGCAGTATGAAATTTTCAGGGTATACTATCCATGGATGTAGGTAGTTTTTAAAATAAGTTCTAGAAAAAAAACACAGGCACTTTTTTTTCACTGGAGGCTTTGAAAGTTGGTAGACACAATTCGATTCGTAAAACTTTTGTGAAGAATAATTTTTTTACTCCAATATGATAGGGTTTTGACTCAAATCGGTATCGTAATTATAAAGACCCACTATTGAACTACTTTTAGAAAAAAAATCATACAAGCAGGTCTAGTAGTTAAGCTACAGTGAATACTTTTATACTGAATTCCGGCTTCTTACAAAAATTTCACAAAAATCTCAATAACTTTGGAACTATTGAAAATCGCTGAACATACATGGGGGTTATATCGATAGGTATTGAAGTCCCCCATCGATTGACTTACGATGATCCACCCCTCCTGTTACACCCTGTATAGAGAGCAATTTAATTGTAAGATATGCAAAATGGGCCAGGATTCAGTTCCTGCACGTAACATTAATCGAGGAAGGCTTAGGCTACATAACATCACGCTGCAAACAATAGGAGAGGAAAATCAGTGCAAAATGTTTAAAAAACGGGGGAAATGCACGCCTCGTGCGCAGTCTGGCCAAGCGTCATTCAGCACTTGCTGTTTGTATGCGCGGGAATATTAAAAAATGTTGGCTAAAGTCTCTTTTCCAGGCGGACGAAGTCGAGGGCACAGCTAGTATGAAATAAATGTCTTTAAACCTTACCGAAATAGGTCAGGACTCAGTTCCGTCCACCTCACACTGACAGGGAAACAAATGAAAAAAAAAAAACCTCCATCATAGCCAGCTAATGTAGCCACAAGCGCAGCAAAAAGACGTCGCAGTGAAAGCGCTTACGCAACGCTTATCTGTGGCCTGTGCGGTGTAAGCGGCCGACCCGTCTTGATACTTGGCCACTCGAGGAAGTGCGAGATGGAATTACGATACTGCCGACTTGTTGCGTTTGGCCTAGTCTTGTTTTACGTTGCACAACGGCGACTTTTACTGGAGTTGTTTTTGTTTTTTTCATACATAGTATAAAGCGAAGTCGCTTCCCGCGTCCGTCTGTCCCTATGTAGGTATGCTTAAATCTTTAAAACTACACAATGGATTTTGAAGCAAATTTTTTGATAGATGGATTTAAGAGGAATGTTTTTATGAATAATAGGTATACCCGAAGCGAAGCGGGTCACTAGTTATTTTATAAAGATTCTTAATTGTGTGTTGGGGTACTTTAAATTAGTTTTGATATACATTAGGTACATAAGATTTTGACAAACGCAAAATAAAAATTTCATAATATTCTCTTGACTTCAAAAAAAGGTATTTAATATATCTCACGTCTGTACTGTTTGCTCTATAAAAGTAGAACAATAATGCTCTTGTTCTATTTATTTTAAGCTAATTAGCTTACTTGTTAACACTCAGTATTACGTAATAGGATTTAGCTATTATTCCGTTACAGCTTAAAAACTACCTAGGTTTCGGTATCGGTACCTAGGTATATTTCACAAGCGAAGTCTTTTAAAACTTCGTTTAAACGTCAACTATATTCGATATAGATTCTATAGATATTCTAGATAGTACAAAATTATTTACAACTAGCTGTGCCAGCGACTTCGTTCGCGTTTCCCCCGTTTATTACACATTTTCCATTGTATCTTTGCTCCTATTGGTCGCAGCGTGATGTTATATAGCCTAAAGCCTTCCTCGATAAATGGTCTATATAACGCAAAAAGATTCAAGAATCGAACCAGTAGTTCCTGAGATTAGCGCGTTCAAACAAACAAACAAACAAACAAACAAACAAACAAACAAACTCTTCAGCTTTATAATATTAGTATAGATTGGTTATGGCCTGGAAGCTCGATAGACAAGAGAAACAAGGGTCACTTCCGCATTTATAACATTAGTAAAGACTTATCCACCATTACTGCCAGTATCAATCACGCCCGGTCGCATTACACGCAGAACCTTCGCCAATGGGTCCAAAAAAAAAGACCATTGCATAAGTTGCATAACTGGTTGCGCAAGAGTCACTTCCGAATCGGCTCTGTGGCCTTCTTTTCCTTTGTCAGTGTTACGTGTCCCCGATATGGGACACCTGAGGTATTCGGAGATGGTGACCACTGTGTCACTAATGTGGGCATCGGAATTAAAGTGTTATGTAAGATTGTTTGTTGATGTTTGGTTGATATCCGAAGTTTGTTATTGATTGACATAATTTGCAGCGGCCACAGATTGGCCGCTCACTTATAAAAGTTTTGTAGTTTGTGTACTTTTAGATTACCTACGTTAGTTAAAGTGAATGGAAATATGGACGACAAATATTTATACATTAGCGCTGTATGCTCGAGATCGGCTTGAAGTCATTAATTTGTAAAACGCTAGTTTCTTATAACAGTTTAAATGTACTAAGGGTAGAAACTGTGTTTTTTTTTTCTTAACTGACATGCGACTATAGCTTGGAGTAGCCTCGTCATCATCGTCGGGCTTGCGGGAAAGCGGATGGCTCTCACCCCTAAGCTAGAAACTATGTACAAAAGTTAATTTAAATAGGTTTCGTAGTAGGTAAGACAGACATAGTTACATACGCATAAACTAAGTTTAAATAAAAGCTGATCGCTTCGTTAATACTGTTCCTAAAGTACTTTAACATACAAACAACTTCCTTCTATTTTAATTTTAACATTCTCCAATGTCTAGGCATTATTGATTTAATATGTTTCCCCTGTTAAGTAGACTAACATTCACCCAAGTGATTTATTAGCGAAGCTCCTCTGATGAAAGATTTTGAAATGGCAAATACATTAGTCTATTGTAACCTAAATGTTACTTTACCACTTGAATGTAACGAATACCGTAATGATTGTACATCAAATTGGCAATATTAACATTATGTTGTCTGTTTTATGTATTCAAATTGTTTTTATTGCGCTATACATAATTAAATATATGTTCTTGCTTTAAAGGACTTTGCTTGTAAGTTATGGTAATGTAGTGAAATCAAAGCAAATATTTATTTAAAAGTTGACTTGTATACTAAAATAGATTTACGTTTCGTTTGTAAATAAGACATCTAATACACAGACTCACATTTTTAGGGTTCCGTAGCCAAAATGGCAAAAACGGAACCCTTATAGTTTCGTCATGTCCGTCTGTCCGTCTGTCCGTCTGTCCGTCTGTCCGTCTGTCACAGCCGATTTACTCGGAAACTATAAGTACTACAGTGATGAAATTTGATGGGAATATGTGTTGTATGAACCGCTACAAAAATATGACACTAAATAGTAAAAAAAAGAATTGGGGGTGGGGCCCCCCATACATGTAACTGAGGGATGAAATTTTTTTTTTCGATGTACATACCCGTGTGGGGTATCAATGGAAAGGTCTTTTAAAATGATATAAAGTTTTCTAAAAAACATTTTTCTTAAAGTGAACGGTTTTTGAGATATCAGCTCTCAAAGTCGTAAAAAGTATGTCCCCCCCCCTCTATTTTTATAACTACGGGGTATAAAATTCTAAAAAAAATAGAAGTGATGCATGCTAATTAACTCTTTCAACGATTTTTGGTTTGATCAAAGTATCTCTTATAGTTTTTGAGATAGGTTGATTTTTATTATATTTGCTGCTACGGAACCCTTTGTGCGCGAGCCCGACTCGCACTTGGCCGGTTTTTTTTGTGTACTTAAATGGTTCACCGTTGATCCTGGCACGAAAGTTTTTTGTTAATCTAGTTTTAAAAATACTTCATACAATACTTATGTTTTCTTTTCCTCAACGTTATTTATAGTCTAATCCAAAGGCAAACTGCTCATCCAAATGATTGAAAGGCTCATTTGATGCCAACACTAGTTATTTTAAGTGCTATAGCAAGCATTAAGTTGGCTAATGAAATTTGATTGCGTCTATTACAAATTCAACTTTTTGCTAAAGCTTTCGTGCTTGAAAACCCACCTGGGATGATTGACTACAAGGCTTGCTCATTAATTTTCAATTAACTTTTTGGCAGTTTAAAAATAGAAATCAGTTAAGTATCTTTATTTACAGTGTCGATAGCTGGTGATTAAGGCTGTTATCTTTAAAAGTAGCCAGTTCAAATAAGGCCGCTTTAAAATGTTATTTTAAATTTGAAATGCATACTGTGTATTACCTAACTAACGTGCACGATGCTCTTTGCTGGGAAGGAATCTTAGTAACAGTGGTCCCTTTCTATTTTGTTTGATAGACACTGTTATATATGACAAGTGGTTTTTTTTTACTGGCATTAATGCTGGTCGTATTTTTTCAATAGTTTATGTAAACAACTATTATTTAAGTGGGTACTTCTGCATTTACTCAACCGCTTGATCAATAGTTTTAAATCTTAAACAGATTTTAACAAACCTAAAGGCTAAGGCATATATGATACATTCTTTGTATGTTTTTTACACAACTATACATATAATCATACAACGATCAATAAACTCTAAATGGAAAACAAATTTCTATTTTAACACGTGCCTTGCAAATTGCTACCTGTCCACGTACCATGTTATTAAGTTTTTATTTTTTTATGAAACATAATACGATAATAAGCCCTTCCATAATTTAAAAGCAATTTGATATGGAACGTTTTCAAATAAATCAGAACTTGTATACGTTCTTGGTTAGAAATGAAATGTGGTGTTGCCAGTAAAATAATTGCTGTCATTGGTATTATTCGATTGAACAATTTTTTTAATCTTCCGATGCCTGATTAATGAATGCTACTATCTCTTGCATCACGAGTTGCGGGCTAGATCAGTGTCTGGGACAAACATTAAGGTGGACGACTTGTGTATGATACGATTTAAGATTAACCTTAAATACTATTTATCTAGGATCTACACGCAGTAACAAATACATAGCTTCATAACAACGTAATTTTTTTTTGTATTAGTTCCCTGTTTAAAAATGTTGCTACTCTTATCTTTAACATAAATGTGCTTTCGCAACTTTTCTCAGAATCAGATCGACGTTCTGTATCTGTCGTATTTTCTGGGCTGGACAGTTTACGCCAAATGCGATAACATCGAAGTAAATTTAACCTTTAAGGCGATGTTCAAGCTTTTATGGTTTTATATTACGGTCGTCAGAATAATCTACAGGTTACCATCAGTCGAGCGCGATTTTTATTTTCTCATTATTATCTTATCCTTCCGTTCCTGAGTTGTTTATTTATAGTTTTATTTCTCTCGATCATGTAAAATGTCTGGTTAGCTGTAGAAAATTTGATTAATTTGGTAAGATCTATCCATTCCCGTACAATTCCAGTGATGAGGTCAAGGCTACTCCAAGCTATCATCCTGACTAACGTCAGGAAAGAAAACGTTGTCTAATCACAGCACCGAGCATGTGTTGTCTATACCCTATGGGCCTATACTAATTGTCTATAGCCTGAGTGTATACTAAACCTCACATGGTCAGCGTTATTGACTAAGGCTTATTCGTTTAGGTTAGGCTCCATTCCCTCGGAGTAAAAATGGTGATGGCTTGTGTTATCTATTTCCTCTCGTTATTACATTGTTTTGTTTAATAACCGATGAGGCGTGCCTAATTTCATCATAAAGGGCTTTATTTTATTAAAATGTCTCAATGAACATCGATCTATATTATGTGAAGACCTTAAATTGAATAAAAAGCGACTTGCAATTTGATAAAGGGATGGAATATTGTGGCAACACTGACATTTGATTCTTAATGTTTATTTGACAAGCCCCGTTTGTACAAGACATTGTACATAGCTATTATCTTACATTGTGGTCGGAAATAACCGGCCATTTTATGTAAGTTTTATGCTGTTCTAAAAATAGACATTCGCGCTTTCACATTGTGAATGTTACAAAATCAAATTGTCTTACTTTTTGCATAAAATTCGTTACGGATTATCCGAATTTCAGTCGAAAGGGGCTAGCGTGAATGAACTGGGTATAATAGTGACATTTAGTACTCAGCAGCTTTTTTATCTTTTCCTAACTGACTACGATGATGGCTTAGAGTAGCTTTTTCATCATCACCGGACTTGCGGGAGAGTGGATGGCTCTCATCACTTTTTCGGTTCTAAAATTAACGGTTAATTCACAATGTGTATGGCACGGTTATCAGTATCGTATGCTATACTGTAAATTGTGCTAATGATATGCTATGTACGTACGTACTTAGTCGGGTACGCACTTTGCGAACTCACTTTAACTTAGAGTGACTTAGACTTAAAGTCAAAAGTCTAACAGACGCGTTACTTAGAGTCTCTAAGTAACGCTACCTAGGGAGACTAACGAAATCTCATCGAACAACGGTTACACCTTAAAACAATGTGAAGGTTACATACACTTTGTTATAATGTGTTAAGGTGACCTAATGATAAGATTTGATTTTATATTCTGATTTTATACCATCACAAGTTAACATCTTTACTTCACATAAGCTGGTCGTTTGTCTTGCAAACTAACAAGCATACAAGAAATTTCTCGGATTGCGTTTTTTTTTCTCGCAAGTGCAAAGTACCCGCGTGCTTCGTTTGAGTAAACATCGGGTTTCACTTACTTCCACTTAATTTATAGTCGACTAGAAGTCGCAATAAAATATTCCTTTTACTTACCAGGCTTGCTTGCATGCTTAATGGTAGGGTTGTCATGTACAGGGATATCAATTGCTGGGGCCGTATTATTTCGTATAAACCGTATAATTTCGGTCAATTTATAAATGGGCATCGACTATAATATACTGACTGATATAACCTCTCCATCATCTATGTAAAACTAAAAAAAAGTGTATTAATCATACACCTACTGATGCCCATTTTAACCTCACTGGAATGAAGATATCGTTATACGCCCCCTGGACAATGATATCAGTAGAAACAAGACCTACTGATAGACACTTATGGGACACAGACAAGGATTTCGTTTCCAGGATTGGAGCTAGATGAACTAATTAATTAAGCGAACGCAGGCTTTTAATTTCCGGGAAGCATTAAACTGAGACTAAGTAGAAAATTAACTATTTAATACTTGATGTGTTGGTGTCTGCACTTAGTGTGGGCTGACAAGGTGGGTAATCTTATGTTAGTCATGTAAAAAGCTATAAAACGTTAAAGTTTGTTGATCATTTTTTTTTGGCGGACTCGCCTGGAACGCAGTCAGCAAAGCTAGTGTAACTATAAACTTCATGGACACGGAACAAGTTCCTCTATTTCGTGACAATCCCAAATTTTTCGGCCATCTGGCAACCCTAAGCTAGCTACTAAACAGGTTGTTTTCTCCACAGAAGCCGCCCCCTTTCCTTTGCACACAGTACTAGCATTCTATTAATAATCTGCTGTTTTGACCCTTTGTAGTCAGAGAAATCCACTTCACAAGTAGTTATTTATTAGTCGTTAATATTTGGCTGTCTTTGAGACACTATATGTAAATTCCTTTGTCAGTTGGACCTACTGGGCGTCTTTGTTCTGACTTGCAAGGTCAGGGTTATGACAAGATAGTTAAATTTCTATTGGGTTCGTTGAATAGATAGAACTCTCATTATTACATAGGAAATATTGTATTTTTACGACAATAGTGACAGACGGAAGTTATTTCTTTACATTTACGTTGTATTCATTGATACTTTGAACTTTCATTTTTTTTAATTCCCGTTAAATTTTACTAACTAAAGAAATTGACCCGGGAATTTTTCATAAAATCCTGTCTTTATTTTGATAACCAATGCTGAAATAATAAGATCGTGCACTCCGATTTTCGCGTTGTGGCAGTTGTGTCGTGCGTATCGAATGGTCTGATTGGTGCCTATCTAAGATCTGTTTAAAATAAAGAATATCGACAAACTTATAGACTACCACCTCATAATGTCTTGAACTTTCCACTTTCCCCTAAGAGATTGTATACTTTGAAATACAGATAAAAAAATACAAAGCCCCATTGCACACGATGTTCTTTAGTGCAAAATAATATTATTGTATATGTGCGGTGTGTCTCGCTTAAATGGGAACTCATTGCTATTAGAATGGCCTGTATTGCAAGAAATTGTTTTTTTACGTTGAATTTTATTCGATATAATTATCATTTGCCCGAATAATTTGATATTTTGTTTACATTATTAAATCTGTTTGCATAATATTGACCATATTATTGTCATTTCAAAAGATCGTTTGATTGTTTTTCGACTTAACGACCGTTCATTTGCAATGCGGATCAGTTGCCCTGTTCAACTAATAGAGGAAGATCCCAGAGCCGCCAGACATCACTTATTTTCTAATGGACAAAATATATACGATTGAGTAGTGGTGGGGTGTACTATCATCATATGACTAGTTGCTACCTTGACCAGACGGCCATTTTTCAGATATCAACCAATCAAGGTACATAGAAACACAGCTCACCTCACTTAAATTCTGATGGCTGATTTTAACATATATTTCACACAATATCATTAAAAATCAGGTTTTATTACTCCCAGACACATGCGGTCGGCGGTTTTACCTTACAGACGCTTTAAAGCTATGAAAAAAATTTTACTTTTACTTAATTTTACTTATTTTGTGATGCTTGATTTTTATATATGTTATTCAAACAACTATTTTAAAACGTTTTGCAAACGGACAGACCGATCCAAGGGGCCAAACATTCACCAGACCCAACTGTTTTAGATTTTTTTTTTAAATTGAATTTAGTTAAGTTTTTCTAATAAAATAGTTTGTAAGGTACAATCCTATAATTATTGCGGTCAGATGAGCACTTTTTAGTGGTTTGAATAAGATATATAAAAATCAAGCATCAGAAAATAAGTAAAAGTAATAATTTTTTCATAGCTTTAAAGCGTCTGTAAGGTAAAACCGCCGACCGCATGTGTCTGGGAGTAATGAATCCTGATTTTTAATGATATTGTGTGAAATATATGTTAAAATCAGCTATCAGAATTTAAGTGAGGTGAGCAGTGTTTCTATGTACCTTGATTGGTTGATATCTGAAAAATGGCCGTCTGGTCAAGGTAGCAACTAGTTATATGATGATAGTACGCCCCAACACTACTCAATCGTATATATTTTGTCCATTAGAAAATAAGTGATGTCTGGCAGCTCTGGGATCTTGGACCATAATGAGCTTTAAAAGGTATGAGGTCCTTTCACTTTAAAACCTGTGTTTTTGAGTGAAAGGAATTAAGCACTTGTTTTTGAGAAAATAATAAATTGGGTCCCCTGGTCAGCCCGTATCTCATTCGGTGATAATTGGCCCTTTCAATATTTAAAAAAATATTTCCGCCTCAAAATAAACAAACATCATTAAAATAATTTCTTTTTAAGTAGATCAACTCCTTAAATCGAAATCGTGTGGTTAAATACCACAGAGTACAGTAGGTAGTAGTAGTGACATTCTTTTGAAAAAACTCAGATGACTATCATATTGATCAATAAATCTGTTAAAATAAACCGTTTTGTACATAAGTATGGGCACGTTATTCTAAGGTTGTGTAGTCGACCAACCCGCACTTGGCCAGCGTGGTCGACTAAGGCCTTATCGCTCTAGTTTAGGGTAGGCCCGTGCCCCAGCAGTGGGGACGTATATGGGGCTGATGATGGTGATGATGGGCACGTATAATACTACTTGTTGGGGAAGCAACCATATAATTGGCGTATTGGTAGAATATATCCTAATAAAGGAAATTTTTGCTCTGCCCTACAGGGTCCATAATGGAACCCTTACATCAAGTCAGAATGGAGATTTATTTTCATTTGAAATAAAAAAGAACAATATCAATTACAGTTTGCATAACAGCTATTTATTTTTTGTCAGAACAGAGGTGAAAGCTATTCTTGTCTAGGCGACCTGTTAGCTTCTGTTGAAAAGAATTCTAATTTTAGACATTAAGAGTCGGAAATTACGTTATTAAATTGTGGACTACCGTACAATTTGCGGTTCAAAATTGAAAGAAAAAATACTTTTGCCTGATCTGCAATAAAGACTTTTCAAATTGGCCATGGGTGGTGGTTACAATTGATAGGTAATGCAATTTGTTACGTAACCCCGTCGTTGTAGTTGATAGTTAGTTAAACGTTGGTCGCTACAAAGATATAAATAACTCTGTTACCCAATCACATAGAGTACTGAACCGATTTAAATAAAATTTCGCACAGATATAGTCTATAGCCTGAAAAAGGACATAGGCTACTTTTTGACTGACTGCGCTATAAAGAACTAATGTTTTATCCGTTAAACGTCTACCTGGACCGACGACGATACGACGGAAAGCTAGTGCTACTATAATTTAAACTAGAGGTATATCTCGATCAAAGTGGATCAGGGATGTTAACAAACCGTGTGAACTATACTTAACCTCAAAAGTGTTTTTATTGCAACTTTAATGCACATGCATTTATCGAAGAAGAAAAAATAAATGCCGTTGTTGGAGTAACGGTTTTTTGACATAAAAGTATTGGAGTGTGGCTAATAATAAATGTGCTTTATGAAATAAAAAGTTGACAAAGGAAGAAAAAACAATTGCATAAAAAGTACTTTTTTTACGCACATAACCCATAGGGTTATTTGGACCCGTAATAGCGATAAGATCGCCTTAATTGTGCTTTATTATTATTGTTTAAAAGATAGAAGACAGAAATTGGCGAGCATTTGGGAAGGCCTTTATCCAGGAGTGGACAGGAAAGGGCTGATGATGATGATAATGATTATTGTATTGCCAATTTCACAAATTATTTTGTTTTATCTGCAATCAAGAATATATATCGGTATATATGTCAATGATTATGACACAGTCTAATGATAAATGGTGTATTAATAAACTTTGTATGCCTACTATTAATGATGCGTAAGGTTATCTTTACGGCGATCGTTATAGAGATAATGACGACTTGAGATGCACATGCGATACTTATCAATGCTTTCGATCGTAATTCAAACATGAAGCAACACTTAAAAGTGCGATGAAAATTGTGGCACTTAAAGGTGGGTGTAGGGTCCAAAGTACCTTGAAGTTATGAAGTAGAATATTTTCGAAAACAAAACATCGCTAAATAGTATTAAACAAGGTCTTCCAATCAAGGTCAATCGTTTCCGTTGTAAAATTACAACGGATTTTACAACAAGAAGGTTTATATATGTATTTAACATCATACCCGAAAAAGATAGTGTGGGTCACTAGTTAATAAATATTGCACATCACATATTACTTAAGAACTTGCATTACGAGTACCTATCAGGAACAACCGTGGTATAGACCAATATATATTTAAATGTTTAAATAGCACCACCAGACATGGAACAAACACCGAAGTTCCACTCAGAAACTAAGTTAGGTAATTTAAAATTCTAACCAAACCAATTGAAAACACTTTTACAAAACTAGACTAGTATTCTCAAATGTCATAGATGATATTAATTTCCTAGCTCGTTTCCAGTTCCTGTTTGTGAAACTATTTATCATTTCTTAGTTGTTATTATTCATTCGTAGAGCTTATAAAATATTAAAGTAATCACTCATAATTGTCTCTAATCTAGATTTCAGACATTAAATACTTGCAAATGGAATCGACGCATCCAAAAATGTAATCAAAATATGCCAATAATTGGCCTGAAAGTGTGACAGACAGACAGTTACTTTCGCATTTGTAATATTAGGATTAGTAAAGGAGTGAACCCATTACTAACGCGCAAAACCTATTAAACTGATTTGATGAAATTACTAAATATTTGTTTAATGTCTCTGCTACTTGATTTCTTGCCCATCAATACTGTTTGTATTATGTTACAGCGCCATAGATAAATACATAAATGTAGTACATAGTCTAACACATTGGATATTAGAAAACGGATTATGTATATTTACCATATTGTTTTATTTTAATGAGTTCCCGATATTAAGGCACTGTTGTAAGCGCCATGATTACAGGTCAACTGTATAAAAGCGAGAGAGACTTTGAGATTAATATTTATAGAACAATTATATTTTTGATCACTCTGTTAAACAGACAGTATCTTAACGACTACGTGGGCGGTTTGAAAACAGAAGCACCCGTCAATATCAAAGAATCTCAGGCGTCATTGCAAACGCCTCCAATCAATCTGCATTGATTGAGCTGTAGCCAAAACAACGTTTGCGGTATTATAGACCCTAAGTCCTCAGTCTAGTGTTAAATGCGTTTGGTTCAATTAAGTCATAAACTAGCTCTCACAGGTGAACCGGATCGTTGAAAGCCAAGAGGCGTGTTCAAAAACCATAAATAACAAAGTTGCGAGCCAAAGGAGTTGTATCACCGCGGGCAGATGGTAGCTAAGAACATTTCTTGCTTAATATACCTTGTAATTGCTTGCTTGATAAAGCCTCTTATACATTGGAATGACGTTATGCCCCTAAATGATTCTTATGTTCAGTAACTCTACATTCTATAGTCCCTTGACTTAAGGCTTAACATAACATTGGGTTTTATTTTTCTTCTTAATGGTTAGACAAATATCTAACAGCTTAGGTTGGACTAAATCCATCCTTAAAATATTAATTTTATTTCTAATATCTCCTACGAGAATGATAAAATCATCAATTCAATTTCGTTTACCAGTGCATACATCCCCAAATAATATAATGTAGCGCTCATCAATGGTCACATCGAGATACTGTGATGGCTTCTAAACGTACTATGATGTTTTCAACTACTTATATAGAAAGCTGCTAGTTTGTGAAGGAATCCGGCTGGTTCACTAGTTCACAGTTTGCTGTGAAAATGTGTGGTGCGTGTGAACTAAGGGCTCGGCACGATGATGGCACTTATAGCATACATGATCATGATCTCCATCTATAGAAGTGTTCTTTTTGACATGATGTTACTATTGACAGGAACACACACTATACCTTTTTTATTATTATCATAATGACGATTATGTTATGTAATGTTTATCTTTCACCTGCCATCAAGAAATAGTCTACACTACATATTTTGTGTTCAAAAGATATTGGGGAATCCTCTTAATGTCAGATAGTAGACAGCATTTCCGATGATATACAAACATATTGACTTTATGACTTACTTATTAACATGAGTTCCTTTTTCCTTAATGATGTTTGCTTCCCGGAACTTAAGTGATTGTTCATTAGACGTAAATAATTTGAATTTGAGATTAATGAATTTGCAATACGCTAACTAATCATAGTGCCCTTTCATAATCAAGACTACTCATGCCATAAAAGTTTCAAGTTAATGATTTGGAATGAGTTTGGCGCACTTTCTTATTCTTCTCGCATTCATTACTAACTTGAACTTATTTTGGCTACTCCTATAAATATGATTTCGATTTTGATAGCTAACTAACTTTATAAAAAACGGTTTCATTGAAAAGTTACTTCAGCCCTATTATAAACGTTGCATTAACTATCAAATTCATCAGTATTGTATCAGTATTCTAAGCCACCTCCGATTGACTTACTATGGTCACAGATAACATAGCTTTGGTAGACTTAATGTGCCAACGAAATAATATTTTTTATATGCTCTTGACGGTATGCAGACTTGCTATTACTAGCTTTTAACTATCTTGCTAAACGTTTATTGACTGTTAAGTAATTTGCTACCTCATCTACATTTATAGTCTTGAGTTCAGTTTATTGTACTGGGACAAAAACAAACTATGTTCTCTGGTCGAGCAACCACGAAATTTGTTCTTGCAAATTTTTCCACAATTTGCAAACCTAGAAAGTGTATAATAATTATACCTTATTACTGTGCGAATATAATTGCCGAAATGTAACGTCTATTTATAGTTGAAAGTAGTCTCTTTAGCATTAATTTTGGATGCGATTTCGCGCCATCCGAATTTGCTCACATAAATATCTTAATCTTTGCAAGCACTTTTTAGAGTGGTGTACCCGTTGATGTCAAACTTCCTATACGTTTGATATCAATAGGTCTGAGTTTGTAATTTTCTATATTTCCTCTTATCTAAGGCCCTTCTCCACAACGCGGATAGTTACCACTACCGGGATCAACAAACCCAAAATACTCTAATTTGCTTACTTAAAGGCATCAAACCGTGGCAGACTTATATACGTTAACTAATTCCCAAGTAATAAAAAAGTAATTGCGTAACCTTAAAAATTTTCCGAATGAAAGTAAACATTGTATTTTATTGGGATTATAAAAAACACTTACACTGCGGGAAGATGATGTTTATTACCGTTATGACACTTGAAACTGTCGATTTACTAGTTAAAAGTTGTGAGTGTCAATGATTTCGGAGCATTTGAATCGGCGTGAGTTGCGTCATGAGAAGATCTCGGGCTAGTGAAAGTGCGATTTGCTCGAGCGAATATGTTTTTTCTCGTACAGTTTTGTTTTTCTAATGTTTCGCGATTTTCGCTGTGCGGTCACCACACGTTTGTGGTTACATTGTTATCTGTTGCGTTGGCGCCGGATAAACTGAGGTTATTTTTTTAATGTGTCTACTTTTACGGATGAATCTAGTGTGTCATGTAAATTCGTTTTACATATTGACTGGCTCGATTGCGTATTTGGCAGTGACCCTGTCTTTTTTGCACTGGGAGTCGTGGATACGATCTCTGGGTTAAATACATGACTGCATTGGAATTTTTTTTATGTCTAGGTAAGTGCCTAAGAATCAGAACAATCCAAATCGTCTATTTGCTTACTAAGCACTTAGGTGAAATTATGGCATTAACTTAGCTTAGGTTGTGATATCAATGTATGTATAGGTACCGTTTTTTCCGCCTATCTAACCAAGGCCTGATACCGATGCATTAATTTTGCAAATGAAAATATTATACCTCCTAGTTCTATACGTTTAAAAACCAAAGCAACTTGCAGAATTTTAAAAATAACTTCGTACACGCCTCCTCTAAATAACCGTGTTCGGAATAATAATTGTAAGCGCAAAAAACGTAGCGAATTAGCCATATCTCATTGAGGCTACGCATCTACGATGTAATGATCGTTGCGTAGTTTTTGTTGATTTCGCTCAAAAATAGATTTTCTTTTCGAGCGGTTTGTATCTGTAATGGTATGTTCTGAAGTGTTCTCTTGAAGAACATAAACGAACAGGTAATTTCCATGACATATCTTAATTTTCTTCTATTAATATATTTTAGTAGAATCCCCATTGAGATTGGAAAGAAGTACGTTCAAAATAGTTTGGACCAAATTATTAATCGTACGTAACCTTCGATGCGCAAGTCCGACTTGCACTTAACCAAATACCGGTGAAGTGCGAGTCGGACTTTCGCATTTCACTGATCACCTTTTTAAATCTGTGCTACCTCTTGTTTAATTAAGAATCTCTAAGGCAAGTAGCTCATCTGACCTAGTCGTGAATGTTGGAAATTGCGATTTTTATCAGGATCGCTCGATCGACATTGCTTTAATTTATCTGTGATTGCGTTTTTTGCACTGTGACTATAATCTTTATGGTTTTGGAGGCGGGAATTTATGTCGAAATAAATTTCTTTTATGATTTATAAATTTTGGAAATGTTAATATTATTTTGGATGATATTCTCTTTTTAATGACATTTCTTATAAACGTAATAACGTTACAACGTTAGTTAGTTGGAAAACAAACAGTATAGCCTTCTTTACGAGACTTAGTAGTATTTTGCTAGTTTCCTGATATCCGTTTAAGATGTACCGCCTTGATCTTTATCAGTTAGGTTAGCTGTCTATTTTTATTAGGTGTCTAACTAGATAACCTGGCTTATTAGATGTCCATGATACTATAAATATTATTATATGTCTATCCTCCTTTGATACGATGACAGTTTGTCTCATATGCCGTTCTGATATGTCTCTTTCGCCCGACGTAACTGTCAACCAGTTGGAAATTAACAACCATATTTTTGTGTCACGTCCAAAAGAAGACTGCGTCAAAGCTTCCTTCGTTAATTTACGAATACTATTTGTTTCACCAATGAACTTGTAAGTCATCATTGCGATGATTAAGATGCGGTCGAGATTTTGAGATACAACTCCACTTGATAAGTATCTTCAAAATGATTCAATCTTCATTAATAGTTCCGATGTTCGTGGTTTTGTACTTAGCTGGTTTTATGAATGCTCCATTGATGTGATCTAATTGTGATGTTAGGAATAGATACATGATTGAAAATTTAATCGCTTTTCTAACAATTGATTTCCTATAACAATGTTGAACGATTTTACTTGAGCAATCGCTTACAAGTTGGTCTCGTGTTATAAGAGGTATGCTGACAGTCACAAATAATTATCATTTTTTTTAAACATTGCTCTAATTGTGATGTTCGGAAAAGATACATGACATGATTGAAAGTTTAATCACTATACTAACATTTGATTTCCTATAACAATGTTGAACGATTTTACTTGAGCAATTGCTTACAAGTT
This sequence comes from Maruca vitrata, assembly GCA_039566165.1. NCBI lineage: Eukaryota > Metazoa > Arthropoda > Insecta > Lepidoptera > Crambidae > Maruca > Maruca vitrata. The sequence goes on along the minus strand of CM076933.1, from coordinate 9,016,975 downwards.
GGTCTCGTGTTACGGGACATTCACGTTGGCTACGGGGTATGCTAAGTCACAAATAATCTATTTTTTTTTTAAATAAAACTGACCAAGTGACGTTTACATACACATTTTAAATAAATAATCAAATTAATAATACTTCAGCCTTAAATTTTGACGGTGAATTTTTTTTTAATCTGAAATAGACAGTATTTTTTCGTTCATAATGATAACAAAAATTCTATATTTTTTTCTTATTACTTGACTGAGAAGAAAGGTTAGTAGTACAATGAGACTATTCCATTACTCAAAATTTTATATTTTTGTTCCTCTTTCAATGCGCATTCATTTATTTATTTTTATATGATTTTGATTTGGATAGGATTGGAAGTACTATACAAAACTACACACAATATAATTTATATCCTCGAAAGTACCCTCTCCAAATGACTGAACTCTCCTCTGTATTTTTCTTGTCATTTTATTTTTGTTTCATTGCTCAAGCTCTTTTAGGAATTGTGCGAAGTAGTTACCATATACATATACATGGGTTACCATAATGGAATTCAAAAGTCTTGAATCTTGATTTTTTTTTTCTGACAGTAAATTCTTTTAACACTTGCCACGCTTCATTTTGGAGCGTGAGAGTGTCATAAAGCATAGTATGTTATTATGTAGCGGCGTATGAGTGACAGTTGAATCGGTCTGATCTGATCTTAGTAATACAATGAAGTCTTAACAGTTTGCGAATTTTTTGAATTCGGTATTGTGTGTGCCAAAATAAATTATTTGTTCGGTGGGTTGGGGATAAATAAATAACGAATTATTTGATGCTCTGCCTGACCGGTCTCTAAGATAAACCAATCTATTTTCACAGTAATTGCCTAAACCCTTCAGCTACACCCTAGGTAACCAGTCTCAATTTTCATAGATAAATTAGATATGTATAGACCATGCACATATTTAAAATAATCTTCTATCCCAATGAAAGACTAAAACTATTATTAATGATTCAAAGTAAAGGAAAGGATGTCCAAATAAATAAATAATTAAGTATCTAAGGTGGCGTACGCAGAGTAGATTCATATTCAACAGGTCATAAGTGTTGTAGTTAATTTCGTTTAGCGTGAACTTAATAAAATATGTATTACAATTTCTCATCCCGCGTACATTTCGAGCTACAAATAGACTTGACAAAATTTATTGTGCATTATCTCCCATTCACGCTGTACATAACACATGGAAACCATACTTTCTTTTTCATATAAAAAAATAACTATCACAATGGGGCATTGTGACTGAAGATTTTGATTGCGTCTCATCAATTGTGAGTCGTGATGTGTTATGCCTTAGTTGGCATTCAGCACCACATAGTGTGTGAGGCTTGGTCACACCATACTTCAATTGTGATATTAATTTGGGCCCATTGACTTGCCGTCAAACGATCGGCCAAGTGTGAGTTGATCTTGTGTGCGTGAGTCATAATTAATTTTGCATTGCTTGTTATTATTTTGATTTTTTACGGATCATTTCAAAGATGCATTGAAAAATCTCTTGATTTCTTAAATGTTTAAGTATCTCAATAGTAATTTAACCTGAATTCGCTCTTGAAATATTTGAGATAGGTGCTCAAGCTTAAGCTGTACTAACTCAAAATGATATGTTTTGGCCTCTTACTAAATAATCTATTCTAACCTTTGAACAAAAATAAAGAAATGAAAAGCGATGTATAAATGGACTTATGAGTGACGCTGAAAAGTGATGTACTTTCACTGTTGTATTACCATTTTAAATACGGATAAGTATATTATTATGCCTATCGAACTATCAACAGTTCAAATAATTTATGAAGAGATTAAAAAATAAGAATTATTAAGAAAAATATGGTTATTACTCGCTCTTGACATGGAATCGAGACAATAACAAGTAACGAACTCTTAGCGACTCTGACAGAACTGTGTCAAGAGCGATGGAGTACGGAAGTTTGGCATTTCAAGAGCCGAGAAATGTCTGTTATTCTTTAATTGATTTGGGAAAATATCAGAGGCCGCTTACCAATGATGAAAGTGTAGACTTTATGACGAGTTAAAAAAATACGCCTTGACCATGCCACCTGGGAGCTCGAATAAAATTCGCGGACAAAAAATAATACAGTAATACTGACATCCAAAAGAAGTTTACGTGTTTTGCCTCTTTGAGCCTTGCAATATAGTCTTTTAATTTACGCCCGATCACAAAAAATAAAAAACCGAATTATACTTTAGTACGCATTTTCAATATGGCAAAGCACGGACCGGCCGTATATTGCATACATTATCGATTTTTTCAATATCCGTCCGCATTGCACCTTTGCCACAAATTAACAGTTAAAAATTTTACAGGGGTTCCGTTAAGACTTCTTATAATCTGCGCGCCTAGTACTCGGACCGGTCGGCGTGTCCGCCATTCTCTGGGGTGAATAGGGACTTGACGTCACTGTATAGACCTTATAAGCAACGCGATCCTGAAACTATTCAAGTTTTTAGAAAATCAGAACGTCAGTGTCAACATAGCCTCTATTAGCTTCATGAACGCCTGGTACCTATTTGTTCATAGTTCGTGGTTAAAAAGAACAAGGCATACAAATTTCTATGCCAATATACTTCCTGGTAGTTTTTGATAGCCTAGTATAATATTTAAATGAAAACAGTTTATTGATAGTGGGGTGAATAGGGACAATCTAATGTAGGATATCATGTCAAGACACTCTCTAGCTTTATGAACGCCTCGTACAAATCCTAACGCAGTTCGTTTTAGCGGGGTGAATAGAAACAGTCTAAAACATTAACATTATTGTTAAGGTATTTTCTTTTTGAGAAAAATAAGATCTTTCACCAAAAGGTATTTTAATTTGGAAAAATATTATTAGTATACCATGTCTTTCAACAATTACATATTTTTACATGATCTAGCAATTATTGTAGCACTTTAAAGCTCATTTGTATTCGATCCATCACTATGGAGCTACCTGTATATGAGTTTTAAATTATATTTAATAACGAACACCATGTGTTAAATAATTGTAGGTGTTCGAGGTATAATTAAATAAATACTTTAAACAAATAGTAATTTTATTTTGAGATTTATTAACAAAATATTACCATTCAACGAAAATCCCGCACCATTTAAAGGGTAGAATTCGGCAGAACATTCATTTCCTTCGCAGTAATACGTTACAAAGGTCACATACAATAAAATTGCAAGTGTCCATGCATTTTGATGGCAGTATCGATGTCAATGGTTGCCATCGGCATTTATATATTGGACCTGAACCGTAATAAATGGACAGTTAAATTAGCGGCTTCTTTAAAACATTATTTATCACATTGAAGGTTTCATGATGATTCCTGTGTCGTGATGAATGATGTTGTCCTGGATTTTTACCACTAACGACAGGGATTCGTTCTCAGAAATAACCATCAAAGGTTAAAGGGGTCCTCAGGGCTCCAAGCCAAAGGTAATGCTACGTAACCAAAACGCAGTGTTAGTATGAGCCTTATATGAATTCGAAACATTATACATTTGTCATAAACTAGCTTTACGCCCCCGCCTGCATTCTTGTGAAGTGTTTGATTGCATAAAACATTACTCTCTTTTAGCGTACGCTGTTAACAAGCGTACGTCCTTTCTCAAGTTTTAATTTATTTGTCGACTAAAATTTCGCTTAAATTGTTTAATTAGTTTTGATCCAACAACGCGACTCATAAATTCAAGCTAATTAAATAGACAAAACGTAATTTCATCATGTTAGTCAATTGTAGATACATCTCAAAATTAAACCGGTAAAATATATATACATGCAATACAATCTGATAAGTAAACTTCTTTTATTAAGACTACAAAATTTGCATAAATACCGGTCACACTAAACACAACGAAGAGATATAGATATAACCTAACAGATCAAAAGAGACCGCTTTCATTCATTCATACATACATGCAAAGAATAACTTATCATTTTGATTAGATACGTGTTAGTAATAAAGCATTTTGCTGCATGTTTCTAGTTCGCATATTTGGACTGAATTATTATGTATGATGTTCCCGTCTGCTTCAAAATTTTGACATTCACGTTGTTCATGCGATCCTAGTACCTGTTGATAAATGTAGCCTTAGTTATTGGGGTAAAATGAAAAAATCAGATCAGTGTAAAATATACTCGCGGGGTGAATAGAAACGGCTGAAACCAGTTCATTTTCATGTATGTCCATTTCCTCGTTGTTCATGTGGTCCTAGTATCAGTTGATTAATGTTGTCTTGGTGATTGGGGTGAATAGGGACAATTCAAACTTGTGACCATACGTTCTAGTAACTTTATGAATGCCTGGTACAATTTTGTATTAACCGAGCTCAACTGTTCGCGGGGTGAATAACAATGGTTGGAACCAGTTTTCATTTACTTGTATCGATCCATTTCCACATTGTTCATGTTATCCTAGTATCCGTCGACGAATGCTGCGTTGGCTGTTGGGGTGGATAGGAACAATTTATAGTGATGACGTTAGTGTTGTCAACATACGCGTTATGGAGTCCTGGTACATTATATAAATACACCTCTGTTTGCAGGGTGAATAGCAACGGTTGCAAGCATTTTTTTTTACATGAATCGGTCTATTTCCACATTGTTCATGTGATCCTAGTATCCGTTGAAGAATGTTATCTTGGTCATTGGGGTGAATAGGAACAATTTAAACTTATGACGTTAGTGTTGTCAACATACGCATTGTGAACTCCTGGTACAGTATTTTAATACACCTTTATTCGCGGGGTGAATAGCAACGGTTGGAACCAGTTCATTTATATGTTTCGGTCCATTTCCACATTGTTCATGTGATCCTAATATCAGTCGATGAATGTTGTCTTGGTCATTGGGGTGAATAGGAACAATTCAAACTTATGCCGTTAGTGTTGTCAACATACGGATTATGAACGCCAGGTACATTAATTTAATACTCCTCTGTTCGCGGGGTGAATAGCAACGGTTGAAACCAGTTTTCATTTACATGTATCGGTCCATTTCCACATTGTTCATGTGATCCTTATATCGGTTGATGCAGTATTAAATCGTTAATTCGTCCTCGTCGTTTGGGTGATTGAACATACATAATTTTTTTTTTAATACCTTACATTGTAAGACTGAAGTATCTAAACATTGTTTTACTAATACAATCTTGTGTTTTGTAGTTTTTATTTAGCGTGTTTTCGTAGCGTGTTTTGAGTGCAGTCGGGTAAAGTACTGTTCTCATTGATAATTTGTTGCATGACTAACGCTAGCAAAGTAGCCGTGCTTAACCTTTTTAGGGTTCACTGGAATTATGGTAAATTAAAGTATAAATTGATATAATTGTGTCCTCGTGACCGAATTTACGAACTCTGTGAAAACTCATGTTAATGTTTTTTTAGCCACGTATCTCTGTGATATTTATAATTCATATATACGAATTTTCAAAGCTTTAACGGTGTAGGAAAACATCGTGAACACACCTACGCAGAAATTCTAAGGTTGTGTAGTCGACCAACCCGCACCTGGCCAGCATGGTTGACTAATAAGGCCTGAGCGCCCTAGTTTAGAGTAGGTATGTGGAGACGTATACGGGCTGATGATGATGATGATGATGATGAATTTTATATCCATAGTTACAGAGACTGAGCAATTAAGAACAATGTCGGTACCTGCAATTCACTGAAAAATATTTTAGCAAGTAAACTCTCTCATTTTATATTCTGATGCTCAGTATTGATGGTATTTAGTATGCTATACAGAATCCTTTAATCTGATACGATTAGTCGTTTTCTCATACAATGTGCGCCTTCATGTAACACGCTCAGGTCACGTGATGTACTGTTATTGATGAAACTCTTCCAACAGATTCGTGAAACACGCACAACAGATTGGGTAATTACAACTCATCTTCACTAGACAAAAAGACGATTGTTTATGTTAAAGGTTTTTTAAAACGAGATTGAGATTTTATGATAACAACTTGTACTTATTACTTTCATTAAGCCCTTAAAATGTATGCCATCCAAATACACAAAATAAAACAAAGTAATAATATAAACATATTATGTGTATTTTGTTTTATTTGTAATAGAATATCAATATATTCTATTACAAATAAAACGAAATACACATAATATTTGCTCAATAGCAAGCCAAATGATTAAAGATGCATAATATGTATTTATATATTATTTATATAAAGTACTTTATATATTATATTGAGAAAAATACATTTATACTCTATACAACTAAATAAAATTTAAGTGCTTGCAACAACAAAAAATAACGTGATTTTTTCCAAATGGGCAGGAATCTATATAGAATACAATAACAAAAAGACTTTTAGAGTTTTTTTGTCTGTCTGTCTGTTTGTTTGTTTCTGCTCATCTCCCGAATGGATGGACCAATTTTGACGGGACTTTCACATATAAATAGCTAATTTAACAAGGTATATTATAGGCTATTTAAATAAATTATTGTTGTCAAAACCATTTCCACGAGGCCGAAGTCGTGGGCGGCCGTAAGTGTTATATGAATGTTTATCTTTGTTTTCTTCACACGTGACGCTGTCAAAAGTTGTGTCTCATTCAAGAATCGCTGTGGGATATCGATGAATAAATCATTCGGAAGCAATTTGTATTTATGCCGGCCCTTTACTTTCTCCTGAACGATTCGCCCCACAACTAACTCAAATCGATTACTTATGTGATTGCGGTATTGTTACGTGTTTTTTGTAATCGAAGATATTATGATGGTCTGTCAAAATTGTTAACTTCATACTAAAAAGTCACTTTTCATACTAAAATTTTGTTGGGAAAACATTTTTTTAAATGCTACTCAATGACTTGATAAATGACTAATGAGATCTGTCAAATTGCCAACTTAAGTATTTCAAGCAACTCCTGAAAGAACATTTACAGTTCGGATGTATTTTTTTTGTGGAATGAAAAGAATCAGCGATGAATCTGAGATATCATACGTAAATAATATGTAGAGATATAAAAGCTCTGAAAAGTTACTTTAAAAGCTGATATCTTCTCTGAGCACCTAACAAAGTCTTCCAGCCACATCCCTATGAAGGTCCACCAGAACACGAAAGAATGGTCAACGAATACTTAGGATTGGTTGAAGAGGATGATATCGCCCCGGAGTGGTTCACAAGGAAAGAGGTCAAAAGAGTAATAGGAAAAGCTAACCCAAAGAAATCTCCAGGACTTGACCTCATCACCAACACGGTCCTACAGGAGTTGCCAAACACTGGCTTAACAATGCTTACAGAAATTTATAACGCGATAACCAAATTACGCTTCATCTCGCCTCAGTGGAGAGTTGCACAAATTATAATGCTATTAAAACCCGACAAACCGCCTGAAGATCCAAAATCGTACCGACCAATTAGTTTATTACCCATACCTGCTAAGGTGTTTGAATCATTGATATCGCTAAGGATAACACCGTTAGTAGAAAACCAAGGACTCATACCTGACCACCAGTTTGGTTTTCGCCGAAAACACGCTACTATCGACCAGATACACAGACTAACAAACGTGATAGATAAATCCTTTGAAAATAAAAGATACTGTGCAAGTGTTTTCTTAGACATATCACAGGCCTTCGACAAAGTGTGGCACGAAGGACTGCAGTACAAAATAAAAACACTGCTACCAAGGTATATCTACGAGATACTCAGGTCCTTTATACTGGACAGATATTTCTTTGTCCAAAGTGGTGAAGCACTCTCAAAAGTTTGTACTATCAATGCGGGAGTCCCGCAAGGTAGCGTGTTAGGACCGCTCCTATACCTTATTTACACATCAGACCTGCCAACCTCGAGCTGTATAACTACTGGTACTTTTGCTGACGATACCGCAATCCTGGTCACCAACGAAGACCCAACCGAGGCATTAAAAATTCTCCAGAACGGCCTAAATGATATATCGGCTTGGCTTAAAAGATGGCGAATCAAGGCTAACGAAACCAAATCTATTAATGTATCTTTTACCTTGAGAAGAGGCACCTGCCCGCCAGTAAAGCTCAACAATCTTGAGATACCACAAGCAGACCATGCCAAATACTTAGGTTTATACCTGGACAAACGACTTACGTGGCAAAAGCATATATTCACGAAACGCAAGCAACTAGGCCTACAAGTGCGGAAACTCTACTGGCTAATGGGTCGACGGTCACAATTATCACAAACCAGCAAACTTCTTCTTTATAAAGCCATACTGAAACCCGTCTGGACATACGGCATCCAACTGTGGGGAACTGCCTCCCACTCGAATATAGAAATCATACAAAGATTTCAGAACAAAATGCTAAGAATGATTACAAACGCCCCCTGGTATGTCACAAACGAGCAACTGCATCATGACCTACAGATTCATACAGTTAGACAGGAAATTACCCGGCATACAAAAACTTATAAAGAAAGAATCTCAAACCACCCAAACCGCCTAGCCAAGGAGCTGATGAAGGATAACAAAATGACACGTAGACTGAAAAGAAGAGCGCCTCAGGATATGCTTAAATAGCAACAAGAATAAAGTAGGGATGTGACATAGGTCACATACCGAGCATGCCATTACAAGCCCCAACATACTTACTATTTAATGTCCCAACACGGCGACAGATTGTAGTACAGAAATAAACAAAAAAAAAAAAAGTTACGACAGATTACTTCAGATTCGGTTGACCTGAAACCTGTGACCACTGAAGTATTAACCTTTCACAACGCTATAGTTCGCTGAACGCCCGAGTTATATAGTAGACTTTATCATAATATCACTCAAGATTTGCACAAATGACCCCGACAATTGCAGTTGAGGCTCGTTTGCCATTAAGAAAAAAAAACATGTTTTATTTTTTTTTTAATAAAAAGCAAAGGAATGTAATACAGCCATGTCATACTAGTAGTATACATGTTAACAGAAACTAGAAAATGTTCGAGTAAAACATGTAATTAATCACAGCGCGCTGAGGCGATGTGCTCGCGGCCATTCATCATCCAATCATTATGTTCGGGCGTCAACGTTTAAAGAGGTTTTGACCCGCGACGGTTATTTTTGTTTGTTGTGCAGATACCGCCTAGTACCGCACACGAACTGGCCAGTTCTCTGAACAATGACAGTAATGAGTAAAAAAAGTAACAATTTTGAATTAGGAACGTGTTCTTTCATTAGAAAATGCAAATAAAGCACGGACTTTTTTTTTGGTTCATTACTTTCAATGTAGCAGTATTTTTGAGTCACGACGCACTTTAGGAAAGTCAACTGATAATTTTCTTATTTGTATATTTAAATAACGTCTTACCTCGTCTATAAAAGTATTGTAAATATGGCTTAAAACAACTCTTATTTGTTAATGAATGAATTGACCCAGTTAAAGGTATCATGTATCAGTAATTTGGTGAACAAGTCAAAAGAAAAATCATAAAAGGAAAGGACCGACTGTATGCATAAGTACTAAGCATCTTACGAAGTCTTAATTTTGACGTTAAAATTTTTGATGGGATTGGCTATGCTTGTCAGGTAAATCGTGCAAAATCTCATAAGTCAATTTATTCGTAGGTGCGCATGCCATGTTAACTTAGAAGACGTTTTTTCTTGTCAGTTTTGTCTTGTTAAACGCTTCAACGGAAATTGAAAAAAAAAAATAGCAGCTTAATCTATTGCATATCAATTTCTCTATGGCTGCGTTCACACCGATATTTGAATTAGATGTTAAGGCGAGGTAACCCTTAAAGTACTTTTCAACAATCATTTTATCTGGTTATGCTGACGTTTGTTAGGTGTATGAGGGCTTATATTTGAAATTATCAAAATAATGTTCACAAAATTGCAAGTCAAAGATAGGTGATGAAAAAATTCATTTTTTCTGTCATTTTGACAATACTCAAAAGTGTAAGTAGTATCGTAACTATTCGTAAATATTTTGTACTCTGCAATAACATCCGTCTTGCACATAATGTCTTTTGATGTTGTGTGTATGTGGTGAATTGGGTTAGTTGCGTTTTTCCCCAGTTGCGATTTCACCGGAACATTTTGTTTAAAGACCAGCTGCGATTTTTGGCTAAAACTGCATACGGTCGATTTCAGATGAATTCGCAACTGGGGAATAACGCAACTAACCCGGCGAAGGTGCATTGTTTAAAATTTCCGCCCCCTGGGTTGCCGTTTGCCGGATGCGGTGCGTCGTATCGTACCGTATGTTTGGTGTGAGCGTGGCCTAACTTGTACTATGCTTAGACCTCTTCCGTATGTATTTTGCGGTGCGGATTTCATCGCCGTTTTCATGACACAGACAGCTCGACATTCGCTGTCTAGCGCTCGTCAATATTAAAATAAAACATACATAAATTAGCGGTACACTTTTTATAGGTTGGATTTTGATCACTATCTATCGAAAGTAAAAGTGTACTTGGAATGCATTTTTACTATTATTCGTCCTTACTAATATTACAAATGCGAACGTTACTTCTGTTTGACTGTTGTCGCGGATTCACGCAATAAGTTTTTTTCTAAATGACATAAGATGATGCTTGGAGTAGCCTCGTCATCATCACCGGACTTGCGGGGGAGCGGATGGCTCTCACCCCTAGGCGCCAAAACTACTGAACCGATTTAAATGATATTCATCAGCAAGTAGTTTTAGGTGTGAAAATATGAACGAGAGACAGCGGTCATTATTTAGTTAAAAAAATACAACTTGGTTTCACTAAAATACCAAAAAAATATATTTAGGCTTTTAATTTAAACTATTTAATTAGTATGCTTTATGAATATTTAGGGCTTTTCTTTTGTTTGCAGCTCTTTAATTAGAAATTCAAAGAAATGTTTACAATATGTCAAAGTAATTCTTTTCTTCAACACCTTTGTTTTATTTTGGTATAAACCTTTACTAATTTATTACAAACACTGCTAACATTTTCATGAACCGCCGAGCTGTAATTAAGTCTATTTTCAATTACTTATGTTTTGAAAGGCAATTTTCTTACTAATTTAAACAATTGACTACATTTGCATGCTTTGCCGAGGCGTAATTGAGTCGATTTTCAAAAACATACATACTTATGTTCATGCAGACAATTTTCATCATATTATATGCCGTACAAGTTATATGCATACATACATAAAATCACGCGTTTATCCCAGAGGGGTAGGCAGAGATCACTTCCTGCCATGTGCTACGGGCCTGGCACACCACTCTCGCTTCATCCACATTCATCAACCTCTTCATGCACGCTCGTCTATTACGGGTACTTTTGATTTGACCTTTCTTTAAGTTATATGCTATGTTGGAAAGATGTAATTTTACACAAACGCATACCGTAGGAACCGTTTAGCCCGCCAGCGGCTTTGTAATTTGTGACCGAGTGATGGACCATCGTATGCAATTACAGCAATTAACTTTTAACACTTCAAAGTCCTCAAGGTGTTATTATTTGGTGTTACTTTTGACGGTATTGTAACTTACGCTGACATGTTATTGTGCTAGTTTTGAGGACTGTGAGAGTGTGTTCGAATCTCTGACTTACTCGTATTGTTATGAATGATAAGTTCCTAATACGTGTTATCAATGGAAAACTGAATGTTTTTCCAATGTTCAGTGTACTTGGGTTCCCTATATTTCAATTTACTGTTCCCTACTTCCCTATGTTAACTGTTTCAAGCGCTATGGTTTAAGGTCTGTATTCTGAAGTGTATTTACGTGTCATCATATTATCTAAAAGTCTTAAGATTAGTAGACCTGTCTAGAATGACAGCATATTAAGCTTTCAAGCTTTTGAACTTTTTTGTTGTTTAGTTAGTTTACAAGATAATTACTATTAAATACGAGTTGGTCTATTGGAGGACCCGGGTCATGTTTGTGTGATTTTTTTTTTGTGTTTATTTTATCCAGCGGAGCTAGGATTCACAAATTACTCTAAAGTCTTGTACTTCCGTGCTTATGAAAAGGCATTAAGCCGATGGACCTGCGTCTGATCATATTTGTATAGTTTTTGGAATCAAATGATCGATATTTGAAACGTTAAGACAATTTAAATCCCTTCACTCTAGTTCGCTATTGTAGTGAACTAACAAAAAAGGAACTTAAACTTAATTGCATACTTACGATTTCTTTTAAGCAATCTTATTAGAAACCTGTATAAAGTTCTCGAGGAACAATTATTTGATTTGTTACGGTACCTGTTTAGTTTATTTATTCGGCTTCGCAAACTTGATCATTAAATATCTGATTTCACAATGTCTAAACAGACCACTCCACCGTAGGTTTCGTTAATGAATTCCGTTCCGATTGATTTTGAAGGGTTTTATTAATTCAATTTGGAATCGATTGATGCTTAATCGAGTGCTTTTGTTGAGATTTTGAAAAGTCTTGAGTGCTTTTGATGAGGTTTTGAAAAGTCTTGTGGGAGTGAAATACAAAGATACGGCCAAAAATGGCGATTCGATTGTAATCAATGAGGCAGTGTGCTGACAAGAGCTTCGTTAAAGCTTTTTTTTTGCTTTATCAAACTGTCTGAATGTGCCTTCAAAATTGACGTTGAATTATGATTAGGTTATTGTTTTAAATGGTTATGTGTAAAATTATTGAATGTTTAATAATAGGTTATTGTTTTAAATGCTTATGTGTAAAATTATTGAATGTTTCATAAAGAACTTCGTTTACTTTCAACAGTTTATTAAATCCGCGTACAAAAGAGACTTGAGGCAGAATTTTTGAAAGTACTTCAATTGGCCTGCTAATTCGACGTGTTTCTTTTAATTTGTATTACTTTTTTTTTTCTGAACCGATTCACATAAAACAAGCTTTAAAACCGAAGTAAAGGATATCACATTGTATTATTGAAAACTACCTCTAGATTGAATAAGCCGATTGTTTGATTAGCGTGCACAAACGGTTTATCCAATATAGATGTGATTTTACAGTAATAAAAAGTTGGAAGATCGACTTAAAAGTTTGTGGTTCGCAATAAGTTTACAAATAAAAAAAATAAAAAAAAATATAAATGGGACTTGCTGGGCGTTTGTAGGTGCGGGCTTATTTCAGGCGCACGAAGTCGCAGGCAGCCACTAGTTATAAATAAGTGCGAAGTTAGAAATATGTATGTTTCACATCACCAGAGAGAATGACGTAGCATTTCCTCTTTTCATTTTATTCTGAAGATCGACGAAGTTGTAGTGTAATGAGATAAGTAATACTTGTTAGATACTGATGATTACGTTACTGTCATGTTGGACCGTTAAAAGGGTCAAAATCATATTAATACTTACCATTTGATTATCAGCGGTCTTCTGTCATTAACAATGCTTGTCAGTATTGTGAATGTCCAGATAATAGGTTTTATTGGTTGAATTGCTTACTTCGGGTCTAGTTGTGAATGCAAAGTGAATGTACGAAAGTTCTATTCTAAAACGCTCTATGAAAGAACCTTTTTTTACTCGATGAGGAAAAAGTTGAGCGATACTTTTAAGAGTGATCCTGCCTCTTGTGCCAGGGATCGCGGGTTATGTCATTGTATGATGAGATTTGTTTTTAATAAATAAATATATAAATGTCTGGGACTTTTCCACATACGGTCATCTATCCCTAAATCAAGCAGAGCTTTTACTATGGGCGTCAGATACTGATATACATACATAGATATTTATAAATACATATTATATTCACACACAGACACGGAACAACCACCTATGATCATGACACAAATATTTGTCCCGATATGGAATCGAACCCACGACTCTTGGAACCGCCAGCCAGGGTTACTAACGACCGTTCTACCGAGCCAATTTGTTGTTTTTAATCCATGTATAATTATGATACTTATCTATTTGTATATCTTTACAGGTAAGGCAAAGTTTGCTGTTCACTGACTATGGAAGGATGGAGCTCAGGTAAGTAATAGGTAATTTAGTAAGTAAGTCGTTTTGCAAAGAACGTCAATTATCACGTCTTGCAAGTTACCGTCCTTGTTATAGCGAATTACTATAAGGGATACCAATATCCTCTATCGTGATGGTTTAAAGGAAGGTAGTATTTGGCTAATTCTAACTCATAAATCTTTGTTCGGAACTCGGACACTCTTTGAACAAGACATATCTTTCTGTTCACTCGGAGGCGAATCAACACAGTGCAGCGTTTGCGTCTATATGAAATTTTTATGTACAGGAAATTACTATTCTCTTCTGTTTTTTTGTACATTTTGCTAACTTGCACTTTAACTTTCTCTAGGTGTAAAGAACCAAATCGCTTATAATCTAGATAGCACAAGACTCTTGTGACAAGAGTATAATTATTGAACATGCTATATCTTACACCTGTCATAGTTTTATTGTGGGCTCGACCTAACTTTAGTCGTGGTTGCTAGATATACCATAGGCGAATGCAAACTGTATATTTAATTAATAACAATCAGAGCTTTCGGAGACGAAAATTATGACCTGTATTGTATTTTTAATCAATTACACGTTCTTTATTTAAACTTACTGCAAGTCTCGATCTACAATTAAGTGTCGGAATTTTGATATCATGATATAGCAAATTAATTATTGTGGCTGCTGAAGAAAATGTAGTAGTCAGCTTAGCTAATAATATTCCATTACGGTTCGACACTATATATTAAATTGAATTTTACAAATCAACTTCTCGAATCGTTAGCAAACCTCTTTTTTCTTTTATACATTTTTTTTTCATTATGAAAACGAAGGCTCAAGGCAAGGCTCTATTGTTTCCAGTGTCAAACGACTCTGTTAACATAGAGCCTTGCATACAGGTTGGATTTTTTCAAAGAAAAAGAAGTCGTCTTTTCTATGAAAGTCACAACCTCTTTTTATATGTACTAAGTATTATATTCCACCAGTTTTTACTTAGTATTCTGGTTGCGGCACGACACAACTGGATCAGATGTTATCGCCCAGCTAGGCAATGTAGTCAAAGAGAAACTTTTGACAGCGGGGACAGCTTCTAATCATTTGTTTTCATCGGACATCTTGATTTTTTAAAATATGGCAGATGACAATGATAAAATGCGAAATTCCAAGTTGAAATTCAAAATGGCTCTGTACATTTTAGGTCTTGAAGAGCGATAATGTAGATATTAGGATATGATATCTTCTACGATTCCATTTCGTGTATTAAAATAAAGCATTCAGCTACTCTGTTGATCGATTGATATTTCATAGAGCAGCACAGCTTTTTTCAATATTTAGCTTGTTACTAATTTACTAAGATAGCCCCTGCCGCTTAATAGATACTAAACGTATTTAAAATCTCCATTTGCCATCAGAATGTTAATTACAATGCTAATTATTATGCGAACCGCAAGAACTTAATGATTGTACTCTCACCCACTAGTCATATGATAAATCAAAATATCACAATGGCAACAATATAATGAGTCGCACTAATTCTCATGTTTTGATGTAATTCGTAAGCTTTATAATGCAAGCACACGCCTATGAATAATTTGAAACGCAAGGTTTATTATGTTAGTTGAATTCCTTTTCCGTTCTGGCATTTGCGGGAAATTCCTAAAGCTTTTGTTATGCTTCGCTGCGGATAAAAGTATTTTTTTATTCGTACTTACTTATGTCGGTCAGTCCCTAGGGGGTATATGAGTATGTGAGCCTTATCATAACTGGTCTAGCGGTGATAGCCATCCGCTCCCCCGCAAGTCCGGTGATCTTGACAAGGCTACTCCAAGCCATCATCGTAGTCAGTTAAGAAAAAAAACTGGACTTGCATTTTTTTCATTGGCTCAACGCGGCTCTCACACATTTCTATATTTCTGGGAAAAAGATATACAATAAAATTCATTTCAGACACGACCATTGCCTTTGGAACGGTTAATATTTACATACATTCTCTAACGCCACTACGATTAACGATAGAAAAAACGTATAGTAAACGGGACAAATATTGGCCGAGTGGACGTGCTCCTAAAGTATCATTCTGTAGATAGATCTGCTCCAAACGCGTACAATAGAAAATTATGTGACCCGCTAACATACCCAGATGTTTCGAACAAGATTTAATAAATATTAGTACGCCCTCGGTGGTATTTATAACATAATAAACTGTTACACTCATGGGATTGTTATTATGTGTAGATTGATCGTTTGATTGCTTTGCAATGATAGTAATAACACGTTAAACCTCTCACGATAGAAAGTGAATTGGATTACATTAGGTGTACCTTTTAGCCGTTTAAATTAATCGTAGTGTGTCCAACTGTTTTGGGATAGGTCGCTCGCAATTTCGGACAGTACATTTATGAATGGATATAGATTTTTGTATAAGTATATTCGTTCTATATAACAATGTTACGATATTTCTCGTATCTTCATTGATTTTTTTTATAGAAATATTTAGGAATTGTGGAAATTCGTCTTATATTATTATTGTAACACCAAAAACGATGAAACAATTTAGAAGATAAATTTAAAATATGAAAAAACGCTTTAAATTTAAATTTACATTGCTTTAATAGCATTAAAAACAACAAATAAAAATATAATTTACACGATTGTAAAATTTTAACAGTTATTTTGTTTAGTAAATCCGCAACAATAATAATCACTGTTCATTTAAACAATTCCTGAATTATTAGGTATTAAGTGAAAAGGCACAACAAATTTTATGTGCCAATTTGTAATATTATTTGCGTAAATTATAATACATACAGACTTAATACTTCTGCGCTAAGTGAATTTTTGCATATGTTCGTATTATTCATCTTAATGTCATGGTTTCTTGCTCCGTCTTAGGGTTTACCGTTCGTATCTTTTATTTTTAAATATATGTGTGCTGTAGGGTTTTGAAATATAAAAATGGAAAGTGTTTTGCATAGCTTTATATTTCTCGTGGTTACTTTACATATAAATTGCTTACTTTGAAAATTCATTACTGACTCTCTGACAGTGCTATTTTACTATTTTTTTATTCCTTATTCGATATTATAACAGTACTTATAATTTCAATTCTCATCTATATAGGTAAAGAGTTTATTTGTTTGTTTGAACGCGCTAATCTCCGAAACTACTCGTTGGAATTGAAAAAATATTTTTGTATTGGATAGATTGTATATCGAGGAAAGCTTTAAGCTATAAAAATCACACTGACCAATAGGAGCAAATATACAATGGAAAATGTCAAAAAAACGGGAGAATACGCGGAAAAAGTCGCTGGTACAGCTAGTATACTAATAGAGTCCATGCTAAGAAAGATCGGTTGTTCTACTTTTAACGATGTAAGGAAATGAAGCTTAATTAATATACATCACATACAATACCTTAGCATAGACTAACTTTTTTTAACACTTCCGTCCGATAACTATTATACTTTCACTATTTAAACGCTGAGTTTTTATCTTACAGCGATCTAATTGAATTTATCAGTGATCTGGAATCAAAAATCATCATCGTATATATCCTAAATCAATTAAGTGAAACCCAATTAATCAAGTTCTGTAGGTACATAAATACATGTTTGCTTTTAGAACGTTAATGCTTACACGGTGAATGAAGTTATTTGCTATTAATAATTTATGCTTATTTGCCTTTTAAAGTAGATATTGCCTTTTAAGTATCTAGATATTTATTATATTAATAGCTTCCATGTTCAAATTGATTATTATCATTCGTTTAGTGTTTAAAATTCCTGTCTAGAACACGTACGAGTGTCAAAGTGAATCATCAATATTAGTTTTTAGATATCATTAGTTTCGCATGGTTTTAATGGTTAGTTCTCAGCTCGAGATAATCTATGATGCACTTATCTATAAATCTAGTATTTGGCTGTCAATTTTGAGTGCCTGAATACCTAATTGTATATCAATTAAGAGACTTAAGTTTAGTGTATAGTATGTTCAAGTTTTAGAACATTTTGCCTTCGTGAAATATTTAAATGTTTGATGTTTTATTCATGCTCATACAGTCACAAGCCTTGCTTGACACAATATAAAACAGTATTTGTTACAAAGAAACATATTTCGCTAATAATCTCACATAAGCGGGTATACCTCTCATAGCGTAGAATGTTCAAGTATAACAAGGGTATAACAAAATTGACTAAAACACGCAAACATAAATAATCTCAGTATTTAAAATAATTTCTTTGTAATTTTGTACCGCTATTCTTATTTTGTTTTGTTTGTAATATATTACAGAGCGTTTTTCTCACTTATTAGTTACACTGACTATGTTTGCTGTCTATAGAAACATTATATGATTATATAACAAGCATGTAAGTGCCAAGATTAATGGAAAATTTTGCCAAACGTGAGGTGGCCGTAAATGAAAGTAAATAAAAGCCTCAGTCTCTTACCATTTTGTGAATATTTTAGGGGTGAGAGCCATCCTCTCCCTCGCTCCGGTGATGATGACTAGGAGGCTACTCCAAGCCATCATTGTATGTCGGTTAGGAAAAAAATGTTAATATCTAATATCTTAGTAAGTCTAGTATTCATACGATGAGTCAGAGTCTATAGATGTTTGTCTAGTCTGTGCTATTAAGAAATATTATTATTAAGAAAAAAACAGTATTTTTGTGTAACAAATATTATTTTTTCGTACACATTGCGGTAACTATCATCAAAAATTGATATTCCGGTTATTTTTCGATGTTTTTAAATACTTAAAAGTTTGTAAGAAAACGATCGTACCAAATTATCCCCGATTTCATCCGTACGGTCAGCGCGGCATTGTTGCACTTAATAAAACATTTTTTTCTTTATTTCATAATAACACTAATGGTACGTATATCTGTGCGTGTTGTTACACCGATTTTGGTTGCATGTGCCGCTAATATTGGTTATTAGAATAGTATTCGCTTCATTATTGCTGACATTCTTAGTTTCTATATCAGCTAACATATCAATTATTTGTCATATCTTTAACGTATTTAGACTTGTTAACGATCCAATTTGCGTCGAAAAGGTGTGGATGATGAAACTAGGCAATGAAGTCTCATTTGTTTTCGATACAAAAACTTTCATTGCGTGTTTGAGTTACTAAAATGCTTGGTAGATTAAGTAGTGAAATAAGTTACAAAGGTATTTTTTGGACCGTGGGAACCAAAGCATTTACTGAATCTTACATATACATACCTAGAATCACTCCTTTTTCCCAAAGGAGTAGGCAGAGATCACTTCTACTGAATCTCAGTCCTAAAAATATTATTATTGAGGTTGACTAAGAATATTTTTAAAAATAGGGATAGATAATTTTGCAAATTCGCTTAAATTAATCAAGCTTCCAAAAGCTTAAATTTATCTTTTTAACCGACTTCAAAAAAAGGAGGAGGTTCTCAATTCGTCTGTATGTATAATATTATTTTTTTTTTTTTATGTATGTTCACCGATATTTTCGTCAATTATAGACGGATATCAAAAATTTTTCCCATCCCATTTTCACCAATCTCGGATCTGATGATGGGATCCTGGAGAAATCGAGGGCAACCTTCAAATTTTATAGGGACATGTACCGCGTTTTGCATATTATTTGAAGTCATATTGGCATTTGCTTCTGGCTATCATAATCTTATGATGCTGAGCTGATGATGGAAGGTCAACTCCTTAATAGTAATGAGTAAAAGAATCATTATTTCAATACTGTGCACATATTAAGACTACTAGTTATAATAACAGTAGCATTACAGGTGAGCTAAACTATTAGGTTGACCAGTCTAGGATCTGATGATGGGATCCAGGAGAAATCGAGGGCAACCCTCAAATTTTATAGGCACATGTACCGCGTTTTACATATTTTCTGAAGTTATATTGGCATTTGCTTCTGGCAATCATAATGTTATGATGCTGAGCTGATGATGGAAGGTCAACTCCTTAATAGTTGGGAGTAAAGGGATAATTCTTTCAAATCTGTGTACATATTGATACTACTAGTTATAATATCAGTAGAATTATAGGTGAGCTGAACTAATAGGGTGTAAAAAAATGTAACACTAAAAAGGATGAAAAAAATTGTAAACAAAAAAAAAACCGCCTTCAAAAACTCGACTCACTAAAAATTACAAAATAATATAATACGAACATTAATCTGGGTATGAATTTGATATGTTGTTGAAGGCGGTGCCAATTAATTTTTTGAGGAAAACTGCATGAAATATAAACGGCACCGCCTTCAACAACATATCAAATTCATACCCAGATTAATGTTCGTATTATATTATTTTGTAATTTTTAGTGAGTCGAGTTTTTGAAGGCGGTTTTTTTTTTGTTTACAATTTTTTCAATCAATAAAATTACGTTTATAAAATTTCAATTAACATATTTCGTAGCGATAACATTATTCATGATCATAGATTTTCCAACGCGGTGCATCGGTGTCAATACGGCAGTTGGAATTAATTTGTCTACATTAGCTTATCTTCGAGAGCTTTGTCATTGAGAGGTCGCGGAAGCTCATTCCGATGTGATGTATTGTTTGAGAATACCACTGTTAATAGCCCTTGTTTTTCTTGCACCTGCTGGTTTATAATGCTATTTTATATTGCCATACTTCATATTCTTTATGGTTATTGAACGGTACTGACATCTCGCACGGCAGGCCATGAGCGCCCGCTTTTTGACACAGGGAAATGCTTTACGCTATGTAACCCGAAGGGATAGATAATTCATTTCAATACATCACATTGATTTTAAAAAGTTAAAAACATTACTTAGTCAACCACTTAAATTAAAAATAATAAACTCGCTGAATGTTGATGCTTTTTTTTTGGTTTGTGGATTCGATTCTGGTCCAAGACCGGTTGGGTCAAGGATACATAGGTCGTGTCTTTAATTGGCATTATAATTTTCCATTGCTAAATTTAAAATATGAACAGTTAGACTGGGAACGGTGCACAAAAAAGTCGTCTGATCTGTTACTAAGTTACGAACGAAAGAAATAACGTTCAAGGTCATGTTTCATTCTTAACCTTAAGTTGATTTTTTTTAAAACTATAAAATGCGAAGGTAAACAATGCAATCGGTTAACCTTGGACTCTCGCAATGAAATATATTACGAAGATCATTTTGCAATGTTACCCTTGAAAGTGGATTAAGTACACCACTTTTTAATACAAAAAACGACCATTATTATTCTCCTTCTTTGCATAAAGGCTTTACACAAAGGTCATCATCATCATCATCTCAGCGTTCTCCCGGTTGCATCCTTGCGGAGCCCGGGGTCCGCTT
Organism: Maruca vitrata; assembly: GCA_039566165.1. Lineage (NCBI taxonomy): Eukaryota > Metazoa > Arthropoda > Insecta > Lepidoptera > Crambidae > Maruca > Maruca vitrata. The sequence goes on along the minus strand of CM076933.1, from coordinate 8,995,763 downwards.
TCCTGCTCCTAACTCTCCACCTCGCACGGTCTTCAGCATCCTTCGCGGAGAGTTTGTTGGCTTTACACAAAGGTATCTTAGTGTTTCAGTAACCTCTCCCGATGAAGTACTGAAAAGGGGATGGGATCTTAAAAGGGTTAGTTACAATAGTTTTGATCTCTTAATTATTACGCGAAGGGAGGCAATATCAAGTGAATTGATCTCTTGGACAAAACTGACCCCAGAGTCTATGAAAAAAAAGGGAGTAATGCGGTAGACGCTTTAAGAGGTAGCCAGCTTTTACCTTAGGTCAGTGATAACGTGAATGAAAGGATTGTAACGAGTTGTATAATAATAATGATGATTTCTTAGCATTTTTTCATGGGAGATCCCCTGTGAGAATCCCCTGAGAAAAGCTCTAAAACATAACCCACATTCTGGCGCAATCGGATGAAAAGCTGTTAAACAGTGCAAAACGTGAACTGCTGATTTCATCCCCGGTACCAAAGCGACAGGGTGACCGTGAAAATGAAGTATTGAAGTAGACAAGATGGTATGGTAACCGCGTCCTAAGGTAGCCAGCTTTTATCAGATCATTGATGAGCCCGATTACGTGAACGAAATGCTTTTGTTCTGTAACGAATGAAACGAAATGGGGCGCGCATTATAATAATGATTCTTAGCTTACCACGGAATCAGATCAATGGAAGTGATGTTGTTGTGCAATGATTCATTAGTTTTTTCACAGAGCTACCCGCTCTATCTCTAAAAACACAAGCCTCCTTCTGGCTCAGACGGGTAATAAAAGTCGGGTCGGGATTTCATTCAGCTCTTTCGTACCAAAAACGACCCGGTCGACCGTGAAAATGGAGTACCAACTGCGGTAGACGCGTCCGAAGGTAGCCAGCCTTTATCTGAGGTCAGTGATAAGCCCGATTACGTAAACGAAATGCACCTGAAAAAAAAGGGGACGCGCGTGCATTATAATGCTTGGCTACTTACCACGGGATCAGAATAATGTATATGATGGTGGATTGTTGTTATGTAATGATTTATTAGGTTTTTCACACGGAAGAGACTATCTCTAAGAACATAACCCTTATTCTGGCGCAGTTGAGAGCCTTATTTCTTAAACATAAGCCTCCTTCTGGCCCAGACGGGCAATAAAAGTCGCGTCTTTCATTCAACTCTCGTACCAAAAACGAGCCGGTCGACCGTGAAAATGGAGTACCTACTGCGGTAGACGCGTCCGAAGGTAGCCAGCCTTTATCTGAGGTCAGTGATAAGCCCGATTACGTGAACGAAAGGCGTCTGTTCTGTAACGGGCGGTGCGCGCGCGCAGTCTCGTACCGCTGCGCGTTGGACTCGCGCGCACTTTCGCTATCTATCGCCCGCTTCCTACATCCGTACCTGGGGCTATCGCGCCAATTCACCATACTTACGCTTCCTTGTTGTGTGTTTTGGTTTTTTTTTTCGCGACTCAGATTTGAGTTGAACTTGACGTTCTATGGATTGAAGTTTTACTTATGACGTTTGTTGGTGTCGTTTAAGTTACTGCCGTCATTTGTTTTTTAAGACAGTGCAGACTTTGGATTGGAATGGATTGAAGTTGGGAACAGAACTAAGTGCACCTAAACAATCGATACTTTTTGCAATGTGCTAGTGTAGACAATTTTTTTTGACAGTGCAACGAAGCGAAACTGTTTTTTTGTGGTTACATGGGATTGACATTACACTGTTTTTGTTTTTTCGACAAATATTTTTGACATTTTTTTCGCTCCGCGCATTGTGTTTGCGTCACAAATTTAAAAAAAAGTGAGACAGTGCTTCTGTGGACAGTTTGTGGAGTGAAGTGACTATGTTGGTGATCCTAGCGTTCATCGGAGTACGATTCGCACTCCACGTTTCGAGGCAGAGCGGACGAGCTTTGGCCGATGAGTGCTATACTAGAAAGTAATTACCTCCTTTTTCTATATTTTTTTTAATTTCGCGTTGTATGTGGTAGCCGGTCTAAAGAGTATTTTTTCGTGCTTAAATTTATAAAAAAGAATAGACTTCGTCAAAACTCTTCCTGTATCGTAATGGCCAGTTTTATTTATAACCAAAAGTATTGCATACACAACTTTAATAACTTCCTGATTAATTTATTATTCAGTTTTAATAGTTACTTTATCACAATTATGTGATTTTTTTTTGTGTGTTGTCTATTTGTGACCTTCTAGCGAGTGTAAATTTATTTTATTTTACGTAAATGGATCGTTTGAATTAATAGCATGAATGAAAATCACAGCTAATACCATTTTAAGTATATTACTTGTTTATACCTAACCAGTGAATGACAATTAGAGGAGAAAGAAAACAAACATTATTATTTATAACAATCATCATAAATATAGGTACCTGTTATCTTAGGTAATAATTAGGTACTTTAATTAAAGAAATATCGCAAATGTCACACGAATATGAAATCTTTCCTCAGCGCACCCAATTAACTTAAAAAGTAACTTACTTATCATAGAAGACTTTCGGATTCAATTGTATTAATTGATATTTAACTTATCTTCAGACTATAGACCGTAGAAAATACGAGTATATTGCCCGAAGTTACGACTAGGTTACAGCAATCATGGCCGTATGAAGACCCATATTCCATACTATTAAGTTTAAATGACTTATAACTTAGAAGTGACATCAAGTACTAAGTTTTAATATCTGATGTTTGTTCCCATAACGGGGTTTACACGCAGCAATGTACAGGACTTTCTACTATATTGCTGGCGTGGCTTAAACTCACGATTTATAACTTAGGTATAAGCTTTCCAATCTTCATGGCTCGCTAAATATGACATTAAGTAACAAGAAAATACAAAAGGTATTTCAACATTAGTTGGGTATACTGCGACTTGCGGTCAGCGTAAGGTTAGTTACCATTTTTGGGTATTAGGTTTATGTGGCTTATGAAAGTGGGCATAGGTATTATGTTTTAAAATATGAGCGATTATTTCATTTAATTTATTTCCCGGTGGCTTAAAGGCGTGCAGTTGTCATTAGACCTATGGTGCCTCCACACCGCTGCATAATCCTTAAGATGTTTTCATACCTTTTATAACAAGTGTTTTCATGTTACCTACCTACCTTCCAAGTTACTTTTTTTAAAACGCTTAGTTTCAGGCGCAATAAAAAATCGGTCGTTTTGGGTTGACCCATTATTTAGCCGGAAATAATAATAATAAGGTCGAATAGCCGACTTTTTTAAATCAAAAAAAGTGAGACAGTGCTTCTGTGGACAGAACAGACACAGACAGTTTTTTAAGAACAGACGTATAAAAACTGAAGGAGGTACTTATCGAATCCATCTGAATCCTGACCCACCCTAAGTTCATTTGCATAATCCATTGAAATAGGTATCGACACAATTTAGTGTTTGTAATTTTCTTGAATGCATCATTCGTAGTTACAATATTATCATCAGGTCTTATACGCCCCCTGCTATGCATTTGAAAACACTGAACTGGTGATTGAACTGGCGACCACTCGCATGGCAAGCAGCAACCTTAACCACTCGGCCATCGACACAAGTTCCAATATGAACAGTCGTAAACCCACCAAGTGGTTTCTATTGGTTTGACTGTACTAAGCAAATTCATAAGTTCGATCCCGATACCAAAACTTAAATATTCGATTTCAATTTATTCGTTAGCTACAAGTTTCACCATAAGACTCACTCACAAGCCTACCATATGTGTGTAAGTAGTAAAATTATAATCATAATCCCAACTGATTGCTTGTTATTCGCAAACGATGAATCTCATAAAACGAACTCATTTGACAGTTTTATAACGCTATAAAAGGTTTATTTCAATAAATTATTACTGATAGATATTATTTTCAGTTAATTATTAAGTAATAAATTAATTGAAAATAAAACCAACGACATATTGATTCAATAAAAAATAACCAGTTTGGTTTATGAAAACATCAAGTGTGATGTGTAATTTTGAGGTTAACTGAGTTCTGATTTCTTAAGACAATGTTATACATTTCTGACATTTTCGTAAGAAATCAGTTTTATGAAAAAAAACCGCACATTTTATAAAATTGTTGAATTGAGTTAAAAATGCAAGTGCTTAGAAGTCAATCGGTCAACATTAAACAAATCATCTTTTGACACTTTACTCACTCAATCATTTATTTATTTTATTTATTTATTTCATATACACAACACATTACAATCAAAGATAGACAAAGTAAAAAGATAATAATATGCAGTTCGGAGCAAGTTTGCAATACAGATACAATGTGTTCATAAAAAAAAAAAGTTGAAATTAAGTTATATAGCAGAACTAAGACTCATTGCAATTTGTGAAAATAAAAAAACCTAAATGCACAGCCTTTTAATCTGCTAATTGTTAACTGCATATCCTGTCCCTATACTATCGCATAGACAAGAAAAACCGATTATGGAACAATAAAACCAGATCTTTATCGACCTTTCTAGACAGCACTAAATGAGTCAAATGTCGCCAGACCCGTTTGCATAGTAAAGTACAAATAAATAGATGATTAATTATCTCATTATCTGTATACCAATTGGCTCTATAACTCTGTCAAAGCGTCAAGTGATTTAATGCTGTGCGCTTTAGAGAAAATAGTAATATTCATTTGTGAGTATTACGTCGTATTAGATACCAGTGATTCTCAAAGTTGTCTCAGTGGAACCAGGACAGGGATGATGAACCTTTCAGTGCGATTTTTTATTATTGAAAGACTCTCCATATAATATAAAAGTTCACATATGAGGTCGATATGCCCAATAGACCCATTAAAATAAAATAATGAATGTAGTCAAATATATGTCCTGAAATAATCTTTTATAAAAAAATTTTGATTTTGATTTTGATTTTGAGCATGCGTAAATCTACTTCATATTATATGCGTCAAGCTATTTGTCAAGTTCGGAATTTACAAGCACACAAAGTTATTTATGGTCTGGTCAATTATGGTCCTGCTTGGCCCTGTGGAACAATGAATACCTACGTTTCCAGGATTCGTGGATTCGATACGTATCCAGAACGAATAGGCATAGTGATTATTGACGAATAATATTAACATTATAGTGCGTGTATTTCCGTATAATCTCCGACACACCTTCCCCTTATATCTAACAGATAGTAGTACAGGATCCGTGGAGTATTTTTTCACTTGATTACTATCAAGCTAACTTTCCGTGAGTAGCTTCATTTTGATAAGACGCCCAACAATTTCCTGTGTGAAAATTTTTGATTGTGGTAGCTAACAGAGGTAGCAATGATAAAATATGTCGATTTGATGATTCTTCAATATTTATTACTAACTGAATTGTTTTTATTATATCTTATGATAATTATCTAAATTATTTGAAAAAATATTTGTCCTACAAAATCTATGGTTTCATCAAAGAGTCCTCCCCCTCCAACATGTATTGATAACGAGAGATCACCAAAAATGATTACTAACCAGCTGATTTCTTTTTATTTATTTAGTTAATATTTATATAATGTAACGGTCATATTGTCCTACAAATTCCGTGGTACGTTGTCCCGGTCCTACGGTCAAAATCTACCAAAAAGTCAACATTTTTTTTTTCACGCTTGAGAAATGAATTGATTTTTAATTTCATGACTTTCTAATATATATTGAACTGGTGCACCGCAATAGCGTACCACGCTATTTTTACATCAAGGATCTGTACTACTACTTTTGACCGTAGGACCGGGACAACGTACCACGGAATTTGTAGGACAATTTGACCGTTACATTATATAAATATTAACTAAATAAATAAAAAGAAATCAGCTGGTTAGTAATCATTTTTGGTGATCTCGTTATCAATACATGTTGGAGGGGGAGGACTCTTTGATGAAACCATAGATTTTGTAGGACAAATATTTTTTTAAATAATTTAGATAATTATCATAAGATATAATAAAAACAATTCAGTTAGTAATAAATATTGAAGAATCATCAAATCGACATATTTTATCATTGCTACCTCTGTTAGCTACCACAATCAAAAATTTTCGCACAGGAAATTGTTGGGCGTCTTATCAAAATGAAGCTACTCACGGAAAGTTAGCTTGATAGTAATCAAGTGAAAAAGTACTCCACGGATCCTGTACTATAGTAGTTATATTTACTTGAATAACATTTTTAGGTTTAATTTAGGTAACTAACACTTTTTTAATGGGACTAACTAAGAAAAGGTTGTGTGTTTAACAGTTTAAGTACCTCTTGCTTAGACGAATCTCTGATGTTTCATTTACTCTCGGAGAGAGGCCGTCATTGATAAAATCAGTATAGAGTTTTACAGGCAATTATATTTTGTCAGTGGTATTCATCGTAGGTTAAGCTGGCTTTGAGCGACTCTCTACAGATGACATAGACTAAGAGGTGGCGTAGTTTTTGTGTGACGATAAAGATTGAAGGATGATTTTATCAGGGGGTTTTAACATAGTTTTCTGTTCATTGTTAGCTATACGCATTAAATGGTTAGGAGTTACTTTAGGTATTGGGTAAAGTATAGACTTAACCTCATTATAATATATGTAATGTATATAGAATATTATAATAATACTAATTTGAAATAAAACTAATGTTACGGACTAAACCCGCGTGTAGTACTCTAAACATATTATTAAGGGTTTCAAGTTCTTTCATATAATACTCATTTTACGGGTTTTGATTAATAATTTTTTTTCAAATATAAAACAGTCTCATGTTATGACTCCTTCCTTAAAGTAGGGTTATGTTTAATTTTTACATTCCTACGAGTTAAAAGAGTAATATCAAACTTAGTTCTCCCTCTGTAATATATCCGTTACTTACAACTGAAAAGATTGATGCTAAACCATGTCATTAATGCCGACGATTTTTCGACAAATTATTCACAAAAGATTATCGCGTCCAAAGGATCTCTGGTATTTCAACTTGAAGACTTCATTTTAGAATGAAACAAGAGTAAGTAGAAAATAGGGTCAAATTAATTGCTATCTCATTTCATTGCAATAGGTATGTATGTTTTTATCGTTTCTCAATCAATGTACAACATAATTTTGTCTTGCACAAACGAATTGGCTTAACACAAATACTAGATACCTCAAAAAGCGTAAGTATATTTTTATAACCTTCGATCTGTAGATTATGTTAATACTATTAATAAGCAGAGTCTTACGTTTACATTAAGGCTTTTTGGTGCTACGAAATAATATGAATCGCCTTAAACATCGGCTATACTTATTCAGTTTATGTCATACTTTATAAATACGATTTTTATGATGATTGATTATAATGAACACCATTTGGCTATGCCTTTAATACACACGTGATATTACGTAGACAAAAATAATTTTATTATGAAAACAATAAAACATGTAATTTGGTTAGTGGGAAATGAATTGGCAATGTCAAAACAAGGCCGTTTTGTTTTATATCGTGAAGTTTTGGTTTTATAACATTTGGTAGGTAAGGTGTTATTAATTTGGCGAAGGTCGTATATTAGGCGTAGTAATATTTGCGTATGTAAAAAATACGGTTCCTTAAAAAATTCGATTCGAATAAAATGTAGGAGTGATTAATAATATTAAAAAGTTACTTAAGGTAGTAAATACATACTATGTCTTAATGTATTTACTACCTTAAGTAACTTTTTCATATTATTAATCACTCCTACATTTGATTCGAACCTTTTTTTAAGGAACAGTATTATTACATACGGAATACTACTTTTACTTACTTTTTATTAATAAATAGTCATGATTTATTGAATGCACAAATGCTTGTACCTATTAGTTTCCAATCTGTCCATACAAGAAATAATACGGGTTTTACTTGTCATAAAAAACGGTGTACATACAAATTTAAATAATTTCAAATTCGTACACGCTTCCACTTATATTGTTAGCAGATTAATCAACAAATATGTCTATAATTACAAATGGCGGTCAATGGTTATACGAAGGCCATTTCCGGTCATCCTACGTCGTTTAGGCGGCATTTAACAAACATTTTTATTTATCTTTCCATTTGTGTATTAATACTGAATTTTAAGTGATCAGACGTGAGAGATGTAATCAGTATTGGAATTGAGATGTCTCGCTTGGATTATATATATTAATAATTAATATATTTAAGATTGGTTTTTAAAAAGAATATAAATTATTACTCTCATCTCCGCTCTTAGTAGAGAGTGTTTATTGAAGTTCGACTAATTGCGAAATGAACGTTCATAATATCTATGTAAAAGTAAATATAAATTGTGTAAGTTTATAATTTATTTTAATAACTACTAGTGACGCGCCCTCGTATCGCTTCAGGGAATTTTACATGAAAACTTTCCTCTTGAATCCCTTTATCTATTAAAAAGACCGCATCAAGGCCCGTTATGTAGTTTTAAAGATTTAAGCATACATATGGATAAAGGGATGGAAAAAGCGACTTTGTTTTAAGTTTTCTTGAAGAATCATCAAATCGACATATTTTATCATTGCTACCCCTGTTAGCTACCACAATCAAATATTTTCGCACAGGAAATTGTTGGGCGTCTTATCAAAATGAAGCTACTCACGGAAAATTAGCTTGATAGTAATCAAGAGAAAAAATAGGCCACGGATCCTGTACTATAATATCTCAAAATCATCTACTTGTGAGACGAGACCTTGTACGTCTAGGGTTTGGTTGATTCTATTATTTATTAAAACTAAGTATAACTAATTAAATATGAAAAGCTTAAAGTTAATAAGCACTTCTCAAATACAGTATGTTTTAAAACAGTTTAAAACATACTGTATTTGAAACCTATCCGATTAACCGTATCTCATTTGTGCCGAGACAAATGATGTCGCGTCAGAATATGAAAACCATTTTACCGAATGTAGCTTGTTACATTATATAACTATGTAACAGACACTACACCTGCCTATTTACCGTGCTTGTAAAAGCGTTACTCATAGAAGAGTCTAATAAAACAATAATATCAACGCGTCAAAAACAAAAGTGGGTTACAACTAGGGATGCCTTCTTTACTATAACGTATTTGTACGTATAACGTATCGAATTATATCAATCAAATTTACTATAGTGTACAAAATGATGGATGCTGGATAATGAATGAATGAATCCACTGAATGTTGACTTGAATTGCATAGCTTACTGCATTGGTGCAGTAAACTCTGCTACGCTAAAAGTTATGTAGAGACTGATTTCACCGACAAAATGATTAGATAGCGCCTGTTTTCCACCTTTGCATATTTTACCGGTCAAACCCCGTATTTTTGCAATATTTTTGTTTTCGCCAGCCCTAATCTTAGCGCACTGTCGTTCGTTGCATCATAACAAGCCCAAAATGGCATTAGACTCGGTCGACTCTCTGTTATGTCATAGCTAATCGTTTATTGTTATGCCGGCGTGGTAGGGAACGTGACTCGCGTGGGTCGTGGATTCTGTTCCGTTTTGGACGGACACATTGCGTAAAAGCTTTTGTGTCCCACATTCGCTTATTCGTTAATATCTTAGACGACCTTTGAATGTCACCAAACAGATTATATGCATGATAACATTTTGCATGTGCTGTTAAGGCGGAGAATTCACACGTATAATATTTTTTCATTTACGATTTAGGTAACAGGATAGAAAATGTAACTGTCCCTTAATACTAGTATCAGTATCTTATTCTAAAAGGAGTTATATTTTCATGGTTTCTATTTTCCCCCCATTTATGAAATACATTATGAAATTTACATATTATTATCAACACTCCTGATATATTTATACAAAATATATGATGTTTTCCAGGGTCATAAAACAGAACTTACGTAAATTTAAATCATGAGGATTTAATACGTAAATCGGAAGATATCAAAAATGTATTCTAAGTACCTAAACAAAGATGCGGAATTGGGAACCGTTGAGGTTGTCTGACGTAATCATACTTCCGTATCGGAGTTCGGAAATAAGCAATTTGATGAATGGTCGGTCAATCAAACCGGTCTTTATCTTGGCCAATAGGCTACATTCTGTGCATTCGCATCGTAATTGGTTAAAGTAGTAACATATACGTATAATGCCTATGTTCAAAATTACGAAATATATATGTTCGCACACCATATTCGCCGGTTGTTATTATTACTCATATTTGTAGGCTAGCATAATGTTTAAGTAGGATAAATGTTGAGGCAGGCTTGCAGTTATAAATGGCTTTATTGCCAGTGTTATTTAGATCAGATAAAATCTGAAAATCATAAACTTTTATGCGCGTGCACATCCATTTGTCTTAAGCTTGAACGAGGAGAAATGCAGACTGTGTGAAGTAGAAATTGTTATGATACCTCAGATTTATTAAGATTAAACATATGAAGTCTTGTATACTATATTTTTACAATAACTAAAAATAATTACAAAAGCACTTGTTATATAAGCTGTCAAATGCAAAGAAATGCACAGAACTGTTTATAATAATGTCAACTCATGTATTACTTACGATGTTGACACAATATGAATGTAAATACATATAATAATCTTATTCATAAGTGTGCATTTGATATTGTTTGTTAGGGAGACTGCCCTCACTGGTTACGCTCACGATTCTGTATCATGGAGTTCAACCTCTCCAAGTTAAGTTAAGTTGATATTATACAAACTAAGTTTCTGAAAACAACAACACTCTCACAAGTATACCATCCCATTAAAGCTAACTTTCATAACATGTAAAGTGTTTTTTTTTTTTCAAATAAGTTGTGTCATCCCATTGCTGGGCAAAGGTCTACTCCAAACTTGTCCACAGCTCTCTATTCAAGGCTTGGGCTTACCAATTCCTCGATAGTTTTTATTAAACCTCATACGTCATAAATTTGTGCATTAATAACGTTATGCACTCTGTCAGTAGGTATGTCTATCGTTACGTATTAACTTCGCTTCTTAAATTTAGCTTAATTGGGGCAGATAAATAAAATCATAAATTCATAAAATTAATTACATGCATGAGTGTTATGTAACAACTTGTATTGGTGTCAGGTCACAGTCTGATGTGATGTTTTAAGTTATGCAACTGAATTAAAGATTCGTTGCTGTGTCATTCGAAGATTATTCACCATCCGATAAAGTGTCCCCGATTCCGATACTGTATACTGTTTAGTCATGTTTCTGCATTTAATATCATTACGTCTTCTCAGCTGTTCGGATAAGTGCTTGTTCACACCTAGCGATTTTTGGGCGATTTCGATGCACGCGCGCGTGCACACTTAGGGGTGAGAGCCATCCGCTCCCCCGCAAGCCCGGTGTTTGAGCCCAGCATGGTGACAAATGAAACGAAGCAAATGTTCTAAATTCAAATGTATTGAGGCATCATCATCAGTGGTACAAAGTGAGCCTAATGTGAGCGGCCTAGCCCGGGGGTATATAAGGCACTCGAGAAAAATGTTGATACCGCGATGCAGGATTCAAATATAGAACGCTACGTGAATAAGTTTTTAAACAATACCTACTTGCCTTTAATGCGTATCATTCTTGGCGGGCTGGACGTCTGTCACTTGTTTGTCACTTTAAACGTAAACACCCGGTGATGATGACAAGGCTCCTCCAAGCCATCATCGTTAGTCAGTTAGGAAAAAAAAAGAAGCGCCTGCACACCGCGAGCTCGCGGCGATTATTTAATCAAGCCCAAAAATCGCTAGGTGTGAACACGCTGTAAATCTTATTCTATACGTACATTCTCGGGCTATGTTGAAGTTCTTACATCATCATCAACCTATAAGTCTGTCCACTGCTGGACATAGGCTCTCGGCTACTATGTAACTTTATACTACCTAATATTAAATTGAAAAGAACCATATTTCATAAATATTAAATATCACACAACATCACATACATTGTTGTGACTCTGAAGTTGGTTGAGGCATTATCTAATGTTTTGACGTTCATTTACGTAAAAGTCAAGTATATACTTAATGTAGAGCACTTCTATATCCGGACGTAAGTTCAAATCCAGATAAAACATGTGTAGTGTCACGCTGAATAAATTATTTTATGTACCTACTTCATTATGTATGTCATTAGAATGAATTAAACATTGTTTACATGTGCTGACTTATTTATTTATTCTATTGTCTTCTATTTATAGCTCGATAAATATTTATAGTTCTATATGGAATGATTTCTTTATGTGAAATTTCTTTCAAATGTCTATTATAACCGTTCTGCCTCTTATTTTTGGATAGCCTTGTATTTATTTAACTAGTTTATCGATTTTAGTGCCTTTCGTGAAGGTTTCTTTTACGATTACTATTTTTTTTTTCTATAGAATTGACAGCTGTCACGAACTTATGAACGTATATATAAGTAAATCGCTAACATCGAGGCCAAGGAGAAATTATCACATTTTTTTGTCTTCAGTAATGAAGAATAAAGAATTTATATTTGTGAAAAATTTATATTTGTGAAAAGTTAAAAATTTAAGTTGAAGATTAATTGATACCAGATTTGAAATGTTTACCAACCTGTATAGAGGTACAAGAAAGTCAGCTACTCTTTTAAATGTAGCAATTTATTGCGCTACTGCCTTTCAAAAGGGTCAAACGGGTCGCTACATAGTAGTTATAAAATTAATCATCCAAACATTGTATTGAACATAAACAACTTACCGAATGAATCTTTTACAGTATTCTCATTTGTTCAATCAATGGATCATGTGTAATTTCCTAATACAAAGACAGACAATTTTGTATGAGCTGGCCTAGTTGCATTCCTCTGGTTTTGTTTAGAAGTACCTAAGTGCTATGTTACGAAATCTCGAGTATACGTCATTATAACCGATGTAAATACGCTTTTTCTATTGAAAATGTTTTGTTATCGCTGATGGTAGTACGTTATTTGATGTTGATGATATGTACATCCTGTGCCATCTGTAATACTGTAATGTGACATGCAATAAAGAATTTGAATTTTTGAATTTGAATTTTTGTATTTTTGTATTGAATAGTAATAAAAAATAGTACATTGCATAGTTCGTGAATGTTTTAAATATGTAATTTGTTCTTAAAGATAAACATAACTTTATTAATATAGGTATAGATAAAATGTTTGATTTGTCTCAAAATTTGGCATGACCGTATTTATAACCCGTTTCTTAAAGTCATATGATAATATTGAATACCATTTGTACATATTTACACGAGTATCAAGTTTGTTGAAGGCTCAGCAATTCAAATAAACATTGAGAAGAATAAATATATTTTTTTGTGTCTGCATAGTTTGTTAGGCCTCCGATTTTTTCCTCGACATTATTCAATAGGCATATAAATATGTTTATCGTGGCATCTTAACACGCTCCAAACTCGAACTTAACTCTTTTAAACAAGTAAATATCAGTATCAATTATATCATATATAGCAGAATTTGTTTTGAATATTTGCGTAAACTTTTGAATAACTTTAGCTTTATTTTTAAGAATTACCATAATAATGTTTGGAAAAGCATACTCAAAACATGGCATGTGGAAAAAGATAATTAACACACGTAAACGCTTGAACTACTAAATCGACTTTGGTAAAACTCAGTGGAAAGATAGTCTGTGCTGGAGAGAAATGTATCAACATACGACTTAAGTAGTTTTCCATAAGATTATGTGGGCAGTAGCAATATAGAGAAATCGTAGACAATCGTAGAGTGATGGAAGAGAACCATTTGGGAGTAATTAAGAAATGTCAAATCGCCCGGTGATTCGTCTTGCTCAAAGTCGTTGACGTTAATCTTCAAATTGCAGATTTGAGACACGACGATCTTTAAATTGTAAATCATGAACGTTTTCGCTCTTACCGTGGAAGTTTACTTTCGATTGGTAAAAACATCGTTTGAGCGTCATTTATCTTCGTTTGCCATTTGATAAACGACTTATATGGAATAAATTGAACGTTTTACATGATTTCTTCTTGTATATTTACAGTTCCGTCTATAATATATGACGCTTATGCATTTAATTCACTTGGGAAACCGATAGAAATGTTGTAAATTGAAATGCAAAGACTTCCGTGCTTACAAATGGATTTTATTCTATCAATCCCTACGTTAATAAGGTTTATGTGATCACGTATGCCAATTCGTGTTATTTTCCCATCGTTAAATTGAAGAGAGCGCGCGCTTTGATACCTATTAAGACACCTGTTCGTATGTATGATAATATTGAAATCAATAAATTAAATTGTCAGTTTTATTAGTAAATATTTGTATATTTATAGAAATACGATTAAACAGATGATATGTTTTAAGGTCTGTGACTTTTAACTAGTATACTACCATCCATTTCGGCCACTCGGGACCTTTCTATTCTTTCACGGGGTTTGCCATCAGTGTTTGAGCCCAGCAAAGTGACTAATGAAACAAAGCAATAGTTCCAAATTCAAATGTATTGAGGCATCATCAGTGGTTCAAAGTGAGTCTAATATGAGCGGCCTAGCCCGGGAGTGTAAGGCACTCGGGAAAAATTTTGATACCGCGATGCAGGATTCATATCGAACACAACGTGTAAATAAATTTTAAACAATACTTACGTCAAAAGAGTATCATTCTTGGCGGACTGGACGTTTGTTTCCTGACTGTCACTTTAACCGTAAACAACCAGTAAGTATGATTTCGTAAATTAAATCCAATCAAAAACATAAATGTGAAATGAGAGCCAAGTTCAATATTGCCTTGGTTGTTGACTTCAGCGACAAAAGAAGTGAGATCTAAATGGGTGCCAAGTTCAATGGTCAACCCAGAAATTTATTTATAAGTAACACTATAACATACCTATCATATCTTCTTATAACATAAGATAATGTATGGTGGTAGCCTATGAAGGTCTGTCTTGGCTAGTTTTTATAAACCTACCAACGTATTATTATGTTCGCTTGCTAGTTTCTACCAACAATCCAAATTTTCGGAATTATAAAATAAAAACCGACAAATACTTGTAGGCTTAGAACTTGCGCCGGCTTTAATTCATATATGAAAACTAGCCAAGACAGACCTTCATAGGCTACCACCATACATTATCTTATGTTATAAGAAGATATGATAGGTATGTTATAGTGTTACTTATAAATAAATTTCTGGGTTGACCATTGAACTTGGCACCCATTTAGATCTCACTTCTTTTGTCGCTGAAGTCAACAACCAAGGCAATATTGAACTTGGCTCTCATTTCACATTTATGTTTTTGATTGGATATCATTACTTTTTGTAGAAAAGTATATATCATCGTAACGCCGTGGGTCCTTTGAAAAGGACAAATTCAAAACTAAAACTAGACTTTATGTAGGTACCTACCCTAAGTAATAAATATGAAAACCGACTATAAGTACCTACTCTTAATTGTAAATAAGTAAGTAGACCTAAATATATACTTAGTGCTCTGCCTTCCCCGGTATATAGGCGTTATTGGGCACTAATTAGGTATTTATGTTAAGCGTTCATAATAGAACCTAACCTAATTATTAAAAAATTGCCAGTTTTTTATTTTTTCCTTTGTATTCATATAATTACCTATCTGCATACCAAATTTTAACTCTCTAGGTCATTTGGAACTGGGTTAGAATTTTGATCTGTCAGTCAGTCAATGATAAAAATGAGGATTTTTGGACATTAATATCTAAATAACTGTTTGAGATAAGCTTATGAAATTTAGAACACATATTTATCTCGCAAGTCACAACATATGAGCCAAATTTGATACGTTTATATGAAATAGTTTTTGATTTATGAGGGGTTCAAAAGTGGTTCCAAATGGTTCGTGTAATATTACACACGGTGCGGCTCGCCAGTTCTGTTTCTTGAACCTTGGCTTGACACGCTACCGCGTGTCTAGATACCAGTTTAATCATAGGTTTAAGGTCAAAATATATATTTGTTAATATTATTCGACGTATTCCCAGATAAGTTTTATATTTCTGTAGTTCTGTCTTATTATTCTACTTTCGGCTCCAAATTGCAGTTGCTTTATGAATGATGCGTTATAAAGTGTTGTTAATTGAATAAACACTTAACAGTTAATAAAATGTGAGGTGAATACTACTTACATCTAATCATGTGAAAATTGACTGAGCGTAATTACAATCTTTACGGCAGTTGATGGTGCACCGTGATGCCTTTTACATTTCACACGTCGTTTTAAGAGTTGGCTGTAATCAATCAACAGTTTGTCCAGAAGAAAGGCATATCTTTCTTCCCACTGTGTGTAGCCATGTGTAAGAGTTTAGTATTAGGGGTAGCGACATTTTTAAGATTTTGACTGGCTTGGTGGAATAGTGGCTGTCGTTCCAAGAGTCGTGAGTCGTTACGTATTTAAGTAGATATTTCATCATCATCAACATCATCATCATCATCAGCCCATTACAGTCCACTGCTGGACATAGGCCTCCCCAAATATGGTACAGTAGATATGTATTTATAAATATGTATGTATGTATATCAGTTTCTGACACCCATAGTACAAGCTCTGCTTAGTTTGGGGTCAGATGACAGTGTGTGGAAATGTCACAAATATTTATTATTTACTTAAGGAAGGCAAATCTTCCTTCCCACTGTGTAGCCATGTGGTAGAGTTGATTAATTGTCCACTCAAAGATATTGGAGACGGCGATATTATTTAAATGTTAAATATTGATAGTTAAATAAGTAAATATCGTATAATATGTCGTAATTTGCTAAAGCTCGTGTAAAGGATATCAGAAACACCATAAGATATTGAAAAATAACACAGACACTTAACTAACACCGATGTTCATTACACAAATATTTGTCCCGAGAGAGTTTTGAACCCGCGACTCAAGGGCACTATTCAATGCTCCATTAAGCTAGTAAGAAAATGCGTAATTAAAGTACAATACGCTTGTGTTTCATAAGGACCTATTGTTTATTTTATGGGTAAAGCAATGATGTTGACAAGTGATAGAGATATGTAAATACGTATGTATGCAATTGTAAATTTAAAAATAACATTGCGCTGTCAACGGCACCTATTATGTCTTTGCTATATCGAAAACAAGTATAAATATGATATATAATGATTTACGTCTTAGAGTCAGATTTTCATGAAGGTCACAACAAAGAAAACGAATATAGTTTCATTTGCGTATGATTTTTATAACGAATACTGATCACGTACTGAAATGGAATGTCTGTAAATAAAATTAATTAATTATTGTTTGGGACATTTCCACTCACGGTCACCCCAAACGAAGCAAAGCTTGTACTATGGTTGTCAGAGACTGATCTTATTATTATTATATTTAACATTTACACAACCAGACCCGAATGTTCATCACATGATTTACCATAGAATGTAGAATACACCCAAATAACAGACAAGTATTTTTTTCTTTTCTATAATTCTATTACACGTACGCATAATGTAATTATTTTGCGTGTAAAACGGGCACCATGATTACCGCTATGGCTAATTTTATAATTGGTTAAGCAATTAAATTGTCCATTATTTCCACGGTCACAAGGTTAATGGTATTACAAAAAATAAATTTCATTCGCGTAAACTAGATGTAAAAGATTTTATAATGATGATTGACGTATTGAATTAACGTATTACGGAGTTTTTTTTTATTCTTTGCGTACAAGTATTTTTCACAGAAAAATTGTGCGAAATCACAAAAAGAGGTATTTTCTTATTATCATGAAACACCACAATTATATTCTAAAATAACTTTAATATGTTTTTATAGGTAAAGAAATGCTTCTATAACTTGACTTCAAACTACAAGTTGACATGTCTCAAATATGTGTAGGACCCGCTAAGTGCAACCTTGTAAACAATATAAAAAACATGATAACGTGCAGAGTTTCACACCCAAAATACGCGACTAGAATCTCTAAAAGTGATTCATCAAACAGACGTTTGAGTTGTTTAAAGAGACCGCGCTAGGACTCGTTGGCAGATGACTATCAGTGCAAAACATTTTAAACATTTGTGTAGCCTGAAATTGTTATTAATCGACAGCGGGTGCGAATGAAGGCTATTCGATTCGATCGAAGTTTGACTTAGATTAGTGTCGGGCGGAACAAAGAGGTTTGATTTCATTTTAAAAGAGCGTGATGAATCGTACCATCTGTGATCTTGTTGAACATTTATGATGGCAGCGGATATATCAAGCCAATGAAATATCGCCATTAGCTATGATTATGCGCGTGCACGACTGATTCGGCTGCCAACAGGCTAAAGTCAGTAATACATTTTGTGAGGCAGTTCTTACTTATATAATACATGCGAAAGTAAATGTCTGTCTGTGTGTGGCATTTGACCGATTTCGAGGAACTAAAACTACTGACTGAGCGTATTTAAATGAAATTTGGTAATCTTAGTCTAAACACTTTGAGCTTTTATTGCCGGCATTGGCTGGCACAAAGATTCCCTATGTATTTTTTGTGACTTCCTCCATTTTAATCGATTATCAAGCTTTCAAGCAAGAGCTTTCTTGAAGTTGACTTAAAAATGAGTTTAAGATGTCTTGAAAGATGTATCTTTGACGCGTTATATTTGGTGTATGAATTTATGATTGATTTAAGTTTAATAGATTAATCGTGCGGAAAGCATTTGTAAGCTTTCGGTCAAACTAGATCTGAGCTTTGAACTTCCGCTCGCGTTTTCATTCATTGGAACGAATTCAAGATGATCCTTGCTAATTTGGTTTTCTTGTTCTGTTTTACAGATGCAATCTTACTAAGACTCAATTACGATTTAAATAATTCTTTTCGTTATGTTTTATTGTGTATATAGGTGATGATAACTTATCAATCAAGTTCAAAATAATACAGTTATCGTTTTGTATAGCTTAAAAGCATTCACAAGGCCAATTTTTATCCCGTACATGAGATTAAATACTTTCCAACGTAGTGAATATAAATATGTTTTAAACTAAGTAGATTCACATTGGCAACAGTCGTATTTACGAAAACTTATATCGTTTTTATCGTAAACTTATCGTGTAACATGTTTTAATAAAATACTCCGCTATCTATAGGTACCTATGTTTATAGTTCCCTCCATCTGTCACTAGGTATCCCTTGAACCGTCATTATGTTTACTTCAACCACCAAGCATAACCGTGTTAGTACCATAGCACATGGCATATATTGTCTCTGCCTACCCTTCTGGGAAAAAGGCGTGACTGCATGTGTATGTATGTATAATGCTGTACATTATTAATTTAAAAGTTCATCGATAAGATAGCGGTCCCCCTCTTACATACTCACAAACTCCTAGGGGTCAGTATTACATACACTTATTTCGATTGGATAGAATCGAGATTAGATTTTAATCAGTCGTTAACCATTTCCTACAAGACGATTTTTAGACTTTTATGAATCATGTTAACATCACGGTCAGGTAGATTAAGTGTTGAAACCACTTGTAAAGGACATTTTCTTTATTTAATTAACGTCTCGTAAACCTGAATTAAGCTAATGGTGAAAGCAACATGTGTTGTAACAATTAAGTACAGGTATAACTTCCTACATTACGGTTTTCCTCTTTTATAGTTGCAATTCAAGCCTCTAATGTATTTTTGGCGACTATTATCTTTAGAAAGCACGGAATGGCATTGGCATACCTTCAACATATAAACTTACTTTTATTCAGGTCGACGCCCCCTAACAATAACCCGGTAAAGTGCTATTATGGGGTTTATGCTGTTATGTCAAATTCGGTATCTATGGGCAGGAATACACCTTGACAATTTTTTTCAGATTTTTCCGATCGATATCTACAAAGTTATCATGATACACAATATTATTGTTGGGAAATTAGTGACAAAAATATGACGGCAATAAACTTGTTAAAGGTCGATACAAAAAAAAATATTTACATGTAGTTTTGGTAAGATAAATTTACCGGGTTATTGGCGTAATTTCTGTTTATGAAGTTTTTGGCAAACGTTTTTGTTGAACTAATTTAAATATACGTATTCCATATTATGCTCTTACAATGTTATTTAAGTTTGGCATTTTTTCATAATACTACGCATTATATGAATGCGTCAATTTGACCAGAGGATTCAATTGATGAGAGGATTATTTATATCAAAATTAATGCTTTACCTCCACCAATTATATATTATCCAGGTTTATGCACCTGCATCAGCAGCTGACGATGATATCATAAAGGCCTTTTACATCAAACTGGAGTTCCACATGGTCCCAAGCTAGTCCCAGGTAGAAAACCTCTATGTTCTGGGTGATTTCAATGCAAATACAGTACAGAAAACGAGCCCCAAGTAGAAAACCTCTATGTTCTGGGTGATTTCAATGCAAATACAGTACAGAAAACGAGCCCGGACTGCAGCATATTATAGTTGGGTTATATGGTTTGGGAACACGAAATGACAGAGCTGAGCGCCTTATTAAATTTGCTGCTGATAATAATCTCACCATTATGAACACAGTTTTCAAACACGGGTGGTGTTGGAAAACTGTGTTCAAGAGACTACACCTGGACCAGCCCTGATGATGGCAAACACCGTAACTAGACCGATTACGTTCTGATCAGATCTAGGTGGAGGAGCTCGATTTTTAACGCCCACGCTTTGCCTGGGGCCGACTGTCTTTCGGATCATGAGTTTTTGATATGCAGTCTTAAGCTTAAGTTGCGCAACCCACTGTTACAGGGATTGGCCAGATTGTTAAAATGTGAGAATATTAATGCAAGTCCTTGTTCCTAGAAAAAAAACAATCAAATTTTCCTGAGGTTAACACAACATCTACAGAAGAGGAACCGCGTATAGTGAAATCAGAAATAGAAGCTGCTATAAGACATCTCGAATGCGACAAAGCCACAGATGCAGACGAAATCCCTATTGAAATATCTAAGATTAAGGAGGATGTACGTGTGGATATCTTACAAGTCATCTGTTCACCAATATGGAGTACGGGAACGAGGCCTAAGGATTGGTCGCATTCCTTATATCATCCCACTCCACAAAAAAGGCTCAACCAAAAAGTGCATCAACCCCCGCCTAATATCTCTAATATCCCAAGCTAGCAAGGTCCGTCTACAAATATTGATATTCTTAATACAAGGCTACAGGCATACATAGGCTGGGTGATCGCTCAAAAGCAAGCAGGCTTTGTTTAAAGGGAAAAAGAACCCATGAACAGATTCTCAACCTAAGGCAAGTCGCGGAAAAAGCTCAATATCCCACTATTTATATGCTTCATGGACTTTCGGTGTCAAAAGCTTTACTTTTGACACCGTTAAGTGATGGAAGCTGGGGAAGTACTTCTCAAAATGGGTGTACCTCAACATCTGGTGTATCTCATTCAAAGACTTTATGAGGATGGAACGGCTGCGGTTTGTGTGGACGGAATTGACTCAACGAATTTCAAAACACAGACCGGTGTAATACAGGTTTGTTTAATGAAATGCTTAGTTTTTCCTATTTTTCTTTACGGAGCTAAAACATAGACAATTCGTCAAAGAGATCGTTAGAAGATTGACGCCCTTGAAATGTGGTGCTGGAGGAGGCTACTGAGAATAAAATAGACAGCTCGCCGCACAAAGTGCTTGTGAGCTCTGCATTTAAGACATAAATATAATTTTACTTATTACCAAAGTGTAGTAGTGTTGTATACTAAAATAATCCTCGAGATAATGTCTTTCAGAATATTTATAAGTGCTATGATTCCAAAATCAGGTAAAGTATTTTTATACGTGATAAAGTGGGCGTAAACGTTTTACTTAAATTTTACGTAAAAGTCAACTTCTTTATTTTTTTTATTTTTAAGGCTTGATAGTTGTACTTTGTTTCATACATATATAAATGCCTTATAGTTTCAGCTTTAAAGGGGTATTTTTATTTTACCATAGTTGCAGTAGTTTGCTAGAAATTACGCTTTAAATCAGCAACGGCACGGCGCGCTCAACGGAGTTAAATGGCGATCGCGCAGGGGGGCGTACTCGCTACTGGCAGCTGGCGTTGCACTCGATATCAAACAAAGACATTCCTCGATTATGCAGGAATGAATTCTGAAGATGTTTGGAAATGTCAACCGCAACGAAAGCTCTTTATTCAACGTCCGCGGCCGATCACCTACAAGATGGACAGATCTCGTCAAGTCGACTACGAAATGTTCCCTAACAGAGTGTACACGCAGTGCCATGAATAGAAACATATAGAGGGACACGACCATTTATTCAGGAGTGTACGACTGAGAAAAAGAAGAAGAAAATTCTTTTAATTATTCAAATATTAATTTTTTTATGTTTATATTACAAGTTCTAAATACTCAAAAAGATATGGGTATTGAGTGGTTACAATGAAATCATTATTCCAAATATCCCCCTAAAAGTAATGTAATGCATTAATACCGTTACGAAAATTTTATTATATTACCACAATAAACCCGTAAAAATATATTACGTAGCATACCTAGCGTACAAAAAAACGTCATAAAAGTACATTAAATACTGTTACGAAATGTTCTATTCAAATAATTTACTTCAATAATCCCGTAAGTTTTAATACTGTAATATTTTATGCGTACTATTTTAAGTATTACGTACTTTCATAAATATCTAGGTTTTGAATAACATAAATTTATTGTTGCTAGTATGGTTATATTTCGCAAAAAATTAGCTTTCGTTTGATACCTCAATGTTTGGAATAGTCCCACTCGTTCAAAAGATATTCGACAAAAACAGTAAATCAGCTCTCCTGTAAAATTTGGATTTTTCGATTACCGGGTTATTGCTTGGGGGCGTCGAGGTGACTTTTGACTTGTACATATACCAACACTTGTAAGTACCCGAAGTCTAGAACACTTATCAGCGAAAAGGCTGATAAAAAGGTTATTTTCATCTGCATTATAGATCACAAGTTTTCAAATATTTTTTAATGATTAAGTCTTATCTTTTAGTATTTGCTTTGCCAGATTTAGGCTTCCATGATTTTTGGCATACACTACATAGAAATGCTAATGCCGTATGCTGAATTACCGTACTTATACTATGGCTTAAAGGCGGTCATTTATATCTAAAACCTTTCAAACACTATCTGTTCGCAAACTAATGAAGATAAATCGTGAGACTAGAGTAATGATGAAAAATAGACTTAGCAATCTACACACGTTAGGTTTGTTATGGTCATCATCGGAAACATAATTACATCCCAAAATACTGTGTTGCGATAGTTTCTAATGTATGATTTAGAATGTTTACTGAGAGAGGGAAATTCAGGCACAATCTAAGGTGTGCTGTCTATTGACTGAGTATGGTTTTATCGCAACCGTAAAACCAAACGTTTTATGTTGCACGGTGGACGTAGAAAGGCATTACCAGCTGTTTTCATTGACTAAACTAAAAGGTAAGGAGTGATCTTGGCTAAAAGAGAGTGTGTGATGTTTTAACTGCCACTGACAGTTAAGATTCGTTGTTCAAAATATTAATATCTGTGTGTCTCTAAATCTCCTTTATGTAATTGTGAAATTCATGGATCATGATTAGCTAGGAATAAACTAAAAATATGTTTAATGGCGCCGAAATTTTACGACCCAGAAAAAATATCCCGGGACAGGGATTCCCAAAAAGCTTTTGTAACTACAAATGCTATATAGCACTGAATAGAGGCAGGCCTGATAACGATCAATATTTCTCGTTAATCGATGACAGATAATAATTATAACAAGTCAAATGAAATCGGTAGTTAATCAAAGTTATTTATGTTGCAAGATTGTAAAGTGTTGATTTATAATAAACCGTGAGCTTATAAAATACATATTGGGTCGTGCGTCCATCTATAAGCGTAATGGAATCGATCGAAACTTGTGAAAGGTAATAAAGTGTAAGCCAAATATCATCGGCGAAATAAAAGCTCGCCGATTTTGCAGGCCACGGCTACCTGTGAAGATTAGAAGATCGTGTGAAGAAATCGCAATGTCCGTCTATGAGATTGACCACCAATTGAAGCTATTGTTAACTATTTGTTGTTATGTAACGTTATAGGTAATAAACGCTTTTATATTAAATTAAATTTTAATACATAAATAAATATTACACAACATCACATACATTGATCTGATCCCGTGGTAAGTAGCTTAAGCACTTGTGTAACTGGAAATCAGGATCAACAGTGGATACACAAATAAACTTAATTTTTAATTTCTTAATATTTAATAATACACCCAGACACGGAACAAACACCGATGTTCGTCTCACAAATATTTGTCCCGAGTGGGAATCGAACCCACGACTCTTGGAACCGCAGTTTATGAACCTGAGTCACTAACCACTGTTCCACCGAGCCAGTCAGCCAGATATTATGTTTAAACTTCATAGATAACTTTAAAAAGTTTGGAAAGACGCAAGACTCTTATTCTTTTATATCAGAAGTCTTGGATGTTCATCCGCAAATATTTATTAGATTAATGCTTGCATTTGGTTATTGTCGGGGTGTTTAAGTGTAAATGTCAATATAGTATGTAAGGTACTCTATCCTACCACCTACCTAGGTTACATTGTATTTGTAAGACTTTAAAGACACTGCAAAATTTTCGTTACGCCGAATTATCTTTTATTTAAAATACTACGTTTAGTAATTCTTCACACTAGTTTTTATAAGTAAATATCACACTATAAAACGCACATTGTTCCGATTCCCAAGTAAGTTGCTTAAGTACTTGTGTTACGAAAAACACAACAGCGTATACACCACTATACTTTTCATTTCATTCATCGCGTACATATTTGTACCGAGTGGCAATCGAACCCATGGCTTTTGGCAAGAGACAGGAACACTCCGAAACACAAAAAATATCAGTACCCACTGATCAAATACTTACCTAATTTTTGTTAATTCTATGCAAAAATCAAGAAAAAAAAATTGCCCTTGAGGGAAGGAAAAATTTGCTCGGTCACGAACTCAATTAAACCATCGGTCCCGAATCAAACGAACGCACAAGGGAACATATTATTGCGTGAATAAAAAAAGACGTGTGGCACTCGGGGACTGCCGCGGTATAGCTATTGCATAGCATCGTCCGATTTCGGAGCAGCTCGTCTCGATTCGTGTGAGTTTCATAAAGTCGTACAATACGTCTAACCGCTCGCACACAAACACCGTGCCGAAGTCTACCGTACTGAAACGACGTTAGACGATTGTGAGGTTTTTTTTGTTACGGAATTTCTTGGTTCGGTCGCCGCGCTCAAAGCCCACGATAAAAGCTATGCAATAGCTTAAAAATAAATCACAAACAGAGAGCATTATTTCAGCACCAGAGCCTCGAAGCCGACCAATTTATAATTCCAATTATATACATTGGCTCAGTTTCTCTTTCGAATAATATCAAGTGCTAATCTATTAGATCTATTGGATCTGCCACAGATGGCCATCAATGCAATTATTGTCATTTCACTTGTTATGGAGGTGGCCAATTGGATGCCGTCAATACAATTTCAGTACTACTCGAAATATATTCGACAACTATCCTATTATGTTTTGACAGTTTCATTAATGGCGGTCTAATTCGATCATGCACAATAGTTATGACTTCATAATTGCATTGTGTCAAGATGACAAATTGTGCACTTGTGAAAAATTTATTGAAGTAGCATCCACATGCGAGATTTTTGGTATACGTTTATTATGTGTGACCTCAAATACTATCTTAAGATAAATTTGTTACCAAATCGTTGCAAATAAATATGATTTTCTTCTTTTGTTTATTTTGTAACACGCAACACTTGTTTGTGCGATTGTATTAAAAAGTAGGAAAGAACGTAGGTACATAGGTACGTTTATAATAAACTCTGTCAAAACTGATTGCCGCCAAGGTTTTATTCGCTAAAAGATTGAATGAATTATTTTATGCATATTATTAGGTTGATTAATTTAGCTATTTCTGTATGCTAATTTTGTTAATAATTAGCATAAAGATCATCTAGTTTAAATACTGAGTTTGCGACGCGCAGTCCTCTTATAATATAGGCTTGTGGTATGCGAGATCAGCATATTGATTATATGTCTTGTCACGGATATGAGTATCCATCCATTTATTTCTTCATCTCTTGTTTCAGGTCCTTTAATTGATGTATACGTATTATGAATAATATAATAAACTATAGATTTTTTTCTATATTACGTTATTATAAGCGTTGTGTAAAACATTATAGTAGACTAACCTTCCGCCCGCGACTAGGCCCGCGTAAACCATTTATCGCGCAAAATATTGGTGTCAAAAAAACCCAGGCTCGGTATTATCTGTGTACTAAATTTCGTTTAAATCAGTTCAGAAGTTGTGACTTGTAAGCGCAACACATAAATAAATAATAAAATAAATATCTGGGACATTTCCACACACGGTCATCTGACCCCTAACTAAGCAGAGTTTGTACTATGGGCGTCATAGACTGATTTACATACATATATATTTATAAATACATACTTAAATACATAATCACACCCACACGGAACAAACACCGATGTTCATCACACAAATATTTGTCCCGAGTGGGAATCGAACCCACGACTCTTGGAACCGCCAGCCAGGGTCATTAACCACTGTTCCACCGAGCCAGTCATAGTAACTACATTAGCATCAAGTTAATTAGTCATAACGTAAAAGTTCAGGCCCAAAACAATTACTAGCTTTAGTAACTTTAGTAATTGTAGTATAAGTGTTTTTTTTTCTCTCTTTGATACTGTGACATACTGAAACTGTACGACATGGCAATTAAAATTATATTAAACAAGTTTATGTGATAATCGGTTAAAAAGAGTAACTATCGAGTTTCTTGCCGGTGTCTTCTCGATAGAATCGGCTTTCCGAACCGGTGGTAGAATTACTTATTTATTTAATACAATGACGATTTATAAGTGCATGTTAATGCCTATATAAATAAAGAAATTTTGACTTTGACTAACAAGAAATCAACTCTCTTCACGACTCACGCTAAAAATAGATAAACGGTCGACCATAAAAATAGGTTTTGTGAGAAGCAATTAAAACTATTAACGCGCTTCTATGGTATTGGAGATTTTTCTATTTTTAGCATTTCATCAATTGACTATAACGAAAGAGATTCGATTTTGCACGGAATTTGATATCGCATAGGGACAAGATGATTTCACTTTGCTTATGAATAAACTGTGATTGATTCTAGCTAAGAACGAAAATTCTTAGTTTTCTAGTGCCATATCAGTTTTGAAGTTAGAATATGACTAACCTGTTAATCTACACTAATATTATAAAGAGGAAAGATTTGTATTTTTGTATTTTTGTATTTTTGTATTTTTGTATGTTTGTAATGAATAAACTCAAAAACTACTGGACCGATTGCAATAATTTTTTCACCATTAGAAAACTGCATTATTCAGAAGTTACATAGGCTATATAATATCACGCTAGGTCCTATAGTTGTGGAGCAGTAACCGAAAATGTTTCAAAAACGGGGGAAAGTATCGTTTCTGAGGCCTTCCGTGGCGTGCGCTGAGCATATAGTTAAAGTTATACAAAAATGTTCTATGGATGAATTGTTCATTTTAACATTATCTTTAAAAAAGTCCGCGAGAGCAAATGTCTACCTTTTATAGTTTACCCATAACAATCGTTTTAATGATTTAGATGTTTGCTCCAAAGTAATCTTCTATATTAATAATTTTGTCAAGGGGTACGGTAGACTCGATTAAAACCTTACATGAATAATAAAACATCAAAAAATAATGATTTCGAGTCGACAACATATATCCGCAAATTTCGGATTGTCGAGTATTTTGTTAAATTCAAAATGTGTTGACAGACGAATCAAAGTCACCATCTTGCCGGAATTATTGAGTGAATATTGTGTCAAAACTAATTTTCTTCAGTCATTGACGTTTCGCGGAAACATTGTTTTTGACACATTTTTTATGATATACTCTTTCAGGGCGATAACAGATACTGATGAAGAATAGATAATATAATTTTATAAGGACCTTTGCCAAATTCTAGGATTGACTGACCTATCGAGGCACAGCCTAAACGGCTAAACGTAGGCACTTGAAATTTGGACCGGACGTAGCTTAGGTACCATAGAGGTGCACTAAGAAAGGAATTCTCGAAATTCTCACGGGAACGGGAATAATCGGGAAAATCCTTTTGTATGAAAAATCTAAACCGCTGAAGTTAGATGCTGTAAATTTGACATGCAGGTACCATAATAAACTTAAAGCTTAGGTGAAACAGGATATTGAAAAATTCTTACGGGAACGAGAGTTAGCAGGATAAACTTTTATATGTTAAATCCTGTAGTCCACGCGAACGAAGTCGCGGGCACAGCTATATTTTATATAGAGATAGAGGTATACCGAAGCGAAGCGAGGGCGGGTCGCTAGTAATAAATAATTTGGGTGAGGGTACCCATATACGAACTTCTTCAAAATCGGCATTTCTCAACACCTATCGAATTGTTCGAAAACGTTTAAATATGGATTGGAACTCTTAAGGTGCATTTGGCTACGGCCCGTCCTCTTACGATATTCTCTTAGGAGTGTCAAAAGGAAAACTGGATAGTAAAAATTTGTATCATCAAGTCTACAGACACATTTTATACAAATAATGAGAAACGAAATGGCGAGATTCTCTCCTAAAAGTGATTCTGATTTCATTAAAAGCCTATAATAGGCCTTTATTATTGGTCGAAATTGATAGACGGATTATGTTTAGCATAATCAAGCCATTTTTTTTAGACGAAGTGGATTTTTTGTTTCATTTGATTAAGTATTTTGTAATTTGATGCCAAATGATTAACTATACCAAAGCCGCTCTAAGTTGGCCGATTTGCTACATGTCAGACTGACTGCACTAGTGAGGGACAACGGTAAAATTGCCGAAGTATATAAGTAACAGTTATTTCCACTTTATAACCAAGCAAGGTCTAATTATAACAAATTTTTATTAAAAACATTAATTCACATCCAAAAGATTGAATTTAAGCTCCTTATTTATAAATATATTTATTTTTAAAATACAATACTTATTAAATCCTTCATCCTATTTTAAAAAAATACCTGGTGAGTATTACCCACTACGTCACTATGAAAACGTGTCAAACGGCGTAACCTTGTAAAAGCGTAATACAGAGTGGAAATTTTACGTTTTCTTTTTATAATTCAATTATTTTAGGTAATAAAAGACAAATCTATACTATCTATACTAATATTATAAAGAGGAAAGATTTGTATTTTTGTATGTTTGTAATGAATAAACTCAAAAACTACTGGACCGATTGCAATATTTTTTTCACCATTAGAAAGCTGCATTATTCAGAAGTTACATAGGCTATATAATATCACGCTAGGTCCTATAGTTGTGGAGCAGTAACCGAAAATGTTTCAAAAACGGGGGAAAGTATCGTTTCTGAGGCCTTCCGTGGCGTGCGCTGAGCATATAGTTAAAGTTATACAAAAATGCTCTATGGATGAATTGTTCATCTTAACATTATCTTTAAAAATGTCCGCGAGAGCATATGTCTACCTTTTATAGTTTACCCATAACAATCGTTTTAATGATTTAGATGTTTGCTCCAAAGTAATC
This sequence comes from Maruca vitrata, assembly GCA_039566165.1. NCBI lineage: Eukaryota > Metazoa > Arthropoda > Insecta > Lepidoptera > Crambidae > Maruca > Maruca vitrata. The sequence goes on along the minus strand of CM076933.1, from coordinate 8,966,204 downwards.
TTCTATAATTAATAATTTCGTCAAGGGGTACGGTAGACTCGATTAAAACCTTACATGAATAATAAAACATCAAAAAATAATGATTTCGAGTCGACAACATATATCCGCAAAATTCGGATTGTCGAGTATTTTGCTAAATTCAAAATGTGTTGACAGACGAATCACAGTCACCATCTTGCCGGAATTGAGTGAATATTATCAAAACTATTTTTCTTCAGTCATTGACGTTTCGCGGAAACATTGTTTTTGACACATTTTTTATGATATACTCTTTCAGGGCGATAACAGATACTGATGAAGAATAGATAATATAATTTTATAAGGACCTTTGCCAAATTCTAGGATTAGTACTCATTTCAATTTGTTTTGTTGATTGATGTTCCTTAATTTTAAATGTTAAAAATTTATTGTATAAAAACTTTTGCAATTTTTATTCACTAGATTTATTAAACTCAATGAAAGAATCTATGTCCTGTTTAATCCTTTAGTATTCCTTGAAGAACCGATGACTACGGAAATATTTACCTATATTTTGCTCCTCGATGTTTATTATGAATCACATCTTACCCGAGCCAAGCCGGGTTCTTATCTAAATATATAAAAGGAGAAACTGACTGACTGACTGACTGACATATCGACGCACAGCCTAAACGGCTAAACGTAGGCACTTGAAATTTGGACTGGACGTAGCTTAGGTACCGTAGAGGTGCACTAAGAAAGGAATTCTCGAAATTCTCACGGGAACGGGAATAATCGGGAAAATCCTTTTGTATGAAAAATCTAAACCGCTGAAGTTAGATGCTGTAAATTTGGCATGCAGGTACCATAGTAAACTTAAAGCTTAGTTGGAACAGGATATTGAAAAATTCTTACGGGAACGAGAGTTAGCAGGATAAACTTTTATATGTTAAATCCTGTAGTCCACGCGAACGTAGTCGCGGGCACAGCTAGTAATTATATAATTATGTGCATTTGAAATTTTGAAATAACGTATTATTTTTAAAAGTTGTTCTTTATGATTCGCGTAAATATGTTCCTCATAACAAGGATAAATGCAAAATATAAAATAAAAAGTGTCAAATCAGTCTTCTAAGAACGGCTCCGGTATAATTATCTAGTTATTTGTCTTTTATTACCTAAAATAATTGAATTATAAAAAGAAAACGTAAAATTTCCACTCTGTATTACGCTTTTACAAGGTTACGCCGTTTGACACGTTTTCATAGTGACATAGTGGGTAATACTCACCAGGTATTTTTAAAAATAGGATGAAGGATTTAATAAGTATTGTATTTTAAAAATAAATATATTTATAAATAAGGAACTTAAATTCAATCTTTTGGTTGTGAATTAATGTTTTTAATAAAAATTTGTTATAATTAGACCTTGCTTGGTTATAAAGTGGAAATAACTGTTACTTATATACTTCGGCAATTTTACCGTTGTGCCTCACTAGTGCCTTTGAGTATAAAGCCACTGGAGATGCCATAACGTCAACGCTTCTAACAAATTTTTTCGCCACTTTTAGCGGGGGGCGAGGTAAACACGTACAGCACACCACCAAAAAATTAATAACTCAACAGACACAAATTTTGCTGTAACGATAAACGCACACTACAAAAATGTTCAACACTTCAAACAATACACGCACACAAACAAAGTTTTCACGTAACTACGCAACACACATACGAAAAAAATAGTGATGACACAAAGAATAAAATAAAATCAGTTTGGTGAATGAACTGAACTATCTTGTACTGATTATTGTAATTCAATAACATTTTGTGGGATCTTATTAAACAATTTTGTGCTTAAACCCAAGAACGACTTTCCAGTCTTTTGAAGCCTGAGCCTTGAAACGGCAAACTTATGTTTATTACTGGTGTTAAAATGGTGAGGATCCGATATTAAATGATTGTTTGTTCTTGTAAACATATAATATAAGATACAGTCCAAAATGTACTGAGAGGACACGGTTAAAATATCTATGTCTTTAAAAATATCTCTAAGGGAGTCACAGAATTTCTGTTCATTTTCAGACTAAATTTCAATATCGTATGACCAGAGGAAAGAAAAGTAATTTTTCTAATTCATCTTACAAGATTTAAATATAACATATGTTTAGACCTTTTATTTAATTCAAAATTAAAGTAAAAAACGGATTATACAACTGACTGCAGGGAGTGAATGATTCATTCAAATGTCGAGTCGCTTTTTTGACTTTGTGACATCACTAGCCCCCGTACCACTGTATTCTTGTTTATTTTTTTCTGTCGTTTACGTATCGCAACGACTTTTTATTTAAATGGCAATTCTTCTTAAATACACGTTTAAAAGTTAATAAAAACACTTAGATATGATACTAAACTCGCTCTTGTTGCGAATTTGAGCTCTCGATCGCCTTTTACATGAGAATACTGCACAACTAACCATTTTTCAAGAGTAACGTCACGCGACAGGGATCAATGCAAAATGGCGGTGGTGCAGCGACAAGTAGTTTTATTAAACGTGTTTGAACAGTTTACCAATGTACTTTGCCGGAGGGGGTCGCCAGTGTAAGGCATCTCCAGTGGCTTTATACTCAAAGACTAGTGCAGTCAGTCTGACATGTAGCAAATCGGCCAACTTAGAGCGGCTCTGGTATAATTTATTTTATCTAGTTTCCTTTCGACTTCAAGATGAATGTCATTTGTCAGTGACGACTTGCTTAGCGTAGTGCTTTAATCTATGAATAATACCTATAGTAAATATTTGTCTTTATGGGTCTACACGCGTTATTAGGAGTAGCAAATACATAGCCACTTACTGCCCGACGTTTCGACTGGGTTACACCAAATAGTGGTCGCGAGCGACCACGATTGAGTCTAAACGTCGGGCAGTAAGTGGCAATGTATTTGCTACTCCTAATAACGCGTGTAGACCCATAAAGACAAATATTTAGTGTAATAAATAAATAAAAATAAAAATAAAAATCATTTATTTTCAGACCATAGTTTGTCCATAGATAGTTAGTAAGTAATAGTTAGTAACAATGTAACTTATAGACTATGTTAGTAGGTTAGTGCGATACATTAAAATTTATTTAAAATTTTAAAATTTAAAATTTATTCCTCATTACCTCCAGTTGGCAGATTCATGGACCCCTTTTAAGTAATGGAACGCGTAAGTCTAAAAAAAAATAATACCTATAGTATTTTATTGTAATGTTTAACACAAGTAATATATTAATTTAACAGATAATTAAATCCCTTATAAAAATAAAATGCGCATGTGAAAAACTTAAAGTCACATTAATCTTACCATAAAAGATATTACAGTACCAACATTAAGATACAATGCTTATAACTCTACACAAGCAAGCGATATGGGTCGTAAGATAGTATTGTTTAATCGCTATGCTAACTTGTTATAATTATTTTTTGCAACGCCTATTTGAATTACTGTTGGTTATCTGAAAGAGCTTATACAGACAATGCTGTAAATATTTTTTGTACAACAAAATTGGGTCAATCATGCCTGCGCCATTGGTAAATTAATCATAGGCATTCAAATACTCATTACAAGTATAAATGACAAATTGCTGGAAAAATACATCATAGATATTGATTACTTCGCCAATGTTAAAGTCTTAAACTAATATTGTCTCTTGTATAGAGCCGAATCCTTCCTCCCCTTTTCCTTTCCCCGTCATATATCCTTGCTACTTGTGGGAACGCAATGACCTTGTTAAAACTATGCACAAGGCAGAATAACGGCGACGTGGTCCACAATCCGTCACGTCACGTTTCCCACAGAGGTGAAAAGTGGATCGCTGGAAGTGATCTCTGCCTACCCCTCTAGGAAAAAGGCGTGATTTTATGTATTTTTTTATGTATGTATAGAGCCGAGAATTAAATTAAAGAATCTAGTCAATATTCGCATAAAAGCCATTTAAATTAAAGTGTGCACTGTGTACTGTGTAGTATTAGCTAACTACACTTTTCTAACGGATCGAGTTAGCATACAAATGCTAACCAAACCATATTTAAGCACGCTAGCTCAAGTACACAAAAACTTGTTAATATTTGTTTAGAGAGCCGGCTCTATCTAGCTGTTCCACTTTTTTCGAGTAGCGTAAGTGGAAAAAGCAGTCAATTGAAGCCCAATTGTAAATTGGGTTATGTTAATATTTTCTAGTAGCGACCGGTAGTACATATTGTGAACTTTGATAATATATGGCTCTCGCGATTCTTGTGGCCGATTTAATAATTAATAATTCAATAATAATAATGTATTTATTTCTCAAAACCTTAAAAATAATACACAGAGATATGATATTTCTGGGCCTAATTAGTTTGATTTTGGCATCGACTTTAAAAGATAATGATAGAAGCAGAATTTAATAAAATCGATTAGTATCAAGCTAAAGTTAAAATTACCTAGTTGTTTTTTGTTCAGAATTAAATTATTTTGCCATATATCATTAATATAAGAATGCAATTTAACAATGTGTATAAATCATAAGAAATTAACGTTTATCTTTTCTCTATGAGCATTCACCGCGCCTTAAATCATGTGCAGATTACGTTACATTAGCATATTAACACCATATTTCAAACAGTTTTGCAATTATTTAGCAATTTGTAACTTTTTAACATCTAAAAAGTAGTAGGAGCCAATTAGATAATAAAAGTAGCTTTAATAAAAATTTTACTCCATCCTTGTACTTAAATACCTACATAAATTTATATTTGTAAGGAAAACATCGTGAGGAAACCTGCACACCTACGAAGAAATTCTTAGGTTGTGTAGTCAACCAACCCGCACTTGGCCAGCGTGGTTGACTAATGCCTTATCACCCTAGTTTAGGGTAGGCCTATTCCCCAGCAGTGGGGACGTATATGGGCTTATGATGAATCACTCCGAAGAGTACGTTGTCACGGAAACAAAATAAATGGAAATACAAAAATTATGGTAACTGCACCTAATAAGGCGTCCGACTGATTTCAGCCATGGCGGCCGATCTCAATTGAGATCAGCCAAGTGCGCAGGACATATTATAGTGCACAAGTGTGCGCGCAAACACAAGTGCACTCTCTATTCCCTTACTCTCATAATTCGGTGAGACGGCAATCCGACATGACGGATGAGAGATCGGGCGCAGGACCACCGGCTTAACGTGCTTTCCGAGACCCCGTGTCTCGTGTCTCTGTCGTTCAACCGCCAAATTCCTAACTCCGGGTTGAGTAATTTCATTACAGAAAAACTCACACAATTTTTTCCCGACCCCGGACTCGATCCGGGGACCTCTCGGTCCTAACGCAGCACTTGCTACCAATAGACCAACGAGGCAGTTACTGCACCTACACTATGTATAAAGACTCGGTAGAAACCCCTAGGAGAAAGACACAATCGTACAAATATTTACACTAGCTTTCCGCCCGCGACTTCGTCCGCGTAGAGAAGTTTAACGGGTAAAACATTACTTCTTTATAGCGCAGTCGGTTAAAAAGTAGCCTATATCCTTTCCTAGGCTCTGGACTATATCTGTACCAAATTTCGTTTAAATCGGTTCAGTACTCTACGTGAAAGCGTAACAGACAGACAGATAGACAGCGTTACTTTCGCATTTATAATATTAGTAAGGATTATATGCAATATCTACATGCATGTTATGAGGAGGGAAGAAAGCCATGTGACTAGAAGAGCGATGAGTATGAATGTCAATGGACGTAATAGTAGAGGAAGGCCGAAGAAGACATGGATGGATTGCGTGAGAGATGATATGGGAGTGAAAGGAGTACACGCAGAGATGACGAATGACAGGCCCGAGTGGAAGAAATATACATGTTGCGCCGACCCCACTTAGTGTGGGACAAGGGCAGGAGAATGATGATGATGATGATATATGCAATATCTACCACATGACTCAAACCGTTATAACTTTACGGTGTGCACAGTTAGGAAATTTGCGGATTCCCAAAATTCCTTGTACTTCACATTAAAAGCCAACTTTCATCTTGTTGAATAATATTTGCGTACGTTTTATGGAAATCAGTTTAAGGGTACATGTACAGAATTTAAATGAGTAATAAAATGTTTGTAGGTATCAACTTTTGACCCGTTTACATCATGCGTTTTGTAAATAAAATAGTATTTCAATATGTTAATATATACGATGTATTGATTCAAATGAGTTAAAGGTTGAACCAGTCAACTTTGAACTTTTATTTGTATATCTTAACACACTTTTATTACAATACAGAGGTTAAAATCGTATATTAGCATACTATATTAGACGTCTGACGTAGTGATAGGGAATCTATCACTACGTCCAATATCTTAAAACAAAATAATGAATAAATTGTTTAGTTAAATAATGAATTGTTAGGTTGTGTAGTCAACCAATCTGCACTTGGTTCTTCACTTCAATCAATTCTTGCTTAAAAAAAAAAAGACGTGTGGCACTCGGGGACTGCCGCGGTACAGCTATTGCATAGCATCGTCCGATTTCGGAGCAGCTCGTCTCGATTCGTGCGAGTTTCGTAGAGTCGTACAATACGTCTAACCGCACGCACACAAACACCGTGCCGAAGTCTACCGAACTGGAACGACGTTAGACGATTGTGAGGTTTTTTTCGTTACGGAATTTCTTGGTTCGGTACGGAAAAGCTTAAAACAAAAAAAAATATATAAGTAGTTACTTGTTAACGCTTCCGTGACATTTTTAAAAATTCCCACAGAAAAAATGCTTGGTCCTATTTTCATCAAAATATCAAACGTCCGTTTTATTGCATATTGAAACCCATCAAATTATAATGAAGATACGACTCCAGTGGCAGGAATATGAAGAGACGATCTTTCTACTAAGCTGTCAGGTCATGGTGGTCTAAATTTATGATCCATTAAAGTGTTAGAGTAACGATAATATTATTCTATGGGCAAACAGCCGTATAATATATCTGTTATCTGAATAACTCGTTGATATTGATATTCAATAATAAATTCCATAAATAATAACGATTATTCAATTCAAATTTGTGTTTTCTCCGTATTGAGTATAGTGAAAAGTTTAACTTGGCATAGTAAAAACTTTCAACGCCTTTCATCACAGATTTTCCCACCGAATATTTTCATTTAGCGTACTTTTTCCAAGGATTGTACTAAATGGTCCATCTCTGCACTCCTATTGCTGAAGAGTTAGTTTGTTTGAGCGCGCTAAGTCAGACACTAAAGGTGGTTCTAATGGAAAATTTTATTTTCTTTTTGTGTTGGATAAACCATTTATCAAAGAAGGCTACAGGCTATATAAACATGACACTGCGACCAATAGGACCAAAGAAACAATGGAAAATGCTTAAAAAACGGAGGAAAACGCGGATAAAGCTGGCTTTCGAACTGACTATGATGATGCCTTGTAGTGACCTATCTTCACCGGACTTGAGGGAGAGGTGATATCGCGGATCATAATATCATTACTATGAGCTATATAAATCCTTAAAAATCCCTAATAAAATATATCCGTCTTCCTCAGTCTACTTGATTAACGCCGCGGGCAACACAGTCTTCTCTATTGAACCGTTTAACTGTTTATTTAATCAATAAACAAAATTTCGCTTCGTATGTCATGTTGCGACTACCGTTACAAAGGCTTCAATGGAATTAAAGTTAACAATAGCTACATGTATTGTTGCTAATATACTGGGCGGATTAAATTTGAAACTGTCATGTAAACCTTCACATTTATGCTTCAGGCCATGTCATAGCACATATTGTAGCTCTAAACTCGTGAATATTCGTCTATTATTCATACTAACTGGGTTCTTAAAGAGCTACCTATTATAGTATAAATTGGCCATGAATATTTTTTTTGCAACGCTCATAATGACTTTACTTGTGACCTTAGTGGAAGCGGCTTATAGGTTTCACTAACCGATCCCAAATCAGTTAGTTCGGTCAGCAACAAAAATGGCTGGTAACTTTTGATAGCATCTGCGAAATAACTAGGCAGTTGTTCAGTTGTGATCTGTCGATCACAATATTGTTATTGCTACTGAACTAGTGATCCCAGATCTGAAGTGTAGCGTACATGTCTACCCACAACCTCCTGATAAGCTAAAAGAAATTAATTTATATCCTAATGTGATTATTACAGACAGGTTGTTGATATCGAAATATGTAAGAACAGATAGAATAGTAGGTAAATAGAATCTATATTGGCTAAAATACATAAAACTATGAATTGAAATCCTTACTAATATTATAAATGCGAAAGTAACTCTGTCTGTCTGTCTGTCTGTCTGTCTGTCTGTCTGTTACGCTTTCACGCATAAAGTACTGAACCGATTTAAACGAAATTTGGTACAGATATAGTCCAGAGCCTAGAAACGGTTATAGGCTACTTTTTAACCGACTGCGCTATAAAGAAGTAATGTTTTACCCGTTAAACATCTCATCGCAGACGAAGTCGTCACAGCCACTGGACGGATGGAGATGAAATTTAGCATACAGGTAGATGTTATGATGTAGGCATCCGTTAAAAAAAGGATTTCCTGAAATTCCCACGGGAACGGGAATTAACGGGAAATTCCTTTTGTATGAAAAATACTAACCGCATAAGTTAGACGCTTGAAATTTGGCATGCAGGTACCTTAATTAATTAAAAGCTTAGTTGCAACTGGATTTTGTAAAATTCCCACGGGAACGAGAGTAATAGGGAAAAAACTTTTGTATGAAAAAATCTAAACCGCGTAAGATAGATGATTGAGATTTGGCATGCAAGTACTCTAATGAACGCAAAGCTTACTTCCAACGCGATATTACAAAATTCCCATGGGAACGGGAGTAATTGGGAAACAACTTCTGTATGTAAAATCCCTTACTAGGTTGAAATATATTATATAGAGATAGAGATATACCCGAAGCGAAGCGAGGGCGGGTCGCTAGTCTAAATATAATTACACATCGACTGGAAGTAAAAATGTTAAGTAACTTAATAGATGAATTGAAACTTCAAGATTTAGGATTAATTCGTTGACCTATTATAGTCCAGTATGTTGTAAGTTGCTATATCTTGTCCATCATGTCAACCCTGTAATGTAATCTTTAAAAAAAAAAATCATTTTCGGAAAAGTTATCATCGTTACGTGTATAAATACGCGCGCTATTCAAACAAAAGCATTCTCTCGACGTCTGACCTGCCCGACGGCAGTCAATAGACTGAACAAGACGGTTGAGTCACGCCACGCGCGCGCTGCGCCGGCGCAGTGACGTCACAACTTGCGGAAGCCGAGTGACGTTATGCAACCGTCGGTAGCGCCCCGCCAGCCTAGTAGTGTATACAGGCTGATGTTTTAAATGGCGATGGGTGTTATGCGACTAAATTGAAGAGTCATTTTGATGTGAATTGACACTGTTCAATAACAGTGGCAGTTACTTTCTGAAATTGTACACTTTAGTTGTGTAAAAAGCTAACTACAACAGCACAATTGAATAAAAATTTATTAGCCCGAAAGATCCTGAATAATCCCTCTGCTCTGTTAACAAGCGTAAAATAACCACATTTGTATCTTAGCTTGTAATTTTTATTTTTATTTTTCAAGCATTTTAGTAGGCTGATACATTTTAAATATTTAACTTCTTACTTGAATTTGTCATGGAATTCCCTGATTGACATGACATTGTGTTTTGGGAAATAAATACACATAAGTGCAAGTAGCATACAAGTTAGTAGTCTAAATTTACCATTGGGTATTGTGTCTAAATCTACCTACACTTGATTGTCACTAATCAAAATTTTAAGAATCTTGCTAGACAATTAATATCAACATCCCATAAAATCTTTTTTTTTACGGCACGAACAAATACTCGTTTGTAAAACAATTCGCATTTGATATTACAAAACAATTGCTATCGACATCGCGGAGCAGTCTGCCGCCTCGACGTTCACCGGCTACCACACACAGCACCCGATATCGAACATCGATGTACTCGTCGATCCTCTCGATAGCAACGCGATTCGCTTGCGCAGATGCACATGTGCCGCGGTGGAGCTCGCGCTGCCGGAGTGGGCGCACTACCTCGCCGCCGCGCTGTTCCTGTTGTGGCTGCTCGCGGGCCGCGCGCGCAGCCGCCCCGGCTCCGTCGAGGAGTAGACCATGTGTATGTACCACGCTTCGTATTGAACCTTTGGGGCACTCCAAATGTATCTAACCAACGGTTGGTGTAGATGGCGTTAGGGAATGTGACGACTTTCCATTATCGGTGGAGGAAACAGTCTTGCGGTGACAATGGAATCGACGCACACTATTAAAGTTGTATCGATTTGGTCGTCGTTTCAGACGTTCGACTTAACCGATTCGAACGTTCGATTATTTTACTTTAATTAACCTATCCCGTTCTTAGTATTTAAACTTTAATTGTTAGCAACGTTAAAAAATTGGTTATTGATGAGTCGATTAGAGGATCCCGGGATTATGGTCACACTCTAATCCCAAATCCCGGGTTTTAAATATGGCCGGGATCCCGAGATGGAATCCTTTAGCCGAAATCCAAATAGATTATCTCTTCATCATGTCAAAATCTCCTACGGCACCAAAGACTATGTCCACTATTTTAACGTACAACAGAAATACTCTATTTCATATGTTTACTTGAATGGACGTCTCTGTCAATCTTGTTATAGCTGTTTATAAGCCGTAGTTAAAATCTAATAAAAAAATTTATCTATCTCCATCAATCAATTCACTCAGCTCTGACATCACTTCTCAATTCAGTCGGGTTATACACGAGTCGCGCAGATATACATCACCCTGTATGTAATGATGAGATAATCCCGTTCACTGCTCACTGCGCGGGCGCAGGCTGGCCAGTCGACCGTCGGTGGTCGGCCAGGCCGGACGGATATAATGACTTAACGAATGATTTTTAGCAGTAATTTAGTTTTGTAGCGACATCTATTTAAACAGACAGTTAAGTTCCCAGTTTGACCTGTATGTGTGTTTGCCCCCAATTATCTCGCTTGGCTAAACCGATTTGGATGCGGTTTGCAGAAGAATATTTATCACAATTAGGAGAAGGTTTAGGTATATTACCCGACATTAAAAAAAGGAAGTTCTCTGATTAATCTGTATTAGCATTAAAATGTAGTCTCATAACTTATGGTTCAGTCTAAGGGTTTCTATTATTTTATCCAAAATTTGCTAAGCATTTATTTTTGTAACTTCAACAATGAACAAGTTATAAAATACCCGAGTCAAGTCTCGGTTAAAGAATAAAAAATGTAGTATCGGATATTTTATGGGATTATTCAAAAACATACCTAATACATATAATTAAGACAAAGACATGACATCTCATAAATGGAATTCACATATTTTATTTCTACCTGACTGCAATTTATGAGTTGTAGTATAGTAGAAGATTAATTGGTACGGAAGTGCAATAAAATTAGGATCTATTTTTGTCGCACAGACACAGGATGTACACAAAAATAATATTCTACTAAGTCGTTGACTTTTCTGTATTTTTGTTGTTCACTGTGTTTTTTTTATATGCGCTTTAGTTCCAACAAATGAGAATCAGTCATGACGGGACTTTCACATCGCGTTAATACTCCTAGCGTAGCTAACATCTACGTGCCTTTGGCGATTTCATAGCAAAGTTTTGTCGACGTAACATTTTGCTTGTAGTAAAATTGTAGGAGTTTTGCTCTTATCAATAAATCAAATTTTTTCTTGTCAAATCAAAATCAAATGTTTTTGATTTGCTTTTTATTTCGATTCGAATAAGCTCTTTATATTCCAAAATATTAACGTTTTATATCATTAAACACACATGTAAACAAATTTGTATTTTAAGAAATGCATAAGCTAACATTTACCATGCATGAAGTATTTTGTAATTTATATATCCATCCAACTGGTATGTGTATATTCGCGACTCAGGGATGCATCTACCAATTTACTGCACAAGACCTAACTACGTTTGACATAAAAGGCAATGACCTTATGCAAACGTCTGCTATCAGTCTATCGATCGCCCAATCAGCGGTGACAAATTTATCATTAGTTCGCAACGGTTTGTGTAGATGGCGATAGGGTCTTTGACGACTTTCCATTCTCGATGGAGGAAACTGTCTTGCGGTGACACTTGAATCGACGCACACTATTAAAGTTGTATCGATTTAGTCGTAGTTTCAGAAGCTCGACTTAGCCTTATTCTCCTCTAGCCTATCTCGTTCATAGTATTTAAAGGGTGGACGATACTACATGGCCGCTCTTAACTGTTTTGATTTATATTATGAACGAATATGGCCATTTCTTTGCTCTCTAGTTTGGTATATGTGTCTTGTTTTACAACAATATGTTTACTTATTGAATCGATTTCTATCACTATAAAATCAAATGATCTGAAACTTAATTAATTATTGAAATAGTAGTGACTTGCCCTCGCTCTCTTTTGGATTTTTAATTATTATATACGCATCAAAATCCGTTACCTCGTTTTAAAGCTTAAAACATACATGATTTTGGTTCTATACAAAATAATAAATCCAAATATTTCTGACACAGCTCTAGGAGTATAACTGTATAAAAGTATCCATGAAAGTGTCAGGAGCCCGACGATTGGCTTGAACTTTTAAGGATTTCACTGAGTAAAAACCGCTAGTAACCCTAAATATCTACGTGTCTTGTCGTAAGTGTGCGCCCCGCGCCACAGGTCCAAGCCGAGCTGCCCATCTAGAAAGTCCATGAATAATCGGGATGGTATTTCCTCCGTGACCACTCCTACCAAGCTTGCGAGCTTAGAAAGCTCGTTATTAGCAAGGACGAGATTTATACGAGCTTATAATGGTTGTTGTACCTAAAAGATGCGATCAGTGTAATGCCATTGAATAAATAATACAGGAAAGCTGTTTGTTTTGTTTTGTTACCGGAGAATGCTGGGTTGGCCTGAGGTTGATGGGTATAATAAGCGTCAAGTTATTTGTATCCAATGGTATTGTATACTGACTGAAATTCTTCTAAGAATTCAATCTTTTAAGATGAACAAGATGATACATTAGTGTTAAAGATCTTTTTTGTTACTAACATATAATCTCATATACAAATCTTTACATTTACCAAATGGGCCACTCCTGGCTGGATGACTGGTCTTCCTGTGACCATAATGTTCGGCATTCGAAGGGTTTCTAAATAATACATCTTAATACGTAGTACATTAGCCTGCAACACTATTTTACCAAAACATGATAAACTCATTATTCGTAAAGGCAGCGAGTTTCTTGATACACAAGAAAGCCATGATTCAAGGCTTTGTTGGTTCCATTATTGTGAAAAAGCGAACATCCTTAAGGGCCATTGTTCTATCGCTTCGCTGATTGCCGAGTCTGTTTCCCAATGATACAGGAAGTATCTTAATGTTTTTATTAACCTTGAGGGCGTTATCTTTTGTTTTAAAAATCCGCCATGTTTTTTTTGCCAAACGATTTAGTATCATGTTGTTCATCTTATTGTGCATTGGTGCCTAACTTGGTAAATATTAGTTTGGGCAAAATCAAGCCAAAAATTATGGTTAATTTCAGTTTTGAATATAACCTCTTATCATTTAATTTAATACTTAACATACCTTACTTAAATCATAACTTAAAAAGCACGCAAGTGCTCACTTAAAAATAGATAACGAATCATGGAATGTGCAGTTTGAAAGGAAATCATAAACCTACTTTAAATACCATTCATGCGTTAAGTTTGCTAACTTGTGCGATAGTAAAACATTATTTATTTTTACGACATCTTGTGGTACACTATATCATACATTCTAAGCCCCTTTAATATCTCTTTCATTTATAAGTTGTTCTATTTCCGCATATCGGATTGCAAAGGCAAAGACACTACTTTAAATATTGCTGCATTTACCTACCAGACTAGACATACATATTGTCTCTAGAAACAGCGATAACTCTTTTATTTTTCCCTCGCGACCACGATTGGTGTAACCCACGAGTAGCAAGGATATATGACGGGGGTAGAAAAAGGGGAGGAAGGATACTATCGCCTCGGATGATTTGGACTGAGTCGATAGTAGCTCGAGGAGCCGGGGTCGCTTACCCGTATACCGTTCATTAACCACCGGACAGATAGTTGTGACTGGTATCCCCTATGTAATTTGCTACTCCCATATCGCGTGTAGACCCATAAAGACTAATTTCAGCGATAACTCTGTATCCCGTACAATAACATATGATTCAAATACTACCCGAAGTACTAATGACGTAAAATAGATCGTCTTTTCACGACAAAAACGAAAGACGACAAATATTTACGAAACAGACCGTTCACCTCAACGGATGCCTCTTAAGGGGCGACAAAGAAAGTCAATGTCAGCTCCGTACCGATGATTGCATGAGCAGTGGCTGTCGTGAATGGTAATGTGGAGACGTGAAGTGTTTGCGCCACACAATATACATATTACCATTCCAGTGCTGTTCAAACTTCGCGACGACTACGTGAGTGTAGACTATGAGTGATGGCGCTTATTTGTTTACTTCACAATGTCAGCTTTCAGTAACCTTACTGACTAACTAAGATTAGTAATGTATGCAAAACAAAGTTAAGTTATTAAAATGCAGAAAATATAGGGCATTAGTGTGTTTGCAAACACAGATGCGTGCTGGGTGTGCTAACCAGTTCCTCATATTAGCAATTCTATAGTCTAGTATACAATAAAGTTGAGCTATTGTGTTCCGAATCAATGTTGAAACCATAGTGTAACCAAATCTTTCTTAACGTTCAGTAATCTTCAGGATAAATTTCTTCGTGATAGCTAATATACATAATAATAAACATTTATAATGATGAAGACCAGTGCCAAGTCCTTATTTAATGATGACATCATAAAACGCATAATGTCGGTTATCGATTTAGTTAGGTAATAATCGCAACAGTTAAAGGTTCAAGTAAGATTATAAATAAGTATCATTACATTACATAATAATCACACTAACACCGGGTCAGACATAATAAATAGTGCATTAATGTAATTTATTATCAGCAGTTAATTAAACAACCATATCGGGTTTACTCTCCAGGAAATGTAAGATAAAATTTCTAATAATTTCTTCAATCTCGTTTGATCTCGCGCTAGGGACTTCGTTTTATCTAAAACCGTGTTGTAAGGAAGTGTTTAATTTCTATGAGTTTTTTATTTTATCAAGTTTCCAATTTTATGTGAGGTTTAAATGTAACGGCTTCTAAGGGCTCTGACTATTTGATGTCTCTACAAATAGAAGGAAATTTCTACCTGCATGGGAAATTACTTTTAAGTTTTAGTTGTCCTGTAAAATATATGAAAGTAAGATTTATGTCCGGGATATTTATCACATTGTTTCCTTAAATTATCGAATTTTTATTTCGTCACTGTACAACATTTTGACCCGTGATCATGGCGCTTGCAACAGTGCCGAAATATCGGGACATAGTAAATATTCCAGACAGAGGAGATATTCAGTTTTGAGCGTGATATCAGTAAATATGACAATTTAAAGCTATATTTTGAAAATAAGGTTACAAATATATTTGGATAGCTTTCAGCCTTTCTCCTAATATGCTATCCCTGAATATGCACTACATTCACTCATTCGGAGCACGCCCATGAATCAATGGACGCATTATGCAGGCATGCGTTCAGAGGGACACCGTATGCATGCATGCATATGCTGGCATAGTGCTCGACAATTAGCCGTACTGGAGTGGAAATTACGGGAGTTTTGTAACAATGCGACTTGAAAGCGTCATAGGGCACTAATAACAGTATACATAAATACACAATTCTTTTTGGGATCACTGTGAGGTCTAAATTAGTATTAATTCAGTTTATTGGTTGGTATATAAATGAACAATGAACATGTACCAATTTATATGTATATGAGCCGAATATTTGAAAAAAAAAATATCGGGCCTGGGTGTTAGATTGGATATGTTCTGATTCCCATAATACGAGAGCATGTTGTATACTAAGTATTCATTGTAAGATTCTGACTAATGTGTCTTTATTTCTGATCTCTTCCACCTTTTGGATGTTTTACATGGGCAAATACTGTTTTTGCATTCGAATTGTCGTATGCAAAACATTACTTACTAACGAAAGTGGGATTCAGGATCTTAGATTCGGTAAAAACAAAACCAGTGAAAGTCAAATCCGCGAATGAGTACTACGTAAAGCGCATATCAATCGTTATCCTAAAAGTAACAAATGTTTCGTGGACAAAGTAGAAAGTAATATGTATTGTTCCGACGTTACTTAATAAAAATGAAGTATATCCATCTGCTTATATTTATGAAGATAGAATGTATTGATATTGTAAGTCTGTAATTATGAGACCTTAACGTGTCTTACTCTTTATTTAAAAATAATTTACTTAATGTCTTGTGTCGCGGAACTATAAAACCTCGCATAACCCATAAAAAATTATAGGTAATCGTTAAAATTATATATGTTTGTTTAAATACTCGATGAAGACGTGGTTATATCGTATTTTATCATTAATTATTATTCACTCGTTAGAAAGTAAGCGAACTACGCTATCTATCTAATATTTATCGTATTATACTCCATAAAATACCCAAGTAATTTCAAAAACTGTGCGAATAAACTTTATACGTTTGAGAGCAGACGATGTCTGAGTATAAAACGGCAGTAAAACCATATTTATTTAATAGATTTTATTGCCACACTGCTGTTGGAGGAGAATACTAAAATTGTAAATATATATAAAACCACAGCATCACTTACCTCATGATGATCCCGTGGTAAGTAGTTTAAGCACTTGTATTACGGATATCAGAAACTATAATGGCATACACGAATAAACTTAAGTTGTAAGTAACACACCCAGAAACGGAACAAACACCGATGTTCATCAAACAAATATGTGTCGCGAATGGAAATCGAACCCACGATTATAAATCAAGTTGGATAGGGCAATGTTTGGACCTAGCGAGAACAAAGAAGATAATGTAAAAATTATACTATTGTGAAATCGTTTGTCAAAATTGAAACATACCTGTTAACTGACCTATTTATATTCACAAAGTATTTTTAAAACGTCCATCCAAACTATTTACTGTGTAGTTTAATTAAAATACATTACTTCGTTTATTTGATTCGGAGGAAAAATAATTAATTGCAATTGAATAGTGGGTTACAGCGGAAACATACGCAAGTTTATTCTAGACTGGAAGTTTAATGCCTAATTAGCTCCGATTTGCTTTGGTCTAGCATTCCGATTTCATAAAATAATAGAGTACATTGGGAAATTTGACATTTTTATTATTATAAGTATAATTTATACCCGTACTAACAAGCAGCTTTCATATTCGGTATATGTAAATGGGGTTAAATTCATAATAATTAGGTAAAGATATATTATAACTGTCAATTGCAATAAGTAGAGTTGAACGGCCTAGTTTTTCTAGAATATGCTCAATTTCACTGAGCGTGCTGTAAGATGACTTAGTTATTATACCCTCCGTTAGTTTTGCAAAAGATTCTTGGTTTTTTTACAGACTTAATATTTCGTTTGAATCACTACTTACTATAAAGATTTGGAGACTAATAAATAATGTCTAAACAAAAAAAATATATATAATTTTTTTATGGTATTGCAAAACGCATACAACGTGAAAGCGAATGTGGATTGTAAATGCGTGATATTAAAGATGTAATGTAATTATCTAATATAATATATCTAACGATTATATAACTAACGAGGCACTAATACTTATATGTAAATTGAATTGTTTAAATAATAGATTGAATTATTGTTTAGAAGCTAAATAAATAAGTGTTGTAAAAACTTGTTAGTAACACAATTGCTTAAGTCACTCGGGCTAGACAATAGGATCGTTGTATGTGACTGAATATGTCCGAGATATGGCATGACTGATCATGACGTGCCAAAATATCGAGAGCTCATTCAAATAAAATAACATGGGAAATACGTGTGACGCGACGTCTGTAGTGAGTGATTTCTTTACTACACTAGAGGAAGTATTTTACAAGCATAACGGAAGTTACAAGCAAGAACAGTATCAGGTGTAACATAGTAAGTTAATGTTCCTAACCGCCGTAGTTGCCTGTTAAGATTAGACTTTAGTATTGGGCGCGGTCTATAGGCGGAACTGAGGGAACACGCGATGTCGATCATAATACAGTGAAAAACAGTGAGCCGAATGTGGGACAAACTTGATCTGTAGTTTTTAAGGGTCTATCCAAGTGTAATAAATACACAAAGACATTTTTATTTAAAAAGATGTTCTTTTTCTAACTGACATACGATAATGGCTTTGAGTAGCCTCGTCGTCATCACTGGACTTGCGGGGGATCGGATGGCTCTCACCCCTATGAAAAGAGGTGTATAGAGTTTTGCTGAGATATCTCATTTTATACTTGTTGAAGATGCTAATGCTTAACAATTTCAAGTAAAACTTTATCGCCTTGATATCCTACTTAGCCTCAAAGGCAGAAAAGTTAACGAGTCTCTATGTCTTCTTAATTGTGTGCACCAATATTACTTACCTCATGGATATCTCAGTTTACTGTCATAGTATTTACATTGTGTACTTTGCTTTTCACTTGCCAACAACTGTGATAGTATCGTACTATAAGCAAATGTTTGAATTTGTAACGGATCAAGGCTTAATTAACTTGAATTAACATGATCTATCATCGTGATAGATTCCGCAAAACTATGCTTTTCCGTAATTTATTTCCATGAAGACTTCGGATTACTATTTCGAGTAGTTCGGTTGCTATACGTACGAGTAATTCACCATTATATTAAAATGTTATGTTATGTTTGTGTACCATAATAAATAAAAAAAGCTTTTAGACCACACTTTTAAGTAAAGTGCTTTTGTGCTCAAGTTGCTATGTACGCTCTAGATCTTATAGACCTTGTTAATGTCTAATTAATAGAGTCATCCTAATAAATTAATCAACTCAATACTCATTTCGTATGACATCCACGTATCTGGTTCCCAGATTGAACGCTGGAGCAATGCTGATTGGTTGCAATATGTTGTGTTGTGAATATGCACGGATGCAGACGCATAGTGGGTGCAGTGCAGGGAAATCGGTAAAAGTGCACACGATTGATCGTTTGACTAATCCGAGATTCGTTTAGCATGGAGGTTTTAAATGCACTTTGGATTCTGTGTGAGGCGCTAACTTTCCTATGTTTACATGTTAAGATTCGCACATTATTGTTTTCTCTTGTCGCCTATGCTGATTTTTCGTCTCACCGAAGTACCATAGAGAGTGATGGAACAAAGATTTTTGCTCACATTTGTGCAATATACTATGTCCCGCACAGTTAGCTGGTTTGCATTAAGATTAGCCGCCACAACCACATATGGTTGAACAGTATTATTGTCATTCGATAAGTGAATCACTAAACGCTGCAGAATTAGAGTTATTCGAATATGTAATACACCCGTGATCCTAGGCGTGGTGGGCTTTATGAACTGGCAGGTCTTTAAATTATAATATCATATGGATCACTATCACGAGCCCTTCAAATATTGGGAAGTAAAAGCCTATGATCACATAATACAAAAACATCTTTCTATGACATAATACCCAAATACCTTGCATTGCTACATCTAAGACAGTGATTAATAGAGCTTTTAAAGTTATTTTAGTACGATTTTTATTACGTCTCTTTACAAGTTGTGGCACATTCTTATTCAATTCAATATTATGTAACGCGAAATAGCTCACTTATAAGGAAATTTGAAATAATAAATTTCGCTTTTTATGTGTTCAAAACGAGGCTTTTATTTAAATGAATGCGGACCGAGATGTGATCTGTAAATGTTGCATTTGTAAAGAAATAAATACGTTAATAAATTACTTTTCTGCATACGAATTAGATTGTAATTTAATGATATCGGACACTTTTTCGTAAAAAAATCATTGGACAGCAGATTCAAATCATATGGACAGCTGCTAAATATGGAATGTTTAAATATACACACACATCCTTTCCACTACTGGTAAAAATATATTTAAATTCAGTGAAACATCACTTTACTGAAGAAAAATAGGGTGCTGAGTAAATTCATTGAAAGTAGAAAGTATCTCTCTATCGAGGGAATTAATTAGCTTAAAATTATCTTAGACACAAACGTTTCACATCTCTTCCATAATGCAATGTTCATCCGATTTCGTCTATGGCAGCCGATCTCAAAACATTGGTCGCAACATCATCATCATCATCGTCTCAGCCTATTGCTATCCAGTGCTGAACATAGGCCTCTTCCGAAACTTTCCAGCGCGGCCGGTCTACGGCCACCAGTATCCAACAAAACCCAGCTATTTTCACCAGGTCGTTGGTCTATTTGGTAGCCTCCACTCTAGGATCTTTGTGCCACAACGACCGCAACATAAGAGGACCATTTTAGATTTTGCCTATCACATAGTTTAAGATATCTAAAATTTATAGTAGTCGATCGAGTACTGGTAATAAAATAATGCGTTGATATATTTTCACAGATTTAAGACCCAGCAAAAAATCTAGACGCTGTCTCTGACGCGTCTCTACCAATCCGTGCGCTGATATTTAATAAAAACTTTTTGTACATCGAGATTTTTGCAATGACTATCGCAATATGGACCAGACATAATAAGAAATAAACTCTCGTAATTTCTCCTCAATGTCAATCATATAGGCTTGATGCTTCGCACGACCAACACCGCTTCAATGCCTGGTTTTTCATAAAGACCAGTGAATCACTTTCGTTCAGTGAAAACCGTGGGAATACATTGTGCGAAGCTATGACTTCAGATGATACGCAACAAAAACTTTTAATTGACATTAAATTGTGAGGAGTGTGTTACCACAGTTTTGAAAGCTCTAGGATATTGTTTTCATACCTAGAGTATTGTTCGGAATTCTTTGTAGTGTTTTTCTATTGTTCCTGTTTTGAACTCGTCGGCTTTAGCCAAATATAGGTTTGTACTGAAATAGGGGAGGCTATTTTCTAGCAATAGGACAGTATAGGCTAGAGAGAAGTGGTACATGTGATGACTAGAGTGACTTACTTACACGTAAATTACTAGAGCTTTTCCCCGCTAATAATAGTAAGATGACCGACGTTTGAAGAGACCTGCGACCGAATACAAAAACAATATTATAATGAGATATTTATTTGCTTTATTTATTTTTTATTATTATTCCACTTTATTTATTTGCTTTGCTTTTAATAGTATTTAAAAGCTTGTTAGTTATCTGACCTATCAAATATCCGTATATTTCGCCGTAAGGTCCGTAGCAGCTACAAACAACACATACACCGTGAAATTTTAGTGGTTGTTTTCCCGCAGCAAAATGATTCTGTCTTAGTAGTACAATAGATCGATGCAGTTTTTTTTTATTAAAATCAATAAATGTCAGTTTTACAAAAGTGATAAACGAAACATTCGAATTCGAGAACGCCAACTAACGCCAGTAGTACTAGCCGCGCTTCGTCCTGCTAGAATTGTTATTATTATTTAAATAATAAGGCTGTCTGTCCGGAGCAAGCGATGCAGCGGAGCGTCAAAAAAATCTCCACTTCTCTTCAGTACAAATAAGTTATTTCAAAAAGGATACTATTGGAATGGGAAAATAATTACCGTTGAATAAGTAGCGATACTTATTTTAACGTTAAATGGTAACGATACTTATTACGGTACGGCACTAATAATCATCGTAAAATACTAACTTTTATTGTAAAAGTGCACATGCCGAACTAATATGTCAAATTCGTTTCCAATTTATTACCGGTAATTTTTTTACAGGTAACGTGTAAACTCAAACTGTAATAACAGTAACGTAAATAATAGTACTAAAATAACGTCCGGTGGAGGACAGGCCTAATGATTCGACAGGTTATTGACCGTCCGATCAGCTGATTGATACCGATTGCTGGTATCAATCAGCTGATTTTAACTTACTACCTATTTACTAACAAGTGATTTCCATATTTCCTTCATACTTTACCGGGCTTAGGATCATCGTAAATACTTTGCCTACTAAATTACGAACATAATGTTTTAATGGATAAACATCGGGTCATCAAAAAGAAGAGTTAAGATTGTCTGAAAGTAATAATTTGTTGCTGAATTAGGTAATATTTAAAAAATGAAATACAACGTATTTACACTGAAATAAGTCTTTATGGGTCTTCACGCGATATTAGGAGTAGCAAAATTACATAGCTACTTACTGCCCGACGTTTCGACTGGGTTACACCAATCGTGGTCGCGAGCGAACTAAGTAGCTATGTAATTTTGCTACTCCTAATATCGCGTGAAGACCCATAAAGACTTATTTCAGTGTAATGGAACGCGAAAGTTTAAAAGTATTTACACTGATTTGAATTTCCTACCTAACCTAATAAATTTCACTATTCACAAATTATGTACAAGTACTTACTCTTCCTGGTACCGGAGCAATTATCAAAATGTAAGCCACTGCGTTCCACACACAATCGCGCACGTTTTATCTGGTTAGATTATGATTTTGATAGTGCCTCTGTCATGTCTAACTACATTGAAAGCGTCCACTATCCCAGTTTTCAACTCATCGCAAACTGCCCGTGATCGAGCAGCCGCTGGGAAGCGGTTACGATCGTCCGGTGCTGTGGCACCTGCGGGTTCTCATCACCACATCTGCTAGACACATACTCCACATTCGAATAAACATAATGGCGATCCATTTTGACCTCACGGTATCGCGTCACGCATGCGTAGGCGGCGGGCGGCGGGCGGCGAGCGGCGTGCGTGCGTGCGCAGCGGACGGCGCACGCAGCGGGACTGAGGAGTCCGTAGGTATCGGTAGTGCGCTCGCGCCCGGTGCGCGGCTCTATCAAAGAGTCGTCGCGGCGGCGGCGCCCTTTGTCGGGGCAGTCCGACAAAGGGCGCCGCCGCGCCGCGCCGCCATTAGGGTAATAAATTACAATCTACGTAGGTATCTACCTACTATTACTACTACTATCATTTCTCACTGTTTCGAGTTAAATAATATTTTTTTTGAAAAGTTGAGATTTTTTTCTTACGTTTTCACGAAATAATTAGCATGGTTCGATAGTACTACGATGGGTAAATCGTTCTGCTTCGGGAAAACAACCACTAAAATTTCACGGTGTATAAACAAGGTTATTCCTAGATGTCCCCATTGCCATGGTGGTTGATGGTTCCCATGCAGAATGCGTATTCACCTAGCTAATTACTGTTCAACTCCACCTATAATTTAGCCCATGGCGTCGTTTAGAAAGTCGACTTATTGTGTGGCTCCAAGCATCGGTTTTCCTCCGTGCAGAAGTGAGATGATTATTTATCGGTTTCGTTTGAAACGGCACCTGTTTATTGATGGAATAAGCAAATCGGAGTGGGCTATGAATAATGGACCAGTTGTATCACGAACGCGATCTAATACAAGTTAAGCTGAAATGGATAGCTTAGCTGGTTGTGTCTGTATAAGCACGGATGTTAAAGTGTATGTTTAAGAAGGACCAATGGGAATTCAGAGCATTATTAATTACTGATAAGAATTCATAGCAAGATTGTATATCGACATTAACTGACTGAATGCTGACTGACTGAGACAGTAATTTCAAATGCTACATGGGTAATATGTTAGTTACTGCTCCTAAAGCATAATCTACCGTTTTAGACTCCAAAGAATTCAGCTTGGTAATACAGCCACTGTTTAATCCAACACAAGTTTTGAAGCAAATTAGTACGAAATCAGATAAATGTATGTGATATTGTGTAATAATAAGTAATATTCGTTTTATGTTATTGTGGAGTACCGAGAACATTCTATAGTCTAACTACTACTTATTTGCTTGTTGGCGGTACATCCCAGTATTCCGTGCCAATTGCAGTCAAGGAAGACTTCTTCTAGTATCTAAGTGTAATTATTAACTAACATTCCTGGTGAGGAATGTCCAGACAGTTGAACTCCGTTAGGGAGCCGCGGCGCTAACTACATTGAACAAATATTTGTTGACTATCTCTCTTGTGACACCCTCACCTCACCACGCAGCCATAGGCATTCGGTTGGTCCAAGTGATAATATTACAAAGGGCTAAGTGTATTTTTTAAAAAATCATGAGCTGTAACTACGTCATTTGTATAGTGAATGAAAAAAAATTGAGTTAGGTCCCATTATTTTCTAAAGATACTCCCGACTTCAAATATTAAAGATGATCAAACGAACTTCCCAGTGAAGTTCGATCATTATTATATGAGTCACTTTATCATATCATAACGATACAAATATACATATGTATGTATCTTGTGCAGTATCTTTGTAGATATTCTCGAAAGAACCACTAAAATTATTTTTAACAGCATAACTATTCTAATTAGTACTACATACATAATGTAGTTGCAGTTGCAGTGGCAGTTTACAGCCATTTTCTGGCTAAAATCAAATAACAAGCAATACTGGATCCGTTGTATTCAGAAAAAAAAGTAACTCAGCACTTTGTCTTTGTCTATGCGCGAAAGCATCTTACCGGAAATATTAGATTATTACTTATTGGCTGGCTCGGTGGAACAGTGGCTGGCGGTTCCGAGAGTCGTGGGTTCGATTCCCACTCGGGACAAATATTTGTGTGATGAACATAGGTGTTTGTTCCGTGTCTGGGTGTGACTATGTATTTAAGTATGTATTTATATGTATGTGTATCAGTCTCTGACGCCCATAGTATAAGCTCTGCTTAGTTTGGGGTCAGATGACCGTGTGTGGAAATGTCCCAGATATTTATTTATTTATTTATTTATTATTAAAAAGCTCGGCAAGTGCTTATAAGTTGCATCGCCCACAAATATTTGTTCCCTGCGTTGCTTAGTTGCGCGCGCGCAGGAAGAGAACATACGCGCTTGTGTCTGTGTTTGTACAGACCGAGCTCGTTGAGACCCATTGTTAGAGGGTCCTTTGTGTTTATCATCTAATGGCTTTTAGATTTGTACGATCAAAGTTTAAGTAGACTCGTCTTTATTAAAAGCTTGACTTTTTCTTGTTAGCCGTTTCATTCTATTTGACGCAATTTATTTGCCCGCTGCCTTTTTTATAGAGGATATGCTTTTATAACTTAGCTACTAGGTAGCTAGGTATTTATGAAGTAGTACCACGTAGTAAAACAATACTATATCGTCGTGGTCGTGTCCGGAAAGAACTTATCATGCACCATAGTCATAGGGAGACATTCCTAAGGATGTGGTTTTAAGGATCACTTAAGTTCATAATCACAAATCTAGTTTACCTGTGAAATTATTTCAACATGCCCTTAATTTTTAGGCGTACCTATGGGTAGCACTTGTTATGTTTATTTAAAAGTGAACCTAACCTCTTTCGTGAATGTGACAAAGCTTGAACTGGATTAAGAACCGCATCCAACGCTGATTGAATCCACTCGCATTCCCATGGATAAGTCTACCTAAATGCATATTTTGTAACGGGTCAGCCGAGATGCATGCGGGATGCACTCCACGACTTAGCGGCAAAAACACGACGGCGCATCTATTAGATTAGATCTAGTGGTGATGAGGCTTCGCTACATCAAGGGGCACCGTACTTTTTCTTAGTTTGATTAACTTACGGAAGTTACAAAAAGTTGCTTTAATATAGGATTACTTTAACTTTAATGTATTTATTTCCATAATAAGCATTGCAATCAAAACAATTTTATCGTCCTAAGACTAGGCTAAATGTTCTGTGAGGAACAGTTAACAATTTCAACGATGACACTTGTACATACACTTATACTTATCAAGCTTAAATACATCTCAATACAACTTATAAAATAATTTACTTGTGAAAATATTAGGTTTCCTTTTCAGAATGCACGCTGTATGCTTGCTATTATGGTTCCCTTCATAAAGATAAAGTACACTCACAATTTGAGCATCAATTTGAACCTATCTCTTCTAAGTAGGAGAAGTAGGTTCTCACAATTTTTGATAGACGAAGACTGGAGTAGGAAATATTTACCTTAGATTTTTAAAATAGTATAACTGAGTACGTCAGTGGCCTATAAAATTAATCACCAGTACATCTTTTGAACTTATGCTACATCACAACAACTCTGTGTACATCAAACATGTTAATGCTACAATCTATTAAAATTACCATTTCCATATTCGACCTCTATTACTTAACACCTTGCATGCAAAACAAACAAGCCAAAAATATTAAACTTGTTTGTATTTCCGTTCCGTTTCTCGATTGTCGGTTACATAAATGTCATTTGGCATCATATAGTAGGCCCCATGGTGACACAAAAACTACCGGTTCCTTTTACTGCAATCGACAAACATGTAACAGATACAAAACGAGACCTACTTGTAAACAAGATATTGACAATTAACACATTCTCTTATTTTTTTTTTCTTATTCGAGATTGGACTTTCCATTATGCAATCGCGATTTTTACTTTTTCAGTTCTTACCTGTTTTGTCTCATTATGAATGCTGTCGAGTACGTGCTTGCAAGGAAATGTTGTCGAATGAATAGAGCGAATGCTTTTCATTAAAAGTTTAAGTAACGCTGCATGCTTTTATTATTTCTGGGTCGGAAACTTGAATGCGACTGTAGAGAAAACTAAAATGAGCGGGATTGGATTCAGGCATAGTTTTCACGTAAGTAATAAAAATTAAGCACGAATATTACTCGTATGTGTCGCTTGTAGAGCGACATAATTCAATATAAATTCAAATAATATTCTTATCCTGTACTTCTTTTGTAGTCCGAGCAATTACCACCACAACTTCCAAAAATAAATAACTCGGAAACAACTGTATTCTGGTCTCTAATTCCAATCTGATTGTGCCAATTCCAACATCACCCGAGATTCGCTTATTCGTTTAACTAACACCAATTGCGTTGCTCCCAATCTCTCCAATGTCCATGCAAATTGGCCACACGTGCTCGTCTGATTCGATTCCAGCCAATTAGGTGCTTCACCCTTCTGAGACATCTTCATTAGCTGGACATGTTAAGTGAGGTACGTCTGATGGACTAGGGTTGTCAGGGATTTTGAAAGTCTAGATCTTATAAATTGCTGTGCGTCCGCTTGTTACCAAGATAGTTGTAAGCTAGTCGAAAAAGTTATGTTTTTTTATCGCGTGCAGTGAATATTATTCAATGGCTTATAGGAGCTTACCTCTTTGCAATCTATATATATATTGAATAGCTAACCACGTTTAACCCTTGAACTTTATGTGTATTCTTTACCCCGATAATATTTGCACATGTTGTCATAATTAATTGTTTTAGGTAATAGTCTACTGTAATAGGTAGCGGCAACCAACTGAACTTTATGTAGGAAGCTTCACCTAAACAACCGTGCACCCAGACACCAATTAAGCAATTAAATAATCACAAACACAACTATCCCACAGTTCTACGAATTTCTCAACGTGATATATAATTTCTGGCATCTCAGCTCCGGCCATCAACAGTGTTATAGTGGTGTAATGTAAACCACACCATTAGTTTTATTACACCTGCGTGTACTTTTATGTGATGAAACATAATATTATTAATTAAGTCATTTCATACTTTTAACTTTTTAACTACGATGCGGTAAATTCAAATAGTGTACTTGAATTTAGAAGTCAAAACATACGATCAGTCTTTTATGTAAGTGTACGTCTATGTATATTAAAGACATAACAGTGATGCTAGTTTTTTTTTAAATCAAATACTCTACTTTTTAATGTACAATTTAACTCT
This sequence comes from Maruca vitrata, assembly GCA_039566165.1. Classification (NCBI taxonomy): domain Eukaryota; kingdom Metazoa; phylum Arthropoda; class Insecta; order Lepidoptera; family Crambidae; genus Maruca; species Maruca vitrata. The sequence goes on along the minus strand of CM076933.1, from coordinate 8,938,435 downwards.
AGAACATATACGAAATCGAATATTCTGTGACGTTATCATATTAGCACTTTGCACTTATCTTGAATATTTATGAATATAGGTACCTATTCTAAGTGCAAAGTATGACATCACCGTTTTATACATAAACGAGATAAAAATAAATATTCTAGTTTCTGATAAAAGTAATGTACGTTACGTTCGTCACTTCCAAAAGACTAAGCGCTACAATGGCAATGATATAGATATCAGCCTTCATTACATGGAATGCCATGCTGTTGATTTTCACGCAACGGTCTAATTATCTAACTTTATAAAGATGTCATCCAGACATCAACGAAGCACCTCGCCAGACTCCTTGACTAATCCTCCTCCTTGTCTGCATGATATTAGTTTTAATTAATGGTCAAGTGGCGTGTCGTCACGCTCCTGTCATTTCCCGTGTGTGGCGGTGGCCGACAGGCGTGTAAATCTAATAAAGGAGGTGAGTCTGGGATGTCTTACTTATACGTCTTGACCGGTTTTACAGCTGTCTAGTGAATTGTTTAAAGTAAATGATTTTTAAAACAATGCCCAAGGCAGTATGGCGGCGACGTGGCCCACAACCCGTCACGTCACGTTTCCCACATAGGTAGAAAGTGGATCGCTAGAAGTGATCTCTGCCTAACCCCCTGGAAAAAAGGCGTGATTTTATGTATGTATGTAATGATTTTTAATCGTATTTGGATGATCCAGTATTGTCTTTTGTTTTCGCGAACATAACTGTAATAAACTACTCTATTTTTATTTTTTTATGCGTTTTTGAATAAAATACTGTAATACAACTACACGTATACTACATACCTATAAATATATGTATACTTATAAATTTGCCTAACGTGTTGTGTTTTTATTGTATTCTTGAGGTTTGAAACATTAACTAAATACGTATTACAAAAGTTAGTAAAATTTTCATATAGGCCATTATAAAATATGATTAACATAATAAAAATAAAAAATAGTGCCAAGATGAAATATGCACGCACACCAAGTAATTAAATTCAGACGTTATATAGGTGTTTAGTGCTCTATTGTTCCAACCAACCAACTAAAAATAACGCATGTTTAATATTCAATACGTGTCTCGATCCAAAACTTCATCGACGTGTAGTTTAAAATCGCATCAACGTCTGTAACAGGATAACCGTGTTTCGACATTAATAAGGCCGATGAAATAGGTTTTACATTCTCGGTAACGATCTGATTATTTTGGCAACCTCAATATGTCTATCGCTCTCAGATGTCTATGTAGGCTATGTTATGATAACAACCTAATTTTGTCTTTGAGGTTTGTGGATGTCGGTTTATGCTTTCTTTTTACGTAATTACAAATGCGTCAGGTAATGTTTTCTTAACGCTAGGTGCTATTTGTTGTCTAACCAACGAATAATAGCTTAATTGCTGAAGTTTATAAAATCACAAAAGTTTTTTAAGAGCTTTTAAACAATTTAACCGCCTGTTTAAGAATTCATCGCCCGCCCGATCAAATACACAATGAATTCTTTATTTACCTCAAATTTACCTTTCCTATTCTTTTAAATTAACTCCACATTGCAATTGATTCTTCGTTTGTATCTTCGTGAAATAACAATGCACTTTTAAAATCTCTTGCATTCTAATTGACTCGAAAGCTTATCAATCCACACCCACCCTTCTCGCATAACATCTGTCATTAGTGAACGAACATAACAATAATTATGTCAGTGTTAGTAAACGCTGAACCAGCGACGGCGATTACCGGCGCATTGTCGGTGCCGCATGACATTGGCTTTCTCGTCGGCGCTGATAGCGGGTATGCGCACACGCACCGCGCCCGCCGAGCCGCGCGCGCGTCCCTAGCCCCGCGACGCGACCGCCCGCGCGGCAGCGACATGCCCGCAGTGAAAGTCTTCAACATATTCGGTGGGCAGAAGCCAACCGAGAAACAACCGCAACCCGCGCAAAAATTCTACAGGACTTTCTCAGTCGGCAACCTCACCCCCGAACATAAAGGCACCAAAGTGACCGCGATCGCCGCGTGCCTAGAAAAAAAAATCAGTGATCCCAATGATAACGTGAAGTTGAATAAGAACAGTGTTAATGTGAACGGCAAAGCGGACGTTAGCGTGCGTCAACACGTATACGAGAATGTAAACATCCCTAGTGCGCCGAGAGATGTGCAACGCGACGCGCTTCTCGACGAGACCAAGGGATACTCGTCCATTTACGAAAACATTGTCGTAGTCGGTAAGCCGGCTGCTGCCAACGGCAAAACGGCTGAATCGAAACTCAACAAGGCCTTGGAATCTTTTGATAAGATACTTTCCGAATTTACGGCAAGTGCGTCGTTGACTACCGACGCTAATACGAATAATACTTTCATAGTGCCTAAGTTACAAAAGTCTAAGACCTGTAGCATTATAGAGTCGCGGTGTATATTGAAAAAAGCTAATTCGGACCCTCAGAGTAACGGCAAGGCGCGAAGTAAAGTGGCACGTAATAACTCTATAGACAAAACAACCAGTTTGTGGAATCTCGACGACATGAAAGGCAAAGAACTGGATGCTCCATTAATGCCTTTAGCGCCCACCTCTGGCGATAAAATGAATCCAGATAAGTATGCCACATATAAGATTTCGTCTAAAAACTCGTCTCGGGCGAATTGCATTAAAACCGAAGACTTGAAAAAACTGGATGTTAAAACAAGAATATTAAAGAAGACTTTATCTAATCCACCGTCAACACCCGTTCCGGTCGTAACTAAAACGAAACCGGTAACGAAAAAAATCGAGAAAAAATGTATCGAACTCAAAAAAACAAAACCCAGAACGTGCACAGAACCGAGTAATGGATCGAATATTAAGATGGCCTTCGAAAGTAAAGATGCGCCAAGATCGCAAATGCAAAAAGCCAAGAGCGTATGGGAAATTGGGAATGAGATAATGATGTCACCCGGCTTAGAACGGACCAGGTCCACCACTTCTATCGCGGGTTCTCCCAGCAAGATCCCGGTGATTAGGAGTCACATGTCGCAACACAAATTCAGCAGTACTCGAGCTCTATTTTCTCCCACTCCTGTTGATCTAAGTAATGTAGAACAGCCTAGAGAGTGTGCTCAGAAAAAGAAGCTAACTGCTCTCAGGAAAAGCGCGGATAAACCCGAGCCACACAAACAGATCAGACAAAAATCTCAAATCAGCATGAAATCCGACGAACCGAATAAACAAATAAGACAAAAGTCTCAACTCAGCTTAAAAGTCGATTCGAAACGGCAGGTGGATAAGCCCAAGAAAGATTTGATTGAGACAAAAAAGACTACCTCACCGAAATCGTCGGTGAGGGATTATTCGGAAGAAATAAACGCTGTGCGAGCCAAAATGCAGCAAAGGAAAATCAACAAAAGAGATATTGTCATATTGGCGTCGGAATTGAAACGGAATGAAAACGAGTCTGATGACGTCGATCCGACGCTTACACCTGTCAAATCAATTGTTAAAAAATTGGAACTCAAAACGGCTAGGGAGACTAAATCGGACACGGCCCAGTTCGTGAGCTGTAAAGTCATCCCTCCCGTTCACAAGGAACTCTGTGTTGCCAACACAACTTTTCATAACCACTTGAGCACACTCGTTGGCCGACAGATTAAATATGTCGAGTCTCGGGACGACGCAAAAACATGCTCCCAAGACAAAAAACTCGAGTTACATAAGCATGCCGATGAAAAGATATCGGATACCCACTCGGACTGCAGCGACGACTCCGGTCACGTGTCGAACGACGCCGCCAATGACAACGATCCATCGTTTGATACTGTGCACGACCTGAGCCCGGTACATAGCTCTATAGACGAGGTGGACTGCAAGATCTTCGACGGACCCAAGCAATTCGGGATAGATTTATCCGAGAATGCGAAGACTGTGTGTCCCGTGCGACCCGCGAGGCGCAACGGGCGGGCCAACGAGGTCGCTAGCGGTACCCGCGCCACCGACGCTCCGAAAGTGGACGAACAGGTACGCGACACTGTTAACATATCGATAACAACAAATTACAGGTGGTGTTTACTCGTGCACTAACTCTCCTGAAGCGGCCGGACCGCAATTTAGATCACCGCGATATGCAGTAACTAACGCTAACCGATCGGCGACTAGTCAAGCCAGATTTTGCTCGAAAGCTGTCCGCACACCTGATGTCAATATGAACGACGCGAGCGGTCGTAGACCCCTTTCCTATTCGTTCGGCGGCGCTTTAGAATTTGTAAAACACGCATGCGTACGGTGAAGTCGGACAAAACGTATTCATACAAAATATGAATTGCATACTCTGATGACTAACCATGACGAGACACCGCTCGCATCGGTAATACTGAATTTCAAAAGATGCTTTCACATACCTTATATCATTGACATCATTATAGATTTATTTCCATTTACGAATCGATGATATATTCATAACCATAATAAAATTAAACGTTTGTATATAAATTTCGCCATAAAATCGCATGCCCAGCCACTGGTTTCGCATAATAGATTAAATATTTACTATAACATGTTAATCAAGCATAATTTTGCATTAGTTTTCATACTGATTCGGCTTTAATCTCGAATCAATAACGAAAGCTACAAGCTTCGGGTCAAATAGTTTTGTTTCGTGTCATAACTGTTATCTAATCCTTTCAGCTAGCGATTGTCTCTAAATCTCCGATTTGCATAAAACTGCGATTCGTTCGAATCGGTCATTCTTAAGTTATGTAATGGGCTTTTACAAGCGCATTCCTGCATTGATAATCTTTAGCGGACGTGTCAATATTAATATGTCTGGTGATGTATTGGGAATGGTCACTTGAAGTCCGTAACGTTTTGTAAGGCGTATTGAATCACGGCGAGTTCATTTATTTCGTTTGATTCAGATACACGGCACAGGTGCACCGCAGGGGTCAGTTCTGAGGCCAGATTTATTTACGCTCTTACTTTCACCGAATGCTTTTTGGCACTTTGTACTCATTTTTTACATGACTTGCTTTTGTGTGACGTATAAGCAAATATTCGGTAATGAATACGTCGATTCCGGTCAAGTATGCTTTTGATTCATTACCTAAGCAAATTTTTCGGTATTACGCAACACCTATGTTTGATTACGGAGGCATGGTTAAGTCTGTATCCGGATTAACATTGATTCTTGTTTCTCGAGTCAACATGTGACTTCTCTAGTACTAATGCACATTTCCCGCGTGTATGTCGTAAAAAAAGTTCACACTTTCAGTTTTAGATTTCTCACAGTACTGCGACAAACATTACTTGGAGTATTTATTGACGAGTTTCTTACGTTGGGTGTTTACTCGGGTTATGAATATTTAACGTAATCAACATGCTCGCTCTTGAACGTATAATTTTACTGTACACGTACTTACTTACAAAGAGTGAGGAGAATGAAAACCACTGCGTTCAGCGTTACTATAATACGTGGTACTTTCTATTTCGCTTGCGTTTGCTGAATTTATGAGCCTTTTAAGAATCAATTATATGAATTAACGATACTCTTATAGTTTCGTGACTTGATACCCTTTAGAATAAGTTATTGAAGATTTTCAGTATGTAGGTACCAACTATATCATGCGTCCGCTTTATCTATAAGAAAGTAGACAGTTCATTTTTGTACAAAATAATTTTATTTAATGTTAATGTGTAAGGATCTTCGTCATATATATCGCTTACATGCTAGGCGAAAAAAACATTGTTAAATTATTTTTTTATTCTCCCCATTATAGTCTCAATGTAAAGGTGATCATAAAATTAACCCTGATCTAATGACTCAGATTATCCTGTTAGTATGTCGTAAAGGTCAATCGTTCAAATGTGTTTCGACTTGCTTGCTTCAGAGTCCTGACAAGAATATTTGTTGTGTCTTATGAGTTATATGAGTTTCAAGGCAAAGTTTGCACTCGCAATCATTGCACGCGTATTCCTTGCACTTCCATCGCTTGTTAAATCGTCCCTCAATTTGTTTCGCATTCAACTGTCATCAGTTTCAATCTATCCAGTCACGTATGCAATTTCTAATAAAATTGCTTTCGGGTATAAATTAGGCATTAGACTGTCCACCTCTCCACGGGCAATGCTCATCACGTCCTAGCTTTCCCTTCGCATCGCAGGGAAAGCCGACATCTGACATAACGGAAACAACTATTGAGTTGTTGTAACAACGGTTCAATATTATTTGATCGACAAACAACATCCTTGGGTCGAGATGAACGTCTTTGCCTACTCGATTACCCTACTGACACATAGTGGGTTTTTTTTTCTAACTACTTAACGGCTTTGGTATCCAAAACCAGCCAAAGTGGAATTAAAATTTGTTTACCTTTGACGGACTGGAATTTGATTGTTTACACTACAGCTTTCTGACAATGTTTTCATTTGGTTTATATTTGACTAGTGATGTGCCTTGTAGCAAATCAAACAGTTGAATTAGCGGAAACTGTTTTCTCTCTTGAACTACCTATTTAGCTAACTTTGATTTGAGAAGCATGAAATAATATAAGTCTTGTTTTATTTTATTCATTTAACACATGTATGTTAGGATGTTCACGGTGCAGATTATTTCTTAATTTTAATTATCCTTCTCAAATTATCTTTCTAATTGCTGCTGTAATTACAGCTGTCGATTTGAATGTGCAAATTGAATAACATCGAATCGGAATCTTCTCTCTTAACGATACAGTTCATATTCCAACAACACGAAATGGTAGTCGGTTCATATAAATCACAATAGTGGCAATTAAAGCTCGGAATCGTATTGCTATACATTTCATTGCTTTGTCCGTCTGTCCGGCGTCGGCAAAAGTCCATTATTTGTACAATGCGTCGCTGATATCTGGAATAATTATGATACTTGTGTAATTCTTTGCGCGCCTACGAACATACATGTCATAATGCGGATGTATGAAAGTTTTATCGGCCACGTTGACTGATGAACGGTAGCTGTCATTCTTCAAGTTTCGTAATCCAGCGGTTTGTGGCGAGATGCATTAATTGTGGTTTTGTTAAAAACGTTGCATTTTTTTTCTTTTTTACTTAACCCATTGTCTGCTAAATACTTTCGATCATTTTGGACAGTCGTAATAGATGAACGCAAATTATACGTTTTCTACAATTTGATGGAGAGTGTTAGCGCGTTATTAGTCATTTATTGAATCAGTGAAAAGTATAATTAAAGTAAATTGTTCATTGAAACTTGAACGTGTGCTAAGGTACTTAGAACCATATTTTTTAGTTTTTACCTCCTCTATATTAGTACTATTCTATTTTGTTACTAGTAACGAAAGATTTATCTTATTACCCTAAACTTATGTCAATAACCTTACATCTATGAATTCGCTTTGTATGTGTCACCAAAATGATATTATAATTTGTAACTGCTGAAGTACTTACCCTCTCAATTATGTGACATTACGATCATTATAACGGCAAAGAGCGCTTAAAATTTTAAACCACTTAAAGATGACTTACAAGTCCCAAAATATACCTAAAGATGTATATTACACCTTGTGAGAACGGTTCAAAATACGGTCCACAGTCCCACCTGTCATTTTATTTCGTCATTTGTACGAAAAACACGCCAATTTGCGAGCAAAATCGAGATAAATTTGCAGAGCAATTTGAGCATGTAATTTACAAGTAGACGTGAGCTGTCGACCGGTGGTCGGCTTTACAGGGTCATCGATTGATGATAATATTAAATTTTTATAGCTAAATTTATAAATGTTTTCGTTAACAGCTTTCGAAAAGCTAGTATCCGTACCAAAGCATAAAAACAGGACCCTATTACTGTGACTTCGCTTTTAGGGGTGAGAGCCATTTCCCCCGTAAGCCCAGGGATAATGACGAGGCTACTCCAAGCCATTATCGTATGTCAGTTAGGATAAAAATGTGACTTCGCTGTGTCAGTCCGTCCGTCACCAGGCTGTGTTGCTCAAGAACGGTGATTATACTTGACATTTTCACAGATGATGCGTTTCTATTACCGAATTGTGTATTTCTACAACATCGAATACTAATACTAAATATTTGTCTTTATGGCGCGATTCTAGGAGTAGCAAATTACATAGCTACTTACTGCCCACCCATAAAGACAAATATTTAGTGTAATGGAACGCGAAAGTCAAAAAGATCGAATACTATTTTTTTAAAAAATCAAGTATTTGTTTATGATACTGTGTTCACTAAACAACTTATTAGTTTTATACATACGAATGACTTCTATTTTCGGACGTACTTCGAATTGGTTGACAAAGACAAATAAAGAAAAATGAAGTTAAATAGCAGCTTGCAAAAATAAGACATCATGTATTTTTTTCTTTCAAGTCAAAAGAAATGAACCACAGAGATCTTACCTAGTGCTAGCCCTACTGTAAGCGTAATTACAGACAGATGACAGCATCTCGGCAGGTGTACCCACATAAAACAATTAATATGGAAGTCCCACCGTAACTTGTGCACTTTCACGATACAACTTTTAAAAGCGCTTTTGGATTTAAACAATCTAAAAGAGTTCGCTCGCGACCATGATTGGTGTAACCCAGTCGAAACGTCGGGCAGTAAGTAGCTGTGTAATTTGCTACTCCTAATAACGCGTGTAGACCCATAAAGACTATATTTAATCGAAAAGTCTTTAAAATAAACAACAACATGCAGCTTTTAGAATGGAGTAATGAACAAAATCAACAAAAATTATATCAGAACAGTCGCTAGCTCTGATTATCTTTATTTTTATTAGATCATAATATATAGCTATAAAAAATAAGTAGTAACTAAATGGTACTTAGTAAGTATGTACCTAGTTATAATTGCGTTAAATATTGATCAAATATAGAATTATCAATTCTGTTTATGTATGGAGTAAAACGATAAAAAAACTAATCATGCAAGCGTAAAATGAAAAGGCAATCAAAATCAAAAAAATTTCTGCTTAAGCGACTCTTAAAGTAAAAAAATATATGGGAGTTTGATTTGAAACCTACTTAATCAGCGCTCAAATATCATTGTTTCAGTATTAGGCCGCAAGGTAGAGAATTAGTCGGTAACCTCGCCTTAACTATTCAGCTTTTCCTTATCCATTTACAAAAGATTGTAGAAAGGCACTCCACCTCACTATGCGATAGAAAACCGTCTGTTAAGGAACAATTTAGCCTTGCTTGAGTAGGGAAAGCCGGCCCCGTAAGCAGCTCCCATAATATTTGCCTCACATTTGAGCGGCGAAGATTGCCGACCATTAAACGGTTTGCATGGAAAGGCTGTACCTATAAGTTTTGTCCTAAAGCAAGTGTATTGTATTAGGTCGATTTAAATGTTGGTTTGGTTGCTTTTTAGATTCCAAACATTTTTAGACGAAAAATAATTACTCGTATATGTACGTAGTTAAAAGTATAATCAGTATGAGTATAAAAGATAATTATAAAACCGCAAAGTGTTTCAAATGTGTACAAGCACGCACATTCACACCAAACAACCCAACTGATTTAAAGAAATTGGTCTAGACTAGAGATAGTTTCATTCAAGCTTGAGATAAGCTGTTTTTAACCAACTGCGGTACAAGAAATTGGGTAATGTTTTACGCGATAAGCTAATTCATACGACGAAGTCGAAGGAAGAAAGATTCTCACTAGTTTTGTATGCACATTGCACAATTGCACTTACAAATATAACTTTGTAATCAAATCAGTGAACTTACGGGTCGCTCAATTTGCTTGTTATGTAAAGCCTTTCAACGGTACATGAGACACAGTGGATGCTTCGTGAGAAAACTAGCAATTCGATTTATCAGCATATAGAACTATGCCGTGGTAGACCACATTCCATTACTTCCATTACTACATAGATAATGTGTTTTTATAATAGGTTTAGAGTACTGGAAAATCTGTGTTTTCTAGCACATGATAGATAAATAGACATGGGATGGGTATACATACATCTAATTAGAAAAATGACTATGGCCAGATTATTTACCATGTTGTTTTATTTTAACGAGCTCCCGAGATTTCGGTGTCCGATTGGTTGAAAACTTAGTAACTTGTTGACCCGTGATCGATCATGGACCAAGGTTCATATCCTGGATATAATTAATTTTCTAACATAATCTCATGTCTGCATCGTCAAGTCTAATACCCATTCATGTTAAGTGTGCCTGTCGTTTACAAATCAATGTTTATTCTCACTAAATAGGCGTTCGTGCAATGAACATTGCAAGGTATTGGGTCCATTTTCATAAAGTGCATTTCTTAGACCATGTTCGGTAATCGTTAAACAAGCGCCGTACTTAGAAATCGGTTTTATTTGCGTGACATTTATTAAGATCAATAAATCTCCAAAGTGTATTCAGTGGAGAGATTCGATGAAATACTAGACTATCAAATAAAACAAGCAATTGTGAACATGTACGAAAATTAGCAAGTATAAATTAGCACGTATGAAAATAGTACATAAACTGAAAATTTATGGCTGCGTGATATTATAATGACTTTCAAAGAAAAACACACTAAAAGTACCTAATAAAGAAAGAATGCATGTTGCAACTGGAGTGCAGTATACAATAACTGATTTTCTAATGATATTTTTTTCCTTTGTTACAGGTAAGTTCCGTTCGTGATTTGCATGCTAAGGGGAAGCTAACTTATGCGTAATTCTACGAAAAACGGTAAACAAGGAATTATAAGTTGATATTATTCAGCCATTAGGTAAGTGTTGAAATTGTATTACATAAATATAAACATGTATTAAGAACCGTATGGTTTGAGTAAGCCAAACACGAAGGAGAAAAATAATACAAGATAAAGATTTAGAATTAGATTGTGTAGGTCTGTATGATATTTAGAAGCATCTTTATATATCTTTATAAATAGAACTGTTCATATAATTTTGTATAACCGGTTTTTTTTTGATGATCTACAGATCAGTCAGTCAGTCAGTTTCTCAGTACTTTACAAAGTACTGAGAAAATTTTAACAACATAAAAAAAATTAACAAAATGATACAATACATCGAGGCCCTCGACTCGAGGGTCTATTATGATCCTAAGAAACAGACGACAATACGTCTATGGGTCCATCCTGATTCTTAAACAGGCAATCTTCTGATTCTTAAAAAGGACCGGATCGCAGATAATCGGCTCTCAATATGCTCGCTCAGAGTGAATCTCATCGCCTCGTCATTAACGGTGTTCATAGCGCTTATTCTGCGAGGCGTAACAGTTTCTTGCATCTAAACTGTCTCAATACTCGATGCGCCAGGCTGCACGAGAAAGAACCTTTTTAGGGTTCCGGGATACCTAGACAGTTGAAATTTTCTGAAAGTATGCTCCAGAAAACACTGAAATGTTCTGGATATTTACCATATTGCTCACGGATCATCTGATGAATCGTGATCGTGGCACTTGCAACGTACTATTAAATATGGAAACATGGTAAATATTCCGAACATTTTCAGTTTTTAAAATCATGCATTGTCTGTGGCCGCTAAAACAACAATAAAAAAAATATGAAAGGGGGATCTTCTCCTTCAATATTGCCCCATCGCTTACAAAAAATCGTGTTTTTTTAAGCTATTGCATAGCTTTTATCGCGAGCTTTGAGCGCGGCGACCGAACCAAGAAATTCCGTAACGAAAAAAACCTCACAATCGTCTAACGTCGTTTCAGATCGGTAGACCTCGGCACGGTGTTTATGTGCGTGCGGTTAGACGTATTGTACGACTCTACGAAACTCGCACGAATCGAGACGAGCTGCTATGCAATAGCTATACCACGGCAGTCCCCGAGTGCCACACGTCTTTTTTATATTAATTCGGAACCCTTCGAGCGCGTATCAGACTCGCACTTAGCCGGTTTTTTTTTGCATCTTTTGCGCGGGATTATGTCGCGATTGTCTTTTGTTTACACAAAAGGTCGACGCTCCCAGTGACGCGTAGCAGTCGGCTAACAAAAACGCAAATGGTAATTATACGATACGATACCTTTCCGGTTTGTTGTGAATGTGTGTAGGTATAACGAGCGACCCGCCCCGTCGTCGTACGGGTGCAAAGACGATGAAATTAGCAGTGTTTCTCTGGTATATGGTGCAATTATATCAACCTTCCTCTTAAGTTGTTTCATCTAATAGAAAACCGCATCTGAATCCGTTGCGTTCTTTTCGATATTTAGACATTAGGGATAGATATAAGACAGACCGTGGAAACGGTCTATGTGATAATAGTTATGGTGCAGGTTTGTCCAACCCCCAAGGATTAAATTTAGAGATTAATAAACAGCTAGACATTGAGCAAACAGCGATGTTCATCTCACAAATTGACTTGATTGGGGATCAAACCCACGACACTAGCACAAGAAGACAGGCGCTATTAAGCCAATCTATCAAAGAGTTTTACAAAAAATGTCCCGGTTAGGGATCAAACCTTTGATTTTTGGCGCAAAAAACGGGCTTGAGAGATGCGCAAAAAGCACCATCGATCCAGTCCTCCGAAAGATCATTTGCATCATTACAATAACATTTCTTAAAACAACCGCGATTGTCTCGTATCATTTCCGCTACACCCAGAAGTTTTCAACACACGCGCTCTTTATGTTTCCCCAAAACGTCGGCGGTGTTTTTATAAACACTTTTTTTTTATTGTTCGTCGGATTCGGGAGCGTCTGGTGTCGAATGGACCGTGGCGATTGTTTCAAGGAAATCGAGAATGTTGTGGAAGTGATATCACGTATGTGGTATTAGCATAACGCGGGTACGGTGCCGTGCGTGTGCGCATATATGCATATGTTAGGTGATTTTTAAGGAACACAACTTATTAGCTGCTTCCCCTTTGTATGGGCGAGTAGGAAATTATGTTGTTTATGACGCGATAACATGTTTATTGTTGGTTAACTTTTTTAGGGTTATATCAGAAAGTAGAGTTTAAATTAAACGGAAAAAAAATCTGGTAACAGCTTGATTTAATGTAGAAGAAAAAAGAGAAATATTTCCAGTGACTTCGCCTACACAAAACTTTAGCTATTTTATCTAGGAAATGATACTGGAAATGGTGAAAATATGTCACTATCTCTTAGAACTAATTAACATAATATACAGCCAGTAATAACAACCGTGTTGTGTATAATAAACGCTATAATTAGATACATGATAGTGATTTTCTAATTATACATAAGAGTGACAGGTCTTGTAAATAATATTATCTTGATTTATGGCTGTAAAGAGCGCAATTATACATTTATATCTTTGACCTATCATCTTAGGCTAGACATTAGATGACGTACGTAGGGTTCAACAGCTATTTTTATATGATTTAGGACTTTCGCTATTCGATTTCATAATATTATGGGTATTCTGTGTAACAAATATGTACAATTGTATTGTACAAAGCTACTTACTGCTCGCCGTTTTGACTGGGTTACACCAATCGTGATTTGGGGCAGACCATATTAAATATTAAAGCTAGTATTAAAAAACTGAAAGTGTGTTCGGGATATTATGTTCCTTATTTTATAGAGTTCCCGATATTTCGGCACTGTCGCAAGCGCCATGATCACGGGTGAATTAAATATCCCGAACACCTTCCGTTTTCTAATGCGTGTAACCGTGACAATTTGAAGTTAAATATTAAGGCTAATATCTTTTATACTATAGTTAGTACGTACAGTGAGTGGTCAGTAAATAGGTATAGTTTCATAAATGACATATCTAATAATAACATCACTGAATGTACTGTCGACAGATATTTATCGAGATACCGAATCAAAGTTGCACTATTCGATATGGAGTCTAGATTACTTTTAAAATTGCGATCTCTCCGTTCAATCGCAGCTTGGCAGATCTAGAATTCTAGACAAACGGTGTGCTCTAGTTGCCTGCTGAGATATAACAGAGATTTTATACCGTCATATAACGTAACATGTTATCTGATTTGAATCAGTATTGTGCACATTGGCATTGATTTTTCATTAAAGCTTAGAATTAAGAACGATTAACAAAAAAATCAAAACGCAGAAAATAAACATAACTTGTATCGGCTTGAAGTGGCGTGCATTCGGAGAGGCCTATGTCCAGCAGTGGACAGGAATGGGCTGATGATGATGATGATGATATCGGCTTAGGAGATCTAGGTATTGATTATTCTCGGCTTTGAATTGTTCAAAATCCAAAATTATGAAATCCGTTTTAAAGCATACTAATTCAATGGTCGAAAAATATCACCTGTTCACTGATTTGCATGGGCTTTGTACTTGTATATCCCACTTTTTGCCATTGCCAATAATTTGGATTCGTTTTTGTACAATACGGTTTTTTTTATTATTTTCTAATTACATACCTACATAAAAAGAGTTTCTCCTTCTTTTCTTACAGGTAGAAATAACACGTTAATTAATGATTGATCGTAGGCAATTACGACACGAATTCCTTGAGTTTATAATTTTCCGATAACGATTTTAAAATAGAGCGTGAAAAATGCATCCGATGATAAATTGACTGGTAATTGAATTAAAACTTATTTTAAAGATGAAACTCGCGTATAATAAGATTGTCAAACATAATTATAAAGAAACTCGATATTTCGATCTCTTTACAGTGCACGTAACCAATTAGGTTTATGTCAAACTAGTGACCCGCCCTCGCTTCGCTTCTGGTGAATTTTATATAAAAACCTTCCTCTTGAATCCCTCTATCTATGAAATCAAAATCCGTTGCGTAGTTTAAAAGATTTAAGCGTACTTAGGGATATAGAGACAGAGCGAACTTTGTTTGACTCGTATACTATGAAGTGATATTCAGTGTTCGTTCACGTAAATAATAGACCATAGAACATAGACTTTGTCGACTTAAGTTGATAAGAAATGGTTTATATTACTATGAGGACAATGGTGTTGGTTGCATAATTATATCAAGTGTATTAGATAGTAACCCTGTAGTAGCATTAAACAATATTATGCTATTGTTTGTTATCCTGAAGAAATAAAAATAAAATAAAATAGTAATTATAACTGACAGTTTCGCTAAAAACTAGTTAGTACTGACCATATCTAGTAATACAACTGAACTACAATTTTCTCTAACACTTGTTATAGTAATAAAAGTAAGTATCGTCCCATAATCACTACTTCCGCGTAAACAAGTCGTAAAGTGCATAATTTATCTATGCAGCGCATTCGACCAATGAAACCCGAAACCGTAAACATTGTTGTAAATAATAACCGCCGTTTATCAAATACAGTTTGTTTGTTTGTAGGTCAGTTGACTGCATGGGTAGGCTGTCGTATTAAAGAATCAAGTTAATGATAGACAATATAAAACGAGAATATATAATACTGAAATAAGTCTTTATGGGTCTTCACGCGATATTAGGAGTAGCAAAATTACATAGCTACTTACTAGAGAATATATAATAATAATCAAATCACATAATTTATTGCATGTCTTGCTTTAAAAGCCGAAGAACGACAGAAGTGGCGTACATTTGGGGAGCAGCAGTGGACAGAAATGGGGTGATGATGTTGATGATGATACTTTAAAAGATTTACGGCATATGTATATTATGTATTTCCCATCCTATACATATGTTTAGTAAGAAGCAGTTATATGACGTTCTGTTGAGACACTGTAACATAATAGTTAGGTCGTAAACTCTGGAACTAAGGTTACAAAAAATGTTCAGTATAGTAAACTGAAAAATAACTTCTTATGTTAGTAGGCAAGCTTATCAAGACGTAAATCCTTTACTTCCACCGCTTAACTTGAACTACTGAGCTTCGGATGCCAACTGAATTTTTATTTTTATTTTTTGATAGTTTTTACATCTGTAAGAATAAATACCTTTCTCAAATAATTTGACGTGAGCGATTTGTTTTGTTAATTGTGTTGCATAATCTACGTAAACGTAAGCGATTCCATTTGATTGCAAGCAATCAATTGGACTCGCCCAAAAATATTTCACATTTTTACCCAAATTGGAAATATTCATTTCCGGAGGCGATTTGTCGGATGTCGCCCAGAGTTACGTTTCGTTGCGTCATAGATATTTACGATGACTATTTGGTAAAATTTAACTGTGGGTGTGTTACATTTGAATTTCAGAACGGACGATGTGCTTTAAAAATAATTTTAATTTGATTATTTATAGTTGCACTCAACTCAAAGTGCATTGTTAGATAACTACAAACAGTTCTTCAAAGGCGATTTGAGTACAATCCCCGCCCAGTTTGATCGTTCATTATGATGGGAAAAATACTTGATCTATGTTTAAAATTAAGTATCCGTCCTACAAGCTAAAAATATTATAAAAGTTTGTCCAGAACTCACAGGGATTCTTACTTCTTACGATATTTTTTTTTATGATTTGGAAGCCCTAGATTCCAACGTCTAATAGAAAAAAAAACATTCCTTGACCGTTCTTAATTATTAAAAAAAAAGCAGAAGAAAAAGTCTTCTGTAGCAAAAAGTTTAGGACCGTGTCTAATTAAAACATAGTTACCTACTGAGCTTACTTCAAAGTGCCCTTCCATGATTCGGAATTTCGAATTAAAGAAAATACAGTCCACTGGAGAACCTCTTTCTTTTTCGAAGTCAGTTAAAAAGGTTACCGTACAATACCCGCGTAACTTTATTGAAATGCTATGCAATTATACACTTTGTTTAGTAGGCTAAAGAAAAACAAGTCAGTACGTTTACACTTGAATGATTTTCGGAATTTTGAAGCAAAAAGCGAAACTTCCTGAATGCCATTGATGATGGTGCAGGTTAATAAAGAGTAGCCTATTTTCTTTTGAGTCCTTTCTCCAAAAGAAATATCTAAGTCGGTTTAGAACAGATAGACAGAGTTACCTCTTCCACTGTTCTTTTTATTATATGTCAATCCAACTTTTGATACAGTATTTGCGCCTCTAACTTGTAAGCTTATGATTATGACATTGGTGAAATCACTGGCCATAAAAATCAAAACAACTGAATTTTGAAAAAAATTAGATCGGTTATAGATATTTCCTTTCACCCGAATATACATTTCTAGTTAAATTTAAGCTTGTAAAAGCTATTCGAATTTACGTATAACCTACTATATAACTTTAAACTGTCATGGTTACACACACATATTGACCCAAAATACATTTTTATCTGTGATCATGGCGATTGCAACAGTGCCGAAATATTAGCTTATATTAAAATAAAACAACATTGTCAATATCCCGGACAAATTCAGTTTTTAATGATGACCTCCTCTTTATGAAGTCGGTTAAAACAGACGTGCAGTCTTGAGTAGTGGCGGACGTACCCCAACGATAAATAACATTACCCCTGTTTCTGCACCGTACCCTTTTTACCTTTTAAGAACTCAACCACTTGAACTGATTTATTGCTTCGAGTTTTTCTCGTCGACCGGTGGCTTCCTTACTCGATCTAGCATCTCTATCGGTACAAATTGAACGACTGTTTGTTATTCGATAGGGTTAACACCTTTGAGTGTTTTGTTTTGTCAATGGCAATTGTCTATGGATGATCTAGTAGATTTATGAATCATCTTTCTGGTGGTTATATCCCCTTTCAACAAACAAATTAAAGTATTTAAAACATGATCTAGCTAGAGTAAATTTGATTTTATTTATATAATGCTGTAATTTTGATCCCATTTATTTCTAAAGCTAGGAAATATAAAATTATTCCTAAGTTGCTTATTATTTTAAAGTGGTACACTTGATCAGCAAATTATTTGTAATACTTTTGTACACCTGATAGATGTTATAATATAATGACGGTGGCTCGTGCTTATTATTGTATGTTTAAAATATAATAACAAGAATCGACGAGCGTGCATGAAGACGTTGATGGATGTGGATGAAGCGAAAGTGGTGTGCCAGGACCATGTGCTACGGTCCTGGCACACCACTTGGAAGGAAGTGATCTCTGCCTACCCCTCTGGGAAAAAAAGCGTGATTTTATGTATGTATGTATGTATACGCATGAACCACCATCAAATTAATCGTCATTCACGATAAAGTGAGATTGCCTATCGTAAAATGTCTAACACGAGCCAATCAAAAAAAAACAATCTTTAGCCAGCCCTGTCTCGTATAAAGTGTGCCTCGACTACTATGGTGCAATGGATTGGCCGGATAATAGTGTCACTGGCGGTATTACACCGATTACGGTCAGTGTGTATGTATGTTTATGTCGCCTGTACGGCCTGGTGACCAGTGCCGAGGACTGAGGCCTGAGGTCAGGGTGTTTGACACTGGTCATTCTGCACTCTACGTATCTGGAAGTTGACGATGTCAGTTCTGATAAAGTTTTTAACAGCTTGACTCGTTGACAGCTTGACGTTACGAGACAAGTTCTATGATGATTTGGCTATTCTCAGTTATACATTTTGTCTATTCATACCAAATTTGCTATATATGCGTAAATAAACCTACTATGATTTTAAACTGTCAAGGTTACACACATTAGTAATCTAAAAATGTCCGGGATATTTACCATGTTGTTTTGTTTTAATGAACTCCCGATATTTCGGCACTGTTGCAAGCGCCATTGTCACGAGTGAACCTAGTTCAACCGTTTTCAGATTTCTAACCTAGGATGTTTACGGTTATGGGATTACTGCATACTTTCGGAAGAATTAGATAAAAACAGAACAATTATTAAAGACGACATAAACAAAAAAGAGTAAGTATAGGCCTAAAAAATAAAGTGGCTACAGCCAAATCACGAAACTTTAATTTTAATTCCAGCACGTCATGATGAAATACTCTAAAATTTCTAGTTAAAATTACCTATTACGTCAGAGTTGTTAAAACTGATCCCGGTACTTTAGTACATCCGTGTCACACATAAAACAATAACAGATAAAGAAGAAAGCCTACACGGTGTTTTCTTTGAACGATATCGCTTATAACACACGCTCGGAACTTTTAACAAGTGCATATACATAATCGTTAATACCCCTGTCCGTTCTGACAGATCTGTCATGTAAGATAGAACCACGAATGGTATTATCAGAATTCGATGATCGGTAACATAGAGTTACATAAACCGACTTTCTTTCGTTACGATCATGACGTTAAGTGGACTATATAATGCACCTTATGACCGATATGGTTATCTGTTATGTAGCTATTATGAGGCTTATGGTCATTTTGTAGTTATTGTTCCACCGTGTTCAACAATTGACAATGAACAGATAGATTCATTGTTGTGTGATGTAGGTTATTTTCTCTGGTTGAGATTTATGTTCCCAGTTGATTTAAGGATAAAGAATAAAGTTATAATTCTTCGGACAGGTTAATTGCGTATATAATTGTAAAAACGACTTCTCTTGTTTGGAATCGGAAAAACTTGGGCTCTGTAACTGTCAATCTTTTAGGTATAGAAAGAGAGCTTTAGATTTCAGAATGTGGTCAAGATTAGGATAGGTAATGTTTTTGTTTTGCTTCTGTTTATTACTGTGTTATCACCAAAGTACGACACGTGTACCAGGAATATCGGTGTATTCTATGTCTGAGTGTGTTATCAATATATAATATTTATAAAGCAAAGTCGCTTACCGGTTCTGTCTGTCCCTATGTATGCTTAAGTATTTAAATCTACATAAAGAATTTTGATGGTTTTTTTTTCAATAGGGATTCAAGAGGAAGGTTTTATGTATAAATATACCCGAAACGAAGCGAGGGCGGCTCGCTAGTTAAATATAAACCGTACCGTTGTTACTGATATCCGTATAACAAGCGCATAAGCAACTTACTTCGGAATCAGAAAAAGATAAAGAATGTATATGTTACGGTTAATGTGGATAGTGCGGTTATTATGTATAATTACCGGTAACTATGCATAATTAACAGTGCTCGTGGTAAAGGTCGTAAAAACTATCGAATTAATCACATTTACCGGTAATTATATAAAATTACCATACCCTTTGTGTAAATGTGGCAAATAATAAAATCAAACTGACTTGATTGGCTCGGTGAAACAATGGTTTTGTTAGTGACCCTGGCTGGCGGTTCCAAGAGTCCTGGGTTCGATTCCCACTCGGGACAAATATTTGTGTGATGAACATCGGTGTTTGTTCCGTGTCTAGATGTGATTATGTTTTTAAGTATGTATTTATAAATATATATATTATATATGTATGTTGCCAATAGTACAAGCTGTGTTTAGGTGTGGAAATGTCCCAAATATTAATTTATTAATTTAAACATCTGAATCGATATTTATTAAAATAAAAACAATTCTAGTCCTAATTATAATAAAATTTGTTTACAAACATCGGACAAACAAAAATATTCCTCAAATATCAAGAGATCAAACCTTCTGTTCGGTTAAGTAAAACATAAGTAAAACATAAATATATTCTCATTAAATTAACAAATAAAATATGGGGGTAAATTTGTATGATGCTCCGTGAATTTTGAACGTTGGCACGTAAAATTTGGAAGGGATGTAGGTCAGATACCGAAAAGGTGCACTAAGAAAAGAATTCTAAATTTTAACCCGAAACCGAAATTCTAACAGGAAACAGGAATTAGCGGGAAAATATTAGAACTGCTTAAGTTAGATGCTTGAATTTTGGCATGCTGGTACCTCATTAAACTTAAAGCTTAATCGCAACAGGATATTGCAAAATTCCCACGGAAACGGGAGTTAAGAGAAAAAACTTTTGTATGAAAACATCTAAGCCGCGTAAGATAAATGATTGAAATTTGGCATGCAGGTACCCTAATAGAAGTAAAGCTTACTTGCAACGCGATATCGCAAAATTCTTACGGAATCGGTAGTTACTGGGAAAAAACTTTTGTATGTAAAATCCTGTAGTCCACGCGAACGAAGTCGCGGGCACAACTAGTTATAAAAAAAAGTCAAGTATCTAGAAACCAAACTTAATGTCATAAAAATTAAGTTACATAAAATTAACAAATTGGCAGGCATTATCAGTGAAACTCTTAAAATTCTTTCTCGTTAATATATTTTTGCAGGTTTGAGATTTGTCAAATGTCACAAATCGCAAACCTGCAAAAATATATTAATATGAATTGCAGAGTAATTGTGATTTTTGTCAGCAATGTCAACATTTACCTCAGTCGCGTGGGAGTTTTATATAATTACCGGTAAATTTGAATAATTCACTACATTTACCATGTGCGTCGGTAATGATCTATAATTACCGGTGATTATAGATAATTACCGATTGCTCACATTAACCGTAACATATATATTCAAACGTCTTTTTCAATATTTTAATTCGGATTCCGTTCCAGAACCCTAAAATAGTACAAAACACTGATTATTTCCCTCATTTCCAGATCATGTTCCGCGGGGGCGTGGTGGGCGGTCTGGACGCGCGGCGCGACGCGGCCCTGGCCCGAGTGCTGGTCCGCTTGCAGGCTCGCGCGCGTGGACTGCTCGCGCGCCGCCGCGCCCGGCGCCTGCGCACCCAGCACACCGCCGCGCGCTGCGTGCAACGGAACGTGCGCGCGTTCCTCGCCGTGCGCGACTGGCCCTGGTGGCGGCTGCTCGTGCGCGTCACCCCGCTGCTGGCCGTGCACCGGACTGAGCACCGGCTCAAGCAAGCCCAGGTATGTTCTGAAGCCGCCACCTATTCTAGCTAAAGAGCTTTAAAGACGTGGTCGGGGGCATCGACCTGAGCACCGTATCAAGCGGGCCAAGGAAGGTCTTCTACAGCAGCAGGTCACCTCGCTCTGGCATCTTCAGAAGATACCACCAATCATAGAGATTGAATACTCAAGTTTAGCAAAGACGGAGCTTTTTAGACGCAGTCGGAAGCTTCAGAATAAGCATCGGTTCAAGTAGGTCCGGTCCAGGTACGTTCTTTGGCTGGCGGTGACGTGTGAGTGCTTCTTCTTCAAGCGACGGGAAGGAACTCCATGGGTCGGTTAGACACTAAAGGTCTGAAATACCCCATCATTTTCTGCACATTACCACTTGTAGCAGTATAACAAAAGAACCTTTATAAGTGTGTAGGTAGCTATATTCGTGTAGACATCGCAGTTTTATCTAAGGAGATATTATTGTGTTGTTTAAAACACTAAATACGAGAATCATGCGTTTGGTATCATTTTTCATTCTTTATCAGTTCGTTTGGGTCTCACCCGGAGATCTCATTATAATTACCAAATATGTATTGACGTGAAAACAGAAAGTAGTACGTCTTGATAATACATGTAACGAATAGTGACATTTATATCACTCTCGATAACCCAGGCAATATCAATCAAAGCGACAATCGAATAAAGAGTTTCGTAACGATACGCTTGGCTATCTCGGTCGTAGGTCTGTAGTGATGTTATAAGTATCTTCGTGCACATTATTGAGTTATCATTTCACCTAAAAAACCAAATCGTGTGAACTCTTCTCTCTGAAACTGCATTCATTCCGCTAGCTTCTAAATTAAAGTCAGAAGACACATTATCGTATCTCGATTATTTTTATGAAACCCATAACATCGAGCCTATATTAAGACAAAAATTGGGGTAGACCCTAGCTTATTTCACTGGTTTATCTTACTTACCATTTAAAAGCCCATAATTCTAATAAAACATAAATAAATCAGTTTCAGCGTGCTGTTAATAACTAAAGTTGCACTTTTGACTTACCTTCCCATCACGCCATGCACTGAAATATCTGTTTTAGAAAAGAGGTCCATCTAATGAATATGTATGTATCTAATCAATACCTCTGCAATGAAACTTACAACGCCAAGCATTTTACTTACATTTGAGTAAGTTTTTAATCTTCGTCTTAAAAAAAGATATAAGTATTTCATCCACATCACTGGCCGCTCCGTCTACAATGCGCCCAGCTAAATGCTTCCTGCTAAACGAATGGAGCGATGACCCCAGATACACGATAGTCCTATTCACCAACAATGTAAACAAGAAAACTCTCACGTTTCGTCTGATTATTTCTTAACGACCCTCATTTTGATGATAACTTTTTTTTAATGATGCCCCTCGTTATAAATATTGTATTTTTTAAAATTCTTGTGGGAGTCAAATAGAATTGCTTTTCAATTATCTCCAAGGAAATCTTGTATACGTAATTTATTGCGCTTCCTATAGTAAATACTAACGAATGGCGTAGTAAAACTTTCTCTTTGAATGTCTAATTAAAGGTTTACAATAACCGTTTGGAATTGTTTCCGACATAATCAAAGTGAAACTGTTTTTAAAAACGATAAAATATTATAATGACCGGGAAGCTAGCTATTGTCTCCTAATCTTATGTACGTAGGTAAATTCTAGATATTACCTAGGTTTAGATCTTAGCCCCGTTAGGGGGCGCTATCAGTCAAGCCTCCATTGATTACTAGGGCTGAGAGTAGACAAGGCTACTCCACTCGATCGTTAAATACTAGTTAGAAAAAAAAACAATCCTAATGACGAGATAAGTATACAGTAATTGCCAAACGATTCTGTAACACATGTCAAAAGGCATTATAAGTTTAAAGTATTGCGGGTTACATCATTGCAAGTCGGATAGTTAACTTAATTCCTATTTACTATTAATACATCGTTTTGTTTAAAGCCATTAAAAAACTTATGAAATATAAGTTTTTTTACTATGTATCTCAAAATTTTGTCCAAATGGATTCTGATGTATTTTACCCCGGAAATGCGATATAGTCAGTTAAAGGTAATTTGATGGACTTTCGGCTTTGAAAATAAGCTCTAAGCTCTTGTAGTCAGGAAATGACTGATTCATGACATGCGGGCTAAATACATGTGACATTAGCTTCTGAGAGCGTTCTAGTTAAATATAGACATGTTCTGAAAATAATGAACTAATAACAGTGCTGTCTTGGTTGTGGTTTACAAAAGTGTCATTTATTTAAATTGTTTATATGATTTTTGTTGCTGTAGTCGAAAGTAAGTATAGTTAGGTTAGATAGAGGTTAGGTATATTCGAACATAAATTATTCACGATCCCGACAAATTCCATGCAGATAAAAAATATTATCTTCTATTAAAAATACCTTCTCATCTATGTGCTATCGCTTTTTCTCCTAGTATAATTCCCCTACAAAATGTTTTTAGTAGGCTTTATCAATTCTTCAATTATACTAGAATGTGTCTCCTAATAGACTTTCTATACCCAACATTCCTTGAGAAGATGGATGTTAGAGCTTTCTCAGCGTGTCTCAACTGAATTAGCTTTTTGCATAGTCAGGCGAGAGACAGTGAATTATTTACTAGGCCTAAATTAGCTTTTTTGTACGGCAAAGACATACCGACACTTTGTGCCTAGCCGGTGGCATGGATCAGTGACCATAATCAGTGGAGTTTTTTATGTAATTGGTAAAGATATCGTGTCTTGTATATGAAACTACTGAATATAGCAGGAGGGTACAATAGTATAGGGCTATTTGCAATGGATAGCCATAGTTATCATGTATGATATTACTATTACCAGAAATTTATATTTTGTGAATGAAGGCTAAGTTACTTTGAAACTTTCGTAACGTTATCTATCTTAAGTCCTAGTTCTTTAGATAAAAATAATATCGTTGGTTAGGTTAAATAGGCACATGTACCCTTGTGTTCCCTTCAACGGCCAAGTCGCACAACACTAACTATAATAATGAAAAAATCGCAGTAAGGAACCTTAGGCTTGGCACGATTTTGTCTAGATTTCATTACTTTTTAGAGATGAGCAATCTGCTCCATCGAGACTTGGCTAGTTTTTGTACAGGATGTTTTTGGTGGGATGTACTTTATAGTTTTTAATATCAATATGAAAATAGGCCGTGTGCGGTAACACATTGTTGATCACCTGTTTTAAACACTAAATAAATTATTTTCATTAACGTTTCTCTCTTCTTCGTCAGCATTATTATGTGGCTTATCTATAACGTTGCGTAGTGATGCAGCATCCAATCAGCCTTACATAACCGGCCGATGAAGGCGTCACACCGTAATATGGATTACACGGACCGACGTTACTCGTGGACGTTAAACGCTTTCAATCATTAAGTAGATAATTAATGTCAATGTAAGGTCATGGCGGATTAGTTAGTTAATGATTTTGATTATTTGGTTTATTAGTGGCAAGCGCCGCATCAAGAACGACAAAGTTTTTTTTTATTTGCCAAAAAACTCGGAGTGAGGCGGTAGACTTTGGTATGCTTAATGTGACCTTTTTTTGGTCTTGTTTTTTAGTCGACAACCGGACAGTCACTTTGAAAACGGGACGTCTAGTTGACACCGGGACACTTTTCTCCGAAACGAGACAGTCCTTTGAAAATAGGATGTCCGGTCACTTTAGGTATGCTTCGGAAAGCACGATTAGATGAATTATGTCTTACTCAAAACATATTCTAGTATCTAATTTTTTTAATCAATAACTTCTACAAAAGCTTAACTAATACTTTTGCAAAACTCGTTCTTATCACCCCCTTCTGTCTTTACAAGGCACTAGCCGTCTATAAAAAAAACATACATTATAGGTATACCAGCATGTTTCACACGGCTCTAAGAAAATTTTATAAGTTGCCAATGCGGAACCTGCTATCTAAACTAATAAATGCAAACCACTGTATCGTTGGCTACGTAATATTCCGCAGAATCATTAAACAACTATTTTAATCGCGTATCGTAAACCCGGCTTAGCCAAATGACCACCCGGCTTCTACTTGTACAGTCAACTGCAAAAGTCGATGCCCATACATAATGTTGTCGTACCTATATTTTAAAAAGTATTAAATGTAGAGTTTAGACGATGGAAACTAATGTTTACAAACAATAGAGTTGTATAGTATTACATATATTTTGTAAGTAACGACGTAATCGTAGCACCTAGGAACATTTTCCTAGACCCCGACGATCCCATCACGTTAGCCCAACAGCTCGCGACACAGACTAACACAACAAATAACCGTCCGATCTTCCGCCCCCGCCGGCGGGGGCCTAGAACGTCGCGAAACCGCCCTTCAGCTTCCGCGTCTCTGCTCACTACCCGATACCGGCACGTGCCGGGTCGTTTCTCTCCCCAAACCTACGTCCGCATTATGGACCGTCCCAGCAACGCCCTGAGCCGAGGTTCGAGCCCCGTTCAGGGGCACCCTCAGGCAAACGTTGCTTAAATGTAAGAGGGGTGTGAGCCTTCCGCTCCCCCGCCAGCCCGGTGAAGTTGTAAAAGCCGTCTGAGGCTAACAGCTTAGTCCTTTCGAAAAAACAAAAGCTGACAGAAATAATCCAGTCAAAAACAATTATATTTTATTCATAGCTAAGGGCGAGCGCAGGAACTTCAAAACACACTTCCCTATAGATTTTGCCTTATTACCTAAGGCGTGATAGAAATAAGAAACGTCAAACTTAACACTTCTGACGTTGACAGTACCAGCTCTCGCGTTTATTAGCTGTTAACTCGGCTTTTTACCAGCATCTCAGAACGGGGAAGTGAGCACCGAGAAATTTCTAAAGGAAGAAAATTGCAATTTCCATATGAAATTATCCCAGTCTTACAGCATGTTATAGCTTCGGCATGTAGATAGTATTCTCGATTAACCGTTTAATTTTCTCCCTTAAGCTTATTGAAGGATAAAAATTATTTTTGCCAATCTATTCAGTAAATATTTAAATGAGGAAGTAAAGTAACGCTTTTTTAATGCAAGACTTTGCGTTCGTTTCGATATACGGGATGAAATGTTATCAGGCATTAATAATTATAAAATATTAAGGTATTACACGACAGATTATAAAATAATATGGTATTATTTGCAAAACGCTACATTTGTAAAGTCACAATAATAATTGTTATCACTTGTTACCTAGCCCTAAATTATACGTAAAATGGAATTTAGGGAGTAATTAGTTAAAGTGACAGACAAAAATATATTTCAAGAAACCTAATACATTTGTTTATTAAAAAATATAAATTTTCTTTCCAAATTCGTTAAATGAACTATTAGGCATACAAACATGCCTAGTTAACAAATATGAAAGATATTTAATTTTAATTACTTAGAAAATTACATAGATTCAAGTATGTACAACGTAATTTATGACAACAATCTCTAAATCAAACAGACGGAGCGGTTTCTTAATTGTTGTTTGAGATTTTAGATAAAAAAAAAAAAGAATCAATCAAACAATTTTGTCATCGCTTTCACTGGAACAATGACCGTATCAATCATTCGTAGTGAGACAGCTACGGCCGAATCGTAAAAAGTGAATTGCGTGCGACATCATTCGTCATCCATAATTTGTTATGAATAAACATACTGTTCGATATTGTGATGTAGTGTATAAGCTACTTGTATAAATCAACAATAAATGTCGACGGTCCATTAAATCTGCATAATATACATACTCTCACAGAATAATTTTAAAAGTAGGCTGAATACATAAAGGAGCAAGTAGGCAAAAGTGCATTGGGGCAATAAACATACTCTAACAGTCTGTGTAGACTACCAAGGTTAATTATAATATATCTATGTACCAAGGTTATGTATAGGGACCTACAACCTTTGTAACGACAATATGAGTCCATACAGAATTAAGCAAGCAAAACTAGGCTTGTCTACAATATGGTATTGTTTGAGAACATAGCCTATACTAGTAAACTTGGTTTTGGATATACAAGAGTATAACAAAGTGGTACATATTATGTCAAAAGCATCATTGAGTGAGAAGTATTAAAGAGATCTTTCTATCTTAGGACGACAAACCATGATTTACAAAAATTAGTTGTGGTAAAAATCGTGAGAAAATATTACGGAATTTAACTGTGAGAAGTGTTTATAACCCATCTCTTGTGATATGTTGACGTTTTTACTTCTAACTTTTTACTCAGATATTCTGTAAAAATAAATTCTACCCCGTTTCCTCTCCCGTTTTAACGATACCACATTGGGAGGATAGTGTCTCATCACTCTCACGGACATCTGTTCGGGAGTGACAAAAACGACCCTCCCACGTAGAAAGTCATATGTGTCATTCGACGTAATGACCAGATTGAGAACAGTCTCGTGTTAGTAACAAATGCTCTCGAGTCAAAACGCATTAAGGAATAGCTTCCTTAATGAGTTTCAAGTTCAGTTGAACGGTTGAGACCATTACTTGTTACGTAGTAAATCGTAACCGCGTATCTGACACGAGTTTGATACTAGTGACATCGGTCACCAGTATCTATCATAATGATTCCAAAAGATTTTTTTTTTGCACTATTTTAAACCGCATTCTTACCGGTGGTCTCGCGTTAAACAGTGTAATTTCTACCCCCTTACCGATGATAGCGGTGCGTTCGCCAAACCGCTGAACGGAAATGATTATTACACCTGACTTTGAGATGCATCCGACCACAGCTTCCGAAGAAAAATAATAAAAATATATCAGATAACTATACATACATATATATTCGTGAAGGATGCCGAAGACCGTGCGAAATGGAGAGATAGGAGTAGGAAAGCGGATCCCGGGCTCCGCAAGGATGCAACCGGGAAAACGCGGAGATGATGATGATGATGATATCAGATAACTATACATACCTACATTGATCAATAGTAAGCAGCGTAAGCACTTGTGTCACGGAAAATGCCGATGTTCATACAAATATTTATCCCGGGTGGAGATCGAACCCACGACTTGACGGAAGAGTCGCAGGAGCACTACAATAAATCTGCTATTGAGCCAGTCGAAGTCAGAAAAGCAGATGACGATCGCCGTTCGTAATTTGTTTTCTTTTTTCACCGACCAATTTCTAGGTTATGCTTTTGTGCCGGCGCGCGTCTTTCTGCTCTCAATTCGATGACGTCACCGCAAAAAAAATTGAAGATCAACGGTTGATCGTAATTTTATTGACCCACTATTTCTTGCACGTGTATTGAATGATCGAATGGACCCCATTAACTGCGTTCGGTATCTTTTGATGATAGTTCGCACTTTGGCAAAACAGTATTCAAAATCTACCATGATTTGTATACCATTGTAAGCCTCTTAAGGTCACAGAGGTTCTTAACACGCTAGTTTGTTAGCTTTTATGTGTTTCTTGTTCTCACCTTGCCATTTCACACAACCACAACTAACTGCTCACTGTGTAGATTTTCTCACGTCATTCTGCTTTTCCATTATCGTGTGATATCTTCGAATGAATTTATGTAAGTGGTCCATTCAGTAGATACACTTACATACTTACTCGTCAGAAACTCAGCTAAGGGGTAGCCACAGTCTACGAAGCAGGAAGTTTTCTGATCCACATTTCTCTGCAATCAGATTGATATTAATCACGAATTTTAACCTAATCTAATTGTCTATCACTTTATGTACACGTTTAACCTCACACGTTAAAACTCAATGGTATTTGTAATTCAAAGTTTCCACCTATATTATAACCGCTAGACAATTATTTCAGCAGAGCTTTCGAGAAAATTGGCCTTTTCGATAGATACGATAACGGACAAGTCCAAATGATCCTATAATGGCTACGTATTTCTTTTGAGGCTCAGAAATTTAAAAAAACGTATGTATAATAAAAAATACAAAAGAAACACATATAATAAATTTAGCAACAAATAAAAACATCGCGTTGCGTTATTTTAACAACCAATAACTATAAATTAAGTTATCTACTACCGCAAGGCGTGTATAATGTGATTTGTGACGTAGTTACACAGTTGTATCGAATACGGTTCTCACAACTCCGAAATTAGTTCCCATGGCGGATGATTTACTTTTTCCGTCGCCCACTCTACTGCAATTGTATGGCCAATGGAAACGTATGCTTGATGGTCAATGCTATAGTGAATAATATGAACTGAATATAATATACTACGTAATAAAATTACTAACTATTCGCGCCGGCTTCGCAAGAGACATTTGTTTTTTTATTTTTTTTCGATCAAGAGTAAACTAAGTATCTAATACAGTAGGTAGGGTTAGACGTTGACACTACTAAGATTTTGCTTTTTTCTAAGATTACTTAAATTAATTTCCTCTCGTGTAATTACTTTAAGGCTTTATACCCGCCACAATAGAACTCTTTTAATATGCCGCCATTTGTCTTTCCTTCTGCCTGTCAAGAGCTCATCAACCGCAATACGAAGAGTATTGACGTTTATACAGAAGTTTGAAGTATTTTATTTGTTAACAAATATCTTCAAACGATAAATAAAAAAATAAAAGTATGGCTTCCATAAATGGGGTCCTACAACTCTTAGACTAATACAACCTCATCGTGCATGAGTCCGACTAGGTTTGGCCAGTTTTTAATTGACAACGACGAAGATACATACGATCACTAGTAAGAGCTGATTTTCGTTTGCGCTAAACCACAGATGTTAACGTTGACTCGAAGCGAATCAAGTGGCATAATGATTGTTTTGTTATGGTAATGATCACAAACACTTGCTAAATAGAGCGTCGCGAACGGCACACCACAAAAGCACAATTGTCTGACACAATGCCCGGTTGGATACGAGGATACTGTTGATGCACTTGGCGTTGTTATTGATACGAATATTCACGTCTACCTTTGTGTCTATGTCTATTTTGGTTTTCGGTTACCAGGAAACTTGTTAGTACTGGCATTTGCCCTGTTAGTCCAGTCATTATAGTAGGTTCACCTTGGAATTCAAGATACCCAGCTGTAAGTCTGTAAATACTTGTATATTGACACCCTAAAAGTTGTCTCGAAACCTACATATGGTAGAGTGTACGCAACTATTAAATTTCAAGGTCAAATGTCAAAAATATCAGTTTTATGCACTTTTGAGCGAAACGGGAAGTTTTATCATTAAAGTATGTAGGAGAAAATTTACTTGTCATCTAAATATCTACAAAAAATGTCTTTACGCTTTATTACTAAGATTCACCATTTCGAGCGATGCAAATAGTTGAAAAAGTTGTATTTTCAAAAGCTTCTAGGCCCCCGAGCGATTGTGCTAGACAGTTAAAAAGGTTTTTAGACAACTTTTAGGGCGTCAATTTATAAGTATTTACAGACTTACAGCTGGGTATATCGGATTCCGAGATTCTCACCTAATTTAAGCTTAAATGACTGGACTATGTCAATACAAATGAATGCGTAATAATCAAAATAGGTAGATGATAACTAATCACAACATCACATTCATTGTTCTAATCCCGATGTAAGAAATTTAAGCTTAATATCGATTAGGAAGTTTTTTTAAAATAAGTTTAGTATTAGATTAGATAAAACTACTTGTTCCGATAAAATTACAACATCAAGTTCTTTTAGCAATCCTAATTGAGCCACTTATACTCAGATGCACAATAACTATACATTCTGTTTCGTTAAACATACTGCAATGGCATTAAATTATCTAAGTAAGTATCATAAGTACTTACATCTCTATAAGTAAACACGATAAAGAAATTCAATACGGAATAAGAGAATAATCGCAACGATTCACGTGGACCTGTAATAAGATCCTGCCACCACAGGAAGCGTCTTGTGGCAGGTGGATCGGCCCATTGTTATTTAACATGTTACCAGATGTTACATTGTTACATTATATTGATATTATACATAAAATTACATTGTAGAGAGCGTCAACCTCCAAATAACCAATTAAAGTCGCAGTTCTCAGGTTTTTCGACAGGTTACTTTAGTTTTAAACTGAGTCACTGGATCTTAGCGCGATTACAAATGCATAGCTACTTAGTATCAGTAACAAATCGAATGAAACCCGAAAGTCTCAAATCATAGGTTACTATAATGTCTGCCCCATATATCTGTCAGATAGATAGGAAGTAAAGAAGAAGAAGAAGATAAGTAAAGGGTACCTCCTTTACTTTTTTTGTGATCTGTGCTAAAAATTGCATGTAAATTTTAAATACATTTATAGGTAAAAAGTAGCCGATGTCACTCAAGCTGTGGACTATCTATGTACTAAACTTTGTGTATTAAAAATCGATAGTCGTAGTGTAAAAGTACGACAGACGGATCAAGTTGACTACTTTCGCATTTATAGGTAATATTAGTATTAGTAAGGGTTAGGAGTTCTTACCCCGTCTACAACATACCTACATTACGTATATTCATAACGAAGTAAACAAAATTGGCTATCGGTCCTTTTTTACAAATTGAACCCTTTAAGTTAAGCATACATAATAATACAAGAGAAAAGAATACTTACGAAACTAATGAGTGAATCGCTTAGCGAAAAATTTCTAAAATTGCCATTGTTGGAAATCGACAATGACGAATTTTCGACAACGAAATGCGATAATGCACCTCTGACGTCAGGTAGTCAGAACGATAAGTTCAAGTTCAGTATACTTAATGTTGCTTAAACTGTGGGGCTACCATGAGTTTAAAACTTACGCACTCGATATCGCCTACGTAAATATGTCTATGAAAAACTTGTACAGCGCCCCTGGTGTTTACGCGAAGAACTAAAATCGGCCGTATGAAAAAAACAACTCGATAGGTTTTTAACGTAAGTAAGTTTTCGATAGCCAACTCATGGTAGGCCCTCAGAAGAGACATATGCATAGTAATCGTGAAACGAAGGCCTTTGTGTTTCGTAAGTCATTAACTGTTTAGGAATTTTCGAAATTTTTTAGATCTTAGTTTTAGATCCGCTCGCCCGCAAGTCCGGTGACGAAGACACGGCGACTACCAGGCAATCATAGTAATCAGTAAAGAAAATTTTTAAGAGTATTCCATAGTAGCACCACTGGCTAAATGATAAGTTATATTTTTATATTTATGCCGCTATATTAAGTTAAGATTTATCAAGTTTTTGATAAAATAATGTGTTCAAACAGTATAAGATTATTACGTTTCGTAAAACCTGAGTAAAATAAACAAAAAATACTGTCATTTCAAAGAAACTGATAAGCTTATGTGTCGTTAAATGTAGCAAATAATTAGTTAAAACGTGAAAACAATGATGAAACGATCAATTTGTTCAAGGTTGTTGTACGATAGTAAAGTATATTGGTTAAATAGACATCTACGCCTAATTTGCGTGCATGCTTGCCTACTCTTACGAATACTTCTCAAAAAAAAAATAGTGATAAATATATAACATATAAATACACTATGTAACATTTAACTGCACTCGATCAACAATTGCTAAAACATATGCTTAACTCATTATCTCCCAATGAACGAACATTCATATCATATGACTTGTATGACTTCTAAAAGTTATATGCGAGACAACAACGACACATTTATATGACAACCAATCATTTTCAACATTGGCGCTATGTGGTAGTTGGCTCCTAATATCAAATGATTTTGGCAACGTTCACTATTGGCAAATATTTGCGATAGTACAGTATTGACAGTAATTAACTACACTTGTCTAGCTTTTAACAAGGTAGGATAAGGTACGTTATAACTGGTTAAAATGGGACTGGCTAGTTTCTCGAGATATTCTAAAAAAACATAAATCTTTTAGTGCATTTGCATTATTAACTATAATCACTCAAGCGCTGGTCAGGCGAATCCAATAAGCGTACACGTATATGGAAATAATCGATTTCAGATAATCATTTTAACTGATTTATCCTTACTAATATTATAAATGCGAAAGTAACTCTGTCTGTCTGTCTGTCTGTCTGTCTGTCTGTCTGTCTGTCTGTTACGCTTTCACGCATAGAGTACTGAACCGATTTAAACGAAATTTGGTACAGATATAGTCCAGAGCCTAGAAACGGTCATAGGCTACTTTTTAACCGACTGCGCTATAAAGAAGTAATGTTTTACCCGTTAAACATCTCTTCGCGGACGAAGTCGTCACAGCCACTGGACGGATGGAGATGAAATTTAGCATGCAGGTAGATGTTATGACGTAGGCATCCGTTAAAAAAGGATTTCCCGAAATTCCCACGGGAACGGGAATTAACGGGAAATTCCTTTTGTATGAAAAATACTAACCGCATAAGTTAGACGCTTGAAATTTGGCATGCAGGTACCTTAATAAATTAAAAGCTTAGTTGCAACTGGATATTGTAAAATTCCTACGGGAACGGGAGTAATAGGGAAAAAACTTTTGTATGAAAAAATCTAAACCGCGTACGATAGATGATTGAGATTTGGCATGCAGGTACTCTAATGAACGCAAAGCCTACTTCCAACGCGATATTACAAAATTCCCATGGGAACGGGAGTAATTGGAAAACAACTTCTGTATGTAAAATCCCTTACGGGGTTGAAATATATTATATAGAGATAGAGATATACCCGAAGCGAAGCGAGGGCGGGTCGCTAGTCTATCTATAAAACAACATGCCCTCATTACTACGAAAATTATTTGAAAATAAAACAAATATCCTACTCACTTGACTCTAAATTTGCTAGTTTTTCTTTGTATGCATAACCGTGGAAGATTTTCAACTAGCTCTTCTCAGCCATTTGGCGAATTTTCTTTCTTACCACTTTTGTGATTGTGGTCAAATAATAAAACGATGTGGCTTCATTTAACACTCTGCCTAGCTACTTGCCTGTTAGAGGCTAGAGCCATCCGCTCCCCCACAGGTCCGGTGATGATGACGAAGCTACTCCAAGCCATCATCGTAAGTCAGTAAGAAAAATAAAAGTTTTTACCGGTAAGAAAGTTGATCATAGTAAAAAGATCATTGATGAATGATTTTAATTTGGCAAGCTTCACAACTATTGCTGTGTGCTAAGAACATAATGAATGGGTGTATTTTTAATCGATTCACATTGGTCGCTAAGAATCGAAACTATGAATACATTGTCAATAACATCCGCTCATATGGTATCTCGTCAGGAATTGTCGTTCCCAGCTGGGTATTAGTATTACAAGGCCAGACCAACAACTCTCTTCAATCGAATCGACAACTTACACAATGATATTATAAGTTCATTGTTTTATACTCGTATAACTTTAATTGTCATGGTTACACACATCAGACCCGTTGATTCGTAATCATAGCGCTTGCAACAGTGCCGAAATATCGGGAGCTTATAAAAAAATATTTATTTTTCTAATTCATTGTTTTACTTTACCTGCTGAAATATTAATATTATTTAAATTAGCCAGTGCACATGATGTGTAACTTAACTACCTTTGTCTAACCATGTTACATATTGACCACTCATAAAGTCCTTACATATGTGTTCTATTTCTTTGTGTGCGTTTTGTGTCTTGTGTATGTATCTATGTGTCATTGTTACCTCAAGTCGTGGTCAATAAAAGTTTTTTCTTTCTTTCTATATTCACTCGCCTTCATCTGTAGAAAAGCTAATGCCTTATTTGCCATGGTAACTAATAATGCCGCCAGTCGAATAATCAGCGCTGCCACTCTCAATATATTTGGCAGTTAATGGATTGTATCTATCGCCTATTATTTTCACGGACACTACAATTAAGCTACTTGTAAGAATAAAACTCACCCGCCACTGGCACTTGTGGCGTAAAACATTACGCGAAGACTGCGTATCAAATTTAATTTAAATTGTATCATATAAAAATATATAGGGTTCTTGGTGAATCGCGACAGACAAATAGGGTTTTCTTTCTTATTTATCATAAATAAATAATAATAAATAATCTCACATCATTACATACATCGATCTGATCCCGTGGTAAGTTGCTTAAGCACTTGCGCTTCGAATATCAGAAACGACAGTGGATGGATACATTAATAAACTTAAATACGTATATATAAATAACACACCCAACACGGAACAAACGCCGATGTTCATCACACAAATGTTTGTCCCGAGTGGGAATCGAACCCACGACTCTTGGCACCGCCAGACAGAGTCACTAACAACTGTTCCACCGAGCCAGACAATAATATTAGTAAGGATAGGATAACGTGCAGCTTATATCTCAACATAAATTAGAAATTTTAATAGCGACACTTTATTTTCGTCGTCGCGAATGTACATAAAAGCGGTATCATTTTAAAACGCTTTAATGTATCTTTTAAGAAGTAAAAGTGAACAGAGGACTGTCATAGGACGGCGTGGTAATGACCAATAATGACCATAGGCGCTAAATCGTTAAAAACGCCTTAGGTGAGAGCACTGTAATAACGGCCTCTGTCGAGATAGATCGTTAACCGACTGATGAGGCGCATTCATTAATTAATAAGTGCATAATCCGCGATGCAACGCTTAGTGCAGTGTAATCTCTCTGAGTTACGAGTGTGTTTGGTATGCACTTTTTGCTAATCATCAAATAGCTTAGCATTAAATGAAGGCGGGTTAGGGTTGGTGATTCCACTTTTAAGTGTGGTATAGACTTTAGTAAAAATGTTATGGGTTGTAAAGGAATGATGTAGAAGTATCAATATGAAATATCAATTCTGAATTTAGTGTATAAACCAGCCTATTCAATAAAAAAAAGTAATGCTACCTAAAAAAAAATTAGTTGATCATATCTTATGTTCTTATTGTGAAAGACATACCTACTTTATCATCTATGGAAAACTATTTTAATTCCAAATTTCACACAGAACCTTTCTCCCATTGAGAAAGGTTCTGTGTGGCCTCTATGGATCGGGATACTTAGGTTTGTAAGGCGCTCTACACGATAGAATGATGACCTGGTAAAATCGCAGGGGTACAGTATATCGATCATTAGAGGCCTATGTCCAGAACTCGGACGCCTTTCAGCCGATATGATGAATCTTTCAAACGAAATCAAATCATCGATCGAGTATTCGGCCGTATATACATATAACAAATTCATACGTGTGTATAATACTCACTGTGTGACGGATGACAGCCCTAACTATGTTGCGTCTTCCGCATTGTCCGACCATAGGTGTGACACGTTCGTCCGCTCTGCCGAGATCGCGAAAGAAATCGGCCAACTATTACGGAATTGATTCACGAGAACCCGAGGAGAGATTGCACTCACGTGCTATAACTATCATGCACTCGACTATGAACCTTAATACAATCGACGTAAATGCTACTTTGTTATGTATAAACCGTACGGATATAGCGAAGCATAGTGGAGGAATGTACGTTTTTGCTGGAAAAGTACTACCGACATTACAGTTTGGACTTGCAATGTACTTAATTAGTAGGTAAACGAAAAAGAAAGGTAGTTACTGCGTATGTATTGCACCATAAGTCGCCTGCTTAGACGTAAATGTACAGGGATCACTCACCATGATCAAGCAATATAACTATTACTATCTTCTTCTTCTTTCTTCTTCTTATAAATAAAAATGAATTGCTGTTCGTTAGTCTGACTAAAACTCGAGAACGCCCGGACCGATTTAGGTAATTTTGGTTTTAAAATGTTCGTCGTAGTCCAGGGAAGGTTTCAATGAGAAAATATGGAAAAAGAATCAGTATTGGCGATATGAAATCCGCCGGTACCACTAGTTCTAAATAACTAAGAAAAAAGGGTACCTAATTAAAAGTTGATTTACTTTTTGAACTACCATAACACGCTCAAATATAACTTTGTTATGTGTATGTAGGTGGCTATATCTTAGATTAGTTCACTTCGTAAAATTATATATTTCTGGCAAACTTAGTTTGGCCAGACAATTGTAACGTTTTACAGTATGGACATTAAGTTTAAACGTATTTTGGTAATTGCGGATTTCGTGTGTAGGATGAACAGTCAGCGTCAGAATGGCTCATCACCAGTCGTATTTATCATTGAAATTATGACCAATAATTGCTGCCCAATTGCTTCTTTTTGGTTCCTATAAGTAGTCAATTGGTGCCATCCAATTTTAGAAAAAATTAACATACCTATATGCGTTAACATACGTTATCATATATGCGTTGTCTCAAATGCGTTACCGTGGCAACCGCTCGTCATCTATCTTCGTAAACACGATGTCAGCGATTACACTGTAACAATGCACTAATGTGCAGCCGTTGACAAGCCCAAGAGGACATCTATTGTGTTACAAAGTTGCCTAACATGCCCATTATTCCATTCTTAATGACGAACGGAAGAGTCGTTTAATCGTCATCACAGGGAAATGTAATTAGCTAGTGCGGAACTTCCTAACATTTCGTAATAGTTACGCTACTGCCCTCTTCAAATGCTACTTATGCTTTTTTACTGTCTACCTCTGGGAGGCTGTAATAAAGCTGGTTTAAATTTGATCGTACGGTTGATGAACGTTGATGAACAACCTGGTGTCAGAGTTTAACCCTTAACAACCCACAAGTGTCTCGCGGACACATTTTTGTGTTTAAGTTTTGATAAAAACTAAAGTATTTATTTTTATGAATCCGCCTTTTACCTATTTGATCTCCAATGTTTTAAGATTCTAAAAGTGCTTTTAAAATATTTTTAACATGTAAGATTTATTAGTTATTTTAAATATACAAAAATAGTACTTCATCAACCCACAAGTGTCCAATAGACACGATAACATTTTGTTTGAGAATGTGAACAAAGATTATTTTTATTTATATTAACGTATAATCTTATGATGTCGGGTGGGTCATAACGATTAATATTTTATACCCATAATAATCTGACACCACTTTTTTGTGTTATAATTGTAGTCTTTGTTTTCGTCTCGCATATCAGTGATTAGACACACAAGACACCACATAATAGTCCTCTTATTCAGTATTATTCAGATAAATAGATTAAGGGCAACCTATAAGACGTAAACTTCAACTTGAACATGTTTACAGTAACGATGAAAATACTTTTGTGCATACTAATTCGATATTGAAAAAATGTGACAGAACCAGCAACTGTAAACGGTTATGAAAGAATTATATTTATAATTCTTGGAGTGAGGTGATGATTATGACTCATGAGTGTAGGTAGTAGAGTTCAGTATGAAACGAATAGATACCTAGCAAATTCAAAATATATTTATATTAGATGTTATTATGTAACGTAGTGTAGGACACCCGCAGGCCAGGTGGTGTGACGATCTGCGCAGGACGGCTGGTAGGAGCTGGATGCGAGTGACTGAGGAGAGAGAGAAATGGCGTGCATTTGGGGAGCCTATGTCCAGCAGTGGACAGAAATGGGCTGATGATGTTTATGATGATGATGAGATGTTATTATATGACTGGAACACGCAAAATAAAAATACAAAAGAACTATTTTTGCGTGAAATTGCAACAGTATTGGTAACACCTCATACACGGAGACAAAGTAAGGAAAGTCCATCAAGTAAGCACTTAGCTGCCATGAACCATGTAGAAGCTGACCTACTCAATTATCTGAATCTGCTGTGTAAAAAGGATAAAGCGTTGTTAGTTTACTCTTCGATATTAACAGCGTCTCTATCAAGTGCTGTGATAAGTGCAATCATATAATGACTATTACAAATTTTGAAAAAATATACATCTTTAACTATACAAGTGCAAAAATACATTACTGAAGTTCATTCTAATATCTTTTTAATTTAAATAACTTGTTTTTCACTCATCACACCTTATATTTATCAAATGTGTCTGTTGGACACTACTGGTCAGTTCCGTTACAAAAGCTTACTGGGTAGTTAAGGGTTAAACCGCCCGTAGGCCTCTGACATGGCTTCACACACCGTTGAAAAATCTCTTAAGTGTGCTGGTTTCCTCACGATGTTTTCCTTCACCGTTAAAGCGCCGAATGATGGTACATACTCGTTTGAATTTCAAATTTGAAAAACACATTGGTACCTGGCTGGGTTTGAACTGGCGACCTCTCGCATGGCAAGCAACGACCTTAACCACTCGGCCATCGACGCTTAATTTGATCATTTTTCGCCAAATATACTATCAATCTAGAGTCCATGTAAGATTATCCATTTTACCGCAAGCTGCTCTTAAAATTTGTATCTCACAAAATGTCTCGTACGTAACCCTAGTTAATGATTAAATCGTATGTTCCTGGCTATACAGTCTATAAAGATTTTGATTTGTGAATTAGTAAATTTGTGTGATTTCAATGCACGATAACTTTATATGACTTTACTGTTCACTCTGTCACGCGAGTGAAACTTGAAAACTGAACAAACAAAAGAAGACCGTATAAACAAATTGATCTTTGCGTCACAGTTGAGTGAACAAATGAAAATCATTATTATAATAAGGTGTCCGGCTGAATCGGTAGCTCTCAAATCTGCTAAGAGCGCAGGACAGAATAAAAATAAAATAAATAAAATAAAAATCTTTATTTTCTTTCATAGCTTAGTCTAATTAACAATATTGTACGTACAGTATCTCCATTTAAGCGGTCTCTCCAAACACAGGCAATACGCGAGTAGATACCGCTCTTCCGTGAACGATTCGGTGTACAATTGACTGAGCGGTAAAAAAAAGAGATATAATATAATAATAATAATGAACATAATTAATTGAGAGGCTATGTTTGACAAAATTAAGAAAATATTCTTAACAATAAACAAGAATATAGTGCACAAGTCTCTGTTCTCATATACTCTCATTGTTCGGTGAGAGGACATAACCGAGCGCAGGACCACCTGCTTAACGTGCTTTACGAGGCACGGTCGAGCATCCGCCAACTTACTGACTCCGGGCTGAGCAGCTTTTGTAAAATGTCAAAAATTTTACTTTACTCAAACCGGGGACCTCTCGATCATTACGCAGCGCTTGCTACCAAATAGACCAACGAAGTAGTCTCGTTATAATATGCTTTCGGTGAAAATGGTAGTTCACATCAATCACAATCGCACTGTTGGGCAGTCTAACCATACGTGGCGAATGATGTTGGTGTTCTCAGCGAGTTGTCGACGCGGTCTAGTGACTATCTCGATCACACCTCACTTGTGTCGTGTCGCTTTCGAGATGATTACCGTTTCTAAACAGAAGAAGTGCGTATTTCCGATAAGGCTGTTGTACAGTTTTCGAGTTATGCTCGTCTTCTTTTTCAATTCGTAGGTTTATGAAACGATTAGACAATTGTTTTTGTAAAAACAAAAGTTTTCGATTTGACATTTCGTTATCTATGTAAAAACAACTATTTAAATTCGGTGCATCTACTCGTATTGGATTTTAGAAGGATTACAAACCGATTTGACATTACATTTTGTAAAAACAACCCATTAAAACACACAGTGTCAACGACCTATCCATGTTTTTTATATATTTTCGGTGAAACTAGGGAAAATTAACACGTTTCTTACAAATAGCCTTAGACCTTATTTTATCAACTCCCATAAATTAAATAAATTTTAACTCAATCAAAAAATTACTACGCATACTAGCAACGCCAAACTTCTTTACCTTCATTATACGAGTTACCAATACGCGGTTTGCATTTTAATACCAGTGATATGTTGGATTTACTATGACGTGTCTACGTTGTGTGAAAAGTAGAAAAACTGTATCAAAAGGCGTCGCACGCGCAGCGATTATGATAGATTTCGCGCA
The DNA here is from genome assembly GCA_039566165.1 of Maruca vitrata. Lineage (NCBI taxonomy): Eukaryota > Metazoa > Arthropoda > Insecta > Lepidoptera > Crambidae > Maruca > Maruca vitrata. The sequence continues at coordinate 8,897,142 of CM076933.1, read as the reverse complement.
TTCTTTCAATAATACGATAAATAGCTGTTAGTAAGTACGTTTTTAAGTCGTAAATGTTTATAATAACTTATGATAATGGAACTTTTCCTCTACCGTTTGAGGTTTTACTTCATTTCATTATTAAGGATTAAACCGCCTTGTGTCTTGCCCCCGCGACCACGAGCGTTGTAAAGAGCTCGAAATGACGGGTCTCTCAATAATATGATTGGAAAATCAATAATACACACGAGTTTAACCCGTAAACTTAGTTTTATTTCAAATGTGTAGTGTTCGCGCAAATAATAGACAATACTATTTTTATGTACGTACTTTATGTTTGCAATAAATAGTTTGACTTAATAATGAGTAATTTGCGTATTTTACAAAATGTTCATGCTTACACATTGTGGTTACTACTTTAAGTATAAATATAAATCATAATATTATAGTGAAACTCTGTGGTTTCACACGTTGTACGAAGACATTTATTTATTGAACATGATAGACATATCTGTTATAGTTTAACAACATTCTCGTCTTGAAGTAAGTAATTTATTAATATGCTTTTTATTTTATTTGCAGGAGGAGTTGGAGACGTTGCGTGCCAAATTGGAAAAAACTGAAAACGAGCGAACACATTACAAGAATGAGACGGAAAAATTCGAAACCAAGGTAAGTGTCTTCTTATATCTTAAACGTATAACGGGCGTAGTATAAATTTAAATTATTATTGGTTCTGGACCTTATGTAAATTAAGTAAGGTCCAAATTTTAGTGGTAACATACTTATCTGTCCGCTTTAGGGTTTATAAAAGCTTGTTACATTGCAATGTACGGTACGACAAGATGTAAAGGCTATAGTGTAAATGGTAATGGTGTATCTCCAAAGTTTAAAATCTTAAGACAAGTTATATTTTTAAAGTTCCGTTGATACGCCGTAATTCCGGACCCCATACTTATAGTTCCGCCTATTTTCCATATAGCTATCTGGGACATTTCCACACACGGTCATCTGACCCCAAACTAAGCAGAGCTTGTACTATGGGCGTCAGAGACTGATATACATATATAGATATTTTTAAATACATACTTAAATACATAACCACACCCAAACACGGAACAAACACCGATGTTCATCACACAAATATTTGTCCCGAGTGGGAATCGAACCCACGACTCTTGGAACCGCCAGCCAGGGTCACTAACCACTGTTCCACCGAGCTAATAACCTTTTTTTAATAATAGTGATTATTTATGAAAATAGAATGACTTCTGGTACATTTCCATTGTTTCACGCGTATCATATAGAATTTACATGGCCGTCGGGCGCAGACGCCTCAGTTTAAAAACTCGATATTAATGAAGTTTCTCACGAAACAGGTCCGGAGCTAATTTCGTCATTGTGGACCCGGCGCGGTCCGGCGCGTCCGTTTTTGTACCGACTGGTTGTTTGTGGGGACAATAAAACATAGCCCTTAATTGCATACCTGGCTAGGTAGGGCTACCGATTGGCAAGGTACCTATTCTGAGATAGTAAGGACGATCCTCGTGGCTCATTTCATGAGTACTTACATGGTTGTTAAACAAAAGAAAGATTTACTGAAAAAAGACGTGTGGCACTCGGGGACTGCCGCGGTATAGCTATTGCATAGCATCGTCCGATTTTGGAGCAGCTCGTCTCGATTCGTGCGAGTTTCGTAGAGTCGTACAATACGTCTAACCGCACGCACACAAACACCGTGCCGGTCTACCGAACTGAAACGACGTTAGACGATTGTGAGGTTTTTTTCGTTACGGAATTTCTTGGTTCGGTCGCCGCGCTCAAAGCCCGCGATAAAAGCTATACAATAGCTTAAAATATTTTATAAACAATAGATATGGTGAAATAAAACAGATAGCTATGTCACAAGGTGCACGAATTAGGGCACCTTCGTGTCTCACAAAGCGCTTTTAACATCTGCCTCTTATATATTATAATATCGTTGAGATATTACGATAGTCTTCGCGTATTTCCTGAATACGTATATGGATATGATTTTCTCATAAGGGTTATTTGTACGGAAAAAGGAAGACGGTTGAAATAAATCTAATTTTACGGATTAAACTCGCGTATATTACTAAAGTATCTATGAAGAGGATGAAATGCCGGTTGTCTGAATAATTATCGTAATATACGCAAGTTTAATCCGTAAAATTAATTTCGAATGTGTCGTGTTTGCGGAAATAATACACAATAAGGAAGACGGTTTTTCAGACTCATGTATAACCAAAAAAGTAGAATATTGATTAAGGTGACGTTACTATTTATTGTTTCATATTAGTTTTTTTGGTGCTCATGGCGCTTAAAATTAAAGAAAAGATTCCGACTTGGCTTGTCGATCAAGTAACTACCATAATGGGGCAGTCATAATCTAGTGAAAGTGTAATAATCCAATTAACAGTTAGTTAACAAGTTACGTGTTACCTTTTCTCACGCACGGGGATGTTACTTATAATCTTACATCTTAAAAGGATAATAAAATCGAGACTAAATGAAACCAATTATAATATCTAAATCAAACAATATAGTGTGTTTTGAAATCAAACAGACCGTATGCGACATTGGTGTTAGTCTTGTGTGACTACTGAACTGATTTGAATAATTCTTTCACTGTTGGAAAGCAACATTTTTCCTGAGTGTTGCTTTCTTGTCACTCAGGCTATATTTTATTTTCAAAGAAAATGGGGATCCTTACTTAAATTACGATAAAGTGTAAAAATAAGCCTTGAATAGAGAGCTGTGGACAAGTTTGGAGGAGACCTTTGCCCAGCAGTGGGATAACAAGGGCTAATAAAAAAAAAGTGTAAAAAAATGTATAGGTAATATACCCAAAGTGAAGCGAGGGTGGCGGTCACTAGTATTGAATATTTTAAATTTTAAATAATACAGGTAAAAGATCGATATCGCACCAATATTTATTTGATTAGGGCCATCCCTGATCCGCCAGTTGCTTGATCCGGTGCGGCGATGTAAAAAGTCGATAAAAACTAATGTTTATCATTCACAGTAGGCTTTTTAAGAGTATTAATGATGGCAACTACATCTTAGCCGTTTCCCATGGGATAAGTTTCATGTTATCTAAGTTCAAATATAATAAACATAACTTAACCTGATAGTCGACATTTACTTTGTAGTTTTTACAAGTAAGATAACTTGGTGCGTTTTGTATGAATACATGTATATTTAGGTGCGTTCTGACAATTTTGCACATTAAAGTTCTTAGCTCTTTTTTATTAAATTCTGAGTAAATCGCTTGGTTACTTTCAAAAATAAATAATATTAATAACATATTAATTATTTACATAAATTTAGACTTCAATCAAGTTAATAAAATAAGATATTTTTTTTCTTAACTGACATACGATGATGGGACAAAGTAGCCTCGTCATCATCACCGAACTTGCGGTGGAGCGGATGGCTCTCAGCCCTAAAAAATAAGAATAATCACCCGTATTCGTTATCAAAATATCGATTGTTGATAAACAAGCCGATCCATATTGAAAAATCGTTATTTACGTAATGCCCGCAACAGAAATCGATAAACGCATCAATGAAACAATAGAAAGAAACAATGGCCACGGTAATTATGATTTAACTCGGCCCATTCGCGAGGAACGGACCGCCTACAGCCCACAACTTGTATTCTAGGTCTCCTTGAGCCGAAGGATAGGCCGTCTATGTCACAGTGCCTTTGCGTCTTTTCGCCGTGACAACTGTGCCCTATTGAAAAAAAGAAAAATAAAAAGTTCTAGTTCATTTTTTAAAATGTCGAACGCGGAAGTTGGCGCGCGGTCTCAGTGTGATAGAGACTCGAAATTAAAAAGTTGTGTGCTGTAATTTGAGTTGAACTCTACATAATGCGTGTAAGTAAGTGAAAATTAATTGGATATCGAACTTAATGTAGGTATGTCCGTCAATAGTTATTATTTTATTTGTTTATTAATAGCATCAAGTGTCAATAGTAATTAAACTATAATTATTTTATTTTGTGTTGGCACGAATTTTCACGTTAATGATTTCCGTTTGCATGCGTGAATTACTGAAAAAGTTGATTGATGATGTTTTGTCATTTTAGTGACATATCAAATTTATTATGCAAAAAATAATACACAAAAGTATTTTCGATCATTCATAGTGCGATAATGTTTTATTAATTCAATTTATTAGTTACCATTAAAATTTGTGTAAATCTCTCAAAATTAATTGATTACAATTTTAACACCACTTTCCACTCGATGACATATGCCTTAACAACATGTCAGTATGACGATTGGCGGTAGAATGACATAATAAAGATTTTACATACTTTTATTTTTACACGGGCCTGACTTAGAGCAGTAAGCACCGTCAATAGTTTCACTAGTTGGGTCCTTGACCGCCGCGCAGACATGTGAAATCTCGGCAAATATCGATACTGCTATCGATACTTTTAAAAATCTTAAAAATCTTATCTAATTATTTGTTAATAAAAATATCTACATACTGATCCTATGATCACCGATGACTGCAGAGTCGAAAATTTCGATTAAAATTTACAATTAATGGAAATATTGCTTCGTCATTAAAACTATAACTGAATGGGTCTTTCTTAACGCGATAAAAATAGTAGCAAATAAATAGACAAAAACCTATTTAATTATAGTTTTAAATTTTAATTCCAATAGAACGCGAAAGTCTTTTGTAAATCGTCTGTTGTGTTGTTAATTTATTAATCGAATGTTACTTTAGTTTTTATACCGAAAGAACCATTTTGTTACACGCGTTGCCAATAATTTTATATTCCAGTAGGTACACACAATATACTATCTTATTATTATCGAATTCAGTAATTACAACGTGACTGATTAAACGTTTCATTAAAATGTAAATTGTTCGTAAACTGTATTCATGGACACAGCCATGAATTGGTTTAAATAATTTAGATAAATTGTAAATAATATCCAAATTACGAACGACAAAAGAAAATGTTTCATTTAATTAAATAACAAAAACTTTTTATGAAATCATAATGAAATATATCAATCAGCAAAACCGAAAAACACCGCATGTGTCATAGTGGCATCTTCGTAATTTTGTTTATTTTAAAATTCAAGCGCACTTATAAAAAAGTCTTATTACAATTTTCACATCAAAGTTTTTGCAGTATTCGAATATATCGATGTTTTTAAAAATCGACAACTACACAACACTAAATTGACCGAAAATACGGGAAATAGCACAATAGTTACATAATAAAACTCTCGTCCGCGCGCGATACAAATAGTCCCGTACATTCAATTTTCCGCACATTTTTTGTGCAATGACTCATCATAGGAGCCGTCACGTCTTATCTACTAGAACTTTCGTTTGTCTTAATGATCTTTTAAATTGTTATTATTTATGATTCCGATGCAAATATGCGGCTGAGAACTTGAGGAATTACTTGGCAAGCAAATGGGATACCAATTTAGAAAAATATTTTTATTGCCTGTGCAATGGAATGATGTTTTTATGTTTTTCAAGCGATAGTCCTGCCAGCGTTTAGCGCTTTGTGGTGTTGTGCTTTTTCGGTAAAACACAGTCTTAGTAAAAAAATAAAAAGTCTTTCATTTGAAAGTACATGTTTCATTGCTATAATTCTCTTTTGGACACTTTTCCAGTGCGATACGACCTGATTTCGAAGATGTCCCGAAATAAATGTGTGTTTTTGAGGGTAACCTTGTGTATTCCATAATATAAACAACTTTGTTTTGACATTCATATACGAGATCGGCTCGTTTAGTCTTGAGACTTTCGAGAAATCAAATGAACTGGCATTGAAGGTTGAAAGGGTCAAGTTTACTTCAAGTCATTAATGAATACCAGTATAAATAAAATACTATTCGCATGTAAACTCCTAAAATCTTAGGCATTAGGCGTCTTACGACGTTCTATTAACTGGCTTATGTTAAATGCTAAATAAATTATCTGATTTACGAAAAAGATTCTATGTTGATGGTTATTTCCACACGATAAGTACTCTTACCGTTTATGGTGTGCTTCCGTTTGAGTATACTCGTAAAATGCACTAGAAATGCAGCTATAAATATGTAGTAATGATAGTGTTAAATGTGCTAACTATATAATTATAGAAGGTGTAATGCATACTAGTGGTAATGTATGACTGCAAGTAATTTTCTTTTGGCACGCAATTTCGCACCGAAAGCATGAAGGCGTGACAATGTCTCATTTCTTGATGAAATTATATCAAGACATACAATTAGTTATAATCACGTTCACTCAGACACACACATACTTTATGCGTACTGATATTTATGCTACATGTTTAATAAACATTCCGTCGGAATCCATCCCGAAATAATTTAATGTGACACACGGAGTATTTTAATTTAATTTTAATATGTTATAAGCACAACCCCTTGAATTATTTCGAAAAACAAGTCTCTTTTAAAAACGACACTTTATTATTTTTGTGGATAATATCTCAATTGTCACTAAATGAAATGTTATTTTAGTGTTCTCATGACACAAATTCCAAAATTAACCTTGTCTTATAAATAAAACGCTTAAATATTTCTCCGCGGCTTGAGCGATTACAAATGTACTAATTGTCGTGACAAAAACTGACAATTACGTACAAGGATTTAAAGCTAAATTTTAATCTAAAGTTTAATGTTTAAAAACAAATTGATAAAAGCAATTAAGTTCAGTCTTCTACAGAGAATTAGGTACTTAATCTAAACTGCTATTCTCTCAACATCATTTAAAAATATTTATGTAACTTGAACTGTTTCATAACGAAATACCAACAGTTATTGAATGTTTCATATTATCATCGCATTTACAAGTAATGTTGGCTAGAGGGGAAAGGATGAATAATCGACATTTCAAGGCATCTGCGTTTGACATTAATTCCGTTCAGAAATGTAAAACGTTTTAATAATACTTATACCGTTTAAGTTATTAAAATTATATTATTGAAGATTTATAACAGAAAAAGTATCAGTTAAAATAACTTTCAAATGGATCGGAATTAACGACGGAAAGTAATCACTTACATAACGAAATTGCTTTTGGCTTGTAACATTGAATTTCACTTATGTGAGAAAAAGAAATGCACTCGGCGAAATAACACAATTGGCAACAATTTCGTGTACGCTATTAGACTATTACATTTCTTATGTGTGCACTGAGGAGATTTGTTCAAGTGAGTAAGATAAAGTCGTAGTCACCACGATGAAGTATTTTTCGAAGCACATATACTTAGGCTCACCTAAATCTACATCTACGAGAAAACTGTCTAATTTAATTTTATAACGAGGAAAGATTTGTATTATGTGTGTATGTTTGTAATGAATAAACTCAAAAGCTACTGTGCCGATTTCTAAAAAAACTTCTTTCTGAAAACTGTTTCACCTTTGGAAAGCTAAGTTCACCCTGTGTACATAGACAATATTTATTGCTAGAAAAGATTAGGGATCCTCTCTTTATACCCAAAGCGATGTGAGGGCGGGTTGCTGGTTATTCCTATGAAAATACTTTTAACTTGAACACTACTGCAATTTAAAATATTCATGCAGGACTGTACAACTATGAATTACACAAGTATGTGCGCAAATACAAGTGCACTCTCGGTGTGGCGGAAATCCAACCGACCTAAGCGAAGAATAAGTGCAGAACCACTAGTTTAACGCATTTAGCGAGATATAGGCAATCATCCGCCAACATACTGACTCCGAGCTGAGTAATTTCTCAAAAGGAACATACAAATTTCAGTATGTACAGATCTTAAGCATTATTTCACAATAGTGAGATGAAGATTTCAGAGACAACAATGTGTGATTCACACGCTCCCCAGACGAGTGTAATCGCGGACCGTGCAATTAATAACATGTTACGAAAGAACCGATAATTTCGACCACTCGTGTTAAACCTTCAACTGTTGAAGACCTTTGTACGTAATCATTGATGTAAACAATTAATTTTTATTGCACATCAATTTCGGAATATTTTGTGCAATAGGTGCATATGAAAATGATGAGAGTATTCAACTCTCATACTTCCCCTCTACTCAGACTTGCGTCGACAATTGCCACTATAGAAAGTACCACCAATGAGAGTTTTTCTTATGGACACGACGTGATCATGGCGCTTGCAACAGTGCCGAAATATCGGAAGCACATTAAAATAAAACAACATGGTAAATATCCCAGACATATTCAGTTTTGTAATGTGTGTAACCGTGACAGTATAAAATTATACATTACTAATTAATATCCTGACATTCGGTTAAGTATTCATTTTTCATTTAATTTCATTAATGTAAAATAAATCAAGTTCATGATGGGCGCTTTAAACCAATGACGATCTTTGAATATGTTATAAAGATTTAAGTTTACATTGCATAACATAAGCAAACCAAATAAATAGACAAGTCTGTTTTTAATTTAACCCAATCAAATTCAAGTTAAATTATCCAATCATCTACGACTGATCGAGTTTTATGATAATTAACTATTCATAGATATCGGTCGTTATACATAATTGCATAATGCACAAATTAATGCACTGACCTTTCTTCGCTGAAGTGAACGTCAAAATTCACTAATTTTTGTTTTTCGCAATTTAACATTTTGAAGAGTGTGATGTGCATATTGTAAGTACGGCACGTTTTTTATCCGCGTTTGTAACAATTTTGCCACACCATCATTTAATAAGAACAAGTTATTTATCGTCGGCTTAGAGTGTAAACCTGCTAACTCCATATTAGGTACATTTTCAGGAGAGACGATTGGGTTGTGTACTTATTTTCACACTTTCGAATGGTATAAATAACGTATTAATGTAAAAAAATGGATTTGGCAGGTTTACACTCTAAGCCGACGTTATGGCATTATGAAACACACATTATGGGACTTTCTATGTGGTGAGGATTTTAAAAGAGGTTTGTTATTTTGTGTTGTATCTCAATAATATCTTTTCATTCTTATATTTTTGAATATACTTATCTTTATTTTATTTCAATTATATTCTATGAAATAATATTATTTGTATAATATTCGTAATTTGGATTGCGAATATATGTAATTAATAACCTGAATACTGTCGAACGCATCGATTTGTAAAGATGTTTTCAATGAAAGTTACTGCTGCGTTCAGAATGTTACATTTGTTTAGTTCTATTTTCATTTTCCATCTTGTTACTAATTTTAGGTATTTCTATTTATATCCAATGATTGTTTTGCAAGTTTTTCCGATCTACCATTTTAAACTCCTCAAAGTTGGCAGTTATTCGTAACTAGAGACCGGAGATGTTGCATCAAGCGGACAGTTCATTGGCAGATACTGTGGATCTAATAGAACACGAATTGACAGCAAGACGTGTTTGGGGTGGGTTGACGAGGACTTTTGTAGAGCAGAAGCAGAGATAAGTCATCAGCATCATCTGCTACACTGTTAGATGAAAGTTTTTTAACAGAACGGCATTATCAGCTTGAGAGCATTTATTACGATCTGTTTGGAGACTTGGATATTACCTAAATATAACGAGATATTGGAGGAACTCGTACTATAGTTCGAAGGAGTTTGACAGTTGCCTAAAAATACAAACTGACAGGTGAACACGCAATACTTACGAGTATCCACGTTGTCTTCGTTACTGTCAGAGAGAGCTATACTATGCCACAGTTATTTATTTCTCATTGGACGGCAACGATAGTTGCGATCGACGCATGCTACAGAACGGGCACAGTTAACTAGGATTAGCCCTCTTGAAATATCTGGCGAACCGTCATTTTTGACAGCTTTTACGGCCTTGGAACGATGCCATTCTGCCGAATTGAACGTAAAGTCGAAAATCAAAAGTGTTTATTTGCATTGTTTCGTTAAAATAATTATCTCTGATTGCGACTTTACCAAAAAATCTGATTAGTACTGCTGATGATTACCTTCTGTGCGTAAAAATTAAATTCTAAGCAAAAAGAGCTTTAAAAATCATTTCACGATAAAAAGTGTACAATATTGACCAATAAAAGAACAAAAGTATTTCGAATTGAAACAATATAAATTACTAATAGAATTCATAAGATTCCGAAAGTTTTCCTCAATGTATGACTGAAAATATTTCAGCAAAATATAAGATGAAACAGAAGAAACCGGGTCACACGTCAAATGTCTGTAAACATTATGCATTTATGTCTAGCTAGAATACGTAGAAACTATAAAGCAAGCCAGATGACCTGGTAAAAGCAAATGATTCAAAATTACAGATCGGATTTACGGGTCACCTAAATAGAATACATTTTTTATAACAAACTGTAGACAGAATGGCATAGATATAATGTTGACTGTGGCCCAATTGAATTACTGTGTAATATTATAACTGATTCAATCCAATTGAAAAAATCAACCGTTAAAAGAATTACCACATATAAATAAAGAGTTATAACAGTTTTATTATACTAATAGTACTTAACAAGAGTATCGGTTTGCGCATGATTGGACCAGAATAATACTTACTGCTTCAGTGAATATTGTAATCATAGGGAATCATGTATCTCATTGTTTAACGCCTGCTGAATATCTCCTTTGTGTGTCGAGTTAATTAAATCTACGCAAATTATAAATATATTCAGTAAACAATTATTTTATTCTTCCGGTACTTACCAATATCCGGTACTTACCATTATACTGTTATGCAAAACCATCATCCCGCAAGATGCTTCTTCAAGAATCGCCTTAAATTTTAGTTCAATAACAAATAAATGCAAATTTAATCTCAAGTATAATAACATAAATATATTCTCGTCTTATTTCATTACGTTCATGTTACTAACGACACAAGAAGCAAGTATCATTTACCTTTATTTATACGTTTTCCCGACACAAACTCTTGCGTCTTCACTAAAATATCGCATTTGCGTCAAAACATTGCGCACATACGGCAATATTTGACGTCCAGCTGATTTGGACCACCTTGTAAATTACCTAGTTATACGTCTGGATAAATTGGTTTCGTAGTTTCTTGTATTTGTATACTTCTTTGAAAACCATGTCTTCTATTTCTTTATTTATCCTAATGACGTAGATAACGAATAAGCTTAATTTATGGATAGATATCATATCGGTAATCTCGCAATAATATTGAACTGTTTTCTTTAATACACCATTGTGATCTTTAAAGAAATTTGTGCTTGAAAGTTGGCCTTACAGAGACCAGGATATTTAGTCAATCCACACAAATGTTAACAGTTCCACTGTGCAAATGCATCTGTCTACAAATTGCAGCTAGAACCAAACGTTTCCGCGTTGACGGTTGCGCAAACGATATCCTATTATTTATAGTCCGCATAAATCGCAAAACAAACACAGTCCAGCCAGTGGCCTTGACGGTTTCCGGACGACTACGTCTCTCGCTTCAGCGCCTATGATGCATCAAGGGATCGGCCTCATCACTGACCTGGTTGGAAAATCGCGGCTTTTTTCTCCACATCGACGCCGATTGCCTCATCAGAGACTGATGTGATGAAGCGGAAGATTGATAGCCTTTAATTCATTCGGAACGTAAAATGTTGACGGTGATTTATTTTCTCTTTAATCGTGGAGTTAGTGATGACATTAATAGGTAGGATTAGTGTTTCGGCCTTATTAAGATAGTGTTCAACACAGACTGGGAATTTGTGAAGTTATTTTACATGCTTTTTAAGATCGGTGATGAACGGTATCAGTTCATAAAGTTTTTTCTCCTTATAAATGAAGCTAGTTAGTTTTGCGGACCTGAGCAATATTGATTGTTTTGTTTCCCAGCGGACGCTAGAACGTCCACTACATTTTGAAGGTCCAATACATGTCACACGCGTGCACTTCGACATCTAAGTAAACCAAAATAGTCGAGCGGCCACGTCGGCCCGGCGACCGAGATAGCCGCAGTTACTCCGCGGAGCGCTCTCGCGCCGGTTCTATTTCCAACGCGATGCCCCGACGCATCCCGCGTCGCCCGCGGCTAAACTGCAGCGCGTGAAATGGCACTGGACTTTCACCGCTGGAGACACTTCCGCCAATACAGGAAGCGAACACCAGCTTGATCATGCCGCACGCGCCGAACGGGCACCCGCCCGACGCCGGCAACCGTTTCTCCAGCGAACTCAAACTGCAAATCCCAGACATCCCCACTGGAAATGCCCCAAGTAATGGAGTACACTCCTCGAACGGAAACAACGGAGTGTTCTCCCCGAATGGAGCACTGTCGCCAAATTCCAATGGACCTCTCTCACCGCCCATACTGGATGCGACCCCAAGGAAACCACCGAAGCCGCCACCGAATCGCCCGATACTGCCAATGAAGAAATCTAAAACACTCCCAATACATTTCGAGGAGAAAGTTCCTCCAAAACCTCCTACTACCCTCTTGAACGGAAAGAAACTTTTCGTTACTAAGACGCTGAAGGAGGTACATACGATTCACCAGAGTCCGCTGGAAAGGACTTTAGTGAACCGGTCGCCGAGTCCTGCTTATAGAAGAAGCAACTCTTCAGCTTCAGTAGAGACTGGTTCAATAGCAGAACTTGCAAGGCGGCATGTGCCGAGTAGCAGCATGCTGACATCGCGATCTCCTAGTCCGTTATCTTATAGTAGTGTAAGAAGTTCTGCCAGCCAGTATTCTACTTGCAGCAGCAATGGAACTTTCGTTCCGCTATCACGTACTTCGAGTATGGGCTCGACCCTTTACAACAGATCTCCAACTCCTCGTAGAATGTATCCACAATCTTGTGATTTCTCAGAAAGTGTCGATCTTCATGAGTTGAGGTCAAAGGAACAAGCCCCGGTAGTGTTCGATGCTAATCTAAGCTTCATACTTGGGTGTAACAAACAGCCGGTTCGCCAAAGGTTCAAGCCTGTAGCTGCTCACTTGGAGGAAGGCACCTCTTCAAATTATTTAAGTTCGAAGATTGACAACTTCTTGAAAAGAACAGACCATGTAATGGACGAATGGAGGAGACTTGGCCACAAGGATGAACCCGATCTGGAAATGTACTACGACGGGAAGAAGAGAAAAGTTGGACGATCTAAATCAGCAACAAACATAATGATCAAAGGGTTCACGTTGTTCAGTAGAAGTGGTAGCAGAGCAAGCAGTGTATGCAGGTCAACTCGCGGCATATCGGAGGACCGAACGACGGTCTCCGAGATGGACGAGGTTGGTGAATCATTACACAACCATTTTTATTTCCAGGCGTACAAATGCTTGAAATCGTTACGCGATGTTGAAAACACAGCTAATACTCTACGTGCTAATAAATAATCGGCGGTCCGAGATAGTTTCCCGCCAGAGCAGTGGCGCTTGCGTTATACATCTCGCCTGCCAGTGCGCGCGAGCACCCGTATCTCTTGCCAAAAAGTTTTTTTTCTTCATTGTTGACTTCTCACAATACTTACAAATGCGTTAGATTCCTAGCTGTCCGTCATCAGTACATTTCGTGACAGTCGGATTCAAGAGGAAGTTTGTGTTTTTTATCCGCTTTGCTTTATTCTTAGAAGTTTCGAAAATATACTCGCGACGAGGACTTGTGACAGAATAAATAATGCAGTATACTCTTTATGACTCAGTCAAAAAATTGTGGTTAGTTGGCCATCGTTGCACATACAAATTAGCGATTTCATTACCATGGCTTGTCGCGAAATATGAATATTAGAACACACGGTTAAATGTCTAATAGTATATGAACCTTAGTTCATATGGATAATGCAGATAAACAAAACATCATGCTTTTAATAATATTATGTATATCAAGACCATGTATCATTTTAACGAGCTTTTTACGTTACATGTACTACGCGTATAGATACGCATTAGAAGAGCTGTAAAGACAGTTTAGTTTAACCGTGCGCTTGGCAAGCTTCGGGTTTTCTTGATTTGCGAATCCGTCAGTCCGTTTGTTGCATGCACCGGACGGTCCATCTACTCGTACGTCAATGCGTTCCAATTTTAACCTGTTATGTCTGAAATATTGCCTCGTACACGTCCCATTCACGGTCAGGCATGGCGACGCAGAACGCAGCGACAAGGATGCATTCAAAGTAGAACAGAATACATACTCATTTTCTCAAAATTGATTCGCCTACAGCGTAGTGTTTTAAGAAATTCAAACCACTACCAGGTGATATTTAATTTTGCCGAACGCATGTACCTACTATAGAAAGCTCATAGGATAAAGACAAATAAAATTCCTTGTATCACTAGTAATTTTGAATATTTGACCGTGTTGAAGCACTTGACCATTTTTTTTAGTCATATGGAAAAGCAATAATCATTGTGTATTTACCTACCTACATGCTGTGTTTTGAAATTTACGAGGTAATGTTTTCACCATGATTCACCAATGTTAATGCATTTCCAATATACGATCATTGTACCTATATTTGAACCACAATATGTGTATGTACACATACTTGTATTTACAATATTGCGATTAGTAGCCAGATGGACTTTGTCTTAGGCTTTTGCCATCGTTTTTGTCTGGTGCACAGTTAACTAAGTTACGAGATTTTGCATTGCCTCAAATATGATATGTTTGGTGCCTATTATATTTTAATAATCAACTATTTTTTTTTTATAAGAGGCTAACAAGGTGACCTCACTCCACCTACTTTGTTACCGAATTGCATCTAACATCTTAATTTATTCCGGTTATAAATTAAATATAACACAATTATTACGATGTATAGCAATGTAAAAACAAAACAGAATGTAATAATTTTCACGATTGAAGGTCAAGGAAATCGTAAAAAAATATGTTGTTTTTTACGGCAAAAGGAAAGGTATTATTACGTATTTTGCTACCTTTTACAACAGTGCGAATACGTGTGGAATATCACACAGTAGTAACCTGTTTTATGCCCTTATTTAAACTCCTTTCGGTATTATTACTTCGAAAAAACTCCTCAATTGCATGTAATTACATATTGTCAAGATAAGTCCTACATATTCGGAAACTTTATGAACGTGTAAGTGTTATATGGCGGTATCTTACGATCGTAAGGGTGTATGTAGAGCTGAGCAGTTGTAACGAACCTCTTTGTGACGCTTGTTGAAATAAAGATGTAACAAAATCTTACGGGCACATTCACTGTGAATTATATCGAAATTTCTCAAGAAAATAACATATCACCGTGGTAATGTTTAAGAATCTGAGAAAGCTTTCTGTTTGACACTATAATGCTAGAGTCTATACTCACCCTAAAGAGATGTATCGATGGAATCAGTACCATTTATTAAATGAAAAGTATCACTCTTCGGCTATATCGTATGAATTCATTGTAAATGGTCGCTTATTGACAGTTTGTCATCGAGTTTAATAGCTTCTGCAAGGCGCTGCTATTTCGGATTCAATTAATGCCCAATAAATATACGTACGAACTGGTAATTTGTAATGATTTACGAGTTACGTGTGCAATGTCATGATTTATACGTTTTTAATGTTTATTTTAATACATTTTTATGACGTTGTTTCTACCATATTATTATTAGCACACGACACGTAGGTAATTTCTAAAATGATTAAACTACATAATGTTAATATAAAATCTGTTCAATAGAGCAGGTATCAGATCTTCGCCTTAGACAGATAATGTAAAGTAGGTAAATACAACTAGTAGATAAAAATAAAACTAAAAACGATCGTTTGACTAAGCACGTTAAGCTCTTGATCCTGCACCTGACAACCCGCACGTTTTTCGGATTTCCGTTTCACGAAACTATGATGGAACAGACAGATAGTGCTTCTGTGCTTGCATTATTAATAATTATAATCTTGCCTGATCTTTGAAGAGACTAGACTAGCCTATGTCCTTTCTTGAGCTCTAGAAATCTGTACTATACTGTACCCAATTTCATTAATATAAAATTGATTCAGTTATGTTAAAACTAAATGTACTGGAGTGCAACTACATAGTAGAACTGGTGGGAATTAACCCTTTTTTTACCACTCTTCTCTGTGGAGTAGCCTTGTCATCATCACTGGACTTGCGGGGGAACGGGTGGCTTTCACCCCTAGCTGCTGCAGCTCTGAAATTCTAATCCACGCCAATGTTGTTTTTGACGTGACAACGTCTTAAATTAGGTTGCGGCTGGGAGTCACTTATGAAAAAGTGTAACGCTCGGTAACGTTACGATGAGTCACCGAACGAGAGAGAGGCCCGCCGAATGCCTTGCGTCTCTCTCCCACTCAACTATGATCGGTCTGCCGCGCGCGCAGCACTAGAGAATTAGACGTTGTCACGTAAAATCTTCGCCCGTAAAACCGACTTTACAGGCATCCATTTTTTTATCTGATATTTGAAATATTTAAGTATCTTATTTATTACTCTCAGTACTAATGACGTATATCTCTTGCAGCTATCAGAGGTCGGCGGCGAGTTGGCGGAGGAGCGCGCGGCGGCCGCTCTTGCCACGGAGCGCGCGGACGCCGAGGCGGCGGAGCGACTGCGCGTCGAGAGGGACAATAGGGACCTCATCGCTAACAACCAGCGGCTGCAGCAGGTATTAAAGGGGAATACTTTCTGGAAGAACTAAAGACGGGCCAAATCGGTTGTGTTGTTTAAAAATTTTAGTCTAGTAGACTTTAATATTTCTGGGGTTAGAAACACTCAGCTTTGACTAGCTCGATGGCCGATTTATAATGCCCTTCTTGCGCGGCGAGTCGTGAGCCCAATCGCCGCGCGGCACAAAACGTTGTCGGATGAAAATCAGTGTAAGACCCGCACTTGACTTCTCTACTTCTATTTCATACCGCCGATACTATAAACCAGTGGCGTAACTACAGGGTGGCAAGTCGGCAAAATGCCACGGGCCCCCACCCGGTAGGGGGCCCCAGCCGAAAGGGGTCCCCGGTCATAGGAGATCCTCATCTGCCAACCCACATACACATTAAGATAAAAAAAAGAACGGGGGGTGCACGGGGCCCCAACCGATGAATTTTGCCACGGACTTCAACGGGTATAGTTACGCCACTGCTATAAACCTTCCCTGGACTATCACGAATATTTTAAAACCAAAATTACCTAGGTATATCGGTCCGGGCGTTCTCGAGTTTTAGTCAGACTAACGAACGGCAATTCATTTTTATTTATAAGAAGAAGAAGATATCCACAACACGAGGTGTGATTTTCCGAGATATTAATTTATAATTAATTGAATAATGTAAAGTTACATATCATTCCTTTGCGTTTACTAATCATGTGTGTTAACAATGTTCAGAATTCTTACGTCATTTTTCATCTCACAGGCATCAGAACGGCTGGAGCTCGAGTTGCTTCACTGGCGGTCGGCGGAGAGTGGCGGCGCTGAACCATCCGACTCCGAAGGCTCTGAGGCTGACGCGTCAGCCAGCGGAGAAAAGTACAAGCGAAGGTACGCGTTCAGTTAACTATTAAAGTCTTGGATTCAGTGGCGTAACTACAGGGTGGCAAGTCGGCAAAATGCCACGGGCCCCAGCCGAAAGGGGCTCCCGGTCATAACTGAATCTCAACTGCCAACACACATACACATTATGATAAAAAAAGAACGGGGGGTGCACGGGGCCCCATCCGATCAATTTTGCCACGGACTTCAACGGGTATAGTTACGCCACTGCTTGGATCCCAACATCAACGGTGTCTCAATTAACCTTTTTGACGCCACGCTATACACGCATAGTGGTATCTGAAAAAGATATTTTAAAAGACTGATGTCGTGAGAGTTGTGTAGTTAATTTACTTACCCACCATATATAAGTTAGATTATTATCACTTTTAAGGTGATACTTGGCAAAGTGGTGGTTATAATGAATTATTTATAAGTTTAGTAGGTATATAAGTCCATGCATATAAATTTTGGTACACATCTTGCACGGCCCTCACTTGCAAATCTATAAACCATTTTCTTGCATATCTTTGGCAAGGTACCATCAAATCGGATAAAAGCATCGGTACTTCTACTTTTTACTTGCTCTTTCACTAAATCTATATATAATAAGTTTGTCTTCATATTGTCTTCCGGAACTGACTCTCCGAAGCTTGCTCGCTGGATACGTATGCACCACGCTATCGGATAGCATGCAGCCTCCAGTATCGGGGAGTTCACCCGATACTGCCGCGTGAATTTATACATCAACATCAACATTAGTTTGTAAGCAATTATGGATGTAAAAGCAATCCGAAATAAATGATTGATATTATCATAGATACGAGAGCGCTCACAGAGAGGTGCAGTTGCTACGCGCCCAGCTCCGCAGACAGCATGAGGACGACTTGGAGCAGCTCGTCTCCGTCAAGAAACAACTTGAGAAGAAGGTAAATCTTGATCAAACACATAATATAGCCATGAAAGTCGCTACTGCCATTTTAATGATACGGGCACCCGGGCTATAGGACACATTCAGGGGATTAATACTACAGGGTTAACGTGTGTAAATGAAAATGAATGAAATGTAATCGCACCCAACTAATTTTGATACAGGGTCATGCTACTCCACTAGGACTAGTCCTAGGTAAAAGTCCTTTCTAAAGTATTAATTGGGTTGGTCCAACCCAATATTTGTACTTTCGAAAATACCCACGGCCCTTTTCCTACCAACTACTTCTTGTGAGGGTTATAAAAGTAGGTGTACTGCCGCTGTGAAGATAAACCTAATTTATGTACACAAGTTAAGATGCTAGTCTAAATTGGAACAATTTCCAAATAATACCAACCTCATAACTATACCATAAAAGTCTCATTATAGCTTCCTGGACCAGATCAAATTACTTGAAACCTGAGCTCCCCGATTCGAAATTTCACAAACACAATCCCTATTTCTCTTGGAAATTATCCAATAATATAAAGTGAGGTAAATAATTTTATTATGGCATCAATGCGCATACTTGGCGGGGTTTCTCAACAAAGCGCGTAATCTCGCAAGAAGTTTATGAATTTTGCACGCGGAAACAGTTGGTAATAGATATTTAGGGATTATATGTCTAACGTTTATTATTATTACTATTAAACTGTTTTATATTGTAATAAGTAACAGGAAAAATGTTATGTATATAGTTATAAACACGAACAAGATAATAATAATAATAAATAAATTTTACACAACATCACATACATTGATCTGATCCCGTGGTAAGTAGCTTAAGCACTTGTGTTACGAAAATCAGGATCAACAGTGGATACACAAATAAACTTAAATATATTTAATAATACACCCAGACACGGAACAAACACCGATGTTCGTCACACAAATATTCGTCCCGAGTGGGAATCGAACCCACGACTCTTGGAACCGTAGGTTATGAACCTGTGTTACTAACCACTGTTCCACCGAGCCAGTCGACACACATGAGATCATGTCGAGTTACAGTCGAGATACATGAACGATGTCACCAATTATAGGTAATTATTTTGTATGATAAATAAAAAATAATAAGTAATTATGCCACGAGGTCCTATTATGTGGTCTTATTAATAACCTAGAGTTATAGGACAATACAAGGAACACTGTATGTATGTATAGGTCACAAGGAATACGTATTAGTTTTCATTAGGAAATAATTTTAAAAGCACCTAGGGATCTATTGTGTACCTACCTAAGTAATCCTATTATACTCAGATGGGTAGGCCGCATCTTAAATACATGAAATGACATTATTACAATTTATAGCAGTCAAAGGGTTAAACGGAACACCGTTCATTATCTAGGTCGCGCGATACATTATCTATATCTATACACATTCTGAACGTATCTTAGATCATCCTTGGGCCGGCAGATGCTGATAAAACTCCCAATCTGATATCATCTTAGATATTAGTCGGTTTATCGTAACATGGACGTACCTAGTTTGGTAAATAAATAATTTCAAAATAGTTTTATTTGAAACGTGAATTAAAAAAGTAACTGTTCTATTTATGTAGGTGATTGTGTGTTTAAGAATATTAAGTTATATAACTAATGGTGATGTGTTAGCCAATTTAGCTATGGAGGAAAACGAAGAGGTTAGTTTGAAACCATTTTTAATACAAGCTGTTTTTGTATAATTTTTAACTAATACCTACAATTATTCACGTATATTCGTGTTTCTAATAGGTATATTTTGTTCATAAATTATTAAACTTCAAAACACTTTGCGTGTTATCAGTGGTATTAAATATTTTTGTAAATCTAACTACCATGTGGCGTATGCAAACTTTGATTTTTACAGTGATGATTTGATCATTATTATATACCTACTATCATTATATTTTACCAGATCATGATTAATATTACTTTATTTGTATAGTTATGAATGCATTGAGTGACTATGAATTCTATTCATGATTCTTAAAAATCGCTATAAGTAAATATTTCGCACGGTATTTCAAAGTTTTCTAATCTCTATCGTCCATTCTGTGGGTAATTTTAACCAACTTATATTTTTTGTTATTGATTGGAGCGGAGAAGTATCGATATATCATTAGAGATAGATTGATAGTTCCCCCTTTTTGTGAGAAAAAGTAAACAAACACACAAGTTAACATAGTTAGATAGATAGGGGTGAGAGCCATTCGCTCCCCCGCAAGACCGGTGATGATGACAAGGCTCCTCCAAGCCATCATACCACCATAGTCAGTTAGGAAAAAAAAATTGTTGGATAAAATATCTTAACCACAGATAACATAAAACCATAACTTAAAAAGTGACATAAACCCATTAGGTACTCACACCATAGGTCTCGTAAGAAGATAAGATTTACATCGACTTCCTCGAACTAGTCATACAAGAGGTTAGTGCACTTTGACACAAGGACGGACAATTGTAAAACACACATTTAATGTACCTATATCCATCTCTCCCGCCACTTGGCCGGCCGCCAACCCGCTAACGGTGACACAATGATATTATGACATTAGTTGTTTGTTTTCTGTTCGCAGCGTGCGAAGGTTCCGATTTACGATCGAATCGTTATTTAATTAGACCGGTTTCTAAAACAAATTAGTAGGTAAACCTATTTCGAGTTAATTATTTGCACGGAAAGCCGTGGATTGGCAAAGGTGTGTTTGCAAATTTTGTGCTAATACCTATGCGTAATTGCTGTTTGGCTAACACCGGCGTAAATCGATGCAATAGATATGTTGGTATTTTCTTTAAAGCTTTTTTTTATGTATGTTAATTGTAAGCAAAAGGAAATTAATATTCACAGTCTACTTCACTCATGATTAATTAATTTATCCGTTTAACTAAACATATAGTATAAGATCCCGCTGCAGAATCACTACGTTCATACTGTGGTTAATGAAACTACATTTTTTCCATATTTACATGAATAGGAGAATATACTTTCAAGAAGCTGCCAATCGAAAAGTGCCCGCAAGTAATTTTATTTAATATAATGTTAATTAATTTTTGGAATAAAATTTCGTTCACCTATTTGCTTGATGAAATATCATCCATTTCAAAGCAGTGAACGTAAAAAGTAGGGGAAACTATGGTTGCCGCTGCCCTTTTGGCCGCAACCTCATCGCAGCCAGGTATGAACAGGTATAACTTTGTAATACTTTTTCGTTCATGACGTACATTGATAATTTTAATATGAAATGAAAGCTTATTTTTTTCTAAGTATGATATTATGAGGCTGCCTTTGGAAAAGTGACCGCAAATAGGAGTTGCCAGCTTTTAAAAATGCTAAAATAAAAAAAAAAGTGAATGACAGTGAGCGCACAACGTTGCTTGCTAAACAAGGATGGCGAATGCCAGCTGTATTCGTGTTCAAAGCTATTACGCAGGCGTCAACGGATAGGGTTCTCAACCAGAGATATGAACTGCAGTAGGAACTAGTCGTTTAATGATATTTATATCACAGTTACGTGTCCAACTTAACCTCCCATCGTGAAAATAAGTACCTGGTACTTAGACAGAATGAAAATACCAATGTCTTAGTGCATTTGTGAATACGATGGGAAGTTAAGTTGGACACGTAACTGTGATATAAATATGGATCATTAAACGACTATAGTATTTTTCACCTAAGATGATCCCTGTGACACTTCATTGTGTTCTGAATCACGCATTATACGTTTGACAAAAGAAAATAATTTTATTGCACACTTATTTCATTTTATTTCGGCTTCATTAGGAAAAATATGAAATTAATAATTTTAAACTTTTAAAAGGGAAACAGTAACGTTTAGTTTAATTTAAAGTAATAGATTTTTTTTTAAAAATACCTATGCAGTTCGTATTACGTAGAATGGAACTAAGTCAGAGTTACTACATTCCATTCTACGTATACGAACTGCATAGGTACTTTTTTTAAATGTTCTATTACATTAAATTAAACTAAACGATACTGTTTGTCATTTAAAAATATAAAAATATTTATTTTAATATTTTTCCTAATGAAGCCGCAATAAAATGAAAAAAGTGTGCAATAAAATTATTTTCGTTTGTCAATCGTAAGATGCGTGATTCAGAACACAATGAAGTGTCACAGGGATCATCTTAGCTGAAAAAGAGTATAGTTCCTACTGCAGTTCATATCTCTCGTTGACGCCTGCGTAATAGCTTTGAACACGAATACAGCTGGCATTCGCCATCCTTGTTTAGCAAGCAACGTTGTGCGCTCACTGTCATTCACTTTTTTTTTTATTTTAGCATTTTTAAAAGCTGGCAACTCCTATTTGCGGTCACTTTTCCAAAGGCAGCCTCATAATATCATACTTAGAAAAAAATAAGCTTTCATTTCATATTAAAATTATCAATGTACGTCATGAACGAAAAAGTATTACAAAGTTATACCTGATCATACCTGGCTGCGATGAGGTTGCGGCCAAAAGGGCAGCGGCAACCATAGTTTCCCCTACTTTTTACGTTCACTGCTTTGAAATGGATGATATTTCATCAAGCAAATAGGTGAACGAAATTTTATTCCAAAAATTAATTAACATTATATTAAATAAAATTACATGCGGGCACTTTTCGATTGGCAGCTTCTTGAAAGTATATTCTCCTATTCATGTAAATATGGAAAAAATTTAGTTTCATTAACCACAGTATGAACGTAGTGATTTTGCAGCGGGATCTTATACTAATACTTACCTAACTTACACACGAATGTCTAACTACCTGACAACAACGTCACAAATCTACCCTAATATCGAGACAAGTAACTTACGCACTTGTGTTAAGATCTTCACATGCACATACAATGCAGGCGCTGGTGGCTCGGACCAAGAGGTTTAGTTCCTCTCTTCTGCCCCGTGTAATTAAGACATGGAATGCCCTTCCAGCTCATGTTCTCTCCATTCCTTCAGGGTGAGTGCGACAGACTCAATAAGGTCTATTGCGCCTGTATATGTGGATCTCACTACCGCTTACCATCAGGTGGAAGCGAAGACATCATGTTAGCCATTTATAAAAAAAAATCACTGGTCTTTCGAGGGCGCGGACGGCTCACACCCCTAATTGTATATTATACGAATAAAACATGCTAAAATGACCCTTATTTCCAGGTCCAAGATGCGTACGAAGAGGTCGAGGAACAGAGGGCGGTGGCCGCGCAATGGAAGCGCAAGCTGCAGAAGCTCACCAACGACATGGCCGACCTGAGGTCACTTCTCGACGAACAGGTAAGCATACTGATTATCGATCACTTAGAGACTAAGAAACTGTGAAGGAAGACGAATTCTACGCACATGACAAAACTATACGCGTTTGGCAAGATATTAGCTCCCAATATACTGCGTCAAAAAAACGCGCGTCAGTTGATAGAGACGACTCAAAATTGAAAATTACTGCCACCCATACCTATAGCATAGCCTAAGAATACAGTGATTCTCCGCCGTGGGAAATATAAACAAGACATAAACTCAAAACCCAAATAAACTTAGCCACCCACTGCTGAGTAAACGTTACTCCTGTTTAAATAACATGACAGTCTTAGTGAAATCCAACTGGATTTTCTATAAGCGGCTTAAACTTACAAAAAAATATTTTTACTTACGTTGAAATGCGTTTATGCAGTACCTATTCAAATATTACTCATACTTCGTTCTCTATTTGAGAACGAATTTATGTCAGAAATAGTTAAATTTTATTACTCAAATTATTAATCATTAGGATCTACAACGCATAAAATAATGTATTTTTCGTGTCAAAATACTTCATTCTTAAAGAGACTCCTATAATATGAGTAGCTAAATATACTTATGCTACATTCAAAGCAGTTCGATGACATACATCTAAATATAAATAAGGCATGGAATGCCTTTCCATTTCCTGTTTTCCCTGATCATAGGAGGGACCTATTATCCCGGGCTTATCAGGCGGGGCGTGAAACGGCATTTAAGCAGGCCTTCTCACTCATGTGGATCTCACTAGCTCTTACCATCAGGTGGACTGAGGTCATCTTGTTAGCCTATTACTTCTTTTTACAACCTAACTTACAACGTGTTCTATCACCAGACATGTCGCAACAACCTGCTGGAGAAACGTCAACGCAAGTTCGACGCCGAACTTCACGGGGCTCAGGAGGAACTGAAACGCGAGCGCGCGGCCAAGGAGCGGCTCTCGCGCGAGCGGGACCAGGCGCACGCCGACAAGTACGCGCTGGAGCAGAGCCTCTCTGTGAGTACCGGGACATCGAGACAGATACAAGTGTCGTAAGACACACACTGTACATGTCAGTTTATTATAACGTCAACGCAAGTTCGACGCCGAACTTCACGGAGCTCAGGAGGAACTGAAACGCGAGCGCGCGGCCAAGGAGCGGCTCTCGCGCGAGCGCGACCAGGCGCACGCCGACAAGTACGCGCTGGAGCAGAGCCTCTCTGTGAGTACCGGGACATCGAGACAGATACAAGTGTCGTAAGACACACACTGTACATGTCAGTTTATTATAACGTCAACGCAAGTTCGACGCCGAACTTCACGGAGCTCAGGAGGAACTGAAACGCGAGCGCGCGGCCAAGGAGCGGCTCTCGCGCGAGCGCGACCAGGCGCACGCCGACAAGTACGCGCTGGAGCAGAGCCTCTCTGTGAGTACCGGGACATCGAGACAGATACAAGTGTCAAGTGTCGTAAGACACACACTGTACATGTCAGTTTATTATAACGTCAACGCAAGTTCGACGCCGATCTTCACGGAGCTCAGGAGGAACTGAAACGGGAGCGCGCGGCCAAGGAGCGGCTCTCGCGCGAGCGGGACCAGGCGCACGCCGACAAGTACGCGCTGGAGCAGAGCCTCTCTGTGAGTACCGGGACATCGAGACAGATACAAGTGTCTTAAGACACACACTGTACATGTCAGTTTATTATAACGTCAACGCAAGTTCGACGCCGAACTTCACGGAGCTCAGGAGGAACTGAAACGCGAGCGCGCGGCCAAGGAGCGGCTCTCGCGCGAGCGGGACCAGGCGCACGCCGACAAGTACGCGCTGGAGCAGAGCCTCTCTGTGAGTACCGGGACATCGAGACAGATACAAGTGTCATAAGACACACACTGTACATGTCAGTTTATTATAACGTCAACGCAAGTTCGACGCCGAACTTCACGGAGCTCAGGAGGAACTGAAACGCGAGCGCGCGGCCAAGGAGCGGCTCTCGCGCGAGCGGGACCAGGCGCACGCCGACAAGTACGCGCTGGAGCAGAGCCTCTCTGTGAGTACCGGGACATCGAGACAGATACAAGTGTCATAAGACACACACTGTACATGTCAGTTTATTATAACGTCAACGCAAGTTCGACGCCGAACTTCACGGAGCTCAGGAGGAACTGAAACGCGAGCGCGCGGCCAGGAGCGGCTCTCGCGCGAGCGGACCAGGCGCACGCCGACAAGTACGCGCTGGAGCAGAGCCTCTCTGTGAGTACCGGGACATCGAGACAGATACAAGTGTCATAAGACACACACTGTACATGTCAGTTTATTATAACGTCAACGCAAGTTCGACGCCGAACTTCACGGAGCTCAGGAGGAACTGAAACGCGAGCGCGCGGCCAAGGAGCGGCTCTCGCGCGAGCGGGACCAGGCGCACGCCGACAAGTACGCGCTGGAGCAGAGCCTCTCTGTGAGTACCGGGACATCGAGACAGATACAAGTGTCAAGTGTCGTAAGACACACACTGTACATGTCAGTTTATTATAACGTCAACGCAAGTTCGACGCCGAACTTCACGGAGCTCAGGAGGAACTGAAACGCGAGCGCGCGGCCAAGGAGCGGCTCTCGCGCGAGCGGGACCAGGCGCACGCCGACAAGTACGCGCTGGAGCAGAGCCTCTCTGTGAGTACCGGGACATCGAGACAGATACAAGTGTCATATGACACACAGTTTATATAGTCCTTAACAAACAAGAGCCCCGACGTAGATAATAGCTTTGACATGTGTGGTATGTACCAGATTTTAATAAAATACCAACAGATACAACCTTTATTCAAGCAAGAATAAAATAAACTATAGTAATACCACTGTGGATTTAACAATCGGTTATTTTCATTAACCTAAAATATGTCTTTATGGGTCTACACGCGATATTAGGAGTAGCAAATTACATAGCTACTTACTGCCCGACGTTTCGCTCGCGACCACGATTGGTGTAACCCAGTCGAAACGTCGGGCAGTAAGTAGCTATGTAATTTGCTACTCCTGATATCGCGTGTAGACCCATAAAGACATATTTTAGTGTAATGGAACGTGAAAGTCTAAAATCTTATATTTTCATTAACTCTCAAACAAAATATAATAGAAAAACCTAACCATGAAATCAGTGTTAATAACTATGATCTAACATAGATTGTTGACTTACAGGAAGCTCGGCTCGAGCTCGAGCTGAAAGAGGAGCGTTTGGCAGCGGCGGCGCGCGAGCTGGAGGAGCGCGGCGGCGGCGGCGACGAGGTGGCCGCGCTGCGCCGCGCGCGCGCAGACCTCGAGCGGCGCGCGCGCGACCAGGACGAGGAGCTGGACGACCTCGCCGGGCAGATACAGGTCAGTGACCTATGCCCTGCGGCTGTGCAGCCGGTCGGTACAGGAGCGTCTATAGGCGGCGGCGACGAGGTGGCCGCGCTGCGCCGCGCGCGCGCCGACCTCGAGCGGCGCGCGCGCGACCAGGACGAGGAGCTGGACGACCTCGCCGGGCAGATACAGGTCAGTGACCTATGCCCTGCGGCTGTGCAGCCGGTCGGTACAGGAGCGTCTATAGGCGGCGGCGACGAGGTGGCCGCGCTGCGCCGCCCGCGCGCCGACCTCGAGCGGCGCGCGCGCGACCAGGACGAGGAGCTGGACGACCTCGCCGGGCAGATACAGGTCAGTGACCTATGCCCTGCGGCTGCGCAGCTGGTCGGTACAGGAGCGTCTATAGGCGCCACCGCGGGCGCCGACCCCGGGCGGCGCGCGCGACCAGGACGAGGAGCTGGACGACCTCGCCGGACAGATACAGGTCAGTGACCTATGCCCTGCGGCTGTGCAGCCGGTCGGTACAGGAGCGTCTATAGGCGGCGGCGACGAGGTGGCCGCGCTGCGCCGCGCGCGCGCCGACCTCGAGCGGCGCGCGCGCGACCAGGACGAGGAGCTGGACGACCTCGCCGGGCAGATACAGGTCAGTGACCTATGCCCTGCGGCTGCGCAGCTGGTCGGTACAGGAGCGTCTATAGGCGCCACCTCGTGCGCCGACCTCGAGCGGCGCGCGCGCGACCAGGACGAGGAGCTGGACGACCTCGCCGGACAGATACAGGTCAGTGACCTATGCCCTGCGGCTGTGCAGCCGGTCGGTACAGGAGCGTCTATAGGCGGCGGCGACGAGGTGGCCGCGCTGCGCCGCGCGCGCGCCGACCTCGGGCGGGGCGCGCGACCAGGACGAGGAGCTGGACGACCTCGCCGGGCAGATACAGGTCAGTGACCTATGCCCTGCGGCTGTGCAGCCGGTCGGTACAGGAGCGTCTATAGGCGGCGGCGACGAGGTGGCCGCGCTGCGCCGCGCGCGCGCCGACCTCGAGCGGCGCGCGCGCGACCAGGACGAGGAGCTGGACGACCTCGCCGGGCAGATACAGGTCAGTGACCTATGCCCTGCGGCTGTGCAGCTGGTCGGTACAGGAGCGTCTATAGGCGGCGGCGACGAGGTGGCCGCGCTGCGCCGCGCGCGCGCAGACCTCGAGCGGCGCGCGCGCGACCAGGACGAGGAGCTGGACGACCTCGCCGGACAGATACAGGTCAGTGACCTATGCCCTGCGGCTGTGCAGCTGGTCGGTACAGGAGCGTCTATAGGCGGCGGCGACGAGGTGGCCGCGCTGCGCCGCGCGCGCGCCGACCCCGAGCGGCGCGCGCGCGACCAGGACGAGGAGCTGGACGACCTCGCCGGGCAGATACAGGTCAGTGACCTGCGCCCTGCGGCAGCGGCAGCCGGTCGGTACAGGAGCGTCTATAGGCGACGGTGACGAGGTGGCCGCGCTGCGCCGCGCGCGCGCCGACCTCGAGCGGCGCGCGCGCGACCAGGACGAGGAGCTGGACGACCTCGCCGGGCAGATACAGGTCAGTGACCTATGCCCTGCGGCTGTGCAGCCGGTCGGTACAGGAGCGTCTATAGGCGGCGGCGACGAGGTGGCCGCGCTGCGCCGCGCGCGCGCCGACCTCGAGCGGCGCGCGCGCGACCAGGACGAGGAGCTGGACGACCTCGCCGGACAGATACAGGTCAGTGACCTATGCCCTGCGGCTGCGCAGCTGGTCGGTACAGGAGCGTCTATAGGCGCCACCTCGTGCGCCGACCTCGAGCGGCGCGCGCGCGACCAGGACGAGGAGCTGGACGACCTCGCCGGACAGATACAGGTCAGTGACCTATGCCCTGCGGCTGTGCAGCCGGTCGGTACAGGAGCGTCTATAGGCGGCGGCGACGAGGTGGCCGCGCTGCGCCGCGCGCGCGCCGACCTCGAGCGGCGCGCGCGCGACCAGGACGAGGAGCTGGACGACCTCGCCGGGCAGATACAGGTACCGGGCGACGTCGGCATCCTCCCACTGTTTACCGGGTCCCCCGTCATCCTCCCACTGTGTACCGGGTCCCCCGTCATCCTCCCACTATGCACCGGGTCCCCCGTCATTCTCCCACAGTGCACCGGGTCCCCCGTCATCCTCCCACAGTGCACCGGGTCCCCCGTCATCGGCATTTACTATCTGGGAGAGAACCCCCTCTCCTGGTGAAGGTGCTTAAAGAATTTCACCTCGAAAAAAAAAAGGTCAGTGACCTGCTCCCTGCGGCAGCAGCAGGCGGTCGGTACAGGAGCGTCTATAGGCGGCGGCGACCAGGACGAGTGGCTGGACGACCTCGCCAGCCAGATACAGGTCAGTGACCTGCGCCCTGCGACTGTGCAGCTGGTCGGTACAGGAGCGTCTATAGGCGGGGGTGCGCAGACTCAGCACAGACATCAATTGTCAATCTCCATGTTCAATCCAATATGGCGGACGTTACAAAATGGCGACTTAATTTATCATTTACATAAAAATTACATTAACTGCCCTTATAATATAGATATCAAACAAAAGAGCGTAACGCCAAAATTTTATATTAAATTTGATATAGCATAATAAAGTTTTTTTTTTGTATCTGTACAGCTCCTCGAGAGCTCGAAGCTCCGCCTGGAGATGCTGCTGGAGCAGCAGCGCAAGGAGGCGCGGCTGGAGGCGGCGGCGCGCGACGACGAGATGGAGGAGACCAGGGCCAACGCTGCCAAGAAGCTCAAGAGTTAGTATACATATAGTACCTAACTATAATAATAATAACAACGGCTTGTGCCACATTACATATTTAGGAGTGATCCTAAAAGGGAAGATCTTCCGCCGAGCTCGGTGATCGTGCTCGGGGACCATGGTCCAATTACCGTCGTGGTTTTTGCTCTATATATAGTTAGTGGCCCGAATAACTTTGAAGTGTGATGTAGGTTCCATACTAACTACATATTGTTGTGGAGATGGTATGTCAGCGCCATCTGTTGGATGATGTGCGAAGTTCTTTCTCGGATGTCGCCACACATATTAAGATACAAGTCATTAAAGGCCTCTACGTGTTGTTGAAAATAATAATAATTTATTTACTAACTGTACTTCATTCATCATCATCATCATTAGCTTATGTTGTATTACTAAATATACAGGATTTAAAAAATTACACTGTAATTTTGTGAATCCTGTATCTTTAGTTAGACTCTACTTCAGTAATTTTCGTTTAATTCACTAACCTCAGACGTAGCTTTAACCGCCGGTTGTGTGCATTGCAACCAAAACAATTTTCAACCCCATTTGCAATCTTTTGGGACATCTTTGAACGCATATTTATATTTTTTTCTTGTCTTCTCTTTCTCTCTCTATATGTCTCTCTCTCTCTCTCTCTTTATAGTTATAACCTGTTCTTTTTATTTCCAGTGCTGGAGAGCCAGTTGGAAAGCGAGCACTCCGAGCGCAGCCTGCTGCTCCGCGAGCGGCACGAGCTGGAGCGGCGGCTGGCCTCGCTCGAGGAGGCCGCGCGCGCCGAGACGCACGAGCAGGCGCAGCTCGTGCTGCGGCTCAAGAGGTGAATGAGAGTGTCACAGCTGCTGGAGCCGATGGAGAGCGAGCACTCCGAGCGCAGCCTGCTGCTCCGCGAGCGGCACGAGCTGGAGCGGCGGCTGGCCTCGCTCGAGGAGGCCGCGCGCGCCGAGACGCACGAGCAGGCGCAGCTCGTGCTGCGGCTCAAGAGGTGAATGAGAGTGTCACAGCTGCTGGAGCCGATGGAGAGCGAGCACTCCGAGCGCAGCCTGCTGCTCCGCGAGCGGCACGAGCTGGAGCGGCGGCTGGCCTCGCTCGAGGAGGCCGCGCGCGCCGAGACGCACGAGCAGGCGCAGCTCGTGCTGCGGCTCAAGAGGTGAATGAGAGTGTCACAGCTGCTGGAGCCGATGGAGAGCGAGCACTCCGAGCGCAGCCTGCTGCTCCGCGAGCGGCACGAGCTGGAGCGGCGGCTGGCCTCGCTCGAGGAGGCCGCGCGCGCCGAGACGCACGAGCAGGCGCAGCTCGTGCTGCGGCTCAAGAGGTGAATGAGAGTGTCACAGCTGCATGAGGAGCATCATCATTAGCCCATATACGTCCCCACTGCTGGGGCACGAGCCTACCCTAAACTAGGGCGATAAGGCCTTAGTCGACCACGCTGGCCAAGTGCGGGTTGGTCAACTACACAACCTAAGAATTTCTTCTTAGGTGTGCAGGTTTTCCTTCACCGTTAAAGCGTCGAATGACATCATCGAATCGAATCGAATCGAATGTCTCATGAATGATGCATGAGGAGCGACCTTTGGCAACAGTGCTAGAAACAGTTCAAACGCGCTTCCAGCCAATAGTAGCCCGCTTTCTTCTTATGCGCGTAGCTTCTAATTCCCTTCTAGGAAAGGTGCGAGTCACGAGCAGGCGCAGCTCGTGCTGCGGCTCAAGAGGTGAATGAGTGTCACAGCTGCTGGAGCTGCATGAGGAGCGACCTTTGGCAACAGTGCTAGAAACAGTTCAAACGCGCTTCCAGCCAATAGTAGCCCGCTTTCTTCTTATGCGCATAGCTTCTAATTCCCTTCTAGGAAAGGTGCGAGTCACGAGCAGGCGCAGCTCGTGCTGCGGCTCAAGAGGTGAATGAGTGTCACAGCTGCTGGAGCTGCATGAGGAGCGACCTTTGGCAACAGTGCTAGAAACAGTTCAAACGCGCTTCCAGCCAATAGTAGCCCGCTTTCTTCTTATGCGCATAGCTTCTAATTCCCTTCTAGGAAAGGTGCGAGTCACGAGCAGGCGCAGCTCGTGCTGCGGCTCAAGAGGTAAATGGGAGTGTCACCTGTGGCAACAGTGCTGGAGACAATTCGAGAGCGCTTACAGACAACAGTAGCCCACGTAGCAGAAAAGAGGTTTAGTTCCGCTTTTCTGCCACGTGTCATTAAGGCATGGATTGCCTTTCCAGCTCATGTTTTTCCTCCCTCCTATGATCCCGGGCTTTTCAGACGGGCGTCGAACGGCATTTAAGCAGGCCTTCAGGATAAATGCGACAAGCTCAATATGGTCTATTGTGTCGACCTCATATGTGGATCTCACTACCGCTTACCATCAGGTAGAAGGAGGTCATCTTTTAAGCCTTTTATTAAAAAAAGCCCGCTTCCTCCTTTTGAAAATAATAATCTTCTGGTAACCTACAACATTTTCTGAAACGAGCTAGCGGGGCTCGTGTTTCGGCTCGAGAGGTGAATGAGAGTGTCACAGCTGCTGGAGCCGATGGAGAGCGAGCACTCCGAGCGCAGCCTGCTGCTATGATTGAAACATTGATAGAGCGAGAACTTCCCCTTCTAGAACCCATCCAGAAGAGTTCCAATACTAAGTGCCACATCGGAAACACAAAAAACACACACACTATACCGGAGCCGCTCTTAGATGACTGATTTGACACTTTTTACAAGGCCGTTTGACACGTTTTCATAGTGACGTAATGGGTAATACTCACCAGGTATTTTTTTTAAATAGGATGAAGGATTTAATAAGTATTGTATTTTAAAAATAAATATATT
Source organism: Maruca vitrata (assembly GCA_039566165.1). Lineage (NCBI taxonomy): Eukaryota > Metazoa > Arthropoda > Insecta > Lepidoptera > Crambidae > Maruca > Maruca vitrata. The sequence continues at coordinate 8,864,610 of CM076933.1, read as the reverse complement.
TTTAGAGAAGAAACTTCAATTCAATCTTCTGAATGTGAATAAATGTTTTAATAAAAAATGGTTATAATTAGACCTTGCTTGGTTATAAAGTGGAAATAACTGTTACTTATATGCTTCGGCAATTTTACCGTTGTTGTAGTGTACCTCACTAGTGCATTCAGTTTGACATTTGTCAAATCAGTCAACTTAGAGCGGCTTTGGTATAGTATATCGATGCATGAACTTAGAGCGGGTTATTGACTAAGCATGAAAACGGTCCAATATGGCACCTTCACACGGTCACGAACAAGTCACTTACTTTAACACAACATGTAATATATTTTATTTATTTCACAGAGATTTGAAGAGATACCGCGCTCTTCTCCGCGACGCGCAGACGATGCTTGAACAGAAAGAAAAGGAAGGCGGCGCCAAGGCCCAGATCAGACAACTGAAGAACCAGGTACGTAATCATTTCGAATATGTACCTATATTAATATTTGAAAGGGTGGGTCTGTAACTTTTTTTTGGTAACTTCATCGCGCTTACTGATCCCGATTATGAAATTTTGGGCGGACAACACCCAGCAAACCGAACTAACAAACATACAATCTTCTTTTCGAAGTGAATGATAAGTTAAATATTTTGTAGTAACCGTTCCCTAGCGGTGACTAACCATAAACACAAAAAAAAACCAAAGTCAACACATATCCAGCGTACAAGTTCACATTATAAGATACGAACACAACTTCACAATAATTAACACTACCACAGGTGGAAGACCTAGAGCTGGCCGTGCGCGCAGCGACCAAATCGAAGCAAGCGGCCGAAGCAGAAGCGGCGGAAGCGACCGCAGCGCTCGAGGAAGCGACTCGAGCTAAGAACGACGCCGCTGAGCGAGCGCTGACAGCGACCAGGGATGCTGCGGCTGCGCGGGCGCAGTTGGACGACGCGGAGGAAGAGGCTGCTGAGGTAAGGAGATTTTACTTAAAGTTTTTGTGTTCTGCATTATGAAGTTTAAAGACCGAATAAAATTATATTCTTTTAGCAATAAGGAATCTTCTCTATTTTTCAATAGAAAAAAACATACATACATACATACATAAAATCACGCCTTTTTCCCAGAGGGGTAGGCAGAGATCACTTCCAGCGATCCACTTTTCACCTCGTGGGAAACTGGAAAATTTTATATTAAATCACAAAATCCCATAATTTATTTGTAACTATGTGGTATTTTGTTATATTTCAACATGTATTTTATATGAAAAGTGCAAGTGATCAGAACTTTAAACACATACAACTTGGCAAATTTTATTTTAACGATTACACTGAATACAGTCCTCCATTCAGTTTATGAAAGTCTTCCGAGCTACATATTTACCTAATGTCCACCATTGACTGTTTCTTTAATAGAAGAGACACTAAAACGGTATAGTTCAACAACAATTTTTCATTCCAGCTGCTCAAGAAATACAGAAGCAGCGCTAACTCGCTATGCTCAGCGCAAGCGGAAGCGCGAGAAGCGAGCGCTCGCGCCGAGAGCGCGGCCGAAGAGGCGCGCCAAGCGAAGGAGCGCCTCGCCGAGCTCACCGCGCGCCTCTCCGCCGCCGAGGCGGGACACACGCTGGGCCAGCACGAGGCCGAGCGCCGGCTCGAGATGAAGAACAAGGTAACATACATACATACATACATACATAAAATCACGCCTTTTTTCCAGAGGGGTAGGCAGAGATCACTTCCAGCGATCCACTTTTCACCTCTGTGGGAAACGTGACGTGACGGGTTGTGGACCACATCGCCGCCATTCTGTCTTGTGCATTGTTCAAACAAGGTCATTGCGTTCCCACGAGTAGCAAGGAAATATGACGGGGGAAGGAAAAGGGGAGGAAGGATACTATCGCCTCGGATTATTCGGACTGAGTCGATAGTAGCTCGAGGAGCCGGGGTCGCTTACCCGTATACCGTTCACCAAACACCGGACAGATAGTTGTGACTGGTATCCTCTGACTTTGAAGAACAAGGTAAATACTTACTAGATGCTTCGAAGGATATGCAGAGCACACCCCAGGGAACTTCCAGCGAGTAGTAGCCCGCTTTCTTCTCATGCGTGTAGCGTCTGCGAATAATACTCTTTTAAAAGCCTTCTAAACAGTCTGAAATGACTCACGTGATCACTAAGAAACTCAAGAGGTGATACTTCAGCATTAGTGACGTAGCCACTGGAGCCGGCTGCAACAGTGAATCCTAATGGTAGTTAGAATGCAACGTGCTGTGACAGTGACGACAAACATAGACACACACTAGGGGTTTTTGAGCGCGCCGAAGAGGCGCGCCGAAGAGGCGCGCCAAGCGAAGGAGCGCCTCGCCGAGCTCACCGCGCGCCTCTCCGCCGCCGAGGCGGGACACACGCTGGGCCAGCACGAGGCCGAGCGCCGGCTCGAGATGAAGAACAAGGTGGGTGGGAGATAGAAATTAGACACCTAGCGCTAAAGGGACAGGCCCCCCCATAGGGGAGCTTTATATGAGCCAGTTATAGGGCACGCTGCCTCGTTGGTCTATTGGTAGCAAGTGCTGCGTTAGGACCGAGAGGTCCCCGGTTCGAGTCCGGGGTCGGGCAAAATTTGTGTGAGTTTTTCTGTAATGAAATTACTCAGCTCGGAGTTAGGAAGTTGGCGGTTGAACGCCCGTGCCTCGGAAAGCACGTTAAGCCGGTGGTCCTGCGCCCGATCTCTCATCGGTCATGTCGGATTGCCGTCTCACCGAATTATGAGAGTAAGGGAATAGAGAGTGCACTTGTGTTTGCGCGTACACTTGTGCACTATAATATGTCCTGCGCACTTGGCTGATCTCAATTGGGATCGGCCGCCATGGCTGAAATCGGTCGGACGCATTATTATTATTATTTTCAGTTTCTGGACGTTTTTCTCAGCAATTTGCTGGTATTTTTATACTATTTACGGGTTAAACCAAGTAAATAGTACATTATTATTATTATTATTATAGGGCACGCTACCAGGGCGGCATTGTGGTAGTTTGGCTACCATAACTCCGCCTAGACGAAATGGTAAAACGGAACATATACACATTTTCGACAATGAACAGCTACCGGATATTAAAAAAATAAGGTGGTATGAAGTAGTAGGATGTGATTAAATGTACAAAGTCGTGATATATTCCCCTGAAGAAACAGGGAAAAAATAAACTTTTACAGTAGACCTTCGCAGTAGAACTACATGAACCACATAATGGGAACATACCGGACATTCAGCTCTGTTGCATGGCTATAACATTTGTTCTTCCACAGTGGACCTTCGCAATGGAAATACATGGACCACAATGTGAACATACGGGACATTTGGCTCTGTTTCAGAGCTATAACATCTGTTTGTTAAAACGTTTGACTAATCCGTCTGTACTAAATATTTGTCTTTATGGGTCTACACGCGTTATGAGGAGTAGCAACTTACATAGCTACTTACTGCCCGACGTTTCGACTGGGTTACCAACCGACCGACCAATCGTGGTCGCGAGCGAACTGGCGCCTCCCGTCTTCGTCTGCCATTGCGGTTGTGAATATCTTGATCCCAGGATCAATAGTGTAATGGAACGCGAAAGTCTAAAATCTTACATAATCCGTCTGTGTTACCCTAGGAGCTGGAGTCGAGTCTCGAGCTGGAGGCGACGGCGCGCGCGCGGCTCGAGGGCCAGCTGTCGCGGCTGCGCGAGGCGCACGAGCAGCTCGCCGCCGAGCTGGGCGCGGCGCGCGCGCGCGACCAGCACGCCGCCGACGAGCTGCGCAAGCTCAACCGACAGCTCAGGTAACTACAACTACGGGCCATAGTAGTTTGATGTAGCCAAGACTAGTACTTACCTAGTTCAGGAACGTAAAAGCCATTTTGGGTATTTTGGTACACTTGGCTACCGAATTTAGAAAAGTGATAAAGGTATTAGTGCTGGGCTCACGCGTCAGCAGTATGTGGGAAATCTTATCTTCATCCCGATTTTACTCTATGTAGGTAACAAAACAATACTACGGCGGAGGCGCTGTCAACGCTTTGTTATGTATAATAAATACTTACGACAAATGTCGGCGATAATAATTATTTTAAGACAGCTAATAATTCTTACTATAAATTGTATAATTGATACATTCTAATCCAATCAAGAGAGTAACGAATAATTATTTTTAGGCAGTTAATAATTCCTACAATAAATTGATCATACAAATCCAATTAAGAGCGAATTTAATTAGTAGCAACAAAATCACTCACCATACTAATACACATCTACCAATCCACAGAGAGCTCAAAGAAGAGAACTCCGCCCTAAACGCCAAGCTAAGCGAGGCGGCTCGCGCCAAAGCGGCGGCGGAGAGCGCAGCGGCGGCGGCGGCGGCGGAGGCGGCGGCCGCGCGGGACGAGGCGCGGCTCGCGGCGCGGAGGGCTACGGCCTTACAGGAGGCGATCGCTGGCGACCTGTCCAGCCCTGGGGACTCTAGGGACACTGATAGGTGAGGTTTTGAATGGTTGTGCTGAATGTTTACGTTTGAGAACACTTTTCAAAATTTTATACAACTTTGTTGATGTTGTTTTATAATGTTAATGGATTCTGGATCTGGATGGAGTAGACAAAATAACAAAGCGATATTACTTAGTTCAAATATTTAATGGTTATGATATTATGCTATTATGTTGTTTTATAATGTTAATGGATTCTGGATCTGGATGGAGTAGACAAAATAACAAAGCGATATTATTATCTTAGTTCAAAAATTTAAGACACTAAACAACCATTTTAACACCATGGGTTAAAGTCAAACGTTTCTCAACGTTGTTTATAATCAGCTAATATATTTTTAGGGGTGAGAGCCATCCGCTCCCCCGGATTAGGTTAGGAAAAAAAAAGCTAATATGTTTTCATCCCGCAGCGACAACGACAGCTACAGCTCGGACGAGTCCATCGGCACGTTCCTGGCCAATCACAAGCTCAGCCCCTCCGCGCCCTCGCGCAACAGCCTGCATCTGGACTCACACAAGTAAGTACATGAAAAAGGCATATAATAAGGTCTATTGAGAAACTTCTTTTTGAAGTCGGTTCAAAAACGTTACTAATGCCTTATCGAATCGCAAAAGATTTTAATCTTATGTTGTACAATAACATAGAAGCTTATATGCTCCCTTGCGTAATTCTTTTATAAACTATTTTTTATTGCACGGTATTTAAAGTTTCTAGTAAGTTGTTTGCATATTATTGAAATTGCCAAATGTAATAAACACGATATATTCCACCTACTTGTGGTTATAATGAATGAAACTGTAAACTCAATAACTCATTAAATAAATGAATGAAACCAAAAATACATTATTATCGCCAATATCGGAAGCCCTTGCGTAAACAACGCAGTAATATTTACTCATTCAATGAATTTATTTTTTATTCTTTATTGTCTACAGTAAAATTTTTATAAATGTTAATATTTCTGATTTTTTTATATAAATATATTAAACAGTTTAGCTGAAGCCTAATAAATAAAAAAAATATAAAAAGAAACCTCCTCCGCAGATCCCAAACGCCGGAAGGCAGACAGAGCCGCTCCAGCGCGGGCTCGGCGTCCAAGCCGCTCACGCCCACCAAGGAGTCGTTCGCATAACCCGCGCCCGCCGCCGCCGGCCTGCTCGCGGGCGCGCTGCCCATCCTCTGCGCCGCCTTCTGCTCCCGGCGGCGACACGACTCCGCACACCTCGTCATCGACTAGACAGACTTTAAAAAGAAAGCTGCCAGTTTGACAGTGACAGTGGTTTTGGCGCGAATTCTGACGCGCCATCTTGGAAAACGGAAGTGAATCAAATGTGTGCAGGAATTTCTCGATGATGTCTCGCTCAACATACGCGCTGCGTTCTGCAACAGGCAGAACTACGACTTCGCGCATCTAAAAAACTTTTAAAAGTATAACGTCACCGTGACAGTGATTATGGCGGGAAAACCGCCATCTTGATCAAACGAAAGTGAATCAAATGTGCGCAGGAATTGTTGACGATGTCGATCGTATAGAATGCTACAATTTCAAGTTTTCAAACCTATTTACCGATACAATAATTAATCAATAAACCTATAACCGACGGATCCTAAATTTAGACTGCTCATTATTATACAAGTTTTATAAAAATAGAGGCTACGCGAAATTTTACAAGTTTTTAGAGAGCTTTTATCGACATTTTGTATGGGATTGCTACACGTTTGATATGTAATAGAGTTTTAAAAGTATGGCGCTAGTGCAAGCCAACAGTGTGTGAAAATGTATGCATTCCAAAGTATTCTTCATGTTCATGGACTATTGGCTCAGCACAACAATGAGTTACAATGGTGACTTTTGATACATTTTTATATAGGTACAGCAGGATATACTAAGATACCACATACACTATTATGCCATTCTATAATAAGCTTTGTGAGAGTGCACTGTGTGTGTTATCCCACTGATTTAGCATTACAATTAATATCATCAATAAAGAGTACCTTTTTAAACCCAGCTGTAATTATGTACTTCAAGTCACTAGTAACTCATTCAGTAGCACCATTCGTACTAGGCTTCGACTTAATTTATTTAGTGTAGAAATGTTAGAGAATTCATGTAATGCACTTAGAGAAGGAAGTTGCGATACGTTTTCCCACTGCGGATAACTCTGTAACACTTGAATGTAACCGCAAAGGGAAAACAATCGCAATTTATTATAGTGTTAGGGCCTTGGCTCACAGTGGTTTATATTGGAAATTTAATATGAATGATAATGTTGTATGACTACGACTTTGATGATGACTTCAAAGTCGACACCTACCTTAGGTGGAAATGACTCGACAGAAGAGTCGAGCCCATTTATTTGCAAAGATGGACCACTGAGATCTAAAGGCAGTAGATGTCGCTGCGTTCAGACAGCCAGTCAGTATTTAGACGGCCTAGTGGCGGGTAAACTTACAAAATAATGTTAGGCCCTTTGTTATTTAGTTAGCTAACTTTTGTAAATAACTAGATGGCGTATACATTTTATTATTTAATTTGTAATATTTGTGTGATCAGACTGTTATTCTATGATTTATTTGTTACAAGTGAGTTGTTGCTTTATAGTAGACATTCATTACATATCTGTTAGATGAATAGTTTCTTTATTATTGAACAAATATCAATCTTTACTGGTTTGTTTTACTGTAACTTTTAAATTAGAGAATTTGTATCCCTTCATGAAATAAAATATATTCCTTGTAATTGTAATGTAACTCGATTATTCATAAAATCATTATATTTATTCCTATAATGTATTATCTGTGTCTGTAACCGCATATAAAATTTACAATCTTAATAATTATGTGTATTGTACGATAATGTGATGAAATGTTACTGAATTCACTACTGGTTGTAAAATGAAATATTTAATAAAGTAACAGAAACATACACTGTTTTTTTTATACAGTAACTTTTAAGTAATTGAATTAATTATCGGGCAGTATTAATTATTTGTATTTGTCTATGGCGAAATGAAGTCCCTACAAATGACCTGTGATTGGATAAAAGTAATGAAATATCAAGGCGTAGCTAATCCCGGGCGAAGTGAGTCCGAGTCTCGGTGCACCCGACGAAGAATTTACTATCTCCATCTATATTAACTCCACGCACACTGAATCTTAGTAGGTACCGTCAGCATAAAACATTTAATTCAAATGCCTTGTCTGCGAAAATAAAAATTGAAGTAATTCATTTTTTTACCGAGTCAAAATCCCAAAATCGTTAGCTGGCCTGACCTTCCCCGGAGCATGACGTGATTAATAAGAATTCTTAAATATATCTGACGCTCCTTCTTAGTAAATAAATAAAATATTTAGTTGCATACAAATAACACTTACCTACAAATTGATAACATTCCCAAATTTAGGATTTTTAATTAAAGCCTACACCTTATATTCGTTTCGTTTTCTTCATGCAAAATTGGTATTAAGGTCAATGTCCTATTAATTTTTTTTCATCCAATCAACAAACCCGCCAAAATACAAAACCTATATAATAAGTTGTTTTTTTAAAGTAATAGTAGCGGCGATCAGGCCATTCAGCCATAATTGTGTTATGACATATTTGTGATTTATAGGGCACTATAGTATTTTTCACCTAAGATGATCCCTGTGACACTTCATTGTGTTCTGAATCACGCATCTTATGTTTGACAAACGAAAATAATTTTATTGCACACTTTTTACATTTTATTGCGGCGCAATTAGGAAAAATATTATTTATTGCAGTTTAAAGTTTTTAGGTTTTTTATCTGTCTTTGACTTTTTTATCTGTTTTTTATCTGTCACTACGAAACGTCGCCGGCATGCTATACCAGAGCCGCTCTAAGTTGACTGATTTGATACATGTCAGACTGACTGCACTAGTGAGAGACAACGGTAAAATTTCCGAAGTATATAAGTAACAGTTATTTCCACTTTATAACCAAGCAAGGTCTAATTATAATTTTTTTTATTAAAAACATTTATTCACATCCAGAAGATTGAATTGAAGTTTCTCATTTAAAAAAATATTTATTTTTAATATACAATACTTATTCAATCCTTCATCCTATTTAAAAAAAATACCTGATGAGTATTACCCACTACGTCTCTATGAAAACGTGTTAAACGGCGTAACCTTGTAAAAGCGTAATACAGAGTGGAAACTTTACGTTTTCTTTTTATAATTCAATTATTTTAGGTAATAAAAGACAATTAATTAGATAATAATTAGGTACATTTGACATTTTGAAATAACGTCTTATTTTTTAAAGTTGTTATTTATGATTCGCTAAATATGTTCCTCTTAACAAGGATAAATGCAAAATATAAAATAAAAAGTGTCAAATCGGTCATCTAAGAGCGGCTCCGGTATAATGATGTTATTGCGGTAGTGAACAAAAATGTCAGCTGTCAAAATTTATATTATTACTGACAGCTGTTGATTACGTCATGACTACAAAACAATCATGGCGTCCGCTGTTTGCCGCGTTTTCGCGAAATAAGCGCGAAATTTGAAATTATAATAAAATAATAAGTTTTTATTAGTACACAACGCGAGATTTTTTTAAATTTTTTAAGGGTCTTATATACAGGGTGTCCCAAAAAGTAGTGTCAAGCGGAAGTCCTGAGATAGAACACCCTGTGGGGCATCCGAAACACCCCCATGTATGTTCCGCGATTTTTTATAGTTTTCGAGTTATGATTATTTTTCTAAAATTTTGAGAACAATTGACCTAACCGACTAAAAATATTGTAGAGAAAAAAGTATTTGTCTTTTTTGAGTAATTCTTTTTGCAAATCAATTTTCATGAGTTTTTCTTTAATGCCTAAAATACTTGTCTCCGTAACTTATATGGAAAATAGCAAAATTATGGTACCAACTGAAAAGTTACGTTCTGTAAATAATATCTTACAATTTCAACGTTAAATTTAAAATATTAGGAGGTAGCTGCATGGCTCCTAAGTAACTTTAAAAACTGCGCTAGACTCTCAGCTTTGATAATCATTAATAAAAACTGGTACTTAATGGGCTACTTTTGCTGAAATCGGACTACAAAGACAGAGAGGTGGAAAAATCATAAAATTTGCAATTTGAATTTTTCACATTTGAAATTCATAGGTACGATTATTCGACGCTTTAACTTTTAATAAATTCTTAGGTTGTATGTATAGTCAACCACGCCAGGGTGGTTGACTTAAGGCCTTGTCGCCCTAGTTTAGGGTAGGCCCGTGCCCCAGCAGTGGAGACGTATGGGCAGATGATGAGGTGATGATTAGGACATCATTTCAAAAATGCGTGCATTTAATGTTTGTTCTTTGATTTCTGTTCTAAGTAATATTTTTCACGAGTACAGTACGAGCAAAATACAATAGCAGCTTTTAAGACAGAATAGTCGAATTTCTGAAGATCGATATGTCTGTCACAGTTGGAATAATTTGTATTTATTTGACATTTTGACTTAGCTAGAACAAAACTGTGGCTACTATTGTAGCCATAGTTTGGGCATGGGCATTTTTGTTTTACATTTTCCTTGAACTCACTATAATTAATAACTATTAACTGATTTTGGGCAGCAATGGGCTGAGATGATGATGATAAAGATGAACTGATTTTAAGTCATTCGTGTTTCTTATTTATCACAGGTATAAAAACACTATATACCTATATCGTTTCTGCCGCTCTACACTGTATTTATAATAGTATGTTCAGCAGAGTGCCAAAGCCATGACTGTGATAGTCAACGCCATTACAAAATTGACGTAAAAGAAAAAAGTTTGCTACGCCCCCGAGTCGTGTCAAAAGTGAGTTGTAATTTGGAATTTTAATTTTTATACAAATTATTGTACCTTCAGTTTAGGCTTAATAAGTTTCAATACACGTTTTGAAACTTACCTCATAACTTCTATATCATTGTGTCTAGTGCAAGTCGGTTAACTACCTACTTTTGTTATTGTGTTACAAGAGTAGTCGCTTGCTGTCATATTTACTTTCGGTCTATCGATTTTCCAGGAAAGGCGCAGTAAATGAGAAGATTTTAATAGGATAGTGAAGTTTTTAGCCAAGTAGAGCTACAACACAGCCGGCAAAATGACGGATTCAAAGTATTTCACCACCACCAAAAAGGGTGAGATTTTCGAGTTGAAGTCGGAATTGAACAGTGACAAGAAGGAGAAAAAGAAGGAAGCAGTAAAGAAGGTGACCTAATTTGCTTTACATCTTAACTATTTCCTGGAATGAATCTTATAAAAAATCGAATACGGATAGTAGGAATGAGTCAGCATCAGTTAATATTAGTGTAACTCTCACTTGAGTGTGGTATTGGATTCCACTAGCTCTGAGTATGCTAAGTGTTGTCCAATGATATGGTTCAAAGGCTTCTGTTTTACCAAAATGGACCACTGTTTGCAGAGAAAATAAGGAATACAAGGTTTATGTAAGCAGGGTAGTGCTGCAATAATTAAGTTGATTTTTGGCATTGTATCCATTGTAGGAAAATATGGAGCACAGAATACAATATGCATGAACTTGTTGTTACATAATTTCACCAATTGCAATGATGGCTTTTTTATGGTCTTAGCAGTTGCCATGGATTTATGTAATAGACTTTTAAGTTTCTGTTCTAATATTCCCAGGTTTTAGCACAGCATACTGTGTAAAAGTTTCAGTTAACTTATTTGTTTTAGTAACATTCAAAATTATCACATTTATCTGTTTTCATTAACAAATAAATTTAAAGTAATCCATGTGAATAATTATTGTAAAGACTAGTAAACTGAAAGTGTCCGGGATATTTACCATGTTGTTTTGTTTTAAATATCCCGGACACTGAGTTTTCTAATGTGTGTAACTATGACAGTTTTAAATTAAATATTATAAAGACTACATAACATAGGAATTAATTATTATGATCAATGACTTGAACTCGACAATAGCCTCCTGGCATCTTTGTTCCTACAAAGAAGGTTTATTAATTTACATGTATTTTTTTAATTTTAGGTCATAGCATCTATGACAGTGGGCAAAGATGTCTCCGCCCTATTCCCAGACGTAGTGAACTGCATGCAAACCGACAACTTGGAACTGAAGAAACTGGTTTATCTGTACTTGATGAATTATGCCAAGTCCCAACCAGACATGGCCATTATGGCCGTCAATACTTTTGTCAAGGTATGTTTCAGTATTTGTATATTTTGGTCATTAATTTTTATTTGTTAATTTGTAGGGTTAAACAGTGTATATTTATATGTGTATACAGTAATATCCATGCAAAATGCACTGTCATGGAGTTGCAGAATTCAGCCTCTTCTACCAATACTTATAATATTACATCATAAGTAGGTATATATGACAGAAAAAAATATTGTAATAGAATATTTGAATCAGGCACAAATAAATGATACAAGGTGATGTAAAACACAATATCTGAAGATTTTAACTGAACCAAACTACATTTATACTCGGATCATAGCTTTTATGCGATTTTTTTACGACTGATCTTGTCAATTCTGTTGTGGATGTCAATACATCTAAATTACTAGGGTACAGTGTATGACACCTTTCAGATATTATAAAAAAAAGCTTACTTTGTTAAGTTCTAATTATAGTATTACTAGCCAGTCATATGCAGTGATCCTTCCACCTTTCAGTTTGATTTCTTTGTGGCTTTCAACAACCTTCTTAGTAGGCAAAGTAAAATTAAATCTGTCTCATTATACTCTACCTATAAAATAACCAAATAAGTAGGTCTACTACACTTGATAACCCTACAAATGGCTTACATTTCTAATCCCTTACATTCAAATATGGAATTACTATACTTGACTTTTACTTAACTTATGAAATGTGTAGAACTGTATAAATAAAGAATGTAATATTTGTTTGGATGGGATTAAATCAGGGCTTGTACAGAGTGGGTTGGCAATATTGCATTTTTGGAGGTTTTTTGAGAACAATTTGTAGTTTTGATGAATGATATGATTTTGTTTTGTTGCAATGCAGCTTCCTATTTTACATAGTACCAATATTATATGGAATAATTTCTTACCTGATGTACACTAACCAAAAAGAAAACAATCACAATTAAATATTTTTAAACTTAATTGGACTTAATTCCAATGTCACCTACTATAATTATGCCAAGATATTAATTATCTCATATGTTTAGTTGCAGAAGCGAAAAATTTTCACCAAAAATGTGTAATTTTCTCGCCCCCTCTGTAGACACCCTCTGAAAATTGAAAACTTTAAATGATTTCCTAACAATTTTGCATGTACATTGAAAATTTTAACAAACATACTGAATCTGTAGGCTAGTGAAGTTACTATTGTGACGTGAGCATGGAGTTCTTTACATGAAATTACAAGCTTTAATGATTTTATAACAAATACAGATAAATAACTGATGAGTAGCATAGTCATTTATGTGTGTGACTTGTCTTTTTTATCGTTTTAATGTCTACTGTACCATAATTTGATGGCTGGAAGGATCTACCAACATACCAGCTTGTTAAGGTAAATTAATGATCCAAAGACCAATCAGCTCATCCATCTGTAGATTTACACATTTGTTTAAAAAGTAAAATATCCTAAAACACTTATTCGGCATCTTATTGTGTAAGCACTAGGGAACAAAATATTATTTGAAATATACTCCTGCATGTATTTAGGAAAATGCATGACAAAAGAACACAAATTCTGTTGAAACTATCCCTCTTAAACATCACTAGCATAGTGAAGATGTGTAAATCTACACTAAACTGTAATGTTACTCAATATGAATATTATATTTAATATTAAATAATATTTGAAATATAAAAAGCAACATCCATGCCTCATTTTATCCAAAATAGTAGCACAAAAGCTATTTGATATATCATACTATCTCATGCTGTAGAAACTCTCTAATCTTTCCTAAAATAATATCTATTAAGGAATCAATACATCTGAAGTTCAAATATTTGCTGTTCAGAGTAGCGGGTTTCTACCTAAATTCTGACCAGAAAGTTATGAAACCCTCTTGTCATTATGTTTTGTATGTAGTTAATTATAGTGGGCCTTTTTTGTCAATTTGTGTTTTGTATTGAGCTTAGATCTATAAAATCATTTAACTAAGGAACTACCTTAAATTCTACTGAACTGCGCTGAAATAAGTCTGAACCTAACATAGTTGGTAGTGAAATTCAGATTCAATTTATATCTTTTATCCTGGCTATTATAACCATCTTTGAATTCATAAAAATAGTGTCAACTGAGTTTCCTGATGCCTATAACCAGAAAGCCACCAGATTTTATCATTATACTGTCTATTAAAAGATTGTATAGTTTAAAGCCATGCATCCAAAGGTCGCCATCGTAAGCATTGGATCGCATTTACCTATTATTTGTTGTATAGAGAATCCTATAAGTATGTATGCGTATCGTATGCATATGGTGCGGATTCTACTGCACACATACAAAATATGGACGCATTACTATGATTATACAAAAAATACTACGATTCTTTTGGATAAATATGTCTTTGTATCTAATGCTTTTGATACCGATATGTGGACGTGGCTTTGATTTTGGTTCGCAGAGGCAATATCGTAACTAATGAGTTTAATCCGAGGTGTGATTATTGCTACTTGAAAACAATCATGCGTGCAGTCTTAGCCTCCAACCATTTAGCGTTAGTTCCCTAACTTCCTGGTCCGCCTGCTTCTAGCGATCGCTTCAGTATGATTGATGTATTGCTTCTCTTTCTTTTTATACTCGATACCGAATGCAAACCGCGTTGACGCTCCAGGACTGCGAGGACTCCAACCCGTTGATAAGGGCGCTGGCGGTCCGGACTATGGGTTGCATTCGCGTGGACAAGATCACTGAGTACCTGTGCGAGCCGTTGAGGAAGTGCCTGAAGGATGAGGATCCTTATGTCAGGAAGACTGCGGCCGTATGTGTGGCGAAGCTGTATGATATATCCTCCAGTATGGTGGAAGATCAGGTGAGTCTAAATAGCCTTCAGTGCCAGCAGAAATATGAAATGTAATGCTTATGTAAGCTAATGTAGTTAGGTAAACTAGCGAATAGTACATAGTAACTGTGTTTGTTTAAGTTTAAGTGAAAGGGAACCTGTAACAATATTAGGAACCTGTAAGTTCAATATCATCATTTCATATTATTTATACTCGTTGGAACATCTACAGGTTTACCTAGACGCTAATGAGACGCAACCTGTTACTTTCTTTTTTAAACATCTTAACTGTTTAAGTATTATAATCAAATTAAAAAGCCCGAAAGCTCTAAAAGGAAGGTTTCGTACTCACTCTGCTATGTCTTCAATTTTTTTTATGTGAAACAGACGCCTCACTTGATTATACGTACTTATAATAAGTGAGAGAAACAACAGAACATTATAGCTTGTATATCACATTGTCATTAAATTGAAAAGTACATACTTTTACATGAGATAATGTTTATTTTCTCAGGGATTCTTAGACCAGTTGAAGGATTTGTTGAGCGACTCCAACCCGATGGTGGTGGCCAACGCAGTGGCGGCGCTCTCAGAGATCAACGAAGCGAGCGTTTCAGGACAACCTCTAGTTGGTAAGTTAGTTGGACTATTATATATGAAAAGTATTTTAATTTTAATTGATTATTATCAGGCAATCTCAATCGTGTTCTTGAGTCACTATGACAGTAATTAAACTTTAAATCATAGTTCAGTTAACTCTTGAATACTGGTAAATATACTTAGATTAGATTTTTTTGAAAAATCTGACGATAAGATACCTTCAGTGAACCGATTTTTTGTCGGCTGAGCGAAAGCCAATGAGCGGTAAATTAAAATTCCGTTATGTACTCTTTATACTGTGTATTATGCAGAATTTTAAGAAGGTTTATTGAGATAATAAAGCGAGATGTGTTAAACAAATCAAACACACTATAATATTAGTAAGGATTTGCAATAAAAAAACAAACTTGTCTATCCAGAAATGAACGCGCCCACAATCAACAAGCTTCTAACCGCCCTCAACGAGTGCACGGAGTGGGGCCAGGTGTTCATCCTGGACGCGCTGTCCAACTACTCGCCGCGGGACGCGCGCGAGGCGCACTCCATCTGCGAGCGGATCACGCCGCGCCTGGCGCACGCCAACGCCGCCGTCGTGCTGTCCGCCGTCAAGGTACGATAGGCTGTGTGAGACACCGGCATTTGGGGAAATCGAGACTGTTAGACACCGACATTGCGCACATCGAGTTCCTGAAACTTTGATACTTCAAGGCTTGCTAGAGGCGCACTCCATCTGCGAGCGGATCACGCCGCGCCTGGCGCACGCCAACGCCGCCGTCGTGCTGTCCGCCGTCAAGGTACGATGGACTGTGTGAGACACCGGCATTTTGAGGAATTGAGACTGTTAGACACCGACATTGCGCACATCGAGTTCATGAAACTTTGATACTTCAAGGCTTGCTAAAGGCGCACTCCATCTGCGAGCGGGTCACGCCGCGCCTGGCGCACGCCAACGCCGCCGTCGTGCTGTCCGCCGTCAAGGTACGAGACGTGGAGAAGATGGGCTGTGTGAGACACCGGCATTTGGGGAAATGGAGACTGTTAGACACCGACATTGCGCACATCGAGTTCTTGAAACTTTGATACTTCAAGGCTTGCTAGAGGCGCAGTCCATCTGCGAGCGGATCACGCCGCGCCTGGCGCACGCCAACGCCGCCGTCAAGGTACGATGGACTGTGTGAGACACCGGCATTTTGAGGAATCGAGACTGTGAGACACCGACTGCGAGATATTGACACATGAAACTTCTTGAAACTTTGATACTTCAAGGCTTGCTATACCGGAGACGCTCTTAGATGGCTGATTTGACACTTTTTATTTTATATTTTTCATTTATATTTGTTAAGAGGAGAATATTTACCGAATCATAAAGAACAACTTTTAAAAATAAGACGTTATTTCAAAATGTCAAATGCACCTAATTATCAAATTATTTGTCTTTTATTACTTTAAATCATTGAATTATAAAAAGAAAACGTAAAATGTCCACTCTGTCTTACGCTTTTACAAGGTTACGCCGTTTGACACGTTTTCATAGTGACGTTTGGGTAATACTCACCAGGTATTTTTTTTTAAATAGGATGAAGGATTTAATAAGTATTGTATTTTAAAAATAAATATATTTTTAAATAAGAAACTTCAATTCAATCTTCTGGATGTAAATAAATGTTTTTAATAAAAATTTGTTATAATTAGACCTTGCTTGGTTATAAAGTGAAAATAACTGTTACTTATATACTTCGGCAATTTTACCGTTGTCCCTCACTAGTGCAGTCAGTCTGACATGTAGCAAATCGGCCAACTTAGAGCGGCTCTGGTATAGAGGCGCACTCCATCTGCGAGCGGATCACGCCGCGCCTGGCGCACGCCAACGCCGCTGTCGTGCTGTCCGCCGTCAAGGTACGATGGACTGTGTGAGACACCGGCATTGCGAGAAATCGAGACTGTGAGACACGGACTGCGAGATATTGACACATGAAACTTCTTGAAACTTTGATACTTCAAGGCTTGCTAGAGGCGCACTCCATCTGCGAGCGGATCACGCCGCGCCTGGCGCACGCCAACGCCGCCGTCAAGGTACGATAGGCTGAGTGGGACACCGGCATTTTGGGAAATCGAGACTGTTAGACACCGACATTGCGCACATCGAGTTCTTGAAACTTTGATACTTCAAGGCTTGCTAGAGCCGCACTCCATCTGCGAGCGGATCACGCCGCGCCTGGCGCACGCCAACGCCGCCGTCGTGCTGTCCGCCGTCAAGGTACGAGACGTGGAGAAGATGGGCTGTGTGAGACACCGGCATTTTGAGGAATCGAGACTGTTAGATACCGACATTGCGCACATCGAGTTCTTGAAACTTTGGTACTTCGAGACTGCGAGACATCGAGCTCGTGAGACATTGAGACGTTGACACTAGATCTATCCTGCCAATAAATTACTCTAAGTTATACCCTTACATGCTATAAGGGCCCAAACCGATGTAGCGCTGCTTAGGTATATCTTACTTTTTATCGCCCTGTAAGATACATTTAGCCTCCTTGAAGCCTAGATTTCAAAGTCATATTAGCTATGAGACTTCAAGATCCACCGTTTGATCTGACCACTCTACTCGCCGCGGGACGCGCGCGAGGCGCAAGTCAACGCCGCCGTCGTGCTGTCCGCCGTCAAGGTACGATAGGCTGTGTGAGACACCGGCATTTTGAGGAATCGAGACTGTGAGACACCGTCATTGCGCAAATCGAATTCTTGAAACTTTGATACTTCAAGGCTTGCTAGAGGCGCACTCCATCTGCGAGCGGATCACGCCGCGCCTGGCGCACGCCAACGCCGCCGTCGTGCTGTCCGCCGTCAAGGTACGATAGGCTGAGTGGGACACCGGCATTTTGAGGAATCGAGACTGTTAGACACCGTCATTGCGCACATCGAGTTCTTGAAACTTTGATACTTCAAGGCTTGCTAGAGGCGCACTCCATCTGCGAGCGGATCACGCCGCGCCTGGCGCACGCCAACGCCGCCGTCGTGCTGTCCATAGTGAGACATTGAGACGTGAAACTAGTCTATGCTGTTTCCCTGTGGTGAAACCTTCAAATCCGTCCAACAAATTGGTCTACCGATGCCTCTAGAAATCGAATACGGCCAAATCGATGCTGCGATACTTTGAGATATCTTACTTTTTGTCGCCCTGTAAGATACATTCAGCGTCCTTGAAATCTCGATGTTAACGCTACATGAGGCAATTTTGGGCTTAATATTTTTTTTACATTCTTCTTTTTAATCTTTACTGGTTGCTGAACCACCTATAAATCAAACCCAAAAGATGATGTTACTTTGAAGCTCTTTAATAATAATCATTCCCATTCACTTGTACCAGGTGCTCATGAAACTGATGGAGATGGTATCCTCGGACACGGAGTTGGTCAGCACGCTGTCTCGCAAGCTGGCGCCGCCGCTGGTGACCCTGCTGAGCGCCGAGCCCGAGGTGCAGTACGTGGCGTTGAGGAACATCAACCTTGTCGTGCAGAAGAGGCCCGACATCCTGAAGCATGAGATGAAGGTGGGTCACTATCGATCGACTAGACATAGATAGTCCCTCGATCCAAATATTGATTATCTGAGATTTTTTTTATTCGAGAAACAAACAGCTTGATGATATTATACATGCGAACATAATTTTCATTAGCCTAATTAGTTTCTACAACTGGGATATCGATAATGAGGGATTTTGATATAAGAGACGTCGATATTCCGGAAGTATAGTTAATACTCCGAGATCTTGATGCTCTCAGATACTAAGGGATGTACCAAGAGATTTTTCGAAATCTCGATACTCCCGAGATAATAATACTCTCAGATATCAATTTTATAGATTTCTTCTTTGAATTATATACTAAGATATATCTTTGCTCCAAGATTTATCGATTTTACGTGATTTCCTTACTATTAGACATCAGTTATTTCGGGATATCGATTAGTACTTCGAGATAGTCATATGGAGCACCTGTGCTCCTCTGCTAGTGCTCAAGTCGTAGTTTCCTCAGAATTGTGATTTAGTAATAAAAGTACTTTAGAATGTATTATTTTAAAATAATGTGTAGAGAAGAAGCGAGTATCCTTATACCTGATCGGGCCAGACTGGTTTTTATTGGACAAAACACTTATTCTATTTTCATTCTCCTTTTCACCAGGTGTTCTTCGTGAAGTACAACGACCCGATCTACGTGAAACTGGAGAAGCTGGACATCATGATCCGTCTGGCGTCGCAGGCCAACATCGCCCAGGTGCTGGGCGAGCTGAAGGAGTACGCCACCGAGGTGGACGTGGACTTCGTCAGGAAAGCCGTGAGGGCTATCGGGAGATGCGCTATCAAGGTACGGAACTGTAAAGTTAAATCTGAGGATAAGTATCCTCAGATTCCGGGACAGTTTCAGTTTTCTAATGTGTGTAACCATGACAGTTTTTTCAAGTGTCAATGTTAGGACATAAAAATAAAAGTTTATTTTAATAATATTAACTATTATATTTTTACATTTATATAATAATATATATTATATATTTATAATAATATTTTTATAAATTACAAAATAACATGGTCAATATCATCATCGATATTGACCCTGTTGTTTTGTTTTAATGAGCTCCCGATATTTCGGCTTTGTTGCAAGCGCCATGATCACCGGTACATAGGTATCATAGTTAGCAAACCAGAAAAAACATTTCGATAACTTAATTCGCAAAAAGGATGTAAGGCAAATACTACAGAAGAGAGTACAAACTGATTCACCAATTTTAAAATTGTAAGCTTTTGCTAGCCTGGCAAACAAAGCCAGCTCAGGGAATTAGATAGAAATCTACAAGGGTTCACCCTTATAAATTTCCACGACGGTTGAATTGCGATTTATTTATTACTTGTGTCTGTTTTCTGACTATCACAGCTGAAAGTCATTAGGAAATTAAACATTTTTACTTGATCATTTATTGGGAAATGTTTGTCTACACACGTGACGTCCTTACACGCGTGAGTTTTTCCAACCCTATTTTTTCCAGCTATTAGAGTCGCACTGCTGGGCAAAAGTTGATGATATCTCTCATAGTTGATGATAAGCATATTGATTCTGATAAGGAAGTTGCAAATGCTTTTGAAACCTATTTCTCTAATATTCCTATAATTACTACAAGCAAACTAAACTCATGCTCACACCAAGCTCAATCCCTCCTTATAGCAACTGTAGAAAAATGTTTAGTATCTTTTAAATTTACCCAAGTAAATCACAAAATAATTTTGAGAGCCTTTAAAGAATTAAATTTTAAAAAGACTGAAGATTTATGGGGTATTTCTGTGGAACTATTAAAAACAATTATAACCACAATAGCCCCGCATTTAGCTATCGTATTTAACATGTGTATAGAGGTAGGTCATTTCCCAAATTTGATGAAATTTAGTAAAGTAATTCCTTTATTCAAGGCAGGTAATAAAAGTGATCCATCCAATTTTCGCCCTGTTTCTATACTACCCGCACTTAGTAAAATTTTCGAAAAAATTATATACACTCAATTAATGTCTCATTTCAATGAAAATAAGCTATTACATAAAAAACAATTTGGCTTCACCAAAGGAAGATCCACCACTGATGCGGGAGTGGCACTTGTCAAGAATATCTTTGACGCATGGGAGAATAAGCAAGATGCAATAGGCATCTTCTGTGACCTGTCAAAAGCCTTTGATTGTGTAAATCATGAGATATTGCTAATGAAATTGAATCATTATGGAATCTCAGATGAGGCGAATAATTTGTTGAAATCATATCTTAAAGATAGGGTGCAAACAGTTAATGTCAATGGAGTTGATTCTTGTGGCGCTCCCATTCTCATGGGAGTGCCTCAGGGCTCAATTCTGGGACCTTTACTGTTCTTGATTTATATAAATGATCTTCCTTACTTAACTGCGGATCTATGTGAGACGGTACTGTTTGCTGATGATACATCTTTGATTTTTAAGGTTGACAGAGGTAAAAATAACTACGACGAGGTAAATAGTGCCCTCTCGCAAGTTCTGCGCTGGTTTAATACAAATAATTTATTGTTAAATGTACAAAAAACGAAATGTATAAGATTTACAATGCGTAATGTAAGAAAAAGTTGATACTAACATTATTGTAAATAAGGAAATTGTAGAATTGACTGAATCTACAAAATTTTTAGGAATCACTATAGATGCTAAGTTACAGTGGGGACCTCATATCTCTGTTCTGGCAGATAGACTTAGTTCAGCTGCGTATGCAGTCAGAAAAATCAGGATGTTGACTGACATTGAAACGGCAAGATTAGTTTATTTCAGCTATTTCCATAGTGTTATGTCATACGGTCTTCTGCTGTGGGGATCTGCTACAGACATTCAAACCATTTTTGTACTACAAAAAAGGGCCATCAGATCCATATATGGTATAAGACCGCGCGACTCCTTAGAGATATTTTTAAAGATATAGATATTTTAACCGTAGCTTCTCAGTTCATTTTAGATTGTATCGTATATGTTCATAAAAACATGCACTTATTAAATAAAAAGTCGGATTCTCACAATTTTAACACCAGAAATAAATATAAGCTTTCCGTTCCAAGACTCAGGCTTCAAAAAGTTGGAAAATCATTCATAGGTTTAAGTATAATATTGTTCAATAAGATTCCGCAAAATATTATTGAATTGCCGTTGTATAAATTTAAAGTCTATATTAAATCTTGTCTTTTGAAAAAGGGGTACTATAAAGTAGAAGACTATTTGAATGATAA
Source organism: Maruca vitrata (assembly GCA_039566165.1). Classification (NCBI taxonomy): domain Eukaryota; kingdom Metazoa; phylum Arthropoda; class Insecta; order Lepidoptera; family Crambidae; genus Maruca; species Maruca vitrata. The sequence goes on along the minus strand of CM076933.1, from coordinate 8,842,756 downwards.
GAATCCATGGACATGATGAGCTGCTCGCTTGGACATCCAAGAATTATGTAACTTGTACATATTATTATTTATTTGTAATTAATTAACCTGTGATTTGACATGCGAAAGAATTTCATGAAATCTACTTGCAGAATAAATTATTTCATTTCATAAATTATTTCATTTCATTTCATTTCATTTCAAAGCCTCCAGTTCTCTGCACTTCTGACGATATGTGGTTAGAGATGACAAGTTTAGGTCTTGAGCGTCATGATTCGTTTTGTCAACACTTAAATAAAAATTACGTTCTTCATTAGGTGGAGCCATCAGCAGAGCGCTGCGTATCGACCCTCCTAGAACTCATTCAGACCAAAGTGAACTATGTGGTGCAAGAAGCCATAGTGGTGATCAAGGACATCTTCCGCAAGTACCCGAACAAGTACGAGAGTATCATCAGTACACTCTGCGAGAACCTGGATACTTTGGATGAGCCGGAAGCGCGCGCGTCCATGGTGAGTGGATGATGGTAGATGAGACCTGGATGGATCGATGAGAGATCTGGGGTTTGAATCAGGGGTCGGGCCAAAATCGTGTGCGTTTTTATGTAAAGAAATTGTTATGTCTTTCTGGTATTCACCAAATGACCAATTGGTGAAAGGTTGAAGATTACATCCCAGGTCGGGCCAAATTTGTGTGTTTTTAATGTAAAAAAATCAATCTGCCCAGAGTGAGAAAATAGGTGGTGATACAAAACACGTTAAGCCGGTGGTCCTACGTCTCATATCAGATTGCAATATCATCAAATAAATAATAAGAGCTGCACTGTACAGTTGGCTGATCACCATTAAGATGGCCGCCATCGATCGACCGAAATCGACTGAATAAAATTATTACACAATTTTGAAAAAATAAGCTTGAAAACAATAATACATACAAACATAAAATCACGCCTTTTTCCCAGAGGGGTAGGCAGAGATCACTTCCAGCGATCCACTTTTCACCTCTGTGGGAAACGTGACGTGACGGGTTGTGGACCACGTCGCCGTCATTCTGCCTTGTGCATTGTTTTAACAAGGACATTGCGTTCCCACGAGTAGCAAGGATATATGACGGGGGAAGGAAAAGGGGAGGAAGGATACTATCGCCTCGGATGATTTGGACTGGGTCGATAGTAGCTCGGGGAGCCGGGGTCGCTTACCCGTATACCGTTCACCAACCACCGGACAGAAAGTTGTGAGTGGTATCCCCTGACGATAATAATGACAATTTCATTCGCAGGTATGGATCGTGGGCGAATATGCTGAGCGCATTGACAACGCTGATGAACTTCTCGACTCCTTCCTCGAAGGCTTCCATGATGAGAACGCTCAGGTACAGTTTTTTAATAATATAATTATTGTGCTGTTATTGTGTTTTAATGTTTGCGATCTGTTGCTATTTATGGTCTCCTTTCTCTATCTTGATCTTTTTTATTTATTTAGAGTAAACATGCTAAATTCAACTTTAATTACGAAAACAGTGCCGCAAAATAACTGAATTACCAGGAGCGCAGAATCAACTGTGGTCAATGTGGTCATATCACCTGTGCTTGACTGGGATACCTCTTGTGCGAGCAAGATAGCCTTATTCTTCTCAGTAACAGCAATATACTGGGTTGTTAAGGCGGGTCGTGAAACGGCGTCTTTAGAAGTCTCTTGAGTCGTAATACACGCGAGATAATTCCGTAAACTATACCTAAATGTACAATACCAATAGGTTATAATAGTGGAATGAGGTTATTCTGGATGTCTCGAGTAAAAAAAAAACTTTTCCCACCTCTCGGGCTTTCAACTGCTATTTTCCGTAGTTATTTAAGATGTTATTTTCTTGTTTTCTCCCCAGGTGCAACTGCAGCTGCTGACGGCGGTGGTGAAGCTGTTCCTGAAGCGTCCGGCCGACACGCAGGAGCTCGTGCAGCACGTGCTCAGCCTCGCCACGCAGGACGCCGACAACCCCGACCTCCGGTGAGCGGCTGCAAAGCCTGCATCTCGCCATTCATCCGAACCCATCTAACCTATCCTTGTAGGCCATCCCTCCATCTAACCAATCCTTGTATCCCATCCCTCCATCTAACCAATCCCTGTATCCCATCCCTCCATCTAACCAATCCCATCCCTCCATCTAACCAATCTCTCTATCCCATCCCTCCATCTATCCAATCCCATCCCTCCATCTAACCAATCTCTCTATCCCATCCCTCCATCTATCCAATCCCATCCCTCCGGGGCCTCCTCCGGGGGATGGGACCGGGAGACGTCAATAAAAGATGTTACTCACTGTGTACATAATATATTGTGACTAACTAAGTAAGACAATACATGTCCTTATATATTGTACAAGACATGGAGAGGTGCTACGCACACTACACCTCCATCTATCCAATCCCTCCTATCCATCACCCCCCCCCCCCCCCCCCGTAACTGTATGCCAGTTTGTGTCGAAGCTGTAACACAAGATACAGCTTAACTGCTTTAAAGTCAACACTCGTGATGGGCAGCGGGACGCGCGAAAGTATCGCTCAATCAATCGATCGTCTGAGTAAGTACGTCTTACTCTGTCGTCAGAGCGACTTGCGATACCGAGGGTTGCGACTTTAACACGGTAATGCTATAATATACCTGATACATAAAACAGGGGATCTACCAAGAAGTGCACCGATGAGGCAGTCAGTTAGAGGATGAGATAGAGAGGGCGGGAAGAGTGAAAATTTCAATTACAACGACTCCTCTTTGTACTTGCTAAGTAACGAGAACCGTCGTCATGTTTAGTGCCAATAACTGATTACTTTACATTAACTACTCAGCTATTAAAGAGTGACAGTATAGTTAAACTAATTCAATAACTCGTCTGTTACAGAGACCGCGGCTTCATCTACTGGCGTCTGCTATCCACCGACCCTGCGGCAGCCAAGGACGTGGTCCTCGCGGACAAACCGCTCATCTCCGAGGAGACGGACCTGCTGGAGCCGACGCTGCTGGACGAGCTCATCTGCCACATCAGCTCGCTCGCCTCCGTCTACCACAAGCCGCCGACTGCCTTCGTCGAAGGTGACTAGTGTAGCACTATACCACTGACTAAGTACGCCTAATATTGGCTCCACAACCCTTTCCGCCGCGCGTAACGTGTGCGCACGAGACCAGTGGGGCTACCATGAGTTTAAAACTTACGCGCTCGATATCGCCTACGTAAATATGTCTATGAAAAACTTGTACAGCGCCGCCTGGTGGTTACGCGAAGAACTACAATCGGCCATATGAAAAAAACAACTCGATAGGTTTTTAACGTACGTAAGTTTACGATAGCCAACTCATGGTAGGCCCTCTGTTCGTACTTGTCAATACACTACAGTGACGTCATCGTACTGTAGTGACGTAGTGCTGCAGACGGCCGCTCGTCTCCAGGAGATAGACCAGCCGGAGCAGACGCTGATCAGATTCACAGATCAGGCTTGGGATCAACGACTTAATCAAGGGCACGGGGAAGGGGAAGGGAGCACCAGCTTCCTGACTGGGCAGTTTACAGGAAAATCCTCACAAATATGGCCTGATATGTGGATAGAACTCCGTTCGTCTCGGTCTTCAGGTGGCGTTTGCCATCATACACCCTTCCATTGCCCCAAAATAAATTTGAACTATATTTATGTATATTAACAATAAGGAACGAACACTCTTTATGGGATCTTTTCAACCACAGCTTACTCTTTTTTTTCTAACTGACATAATTATGATGATGGCTTGGAGTAGCCTCGTCATCACCATTGGCGGGGCGGATGGCTCTCACCCCTAAATGTCTGCTTACGCCACTAGCAATCTCTTCTAACCCGATATACATATAATTAAAATGTCAGTATGTATTTTAAACTATGTATCATGTTATCGTACAGATGCTTTCTAGTGTTGGTGCCACAGTTTATACCCATTGTATTGGGAGCGTGCACGACGGTGCTGCCCTCTTTTTGGTGGCGTTTCTTTCGTTAAATCTTATGAAGTGAAATTAGTACCAACGGCCGCCGCTAGCAATAACAACGGACATCTCATAAGATTACATGCGTTTTTGACAATCAGCGCCATTTCTCCCTCCACCCATTTCGCACGGTCCTAATATTCTCTCAAAAATTTGAGGTCAATCTTTTTTGTAATATGTTTTGGTAAATTATATTTTATTTTGCGAAACTTGCCTTGTTGTTGTAATAAATATTTTAACCGACTTCAAAAAAGGAGGAGGTTCTCAATTCGACCGGTATATATTTTTTATATTTATCTGTTAATCTTTATCGTAGGTCGCGGCGCGGGCGTGCGCAAGTCGCTGCCGGCGCGCGGCGCGGCGCCCGAGGAGCCGCACGCTCCCCAAGCCACCGTCATACCCAACCAGGTAACACTCATTCTAGACATTACCCTATTACATTAGAATTACTATATACATTAATAAATAATTTTTTAGACTTTCGCGTTCCATTACACTAAAATTAGTCTTTATGGGTCTACACGCGATATTAGGAGTAGCAAATTACATAGCTACTTACTGCCCGACGTTTCGACTGGGTTACACCAATCGTGGTCGCGAGCGACCCATAAAGACTAATTTTAGATTAATAAATAATATCCTGGCATTCGGTGAAGTATTCATTAAACATTAATACTAAATTTCATTCAATTAATATAAAAAAGCGTCGATGGCCGAGTGGTTAAGGTCGTTGCTTGTCGTCGTCTTGAAGTCGTCAGTTCAAACCCCGCCATGTACAACTGTGTCTTTCAAAATATGAAATTCATATTAACGATTATTCGACGCTTTAACGGTGAGGGAAAACATCGTTAGGAAACCTCCACACCTAAGAACACCTTCACACCTTGGCCAGCGTGGTTGACTAAGGCCTTGTCGCCCTAGTTTAGGGTAGGCCCGTGCCCCAGCAGTGGGGACGTGTTTGAGCTGATGATGATGATAATGAACTCGAACCGGGGTCCTCTCGTAATTCGGTGAGACGGCAATCCGACATGACCGATAATGGATCGGGCGCAGGACCACCGGCTTATCATGCTTACCAAGGCACGGGCGTTCAACCGCCAACTTCCTAACTCCAGGCTGAGTAATTTCATTACCGAAAAACTCGCACAAATTTTGTCCGACCCCGGGCTCGAACCGGGGACCAATAGACCAACGCCGCATTGAGTATTTGGTACATTACAGGAGTCGCTGATCGGTGACCTGCTGTCGATGGACATCGGCGGGCCCCCGCCGGCGCCCGCGCCTTCCTCCAACGTCGACTTACTCGCTGGTGGATTAGATGTTCTGGTGAGTTATTGCTTTAGCGGGCAAAAGGACATATGTTCCCACCAAAGTCTGGACCTTATTCGCTTGACATAAGGTCCACAACCAATGAACAATTTCAACAGTTTGTACCCGAAAGGGTAGGGTATAGTCGGAAATCATGTTGAATGTTCCTATACGCGGATATACATTTTTAAAGATCCGGCACATCACTACAAATTTTAGTAAACGCTATTTGTCCAAGCATTTTTATCATTAAAATAGTCTTCTACTTTATAGTAGCTCTTCATAATAAGACCCTTCTTAATACATTCTTTGAATTTTTGCAATGGTAATATAGTAATACTTACAGGTAACTTATTGAACATTTTAACTCCTAGTCCAACAAAGGAGCTATTAACTTTATTAAGTATGAAATGTGAAATAGCAAGTTTATGCTTATTTCTAGTATTGAATCGGTGAGTATCTGATTTAAATGTATTTCAAAAGGGATTTCATCTAATTGTTTCCTTGCCCCCTTTCGCTCTGTAGCTAGGCGGCGGTCCGGCGGCGGCGCCGGGCCCGGAGGCGGGCGCGCTGGGCGCGGGGCTGCTCGGGGACATCTTCGGCGCGGCGCCGCCCGCCTGCTACGCTCCGCCCAAGGCCTGCTGGCTGCCCGCCGACAAGGGGAAAGGTAACAACATCATCATCCTTACTAATATTATAAATGCTAAAGTAACTCTGTCTGTCTGTCTGTCTGTTACGCTTTCACGCATATAGTACTTTACCGATTTAAACGAAATTTGGTACAAACATAATCCAGAGCCTAAGAAAGGATATCTAATAGGCTACTTTTTAAGCAACTGCGCTATAAGGAAGTAATGTTTTACCCGTTAAACGTCTCTACGCGGACGAAGTCGCGGGCGGAAAGCTAGTCTGAAATAAAACTCATTTTACCGGCAAGACTGTTCGTGACCACGAGCGTTGTAAACAGCTCGAAACGTCGGATCTCTAAATAATGTTTAGAATAAAATACACGTGAGTTTAAGTGAGTTAAGCTTTGTTATTTATTATACCTTCAAGTCATTACATTTATTTATATATTTAATTTCGGTACACAAACGGATTATGATCGTGACAATGGCATAATTTATAAAACTAACTTACATACTAGACCATCTTCTCTTATAAATAAAAATGAATTGCTGTTCGTTAGTCTGACTAAAACTCGAGAACGCCCGGACCGATTTTGGTTTTAAAATGTTCGTCGTAGTCCAGGGAAGGTTTCAATGAGAAAATAAAGAAAAAAAATCAGTATTGGCGGTATGAAATTCGCCGGGACCACTAGTAATCTATAAATAGTGCACACAACATGCTTGCGTTTTAGAACAATAAAATACAATAGGTACAATACAAAATTACAGCTACATATAAACTAACTATTATTTATTCGAGCAAGGCCGAAAACACTTCGGCCTTGAGGATGTTTGTAATAGTTTTCTTAAATACAGAGAATTTAGTGAAAATAACATTGTAGGCTTTATAAATATTTATGTTTCCACTTTCCACCACCAGGGCTAGAGATCTGGGGCACGTTCACGCGGCAGAACGGGCAGCCGCGCATGGAGATGACCTTCACCAACAAGGCCATGCAGGCCATGAGCGGGTTCGCCATCCAGCTCAACAAAAACAGGTACGGTATGGGAGTATGAGTATGAGGATGTGGTATAATAATAATAATATGTTTAGAAAAACAATACACGGAGTTTAATCCGTACAATGGGGAATATGCACACATTCTTTTTTATTATAGAAATCAATCTTTAATATCGAAGAAATATGAATGTAATTCTATTTTTCAATTTACTTTAACGAAAAGCGAGATATAGCTGTTTAAAGTTCCCGGGTGGACAGAGAGATCCGATATGGCAGATGACGTCACAATTACACTACGGCCGCGTATGGCCGTAGTGTAATTGTGTAATTGTAATCCATAAAAAACTCCGTTTTGTTAGAAAGAGATAGAAAATTAACTTTAATTCCTTATAAATCCTTCGTTTGTGAACCGATTTTCATTTTTATTTCACATTTTAGTATATGTTTAAGCCTTTTTTCATAAGTTGTTGAAAAATTCAAGATTGCAGATTTATGCGTATTCCCTATTAGTTTCTTATTCAAATGCGATAAGTGCAGTAAATGATTTGATGTAATTTGTATATAGCTTCGGCATCTACCCGGCCGGCGCGCTGAGCGTGGGCGCGCTGCAGCCGGGCGCCGCGGCCGCCGCCGCGCTGCCGCTGGCGCCGCAGGGGCCCGTGCAGCGCATGGAGCCGCTCAACAACCTGCAGGCCAGTTTATTATTTAATTTTTTCCTGACTGACTTACGATAATGGCTCGGAGTAGCCTCGACATCGTCACCGGACTTGCGGGGGAGCGGGTGGCTCTCACCCCTAGACGGCAGTACCTACTACATACGTGAGTTTTTTCCTAACTGACTTACGTCAGTCAGGGGATACCAGTCACAACTATCTGTCCGGTGGTTGGTGAACGGTATACGGGTAAGCGACCCCGGCTCCTCGAGCTACTATCGACTCGGTCCGAATCATCCGAGGCGATAGTATCCTTCCTCCCCTTTTCCTTCCCCCGTCATATTTCCTTGCTACTCGTGGGAACGCAATGACCTTGTTTAAACAATGCACGAGACAGAATGGCGGCGACGTGGTCCACAACCCGTCACGTCACGTTTCCCAAAGAGGTGAAAAGTGGATCGCTGGAAGTGATCTCTGCCTACCCCTCTGGGAAAAAGGCGTGATTTTATGTATGTGTGTACTGACTTACGATGATGGCTCGGAGTAGCCTCGACATCGTCACCGGACTTGCGGGGGAGCGGATGGCTCTCACCCCTAGACGGCAGTACCTACTACATACGTGAGGGACACCTGATGTCCGGTGGCGTCGTGGTAGTTGGGCTGTGCCAGGAACCATGACGCTGCCGAGGCGATGAGATACACCGCGGTGTTTGAGTCGGTAAACCCCCCGGGCATTGCAGCCCGCCCAGGAGCCGCGGCTGGCATTTACCATCTCCTCGTCACTAGAATAGAGCCCCCTCTTCTAGTGAAGGTGCGAAAAACATTTCACCGCGAAAAATAAAGGCGAGTAATACTAACTACACCGAACGGCACCAGGGGCACCTTAAGCGCACCCAAAAGTACTAATCGCGCCCAAATGTAACCCAATCCCACCAAAATGACATTCATGTCCACCACAATACAATCAAACGTATCTTTTAATGGACTTCAGCAGCACACTTTACGCACGCAATACATTAAGAGTGAGAGCCATCCGCTCCCCCACAACTCCGGTGATGATGACTAGGGTACTTGAGCACTTTAAATATACCTTATAACTGTACGGGCGCTCACTACAACGAATAATGAGTATGACTGAGATCACAAAATTTACAAATCTGTTGTTTGGAGTGCACATCTAAGCGGGATTTCCAGAAGACCGTAAGTTCGAATTGCCGATCCATAACAGCTAAATAATTTTTTGTAATTTTAAAATTTTTGAGTGCTAAAGTTTGCACTAGCAAACTGTAATATTACAACAGTAATATTTAAAAAAACGGAAAAAATTCAACTGCCTCACCGCGGCCCGGGGACTCGAACACTCGTCCTTCTAGGAATCGCGCCCAGACGTGCATTACCATCACAGACCAGCAGCTATGTATTGAAGCCGTCGAATTTTTCAGACTGTCTTATATTAATTGACCAGTTGTACAAGCGTTAACATTAAATATAAATCGCCAATCAATAGATTAACTTCCACTTATAACGAGTGGCATAAACTGTATGAACTTGACATTTTTCACGACCACCCCAAGGCTTTTAAGAAAAAACTTTTGCATAAATAACGTTTTACTGTTTATAAATATGAAAATGAAATCTGTGTACCTGCTTTGTTTTAATTTAATTTTTTTTAATTTGCTATAAATTTTTAGAATACCTACCTAACTAAAATGTTAACTTTAACCATGTTGTGCATATCTGTAATAGATGTAAGCACTAGAATATTTATAATGCATGCTTAATTTAAGAATGTTTGTGTTTACATTGTTGATGTGCCTTAAAAAAAAATAAAAAAAATAAAAAAATAAAATAAATAAAAATAAATCTTCTTATATCCCCTCAGGTGGCAATAAAGAACAACGTAGACGTGTTCTACTTCGCCTGCCTCATTCCCGCGCACATCCTGTTCACTGAGGACGGCCAGCTGGACAAGCGAGTGTTCCTCACCACGTGGAAGGAGATCCCGGCCGCCAACGAACTGCAGCATTCACTGTCCGGCGTGGTCGGCACGGCAGACTCCATCGCGCAGAAGATGACACTGAATAACATCTTTACGATCGCTAAGAGGAATGTGGAGGGACAGGTGAGGATTGTTTATTCAGTTTTGTATTGCACACATACAAAAGTAAATTTACCAGTAAACTATTTAGAAAGTTTCATTGCTATTGGACCTTATCTTGAGGGAATAAGGTTTAAATGTTGGTGGCAATATGGTTGCCATTACCATGTAAAGGGATAAATACTTAATACATTTCCTGTCAGAGTATAGCGAGAACTTTTCATCTATAAGACGATTATAATAGACCATCAATCATCATCCCACTGCTGAATAAAGGCCACGTAAGAAATAAAACTCACGGCTTTCTATATAAGGCCAACGGCTTTCTATAATCTGGCCATTTTTTTGATAGTTAACGTTATCTAAAATTCAGAATAAACATTTTTTTTCTGTCTATTCCAGGACATGCTCTACCAATCTCTCAAGCTGACCAACAACATCTGGGTCCTTCTGGAGCTAAAACTACAACCCGGGAACCCCGAGGCCACGCTCAGCCTCAAGTCGCGTACTGTTGAAGTGGCCCAGTGCATATTCCAAGCGTACGAGGCAATTATCAAGTCGTAATCTCGCTGTTCGCCGTTACTGTGTATATGTTGGTCTAATGTTGAAGTATTATGTAGTATGGTGGATATGGTCGGAAATGTATTGTGGTAGGAAACGTCCAACTTACCTACCTTGGTAGGCAACCTTATTATAACGTATTTATGACGTTTCAGTTAGGAAAAATACGTCACAACACACAATTCAATGCTCTGTCACTGTCTAATGTTTAGGTTAAGAGAGACAGAACATGGTTTCAGCATTTGAATCCATTCAGAATTAGGAGTCAAGTGTACACACACTTGGGTTTTGATTAATTTACTTTTCATATACCTGTTTAATATAATTGTGTCCTGATCAGTTTACTTACCAGTAATCTATAAGATTGGTGATCATGATACGACAATATTTACTTACGCGCTTATAACATTCCATTCATCTAATATCGCGCGGTACTTTGATTGCATATGCAACATGTGTAGTAAATACCAAACAAGTGATTTACGGAATACATTTAGAGTCATAGTGAATGATATCGTGTCTGTTTTAATGTAGGCGAGATGAGATTAATATTTTTTTTTATTTAATTTATTTGTTTTACTTTAGTTACACTACACTTCTGTCCTTGTATTATTTCGCAAATACATTTTTGACCAGTTCCACTGTAAGTACAATAAGTGATGTATTGATGATAGACTTTCTACGACTGTAAATTCCATTGTAGTTAAGTATGAATGGTTATTATGTATTATGTGAGTTATATTAGCAGCTCTGCGGCTCGTAGCGCCGCGCCGCGCGAACGAGTTATGACTAGAGAATATATGAAATCATGCTATATCATGGCGTTAAATTTAATAAAATAAATATTATGTTATAATGAAAGTATGTGTTTTTTAATTGAATTCACACCACCCTATTCCATTATGTTCTGACGAAAATGTAAGCTCGTTGAGTGAGATACCATTTTTTTTTATCTAGCCTGTAGTGATCCACGCCAGGCCGAAGAAGTCCTCTCCCATTACTAGTCAATAAATCACATAATATATGAGGCCACCAGAACCAGAGTGGCCCAAACCACAAGTTGATTTTTTTCAGTTGGCTATGGATCTAGGCCTGTATTCTCTATTTATGTTGAATAAAAATCACAATGTAACATCTTTTTTTAAACTTCACTTGTTATTGATTACTAATATCACATTGGGACCATTCTGGCTATTAACTAAAGGGTTTGAAAGGGTACATTTCCATAGTCAACTCAAAAAATTCAACTTGTGGTTTGGGCCACTCTGGTTCTGGTGGCCTCATATCGTATCGTCATCGTGGATAAAAAAGGATCAGTAAGATAATATCTTGGGATGTTTAATATTTCACTATAGAGTAAGATCCCAGGGCCGCCAGACCTACGTCATTTTAGCAAAGCTAGAATTTCCATGACTCATAGTCTAGTATGTACTTCGGAGAGTACGCGTACTCACTTGCTCGAAAGCGGGGCCGTTTCACAGGTAGCGCGAACTATAGGTGTCCCAAAACAGAGGCAACCTACGTCATTTTAGAAAGCCTAAAGTTGACATATATAACTACGTGGTACTATTTCCAGACTAATTGTAAGCTGCCAGACCAATCCAATGGGCCAATTATTCTGCCAGACACCTCAAAGGTTCCCTGTGAGTGTAAGCTTGAGGGCGTATCGTACTCTCCTAAGTACATACTAGACTATAAGTCATGGAAATTCTAGCTTTGCTAAAATGTCGTAGGTCTGGCGGCCCTGGGATCTTGGTCTACTACTAAAGTTTTTTTCAGTTAAGATGATGTGACACATTGATTTTGACAATTGTAGAGATGTCCTACAATTAAATAATTCCGATTATTTCTGGTAATCGATAATATTTTATTAAACTACCAAAATTTAAAGCATGATTTTTCTTTATGTATAATGGTGAAAGTTTATTGTAAAAATATGTATACTTTACATAGTGCTATTCGGTAAAGTGAAATAATAAGAGATAAAATTTTTATTCAGTATTTGAAAAATCACTGCCCGAAGAATCGCTTGAGGAGTCATCATCCCATTTATTATAAGTTGGTCTTTCCAGTCCTCTAATATAGTACTTTTTATCTTTTCGACTATTTTCGTCCAATTTTCACGAGTGACTGAAGCGATTGTCAAGTGATCGCAATATTGTACCCAATTATGTTAGTCCCAGCTCTATGCTCTTACAACGTTCCGTTCTACGTATACGAAATGCATAGGTATTTTTTAACAATTTTTATTACATTAAATTAAACTAAACGGTACAGTTTCTCTTTTAAAAGTTTAAAATTATTTATTTTAATATTTTTCCTAATGACGCCGCAATAAAATGAAAAAAGTATGCAATAAAATTATTTTCATTTGTCAAACGTAATTCAATGCGTCATTCAGAACACAATGAAGTGCCATAGGGATCATCTTAGCTGAAAAAGACTATAAATATTAAAAATGCAGTCATATAGGAAACAGCTCGTATATTTCATTTTTTTACATGGTCCAGACCGACTTACCATCTAGGTCTTATTTATACAAAACTATAAAATTTATTCCAATTTTTTCTTCATACATTTAATAAAATATAAAGGTATCTATTTGCCTCGAGAATTTGAGATACGGAAAATTGAAAATAGCTCTATTAACACATACAGTTTCATAAAACTTGTTAAAACAAGAGATTCTAAAATAAAAATACATATTTGTTTGAAGTAAAAAATAACAAACAGCAAATAATAATTTCAATGACGGGTAAAATTTATCATGTCATGAATAATAATTTAACAAATATTATAAATAACATTGCGACATTTTACAGAATAACACTTATTGGTTTAATCAATTCAAGTTTAATTTTTGCATTAAAATCATGTACCATCATCAGTCATGTTTTTTGGAACAAAAATCATGAATAAATCACACAAATATCCTCATATAAGAAATGTGTCTACAGAAAATTATAAAATCTTTTAATAATATGAACAGCAAATAATATAAATATGTAATTCATAAATTAATCAAAACAGTGAACAATAAAAAGACATAAAAGGCATTTCATTTCATTTTAAAATCGCGTTCCGGTTAATATTTCTTTTCAATATATGTATTTGAATGTAGATATTTACATTTTGTTACTAAACACGTATATAAAATTACAATACTTCAGTTCAAATTGACTAACGAAAACAGTTGCTAAAATTCATTATTCAGTACAGTCAGCCACACATCAATCTGTACAATATATAATTTTAATAAATAAATTGAGAGATCACATACACGGTTCTGATCCCAAGTTATATATTTAGCCTATGGAAACCAGATATTACTGATCTAATTACCGTACATACATGCAAACGTACAAATTTATCGATAGACATTATTACCGATACTGGGTTGGACCAGCGACCCCTACGTTTCAACAGTTTTCAACCACAAATCCGTAATTGGGAACTACATCACAAACATAACTCTGGCATTGAAACCAGAATCAACGAAGGCACTACTCACACTTCCAACACATAGCCGATATGGGATACGAACACAGTACTTTCTGAACTTTCATCAACATCAGTCCACAAATTATTAACTTTACACCTGCTCAATAACGTTTCAATTGTTTGAATGAACCAATTTTGTATAGATCGACGCGCAACTAACTAACAGTATACAATATATTCTTAACCTAACCATTAATCTATTTTGACAAGAAACTCCTCTACTTCCAGTTTCTGGCGCATTATAGCCGACAGCACCACCTCAGTACTACAGACAACATTCAATGTTTTCTCTGATTGGAGCAAATAGTACACTAGATGTAAATCGTTAGGCACAGTCAGTACAAGATAGCTGTATGGCTTCTGAGTGTGCATCTCTTGTATGGAGACGTAGGAGCGTCGGCTCTTCTCGACTCTCCCTCCGCAGAGCTCTATCATTTCCGTCAGAGCCGACCGGGCTGGTTTGACGCACGGTGTGAGGAAGAAGGTGATGCCTTCGAAGAGTTTCTTTCTCTGTTCCCCGGATAGGAGGACCTCGGATACGTCGCATTTGAACATGGCATTGAAGGCGTCGTCTCTTAGTTCGTGTTTCGCTTCGTCAGCGAACTTGTTCAGGCGCTGGCTGTCTAACACCCACTCGATGCTGACTAAGTGTTTGACGGTAATGAGACAGCTGACCAGCTTGCTGGTGCGGACGAGTCGCTCCATAACGAGGTGAGTTGCTTCTGCCGCTGACGTCACCACCAGACCACCCAGTTGCCTGCAGGTTATATAAAGAGTTATAATAGCTGGCAATTGCTTCGCAACATGTATTACCCTTTTCAAATCTATTGATGAAATTTAATGCGTTACATACATGATGATATGTTCAAAGTGCAGGTTTTATAATATATTGATGGATAAGATCATATAGGTGATAATTCTACTGAATATGGTAGTCTACGTGCTGTTTATTAATACTTGAATTTAAATAGGTAACGTTATTGGAAATAATTAGAAACCTAATCATCTTTCTTTATTATAATCTTCAAAAACTTGCACTTGCTTAAAGTCGTCTTCAGTATTCATGCTACTGTTAAAGAAAAGATTTACAAATAAAATAAATGATCAAGTGTGGTCTTCCACGTTACGTTCCAGCAATGGACGTTGACCATGTGTGTCGGGCAGTAAGACCTCACTTTTTTATTTTTCTTAACTGACTTATGTGATGGCTTGGAGTAGCCTCGTCATCATCAACTTGCGGGGGAGCGGATGGCTCTCACCCCTAAAAAACCTCATTAAATCATTCAATCAATAGAAGCAATACACCCAGTATCTTTGTGCGCGTGTGTCTCTTTCTTTATATGTAGTCGTGACAGTGTGTATGTATGTTGTAGTTGTGACTGTGTCTGTCTGCAGCGGCGGCGGCTGCGGCGGCGCGGGATGGGTGACCGGCGCGGGGTCGAGGCGCGCGCGCTGTGTGTAGCTGTGTCTGTCCGTGTGTATGTTCGCTACCTCACTATGGCCGCCAGCCGGCTCTGGTCGTGCGGCGGCACGGCGGAGAAGAGCACGCGCGGCGCGAGGTGCAGCGGCGGCGGCTGCGGCGGCGCGGGATGGGTGACCGGCGCGGGGTCGAGGCGCGCGCGCTGTGTGTAGCTGTGTCTGTCCGTGTGTATGTTCGCTACCTCACTATGGCCGCCAGCCGGCTCTGGTCGTGCGGCGGCACGGCGGAGAAGAGCACGCGCGGCGCGAGGTGCAGCGGCGGCGGCTGCGGCGGCGCGGGATGGGTGACCGGCGCGGGGTCGAGGCGCGCGCGCTGTGTGTAGCTGTGTCTGTCCGTGTGTATGTTCGCTACCTCACTATGGCCGCCAGCCGGCTCTGGTCGTGCGGCGGCACGGCGGAGAAGAGCACGCGCGGCGCGAGGTGCAGCGGCGGCGGCTGCGGCGGCGCGGGATGGGTGACCGGCGCGGGGTCGAGGCGCGCGCGCTGTGTGTAGCTGTGTCTGTCCGTGTGTATGTTCGCTACCTCACTATGGCCGCCAGCCGGCTCTGGTCGTGCGGCGGCACGGCGGAGAAGAGCACGCGCGGCGCGAGGTGCAGCGGCGGCGGCTGCGGCGGCGCGGGATGGGTGACCGGCGCGGGGTCGAGGCGCGCGCGCTGTGTGTAGCTGTGTCTGTCCGTG
This sequence comes from Maruca vitrata, assembly GCA_039566165.1. Lineage (NCBI taxonomy): Eukaryota > Metazoa > Arthropoda > Insecta > Lepidoptera > Crambidae > Maruca > Maruca vitrata. The sequence continues at coordinate 8,826,868 of CM076933.1, read as the reverse complement.
TGTATGTTCGCTACCTCACTATGGCCGCCAGCCGGCTCTGGTCGTGCGGCGGCACGGCGGAGAAGAGCACGCGCGGCGCGAGGTGCAGCGGCGGCGGCTGCGGCGGCGCGGGATGGGTGACCGGCGCGGGGTCGAGGCGCGCGCGCTGTGTGTAGCTGTGTCTGTCCGTGTGTATGTTCGCTACCTCACTATGGCCGCCAGCCGGCTCTGGTCGTGCGGCGGCACGGCGGAGAAGAGCACGCGCGGCGCGAGGTGCAGCGGCGGCGGCTGCGGCGGCGCGGGATGGGTGACCGGCGCGGGGTCGAGGCGCGCGCGCTGTGTGTAGCTGTGTCTGTCCGTGTGTATGTTCGCTACCTCACTATGGCCGCCAGCCGGCTCTGGTCGTGCGGCGGCACGGCGGAGAAGAGCACGCGCGGCGCGAGGTGCAGCGGCGGCGGCTGCGGCGGCGCGGGATGGGTGACCGGCGCGGGGTCGAGGCGCGCGCGCTGTGTGTAGCTGTGTCTGTCCGTGTGTATGTTCGCTACCTCACTATGGCCGCCAGCCGGCTCTGGTCGTGCGGCGGCACGGCGGAGAAGAGCACGCGCGGCGCGAGGTGCAGCGGCGGCGGCTGCGGCGGCGCGGGATGGGTGACCGGCGCGGGGTCGAGGCGCGCGCGCTGTGTGTAGCTGTGTCTGTCCGTGTGTATGTTCGCTACCTCACTATGGCCGCCAGCCGGCTCTGGTCGTGCGGCGGCACGGCGGAGAAGAGCACGCGCGGCGCGAGGTGCAGCGGCGGCGGCTGCGGCGGCGCGGGATGGGTGACCGGCGCGGGGTCGAGGCGCGCGCGCTGTGTGTAGCTGTGTCTGTCCGTGTGTATGTTCGCTACCTCACTATGGCCGCCAGCCGGCTCTGGTCGTGCGGCGGCACGGCGGAGAAGAGCACGCGCGGCGCGAGGTGCAGCGGCGGCGGCTGCGGCGGCGCGGGATGGGTGACCGGCGCGGGGTCGAGGCGCGCGCGCTGTGTGTAGCTGTGTCTGTCCGTGTGTATGTTCGCTACCTCACTATGGCCGCCAGCCGGCTCTGGTCGTGCGGCGGCACGGCGGAGAAGAGCACGCGCGGCGCGAGGTGCAGCGGCGGCGGCTGCGGCGGCGCGGGATGGGTGACCGGCGCGGGGTCGAGGCGCGCGCGCTGTGTGTAGCTGTGTCTGTCCGTGTGTATGTTCGCTACCTCACTATGGCCGCCAGCCGGCTCTGGTCGTGCGGCGGCACGGCGGAGAAGAGCACGCGCGGCGCGAGGTGCAGCGGCGGCGGCTGCGGCGGCGCGGGATGGGTGACCGGCGCGGGGTCGAGGCGCGCGCGCTTGTGTCGTCGCGCGGGCGCGGTGAGCGCGGCTCGCTTCGCGCGCTCGTTCGACTCCTGGGTGATGTTGATCGGCATCTTCCATGCGTCTGTGTTGGAGACAGTTTGATGGTTTAGTCGTTGATATGTCGTGGTATTGGTTACAAACGATAATTAATTTGGAAAAACTAGTCAGAGAACACGATATACAAATAATTATGAGCATGTTGTGATTTTTAGTTAGTAGTTTAGTACCTTTTGTCAAGTTATATAAAATATAGATAAAAAAATAGTAGGAAGTTGCCTACTACTGTTCAATAAAGTACTAAAACTCAAGCATAATGACTTTTATAGAGACGTAGATATTACACAAAATACTTACTCATCAAATGCGACACTAAGCTGTAGTCCATGCGGAACGGGCTGGCCAGGTTGAATTGCTGGTACTTCGCATTCTCAATCTATGAAAAAATGTGAATTTTCAATAACACAAAAACTATTCAAACAAGTTATATCTAATAACTACAGGTGTGGTTTCGGACAAACTTGTATGTCCAATACAACATTTACTTAAATGTTGTATTGTTCGAACTATACGTTTATTTATAGTTAGTGAGCGAGTAACGACGGGGATGCCCCGCTCGCGCCGCGCCGGTACTTGAGACAGCACCGTGGTGTCATACCTGCGACAGCGCGCTCATGTTCCCCAGCAGCAGGTCGGTGAGCCAGGCGGCCGTGACGACGGGGATGCCCCGCTCGCGCCGCGCCGGTACTTGAGACAGCACCGTGGTGTCATACCTGCGACAGCGCGCTCATGTTCCCCAGCAGCAGGTCGGTGAGCCAGGCGGCCGTGACGACGGGGATGCCCCGCTCGCGCCGCGCCGGTACTTGAGACAGCACCGTGGTGTCATACCTGCGACAGCGCGCTCATGTTCCCCAGCAGCAGGTCGGTGAGCCAGGCGGCCGTGACGACGGGGATGCCTCGCTCCTTGAGACAGCACCGTGGTGTCATACCTGCGACAGCGCGCTCATGTTCCCCAGCAGCAGGTCGGTGAGCCAGGCGGCCGTGACGACGGGGATGCCTCGCTCCTTGAGACAGCACCGTGGTGTCATACCTGCGACAGCGCGCTCATGTTCCCCAGCAGCAGGTCGGTGAGCCAGGCGGCCGTGACGACGGGGATGCCTCGCTCCTTGAGACAGCACCGTGGTGTCATACCTGCGACAGCGCGCTCATGTTCCCCAGCAGCAGGTCGGTGAGCCAGGCGGCCGTGACGACGGGGATGCCCCGCTCGCGCCGCGCCGGTACTTGAGACAGCACCGTGGTGTCATACCTGCGACAGCGCGCTCATGTTCCCCAGCAGCAGGTCGGTGAGCCAGGCGGCCGTGACGACGGGGATGCCTCGCTCCTTGAGACAGCACCGTGGTGTCATACCTGCGACAGCGCGCTCATGTTCCCCCAGCAGCAGGTCGGTGAGCCAGGCGGCCGTGACGACGGGGATGCCTCGCTCCTTGAGACAGCACCGTGGTGTCATACCTGCGACAGCGCGCTCATGTTCCCCAGCAGCAGGTCGGTGAGCCAGGCGGCCGTGACGACGGGGATGCCTCGCTCCTTGAGACAGCACCGTGGTGTCATACCTGCGACAGCGCGCTCATGTTCCCCAGCAGCAGGTCGGTGAGCCAGGCGGCCGTGACGACGGGGATGCCCCGCTCGCGCCGCGCCGGTACTTGAGACAGCACCGTGGTGTCATACCTGCGACAGCGCGCTCATGTTCCCCAGCAGCAGGTCGGTGAGCCAGGCGGCCGTGACGACGGGGATGCCCCGCTCGCGCCGCACCGGTACTTGAGACAGCACCGTGGGGTCATACCTGCGACAGCGCGCTCATGTTCCCCAGCAGCAGGTCGGTGAGCCAGGCGGCCGTGACGACGGGGATGCCCCGCTCGCACCGCGCCTGTACTTGAGACAGCACCGTGGTGTCATACCTGCGACAGCGCGCTCATGTTCCCCAGCAGCAGGTCGGTGAGCCAGGCGGCCGTGACGACGGGGATGCCCCGCTCGCGCCGCGCCGGTACTTGAGACAGCACCGTGGGGTCATACCTGCGACAGCGCGCTCATGTTCCCCAGCAGCAGGTCGGTGAGCCAGGCGGCCGTGACGACGGGGATGCCCCGCTCGCACCGCGCCTGTACTTGAGACAGCACCGTGGTGTCATACCTGCGACAGCGCGCTCATGTTCCCCAGCAGCAGGTCGGTGAGCCAGGCGGCCGTGACGACGGGGATGCCCCGCTCGCACCGCGCCTGTACTTGAGACAGCACCGTGGTGTCATACCTGCGACAGCGCGCTCATGTTCCCCAGCAGCAGGTCGGTGAGCCAGGCGGCCGTGACGACGGGGATGCCCCGCTCGCGCCGCGCCGGTACTTGAGACAGCACCGTGGGGTCATACCTGCGACAGCGCGCTCATGTTCCCCAGCAGCAGGTCGGTGAGCCAGGCGGCCGTGACGACGGGGATGCCCCGCTCGCACCGCGCCTGTACTTGAGACAGCACCGTGGTGTCATACCTGCGACAGCGCGCTCATGTTCCCCAGCAGCAGGTCGGTGAGCCAGGCGGCCGTGACGACGGGGATGCCCCGCTCGCGCCGCGCCGGTACTTGAGACAGCACCGTGGTGTCATACCTGCGACAGCGCGCTCATGTTCCCCAGCAGCAGGTCGGTGAGCCAGGCGGCCGTGACGACGGGGATGCCCCGCTCGCACCGCGCCTGTACTTGAGACAGCACCGTGGTGTCATACCTGCGACAGCGCGCTCATGTTCCCCAGCAGCAGGTCGGTGAGCCAGGCGGCCGTGACGACGGGGATGCCCCGCTCGCGCCGCGCCGGTACTTGAGACAGCACCGTGGTGTCATACCTGCGACAGCGCGCTCATGTTCCCCAGCAGCAGGTCGGTGAGCCAGGCGGCCGTGACGACGGGGATGCCCCGCTCGCGCCGCGCCGGTACTTGAGACAGCACCGTGGTGTCATACCTGCGACAGCGCGCTCATGTTCCCCAGCAGCAGGTCGGTGAGCCAGGCGGCCGTGACGACGGGGATGCCCCGCTCGCGCCGCGCCGGTACTTGAGACAGCACCGTGGTGTCATACCTGCGACAGCGCGCTCATGTTCCCCAGCAGCAGGTCGGTGAGCCAGGCGGCCGTGACGACGGGGATGCCCCGCTCGCGCCGCGCCGGTACTTGAGACAGCACCGTGGGGTCATACCTGCGACAGCGCGCTCATGTTCCCCAGCAGCAGGTCGGTGAGCCAGGCGGCCGTGACGACGGGGATGCCCCATTCGCGCGCGCGTCGATACTTTGCGCCCTCGGCGCGTTTGCAGATCAGCACCGTGTTGTCGCGCGTCATGTATGGGGTGAGCTGTGAAGAGAAATGGGATGTTAATACTTTTTGTTGTGTGTTTGAATATGAAATTCCTCTCTTATAATTTGGTCATGAAATAACCATGAACAATACAATTATGGACGATGTGATTAGTTCATATGTCGGCTCGCTATCCTCACTCAAACACGTCTTTGATGTTTGACAGTGTGTGTAGTTGTATCGTGATTGGGTGTGTTTGTAATTGTTTGTATATTCGTTATGATCGTGTGTCCTACAATACCCATGAGCTACGCATCTTAGGACCTTAACAAGAAACAAAAAACAAACTTAGTAACTACGACTTCGGTTCTAAGAGTGGTGAGTGGAGCGGCCACTCGTCGGGCGCGCTCGTCGCCGCGCCAGCCGGAGAGCGCGGCGCGGTGGTGCCTGCGGTACCTTGGCGCCCACGTGGTCGACGGCGGCGACGAGGCGGGCGCGCTCGTCGCCGCGCCAGCCGGAGAGCGCGGCGCGGTGGTGCCTGCGGTACCTTGGCGCCCACGTGGTCTTGGGCGGCGACGAGGCGGGCGCGCTCGTCGCCGCGCCAGCCGGAGAGCGCGGCGCGGTGGTGCCTGCGGTACCTTGGCGCCCACGTGGTCGACGGCGGCGACGAGGCGGGCGCGCTCGTCGCCGCGCCAGCCGGAGAGCGCGGCGCGGTGGTGCCTGCGGTACCTTGGCGCCCACGTGGTCGACGGCGGCGACGAGGCGGGCGCGCTCGTCGCCGCGCCAGCCGGAGAGCGCGGCGCGGTGGTGCCTGGCGGGGCGGGCGCGCGCGGGGTGGAGGCTCGGGAGGTGCAGCGCCTGCCACGGGGGCGCCACGCCGCGCCGCGCCATCGCGTCCGACACCCAGTACGCGGTCACGCAGCGCTTCGCGTCGCGCAGGGCCTGCGATCAAATAAATAACGTGAAAGTAAAAATTATTAAAAATCAGATTGACGGATAATTAGCGTGTCGAGTTAAATTGTTTATAATGCGTAATGATGCTAACCTAAACTGCATGAAAATTGCAGGTAAAAAAATGAGTTTAGACAGATGTTAAAATTACACTAAATGAATACACAATAAAAAAAAAATCAAAATGACAGATTCGAGATGTAAAATTTTAAACAATGAAAAAATAAGAAAAAATTTACGGTTACAAAAAAGATTTTGTGTTCACATAAAGTGAACGACTTGCACAGTCGACCACCTATCACTATCCTATCGCCTCACTCGCCTGCATCACGACGCCGTGCTTCTGCGTCTCGCACAGCACGTGCGTGACGCGCGCGCAGTACCCGGCCTCCACTTCGCCGCCGCGCCGGATGATCGCCTCCGCCCAGCGAGCGACGCGCTCCGCACCCCACGATTGTTGGTACTCCACCTGTTTTTGTACCACAAGTTAACATGGAATGTTTGAGGAATATAGTATTATCACGGTGACCACCTATGAAAGTCGATTAAAAAATATCATAAAAACGATAAAATAAAGACTAACGAAATTCATAGTTTTTTTTTCCTAACTGACTTACGATGAAGGCTTGGAGTAGCTTTGTCATCATCGCCGGACTTGCGGGGGAGCGGATGGCTCTCACCCCTAATACTAGGCACAGACTGAACAACTGTATCAACTTTGAAAGATAATGTACTAACAATCTAAGTGAAATCTCACTACGCCGGTATTTCGCTCAAAACTATCAATATTCTAAGGTTTATGTTATTAATAAATGATAAAATTCGTTACCAGGGAAATTGGTCAAGTTTAATTCAACCTTGAAAAATTTGGTTTCTGTTGTTTTTTTCGGAACCACTTGGTTTGATTGTATCTACTATGTGTTTGGAATTATTAAAAGTAACAGCTCATGAATTGAGGAAATCAAAGATGTAAAACCACTTTGTTTAACTTGTTAGGCCTTCAGGGTGAGTGCAACAGGCTCAATAATGGTCTATTGTGCCTGTCGACCTCATATTTGGATCTCACTACCGCTTACCATCAGGTGGAGTGAAGTCATCTTGTTAGCCTTTTATAAAAAAAAAACTTACGATATGAAACACGCATCCCAACATGAACAGATCCGGCGGCAGCTTCAAGTTGGGGTTGTGTCCGTAGAACTGCGCGCGCGGCGGCGGCGCCCGCACCGCGCCCGCGTACACCTTGCTGCCCGCGCCCACCGCGCCCACTGCGCCCACGGCGCCCACAGCGCCCGCCGTCTGAGGGAAAGGAGACTTTAGTGTTTTTTTTTCGCCTACAACGTCTGTAAACCGGAAGACCACTAATTAATGAATTATTTTGTCTTTTTATGTAATTTTTTTCACTTTAATTTGTGGTTAATATTTTTTTTTATTCTATTCTTTATTCTATACAGTCAGCCAAGAAAATAGTCTACCGCTTTGGACAAAAGTTTCTGCGAGATGCAACGATCGCTAAGATTGACAATAGTCACTGACACAATCTTATTGCCAGGGAAAATTTACCTTGTTGTTTCTTGACGTTCAAACAAATCTCAACGTAGGGTGGTAGTCCTGAGGGATCTGGATTCCCTGTCAGCCCCCTATTAGTGGGGAGCCTGTAGGGCCTGTTTAGGGTAACCGCCGGTGGCGTCGTGGCAGTAGAAGACTAGGTCAGAGTCCCATGATGCCGCCAAGCGGCGATGAGGTACGCAACGGTGTTTTAGTCAGTAAGCCCCCTGGACATTCACCTTGCCCAGGAGCCGCGGCTGGCATTTCCCATCTCCTCGCTAGTCACTGGGGAGTCCGATACACCACTGTGAGCTCCCTCCTCTACTCCCTCTCCCAGTGACGGTGCGAAAAGCATTTCACCGCGAAAAAAAGGGGAGAATACTTCAGAGGGCCGGCCTACCATGAGTTGGCTATCGAAAACTTACTTACGTTAAAAACCTATCGAGTTCTTTTGTTCATACGGCCGATTTTAGTTCTTCGCGTAACCACCAGCCGGCGCTGTACAAGTTTTTCATAGACATATTTACGTAGGCGATATTGAGCGCGTAAGTTTTAAACTCATGGTAGCCCCACAGGAGGCTTCAGTTTGTTACTTATTTTGCTTACAACGTCTACAAGCGTCTGTAGCCAGGGGGAGAACAGGCTATAGTAGGCTTCAGTTTTGATGCTTATTTTCGCCCACAACGCCCACCGCGCATGATAGTGGATCTTTTTAAAATGGTTGATTGCTGACAGGGCCCTGTTTTGGACAAGCTAGATAGTAATCTATAAAATATCATATGCTGTTGTTACCTGGTGCGGATGATGCGCGGGACCCAGTAGTAGCCTGGCGGGCGCGCGCACGGCGCCGCCTACGCCCACGCCCCCTGCCGCGTGCGCCGCCGTCATCAGTCTACAACACACGTCACGTTAGGATGGCTTCACTTCATATTATTTGACTGGCTCGGTGGAACAGTGGTTAGTGACTCAGGTTCAAAACCTACGGTTCCAAGAGTCGTGGGTTCGATTCCCACTCGGGACAAATATTTGTGTGACGAACATCGGTGTTTGTTCCGTGTCTGGGTGTATTATTAAATATATTTAAGTTTATTTGTGTATCCACTGTTGATCCTGATTTCCGTAACACAAGTGCTTAAGCTACTTACCACGGGATCAGATCAATGTATGTGATGTTGTGTAATATTTATTATTTATTTATTATTATGCCTATCTAAATATATGAAATAATAATAATAATAAATCTTTATTCAATATCTTTTAAAAAAAATTACATAACAATGGCAAGGATCTCCTTTTAAGTAATGCTACTTGTGTTAGGAGATCCCGCTCCTTCTTACAATTACAAAAGATAGTTTTACATTCAGCTCTTAGATTTTAACATTTAATTAAGTTAAGTTTAATTAAGTATTCGATTTTATGTGATGTGGAACAACTATTTATTTAACATTATTAAATGTATGTATTCAATAATGATACACAAACAATTACTAATTATGAAAGGAGAAACTCACTGACTGACATATCAACGCACAGCCTAAACAGTTAAACGTGGGAACTTGAAATTTGGGAGGGACGTAGCTTAGGTACTTTAGAGGTGCACTAAGAAAGGAATACCCGAAATTCCCACGGAAACAGGAGTAAGAGGGAAAAAACATAAGACGTATGAAAAATCTAAACAGCTTAAGTAAAATCACTATTCGCACCTTTGTTTTCCTAGCTGACTACGATGATGATTTCGTATTCTATTTGGTATCATCATCGTGGGACTAGCGGGGGAGCGGATGGCTTTCACACCTTAAGTTTTCGACCCCTACCAATAGGTGGGAGTCGATAAGTTTATAAATAATATATAGGGGGAGCCCTATAGGGACCAGCTCACCTCAAAGTCCCTGCGGCGGAAGGCTCGTGCTCCTGCGGCGGCGCGGCGCCCTGCAGCCGGATGCTGAGCATGTTCGCAAGAGCAGTCTTCGTCTTGTGGTTCACTAGTAATGCGCTGCCGCCAGCTGAAGATATGGATGATGTTGAAAGATGGTAGTAGAGACTTAGATAAGAACTGTGAAAGCTGTATCGTAATTATTAGTGAAAGAAACAAGAACAACTAATTAAATAATAATAAAAGTTTACCATCTCTACAGAGTAATTTTTTGTAATTGTTTAAAAATTGAACAGTTCAGTGACAAATAAAACTGCAGTTTGTTAGCCAGTGCGGCTAAAGTGGCTAAAAGTGCTCAAAGTACCACGAATAGAGATAGGAAACGGTTATGTATTTTATTACATATCTATTCCTAATATGTAGGTAGGACTATGCTTAATATCTTGTATTTTTACCCGACTACGGCAAAGCAAAAGGAGGGTTATGTATGTATGTATGTATGTATGTTTGTATGTATGTATGTATGTTCATCTGTTTCCACATAACTTCTAAATTGCTTGTCAGAATTCGACAAATGACATATCATTAGAAGCGTCTTAATTGTCCGCTGGTTATAGGCTATATAGGGTTTCACAAAATCTAATGTGGCGCCCACTAGCGGACAAAACATACAGAGTAAAAAAATAAAGTTAAGATAAATACGCCGTGTTTGGTATCATTGGAAAGCGCTTTACTTGTACATTTTAAATATATATATGTTACCGGAAATGTATGTAATCCGTCATTGTATACAATTCCTAGGAAATGTATGTAATTCCTAAACTCGCACGGAAATGTGTGAAATAAATTACACATTACACATTTCCTAGGAAATCTATACATTTCCTAAATAGCAATCGGAAATGTGAAAAAATTAAGATATTAGTGAGTACGCCACAGCAAGACGGAAGGTATTGCTTCGCCTGATCGGGGGATCGCGAAGTTCCTTGTAAATTTCCTCTTATTGGTGTAGTTTGGACTAAAACCGATGATGAACTCTATGGTATTGTTACCAAGAACGGTATCTTAAAAAAATTATATCGTCGATCTCGGAATAATGAGTGTCCAAAGTTCTTCTTGATGCAAACGATGTACCGAGTACCGAGATTGCACTACGGTCAGTTGCCAACTTGTAATACACTGGAACCGGCCAGGGATTTAAGAAGTGCCTTTGCAATACAAGCTGTGCTACAGCATGATATCTGTGTTTTTAAAATAAGACACTTAAACACGCTTCTATTGGTTCACGTAAAAGTCAAAAATAAATAAAGGGTCGTTAAAGTTGTCTCTATTTCTGAGCTGAGGTGTAAACTATGTGCTTTTAATTATTATATTTGACTGCAAAAGCGCGGGGCGCTGGAACAGGTAGGATTTTTAGTATACCATGCTGAGAAATCAAGTTAAGCGATGTTTCAGGAAGCAGGTTACGGAGATCGGTGCTTTAACTAGAGTTGCAGCACGACTAGTAGGAGGCTCTACATTAAACAATCTGTTCAAAATACCAGTCAACAGTGGCAAAATATAGAGTTCTTATTCGTGTATTTGTTTACAAGAAAGTTTTTCCTGCTTTTACAATCAAAAATACAATTAAAAGCACATAGTTTACACCCCAGCCCAGAATAGAGACAACTTGAACGACTCGCAATTTATTTTTGACTTTTACGTGCACTATTTAATATAGAGTTTAATAGTGTTTTTTTTTACACTTTTTAGGATTTGCTCACAGTATTAAAATACCTTTCCAACCAGTCAAAAATAAGGCTATGATACGATCATCCATCATAAAGTTCCAGTTCATATCTTTCGGCTCCATTATCATCATTATCATCAGATCAGCTCGACAGTACCATATTATTGTATTGTCATCAAAATCACATACGACTGTAAATTTTCATAACCCTCCGATCTTAAGAAGATGTTACAATTTATTTTCTTACATACATACATATAGGCCAACCTAATAATACCAGGTAATAAAAGCGGGATTTTTTTAAATTAATAACGTGTTTTACTATAGAAAGCATTTACTTTACACATTTCCTAATACGATTTAGGAATTTTATACAATTCCGAGGAAATGTACACATTTCCTAGGATATCTATGCATTGAATAGTTTTTCAAACAATATTTTATACATTTCCTAAACAGTTTAGGAATTGTACACATTTCCTAGGAATTGTATACAATTCCTTGATTTCATACATTTCCGGTAACATATATATTACTAGCATTTGCATGTGACTTTACGTATATTCATGGACTGATTGCATATAGTTCACATCTTTTCGTTCATAGCTTCTTTACTACTTACTAACACCAAAATAGTACAAATAATAAAAAGTTAAAAACTAAAACCCAAGAAAAACACTGGCACAGATTAATAAAAAATTAATCAAAACAACATACACTTAAAGCTAAGTGCTTATCTTAATTAAAGGTTGCCACGGCATGCAAATATCATTGAAAAGATAAATAATGGTGTTCTATCAACACATCATATTTCAAATCTTAAAAAAACGCCCATTCCGCCTGTAGCCCCGCCCACACGCGCCCACGCCTCATACCTTGGTGCTGGTCGGCGGTCTGCGGCGCCAGCAGCGCGTCCACCTGCGGCTCGGCGATGGCCGCGCCCACCACGTGCTGCGCCACGCCCACGCCCACGCCCACGCCTGGGGTCACCTGCTCCAACATACGTTGCACTTAGTTGTACTTCTCATTTTGCATCAATGTCCGGGTGCCATAAGCAACCGTAAATAAAGGACGTAGAATACAGCAAGCGGATAATAATATGAAAAATAAGGAACTGAGCTCCTGCTCAGTTAGGACTAGGAGCCTAGGACTTGACATCACACAAAAAATCCGCTTAAAGTAGAAATTGTTCTGATAGATAGATTGACACAAAATAAATCATATGAAACAGAGAACCCTTATTAGGTTGTGTGTGAAGGAAGACGAAGGCACCGCTTGCATACCGCAGTTACAACGGCGCCCGTTGGGAAGAGGGACGCGCACGCTGCCGCATTAGCCCGCCCGCGCAAACATATCGGTGGAATTAGTTCCAGTTCCGTTAACAGTTCCGCGAAAATGGTAACGTAACTGGTTCCGGAGGGCAAGTTAACCGTTCCATCTTAGATCCAGTTTCGGACATGATTTGCGCATCTCTAGTAGTTTGGTAGCTTAGTTCGGATCTCGATCACTACTTAGCTGCCTCTCAACTTTGACTGAAAAGTATTCTTTGGACTAAATAAAGTATAATAAGGTGTGGTACCTGTTTGACGGCGGCGTGATGGTGCGCCACGTGGTCGCGCTGCGCCTGCAGCTGCTGCAAGCGCTGGAACTGCTGCTGCCGCTGCAGCTGCAGCTGCTGGAGCTGCTGCGGGTCTACGCTGCCCGCTGCAGCTCCGGCGCCCACCGGACTCGCTACAGGCGCGCCCCCCACTAGGAAGATAGAAACGATTTAGTGATATCTATACTAATATTATAAAGCTGAAGAGTTTGTTTGAACGCGCTAATCTCAGGAACTACTGGTTCGATTTGAAAAAATCTTTTTGCGTTGTATAGACCATTTATCGAGGAAGGCTTTAGGCTATATAACGTCACGCTGCGACCAATAGGAGCAAAGATACAATGGAAAATGTGTAAAAAACGGGGGAAAACGCGAACGAAGTCGCTGGCACAGCTAGTTATAAATATTTAGAAATTAGCTCTGCCAGCAACTTCGTCCGCTTTTCCCCCGTTCTTTACACATTTTCTATTGTTTCTGCGCTCTTATTGGTCGTAGCGTTATGTTATATAGTCTAAAGCTTTCCTTGATTAATGGTCTTCCCAACATATTTTCAATTCTAACCAAAGTTCCTGAGATTAGCGCGTTCAAACAAACAAACAAACCCTTTAACTTCATAATATTAGTATAAATTACAAATATTTTTGTGACTCGATGTTTGTTCCGTGTCTGGATGTGTTATTAAATATATACATATTTGTGTATCCACTGTTGATTCTGATAATGTTAATAAAATATAAAATAATAGTGGTTAATCTACTTACTACGGGATCAGGTCAATGTTTGTGTTGTTGTGTGATATTTGTTAACTTTTTTTTATTGACTCATTTTAATATTTAAATTTAAACAGATACATGACATACATTTTCTAATACCAACATTATATACAAAATTATTTGGCTTTTAAATACCGGACGTGTAGTGTAATTTTGTAAACATATAAAAAAATGTTTTCCTGCGTATTCTTTTTTGGTGCGACTCAGTCGAATGTCGGGTAGTTAGTAGTTATGTATAATGTACTACAGTTACTTAATAAGCTTTTAGGCAGTTCCAGAACTGTACTTATTAACAAATTACCAATATTTTAAGACTTAGACTATGCCTATAACATAATGATTGACAGAATATAAATAGTACTTAAATTCGCTTCTTCGTATGTCTGATTGATTAGTATTCGTATGTCTATAGTGTTTTTAGGAGAAATAAAAATTAATACCACTTAAAGTTTTCAATAAATTAAAGTTACACACACATTTCTAAACTCTCAGGATCCTTTGCCTCAAAACATTTTCACTAGAATAACAAATAGAACAAGGTGAAGTCTTATCATAAAAAAATAGACCTGTCGGCGCGTATGTTTTGCAATATCGCAAAACTATAAAACCAAATATTTCGCGTATGTCGGCGTAATATTTATTTATAACTACCTCTAACTGATTTGCATTCGAAGCGTGACGTAATAGTCATACCTATTGCTGCTAAGTTTGAACCATCATGAATGTTTTTCAGCAGTTAATATTTTTTCAAGCCGATTGTACACCTATGTATATTGTAAACAATAATCAAGTATTTACGTATAGAATTTCAATGAGGTGTGGGTTTGCACTTAGAATAATGCACGAAAGAACAAATTCATCAACTGAATTACACAATGATTGTAATTTTAACAATTTACTTCACATTAAAACAAGTTAAGAGTTATTTAAGTAAGTAAGTATGTTAATATTGATTAATGAAAATGACGTTTTTCCTGGTCTATCCCTTACAATCAGAAACGGAACTACAATCTTACTAGAATCTTAATAGCTTTCTATGGAATGTTAATAAGTAACTAATAAGTTAGTTTACACATTCACTCAGCAACTATTTATATACTCAACTAGAAATTCTTACTCTCAGTATCTCGGAGTTCCATTGCACAACACAACTGAAACTACTGAAAACCTTGAAGATATCTATTAGAAGTCGCTAACGAACCAAACTAAAAAAAAACACAGCTACCGTCCATGTGCGGGGAAAGAATACTGAATTATTGAGCGTTAGAACAAAACTAGATAACGCATTGAAATTATAATTTGTGATAAAACGGTCACAACGTCCATTTTTATGTATGAGGGGTTATTTGAAAAGCAAAACATCTAAAACTACGATGGGGTAAGGTGGGCGTATAACGTATAACGTCCTATGGGTGCGCGGGTCAAGGTTCTAGCTGGAGAGATAGAGTACCGTATTAGTGGTATAAATAAGGCGTCCGACCGATTTCAGCCATGGCGGCCGATCTCAATTGAGATCAGCTAAGTGCGCAGGACATATTATAGTGCACAAGTGTACGCGCAAACACAAGTGCACTCTCTATTCCCTTACTCTCATAATTCGGTGAGACGGCAATCCGACATGACCGATGAGAGATCGGGCGCAGGACCACCGGCTTAACGTGCTTTCCGAGGCACGGGCGTTCAATCGCCAACTTCCTAACTCCGGGCTGAGTAATTTCATTACAGAAAAACTCACACAAATTTTGCCCGACCCCGGACTCGAACCGGGGACCTCTCGGTCCTAACGCAGCACTTGCTACCAATAGACCAACGAGGCAGTTATTAGTGGTACACTCAGCATCAAATATGGTTCAATATGCTTCGACTGGCTTTGTGGTTCACTACCTACGGTTCCAAGTGTCTTTATACTCGTATAAATAAATAAATATTACCCAACCCAGTTAGTGACTCATCCACGCAATATTTTCGCCGTTCGTTTAGTATACAGCCACTTTTGATGCTCATTGTAGTTTTTAAAAGCTTTTATTTAACTCGACGTGTATGTATGTTTACAAATCTTGTAAGTTTAATTCTACACGGTATTAAAATTTTCAACATTTTCATTGCTTTGAATCTTAACTGAAGTGAGTAAGGTTTAAATTATGGTGGCAAAATTGTGACTATTTACCATGTAAAGTGTAACGGGATTCTTTCTTGCGTTTGAATCCCTCCATCGGAGAATTGTTATTGTTCCGTAACTCCTAATATTTAAATCTCAGTGATTCTTCATTCATAGATTCAGAACTTCACTTAATAAATCATAAACGCACAGAAACTACTTTTGTCTATGACAGTAAAGAAATAAAACGCACAACTGTTTACTGTTACATTTTAACAAGGAATTAAGATTATGGCATTGGAGTTGTTTGAAAATCGTCCATATTTCTGATATATTTTAAGAGTTATAATTGAATGGAATCTCACCAGGGGACTGTGGAGGCTGCGCAGGCGATGCCGCGGGAATCGTCGTAGCCCTGGCGCCTTGTTGTTGTAGCCATTGGACCTTTGAAAAAAAACAACACATGAGGTTATTTCATGATTTCAGTCCTACATCAATGTATGTAAATCCTTACTAATATTATAAATGCGCAAGTTACTCTGTCTGTCTGTCTGTTACGCTTTCACGCATAGAGTACTGAACCGATTTAAACGAAATTTGGTACAGATATAGTCCAGAGCCTAGGAAAGGATATAGGCTACTTTTTAACCGACTGCGCTATAAAGAAGTAATGTTTTACCCGTTAAACGTCTCTACGCGGACGAAGTCGCGGGCGGAAAGGTAGTTCAAATTAAAAAAAAGACTTAGTGCATTTTATTATCATCGGCACCAACCATATAGTTTTCTAATTAATAAAAATCTTTAAAATATTCATAATAATATATTTATTATGCTTTCTATCTATTTATTTATCGAAATAACACATACACAAAAAATATAATATATATATAATATGCGAATCAGCAATGTCTTCGATTTATTAGGATGTTATTTTTTGTATCTAGTAATTGTTCACTCACTAATACTTTGTACTTATTATTTGTTAATTAAGGAAAACCTATTATTGGCCTTAGGATATGTAAAATTTCATTGCAAGTACTTATTGTTTACGCTGTTGGTTTTCAATAAATAAATAAATAAGCACTGCATGCACTTACAGTTGATATATTTATTCCATATTTTCTATGTCTAACCCTCAAGGTTAAACGACAATAGATGACAAAAAATATCTGGCACTCTGTCAGCAATTACGAGTATACCAAACAATTTCCAAACTTGAACTTAAAAACAGCTAAAATTTTTTTTGTTATGTGCGATTTTAAATAGCCTGTTGTCCCTAACAAGAACTAGAAGGTAGATACTATTGCTAGAAAGCAACAGTATCTACATGTGCTCGTTCTTCTCTGAAGAACCTAAGCGGAAGCAGAAGCTTCTGCTTGATATTCTTGATTGACTAAAAAAAAAAAAAAACAAGTTTCATGTATTTTTACCTTTTTTCTCTTCGTATTGTATTTCTTTTTTTCTTTGTATTGGATTTGTTCTGATTATATTCGTCCATATTTTTTTTATTCAAAGGTTCTGCCAGAATATCAGCGCCGTCGCGTCCTTGCGGCTGCTACGGCACATGTTGAGGCAGAACCTTTTGATCATAAATATATTTGTATGTTTTGTATTAGTTTTGTATTATTATGTTTTTTAATTTATGATCAATAAATGTTTTCTTTCTTTCTTTCTATATTCACCATATTATTTTTGTCACATCACACACATTTTTTAAAATGTCGGAGGTAGACTTCACCTTGAAGGTCTGCTTCTATGAACGACTTCACTCGGACGAAAACTAGTTGGTAACATACCTGTTGTTGCTGCGTCAGGCCTGGCGGCAGCTGGCTGCGTATGAAGGTGACGCTCTGCGGCGCGCCCGCCGGCGCTGGGGTGCCCGGGGACCCCGTCACCACGCCAGGTTGCTGGAACAAACGGGTGCTATGATGAATCGTGATATAATTATTATAGTAAGGAGGGCGAACTTATTAGGCTTACAGTCACACATCGCACATATAAGTTCTGGCATTCTGTGTACTTATCGGACTGTGAATTGCTTTCTTCTACCTGAGCTTACGGAAATAAACTAGACCTCCAAAGAGAGACGGTGTTTCTCTTTTAGTAAAGAATAGATTAGGTGCATCCCAAGACGATTGACGACATGGATTTGATTAAGCAGCAAAGAGAAGGCTTCTTGGTGATAAATATTGTGATCATATCCAGAAATGGGATCTCCTTTTTCCACCCCACTGCAGCTCAATCCATCTCTCTGAGGATTTTGGAGAATCTATCTGTATATCTAAGTCACTCGTTTTAGGTGATGCAAGAGACGGGGCAGTGTCCGAATTCGAATCCGTTGTCTTCCACTGACCTGTTGCTGTGCGAGCGCGGCGGCACGCTGCATGTTCAGTTGGCGGCGTTTCTGCAGCTGCGCCACGAACATGACACGCTGCTCCACCGCCATTTTCTGTAGCGCCTCCAGCGGCAGCGCTAGACACGCGGCTTCCACCAGTGTCGTAACAAGCCTATTATGCGCCCGGTGCGACCTATCAAAACTGCCCCCTTGAGAAATACTACTAGACAATGGTCTGGTCTGCCCTGTGCCTGGGCACCGCTGGCATCGCTATAATTACGGCACAGGCTCCCACTGATTAGGGGTGAGACCATCCGCTCCCCAAGTCCGGTGACGACTACGAAGCTACTCCAAGCCATCATCGTATGTCAGTTAGTAAAAAAAACCCACTGACCTGTTGCTGTGCGAGCGCGGCGGCGCGCTGCATATTAAGTTGGCGGCGCTTCTGCAGCTGCGCGACAAACATAGCGCGCTGCTCCGGCGCCATCTGTTGGAGTTGCGCGTGCGTCTGCGCGTCTAAGTGGATCAGCTGACGACCGCCACCCGACCATGACACCTACAACACATTTAGATAGATATCATACAGGCAACGACACAGAGGGTCATCGGATTCCCAAGTATTTACTCAGATCTGTGTGGGTTAGGACCCTACTATTACATTAATTATGCCACTAACAATATAGGTATGTATATACACCGTGAAATTTTAGTGGTTGTTTTCCCGTGGCAGAACGACTTGCCTTTAGTAATACTATCGAATCATGCAAATTATTCCGCGAAAAAAAAATTTTTTTTTTTTCGATTTTTCAGAATAATAATTTTCCAACTCGAAAACGAGAGAAGCTATCGTTGTTTTTGAAGATGTGACGTATTCAGGTACTGCTTGCCGCATGAAATCGATGCTTAAAGCTAAAGAAGCTCTTCACCCTAAGTCATAAAGCGGTTCGAACGTGTTTTCGAGTTACGGTTAAACCTTTCGTTAAACCGGCATTTTTTGATTTTACCAAAAAAGAACTGCACACATCTTTTGTACTACTAAGATAGAATCATTTTACTGCGGGAAAACATCCACTAAAATTTCACGGTGTAGAACTATTGGTACTATACTACTACTAATTTAGCTATTTACTGAGAGCAGCTACTAATGTCCTAGTAGCCACAAATTTGCTTGCTAGAGCAGAAGCGCAGGTAGCATTTGCTTTTAATTATGCTTAGTTAGTTATGTTATGTTATTATGTTTATGTGTATGTGGTGTACAATATAATCATTGGCTAGTCTAGATACATCTTCCTATTCGTTCTGATAAGTCTATCAATTCGGCCGTAGAACTAGTGGGAATGTCCCAAAGTAATTAGTGGCTTTCTGATTAATTTATCATTTACATAAATTTTAATGAAAACAAGCAATTTATTAGGAAATAGTGTGAATGTGTCTCAAGTTATTTTTAGATAGGTAACTTTTGGGCCTATGGTAGGTGCTAGTGCATTGAACCCAGGACCTTTCGTCTTCATTAAAAAAACTAGTTTTAACATCTACCTGCTATAAAAATATGTAAAGATTGCTGCACAAAACAATAACCAAAGGTACACAAATTTATTTGAAGTGTTTTCAATTCTTATTAGAATACTTCTTATTAATTTATACTTCAATTAGAAGTTTTGCAGGTGTTGAGAATTAAAAATATGATTTAAAATTAGGTAATGAATAAGTTTGTATGTTTAGCTTAAAATGTATACTGGTAAATGATTTAATAGAATGATAGTTAGTGCATGGTTACATTTCATGAAGTTATAGTGCATTGAACAAAAGCCAAGCATAAAGTGTAATAAGAGTGCAGAAAAAGTGTAAGTGTAAGTGCCAATGAAGAAGCAAAACACCCAAGATGATGAAATATCTTTATATTTCGCTTATCCTAAGTAAACAAAACTTTAGTCAAACATAACAAAAAAAAACTCTTCAAACATAATTTGATTTTTTTTTCTATGATAAATCAAAATAGTTGTCAAACATAATCAATAATCTGATAACAAGTTGTAAAGTTACGCACACACACCAAAAGCGTTAATGCCAAGCCTTACTCTAGGGTCTTACCCGTGGGCCCACGGCACCAGGCTGTGCGATCTGCTGTCTCTGCTGCAGATATTGCTGTTGCTGCCAGGACACATTCTGTCCTCCCTGCACGATCTGCTGGCCACCTGGCGAGACAATCTGCTGCCCACCCCCATGAGTAATAATCTGCTGTATCCCACCCCCAGAAGCCAACTGCGTCCCAGCCTGAGGCGACTGCGGCAGCTGAGACAACACTTGCTGCGTCTGCCCTACAGCCTGGCCTATAATCTGCTGCCCAGACTGTGTAACTATCTGTTGTGATGACTGTGCTATCACCACTTGCTGTTGGCCTTGCTGTGTAATCACATGCTGACCACCCTGAGTAATTATCTGCTGTCCACCCTGATTCACAATCTGTCCCGCCTGGTGGACTATCTGATTCTGCGACACAATCTGCTGACCACCTTGCAGCGTCACCTGCTGGTTGCCATGCACTAATATCTGTTGCTGACCAGTATGCTGGTTTATCAGCACCTGTTGAGGCGCCTGAACTATCTGTTGCTGGCCAGAACTGTTCAACAACTGCTGCTTCTGAACTAAAATTTGATGGTGGGTCTGACTGATCCCTTGACCCTGATTCCCAATGGATTGTTGGAGTATCTGTTGAGATGTCTGCTGAATTGTGTGTTGCGGACTCAGTTGTGGCTGTTGGTTGTTGATCAGTTGCTGTTGCTGAGTCTGCATAATCTGTTGTTGCAGTATCACCTGATTCTGTGGATTACGAGTTTGCACCAATGGACTCCTAATAATTTGGTGCTGTCCTTGCACATTCTGGACCATTTGTATATTCTGTTGTCTCCATGTTCCTTGCACAGGCACATTGGCTGTCTGTTGCCCTTGTATTGTTTGCTGAACTGACTGTATTTGCTGACTTATGACTGATTGCTGGCCTGTGTTGCCAACTAACTGATTCAACTGTACGCCTTGCCCAGTCTGAGCTTGGGAGGAGCTCACTAACCCCTGCTGGTTGACAACTCCCATACTTATATTTTGTTGCTGGTTCGACATAGACTGATTCTGCTGCTGAATCAAATTTTGATTTTGGTTAGTTAGTTGTTGACCAGAACTGATCAGTTGTTGGTTGATGACCTGCCCTTGTCCTAAGCTCTGATTCAACTTAGCTTGGTTCTGAAGGCTTTGCTGCAAGTTCTGAGTGGATTGGGCCAACTGCTGAGCAATGTTCTGTACCGCTTGAGATGCACTCTGCTGGCTCAGACTCAAGCCTTGTTTCATAGACATTGTTTGTTGATTCAACTGTGCCTGTTGGAGATTGTTTGCACTTTGGCTGAGCATTTGACTGATGTTCTCAATTTGCTGCTGAGCAGAAGTCATGTTAGCGGTAGATGTTTGTATGTTTTGCTGTATGTGGTGTTGATTACTCTGTATGTGCTGTTGTATCTGATTGGACAACCCTTGGCTGATCTGTGACACCGAGACATTTGGTTGGAACTGACCCTGTTGATTGTTTAGCTTGTTTTGTTGTTGCTGTTGCAGCATTTGCATTTTGAGTTGATGCTGTTGTTGTAACAGCTTTTGCTGCTGCATGTGTATGGCTGTTAGCCCGTGAGGCTGTTGTTGTTGGCCTTGACTATACTGTTGTTGGTGTTGCTGTTGAGGTTGCTGCTGCTGCTGCTGCTGTTGCTGCTGCTGCTGTTGTTGTTGCTGCTGTTGTTGTTGCTGTTGTTGTAGGCTAACTTGTTGTGTCTGAACCATACCTGGTTGGGACACTATAGTCTGACCAAATTTCTGCATCAACTGTGCCTGAGTGCTTTGTATCTGAATATTCTGTGTGACAATACCCTGTGGTAATGTTTTACTCATAATACCAGAAGTAGGTATAGAAGTGGTTGTGTATCCAATAGAGCTGACAGTTGACGTGGCCACACCTGATGAGTTCGCGGTGGATGGAGGATGATTCCACGGCATCCTTTGCTTCAATTTATCTAGCAATGCTTGTGTACTATCATCTTTGTTCTCCGCTACATTCTGAGTTGGAACCTCATTCTTAGCTATACCTTCCTCAAAGTCAAATCCAGTGATAGCACTGATGCGATCCATTGGTTTTGGTGGTGGTACCAGCAACTTGGGGTGAAATACCTCAGCAACTGCTTGTATTCTAGCTCTCAAGCTCTCTGTAACCCAGTCTGGTGTGACAATTTTAATTCGATTCACCGGCAAGGTAAGAGCAGCACTGTATTTCTTGCCAGCGGCCTGACCACAGATTAAATGAGTGCACTGAGTGTCCAGATTCAACTTAACTTTGCCACCATGATATGTTATGAGGGCGAACAAGGTTTTGGCGTCTGTTGCACTCACTTTAGACACGCACGCAACGACATTAGTGAATATCTTGTTTTTCACCGGCGTGTAGGGCTTAGTGCAGGCCAACTTCTTAAGTCTTGCACACGCGAACACCCAGTTCTCAGACACAGCAGGTATCTGGTACAAGTCCTGGGCGTCGTCTAAGTCTGTGTCCGCAGCATTTTGACCGCAAATCAGATGAGTTACATAGTCGGAGAAATACTTTGTGCTTTCGGCGCCGCCCGATTGCAGAAGTAGTAAAACCTGAAATAGACACCAGTAGGAATAAACGTTACTTCAAAAATGCATGTAAACAAAATAGAAAATAATAAAATAACACAAAAACAAACCCTTTCCGAGACATCGCCAGACAGGTAATACTTGACATCCTTGAAAATCGGCTCTTGCAAAGATAAAGAATCTAAGTCGTCAACAATCGTTACCATTTTCTATTATACCAAATAATTAAAAGAAATTGGATTATAAATCACAAAAGCATTTTTATTCTTCATGTAAACGCCGAAACTCAACACGCGAAGACGTCCATGATGGTGTTGCCATTTTGAGAAGAAAAAAAACATCTAAAAGGACTCGTAGCGTTTTGTTCTACTATCGTCTGCAGAACAAACAAAAAAGAAAGTACATCATTATATTATTGGGATTATAAATGTTAATTAACATGTTTATACGCAAGTATAAATATTTAATTAAGCATTTAGGTAATTGTTGTCACATAAATCTTAAATGGCTTATTTGGCTAATAATTATAGTATTATAAAGGCGGGAAAAATAATTTGAGTAAAAGTTTTAATAAAATTTTGTTGAATCGTATTTTATAAATGTTCTTGTTTATTTGTGTACCGTATGTTTTAGTGCATAAAAAGAATAATTGATTTGTACATAACTGACTCTGCACGCAACTTCGTTTGCGTGACTACAGGATTTTAAATACAAAAGTTTTTCCACATAACTCCCGTTCCCGTGGGAATTTTGCAATATCGCGTTGCAGGTAAGCTTTCCGTTCGTTATACGGGTACCTGCATGCCAAGTCTCAATCAAATATCTTACTATATAATAGTGAAAGGCCCGTTGAAATTGGTCTAACCGTTTCGGAGATTAGCGAGAACAAACCATTGTTCATTACAAACAAACACACAGACAATAAAAAATATTGGTACCCTATATAGATTCATACCCATTTATTAAAAAGTGGTTATTTTAATATTACAATCTTTATGGATAACACAACGCTGCGTCGGGGAGCGATGTGGATATATACCTTGCTCCTACCGGCTAAAACCCCCGGGATCCTCCTGCTCAACCGCTGGTGGTATAGGGACTGTGGCACACTGGCGCATTCTTCACTGATCCAATAAATTCCTTCTCCTATTTAGGTAGGTACTATAATAGAGATTTTTTAAAAAGAGAATCGATTGATCTTTAAACTTTCAACTTATTTCCTAGATTTAAGGATTCCATCGCACGTTTCGTATCGATTGATAAATAACAATAACAAAATAATTGTAGGTAAACATTACAAGACACATCTATGATGAACACGTTCCGCGTATTGGAATTCCACCAAAACTGGATTTAGATGACATTATAGACAAGTTATTTACATACAAACAAAAATCCAACCTCGCAGATTTCGATGACATCAAAATAGAATAAAATGCCCAATTTGTCGTCGTAGGGCCGTAGATACAACTGTCTCAAGTTAGTAGGTATGACGTCAAAGGTTAAACCTAAAACATGTTTAACTTGATAGTTAAGAAGGTAGATACTTTTTTAGGGAAATGGTCGCTTTTATGTTTCAATGGTGTCTGTCCCCAATCGACTTTTTTAGGTAAAGTTATGTAAGTAGTTTTATGTTATCTAGCAAAGTATGTAGGTATTTTATCATAGTAGAAGGTGCTTAGTCAATTGCAGTGCTATTATTATTGGATAGGTATGTATTAAACAACTTCTCAGTAAGCAAGTAGTTCAAAAATCTAAATAAACCTAATAAAAAATATGTAGGCAGTAGGTACACGCTACGCGTGGTTTTCTCCCGCCCAGGGCGAAAAATCTTTGCACCCCCCTCAACACTAGTATTTATTGACACTTGTTACAACCCAACTGGCACAATATAGCTATAAAATAGCCGATAACAGAATTTTCCGTTTCCTAAATACGACCGCAACACATACATCGGGGTTCCTATGAACGCGATTTCACTTAATTTTTATTTTTGTTGATACCTAACGCCCAGAAGGGCGTTCTTTCGAATCTCAGAGCCGCGGAGAAGCAGTTAATTTTTGTAAAATTTTCTTAACATCAAAAATATGTATAAAATAAAACGGTAAGTTCCAAATGACACAGTAATCTCTTTGTTGTCAGTTACTAAGAATTGACGATATAATTTTAATTCGAAGTTAATCGATACACACACTGTTTTGGTTTAGGTAAAAGCAATTGGTTTAGTAATTTGATTTAGTTACAATCCTAATTAATACCTGGAGATACATAAGTTAGATTTTGGAGATTACGGCATTGACTGGCTGAGGGTTCTATAATGTCGTTAGACGACGAACCATGGTCACCATATAATATTGTGTAGACCCTGTTTGGTATCATTATATTTAGGGCCAGGCTAGACTGGAATCATGTCAATATTATTTAAATATAAAGCCAAGTGGATAAGACTCGCATGTGTTTACCCTCAATACATGTGGATCTTGCCTTTATGCAAGAGGTGGGACATCATATGAGTACATAGGTAAGATACCTATTACTTACTTGTAACCCTATGTATTGTTATCGTACGAAGGTATTTAGGCATTCACTCATCCAGCATTAATAGATGGAAAACTCTAGTTGATACGGGAAAATAATAGGTAGGTAAGGTTGACTAAGACACTCAATTAGTGATTGTTATTTAATGGATTATAAGACGGTCAGTAAACAACAGCTGAGATGCAGAATAATATGGTCATTAAACCCGTCGACTCACTCGAATCCACCGAACCTCGTAACGTATCGTATCGTGGCTGTTATTTTTTTCATTTTGCAATCAACACCCAATGAAAGGTTTAATATTTAAGTTGATAATAAATTCAATAGGTACATACCTACCTTAGTTATTAAAACGGATTTGATGAAATTTTTAAATGTGATATTTGGCAAATCTAGGTACTTTGCACAGGTGTGTACTGAACAATTTGATTAAAAATCATACTATTCAGATCTAAGAAGTAAATGCATTTTATTACATTTTAGTAGCATTTACATAGTACTTAGAAAAACTAGCAATGATATTGTTTTTATCGACCCCGGAATATGCAAATCGTTTACTATTTTTTTTAAATATGTTTTCGAACGTTTAGCTATTCGAACCTATCTTTTTATGTTTCTATCCCAAAATTGGTAGGAGATGAGTAGATACTCTTGGTAAAACGTCATCATGGAGTCCAGACCAGACACGGCCTTTAGTTTTCATGGTAGTAGGTATTGTACCTGAAATAAAATAAAGTAGGTACCTGGTAATTTCAAAATTTCTTTACAATGATGATCTTCCTTAATGACAAACAATGACCCAGTTGTACACTACAGTTGAATGCCTGCAAAATCAGGTCCGGTGATGTCCAACAGTCCACGCGTGAAACCCCAAAAAGCGGTTTTACCGACCCACCAAGGACAATAAATATTTCCCATCGAGTTGATGTACAACAAGCCTAATATACATATATTGATATGTAACATATCGCCAGTTAATCCCCGGCCGTGTTCGCGGATGGTCGTCACAATGAGTCAATAACAAGTTCGGGAGTACGAAAATGGTTCTTCTGTTTAGTGTTGTTGTTTTTTGTCTGTTTCGGTGGTGTTCGGCCCAGTCGCCATGCCCGGGTACATTCGACTACCAGAACGATGGGAACAGTGTGTACGGCCTGATCCGTCTGCAGCCGAACGGACAAGTGTCTGCGGTTAACGTTAGAGTTAACTTCACTATTGCGGCCAGACTGCTTTCTGTGAGTTTTCTTTTTAATTGTTTTTTAATCGACTAAACTGTGTATCCGGTACTGGAATTCCATGAACGAAGTCTGTGTTTTAAGTTAGTTTTGCATTCTACAGTATTTTCTACTGAATAGAGTCATTTAAAAAAATCTACTCCAAAAATCTTAACAAAGTAAGATCAAAAACAAATCAAGCATCCAAAACCAATGCATTATTATTTTTATATGACAGTCCTAAAAAATTCAAACAGCTTTTTACAAAATACAATCAATATTTCCTTAAACGGTAATTAAACCACATACCTATTCATTTGTAAGCCTAACACGTGCGTAAAAGAAACCACAAAAAATCATTCGCGCCACTTATATGGAAATTAATTGCATAATAAACTTGATGTTTCTTACATTTTAAATACCTACCTTAAAATTCGAATAACCAATTATTACTTTTTTCTCAAAAGGCTTTTAGGTAAAAAATATTAAGTGCCTAGGTACCTATATAGTATGCTAGTAGTGTGGACTAGTTTTATAAGTAAGAGAGGATATTTAAATTGTATTTGAACTTTGGCGAACTTTGGTGGCTTAGTTAGTTTTAATAATGTTGTTATGCGTGTTTTAAAAACTATTGAGATACCTAAAGTTTATTCGTGAATACAAACATATTTTTGTAATCTTGAATACATAGGTATCACGCATTAATTATGATATCTTCATCGCTGATCGTTTTTAGTTTTGAGGAAAAATAACTAGTTTTTGTTGTAAATTAATAAGATACTGCCTATTAAAGTCGTGGTTTGGTCGTTTGTCCCATGATATAGGTACGTGCCTTAATAAGCAAGTCTTTAAGGTATGTACTTCTTATATACCTAGCGTGGAGAATTTATTTATTATATTTGGTTGGCTCGATGGAACAGTGGTCTGGTTAGTGATCCAGACTCACACCTACGGTTCCAAGAGTCGTGGGTTCTTTTCCCTCCCGGGACACTTAGCACGGAATCAGATCAATGTATGTGATGTTGTGTAATATTATTTTATTATAAAGAAACATATAATACCTATATACCTACTTCTCACGAAAATTGGTTGTATGCATGCATCAAAAATGTTGTTAAAAGTTTAACAGAAATTTAAATTTTGGTCACTAGGCAACAAACGAGCGTACCATCCACTTTCAATCTTCTTGGTAATTCTGCTCAGCACCATTCTAGTCTAGGCGAAAGTTAGCAGTTTCTGCGTTGCCTAAATGTTACCGAAAATAAACTTACCTAGATAACTGTACATATATAGACACTTAAGTACTTAAGAAAACCCTCAGCTTAAGACCTCTATAGTATATGTGTATATAAAAAAGTACTGATTACTTATTTACAAAAACACATATTAATACAAAATAGTTATTTTTTTTCTTAATGACCTTTTTAAGCTTATTTGACCTCGTGACCTTGCAAAGCTTTTCTGAGACGTATTACATAATACATTAATAACATCCTGATTCGTTATTAGGTATTTAAACATTCCAATGAATATTGTTTGCACTTCACCTGTCTATCTGCCATAAAGTCTAATCACTACATAGTATAAATCAGTGTGCCTTTCCGCGTCTGTCTGTCCCTATGTATGCTTAAAAACTAAAAACTACGCAACGGATTTAAATGCGGTTTTTTAATAGATACAGGGATTTAAGAGAAAGTTTTTTTATGTATAATATACCCGAAATGAAGCAAGGTCGGGTCACTAATAAAAAATAAATAATCATCCTCAATACCGGCAGCAGATGTCAGCCATAGCTATATCTGTATATCTATGTATATCGACATACCTAACTCTTTGATTTATTTTGGTGAGATACTTATTATTGTCATAAGATTCTTAAATCATCATTAACTTTTTTTTCCTAACTGACTAACGATGATGGCTTGGAGTAGCCTTGTCATCGTCAACTGACTTGCGGGGTGCGGATGGCTCTCACCCCTAAATCATCATTAACGTTATTTCTGCTGTTAACAAACAAACATCATTATCATCAGTAAGTACAAACTTACACACTGAGAAACAGAGATATTTCTAGTGATCTTCGTACGTAGGTATTGTAAATAAACGAATTGTAGTTCCTTATTGTGAATTGTAAATAATTCTCTAATGTTGTTTTATATACGGGCTGACTGACAGAAAAGCCATGCTTAAATATGCATACTTAATATTAGTGAAGCCAATTTTCTTCATTTTATCCTTTTAACACATCGTAAACAGTCTTATTTACACATTGCGAGCAAATAACTGTGTATATTAATGTATCATTATTTATTTTCAATGAGTAAGACTCGTTATTGCATGTAATGTAAACATAGTAAGTATGATTATTATCAGACGAATACACGATATACGAAGACCATATCTGACTTTATTTACATACGCTCACGTGAAGTTAAGGTAAAACTACTCAAAAGTCGTCGTAATAAAGTACCCAATAAATTAATAATTAACTATAACAGGTTGCTGGCATATTAAACCGCTGCAGATAACCAAGTTTTTTGGTCGATACCTACCTACTCATAAGAATCAAGTTATCAATGAAATTGTGTACGCAGACAACTGGTACCGACTGTGAAATTTACAAATTGTAAATGTAATTGTGTCCTTATCTGTTTGTGTTAATTCTTTGTTCTTCTTTTGTCTATCATATGTGTGTGTTCTTGCTTTATTTTTGTGTTTTGAGGTAATGTTGTAATTCGTTGTGTACTTGTTTATGTATTGTGGTCAATAAATAATTTCTTATTCTAATTTGAACAAAAATACATGTATGTTTGAAAGTATCTTAAAAATCGAAAACGTATTTGAAAAAAAAAAATACGTTGATGTGTTTTGTCAATGGCCTGTACGGTCCATGAAAAACCTTCCTTTTGTGTGATAACTGACCGCTCAAACAAACTCGATGCAACTCGGCACTCTCCCTTGGCGGCGCATTTTACGACAATAAGGTCACTCACACATCACGAAATCTGAAACCGTAGTTCCTTAACTGACTTGCTATCGTAGTTCTTCAGATTCATACTCACATCGGACGGACGGATGGATAGCAAAGTCTTAGCCATAGGGATGTTCTACCCTTTGGATACAGACACCTAAAAAGCAACGGTAAAAAGATAAAATAATTATTCACGTTATATGTAGAGAATAGCGATTACATTGTAGGCAGGTATGATAAACTGATAATAACTCTATACATCGTAATCACATTTATTATTAATTATTATTGTACGAGTAATAGAGGGTAAACTGAATCAATTTGAAAAACATTTTAATTATTCAAGATTTTCCTCCGAGAAACTTAAGAGTATTTTATAATATCCAGTTGTAAGAAAAAACATGTAATAGGTAGGTATGGTCCACCTGCAATGGAATGGTCCATTGCAGGTGGATGAGGGCAGAGAATAAGCATATTGACCATCTTCTTTTCAATTGATTTTTATAATAAGCTGGTGTCCGGATATTATTGATTTTTTAATTTATATCGATACTGAATATTTTTCGTAAGGGATTTAATGCCAAATAAAATGGGTCTATTATGAATATGATACTTTATAATTACATTGAACAAACATTTTACATTATACTTGTATCTGTACTATTGTAAAAGTAGGTACAAGTTACTCAACAAAGGAAAACTTTATCTTAATCTTAAATTACATAACTTCAAAATCTTATTGAATGCGAAAATATTTCGGTCACCAGTAAAAAGAGCATTTCAAAATGCCTTAAAAAGGTCCGTTGATCTTATTACGGTACATCACAAACCAGAATCACTCATATGGGGAAAAATTTATTCAATTTAGTACCTACCCGTGGTATGTTTATTGACCCCTATATGTTTAGCAAAGATAATCGATATTGATACTTATTTCGTGGTATGATGAAGTCTATTGACAGATAGGGGTAGTACAAATGTTAAACTGAGGTGATTATAATTATCATAATGTCCTATTGATATGTAGTGTTCACATACATACAGGTGATTAATGGATAATTTATGCAAATATTGCCAGCTTGATTGATTTGTGACGCTTGTCCAAGAGGATAAATACCTGGACTAAAAACAGTGTCACGTATCTAGTCTTAATTTAGTTACAAATCATCTGATGAAATAAGCATTTTTATTCATATTTAAACTTTCATATTTTTTTTATCTCATAAAAATATACATTCTGAACCGGTGGTAGAATCACATTATTACTGAATTGACGATAAATCGTCAATTCAGTAATAATGTGATGACCTAAGTGGTTAGTCCTTCTTCCTAAGTGCTCATGAATGGGATTTTAATTTCGAAACCGAAAAGTGAGAATTCTAATTTAACAAATATGTTAAATGTTTTAATCAGAATTGTAACTTTTTGATTGTTCTTGTGAATAAAGTATAGAATTCCCAAAGCGTAAATAAATTAAAATAATACTTTGCTAATTAATTTAATCTTTAATTGATTTTGAATATTTTATATACAGTCATGCTTTCACAAGTCTTTTTTTGAAAATTAAAGTTTAATATTGCTAGGCACATCCCTAGTTAAAGTTGCTTGTAGTATGTCTTATTAAATGTCAGGTTTTCCCGTTTTCTCTTCAGTAAATTAACCAGCGGTACATTCCCATGCTGAGTATCTTCATATCATAGTCTTCTGTCGTTCAGTTTTGCGTTT
Source organism: Maruca vitrata (assembly GCA_039566165.1). Lineage (NCBI taxonomy): Eukaryota > Metazoa > Arthropoda > Insecta > Lepidoptera > Crambidae > Maruca > Maruca vitrata. The sequence continues at coordinate 8,796,217 of CM076933.1, read as the reverse complement.
AAAGACTTACTGCGAAGGTAGACATTCCTTTGCACATTTGGTCGGGTTTTGCCGGTTTTCCTTATAAAATGCTGTTATGCTTTTGTCAAAAGGAGACCACATGAGTCTTTGAGTAAAAAAGAAATTTTAAACCGTTCTTTTTACATGTACATCGCACGCACAATGTAATATTTTGTATTTAAATAATTGGTAAAACTATGGTGACGAATGTTGCACTACTATGGTCGAATGTTGTTAAATCTACAGTAAGAATGGAGTTATGGGTTAAAACTCACTAAAGGTGCCTAAACAAGACTTTATCCACAGGTTATAAAAAAAAACGTTATTTCTACATCCAATATTTAAAAGGATGTTTGAGAGGAATTAAGTAAGATAAGTACCTGCTCTTGGTTCTTGATCAGAAGATAGCTAAAAGGTACCTAAATTCTAATTAATTACGTTTTATTTTATCCTTAACCCGTTCTTTCGTTTCGTAAAATTAGAACATGGAGTACAACAAAAAGCGCAAAATTTTGGCGAGTCACTGGCGCGTTGATGTCTTTTTTATGGGAACCACGAAATCAACAGAATGAATAAGTCTTGTTAAGAACCAATCTTATCTAGATTGCTAAATGTATAGTTCTGTGAAGTATGACCGTGAAATAATGAATGTACAAAAAACATGTTCCTCAAAACCCAAGGCTGCGTGTTCGTAAAACTTTATAGTTTTCATTTTAATAATTTAAGGAAATCCCCTTCTTTTAGACAAGAGTGATATTGAAAAAGTAAAATACACGCTTATAAAACCCAATTACTAAAACTGAGGCTCAACAATGTAACTTGCATGCGAAAATACACATACTTGTTGTAAATCTTAAGAAAATAAAAAACCTACTCGTAATCTCTTGAACGACTCAAAAACGACAACCAGGCCTTATAATAATAATGATATCCTACTGATATTCGCCGCGGCTTCTGATCTCAATGGACATGGCAGAATCAGTGCAGAATCCGATATGAACAATATGAGATCAGGTGCAGGACCACCGCCTTAACTTGCTTTCAGAGACTACATCTCAGAATGACTCACACATAATATGGCCCAAGCTGACACTCAAACCTGGGGCTAGTTGGCTGTCGGTTTACTCTGTCGCTGCCTATTTTTGCCAGCAATAGACTAACAATCATAAGGCTGTATAATGCTTAATCTATGTGTGTTATGTAGTGTGTGGAATAGGTATGAACTATATGAATATCATTACCCTCATTTTCCAGGATTATGTGGGTCGCATCGAGCCTCTCGGTACGCAGCAAGCGCTGCAGCAGTTCAACCGCGGCGCGCCTCTGCAGTACCGAGTGCACCTGCCCGTGACGTCACCGCTGCCCCGGATCACGTCACTAGTAGTCAACAACAGGGAGCTGTGCTACGGACCGCCCGGTTAGTGTCTACACCTTCATTATAAGCCTTCCGGCAGATTTCAGCAATGGCGGCCAATTTAAATTAAGATCAGCCAAGTGCGCAGGACATATTATAGTGCACAAGCATGCGCGCAAACACAAGTGCACTCTCTGTTCCCTTACTCTCATAGGTAGGTGAGACGGCAATCCGACATGAACGGTGAGAGTTTGGGCGCAGGACCACGTTAACGTGCTTTCCGAGGCACGGGTGTGCAATCGCCAACTTTCTTCTTTCTTTACAGAAAAACTCACACAAATATTGTACGACCCCGGACTCGAACCGGGGACCTCTCGATCCTTACGCAGCGCTTGCTACCAATAGACCAACGAGGCAGTCACACCTACATCAAAGAATTCATAAAAGGGCGTTTAACGTCTTTGATTTACTAGGGTTGCAACGTGCCCAGCAAGAGCGCAGCAAGTACATGAAAAGAGTACTTATCTAAATCTTAGGTACGTGTGATCATCGGCCTTAAGCTACTGTGCACTTGCTGGTGACGTCACTGCTGCCCCTGATCACATCACTAACAATAGGGGGACACCCTCTTTAAATAAGCCCGTTAAGCAACATCTGTGATGTATCAGGGTCGCATCAAGATGCCCCTGATCACGTTGTCGTCAACAACAGTAAAAGTGCTACGTACCTACATACCTCCAGGTTAGTGTCTACATCCTCCTGGTACTAGAACTTGTCCTAAAAGTCCTAGATTCGGAACGGCATCCAGAAGCATGTGCAAAGAGGAGATGGACTAACTTACTTACTACTGTGTTTCTCAACGATATTCTGAAGACAGCATCCTTAGTAGGCGTGGTGTAAAGTCTGTTGTCTGTCATGCCCTTAGTAGGGAGGAGTGCAACAAATAACCGTAAATGTCACGCGTTCCTTCAAATTAACTTACAAAATATCTTCTCTTAACATAAAACAAATGAAGCGATTGCATGAGAATGAGGAATTAATGACTGGGTCATCCAAACATATCGTTGATTATATTAGGTCATCAAAAATTGCGGGAAATTAAAATCGACACGAACAAACTTTGGGGAAATACACTTGCAAAAATCTGTGGTTGATTAATCATTTCTTATGGTTTTTTAATATTTGATGAGGGTAATATTTTGAAATATTGAAATGTGTAATTAATATTGAAACTACATATGAGTGAATTAATACGAGATAATGTTTTTTGGTGGTTATCGAATTCGGCAGCATAAATACATACATGTTAAATAGAGGTAAACATTTTATTCTGCACTCACTTTTGATTTTATAATGAGTACATAGCAAATTAAAGGGCCACATCATTCGATCACAGTCATACTTTGATGAGTGGCAGCTATATGATACATTTTTAACCATTTGATAAAATCCTGTTACAGACATACCAGGGCCAGGGCAGTATGTGAGCACGGTCAGCCTCCAGCATATGTTGTACCTCAGCGGGGGGTCCCCCAACAGCGTGTACTACGAGACCCCCCAGTACCAGCCCACCAGGAACGACTTCATTGAAGATGGATTCGGGGGACCCCCGCCTCAGGTCAACACTCAGGTGTTCACCGTTAATGACAGAAATGGAAACAAGGGGACTTACAGTGAGTATTGTTGATGTATTGTTAATACCTGGACTATACTTTTGCTACACTACTACAACTACATTTTATCGAAAGTGTTGTTGATCAGCGTGAAAGCTTCATCACAGACATCGTCACATATTATCTAACGTCTGGAAACCAAATTGGGGATAGGAACGATACTAGCATGCGGGATTCTAATTACTTTTCAATCGACTTTAACTACATCTGGAGGGATTAAACGTAGTAGCAAAGTGTAGGTTTTTCACCTACCGGAGCCCCGAAACGCTATTAAAACCTTTTTTTTTTTCTTGCCTTTTGGTACTCGTGGCTAAGGGCAGTGGTCCCAGGAGGATCAATGTTAATGTTAATATTTAGCTTTAATGCTACAATACTCCTTCCAGCATACTACACGTTCAACCTAAACCGGACGATGGACGGCAGGCCCGTAATAAACCCGGGCCAGTTGTTCACGGAGCGCACCACACAGCCTTCGTTTGCGCCGCCACAGAACCAACCGGACTACAACTACTTTGCTGAGCCTGAACCACCGCCACAGCCTCAGGTAAACATGCTATTTTAATGGCATCTTAGCTTAAGTATAGCTTGCCAGTTTCATCCGACGTTTGTTTATTTATCGACCTCTCCAAATAGCCAAGTTATTGCAAGTTACGATATCTAGTGGCTGGTTGGTAACATCTAGTAGATGACTTTTACCATTGTTTCAAAGAAATAAATATGTTTAATTTCTCTAAGCTTGCCTCTTTCTTTATTTAAGAGAGTAAACCAGTTTCAACACAAAAGTTCGTCTGATGGGTTTTACTTTTAGATAAGTCATTTCGTAATTAAACATATCGATTTCTGTTGAAACTTCTTGTATAATTTTGACTTTACAAATGTTTAATGTTAGTTAACTAGTATACTATATATATATACCTTTGAGGTACAGGAAATATAATATTTGTAAAGTCTCCTGTTTAAAAGTTGCAAATTTATTCCAGTTCCACTGGTAATACGTCTTTGACGGAACCGGATGTGAACAAAAAAGGATGTTTTTTTAACATCATTCATTATTAGTTATGTAATATTATTTATGATATGATTTCGGATTATGATAATACGGAAATAACATAACAACAACACTTTCTGGTTCTTAATAACCCACTAATATATTGACGCCACCAGGAAAAATCACATAAAATAGTCTATCTCAGATCAACATAATCTTGTTATAATGGCTTTTAAATATTTTTCCAAATGTATCTAACTATTAAATTTAATCCATATAATTGGCGCAGGCAACTTCGACTAATTGATTTTTAATATTGCCTAAGTCATTAAACTTGTGGGAATGATCTTCGGACTGTATGCAGAAAACGCTTGAGCGATATTGTAAATAAAAAATCACATTTTTTCAGCAGCTACTTTTATTTTCCGAGTAGCCCGGTCCGCCAAAATGGTAGTATCGGCGAAATAATTCATCTTACCCGACGATACATACATTTCAATAAGATTTTTTTTTTTTTTTTTATAAAAAGGCTAACAAGATGACCACACTCCACCTGATGGTAAGCGGTAGTGAGATCCAAATATGAGGTCGACAGGCACAATAGATCGTATTGAGCCTGTCGCACTCACCCTGAAGGCCTGCTTAAATGCCGTTTCACGCCCCGCCTGAAGAGCCCGGGATCATAGGAGGGAGGGAAAACATGAGCTGGAAGGGCATTCCATGCCTTAATGGCACGGGGCAGAAATGAGGAGCTAAACCTCTTTGTCCGAGCCACCAGCGCCTGCATTGTATGTGGATGGCAGCGCTGTCCAGCACGTGTCGTTCGGGAGTGGAAAGGGGAGGGAGGGACTAGCTGGAATAGCTCTTCAGAGCATTCCCATTATAGAGACGGTAGAGAACACTTAGACCGGCAATGTCTCTACGTAGCTGGAGAGGCTCTAAGATCTCGGACACCTCTACATCACCGACAATACGGATAGCACGTCGCTGCAACCTATCGAGGGCGTCGAGCAAGTATTTTGCGGAGCCATCCCAGAGGTGACAGCAATATTCCACACATGGGCGAACTTGTGCCTTATAAAGAAGGCAGAGTTGCACCGGTGTGAAAAATCGCCGCACTCTGTTCAGGATCCCCAGTTTGCGGGAGGCTGTTCTAATGACGCTCTCGATGTAATCCCGCTGGTTTAGGTCGCGGCGAACATCCATGCCAAGGATGCTAAGGCTATCCTGTATTGGTAAGGGGGTGCTCTGAAGAGTAGGATGGGAAAGGAAAGGAGACAATTTAATTGGAAAAACACACACCTGTGTCTTCTTGGCATTGAACTCGACAAGATTGCATGAGCCCCATTCGGAAATGCGGTCCAAGACCCCGTCAAGCTCGGCGACAAGAAGGTTTTCCGAAATAACGTGCGTGCGTGGACAGTGCTGTCACCCGCATAGCAATGAATGTTGCCTAGTGACAACATGTCATTGATATGCAGCAGAAACAATGTCGGCGACAAAACGGAACCTTGAGGTACACCGGAATTTATTGGGTGGAAACAGAAGTGCGTCCGTCACAAAGGACACGAATCTTGCGCCCCTCCACAAATCCCACAACCCATTCGCACAAGCGAGGTGTCAGAACGTATGCCGGGAGCTTGGAGAAAAGCGAACGATGCCATACACGGTCAAACGCTTTTGCGATATCAAGGCTAACTGCCATAGATTCGCCATGCTTCTCCATAGCCTCCCCCAGAGGTGCGAAACGTACGCTAGAAGATCACCCGTGGACCGTTTTGGTCTAAAACCGTATTGACGGTCATGCAGCAGCGAGTGATCCTCTAGGTAGCGGATGAGCTGGGCGTTAATTATCCGCTCAAACACCTTACCCAGTACTGAGGTTATAGCTATGGGCCGGTAGTTGGCAGGATCGGGCCTGTCCCCTTTTTTGGGTACAGGTTGAACATTCGCCTCCTTCCAAGCCCGGGGCACGATGCCCGAGGTATAAGAGAGGCGGTACAGGCGTGTGAGTACTGGAGACAACTCCGCTGCGCAAATTTGGAGTACTAACGCTGGAATACCGTCCGGGCCACCAGCTTTCCTTACATCAAGTGACTGCAACTCAGCACGTACATCACATTGCCTGATTCGGATCTCAGGGCATATGTGCACCGCAATGTGGAATTTTAGGCGGCTGTGCTCCACCGTCATCGATGCAGGAATTGGCCGCAAAAAGATTGGCAAGCAGATCTGCCTTCTCCTGCGGTTGATGAGCTAGCGAACCGTCAGGATATTTCAGCGGGGGCAGCGAAGGCAGACAGAAGTTGGATTGCACATGTTTAGCCAGGCGCCAAAAGGAGCGGCTACCCGTGGGATGCCTAATAAGGTCCTGGCCAACACGTGCAACTCGCTGGGCATCTGCTCTGTTGTATGCCCTTTTGGTGGCCTTGGTGGCTTTGTTGTAGGCTGCTTTAATCGAGGCAATATTAGGATCCCCAAGTGCATGAGCCCTGGCCCAGTTGCGGTACGCCGTCCGTTTCAGTTCAACGGCTGCGGCGCACTCACGACTGAACCAGAGATCATCTTTGCGACCGCAGGTGACATCAGTAAATGGAATGTAATACTCCATTCCAAGACTGATCTCACCCGCAATAGCCGCTGCACACTCCGTGGGATCACTTCCTCCAAAGCAGCTCTGCCCCCAAGGGATGGATGCGAAGTATTCACGCATACCATCCCAATCTGCCGACGAGTAGCGCCACAGTCTCCGCGTCTCCTCCACGGGTTGTGGGGAGCGGTGCATGGCACTGTTGCACCCACCAGGCAGGTGGTCGGAGGACCCCAGCGGGGCACAAACCGACACTGGGTACCCGGATGGGTGGCTCGTCAGCAGAAGGTCCAACAAGGAGGGCGCTTGACCGACAATATCAGGCATCCGGGTGGGCTGGAGTACCAATTGCGTCAGGTCATGCGTGAGAGCAAATGCGTGGGCGGTCCGGCCAGCATGGTCTGTTTTGAGGGGAGCCTCCAACCAGGTGTCATGGTGGGCATTAAAGTCCCTAAAACACCAGCTCGCTATTAAGGGAACCGCGCCTGAGCGATGTCTGCCGCCTGACTCAGATGGTCGAAGAGTCGAGTTGTCTCAGTGTCACCTTTATGGGACCGGTATATGCACACGTAGACTCTGCTCACAGAGCCTAAATCCACGTGCACACCAAGGATGGAGAGGGATGGGTCTTCGAGGCAGTGAAGACGGACACAACAGACGTCCGCCCTGACGAAAAGGCACACACCCGCCTTGGGCTGCAAGGACTCTTCCAGCTCATAGCAGATAGCGAAGGTATGCCGTATCGGCAGGGCAGCCAATCTGAGTCTCCGTCAGAAACAACATCGCAGGCCTCGCCGTCTCGAGGTGTTGGTGGACGGCGTTGAGGTTTGCATGGAGTCCACGGATGTTAGTGAACTCCACCTCAAACAGCGAGGGGTGGGGAGTTGGGGTGCCGCTGTAGAACGATGTTGCGTTTGTTGTACTGCCATCGAGATTAGAGGAAAGGGGACGTGAAGAGGAAACCATTGCTGCGGCAACAACGAGACAAGGCGCGGAGTCTCGCATTGGTATTGAGCTGTGCGGGTCGGAGTTGGCCAGTCCGCCGGACGGAAGGGCCCCATGTACCCCCGGAGGCGGACACGCCGGGTCCCTCCGGGCACCACCCGGCACGACGAGCCGCTCCGGGATTATGCGCGACCTGGTGGGGCAGCCTTCGGAGGTGGTTAGTCTCCGTCGGGCCCCTGTACTATGCCGCGGGCGGCCAGCGGCACCACCGTTTCTACGGGTCTCCCTGGCCGGCGGGCTGACCCGCTCCGCCCGCACAATACCGCCGCTAAGACACCACTGGTCCGGCGCTTGCCGCAGCAATGGTCCCCCCTGGCTCCGGTTCGTACAGTGCTGATCCCGGAACGCGACCTGACCGAGAGAGGTCAGAGTCACTTGGCGGGTTTTACGCAACTGTATGGTGGTAACAGCAACCGGTCGACAAAATGTCTCCCACCTGTAAGATAAGGCAATTTGCTTATAGCTCTACTAGGCAAATTCGTTTTCCATTGGAAACCACTATATAAAAAGCAGTTATAGGTGTATTACAGATGAACTGCGGTTTTTAGACTTTCGCGTTCCATTACACTCAATAGCTACGTATTTGCTACCCCTAATAACGCGTGTAGACCCATAAAGACTAATATTTAGTGAACTGCGGTATGCATGTAGCCCACTGGTAATGCTATGCTAAAAATCAAAATATTTTGGTTTCCAGTACTTCCCAGAACAGAAGCCAACATTCTCGCAGCCCCCACAACCCCCGCCAGGCCCGCCCCCGCGCCCGCCGCCGCGGTGGCCGCCGCGCCCCCCGGTCACCCAGAAGACGACTCCACCCCCAGACTACAGCCAGTTCACTCAGGCGACCCAGGCACCCACAGCGGCTGCTGAACAACCTCCACCGGACTACAATCCTTATGCTACGGAGAGAAACGGAGCACCGACGAACACGTGAGTTTACCTACTTTATTGATTTGAATCGGATAATACGTTAGATTGTACTTAAAAGGGTTGTAAAAGGGTGACGCAAATAAACTGTTCAAGAAAAAAGGAATCATCTTCAAATATTAAATAAGGATGGAAAGCTTATAAAATATATAATTATAAATTTAATTATTATACTCCTAAAACAAATGTAATCTTACCATTTATATTGACACGTCTGCAAAGAATTCCCCTAATTAATTTATAGGTAATTCATCTATTACATAGTCTCTATGCTGTGTCAGAATCCTTGATCCACTGTATTATCAAGCAAGCTTTCACCAACATTAAATAAATAAATGAATCATACCTACAACATACATATTGCTAGATCTATACTACGTTTTGGCGCTACATAATCTTAAAACGTATTTCTAGTAAATCATACTACATATATGGTAGGTATGACATTTGGCGTGCGACTCATCAAGCGTTCACTTTAATCCAAGATGCATAATGTATGGGCCAAAACAAGATGACAAAATTTGATGTTTCAAGAATCTCGTCTTGATGACGATGCCCAAACTTGGATATTTTTGCAATAAATAATAGGCTTAATGCTCCAAAGGAAACAAATTAACATATACAAAACTCGTTTGGGATGGATTTAATTATTTTTTGTTTACAGTTAATGACCGCGTCAGAAATTGGTTTGGCCATTTTAAAAGGGTAATTTTATTAAACGCGACTGTTTAGTTTTTGCGAAACATACGCACGACAGCGCATCGTTATCCAAAATACCACAGTATATTTCTACTGTGCTTCTGGTAATCTAGAAGCAAGTTATACGCAGTCGAGTAGAGCCTAAGCTACTGTGCACCATGATTCTAACATTAACTAGGTACCGATGTCATCACATCAAAATCGTTAGTAGTAGAATATGATATTTCGACACACAATATAACTATTGGTGCGTACACACCTGAGATTTCGATAACACTAGGGCATTTTATAATGCGCAAGAAATCGTTAAATTTTTAAGCATATTCACGGAATCAAATCTATTTAATATTGATCTTGTGTACCTAATATTTGTGTCATGCTGGTAGTAGGTACATGATGCGATGTTGTGTCATCTTAATTTATCTATTTATTTATTAATCTCCTTAATTTGGTCTCCTCAGGGCGTCAAGCCACGGCGAGTGCGGCATAATATCCGGAGGCAACGAGAGGATACCCCTCATCTTTAACGGTCAGAGCTACAACCGCGGCGACTGGCCTTGGCTCGTCGCGATTTACAAGCGGAGCGTGGGGAAACTGGACTTCATATGCTCGGGGACGCTGATATCTAAAAAGCACGTGGTTTCGGGTAAGTTTATGACGAGTAAATTGAAGATATTACGTGGCTGTATCACTCTAACGAGGCAGAAGTATCGCCAAGTAGCTGAGGCGTTTTAGAATACTTTGGACTCAGGTGGTAATTGACGATTTGATGGTGGGTTTGGTACCCGAAAAGGGTAACATAGTTTTGTAATATCCTATTTCATACATAAGACCTGTAACCTACCTACCCTACCTACCCCAGTAGGTACAGTCTCAGCAGTCTCTTACCCTAGGAGATGTGAGTTCGGCACCTATTCGGGATAAATAAATATATGTTTATTTAGTTGAGCATTTGTGTATGTCCTCTACATATTACCTATATACAAATTTATGTGTGTATTCCGCTATTCATTCTGGTGTTTGCAACACTAGTTCTTGCCTATGCGTCTGGATTAGACCAAGATTCTGATATTAATGAATACTCTTTATTATCCCAGCGGCCCATTGCCTGCACCAGAAGAACTCCATCACCGCCATGAAGGACATCGTGGTGAAGGTGGGGGTGTATAACCTCGAGGACTGGGGTGACGATGTCATTCAACAGCGGACCTTGGAGTCCGCCACCATACACGAGTCTTATAACGCTTCCACGCTTGCAAGTGAGTAACAAGTGGTATTTTAAAGGATCCCTATATATAACGTCCTATAATCCAATTGATAAATAGATTAAAGGTTTTTTTTATATCAAACTAACAATCCATAGAGTGAAACGTTACTCTTTAAACTATGTGCTTTCCCATACCCCTAGACTGTATGTGTATAAAATTACATGTTTACCTATTTATTATCACCACAAACATGCATTCATTGCAAAAATTTTGATTTAAATAGGTTCAGTAGTTTTGGCGTTAAATCTCGACAAAAAAAAATCACCGATTTGGTTAATAGACAAGTAGGTAAATGTTCTGCATTTTTTTTTCAGACGATATCCTAGTGTTCACTTTCGACCGCGAGGTGGAGTTCAACGTGTACATCCGGCCGGCGTGCCTGTGGAGCGGGAACATTGATCTCAACCGAGTTGTGGGGGCTTCCGGAGTTGTAAGTACAATTCAGTTATTTTTGGTTGAATCGTTTTAGTTGAGTTCAAAGTAGTCAATTCAGTTCGTTCACATCCATTTAGCTAAATTCAGTTCAGTCCAATTCAATCCAGTTGGGTTCAATTACATTCAGTCGGAAAATTTATTTCAGTGTAATACGATGAATCTGGATAATTAATCTAATTCAGTTTAGTATAGTTTAAATACTATTTTTGAAAAAATCAAACCAGGATAATTCATTTCAGCTTAGTTCACTTCAGTTCAGTTTAGTTCCATTCAGTTAAAGTAAATTAAGTTCAAACCGTTGCTACAACCTCATTGCTCCCCAGGTGGCTGGTTGGGGACGCACTGAGATGGGCGACGGCGGCCGCGGCGAGCCGCGCATGGCCCGCATTCCTGTCGTCAGCACGGCCGCTTGCCGCGCCAGCAACCCTGACTTCCACAAGCTCACCTCCGGAAATACGCTGTGTGCTGGTAAGTCTATACTAGCGATACAAATAGCCTTAAAACATCTCTTATGTAAATGTCACGGGCCAGACACAGGCTCAGACTTCTGGGAGCGGCTTATCCGAAACCGGAAGAATTCAAGAACCTCACACCCAAAGACACTATAGCATTAATGAATTTGATCTTCAGGGAGTAGGTGTATAAAGAGGTAGGGGTAACACAAAAGATCCCTCAGGGTCCACGTGAACCCGTTATAAGAAAACTACGACTATAAGAAAACATAAGCTACTTTTAGAAGTAAAACCTCAGAGCAAGTAGGTCTCTATACCTCTGAAGATAACAAGCTAGTAGGTACCTACCTGCTTAAGTACGCTGTAATTTCAATTAAGTCTCGACGTCATCGCGTCAACATCGTTAGTAGGCATGTCCTATATTCATAGAGCGGGGTGCGGTTTCAACCAAAATGACCCTTGCTTTTCAAAATGAATACGATGATGGCTAGGAGTAACCTTGCAATCACCGCACTTGCGCAATTGCTCAACCCCAAGCGAATGGCTCTCACCCCGTCGTGAGTGATTTTGTATGAAACCGCGCCTACCCCCAATGCCCCCTAATATTCTGTTGATTTCATGAGTTACCTATGCAGAGACTGAATGACTTTATTCTGGAGAGTGCAAACTAGTGACACGTTTATTGGCAGCTTAATTTTATGTTGTTGCTGGTATACGGCAGTAAATAAATAAATAAATTCATTATTTTTCCTTCCAGGCGACCGTAACGGCGTAGGCCCTTGCCTCGGCGACTCCGGCGGCGGCCTCTACATCCTAGAGGGCGGCCGCTGGCGCCTCCGCGGCGTCGTCTCCCTCTCCCTCCGACCAGAGAACGGCGACAACACATGCAATCTAAACGAATATGTTGTGTTCACGGACGCCGCCAAATACATCAAGTGGATTAGGACCATCTTGCAAGCCACTGTGTTCTAAACAGAATTCGCGAGGAAGTACCTCGCAACGGTCTTTTTCTAACTGCCCGCCATTGATGTTCGAAAAAAAGAAGAAAGAAGAGTTTAAACTTACGAAATAATCCATAATTTAAAAAGCAGAAGTCACCAACAATCCACAGGTGACCTCGATGCCTGAATTCGGTGTTATTTTTTTCAATGATAAAATACTCTTTTATGTTTACTTGATAGATATTCTGATTTAAATTAAGTAGGTAGCGACATTTAAGTAGATAGAATAAATTTTACATTATTTAATGCCTGGGCTTTCCTGATTTTCTTAGATAGGTCTATGAAGGTTAGGTAGGTATTTTGAAGGTCTTTACATTAGGTCGAATGCCTACGATAGTCTTGAAGTAAAAAGGTACAGTCACTAAGGGAGCTGCGAATTTTAAAATAAGAAGCACAAGTGAATTATCGGTTCGACCGAAACGACAGTGTACTTAAACCTCTCTAGTATTTGTTAAAATTTGTAAGAAGTATCGAAAATCAATGCTCAGCAAAAATAAACGTGATGTCACATTTTTTTCATTAAGATAGATAGGTTTGTTTGTATATTAGTTAGGCATTTCTAATTTATAACAAAAGCCATCATTTTATAATATTGACTATAAGAATAAAAACAATTAAGAATACACGTTGTTTTATTTTTGTTGACTGCCTGGTTTTGCTACTAGTTTGTTATCACTAGGTACCTACTTTATAATTTCATGTTTTGTTCAAATAAAAGCAGACTTAACCTCTATACCTCTGAAGATAACAAGCAACGAAATTGAGTACTGTAATTTTTTATTAGGAATTGAGGAAAAAATCTCTGAATGATTTCAGTTGATATTAGTGCCACATTCAGATAAGTTCAGTCAACCAGATAAACCTGTTGGTTCGAGTGAAGTTTTACTGCTCATTCACATGAGTATTCTTCTTCTTCTTCATCTTATCGTATGGTTGATGAACAACCTGGTGTCAGAGTTTATTAAACCGCCCGTAGGCCTCTGACATGGCTTCACACACCGTTGAAAAACCTCTCAGGTGTGCTGGTTTCCTCACAATGTTTTCCTTCACCGTTAAAGCGTCGAATGATGGTACATATGAGTATTAACTGACCCTGAACTCTGAACTCGTTCAGCCCTGGATGTCTGTTGGAGCGCACTTGTAGGTACTACCCGCGTAAAACTGGTATTGAAAATGATGGTGGGTGCTCTCGGGACTGGGTCGGTCGGTGAAAAACACTATTTTTTTCTATAGTACTGGCGAGTGTGAGCATAGGCGCAAATATTATGGAATAAAGACGCAGCAATAGCCTTTGGCAATGTATTTTACACAATAATGTTGCTGTATAACCATGAAGTTTATCAAGTTGTTTGATTTGGCTGAATGGTCCTAGCAGGGCCAGAAAATTATAAAAAAGACGTTGAATGACAATGACAGATGACAGTTCGCCTGCCTGCATGCAATTTTACGCGCGTGTTTTGCGCTCGTAAACAAACAATAATAAATTGAGCATTTTCAATCAAAATTAAAAGTTATAATTAATTTATGAATCAATAATGTCCTGGAATAAAGTATTGTGTAATCACAAAGAATTACAATTGTTTGGTACTTTAAACGGCGGCCAAAGTTTTAGGTAAGGTTTGTTAGAAAAATCCTTATAGTTTGTATTGTATTTCTATTAGGTATTAATTTACTGAAAATAAATATTCTGTATTGGTTCTAGATGGACACACGACAAAGATAAAGATGAATGGACAGGCGTATTCTCAAAAACTGTATGGAAATTGAGGCAAAACGATGACAGTTTAGAATACCAAGTATTAGGATCGCTAATAAAAGAAACTGCTGATGATTCTCCTAAAAACGATTCAATATTCAAGAGTTTACTTAAGAATTATTTTCGTTTGGATTTTGATCTAGGTAAATGTTATAAGAAATGGTCAGACAAAGATATGCTGTTCAAGAAAGCCTGCAAACAATTTTATGGCATTAGAATGCTAAACCAAGAGCCTGTTGAGAATCTCTTCTCGTTTATCTGTAGTCAGAACAACCACATTTCAAGGTAAACAAAATTATTCTTTACATGTTATTATATTTTTGATTATTTTACTTGAAGCCTTTCTCGCAAAGTTGTTAAAATCATTAAGAATATTATTATGGAAGTATCTGTTATGTTGTAGCCTGTATGCTTATTTATTATGAAGCATTTAATGAGTTTCACAAAGCAGTAATTAAAATTATTTTAAGAAGGCTACCTTATTGACAGAAAGCCCACAAACAATACCTAGAGAAGTTGCTAATGATAGGTATTTGTAAGAAACAGTCCATGTTTGCGGGTAGATGGCCGAGTGATTAAGTTTGTTGCTTGCCATGTGAGAGGTCACCAGTTAAAATCCTGCCATGTACCAGTGTTTCTTAAATTTGAAATTCTACTTATGTACAATAGGCTAGTTGACAAAATTTGGAAATTCGTTTAAAACTATAGCTTAGCATCTATTTTACCCCAAATATATATTATTTTTAGAAAAATAGGCCTTTTTCATAAATATTTTGCTTTTTTAGAATTGAACATAAAATTGACTTCGAAAAAGGCCAAGACTGTCATGGCGTCTTGAATGACGTCACTTTTCGCGAAACAATCGAGTTTGTTTATGTCAGTCGACGAGATCATTTTAATAAATAATGAATCCCTCTTATTATAAATACTGTATAGTGCCCCAATGTAAAAGTACAACGATAAAAACGCCAAACAAATTATTTATATACGTTCCAAACAATAAACAAATACGAAGAAAGTGGTTAGAAATTGCAAGGAGGCAAGATGCTCATAGTTTATCAACTAAATCGACAATTTATTTTTGTGAAGATCATTTTGATGTAAGTATGAAACACAACTTAATGTGTCTATTTGTAAATATAAAGTAAAAGTTATGAATTTTGCAAAACCTACCATATATAGGTAAACATAACCTGTAAAATGTTATGGTATGAATAGGTTTATGTGTTTTATTTTAGGAGTTAAAATATTATTTTTATTTTATGCCTATAAAATGTAATAATTCATACTTTTTTTAAATATTTTTAGTTGCCGAACGATATGATTAATTATACTGAGTATCATATTATGGGAAAGGTATCACAAGTGCGCATGAAACCAGATTGTATACCAAAGAAGTTCGAATGCCAAGAAGATAGAAGGAAACGGACATGCAGTGATAAGGAACGACCATATATCTTGAAAAAACAAAGGTTGTCAATAATCGCAGACTGTTTGAATGAACCAGAACAAAGTAGTACACCAAGTTCGTCTGTCAAGGATACTTCTAATACAAGTTCAGGTATGTAACAAACAAAACAAATAGTTTGCAGTTTGAAACAAATATAATAATGGCTAGCATTATTACATAAACAACATATTGTGTTTACTTTTCAGATTTTCAAATTGTTGGAGAAAATGTACCTGAAACTTTATGTGAATTGACAGCGGATAAATCTGTTCAAGCATTAATAACACACAGATTCAGAAGTAAAGCTGTCCAGACAAAAATAAAATCAACAGAAAAGGCATTATCACCTTTAAAACCATCACAAATATCTAGCTCTACATCCCCGTTCAAATCGCAGACCATTATAAATTCAAGACCTTCTGTGTCCGGGCTCAGCAAAAATTACAAAAAGTATATTTAAAGAATCAGAGCACTCTGATAGTGATATTTCTTTATATGAACCATCTGCATCTACCACCAGTTGCTCGCCTGTGCATTCTTTGCAAGTTAAATCTTCCTCTGACTGCAGTGAATTTATTGAAGAGGACAAGAGGCTAGAAGCAAAAGAAACCATATTGAATATGATTAAAAAAATTGAGAAAAAGCCTCGATTGTACATCGGTGTTCCAATCAAGTGTTACTATTTGATTGATATAATAATAGAGGAATTAAATATTCCCAAACATCATTTATTATTTTGTTTAAATAAAATAAAATTGGATAGTACATTTAACCAACTGTCGGATGATTATGCAATGACTCCATCATATTTAAGCAAGATATTTTCAAAAAATATACCATTAATAGCCAGTGTTATGAGGCCTTTTATTGTGTCGCTAGATTGTGAAATGATTAAAAGACTTTACCCATGGCATTCAGGCACAAATATAATAATGTTAGTTGTATCATAGACTGCCTTGAAATTGAAATAGAAAAGCCATCTAAAGCAATAAACCAAGCATTAACCTGGTCGGATTATAAAAAGCCAACACAATAAAATATTTAATATCCTGTACTCCAAATGGATTAGTGAACTATATTTCTCCAGGATTTGGGGGCAGAACAACTGACACTTGTTTAGTTGAATCCTGTGACTTTGTTCAAACATTAAAAGTGGTATGTTCGTTATGGCAGACAGGGGTTTCAAACATGTAGAACAATATCTAAAACGAGCTGGTATTTCACTAGTAAGACCTCCTAGTGTCGAAACAGGTGTAAAGATGAGTAAAACTGAAGCAAAACTAACTAAACAAATAGCTAGTTTAAGGATACATATAGAGCGAGTTATTCGGCGTTTACGTGAATTTCGTATGCTTAAACCACATGCCTGTATTAATTTTAAATATGTAAAAATACTTGATGAAATAATAATCATAGCTTGTGCCTTAATTAATTTACAAGATTCTTTAATAAAATAAAACAAATTGAAATTAAGACGATTTTTTTATTTATAAATACCTATATTATAGTTCTACACTCTTATATAATAGTGGATAAATATTAATTTTCCAAAACTCTAATAACTTAACTTTGATTATATTTTTCAATATGTTTAGGATCATATTGCACTCTTAATATCTCAACTTTTTATTTTGGCAATAATCTGGATCAGCTACACAAAAGAAACAGTTTTTCTTTCCTGTTAGATACATTTGAAGTTGCATTTGAGTATTATACTTTTCTGTGCATTCACCATTTTTAATGTAAGTTTTATATGTTTTCACACTATTGGGACATTTAATTTCTATTATGCCATCTTCAAATATGCCATCTGGCGAACCAGCAATCATAGGATAAATCGAATTTAATACTAGTCCGCACTTATTTATTTTTTATTTAGTTTTTCCTCCACAGATTTTCTTACTTCATCTTCCAGTATACGACCACGTTTCATAGAAGGAGTGTCTGGTATTTTTGCACCTAAAATGAGAGATACAAGTATGCCATCATTCTTTTTACAACGGCTAACCTCAAATGCTCTAGATGCGGTTATTCGTCCATACCGCAGCTCATACCAAAGACGGCTATTGGATTGCTCCCTCGTTTCCTCTTCAACTTTTGTTATTAAAGATGCAGATATCTGAACTTTTTTAAGAATTCATCAACACATTTCTCTTTGAACTTCCATACAAGGTTATGCATTGAGACAGCCTGTGTTGCACTTTCACTATACATGGGTTGATACTTAAATAATTCACAATCCTGAATTTTCCTCTTCTTTCCTTCTTCTAAAAACTTCAGCAAAACAGAAGAATTTGGTCGTAAAGAGGGCTGCCCTTGGCTAAATCTTTTGCCGTCATATATTTAAGTGTACTACCAACTCTCGATAATTTCGACTTTTTCCAGTAGCACTCGACTGAAGTGCATGAGGGTTCTTCACTTCGGCGATGAACCCACATCAAAAAAGCTATTGCGTGCTTGCAACCACCCTGGGAAGCTACGCAGTCTTCACATTGCACAGAAATAACTATATCATCTTCTTCATCGACGACTAGTGTGCATCTATAGAGCTTTGCATGAACTTTGTGCTCGGGACAGATTTTGCACTTTAAAATACATAATTTGCCGTCACGCTTAAGCTGCACATAGCTTACAGCATCATCTCCGTATGAAGCTCGTGATGACCTGAAATTAAAAATTTATCAATTAGGTATTTAAAACTTTGTATACGCTAACCTCAAAAACAGTTATTTACATTACAGAGTAGGTAAATGCGACTCTCTGACTGATAGCTGCTAACTAAATAAGACATTATGTTTGTTTTTCACATTATACTTACATAGAAGTTTTAACATTGCGGAATTCCGATGAGCAAAAATCTGTGTTTGTTGCGAAAAATTTCCCAAGCATAACGGCGTCAATTTTGGGCAAATTACTGCTGTTTGCTTTAGTGAATCCTGATTCCATGGCAAATGTCCGTTTCTTTTAAGATTAAACTTAAACTGTATTTTAACAATAGTCTCTGAAAACGAAGTGTATCAAAATAACCTGTTCACTGACAGCACAGATTAGTTAGACAGATGATGTACAGTACAGCTACAACCGGTGTTTTGCGAGGCGTGACGTCACGCTTCTCTGATTGGTGTTTAATGTCACGTGATTAAATAAGTAATTTTGCCGATTTTATTTTCCAAAAATATTAGTAATCTTATATTATTTTAATAAAAAAGTTGTTTTTTTGTTTACTACATATCATGATTAATCATTAGAAACTCTAAGCCATCCGATTCATTCTTAGTGGAAACAAGCCTATTATGTGACGCCTTTTACGGTGAAGGAAAACATTGTGAGAACCTGCACACCTACAAAGAAATTCTAAGGTTGAGCTGTCAAAAAATGTGCACTTGGCCTGCATGTTTGACTAAGACCTTATCACCATAGTTTAAGATAGGCCTGTGCCCCACCAGTAGGGAAGTATATGAGCTGATGATGACTCCTGGCATGTACCTAGTTGATTTGTTTTTGATAATTGTTTTCAATCACTACACTACATGACTAATCAAATTAATAAATTATTTCAGGATATCTACTATGGTAGAGAAGTTATGTACACACTATGGAGATAAAATATTGTCAGCTGGTGATGAAACATTCTATGCATTCCCTGAAGTTGAAAAGTTATCTGACCTTGAGGTAAATAAAATTAGAAGTTGAGACATGGATTTCAAAATAAGCTTCTTATTGTTTTATATAGAATATAAACAATATTCAAACAATTTTTGATAAATCTTTGATGTAAAATTAGAAAGGCCTTATAAACTTAATTTATTTACCATTGCCTTGGAATAAGACATGACCTTGTCTCAAATTTAATTACCACAAAAACTTTGAATTAATTAATCATGACATAAGATTTTTGTCAAACATTCGTTCTATATTTTACCTTTTCTAACATGTTTTTCAATACACACTTGGCAGGTAGAAGCAAATCTTCGTAAACTTGGTTTTGGGTACAGAGCCAAGTTCATTCAGAAATCTGCTGCTCAAATTCTCGAGTTTGGAGGACAGAAATGGTTCAAGAGCCTGCAAGATATGGAGTACACTGATGCCAGGCAAGAATTGATGAAGCTCACCGGTATTGGGCCGAAGGTACATCTTTGATTGCATTAGCTTGTCAAAACAACTTTGAATAAAAAAAAAATATTGTAGTATTGAGTAAATGTTATGTTTTTTTTCTATTCTTTGTATTTTTATTAAATTATACTTTACCTATTTATTTTTTTCAATATCCATAGACTACATAATATGTAGACATAATATATTATTATTATTTTAGTTAACCATCAGTAATTAAATTGTTTATGTCATTTTAATATTCTATTAGAAAATTGTACAATTTCAGGTGGCTGATTGTATTTGTCTCATGTCCCTGGACCACTTGGAATCTCTACCAGTTGACACTCATGTGTATCAAATAGCAGCTCAAAATTATCTGCCTCATTTGAGAGGCAAGAAGAATGTAACAGACAAGATGTATGTAGAGATTGGGGACCATTTTCGAAAGCTTTACGGAGATAAGGCTGGCTGGGCGCATACGGTAAGTAGTAGCAGCAATTTCATATAAAAATTAATAACATATGAATGAATAAGAACTTTAACAAAAAAAATCCTTTATTTTATTACAGATACTCTTTTGTGCCGACCTGAAAAAGTTTCAAACTAAAGAAGGAGATGAAAATTGTAATGAGCCTACACAAAAAAAGAAAAGGAGGAAATAATCTGTGATATTATGCTTAAGTCATATTATACATTATTAAAAAACATTCAGTTGTTTTATAATTTTATTTGTCAGATAAAATATAGAAATGATTAAATACAAAAGTATAAAATGGTGTGCTACTTAACCTAAGTTTAAAACAGATCAATGTGGATTATTTGTGTGATATTATGTGCAGAGAGATTTTTCTGTACTTATTTGAAAGTAAAGTCTAGAAGTAGATGTAAAAAAATGTGTATTTTTTATTTAAATACACACTTTAAACCAAATATTTGAATCAATTAAGCCTATAAATACAGTTTATAATATAGTAAATAAAAAAACGCGCTAGAATTGGCGCTTTACATAACACAACCTGGAATGGTATCAAATCAACAAAGAAAATCTTTTAGAAAGACCAATTTTCCAATATCACAATTTATAACATAAAAATTAACTAGATAAAATTTATTGTATATTGCACAATACTACCTTAATACTTAATTTGTGAGATTTGTGTAACCTTAGTAATAGGTTCTAAAGAAAAGGATTAAAACTAAGAATATAAATGCACAGTAAATATCAGTTCACTCTTATAAATATTAGGCAGTAGATAATTAGCATAATTAGTTACTAAAGAATATAAAAAAATAAGTATCTATAACCGATATAATCTTAGAATAATATCCTATAAATGTGATATAATAACAAACATAATATGATTAACCATGGAAAATAACTAATACTAATTCGAGAGTAAAAATAACATGCTCAGGATAACTGAAACATAGTGCTGTTTCCCACAAATTAGGAAAAGCGGAAATTATACATAAGCCGGTCATCTTTTATTGATGTGCATCTTAAAGGTTCTTATTTGCCTAATGGAAATTATATTGCTGACTCTAATTTACCTAATAGAAATCAAAAGATGACTGGGGAATACCTAGTATCCCTCTTTAAGGTTTGGCCCTGCCACGGACCAAATTGACTGCATGGGTGAAATGGAGGTGGCTGTCAACATTTTTAAACAAAAATCCCTTCTAACTTGGGAGAGTTCCGAGTTGGCTGCTTGGACTTCCCCGAGTTTCAAATGTACCCAATGGGCACTAAATGGCCGCTTCCCAATTACCAAATACTATGGAAACCAAATAGCCGAATCACTAGTTGCCATAGTATATCTGCGGACAGTATTCTATGAGTGCTTGAAGCGCGCGGATCTCGAAGGCGAGGTCGGTGATGGCTCGCGGAGTCGCCACAAGGGTCGGAGCGAACACTGTGCTTAGGTTGTGAGCGCTCATCTTGTTCTCTTCTGCTTGTAGAGACACCCTGGTAGGTAGAGAGTTTGGTATAAACATGATATTCCTATAAACTAATAAATTCTTTTTTGGATTAGATTCTTATTGACCTGCACCACGATTTTGGATAAACCTTCATGCACATATACATGCGATTTCTTAATGTATACTGTATAGTATCAATAAATGTTGAACATGATTTGCATTAGTAACACCTTGACAGAACTTTGGTAGCAATAAGAAGCTTTATTTTGCCAGGAGTAATTCATTTAGGTCTCATCCACCACGACATTGTCACACGTTCAATATGGTGGCTATCTGCCACCATATTGAGTCTTTATGCGAATTGTATGTTCACGATTCGCGATGTCAACTCGAAAGTAACTTTTTTCGTGGGCTAGGTGCCTAACTGTTAAAATTGGTCTACCTGTGTTTTAAGATAACTACGATTAGTAGATAAAGAAGGCAGTCATACCTATGCAAGTGCTGCACCATATACTGCAGACAGTTGAAATGCGCCGGCGGCAGCGAGTCGAGGCACTCGCGTAGCGCTGCAATCTGCGATGGCACCGTTTTCATCTCTACAACAGGAGCAAGGGGTGCATAAAAGAAATTGTAACCGATTCTTAATTTTAAAATATCGTCTTCTACTAAACTAAAGTATATAGTGAACAGTTTACCTACTCCCTTCTACCACAGCAATGACAAGACTTGAACCTCGCCTTCTTCCCAGCCCTTCCTTTTTTATTGTTCATATAAGTTTACGTAATAATATTACAGTAGTCCCACAAAACTATTTACATAGTTTGTCTGTGGGACAAAATAGTAAACAAGAACTAAAAAAAATAAATAGATGTGATGTAACTTGACTTGATTTGACGACAAGACCAAGTTTGCTTGATGTTGCAGTACACGCTCAGGTCCGCCGCCACGCCATCTGACAAGAGGAACAACTCACGTATGGCCTGCACGAACTTCGGGTGCACCTTGTAGGTGATAAGCGTTACGGGCAACAGTCGCAGGTACAATTTCAACCCTCAACTACCTCCAGCGATGCCAAGCGTCGTCTGCTTCAAGCGCCGTGGCGTCGGGCACTATGCAAAGAACCGCACGAAGCCAAGCGACAAGGGAGCCGGTGATCCCAGACATCTTCTGAGAAGAGGATCGACGTGCGTGACGTCATTGCACCGCGTGGTACTTTGGAACAGTCGGGGAGTACCTACAAGGCATTTGTGGACGCAGCTGGGAATTGAGCTGCAGTACAATCGCCATAGTTTAGGGTAGGCCCGTGCCCCAGCTGTGGGGACGTACGTGACCTGATGATGATGGTCAACTCACGTATGGCCTGCACGAACTTCGGGTGCACCTCGTAGGTGATAAGTGGCACGGGCAGCAGCCGCAGGTATAGCTTCAGCGCGCCCGCCACCACGTTGATATTGCTGTACACGCTCAAGTCCGCCGCCTCGCCGTCTGACAAGAGAAACAAGGATATTACATACATACAGATACATATAAAATCACGCCTCTTTCCCAGAGCGGTAGGCAGAGATCACTTCCTGCCATGTGCTACGGTCCTACCACACCACTTTCGGTTCATCCACATCCATCAACCTCTTCATGCATGCTCGTCGATTTACGGGTACACGGGTAAAGACTATCACACTCATTCGAGTGTGATAGACTTATTAGCACATCGGAGACAGCAAAGAACCAAAACAAAAGACGGAAGTAATTTAATTGAGACGGTGGACGTTCCATTCTGACTTAAATCACTCTCGTCTTTTGTTTTCGCCAGAATAATGGATAGCAAACCATGTAGAGAAAGAAGTGTACTTTCGAATCATTATTAAGTAAGCCATCTTCAAGGCTTCAATCTCGTCTGCGAACCCGGACACGCGGTAGAGCCCTTCAGCGCCTAGACCGCGCGCCTCAATCTCCGCCACGCACGCGCGCACCCGGACAGATGGATACTTTTTAAAATTAGATAGCGCCAGTGTTTTATTGCATTCATCTACGAGCTGTGATCACTCAGCAGGAACAAAAGACTATCACACTCCAATAGCACATCGAAGACCACGACAGAAGCCGGACAAGACTTTTCAAAATTAGATAGCGCCAGTGTTTTGTTTCATTCTTCTACGGGCTATGATGAACTCGGCAGAAACAAACGACGGTGTGGACGTTCCATTCTGACTTAAATCACGCTCGTCTTTTGTTTTCGCTAGATTATTGGATAGCAAACCATGTAGAGGAAAAAGTGTACTTTCGAATCTTTATAACGTAATCAGCAGCGGCGGATCTAGAACGTTGTTTGATCATGGAACTTTGACTTACTTAGACATGATCCTACCTTTGTCGAAGGCCATCTTCAAGGCTTCAATCTCGTCTGCGAACCCGGACACGCGGTAGAGCCCTTCAGCGCCTAGACCGCGCGCCTCAACCTCCGCCACGCACGCGCGCACCCGGACAGATGGATACTTTTTAAAATTAGATAGCGCCAGTGTTTTATTGCATTCCTCTACGGGCTGTGATGAACTCAGCAGAAACAAAAGACTATCACACTCCAATAGCACATCGAAGACCACGACAGAAGCCGGACGAGACTTTTCAAAATTAGATAGCGTCAGTGTTATGTTTCATTCTTCTACGGGCTGTGATGAACTCGGCAGAAACAAACGACGGTGTGGACGTTCCATTCTGACTTAAATCACGCTCGTCTTTTGTTTTCGCTAGATTATTGGATAGCAAACCATGTAGAGAAAGAAGGTGTACTTTCGAAAACTTATTAAGTAATCAGCAGCGGCGGATCTAAAACGTTGTTTGATCAAGGATCTTTGACTTGGTGGAAGTGAGGGGGGGGGGGGGGGGGGCTACCTTTATCAAAAGCCATCTTCAAGGCTTCAATCTCGTCTGCGAACCCGGACACGCGGTAGAGCCCTTCAGCGCCTAGACCGCGCGCCTCAATCTCCGCCACGCACGCGCGCACCCGGACAGATGGATACTTTTTAAAATTAGATAGCGCCAGTGTTTTATTGCATTCCTCTACGGGCTGTGATGAACTCGTCAGAAACAAAAGACTATCACACTCTAATCGCACATCGGAGACCACGACAGACGCCGGGCAAGACTTTCCAAAATTTGATAGCGCCAGTGTTTTGTTTCATTCTTCTACGGGCTATGATGAACTCGGCAGAAACAAAAGACTATCACACTTTAGTAGCGCATCGGAGCCAACGACTAACTAAAACAAAAGACTGAAGTAGGTACCTAATTTAAATGAGACGGTGGACGGTCCAATCTCATTTAAATCACGCTCGTCTTTTGTTTTCGCTAGATTAATAGATAGCAAACCTGGATAAAGAAGTGTACCTTCGAGTCAGCAGCGGCGAATTTAGAATGTTGTTTGATCATGGAACTTTGACTTACTATGAAAGTGAAGGGGGAGAGGAGTTTCTACCTTTGTCAAAGGCCATCTTCAAGGCTTCAATCTCGTCTGCGAACCCGGACACGCGGTAGAGCCCTTCAGCGCCTAGACCTCTGGCCTCGATCTCAGCCACGCACGCGCGCACCACGAACGGAAGGGTGCTCCCGCGCGCGTTCAGCAGCGTCGTCAGGTCGATGCCGAAGACCCCGCGCAGGCGCTTCAGGTCCGGCAGGCATTGGTTCGGCACGCGCTCCGAGCACTTCGTGTGGGCTATGAAGCCGCAGTCTGCGAATAGGTAGAGATAGAATAAGAAATCATAGAGAAAGAGAGTTTAGGGGTGAGAGCCATCCGCTCCCCCGCAAGTCCGGTGATGATGACGCCATCATTGTATTTCCTAATTTTTTTTTTCCTACATTAGGAAAAAAAAAGAAAGTGCTCTGAGGACCATAATGAAAAATAAGTAAAGTACAGTAATAAAATAAAAATATTGACCATGACATAGACAAGAAAAGTTACAATGATACATAAATACACAGGACACAAAAACTCAACTCAAATATAGATATGTAGGATTGCGGGTAGCGGAAGCGGCGCTTTTGAATAAGTGTCTATGATCTTCGCTAGATGGCGCTTGGTAGCAAGAAGTTTAGGTTGATTTATGAAATTGTATTAAGTAGTGCTAAATAATGTTGTAATATTATTGTAAATCCTAACTTGATTTTAGGAAGTCATTAACAATGATTACTTGATTAAATGATGTTTGTTGCATTCGAATAATACTGGCCGGTCACTCAAACGCGACTGTCAAAAAGGTGACAGTCGATTTCGTTTGGACATGGCCCGTCACATTTAGTTTTGAGTTGAAATGATGGAGTTGAGAAGACGGTTACGATTTAGATTCAGATTCGATTAGGTCGTCCATGGGACTTGTCTAGTGACCGGGCAGTATTGGTTATCGTGATTATATCGACCATAATGTTATTTCGTTGATGTTAACTTACGATCGCCGAACAAGAATAAAACTGTAACTATTATATGTGGTGTTATTCATTGCCTGAAGACCCTACGCAGCCCACAGAGTGAAGAGTAGTGAACCTAACGATAGTGTTAACCCTCTGATGTCGCCGCCGGCCACCCCGACGCCGATATCAGAAGTGGGATTCACTTCGGGCTAGAAGAAACACCACGAGTGTACCCGGATTAGATGAATCTTTCCTGCGTGTACTTGGAGTCGCAGAACCGCAATATGATGAGCCTGATCGATGCAATCAAGCCTACTGGATCGGTGGATGAGATTTCACTGCCCGAATTTGACCCGGACAAGTCTAACAACGACCTGCGTGCTTAGTATGACACCGTTGACCTCTGTATCGCTGCATTGAGACGTCAGCTGCTACACTTATTAACCTGCAAAATGACCGTCTAAAGGAGGGCGAATGTTTCGCCGTTTGCGCTTCTTGTCTGATGACTTCACTATCGGCGTCGGGGTGGCCGGCGGCGACATCAGAGGGTTAACACTATCGTTAGGTTCACTACTCTTCACTCTGTGGGCTGCGTAGGGTCTTCAGGCAATGAATAACACCACATATAATAGTTACAGTTTTATTCTTGTTCGGCGATCGTAAGTTAACATCAACGAAATAACATTATGGTCGATATAATCACGATAACCAATACTGCCCGGTCACTAGACAAGTCCCATGGACGACCTAATCGAATCTGAATCTAAATCGTAACCGTCTTCTCAACTCCATCATTTCAACTCAAAACTAAATGTGACGGGCCATGTCCAAACGAAATCGACTGTCACCTTTTTGACAGTCGCGTTTGAGTGACCGGCCAGTATTATTCGAATGCAACAAACATCATTTAATCAAGTAATCATTGTTAATGACTTCCTAAAATCAAGTTAGGATTTACAATAATATTACAACATTATTTAGCACTACTTAATACAATTTCATAAATCAACCTAAACTTCTTGCTACCAAGCGCCATCTAGCGAAGATCATAGACACTTATTCAAAAGCGCCGCTTCCGCTACCCGCAATCCTACAGTGGCCGGCGGCGACATCAGAGGGTTAACACTATCGTTAGGTTCACTACTCTTCACTCTGTGGGCTGCGTAGGGTCTTCAGGCAATGAATAACACCACATATAATAGTTACAGTTTTATTCTTGTTCGGCGATCGTAAGTTAACATCAACGAAATAACATTATGGTCGATATAATCACGATAACCAATACTGCCCGGTCACTAGACAAGTCCCATGGACGACCTAATCGAATCTGAATCTAAATCGTAACCGTCTTCTCAACTCCATCATTTCAACTCAAAACTAAATGTGACGGGCCATGTCCAAACGAAATCGACTGTCACCTTTTTGACAGTCGCGTTTGAGTGACCGGCCAGTATTATTCGAATGCAACAAACATCATTTAATCAAGTAATCATTGTTAATGACTTCCTAAAATCAAGTTAGGATTTACAATAATATTACAACATTATTTAGCACTACTTAATACAATTTCATAAATCAACCTAAACTTCTTGCTACCAAGCGCCATCTAGCGAAGATCATAGACACTTATTCAAAAGCGCCGCTTCCGCTACCCGCAATCCTACAGATATATCACACACACAAGGACTATAAGAAGTGGTCAATGAGGTACAGTCCTCAGCATGTGCCACATCAGCCCTAGAACCGGTCCAGCGCTGGTATTCTGGCTGTACTGATGGTGACCCCAGTGCTGAATACGAATATATAAATAAACAAACAAAGTACATGACATGTTGATGTTTAAAGTACCTATATTCATCAATTAGAAACAAGTTTAGCATCTTTAGTAGGTAGTTCATAAATGAAAATTTAATGGCAAAATGAGCAAAGGCGAAATCTACTATGATACACGAATTTACTAGGAAAAGTGTACCAAAGAATGGACCTTGCACTTTTAAAAAAAAGAAAATTTTTATAAATAAAAATCATAATCATTTGAAAAGTGACTACAAACACTTTACAACAAGTTACTACTAGTGTTGTAGTAACTTTTGAAATCATCATGATTTTATCATGACAGTTTTTATCAGCATTAATGATAATATTAAACTCACCTTCACATTTAACTCCTTGTGCTGTGAATCCCCACAGGAAATTTGCACAGAGCTCACACCAGTTGAGCCCTTTGAAGGTATGTACTTTGAAGCTGTGAGCCTTGGAATACTTGATGAGGAGAGGGTTGTCTTCTGACAGGGGAGTCAATGGGGTCAAGTCTAACAGAGATTTCTTTGGTGCATCAACATCTATTGTGGGTTTAATCTCAATATTGGATGTAGCAGGGAGTGATTTATTTGCAGACCTAGAATAAATTAGCAAACTTCAATATTAATTTCTGTAATAATGGTTTAATATTATCAATATCTAGACTAGACAACTGTAAACTGAGCTAAGTTCATAAGTTAGCTCTAACACATAATGAGGTTAATTTCTATACCTATGGGAAAACCTGGTAACTAAAATATTACATACTTAAGGTACCTAGTAGACTTTTAACAGGTAGTTAGTTATTATACAGCTGTAATAAACTGAAAAACTCTAATTACATAGTAACAGCAATACATACTGTTGCATTCGGGATAGAGTATTCAATTTCCGTCTGTTAAGTGTAACATAAGGGCTCTCTGTGTAGTTTGCTTTTGAGTTGATCATCTCCAGGATCTGAGACGCATGAAGCTCCATATGACAAGTGATCAGGCCGTCTACCACCAGGTCATACACTGTGTCATATCGTTCATCCTTAATGTAATGTGTGCCATCATAATACAGTTTGTAATGGTGAATTTTATCATTAAACCTGAAAATGGGTTAAGTATTTTCAATATCTGCTTCTTTCATTCAAGACCTACATATAAAGATGTGGATAGAAGATTAATAGTGTTTTTAGTATGCTTAGTCAAATCCTTGTGATGATGGGTCATCATGAGTGGAAGTATCAATTTATAATATAATCCATTGTATTAAACTGCAAATGCTAATAGCTTTACAAAACTTAATATCTCACCTAGTTTAAAGTAACAATTACTTAGCTTTTACAAATAATGATATTACATATTTAATGAGAATGTTCACTCAAATGAGTCGTACCTCCATGTGAGTGTGTAAAAATCATTGTACTGATTTCCTTTCCTGATCAAAAATGCTCCGTTCGGTTCATTCTCCAAGAGTAATGTGGCTTCTTTGTGTCCCATGACACCATGGTATTCCTTCCCATAGAACTCCGGCCTATCGGGACAACTCTCACACGATATCCGTTTAGGTAAAGGCGCTTCCATTTGTATTCGATACACTGTAATTTACGTAAGCAATTAGAAAATAAATAAACAAGAATCAACAGTGTAGTCGTTATGTACATACGTTCCGGTTTCCATATGTTGCCAAGGTTTTCCATGGTGAATGGAGAATTTATGTTTCCTAAGATTTACTTTTATCTCACTGTTATTGTGATAAGGCCTTGCTAACTTATTATCTATATATTTAACACACGGAAATTAGTAATTTGGTGAAATCGTAACGTAAACAAACCAAGTATTCTTCGTTGACGTTTGCTTTTTTAAATTCTTAAATTTGCGTTTCGTTCCATTTCATCAAGTCATGATTTTAGTTTATGTCAAACTTAACGGGGCTTTGTAAGAAATATTTTTAGTAAACTGTAATAGACCTTCACTGTGAAAATATTTAAATGCTTTAATAACTTTAGATTTTTTGGGAATTATTGGCGTAACAGAATTTTAACCCCTTTGTGTTTGTGCCTTGCACTTCCTATTGTTGCGATGCTGTAGAGTGCAGTCTCCTGAACTATCTTTCTTAAGTACACTAAGTTTTTTGATAATAAGGGGACTGATTCTTCTTTTGGAGAGTTACCTCAGAAGTGAATAGGTATACCTATCTGAAAACCCCTTTGCAATAATTCGCATGGTCAACGCCTTGTTACGTGGACAATGACAATGGACATGCCTGCGGGTTCAATTTTAGTTCGGTCGCCCTTAGTAAAGCACAGATCAAGATCACCAACGAACGTCAACCCACATTTCCGCTTTTCCCAAGGCGTATTTTCGTTTTTGATAACACTATCGATTAACGTAACTTATTACGTGTGTAAAAACAAATTTATTAAGCCTCCGTTGGCAATGACCTAGAAACAGGATTCAGTATTATTATTTTCGATATGCGGGTGTTCGTCTGCTCGCAGTCTGATCATTGGGACTAATTAGATAAAAACTTTACTGAATCTTTTCTTAATGTCGGTTTGTCAACTGGCTCAATAAAACGCGACGAATATCATGAGTAGGTAAGTTCTAATAATCTGATTTCGTATTTCTTTAGGGCAGAGGTCGGCCGCCCTGGATCTAAGTGGGGGCAAAAAACCGGGGCCATTTGAGGCTATTTCATTGGGCCGGCAAATCCTACGCCATAAATAGCAATTTACCCACAAAATCGTAGATCCGGGGCTAGGGGTCTGGAAGTACCTAGTTTGGGTGACAACTGGATCATAATCATCTTTATAGTCTGTCCACTGTTGGATGTAGCGTAGGCCTCCCCACGTCTTCGTCAATCCCGCCCGCTCGCATCCAGCACCTTATATCATATTAATTGATATTAATTATAATAACAAAACATTGCAATATTATGCGGTCCGAGATTCGATCATTCGCGGTCCGCCTGTTGCCGACTTCTGCTTTATCGTAAGACCATAGCATATACCTATGTACGTCAGAATAAAATTGAAAAAATTAAAAAGTTTTCATTTAATACATTATTTTACATAAAAATACTCAAACTTACCTACATGTGTACGTAAGTACATTCGTGGGCAGGTACATACCTTTATGAATCAGTAACCTTACCTACAGTGTCAAGTGTGGTTTAGAAAAAAAAATATTGCTTAAGACTAGACTCGCCTTAGCCAAAGTATATTTTTTTCTAAACTACTGTGTTAACACGGTCTTACTTTAGACTCTCTACTTTATTTACTCAGGTGTGTTTTTACTGATATGAGTATATCTCTATACCCTGCTGTGCTCCCTGGGGAGAATCTAGGACACTGTTCAACTGACCTACTTTGTCCCCAATCCGATTAAACGCCTGACAGATAAGAAACCAATAATTAAGTATTTCAAGTGAATCGTTTAACTACTTAAAAGGATCAGTAGGTATTTTTCAAATCTGAATTTATGATTTGAAAAGTATATATCTACATATATAAGTAGGTATATTGTTTGATCTATAAGTCCTTTGACTTTCATGTAGTGAGCAAGATGTACCTATACGAACCAATACCTACCAATCTGAAATGTCTGAAGTACATAAGAAGGTATCTTTAATTGTAAGTAAAACAAAATAACAAAATTATAACATAAGTAATTCATATGTGATTCACATGTGATTCCTAGACATTTAATTAATTTAAGAATAATACCTATGTGTGAGGAGGTTATTGATATATTACTTACCTACTAACATATCCAATAGTGATCATAACCCACAATACATATAAGATTGGTATGTAATGTGATATCAATAAATGTAATAAAAATGCTCATCTAACGTTCCTAATATTCATTGTCCGAGTAAGGATGACTACTTCATGAATATAGCTCATTAAAAGCGTTAGAATAAGAATCGTATTAAACCAAAACTGTGTGTGTGTTAATCAATATTTTTTTAACCATTACGATCAACAGTAGCCTTTCGGTTAACTTACCGAATTGGGCAGACGCTATGTAGAGTGCCATAAGTGATAAATATTTTAAATTATATGGTATAAATTACTTATTTAAGTATGTCTGTCTAGTCACTCAAGTTCATTTTACGCAAGGTAACAATAACAATACGGTATTCCTAATTGTTTTTATGTCAAATATTTCCGCGTACATATGGGTTAATAACGATAATACATTATTTACAAAATTTAATGGTGTTTAAGATGAAGACACTTTGAGCCATATAAAGCGTGAGTTATTAAATCAACATTGTGTTGTGATAAAGTAAATAGTGTAGTTAAACTTCTGGATTGTATGCCTATTTCCTACTTTACATGAAAAATGCTATGCCTACGGTCAGCAAAAAAAACTGTTTTTATACCAGGCTAACAAGATGACCTCATTCCACCTGATGGTAAGCGGTAGCGGTAGTAAGATCCACATATGAGGTCAGCAGCACACTAGACCATATTGAGCCTGTTGCACTCACCCTAAAAGCCTGCTTAAATGCCGTTTCACACCCCACCCGAAGAGCCCGGAATCATAAGAGGGAGGGAAAACGTGAGCTGCGTAAAATGTACTTCTCAGGTTAGACATATGGTATATTTGCATATTTGAGAGTGAAAATATCTTGGCATGGTAGGTATACCTACCATTGCCAAGCTATTACATTTAAATTAAAACGAATTCTTACTATTTCACCTTATCCAACAAAGCAGACAGACAGACAGTCGGGCAGTAATTAGCTATGTAATTTTGCTACTCCTAATATCGCGTGAAGACCCATAAAGACTTATTTCAAAGCAGACAGATGCAAATGCTCAATAGAGCTTTTGCTATAAATAACATGAGTAATAAAACTGTACACACACAGTAGAGTTCGTTCATTTTGAATTTCTTGTAGAATAATTGTAGTAGACCTCCATATGTTTAGCCCATCTTTGGCCCTGTCGACTATGTACGTCGTTGTCGTATGGACGTTCATCGTGACACGTTGTTTGACTTCGACATCACTACGGTTAGTAAGGGGTTCATACATCTTTTTGACGGTTTTGTTAGATGATGTACCTAGGCGTTCATTTTACTATCGCTAACTTAAACGATAGTATAACGCGCGTTAAAAGTTATTGGTATAAATTATATGTGATAACATTTTTTAGCTCTCTCTAATACGCTCTACAACTAAGAATCTCCACTATTTAATTGTACAAAGACAAGCTAAGACACAATTTATTTTAATGGTCTTTTATTGTATGCCATTTTTGCGTATTTCGTAAGAAAATATGGGTTATGTTTCGTATACCTAACTTTAAAACTAGGTTAGCATATCTTCTAATACCTACTGTTAGTTAAGTTACCTACTACATATCATACTCCATTACCGACACAGTCATTAAAGGGTGCTTAAATTTTTATGCGACCGCGGGAGTCTTCAAATCGCTAATTTACCGCAAATTGCTAAAAATAGGCGAATTACTATTATCCATTATCCATCCATCCTATTGATTTAATAATCACAAATTTAATCGCACATTTACTGACTGGCTCGGTGGAACAGTGGTTAGTGACCCTGGCTGGCGGTTCCAAGAGTCGTGGGTTCGATTCCCACTCGGGACAAATATTTGTGTGATAAACATCGGTGTTTGTTCCGTGTCTGGGTGTGATTATATATTTAAGTATGTATTTAAAAATATCCATGTATGTATATCAGTCTCTGACGCCCATAGTACAAGCTCTGCTTAGTTTGGGGTCAGATGACCGTGTGTGGAAATGTCCCAGATATTTATTTATTTATTTTTATTTTTACATTTTATTTTCGGCTAATTGGGTATGTAGGGGAACCTGTTGTACCTTGGACAGTGTTGTACCTTGGACAATTGTAATTTTTCGTAAACTCCCGCGCTTTAGAAAAATATTGTATATGGCAGTCGAAGCCTGCTTTGATAAGACTCACGTGAAGTTAGTTGTGATTCGCCGGCGCTGCGTCAATGCAGTTAAAAAAGGAAATTTATTATTTTTTGCCTTAAAAGTTCGTTTTTTGGAATTGACTTATGGCCTCTTAATTTGTCACGATATGTGTTTGTAAAATATCTTTTACTTCCGATATAATCTCAGTTTATTAAGGTTTTAGATAGTATAGTTTTGAGAACCCAACCTCAATTAAAAGTGTGTTTAAACAAGTTGTAACCTAAAATTGTAATGACGTTGTACCTTGGCCCCCCAACTGAGTATGTACCTTGGACATAGATAATAGATAGATAATTTTGATATAGATAATATAGCCTTATAAAAACATATTTTTTATTACATTTTTATTCTATTTATACAAAACAAAAAATAAATATTTAAATATGTAAACATTTGTTATTTTACTGTCACAAAATAAAGAGACAAGAGACTATTAATTAAGATAACTGTTAATTAGCTATTTACATTAATGTTTTTGTTGATTACAGGTATAAGCATTATTGTTGTACTTACCTATATTAAAAATAAAACTCCCTTCTGCAATTGCTAGTGTTTATCTTCATTCTACCCTGGAATGTCCAAAGTACAACTGGAACGGTCCAAGGTACATCAGGGCTGTTGTACCTTGGACAGTTTTCCCTTTTTTTTTCAAGTTGCTTTTGTTTCCAGCTTTACCGAAAATCCTCATATTTTATGAATTTATTTTATAGTTGAGTAACTGATCTTTCCATTATTCCATATTTGACGGATCTTATTCTTACCATTTATTTTTAAAAAATAAAAATATCAAAAACTGGCCTAGGTACAACAGGTTCCCCTACCTATTATTAATTTGACTCTGCTAACCACCTAGTGATTATTCTTATTCCTAGTGATTTAGGTACCTAGATGAATTATTAGTAGGCAGATAACATACATACACCAAGCATTTTGATATCTTCAGGGAAAAAAGGGATAAGGGCAAGGCAAAAGAAAGTCAAATTCTGCAGCGCATGTAACAGTTCAATTTGCATATCAACTGACAGTTGCAGAGGTGATAGTGCGTGTGATAATTTTTACGGAGTAATTTTCAGCGTTATCGGAAACGAAACGCCATGAGACCACCGAAGTTTAAGATAAACAAACTAAAAGGATATAAAAACAAAGAAAAGCAAAATGTTCGTTCATTAGAGGAACCGACCGCGAGAGCCGAGACGTAAAGTGGATTATTAATAAGATTTTAGTTAGTTTCAAAATGAATTCGCACAACATCTTATTCCTAGTGTCAGTGCTATGTGTTAGTGCCAAAGGGTGGGTTTTGACGGACGTCAACTTTGACGAATTAAGGAGGCAACAGGAAGTATCGCTTAACGAGATTCATTACAACTTGCCACCTAATGATACGAAGCATTTGAAGTTCAACCTGATATATCCAGGTAATGTTTGGAGTTGTCCTATAACTTTTGCAAAAACACATTATCATTTTTTTTGTTAGCTTAAATTAGTAACAGGAACTTAAAGGTAGGTACTTGCAGCCGCGTACTAGGAGCCTTGTAGGTATTCTATACGCAATAGGAGTTAGTACAGTAAGATTTGTCATTATGAAATTTTATAATAATTTATTTAGATGAAAACTAGTAAATTGCCTAAGCAGTAAAAAATATGTAAATAAGTAGGTAAAGTTACCTTCGTTTACAATTAAATATTTACTCTTAGTGTACATACTACATCGTGTACCTACCTACCTTATATTATTTGCCAATACATTTTTCCGAAAATAATATTTCCTTCCTAAAGAATAACACCAACTGATTAAATGTATGCCCACTCAAGTTCAATCATTATTTTCTATAAAATGAGTCGGTATAAGGTGTTTGTTGAGAAAATACTTTGTTTACTACAAAATTGTGCCTACCATTTCCCTACCGAAATATTGTTAGTTTCATAATTTAAAATTCTTATACATTCTTGGGACACACATTCTTGGGAATTTGAATATTAGACTACCTACTTATTCTTGAGCCGAAACCATAACTTTTATATAAAATGCTCTTCTACTAGGGCTTATGTATGGGTTATTAATTATGGGCCCCGACACCCGACAAGTGGGAACCAGGGCAATGCATGTGCAAAGCTGACGATTGACTAACTCTTTTTACCACCCGACGCAAAAAGAGGGATGTTATAAGTTTGACCGCTGTGTGTCTGGTCACTGTAGCTCTAGACCAGGATCCGGATCCGGACCGCGAAGGGTCGAACTCCGAACCACGAAGGATCTAATCATGGACCACGAAATATTGTAATGCATTAAAAATGTCAATTACGACCCCTAGAAATTAGAAAAAAATTGCTTTTTTTCTAATTTTTTCTTACCATCTGGCGACGGTGTTAAAAAAAACGTCGTGACGAAATTCTTTCAAGAGAATATTACCAGCCAGTCAGTGGCGTAACTATACCTGTTGAAGTCCGGGGCAAAATTCATCGGTTGGGGCCCCGTGCACCCCCCCTTCTTTTTTTTTTATCTTAATGTGTATGTGGGTTG
Source organism: Maruca vitrata (assembly GCA_039566165.1). Classification (NCBI taxonomy): domain Eukaryota; kingdom Metazoa; phylum Arthropoda; class Insecta; order Lepidoptera; family Crambidae; genus Maruca; species Maruca vitrata. Next base: position 8,759,916 of record CM076933.1, on the reverse strand, counting down.
GCAGATGAGATTCTCCTATGACCGGGGACCCCTTTCGGCTGGGGCCCCCTACCGGGTGGGGGCCCGTGGCATTTTGCCGACTTGCCACCCTGTAGTTACGCCACTGCAGCCAGTGTTTTCCAGGTACCAAGTGGTGCGGCCCGGGCAACGTGGCGAGCAACCTGGACGACCTGGGCATAGAGAAGGCGGCGGACATGTGCTGTCGAGACCACGATAACTGCCCCGATATTTTGTTCGCTGGGGAGACGAAGCGGAATTTGACCAACCACGCCTTTTACACACGGTAAGTTTTTTTTAAAAGTACTTACGATACTCTTCGCACGGGTACAAAAATGACACATCAGTGTTTCTACTATTAGCATGCATATAAAGTTTCCCTAAAACTCCTCTATCTATTAAAATCTAAATCTGTGGCGTAGTTTCCGGGACAGACATTGAGAACACTTTGTTTTATGTAGTATTGTGATGAGATGGAAGAGTATCTTGTATTATGTTTATCTTTACTGTGTTTTATTTACTAGACACACATTTATTATTTGATGAATAAAAATCTCGCAACATTGTATACTTACATTATTCTAATTCCGAGATATGTACACAATTAGCTTAAGCATTGTGTTGCGAGGATCAGAAACAACAGTGGCATAGGCAAATGTTGCTATTTAAATAGATAAAACGCACCCAGTCACAAACAAATATCGATGTAAGTACATAATTCAAACAACAAATATTTGTCACAGGTGGGTATCGAACCCACGACTCCTGGTGCAGTGGCACTAACTGATTGCACCGTCTAATTAGTGAAATATGAAAGTTTACTACTACATAAATAACCTGAGGGCCTACCATGAGTTCGCTATCGAAAACTTAATTACGTTAAAAACCTATCGAGTTGTTTTTTTCATACGGCCGATTTTAGTTCTTCGCGTAACCACCAGCGGCGCTGTACAAGTTTTTCATAGACATATTTACGTAGGCGATATCGAGTACGTAAGTTTTAAACTCATGGTAGCCCCACTGGTGGTTATAATTTGCATCGTAATGCTTCGGGTGGCGAAAACGTATGTTCCACCAATGCCAGATCCACTCACTTGTAAATGCTAGATGTTATTTTATGGAGTATGCCAGGATATGCGGTGGCGTGCGTTTGGAGACGTTGTTTTTTCCTAACTGACTACGACGACGGCTTGGAGTAGCCGTGTCATCATCACCGAACTTGCGGGGGAGCGAATGGCTCTCACCCCTAAAGGACGCCTACGTCCAACAGTGGACGAAGTTATAAGCTGATTATGATGATATCTTTCAGCCTGAGCTGTGAGTGTGACGAACAGTTCCGTAAGTGTCTCCACAACGCGCGAAGCAACGTCGCGGAGCAAATCGGTACCATCTACTTCAATGCTCTAGGAACACAGTGCTTCAGGGAAGACTACCCTGCCACTGGCTGTGAGGAGCGAGGGGGGTGAGTCTTGTTTTTTTTTAATTAAACGTACAGGATGACCTCACTCCACCTGATGGTAAGCTGCCGTGGGGTTCACATTTGATGTCGAAAGGCACGATAGAGCTTATTGAGTTTGTGTCGCCCTCTCCATGAAGGACTGCATATTTATATCTCGTTTCACGCCCCGCCTGATGAGCCCGGGGTTGGATGTTTTCCATCAGCTAGAAGTTCAAGGTGGACTAGATGAAATAACTCTTCAGAGCATTCCCCATTATAGAGATGGTGGAGATCACTTAGACTGGCAATGTCTCTATGTAACTGCAGAGGTGTAGAGCTTTTCGTCCGGGCCACAGGTTAGACCATTGTATCCTCATAGGAGCGGTCCGTGTCAAAGATTTAATATGAATAAATTCTGTGGTTCAAAGAAGTTTATCAATGAACAAAATTTTTAACATTTCGTTTTGTTTCAGTTGGTTCCGCAATAAATGCGTGGTCTACACATACGACAAAGCAGGCAATAAAACAGTCCAGTGGTTTGATGTGCCCAACTTTTGAACAAACCATTAGGTATTTCTATGTTGTTATTTTGTGGACAACTTGTATTACGGTTATTATAATTTAAAAAATCACACATGTAAATAATAATATATTCGTTCATTCGTCTTTAAGTATGAGTAAGTATTGTCAGTATTATAGGACGATTTTATTTATTATTTACCATCATTAAAACGGAAAATGCTGGAAGAATATTTTCATAAATAGTAGATAGGTATTATTAAGTATGTTATCTGCGACTACGTGAGTCGATAAATGCATAATGGCAGAATAACCCTTTCTTAATATTGTAACGTTTTTATTATTATTTATTAAACTAACTAATTATAAAAATATATGATAGTCTAGTAGAGAAAGTTATTTATTTAACGAAACATTTGTATACGATTAGGTGGCGAACATTACTACTAGAGTAAGCCAGTATCTTAAATGTTTGAACTGTGTTATTATAATAGTGTCTGTAGTTCTGTTTTGAATTTATGTAAATATAACTTAGACAACATTATGTGCGCATTTTTTTTATAACCTGACTATTTGATTGACACAATGCTTGCGATAAATTTTAGTTCGTTTAGAGATCAGTAATTCATGTAGGTAAAGGGTAGAAAAACACAAAAAACAACGCAAAAAAAAATGCTGTACGTGGATTTGGAGTTTCATACATTATTATTTTGTTGCAATAAGAATTGAAGAACTAGAGCTAACTTCCTTTTCCTATTTCTTAATATTTCCTCATTTGACCGTAACCGGAAAAGGTGCATTTAAGATGACATAAATTTTGTCCATCTAATTGTTATTTTATATCCTTTTGTACTTTAGTGACAAGTAATTAATTGTATATCTACTAAAAACTTTAGGTTTTTTAAGCTATAATTCGGTAATAACGTAAAAACAATGGAATGACGTGACATTTTTTTCTTATTCATAGATTTCCCTGAAAACAAACGAATGTATTTTTTCCATTTTTCTAAATACTTGTTGTACAGAACCTTTGGCTCGAGCTTAAACTAGGACATATCCAACATTTTTTTCTTTATTATTTGCAATTACGTTACTTGCTTCTCTCAGTTTCACGACCAACAATAACAATACAATGTAACTACCTACTCACGTAATTTAATAAAAACACTAAGTAGTGGTTACCTATTACATTTTGAAATGTTAGTTGTCATGACAACAAATGAATCCATGGAAAAGGATCACCACTAGAAGATTAGCTAGCTGATATACCTACTTGTTTCTCGAAATAATATTTTTTTATAAATGTTTTGGTGGTAATGAATAATGATCTAACTAAGGGCAAGGCTACCTATCTAGGTAGTGCCCAGGGTCAACTAATATATATAAATTAAGGGGCCGCATAAAATGTATATTTGCATACAACTAAATATAAGTCTGAAAGGTTTCCTTACTTTTTTTATTTTGATGCAACAGAATCAAACTTTTCCGCCACTTTGCATGATCGTTAGAAATCTACGGGCCGCATCAAATCAAGCCATGGGGCTATTTTGTGGACAGCCCTGATCTAAGGGCTACTATTAAATCTAGATCGCAGACCTACAGCAAGATAAGGGTCACGAATCCTTTAATGCCAATAGTTTGATATTATATATTTCTAATAATTTTATGTGGGTTTAATTAAAGGGTATGTTTGTTTACCGTAATAACCTTGAAGGGTAAGCTGACTGTCATATGTGTGTCAATGCCCTTTTATAGCAAGCTGTATGAACACGATGATATGAAATTGTGATTTTTAAAAATACATTAAATAAAGAAGCGGCATTTGTATTATTTATTTTTTCTCAGCATATTTCATTGGTACATTGGTAGAGATTTATTTGTTATAGTGTCGCCATAATTCATCATTAAGTATAAGTAATATACAACTCTTTATTTTAAATTATGCACACATGAATGCACGATTAATATACATATTTTATATTATCTCGTATAAATAACCATACACGTAGTTATACATGTCGTGATAAAAGATATGGATACAGATATATAACAATGTATAAACAAGTGAACAATTTCGAACGGTGTTAGAAATAACGCTAGAATATTAATTAATGATAGAAAAACTTCAAATACAGGTTATATAGGTAGATATGTAGCACAGTGCTTAGCTAAAACATTTTACCCCAGGCGCATGCGTTATTATGTACAACCAATTTAATATACATACATAGTTATACATTATTGTGGACTAAACAGTGGGGTTATACACGATGGTTATCTAGGAATCGCAAGCTAAATCTGGATCTTTATATGTGAAAAGGTTTAAATACACGATAACGAGAATGTATTGGATAGATACGAAGCGATATAAAGGACTTATTAGAGAATCCCTTGTTCAAAGTGAGCAATCTCGAAATAGCCTACATTCCAAGCGACCTTACCGTTCAATATGTACAACAACAACTTTAGAACATTTATAAATTATTTTAATTCCAACGTCGCTTGCAGGGTGCCCTCGTAGGTACCTACGTCACATAAGGGTCCGTTCACTTCCTGAAATTTGAACGTTTTAATAACTTTCCTAAATTCTTTTAGTGAACCAACACAGTCATTTGATACAATGAGTGTTAAAGATTTAAATTAACGAAACTGGAATGCAAGCAGTCTTTTGTCAATTTGATATTAACAATAGTTAAACTGTGAACTTGATTATCATACATTATTCAATAGTAATAGTTAGGTAACTGCATAAAATTCAGATAAGTAACGAACAATCTATTTAAAACACAATTTTAAATATAACATTACAACAAACGACTACAATTCCAAATAACTGTTAAATGTGTGATTACATTTAATATATTACATAAAGAATGTACCTAGTTAGAGCAACTCATCACAATGCCGGATTTATTTTCAAAGAAAACTAAAAAAAATCCTAGGTACCTACCTACCCATTAAATTTCCACACCAAATACTTTTAACATTAAAGAAATTCTATATTCTCATAAATTATAACATTAAAAAAACATGGAAGATGAAATAGGTACAGATTTATATAAAGTCGATGTTACGGATTTGGAATCTTAAGTATGTTATGTATTCCTAAGTGATAAATGACGCAGAAATTTTATAATATAGAATGATTAAGATGGTATCACGTCTACTATCACAGAATATTATTATGTCGAGAATATCAAGGGATCAGGCGTATAAATTTAATGCGCTTACACAAAGTTCTTAATTAATTCACTGCTGCTGCTCGGCTCGACTCAACACTTGGGTTCCATCAGATCACGATAAGACCTGATACTGTTTTTTAACATATACATACATGTACTCAAATTCGAATAATCAACCATAAATCAATGTAAATTGACAATACAAATATAGTTTAATGTTATAATATACATGAATTTATGCATTATATCAACATTTACAGCCCTTTTCAATTTATCTATCTGGATGATATTTTTGTTATTGCCAATGTTATCATAAAAGTAAGAACAATATTGTACATTTGCGATCACTGAATAATTGTCATCGTTGATGGGTTTGTCGATGTTGCTGAGAAATTAAAATCAGTTGATTGTTATCTTGGTCACTCGGAGGACGGTAACGATGGGACAAACTTCAATCTCGGAAGAATTAAATTAACGGTATTTATTTCGAAAAGATCAATGTCATGAATACAAATTGTATTGTTAACTTCGATTTTAAAGTTATATATTGATAAATCAAGTTTGGTAACTTTATTTCATATTTAAAAGTATTGTATTAATTACTTTAAAGGTAACTCACAGCTAGCGATCGAAAACGTAACGTAGTAAATCACAACAACTCTATGCCACAAGGATTGTGAAATAGTAACTAGATTATAACTTTATATATTTTCATTCCTATATATACGAAATAATGCAGTTCCAATGCAATAAAGTGTTAAACAATTCACTCGTATTATTCTAACCTAACAGATGGGCAAAAGTCCGAAGATAGAAAACATTAGATACACGACTAATTTCAGGTGTTAAACTCCAATCGTGGGTACTATCGAGACAGCACTAATACTTGAATATTTCACTAGACTGTGCGTTTATTGAATTATTATATACAACATTCCTATAGTAAATATTTTGGTAATGGTACATCGGCCGGCCTGAGTAGAAAAGTTTGAGAATCGCTTGTGACGCAGCGTCAGGGGCCAGGTCAGCCGCGGCTGCGCGCGCGCCGGCGGGGCGGCCGCGGGGGGGCGCGGAGCCCGCTGCGCCGGCATTATTTGCCGCCGAGGCCGAACTTCATGAAGATGAGCTCCTTGCCCTTGCTGAGGATGTCGCCGCCCGGAGCCGTCATCTCGGTGAACTTCTGCATGAGGTTGGGCTGGGTGGTGGGAGGTTGCGCCGGGGGAAGCGGCTGCGCGGCGGGCGCGGGGACCACGGCGGGCCCGGGGCGGCGCGCCGGGGACACTGTGACGGGCGCGGCGCCCGCGGTAGCCGTCACCCCGGCGGCCGCCAGCGGAGTCCCCGCGACCACGCCCGGCGACTGCACCGTAGGACTCCCCGTATTACCAGCGCTCGTGCGCGCGATCGTGCTCACTGGCACAGCGCTCACCGCGCCTCTCGCCCTCGCCTGCCGACCACCCGCGTTACAGACCATCCTACATGCCTGCCCTTTTGGAATACACCTGCAGCTGGTTTGAGACACGATAGCTTTCTAGTTCACTTAGTGATCGCTATGTAGTGGCTAACCTAAGCGGCTGAAAATAGAATCTGCATAATTCTGAACACTGTCTTTTGCGTACTACAATTACCTTCAGATGATGTAACTAAATGATACCTCACGTAAAAAATTGTACGGTTTTCTATCTAATTTTATAAAAAGCTGCATTTGTAACACTAAGGCAAGTTTAAAATTAAGTATCATGTCTCAATTGGCTTGTATATTCAAAGAGGGCAGTACGGTTAAAGTGTCAACCAATGGATGCATCAAAAATTGAGCAATCATTCCAAAAGGTTTAATATTTTTAGCTCGAAATGCTTAAACGTGAGAAGCGAATATGAAATGAAATAAAGTAGCTCATGATGTTAAGAAAAATATTAATTTTACGAAGGGATTTATTCCAAATGTGATCAGGAGTGGATAAAATTTATTGCAAAAATGTGAGAATACAAAAGTGTGTAATCAAAATAGTTTGTTTGAAATAAATCCATTCAATGTCTATTTTATTAATCTATAAGATGAGGGATTTTAATGTCAAGGAAACCTGTTGTCCTCATGGGTATTAAACAGCAAAGTTAATAGAACAGGGTAAGTTGATTCAAATTATTCATTATCTTTAATAACATGCTTCACACTTTCTAACACATGATTATAAAATATAGTAGTTTTATTCTTAAAATGTGCAATAAAAAACATGCATTGCCATACATTTAAGCAGGTGATTTTATAGAGAAAAATATTTGATAAGATAAAATTCACGAACCATTAGTCATCTGTAACATTACTCCAAGCTTCTCCACTAGAGAATCCAATTAGGGAATTCTCAAAGAAAAGCTATCAATAAATAATTTGTACATTTCAAGTACATTCATCATGCTTTAACTACAACATAAAGCATTCAAAGAATACTATTCGATTACTTAACGAGTTATCATTGACGCTGTTATCATTCGAGCCGTATTGTTCTCGATAGTAATCGTCTAGTAACGGACCACATTCACAGGCCTCAGAGTTTGTATCACAATGGTGAATGGGTTATGGTATTCTGATGTGAGTGAAGTATACGCCAGTGTAGGTTATGTTCTAGTCTCTGTATGATAAGGTCCAGTATATGGCATGGCAGCTAATGATGTGTACGAGGGTAATCATGATCTGAATGATTGATCATCCGAACAAATGGTCCGAGTAGACGAGACCCGCGCGCGCGCCGCTGCGCCTTGCACTGAGCGTGATGAACGCAAGGTAATAGATAGATAAACAAATGAAGATAAGGAAACAGTGAAATAATAAAATCTAGAGATATGAAGTGATAGTCAAACAAAAATATAAACGACTAGTATTGTTGCATAGTATACTTGAAACTGTTTTGTTGTGGGTCGATTATAAACGGTATTTTACCTGAGAATTCGCCTGATCTGGATTACTGGCGCATGTGTTGTGGTCTAACTGAGAAGGGGGAAGAGGGCAGGCATCTAGCAAACAGACAATACACACAACATATATAGTGACCACAGACAACCACTTGAATCTTGGATCACACCTCACGCGCATCGTGAGCTCTGTGCGAGTCTATGTTGCGTGTATTATAGATCAGCCCAACCCAGGGTCTTGGAACTAGTCCGTGAAGGGAGTGAACGTGACAAACAAAACATAAAAAGGACAGAGAGTTGAACAGATGTGGAAAATAAAACAAGGTCTTAACATAACGCGTGGGGGATCCCGGAAGTTGCCGATGTTGGTATAATAAGTGTGGAGGCTGCTAATCGTAGATGCGAGGCTTCGGACACGAAACGTTACCGATGTTTGTGACTGTGTAATCCAAGATAGTGTCAATTAGCAAAGTGTACACCAAGAGTCTTTGTGCTCCGTAGATTGCAACCGGACTCGCATTTTATTAATTCCGTTTCTCTATTAATTTATATCGCTTCTATTTAAAGACCAAGCTACTTAGATTCATCACAGAACTATACTTTTTCCGTTACAATTAAAACAAGTGACAGGTGAATTTAGTAACTGGTTGCAAATAATTTTTCAACACCTAAACTTAGAAACAATTTAAAGCCATTTGCGTATTTCTCGAGAACTTGATGAATTTAGACGCGTAGTCTCTCCAAAATTTGACTAGTCCGAGTTCAATAAAACGGAAGATGAATAATCGAACTCGCTGGGCGAGTCCAATCGCAATCCTAAGACCGTGTACAGGAAAGATGATAGAGGGTACCAGAGCGAAATAGCTAGCGTCTCTCATTAGTCACATAGCAAGTCCAAGGTGCAAACATGAAACACTCAAAGCTCTCAGTGGCAACACAACGTCGCCGCACTTACCTAAACGGGTAGGGCGGCCGGGCTCGGATTACACTTTTTGATAATATCAATGGTTGCAAGATGTTCATAGTAATTGTTTGTTATATGGTACGTAGTACTATCATTATTAAATCGTTATCGTAAGACCCCTTACACACAGTGTTTTTTATTGATAGAGGCTTTTGAGGTTGACTCTATTTTAGAACTACCAGGGTGCCATATTTGTCCAAATTTTTTTATTAGGCTGAAGCCTTTAAGTTTCTTCAAAATTACTTATAAGGAATAAAAATACTTCCGGAAATATTTCGTTATAGCAGGGAATTAGGTACATGTAATTTTAAATCCCATTCATGGAGTGGATGGTAATAATCACAAACAATTATGTAACAAAATTTTGGATGGGATGTACTTACGGCTAAGTAAGATTCACAATTTCCTGAAAATACACCTCAGTCTTAGATCTTTTGTAGATTTTAATAAACATATTTTTTAATTTTACATTAATACCGTGGCTTGACAATTCAAGATATACATTCTTGTATACTTTAAAATTTTATGGACTGAATTTACCTTTAAAAGAAAACGGCTGTGTGAAAAGGGCGATGTATCTGTGGGTAGTTATGTGTGTGGACTGACCGAAATGATAACGTAAAGTGGGTAGGAATAAATGTTCCAATTATGCTGCTGATTAAACAAAAATCAGGTAAATGATATCAATTGGTTCGTTGTTAACAAAAGACGGCCCGGCCGCCCCATTTGCAAGAGAAAGTCTATTCTTGATAAAAAATTGAAATTCCGTCCGAAATGATAAATTAGGAAATCAACTGATTACTCAAGAAAATCTCATTCTTCGCGTATGCAGTTCTTCAAGTCGTACCTAAATATAAGCCCCAAACCAATGGGCACAAAGATATTTGCTTTCATTAAAGACACATCTTTGTGTCTTTCAGTCGATATTAACATGTTTCCGGACAAAACTTCACACAGAAGAGTAGACTTCCAAATCATTTACGTTTCGTTCGTACGGCTAACAGGGAGAGTAACTAATACAGCGAATATCGAAAAGCCGGCGTCGCAGTGGTACGTACCTGTCTTGCGGTGATGGTTGCGGGGCGCGGCCGCCACGTTGTCTCGGGGCGGCGGGGGCGGGCCCCGCGCGCCCGGGCCCGGCGCCCCCCGCCCGCGCGCCGCGCCCGCGCCCCCCGCCGCGCCCCGCGCGCCCATGCCCATGCCCCCCATGCCGCCCATGGCGCCCATGCCGCCCATAGCCCCTGCACAATCCAATTAATTGGTTACAATGCCAATCATCCATCGAACATTTTTTTTCCTAACTGACTTACGATGATGGCATGAAGTAGCCCTGTCATCATCACCGGACTTGCGGGGGAGCGGATGGCTCTCACCCCTAATTTACGAACATTGTAGGCTAAGTATCTTCATCATCTACCAAGTAAAACTATCATGAACATACAGAATTACAGAGATCATAATTAAAATGAACTGTTGTTATTGTCCCCTCAACCCAATCAGAGAGCCCCACCTGGCTCTTTTCATTAATTGGAATTTAGCATCATGGTATCAGCAAATTAAAAACTAAGGACATGAAAACTTAAATATAATCAAAAACTGTTTTTTGACATCATAAGATGACTGAATTTATTGGCTACAGAATTTGAAGTTATCGTCTATTGCCTACCCGAAAACGCGTCAAAATTATCTAGGGCAATTTTTTGTTCTATCAGAAAAGACATTACAGTTGCAGACTGTACGAGGAGTAGACTCGACAGAAATTTAATTGACACAGTCCATACGAGGCTGTGAAACTGTTGAGTGAGTACGAAATGCTTAAATAGTGGTGTCGACGTGTACGTAGTATACACAATTACACATACACACCCTATACTGCTAAATCAAAGTAACTGTCTTCAGTTACCTTGGCTCGTCTGCCCCGGCGCGTACTGGTCGCTGGCCTCCGTGAGGAAGTTGCTCGGCACCAGCCCGCGGACGCCCTCGATCTCCGCCATGAAGAACCCGTCGTCGTCCATGTCCCCATACACGTGGATGATCTGCCCCGTCTGGAAGCTCAGCTCGGCCTGGAACACGCCGCGCCTCTGTTATAAGGTTAGACAACATCTGACTCGCTTACAAAGTGGGCAGCTACCAAGGAATTTTTGTTAGTGTTGTTCTGTGAGACCCCCAAACTCAAAACCATCTTCGGTGTGTACCGGTTCCGAATCCCCACTTCTTTGAAACTAAATAAACAGATTAAATTATGTGATTCCTAATTCTCAACAATAACCTTTAGAACCTTTGGGCTATAATGTTAATTAGGATTAACATCATTGTTTTCTCAGATTAAATTTTTTTTGTATTGTCATGTTTAAAAACTGGTTCCTTACGTAAACCTTCAGCTGCATGTATAAAAAAACTGACAAATAAGATCAACATTATTAAGAGTGCATATTTAAACTTGATAATAAGTCATTTGCGGAACTGACATTGCAGTCTATTAAGGCTTTTTATAAGCAGTTTTATCATTACAGCAGATAAATCCCGTTTCCTTGATAATACTGTGTGTGCGTGCAATAATTCCTACTCGTCATCAAAAACCAGCCCTAAGCTCTTGTCAGTCTGTAAAAGTGTTCAACAGAAACAACAGCCACTTACATCAGCGTCCACGTTGGGGCTCAGCTCCTGCGGGTCGTAGTCGTAGAGCGCGACCATGCGGCGCACGGGCTGGTTGGCGTACGCGTCCGTCCAGCGGTCCCGGGGCTTTGCCGCCGCCGCCTGTCCCACCGCGTCCTGCTCCGACACCTCCATAACCATGTTGTGAGGCACGTACCCTCGCCGACCGCGGCACTCGCCCCAGTAGAAGCCGTCCGCGTCCTTGTCGCCCCAAACCTGTAAAGGAATGGTTTCGAAACATTTGGGTCGCTTTCAGAGAACGCGCATTTTTTACATTTGTAGAGGCAAAGCCGAAATATAAATGATTAAAATTTATGGCATTTTTTTTTAATTATGAAAAAAGAACTATGTATTAGTAAATGTAAAAGTAGATAGAAAAACCCTCAAACTTTGTAAGGGTCTAGCCTCTTCGCAATTTTGCTATGGTTGTTTATAATTGTGATTTTGAGACTGATACCTATTGTTGACTTAAAATAATTAATAGAGACAGAATATAAGGCTTCTCTATGTGTAAAAGCTTGTACAAAACTACGGTAATAAGAACATAACAGTTTATGAATGAAACCGGAATAAAAATACTTACCAAAGATATCATAATGCGTTTCTAAAGACATATGTATTTTTAATTAGGAAAGACGTCAAAAAGAATCAGTTGCCTATCACTTTACTCACCTTTTAACAAACCATATCCAATCCAAAAATATCTGACTAACCTGAATATCTTCCAACAAAATGCAAGCTATTATGTACAGTCATAAACAGAAATACCTAACAATTTTGTCTGAATCTAATAATCGTGAGTGATAATTTTCGCTAACGCGACCACTAATGGGTTTGTTTGAGTTTGACATTAAAAAATGATGCTTTCGAACTTGGGATTTGTGGTCCAAAAGTGGTCCAAAGCTAAAATACAGGTAACATGGCTGATAAAATGGTATATAAACTTGAGAGGCTTTTGTAGGCTTAGGAATATAACTAACTAGCTAGGGTGGCGCAACGTCCCAAAATGAGTAATACAAAACTAACCTTGATGGTATCTCCTTCACTGAAGGGCAGTTCTTCATCACAGCTCTCAGGGTTGGGGCTCATCGTCGCCGGGTCGTAATCGAACAGCGCGATGAAGTAGCGACTCCGCTTGGTCTGCGGGTGGCCCTGCTGAGGGTGGCGAGGGCCGGCCTGAGGGCCCCGCGGGCCTGGCGGGGGGCCTCCGCGGGGCCCGTACTGCATGTTGCTCTGCTGCGCTTGCTGTTGTTGCTGCTGCTGCTGTTGTTGTTGCTGCTGCTGTTGTTGTTGTTGTTGTTGTTGCTGTTGTTGTTGCTATTGTAAAAGTGTTACATCTTAAAGATTGTTAAAAATCTCGATAAATCATTTATCGTAAAAAGTTTTGGTTTAATATATGTATTAGTTTTTATTAGATAGTGAAGTCATTTCTTTTGGACGGTAATAAGCCTAATATTTATCTTTTTTGCGTGAATACCACACAAACTTGAAATTGTATGTCATCTGATAGATTTGCTATCCTATCATGTACTGAACATTGTCCAAAGGGAAGTAAGATAATCTAACGTTAACCTAAGAAGACGAACAAAAACCACTTAGCTATTATGCAATAAACAAACATACAAGGTACAAGAAAGAGAGTGCAGGATATTTCACAGTGAAGGGTGTTTCAGGTGTTCTAGAAGAAGCTAAAGGTACCTGGTGGGGGTTAGGAGGGCGGCCGCGCTCGTGGTGGTTCCGGGGCGGCGGGTGCTGGAAGGGCGGCTGGCCGGGGTACGGCTGGTTACTTGGGAACGGCCCGCCCGGAGGGAAGGGCGGTGGCTGCGTGCCATGGAAGGCTTGTGTACTCGGGAACGGCTGACCCGATGGCGGCTGCGACGCTTGCGCTGGTAGGGACGGTTGCTGCTGACGTCCGTACGAACCAACACATTAATAAGGTTAGATTTTCCATAACAAAGCCAACAGCAATCGGTAAGCTCATAGCCATAAATTCTCCTTATTGGCATTGCGTCAAGCGATAAAAATATTACCTTCTCCTCGGATGTTAAATAAACAAGACATTCCGTTGTAGCACTAGTCAACCCCCATGCACAACGAAAGCTAGCGTGCAGCGCTTACACTTGAAACCACATCATTCATAGCAGAGAATCAGAACAGTCGGTTCCAAAGGTGCTTGTCAGCGTTTACATACGTAGAAAACAAAATTATATAGATCAAACGGTTCGGGAACCTCTCCATTAAATTACGATACAAAATCTTAGTATTACAGACTAACTGGTAACATTGAGAGACACTGAGTTCGGTAGGTGTGTGAGGGGTGTGTGTCGCGTCGAAGCCAAGACAGCATGCAGGAACAACCATACAACACGCGCTGAACATGCCAGTGAATGATCTGTATCGAGTGCTCTGTAGGGCCTATCGGGCTGCGCCTACCCTAGCCGGGGCTCGTGGCTCGTGCACGGGTGCACGTGTCGGACCGGACGTGTCGCGTGTCGTGTGTGGCATCGAACATCGAGGACGGTACAGTAAGTGAAGATGACAACACAGAACATCGAGAAGTGGAAACTCGTGATCGGGAGAGAGTCCGCACAAAGTTGAGAGAAAGAGCATAGTGAGTAGTGCTAGCACATGGAGAGCACATCGATGACAGCTAGGAGTTATCGCAGACCTGCGGGCGGCGGCGCGTCGCCTCCTCGTCCTCGCTACCCAGCTCCGTGGCGCCCTCTTTAGTGATTTCGATGGCCGGTATTCCCGATTGCTACCACACGGTCAGTCAATATTTTAGCATACAAAATCGATTCAAACAAGACAAAACAAGTGTGAAAAAATGGGCGTGCTGACTGAATGGCGATGCATGTCGAAAATGGTGCTGAAGTTAGTACGCCGTTAGTGATGAACGTGAGCGGCTTGCTTCTTGATCTCTATGATACCTCATTGCAAGGATCAAGCGTTGTAGTCAACATAGTTGTAGGAAGCGGACGAGTAAGCTGTAGAAAGTATAACCACAAACAAGTATCAAAGATAGAGGTGTAAGGAATTGACTCGTAGATTGATACTAAGCAGAGCAAGTAAAGCCGTCTTTGAATGGAAGCTGAAGTGGAAATATTGAAGTTCACTGCCGCGGGAACGTTCGGCTTACTGAGGGCTCGTGGCCTCGACTACGCTGCCTTGCGACCATTATACTGACAGATGATCATGTGTTACTTGAATTCGAATGACATGTCGGCTGATGGTTTCATTGATGTATGAACAGTGAGAAAATTGTCATATCTTCCGAAATAATCGTCTATTCCTAATCTATGTTAAGGTACTATGACAGAAGACCTCTAACAATTAAACTAGGACTGTTACAATATTTCTTGTCATTTAATTCTCTATAAACATTTCTATTTAGCTCTATTCCAAGTAGAAAGTACTGCTTACGTATTTAGTAAAATATGTAACTGTATATTAGTATTTCAAGTACAAGTTCCTTTAATTGAAAGAAAAATATGCATAACTTAGCTAAAATATAATTCTTTTCTACAGTTGTTCTCGTCTACTTTCATAATTATATATGTATAAAAGCATACTCAAAGTAAAGTCGTTTTCATATGCTGATTATACGTCTACATAGTATTTATATAGAATACGGGCACACTGTGTTAGTAAAAAATCAAAATTATATAAAAATATTATGTAACTAATAACACAAACAAAATACACTCTCAAATAAAACAAAAAACCATGAAACGCTAAAAACAAAACTGGTGTGTATATAGAACTCCAGAAAGAAATAAAAATTATTTGATAAGACGTGTTAAAATTCCTTACCGAAGGGGTTATTTTGTCGAATATACTCTTTAGGAGGCCTGTGCCGAATCCGCTCGTGGGCTATGGAAAGGTGTATAACAGTTATGTGAGAGAGCGAGGTTAGGTTAGACTAAGTGGAATGATACACTCATGAGCTCCATGGCCGGTATTGTCTGTGTCACAAATTACAAGCTCTTTATTTGTTCTAGGTAGTATATCTGTATGGTGTCGTGCGTTGTTTCGGGTATCGGCCAATAGCACTAGTGACTACGGATCTAGTCGCAAGCAGTATGCATTTAATTTTGAACGATCGAGCCGAGTGCATAGCTAATCGATGGCGCGGGTGGTCGTGTCGTGATCCGTTCGGCAGAGAACTACTGGACATTTAGAAGATGCCAGCGACAGAACCACAGAAGATAGTATAAAGAGTGCAGTTTGCAACACCGATATCACGTGACAAACGTTCTATTCTCAACGGTACGTTATATTAATTTGTATTTTCAGTAATATCTCATATTAAACCAGATGACAAGTAGGTTTTGAGTAAAGATTAATCAAAAGAACGTTTGCCACGCTAGAAAAGAGCATATGACACTGATCGTTATAATGATAGTAGCTAAGAAGACACAGACGAAGAATCATCAGAGATAAAAACAAAATATGAAGCTCATAATAAATACTGAATCAACATTTGAAAGAAATATACTGGCGAAATGAAATTTGAATAAACACACGTAATATACAACACTGATTTGCAAACCAAATATATGTATAGACAAAGTGCTGTGCCGACCAACATTTAGTTATGATTTCATATTCATAAATATAACACATTAACAAAAATTAATCATATCAATGTTTATCAATTCAGTACAAACATATCAGTCGGCAAATTGTTGGTAAATGAACATTTAGTAGTCTTTGGACAATAGAAATGAGAGACTGATATCAAACTATTTTTAAACTTGGTTGGTATTGATTCTCATTCATGTAACTGTTTAGACGTGAAGTTAGTAGAATCAATATCAACCAAGTTTTATACAACTGAGACATCAATACAATGAGAAGAGAAGAATATAAGAAGAGAGCGGTCACCTGAGCTGCGTGCGGGTCGTGGCGATTGGAGTTAGGGAATATTTCCTTGTCGGATAGATTCTCATCGTGCTCTATCACTTGTTGTTGCTGTTGGTAAGGTTGAGGCCTCTGCGGGCCACGAAAGGGCCCCGGCCCCATCATGCCCTGGTTGGGGCCTTGACCGGGCCCACGGGGCATCCTAGAGGCGACTCCGCGGAGCACCGCCGGAGGAATAGGCGTCGGAGCGCTATCACTGGACTGGCTGTCCCGCGATTTTGTACGAACCTGAAAACAAATTGAAATTTCAACTACCAAGTACCTTGTCAGAACTGTCGTCCTCTCTATAAGTGTTACTGGAGAAAAAATATTCTGGCAAATACTGTAAGTCAGTATAATATTTGCAAAAGGTAGCATTCTACAGCCAAATGAAGCCCGTACAGCCATACTTACTGTGACACATTTGGGATTGAGGCCGATCAGTTTCCCGATATCGATGAGCGCGTGGTCTCCGGTCGGGGAATCGACGTCGGTGACTTTCTTGCCGTCCGCGTACACGGCGTAGCCCGTGACGGGGCCGGAGGCCGGGGGCCGCAACACCGGCTGCCACGTGACCAGCAGGGTCCCGTCCTGCGGTCCCGCTTCCACCTGCGACACCGCACCAATCACCACCAATAATCCAGCCGAAAGTTCGTCACGCTAGCCAATTGGGTATTTAACATGTTCCATTTTTGAGACCAGCATCGGTTGTACTAAAAGCCACAGAGGGAGGATCTAACGTCACACAACACAGGGTTCGCTAAACTAGCCAGAAGGTGAGCGCTGGGATTGGTCAAGATAATTTTTATCCTGGAGCTGGATTTATGGTTATGATTGACGCGACTTCCTCGAAATGTTCGGAGGTGCTGTGTGCGTCGAGGTTGTGAATTATTTTGAAGGAACAGGGGTGTATTTGGTTTTAGTATCGTGAGTATTTAAATGTAAGGATTTAGTTGTCACACACTTGGTGAAGCGTTAGAAAGCTATCTTCAAGTGCGTGTAGTGAGGCTTTAACACCAGTTGATCTTGAGTAAGCAGACCCTATAACTCGTAAGATGTTAAATCAGTCATTAAGTGGTTATGTTTATTCATATTATTAGGTATCAGCAGGAAAGGGAATGTAAGTGTAAATGTTGAAGTTTGGATTGACAAGCATGCTTTGTTTCCTCATGCTAGTTTTGAGCATCTTCTTGTAGAACGTACCATGATTTCGTTCGGTGGATCGGGCAGGCCTTTCGGCAGGGTTCTGAAGTCGGTATATGCTCCCGGAGCTTCTTCTATGGGTATTCCTGATGGTGGGCCAGCTCTAAGATGCTTCGCCCTCACTGTGACTCTGTATTGAGTGCTTGGTGATAGCCCGGTGATCGTATGGCGATACACACCTGGCTTCACGGTCCGGACCTATAAACGTAGCGATAAAGGTTAAGAACACAGTGTATCGGATACGAGACCATAGTTAGTACCATTGCAGAGCTTGGAGTTGCTTACTTCGACGTTGTTGACACAGACGACATGTTGATGGTTAGAGTTGGCGGGCAACCAAGAGATAACTGCTTGAGAGCAAGTGACACCACTGGCTCTTACACACGTGGGGCCCATGTTGGCGGTGTCGCGGCCTATGACCATGGTGCAAGCGGCGTCACGGGACGTGCGGCGGGAAGCGGTCACTGAACGCACGCTGATGCGGTGAGGCTTTAAAAAACATTAACTCACATTAGCTACATCGACGTAGCAACGCACGGTAAAAACGAATTGTACATCGATTAAACAATGGTTTAATAAATACAACTAAAAGCGAACTGTGATATTGAACTAAAACAATAAGTGCTCATTGAAGATGACAATGATAACTAAGGCGACACAGACAAATGAGATACTAACACCGATAACAGTATCTAGAAAGGGGCTTACCCTGTTGGAGTCGACTCCCTCGACGAGCGCGCGGGTGCGTTCGCTGGCCTTGACGGTGGTCTTGAGGACCCCGTCGACGTACACGTGGTAGCTCTCGATGCTGGCCTGCTGGACTCCCTCGGGGGCGGTCCAGCCGATGAGCACGGACTTGTTCAGCTGTCGCTCCAGGGTGAGCTGGCGCGGCGCGGGCACTAGCGACGAGAAAAACAGCTCGGCTGTTCAGGTCCGGCGGGTCAAGGAGTGCGGCCAGGCAGGCGAAGTGCGAGTGATATGCGAAGAAGCGTGCAGCGAAGTCCGTGGTAACGGGACGGGACAAAGGAAAGGTCAACTATAGAACTATTGCTACAGTATCGATGGTAAATGCATGGTCAATGTACTATGTCAAATTTTGTTATTCGGTACTTTTAAATGTTTAAACTATGATCAGTTCTCAAGCATCTTGTGGAGGTGTTTCGATGCGGCCACATGCATGTTTAGGTTAAATTTGTAAAAGAGTAAAATGTTGAGATTGTGATCCATAAAATTCTATGAATATCAAAAGTACAATAGGTCTCCTTCCTTTCATATTCCACAAAGCTGCTAAAATTTCTTCTAAAAACTATTTCGCATATCTCTAGGAAACTATTTCTTTTCTATATTAGCTATTCGTTCTAATTAATTCTAGTTAAAAGAATCCCTATAAAATCGACTGATAAAAAACACATGAGATGCGTACTTCTGCATAAAGTCTAAACCGTGTTCAAATCGTAATAATCGTTTCATTCTTATTCAATTTCCAAAGATTCTCAGTAGAAAAAATGTAGTTCAGAAAATTTGAAATTGTTTAGAATTTGCACAGAATTGATAAGATCCTTTTACACATAAGAAATGTCTCTGCAGATTCCGCTCAATCGGAGTTTTATATTAAAATGCTAGAAATATAAATATTAGTCTTTTATGGGTCTACACGCGTTATTAGGAGTAGCAAATTACATAGCTACTTACTGCCCGACGTTTCGACTGGGTTACACCAATCATGGTCGCGAGCGAACTCAATTTATTGGATTGGTGTAACCCAGTCGAAACGTCGGGCAGTAAGTAGCTATGTAATTTGCTACTCCTAATAACGCGTGTAGACCCATAAAAGACTAATATTTAGTGTAATGGAACGCGAAAGTCTAAAATCGTATATGCTAGAAATATATCCCACATCTTAGAAATTTCCACATAAAATTGGATAATTCCATCAAGTCGTTTTCATACCATTTTCGAAATGGAAGAGGAATTTGCTTAGGAGATATACCCTGGGTTTCGAAATTCCGGACACGAAACCGACTGGGTGTCATTCGTTTTCATAAATCCCACGCTTAATATCAGTTTCATTAATTCCATGCATTTTATGTCTAACAGCGTGTTCACACCTAGCGATTTTTGGGCGATTTCGATCGCGGCGATATCGCCGTGATTTCGCTGCGAGCTCGCAGCGTGCGCGCCGTGATTTCGCGCGGTTATAGTCCAGTCATTATAGTAGGTTCACCTCGGAATTCGAGATACCCAGCTGTAAGTCTGTAAATACTTGTACCCCAAGAGCTGACAGGCATTTTTGAGTACATCCTTGAGGCACATTGAAAATATTATTGTTGATTAGTTGCGAATGTGTGGATGATGAAATGGCCGACCTGGCTGGGAGGTTGCGGGGCGTTAATGAGCTATGAATTTTTTAATTCGCAATTTTTCTCATGCAGAAAATGTTCTTGAGGCACTTTGAATCTTACAGCATTTTAAAGTCTGATGTTTAATTAAACGATATATCATAATGCCAGGCGATTTGGTTGGGATTTAAATGGTGACGGGCGATTTAAAGTTATATTTTTTTTGCGCAAAAATGTACTTGAGGCAAGCTGAATATTTTTATGGAATACGGCACTGGAAATAGAAGAAGATTCATTGATATATCACAATTATATGCCAAATTCGGAAATTCAGTATGCGCAAGTTTGCCTGGCTTTCATGCAGTCACTGGGTGTGACTACAATCCTTAATTTTTTAATAAAGGCAAGCGGAGGCCTTTCCAACTATTAATGAAAAATAAACTGTATCAAAAAGCGTTTATTGATCTAGGATGTGCGCATACGACAGATTTACGCAATAAGGTTTTTAACATGCTTGAGAAGTTCGTGTGTGAAATGTACGGTGTCAATAATATCGCAGATATAAACATAGCACGGTTTGAAAAATTTTGCAAGACATTTAAAGCTAAGAGAACGGAAGAGCCTTTAAAAAAAACTGTCAAAAACTATGATCCGTCTACGTTACCACCATGTAAAGCAGAGTTGCACCAACAGTTTTTAAGAGCTCAATATGTTACAAGTATCTGGAGAAATGCACATTTACGTTTTCCAAGTAACCTAGTACCCACTGAACATGGATGGCAGCTGAAGGAGGATAAACTGGATTTTTATTGGTTTGATGGGGATTGCATGCCGCAATTAGTTATCGATGCAATTGATCCTGGGACATTTGAACACTCTGATGAAAATGCTACAGGTATGTAATAATAATTTGTTAAATACTCGCACTATTAATTGTATTTCACATTTGTTAAATTTATTTATTTATTTTCAGACAATGAAGAAGAGTTCATAGAACTCAACTCTATGGACGAGTTCACAAGCGACGAGGAGATTCCATCAGATATCGATGAATAAAAAAAATTACATAAAAAGTATATCAAAAATTTTTTGTAAAAATTTATTTTTTTATAATAAATAATAATAAAATGATATCACCTGGCAAGATTAAATAACCGCCAGAACGGCCTGTCATTCGATATATGGCATCTTATCAACACAACAATTATTGTGTATAGATCCCAGCTTGCCTCAAGTAGGGTAGGGAGGGGGAATGGCGTTCACTTAAAAAAAACATTGCATTTTTTTTAAACTATTTATTATAAATCAAAAACATAAAATGAAACATGTTCTTTAATTATCAAGTAATCAATAGCTTAACAACAAAATCTTATATCTTTGACCAATTACAAGAAAAAAAATATTTAAAAAAAAACAGGTTTGAGCGGCATTACCCCTGACTATGGGTAATCCCGCTCAGAGTACGGGGTAATGACGGTCAAACATGTTTTTTTTTAATGTAACATTTGAGACACATTTTAATTAATTAAACATTAATGAGATCAACCGTATACAATAAAAGTTAAGCCTACAATTAGAAATTAGTGTCAGTTAACCCTATTTGTACGTAATATTAGTCTTTTTCAATTTACTTTCAGCCTTCAATATGACAAATCAACCTAAATTATTGTAATATAATATATTAGAGATAAAACGAATCAAAAGGTAATATTTTATTTTTGGACACATAAATCACATATATATCCATCTGGTGACTCCCAACCTGAACATACAGAATGAGCCCACAGTCCGCAGACGGTGCAGCGATACCACAGCTCGTTATTTTTGCCAAA
This sequence comes from Maruca vitrata, assembly GCA_039566165.1. Classification (NCBI taxonomy): domain Eukaryota; kingdom Metazoa; phylum Arthropoda; class Insecta; order Lepidoptera; family Crambidae; genus Maruca; species Maruca vitrata. Next base: position 8,737,981 of record CM076933.1, on the reverse strand, counting down.
TTCTTCACATATAATACACTTGTTGCAATTTTCATCGTCCACATTCAGTTCGTCATCGCTGTCATCGTCGCAAAGGTGGTCTTCATCTTCACTCTCTGAAGAACTGTCTTGCAAAATTTTTCTCTTATAAGTTTTTTGTTGCTTAGGTTTATTCTTCTTTTCTTTGACAATTTTTTTGGTTTTGCATTTTTTGCAGTCTTGTTGAGTTTCGCTACTTTTTTCTTTTCTTTATCCTCTAAAATAATTTTCAAAGGAGTTGCAGTCAATATGGTAGCGTGTTGTTTTCGCTTTCTCTGGCTTGGCTTAGAAGATGGTTCCATAGTTGGTGTCTTGGCTATTTTAGCAAAAGATACCGGAGAGTTTTGTTTATCAACATGCTCTTGGTTACAAGTAACCGCCAAAACAGATTCAGAGCATTGATCTCTATTTGATGGACCTGGTAAAGGAGACATATGTCCTGAAATTATCGCCGTACCTTCAGACTGCGCTTCTTCAAAATTCTGGACATTTGGGCTTTGGTTTTCAGTGATTTGTTCCGATTCCTGTGCCATTAACGATGCTGCCAGAAAATCTTGATCAGTGAAAATATTTGGGTTCATTGGGTATATTCCCGTGGCTCGAAAGCCAGATTCTGCTTTACTAATATTCGCAACTTGTGCGTATGCTTTATTGAAAAGACCCGCAACATCGTATGGAGTTATTTTAGACATCAAATGTGTCTTCATATGCCTATTGCATTCATGCCTATAAGCAGCTTTCAGCGGCCCATAAAAAGACACATCTAGCGGTTGTGTTCTGTGAGAGCTGTGAGGAGGAATAGAAAGCATTGTGATGTAGCTTTCTTTACAAAAATTAAAAGCTTGAAGAGAAATGTGACTACTGTGATTGTCCAGAATTAACAGCACAGGAGATTCTTTAGTAGTCTTAGCAAATGCTACGAAATGTTTGAGCCAAGTGACAAATAAGTCTTCGTTTATCCAGCCATTTTTAGAGTTAGTGTACAATGCTCCTGCTGGTCCATCTTTTTCTAACAACGGGGTCATCCTTTGCCTGGCAAAAATAAACATCGGCGGTATGAAGTGTCCAGCTGCACTCATCGCACACATAACTGTTACGTTGCTGCCTCGTTCGCCACTTGTAACAGATCCAACTCTTCTTTGTCCTTTTTCAGCGAGCACTTTTCCTGGGTCTGTCACCGTGGTAATGCCAGTTTCATCAGCATTGTAAATATTATTGGGAATAAACTTGTATTTCTCCATTAAGTCGCCAAGTTTATCGTAGAAATGTGTAACTTCTTCTTTGTTGAAAGCAGATATTCTATTAATGCTTGTCGCTTCAGCTTTGCGTATAGAAACTGAGGGATTGCGTCTCATAAAGGCCTGTACCCAATCCAATCCAGCTGTTTCGCTGGTTCGATCAAAATTGTTTTTAATATTGTTAAGTTCAGCATATTTATAAACCAGTTTACGCAAATCTGCGATACTGAGTCCATAGTACAGCGAACCCAGTAACTTAACTTGTTCAGCAATTTCAGTTTCTTGCTGTTGGGTAAAAACGGGCTTGCGACCTAGCCTTGGGCTGCTCATGTCTTCATTTTTCAATCTATCTTTCAACGTACTAAATGGTATGTCATATTGTTTTGCGGCTTTTCTTATGGAAGAACCTCTTTCAATCGCAATTTTAGCAGATTGAAGGTTTTCTTCGGTCCAAGCCGCTTTATTGGTGGTCCTTTGACGATTTCTTGGCATGTCTACAACAATAAAAAAAAAAAGTCACTAAGGGGTAATGACGCTCAGGTGAGCGGTATAACCCCATATGGTAGTTGGGTAAATAATTTGAAATTGAAAAAAAAATCATCCACTGTTGGTGAAAATTTATAGCACTATCGCGAAATAGAATGGGTTATCTCAGACAAAAAAAATAAAGTAGTTAAAAAAGCAATAAAATTTTAAACTTACCGACAAAAAACACAACACGAAAAATTAGATCAGCTTGGCCTCAAAAAAAGAACCGTACTTCACCGTCGCAAGACGCGGGCTGACTGTGCGCTTGCATCGCTGTCCGTAAGAGGCCCCCTCCCCTCACCCTTTCCCCGAAATGGCGTGATACTAAGCACTATTTTGACAGAGATACAGAGGTGAGCGCCATTACCCAGTGAGCGCTATTCCCCCTGTCTACCCTACATTTTTTGCGCAAAAAAAATATAACTTTAAATCGCCTGTCACCATTTAAATCCCAACCAAATCGCCTGGCATTATGATATATCGTTTAATTAAACATCAGACTTTAAAATGCTGTAAGATTCAAAGTGCCTCAAGAACATTTTCTGCATGAGAAAAATTGCGAATTAAAAAATTCATAGCTCATTAACGCCCCGCATCCTCCCAGCCAGGTCGGCCATTTCATCATCCACACATTCGCAACTAATCAACAATAATATTTTCAATGTATATTGACACCCTGAAAGTTGTCTCAAAACCTACATATGGTAGGGTGTACGCAACATTTAAAATTTTAAGGTCAAATGTCAAAAATATCAGTTTTATGCACTTTTTAGTATGCAGTTTTTAGCGAAACGGGAAGATTTATCATAAAAGTGTGTAGGAGAAAATTACTTATCATCTACAAAAATTGTCTTTACGCTTTCACCATTTTCTAGTTAAAAGAAGATTCACCATTTCAGAGATACAGCGGTGCAAATAGTTGAAAAAGTTGTATTTTCAAAAGCTTCCAGGCTTTTAGGGTGTCAATATACAAGTATATAGACTTATAGCTGGGTATCTCGAATTCCGAGATTCTTACCTAATATAAGCTTAAATGACTGGACTATTACGCCTTATCCAACCTACCCGCTTAGCGCATGCCCCGCATTCTACAGCGCAGGTCCGTTCATGTTGGAAATATAATCGCAGTACGCGGCGAAATCGCGGCGAAATCGCGGCGGAATCGCGGCGATATCGCGGCGTGCACGCTGCGAGCACGCGGCGAATTCGCGGCGATATCGCCGCGATCGACATCGCCCAAAAATCGCTAGGTGTGGACAGGCACTTACATCGACATTCCATGCATCCAAACATTCCGTCTTTCGCCTTATATATCATCCCTCTTTTTCACATCAAGTAGGAAACGGATTCCAATTGGGAAACTATGCGCTGTATTTTTCCAAACGTTTAACATTGTCGGAGAAAAAATTTACATCTTCAATAACTGGACACTAACGTATGCAGAGACATATCATTTAACTGTGTCAAAAGGTGTCACGCATCTCATGTGGTACTCTAAAACTCATTCCGTTCGGATGGTCGGAAGGCGCTTACCGTTGTCGTCATCTTCAGGACCCTCGCTGATATCAGCGACCTCACTGAGGCGTGCGACGTCGCGGCTCAGCGACAGGTCACTGACCGCGGTCGTCGCCGACTCGTCCACGTCTCGCAGGGTGGTCACCACCGCCTGAGAACAAGTCTGTCGTTACCATTTACTTACCGGAGATATTACAGTCTCCGTTACACTTTCGCGCCGTAAAGTTACCCTAGTTAAAAATTAGGAGGGATGTTGAACTATTTAATAAATACTTACCAAGCTACTCTTCCGAGCTGAGACCTGATAGAAGCATGGATACCTGATTTCTGCATTTTCCACCCTAACTGCATTCAGTGGAACCAACTCCATTAGAGCATTGTTATAGAATATCATGCCCAAAAAAGATAGGTTTTGACAGTGAATTGTTTCTATGTATATAATTTTGTTGGGTAAACGATAAACTTGTAAAAAGTCACCTTACCAAGGTCAACCATAAAATAAGACGACATAATTATTTGATTGATTGATTTGCGCTTGTAAATAAAGCTCCTTTAGCGAAAACGTTACTTAAAGATAGAATTTTGATCGAAAGGCCAATTGTCGTACCTGGTGGAACTCAAGCAAGTCGTCTCCAACCAATCTCTGCACAAAGTTGGCCGGCACCAGGCCTCTCCTTCCGTCCAGGAGTTCAGCGTCTAGCATGGACGCGTTGGGGTCTGGTGGACCCCACACCAGGAGGTAATCACCAGCGCATATCGACAGCTCGCCCTCCGCGCTTTCGATCCTGGAACCGTGACTTTCGTCAAATTTTAGATGTAATAGACAGTAGTAAAACAAAGCAACAGAGATAGAGAAAATGTCCCATGCTTGTGTTTTAACGGCACTTTTTAAATGAACTTTTTGGTCAATGATTTTTTTTTTTTCTTATCTTATACACTTTGTGGGTTGTTGGTGCTTGAAACTTCTTTATTTTCAATATCACCACATCATAGTGCTATAATATTATTATTTGTAAACTACTTGGTGTAAAATTCGTAATTTATAAAATTACTTCAAATAATGTTATTTTCAGCAGTGCTACAGCTTCTCGTCGCAGAATAATAATGCATCATATGCCAATTTAAAAAACACATTCTTATAATGAACCTATCTTAGGTTAAAGTGTGGCTCCAAGTGCTAATATTTCACGTTACAATAATGATAATATCGATAAGTCATATAAATAATATCGATAAAGTTACACAGGAACTTACTCAGGCGGATCATACGAGAACCGAGCGATATAGACGCAGCAGCGGCCCTTTCCGGGGATGTCCAGCATGTCCACCTGCGGCTCGTTGCTCGCGGCACCGTTCATGAAGTGTGTGTTCCGAACTGAAAATATAAACTGAATTAGCAAGGACATCTAATTAAGTCGTTTATTGGTCTACAGGTCTTAGCCCTCCTTTGCAGCTAGTTTCATAGGACCCATTTACTCAACATGCGTCTTGGACCTTAGTTACTCTTTATGACCCAAAGGCTAGATCCTTCCTTTTAATTTGAAATCACGTTTAAAAATCAACTACAAACATCACAATAATATCAATGATAGATACAGGATACTAACCATCCATCTCCAGTCCAGTGTTGGGTATAATCCTAGACAAAGCTCGTTGGTTCCTGTCGTGGCTGAAGCCCGCGTCGATCCCGGCTATCCGGTCGGCTCCGAATTGGCTATCTAGTCCTAAACTCCACGAGGGCTGGTGCGGAGTCACCGGCGTCGCCACTCTCCCCACTCCCGTCGTCGTTGTTCCGTATCTACCCATCCCTAAATCGATCTCGTCCAACGGTTTCAGTTTAATATTCATAGCATTTGTTCCTAAGCCGCTCGAGAGCAGCGGATTTGTGTAAGTGCCAGTTCCGTAAACGTTCGTTCCAGTTAAACTTGTGTTCAGCGTTCCCAGCTGAGTCGCACCAGTGATGTTGGATAAGGGATTCCCCAAAGCACCAGTTAGTGACGATTGTATCCCGCTGAGGGTGCTAGTCAGACCTCCGGAGAGACTCGTCTGGACATTGTTCAGACAGCTAGTCAGGCCCGTGCCAGGAAGAGTGCCGAGGCCGCTCCCCGTGAGTCCTCCGCCCAAATTCATGCCGGATACGTTTCCGGTGATATTCTGAAGGTTGCTCTGCAGCCCCGCGAGGGTGCTGGATATCTGGCTGATGTTGTTGACGAGGGGCGCGGTGACGGGGTTCGTGAAGGTGACCTGGTGTGTGTTGGAGAGGTACGAGTTGGTGTTGTAGGCTGAGACGGGGTTGGAGTAGGAGGAGGGGTTGTGCGCGCTCATGGAGTAGGCGACGGAGTTGGAGCTGGGTGCGGTGAACTGTCCGGCGGCGTGGAGCGAGGACAGCGTGGGCATGGTACTGCTCTGGCAGATGGCCGCGTGCCCCGCGCTGGTGTACGTGTGCGGCAGCGGCGACGGCGTCGGCGAGTGGAACTCTCCTAATGCTTGGTTCGATCCACTCGATTGCATACCTGTTCAAAATTAGAACTATATGTAGTAACACTTCAATTTGAAAGTAGGGGAACCTGTTGTACCTTGGACAGTGTTGTACCTAGGACAATTGTAATTTTTCGTAAACTCCCGCGCTTTACAATAATATTGTATATGGCAGTCAAAGCCTGCTTTGATAAGACTCACGTGAAGTTAGTTGTGATCCGCCGGCGCCGGGTCAATGCAGTTAAAAAAGGTAATTTATTATTTTTTGCCTTAAAAGTTCGTTTTTTGGAATTTACTTATGGCCTCTTAATTTGTCACGATACGTATTTATAAAATATCTTTTACTTCCGATATAATCTCAGTTTATTAAGGTTTTAGATAGTATATTTGTCAGAACCCAACCTCAATTAAAAGTGTGTTTAAACAAGTTGTAACTAGAAATTGTTATGATGTTGTACCTTGGCCCCCCAACTGAGTATGTACCTTGGACATAGATAATACATAGATAATTTTGATATAGATAATATAACCTTATAAAAACATATTTTTTTATTATATTTTTATTCTATTTATATAAGGCAAAAAATAAATATTTAAATATGTAAACATTTGTTATGTTATTGACACAAAATAAATAGACAGGAGATTATTAATTAAGGTAACTGTTAATCTGCTATTTACATTAATGTTTTTGTTGATTACAGGTATGAGCATTATTGTTGTACTTACCTATATTAAAAATAAAACTCTGCTGCAATTGCTAGTGTTTATCTTCATTCTACCCTGGAAAGTTCAAAGTACAACTGGAACGGTCCAAGGTACATCAGGGCTGTTGTACCTTGGACAGTTTTCCCTTTTTTTTTAAAGTTGCTTTTGTTTCCAGCTTTACCGAAAATCCTCATATTTAATGTATTTATTATATAGTTGAGTAACTGATCTTTCCATTATTCCCTATTTGACGGATCTTATTCTTACCATTTATTTATAAAAAATAAAAATATCAAAAACTGGCCTAGGTACAACAGGTTCCCCTACTTGAAAAACATTATTGCTTTCCTTTTATAAGGCTTTTATTTGTTAATGTACAACAAATACAACGAGAACTTGACTTTGATGTTTGTTACGTAAGTACAAAACCAGCTAAATCCCAGGTCCAAAATCTTGCTAATTAAGGTAATTAAGATCTTGTGATCATACTGTTACACCAGCCTTAAAAGCTTTACAAGACATTATATCCCATCCTATATTTGAACTTTCCGATTGCAATCTCACCATGCGTAGTAGATCTAGTATGTTCCAGTTCGGCCAAGATCCTGTTGTCTTGTTCGATCTTGGCCATAATCCGCTCGATCTCGGAGGCGGGCTGCGCCTGCGACGCCCAGGCCGCGCCGCCGCCCGCGCCGCGCGCGCGCAGCGCCGACGACAACTCGAGTTGTAGCTCCTCGCAGCGGACGGTCTCTAAAGCCGCCTAGGGAGATACAAGAAAATATTAAAGTTTTTAAGTTATGTTAGAGAATTGAAAATGTCGGGATATTCACCCATGTTGTTGTTGTTGTTGTATTGTTAGAAGCAATGCTAACGCTAAGTGTCAGCAAATTCTTAAAGTGCCATAAAAACAATTCTCACACTTATGAATTAGAAATTTTTGGTCAAGTATATTTCTAGAGAGGGTAGTAATACATAAATAATACCAACATGTCAAGATATCCGAAGGTATTGAAAAAAATCTACTTTTTTTTGTGTTCCCCTAATTGTGCCGGTGTGTGTAGTAGAGAAACACTGATAATTTTAAAGGTCTAGCGCGCGAGGCGTGTTAAATATAACTTTGAAATTTTTATCGCACCAGTATGGCATAGGTTAGCTTAGTGTGAGTTTTACCTTTTAGGACATAGGTGTTTTGTCGCTAGTTGATATACCTAATAATTATAATATTTTCACCATTTCACAAATTCTATATTATACACTACATTACAATCCCTTATATAATATATTCCAATATTCCTGAAGTACCAAAAAGCGATGCTCTAGTTATCCATTTCACTGAACACATGCAGTCGATTAGTATTTCCAGGCAGCTACGCGGTAAAGGTATCTCGTGCTAGCGACATTTCAATAAAACAGGTAGCCACTACACAGGAAAAACAGGGGTCGTGAACCTTGTGAACTCAAGCCTTGGAATAAGGGGCGGCGGCTCTGGCGGACTCGGCGGTCGTCCAACCGCGGCCACAGCACACGTAAATAACATTGTCTCCCCTCAGGGACGCGAAATACACTTGTATAACACTTCAGGAACTTTGGGGCTCAGTTATTTTTCCGTAGGTTGGTAACTCCGAAAATTTAAAAGGATGTTTGCAAGCGTAAAGACGTCTACTCAATGGTGCTGCCCCTGTAAAGCTGTGCAACTGATCGCCGATGTAGCTGCGCACGCTCGGCACCCATCCAAGTTTCCAGGCATATACAGATTTCCTACAATATTAGTCTAGACGACGTGCTTGTCGATTCTTTGCCAGCGGCCTAGTTTAGCTTAAAGAAGCGTGTCCGTTTAACGCCTCAATACCCGCCCCGCATATCCCTACCTTTACTTTTACTATATTTATAGCTATACTTTAGTTTGCAAGAGAATGTCATACCTACACATCGACTCTTGAATGAAATAAAATATATTACCTGATCATAGAACCATGTTATAGAGCAGAATCAGCATTTTTTGACAGTCGGCATCTTGCCAGAATTCGATTTCAACCACTGTCTTACCGAGCTAAGCATCGGGACGCCAGTAAATCGAGCCAGTATATAGGTACACTTTGTACCTAGCTCTAGTCAGAGCGTCCTAAGCTATGATAATATTCACTCGCTCGCTCTTACCCAGCGTGAAAAAAATTGTCGGGTTAAAAGTACGAGCTATGTATTTGTTACTACTTTTTTCTTACTTGTTCTAATTACGTGATTGACCTTGTTTTACCCTTAATTTTAACTTAAAACCATGGTCGACGTTGTGCCCGTCGAGCGGCGAGCGCCGCGATGCGCCGAGCTGAGCGAGCGCGTCGGCGTGCGCTCGCTCGGCGTACGCGCGCGCTCGCTCGGCGCTCAGCCGCCACTAGAGGGCGTCATTACTTGTTACCTTCTTCTCCAGCTCCCGCGCTCTCGACTGCAGCTGGTCGACGTTGTGCGCGTCGGCGTGCGCTCGCTCGGCGTCCGCACGCGCTCACTCGGCGTCGCGCAGCCGCCGCGAGAGGGCGTCATCACTTGTTACCTTCTTCTCCAGCTCCCTTGTCTTCAACTGTAGCCAGTCGACGTTGTGAGCTGAGCGAGCGCATCGGCGTGCGTTCGCTCGGCGTCGCGCAGCCGCCACTAGAGGGCGTCATCACTTGTTACCTTCTTCTCCAGCTCCCTCGCCCTCGACTGCAGCTGGTCGACGTTGTGCGCGTCGGCGTGCGCTCGCTCGGCGCTCAGCTGCCACTAGAGGGCGTCATTACTTGTTACCTTCTTCTCCAGCTCCCGCGCTCTCGACTGCAGCTGGTCGACGTTGTGCGCGTCGAGCGGCGAGCGCCGCGCCGCGCCGAGCTGAGCGAGCGCGTCGGCGTGCGCTCGCTCCGCGTCCGCGCGCGCTCGCTCGGCGTCGCGCAGCCGCCGCGAGAGGGCGTCCGTGTCGCCGGGCATGCCGCCGCCGCTCGCGCCGTAACCGCTCATGTTCTAAAACAATAGAATACCAAATAATTATTTATTTATTATTTAGAACATATTATGACACACAGTTATTGAGTACATACACACCACAGAGAGGTTGTAAAGACAATATCATTTAGAGCGTGATTGTGTCTAAACTATTTTGCAGCTTTGATCCGTGATAACGCCCTGTGACAATGTCGTTATGAGAGGACCTTATGTTCATCAAATCGATTCAGTATCATGCTCAGTATCAAACCTTGTCACGTTAAGTTAGGAAAATAATTTAATAAAAAGATTTTCGTATCCTTGAGAAAGACGTGTAACTAAGGAGAAAATTGTAACAGCAATAAGGTATTGCGAAAACATACGGCCTTGCGTGTAAAACAGTTATTTCAAACATACTGCGACGGTACAGGAGGCAGTAGTAATTAAAGTAGTCGACACACAAGTACTCAACCTGTAAAAAATTTATTAAAATAATGAGTCTCAATACAGAGTGAATCCTCTGTATATCAGTCGAAACATTTTACAATAGAAAACTTCCATCATTGTAACGGCCGAGTTTATGAATAATTTATCGATTTTATGTAAAATCGAGTGAATCGTCGGTTGCCCTTCGGCGTATCGATTGACGCGATAAGAACTGATACGATGAGTCCTAGCCTTCATCATGTTTTTGGGAGACTATAATACTTCCAAAATATTGTGGTACCTACAGTATCAGACTGTGATACCATCTTATAGATCATGTCAGAGTGCCATCTCTGAACTAAGAAATGGAAGTGAAGGAATAGAGAGTGCACTCATGTTAAGTGTACACAATTGTGGTACATATACAGGGTGTCCCAAAAAGTAGTGTCAAGCGGAAGTCCTGAGATAGAACACCTCGTGGGGCATCCGAAACACCCCCATGTATGTTCCGCGATTTTTTATAGTTTTCGAGTTATGATTATTTTTCTAAAATTTTGAGAACTACTGACCTAACCGACTAAAAATATTGTAGAGAAAAAAGTATTTGACTTTTTTGAGTAATTCTTTTTGCAAATCAATTTTCATGGGTTTTTCATTAATGCCTAAAATATTTGTCTCCATAACTTATATGGAAAATATCAAAATTATGATACAAACTAAAAAGTTATGTTCTGTAAATAATGTCTTACAATTTCAACGTTAAATTTAAAATATTAGGAAGTAGTTGCATGGCTCTTAAGTAACTTTAAAAACTGCGTTAGACTCTCAGCTTTTATAATCATTAATAAAAACTGGTACTTAATGGGCTACTTTTGCTGAAATCGGACTTCAAAGACAGAGAGGTGGAAAAATCATAAAATTTGCCATTTGAATACGAAGTATTATTTAGACATTTTATTATTTCTAAAGTTAATAAGATTGTTAACAATCAAAATTATACCAGAAATGCTAAGAAATAACCACTTGAAAGTTTAATTTGCAATACTTAGTAAATTAATTAAGTTTAAAAATGGGAACTTTATTAAAAAAAAAAGTTATCGTTTTTGATTATTTATTGTAAAAAGTTTATAAGTAAAAGTTTATTAAAGTCCGTAAAGAAAGCAAAGTTCGTCAAGTTCGTCGTAACAAAGGTATTGCATGTGAAAACAGGGTTAGCGCAATGAAACTTAAATTAAACAAAAAAAAATCATCCAAATGTTTGCATCTGAGTGCTCCTGTATTAAATTTAGGTTTGTTAACAAACTGACTAACTTTCGGAATAATAAAATGTCCAAATAATACTTCGTATTCAAATGGCTAATTTTATGATTTTTCCACCTCTCTTTCTTTTGTCTTTGTCTTTGCAGTCCGATTTCAGCAAAAGTAGCCCATTAAGTACCAGTTTTTATTAATGATTATAAAAGCTGAGAGTCTAGCGCAGTTTTTAAAGTTATTTAAGAGCCATGCAACTACCTTCTTATATTTTAAATTTAACGTTGAAATTGTAAGACATTATTTACAGAACGTAACTTTTCAGTTTGTACCATAATTTTGATATTTTCCATATAAGTTATGGAGACAAATATTTTAGGAATTAAAGAAAAACTCATGAAAATTGATTTGCAAAAAGAATTACTCAAAAAAGTCAAATACTTTTTTCTCTACAATATTTTTCGTCGGTTAGGTCAGTTGTTCTCAAAATTTTAGAAAAATAATCATAACTCGAAAACTATAAAAAATCGCGGAACATACATGGGGGTGTTTCGGATGCCCCACGGGGTGTTCTATCTGAGGACTTCCGCTTGACACTACTTTTTGGGACACCCTGTATATATCTTATGCGCACTATTGAATTGGCAGCCATACATAACGAAATAATTATCACTGGTGATAGGTATGCAATGCTTTTAAAAGAAAATATTTGGAATCATTTTTATGAGCAGTTTCGCCAACATAATCCTCTATATCAAACGCATGTCACACCAACACATTGACCCAATATGAGCTGATACTTGATACCAGTCCGCATTATCCACAGCGAATTAAGGGCACCCTTCAAATGGTTGGATCCATTACCATGAATGAGACCGGGGTCCCAAGACGTTTGTATCATTATAGCTTTTGTAAAGAAATACATTACTTGGCTCTCCGGTCGGGAGAGATCAAATCGTTATTAACGCGAGCGTTGAAAGAGGGGAGATTTCAGTTTAAAGATGTGTATCTAAACTAAATACGTAGACGAATATATTTGGATCGTGATTCTGATTATTAATATAATAAGAATAATGTTATCCGAAGATATCTACTGAAATTAAATTAAGCTTTATATAGATTTTCCTTTCCAAAAAGTTAGTTAAAGATATGTAAGCGTTTTACAAATCATTTAATATTTGACTTAAAAGCAAACATAGACACATTTTAATACAGAACCTTCATAATGGTCTATACAAGTAGGATGTCAAATGTTTCACATCAAAGTGTTTCAGTATTCAACCTTTGTTAGTTTGTCAGGCACAGTACCACAGTTCATTTTATACCCATAAAGTTAGGTAACCTAACTTTGACCAGTAGCGCCAAAGAGAATATAATCACTACGTTTTAAGTAGCGCTACCATGAGTTTAAAAGTGACAGACTCGATATCGCCTATGTAAATATGTCTATGAAAAACTTGCGGTTACGCTAAGAACCAAAATCGGTAGTATTAAAATAACAATTCGATAGGTTTTTTATGTACATACCTAAGTTTTCGATAGCTAACTCATGGTTCCGCTACTGGCAAACCCAACGTATCAGGGGAAAAGGGCGGTGACCTGAATTAGGCGACCTTCCCATTTCCCTCCCAGCCCTCCAGACTCTGTGGCGGCGACGCGGCCTCGGCGAGACGGCTAAGGAGACCAGACGAATGAGGTTTGATACTCATTGTGTGGACGAAATCATCGGTCTTAGACCTCTTGTATACACAGTACACACGCTTTCCGCCGTGACAATCTACGGTTTTGGCTATTCTGTTATTAAGGAACAACACTTCAAACTTAACTTTTTACAGCGTCTTCCCGTGTCTACAAGTCCTGTGAAGAGATCAATACGTCGTCAAGTCTCTCAAAATTATATTTGGATTATTAGTATCCTTACTAATATTATAAATGCGAAAGTAACTCTGTCTGTCTGTTACGATTTCACGCATAGAATACTGAACCGATTTAAACGAAATTTGGTACAGATATAGTCCAGAGCCTAGGAAAGGGTATAGGCTACTTTTTAACCGACTGCGCTATAAAGAAGTAATGTTTTACCCGTTTAACGTCTCTACGCGGAAAGCTAACTTAGTACGTTATATGTAGTTTATTCCGTTGAATTAGTTTTATTTAAAACTCGTCATCATGGCGAATTTCATACCGCCAATGCTTATTTTCTACTTTCTACGCAATTTTCATATTTATTTTTTTCGCGATCGCTTTTTTTTATAAGTATAATAAATGTATTTACAATCTTTCGAATTTGTTGCTTACGTATGATATCCATAATTTATTATTCACATTTAAAGGTCTTTAGGTCATTACTCTTTAAAACAACGATTACTGTTTACATTTTAATTACTTCAGCAATTTGAACAATATATTTCTTTGTGAATTGTGAACAATGAACAAATTATGTACCTAATTCTTTCTTATTATTAAACTGGTTTTCCCGTGATCACGATTACCTACTATAGGTAAGTACCTATATATGACGCTGTTTCTTAAAAATATTGAGTCTTGCAAAAATTAGTGGGTTACATTCATTCTAATAAAAAAGAATAAGTATATATACACAGCTGCTAGCTTGGAGTATTGTCTTCAGGTCTGGACGCAATTAAGAAGAAAGGCGTGGTGGGGTTCGAATCATCGAGTCACGTTGGATTACTTTCAATCTTTGTTGATTTTTTAATTTCTTAATATTTCATATAACACAAGAATTAGCACTATGTTAATATACAAGTACAAATGATTACTTAATTTATCATAGGTATAAGAAATAACACAAATTTACACAAAAGAAGTTTTAATGTAACTTTTAAAGTTTATTCATAGTGTTATTAAAAACAAATGCCAATCGAACCGAACAGATTTCATTATATTTGCTTTCATATCAGCTACGATTCTATACGCTGAACTATTTGGCCACGCGGCTTTCCAATACCCCGGCCTCTCAAGCCTCCAATTTTCCCAGACATGGCGGCGGCGGTTGAAAAATACCGCAGAGCCTTCTCTCAGCGAATGCTACCTACTTTCGTACGGGAATCTTTATTTAATTCTACAATGCCAATTTAAATCTAGCCAAAGGAAAATATTCTTTCTGTTTGGAGTTTATGAGATAGTTTATTTCAAAGTAGGTCATTCTAAATTGGAGGGGTACAAGAGAGACCATTGAATATTTTTTTTTTACTATTAAATTTGTAAACCTAACCAATTTTGTATGTGCAATCCTATATCCTATAGAAACGTAACTAACATAATATCCCAAGTCTTCAACAGCCTTGATATACCTACAAGCAAAATTTTCTGGCCTCATGTGGGAATGAATCTTAAAAGAACCTTTAAAATAGATTTATATGGCAATGTAACGTACAATACGTACAATATGAGTATACCTCAAATTTGTAACTTCGCTGTTATACAGACAAAATGTTCCAGCCATGTGTGGGACGGAACCTTAAATATGTACATAGTTGAATTACTTCTAAACTAAACTTTGTTGCAACAGCCCGCCACGCAATCGAGGCAGACACATCTTTAGCAAACAGTTTACTGTTCCAATATTGGCACCTAGTGAAAAATTCAGAGCGTGCAACGGAACACTGCAAGTGACAAAGTTTGCAGCGGCAGCTGACCGGGGCCGCTTGTCGCCTAAGTTTACCAATATTAATAAAACATCCGACGCATCTGGTGCATCGATATTACAGTCAGCCAGTACGGCTAGCCATGCGACAGATTAAAAAACAACTTTTTCTACAACCTCCACGGCACATGTAGATTTAAAAAGTTTTATTTTTAAGCGACGTCAAAAAAAGGAGGAGGTTCTCAATTCGTCTGTATTTTTATCTATTCTCATCTCAACAACATTTTGTATAGCATAGTAGTTTCCGAATATGTAAATGATCATGTATGCATACTAATAAATATTATAAGGAAATCAATTTCCCTTTCTGCTGTATCGCGTGCCAGCTGCCATCAAAGTTGTTTTTGTCGAACTTTATCCCATAGGGTCCGATACGAAAGCTGACTCATATGAAATGTCAGCTATATTAAAATTGGTCAGAGAAGGCTTAAGTATCGATTTCAACAGTAAACTTAATAAGAAATGGTCATTTACGAGGAACACTAGTTATGCTTTTTAATTAATAGAATAAAAAATCATCTGACTAAACCAAAACAAACCACGAAACTGAGGGAAGAGTTGAAGTGAAACAGTTCAGAAACAATTAACTTTCTTCTCATAATTTCTACATCACTACGGGGAAAGTCGATGTGGTTGCGATAATATTCATTAATTCAAATGGCCCTATTGCATGGGTTTTTGTGCTTGAACTTTTACGCGATACCAAGTGCTGGCAACAAATTGATATTGTTTTATTTACACGCTAGGAATATGTAGTGACGTATGCCGGCTAATTATAAAGAACTATAAGGGCAGAAATGGTTCACATTTAAGGAAATATTTATATTGGTTTGTGTACTTAATCAAGTTCGGCGTAACTACACATGCAATGTACATATTTAAGTCAACGTCATTTCGGCATGGTCTATCATTTAAAATACATTGCAGGCTTAGTCACACTGAACTTACGTAGCGCATTTTCGGCACAGTGTTTCGACACTTTAAGATCTAGTTAGGCGTTATGGTTAACGTTTATTTCCCAAACAAATTCGTACAAAAATACTTTCATACACCTATTATTCCTGTAAATATGAATGAAATGAAATGAAATGAAATGAAATGAAATAATTTATTCTGCAAGTAGATTTCATGAAATTCTTTCGCATGTCAAATCACAGGTTAATTAATTACAAATAAATAATAATATGTACAAGTTACATAATTCTTGGATGTCCAAGCGAGCAGCTCATCATGTCCATGGATTCTTATCATTCAAATAGTCTTCTACTTTATAGTACCCCTTTTTCAAAAGACAAGATTTAATATAGACTTTAAATTTATACAACGGCAATTCAATAATATTTTGCGGAATTTTATTGAACAATATTATACTTAAACCTATGAATGATTTTCCAACTTTTTTGAAGCCTGAGTCTTGGAACGGAAAGCTTATATTTATTTCTGGTGTTAAAATTGTGAGAATCCGACTTTTTATTTAATAAGTGCATGTTTTTATGAACATATACGATACAATCTAAAATGAACTGAGAAGCTACGGTTAAAATATCTATATCTTTAAAAATATCTCTAAGGGAGTCGCGCGGTCTTATACCATATATGGATCTGATGGCCCTTTTTTGTAGTACAAAAATGGTTTGAATGTCTGTAGCAGATCCCCACAGCAGAAGACCGTATGACATAACACTATGGAAATAGCTGAAATAAACTAATCTTGCCGTTTCAATGTCAGTCAACATCCTGATTTTTCTGACTGCATACGCAGCTGAACTAAGTCTATCTGCCAGAACAGAGATATGAGGTCCCCACTGTAACTTAGCATCTATAGTTATTCCTAAAAATTTTGTAGATTCAGTCAATTCTACAATTTCCTTATTTACAATAATGTTAGTATCAACTTTTCTTACATTAGGCATTGTAAATCTTATACATTTCGTTTTTTTTGCATTTAACAATAAATTATTTGTATTAAACCAGCGCAGAACTTGCGAGAGGGCACTATTTACCTCGTCGTAGTTATTTTTACCTCTGTCAACCTTAAAAATCAAAGATGTATCATCAGCAAACAGTACCGTCTCACATAGATCCGCAGTTAAGTAAGGAAGATCATTTATGTAAATCAAGAACAGTAAAGGTCCCAGAATTGAGCCCTGAGGCACTCCCATGAGAATGGGAGCGCCACAAGAATCAACTCCATTGACATTAACTGTTTGCACCCTATCTTTAAGATATGATTTCAACAAATTATTCGCCTCATCTGAGATTCCATAATGATTCAATTTCATTAGCAATATCTCATGATTTACACAATCAAAGGCTTTTGACAGGTCACAGAAGATGCCAATTGCATCTTGTTTATTCTCCCATGCGTCAAAGATATGCTTAACAAGTGCCACTCCCGCATCAGTGGTGGACCTTTTTTTTTTTTTTTTTTTTTTTTTTTTTTTTTTTTTTTTTGACGCGGAGAAATGCGTGACGCACCGTCACTCCGGGCAGGGATTTCCCGGAGTGGTGTGGGACTCCCGGCCGGCGGAGACTGGGACTACCGGCGGCTGCTCCTGGGAAGGTGACCCAGGGGTATACCCACTAAAACTCCGCGGTGCAACTACAATGCCCTATGGCGGTGCGACGGGACATAGCGTAGCCTTCCTTCCGCTACACCACCGGCATGCCCTTTCGGGCCCTCCTAAGCCCCCCGCCGCATGGGGTGGGGGGCGGCAGGAACACTCTGCACCAGTAGTTCCCACCCTTCATGCAGAGACCGAGTACAATGCGAGCGGGGACGTCCCCACGCTCCCACCCGCCGGCCTCCGCTGGACAGACTTAAGCCAGATTTCTTGCTCCCTCTATAATGTTCGAGGTATGCACGGACCCGGCTAGCAACGCGACGGCCGTATTCTCACCCCGGCCGCCAAGGGTTCCTCTCCTTAGGCCTCCATTGGAGTGGAAGACTCTTCGCCGCGACAGTCACCCGCGCGACTCTTTTCAGGCGGGGGATCAAGTCCCCTTCTCCCTCTAGCTGGTGGGGGACGACATGCCCGTCCCCCCATACTGTGTCCTGCGGGTAGGCCCGCCGCTGCGCAAACAACGCAGCTGGGCTCCGCAGTGCACTGGGCAGCCAGGTGTTCACGGCTGCCACAGCGGAAACAGAGTCCGCGGCGGTCTTCCACGGACGTGCACGTCGGGGCCGTGTGGCCGGTCCCCATGCACCTGTAACAGCGCAGGGGTTTCCGGTCCAGGACTTTAAGCTCGGCAGAACTCCATCCTATCAGGGTGCGCCCCTGGGCCATAACTTCGGCCACTCTCGCGGGGCAACTCACGATAGCAGAGCTACCACCACAAGGGCTGGGTCGAATTCTCCCAACCCTCACTTCGTCAGGTGGGCAATTGGCCTTCTCAGCCAGGACTTTGGTGACGTCTTGGGCGGTGACTGACTCATCCAGCCCGTTTATTCGGAGTTGCGCCCGCATCACCGGGCGTACTACTCTGGCTGAGCCAGTGGGGAGAGCAGCCTCAATCCCCTTGGCTAGTTTCTCGGCTTTTTGGGCATTATCCGCCCCCGATAGCTCAAATAACCGAGCGCCGGTCGCCGATCTCCTCATCTTTATGTCCTCGATCCCGAGGTCCGCAAGATTAAGTTTCTTCCGGACGTGGGAGAGGACTTCGGCATATGTGCAGCCATTCTCCACCCCTTCCGGTGTTAGAGTGACCACCACGGCCTCCGACTGGAGGACATTCTGATGTTTTTTCTTCTTCCCCCGCTTACGCCGCCTCGACGCTTTCGTAGCGGAGGCGGTTTTGGGGGGATCAGTGGTGGACCTTCCTTTGGTGAAGCCAAATTGTTTTTTATGTAATAGCTTATTTTTATTGAAATGAGACATTAATTGAGTGTATATAATTTTTTCGAAAATTTTACTAAGTGCGGGTAGTATAGAAACAGGGCGAAAATTGGATGGATCACTTTTATTACCTGCCTTGAATAAAGGAATAACTTTACTTAATTTCATCAAATTTGGGAAATGACCTACCTCTATACACATGTTAAATACGATAGCTAAATGCGGGGCTATTGTGGTTATAATTGTTTTTAATAGTTCCACAGAAATACCCCATAAATCTTCAGTCTTTTTAAAATTTAATTCTTTAAAGGCTCTCAAAATTATTTTGTGATTTACTTGGGTAAATTTAAAAGATACTAAACATTTTTCTACAGTTGCTATAAGGAGGGATTGAGCTTGGTGTGAGCATGAGTTTAGTTTGCTTGTAGTAATTATAGGAATATTAGAGAAATAGGTTTCAAAAGCATTTGCAACTTCCTTATCAGAATCAATATGCTTATCATCAACTATGAGAGAGAACTTGTTGTCATGTGTTTTATTTTTACAAGTCTCTTTGTTAATAATTTTCCATGTAGTTTTTATTTTATTATTTGATTTACTAATTTTTTCTTTAAAATAATTAGACTTCGCAATTGCACACACTTTCTTAAATAGTTTTGAATAATTTCTAACATAATTTATAACATTAATATCATTTGATTGTGATTTAATGTCATATAATTCATATAATCTATTTCTACTTTTGTAAATGCCTTTAGTTGCCCAATCACTAAATTTGGACTTGGGATCTTTAGCTTTTATTGTTTTTTTAGTAAAATCTCATTAAATTCATTAAAAATTATGTCAAACATGTTTTTATATGATACATCAATGTTTTGGTTAAGATTATATTGAAAATGGGAAAATTTATAATCAATGTTTTTCTTAAAGTTTTCTATGCGCCTTGTAGTAATGGGCCTGTATGTAAAATTTAATGAAGGATTGTAATGATGGTGTTCAAATATTGCCATCTGACCACTGTGGTCAGAGTTAATAAAATTAATAATAGATTTATCATTCACTTCACAATTACAAAATATGTTATCAAGGCAAGTAGCTGTTGCAGGAGTTACTCGAGTTGGTTCAATAAATAAATTACTAAGTCCAAATGACTTCAATAAGTTCAAAAACCTAGTAGATAGTTGAGAGTCAATATCCAAAATATTAATATTAAAATCTCCACAAACAACTACTTTTTTGCTACATTTACATACCTTTTTCAAAACTTCCTCCATAGTAGACTCAAATAATACATAGTTACCAGATGGGGGCCTATAGACACAGACAATGATGTACTGCTCGAGCTCTGCACAAGAAAGCTCAATAGTTCGCTCAATAGAGAGGGATGTCACATCTTTACGGTTTTTTGACGCTAATGATGTATCTAATAAAATAAGTGATCCACCTCTAATGGCATCTTCTCTTGTGAACGAACTAACTACTTTATAATTGTCAATACTAATTAGTAACTCATATTGTCTTAACCAATGCTCTGTCAGGCATACAACATGTATATTCATTTCATTTAAATATAATTCAAGTTCAAGCTCCTTCCCAGGAAGGCCTTGAATATTTTGATGGATAATTTTTAAATTATTATGCTTTCCTTTTGTCCTTACAATTAATTTGCTAGAGTTATCCTCTATTGTCTTATGGTATAATTTAAATTACCTGAAACATTTTCCAGGGAATTGTTAGGCAACATGTCATTATTCTGCTCAATAAAAGCAGACTGTGTAGCCAAATTCTTGGCTGAATTACTTATACTAATACAATATGATAGCGACAAAGCTATCTGTCTTTTATAAAATTTAGGAAGATAAAAACTATCTCTTGTCAATAATAATCCTTTGCACATGTCAAATACACTATTATTGCAATCAATTAAATTAAACTTATTATTATTATTAAATGTCATGGTATGCAATGTCATATTCAATTTATACCTAATAAAATTTTCTGATTGTGGCAAACTGTTACTATAAGGAAGTGTAAATAAAATTATTTTATTTACTTCTAAATTATTCATATAACTAAAACTTTTAATCAATTCATTTTTATTTACATTTCCCCTATTTGCAATAAATATTATGAGTGTTGTGTCCCTATTAAAATTAAATTTACTCACTTTTTTAATAATTTCATTATATTGTGTATTAGGAAAACAATAATTATGAATCGGTTGCCCCATAATATTACTCATTAATGGGCCCATATTTTTACCTATTTCGTCACTAAACATAACAAACTGGTTATTGGTACTACTTACAAAAGATACCTGTTTGCTACATGCCTGAAGTGGATGTGTATAGGAACCGTTGGAGTGGACTGCATTAGATAAATTCAACAAACTATCACAGCTAGGTGAGTATGATGAGTCACAAACTGACTGAGAACCATTTTCACTTTTTAGACTTTGACCACTGGTCACTGAGGTATCCAAAAGGTTCTTCAGAGCCAATATGTGTTCCTCATTCTCTTTTTTACAGCTTAAATACCTACTAGTCATGCTGTCCAAGGAGTTTGTCAAACTTATTATCTCAAGTTCTAATTTACCTATACTTTCCTCAGAGGTCGTTATGTGTTTATCTATATATAATATTACTTACTTCCATTGTTATTTTCTAAAATACATTTTAATCTTTGATTTAAGGATTTCAAGTGCACCTTTTCAAGCATGCCATTGTAACTCGTCATATTGTAAGTAGAATTGCTACGAAATACTTGTATACTACCTTACCGCAACTACGGGCGGGTATCGGGGATTCCGGGCATGTTTGATCGAGGAATCCAACCTCAAGGTAATAAACCAGTATCGGGTAGGTCTACGAGTATACCTACATGTGTTAGATTATTAGTCTCTGTGATCTGTGATCGAATATCCATTTAATAAATTATACAAAATTTATGTTTCTGATAAAGAGCAGAACTTCAAAATGAAGGTTCCAAGCAATCCTTTATAATCTAGAATTATAAAGCTCTCCTGATATGTTTCGTACTACGAGCCCCTTTCGTACTATGACCTTTTGCACATCCCTCGTTCTATCTGGTTTTGCTGACAAAAAAACATGCATATTTACCTGTAGAAACAGGTCAGGATGAGGAACGGGCTCGTTTTGCTATGTTATCACTATACGTATACGCGTTGTGCGTCATATGCGATGGGACTCAAATTTCCGGAAGTCACTTTGCAACCGTGCAAAAGTTCAGATAATATCTTACTGAAGTCATTGTCCGAGCATAAGGTCTTGCGCATTTAAGCATTACCTATTAGGTGAATTATCAAATGTAAGTCAGGGGATACCAGTCACAACTATCTTTCCGGTGGTTGGTGAACGGTATACGGGTAAGCGACCCCAGCTCCTCGAGCTGCTATCGACTCAGTCCAAATCATCCAAGGCGATAGTATCCTTCCTCCCCTTTTCCTTCCCCCGTCATATATCCTTGCTACTCGTGGGAACGTAATGACCTTGTAAAAACAATGCACAAGGCAGAATGGCGGCGACGTGGTCCACAACCCGTCACGTCACGTTTCCCACAGAGGTGAAAAGTGGATCGCTGGAAGTGATCTCTGCCTACCCCTCTGGGAAAAAGGCGTGATTTTATGTATGTATGTATGATTTTATGTATCAAATGCTACTTCAAAATGGAAGAACAAGTAACAAAAATAGATGAAAATTTTTACTATTTTTGAAGCTAGTTCCAAAGCACGATAACCGTCCGACACTAAACTCCCAGTTGCTATGCAGTTCTCACTGAAACCTCGGGCAGTGTTTGCGAAGAAATCCTTAGACCACTTAACAGCTATCTTCGGGGTGTTGGGTAAAATTGTGACGTAATCACTATCGCAGGAGCCATTAGGGTCGATCCATCGGGGTTGATGGATCATCGCCGATCCGCGGATGTCTCGTTAATGCCTCTCGAAGGCACTGAATCACACACCGGGTTCATATCAAGTATCATATTTTGTATGCTTAGCAGATGCAACCTATAATTAGGTGGGGTTGAGTTTCATGATAAACAGTTAGAGTGCGGTAGATTTTATAAGGTCTTTTGTGCCTGTCGATCTCATATGTGGAACTTACTACCGCTTACCATCAGTTGGGGTGAAGTGATCTAGATAGTGCTTGTTTATTTAAAAAAATTATATAAATATCTGGGACATTTCCACACACGTTCATCTGACCCCAAACTGAGCAGAGCTTGTACTATGGGCGTCAGAGACTGACATACATACATATATATTTATAAATACATACTTAAATACATAATCACACCCAGACAGATATAATTAAATTGTTATAAATTATTGTTAATTAAATGGAGAAAAAATTGTAACATTATAATTGTAGAAACCATTCCGCCTTTGTGAGACTTTATTTTAACACTAGCTTTCCGCCCGCGACTTCGTCCGCGTAGAGACGTTTAACGGGTAAAACATTACTTCCTTATAGCGCAGTCGGTTAAAAAGTAGCCTATATCCTTTTCTAGGCTCTGGACTATATCTGTACCAAATTTCATTTAAATCGGTTCAGTACTCTATGCGTGAAAGCGTAACAGACAGACAGACAGACAGAGTTACTTTCGCATTTATAATATTAGGAAGGATGAGTAATATATTTTACCTGCTTATGCCAAAAACAGATATTTCGTTAAAATGTACTTTACAAAAGGAGCATTATGATTATTGCATTGTTAGTACTTCAACCAACGTATACACATACGTACACATTACTATGTCTAAATCAACCTTTACAATCAAACGTGATGTTTCATAAATATCGTAATCGCCACCATTAACCAGTAGCGTCTACGCAGCTCGATGTTGATGGATCACCGACGTTATCTTAGAAGGGTAATGCCGGTTTTTGTAGTAGTATATGGAGACACTTTGAAAGAAAGAAAGAAAGAAATGTATTTATTCAGTTACACTTAAAACACACACATTTGCAGAAAATAAAATAAAAAAAACCAAGTAGGTAACTGAAAAGGAATCTGCTCAGCATGTGTCGAGGAGTCGGGGACACCGCGACTTTGAAGTTTAGACTGTTGGTAAGAGTAATCAAAAAAGCTGGCTACGGGTTTCAGACACGAAATAAATATCTATTTTTTACAGACTCGATGGCGCATTGGATAATGTCTCTTGCGCCAAGAATCGTGGGTTCAATTCCCACTAGGGACTAATATTTAATATGTTTTGTTATGTGTCTCGGTGTGTTATTTATAGTTTTTTGTGAATACCACTGTTGTTTGTGACATCCGTAACATTAATGCATAAGCATCTTATTTAATAAGCTTAAACGGTGAAGGAAAACATCGTGAGGAAACCTGCACAAAGAAATTCTTAGATTTTGTTGTCAACCAACCTGCACTTGGCCAGCGTGGTTGACTAATGCATTATCGCCCTAATTTAGGGTCGGTATGCCCGTGCCCCAGCAGTGGGGACGTATAGGGCTGATGATGATGATGAATATCTTATTTAAATTTTGTGTGTTTTAAAATATTCAAGATTTTTTTAATCTGGCTTCTGACATTCATGTCTATAAGGTAAGGACATAAATTAATTAAATTAATGCCATGTGCCACATTTCTTAGCACCTCTAATTTCGTCACTGCTTTTATGAAAGCTTACTTAAAGTGGAACAGTACACGGCAAATATTTATTTGCCAAGTAAGTAAATATTTAAAAACATTTCGACGGTAAATCGCGTGCGCCAAATCGCTGTACTTGCAAATCTTCATTAAAGTTGTTCGCGTTACCGAGCCCATAAGTACTAACAACGCAGCCGAAACACTAGTTCTGCATTCTCAGTATGCGACAAACTTGAACACGGCAAAAACTTACAAGCACGGCACGACAGTAACTCGTAATGGGGAATCGGTTTCAGGAAAGTCTAGAATGCGGTGTAGTGCTTCGGGTGATACGTTGGAATATTGTCTTTATTGTGTACAGCTATGGTTGTTATTACCTTACAGAGACTGCCTTATCGTATGGTCGCCGGTGCCAATGCTCTTCGTTGGCTCTACAGAGGCCAGTCTACATGCCATAGACCGCTTTTTTACGTAGTATTTTTGGTAACGTATCGTGGCTGCGTAAAACCTTTTCCTTTGCGTTTGTTGTAATATAAAAAGCTCATGTATTCAAATGTGCTTGTAAATATGGCAACAAAATACTCTAGACTTACTTGACTTTCGCGTTTCATGAGAATGCTTACTTAATATTACAAATGTCTAAGTAACATAAGTATCTTAAACGCATTGGCGTTTCAAGTAACCGTTTTTAATACAACTTGGAACAGAAAAGTGCAGGAGAAAATGATAAATCTTTGCTCTTTTCAAACCGACTCTGCTATGAAAGATTAATATTTTGTGCGATAAACGAATTCACACGGACATATTTGCAGGCAAAACAAGTAAATAATGAAAAAAAAAACCCTAAACGAATAAATTAGGAACGATTTCGAGCTTAGTAATGGGTAAAGTTACCACATATTTCGTTACTAATTCTAAGATAACCCAATAGGGAAAGTTAAATATCTCTACTTCCATAAATACGGATGTAAGACTCGGAGGACCAAGTTCCATGTAAAGTAGAAGTGTAAGTCGTTAGCTAGATATATTACGATGACGATAAAACTTTTCAATTTTCCCCGGGAAATTTATGTGTGATACCCAATTTATAGCGGCTTCCAGGCGATCTGATTGGCCACTAGCCCTATATAACTTTGAATGAGTACATTATTTGTATTCGTATAGGAGTAATCTACTATTACCTAAAACTTTTTACTACAGATAACGTTACATGATAATAAATATAGGGTAATTTATGTTTTGAAAAACAGTAGAATTCATTTAATAATTACATTTTAGGTTATTTTTGTTAAAAATGGCTCACGCGGAAGTTGGGTCAAAGAGTATGAATAAATGAACAAGAAAAATTGGGACAATCCATCCACGCTTCTACATAACCACTATAATAGATAAGTAACTGTCAGGATTTGATCCTGATTTGCTACGAATCCTCGTAGTACAGCGCTACGTGTTACTACGACGTTAATGCTACGTGGCAGAGTATACTACGATAAATGGTCTATTTTTACTTTGCCATAAAATTGGTACCTAGATAATAGCATTTTTTGGCTGACTGAATTTATCGAAACTGAGATAGAATGATATATCTGCAAAATATAAAAGTCTAAAATATCGGACGGCAATAAATTTTACATGTGTAGACAGTAACTCAAAAAATACCGCAACTACTGGCACGATAAAAGGCGCGTGCAGAAATGCAAACGTGCCCATACTGAGTTCCGTATAAAGCTTTCCATAGACCGCAGATAGTCTACATTTAGTATGTTTTTTTGTACTAAACCGGAGCGTTTGAACAAACCAAGCTACTTCATCCCACATTAACGGCTATAACGCGAGGGAGGCGCTTGGCTGTTGAATATTTCACGTACACTAGCTACTTTTATTTGCTTCCTTACCGACTAGTGTTGCCATAAGTCGCTATAAGTGGTTTTTCGCTAGTGTAAATGTTATAAACATTATAGACTTGGACTACCTAAAGTTGACTAAGGAAGAAAAATATTTAGATGTTATAGACAAATCGAAACAAATATCACTACGAGATTAAACATGGAAAAAATAATGTCTTCAACAAATATCTTGCCAAAGTAACCTATGGTTTTTCTTTACAAGTCCTTAGCGCCATACATTTAATTTAATTTATCATTTAAAAGTCTTTACCCACGCGAACGAAATCGTAGGCGGAAAGCTAGTTTTCATATACAATTTTGACGCAGCTTAGCAGTTTATTTTTCACCTAAACGGCAACACTGCGCGATTCTGATAGTGCGGTGAGCCTTCCATTACGTATTCTCATTTTGTTTTAGCGGGCACGATTTTTGAAAGGATTTCGCGTTGTCAACAGCTTTGTTATGGCCTTTGCCCTCTCACGTTTAATGAGGACGCCGGGGTTTCTTCAGGGAAATCAAATTAAGGGTGCTCTAGTGCTGTACTTCATTTTATAGCTGAGCGGCGAAATATTTATTTTTGGGTTGGCGATCTCCGGTATTATTGAGCTTACACGACTGGGACCAGCCAAATGGGAATTCAATCTAAGCTTTCAGGATTGATAGAACAAAAGAAATCCTCAACCAAAATATAAGATATCTTTTCTCGCTTTTAATTTCCACTAAACTCCTCTTATGATATTGTTACTTCCAATCTTTTCAACCTTTCTTCAAACGTATCTACATGTCATGTCAGACTATACTGTTTCGTGCAGTATGTACTTATGAAATTATACGCGTTCAAAACGTACATTTCAGGCATCAAAAACTTCAAACTATTCCCATTTCAATATACTATTT
This sequence comes from Maruca vitrata, assembly GCA_039566165.1. Taxonomy (NCBI): domain Eukaryota; kingdom Metazoa; phylum Arthropoda; class Insecta; order Lepidoptera; family Crambidae; genus Maruca; species Maruca vitrata. The sequence goes on along the minus strand of CM076933.1, from coordinate 8,710,956 downwards.
GCAATACAGTTTCAGCCACTACAAATAAACTGTGTAAAACGGCTCACATGAATGCGCAAACATTAAAAGTTATTCTACACCTATAAGCCGTTATTGAAAAATCCCATAGTCAGCGCAACTTGATAGTGCCTGTGTTTATGGACGCAACGAGCCCGCATATGCGAAAGGGGGTAAAAGTGGGGTAAAACATGTACAAAGAGTTGTGGACACATTCACAGCACGCTATTGTGCTGAGAATGAATCCTGCATGTGTTTTGGTTAAAGCTGGCTGTACTAGTTATGATGCAGGTTTTAGACCGGAAAATGCATAACTTACTATTTCGTAGGTACTTTCAAAGCGATCTAGGGGAACCATACAGGAAAGTAGTCTTTGATCAGTTTAAACCTCCATTTGGGATCAAAGGAAAAATTTAAAATCAAAATTATTTCAGTCATCCAAAAGATTATCTGTGTTTAATATCTAGCATATTTAAACATCTAGTCAGCATGAGTACCGAAACCAATAATTGCCACATTACTATATTTACCTACATCTAAACTAACATGGGATACACAATGTATCTAATATACTTCACAATTACTTTTTTTTTCACAATAAATTGTTTTATTCTATTACTTTATTACATATCTATCTTATGCTAATTTTAACTTACTATCTGAATTGACTGATTGTTGCCTCTACCTTGAGCAAATGCTTTGGACATTTATCGTATGGACGTGTACCTTTATTTTATAAGTATTGTTGAACCTGTGTAAAAATGTTTCAAATTATTGACTTGACTGTGAAACAAAACGTTTTCAAGCAGGAACGGTTAAAAAACATTCATTTATTCCCGAGCTCAGCGTACTATGGTCCGTTGAGTTAATCGCTCTCATTACGAAAACATGTGGCGGCGGAGGAAGAGGTGGAATAAAGAGCACATTTCTACTAAGAGAGAGTTATAAATATGATAGAATTAATAATTATATAATGTAACTTTTCTAGTAAGAAGGAAAAACATAAATGGGACTTTCCATGTGATAGGTAGCCAGTTTATACCCGCAACGGACGAATGTGTTTTCAGATTTTAAATTCATTACATATGTACGTTCATTCGATGCTCTCAGGGTGAAAAAAACCATTGAAAGGAAACCTGCACGTCTTCGAAACATATCTAAGGTGTAATATAATTCGACCAACCCGAACAGTTGGCCAGTGTGGTCGACAAAGGCCTGATCGCCCTAGTTTCGAGTAGTCATGCCCCTTGTATAATATGGGCTAATGATGATGATGACAAACGGGTCTGCGCAAAACATTATGTTCAAGTGTGGAAAAAAATAGAGTCACGGATAGTGCATTTCGTACATAAGGCAGTAGGTTCTTCATGTCTTGTTCACATATTTAATGATCATGCCATGTACTTGAAAAGCGAAGTTATATTGGTATGTACCATTCAAATTCATCCTTACTAATATTATAAATCCGAAAGTAACTCTGTCTGTCTGTCTATTACGCTTTCACGCATAGAGTACTGGACCGATTGAAATGAAATTTGGTGCAGATATAGTCCAGAGCCTAGAAAAGGTTATAGGCTACTTTTTAACCGACTGCGCTATAATGAAGTAATGTTTTACCCGTCAAACGTTTCTACGCGGACGAAGTCGCGGGCGGAAAGCTAGTATATATATATATATATAGTTCTCCTAAATTAATAAATTATGGTTATACCACAAATTACTGCATACATTGTATACTTCTCTACCTATACCTTTATACGAGTAAAGGTAGGCGACAGTATCTACCATCGCCCTAAAGTCTAGGCCGGGCGCATTCCGTCGGAAATAATGCGATTTCACACGATATGATTTGCGGCCATCATACTCGACTGGGCCGATACACCCGACGTAAACAAACACGACAACAGTTATTAATTGCTAATCGAGTTTAGTTCCCATTACTATTGAAATATGAATTATAAATTACTAATGAAGAATTGGATTAAGTAAATATTCGGCTTCGGTGTTTGAAACGTACAATTATTTGTAGCAGCATGTACAGTTAAATACCGTAAACCCAATTTATGCAAAGTTGCAGAAAGAACATACAAGTTAAATATTAGTCTTTATGGGTCTACACGGTCGGCTACACTGGTCGCTCGCGACCACAATTGGTGTAACCCAGTCGAAACGTCGGGCAGTAAGTAGCTATGTAATTTGCTACTCCTAATAACGCGTGTAGACCCATAAAGACTAATATTTAGTGTAATGGAACGCGAAAGTCTAAAATCCAACATACAAGTTGGTGATCACCAAATGGACCTACTGAACAACAAACAGAAAACCAAACACGCCTCATTAATCTACGTTTAACCGAGATTTGTCGTAGATGATTAATTTATTTGAAGAAAGGAGGCAATTTATTTAAAGAAAGGAGGCCTTCTACCTCCTTTTAAGGCTGCCTGTCTACCGGAGTAGAATAAAACTGCGGAGTAGAAAATGGAGAAGTATACAATTGGGATTGGGAGAGTTTTGCAGCTCAGCCTTGCACTTGCACGGTGGACGGGGAACATTAGGTCGGGTATAGGAGAGGAACAGGTGTCAAACGACTTATTTTATGACGCTTGTACAGAATACGAGAAATAAGTAGCGAGCATTTGGGGAGACCAGCAGTGGACGAATGTGGGCTGAAGATGATGTACAGAGGATACACTGCATACTACGTACTTAAACGTTAACGTCTTAACGTTTAGACAACTTATTATAGGTACACCGTGAAATTTGAGTGGCTGTTTTCCCGTGGTAGAACGATTCGCCTTTAGTAATAGGTACTATCGAATCATGCAAATTATTCCATGAAAAAAATAATTTTGTTTTTCAAATTTTCAAATTATGTATAATTTTCCAACTCGAAAACGAGAGAAGCTAAGATCGTTGTTTTTTAAGATCTGACGTAATCAGGTACTGCTTGCCGCATGAAATTGATGCTTAAAGCTAAAGAAGCTCTACGCCCTAAGAAATAAAGTGGTTAGAACGTACTTTAGAGTTTCGGTTATACCTTTCGTAAAACCGGCATTTATTGATTTCAATAAAAAATAACTGCACAAATCTATTGTGCTACTAAGGTAGAATCATTTTACTGCGGGAAAACAACCACTAAAGTTTCACGGTGTATATCCTTATATAAATGTTATAATATGAGATTTTCTTAAAATAGACATCCTGAAATAAGTTTATAGTTTGTTTATTTATTCGGAATTAAATTACTTGTAATTTGACAGCGAAAGTATTTCATGAAATCTACTTGCAGAATTTAATTTCATCTAATAATGTGATTATTAAAATGATATATGTATGATATTGTACATCAGAGATAATTAAAGTACATCGTCTACTTTAGATTTCTACGTATACGACGAGAAATGATTTTCTTTCGAGCTTAAGCTCCAATAGCATCCTAAAGCTTTTTCTACGAACACAGCGGTGACCTACAAATCCAGCAAGCTAAGAAAGCTAAACGATTCCAAGTATCATTGGTGTACCAAATAATTCTTAGTAGCATTGAGTCACACCCATCCCACACATGAATAATTAATCTCAATTTCGTAAAACTTCTAAAAAACATGAGAAATACGACATATGTAGGCCCTGTTCATCATGGACCCAAGATCCGGTAAATAAGATAACTTGACGGATATACAATTATTAGTATAGTTAGTTTTGAACTTTTAAATATTATTAACATTGGGCCTTCATTCGTAGGTAATTAGGTGAAGTATCTACAACACTCACGATCATGATTCATGATCTTTGGTGTAACCCAGTTGAAATGGTGAGCAGATTTTTTATAAGACTAACACACCTTTCTTGATTTCCATACCTAGAGGGTAATTATGGGTCCCGATGAACCATACTAAGTCTTCGCTTTCCGTTTGTCCGTCTTTCTGTCACTAGACTGTAACTTAAGAACTGGGAGAGTTAAAAAGTTAATATGTTCTCTTCTTGTGAGAAAATTTTAGTTTTTTTTTGTCGCCATAACCACAAATAAATAAGATAAAACGAATATTCAAGGACAGCGACGAACAACGAAAACTGATAATTTTTTAAAATTCAAGTACATCTTCGACTCCCAATGTTGATATTCCCCTTTTTTTCTTTATTGACGCCAAGGAAGGGCGTCCAGAAGTTTTTTACAGTTTTTTATCGGTCCAAACAAAACGAGCATAAAAAGGGAGGGCGAAGACATCAGCTGTCACTTGCCAGACGCCGCGCCCTACTTGCCTAACGCAGGCTACTTCGGGAAAAATGCATAAAGGCCGGTTTACACCAACTGAGACGAGATGTGTTGTGAGCAACCAACCCGCACATGGTCAGGGTGGTTGATTTAGGCCTAGGCGCCCTAGTTTAGGGTGCCCCAGCAGTGAGGACGTATATATGGGCTGATGAAGATGTTGAACCAATTGGACTTTTTTTTTAATTTGACGTATCTCTGGTCAGCTTGCTAAATGCGGTTCCTTTCTTACTTAATTTTGTTCCTTTCAAATAAAGCATCTTTTTATGGCTAGGAAAACTCAGCTGAATTCTTATGATCAGTGTTTTTAGCGTGAAACCAAGATAAACTAGAAAATGTCTACCTCTAAAATATAACGTAAACTACCATCTTCTTTTTTTTGTACGGGCACCTTCCATAAATATCCGGTTTATTTTGTTATTCGTATAGGTTGATATTTTTCTGGTGACAGACGGTCTTAATACCTAGTAGGTTAATACCTAGTACCTTAACCCTAAAAACCACCAAGAAGACGACTCCTCCAATGGTCGGCCATGGTTCTCCAAATACCATTTCGTGTGCAAGAAGTGGCTCGCTCAACTGATTAATTTTCATTGCGTTATCGCGTGAGGGTTGCGGCGGACTCCGGTTATTACCGAAACTGCTTACGTTTCACTCTGGTTTCATTATTTAACGTTTAAAGTTACTTAATCTGCTTGCTTGGACGTTGGCTTGTCCAAATACTGCATAAATCTGGTTTGACGGGGACATGTAGATAAGAAATGGGAGTCAACTCCTTTCTCAAGAACTATCCCTTAAAAAGCACGACAACTGTTAGAAAAAGTAATTTAACCATTGCTTTGAAAGTTTTTAAGATATTGTAATCATAACATTAAAATCCAAAATTGTTACCCTAATCAATATTATAATTACGAAACGAACTTTGTCTGTCTGTCTGCCCGTCGCGCTTTCACGCCAAAACTATTGAACTGATTTAAGTTAGTACACAGATATACTTTAATACAGAGCCTGAAAAAGATAATAGACTGCTTTTTTACCGACTTAAACCTACTTCGCTATAAGAAGGTATGGCGAACACAGCGCAAAACGACTTCACACGGACGCATTCGCGGGCAGAATCTAGTGTTATAAAATTGATGGTCCGAGTACAAGTGACGATAGGCAGCGCTGGTATTTTTAGCCCGCCTGTGGGTACAGTACGCGTATTGATTTGATAAATATCTAAAAGCACAATTACTGGTCCTATCGCCCGTTAAAACAGGACCAATCAATACTATACATAATACGTAGGTGGCCTCGAAATGTCCCTTGAACTATACTGATTTCGGTTACCAAGTAGAGTAATGATACCTTTGTAATGATTGCTAGGGTCGGCTGCGAAGTTAACTGTATTGATGTATCGTTTAACTAATGAGAAAGGCTTCGTTCAATATAAAGTGTTTTACATTTCCTTACACGTAATTTAAGAATAAAAAATCGTTTTATTGACTTACAATGTGGCTATTTAAGTTAATTACACTCATAAATATGAAGAAAATACACGTACTTACATTAAGAACATATTTTTTAATCTGTTTCAATTTATTAAAGATACTCTACATGAATCGATGTACGATTTTAATTCACATCATGTTTCATTAATGAATATGAACAAGATTTAGTAAAGAAAAACTATTTGAACATACAAACACTGCCCAAAAGTACTTCACTTAGTAGTAATAGATATAAAGAGGTACAATTACAACAATAAGGAGATTGATCAATAAAGCTGCTCCTTGCTAGGAGCAGGGCAATGTCGTGGGGCGCGGGCCGCGGCAGGCATCGACAGGCGCGGACTCCGGCCCTACGCCCTACACTCCACCTTGCCAAACCCGTCAGGAATATAAACAATTTCCACCTACACCCAATAAAGAGGCGATCGATAACTCTAACTCCAAACCTGAAACTTATTTAACGACTGCCAAACGCTTTGTTGATCAAATAGGTACAACAACAATTTACGTGATCCCAAACGGGTTCAGCTGGGGATAAGTACAAAGAATGAGCTTACCGTAGGCCGAACTCCTCGCGCCCGTCACATGAGCTCCGAACACTGCACCAACGACCCTGTCCCCTAGTTCGTGTAACAAATGCACCTTCTCTTGGGCACTCCGTCCTCAACTTGCGTAACATTTATATAACGAGGCACATTCCGTCCGCGAACGCTCGGCTCAGGGCTCGCGGCCTGACCGCTCCTGCCATTTTGGATTCGGGGAGACGGCACAGCGCGGAGGGCGGCGTCCCGGCCGCCGCCTGGCGCGAGCACTTCACCGTGTCGCGTCCTAGGGGGGCTTTTGTGTGAGAAACTGGATGTCACAGCAGTCGCTACGTTCGGAGGGAAAATAAAAAAGTGTGAATTGGTCGGGCGGAGCGGTCGGCCGGCTGCGAGAGGCACATGCCGCTCGATACGCGGGCGCGTGCGCGGCGCGCGGCGTGACGTCACGCGCCGCCGCGCCGAGCCTCCGCGCTCCTCAATGGGCCGGAGCCCGCCGCCGCCGCCGACCGCTTACGCCTTAATTATTTAACTATCACTCACTCGGACGTACCCACACCCACTTACTAGCCTCCGACATCTTCAATCAGTGTCGATACGGCTCCGATCATGCTTTTTGCAATTTTGATCCGATCCGGGACGGACGCCCGGGACGGAATTAACTGCCCTCAAATTCCCGTTTTTTTCTGAAATAAAATGGTGGCACGGCTCTACTCGAATGGGTTGTAGTACGATTCTTGATTTACTTACGTCAATCTCGCTCTCCTCTTTCGCAGTCGTTTCGGATATCGCTGACTCGCATGCTGTACTAAAAACTGTTTCAGGATTTTTTAACGAATTCATTTCATCATTAACGCAATTTTTTTTCGATTCGATCCCAATAGTATCCAAGTCTTCTTCGAAATGTTGTAAATTTTCAAATTTACTGCCACTACTTTTAGAAACATCATCAATTTGATTTTTCGCATTCTCACAAAATATTTTAATAGTATCAGTTTGCACGTGAACATTCCTCGCTTTCCTATCATTTATCACTCCCGCTATCCATTCGCTGGTAATCGTTTCTGCGTTTGAGCTGTTATCGGTTTTCTTATTGCAGAGAACTCCCGATATTGAATTTGTTATAACGTCCACTAAGCTCAGTTGTGAGCAAAGCCATTGGAACTTCATCGTCAATAATACCGCCACTTGCGATATTAATGTGACTACTGACCATTTCATATTCGGAGATTGATTCTAATCAATCATGAAGATAAGACTTAATTAAAGCTTTTGATTTTTATTTTATCATTTGGCTCCATATCATATCCAATAATACAGACACATTTCATCTAAACGAAAGTACCAAGCGAATGCTTTCAAAAATATTACAAAGATACATACATAAAATCACGCCTTTTCCCAGAGGGGCAGGCAGACATCTCTTCCTGGCATGTGATATGATCCTGGCACACCACTTTAGCTTCTTTCACATCCATCAATATCAGTAAATAATAAACATATTTATATAATATAATAACTTTATTTACTATTTACAATACATGATATTATATACAAAAATATTGATTTGGTTTGTTTAAACTACTACAATATATTGTACCAGTATTGGTACCATGTAAATATAATTCAGTATTTGATTAAACGTTTCAAAAGTATGCACCTCGATAGTGAAGGCAAAATCTATAAAACCTATCAACAAGAACTCTTTACAAGAAGTGATATAAATAGGGGATAAAGTAATAAGCGTAGTTTTAAACTAAGTTGAGAGCTAGTTCAGTCACTAACGGTAAGTTTGGTAACTTGACACGATCACTTAAACAAGAGCAGGGTTGAGATGTGTATGTAAAATATTTTACCAAAATACTTGTTTGAGTTATTGTATTTAACCGTTACTGTAGTTTTTAATGCATTGGTAGTGTATGAAAAAAAAATATTTGAAAAAATATGACTCAATTGCAAAGTTTTGGTAATAGCTGAGATGACAATTTCCATGAACTATCAAATCATTGCGGCTAGTTTGATTGCTGACTGTACCATGCGTATCTTTAACTTTCTTACTCTACCTATTTTTAGACATGAATATCAAAAATATTGCAACATATCGTCGTTAAACGACTTTATATCGCATTGTTGACACCTATTCATCATCACAGTTTTGAGGAAAACCATATAATATTTGAATATAAAAATGTCATGAAAACCCCAAGTATAATCTTTTACATTCTGACCTAATTTATATTAAAGAATATGCACGTTTTCTTTTAAGGAAGAACCAAACGAAGTACTTAGAAATTACTATGCACAGTTATGTACCTACATAGTTTCAAACATCTGTAAACATAACGTTCAATTCATATTCCCTAAAAGAAAAAAAACCCTGTTTACATTTTTATAAAGGCTCACTCTGACCACACCTTAACCGAAAAAACAATACCTTACTTATTTGGTCCAACATTAAGTATAAAGATACATAAACAACAAGCAAATAAAATAGTCGGGCAAAACTACTTGTGATTTCAAATAAAACTACTTTTACGGTTATGGGACTTCCCATTCCCATTACTCCTAAAGCAAGTTAGCTGTCAGGTATAATAAATCGAAACGTAGAATACTGCATAATAGGCTACAACTTATACGCAAGTTTAAGTCCATAAATTTAGAGGAGTGATATTTCGTGAATTTTGCTCACACTTGGTTATACAGGATACAATTTGTAGTCAAATATTTTGAGAGAACAGTAGATAAAATCATTCGTACGGGAGTAAAGGAAGATTTTCACACCTGATATCAATATAAAATTTTGTTCCGTACCTAAATTTCAACCTTTAAAAAGCAGCGCTGTCTTTCTGAGACATATGAATGTCCTAAACTTCCGCAAAAGTAGTTTTATATCAAATTTGTAATGTCAAGACAAGAAACCCTAAAAATATAACAATATGACTACAGAAATGTTTATACAACGTTGCTTAGTAATCAGGTCCCTGGTGCAATGTAGGATATGATTCTATCAGTCGATGTCTAAGCTCTTGAAGCTGCTGGTAAAGCTGGCAAACATTCCTCTGCTTGGTTTCTTTATCCTTTTCTTCTCGTCTGCTTTGAAGATCTCGGCTTCCACCAGCCAGTCCCTATAGTTCTCCTCCATATTCTTCCTCTGTTCCTCATGCAGTTGTTTGACTGGGGGCAGGGGGCCGCCGTAGTCCTGGGGCAGGAGTTCCTGGTCCACCACGGAAGCAGGGCCCTCGGAGGAGAAGTTGAGGAGGTTCAAAAGGTTAGAATGGATGAGCGGCTTCACGAGACACATTACTTGGTTGATGAAGGACACCGTGTGGACGACGTGGATCTTCTTGAGACGGCAGGGGTGGGCGTTCTGAAAGCAGTAAATGTATTTTTTTTAAAGTGTTCTATTTTCAGATAAATTCATTGACACTTAGCGTTTTTCCTCGTTTCTTTAAGTGCAACCATGAAACCAAATAACGGCAGAATCACACTTAATTATTGTACGTATAAAAATTTTAATAATTTTCTGACTAATAGCAGACTTATTCTGAGAAACAGAATGCCTCAGGAATTTCTTGAGTAAACCGGACCCCCTCTAAAATCGATCCCTGGACAAGGGAGATAAATATATTTGTAAGCTTACTAACCTGGATGTAATGCATGAAGGCCCTAAGCGCCGGCAGGGTCACCCTGGTCAGATGGCCGAGGCTGCACCCCTTCATGTCAAAGATCACGATGTACCCATCAGAGAGCGAGTCCTCGGAGAGCTTGACGTCATTGAACATGCAGAAGACCCTCACGGCGTCCGCGAAGTTCAGCTTGCTGTAATCGAACTCCGATAGCCGGTAGAGGAGAACGTGGAAACCTTCGGAGGTCTGGTTCGGCAAGGCTACCATGTGCCTGGAAAAGAGGTGGGACCATTGAGGTTCTATTTCATGCGTGAATTCTGGTTTACATTACGAACTGGCTAGGAGGACTAACCGAGCTAGTAGCCACAAGTTTCGACTCACCCCTGCTAAGATGAGCCAAATCACATAATAGCAAAGGGTCGGCAAGTAGTTTTAGGTGCGGTCTGGATACTGTGGGAAAAAAGGTCCAGAAAGCATCACCCACCGTACACCCTTCTAGTAAAAAAAAGAAGTACAGGCTTAATTGACATTTGTAATCGAGATCAGACCCTTCGCGGTCTGGAGCCCGTGAGCCGCCTGTGGCTGACCGCTGATCTGGCTTTGTCCAGAAACATGACTATAGTTGACTCTAAATGACTTCAAGATTTAGTGTCGTGATACTATTTTTCGGTTTAATTTCAAGTAAAATATTTGGTTAACGAGTTTTTATTGTATGTCACATTGAGCCAAATTTTGAATGCATTACATGACAAAAAACAAGTTTTTTACTGATTTCTACAATTCGCATTGAGGATGACACAAGATTTCCATTTGTGGTCCCAATTTAACGTGTTTTCTACTACAAATTATGCTATGTGAGTAATTTGCATACTCTTGATTAAATTGACATGGTGCGTAAGTGTATAAGGCAAAAGATTAAGTATATGCTGATATTCAGTATTGTTACCGTACAGTCATTTGCCATTTAACGACATAAATTATTTTACAACTGTATTGACAATGTTGGTCACGTTATTATTATCAATAACATCATACAAGTAAACATGTCTTTAATAAGAGTTATAGAGTTTTGTGTTAGGAATGCCAACTTGTCTTATTAGCTAATGAAATCCGAAATCTTACAAGACATTTAAATTGCCTGTATGTTAATAATAATATGATGCTTTTACCGGTTCGGGGTGACAAGACTTCAGCGTGAAACTGGATAGTTTCAATTTTTAACCGAATTCTAGCATCCTCTTTGAGAATCTGTTCATAACTCATTGATTAGAAAGAGCCTGTGATAGGTACTTACGTGATATCCAGTATGGCTTTGTTCTTCGGCGATAGAGGATCCCGGTTCGTGAACAAATCTGGTGTGTTGGCCCGGAGCGTGAAGTAACACTCTATGGTGTCTTTCGTCTCCTTCACTTTGTAGTAGTTGGAGTGCAAGAAGAGTATCACATACTCGTCCGAAATGTACGGCAGGTGCGGCTGGCCTTTCATCCTGGAAAAATGTAATTGGTATAATTAATTTTGGTATTGCAAAAATGGAACTAGAAAGTTTAGTTAGGAAAAAGCCAGAGACGTTCCCTCTTTATTGCTCTATAATCCTCAGGTTCTTTAACCCGGGCAGATTTTGGTGGGAATATAATATTTTCCCACCAAAATCTGGACTCATTCGATATTAAGTCCAAAACTAACGAAAATTGCCAAGTGTTTTTTTTCCGTTAAAGGGTTCAGACCTAAGGGGGAGGTTAGATTTAAGTTAACTTATGAACCACAGGTTCTCTACTAACTTATAGATAAATTCAATAATATGTTTCGCAAAAACTTTTGTTCTTATTATTTATGTAACCTACTGCTATGATAGATATGTGACTTTAAGAACTACGTGTCTTCTTTTAATTCAAAAACAATTATACATACAATACACAAACAGTTATAATAGGTATGTCATTATTAGTCGTGTTTGAATAACAAATCGTAACGTAAATACATAAAAAATGTATTCTCACGCCCAGAGGTTAAGAAACCTGGTAGACACTTCAATTAGAATACCATTCTTTCGTCACGGCACTCGGGATATTATTGCTCTTACGAAACCAAACCCGATAGAAAAGCCTATAAAAAGGTAGGAAATTGTCAAAAGACTTGTTAGCCGAGGCCTGCTTATTGCGGCCACCATCCGGGCTAAAACTTATATAAATTGGAAGTTATAATTCTCTATGCTGAATATAATAATTTAAACAATATATGATTGTTATACATAATTTACTGGCTATTTCGTATCATGTAGAATTGTAGATCTATGCTATAAAAATAAACTCAAAGAAATCGAAATGTCTATTTGTATTTTAAAATAGTAGTTGTTATACATGCTTTTTGTACCAATAACGTTAGATAAACATATTACCAATATGTTACATCGGTAAAAAAGACGCTCATTTATAAATTATCTTTTTTTTTTTTGTTAAATAGTACAAAACAACGCTTGATGTAATAATGTGCACCAACGACTTCTTTCATTGTCACGACATCACATTTAAGAACTCTTATATTAAATAGCTATCATAAATAGATGTAGCTTTTAAAAAGGATAACATATTCGAACTTTTTGCATAGCCCAAATTAGTTTTTAACATAACAAAGTGCGCCAATCTCATTCTCCGGTTTTTGGCAAAGTTAGCAAAGCATAATGGCCGCTGAACTAAATGAGAATATCGTCCCACTTTCCAGGGTTTTATCTTAATAGCGTACTACTGGCTTTGTTTAATAAAGGATTGAATAAACTTTCCTAGTTTCTAAAGAATTATATATTAGTAAGAGAGAGAAGCCATCTGTCGAACGGGTTCTAATTAACGAAAATGCACCTGTATAAATAATAACCATATTCCCAACTAGCTGGTCGTCCTTGCTTCCCTCGGATTCCTATTTTACCCTAAAGTTACGTGAATACTGAAGAAAATTATTAGAATATTTTAAGAATGAAGAATGCTTTGAAAATATAATTCGAAATGACAATCGAGGCATGTATATTTTATGATCAGAAATGACGGATTACATGTATAAATAGCGATTAACGTTTAACCTCCACCATCTAAAGGAGCTACAGCCATTCAAACTTTTGGCCTGACAGACACTGAATACGTTAATAATATCACAAAAAAGAAATGCGAATCGATTAAAGCGGCATTGATTGCCACTGTCCAAGTAATCAATCGATTTCGTATTCAATTGTTTCAAAAGTTCACCGAGTCAAGGAACAATCGACGAACGAAATCGCACCACCTAAAATTATGAATCGGCACAGTTACCCATTTTACAGGCGAATGCGCGTACGACGAAATACTACCTACTTTGTTGCGTGTACCAACCAGTATGTACTGGTTAGGCTGCCGCATTTCAGCGCCCAATGTCCTGTGAATTGGTTAACAGTAGTTTACACGCATGTAGTCGCGCCCTAATTTTAGACGGAATAGCGGCGGATCCTTTAAGTACAGAATGAACTGTATTAAACGACTTTTAATGAAAAATATTAAAAAAAAAAACATTACCTTCCGCTTACCATCTTGATTAACCAATCATAAAAAGAAAAATAATGAAAAAAAGGTTCTATTATGCCTGTCGGCCTCATATGTTGACCTAAAGACCGCTCACCATCAGATGGAATGAGATCATCCTCTGAGTCTCTTATAAAAATAAAAAAAAAGTGTACGTTTTCAGTAAAAAATTGTACTTCTAAAATAAATAAAAAAAAAAGAAACAATTTTAGACATATTTTGGACAAAATATATAACAACTCCGTTTGCCGAGTTTTCTAATCGAATCCTAAAGTTAGAAAGTATTATAAATACGCTTGATTTATAATTGTACATTTGAAATTAATTCAAATTTAATAAATATAGATTCATATTAGCTTCTTACAAGCACTTTGAAACCTTAGTCTACATACTCTGTATATGACTCTACCACTGGCATCGGTTCGAAATGCCGAGTCAACTTAGAAAACCGGAAAGAAATCAATAATCTATCAACAACAGAACTAGCTCAAAACATCGCCAAAATCGCGGTAGCTACCTGCGTGTACCTAAACTGGCCTATAAAATCGTACGGTCGTCGTATGGCGAGTCGTCAATGGAATTCCGATATATTCAGGTGATCACTTTCACCGTAGCTCGGTAAACACACAGCTGACAGGTTTCGTAACTTGCGATGCCGAGGTTTACTTTGATTAGGATTAGTTCCTTGACGATTCAAGAGACGGTGTAAAAGCGTTTTATACATTTAGTTTAAGTATATTACGTAGTATGTACGTAAAAACATTTGGTATGTAAAGGTTAACCTACTAGTGTAGCTACATCAACTCTGAAATAGTTAACAAAATAACAGACACCCAATCGTTAATATAAGTAGGTATTACAATGTTGATTAATTTCTGTCTGTTATGTATATCGAATTTAATGTAAAACACAATTACATTTCAATCAAATCTTAACTTTTACTCTTAAGGTCAAAATACTTATAAAATTATTTGTTTTATTTAGGTAGAGTAGCGTAGTCTACTTATAAGTTGATATGCGTATATTTAAGATCTGTAAACTATAGAGTTCAATATAAATAGATGACATTTATTATGCATCTTTACAATGCTCTGATTACCGGAAGACACGGCGTGGGAGGGCCCTTACAAGAAGCTAGTGGAACCAGTATCGACATGAACTGAGTTTCTAGAGATCAATGAGATACACTTTTATCAATCAGTGTGTGATCAATTTCGTGTCTGCGTTAATTAACATACATTTAAAAAATATGAATTAAGGTTGTAGACTTTATTGATCGACAGCCCCAGGCGCACCTAGTTTTTTTTTTCCTAACTGACTTACGATGATGTAACCTCATCATCATCACTGGATTTGCGGGGGAGCGGATGACTCTCACCCCTAAGTCGCCGCACCTGGTACATGATAAGCTTTCATTAAAGATGCTGTAATGTGTGATGATATCATCAGACCCACCATTCTCTGATCTGCTGTATCTCCTCCTCGTGGCTCTCAGGCAGCGGCTTGAGCCCCCGCATGAAGGGATGCGTGTACTTGGTCGCCGACATCATGCGCCCGCGCACCCACGCCCTGCAATCATAAACAATCAACATCAGAAAGGAGGAAAGGAAGGAACGCTTATTCAGTAACATTAATTTTTATAATAGGCTAGCAAAATAACCTCACTCCCCCTTATGGTAAGCGGTAGTGAGATCCGCATATGATCCGCACAATAGACCACATTAAGCCTGTTGCAACCACTCTGAAGGCCTGCTTAAATGTAGTTTCACGCCCTACCTGGAGAGCAGCATAGGAGAGATGTTAGTTCTATGTTAGTTACATACAACAAACTTTACACCTGCGAGCCCGTTCGTGTGAAGTTGTATTATGTGACGTGTGACGTCAAATGAATGGAATAAATAGTCCTTTTCCTATATCTAAGCTACCCCTTACACCCGTTCTTGAGTTATTAAATTACAGGAGTTTTTTTACATACATTAGAATCAAAAGCTTCAAAGTATAGTCTATATATTTTAGCTTAAGCTGCTAAAGGCAGTTGGAGAAATGTTAATCACCCAGTGTCCTAATATGCGATTCTCCTGTCTAACCGCGGTGTTATTTAGAACGCTGTTACTATGAAGACATAGGTATTACACTTTGTACTATGCGTGGTAGGTCAAGTGCCTAAATTCAATTCAAATCAATTACAATACACAATTAAATATTTAAATACATGATTCAAGTTCATTCTTCCTTGCGTGTCGATAGCAAAATGACTATGCCCATTCAAGTTAATTTAAAAAATAATTGTTTAACTTTTATCAAATAGCGTGTTAATATAATAAAGCCGGATCCTAACAAATTGCTTCCCTTTGATTTAAGGGCAAAATGCGCAATTAGTTTGCGTTTTATGCGTAGTTTATCAATATTAGTTAGTTGTACGTGGAAAAGTTTTGAGAACACCTTTACAGGGTCATGTTTTTGTAGTTTAAGATCATGGTAAATACATATATATTCTATTCAATTCTAAATGTAGGTATGATCATCATTCTTTCATTTAATTGTCTAATAAATACTCTATTTAACCACAAAGTACATCATATGCCTAATAAACCAATAGATTTCGCAAAATGAAAGTTCAGTAATCGAACTATTATAGTATTTTTTTAATAAGAGATAAATAAAATTCCTTTTTTCTGGACGCCCATAATTTTGCATCGTGCGTGACACTTTTCTTGCCGGAGTGTTTTTATTTCACTGTTAATCCTCATTATTTAAACTAAATAATGAATGGAGCCGTAAATCAGTTCATGGATACATCATTATTCAAGTACAGCTGTAATTGATATCCTGTTCTTGTAACCGTACACTTTTGTACGCAAATAGCTCTTGGATATCGCTAGTTTAGATGCATTAGCGTTTTCTCGCCATTTCAATGACACGCGAAATAATGACACTAACCCATTATTACGAGGCAATATACTCTTCGTGAAATCTGATATCTGAATACTCGATAATGAACCTTAAACGCTTACCAGCATAAGAT
Organism: Maruca vitrata; assembly: GCA_039566165.1. Classification (NCBI taxonomy): domain Eukaryota; kingdom Metazoa; phylum Arthropoda; class Insecta; order Lepidoptera; family Crambidae; genus Maruca; species Maruca vitrata. Next base: position 8,694,464 of record CM076933.1, on the reverse strand, counting down.
ACTAATTTATAATGTCACTCACTAAGTGTACGACCTTTCCAATGAGTGAATCTATGTATCTATGATGAGTAACTTATGAAGTTTCTATGCCATAAATAAAGTACTTATCGTGTAATTCCAATGTTACTTATTAGACATTGAAAATGTTAACTGCAGGATCGTTACTATTCTTGGCATCCTGCCAATCTACTTAAAAGTAGATATATTTAATAGACACTTAGTCTAAGAAACGTCATAAAACTCCAACTATGTATGATATGGCCACAAAATGAAGACTGCATCATTATATTAATATCTTCTAATTGCAGATTCATTAAATGCACTTATAACGCCGCCATTATAATAAACATGGTGCTTGTATCATTTTAATTATCTTAATGATGAAACGATTCTGAGCAAGCCTGTCGGTTTTTTTTAATAAATCAGAATGGCATCAACTGTCCGTCTAGGTGTCAGACGATGACTGTAACAATAGCTATACTATTTCACCGGACTCTACCTACTACTTTTGGGTATTTATTTATACATCCTGTATGAATAGGTACATATGTACATGTACAATACCTATGGACCACCAAACTGCTTTATGCATTTTGCGGGCCAAAGTGTTAATGACGTTAACTGACGATGAATGGAACGACTTTTTGTAGTTACCGTGGCTTGGCTTCTATTTTAGCTTGCCAAACCAGACTTAATATAAATCAAAGTAACGGCTGAATACTGAAACCATTAAATATTTGAATGTTGATTTGACTATTGGCAGATTCCAAATCCAAAGCTCCCATAACTTCCCCTCCCAAACTTGTTTGGATTATAATGTATAATGTGTCTTTTCAGTAATCGACTATAAAGGCAACATACAAGGTTATTTTCAGCAACAAGGCAAGTTTCAGGCTAAGTTAGTGGACACAATAAAACTACTTATCGTGTAATTCCAATGTTACTTATTAGACATTGAAAATGTTAACTGCAGGATCGTTACTATTCTTGGCATCCTGCAAATCTACTTAAAAGTAGATATATTTAATAGACACTTAGCCTTAAGAAAAGTCATAAAACTAAAACTAAGTATGTATGATATGGCCACAAAATGAAGACTGCATCATTATATTAATATCTTCCAATTGCAGATTCATTAAATGCACTTATAACGCCGCCATTATAATAAACATGGTGCTTGTATCATTTTTAATTATCTTAATAATGAAACGATTCTGAGCAGGCCTGTCGGTTTTTTTTTAATAAATCAGAATGGCATCAACTGTCTGTCTAGGTGTCAGACGATGACTGTAACAATAGCTATACTATTTCACCGGACTCTACCTACTACTTTTGGGTATTTATTTATACATCCTGTATGAATAGGTACATATGTACATGTACAATACCTATGGACCAACAAACTGCTTTATGCATTTTGCGGGCCAAAGTGTTAATGACGTTAACTGACGATGAATGGAACGACTTTTTGTAGTTACCGTGGCTTGGCTTCTATTTTAGCTTGCCAAACCAGACTTAATAGAAATCAAAGTAACGGCTGAATACTGAAACCATTAAATATTTGAATGTTGATTTGACTATTGGCAGATTCCAAATCCAAAGCTCCCATAACTTCCCCTCCCAAACTTGTTTGGATTATAATATATAATGTGTCTTTTCAGTAATCGACTATAAAGGCAACATACAAGGTTATTTTCAGCAACAAGGCAAGTTTCAGGCTAAGTTAGTGGACACAATAAAACAGGTCCAAACCGTAAAATCTTCGGACACGCCTTCAGCGGGAGTTTCAGTTAACTCGCCCGCAGTAACTAGAACGTTGTAAACTCATTAATCCATATTCATCAGCAGAACATTGGTAGCCGAAACCCGCCACTGAAACGGGTTATTACGAATTCCGAGTGAGGTACATCAAAATTCGGGCGCATGCTGTTACGGCATACCCACTGAGCCGCGACTGGCAACGCACGAAACGCTTTCTGCTGTTAATTACCTGATTGCAATTAGACGAATTGGGCTATTCGGTGTTTAGTAGCACGGCGAGCCTACACAACCAGATAACTCTTATCTTCAGGGTCCTTTGAGCTTCATTTGTTTTTTGGTGCTACTTCGATCTCCCATTTGTTTTTTCGGGCTACTTCAATCTATCATTTGTTTTTTTGGTTCTAAAAGGAAATTGAAAATTGGAATCATACACACATTATTGTGCGCAAAATGTACACATAATTTATTTGAATATTTCCCACATAGTTATAGCTGTCAAAATATCTACTTGGAGAAAACTTTTATTGTGCCCACGTCATGTCTTACAACCACTTGTGATGCAATACACGAATCTAGCAAGTACAGTAATAGATGCTTCGTGAGAAAAGTTGAACATAACGTACTGAAGACGTACAAATTATTATACAATAGTATTTTAAGTATGTTTTACCACACGGCAGACCTAACCCATCTATGCATAGTACGATTCGGTACTTAATTCGTAATTTAGTTTATTGTACAATTTGACCTCATATTTTCAGATGTTTATATCATAATTAAAAAAGCTAATTGTTTAATATTATAATTGTGCCATTATTTAACTTTTCATAACACTAAATATAAAACAATCAAACATCGCAATCATGACTTATGGGTATAACGTAGAACTATCGATAGGAGAATCGTGCTATGTCGTAACACGAGGAAAGCTAGAACCGCTTCCGTGGTCAAAAGATCCCAGCAACAGACAAAGAACTTAAAGGGCAAACTTGCGCAGACGCAGCGTAACCACACTCGCTAATAAGACCGCCCTAGTGTTATATAAGTATGTATATGTCAAATATTGTTTAGAAACTTATAAAATACTCGTCTCTATGTCAAAATATGCACGTGTTAAAAGTAAGCATCATCATAAAGGCCATATACGTTCCCACTGCTGGGCACGGGCCTACCCAAAACTAGGGCGATCAGACCTTATACCACCACACTGATCAAGTGCGGGTTGGCCAGCGTTGGTCGACTACACAACCTTAGAATGAGGGTTTTCGCGTATGAGAAATTCACTAGATGGCAATACGTGGGCGTGAGGTCGAACTGCAGCATGATTGGTTATTTTTGACGTGACATTGACAGACATGTCCATATTCACCAATCATGCTGCTGTTGGACCTCACGCCTACGTATTGCCATCTAGTGAATTTCTCATAAGCGAAAACCCTAATTGCTTCGTAAGTGTGCAGCTAAGTAAAAGTAAGCATAGAGTTTAAAATATATGAATCTCAGGCTCAGGATCGCTTAAGCGCTGTCTTACGGAAATTAGAATCTACAGCGGAATACACAAATATATATTAATATATTTAAAAAACCGGGAAAACAACAAGAAACGAACCCACGACACCTAACACCACAGACAGGGCTCTACATATGCAGCATCGGGAAAGTTTTCCAAAAATAAAGGGAATTAAGAAACCTACAGTCGACACTCTCCATTATCTGCCGACCTCTTAAGGTGAGTATAGACTTTAATTTCCTGAAGCCTTTCTGTGTAATGTAAAGTTCTTACGAATGGTACAATAAGACAAAAGCTCAGTAAGCCTAAGCATTCCCATTAATGTTACTGCTTATGCTCGGCGTTTTGCTACGGGTAAATGCTCACAGCAAGTGTGCATTTATTTACTCGTAACATTTTGTTGTACCTGCGTTCATTACACTAGTGTTCTCGTTAGTTTTAAAAAGGCTGTAACCAATAATCGAGGATGGTGTTCGAAGCGCAGTTGGAATTAATTAAAAAAATGACAAATTCTCGACGTGCTGATACAAGTGGCTCCAGTCTATACTGGCCCTTACTGCCCAATCACGCGATTTCTTAGATAAATATAAATAGGTACAATAGAAAATTACAATTTCAATAAACTGTTAATTAGACGACAGGTTGGCAATCATAACATGCAAATAATGCGTTACAAAATTTAAAAACTTATTCATTAATTGCAACAAAGTTAGAGTCAGTTTAAGAAGTGCTGTAAGTGTGGATTACAATAAACGCGGTATTACTTACTATTTACTTGCGGAATCTCGTAATTGGCATCATAACTCGCTTTCTACGGCGAGAAAGTCCGCTAGGAACCTGCGTCCGCTAAGGCTCGGTTAGAGCATGTAACGATAATGCACGATTATAACCAACGTAATGTGGTTTATTAACGGCACGTATCCTGGTGGTAAGGCGGTGTTGACATTCATTTCCATGTTCTTTTTACCCCACCGCAGAAGAAAGGAGGGTGATGTTTTTCAAGCGTATTTGTATTCTCTAGATAATTTTGGGGTCCGTCTTAAAATTATATTGTTATTTTTACGAGTATTAAGAATAACCTCATAAGTTTTACATTATTTTTCGTCATAATCTTGCACTGCAAGCAACCCATAAGTGCCAAAATATCGAAATCAAAAGTGGATTATTAATCAATTTACAAATTAACCCAAATACATTTTTTCAAAATATAACCTACCTGTCATTATACCATTGAATTGACATAATCCGCGGCTTTACACCGCCAAAGGCAAAGCTAATTTTGTATACTCGTAATTTCGTTCTGTTCCAATCAGTTCAGGGCACCCGATTCGCTTGGTCCCCGACCTGCGATACCGCAAGACGACCTACATTCGAGCTCATCGTAATCTGAATCATAGCACTGTTACACCGCACCTGCTAACTAGAGGGTAATAAGGAGCTTGCCTTTCTATGTTTTCAAAGTTTTTTTTTTTAAATACTTCACAACATCACGTACATTGATCTGATCCCGTGGTAAGTAGCTTAAGCACTTTTGTTACGGGTATCAGAATCAACTCAAGTGGATACACAAATATACTTAAGTATATTATAATACACCCAGACACGGAACAAACACCGATGTTCGTCACACAAATATTTTTACCGAGTGGGAATCGAACCCACGACTCTTGGAATCATAGGTAGTAAACCTGGGTGACTAACCACTGTTCCACCGAGCCAGTCACCGAGCAAGTTATGTCATGGAAATTCACATCAAATCCAATAACTTTGTCTCTATATGAAAGTCCGGACATTTTACTGCACTTTCATTGGCTGCAATCTCATCTCAACTTAGTAGAATAACACTAATGGCCCTATATAAATAGTGCGTTCTCACCTCCCGTGATTTCTTAGTAATGATACAATCGGTAGAGCTAAAGTTTCTCCTTAGAAGCATTAAGATATGAATATTTTCTATGCTGTGGGTTTACTTTTCTAGTGCTACTATCGTTGAAGCTTTAACCTGACAGCTATGCTATTTATAAGCATCAAAAAGCTACCTAATTATAGATGCATATATTTTGTACCTACATTATGAAATAGTAATAAACATTTCTGTCTTTATTCTCACATAAATACAAAAGTATTCACTAACATACGTCACATAATGATAATACTAAAGCTAAAGAAGTATATTTAGCTTAAAAGGAGTATACAAAAACTTAGAAGAACATTATCGCAAAGTAATTGTACTTACCTCCAATTTTTGCTGCATGCAAGTTACTTTGCTTAGTTACTTTAAGTATGACAAAAAAAAGTAATAAGCAATTGAGCAATGAACATTTGAATACTGTCAAATTGGCGAGAGCTTCATATGGTCTCACCGTATAGTAAGGAGATAAAGAATCCATCTAAGATCCACTCACTTTTGCACTCCTTATAATATATCCCGCACTGCAATATCATCTACTTTTTTTATTCAGAATATACTGGCTGGTAACCGGTTCGATCAATTAGATATTATTAACCTGATCTACACATTTACATCTCAGACCGAATATTATTATAGAGCGGTCATTTGAAGTAGATTAGGAGACCTAATTACACGATAGAGGTCACCAGCACTGGAATATTAATCACAATATTGCACAGACTAATTCATTCGCCAACGAATTACCTAGAAATGTATCCTATTTTCATATATAATACGTCCGCTGTTAGTCTTGGTCCACATTTCGTACGGTAACATGATAAGTTGTCTATCTTATACACTTAAACAATAACTACAGCTGTCAAAAAGGTTAAGGGGTCGATGTCATGCCAAAATTACTTAGCAACTTATAGTCTTGTCATTTAACTGACAGGCTCGGTGGAACAGTGGTTAGTGTCCTCGGTAAGGTTCCGGGTTCGATTCCCACCCGGGACAAATATTTGTTTGACGAACAACGGTAAATGTACCGTGTTTTGGTGTGTTATCAAATACATATATTTGAGTATACCACTATACTACTGTTGTTTCTGACACCTGTAACACAAGTGATTAAGCACTTTTTTCAGAATCAGAGCAATGTATGATGTTTTGAGATATAAATATAAATATTATACAATTAAGATATTTGTATCCCTCATGAATGCAAAAATTTTGCCAACTTACAACTGCATAAAGTCAAACGTGTGTAAGTAAGTAAAATGTAAGTAATATTCTTCAAAAAAGTGTAGAAATTAGTGAAATTATCATATCATAGGCTTTTCTCTGAATGCACTTTGTCTGAAGAAGATATATACCTAACTAAATCATTCTGACCCACTTGCAGTCAATGTCGTACGCCTGGCTTGCGTAATGAAGACATATCTAAAGAAAGTTCCTAGTTAAGGTCAGGGTTTCAGATAGCTATGTATTGTTTGTTTCTTCAATAATACATTGTTGAGAAAATGCGTATACAAATGTACAATACAACATTATTCTATCGTTGCCGCTCAGGTATCTAATAAGACATTTGATCGGTGAACAAACCATATTTGAGAAGTTGTAATATTGTTGTTCACAAAGATCATTTTATAAATTTTTGATTTATTTTCTATTTGTATCTCACTCTGCATTGTACAATTGTTGGTAAACCAATAAATAAATATGTTTTAATGTACATATTATTATGATTAAATATAAATATGCCTACCCATTCCACTATCTGATCTAATAATAACTTTTAAGAAAAAAAAAAACATAATTTCGTAACTTTCCTTTTTGGTCCGTGAATTTTACGTGATTAATGTACCTCAAGTGTGACGTAGGTATTCCGGGTCAGTTACGTACACGTCACATAGCTTTCATTTGCACGAATTGCAACTTTTGAAGTGACTTGTATCCTGCTCATTTGAGCTCAATCACCTTTGTGCAATCGTAGAAAAGTAAGTATAAAGAAGGTAAAAAAGGCTTTTCTTTTTATCGTCCGTCATATTCGTAATTAAATAAAATTATGTTATTGCCTGACGTGCCATATGCGTTTTATTCAGTAACAAATCTGACGTTAGTTGCAATAACTTTAAATCAATTTCCAAATAACTTTTAATCAATGAAATAGTTTCTAAGAGTATGAAAAATAATAAGTAGCTTTGCCTAGAGTTGCACTGTGCGTCTATTAAACACGCTTTTGATGCACTTGTCGTAGATTTACAGGTAAAAGTTTTTTATATTAAGTAATTTTCCATTTATGCAGTCGAAAACAAAACCAACATACATACACACACAGGTTCCAAGACTGAGCTCTAAATAGAATATCAACTTAAACGTATACGACTTATACAAACATAGTTGTCTATTAAAGCTAGCTAGAACTGCCGCAATGTGCTGTATCTAGACACGTTTTTTTAATGTATTCTTTAAATTCTTAATTTCTTCTAACTCGTCAGTGAATCACGCAGTGTCACTGGCCGGAATGCAACTGGTGGCGCGATGGCTAGCGTGACCGCGGCTCGCGTAACCACCACGTAACAGTTACGTACTGGCCGGTGCGCTCGGTACTCACCTATCACTTGCTGGACCGCATTTATGCCACGAAAAATATTAGGACGGTTTAAAAATAGAATCCGTAATCCTTACCTAAAACGAAATTACTGGCTGGGTCGCGTTTATGACACGAAAAAATATTTCGATATTTTTAAAAAATTTAATCCGCAATCCTTACCTTAAAACAAAATCACTGGCTGGAACGCATTATGCCACGAAAAAATATTTGGATGGTTTAAAAATAGAATCCGTATGTAATTCAAATCTACTTATCTACTGTTTAAATTAAGAAATATGAATCACTAATTTGTGTTGCTAAAGCGCAAAAGTCCAACGAATACCGCTGAATAAGTAGGTTTCGAATTGTAATTTCCCATACAAGTTGAATTTCCGCGTCGCTTACCTGTCAAATATTTTAACTGTATTAACATTGTTTATTAAATTTAGCTATAATTAGACGCCCTTTGTAAAACTCTACGTTAAATTAAGAAAGTTGTACAATTTTAGAGGATATACTTATTCTCCTGTGCAAACCTACGATTCTAAACGTAGTTTAATAATGTTAGTAGAGTAAGTCATTTTATTTTCTTTATTCTGAGTATGCATAGTCCATAGCCCACATAGGTGTATTATGCATCAGGTCATAACTGCCATTAAAGTGTCACTAATGGAGAAAAAAGATAATAGGTAGGTACTTCCATAACTTTGTTTACGAAAAACGAAATTCAACCTACACAAATAGTTTTATAATTGTGATTATTAGAAAATCGTGTACAATTTAACACTCGTTTTAGTTGTCATAATGACTGAGAGAATAGAATAAAAAAAGTTACTTAAAAATAAATCCAGGAAGCAAGATATTAATATGCAAGCAAATTTAATTCGGTCATGACATTGCGCGAACAATACTAACTTTTTTTTCAAAACAACTGTTTGGTGACATTGTCAAATGCTGATTGTCGTAACTTAACCCTTTTGAACCAGTGACAATGAATTAAGTGACCGACCTGATATTTAATTTAAATTTCCTTGCATATTTACCTATTACGGTTTAAAGTTGATTACCTAAACACATATCGACAAACGTAGTCGATACCTATCGATAACGCGATACCTGCCTTATATAGCGTACAAAACCATTTCATAAAGTATAGTTGTTATCTACATATACTTTGTACTGTTACCTACAAAGTAAAAATTCATTTATTTGACTGGCTCGGTGGAACAGTGGTTAGTGACCCTGGCTGGCGGTTCCAAGAGTCGTGGGTTCGATTCCCACTCGGGACAAATATTTGTGTGATGAAAATCGGTGTTTGTTCCGTGTCTGGGTGTAATTATGTATTTATAAATATATATGTATGTATATCAGTCTCTGATGCCCATAGTACAAGCTCTGCTTAGTTTGGGGTCAGATGACCGTGTGTGGAAATGTCCCAGATATATTTATCAATTTAGTTGATAGGACAGGCCCCGTAAACAAAGTAACAATATCGAAACGATAACGAAGGTCGAAAAGAATAAAATGTATGGGATTGACATTAGACGCGATAAATCACGTGGTCAATCCCATACATTTTGTTCTTTTCGAACTTCGTTATCGTTTCGATATTGTTACTTTGTCTTACAGGGGGCCCTGTTGCGATTGCTAAGCTTAAGCAAACTAGGCAATGAGTTTCGTCCCTAAAAAACTCATACACAAAAAATCTAAGAACGCATCGCTAATGAGGTCTATGACAAAAACCATGATCCTTTATAAACAAGACGTGACTATTTTAATGATAATTTGAACGTATTTCAAGGCTTTTTAGATACATGCAGTACTACCGTATTTTTATCTATGGCATTTATTATTGTCTATGGTACGTAAGGTACCTACCACATTATTATTACTTTAGTGTTGAACGCTTTTGAGCTTTAATATCAAATTTTATTTTAGTTACATACTTCGGTTCAAACAAATCCAGCGGCACTAGGTATAGTATGTTATAATTATTATTAAAATAGGTATCGTATACCTTTTCGTGACTATCATGACCCTATGCAAATTGCAACACGAAGTCGGTTGGAATATAGCACAGATTGCATGAAAATGAATATAAATGTTTATCCGATATTCTTGCTTATTAAATACATATATATATATATATATAAATAAATACACATATTACATTAATTTTGGTTAAGGTTAAATACACGGGTAACTAAGAATGACCTACTTGTGTTTAATTTGCTTTTCGCTTAAAATATGCAACCCATATTAGGTATCAAACCAGTATAATTTTTTTTTAATTATTCGTTCTAAATTGTTGGGCCCATTATTTTAGTTACCATCAAATGTTTCTTACAAATACTGACCTAGATCAATATTTATACATAATTTGACCCATGGCCGTGACCAATATCATTTAAAACCTAGGCAAAGGGCAAATTGTGCCATCCATTAGACAGGATAAAGTATTACATACTATAATTATAGCTTAACCAAGTACCTAAGTCTGCTTTATGATTGTGTATTTTATAAGCAGGCCTATTACATGAACGCACATGAAGTTGCCAACTTTTTACCTGTATCTAACAGGTAAAAAGTTGGCAACTTAATGTGCTAATAAAAAATAAAAAAGTTAACTTAATGTTAACTCGATATCTGTTTTTATAAAATATGTAACAGTACACAAAGAGGTATCGATATTTATTAAATAACGAAGTAGTTTATAAGACTGTCTGGATGGGATCAATTAGCCGACCCCGACATTGCATCTCCAATTCACCAATCTACGTATCCACAGCCTCTTCGGCGACGCACGCAGTAACGGTACCTACTTGTAGTTACTCACATTCCGAAACAGGCAGGTTTGGCTTTAAATGTTTTAATTCTTTGAATAGAGTTTTATAAAAAAAATGAAGAATTAAAAAGTTTAACAGCAATGATCATTCTGAATTTAAAAAATAAAGTTGAACAAATACTACACGACACGATTAACTGTCAAAAGAAAAATAAAAAATGTGGCAGTCGCCTTTGTTAAAAAAAACTTACTTGATTCAATAAATCCTCTTTGGTGTCCAAAAAATCGGCACACGTTTGCACGCGTTTCGCGCGAAATCCGTAGTTAGGTCACTTGCGAAAGGCAACGTGTGGATACGCTGGCACACAACTCGCGACTGGGCCGCCTCGCGCGGCAACCTTGTCCAACTTGCATCGATGCGAGTAAAAAAGTTTAAACTTTCTAATCCGAATTTGCGAATCACCGGACAGGTGTAGTGGCCGTAGAGACGGACGGAGACTCGCCTAGGTTCTGGTGGGCCTGTCTAATTTCCGGATTTTGTATTATTGGAACGTTACTCTGATGTAGGTAGTATTTGTTTGATTCGGCAGACGTGAAGTTTTACCAAATAGAAATAAAGTTTTGTCAGTTTAACTGTTTAGACCTGAAATGCTGATGAAAATTTTAGTCAAACATGATAAGAAGAAATTAACTTAAATTATTTTGTTTTTTAAACCTTAACCTAATTAATATTTTGCTGTTAATACTTAGATACTTTATAAATCCGTTAATAAACAGATGATATGGAGTATATAATAAGATTTGACGATGAGACGATTGATACATAATAATGAAAGCTATTTCAATGCCTAGGAATATACATTGTGTTGTAATACGAATATTAATTGTTAGGTAGAGTCGTATTAAATTACGCCCAGTCATGCAATTAATTGTTGAAGACATTTTACTACACCACATAGTCAAATACATGCAAGATCACTAGAAATACAGATCGTGCAATACACAATTTCAATTCAACTATAAAACAAGGCTATAAATATTTTATGTTACATTCAATATTTTCTGTCCACACTCTATTTTTTTCATGTAAATACATCAGATTTCTTCATAATGTTACACGTTTTTGAAGTTGTTGCTATAACTGGTCTTAATTTTATGATTGCAACATGTTTAATACCTGATTTAAGTGTACAGATGCGTAAGTGTAAAAAATAAATTAATTGATTATTATTAAGCAATAGCCTTACAAGAAATAAATTATCTTGAACTACGAATTAAATTCATGTAGTACATGTTATTGACTGATTACTACTTATGTACGCATTATTAATAGTCTGACACTGGAAACTTCAAATGACTATTTGCATTTGTTTATTATTTACTACATATGTATTTGTTTATTCGTTACATTGTGTAGGTCTCATATTAAAATTATATATCACTTAAATCTTAGTGACCTTTTACAGGTATTGCAAATGTACTTTGACCATAAATTGGGTATTTATTGATGTACTACTAACAATAAACATACTTTTAGTGGATAGAAGACTTATTGAACGCAAACGCCAAGACACTCTTGACATGTGTCGATTATTCACTGCTGAAACAGAAAAGTTGACCACGTCCCCCACACATAAGACATACAAAAATAAAGGAAAAAAGAGACCCAAAAGAGAAACAGGAGTTGATCCAACGAATATCGAAGTGGAAAATGCTCTGCGAGTTGAGAGTATCGTCGACAAACTCTACGAGGATCTGGAGGAAAACGGAGAGAAAGTCACATACAGACAAAGTGATCTTAAAGATTTGACTACCAAAGCTGACAAGGTATTTTGTTATGAATAACATAAATGCTATTAACTCACGCTGACTAATACATAAATACGTTTACCACGACTACCTATACCATCTCATATTAATAATGTATTTATTCATTGGTCAGTCAATATTCTCTAACACTCTTTCGGTCGCATATTGGAATGAGTGATTAATATTTGACAGTTTACGCAACACTAAAATTTGAAATGTGTATGGTAACTTTGAATTTTTCAACGCTCAATCACTAAATTTCGTTAATAAAATTGAAAAGTTGTCATCTTAACGTCTTTTGATACGACGGTTAAGTGAATGAAAACTCGTAAGACAAAAGCCATTGACATAATATTTTTTTAAAGCCATTCATCAATGGAACAGGAAGAAGGTTTGACTTCGCGCCAGCGGAGCTTTTGGGTCCATCATCTACAACAGTGATGGGCCTCTCGGGGGTTCATGACGTTTCAAATGCTGGCAACTTCGACTGGCCCAAGCGGTGGAAGCACGGGATCGTACCTTATTACATTGATTCTAAAACCTATGGTATGTTTTCATCCATAGTAATAATATATCTGAACTTTAAGTGACACTAAAGATTCTGAAGAATACGAATGAGGTGAAGTAGAGCTTTTTCAGGTTACAGATGTACATAATAAGAGCTTAAATAACGATGGTATGAAATCCTGTTATAATCGTAGGCACGTTGACACACACTACACTTACAGTACACTCGTAGTACTGTAAGTGTAGTGTGTGTCAAGAAAATTCTTAATCATGTTGTTTAGAAATAATGTTAAGAATCATAATGAGTTCGAGTTTAATCTGTAAAGTTAGTTTAAATGTAATTATAACTATTTTGAACTGTAGATATACAAACCAAAGTTTAAAAGTTCAAGCCAGGAAACCATTGTCAGTAACACAGGTTTCTTGCCCGAAATCCAAAACGCTTGGATGGCAGATATACACGAATTTAATCAGACACCTCACGATCTCGAAACATACCATTGTGAATCTTCTTTCCCAAAACCTAGATACGCAGCTAGCCGACGTCATCATGAAGGCGTTTGACTACTTCGAGAAGTCTACCTGCATCAGACTGCAGAGGCTGAAGGACCGGCCGACGGACAAGGAGTCGCTGCAGAAGGTTGAGTGGCTCTACGTCACCAACCCGGCCGGGCTCCGGCAGTGCGTCCACACTAACGAGAAGAAGACTAATATTGGTGTTCAGGTAATTCGTGCTACTTACTTCGCTGGCTGAGCGAACTGAACTGGATCTTGGCCTCTAACTACAGTATTCGCCAGTTTTGGCTACCTCTCACCGGTCCAGCCGTTGCAGGTGGTCTATCCAAAGATACCTAGTAAATCCCACCAGGCACTTCCTGCTAGCTTGACCCGGATACACTCTCTTACTACTTAAGATTTTTTAAAAGGGTTCACGCACTGGATGGTTTTATATCAATGCATAGGTATTTTAAACAATTACAAATCTTGGTCTCAGATATTATGAGAAATCAACTTAAACCTTGTTACTGTATTGCTATCCTAGAAGCCTTAATTTTTTTCATTAATTTCTTTAGCCTTGATGTTTCAATTGTAGATGGTGGTCTTCGGATACGATTGCATGTCTATCGGAGAAATAGTTCACGAAGTGATGCACATACTAGGATTCTCCCACGAGCACACTCGGCCTGATAGAGATCAGCACATCACCATTTTGTGGAATAACATCAAACCAGGTACAGTATGTTCTTCTTATAAATATCTAGTCGCAGTAATTAAACCCTTTTCTGATCACCAAGTTTCTTAGCGACAGAAAATATATTTTATCACGACAATTACGACTATCATCAATTTTTATTGCATTAATGTGTTACCTAACTAATGAATGGTATTATTACGTTAATAAAGTTAATTTTTTTAAGGCTACAAAAAGTATTTTGAACTCCGTAAATCCGATCCCTTGCTCTACATTCGGTATGACCACGCCAGTATCCTTCATTACCCTCCTCGAGCCTTCTCGAAGAACGGACAACTCACCATTATGGCACAGGTAAACTTCCACCTAATTATTGACCATAGTTCATATCATTAACCACGAAAATCAATAATGGTATTGACCTAAGTCCCATACTTATCTACGATAAAAAGATGATGATGATCGACTTTAAAAAAACTTTTACAGTCATATTTACTTATACACGAGAAATTTTAGTGGTTGTTTTCCTGCAGTAAAATGATTCTACCTTAGTAGCACAATAGATTTATGCAGTTATTTTTTTATTAAAATCAATAAACGCCGGTTTAACGAAAGGTTTAACCGAAACTCGAAAGCATGTCCGAACCGCTTTATTACTGAGGGCGTAGAGCTTCTTTAGGTTTCATGCGGCACACAGTACCTGCTTAAGTCACATCTTATAAAAGAACGATAGCTTCTCTTGCTTTCGAGTTGGAAAATTATTATTTAAAAAATTTTAAAAAACAATTTTTTTGCATGATTCGATAGTATACTAAAAGCAAATCATTCTGCCACGGGAAAACAACCACTCAAATCTCATGGTGTATATAGGGTATAAATATTGGTTTGGTAGGCCCAAACCCATTGCTATTAGAATAAGTAGAGAACAATCCTATTCATAACCTAACCTTTTTCACAAACGTCAACTCCAGCCGGGAGCAAAATATGGCCAACGCGACGGTCTGAGCGAAGGTGACGTAGAGAAGGTAGGCATAATATACGGCAACGAGTGCGTGGAACGGAACCGGCAGTACCTCATCAAGACCTGTCCTAGCGTGGTGAGGTCGGAGCCGAGAGTGCGCAACGTCACCCAGGCTGAGATCATGGAGTACTTCGAGGACCGCTTGTGGCCGTATGGAGTCATCAACTTCAAGTTGAGAGACAATATGGAGTTCTGTAAGTTGACATTTTCATGTTAAATGTGGCCATTTAGTTGCTAGGCCCTTTTTTTGGCGTAGGTACTTTCCAGACTTAAAGGTTTTATTAAAGAACTAGTAACCCACACTCGCTTCGCTTCGGGTATATTATACATAAAAATCTTCGTATTAAATCCATCTATCTATCTATAAAAAAACGCATCAAAATGTGTTGTTTAGTTTTAAAGATTTAAGCATATATACGGACAGACAGACGCGGGAAGCGACTTTGCTTAATACTATGTACCTAGTCATAAAAAGACAGACACAGAAATTCGTAGATAATTTTGAAAGGGATAAGTTATATATTCACTTATTCCCGGATCTTTGTTAGTTACTATAATATCTTTTCTTACCCAAAATTTTACAAAAATCAAACATAAAATAGGTCAACTTTTAAAGCTGATGTTCATTATGCAAGCATAGGTCATAGCTATGATTACGAATGTCAATAGCCCGATTGCTAGCCATCAAGTCACCGCGCTTCGCAGACACCATAATGGGCCTTGAATAAATAACCAACCGCGGCCGGACTATTATTTATTTAATGACAACTATAAAACTGTGACATGAACTTTCCCCACTTATTTGTTCTAGTGGATTTTTATTTCCATGTGGGATAAGACAGTTTACCGCATGGTTCTATGAAGCTGGCACTCTGATGATTAAATAAAGATCTTTCATTTACAAAATATATTAAAATCTAAACAATTTAGTGTTACAATTACAGCTGCTGAAGAGAAAGAAAATATAAAAGCCGTCATACGTCATATTGAAAAAGAAACTTGCATTCAATTCAGAGATATCTCAACGGACCAACATGAAACACCGGATACTAAAATCGATGAAGCTAATAATAGAAATGATGATGAAAACCCAGCAAAAAGTGTTGAAAACCCAGATAAAGACATTCATGCACTGAATGATTACGTTGGCACTACGAACGGTGATATCCAAACACTAATAAATTCTAATGAAAATATAGATGAAACAAGTACTACAAGTATACCAAGCGGTGATGATAAAAATGCAGCTGAAGATTCACAACGTCCTGACGTCGAGAATGAAATCAGTAGAAAAGACGATATCGCACCTGAAAATGTTGCCAATGCAGAAAATGATCAACCAAATTTAAGAACAGGTATGTAAAATCCTATTCCTATATAACTAAATAATAACGATTAAAAAAAGCTCTCGCATACAACTTACATATTACTACATTTATATGTTGTAAAAGATGGAGGTCGCATGGATGTATTACCTACTTCTAAACAATCATCATCAATTAACAATGTTACTGTCTAACTATCTGGGCTTATCAGGTAAAGCCTGGAGAAACACAGAGAGTCGTTGTCTACAGCTGTTGTCGTGGTAATTAGGTTAAAGTCCCAGTTCTTTATTGTCCGTTCTGCTTTATTATGTAGTTAGTAGGCATGTGTAACATTGTAGTCGTTTGGGTTAGCTAAACAAACTAGTATCGACCTCTGAACCATTTTGACACATCAACAGCAAACGGCTGCAAAACCACAAACTTAATAAAAAAGTGTTTGACTGTCTTACAAAACAATTACTCAAGTACCTAAATCGTTATACTTTGTTTAGGCTCTAGCAACAAGACTTCTAGCTCTAAACCAAAACTGACAAGCACGACCAAAGTAACCAATGCCGGAAGAAGACATGCTTCAGACATCATGATTCTAGCCCGATCAGTGGAGCCAGGCTGTGCCTGCCCGACCCCAGGGAAACCCAATGGCGAAAAAGTAACTATAAAATGATTTACTTTTGCATTGTAATAAACTGAAATAATATAAACACTGGGACCTAACGAGATACACGTAACTATTTGTCTCCCAGTAGAAGCTTCCAGGATGTACTTAAGGAGCTGTATTTTTTTAACCGACTTCTTATTCGTTTACCTCGCTTAGATTACACGCTCACGCACAGTCAAACAATACGTTTATTTACAAACGTGAAGGGCCGATATGTTTTTTAAAGAGATCAAAAATCTTACTTAGCCATTTCAATTTGATACCGGTGCTGCTCCCATCCTATGGGGCATCATATTAATATGCTTATTGAAAATCTCTTTAAGTGCTCGTTAGGTAGGTTTTAAATTTAAAAAGGCTTTAAATGTCTAAATCAAAGTTTCAATTTTAAATTCGTAATATGGCACATAGTTAAAATTAAGTAAGTCTTAATTTTGACGGTCAATTTGCTATTATTCAGTTAGAGTAGGAATCGAACGTAGTCACTAATTTTCTTTTGCTTTAAACACAATATTGCGAATGTTTAAATCAATTTGTGAAGTACAAAACTAGTTTTAACGATGAACTATTAAAGCTACCTACAGTTGTAGTTGATTCGCCCAGTAATAATCATGTGTTACATTGCAGGTATTACATATTAACGCAGATTGTTTCAATTCGGTAAACGATTTGTTACATCTGTTCGTCCACGTACTCGGATTAGATCATCAACATAATACGCACGACAGGGATGCCTATTTACATATACTTTGGGATAATCTAACACCAGGTCAGTTCGTTTGCTATAATTCCTTTGACCTAATATCTTAATATGTAAGTATCTTTAGACTTTTACATAGATACTTGGGTATGGTCGTTACGTAATAAATATGCGTGAAAAATATTTTGTACATATATGAACATTGGGGCTACCATGAGTTTAAAACTTACGCGCTCGATATCGACTACGTAAATATGTCTATGAAAAACATGTACAGCGCCGGCTGGTGGTTACGCGAAGAACTACAATCGGCCATATGAAAAAAACAACTCGATAGGTTTTTAACGGACGTAAGTTTACGATAGCCAACTCATGGTAGGCCCTCAGATCCTTACTAATATTACAAACGTGAAAGTTTGTGAGTATGGATGGATAAATTTGGTATGATGGTAGCTGGCACTCTGGAATAACATATAGGCTACTTTATTTTCAAAATTCAACCCCATGGCGGTCATTGGGGGGGTGAAAATTAGTATGGGAGAACTGTTACGTATTTATAGATTTTTATAAAACGTGGTATGGTGGTAGCTGGCATTCCGGAGAGAAACCAGCGCTATTTTTTTTTCGGAATTCAACCCCCATGGGGGTTATTGTGGGGGGGGGGGGGGGAGAGAACTTTTACGTGTTTATAGATAACTAGCGGCCACCCGCGACTTTGTCCGCGTATTAATTGGTTTTAGTGGCAATGTTGTATTAAAACAGCCTACATTCCTTGTAAAATTTGTTATTTATTAGTGAAAGTTCCGTCAACGTTCTCCCATAGTACATCCCCCCCACCCAGGTCGAATTTTGAAAAAAAAGTAGCGCTGGTGTTTTTCCAGTGTGCCAGCTACCTCCATACCAAGTTTTATGAAAATCTTTAAACACGTAAAAGTTTTCCCATACTAATTTTCACCCCCCCCCCCCCCCAATGAAGCCAATGGGGGTTAAAATAATAAAAAAAAAAAAGAAGCCTATATGTTATTCCCGAGTGCCAGCTACCTTCATACCTATAAAAATCCATAAACACTTATAAGTTACCATGATGGGGTCGAATTTGAAGAAAAAAAAAAAGTATCGCTTGTGTCTCTCCGGAATGCCAGATAGCTCCATACCAAGTTTTATAAAAATCGACAAACACGTAAAAATTCTCCCATAGGGGAACCTGTTGTACCTTGGACAGTGTTGTACCTTGGACAATTGTAATTTTTCGTAAACTCCCGCGCTTTAGAAAAATATTGTATATCGCAGTCGAAGCCTGCTTTAATAAGACTCACGTGAAGTTAGTTGTGATTCGCCGGCGCCGCGTCAATGCAGTTAAAAAAGGAAATTTATTATTTTTTGCCTTAAAAGTTCGTTTTTTGGAATTTACTTATGGCCTCTTAATTTGTCACGATATGTATTTATAAAATATCTTTTACTCCCGATATAATCTCATTTTATTAAGGTTTTAGATGGTATAGTTTTGAGAACCCAACCTCAATTAAAATTGTGTTTAAACAAGTTGTAACCTAAAATTGTAATGACGTTGTACCTTGGCCCCCCAACTGAGTATGTACCTTGAACATAGATAATAAATAGATAATTTTGATATAGATAAAAACATATTTTTTATTAAATTTTTACTCTATTGATATAAAACAAAAAAGAAATTTTTAAATATGTAAACATTTGTTATGTTATTGTCACAAAATAAAGAGACAAGAGACTATTAATTAAGATAACTGTTAATTAGCTATTTACATTAATGTTTTTGTTGATTACAGGTATAAGCATTATTGTTGTACTTACCTATATTAAAAATAAAACTCCCTTCTGCAATTGCTAGTGTTTATCTACATTCTACCCTGGAATGTCCAAAGTACAACTGGAACGGTCCAAGGTACATCAGGTCTGTTGTACCTTGGACAGTTTTCCCTATATAGTTGAGTAATTGATCTTTCCATTATTCCATATTTGACAGATCTTATTCTTACCATTTATTTAAAAAAAATAAAAATATCAAAAACTGGCCTAGGTACAACAGGTTCCCCTACTCTTTCCCCCCCCCCCCCCCCCCCATGAACCAAATTTCATGAAAATCGGTTCAGTCGTTTGAGCGTGAAAGAGTAACAAACATACATACATCCATACATCCATACATCCATACATCCATACATACAAACTTTCACCTTTATAATATTAGTAAGGATTTATAAAACTTGGTATGGACGGAGATTAGGCTTGTAAATTCTGGACATTCGCGTTCCATTACACTAAATTACTCTTTGTACCTATAAAGACTAATAGTAGAAAATAAATTGAATCGAAATTGGTTTAAAATAGATAAAATACAGCTGTAGTATATCGCTCACGAAAATCGGACTATGTAGTCTATGTAAATTGTTATTCAGTTGTAATCGTACAGTGATGGTATACAATCGAATATTTTCATAAAAGTCATCTGAACAATTTCACTTCACAGATATCAAAATGGAAATGGAAACAAAACTTCCGCCGGCGGCTTCGTTAGGCTTCGACTATGATTACCAGAGCGTGATGCACTACCCTTGGCTGCAGATCAAAAATGGCGTCACCAACATTATGTACCCGATTTGGGTAAATTTTCTTATTATCTACTTCTATTTGTTGATTTCTTCCATCTTCTGTTAGTTCAAACTTTTTTGATATTGATGAGGTTTCATTAATTTATGTTATTGTAGCATCATTTACCTCTATTTCACAGTTTTCTATACAAACAAACAAAAGTTTACAGAAAAATTGTATTCTCGTAATGATTTTTTTAGTTTACTTAGTTTATCAAAAACTTTAATATTTCAATATTGCTTCCAGAATGACGGTTGGGCCATGGGTCACTGGCAAGGCCTGAGTTCCACCGATGTTTTCAAATTGAACCTCATCTACTTTGAGCAATGCTTGGAAAGAAAGAAAGCATCATAAAACGATTTGGAGGATATGATTAATTATTAAAGTTAGTCAAGAATATAAGCGTTTTATTCCGGAATTGGCCGTCTTAATATCTATCTAAAAGAAGGTTTATCGAATACTGCAAATATTTAACGGGTGTTATTTAACGGGTTCGCATAATAATCGTTCTTTGGTCAGCAGAAATATATAATTTGTCAGCAGAAATGGTTGATTGGTCAGCAACTAATGGCCAGCAAAAAAATCTAAATCAATCAGCACTTTATGTCATTCTGGATAGTAATAATTATCTCTGATCAGCAAATTAATTATATCAGCTGCAATATGCTGCTCAAATTTAATTCAATTTTGGTAAGCACTCAGTGGGTATGTAAAGAATAATTATGTGTATACGTGCTGCTATAAAACCTTACTTGTCATTTCTTTCACTTTCTAAGGGCAATTAGTTAAAATGATTGTTTATTTTAGTACTCTCTATCATAACATGTGTCAAGAATCATCATCATCGTTAGCCCATATACGTCCCCACTGCTGGGGCACGGGCCTACCCTAAATGAGGGCGATGCAGCATGCAAATTGCATGGTTCCTATCACGGCTCCGGCTCTTCCTATTTACCATTTTATGATACAAAATGATATGTGCTATGAGCCTAATACGCTCATGGAAGGAAAATGATACCAAGTTAATTTTGCCAAATAAAATATTTTTTCTGCTGATCAATAATGATATCTTGCTGACCAAATAATTATTTTGCTGGCAGAATATTTATTTTACCAACACATATAATTTTAAGCTGCTTATTCATGATTTAATTTCTGACCAATTTTAAAATTATTTGCTGATCAAGGATTGCTGCTCGATATTTTTTATAGCTTACAAAATATTTGTTAGCTGACCAAACTATTTAAATGCTGCTATTTTGTGGCTCACCTAATTTAATTATTGCCGACCAAATAATTACTTCTCATAAATAAGTAAGTAAAATAAGTAACAAACCAAGCTTTATATCCATATACATTTTTAATTACTTACAACTTTCGTTAGGGGAAAAGGCAGAAAAAGAAATTATGTATGTACTTTTGAAATACTTTTTATTTTCAATTATGGATTTTGGTCCTATAAATTCTTTTTTACGTCCTTATTTTTATGTTTATGTTTATTAGGACCCTTACTGAAAGCGCGCGTATGAAGGTAAAAATCTTCGGTATTAGCTCGTGCTGAAGCCATCTTTTGGTTAAGACGCAATTTGTATTCGTGTTCTGCCTTATCATCAGCGTGAACTAGTTCACTAGGCCCCAACAGTTTTTGAGTATTTTTATCTTCACCTTCAAGTGTGACATTATCAATTTGATCATCAGCTTTTAAACTGTCCCCGTCGACGTTGGCTCCGTCCTGTTCAGCTTCATTGTTATCATTCTCTTCTGGGCCCTCATCATCAGCATTGTCGTTGTCTCCATCACCGCCATCAACGCCATTGTTATCGTCATTCTGTCCGTTAGCATTATCGTCACCTTTATCCTGACCATCACCTTTGTCAGCTAAACCAACTCCGTGAATAACTTCATCATCACCGCCGTTTTCTTGCAGAACTTCTTTACAGACGTCTACTATATTCTCGACTTTCCGCCTGTTGCACTCATGCCCAAACATCGTCCGTAATTGCATTTTATCTAAAGGTGATAGGTCTCTTGAAGGATTTATTACGAGGCCTGGTATCTGTAACATTATTTAAATTGAAATTGTATAAGCAATATACAATTTGAAGTTCTTTTAACTAGTAATTATGCTTACTATCGGTGCTATGGTGGCACGCCCATTCTTGGTGAATGCACGGTCGTGAAAATGCATTATGCTCGTAGGATCGTACTCAGCCGTATAAGATGCGACATTCTCATAATTTATATGGAACAGGGAACGGAAACCTAAAATATACAAAAAAGATTATGAACAAGTGATTTCTTTATGAATTTGATGAGTCAAGGCAAGTATTTCAAAAAGCAATATGGTGAAAGAAAACTACTCTAGATAAAGAGCTAAAGCCTGTCACTCGTTATAGATTTTAGCTTGTTATGGTTTTATCAGAATCTAATCAAATCGTTAATCACTACTGAGTTAAATTAAGTCTAAGGCTATACATCATGTATACACTAGGATTATAATCATACTTGGATTGATGTTGTCCCACAGAATCCGGACAAACTGATCCCTCTTTGGATGGGTAATCTCGTCTTTGAAGCCGAGCGCGTGCATTAAAGAGTGCAGAATATCGCGACGTTGCAAGCAGTCCAGTCCCAATACCATTACCTACATAACGTTATAATAAAAAAACTTGTTAATTTTTTTAATATCTACTATTGATAGGTACTTATATCTTTCTCTGAACATACATATCAAAGCATGTACGATATGGGAACCTACCCTCTGTCCTGTATAATCACGACGGAGGGTAGGTCGTACAACTAATGTTAGGGCAGAATTAGATCAGCCCAGGATAATTAGGCACTATAAACCATCTCATCTGACGTGGATGTTGACCTAGCCATATTTGCTACGCAGTGGAAATACTGAAGCTAGGATATAAAATATATATGTGCATAAAACCACGCTAAAATGTTGCCCCAGTAGTTGTAGCTGTTTGATAGAGCCAACACAAATCACGGGGCGTAGCCAAGCCAGTAGAGTGGAGATGCGAGTTACCGAGTGAGTTGCAAGCTGGCACCACGCCAAGCCATATTGCCTGTCGATACAACTATAACGGCTGCAGTTTAATGCCTTTGAGAACGGGTCTCGCCGAATGAGTAGTAATAATGTTGAATGAGTCGTAATAATACAATGGAAAATCTGTAAACAATATTAATAATAGTGCTACGGGTCACGCCTTTGTTGGGAAGTTTTCTATCAAGAACGATCTTAGTCAGGAAGGAGGCGGTGATGCATCCCCTCCAGAAAGCACGTTAAGCCATTTTGTTCATGTAACTGCACGTCATTCGCACGCTTTTATCAATTAACTATTATAAAATAAATGTTTCCTTCTTGCTTGTGTAGAACCTTAAAAAATGTGTCCTCGGAGTGGCATAGTGTAACGTGGACGTGGAATAGGCCTTAGCCATTTGTGCTGCACTCGATTTTCTGGTTCTTTGTGTTCTCAAGTACTCACGATCTCACTTCCCGTACTATTGACCTCATTTTCATGGACGCATGCTCGCACTCTTAACGGATTTGTGATATGTATCCAGGGTTCGTCATGCCAAGGTTCATGTAGAGTTTTGAACTGGACACAGGAGGACTCTTCGATTGAGTTCATAGCTAGGCGGACGCGGTTGGCTACCAGCCCATCTGAAATAATTTGTTTTTAGTGTTTTATCTAAGAGTTCTTGGGACAAACGAAGGAAAACTTCAAACAGGAAGGTAAAAATTACGTCTTTATAACCGTTGCTCCAATTCTTAGTCCCTAATTAAGGTCAGAAGTAAATCGAAACAGAACACGGTCTACGTAAACAAGTCCTAAAAATCACTCACCATAAACACTATTATCGAAATAATATGGCACCACTCCTAAAGGCCACTGTACATATCGTTTTTGATTCCCTGCTTCTTCATCCATAGTAAAAGGTACATGCACAAGAAGGGCCTTAATGTTTTGTCGATGATCTGGCTCTGAACAAAAAAAAAGAACGAATATATTATTTCCATAAAAAAAGAAAAAAAATTGAGACTTTTAATAATACATAGGTAATATAGGAAAATGACGATTCGTTATCAAGATTCAAGAGACTGCGATGAATGTCTGACCAGGCGTAAGTAGGTAATCATAATTATGGATATCTTCAGTTCAGAATAAAGTTGGGCTTTCATGCTTGAATACATATTTACTAGTTACTACGAAACCTACTTACACCATGTTATATAGATTGACTATAATAATTTCAAACCTGCAGTTTCCATTACATCCGTGTCAATAATTTTTGCAAGATTAGTTTGAAAATAAACTAAAAGCAAAGCGACTTTTCTCAAACATTTAATTTCTATCATCTTTTTTCAATAAAAGCAACTCTGCCGAAGTATATTTTTAACTACAAAAACTATGTAGGTACATTAGATGCATAACATAATTTCGCAATTCAAGTTTTATGGCGCGTAAATAGTTATTCAACAAAAGTTTACAGAAAAATTGTATTCTCGTAATGATTTTTTTAGTTTACTTAGTTTATCAAAAACTTTAATATTTCAATATTGCTTCCAGAATGACGGTTGGGCCATGGGTCACTGGCAAGGCCTGAGTTCCACCGATGTTTTTAAATTGAACCTCATCTACTTTGAGCAGTGCTTGGAAAGGAAGAAAGCATCATAAAACGATTTGGAGGATATGATTAATTATTAAAGTTAGTCAAGAGTATAAGCGTTTTATTCCGGAATTGGCCGTCTTAATATCTATCTAAAAGAAGGTTTATCGAATACTGCAAATATTTAACGGGTGTTATTTAACGGGTTCGCATAATAATCGTTCTTTGGTCAGCAGAAATATATAATTTGTCAGCAGAAATGGTTGATTGGTCAGCAACTAATGGCCAGCAAAAAAATCTAAATCAATCAGCACTTTATGTCATTCTGGATAGTAATAATTATCTCTGATCAGCAAATTAATTATATCAGCTGCAATATGCTGCTCAAATTTAATTCAATTTTGGTAAGCACTCAGTGGGTATGTAAAGAATAATTATGTGTATACGTGCTGCTATAAAACCTTACTTGTCATTTCTTTCACTTTCTAAGGGCAATTAGTTAAAATGATTGTTTATTTTAGTACTCTCTATCATAACATGTGTCAAGAATCATCATCATCGTTAGCCCATATACGTCCCCACTGCTGGGGCACGGGCCTACCCTAAATGAGGGCGATGCAGCATGCAAATTGCATGGTTCCTATCACGGCTCCGGCTCTTCCTATTTACCATTTTATGATACAAAATGATATGTGCTATGAGCCTAATACGCTCATGGAAGGAAAATGATACCAAGTTAATTTTGCCAAATAAAATATTTTTTCTGC
This sequence comes from Maruca vitrata, assembly GCA_039566165.1. Classification (NCBI taxonomy): domain Eukaryota; kingdom Metazoa; phylum Arthropoda; class Insecta; order Lepidoptera; family Crambidae; genus Maruca; species Maruca vitrata. The sequence continues at coordinate 8,668,700 of CM076933.1, read as the reverse complement.
TGATCAATAATGATATCTTGCTGACCAAATAATTATTTTGCTGGCAGAATATTTATTTTACCAACACATATAATTTTAAGCTGCTTATTCATGATTTAATTTCTGACCAATTTTAAAATTATTTGCTGATCAAGGATTGCTGCTCGATATTTTTTATAGCTTACAAAATATTTGTTAGCTGACCAAACTATTTAAATGCTGCTATTTTGTGGCTCACCTAATTTAATTATTGCCGACCAAATAATTACTTCTCATAAATAAGTAAGTAAAATAAGTAACAAGCCAAGCTTTATATCCATATATACATTTTTAATTACTTACAACTTTCGTTAGGGGAAAAGGCAGAAAAAGAAATTATGTATGTACTTTTCAAATACTTTTTATTTTCAATTATGGATTTTGGTCCTATAAATTCTTTTCTACGTCCTTATTTTTATGTTTATGTTTATTAGGACCCTTACTGAAAGCGCGCGTATGAAGGTTAAAATCTTCGGTATTAGCTCGTGCTGAAGCCATCTTTTGGTTAAGACGCAATTTGTATTCGTGTTCTGCCTTATCATCAGCGTGAACTAGTTCACTAGGCCCCAACAGTTTTTGAGTATTTTTATCTTCACCTTCAAGTGTGACATTATCAATTTGATCATCAGCTTTTAAACTGTCCCCGTCGACGTTGGCTCCGTCCTGTTCAGCTTCATTGTTATCATTATCTTCAGGGCCCTCATCATCAGCATTGTCGTTGTCTCCATCACCGCCATCAACGCCATTGTTATCGTCACTCTGTCCGTTAGCATTATCGTCACCTTTATCCTGACCATCACCTTTGTCAGCTAAACCAACTCCGTGAATAACTTCATCATCACCGCCGTTTTCTTGCAGAACTTCTTTACAGACGTCTACTATATTCTCGACTTTCCGCCTGTTGCACTCATGCCCAAACATCGTCCGTAATTGCATTTTATCTAAAGGTGATAGGTCTCTTGAAGGATTTATTACGAGGCCTGGTATCTGTAACATTATTTAAATTGAAATTTTATAAGCAATATACAATTTGAAGTTCTTTTACACACTTTTGTGCACACGCACATACACACATGCACAAACACATACACACACACACACACACACACACACACGCACACACATACACACACAGGCACACACACGCACAAAAACGCACACACGCACACAAACATACACATAACATAGTATTTAGTTAGTAAGAATATTTAATTATATAATAAGCATAGTTTATACTTTTGTCAACATTTAAATCGATTTAATTTGTATCTTGTTTAACTTTTTGTATCTTGTTTAAAAACATCTGAATGCAATGTATGTATCTTTATCTTTATTAATGTTAAGAAAGAGCGGCGACTCCAAACACAGGCATTATGCTTAAATGGAAACACCCACCACGATTTATGTTCCTTTGAAAAAGATACTGAATAAACATTTTCATTTTCATTTCATTTCATTTTAACTAGTAATTATGCTTACTATCGGTGCTATGGTGGCACGCCCATTCTTGGTGAATGCACGGTCGTGAAAATGCATTATGCTCGTAGGATCGTACTCAGCCGTATAAGATGCGACATTCTCATAATTTATATGGAACAGGGAACGGAAACCTAAAATATACAAAAAAGATTATGAACAAGTGATTTCTTTATGAATTTGATGAATCAAGGCAAGTATTTCAAAAAGCAATATGGAGAAAGAAAACTACTCTACATAAAGAGCTAAAGCCTATCACTCGTTATAGATTTTAGCTTGTTATGGTTTTATCAGAATCTAATCAAATCTTTAATCACTACTGAGTTAAATTAAGTCTAAGGCTATACATCATGTATACACTAGGATTATAATCATACTTGGATTGATGTTGTCCCACAGAATCCGGACAAACTGATCCCTCTTTGGATGGGTTATCTCGTCTTTGAAGCCGAGCGCGTGCATTAAAGAGTGCAGAATATCGCGACGTTGCAAGCAGTCCAGTCCCAATACCATTACCTACATAACGTTATAATAAAAAACTTGTTAATTTTTTTAATATCCACTATTGATAGGTACTTATATCTTTCTCTGAACATACATATCAATGCATGTACGATATTCCTATACCTACCCTCAGTTGTTAATAATCACGACAGAGGGTAGGTACCCATATCGTACAACTAATGTTAGGGCAGAATTAGATCAGCCCAGGATAATTAAGCACGATAAACCATCTCAGTATAAATACTGAAGCTAGGGTATAATATACATATGTGCATAAAACCACGCTAAAATGTTGCCCCAGTAGTTGTAGCTGTTTGATAGAGACAACACAATCACGGGGCGTAGCCAAGCCAGTAGGGTGGAGATGCGAGTTACCGAGTGAGTTGCAAGCTGGCACCACGCCAAGCCATATTGCCTGTCGATACAACTATAATAGCTGCAGTTTAATGCCTTTGAGAACGGATCTCGCCGAATGAGTAGTAATAATGTTGAATGAGTCGTAATAATACAATGGAAAATCTGTAAACAATATTAATAATAGTGCTACGGGTCACGCCTTTGTTGGGAAGTTTTTTTATCAAGAACGAACTTAGTCAGGAAGGAGGCGGTGATGCATCCCCTCCAGAAAGCACGTTAAGGCATATTGTTCATGTAACTGCACGTCATTCGCACGCTTTTATCAATTAACTATTACAAAATAAATGTTTCCTTCTTGCTTGTGTAGAACCTTAAAAAATGTGTCCATCGGAGTGGCATAGTAGTGGCTATTTTAATAAATGAAGTAGTAATGTATATCTGTAATAATCTAAATTGAAATGAAATTTATATGTTGTAAATCCAATTTGTTAAGTCTACTACGCAAGAGCGAGGCTTTCCCTCCACAAGTATCTTCTGATTACTTTCTGGGAAGCCCCGGCATTTTTATTGTAAATGATTTACAGAAATAAATACATTTTATTTATTTATTATTTATAGTGTAACGTGGACGTGGAATAGGCCTTAGCCATTTGTGCTGCACTCGATTTTCTGGTTCTTTGTTTTCTCAAGTACTCACGATCTCACTTCCCGTACTATTGACCTCATTTTCATGGACGCACGCTCGCACTCTTAACGGATTTGTGATATGTATCCAGGGTTCGTCATGCCAAGGTTCATGTAGAGTTTTGAACTGGACACAGGAGGACTCTTCTATTGAGTTCATAGCTAGGCGGACGCGGTTGGCTACCAGCCCGTCTGAAATAATTTGTTTTTAGTGTTTTATCTAAGAGTTCTTGGGACAAACGAAGGAAAACTTCAAACAGGAAGGTAGGTTTCAGAAAAAGAAAAACAAAAAGGCGAAAAGGAAAAATTACGTCTTTATAACCGTTGCTCCAATTCTTAGTCCCTAATTAAGGTCAGAAGTAAATCAAACAGAACACGGTCTACGTAAACAAGTCCTAAAAATCACTCACCATAAACACTATTATCGAAATAATATGGCACCACTCCTAAAGGCCACTGTACATATCGTTTTTGATTCCCTGCTTCTTCATCCATAGTAAAAGGTACATGCACAAGAAGGGCCTTAATGTTTTGTCGATGATCTGGCTCTGAACAAAAAAAAAGAACGAATATATTATTTCCATAAAAAAAGAAAAAAAATTGAGACTTTTAATAATACATAGGTAATATAGGAAAATGACGATTCGTTATCAAGATTATTCAAGAGATTGCGATGAATGTCTGACCAGGCGTAAGTAGGTAATCATAATTATGGATATCTTCAGTTCAGAATAAAGTTGGGCTTTCATGCTTGAATACATATTTGCTAGTTACCTACTACGAAACCTACTTACACCATGTTATATAGATTTACTTTATTAATTTCAAACCTGCAGTTTCCATTAAATCCGTGTCAATAATTTTTGCAAGATTAGTTTGAAAATAAACTAAAAGCAAAGCGACTTTTCTCAAACATTTAATTTCTATCATCTTTTTTCAATAAAAGCAACTCTGCCAAAGTATATTTTTAACTAAAAAAACTATATAGGTACATTAGATGCATAACATAATTTCGCAATTCAAGTTTTATGGCGCGTAAATAGTTATTCAGGTTTTCCTTTTGCAATAACTATGTTATAGGTATATAACTACACACTGACTTCTTAAATATAATATTACTAACGTAAAATTTATTGATTAGGTCATCTTTGAAAACAAACAGTCATTTTATTCAATTCAGATAGCCAGATAGACTAAATACGTCTAAGCTAGTTAAGTATCTATAAAATATTATTAACATTCAATTAGGGACAGGCAACATATTTTTTTTATAATCTTAACGTTCCATCCAAAATCCTGACTGAAACAAAATAAAGTAGGTATTTGTTCGAAGTTTGATAAAATCGTTTTCTGTTTTCGAAACAGAGAACCTATTGGAAGCTAATTTTGAATGACATGAGACTAACCAATCACATTTACCCACGGTTTGTTGTCAAATAAATGGACTCCGTTACAAGCAGAAGGAAGGTATATTTTAATCATTAATCAACATGTGAAAATTATATTGTTTCGCAAACAAAATTTTAATTATTTTTATAAAAATTCAAATTTTGACATTTGAATATGCATTTGCAATATCTCTGATAATTGTTTGTGGCAGTTTTTTATTAAAATATTAAATCATGTTTTTGAAAGTACTTGAAATGGAACGTAATATTTCTATAAACTGTAATAGGAAACAATCGCGCCAGGCAATGTCAATAAAATCGAGCGGCTATGCCAGTTTACCGATAAAATTAGTTTATATTTGCGAAAGTGTACTTACCGAGCAGTTCTCAGTAGATTATTTAGTGAAAAAATATTGAAACTAAAACCATTTCCACTCGACGATGCAGCTTCTTCACTTCTTGTGTTTAATTTCACTTATACCATTCGCTTATCAGGCCACTACAACCAGTGGATCTGTAGAATTAGATGAGCTTTCCTTTGATAAAATTACTGGAAAATTCGTAGCTTCTCTCATAAAGTTCGATGTCGCATTTCCGTATGGCGATAAGCATGATGCGTTCGTGGCGCTCGCTAAAGACGCGAAGGACGTGGATGATCTTCTGATCGGCGAAGTCGGCGTGAAGGATTACGGTGAGAAAGACAACGAGGAGCTGGCCAGAAAGTATGGTGCCACAAAGGAAAATTTCCCCATCGTGAAACTGTTCATTAAAGGCAAAGACGAACCAATACCCTTCGACGACTCTAAGGGTTTCACAAGCGATGAACTGAGGAGGTTTGTGCGCGAAAACACCGGCTTATATCTAAGTCTTCCCGGGTGCGTCAAAGAACTCGATAAGCTTGCTATCAAATTCATGAAAGCTAAAGGAGACGACAGGAAAAAAATCTTAAAAGAAACTGAGCAAATCCAGAAAAGTCTTAGCAAAAAGGTAAAAAATGTTTTCAGGTATAAATAAGAGATTACTAGTTCATCATTTGATAATTCTGTACAATTACATTTTTGATTGTTTCAGGATCTTCCTTCTGCTCGAATTTACAAAACAATAATGGAGAAAATTCAAGAAAAAGGTAATGATTTTGTGAAGTCAGAAAATGACAGAGTAAAGAAGTTGCGTGGGGGTAAAATATCAGATGAAAAGAAAAAAGAACTAGGCATTAGGCTAAATATCCTTCAGACATTCCAGCTCTTCGATATCAAAAGCAAGGAAATTAAAGAAGATCTGTGATTTATCTAATAAAAAAATATTTAGTTTTGTTAATTGTGGACTATAGAATATTATTTAATAAAATGACATAGGTTTATACAAAATTAACTTTATTTTTAATATTTCCATCTAAGCAAAGATTATTTTTGTCATTTATTTTGTTTATGTGACTAAGTTTATGCCATTTATTATGAAAAGTATTCTGAATGTGTATAAGTAGTAAGATCATTCTTTAGTTACTTATAAAACCTCTTGTAATTACATTTCATAATAATAGATTTCCCCTCCATGGCTCTCATTTAAATTCAGAGTTTATTTGGAGGTCAACATTCCATTATATTTGGGTATCATCATTACCTATAATTTTATTTGAACGTCTAATGGACTATCTAATGGCCCATGTATGGAATGGGTAAGTAGTGTTTCATGTTGAAGCAATTATGTTCCATGTAATTTGTTTTCATATATTAAGAACAAAATGATTGTGGTTGGATATTACTGTGTGGATTGATATGTAAATTGCACAAGGTTGAAATTATGTAATAAAAGTGTGTGACACCATAACATACAATTTTTATTTATACTAGCTTTATTCTTCATATAGCACTTCAAAGGAAGGATTAACTACATAAATAAACTCAAATTTTAAGTATTCGAAAACATTCATGAAAAATATTTCGGGTTATTTTCTAATTTACAGTAATTTGGTTACTATACCTTTTACCTTACTAAGAGGCTTCTCTATGGAAAGTGTATGGCAATGTGTAAAATAACACAACTTTAAAATTCCGTAACTTTGGATAGTATGTTAAAATATTAAAAATATAGTTTTTAATATTTTAACATACTATTAGTTTTCATACCATGGTAATGAAATATTGAAACCCATGCATATTCCTTATTAATATAAATAAAAGTCAAGAATTCTAAATCACCTCTATTTATCTTTTCAAGAGTCAAATAAAACAAAATTTAGCCCTTTGCTTCTAAACACAAAAATCGGAATGTCAAAATATACAACAATTAATTAATTGTACATGTTAAAGGTCCATCTAACTCTTCTTTAGATAGCTAGCTTATGTAATGCGGGTGTAACTACAATTTGTTTTAAGTAAAAAAAAATATATAAATGCATGCAAAGAATTACATTTCGTTCTTAATAAAAATCTTATGTACTCCATCCATGTAAAATTACATTTTACTTACATTCACACAAATTCACACATATCTTCCTTCAACACTTGGCAATTTTAGGAGCAATAACCTTACTGTAACTTTTATATCATTATTATATATTAAAATATTACAAAAGGTAGCCCTTCCTAGAAATATAACATTGTTAACTACTACAACAATCACTATCCAATATGGAAATTAACAATATAAATCGTTTTTCTGTCAATTCACTTCAAAAGTTATTTAAATGCAAACTAAATTATTATGTTCAAAAAATTCAATGTTAGAAAACTTTTCCATGTACATTACATACATTAATTTCATTTCTTTATACCTAAACATTTGTAATGGGCCTGATGTTCTTGAAAATGATTTAAGTCCAAAAGGAAGTTGTTTTGGTAGTGCCACATTACATAATGTACCTACCCTAACTTGCTAAATAATGTGTGATAAAAAGTAGAAAATACATATATTTTTGTGCAGCACTAACATGGCACACACATGGGCCACATAAAACACAAAAGCAGCATTCAATATGAAGGATTCAAATCTTTTTGGCCTTGCAAATGTTTGTACAAATCTTATATGAGTTATTAGACACATTGTATATTACCATATCTGTAAAAGATTTTTCTTTTACAGAGGTGTTAAGTTATAATTGTATTACTCTTGTAAATAGAAACTATCTTAGGCTATGGAACTTGGAAACTTAAAAGAAAATGTTAGGTGATATTGCCAATGATAACTACAAGTGGGAGACCATGTGGGCCTTAAAAGGCCAGCTACCCTTGCCTATTCTTGTGCCAAATTAAAGAAAATATAGTTTGTATTGTAAATAAATCAATCTTACTTAACTTAGCATGTACTTATTTTATATGCTATATTAGGCCATTTGACAGATCATGCTTCATGATGCTTCAATTGTGAAAACATATATTGTGTAATGGAATTTAATAAATGTATATTAAAAAAAATCATAAAGGTGGAGTTTTCATAATTAACATAGTAATTCTTTCATCTACCTATGTCTAGTAATGAATTGATTTTGATTAACTTCAAATTAAACAAAATACATGCTGGATGCATTTCCATTTCAGAATTTTATACACATGAATATCCTGTTTATTATAACAACTTTTGTGATTGTTTATTTACAAACATTCTGTAATTTGGCCCAACCATAGCTGCTTCAATTGATGCAACAAATATAGTTATTATTAATCAGCATTCTCACTTTCCACTTTGAGTTCTTTTAGTTTTAGTACAACACCGTCAGACTCGTTCCCACCAGACTTGGCCACTTTGTCGGGTGATTTTTCAGAGCTCTTGGGCTCTGGTGTGTCAGTGTCCTCACTCCGAGTGATGCTGCTTTCTTCATCTGATGAAGGATCTTGTGTATATAAGCTACATTGGGTCCTAACTATTTCTTGAGCTTCAGCAAATTTCAACTTCCACAGCTCTGCATCTGTAAAGGAAACATTATTCTGTTGTTAATTTAATGACAAAATCATGTAAATTCTTCAGACTCTAGTCATGCAATTGTTCAAGTTTTTTTAATAAGCCTAAAATTGTATGTATAGTTAGCACAAATAGTACACTCGGGGACAAATAAACCGGGCCACGAACCATTTTTCATACAAACATGTCCAGTTCTGAGCCCTATAAATGTAAAAGTTTTAGTGCTATGGTAATAATTTAAATGTAAATAGATGTCAGAAATGATAAATTTTTGAAGAAAATATGTTAACTAACTCCAGATACACCAATTTCCTTAAAATCAGGAAAATGTAAGTTGTTTTACTTGTTTCATACAAGTTTATATGGGATGCAAAAAAACCACCAATGTTTGCTGAGTTTTAAAGAAATGAGCATATTTCTGGAGAAAATAAAAAAAAAAAAAGCGTTGATGGCCGAGTGGTTAAGGTCGTTGCTTGCCATGCGAGAGGTCGCCAGTTCAAACCCCGCCAGGTACCAATGTGTTTTACAAATTTGAAATTCATATGTACCATCATTCGACGCTTTAACGGTGAAGGAAAACATCGTGAGGAAACCAGCACGCCTGAGAGATTTTTCTACAGTGTGTGAAGCCATGTCAGAGGCCTACGGGCGGCTTAAAAACTCTGACACCAGGTTGTTCATCAACCACACAATAAGAAGAAGAATTTCTGGAGATAGTTAACATATTTTTTTTATAATTGATAATTTCTGACATCTATTTACATTTAAATTTTTACCATAGCACTAAAACTTTTAGATTTATAGGCCTCAGAATTGGACATGTTTGTATGAAAAATGGTTGGTGGCCCGGTTTATTTGTCCCCGAGTGTATTTTCAAACAAAGTTTAGACTTACTCTGTGCACTGCCAAACTTAATGGCGAGCAATTCTTGTTTCATTGTTTCATCTGCAAAGTCTGCAAAGACCGACCAGTTAAAAGCCTTATCAGAACCACAATGAATATTCATTCTTATGTCCGGTGTGATGAAGTGGTTTGCACACACTTTCAATGTTTTATCACGTCTCATGACTACTCTAACAGTATTATTTTCTTTATGGCGCAAAAGTTTTATATCTCCAGTTCCACGTTCCTGAAATATAGAATAAAAAATTATCAGTAAATGAGGAGCAATTCAGTCATAACATTTTAAGTTCTAGTTGAAGGTTTAAAAACAAACTTTTAAACTTTTAATTTTTTTTTAAGAGGTTAAAAAACAAACCTTCCATTCGTGATCGGCAGTGTCGTATCGGTAAAGCCTGGCGCGAATCTTGACGAGCTCTTCCTCTTCCTCCTCGTTGGTGGGCACGTCCACCAGCGGCAGGGACACGATCGGGTCATAGTGAGGGTCATGATCAGGTGACTCCGTATCGCAACCCTCGCTCTCACTATTACGCCGCACGCTTTCTTCCGACTGAAACACCATTGTAACGGATAGATTCTTCTTACGAGACAGGTTAGGCAAATTACGACAAATAGTAAAACTTTCGAAAAAGTTATGTTTTTACTTTATAGGACACTTACCGGTGTAGACATTTCCGAAATGCAATAAAATAGTACCTTTTCGAAACAATAAAAGGAAAATACAAACAAACTCACAAAGTTCGGTTACTGAGTGAATGTTTACAACAGTGACATTTTTGAACGATTGAGGAAAGAATGAATGAGTTTATGGATGGGATGGTATTCTCAGATAACATTTTGTTCTGAATTTTCGGTATTATTGAACGTCTTTCATAATTTAGAGTGGAACGCATCGACAATCAAGGAATCAATTCTTTCCGGAATGTCATTGTCATATTGTCAAAATAAATAGTATTGAGCGATACAAATAAATAAATATAAGTTTTGTATCGCTGAAATACCCAGTTTTCCATCTAAAGTTCGGGTTAGTATAATACTAAGAAGTGTTCCATTATGTGAATTGCATATGTGAGACCGTATTAATATCATAATATAGAATACCGTTCATTGATCCGTGACATCTTTCGGCGACCCATTTAGACTCCGTTTATTTTGGGATTTTTTCCTATTTCTGCGGAAAACTGTGCTAGTTTTACTTTTAAAGCGAACACAAATCAACCTACTTTGGGTCATTCAGTGCACTGTTTAAGCAACGTAGCTTTTTTGTGCTTTAACAGAAATGTTTAAATAAAATACATTTCGCATTTCAATTTACATAAACAAATGTTTGCAGAACTTGTTCAGTACATTTATTTATCCGTAATTAAATTTTAGAATCAGCCATCTGAATGCAAAATATAGCAAAAATGATTACTGAACAGTTACGAAATCCAAATGAGCTTGATATCAGCTTGCGAATGGAGTTTGGTCCGTTTGAAGCGGTCCACAAATGGAAACGCATGTCAGAGTGCTACGAATTTGTTGGAGCAAGGTAAGCCATCTTCTGCTTAATGAATTTTCCTATACTAATCTTTTAACACTATATTTTCATGTATAGAATACAATCAATACTAATGTTATAAAAATAAGAAAAGAAGGATTCTTTGAATCGGAAGGATTTGAAATATTCTTTCACCATTGAGAAGCTACACCATCTCAGCTGTTAGATTTTCAGAAAAGTTAGGGAACCTACTAAAATATATGTCGCTTGCACCTTTAATTAATACTATTGATTAAACAAATTAATATGCTATGACATTATGTGACAACAAGAAGTGTATATTTTTTTTTAAAAAAAGGCAAATGCTGCCCCTGTAAATGCTCTTTCATTTGTACCTTGTTATTAAACTTTTATCAAAATCTTTACTTATATTCTTACTAATATTATAAATGTGAAAGTAACTCTGTCTGTCTGTCTGTTACCCTTTCACACATAGAATACTGAACCAATTTAAATTAAATTTGGTACAGATATAGTCCTGAGCCTGAGAAAGGACATAGGCTACTTTTTAACCAACTGCGCTATAAAGAAGTAATGCTTTAACCTTTAAACATACCTACGCAGACAAAGTCACGGGCGGAAAGCTAATAATACATAAACACCCAAATTTAAATTGAGGCTGGGTTTCTAATATTTTTATTCCACAGTCAATTTCACATTGTCCATTTTGATTTAGTGAAGAATTAAATTTGTTACAAAATGTATATAACTTTCCAAACTATTTATGAACATGAGGTTGAGTAAATTAAATTTATAAGAATATTAAAAAAAAGATTAAATTGTGACCATCCAAAAGGTGCAAAACTCCCATAACATTTGTCATTTCGAATTAATGATTCAATTGGCAGACATTCTTATAAAACACTAAAGTTATATATACAGACGGAGTAAACATACTGCAGTGGCGTACAAGGATGCAATCTATGTATTTGGAGGAGACAATGGAAAGTCTATGCTGAATGATCTCATCCGGTTTGACATAAGGGAAAAGTCCTGGACAAAAACCGGGTGCATGGGTGTGCCTCCCGCACCCCGTTACCATCACTCCGCTGTGGTATGTAGCAGTATATAAATATTTTTTTATAAATCTATGTATATTTGTCCAGTACACTATTGAATTTGGTTACTGTGCCACAAGTGCTTAAGCTACTGTATTGTAGTTGAAGCACTTGTGTTAAATATCAATCTATTTCTGATATTTATTATTATCTTTGAATGCATTATGTTGTTCTATGGGATGTGTGCAATGGTACATAATCTATGTTAATAGTAAAAGAATGTAAAAATATAAATACATATAATATGTTATGTGGCATAATGTTGTGTTGTTAATATATAAATGATGTTCATTTCATCTTCACTTAACATATTTTACAGGTTCACAGGTCATCAATGTTTGTATTTGGAGGGTACACAGGAGACATACTAGCCAACTCAAACCTCACTAACAAGAATGATCTGTTTGAGTACAAGTTCCAGAGTGCTCAGTGGGTGCAATGGAAATTCACAGGACAGTGAGTGATCATTACTATATGTAGTTGTCTTCCTGTAGGTTCTGTATGCAAAGGGGTATAATGTCAGAGGTCAAGGCCCAATCGTCGATCGCCGAACCGCGCCCTACCTGCGCCGCGGCTAAAGGCTAAAGGTCAAAGTTGAATTACGCAGATGCATTTAGGAACCACAGCAGGCTTTACATGCCAAAGCGAGTAATAAAGTAAAAACAATGTTATACTCATATAAAATACAGCTCTAGGCATTCAAAAAAAGCTATAAAAAATATTTAGAAGAATTCGACAAGCTCATACGATTTTTGTCTACCATGCCATACTCATAGGTACGGCACAATAATACGGGGTAATATTTGGCATTATTTATACGTAACGCCTCAGCAGGAAGACGCATTTATCATATCTACGAGTGTTGCCTATACAAATATAAGATATTTGCATGCATATGTTGAAGTTTGCCACCCTTTATAACAGCCCTTATGTTTACTTTAATTCGGTTTTAAATGACTACACAGGGAGCCCGTGCCGCGATCGGCTCACGGGGCGGCGGTGTACGACGACAAGTTGTGGATATTCGCCGGGTACGATGGGAACGCTCGCCTGAACGACATGTGGACCATCAACTTGATGGTAAGTGCTATTTTAAACACATTCTTACAGTAAAAGTCAGCTTTTACTCACATAAAATAAGGTTTATTAACATATTTATTTAGGGAACCAACATTAGTGCCTATAGCTAGTAAATAGCTGATGTTCCCTAATGATGTGATGAAAATTAAAATAAATACTGTTCTCTGAAAAATAATTAAAATTTAAATTAAGATTACTAGAACAACTGTATCTTTGTATGGTTGCCAGATGTCCCACTTTTAGTGATGTGCAGATTAGTTGGTTCTGGTTAGTGGTACAGTAAAGTTGTTTGATTCTCACATTTATATTTCAAATTCAGCTAGACCACAAGCTAATTTAGTGTGATAGAGCTTTTTCTTGTGCGCCCGTGTTACATTCATCACATCAGCAACTATCTGTTTTTCCCGAGACCCTAAGTAACACTCCGAAAGCCCTCTTCCTTAATTACTGGTAGGAGCTAATCAAGAGCAGAGAAATCTATTGTTCGATTTTTTGTCGTCTCCACTAAGTTATGCCTCTCACCTCTGTTCTGCTGTATTGTTGCCTATATCTATAAAGGCACTATCTATCTATGAAGGCGTTCTATATAATATAAATATATATAAGAGCGTTCTGTATCTACACCGTGAAATTTTAGTGGTTGTTTTCCCGCAGTAAAATGATTCTATCTTAGTAGTACAATATATTTGTGCAGTTCTTTTTTGTTAAATGCCGGTTTTACGAAAGGTTTAACCGAAACTCGAAAGCACGTTCGAGCCGCTTTATGACTTAGGGCGTCGAGCTTCTGTAGCTTTAAGCATCGATTTCATGCGGCAAGCAGTACCTGATTACGTCACATCTTATAAAAGAACGATAGCTTCTCTCGTTTTCGAGTTGGAAAATTATTATTTTGAAAATTGGAAAAATATTTTTTTTTTCGCGGAATAATTTGCATGAATCGATAGTACTACTAAAGGCAAATCGTTCTGCCACGGGAAAACAACCACTAAAATTTCACGGTGTGTAAAGGCGCTCTGCATCTATAAGGCACCTCTCTATCCATAAGGGCGAGAACCACCAATGGGAGCGCATTGAGCAGAAGGGCCAGTGTCCGCCAACGTGCTGCAACTTCCCTGTGGCGGTGGCGCGCGGCAAGATGTACGTGTTCAGCGGCCAGAGCGGCGCCAAGATCACCAACGCGCTCTTCCAGTTCGACTTTGAAACGCATACGTATGTATTTTTGTTTGTTTTGCACCATTGGGTGTAGGTTAAATTCAAATTTATATCAAAACTAAGAATCCTTCCTCTTAAATCCCTCTATCTATTAAAAAAACCCGCACCTTTTGGTGCGGGTTTTTTCCGTTGTGTATGTTTAAAGATATAAGAATATGTACACAGACGCGGGAAGCGACTTTGCTTTAAGTATACTTTGTAGTTAAGTGCTAAGTCATAAATTAATATCCCAATTAACCATTATTTTTCATTTTAACTGTTAACTTCTATGTTAACAGTAAACTTGCATGTTAACGGTTAGTAAATGTTACCAATTTAAATTAGTTAATGTTAACAGTGAACTTCCATGTAACAGATAACGTCCATGTTAACAGTCATCAAAGTTAAGGTGTCTCTAAAATTTACGCCTTTGTGTTTTTTTTTCTGTAAAGCTGGACTCGCGTGTGCACGGAGCACCTGCTCCGCTGCGCGGGCCCGGCGCCGGCGCGGCGCTACGGGCACGCGATGCTGGCGCACGCCCGCCACCTGTACGTGTTCGGCGGCGCCGCCGACAACACGCTGCCCAGCGACCTGCACTGCTACGACCTGGACACGCAGATGTGGTGAGTGCTACGAGGTTACGTAGTCTGCTACGACACGATGGAGCTAAAGATGCTAGTACTTATACGCATTCTATAAGTACGCATGCTAGTACTTATTCGCAGCGGAGCAGGCCCTTAGAGGGCCTACCATGAGTTATCTAAAATCATGGGCTATCGAAAACTTACGTACGTTTAAAACCTATCGAGTTGTTATTTTCATACGGCCGATTTTAGTTCTTCGCGTAACCACCAGCGGCGCTGTACAAGTTTTTCATAGACACATTTACGTCGGCGATATCGAGTGCGTAAGTTTTAAACTCATGGTAGCCCTACTAGTCTGTGGTTTACGCAGTTTGCTACGGTGTTAAGGTAGTCTGCTACATGATTTACATTGTTGACTACGTGGTTTACGTAATTTACTACGTTTCCTACGTGGTCTGCTACGTCGTATACGTTGTATGTTACGTGGTTTACGCAGTTTGCTACGGCGTTTCAGTAGTCTGCTACGTTATTTACATAGTTGACTACGTGGTTTACGCAGTCTGCTACGTGATTTACATAGTTAGCTAAAACAAAACTACGTAGTTTTTATAATTTGCTACGTTTCTAACGTAGTTTGCTACGCTGTATCTATTTAAATGATTCAAAGAACATTAAATTAATTCAAAGGCGTACGCCATAAAATCTTTGATCGTTACAGTCATATCTGTGACTGGCTCAGTGGAACAGTGGTTAGTGACCCAGGTTCACTACCTACGGTTCCAAGAGCCGTGGGTTCGATTCCCACTCGGGACAAGTATTTGTGTAACAAACATCGGTGTTTGTTCCGTGTCTGGGTGTGTTATTAAATATATTTCAGTATATTTGTGTATCCACTGTCGTTTCTGATATCCGTAACACAAGTGCTTAAGCTACTTACTACGGGATCAGATCGATGTGTGTGATGTTGTGAAATATTTATTATTATTATTTATCTGTATATTCCCCCACCAGGTCGGTGGTGCTCCCGTCGCCCGACTCGCAGATCCCGACGGGGCGGCTGTTCCACGCGGGCGCGGTGGTCGGCGACGCGATGTACATCTTCGGCGGGACCGTCGACAACAACGTGCGCAGCGGGGAGCTGTTCAGATTCCAGGTTTGTTTGTTCACATTATTGACTTCTGATTACTTCTGAATATATACTTGACCCGAGATCTGAAGGTTCATAGCGTACCTGGAGGTTTATAGAACAGTGAAGTATTACACTTTTTTAGGAGATATTATTATCATATATATCCCCATATATATGATAATAATATCGCCTAAAAAAGTGTAATACTTCACTGAACCGTTCAAATGTGGCTTGTTTAAACTATTACTACGCTGGTGACTCGGACTAAAAGGTTCAGTTCCTCTTTTCTGCCACGTGTCATTAAGGCATGGAATGCCCTTCCAGCTCGTGTTTTCCCTCTCTCCTATGATCCCGGGCTCTTCAGGCGGGGCGTGAAACGGCATTTAAGCAGGCCTTCAGGGTGAGTGCAACAGGCTCAATATGGTCTATTGTGCCTGTCGACCTCATATTTGGATCTCACCACCGCTTACCATCAGGTGGAGTGAGGTCATCTTGTTAGCCTTTTATAAAAAAAAACAATTGGTTTATACTGAACTGTCTGAAATAAGGTGGCATCCTTATATCGTTACGAAGTAACAAAATTTGCGTTATGTAAAATAGCGTGGTAACTATTACAATTAGCAGAATCGGCCTCATGATGTTGTTAACATACAACATTTCAGTGTTGGTATGCAATGAGAATTTTTAACAAGGTACAGGAGATTTGCTACCTAACATACCAACTCACACTCAAACATTGTTCCAGCTGTCGAACTACCCCCGCTGCACTCTGCACGACGACTTCGGTCGCATCCTCAAGTCGCAGCAGTTCTGTGACGTCACGCTGCTGGTGGGCGCGGAGCAGGCGCCGGTGAAGGCGCACCAGGCCATGCTCGCCGCCCGCTCCAAGTACCTGCGCGCCAAGATCAAGTGAGTGCACTGTGACACACTCGGGGTCCCACTAATGATCGGGATGAACTGCCCCCGCTGCTCCCTCAAGGCAGCAGTTCTGTGACGTCACGCTGCTGGTGGGCGCGGAGCAGACGCCGGTGAAGGCGCACCAGGCCATGCTCGCCGCCCGCTCCAAGTACCTGCGCGCCAAGATCAAGTGAGTGCATTGTGACACACTCGGGGTCCCACTAATGATCGGGATGAACTGCCCCCGCTGCTCCCTCAAGGCAGCAGTTCTGTGACGTCACGCTGCTGGTGGGCGCGGAGCAGACGCCGGTGAAGGCGCACCAGGCCATGCTCGCCGCCCGCTCCAAGTACCTGCGCGCCAAGATCAAGTGAGTGCATTGTGACACACTCGGGGTCCCACTAATGATCGGGATGAACTGCCCCCGCTGCTCCCTCAAGGCAGCAGTTCTGTGACGTCACGCTGCTGGTGGGCGCGGAGCAGACGCCGGTGAAGGCGCACCAGGCCATGCTCGCCGCCCGCTCCAAGTACCTGCGCGCCAAGATCAAGTGAGTGCATTGTGACACACTCGGGGTCCCACTAATGATCGGGATGAACTGCCCCCGCTGCTCCCTCAAGGCAGCAGTTCTGTGACGTCACGCTGCTGGTGGGCGCGGAGCAGGCGCCGGTGAAGGCGCACCAGGCCATGCTCGCCGCCCGCTCCAAGTACCTGCGCGCCAAGATCAAGTGAGTGCATTGTGACCAGTGATGTTCCGAATATCCGTATCCGCGGATATCCGAGGGAAAAGAAAAATCCGTATCCGGGTCCGTTACTTTTTACGCGGATCTTTTACGGATCTTTTTCAGGTGATTATTAGAATTAAAAACTTTAAAAGTCCATTTAGAGTATTTTTATTACTTGTTATCAAATATTGGACATCTTTATATTGCAAACATTAGATAGATAGAAAGATAGAACTTTATAATGAGAGAAAGTTATAACTTACATTACTTTTAAGCCAGTGAAATAACTAAAACTTAAATCCTTTTTTATCTTGATTACAGGAATATTATAGTAAGTTATAAAATCTTGATCACTTTTATGTCAATTAAAAAAACTCTGACCTCCTTCTTTACAATTATGAGACTAATACAATAGAAAGTCATAAGATCCGTATCCGTATCCGCGGATCTTGATAATAAATATCCGTATTCAGATCCGTATCCGCGGATATACATTTTTGATGATCCGGCACATCACTGATTGTGACACACTCGGGGTCACAGTTGAGACCACCAGAACCAGAGTGGCCCAAATTGTCACACAAATCGCCGAGTGATGCCCCCGCGCCAAGATCACTGTGATATAGATTAAATCGTATCTCTCTAGGTTGACCACGACCATCATGGCTTTCTAACATGTCACATCAGCCGAGGTGGTGTTTTTAAACATCACATACATACATTGATCTGATCCCATGGTAGCTTAGCACTTTAAAATAAAACTAACTTTACGGTTTAAACTAGCGTGTATTATGACACTGAACATATTATTTAGTTTAGCACTTATGTTCCGGATATCACAAACACACTTTTGTTTGTGATATCCGGAACAGATGTTCATTATTCAAATATTTTGTCCATCATAGTATAAATATAATAATATCCAGAGTCGGCATTGAACTAATGACCTCATAAAACACAGGCACGCACAGGAAAATCCTAGTTCAGGCACACATATTGTTACCTGGAACTTTAAATGTAATGTAGATTTTAAGATAAAATTTGTGCACTAAGTTTTCTAATAAAGATTTATATATTTACTATCCAATACGCCATGAAGCCAGTCTAAATGCCGATCTGATCTCCAGGGAGGCCCGCGAGGAGCTGTCGAAGCGCGGCGAGGAGGCGGAGCCGAGCTCGCACACGGACGAGCCCGCGCTGCTGGTGCCGCTGCCCGAGGCCACGCCCGAGGCCTTCAGCATGGTGCTCAACTACATCTACACCGACCGGATCGATCCCACCGAGAAAGGTTTGGAGAGGTTTTTTTTTTCATCACCTTTATAAAAGGCTAACAAGATGACCTCACTCCACCTGATGGTAAGCGGTAGTGAGATCCAAATATGAGGTCGACAGGCACAATAGATCGTATTGAGCCTGTCGCACTCACCCTGAAGGCCTGCTTAAATGCCGTTTCACGCCCCGCCTGAAGAGCCCGGGATCATAGGAGGGAGGGAAAACATGAGCTGGAAGGGCATTCCATGCCTTAATGGCATAACCTCTTAGTCCGAGCCACCAGCGCATAATATACTTCCCCACTGTTGGGACACGGGCCTACCCTAAACTAGGGCGATAAGTTCCACGGTGGTCAAGTGCGGGTTGGTCGACTACACAACCTTAGATTTCTTCGTAGGTGTGCAGGTTTCGTTTCGTTTCACGATGACGTTTCGCGATGTTTATGATTTGATGAGTGTTTTGACAGGTATACGATGGTGGTGTGGCGACATCGTAACAGATGGCGTCAGAGCATATGACTATCAAGTTCCAAGCATATTTCTATGAATTTGGTTTACCTTGTATGCTTTTAATTTGTAAAACATTATAATAGTGTCAAAGATAAAATATCAAAAGATTGAAGTACGTTGTCTTTAGGGCCGGCAGTGAGTATCAAGTGTTTTATAGTTCGGACTTCTTGGTTTTAACTCTATCTGCCACCTGAAGTCTATTGAAGGTGCATTCTCTAGCGATTCTACTGGAGTCAGTGTCTCTCTTCTCTTACACTCTCTTTTTTTGTATTTCTGAAGTCAATGTCTCTTTCTTACTAAATTTGCCCCCTACTCACTTCTAACGATACCTGTCCTGCAGACGAGGACCCGGCCTCCCCGGCCACGATCCTGCTGGTGATGGAGGTGCTCCGGCTGGCGCTGCGCCTGCGCATCCCGCGGCTGCGCGGGCTCTGCGCGCGCTTCCTACGAGCCAACCTCTGCTACAGCAACGTGCTGCCCGCGCTGCACGCCGCCCATCACGCCAACCTGGCCTGCATCAAGGAGTACTGTCTCAGGTACAACCTCTGCTACAGCAACGTGCTGCCCGCGCTGCACGCCGCCCATCACGCCAACCTGGCCTGCATCAAGGAGTACTGTCTCAGGTACAACCTCTGCTACAGCAACGTGCTGCCCGCGCTGCACGCCGCCCATCACGCCAACCTGGCCTGCATCAAGGAGTACTGTCTCAGGTACAACCTCTGCTACAGCAACGTGCTGCCCGCGCTGCACGCCGCCCATCACGCCAACCTGGCCTGCATCAAGGAGTACTGTCTCAGGTACAACCTCTGCTACAGCAACGTGCTGCCCGCGCTGCACGCCGCCCATCACGCCAACCTGGCCTGCATCAAGGAGTACTGTCTCAGGTACAACCTCTGCTACAGCAACGTGCTGCCCGCGCTGCACGCCGCCCATCACGCCAACCTGGCCTGCATCAAGGAGTACTGTCTCAGGTACAACCTCTGCTACAGCAACGTGCTGCCCGCGCTGCACGCCGCCCATCACGCCAACCTGGCCTGCATCAAGGAGTACTGTCTCAGGTACAACCTCTGCTACAGCAACGTGCTGCCCGCGCTGCACGCCGCCCATCACGCCATCCTGGCCTGCATCAAGGAGTACTGTCTCAGGTACAACCTCTGCTACAGCAACGTGCTGCCCGCGCTGCACGCCGCCCATCACGCCAACCTGGCCTGCATCAAGGAGTACTGTCTCAGGTACAACCTCTGCTACAGCAACGTGCTGCCCGCGCTGCACGCCGCCCATCACGCCAACCTGGCCTGCATCAAGGAGTACTGTCTCAGGTACAACCTCTGCTACAGCAACGTGCTGCCCGCGCTGCACGCCGCCCATCACGCCAACCTGGCCTGCATCAAGGAGTACTGTCTCAGGTACAACCTCTGCTACAGCAACGTGCTGCCCGCGCTGCACGCCGCCCATCACGCCAACCTGGCCTGCATCAAGGAGTACTGTCTCAGGTACAACCTCTGCTACAGCAACGTGCTGCCCGCGCTGCACGCCGCCCATCACGCCAACCTGGCCTGCATCAAGGAGTACTGTCTCAGGTACAACCTCTGCTACAGCAACGTGCTGCCCGCGCTGCACGCCGCCCATCACGCCAACCTGGCCTGCATCAAGGAGTACTGTCTCAGGTAGGCATCTCCGCGCCATCTATCTCAGGTAGGCATCACCAGCATAGCTAAAAGATAAAGCCAGCATTGATGAGAGACTACGGTCAGAAAAATAAATAAATCTTATTATCTATAACAAGCTAATGCTACTTTGCAAATACGTTCAATCTCGCGTTATTTTTACTTAGGGTAGGGTAGTATGTGGACCAAATCGATGGCGCTTGAAGTACCATTGGACCGAATGTAAAACATCTTTCATATTTGTTAAAGTTTGTTGAAGTCGTGCACTAAAGAAGTGTTTTTGTTTAATTAATATATTGGATGTTGCTATCGTACAGATTCGTGGTGAAAGACTACAACTTCACACCGATCGTGATGTCAACCGAGTTCGAGGAGATGGAGCAGAGCCTGATGGTGGAGGTGATCCGCCGCCGGCAGCAGCCTCCGCACAAGCAGCCCAGCGCCGCGCAGCACGACACCGACGAGGAGATCGTCGGTGAGTGAACGGTGACGCTGGAGCAGAGCCTGATGCTGGAGGTGACCCCCGCACGAGCAGCCCAGCGCCGCGCAGCACGACACCGACGAGGAGATCGTCGGTGAGTGAACGGTGACGCTGGAGCAGAGCCTGATGCTGGAGGTGACCCCCGCACGAGCAGCCCAGCGCCGCGCAGCACGACACCGACGAGGAGATCGTCGGTGAGTGAACGGTGACGCTGGAGCAGAGCCTGATGCTGGAGGTGACCCCCGCACGAGCAGCCCAGCGCCGCGCAGCACGACACCGACGAGGAGATCGTCGGTGAGTGAACGGTGACGCTGGAGCAGAGCCTGATGCTGGAGGTGACCCCCGCACGAGCAGCCCAGCGCCGCGCAGCACGACACCGACGAGGAGATCGTCGGTGAGTGAACGGTGACGCTGGAGCAGAGCCTGATGCTGGAGGTGACCCCGCACGAGCAGCCCAGCGCCGCGCAGCACGACACCGACGAGGAGATCGTCGGTGAGTGAACGGTGACGCTGGAGCAGAGCCTGATGCTGGAGGTGACCCCCGCACGAGCAGCCCAGCGCCGCGCAGCACGACACCGACGAGGAGATCGTCGGTGAGTGAACGGTGACGCTGGAGCAGAGCCTGATGCTGGAGGTGACCCCCGCACGAGCAGCCCAGCGCCGCGTAGCACGACACCGACGAGGAGATCGTCGGTGAGTGAACGGTGACGCTGGAGCAGAGCCTGATGCTGGAGGTGACCCCGCACGAGCAGCCCAGCGCCGCGCAGCACGACACCGACGAGGAGATCGTCGGTGAGTGAACGGTGACGCTGGAGCAGAGCCTGATGCTGGAGGTGACCCCCGCACGAGCAGCCCAGCGCCGCGCAGCACGACACCGACGAGGAGATCGTCGGTGAGTGAACGGTGACGCTGGAGCAGAGCCTGATGCTGGAGGTGACCCCCGCACGAGCAGCCCAGCGCCGCGCAGCACGACACCGACGAGGAGATCGTCGGTGAGTGAACGGTGACGCTGGAGCAGAGCCTGATGCTGGAGGTGACCCCCGCACGAGCAGCCCAGCGCCGCGCAGCACGACACCGACGAGGAGATCGTCGGTGAGTGAACGGTGACGCTGGAGCAGAGCCTGATGCTGGAGGTGACCCCCGCACGAGCAGCCCAGCGCCGCGCAGCACGACACCGACGAGGAGATCGTCGGTGAGTGAACGGTGACGCTGGAGCAGAGCCTGATGCTGGAGGTGATCCGCCGCACAAGCAGCCCAGTGCCGGTCCTGCGCCACTTCCCGCCAGTCGACCACAAGGAGTTCACGGAGATCCTTCTCAATCTCGCAACACCCCGCCTCTCTTCCCCTCCCCGCGCTGGGCCACATAGCGTAAGGGAGCGTCCCTCGGGTGGCGAATGGGGGAATGGTCGGTAGTGCAGCCTAGCTAGCTACTGGCTAAGTCCGATGGACGCGCTGACCGAAGTAGGACCCCAAATGCTGGTCCTCCAGCCTGGTGCTACTTCGGTCAGCGAGTCCGATATTAAGAGAAAAACGATCTGATTCTAATAACAAAGGTCATCTGAAGAAATGAAAATAAATGAATGAACTCTGGTTCCCCTGCAGGCACGACGCTGGAGCAGGACATGTGCGTGTTCCTGTCGGGCGATACGGGTCCATGCTATGCCACTGACCTGAATAAATGTTTTCTTTTTCTTTCACATTTTTCTGTCTTTCTCACGCAATCACAACATTTGAGCTAAATGCATTCGTGTATCATCAGCCCACAGCATAACAGCTAAACTGTCGTTCCCCTGCAGGCACGACCCTGAAGCGGGACATGCGCGCGTTCCTGTCGAGCAGCATGGGTCCACCCTACGCCACCGACTATTTTTTTTTTTCTCAAATTTTCGTAACGCCCTGTCTTTCTCAACTTTTGAGCGCAACGTGTTCGTGTACCATGCATTTCCACGCTTCCATACATAACAGCTAAACCGTCGTTCCCGTGCAGGCACGACGCTGGAGCAGGACATGTGCGTGTTCGTGTCGGGCGGCGCGCTGAGCGACGTGCGCCTGCGCGTGGGCGCGGCCACGCGCGCGGCGCACCGCTCCGTGCTGGCGGCGCGCGCGGCCTACTTCGAGGCCATGTTCCGCTCCTTCTCGCCGAAGGACAACATTGTTAATGTGAGTGATCGATGGATTAGTACATACATACATACATATAACTGCCTCGTTGGTCTATTGGTAGCAAGTGCTGCGTTAGGACCGAGAGGTCCCCGGTTCGAGTCCGGGGTCGGGCAAAATTTGTGTGAGATTTTCTGTAATGAAATTACTCAGCCCGGAGTTAGGAAGTTGGCGGTTGAACGCCCGTGCCACGGAAAGCACGTTAAGCCGGTGGTCCTGCGCCCGATCTCTCATCGGTCATGTCGGATTGCCGTCTCACCGAATTATGAGAGTAAAGGAATAGAGAGTGCACTTGTGTTTGCGCGCACTCTTGTGCACTATAATATGTCCTGCGCACTTGGCTGATCTCAATCGAGGCCGGCCGCCATGGCTGAAATAGGTCGGACGCCTTAATTAATTACATACATATATTAATTAAGCTGCAAAAATAATAGTAAACCCCCGGCACGTACTTGGACCCTGTTCAGAAGCCGCGATTTGTCTCGCGCGATTCTGAGATACCTACTAGCGAATCAGCATATCAACCTCTAATAGTCTTTTTCACCTAAGATGATCCCTGTGACACTTCATTGTGTTCTGAATCACGCATTTTACGTTTGACAAACGAAAATAATTTTATTGCGGCGTCATTAAAATAAATATTTTTATACTTTTAAATGACAAACAGTATCGTTTAGTTTAATTTAATGTAATAGAAAATTTTAAAAAAATACCTATGCAGTTCGTATACGTAAAAAACGTACGTTCTTAAAAAAATCTATTACATTAAATTAAACTAAACTATACTGTTTCCCTTTTAAAAGTTTAAAATTATTAATTTAATATTTTTCCTAATGAAGCCGCAATTAAATTAAATAAGTGTGCAATAATTTTTTTTCCGTTTGTCAAACGTAAAATGCGTGATTCAAAACACAAGGAAGTGTTACAGGGATCATCTTAGCTGAAAAAGACTATAGTACCTGACCATCGCGCGATTCCAATATGCGCGAGTAAAAGCTCGCCATTTGGTCATAACTACATACACGGTGTTTTTGGTAAAAATATCTGCGTAATTACGAAATATAAAAAAAATATATATACATGTTTTTAATTGTAAAAGGTAACATCAAATTATCAAAGCAGTTAATTAGGTACAATAAAGAGAGCAGATCAGTTAAGCAAAACTTATTAAGGCACAGTAGTGGCGTAAAGTATCCAAAGCTAAAAAAATAAGGCTGTTTACAAATGGCGCCACTGCACTAGTCTTTGGATTTGTGCGAACATAGAAATGAGGCTGCATTACACGGTGTGGCGACTAGAAATGCGACACCGATCAACCTGTGTCTTAATAAGTCAAAATAAAACAAAAAAAAATTGTAAATAGAATTAAAAAAGTTTAAATTTTTAACGGCCAGTTTGTCCGCGCTCATAGATTCAAAGGTCATAACTTTTGAATATGAAAATTTATGCAGCTATTTGAATTGGTAATAGAGTTTTATTAATATTATTTTTTCTTAACAGATCCAGATCTGCGACACAGTGCCCTCGGAGGCGGCGTTCGATTCCCTGTTGCGCTACATCTACTACGGCGACACGAAGATGCCCACAGAAGACTCGCTGTACTTGTTCCAAGCACCGATCTATTATGGTAAAGACTTTACAGTTTACCGTTTAATGTTTAAGGCTTCATAATTTACCTTTAAGTAGGTAAACATTATGATATCCAACTTTTATTGGTCCTCATTGATATTTTCAATTGTAATTGAATTCATACCAGTAATTTTCGTTATTACGGACATGGCTCCCCCCCATGTCCGTAATAAGGACGAGGAGGGGAGTAAAGCTAAGCTTTATAACATTTCTGTAAAGAAATGTTTGCGGACCGATAGTGTTTGATCACTACCAGTGGTGGCGCCACCCGAAAATTAATGGAAAAGATGGCATTGGTGACTAAACGCCTGGATAGCTTGGAGGTTAGAGCAGCCGACGCGATATCGGAAGGTCCGGTGGTTCAAGTCCCCGTTCAGGCGGAGTCATGAATGCGAATAATTCAAATTTTAAATTTATAATGCTAAGCTACTATGCGTATCTGTTTAGACCAGTTAGTCTTATCTCTTAATAATGGATAGTTATAGACTTAATTAGCATTAGGTGACGTTACTTATCTCTCTATATGTCCTCATCTATCCAGGCTTCACAAACAACCGCCTCCAAGTGTTCTGCAAACACAACCTGCAGAGCAACGTCTCGCCCGAGAACGTGCTCGCGATCCTGCAGGCGGCCGACCGCATGCGCGCCGCCGACATCAAGGAGTACGCGCTCAAGATGATCGCGCACCAGTTCGGCCTGGTGAGTGTTGCAGATAGACTACAGGCAGTGGAGTAACTACAGGGTGGCAAGTCGGCAAAATGCCACGGGCCCCCACCCGGTAGGGGGCCCCAGCCGAAAGGGGTCCCCGGTCATAGGAGAATCTCATCTGCCAACCCACATACTCATTAAGATAAAAAAAAAGAACGGGGGGTGCACGGGGCCCCAACCGATGAATTTTGCCACGGACTTCAACAGGTATAGTTACGCCACTGGTTGCAGATAGACTACAGGCCCGTGTTGAAAAAAATTAGGGTCATTTGAACCACCAGATGACCTATGTAGAACGATATAAGAGCATAAAATAATAAGATTCAGCATTATGCTGTCACTTGTAAGCTGTCCAACTGAGTGCAGGTGAGAAAAGAGGGGGTTGCAACCCTCTGTTTTCCCCCTTGTCTGAATAATGTATTAGAAGCAGTATTGAAATAGTATGAAACTAATGCCGTTCAAAAATGTTCCGTGCCCGTTCAACACGGGCCTGTAGTCTAAGAGACGTTCCACTGTGTTCATAGCCATCCGATCCCCCGCTAGTCTACTCCAAGCCGTCATCTTAAATCAGTTAGAAAAAAAACTGTCTCACGAGAGAAAGGTGAAATACAACCTGCAGGGTCCCCCAGAGTCATTCAATGAGTTCAATGTGCTTAGGACTCAGAATATCATTTAATGGTGCCATTTCATTGGTTGGCTCTCCCGGAGAACGATCGCCTTACGTCTACGTCTACTTAGACTAGTATTAAGTTTCTGTTTTAAGAATAACATCTCTAACATCACTTAGTTCGCAATAAAAACCTTGTCTTTGAGTAAGCAGTCAAGAAAAGGGAGCCAACATCCCGCGTTTACCTGCTGGAACCCCGACATTATAAGCCTTAAATAAACAACCGATCAACCAATTATTACTAGTGAGTTGGTACCTGATACTAATCATTGAAAGAGGTCCCCGGTTCGAGTCCGGGGTCGGGCAAAATTTGTGTGAGTTTTTCTGTAATGAAATAACTCAGCCCGGAGTTAGGAAGTTGGCGGTTGAACGCCCGTGCCTCGGAAAGCACGTCAAGCCGGTGGTCCTGCGCCCGATCTCTCATCGGTCATGTCGGATTGCCGTCTCACCGAATTATGAGAGTTAGGGAATAGAGATTGCACTATGTTCGTCACACAAATATTTTTCCCGGGTGAGAATCGAACCCACGACTGAACCGTTGTCAGTGAACCTGGGTCACTAACCACTGTTCCACCGAGCCAGTCAATTCCCTATCGAATGGCCTATCTCAAATGAGATCGGCCGCCATGGCTGAAATCGGTCGGACGCCTTACTAATCATATCAATCTTCAAACTCAGGTGGCACGCCAAGACGCTATCAGGAACCTGGCCCAGCCGCTCCTCGTGGACATCATCTGGGCGGTGGCGGAGTCCCCGCAGTTCGACACGCCGCTGCCGCAGCAGCCGCGCTCGCTCACCTCCTCCAGCTCGCAGGACACGCTCTCCGACGACTCCGACTACAGACACCGACTGCCCAAGTAAACTGGGACTACTGGGCCGCAACTAACCCCGCTACCAGGGTTAGGGACTACTGTAGAATATTTCCCCCACCAGATGTGTTAGAGTACTGTCGAATACCACACTACACTTTAGAAGGACTTCCGTCGACCTCCTTTCCCTATCATGAGGGCTAACACCTACAGTAGAATATCATCTTACCCCAACACGAGATCTTACACCTACTGTAGAATATCATCTTACCCCATCACGAGAGCTAACACCTACTGTAGAATATCATCTTACCCCATCACGAGAGCTAACACCTACTGTAGAATATCATCTTACCCATCATGAGAGCTAACACCTACTGTAGAATATCATCTTACCCATCATGAGAGCTAACACCTACTGTAGAATATCATCTTACCCATCATGAGAGCTAACACCTACTGTAGAATTCCACTTCACCCCACCATAAGGATTAGTAGAGAGACATTTCAGAGATATAGCTAATATTTCAGGTAGATTGGAGTTTAATACATGTTTAATGTTAAAATGGGATATTTTCAAAACCTATCTATTTTGATATAATAACGCAATTTTTCATAAATTATGAAATTACATATTACGTACATGGATGTTACACTGTCTTTTATCGAGATCTTGTTTTGTAGTTATATAGTCAGGAACAGTTACAAACTGCCGGTATTAAGACCTTGACGGCTATTTTGGAACATACTGGAGAAAGAGCATAGTTTCGACGTGAATAAAAGGACTGACGCCCACGTGACGCCATCTAGTGGAAGTCATTGTGGGAACTTGTAGGATATGTAAGTGTCGTACTATACTCTTTTAGCATTTATTCTGTGCCAACAATACGCCTGCTTTGTAACTGTTTTGGCTAATATTTTAATTGTGTCAATTAGACTTATGTGAAGTATTAATAAGCCAAATTTATCTTGTTAACTTATGATTTATGACAATTTAAATTTTATTCAATGTATTGTTACTTAGGATGTTAGGTATAGAACATATTTTTATAGATCTTGTACCCTGCAGTTTGTTGTTCCTATTCTGCTAATAGGTTCTATCTTATTGGGCCTAATTATAGTGTAGTGTTATGCGCCCATTAGTTAAGAATAGAAATTGATATTAACTTTCATAAATTTTACTAGTCAACCTTATAGAATATAGATTAAAATAACCAAAATAGTGGATTTAGTATAAAAGTTGTTCCAAAATAGGTCATTTAGAATGGCATTTTTACTAGAGTATTGATCTGGTTGTTGTTTCAAATTAGTGACTTTGTATTTTACTATTGCATCCTTTACTACTTGATGTGCTCTATTCTCATATTATTACAAGTTTTAATCAAATAAATGATATTAATGGAAAATAAATATAGCTAAGGTATATATGTGATTATTCCAATAATAAAATTATGTAGTTTATGTTGTACCTAATTTAGTTTTTAATATTAATTGCTTTTTGACTGCAGATTTTATCTAATTATGAATTATAAGTTTGTTACACACAAAGAAAAACTATGAAATAAATTATCTTCACTTTGAAGTATACCTATCACTTTTCAATCAACACTTATTATAACCATAAATGATAAATTGGTCCTGAGTAAACGGTACATTCCCATTAGTTCTCCACTATGCAGTTCCATTGCCATACATCTTTTAGAACTAAATGTACTGAACTAGAACTGCATAGTAGAATTAGTGGGATGCACCAAGTAAAATAGGTACATAGATCAATTAATATCAATGCATGTAAAATGTATGTCTTCATTGGCACATGATGTTATTGTTTGCCGAGTAGTTTTCCACAACGTACATTTGGCCTTTGAGTACATTATAAATTATATATTTTGGATTTTCTAGTCAATTTGAAATATAAATATTTGATTGGACACACCCAGTCACACATTATTTTATATTTGACTTTCTTCAATTTGAAATGAAATTTATATTAGAACTCAATGTAGCATTAATAGCAACCAATATATAGTGCTTGTCTCACTGATGTCCTGAAACTATTTTGATATTATAGTTTTTGTAAATTTATATATATACTTGAACTATTGTATGTTTGTTAGCACTTTGCCTGTTGATCTCAGGTGTGTGAAAATCCAGCTGGGTTTTGTGCTGTGCTGGCTCCTAGTTTTTGTGAAATAGAATAAGTGTTATCATCAGTCAAAGTGTTAATAATTCAAATATATGTGTATAATCAAAATATATGATTAGAAAGATTATATTGAAAAGATATATTTAGATAATAATAATTTAATATTTTCTGTGTTTTACAATCATTAAACTAATAAACTATTCCATTGCTGTTTATTCATATTTGTCCTTGATGTCCTTCCAGAGTTTCTGAAACAAAATTACTTGTATAAATAAAGCATCTTCATTAAATTAATAGCCAGTGATCCAAGCTTCACTAATCATAGCATAGCATTTTAATTCAACAAATATTCAATAACAGTTGTTTTAATTGCATTTTTATCAGTTAATCAGCAAAAAAAAGAGTACACAAGAATGATATTGATTTTGTCTATAATAATGATGAAAATCTTAAAGATTCTTAGACAAAAATCGATGAGTTTTTGAGGTTATAACATAAAATTTTAATAATTGACTTTAGGAATGAGTTAAATTTAATTTCCAGAAGTGAATAGACTATTAAAGTTATACGTAGCAGGTATTCACATTAAATAGCGAATACTGAGGTTGACTAAATTACATAACGAAACGAAACTTACTCCCTTGTTTATGCTCTCGAATATAGCCACGGACACCACATCGAAGGTCCTCTCAAAGAAGAAGGTGCCCGATGCGATGGCGAGGGCGAACGTCGAGGTTCGCTTGAACACGGTACGGTTGAGCGTTGACCACATAGACATTTTGGAAATCTATTCGGAAAATCCCTTTTCCAAACGTCGAAATCGCACTGCGATCGAATTCGCTGTCAGTCAGCTGCAGATTGACAGGTAGACATAGACAAGACTTTGGATTTTTTTATTCGGCATGCTTCCAGCACTGGTTATTCCCTTGTCTTTGGTTGAAGCAGTATTTCTAGAGACGAAGACGAGTGGGTATGAAAGTAAAATAAACACTTTTCGAAATAAAATCATTAAATATTTACGCTTTCTTATTCATCGTTAGTCCATATACATCCCCAGATCCCACTCTTGGGGCACGATCACGATTAGGTCTGAGTCAACTAACCTGACTATGTGCGGGATGTCGACTTCACCACCTGTGAGAATTTCTTCCCAGGTGTGAAGGTTTCCTTACGATATTTCCTCCACCTTATAAGCATCGAATAAACAAACATATGAATTTTAAATTTTGAAAATACATTGTTTCGTGGCGAGATTTGAACTAACTCTCGCATGGAAAGTGACGGCCTCTGCTTGTCCATCGCTCATTTCGCTTCATGATTACTTTCCGGAATGTCGGACTTTCAAACCAAACTTTGAATGTCTATTATACCAGGTGGGAGACATTTTGTCGACCGGGTGCTGTTACCACCATACAGTTGAGTAAAACCCGCCAAGTGACTCTGACCTCTCTCGGTCAGGTTGCGTTTCGGGATCAGCACTGTACGAACCGGAGCCAGGGGGGACCATTGTTGCGGCAAGCGCCGGACCAGTGGAGTCTTAGCGGCGGTATTGTGCGGGCGGAGCGGGTCAGCCAGCCGGCTAGGGAGACCCGTAGAAACGGTGGGGCGGGGGCCCTTCCGTCCGGCGGACTGGCCAACTCCTCCGACCCGCATTTCACGTACGCACGTAGTTCAATACCAATGCGAAACTCCACGCCTTGTCTCGTTGTTGTCGCAGCAGTGGTCTCCTCTCTTACGACTTTCAGGGTGGGTGCGACAGGCTCAATATGGTCTATTGTGCCTGTCGACCTCATATTTGGATCTCACTACCGCTTACCATAAGGTGGAGTGAGGTCATCTTGTTAGCTCATTATAAAAAAAATAGTCTCATTCCAAAATTTTTGGAATCTAATCACCTAGCGTATTATTGCTATATTTGGTGCCTAGGGCAATAATATATTTGTATAACCATATTCCAAGCTAATTGAGACATTTACTTGTATTATATCTTAAATTATCCAGTCAGTGCAAGCAGATGCTTGCAAAGTAAAAACTTTTCTATTAAAAATATTTTTTTGTAAAAAGCTAATAGTACCTGCATGATCCATATTTTGAATGGGAATAGTAGTGATCAAAGATTTTGAGGGTTTTGAAAGTATGTTACTTGCTGAATCAATATCTGAGGAATGAAACCCAAGTCTTGATTGATTGGTGCTCACTGCTGCTCACCCTTCTTGCTTGACCCATCCAAATTTTTACACAAGGATTTAAATCAAACACTGAATTATTATGGGCAAAATATATCACCTATTTACATTTTAAAAACAAATAAAATGCTGCTATGAACAATATTTCTTAAAATTAAAATGAGTACAGAAATGAGAAAAATCATGCATAAACACTGTAATTGTACAAACACAGTGTACGGAATGATCACTTTTATATGTACCCAACATAATAATACATTATTGAACGAAAGGAGGAAAACATTGATAACACAACTGGGTCTTGTTATACGCCTTACTACAATAGACTAGTTCTTCAATTCAGTGTGGCAGCAAATTATGAAAATATTGATTTGGCATTGAACAATTTCCATAGCCAGGTCTGGTGCGGACGCACTCCGCCGACGATGAACATAAACAATGTCTAGGCAAATATAAAAAAACAAAAATATTGGTACACACATTAACGCCCAACAGACCCGGCGCCACAGCATGTGTTTAACACAATCGTTTAAATGAACATTATGATAACTAAATCCAATTGACAAAATTTAAAACGCATCATCAACTTAATTACATTTATTATAAATTGCCAATTAGTCACTTCAGAATATAGAACTAAAAAGATATGCAAGTTCTCAACCCTTGGAATATAATCATTCGATTCACATCTAAATCTTACATTATCATAAAATTTTAAGCTAAATTGGTGAAACCATGTAGTTTTTGGAAAAAATTGTTAAATGAATGTAATAAATAAATGCCTTACAAACATATTATGTTCTAAAATAATGTTAAGCAATTAATTGTATATTTTAACATACATTTTTGTAATATTTCATTTACATAAATCATTTCTGTGACAAAATAATACAAGTTAAAGCCCCATATTTAATAATATCTCAAAATTTATAATATATATTACCTAATCTTCGAATGTATTTCCCATTCTCTGACAATTATTTTTAGATACACACAAAATACTGCAATACATAGTTGTTATAAACTAAAATACAATTTATAAATTATGTTCTCACTAAAATGGGTTACACATTGTGTTTATCATAAAGAATGCCTCTGTGAGTTTGAGTAACAGGAATTTCCTCATCCATAAATAATAATCATTATCCGCCATAAATTAAATGTCTACAATCCTTCAAGCCAATAATACTTTTCAACATTATTGTGTTGCATGTTGCCATATTCATAAGTTTAAATAATATTAACCACCGCAAGAGATATGTAAAACAAAAGTTAAATTAGTTACTGGTATACATCCATATTCTATATCCGCAACTTTTTTGTATCATACAAACACTTCCATCACATAGATTTTGATATAATGAGAATACAATCATACACATTACCTATGCATTCACAATATCCTAATGTAATTTTTGGAATTCATATTTCCATGAATATGCTCATGAGATTGTTCAACCCAGCATCAGAGTTAATAAATAAAATATTAATCATAAAGCAGTAAAATAATATTGCCAAATCAGTACATTTTAGTAGAGTACAACATTTATGTAGTACAAAATAAGATTACACTAAGATTTTACTAAAGGCCGACCATGAATATTAGGAACCTGATGTAGCTTATACAATTGATATCCTGTGATGTGTTCATGTTGCATGTTAAATTGTTCTAGCATTGGTCTGACCAGGCTCCATATATTACGGTCAGGCTTAAAACTTTAACATTGTCAGGAGCCCTTTTGTGATTGTAATAAAAATAATTTTGCACCTTACAATGACAACTAAGATTACTTTTTCATTGGTAAACTTTTGTCTATAGTGCCCAGTCGCCCTGCTAGGGTTGTGCAACGTATCTCTCGATATTTGAGCATAGTGTAAGCAACGTCCGTGGCACTAAGCCGCTGCGTGCAACCACTAGCAACATTTCTTCTTGGTTTTGTGACCCCTCTTTAGGTGTACTGTGTCGTTTGATGTTACATTTTGTCTCTCCTTCATTTCTAATTTTGATCTTAGTACCTGTAATAAATAATGTATCTTTATAACCTATGTTTTCAGAAAACTTTTATGCTACAGATAACTGAAGTGTCTATTTAGCTGGTTGATTATTGATCAAAATTTGCACTCAATTATAGAATGAATTATGTATACACACACACACATACCATTTTAGTGATAGTATGGAACATTTCTTCCACATTAATGTTTTCCTTTGCACTTGTCTCAAACAAGGGTATGTTCATCTGGTTGGCAAACCTCTGAGCATCTTCTGTTACCACCACTTTTCTAGACGGACAGTCATTTTTGTTTCCAACTGCAAAGAAACATCATAAAATTACAAGGCATTACATTATGTATAAATGTCGATACCAAAAATAATAGGTAAAATGTAGGAAATATGGTTTATAAAGTTATAATTCTTTCACTTTGTTGGTTGCTTTCAAAATAAAAAAATGAAATAATAATGTATTAAATAGAAGACACTGTTTCACTATGTTAATTAATTTATATTATTAATTATTAGTAATTAGCTATTCTACGGATGAGTGGTGTCTCCTGCCACAGACTATCTTAAACTCAAAAGGAGACACCGGTCACACATAGTTTAAGATAATGTATGATTAGTAAATAAACAATTTTGAAATTTGAAATAATCATCAAAATAAATATTGTAGGGTAAACAACCTCGATTTCATGGACACCCAAAGAAGTAACAGTTTAAAAAAAAATTAAAAAGAGATAAAATTATCAGAATTTCGTATTATAGCATGTTGTGAATCATATCAACTGTTTCCCCAAGGCCTGATAAGAGTATGGCATTGTAAATTAATGTTAACATTTTATCAATTCAAACTTACTACACCACACTAACAATTGAATGAAATCTGTTTTGTGACAAAAGAGCATACTTTACCCTATAATATAATATCAATATAATACTTAAATATTATGAAATATAAGGAAGAAACATGGATGATTTAAAAAAATTATTTATGTAAGAAATCATATTTTCATTTGTCCTTAGAATGAATGGTGTTAAGTTTAATTACTTAATGTGACAGAAAAAACTAATTTAACTGTGATTATTCTCCTTACACAAATGGTATAATACTAATGCTAATTAAAAAATTATGAATTCTAATTAGTCATAATGTCCAACCCAAGAGAATGTAATATTTATGAGTTATTGCTGTAATATGTTTCATAATCAGTCATTAATTTGGTTACTATATACTATTTATCACACAAAACATTTCTCTTTTTCCAGCCACAATGCCATAAATGAATAGCTTTAGATGTTCTTCCGGTTTTGCTTAGATAAGGTTTTGTTGCTTACCTAAAACTTTATTCACCACATCACAATTCTGTTCAATCTCATGTAGCCACCTCTTCACATTGGCAAAGGATTCTCCATTAGTGACATCGTACACGACGATGACGCCGTGGGTCCCCCGGTAGTAAGTGCTCGTTATGGTCCTGAACCTCTCCTGACCTGCTGTGTCCCATATTTGCAGCTTCACTCTCTCACCATTTATTGCAAGAGTTCTTATTTTGAAGTCTACGCCTATAGTTGTGATATAACTACCAGAAAATGTATTGTCAGCGAATCGCAGGAGAAGACAGCTTTTACCAACACCTGGAATGTAACATCCCCATCAGCATATTGTATGTAAAGTCGTTAGGAAATCCTAACATCCACAGGCCTCGCCCACTAGCCACTCACCACTGTCACCGATAATCAGCAGTTTGAAAAGGTGATCAAACTCGCGTGCCATTGTTCAAATTTGCTGTAGCTACTTTTCTAATTGGTCATGTGTATACTAATAACGTTTTAAAAGAATTTAAAACAATTTGAACCATCGAATTATTAATCAAACGCATGCCGTAAAACGTTAGAGCTTGCGTCACTTCACAATACGTCCGCCATTATTGTCCATTATTATTTTTTTATAAACAAAGTTGCCAGCATAAAATTATTGCAATTATAGTGATGTACTCAATCCATCAAAATTCGATTGTACTATAATTTCAGAATAAGCCCCCAGATTACAAATGTACGAATAAACAACAGTTTCCAGGGCCGTTAATCTAAAAAAGAAGTTAATTGTGACTCAACAAAACGTCAAACTTTCACACTAATGTCAATGAACTGTCAGAAAATAGATAAATATTAGGCGTGGTACGGAAATTGCCAATTTTTCCGAAAATAATAATAATGTCGGCGACTTTAAAGCCCTATTTGACTGCCGTTCGGCACACCCTTACAGCAGCGATGTGTTTAGAACATTTTTCATCACAAGTTGTGGAGAGAT
Organism: Maruca vitrata; assembly: GCA_039566165.1. NCBI lineage: Eukaryota > Metazoa > Arthropoda > Insecta > Lepidoptera > Crambidae > Maruca > Maruca vitrata. The sequence continues at coordinate 8,632,732 of CM076933.1, read as the reverse complement.
ACAACAAACCGGAGGTCGAGGTTAGAACTAGCAAAGAACTCTTACTGAACCCAGTGGTTATTTCGCGAAATGCCAACGAAAAAGTGCTGATTGAGTCATCTATCAACTCTATAAGAGTAAGTATTATGATAAAGCAAGCCGATGAGATCGAAAAAATTCTATGTAAGAAGTTCATGAGATTTATGATGATGCGAGCCGAGAACTTTATCGTGCTGAGGCGGAAGCCGGTGGACGGGTACCACATCAGCTTCCTGATCACCAACTTCCACACGGAACAGATGTACAAGCACAAGCTAGTAGACTTCGTCATATACTTCATGGAAGAGATTGATAAAGAGATTAGTGAAATGAAGCTAGCTGTTAACGCGCGAGCCAGAATTTGCTCAGAAGAATTCCTGAAGAGATTTTAAGACTACATATTTTCATTTCATCCACTCCCTACGCACCATGTATAGATAAAAGTGTAAAAACATAGTTTTATCATTCTTTTTCATTTTAGAGACTTAAGATAATACCTAAATATAGAATAAATGAATATGGAACTTGTATGGCATTATATTTTTACTGTAATTTTGTTCATTCATTCTATATCTCATTGTTTACTAGAGAAATATAGAGTAAAATAAAAATAATTGTCTAACCCACAAGTGTTATGTAGACACAATTGAATTTTAGTATTACTTTTATTAATGTTATATGCCAAGTTATGATTTAATTTACTTGTAACCAGGAAATACATATATTCATTTGTACTGCCAAATTTATATAATTATTACAGAGATTTGCTACACATAGCAAATGCAATTTTTTTGTATGTAAGATGACCTGGTCATAATTTAGCTAAATGACATAAATAATATAGCACACATAAAAAACTCTATGATCATGGGATCTATGTGCATTTACTCATTTCAAAGCCTACAAGCATTTTCCCTTGTAAGTAATGGGCACATACAGCCAGAAATGTGGTCTACCACATTTTTGGCCTACGGTTGAGTTTCATTTGAACCTCATGGACAATTTTCCCTGGCAATAAGGTTGTGTCAGTGACTATTGTCAACCTTGGTGATTATATCTTGCAGAAACATTTGTCAAAAGTGGTAGACCACTTTCTTAGCCGACTGTACATACATAATTTGTAATGTATGACCTATTTCTCAGTATGATTTATGTAGCATCTGTGCCTACTCAAAATGTTTACTAGTGTTGGACATAAAGGATAAATTCTTAGGAATTATAACCTTGGATAGTTCTTTATAGTCTAAATGTTTTATTTACTGTGAAGTGCTCAACTATCTTTAGGGTCAGTGAAAATATATAAGAGCATTATGAACAAAACCTATTCATAGTATTGCTATTTAAGAGTGTTTTTATAATATCACACTATGTTCAAAGTTACTTCACAAACAAGCTGCCACATAATAATGTGTATGGCACTTCTTCCCAAAGTTTAATTATTTGTAATTTAAAATGTAAATAATATCATTCCTGTTAAATTGTATGATTAATTATATTTTGTGTACTTATTCATTGCCATGTCAGTGTTTGAGCATAAATGATCACATCCTTTACTCAAATAAAAACTTATGAAGATTTTATTTAATTTTTAGTAATGAGTTTAATCTGTAAAATTAAAACCTTATTTTCTGTGTAATGATTTATTTGTAATTTTTAAATTAAATAAATTGCCACAGTATCTTTAACAGTTATTGGCTTTCACTTTAAAAAAAATATGACCCAGTTTTTGTTTTTAGAAATAATTTCTTGAAGAGAACATAAATGTGACTAGGGTAAAAGAAGAATTTCTTGGCTTTATATAACAATTTTAGCTTCTTTTTTTCTATAGGCAGATTCACACCTACTCACAAACATGTGAAGTATGACCACAGACTAGTCTGGTATGTGTATAAGTATGCACCTAAAACATAAATTTATTAGTATGCATTGACAGAACACATTCAAATTGTATATCCTTCTCAGAAATATTGAAAATTAGTTTGAACAGAAGTTCTGTGAAATGGTCTATCGCTTCAAGACAAGCATGACCTAATTATTCACATTTGTGAGCAGGTGTGCTACCACATGATTATTTGTGAGAAAAACTTTATAAAATCTAATAGTAAGTAAATGTTTATTCAGTTCTTAGACTTAGCAGTTCTTAAAGTGAATCCTTCGCCCTTGAACGCCTCAAAGGCCTCCATTGGTGTCTCTTCTTTTGCACTTGCTGGTCTGGAGTTTCTGATGAACCTTAGAGTTCCAATCACAAAATCATAATCTGGTATACCCCGTACATATGCCTGAAAATAAAATGCTTCATATCATAAAAGTATTGTTAGTAATGAATTGAGTTATATAATACTATTATTTTTCAAAAGACGTAAAGCTTAAAAATGTACATAAATGCACCTGTCTGGAATTCGAAGCTTGCTGCTCCGAATCACTCTCACTAGTAAGTTTCTTCTTCTTGCCATCAAGCCTGTTCCCCTCTCCGCTGAATGCGATGAAGCCGCTGGGCTCCGGCATCATCTCTGACGGATCCTCGTCCATGCCGTCCGCGCCACTGTCGCCTTTGGACACATGTCTTTCTTCTTTGTAGCCTACTGGAGGTGCGAACTCCACCTGTTTTTAAAAAATAATCAAATTCTGTCCACAATGTTGAAATCGATACCTAATTTTAAAATTTTGCACATTAAAATAACAAAAGAATTGTACTTTTGTAGTTGTATGTTGTTTTATCTTATTGTTTCTTGAAATTAATTCATATAGCAGGGTCAACCTGAAAATAGCAAAATACTCTCGTCCGAGACTCACGCTCTGTTACTTTGAAGAATGTTCATATTTTTATATTAATTTCACAAACACAGAACTTGATTACAATAATGTAAATAAGGCTTTTTGACTAAATTGATCACAACCATAAAAAAATAAGTAAACAATTTTTTTTCTAATCAGAATCAGAAATAGTTTGAGTGGTCCAAGCACTCATTTAAAGGCACAAACTGTTTACTTACATTCATGTCACATTCAATAATGATCACAGCATTGCCAGGTTTGGTCTCCAACACACACAACTCATAAACCTTAGAGTTATATTTAATTGCTATCACATCTCCAGTTGTCAGGCATGAGAAGTTCCTTAGGCAGTTCTCCAAAACTGGAAATATAAATCATTGAATGTGAATGTAAAATATATATGTTACGGTCAATGTGAGCAATCGGTAATTATCTATAATCACCGGTAAATATAGATAATTCCCAACGCACATGGTAAATGTAGTGAATTATTCAAATTTACCGGTTTTTATATAAAACTCCCGCTCGACTGTGGTAATTGTTGACATTGCTGACAAATATCACAAGTACTCTGCAATTCCAAATGTCACAAATCTCAAACTGGCAAAAATATATTGACGAGAAAGAATTTTAAGAGTTCCACTGAAAATTCCCTGCCAATGTGTTCATTTTATTTAACTTTATTTTTATAAGATAATAATTTTAAAAAACCAACCAATAAATTTGGTTTCTAGATACTTGACTGGTTTATTTTTTAACTAGCTGTGCCCGTGACTTCGTTCGCGTGGACTACAGGATTTTACTTACAAAAGTTTTTTTTGCAATATTGCGGCGCAAGTAAGCTTTAAGTCTATTAGGGTACCTGCATGCTAAATTTCAATCATCTATCTTACGCGGTTTAAATGTTTTCAGAAAAGTTGTTTATAAATACATACTTAACTACATAATCACACCTAGACACGGAACAAACACCAATATTCATCCCACAAATATTTGTCCGGAGTGGGAATCGAACCCACGACTTTTGGAATCGCCAGGCTGGGTCACTAACAAAACAATTGGTTCACCGAGCCAGTCAAGTCAGTTTTATTTTATTACTAGCTGTGCCAGCGACTTCGTTCGCGTTTCCCCCGTTTTTTACACATTTTCCATTGTATCTTTGCTCCTATTGGTCGCAGCGTGATGTTATATAGCCTAAAGCCTTCCTCGATAAATGCTCTATACAACGCAAAAAGATTTTTTCAAATCGAACCAGTAGTTCCTGAGATTAGCGCGTTCAAACAAACAAACAAACAAACAAACAAACAAACAATCAAACAAACAAACAAACTCTTCAGCTTTATAATATTAGTATAGATATACCACATTTACACTAAGGGTATGGTAATTTTATATAATTACCGGTAAATGTGATTAATTCGATAGTTTTCATCACCTTTACCACGAACACTAGTAATTATGCATAGTTACCGGTAATTATACATAATAACCACTCTATCCACTTTTACCGTAACATATATATGTAGGTATAGGTAGGTGTAGCCATAGGTGTGTTGATAATGAGTGCAACGGTTTTCTTCTCTTAAATGTTAACATAAAAAATTCGGTGCTAATAATGGTCAATATCTATGATAAGTATGGTAGACTGCTTGCATAGGATTTTGTAAATAATCTGTAAACCTTATTTCATATAAACTTATCAAGTCGGCCATTCTTGTAATACAACTTACCTGCTTTAGGATTTGTTATATCTAAAAAGTCTTCAGAAAGTGGTTGGAATCTGGAGAACGTTGCAACAGGCAAAGATACATTCTCTATCTGTATTAAGGCACCTTCTTCTAGTAGCAAATTAGCCATCATCTGTAAATGTACATTATATTTTCATTTTGTAGTATTAAAGTAATATATGTACATACCTACATTATTGTGAGATTGAAGAGTTACAAAATATGATGTTAACTTTGTGATACATAAAGATCATGAAATCAAATTAAAATTTTAACTATATTATAGTACAATAAATAAAACGACTGCTTTCAGATGAGAGATCAGGCCCAGGACCACCATTTGTGTGTTGCCACTTAGCATGATTTTCTGAGGCATGGGTATGCAACCGCCACCTTCCTTACTCCGGTCTGAGTAATTTCTATACAGAAATACTCACACAAATTTTGCCCAATCCCAGATTTGAACCGGGGACCTCCTTATGCAACGCCTGCTACCAATAGACCAACGAGGCAGTTATTATAGTACAATAAAGTATTGAGTAGGTATTCAATACCTAAAATATTTTCGTCTCCTAGTGAAAAAAAGCTGTAATAGATCTATCACTAACCCAGTGAGGTAGATAAACTTTCCCTTCATCAGCCACAAACTCGAGGACACCACAATGGGTGATTCTCTGTGTCTTCTTATTGGTCAATTTGAAAATCATCGGGTAATTTATGTTGAGTCGCGTTAGCTGCTCAAGAGCTGACGGAGGCATAATTACTAAAAAGCAAAACAAATTTCATTATTAACAATTCCTTTAGCATCTCCTACCAAGTTCCTATAATTACTTACTTTTGCCTCCTCTTTCTACATCTTGCCTTTCGTTGCCTGGTAACATAGACACAGAAAAACATCTGTAAGTTACGTTGAAATTCCTGATTTCTTGAAATACTTGGAACCCGAACTGTAAAATAACAATAGAATATTATGTTCAGCAAATCAGGAGATTTCAAAACCCTTCATTGACTAAAATAATTACCATTTTGATGCAATGATAATTTTACAAAATTCAAAGTAAACAATAAAATTAACTCATGCAAACAAATATATTCATTCAATCAAAATAGCAACTCTGTAATCAATTTATTTTCTGTGATTATGACCAAAAAAATCTGACTGACAACAATCGGAAAATGACAATCCTAATTTGACAATGACATTGCTTTACACGTTCAGGAACAAAAAAAACTGATTCGTCTACAGTGTTAATCGTGCATGCTAAGAAAACACAATCAAATTTAAAATAATAATAATCCTATTTATTTATAAATAGAGATCCAAACAGAAATGAGAAGTATTGACTTAAAAGTAACTTTTGATTGAGTTGATTAGTACATAAAAACCCAATTCGTTTTCTACCACACTTTATTCTTTTACCAACATAAGTTATTTCGTTTGTAACAATGACTAACTTAGTCATTGGTTTGTAGTGATATTAAGGAATATTATGAAATGTGTCTTCCCATTTCTAATGTATTCATATTCACCAAATACATATTTACCATAAAATAAAATTGTGATCAAAGGTTTTTATTAAGCTATCCCTGCGTGTTTACCTAATTAAAATAAGAAACAAATATTGCGTTTTGTACAATTCAGTAGTCAATAAGTACAATCAGTCCTTTTAAATAGAATATATCAATAAAAACATACATTCGAAAGAAATCGTATAACATGAAATGTAAAATTTTTAATACTGAACGCATTGATAACTTTCCTTTTCCAACATCTGCCATTTCATTCATTTGTGTATGTGGCAGCCGCGGGGTGTAGATTTCGTCATTATTCTTACCCCGAAATAGTGAAAATACCCGTTTCCAGTTTTCTTAATGTAGAATTTAATTTAATAGTGAGTGATAAATTTACGTTTCATTTCAATCGATGAAAAAAATTGTCGCACTTGATCGTTGTCAAATTTTCGTTAGGACATGAACGCCATGTTGATTGTCAAAAGTGTTTTCGGATGAGACAGCAGTGAATTGATTTGTGATATTTTTTCAGACTCCGCGATTTCGAAGGGTCGCTTGTAATCTGATTCGGTGTAGTTAGGGCGAGGAATTCCGCAGCCATGGCGCAGGTTTTACCGATACGTTTCCAGGAGCACTTACAGGTGAGTACGCCCATCGTTTTATTGGATTTGCCGATAGCGCTGCACAGAGAGGAAGCGATCTATCAGTTTATGATGAGGATGTGTGCCTGGGGCTGCAAGTGCATCTGGTTGGGCGAGGGGGGCGTTGATAAGCGCGGGTGGTGACATTGCGCAATTATCAAATGTCAGTTTCCACCCCCTATTCGCGTGCCTACGGGTTCGCGGCCGGTATTGATTTGTTCCACATTCCTCTCTGGATCATATGATTTGTGGAATACGTGCCAAATTTAACGAGCCAGTATGTCATTGATGCTTTCTCACAGCTTTTGCTAGTTTGAAAATATTCTTATCCTTATCTGACACACAAAACATAATAATCAATACATACCTTTTTGGTTTTTTATATGGAAATTAATGATTTTGTAAAATCCAATTAGATTGTAACAAGATTTTATATATAAAAAAGCTTCTTTACTGAAAACTGAAAGCTAGTTTACTAATGAATGCTGACTGTTTATGAATGAACCAAGGTCTATTTCTGTTTATGAATGAACTGTTTGGATCTAAAAATACCCTTAGTTACATAGAGCAGTCAGCTGTGCTTCAAGAACATGGATGTAGCATTAGTGACAATTATTTTTTAATAAATTAGATTATACACATGTATTGCCATTACCAAAGTTTTATTACTTTACTTGTGTTCTGAATAAATTTATTATTTATTTTAAATAATAATACCTGTATAAGTGCATAATTTCTTTTTCAATTGTAATGAAATGAAAATATTTGGTTTTCATTTTTGTGAACCAAAAAAGGATCTATAACAAAACTGTTACTACCCACTCTTTTGTTAATAGTTTGATGGCAACCACCTTCATTGTTACAATCATCTTTTCAGCTCACCAATGTGGGCATCAACCCAGCCTCAATATCGTTCAACACCCTGACGATGGAGTCGGACAAGTTCATCTGTGTCCGAGAGAAAGTTGGCGAGACTGCTGAAGTGGTGATCATTGACATGGCGGATCCTACCAACCCCATCCGCAGGCCAATCAGCGCTGACTCTGCTATAATGAATCCCGCTAGCAAGGTCATTGCACTGAAGGGGAAGGCTGGTGTTGAGGGTGAGTAGATATTTTTATTGTGTAGTGTTTTATTTACAAAGTGCTGACATGAGTGGCAAATGATTAGATTTTGAGGGTAAGCACATAAGAGGTATCAAGTAATTATTTTTTATTGTCTGTTTTAAACAAAGATTTTAAATTTTTAAATGGAAGTTATATGTTTCATTATTTATTATAAAAAACATATGCCACATAAATATTAAACACATATAAATACTTATTTACACTCCAGTGTCTACTAAAGCCTACCTTGTTCTAAATAACATGGTGGTGAATACAATTTTTAACTAAATTAATTCATACCTGTCATAGCACTGTTACAATTACAATTTTGAATTGAAAATCAAGAAGCATTAGTAACAACATTCAAGTTGAAAATGAATGTGTAAACTGATTAGTTTCTATTTAGATAACAGTCTTATCTTATTGAGTGATATAGTTTTCTTAACCTTGATGTTTTTACACTTTTTGAAATGATTCTAATGATAGATAAACTCTGTTATACTTTGTAATTATATTAGTGATGAGAGATGGAACTGTAATATTACAGAATATAAATACCTTTTCATATACTGGTGGTGATAAATAGTATAATTTTTTTCCTAGTGTATTTTATTGGTCAAAGCAAAATAATGTCTTAACTGATAAGAAGTATTATGGTATTAGTTGAGTGCATGTATGGGGTACATGAAGTAAAACAGTATAAATGCCTTTCCATTGATGTGGTAATCCTTCCCAGATGATATAATCAAACTTCAGTACAGTTCTTGCTCAATAGAAAATCTTGTTTGTATAAAACTTGGTAGTGAATGTGTCGGAAATATATGTGTTTTAGCCTTTGGTGTTTGTATCTATATTGGATTAGAATAAAATTAATGACTTGACATGTCTTTTAAAACCAAAATGAAGTATCTCTTGTTCTTCTTCTCTCCCCTAATATCTCAATTAACTCGTCTATATTCACATAAACATTGTTATTCTTATTTACTAGCTATTTCACCACAGACTTCCTATCAGCTCTTAGGTATACATTTGTAACAAAGCTATTTTCATTATAGGCAAGTCTTTGTTTAGGTTGAACAACAATTTCGTTGGTAAAATGATTTACTCTCTGAATCTGCTTTTACTAAGAATGATGATGTGAATTTGCGTGAATAAGCCGTCGTTACTTTGTTTGTTCAACAATGGCTTTTAGTACAATAAATGCGCGTCCGAAATCTTACCTAAAACAATTCAGGACAAATGTTTCACGATTTCTTTAAAGTAAGTCGCCACTTTGTATTTCATAGACTGCTGCAATATGAAATTAATTTACTTATTACCTAGGTTTTCTATGAACATAATAGCCATAGGCTTTGTAAGTAAATGAAGGTATAATAAACAATGTAATACACTCGAAACCTATATAGTTTTATAATAACATTCGCCTCCCACATAAATATCGAATCGTTGTCAGAAACGAAAATATAATATTATTGTAAAATGCAAGATAAACAATTGGACGATTATCTTACTTTGAATGTTTCGGATATGTTCATCTGGCGGTGAGTCATCCGCATTAGTTTGATGTTCGCTTTTGGCACGGGTTTCAAATTAAAACACGGAAACGGATCTGTGGAGAGGCTTTCGGACAAAGCTCGATGCTGTTGACCCCTTTCTTCTTGGCGCTTTGTGACCTCCACTGTCTCCCTTGACCTTGCTCCGTGTGAATTATGACTGAAATAATCTTATCGGTCACGCAAAACAATGTACATTCTCGTATCGTAGATTAATAATCCTAAAAACAAGGGTAACAACCTTAGTTTTAGCATAATATCGTAATTATATGCATAAGGGGCGTCTTACAAGTCTGTTCATTACTATAAAATATTGTTACTTATAAAAATAATGACTTTATTTTTGTCGCGACAAACATTCAGTCAACACAAGATTAGTAATAATTAAGACTCCTATCGTTTATAATAACATTATGCAGCTTGTAAAATCTAAATAATCGGGTCGCTCACACTTAATGAGGAGGAGGTCAGTGCGATTAAACGCATGAACTATTTCTTGGACATAACATGTCAGTAATGTATAAGTTATAGATAATATTAAACAGCCTGTGGGTTTGGAACTGAAGACGTGCCTATTTTGTGTATTTGCTATGAACTCTTAGGTCGACTGTTCACAATGTGGGACCGGCAGGTTTATTTGTGTGGTACAACTATTGCTTCTATAAAAAGTATACAAAATTCTTTACCTAACTAGCTTTTCCAGTAGGTTTACCGTGCTGGTAAATCTGCTAGTTAGGCATAATCGAAATCCAGCCTTATAGGTTTTTTAGTTAATTTTGTGTTGATTGTATGTTCTTGCCGGAAATGTTCTAATATAGACGAAGTGTGAACTGGACTGTTCGGATTTTCAAGGAAGCCATTGCGTTGTCCTAATCAGCTCAACGTGACGCGACGTCGTCCAATCCAAAAAAAGTTAACGCCGAACTAACGCTAAAACGCGGCATCAAGTGCACTCTACCGGAGACTATCAAACGGGCGAATAGAGCGAAACATAAGACTGCATTCACAACGCCAGCGCTTTGTAACGGGTTAGCTCCACCAATTTACATGTGAGGGAACCATGTTTTGAAAAAGTTACACCTGGATTCACCTATGGTATCCATGGAGTAGCAGCTGAAAAGGAGAGTCATATTTTTTGCCAACCTTAAATTGGGTTCAATGGAAATCTGCAATGGTTAGCTCTCTGCCACACGTCACTAACATTAGTTCAAAGTTTTTAGCATCTATTACGAAATAACGTGGAGCGCGGTTGTTACTTTCTTTTATGTCGCTGACCAGTAGGACATAAGAATACGTTATACTTAACATAAATCAATTGGGTAGCGCCCAAGGGCAGGAGGACCAATGTCTTTGACTGCATTTGTATCATAGTCTGACGAGGCATAATCTTAAAAAGTATGAAATGTGCCAAGCCTGGTTTCTATTCCACGGGGGTGTGAACACTGCCAACTTTCGACCTCGGGCTACTAATGATATTATGTCATTTTATCACGAACGGATTCCAATTCTTCTCCGATTCGAAATCGTGCCAATTATCCATTTGAAGTGGAGTAGCTAAATCATTAAGGGAAGTCATTTAATTCTGCTAGAAAATAATTAATGCAATTCATACAACCGTTAACAATGTCTACTATGAAACTAACTACAAACAAATTCGAAAGTAAAAGTGGTAAACACGATACGACCATTACCTAACGGTCTCAAGCCGTTTTAGATCGTAAAGTACTGGTGATTAAGTACAAAGTCCTACTTCTGTAGCTATAAACAGACAATAGATAGCTATTGCAGTGAGACATTCTCACGCCTGACCTCTATCAATCAATACGGGTACTTAATATATAGGGAACGCCCGCTCCTTATAACTATTCCTTCATGTCTTTGTCATATTCAATACATAAAAACCACTACCGAAATGCTTCTGCTAACTGTTTGTGTAAATTACGTTGGAAATGTAATGCTATGTTAATATTAGATTAGGTGTTAACAACTGTTGTACTATTTGCTATTGCGATGTAGATATTATCTTAAATAACTGTAGGTAATCGGTCCAAAATAATTTTACATAAAATGGCCTTTTTTAACTGGTGAACAGTGGTCGTAGTCATACTATTCGCGGAATAGGTCCGGAAGATCTAAATAAACATTAGAGAGTTACGATGACGTCATGAATGTTTGTCACAGAATCGTAGGCAGTCCTTTGTTTACGTAGAGGTAAAAATGGGGGGTACAATGTTCGAATACATATTACTTACTATCTACAGAGTAAATGGTGGTGTTAAATTAGTGGTGATAGGTCGGGTAAATCGTTTATAGGGTCATGATGACGTAGCCCTATAATTGGGAGTACCTAAGAGTGAAGTTATAGACAGTGCACCTGCTTTGCACAAACGCTTGAGCACAAATGCCCATTGCGGTGTGCCTGATGTCTTTATTTCGACCACAGTGATCGGACCAATCTGTTAGAACAACATCCTTATTTCCTTGTAAATATTCTAAAGGGGAAATAATTCTGTCGGTCTATCGTGTCATAGCGCTTTCACGCGAAGACTGACTACTACCAATTAGTATGAAATATTGTACACAGGTAGTTTGCAGCTTAGGAAAGACATTATACCAACTGGGCTGTACTGTAAGACACTCATATTTTACGCGATTAACGATTTCACGCGGACGCAGTCGAGAGCGGGAAGATATAATTAATAAACAACTGTTGTTATTACGCAGCGTGCAGAAAACTTTGTATCCGTTTTTAGAATAATACGATTATTATTCTAGTGTTTATGTAGTCTGGTAGATAATACAGTCGCGGACTACCAAGATAGTGAGTGAGTGAGTCACGCGCGGCGCAAACAGTGACCAGCGGGTCACCGTAGTCGCGCGCGAATGGGCTCAGCCTTGATAATGCACAAAACACAAAACACTCGCGTAAATAATGTTTTGTCTACTCTCCCCTCTGGTGATGCTCGGAGAGGAGATATGCAAGCTTTTTAGGGCCTTTGTGGAAATGTAAATTGGAAAATGACGTCACTGAGTGTGATACACGTTGGGATGAGTCATAGGCTTGAGCTATACCTAATGGAACTATTACTATTCTTTATCTTTTGTATTATTTGAAACTTATTTATTTATTAGTTTACCAACAATGTACAATTACATATCAAAGTGTGATACACAATATATTTATAACTAAGGGCACAATATTTAATAAAAGATTTAAGATGTTTAACTACATTAGGTAATAAATTTGAAATTATTTTATAAGTGATGTTCTATATAAAATCTACTCTTAGTTCTAGAGCGACGGCATATAATCAAATTCCCATACGTACGTTTGTCTAATTTTAGGCACTTCGTTTGCAGCTCAAAAGACCCTCCAGATCTTCAACATCGAGATGAAGTCCAAGATGAAGGCGCACACGATGACCGAGGACGTGGTCTTCTGGAAGTGGATCTCCCTGAACACCCTGGCGCTGGTGACCAAGATGTCGGTGTACCACTGGTCTATGGAGGGCGACTCCACTCCGGTGAAGATGTTCGACCGGCACGCCTCGCTGGCCGACTGTCAGATCATCAACTACAGGACGGACCCGAAGCAGCAGTGGCTCCTGTTGGTTGGTGAGTGATACCTGTTTACTTAGCGAATTTATTTAATGTTAACGCAAGGTTTTTTTTTCCTAACATACGATGATAACCTTGGAGTAGCCTTTTGATCGTTTACCGGACTTGCGGGGGAGAGGATGGGTCTCACCTCTAAGTTAACGCAAGGGAAATGTGTCGTTGGGGTGTGTTACCTGCATCTAACTGAACTTATCTCGAAATATGACTCAGTCATAATCCTAAATATGTTCACCTTCTCAACATATAAAATCGGATATTTACTCAACAAGAAACTCAAACTACTGACAAATATTATTAAGATCGTGTGAATCAATAATAATTACACATATTGATTCACACGATCGATGAGTCTTAAATATTTTATAGGGATTGCTTTTATAACATAGGAAGCACTCTAGGACATTTACGAAATAGAACTCTTAAGGGGTCAAATAGCTACAATTAATGTATTCGATGTCTGATATTTATTATTTCCTTCATCGTTATATATTCTCCTTGTCTAGGCATCTCAGCGCAGCAGAACCGCGTGGTCGGAGCGATGCAGCTGTACTCGGTAGAGCGCAAGTGCTCCCAGCCGATCGAGGGCCACGCGGCCTCCTTCGCCACCTTCAAGGCTGAAGGGAACGCGGAGCCTTCCACCCTCTTCTGCTTCGCCGTCAGGACCGCACAGGGCGGGAAACTGCATATCATTGGTGAGTAGATATGGAGTTTAGTTAAGATTGCTACGTCTTCGCGACGCGTTCGGTTAGAGGCAATAAAACAAGTGATCGTTTGGGAAGTATCATTCATGTCTAACAATAATCATAGTCAATAAGAATATTATATTTTATCAGTTGTATAGTATTAAATAAATTTTACATGGTTTCCTATTTAGTGGTATTCAGATAATTCTAAAAACTGTTATTTATCTAAACTAAATATCTAACAAGTGTTGTTGCTTTTTTTAAAAGTTAAAACGATTAGGATATTAACGTCTTAATACACACATTTCTTCCACAACACCACTGAGAAATAACTACATTCGTGTTTACAAAAACGCACCTGTTTAAACACTGCACTCTCAACAGAGGTGGGCCAGACGCCGGCCGGCAACCAGCCATTCCAGAAGAAGGCGGTAGACGTGTTCTTCCCCGCCGAAGCCCAGAACGACTTCCCGGTCGCAATGCAGGTGTCGCCGAAGTATGACGTCATATACCTCATCACGAAGTACGGCTACATACACATGTACGACATCGAGACCGGCACCTGTATCTACATGAACAGGATTTCGTCTGATACGATCTTCGTTACCGCGCCGCATGAAGCCACTGGCGGTATTATTGGTAAGTCTCTTGTACTTGATCAATACTTGGAAACTAGCTGAGCTTGTTATTGAATGAAGACCCTTCCCTGTTATTTAAAATTGAAAACTTTGTAGTTGAAAGAATATCCTTGTCTGGTATCAAGTAGAAAAGAAATGTGTGCTACATTATCCATACTGGGCCAGCTTGTAATTGTTCTTATACAAATGAGTACATAACAAACCCTCCCACTCCTCACTCAATTCATATGCAATTAATATTTGTCTCGTGTTACAGGTGTGAACCGCAAAGGGCAGGTCCTCTCCGTGACAGTGGAGGAGGACTCGATAGTGCCGTACATCAACACGGTGCTGCAGAATCCCGAGCTGGCGCTTCGCCTGGCCGTGCGTAACAACCTCGCCGGCGCTGAGGAGCTGTTCGTGAGGAAGTTCAACATGCTATTCACTAATGGGCAGTATGGAGAGGCGGCCAAGGTGAGTGATGATGGTAGATAATATAACAGGTGGTGTGTAAGATATACTGGTAGAGATGAAGAAAGAATTTTGTATATTGAGGTTTTTTACCTCAATGTTCAAAAGCGAACTCATTTTTAGGGTTCCGTAGCCAAAATGGCAAAAACGGAACCCTTATAGTTTCGTCATGTCCGTCTGTCCGTCTGTCCGTCTGTCCGTCTGTCCGTCTGTCACAGCCGATTTACTCGGAAACTATAAGTACTACAGTGATGAAATTTGATGGCAATATGTGTTGTATGAACCGCTACAAAAATATGACACTAAATAGTAAAAAAAAGAATTGGGGGTGGGGCCCCCCATACATGTAACTGAGGGATGAAATTTTTTTTTTCGATGTACATACCCGTGTGGGGTATCAATGGAAAGGTCTTTTAAAATGATATAAAGTTTTCTAAAAAACATTTTTCTTAAAGTGAACGGTTTTTGAGATATCAGCTCTCAAAGTCGTAAAAAGTATGTCCCCCCCCCTCTATTTTTATAACTACGGGGTATAAAATTCTAAAAAAAATAGAGGTGATGCATGCTAATTAACTCTTTCAACGATTTTTGGTTTGATCAAAGTATCTCTTATAGTTTTTGAGATAGGTTGATTTTTATTATATTTGCTGCTACGGAACCCTTTGTGCGCGAGCCCGACTCGCACTTGGCCGGTTTTTTTTTCTCGTCTTTGTTGTTTGCTATACTTCTGCTACTTGCTACCTGTTTTACCAAATTTTTAAGTAACAGGACACATTTGAAACTGTAACTGATAGTTTTGGAGTTTGAGATCTGAATAAAATGTGTCTATAAGGTACAAATTGTCTGCTTATCATAGGACCAGAATACAAGTATTACATTAATTATTTAAAATCACCCACAAGATTACATTCATTTAATGACTAAAATGAACATTTAGCTAAATGCAAACTTCATTATAGGTGACAACTACATGCATTTCAGACAACAGGCATTTTGAGTTCTAACTAATGTGTAAAGTGGTTTTAGTTTTTTAAAACTCACAAAAATGAAACATTTAATATAACAATTATCAATAAACATATGTCCATGTGTGTAGGTGGCAGCGATGGCGCCGCGCGGCATCCTGCGCACGCCGCAGACGATCCAGCGGTTCCAGCAGGTGCCGACGCAGCCGGGGCAGACGTCGCCGCTGCTGCAGTACTTCGGCATCCTGCTCGACCAGGCGCAGCTGAACAAGTTCGAGTCGCTCGAGCTGTGCCGCCCGGTGCTGCTGCAAGGTGGGTTTGCGTTCCAAACCGGTGGTAGACTAACTAATCTGTTACTTATTTATTTACTGTACCGACGATTTATAAGTGCGTGTAAATGCCTATATAAATAAAGCTGTGATATAGTGTATTCTCTTCCACAAATTGTAATATAAATGTTTTTCGTCCGCAGGCCGCAAGCAACTCTTAGAGAAATGGCTCAAAGAGGAGAAGCTAGAGTGCTCAGAAGAGCTTGGTGACCTGGTCAAACAGGTGGATCCCACCCTCGCGTTGTCGGTGTACCTGCGCGCCAACGTGGCCAGCAAGGTCATACAGTGCTTCGCCGAGACCGGACAGTTCCAGAAGATCGTGCTGTACGCTAAGAAGGTGAGGAGATATGAGCTAAGACACGGTTTCCACCGCAAGCGGAACGGACCCATTAGTACGCAGTCTACGCTTGAGTTTAACGAGGTCATCGTTAAACTAGTAAGCGTATACTGCATACTTGTATTTACACCAAGAAATAGTCTAACGGAAAGAGCCGAGCGTGCAGAAAGAGTAGGAGTAAGCTCGCTCATCTCTAGGGAGCGGAGCGGAGTACTTACGGACACTGCTTTATAATGAATTCACAGGGTGGTTAATGAAGGCAGTCTTGACCTATTGCATTACAAAAATAAATAATTAAATTTTTTTTTTCTCTTCACTATGGTGAGATCTAATGATAAAGACCGTCATTATTACACAATTCATAAAAGTATTCACATTATGTATCTTTGTGCAACATTCGGTATCATGAACTGCCTAAAACATAATGTTTCTGATACTTTGTGTGCTGCTATAAATCATCAGATTTCAAAAGTAAATAAACAGGGAAACCTAAATAAAGCCATTTAAAAAGGTAGGCACATTGTAGTAAACAACTTATCTGGGTAAATGCCAAATTTATTATTGAAACAAGACTATAAATAATATTTCTAGTCGCCTTACAAATATGCCTGTTTACTAGAAGAATTCCTCCATTGTGGGTAGGAGGGAAATAAAGCGTCGAAATTCGTAATTTAGCTTCTATAAAACATTATTCTCTTTTCGCTGTACGCGAATATAACTTATGTTATTCTGATGTCCCATGATACCATTCCATCCAAAATATATCTATAGTTTTTACATGAAAGAAAAGAAGTGGGTACAAACATCCACTCATACACGAACTAAGTACGAAGTTCCTATTCACAAACTTAGAATTCCACTGACGAAATTATACTAAAGCCACATCCGAAGTTCCAAATGTTTTACGGCTAAAACGCTGATCAGTTTATATTGAGTTAGCGGCTATCAGACAGATATAAGCTACTTACAGTCCGCCTCGTTAATACGTTCCTATACCTCCATATATCGTTTTTGCCGCAGCAGTGGTCTCCTCTTTAAGCAGGCTTTCAGGGTGAGTGCGACAGGCTCAATATGGTATGTTGTGCCTGTCGACCTCATATTTGGATCTCACTACCGCTTACCATCAGGTGGAGTGAGGTCATCCTGTTAGCTTAATATAAATAAATTATAATATATATATATATACAATCTCCCTTCATCCGCAGGTGGGCTACACCCCAGACTACATCTACCTGCTGCGCTCGGTGATGCGCACCAACCCCGAGCAGGGCGCGGGCTTCGCCGGCATGCTGGTGGCCGAGGAGCCGCCGCTGGCCGACATCAACCAGATCGTCGACGTGTTCATGGAGCAGAACATGGTGCAGCAGTGCACCGCCTTCCTGCTCGACGCGCTCAAGAACAACAGGGCCGAGGAGGGGCCGTTGCAGACCAGGTGGGTTAGAACGAACAACTGGAGAGTGAGAATTGTAGGCGCTGTAGGGTTGATCGTTGCTGGTGGCGGGCGTGGGAAACTCTTGGAAGACCTGCCGAATGCTTTGGTCCTGATAACCCAGAGATCGTGGGTTTCAATCCCTATCTAATCACACACATGTCTTCCAATTTTTAATTTACTTAGCGCAAGCAAGAAGTAAGATTTTTTCACCAGAGTAAATTGAATCCTAGTCTAGAATCCTAGCCTAATCCTCCTATAAGAGAGCTAGATTTTTATTTCTCCTAACCAGATTTGCGGGGGAGAATCTCACCCTAAAAGAGAGTTGAGCATAGATAAGATTGACAACAGAATACTCATCCATTATCCTTCCGCGACAGGTTGCTGGAGATGAACCTGATGTCGGCGCCGCAGGTGGCGGACGCGATCCTGGGCAACGCGATGTTCACGCACTACGACCGCGCGCACGTGGCGCAGCTGTGCGAGAAGGCGGGCCTGCTGCAGCGCGCGCTCGAGCACTACACCGACCTGTACGACATCAAGCGCGCCGTGGTATGTGGCCTCATTGATAATGTTCACGCACTACGACCGCGCGCACGTGGCGCAGCTGTGCGAGAAGGCGGGCCTGCTGCAGCGCGCGCTCGAGCACTACACCGACCTGTACGACATCAAGCGCGCCGTGGTATGTGGCCTCATTGATAATGTTCACGCACTACGACCGCGCGCACGTGGCGCAGCTGTGCGAGAAGGCGGGCCTGCTGCAGCGCGCGCTCGAGCACTACACCGACCTGTACGACATCAAGCGCGCCGTGGTATGTGGCCTCATTGATAATGTTCACGCACTACGACCGCGCGCACGTGGCGCAGCTGTGCGAGAAGGCGGGCCTGCTGCAGCGCGCGCTCGAGCACTACACCGACCTGTACGACATCAAGCGCGCCGTGGTATGTGGCCTCATTGATAATGTTCACGCACTACGACCGCGCGCACGTGGCGCAGCTGTGCGAGAAGGCGGGCCTGCTGCAGCGCGCGCTCGAGCACTACACCGACCTGTACGACATCAAGCGCGCCGTGGTATGTGGCCTCATTGATAATGTTCACGCACTACGACCGCGCGCACGTGGCGCAGCTGTGCGAGAAGGCGGGCCTGCTGCAGCGCGCGCTCGAGCACTACACCGACCTGTACGACATCAAGCGCGCCGTGGTATGTGGCCTCATTGATAATGTTCACGCACTACGACCGCGCGCACGTGGCGCAGCTGTGCGAGAAGGCGGGCCTGCTGCAGCGCGCGCTCGAGCACTACACCGACCTGTACGACATCAAGCGCGCCGTGGTATGTGAAATACACCCCCTGACATGTTTACTGTAGGATAATTTAAGACATTTCCACACACGGTCATCTGAACCCAAACTAAGCAGAGCTTGTAGTATAGGAGTCAGACTACATAAATACTATATACATACATAGATATTTATAAATACATACTTAAATACATATTCACACCCAGACTCGGAAGAAACACTGAGGTTCATCACACAAATATTTGTCCCGAGTGGGAATCAAACTCACAACTAGGCCAGTGATCAGTATTTCCAGTTTTGCTGACTCAAATGAGGGGTACACTCACTCACTCAGTTGTTGAATAGAACTCAGCGATATAAAAAACAAATTGGCGATGAAATCAATACATTGTCATTCAAAAATGGCTCTTCTGAAAGTGTAAGTGCAACCAAATCAAAATTCAAATGTAAAAAGACTATTTCCATTCAAAAGGTAGGTATACAAAACTCGCAGCTCCAGATGCAATTGACAGCGTTCCCAAAAGCAGTACAGATTTATCAATGTGTGTTCTTTATACAGGTCCACACCCACCTGCTGTCTGTCGACTGGCTGGTCTCCTACTTCGGCAGCCTCTCCGTCGAAGACTCCCTGGAGTGTCTCAAGGCGATGCTGCAAGCCAACATCAGGCAGAACCTGCAGATCTGCGTCCAGATCGCGACCAAGTACCACGAGCAGTTGACAACGAAGGCTCTCATTGAGCTCTTCGAGAGCTTCAAGACTTACGAGGGATTGTTCTACTTCCTCGGCTCGATTGTTAACTTCAGCCAGGATCCGGAGGTGCACTTCAAGTATATTCAGGTTGGTTTCATTTATTTGTCTACTGCCTAAAATCTCTTTGCTTCAATATAATTCCTTTAAAAAGCTCAACAGTTCAGTTTTATATGGTGTATTAAGTCATTTGTTGTAAAATGAAAGGATTCTGTGTAATATTATAATTTAGGAATGATGCAAACACAAGTTACCCATAAAAAGAGTTTTTGTTATATAGTGTGTACTAATGTAAATGACTGGTCCTCATTGAATTAAATTCCGCATTATCCTTAAAAATCTCATCACAACTTAGAGGCCAAAATTAAACTCGGAACCAATGTTTTCAATCTCATTATTGTAACTAAATGGTAAAACGATTGTTTGTCCACAGGCTGGCTGCAAGACGGGCCAAATCAAGGAGGTAGAACGCATCTGTCGCGAGTCCAACTGCTACAACGCCGAGCGCGTTAAGAACTTCCTCAAGGAGGCGAAGCTGCCCGACCAGCTGCCGCTGATCATCGTCTGCGACCGGTTCGACTTCGTGCACGACCTGGTCCTGTACTTGTACAGGAACAGCTTGCAGAAGTACATCGAGATCTATGTGCAGAAGGTGAGCTGTATGACATGTGTTGTTAGGTTCAATTTTGGTTAGCCTGGCATACTATTTCATAGACCTTATGAAAGGATTAGGGTTCAAAGTAATGTTGTCTTCATTGTGCTATTGCTTGGTAGCAGTCATAGTTCAAGCGTAGATTTGCGCGTAATACGACGATAAAGTGTTGCAAATACACTACGTCTAAATCGCCGCCTATCTTATTTCCTGATCTTGTGTGAAGGCAAGTAATTTTAGAAGCGGCTATTAGCCGACTGTTTTTAAAACCGTTAGTATACAGTACTAAAATAGATTTGAGGCCATAAAATTGCATCAAAATTTGATCAATGCTCCTAATCAGGCGTGTGGATGATGAGTGAACGAACGAATGAATTAATGATAATAATCATTATTTCAGGTGAACCCGTCCCGTCTGCCTGTCGTGGTCGGTGGGCTGCTGGATGTCGACTGCGCTGAAGACATCATCAAGAACCTGATCCTGGTCGTGCGCGGACAGTTCTCCACTGACGAACTCGTCGCCGAAGTCGAAAAGAGGAACAGGTGAGGAAGCTCAATTTGTTTTATTACAATGGGATGTAACTGCGATATATTGAAAGTAAGAAAGTAACACTGGATGCGAGTAGCCGAGGATACGCGGGAGTGGCGAGCATATGGAGTGGCCTACGTCCAACAATGGATCCAGTTATAGACTTATTATGATGATAAACATAAGATTGTATTTTTATGACTATAAAACGACAACAATAAATTAAGTTATTTCATGATTTCGTTTTCGAGAATATACTTGTATGTATAATTTTTGGGCATAATCTTGCCAGAGCGAGTTTTAACCTATACAGTTGTCAATAGTAGTGATTTTTGTATAAATAATTTACATTGTTCACTTGTCCTCAAACTTTGATAACATTGAAATACGAAATGTCTATTGAAAGTAATCATCTAAACACCTGTGACGCTTCTTTCCGCACCGCAATTTCCAACCCAACAATCCTAGTAATAAGAGCCAAATTCGTGTGACAGGCTGAAGTTGCTCCTCGCGTGGCTGGAGACGCGCGTGCACGACGGCTGCAACGAGCCGGCGACGCACAACGCGCTCGCCAAGATCTACATCGACTCCAACAACAACCCCGAGCGGTTCCTCAAGGAGAACCAATGGTGAGAGCAATGCTTTTGTTCTGCTGAAATCTTTCTAGTAGTCTTTGAAGTGTTATACTCTTTTTGATTAGGGGTGAGAGCCATCCGCTCCCCCGCAAGTCCGGTGATGATGACAAGGTAGAGGAAGGAACAAGGCTTGAGTAAGGAAGAAAAAAAACTCTTTTTAGATTCTGATTATACTCCACAATCTAAATTAGGAAAAGAGTCGAATGGAGTATGTTTCAGGCCTAATAAATTTCTAATATGTGTCTGATAAACTAAGATATATTTGTTAACTAGCTGTGTTAGCTAGGAAATTTGTCCGCGAAGAAAAGAGCATTATGCAGAATTAAAAAAATATATCCGCGCCTACTTTCTCGCGCAAGTTTGATGTGATTTTTAAAATTTGTGTCGCTCCGAACCTGTGGCACGCTTACTCCTTTTTGACGTGTTTTGTAATAGTCTAATTAGGCCACGTCTAATAACGGAACGGTGGGGCAGATGCCACTGCAAATTTTAAAGAGATCCCATTTGCCCCACCCGTGTGGCGCCTTGGTGGGGCAGATGGGAAATACCCAGATGAGGGTAGATGAGTCGGCCTGTCCTGATCGCCAGTTGTTCGCCTCAGGTACGACTCGCGCGTGGTCGGCCGCTACTGCGAGAAGCGCGACCCGCACCTGGCGTGCGTGGCGTACGAGCGCGGCCAGTGCGACCGCGAGCTGATCGCCGTGTGCAACGACAACTCGCTGTTCAAGACGCAGGCGCGCTACCTCGTGCGCCGCCGCGACCAGGACCTGTGGCTCGAGGTGCTCGCCGAGTCCAACCCGTACAAGAGACAGCTCATCGACCAGGTATGATCTTAGTTATATTACGCGATATCGGAAGACCGGTGGTTCAAGTCCCTCAGGCGGTTCAGGCGGGGTCATTAATGCGATTTTTTTCAAATTTTATATTTACATTCGAGTTTTAAATAGCCTTAAAACAACGAATAAAAATTAAATGTATCGAGATCACATTAGATTTGAAGGTTAATAACTACGTATTTATTTGCTGTACTCTTATCGTTCGTTCGAATTTCTCGTATTCTTTTATTTAAATTCTTGCTACACGCACCCAGGGCGAATAGAAATAGTATCTGTCTGCATGAGACTCGCAGCATGTATACAGAGCTCACATACGTCATACTAATTGCTAGCGTAAAAGGATTGCGCTAGTGAGTTAAGAACGAAGTAAAAACTGACAACTATACAAAAAGAAGTTAAAACTCTAAGCTGCCAGTGTGCTCTCAACAACTTAGCTATAAAATCAATTGAGTGATTAACATCCTCGTTTCCAGGTGGTCCAAACAGCGCTCTCGGAGACTCAAGACCCCGAAGACATCTCTGTGACGGTGAAGGCGTTCATGACGGCCGACCTGCCCAACGAGCTCATCGAGCTGCTGGAGAAGATCGTGCTCGACAACTCCGTGTTCTCCGACCACAGGAACCTGCAGAACTTGCTCATCCTTACAGGTGTGTAGTTATATGGGAGTGGTAAATAAAAATACTTAAAAAGAGGAGACTCTTCAGTTCGACTATAGAGGGTTTCTTTTTGTTAAATATTTAAATATAACGATATTTTTTTGATTGGACGAGAAATCAATTTAATTTGTGGATATATGAACGATAAAACAATGAAATTACGTAAAGTGTCAGTCACGCTAACCAAAGTTTAGTTATCAATCATACAAAATGCCCCGTCAAGGGTAAATTTTGTGTCAGCCTCCGTGTAACTGTTTGCCCTAAGTGGAAGAAGTTAATTTTGAACCTTATCCCCACAGCAATAAAGGCGGACCGATCCCGCGTGATGGAGTACATCAACAGGCTGGACAACTACGACGCGCCCGACATCGCCAACATTGCGATCAACAACGAACTGTACGAGGAAGCTTTTGCGATCTTCAAGAAGTTCGATGTCAACACCTCTGCTATTCAGGTTAGTCATTTCTACAGATGATAGTGCTAAGGTGTGGCGTTAGTAACATCAAAGAGCGCCAAGCGACACCTACTTTCGTACGTCGTAAAACTATTTCGCCCTGTTAGTGGCTCTTACTGTGCTTTAACTAACATTCAGGGTCAAAAAAGTTATAGGTTCTTTATTGTATACAACTAGTTTTTGATGGTCATTTTATTTCATAAATGAAATACTTGTATACAATAAGGCAACATAGTAAATATCCAAGTTTTCATATGCGTTAATCATGACAAAATAAAGTTTCAAGAGAACACAAAGTTCAAATTGCATTGAAAAACTCTAAAAACCTCCAAAAACCAAAGTAGCAACCTTCCTAAACCTTTCTACCCCATTTCAGGTGTTGATAGAGCAAGTCAAAGACCTGGAGCGCGCGTACGAGTTCGCCGAGCGCTGCAACGAACCCGGCGTGTGGTCGCAGCTGGCTAAAGCCCAGCTTCAACAGGGGCTGGTCAAGGAGGCCATCGACTCGTACATCAAGGCCGACGACCCCTCCGCCTACATGGACGTCGTGGATACTGCTACCAAGCAGCAGTCTTGGGAGGATCTCGTGCGGTACTTGCAGGTAATGGGTTAATGGTTTTGGTTATTTTAGCTGCCAAATATTTTGCATCTGCTTTGGGACTAATATTAAAATTTTTAAAAAGTAAAAGATTTGTTACTTTGGTAACTTGCTGTTTAAAATCAGAAGGCATTCTACTGCACTGCCGCGGCTGGGTTATATATAATAAAATTTAAAAATGTTTTTTTTATTTCTTCCACTAAACAGGTAAATATTCTTTGTCGTCTAGTTGCTATGACAGAAAAGGATAAAATTTGGATTTAGCTGGTTTACATTCTTGGCGCTATATTTAGAGCGGCATATTTTGTTCATAACATACTTCAATATAATAAATTCTACATCACTTTTCTCTTATATCTAGATGGCTCGCAAGAAGGCGCGCGAGTCGTACATCGAATCGGAGCTGATCTACGCGTACGCGCGCACCGGCCGCCTCGCCGACCTCGAAGAGTTCATCTCGGGTCCGAACCACGCCGACATACAGAAGATCGGCGACCGCTGCTTCGACGACAAGATGTACAACGCCGCCAAGTTGCTGTACAACAATGTCAGCAACTTCGCGCGGCTGGCCATCACCCTCGTGCACCTGAAGGAGTTCCAGGGTGAGTTTGTGGCATATGAAATGTATAGAATAGGACAGGGGTCGCCTCGCCGGCCTAGAAGAGTTTATCTCGGGTCCGAACCACGCCGACATACAGAAGATCGGCGACCGCTGCTTCGATCACTCGATGTACAATGCTGACAAGTTTCTGTACAATAATGTCAGCAACTTCGCGCGGCTGGCCATCACCCTCGTGCACCTGAAGGAGTTCCAGGGTGAGTTTGTGATAGTGACTTTAGCTGGTATTTGGTGTGTCGACAGTAGTTTCCATTTATTAGGAGTGTCGACCGAAAAGTAAAAAGATAATGAAGTATTTATCTTCTACATAGACAAATGAAATATTACACTTTTACACAAATTCGGTATTTGAGTTGAATTTAGACAGTTAGAAAGTTACTCAATCTAAAAAAATGTGTAACGATTAAAAATCTTTTGATCGTCTATCGTAAATGGAAAATTTAGACAAGATGTGTGATCTAAGTGTGTTACCAGACTTATCGATCGATCGTCGATCAATGGTAGGTGGTTTAGTCGAAGTTGATATTGAAAAACCAACCATAAACCATCCTACCATTCTATCCTCCTTCATCCTACCATTCCATATCGAAACTATCGAGTTTCTATCAGGCAGATTGATCGATGGCAACATCTTTGGTATCACTAAAATAGGTTGCTATAAAAATCTCATTTATGTACCCAGGCGCGGTGGACAGCGCGCGCAAGGCGAACTCGACCCGCACGTGGAAGGAGGTGTGCTTCGCGTGCGTGGACGCGGGCGAGTTCCGGCTCGCGCAGATGTGCGGCCTGCACATCGTCGTGCACGCCGACGAGCTGGAGGACCTCATCAACTACTACCAGGTATTGAGCTTAATAATTTGTACTCAGTCGTTGTGGACTTTATCTTTAATATTCGGCATCAAAACCGAATAATTCGGCGAATACAATAGTGGAAATAATACCGAATACCAAACGAATATTAGGTGTATCTCTAGTATTGACCATAATAATACATACTCATTTGTTATGGACTTTATCAACTATGTTACTAGATTGCTTGGCAAGATGCGGTTACTTAACCCCTGCACAAAATTCATGTATGCCTTATGTCTCAGAGGTGGGCGTTAGCACCTGCACCACAGTTTATATGAACTACCGCAGTTGTTATCGAGCTTTCTATTATATTATGTACTCTTTATGTTCCAATGAAAACTTTGATTTGATTTCGATTTGTTATGGACTTTATCAACGACTATTACTTTATTGAGATAGACAAAAAAAAAACACTCATTAGTTAAGTGCTCGGGCATCCATAAGGAATGGAAGAGTAATGCCAAGCATATGTCTTGTGTCCTTCTATCACTTGCTTTTACTGTCGTTTTAAAAGTGCAGTGGCCAAAGTGCTGCCACACACCGGTCACCAGCTCTGTGGTGTCCACATGTAATTACCCTAAGTAAAATTATTATAGCTTGTCATAATCGTGTATCAAGTTACTTTCGCAGGTTCGAAAATGTTTACGTCGACGATTTCTTTGAAAATGACAATAGTGTAAAAGGCGTCCGACCGATTTCAGCCATGGCGGCCGATCTCAATTGAGATCAGCCAAGTGCGCAGGACATATTATAGTGCACAAGGGTGCGCGCAAACACAAGTGCACTCTCTATTCCCTTACTCTCATAATTCGGTGAGACGGCAATCCGACATGACCGATGAGAGATCGGGCGCAGGACCACCGGCTTAACGTGCTTTCCGAGGCACGGGCGTTCAACCGCCAACTTCCTAACTCCGGGCTGAGTAATTTCATTACAGAAAAACTCACACAAATTTTGCCCGACCCCGGATTCGAACCGGGGACCTCTCGATCCTAACGCAGCACTTGCTACCAATAGACCAACGAGGCAGTCAATAGTGTACAGCATTAACAAATGTATATTCGTCTCCAGGACCGAGGCCACTTCGACGAACTGATCAGCCTTTTGGAGGCGGCGCTTGGGCTGGAGCGCGCGCACATGGGCATGTTCACGGAGCTCGCCATCCTCTACTCCAAGTACAAGCCCGCCAAGATGCGCGAACATCTCGAGCTGTTCTGGTCGCGCGTTAACATACCCAAGGTGAGATTGAGATTCGATATCTTATACATACATACATACATACATAAAATCACGCCCTTTCCCTAGAGGGGTAGGCATCTTACTTATGTCATTAGGAAAGATGGAAGGGCAGATATGGATGGGATGGGTACCCACGACTAATAACAGCAAGACTTATGTCGTTGGAAATCTCTTTTTATGAACATCTTCAATGACATTTTAATACCATGATTTTTTCTAAATTTCAAGATTTTCTGACCTCGTATTTGAAATTATTACAAAGTTTGTTTAGTCGTTAAGCAAGAATCCACACAAAAGGAAAAATACTTTTTTTACAGTCTAAAATTAACATTTTTTTTCAATGAAGACTAAAATGTTATAGTGTTGTCTATTATTTGCGCGAACACTACACATTTGACATTGTAGTAACACATACGATGTTTCGCAGGTGCTACGCGCAGCGGAGCAAGCTCACCTGTGGTCGGAACTGGTGTTCCTCTACGACAAGTACGAGGAGTACGACAACGCCGCCCTCACGATGATGCACCACCCCACGGAGGCGTGGCGCGAGGGACACTTCAAAGACATCATCACCAAAGTGAGTTTTGATTTGGTTTTTTTTTTGTTAGGTAGGCAAAGGAATAATCATTTTGGGGCTTTTTTTTCTGGTGCCAGAGACACTCGAGGAGATCTTCTCCAACGATAGTTTGTATTGGTATTTTTTCTTGGTACGCAAAAGAAAATCATCACAAAGCCTTATCGTCCTAATTTAGGGTACGCCCGTGTCCTAGCAGTGGGGAGGAACGTAAGTATATGGGCTGATGATGATGATGATGATAACGCTAAGGAACAATAATTTATGACCTTGTCTATTACCTTACTGGTACCGCATAGAGCCTTGGTATTTAGAGCACCCATTTTTTTTAAAAAAAAGCAAAGTAATCAGCTTTATTTTTAAATATTTTCCAACTGTTAGGCGCTACCATATCAGGCACTGAAGCTTGTCAATAAGAGCACTGATTAGCGTTCGGACTACGAATGACTCTATATTTCAACATTCAGTTCACCTTGACCTAAACTCCGTGATAGAAATTGAACCTTATTTCTCATTTACTAAGCACTATATCCCATCACCAGGTGGCGAACATGGAGCTGTACTACAAAGCCATCCAGTTTTACCTAGACTACAAGCCTCTGCTCCTCAACGACCTGCTGCTCGTACTAGCCCCCCGTATGGACCACACGCGCGCGGTCGCGTTCTTCACCAAGGCCGGCCACCTCCAGCTGGTGAAGGCGTACCTGCGCTCCGTCCAGAGCCTGAACAACAAGGCGGTCAACGAGGCGCTCAACTCGCTGCTCATTGATGAGGAGGATTACCAGGTAACTGGCACATTATGTATAGGGCAGAAGAGATGCGTTCTTCACCAAGGCCGGCCACCTCCAGCTGGTGAAGGCGTACCTGCGCTCCGTCCAGAGCCTGAACAACAAGGCGGTCAACGAGGCGCTCAACTCGCTGCTCATTGATGAGGAGGATTACCAGGTAACTGCCAACATGTGTTGTCTAGGGAGGAATGAAGGAACATAGAAAAGTGAAGAATGCAAACGATACAATACATATTTGCTCTACTATTATTTCCAAACTTGCTATATCACAATGATGACTAATAAAATTTCTACACAGAGCTATGATGGAATATACTTTACTTATTATGATATGTGTAGTTGTTACGCTTTACACCATTTATTCCAAAAAACTTAAAAACAAACAAATAACTTGATTTGAAAAACTTGACATAATAAAACGGGAAAATGTCTGTGATAAGGTTTCCATTCATCAGAACATCATCCAAAGTATCTCTTACAAAGAGTTTAATAAAACTCATTTCGTTTCCAGGGCCTACGAACATCGATAGACGCGTTCGACAATTTCGACACGATCGCGCTCGCGCAGCAGCTCGAGAAACACGAACTCACCGAATTCAGAAGGATCGCCGCCTACCTCTACAAAGGTAAATTAAATGAGCACCGTTATTTCCATGATTTATTAATTAAGATGTAACTTGCTTTCCTCAAGGCCTCTTGTACACGCGCTTGTACGCCGGGAAAATCCATAATTAAAACGTCGTCAAAACTTCACTAAGTTGAAAAACATCTATCGGAGGCGTTAGAAATAAGGCGTCCGACTGATTTCGGTCATGGCGGCTGATTAAGATCAGCCAAGTGCGCAGGACATATTATAGTGCACAAGTGTGCGCAAACTCAAGTGCACTCTCTGTTCCCTTACTCTCATAGTTCGGTGAGAGGGCAATCCGACATGACCGATGAGAGGTCGGCCGCAGGACCACCGGCTTAACGTGCTTTCCGAGGCACGGGCGTCCAACCGCCAACTTCCTAACTCCGGGCTGAGTAATTTCTACAGAAAAACTCACACAAATTTTGCCTGACCCCGGACTCGAACCGGGTACCTCTCGGAGTCCAACGAGGCAGTTAAGTTGAGGCGTCGTCCAAACTTCACTAAGTTAGAAAACGTGTTATGTGTCGGAGGCGTTGGACGTTACGGAGCGAGGCAGAGTAGCAGAGAAAAAGAGAAACTTTAACAATAGGTGTTCACCAAATCTCATTTTCTTGTATCCTATTAGTCACTATTTATTTGTTTCTCTGCTCGGAAGCCTTATTCCATTCCAGTGGACAGCTAGCTTAAGCTAGTAGGTATGATATCAATACATAGTATAAAACAAAGTCGCTTTCGCTGTATGTCCGTATGTATGCTTAGATCTTTGAAACTACGCAACGGATTTTGATGCGGTTTTTTTAATAGATAGAGTGATTCTTAAGAAAGGTTTGTATGTAAAATTTACCCGAAGCGAAGCGAGGGCGGGTCACTAGTCTCTAATAAAATATACGTAATATCCAACAATCAATATTGCAGGCAACAACAGATGGAAGCAGAGCGTGGAGCTGTGCAAGAAGGACGCGCTGTACGCGGACGCGATGGAGTACGCGTCGGAGTCGCGCCAGCCCGAGGTGGCCGAGGAGCTGCTCAACTGGTTCCTGGAGCGCGACAACTACGAGTGCTTCTCCGCGTGCCTCTACCAGGTAATGCCGGTTCGAGTGTGTCCAGTGGGCGCCTTCAACACTTTTCGTATTGTGCCTATAAAGAAGAAAAGCGTCGATGGCCGAGTGGTTGAGGTCGTTGCTGGCAAGCAAAACTGGCGACTAGGGGTGGCCAGATATAACCCCGCCATGTACCAATGTGTTTTTCAAATTTGAAATACATATGTACGATTATTCGACGCTTTAACGGTTAGGGGTGAGAGCCATCCGCTCCCCCGCAAGCCCGGTGATGATGACAAGGCTCCTCCAAGCCATCATCGTTAGTCAGTTAAGAAAAAAAAATAGCTTTAACGGTGAAGGAAAACATCGTGAGGAAACTTGCACACCTACAAAGAAGTTCTAAGGTTGTGTGTATTCGACCAACACGCACTTGTCCAGCGTAGTCGACTAAGGCCTTATCGCCCTTGTTTATTATGGTAGGCCCGAGCCCCAGCAGTTGGGGGCTAATAAAAACGATGATGAAAGGAGAAACCTCTACAAATATTGAAACTATGGTAAAGTTGTGCTTTATATGACATGTCTAGCATGAGGCTTTTGATAATACCAGAAATCTACAACCTTGTAGGGGTAACTTCACCTATCTCCTCCTCCTATTGATTTTAAGATATAATTTTGTGCACTAAGTTTTCTAATAAAGATTTATTTTTATTTATTTTGTTGTGATCCTATGAAAATCTTTTGTTTCAGTGCTATGATCTCCTGAAACCTGACGTAGTCATCGAACTTGCGTGGAGACATAACATCATGGACTTCGCGATGCCATTCCTTATTCAGGTGAGTCATATTTGATTTTGTCTACCTTTTATCAATGAATCTATGTACTTAATTTATGGACTATCTGGGATATAAATAAATCTTAGCATTTCATAAGAAGCAAGACAAGCGCCTAAGTGTGTTTTAGCTCACATTTTATGTTAAGAGCCTTATTATTACTCAACCGATAATTTTGGAGACGATACGCCAGTTTCGATGAAATAATCGCCGGGCATTAACCGCGTGCTCGTTCGTTACGGAAAAGGGCGAAAGTGAGTTCCTGCCCCAACCTGTCAGGTTGTAAGTGAACATAATTACTCACAGTACCAATTGCCTTCCCTTGCAGACTGTGCGCGAGCTAACAACGAAGGTGGAGAAGCTGGAGGAGGCGGACGCGAAGCGCAGCACCGAGAGCGCGGAGCACGACGCCAAGCCCGCCATGCTCATGGAGCCGCAGCTCATGCTCACCGCAGGTGAACGACACTTCTTATAGGGGTTACTCCTGTCTGCGGCTAAGAAGCAGAGACTTGAAAGCTGAAGTGAAGAGAAAAAGCATTTACTTTCAGTGGGACGAGTTGGTGGAGCAAAGTAGACTAACCTATTTTAAGTTGACATCTCATAAAAAATAACACGGCTTGGCTCTTGGGTGGAAAAAATCTAATTGTTGAATAACAAGCCTTTGTGAATTCGAGTCCCAGTCTACGCGCTCAGAAATGGGTGTATATTAATATAAAAAATTACAAGGACGTGAGTTTTTACCGTTTCCTTGACAGTAAACATTTTATCATCGGTCATTGAACATGAACGCAATGCTGTCGCCGTACTGAAATGTAGGGTTGCAATTTAAAAATTCTGTGCTTGTTCCAGGTCCGTCGATGGCGTACGGCGGCGTGCCGGCGCAGGCGTCCCCGTACGCGTACGCGGCGCAGGCGCCGTCGCCCGCGCCCTACCACGGCTACGGCATGTAGGGCTCCGCCCCCGCCCTCCGTGCACTTGCGACGCCGAGCCGAGCGCCGAGGCCTAACGTTCAGTTCTCGCGTCCCCTTGTAAAGAAAAGTATTATAGATAAGTCGGAAGTGCATAGAGACAGCCGGGCGCGCCGCGCCGACGCGGCCGCCTCGGCCGGACGGTAGGATGAAATCGATGACTCGTTAGCCTGTACAAATTATATTGATATATCGATCGCCGAGTAGCTCTCGTGAGTAAAAAGTGCTTTATTTTTGTCGGTACCGGGAGCGGATTTATAGATAAATTTAATCGTGTCACAGCTTTACGTCGGAGGCGACGGGCGGCGGTAGTTGTTGCGTAGACGAGACTAGCATAAATTATATTGCAGAGTGCCCGCCGCGCCCGCGCTCCTCCGCTCTATGTAGTTAGGCCATGCTCGCATGTTCCGATGTTATCGCAACGGAGGTCGTGCGCTCGAGATATTATACTGAAAGTTGCCCGTTGTGCATCTACTTTAAATGTTTCTCAGTACTCAATAAAAATAGTATAAATGTTAAAAGTTTTATGTAAAATAATGAACTACATAATCGTCGCGAGCATACTTATATCGGTACTTGTTACTTGTTCGCGCAGCTGTGACCAGTCATAGATTCGTCTCGCTCGTTAGACACGCCACTCGGTGCACAGGGAAATAATGTATTTCATTATATTCCTGTACATAGTGGCCTTGTAAGGGAGTTTTAAATTATTGTTGCGTTTAGCAGGCGGTAGATGTATTTGTTCCGTACCTTTGAGAATGTATCTATTCTAGATTGAATCAAATATTATCATTATTTTTATACAAAAATTACATTGGTTTGTAATTAGTTAGACAAATAGGCCTTAATCAGTTATACTGTTTTGTTATTCTGTGCAATAGCAGTTTTATATCACACACAGCAAAAGTTTAACGTAAATGCATGCTGTAGACTTGATTAGGAATCAACGACAAATGTCTAAATGTATAAATTTCAGAACTTGACTAATATATGTATATAATGATTATCCAACCGTAGGCAACATCAACGGGCCAGTTACGAAATTATTTGAAATTTAATTAACACCGGATTATTTACTTTAACAATAAATTAATATTTTGTAGGTATGTTTAGGTTTAGCTTAGAAGGAGTAGTTAGCGGTACGATGTTATTATTTGAGTAATGTGTTGCGAGTGTGCGCGGCTGCGCGCGTGTTGCTTTACTTGCGTATGTATTGAATCACATTTGATTGATGCCTTCACTAGAGTAAGGAGTCATGTAAGAGGAGTCTTTCTGGGTGCCCTCATTCATTCAATAAATTTCTTCAACAAAATTTTCGTAGTCTATTTTATATTAAAACGATTTAGCTGGACCCCAGACAAGCACTCGTCATTAATGTAGTAGTTCACAAACTCCACGTAATGTTACGCACGGTAACAATACAGACGAGAGTTGCACTAATAAATTAATCATTGATGTTAATGATTCATTCTAATCATTCCTATCATTAAAAAAATATGATCAATAATTAATAAATACATATTGTTATACATAATTCGTTTATATCTTTCTTTATTAAAGAAATAAATTACATAAAGTGAAGAGAAGTTCATTGTTTATTATTAGCATTGTATTTATTCATGTATGATACTGTTTCCCCTGAAGTTATTATAGTAAGAATATATTATATGAATAAATGAAACCGGTATTTTCTTTCTACATCCTTTCCTTTGACTTTCAAGTCGCTTAAAAAATAAGCCATTAGCAGCAGGGAGCAATGCAGGTGCAAGTGGAGTTAATTTAAATTGATTTTTTATAAGGTACTTATTGTGGTTTCGCTGTTTGTTACATTTATCAAGACGTAAAATTTTAAAAATTCCAGGAAAACGACTATGTAGTCCCAAAAACTAATTTTTACACACTACCACCCACTACCACGCAAGTCGTTTACGCCACGCCTACTAAAAATGATGACGTCAATGCCTAGTTGGGAATCACAGCACACGTACTATTGTACGTGCCAGCTTCACGGGATATTACCTGTAGTTAGTCCCCTAGTGCCTGTCACCGTGTAACACACTATCTATTCTCCTCCATTTCAAAAATAAAAATGTCCACAAGTTATTTGAAGCTATATAATGTCTAACGTGAAGTGGTTGAAAATTAAATGAACCATCAACATAAAACACGGCATTCAATGATTCCATTGCTTTACATACTACGTTAAATTAAAAAAAAAACGCCGGGTCTGACAGCAGTGTTGCCACATCTACCAACTTTTTGGTAGATCTACCAACTTTGCCCTCAGTCTACCTGTCTACCAACCTAAGCCTCAAATCTACCTATTTTTCAAATGTTCAAAATCATTATTGAAAACATTTATTTTCTTACTGAATTGAAGGATAAGGTGGTATGACTTTTGTGACTTAGCTCAACGGCGAATAAAAACACTTACGATTAACAGTTGAGATTGTAGTTACCGCGTAAACCGTGTAAACCGCGTAAACTGCGTTTGATTTGAACTTCAAACTTTGAAGTATTCGAGCTGTGTCGTGTTTGCATTTCTTATTTATCTTCTATTAATCTATTATAGGATCACGAAAGGTCAGAAAAAAACAATATGATCAAAAATATATCATAAAATATTAATGCACACTAAATAGTTTATAAGATATAATAATGGGCAGCCAATAGTAATCTTGTAAAACTTTTTAATAAGGATATTGTATAAACATAAATAAAATAATAATTGTATAGGTATGTACTTTTATTAAGGTGGTAGATCTACCTATTTTTGATATTTGATTCTACTAACTTCTACCGATTTTCGGAACATAGTCTACCAATTTTCTAAAATTAGGGTTGGCAACACTGTCTGACAGTGACAGCCAGCGCATTTCATTCATTTCATTTGTCAACGAATTCGAATTTCGCTCAAAATATGACATACAAACGTAAAAAGTACCATCACGGTGATACTCATCTGAAAAAGCGCTGGAGGCTAAGAAATAGAAAGAAGGATTTGGATCAAATCGACGTTGATCTCAAAGAAGGTAAGTAAATTATGAACGTAGTATGTATTCTCTCACGTGTTTGCCAATTTTGAGGTTATCCTTCTGTATACAATATTGATCTATGAATACTATACACAAACTGGCCAATTTATCATTTAAAAAAACAACAATTAGTTGTTTTTATATTTAATTGGTACTTTAACTGTATCTTTTTTAGTAATTTATTTTTTAGGAATACTTTAGGAATTGTCGGTAACAATCATGTTTCTTTACAGAAAATGCAGATAAATTATTGAACCAAGATGTGGACCTAGATCTGCCTGGTTCCGCTCAGCACTACTGCCTTCATTGCGCGCGGTACTTCATCGACGAACAAGCACTAAATGAGCATTTCAAGACTAAAGTGCACAAACGCAGATTAAAAGCCCTAGAGCTAGAGCCCTACAGCATTGAGGAGTCCGAGCGGGCGGCTGGCCTCGGAAACTTCAAATTACCTACCAAGAGGAAAATCGAAACCCAAAATAAGAAAACAACTGCCGTTGATGACGATGGTGATGCAGTTTTAGATGAAATAAGTCCAAATAAGAAAGCTAAAGTTGACGAAAATGTTGCATAAAAGGATCATTACGAACATTGTGAATAAGTTTAAAGGCTCTAACATAACTTCTGTGAGACATTCTGCATTATTTATCAATGGCGCTAAAGCCACCACCAACTTTGCTTATGTAACTCCTCACATAGACTATCCTGAACACATTCAAAAGAGACATCTTATTCAAGAAGAATTACATAAAAGGAAATTAAATTTGGATTTAGATAAATTGGAGAATCTTTGGTCTGTGTATGAGGAACTTAATCGACAAAAAGTAGATTATGACAAGAAAAAGGAGGAGATATCAAGAGAATTGGGCAAATTAATAAAAGACGAACCAGACAGTGATACAACTAAAAAGCTAAAGATACAGATAGGTCTTATTAAGGATAACCTAAAGAAATTAAAAATACCATTATGGTCTGCAGAAGAGGCAGCAGTCATTGAAGCACTTAAATTGCCAAATACTTTACATCCCAAAACTCCAGAACATGAAAATCAGATATTACACAAACATCTTTCTCAACCAACCAGCAAAAAGAATCATCTGGAAATTGGCAAGCAGCTTAATATGATCCATTTCAAAAAGAATGAAAACTATTATTTAAAAGGAGATGCAGCTGTGTTTGAGCTTGGAGTGAAATTCTATTTCAGCGACATATTGAAGAAGCACAACTTTGTCCAGTTTTCCAATCCTGACTTTGTGAAAAGTGTGATTGTCGAAGGTTGTGGCTTGGATCATACTAACCCAGACAATACTTTTATTCTGCATCATAATGAAGACACAACTGTGAACTCTGACAGTCGCCTACATTTAACTGGAGGTGGTTCACTTTGCTCATTTTTGGCATATTACTCGAAGAATGTCATACCCAGCAAGAGTTTACCATTCAAATATTTTTCTATGGGCAGGCAGTATGCTCCATCACCAACTGCAGAGGATAGTTTGTTCCATGTGAGTCAAGCTTCTGTAATACAGATGTTTGGGGCAGCCAAGAACCCACAAGATCTTGACAATATGCTGGAAGAGTTGATAGACATTATGAAGTCAGCTTACAGCCATTTTGGCTACCATTTTCGTATTAGCATTGTAACAGCTGATAAACTAGCCATGTGGGAATCTTTGAGAGTTAGTGTGGAAATGTATTCAAGTTCTCTGGACAGTTATGTAGAAGTTGGAAATGTGTGTGTGAGCGGAGATTTTATAAGCAAAAGGTTGATGTTTACCTACACTGAGAACAAGAAAAGTGAGTTCCCATATTTATTATCAGGCACATTACTAAATGTTCCCAGGTTCTTAGGTTGTGCTTTAGAGCAGGATGAAAGTTTTTCTTTACCACAACAGTTCAGAGTGGAGAACTGGGCAATGTAGTGTGAGTACACAGAATAAAATCTATTTATATTGTTAAATAGAAAATAAAAAATGTTGTATATTAAACTCATTGTTTTTGTATTTCTTTATGATAAGGACATTGATATTATTTCATTTTACTTCATAACAACATTATAAACTCATAGAAATCAATAAAAATTAAATACCACAGCATATTTTTGTTGACTTTGAACTCACAAATCAAATTCATATTTACTAACTTCCCATTTTGGATTGGTAGGGTCGATAGGTGCTACTAAATTAACTTCAATAGCATCTACATGACCTGTTTTAGTCACAAGTACTATGGTATGAGTTCTGAAACAAATGGATTGTTATTGTAGTTTTTATCAATAATTAAATAAACATGCAAATTAGACTGTTATGACAATACTATTTACCTAGTTCCATATCTAACATGAGGTATCTGTACAAATATTGAGCTGAATTCTTTATAAAGCTGTGGTTGTCTTTCCTCCAATTGTGGATCAGGTAGGTGTCTGTAAATCAAAATGTGTTGAGTAATAATTCCATATTATTATAAATTATAATGCTACACTTAACAAGTTTAACATCCACATATAAAAGTCATCAAAATAAAGTTATAGTGTATTATAATTGTACTGAGAATATTCATCATAGACTGAAACACTACCGATGTAGATCTTGATTCTTATACCTTTCATCTGATTTCAAAAATGATAATAATCTTTCTACAAGTTCATCTTTCACAGCCTCCTTATTTAATGAGCTGCAAATGTGTCTAAACTTTTCTTTGCCTGCTTCTACTTTCATAAGTGGCTTCATTGGTAAACTGTTGCTAAACCCGAAGACACCCTCATCACAGGTTATCAGTTCCTTTTGTATATTACAGTATGCCTTGACTGAAGGGCTTGTCATTCTGAAATAACATGCATGTCTTATAAATATATAAGAAACATACTTTTGTTAGAAATGTTGTTAATGCTTAGTGTATTTATACAGTCTTACCCAAATTCAGCTGTAGCAAGTACAAATCCACTGCAATTCTTAATGTAACTGTCCATTGAAGCAATATAATCAGCCATGTTTTGGTTTGATTTTACAAAGTCTGTGACTAATTTTCCTCTGCCTGAAAAAAATGTTTGAAAAGATGAATTAATCAAACCTTTTTATAATAAAATTGTGAACAAAATAAATATGAAATGTGCTACAGACTAGGTAATGCTTACTCTTTGCATTATCTGCATTAAACCCTGGCACATTCAACAGCACACCCAATTTTTTTCTTAGTGTAGACAAAGCTAGCCATGTGCCCCCAGCTTGAACATCTCGTCCTGAAATTATCATTAGGTATACTTTCTGTGAATGTTTATTTCAATATCCAGACTATGCTATGTCTTATACAGGTTATATTCAAAATACTAGGTCTGTCTTCATTAACTGAATAGTTGTTAATATTTTTAGCAGACTATAGTAGTATAGCTAGTTGTCATACCATGTTATATCATGCTTATGAAGCAATAAATCTAGACACGCGGTAGCGTGTCAAGCCAAGTTCAAGAAACAGAACTGGCGAGCCGCACCGTGTGTAATATTATACGAACCATTTGGAACCACTTTTGAACCCCTCATAAATCAAAAACTATTTCACATAAACGTATCAAATTTGGCTCATATATTGTGACTTGCGAGATAAATATGTGTTCTAAATTTCATAAGCTTATCTCAAACAGTTATTTAGATATTAATGTCCAAAAATCCTCATTTTTATCATTGACTGACTGACAGATCAAAATTCTAACCCAGTTCCAAATGACCTAGAGAGTTAAAATTTGGTATGCAGATAGGTAATTACATGAATACAAAGGAAAAAATAAAAAACTGGCAATTTTTTTTTTTTTTTTTATAAGAGGCTAACAAGATGACCTCACTCCACCTGATGGTAAGCGGTAGAGAGATCCACATATGAGGTCGACAGGCACAATAGACCATGCTGCGGTTAGGTTCTATTATGAACGCTTAACATAAATACCTAATTAGTGCCTAATCACGCCTATATACCGGGGAAGGCAGAGCACTAAGTATATATTTAGGTATACATACTTACTTATTTACAATTAAGAGTAGGTACTTATAGTCGGTTTTCATATTTATTACTTAGGGTTATACCCCGTAAACGTAGGAAAATACAGTAACTGATTCAATTGTTTTATATTTATAAAGTCTAGTTTTGGTTTTGAATTTGTCCTTTTCAAAGGACCTACGGCGTTACGATGATATACTTTTCTACAAAAAGTAATGATATCCAATCAAAAACATAAATGTGAAATGAGAGCCAAGTTCAATATTGCCTTGGTTGTTGACTTCAGCGACAAAAGAAGTGAGATCTAAATGGGTGCCAAGTTCAATGGTCAACCCAGAAATGTATTTATAAGTAACACTATAACATACCTATCATATCTTCTTATAACATAAGATAATGTATGGTGGTAGCTTATGAAGGTCTGTCTTGGCTAGTTTTCTTTAGTACGTTAGTTAGTAGTCTAGTTAGTTGTCTTGGTTAGTTTGGTATTTGTCGGTATTTATTTTATAATTCCGAAAATTTGGATTGTTGGTAGAAACTAGCGAGCGAACATAATAATACGTTGGTAGGTTTATAGAAACTAGCCAAGACAGACCTTCATAGGCTACCACCATACATTATCTTATGTTATAAGAAGATATGATAGGTATGTTATAGTGTTACTTATAAATAAATTTCAGGGTTGACCATTGAACTTGGCACCCATTTAGATCTCACTTCTTTTGTCGTTGAAGTCAACAACCAAGGCAATTATCATAATATTGAACTTGGCTCTCATTTCAAATTTATGTTTTTGATTGGATTACCTCTACAATATTACCTCCAAGAACATTTGGGTCGTCATCCCAAGAGGCCATAGACGTAGCTGGCCTGTCGTAATACTCATCTCTGTTGGATGCCACAATCAGGCTGTAATCTCCATCAGCTTCTTTGGTGCTTGTGTAAATAAATAATATACACATTGTGTATTTACTGAAATAAAAAATGATAAATTGTAAAAATATAAATGTAAGAAAGTCTTTAAGTGCGATCTTTAGTATAAAACTGTTATAAAATTATGTATGTGGTGTAAGTAAAACGTAAATATAAACTTTAATTTTAGAAGTTTATATTTACGTTTTTGAACTTCAACATCAGCTGATCAGCTATACAAACAAAGTTTGAAGCTGTCAACAAGCACAGTTGCCAATATCTGAAAATAAACTGTCAACCCCATTTCCGGGAGCTAGTGTTACCGCATTATAACGTATGTTTTTTTTGTTACCCCAAAGCTATAATAAAAAAAAAAAGTGTCACTGACTGCAGCAGCTGTCTGTATTGTGGTGGCTATTTATTGCATTTACTGAAAAAGTACAGAATGAAAATGAGAGGCTTATAAATTACGGATTGTTATTTAGGTGTTAGTGAGAGACATGGAGTCCAATATATCCTTTTTCAGTCTTCCCGTAAGTTAATTTTAACAAGTTTTTGATCTTGTATTTGTTTCCTTCTTGTATCCACTTTATGGATGTCCTTTCTGTTTCAGTTCGTGGACTCAGAATCTTCAGACCTAGTATTTAATAAAATCAAGCCTCAAGAGGGCTATGAGGAAGTCCTCGCACAGTTCCTCTCTGGAGATGAACCCCTTGAGGAGCCCGACTTGAACGGGCCCACAACGCTCCATTGCGAAATTTGTGGGAAGCAGTTTGATAACGCCAAGAAGTATTATGGCCATTTGCGTGTACATTCTAAGGATGTACTTTGGAGATGTGGTGAGTTTAGTTGTGATAGTAACTAGACCAGATGTTAGTAATGTAAGAAAGAAGTTTTGTTGTCCTTCTAAATGTTGATACCTATCTTAAATGTATTTTTTCTGTTATTTTTAAATTTTTTCCTGATTTCCCCTTTGGTCGATTTCTCCTCAGTCCCCAAGTTTTGGTTGAAAAAAAAAGGAATAAAGTATAATGGTATCCTATACCTATGAAAAATGTGCTATGTTGTAGACAAATGCCCAAATGTGAAGTTCTCAACCAAGCAACAGCTGATGAAACACATCTTGAGCCACCAGCCGCTGGAGCGAGTGTGGCGGTGCCCCCAGTGCAGAATCTCCTTTGAGTCATTGTGGCGGCTACAACAGCATCTGTTCGCTAAGCATCTAGATTACAGGTACTGGTTGTTGATAGTTAATCCAAATATTGAAGAATACCAAGATCTGTCTTATTTGTTCAGTTTTACAACATTTAATACCAGCTGACTCCAATGAGTGATGCTAGGAGCCAAAACATTAAATTTGGTATATTGAATGTGAAGTACATTTTCCAAATCACAGTAATAATTAGATTTCATAGAGAAACTAAATAGGTAGTCAATCAACAAGGTGTGTAAGAAAATAGATAAATTAATATTTTTTTTTATTTCAGACCTCACAAATGTGATCAGTGTGAGAAAGCATTCCATAAACCATCTGATCTAACTAAGCACAAAAATGTTCATAATGGTAAGTTTGCATGGTTGTGGCATAATATTAAAAGTAATTTATAAATTGATATAAATTATATAAACCATTTTTTTTATAGACATCAAGAAACATTCATGTACAGTATGTGAAATGAAATTTAAAGATAAATCAAATCTGAATCGACACATGCTCAAACACACTGGTGATAAACCATTTTCTTGCATAGGCTGTGGAAATAAATTTAAACAGGTATGATTTTTTTAAATTGTAATATGAATTTTCGTCTATATTAATGAAAAATGTTGAAATAATACATCATCATGTACTTTTTCAGTTGGCATCTTTGAGAAGACATACTAAAAATTGTGTATATGTTAAGAAAACTGAGACTGAAGATGTTGCACGAAAGAACCATTGTGAACTCTGTGGTTTGACATTCCAGTGTAACAGCATGTTATTAGAGCATTGTGCAAGGTAATTTATAACTTTAAATAAGCTAGGTAGTCATTTAATAATACTGAATTGAACCTGATCTTGTATATATGTTGAAATATTTCAGGCACCATTCAAGCACATCTACTGAGGCAGTAGTAGAAAAATTAAACCAAAACCCACAAAATCAAACAACAGATACAAACAGGACTGAAGATAATATTGTAGATGACATTCTTTCTGCTGAGGATGACTACCTAGCTATGTCCTCACAGAACAATATCCTTAACAACTACAATACCCAAGAACCAAACATGAATCCTGCAGACAATTTGACACAGATAGAGTTTCTGAAAGATATGAACACATTACACACTCTTGATGATGAACTTTTTTACAATGATATAGACTTTGAGAGTTTTCAAAATAGTCACATCTTTAACATGAACACAAATGACACAGACTATAACACACAGGATAGAAACACAGAGATACTATTTGACTTTGCGGACCTTGGTCGGAGTATGGACCAGGATCTAATGAGCGCCCTGTATCATAAGCCTGATCATTTGCCAGAGGACCTCTTAAATGTACCAGAGGTGGCAAACTTTCCAGATAGGCCTAATGAACTACTAAATCCAGCTGTTCCAGAGAACGAATGTGCTACAACTATATTTGAGAGTGATGTTGATTTAGAAGCGAGTGCAAATTTAGCAGCCAATCTTAACCAGTTGATTGGGGAAAACAATGTCCAGTATATTTCAACAGAAGATGATGATACTTTCATTATAAGTTTAAAGAGTGAAATAGATGCAGCACAATTGACTGATATGTTGAACATGGCTAGTGAATTAGCAGAAACTAATAAGCCTTCGGATGAGCATATCTCTGACAGTGCAGATATAGATGCGGAATCGTCGGAAAATGCAATAAGTAATGTAGAACCTATTGTTGTAAAAATCGAAGAAAAAGTTACTCAGCCCACTATATGCATCAATGCGGGCGTGATATGTCGAAATGGTGAAGAGAAAGAAATGAAAATCGTCAAAAAGGCTAAAGTGAAAAAGCAAGTTCTCTTGGTCTGTCGTAAATGCAATAAGGTGTTTAACAAAAAGGATAATTTCAGATCTCACATAGGTAATTAGAAACAAAACTATTTATGATTTATTTAATACAGATTTTATTGACTTTCATGATAGATTAGTGAGTTCAGTTCAATTGAGTTTTGGTGATAGGATTATTTTAGTGAAGTTGCTTATTGTTACGAAGAACATATGACACAAGTCATAATTCCTGATTTACATTTACATTGTCCAATATCTGAAGAGACTTGAAATGGCACAAAATCAATGTTGTCCAAATACTTGGCCTGTTGACAGCA
This sequence comes from Maruca vitrata, assembly GCA_039566165.1. Classification (NCBI taxonomy): domain Eukaryota; kingdom Metazoa; phylum Arthropoda; class Insecta; order Lepidoptera; family Crambidae; genus Maruca; species Maruca vitrata. Next base: position 8,589,727 of record CM076933.1, on the reverse strand, counting down.
ACAGCTAGGCCTTTTACATTTGTTTCCTTTGTTCTTTATTATTATCTGGCGTTTCCTACCAGTACTTGTACAATTTCACAGCTTCATCACTTAACTATAATACTTCTTGCTTTTATATCCCACGCGTGTGCGGCGGCAGCAACAGCTCAGCCTTTTTTATTTGTTTTCATTTTGTCTTTACCAGTACTTGCTAAATTTCACCGCTTCATCGCTTTATTATTTCCTGTTTGCATGTCCAGCAACGCGTGTGCGGTGTGCGGCGGTAGCAACAGCTCGGCTTTTTCTATTTGTTTCGTTATTATAATCTGGAGTTTCCTGCCAGTGCTTGTTTAATTTCAACGCTCCACAATTAAATACCATGTTTTTTTGTATGTCCAGCGACACACGAGCCGTCGCTGCGCCAGCACGCGTGCGCGGTGTGCGGCGCGCGCTTCGGCTACAAGTCGTCGCTGAACAAGCACTTCGCGGCCGCGCACGAGCCGCGCACGCACCGCAGCCACGCCTGCGCGCGCTGCGGGAACACCTACCGCGCTGCTTGGATGGTCAGTATGGGCGGGGTTGTATGTTGGTGAAAGTGAGAAAAATATTTTATTCAGATACCAAACAGTAACACAAATTGCATAGACAATTATTAAAAAAAACTGAAAAGGCATTTGTGTGTGTGTGTGGAGGGAGGGGAATTGTTGAAAAAACTATCGCTGGTTAGTGGTTACTTGCGTGGTCAATGTCATGCCGAAGTACATACATACATACATAAAATCACACCAATTTCCCAGAAGAGTAAGCAGAAATCACTTCCTGCCATTTTTTTTCCTAACTGACTTACGATGATGGTTTGGAGTAGCCTTGTCATCATCAACGGACTTGCGGGGGAGCGGATGGCTCTCGCCCCTAAAGATCCTGCTATGTGCTACAATCCGGCTCGACGATTACGGGTACTTATGATTTGACCCTTTTTCAAAATTTGACCTATTTGATCATGAAAGGTCTTTCTTGGCCTTTCCCTGTCGACGTTTCCATTTATACTTCATATTTCCGGAGTAGATTGTCAGTACACTCGGATGCGTCAAAAAAGCGTCGATGGCCGAGTGGTTAAGGTCCTTGCTTGCCATGCGAGAGGTCGCCAGTTCAAACCCCGCCAGGTACCAATGTGTTTTTCAAGTTTGAAATTCATATGTACCATCATTCGACGCTTTAACGGTGAAGGAAAACATCGTGAGGAAACCTGCACACCTAAGAAGAAATTCTAAGGTTGTGTAGTCGACCAACCCTCACTTGGCCAGCGTGGTCGACTAAGGCCTTATCGCCCTAGTTTAGGGTAGGCCCGTGCCCCAGCAGTGGGGACGTATATGGGCTGATGATGATGATGATGACACTCGGGTGCAGTGATCGATGTGCACAGTTTTGGTTCGGTGTATGTACTTCAAATCTACATAACCGGCAATGGCCGGTTCACACAGCCGCTTGGTCCACATCCATCCTCTATGATAGGTTAGAGGCAATTTCTATGCCAAATAACAGGTGAAAAATACTCACATCACATCAGTATTCTACCCATACTTACAACGGTTGAAATTGTGTGTTACTTATATTTTTCTTACCATTCTGTCAGCATTCATATGTTGCACTCTAATATAAAATTAATATTGTTTCTGCGCAGTTGAAGGAGCACATGGACCGTGACCACAACATGCTGCGGCCATTGGTTTGCGAGCGCAAGGACTGCGGGAAAACCTTCTACAAGAAGTGTGACTTGGTCAAGCACATGAGGTAAGCTTGATGGGCTTAAACTCTTTATAGGGTTGTCTATTATATGTATACCATAATTTGTACCCAATTCACTCAACATAAGGTCCAAAATTAATGAATATTTCAACACGCTTTGCTAGAGGGCAGAATAAAAATCATCAAATCAAGTGTCATTTTTGTTATACGGCCACTTGAGGGCCCCTCACGCATTGGACAAAGCAGGTTATTTAATCGCCCTATAATATGGACGACAGTAGACCGTTAGATGTGGATTTGTGCAGTACAAGCGCAATTTGAGAAATATAAATAGTCGAATATTCTGAACATTTTGGTAGTCAAACTTAGCAAGACTTGTCGAGACTAAAACGTACTAGAAATAGAACTAAATGGTTATATTTTTGTTTGTTACAGATACCACACGGGCGAACGGCCGTACTCGTGCGACATATGCAAGAAACAGTTCCCGCAGCTATCGCATTTGAAGAGACACGTCAAGGACGTCGATTGCACTAAACAGTAAGTTTCTAATGAGGGTATTTGCGTATGAGAAATATACTAGATCGCAAGACGTAAATATGAGGTCTATCTTCTACGTGATTGGTGAATATTGACATGTCTGTCAATGTCACGAGAAAAATAACCAATCATAATGCAGTTGGAGCTCAAGCGTACGTATTGCCATCTAGTGAATTTCTCATACGCGAAAACACTAATTGATTATTTTACAAAAGTAAGGGAAGTTTATAGTGAATAGTCAGATTCAGATAGATAGACATTTTAAGTAGTGAAAATTATCTGAAGAACGTAATTTCAGTTTTGTGTTGGCAGACAAGGCAAATTGATTTTAGCATCCAGAATACAATTATGTTAGTTATTAAAGTGTTCATATTAATGTTTACGAATATATCTTGTCTTGTTTAGATGTAGATAATACATCATTAATCATGTTTTGTTTTGTTTCAGTGCGCGTAAGTTCTAAAGTGGCCATGGGTGTAGTTGGTCTTACCTCGGCGATGTCACTGTGATATTTAGTGAAATTCTTTGCAACAGTATTGTTATTTATTTTTATAAATAATGTGTTAATCAAAGGCTAATATACATTTTGTAAGAGACTTTGTGTTTATTGATGAAGATAGATGAAGGGAGAAAAAACAAAAAGCTGTTGTAACTTTAATTGTTTATTAATTTATTATACAAAAATATGTCACATCCGATTATTAAAGATATAAAATAGTCATCAGTTGAAACCAGTAGGTATTCTTGGGTTATCTAATTACTAAATTGAAAATTATTATGATACAAATTAAAAGTAGCTTAACACTATTTTTTTATTTTAATGAGCAATTAATTATAAAATTAACCATAACAATTTAAAATTAAAAAGGTCAAATGCATATCACAGTTGCAAATAAATTAAATCATAACAAAGCAGCCAACATAATCACTGAAATTGTGTTTAGTTTTCTTTCATTCATGTTCAAGTTCACATAAAAAAATAAATGCATTTGAACAGTGCAATAATCTTAATAATTATAGCAACATCAAATTGATAATAATGATTTGAACTGTGTTATTTACATCTAAAAGGATTTGGCATTCTATTTTTTAAAAGGGATTTCTACTTTTTTAAATCGTAAGACAAACGAGTCTCAAACAATGGATCTATAAGTAAATTCCCTTGCTGATACATAGAAAAAAAAAACTACTTAGGTGAGGTAGTTGGGGGGCGGCGGTGACGTCACAGGTCCTCCTTTTCGCGGATGGTCATGTTCTGCATGAAGGACTCCAGGCTGTTGGGGCTGTTCACCAGACTCTCGAACGTGTGGTGGTTGTTGTTCAACTAAGAATAAGAGATACATTGTTAGTAGAAAGTAGTAAAACTTTGAGAACTTAAGTTTCCTTACCCAAAAAAAAATCAATGGCGGTATACTAAAATACCGTGATTTAGAAATATTCTTCATTCGTTTTTGAAACTTGTGTGACGTAGTTAAGGTTTACAATAGTGTGGTCTGTTGTACCAAAGCCTGGCTAAGGGTATAAGTAAATACTTTGTATGTAAGCGCCATCTATTGGTCACGCTTGGAATTTGCTAGTCAGAAGACGTCACTACGTGTAATATTAATTTTTGTAACAGCGTCCCTCTCGCTGGTGCCACTGAAAATCAGCGTCATGGCACTCGATGCCGTGGCATAAGCTGAGTGGCGTCCATTTCAGAGGCATTATTTTATTTTATATATTTTGTTAATATGTTTCTTTTCTGTATTGTTTTTACTTAATGCTCTGAATAAATTTATTTTCTTTCTTTCTTTCTTTCTAATGCACTCACGAAGCCGCGCAGCCACTTGGCGAGGTGCTCGGTGTAGTAGGCGCTGGTGAAGCGCGCGTCCAGCATCAGCACGGCGCCCCAGTCCCCGCGGTGCCGCACGCAGCGGCCCACCGCTTGGTTCAGCGCCCTGGAGTTACAAGTTATTAGGTCAAACCCGGCCAAGTGCAAGTCGGACACGTAGGGGTCCGTACGAATTATGTAAAAAAAAACACGTTTAATGCGTGGGGATTGGGGACTCCCTTAATATTTTATCTTTTAATTTTTAGTATTTGGTGTTATAGCGGCAACCGAAATACATCATTTGTGAAACTACAGCTTTCTAGCTATCACGGTTTATGAGATACAGCTCGAAAACAAGACTGACGGACGCCGGAGGCTTAGTAATAGGGTGCCGTTATTACCTTTTAGGTACGGAACCCTAAAAACCTAGTAAACGCATTGAGAGAAAGAGAACGAAAACGAGAGAGAAGATGGGGAGAAAGAGAGAAAACAAAAAGAGAATTTATCAAAATACTTTTTCTCGGCCGTAAAGCCCGACGTCCTCCATACGCCTAATAAAATGTTACTATGGTATTTCTAACGAGGGTTTTCACAAATGATAAATACGCTACATGGCGATTGGTTATTTTTGTCGTGACATTTACAGATATGTCAAGTTCTCAAGTAGCAGTTAGACCTCATATCTACGGCTTGTCATCTAGTGGGTTCCACATACACATACCTACACCATCATTAAAAAGTTACATTTGCCAAGCCAGCCAAAAATTATAATGAACAAATATACACTTTAAGATTTCAACTTCTAGTCACTTCTGTACGCACCTGTACGCTTGCACGCGGAGCCACTCGCTACTGCTAAGCAAATTCCTCGATTTCTCGTACTTATTGTTGTACGCCATCTTTTCTTTCACAGCCATGTCGTAGGTATTGGGATAAGGGATACCGATCTGTGAAATATTTATGAGTTTCTTTAAAATGAATGTTGTTGACGTCGATGGCCTAGAGCAAGGAAAGTCCAATCATGACCTGACCAAAACCCGCCTAAAATTTAGTGTTTTAAAATTTGGGATTGTTAAGTAGGTACAAGTATATTCGACGCTCTTATATTCGACCAACCTGCGCTTAGCCAGACTATAGCGATAGACTGAGAACAGATCGACCTAGAATAGCGGAGAAACTCCTTGGGTAAACAAATAAAAAACAAGTCGATGTCAAGCCGTACCTACTAGGAATTGAAAGCGCTGTCAGACTAGAAATATAATATCAAACATCAAAAATTAATAAAAATGTAGTATGACTCACGGTGACGACGGCGCGCGCCTGGTGGTCGCGGAAGTCCATCCCCTCGGAGACCTTCCCGCGGAACACGGCCAGCAGCAGCGCGCCTCGGTCCGTCTCCACGTACTTGTAGAAGTCCTGGAAAACAATCATAGTGTTGTGTTAAGGTGCTTTTGTTTTGTAGAACTTAGTTCCGTCAGTTGCCGATAGATGGCACTGTTTCAGAGTATTAATGTAGATCGCGTTCTCTTCTCGCGGAACACGGCCAGCAGCCATCTCCACGTACTTGTAGAAGTCCTGGGTGACAATCGTCGAGAAGTTTTTTACAAACTGACTTACGATAACGGCTTGGAGTAGCCTTGTCATCATCACCGGACTTGCGGGGGAGCGGATGGCTCGTTAATGTGCTTCTGTATTGTAGAACTTCGTTTCGTCATAGATGGCACTGTTTCGGAGTATTAATGTGGATCGCGTTCACTTTCCGGCAGGTTTTGGTCCTTCGAGCCGGGTCTCTTTGTACAACTGTCGTTGTTATTAGATAGTTCGGTTCGGTATTAGAAAAATATATAAAAAACCAATTGAACAACTTTTTTGTGTCCTCCGTTGTTAGGAATATCGTTACTTCGTGTAATAAATTATTATGTCTGTTGTAAAAAAATATAAAATCACTTTTGAAGCCTCTAATAAAAAGAACGAAAACTACACTCAGGTGGGAGACATTTTGTCGACCGGTTGCTGTTACCACCATACAGTTGTGTAAAACCCGCCAAGTGACTCTGACCTCTCTTGGTCAGGTCGCGTTCCGGGATCAGCACTGTACGAACCGGAGCCAGGGGGGACCATTGTTGCGGCAAGCGCCGGACCAGTGGAGTCTTAGCGGCGGTATTGTGCGGGCGGAGCGGGTCAGCCCGCCGGCCAGGGAGACCCGTAGAAACGGGGGCCCTTCCGTCCGGCGGACTGGCCAACTCCGACCCGCACAGCTCAATACCAATGCGAGACTCCACGCCTTGTCTCGTTGTTGCCGCAGCAGTGGTCTCCTTTTTCACGGCTTTCAGGGTGAGTGCGACAGGCTCAATATGGTCTATTGTGCCTGTCGACCTCATATTTGGATCTCACTACCGCTTACCATCAGGTGGAGTGAGGTCATCTTGTTAGCCTCAATATAAAAAAAAAAAAAAAAAAAACACTTCTACTGAATACTTGCCTCCATGATTTCGTTGTGGTCGCGCACGTTCCTGCTCTCCATGAACACGTACTTCTGGTCTTCCAACTGTTTCCAAATGCCGGTTTCTTTCCACCTACATTAAGAAATACATATTTTTTGAGTAGTTGTCGTCTCATTGTATGGTACCGGCATATCAGATAAACAGATAAGAATAAATTGTTTCATAAAATTTTGGTCTCCATCACAAAACCGTCAGGGCTTTATAACTTCGTCGTGTTTGTCTGTAGTATGGTAGCTTTTTATTGTGAGATAGGTGAATAAGTCGCAGTCGTGAGTGTATTTGGAAATTGACAACAATAGTACACATTGGTATTGAGTAAAGAAAGATAAAGACTACTATTATTTTTTTATACACGCTGTGACCACGATTGGTGTAACCCAGTCGAAACGTCGAGCAGTAAGTAGCTATGTAATTGCTACTCATAATATCGCGTGTAGATCCATGAAGACAAATATTTAGGTCATTACCTTTTTGTTTATTAGAAAATAAATGTTTGCGGACCGGTGGTGTTTGATCACTACCGGTGGTGGCGACACCAGTGACTAACGGGTAAAAGGTGATAGAAGAATTCGCATTGGTGACTCAACGCCTGGATAGCACAGCTGGTTAGAGCATCCGACGCGATATCGGAAGTGGTTGAAGTCCCCGTTCAGGCGGGGTCATGAATGCGATTTTTTTTAAATTTTAAATTCATTACCTCTTCAGGGGATACCAGTCACAACTATCTGTCCGGTGGTTGGTGAACGGTATACGGGTAAGCGACCCCGGCTCCTCGAGCTACTATCGACTCAGTCCAAAGCATCCGAGGCGATAGTATCCTTCCTCCCCTTTTCCTTCCCCGTCATATATCCTTGCTACTCGTGGGAACGCAATGACCTTGTTAAAACAATGCACAAGGCAGAATGGCGGCGACGTGGTCCACAACCCGTCACGTCACGTTTCCCACAGAGGTGAAAAGTGGATCGCTGGAAGTGATCTCTGCCTACCCATCTGGGAAAAAGGCGTGATTGTATGTATGTATGTATGCGTTACCTCTTGACGAGCTTGTTCATGAGCTGGTAGGAGGGCAGGAAGCACAGCACGCCGTGCGGGGTGACGCGCGCGGTCCACAGCAGCGCGTCCCCGATGCCGTCCTGCACGCCGGGCTGGCTCGTGCCCGCGCTCTTACATTCGAGGCGTGCGCCGTCCGGGCACGTGGACAGCGTGCCCACCCACACCTGGGGATGGTGGAAGCTTGTCATATTGATGGATAAGGAGCTTGTGTAACCTATAATCAACCCCAGCAGCGCTCAGTAGCGGTACCATGAGTTAGCTATCGAAAACTTACGTACGTTAAAACCCAATCAAATTGTTTTTTCCATACTACCGATTTTAGTTCGCCGCTGTAAAAGTTTTTCATAGACATATTTACATAGGCTATATCGAGTCTTGTCACTTTTAAACTAATGGTAGCGCAACGGACGTAAGATCTAGTCTCGTATCGGCTTGTACAGCCACGCAACTGCCGTGTTAGACCGCGGGATGTAAATCATCTATTATAGATGTAAAGGCCTGTATATATAAGCACGGTCCACAGCAGCGCGTCCCCGATGCCGTCCTGCACGCCGGGCTGGCTCGTGCCCGCGCTCTTGCACTCCAGCCGCGCGCCGTCCGGGCACGTGGACAACGTGCCCACCCACACCTGGGGATGGTGGAAGCTTGTCATATTGATGGATAAGGGTTTTCAATACAGACGCTGTGGTTCAATACAGACGCTAATGGCTCGGACTAAGAGGTTTAGTTCCTCTTTTCTGCCACGTGTCATTAAGGCATGGAATGCCCTTCCAGCTCATGTTTTTCCTCCCTCATTGATCCCGGGCTCTACAGGCGGGGCGTGAAACGGCATTTAAGCAGGCCTTCAGGGTGAGTGCGACAGGCTCAATATGGACTATTGTGCCTGTCGACCTAATATTTGGATCTCACTACCGCTTACCATCAGGTGGAGTGAGGTCATCTTGTTAGTCTATTATAAAAAAAATCCTAAAGCGGTTTCCACAAGGAACCGCAGCGGTTCCGCCGTTCTAGTTACCCTTGGATGTGTTCGGGCCTGAAAAACACTCCACGCGCTGCGGTCAAATATGAATGGGTCCGTCCAAATCTGAGGATGACTAATTCAGTGCAGCAGTGTCGCGGCGACATGTAGACCCTCTTAACAAAACTGTTAAGAGCACTCACCCGGTCGCTAGAGATGACGTGGTTGGGCGACACCTTGAGCGGGAAGTCTGCGCCCAGCTCGGAGTAGAGGCTGACGAGCGGCGCCAGCGTGCCCGACGCCAGCGCCACGCGGCGGGTCCCCCTCCCCTCTTGTGTCCCAACAAGTAAGTTAGAGGGTAGGAACTGTTGAAAGTACTCACCCGGTCGCTAGAGATGACGTGGTTGGGCGACACCTTGAGCGGGAAGTCGGCGCCCAGCTCGGAGTACAGGCTGACGAGCGGCGCCAGCGTGCCCGACGCCAGCGCCACGCAGCGCGCCGCGCGCAGCCCCGAGAACACTACGGCCGGGTTCATGCACAGCATGCGGAGCTCGTAGGTCTCCTTTTGGATGCGCTGCGAATTAAATACATACATACATACATAAAATCACGCCTTTTTCCCAAAGGGGTAGGCAGAGATCACTTCCAGCGATCCACTTTTCACCTTTGTGGGAACGTGACGTGACGGGTTGTGAACCACGTCGCCGCCATTCTGCCTTGTGCATTGTTTTAACAAGGACATTGCGTTCCCACGAGTAGCAAGAATATATGACGGGGGAAGGATACTATCGCCTCGGATGATTTGGACTGAGTCGATAGTAGCTCGAGGAGCCGGGGTCGCTTACCCGTATACCGTTCACCAACCACCGGACAGATAGTTGTGACTGGTATGCCCTGACTTTAAATCACATACAGCCCGCCGGCCAGGGAGACCCGTAGAAACGGTGGTACGGTTTCGTCCGGCGGACTGGCCAACTCCAACTTGCACAGCTCAACACCAATGCGAGACTCCACGCCTTGTCTCGTTGTTGCCGCAGCAGTGGTCTCCTCTTTGTCCCCCTTTCCCTCTAATATCGATGATCGGGGGTGTGAAACGGCATTTGACGGGCTTTCAGGGTGAGTGCGACAGGCTCAATATGGTCTATTGTGCCCGTCGACCTCATATTTGGATCTCACTACAGCTTACCATCAGGTGGAGTGATGGTGAGCGGTAGTGGTCATCCTGTTAGCTTATTATAAAAAACAAAAAAATATTACGATCTCGTTCTCCAGCGCGCGCCACACAGATTCTCATTTCTATTTCTTTCAAAATTTAAATAATTCTAGCTCCTAAACTACAAAATCGCTGAACATACATTTTTTTTTTATAATGAGCTAGCAAGATGACCTCACTCCACCTGATATGATGACAGGTAAGCGGTAGTGAGATCCAAATATGAGGTCGACAGGCACAATATACCACATTGAGCCGGTCGCACTCACCCTGAAAGCCGTTTCACCCCTCCCCCGAAACATCGATATTAGAGGGAAAGGGGGCCGTGAAAGAGGAGACCACTGCTGCGGCAACAACGAGACAAGGCGTGGAATCTCGCATTGGTATTGAGCTGTGCGGGTCGGAGTTGGCCTGTCCGCCGAACGGAAGGCACTACCGTGCATCGGGCACTACATGTGGGTGATTCGGATACCCCATAGCATAGAGCTTCTAATTTTTTCTTTTAGACGCCTATGAATGGTCCACCCTGCATATAAAATAGCTACCAACAGTTAACTTTTGTAACGTGTATTGTGAATTGAATTGTGAAAAGATTTATCATGGCGTTATCAGAATTTCCTAAATTAAAAATCATTCATCATCCTTTAGAAAACAAGTTACAATTATTTTTGATTTAAGTTACGAAAAAAATATGACATCTAATGCAAAAATAAATACATAAAGGAAAAGAAAACGGGAAAAAAATAACACAACAATCAAGATTACCTTGTGCTTCTTCCTGTCGTCCTTTGGCATTAACACAGTAAAAACAAGTTAAATCAATATCTAATCATAATAGAAAAAAATCCCTGATACAGAAAGCACATTACCTCATGTTCCTCTTCATCCTTAAAGCAGCAAGAAAAAAAAATGCACAATCGATTATGTACTTAATGCCAAAACCCATGGGGATCAGTTCAATGTATGTGATGTTGTGAAATATTTATTTAATATATAATTTTAAACTGTCATGGTTACACCCATTTTCAGTTTTCAAATATTTATTTATTTATTTATTTTATATATTTCAGAGCTTATACTCTGAACAGTTACAAGACCTCTCAAATTAGCCACGCGGCACTTTGCGGCTAATTTGAATGCGCCCTATGACCTGAGCAGTTTTCCTAACTGACTACGATGATGGCTTGGAGTAGCCTCTTATTATCACCGGCTCTCACCCCTAAAACTTGAGCAGTGTAACATCTCCTTACCTGGTTGAATTGAGAGTTTCTCCACGACACAGCTTCGGATATCGCGTCTGTGGCCACGCTGCGCACGAGGGCCGGCTTGAAGTCGTCCATATACTGCCCGCTGTCTCGGAACAGATACCCTGAAGCCAATAAAATGTGTATGGAGAAATAATTCTATACTAATATTATAAAGCTCAAAAGTTTGTTTGTTGGTTTGAACGGTGAAGGTAAACATCTTGAGGAAACCAGCACACCTGAGAGATTTTTCAACGGTGTGTGAAGCCATGTCAGAGGCCTACGGGCGGGTTCAAAACTCTGACACCAGGTTGTTCATCAACCATACGATAAGAAGAAGAAGTTTGAACGCGCTAATCTCAGGAAATACTGGTTCGAATTACACATTTTCTGTTAGATAGAACATTTATCGATGAAGGCTTGTAGGGCTATATATCAATAAGCGTAGAGGTAAACATGTTATCGGGTGGAATAGGCACGTCCGCGACGCTCATGGGAGGGCCCGGTTATGTTTTCAGGCCTGGTTGTATGGGGGTAAACCCAGGGATGGCCGTCTATATGAAGATATGTGTGAAACCAGGCGCGTTTTTAAAACTAAGTTAAAATGGTGTCAGAATAATGAACAACAGATTAAAATGAATATTTTAGCTAAGCTTCACTCCAACAAGAAATTCGGTCAGTTCTGGAAAACTACTAATAAAATGAATCATAAACCGGGTCTCCCCGTCAGCGTCGCTGGTGTGCACGAGCCTGGCGAGATTGCCTCTGTGTTCGCAAGCTGCTTTAGGGTGGAGTCACCTCTGGGGCCTTCGCGGCGGGTGCACGGTACTGAGGCGGGTCGTGAGCGTAGTGTCTTTTTTAGTGCGAGGGAAGTGCGTGAGGTGATTAGAGGTATGGTAAGGGGTAAATCCCCGGGCCACGACAGCCTTAGTATCGAGCACTTGCAGCATGCAGGTGTACACCTACCTAGAGTGCTGTCTATGTTATTTACTCTTTGCTTAGGACACTCCCATCTGCCAGATAATTTGATGCGTACTGTAGTCGTACCCATCATCAAAAACAGAACTGGTGATGCTTCTGATGTAAATAACTATAGACCTATCTCTCTGGCTACAGTGGTCGCCAAGGTGTTGGACAGTCTGCTTGGTCAGCACCTGGATAGGCACGTCTCACTAAATGACGCACAGTTTGGTTTTAGGTCAGGTCTCTCCACAGAGAGTGCTATCCTGTGTCTCAAGCGGACTGTCCAGTACTACACGAGTAGGAAAACCCCAGTGTATGCCTGTTACCTTGATCTGTCGAAAGCTTTCGATCTGGTATCGTACGATATTCTTTGGGGTAAATTGAGGGATGAAACCTGTCTGCCTAAGGAACTGGTTCTGTTGTTTAGGCATTGGTATAACAACCAAAAGAACTGTGTAAGATGGGCAGGCGCTTTCTCGGAGGACTATAGGCTGGATTGTGGGGTAAGGCAGGGTGGGTTGACTTCACCCACCTTTTTTAACCTGTATGTCAACCGACTGATCGATGAGCTCAGCACCACCAGAATCGGGTGTCACATAGACGGTGTGTGCGTAAATAACATCAGCTACGCGGACGATATGGTCTTGCTGAGCCCATCGATTGGTGCCTTGAGGAAGCTCATTAAGATTTGTGAGGCGTATGCGGTGGCTCATGGGCTCAAATACAACCCAAAGAAAAGTGAAATAATGATTTTCAGACCTGACAACAAGCGATACTCATTACTCATTGGAGTTGTGTCCGGACAGATACAGCGCGTGCATCACGGCGACTATGCTCGCAAATATATATTTGTAATTGCAGTTTCAAGTGAATAATTCAAACTAAATGCATTGGTTTGCATAGACTACATACACGGGAACTATTTACGATAAAAATATTACGTGGATTTTTATGTTTTGAGTGCTAATCAGAGTGAAATAACTGTGAGGAACGTTTTAGATCACCTTCAGGCAAAGTGTAAACAAGTGCAAGACGAAAACGCGTAAGCGCCTACTATTCCACGGCGCTTAAGACCTTCTTCTCGCGGCCCGCAGTACCGCAAACCGCTCCGCGATTACTCGGTGCCCATCGTTATTTGTAAAATACCCGTCTCTTCACTGTCGTTTTATTGACTTTTGGTTGATAGTGATATATACGTAATCATGGTGGCTACTTGTATGGCATGTAAATCAATGGTATCCGTCAAGCAAACACTAAAATGCATTACTTGTCGCGGTCACTACGACTACAAATGCCTAAACATGTCGGAAAAAACTTTCACAAATATACCTGCCGGTGCTAAAGGTCAGTGGACGTGCCCGTCCTGCCTAAATGTAACTCGACGGCGGGGCAATGACAACATCTCACTCCGAGCAAGCCTGGAGGCTAGCAACAGGACTATTCACGACGCTTCTATGGACGAACAACACATATCGTTATCGGGCTACGACCAGGCCCCGAAGCAACCAGACAGCGATGGTTTTATCACATACGGGCAATTCAGTGCGATCTTAGACCAACAACTATCAAAAATATCAGAAACTTTAACAGCCAAGATTGAGAGTACAATACAGCGAGAGATAAACTCTGCTTTTCAAGGTTGGAAGTGCGAGCTGGACCAAATTTTCGACCGTATGCATCAACAACATAAGGAATTCAAAACTCAAATCACCGCCGCCTCATCCAGGATAGCTGAGCTGGAAAGCGACAAAGACAGACTCGAACAGGAACTGAACTACCAAGCACAGTCGTTGTTGCGTAGTGAAGTGGAGATCGTAGGAATAACCGACCGAACAAACGAAAATTTACTTCACTCCGTGTTGATGCTGGCACATAAGGTCGGCATGAAGCTGGAGGACAAAGACATTGACTCGGTAAACAGAGTGGGGGCACCACGTCGCCTGGCCCCTAAGCCCAATACCGCGCACTCTGAACGTCAAGGAGCTCAACAAAGTAGACCAGTGGTGGTGCGTTTTACCCGCCGAGTGGTACGTGATGATTTCATGAAGGCCTGTAAGTCCCGAAGGAACCTGACGACCAAAGATATAGACGTGGAAGGTCCGGAAAATAAATTATACATTAATGAAAGGTTAACGTCGGTCAATCGGAATTTATTTCGCGACGCTAGGCTCCGTGCCAAACAACAAGGCTACAAGCATTGCTGGACCAAGGGAGGAACCATATATATCCGAGCTGCGGATGGGGCACACGCAAAAGCAATCAAGAATCCCAAGGACCTTACCAAGATGTTCGGAGACCAAGCCGAGGAAAGCCAGCACGCAGGGGACCCGGAACTCACCGCCTAAGTCATTTGTTTCTCACTTAGATAGTAATTTAATCAATATGTTTTCTATATATTTTTGTATTTTTCTTTTTGCAAACTACCTGTTAGCTGCAGTTACATGCATAGTACACCTACATAATTTTCTTCATCATTTTGTACTCTCCTTAATGACACAGTCCTCCAACATTGTCTGGAAGAAATATCCTAAAATGCACAAAATGCACTGAATGTAACATACACTTCTCGTCTGTCGGAGAAAAACTAGCAACCAAAACTTTAACAAGACTCAGAACGACACAGGAATTGTTGGCCAGCAAAACACCCAAAGCCTGCCCTTCCCCACTGGACTCCTTGTTCCTAGCCCCAACAGACGTTCTCGAGGTAAGCTCATTGATCCAAAATCTCAAAAATGACAGTGCCCCAGGTATTGATGGCATTACGGCTGGCTTCCTCAAACAAAACCTTGAGACTTTATTAATCCCACTCACGCACGTCTTTAACCTTAGCCTCTCCTCTGGCATATTTCCTGAATGTTGGAAATTCGCGGCAGTCTCGCCAATCCACAAATCAGGTGCCACTGATTCCCCCCAAAACTATAGACCTATATCTTTACTAAGCATACTGTCTAAACTTCTTGAAAAAATTGTGCAGAAACGTCTCACGAGTTTCCTTAAAGCCAACGATATACTATGTGATAGACAATATGGCTTTAGACAGGGCAGGTCTACTGAGGATGCGGTTGGTTTGTTAACGTCGATAATCACAAAATACCTTGACACTGGCCAGTGCTGCGTGGGAGTGTTTTTGGACCTGGCCAGGGCTTTTGACACCGTTTCCATTCCCATTCTTCTACGTAAATTGGAGACCTCTGGTATCAGAGGACTAGCTCTGGCCTGGTTCGAAAGCTACCTCACAAATCGTAAGCAGTGTGTTCGAGTGTCGGAATTCACTAGCGAAACCAGGGATATCTGCTTTGGAGTGCCCCAGGGCAGTGTATTAGGACCAACATTATTTAATATCTACCTTAACGGGCTCACGTCGCTACAAATAACAAACGCCGAAATTATTTGTTACGCTGACGACACAGCGATTATATTTAATGGTTCTTCATGGTCGCAGACTTTTGAACACACTGAGACAGGACTAGCTGTGGTAGCGCGATGGTTAGAGAACAACTTGCTCACACTCAACACGGACAAAACACAATTTCTAACCTTCCACAAAACTGCTGCATCAAGACCAACATTTATTACTCCTGTTTCAATACATTGCAGCACATGTCTAGCTACTGATAGTAGAAGCAACCCTCGACCACCATGTAACTGTAACACCATCAGTCAGACAACGGTTATAAAAATACCTTGGCGTACAAATAGATGACAAATTAAACTTTCATCAGCATATAGTAACTCTATCTAAACGCCTACGTAAAATAATTAATATTATGCTCTTGCTAAGGGATATTGCAAATGATAATATTTTAAAGATGGTCTACCTAGGTCTTGGTCAATCTGTACTAGGCTACTGCATATCCGCGTGGGGAGGTGTCGACAAAACGGCGATGCTACGGATCGAGAGAGCACAGAGAGCAGTGTTGAAAGTTATGCTAAAAAATCACGCCGGTTTCCTACACACCTGCTCTACTCCGAGGCGCAGGTCCTTAGCGTTCGCAAACTCTACATCCAGAAGGCAGTCATAACTACCCACAAAGCAATTTTCAACTCACCTGACTATAAGAATCTTCTGGCAAAACGAGTATTCAAAATCAAAACTCCTACCGTCGCAACGTCCTTTGCAAAAGACACAAAGATTACCTTTACATACATATATACAATAAAGTTATCAATCTGTGTGATCTGAAATATTCAGAACCGTACGCCGTCAAATCCAAACTAACTGACTGGCTGTTACTAATCAGTTACCATGAAACTGAGCTTCTTTTATTCAGGCCGACCCTATGATTACAATCATCGCAGTGCTCACTGCTGTACTCTTCCACTCAGCAGCCTAAACATCTGATCCCAAGTAACTTATTGTGCGTAGGGCTGAGTGGAAAGAAACACATGATAATTATGTCCTCCCTAGGTTTGTTCTAATAACGGATGCGCACACACACACATACACGCACACACACACACGCACACGCACACACTCACACACGCACCCACCGCTTACCAATCACATACACACATAAACTACTCACATGCTCACATTTATTAGGCTGTGTCAATATTTTTAAATTAAATTTAAGCTACCATACAACGCCGTTAACCAAATATGTAATCAACAACTCCAGCCCCCAAGAGACAGGATTACCTAGTTTGGGGACTACTAGTAACCTATGTTGTAATGCCATTTTTTGGAAATAAATGATTTTTATTTTTTTTTTTTTTTTTTTTCATTTGTTCCAAGTTTCACTTTGGGTGGTACCGCTCTAAAGAAAGTTGAGCAATTTAAGTATTTGGGTCACTGGGTCACCGAGCATCTTAATGACAATGTAGATATTGAAAGGGAGCGCAGGGCGCTGTCTGTCAGATGCAATATGTTGGCTCGCAGGTTCTCACGGTGTACAGGGACTGTCAGAGTTGCGCTTTTTAAAGCATTTTGTCAGTCCTTTTACACTTGTAGCCTGTGGGTTGACTATACGCAGCGGGCATACAGTGATCTGCGCGTTCAATACAACAACGCGTTCCGGGTGCTGATGGGACTGCCGCGCTACTGCAGCGCCTCCGCAATGTTCGCGGCGGCCGACACAGACGGCTTCGCGGCCATCATGCGCAAGCGGTGCGCTTCTATCATGCGCCGCACGCGCGACAGTCCCAACACCATCCTGCGCGCGCTGGCGGACCGGTGGGACTCTCCGATGCTGGCTCGCTGGATACGGCTGCACGCTGTCGTATAGCATGCGGCCTCCAGCATCGGTGAGGTCACCCGATACTGTCGCATTATTTTATTTATGCATCGTTTTTATTTTTTCTTTGTAACAACCAAAACGATCATTACTAACTGTAGTTTGTAAGCAATTGTACCTACTAACAAATATGGATGTAAGAGAAATCCGAAATAAATGATTATTATTATTATTATTATTTTTAGGGTGCGATTTATAATCCTCGAAATACTATATCTCGGTATTTTGACGAATAGCTCACGGGCCTTAGCCAAGTGAGCCATCGTTTCAGACTACTCTGGTTGGGATGAAGAGTCGTCCTGTAGGAACCTGCGGACTATTCGGCAGGTGTTAAGAATTGCGGCCTTTTGCATCGTAATGTATGTGTTCTCTGGTAAATTAATGGTCTTTAACGCGGTAAGTAGGTGTTTAGGGACGACGCCAGTGCTGGAGATCACCAGCGGCACAATGTACACTTTATTAATCTTCCAAATTTTTATTATTTCATCTTTAAGCTCTGTGTATTTATGGATTTTATCTGTAATAGTTTTGTGTAGGTTATGCGTATTGGGGACTGCAATGTCAACTAAATAAACTATATTTTTATTTTTATCTATTAGAGTGATGTCAGGTCTATTGTTATGTATGGTTCTATCCGTTAATATGGCTCTATCGTAGTACATCCTGAAGTTGTTGGTCTCCAGCACCGGTTTTGGTGAGTATTGGTAGTACGGCAGAGGCTGACTAGTGATTAGTTGGTGTTTGATAGCTAATTTTTGGTGGACTATATTACATACTTGGTTATGGCGATGTGTGTAATCGGTTTGGGTTAAGTTTGGGCAGGCACTGGTTATATGTTGTATGGTTTCCGATTGTCTATTACATTTTCTGCATCTATCGGTGGTGAGATTTCGGTCCTTCAGAATGTATTTTTTATAATTTCTTGTGTTAATAATTTGGTCCTGAATAGCTATAAGAAAACCTTCTGTTTCAGGGAATAGGGAACCTAATTTAAGCCATTTATTGCTTGCTATGGTGTCTACATGCTGCTGTTTAAGATCGTGATAATGTCGACCATGTAACTCTTTTCTTTGCCAACAAGTAATTTTTTGATTTTCATAGTCGTTTCTGCTGATATGATCCATATTAATATTCTTCAAGTTCAAAGGAGTGAAATTGTCATCCAAGTTTGCCACGCTTGCATGTACGTCGCTGGTTGAAGCTTTTTCGTAGAAAAATTGCCTAAACTTTTTAAGTTGTTCGGTCCATAGCAACTTAATATCTATTAACCCCCTTCCTCCACAGTCTCTTTTGATTGTCATCCTCTCAATAGCCGACTTTGGGTGTAAGTAATTATGTTTAGTTAATGTGGTTCTAGTTTTAGTTTCTAGTTTATATATGTCTGTTTTGGTCCATTTTATAATTCCAAATGAAAATGTAAGAATTGGCACGGCAAAAGTATTAATGGCTTTAAAAAGATTTTTTGAATACAATTGTTTCTTGCAAATTAGGTTGAGGCGTCTGAAGTACTCTTGTGTTAACTGTTTTTTGATTTCGACGTGATGTATTCCTTTATCTTGCTGCACACCAAGGTATTTGTAGGTCTCATTAGGTTCCATAAGATCGAAACGGAATTTTTCACCTTCTTCTGAACTACCTTTCACTTTACCCTTGACTACTCTTAGTGTCTTGCATTTATCTAGCCCAAATTTCATATTTATATCCGTGCTAAATTGTTCTGTAATTCTAATCAACTTTTTCATGTCTTCAGCTGTTCTAGAGAAAAGTTTTACGTCGTCCATATACATGAGGTGACTGACAGTCGTCGTATTGGTTAGTGAGTATCCTTTTTTTGTGGTGTATAAAAGATGAGATAAAGGGTTCAAAGCTAGACAAAACCATAAGGGACTAAGAGAATCTCCCTGAAAAATTCCGTTCTCGATTGGGATCTCATCTGTGCTTATTGTATTTCCATCACTGGTGAGATGTAGCGTTGTTCTCCAATCGGTCATGGTATTTTCCAGGAAGGTAATTATTGTTGGATTTACTTTATATAATTGCAGAACGCGTACAAGCCAAGAATGTGGAATACTGTCATATGCCTTTTTATAGTCTATGTATGTTATGTGGATGTTCCTATTATGTTTTTGTGCGTGTTTTAAAATAGTAGAGTCTATGATCAATTGCTCTTTACATCCCATATGATTTCGCCTACAGCCTTTTTGCTCCTCTGCTAATATATTGTTGCTTTCTATATGTAAGTTAAGCTTATTGGCAATACAAGAGGTGATTAACTTATAAAGAGTGGGTAAGCAGGTGATAGGCCGATATTGGGACGGATCCCCCGTTTCTTTATTTTTTGGCAGCATATATGTTATTCCCTTTGTTAAAAATTGTGGTAAATCAACTTTTCCTTTTATGACTTCGGTGATAGCAGAACCTAGAATATCATGTAATATATAAAATTTCTTGTACCAAAAACTATGTACTCCGTCTATTCCTGCTGCTTTCCAGTTTTTCATTTTCCTAACAACTATTTCTATATCTTCTCTATTAATGTCATTAAATTCCATTTCTTCGATATTATCCCATTTAATTTCTTCATCTCTTATCCACGATGCTTCATAATTATACTCTGTATGTTTTTTCCAGATATCTTCCCAATATTCCTTTAGTGCAGCGGCTGTGGGGATATTGGTCTTTTCTCCTGTAACATTTTGTTCACTATTTTCTATCTTTCCGACCTGCAATTATTTGAAATAAACTGTGTAACCCTACCTATATCTTTCCTGAGTTTTTCAATATCCTTCTCAATTCTTACTTGCCATGCAGGTTTGCAGTGTGCCTTTCTCCTACGATTATCTCCTCTTTGTGGTTCGATTCTGGTCCCTAACTGTTGACATATGACTAAAGCACTGCAGTAAATTAATGTGTGTATAGAAGATATATCTGCATCATTGGATATTAAATTTCCTAAGATGCGGTTGTTAAATATGTCAAGTAATTGATACAGTTTTTTATTTTCCGTTAATCGGGGTAATTTAGGCCTAGCGCTTGGATCTATTCCACAATATTGTATTAGTGTTGTTTGGAGTTTATTGGTTAGTTCCTGAATAAATGGGTCTTGTTCTGTTTCATCTATTTGTTCTTGTGTCGGTTGTGATTGTGTATTTAATGTAGACGGTGTATGTATAGAGTCAGCGATTAGAAAATTGTTTAAATTATTGTATTCTTCATAGACAGCGTTATTAGTTTCGTTAATTAGTGTAAGTTGATTAGGGTATACAGAGTTACGTGTTTCAGCTTCCTTCTCTGTTTTGAGTTGTTCTTTAACCTCTTGCTTAATTTGATCTAATTTTTCTCCTGACAGAAGTTTATTACGTAATATAACTCTATACTGATCCGCAACACGCTGTTCTGAGACGTTGATATCCGGGTATTTCTGTTTAAATTTTTCGAAAAGGTTCCTACAGTACATAGTGCGATCTGTTTCTAATTTGGTGACATATAATACTTTCATTATGCGTACATACTTCGTACGCATAATGAAAGTATTTATATCATCTCCCCACTTCATGCGTACTCTGGGTCTGCCAGCTTTGGTGGTCGCAGGCTTAGCGGCTGGTGCCGCCTGCGAAACAGTCAAAGTAGGCGTTGCTGTAGGACTATCCGGTCTATTTGTAGAGTGGGTGAGCTCGTTTTGTTCGGGATTCCCGCTTAAAGCAGGTCCCCCGGCAGAGGGCCGCCCACCTAAACCCTCGCCACCGATGGCTTGCATGCTGTGGCGCCCAGCATCGGCTCCAGGCGCGCCCCGGCGATCACCCCCGGGAAGCGGCATTAATCGTAACTTTTTACTTCTTAGCTCCATATGAATGGGTGAGCCCTTGCCCTGTTGGTCACTCGTAGAGAAAATTTAGGCCGAGTGTCCGCCCCCCACGTGGCTTAGATGGTCAAGCGCGGACGAAAGGTTGGACTTTTGGGGGCTTATTATTATTATTATTATAACATCACGCTGAGACCAATAGGAGCAAATAAACAATAGAAAATATGTAAAAAACGGGAAAACGTCATCACATAGTGCACTATTGTGCCGTATGCTATGTAGGTTTTCTATACTAGTTCTACTATTAGTCTGAATTTAGTCTGTAAGAGCAAGTGATTGGAACTTTTTGATCAACTGTCAAACTATCTACTTTCTCTACTTTTCACGACAGCCTTATCACATTAGCGATCTGAAATATAATTCAAGTTGGATATCGCTGTGATTATGAACGGGTCTTATTTGCAACGCGCTTACTACTTTATCGCCTCGCCCTGATATTGGCCCATATTGGCCCATATTGGCGTTAGTGTGAAAAGGTTCTAAAGACCTTATGGCTTGTTAGTGGTCGGTACTCACCTAGAACTATGTCTAGCGACTCTACGAGCGTGCCGGTGACCTGCGTGACCCCTCGCAGCTTGCGCGCGTCCTCTCTCAAGCACTGACAGAGCACCTCCACGTGGTTCTTGAACTCTGAAAGAAGAAAGAAAGAAAGAAAAACCATTACAAACAACATCACTACATAGTACGTCGTTTTTGCTGTGTATCGCTTACATAGGGATGTAGCGACAGCCCCTTATACCTATGTATACTTTAATCTTCAAAACTACGCAACGGATTTGAAGCGATATTTTTTAATAGATAGAGGGATTCGTGTGAGACATCCGCTCCTCCTAAAGTCCGGTGATGATGACGAGGGTACTCCCTGTAATCGTATGCCAGATACGATTTTTTTTAATGTAAATTCACCAGACGCAAAGTTATCAAATAAAATAGTTATTTCCTGAAGGGAAGACGGTCACAAGAAGCTATTGAAAATAGGAAAGAAAGATGCATAACACTGTCGGTCAAGGTTCAGATCATCATCATCATCAGTCCATCTCTATCCATTGCTGGACATAGGCTTCCCCAAATGCTCTACCAGCCGTCCCGCGCAGATCGTCATTCCACACTCCACTGGCCTGAGGGCGTCCTACACTACGTTTGCCGAGACGCGGTCTCCACTCTGGAACTCGTTTACCCCAGGGGCAGATGCCGACAAGAAATTGGCACTACACTATGCAGTAAAGAAAAATATTCCTTGGGCTGACTGTAAGTACCTATGTAATGGTTCTGTCCGATGTTGTGGTTGTTGAGGGTCTGAACGAAGTGTACCACGTCCCACGTGTAGACTGCTTCGTTGCCGTTAACTGGCTGGTTGCTGACCAGGGGCAGTTGGTTCGTGAACCTGAACATAGATAGGGGAAAATTATACAATGTTAAATAATGTTGCGGGAACGGGGTACGTTTAATTCAAGATACGCCAAAAGTCACCAAAAGACAATTAATTTATTTATCGACTAACAATTACACAATTAAACACTTAAAAACACAATTAAAAACACTTAATTACAACACTAAACACGGAACACTAAATCACACTAAAACACTGAATTTCACTGAAACTATTCGCAGGTAACGCACTCGATCACTTCTAGTTCGCAGGAGACTGATTCGCTTCGCTTTCCAAATCGGAACTGTCCCGTCGCGTCGTACATCCCGCTTTTATACCCAGTGAGGACGCAGCTCTTCGCGTGGCGTCGAGAATCTTCTCGCGGGGATCGAAATTTCTAGAACTCGCTGGAGCTCGCTCCGACCGACCAGAGTGTGTGACGTAGTATCGTGCAAGCGAATATAGACCTTATCCATACGACGATAAGACTAATTTCGCTTGCACGGTCTCTCAAGGTCGTACTATTATTATTACTTTAGAACACTCTAGAGCTCGCTACAACCTACCAGAGTGTGTAGCGTAGTATCGTGCAAGCGAATATAGACCTTATCCATACGACGATAAGACTAATTCCGTTTGCACGGTCTCTCGTGGTCGTAACATTATCCCCCTCTTAGTCATGCTCGTCCCGAGCATCATTTGACCCATGGTAACGAGCCAATCGATCAATGTGAACAATTTTCGGCTTGCCTCTTGTCCCTTGTTTGATCATCGGATCAACCTATCGAGGTTAAGTCGTTCAGCCTAGTGATGATCTTGTATGGTCCTTCCCACCTTGGCTGGAACTTCGGTGATTTGCCCTTCTTCCTGAGTGGGTTGTGTAACCAAACCAGACTCCCTTCATCGAAACCGTCGGTGTTGGCTTTGCGGTCGTAACGGGTTTTCATTCTTTCGCTGGATTTTAGACTGCAGTCTCTGACGAGACCATGTACTTCATCCAGGCGCTTCTGTAGGTCAGCCGCATATTCGGTTACTGGTTTCGGAGCTTCTGGCGGTGTCCCAGTCAACGCGTCTACCGGAAGCCGCATTTCTCGACCGAAGTTTACCATTGCTGGGGTCGCGCTGGTGCTATCGTGGATCGCAGATCGGTAGGACAGCAAGAAAAGCGGTATGTACTGGTCCCAGTCTCGTTGATGCTCGTCCACAACTTTGGCCAAGTGGTTTTCCAACGTTTGGTTGAATCTCTCGACCATGCCATCGGATTGCGGGTGTGCTGGTGTAGTACGGGTCTTATGCATACCCAACAGTTGACAGACCTCCTGGAACAGTGCTGACTCAAAGTTTCTTCCTTGGTCTGAATGTATTTCAAGAGGCACACCAAATCGGCAAATCACCTCGTGGACTAATTTCTTGGCAACCGTCTTTGCTTCTTGATTAGGCGTAGCGAAGACTTCAGGCCACTTAGTGAAGTAATCTTGGACCACAATGATGTACTTGTTTCCCTCGTCGGATTCTGGAAAGGGGCCAGCTACATCTACTGCAATTCTTTCCCAAGGAGCGCCGACGTTGTACAGCTTGAGTTTGCCCTTACTTCTGGTTTGTGGGCCCTTTACTGATGCGCAAGTCGTACATTTCTTGCACCAGTCTTCGACGTCCTCCCGACAGTGTATCCAGTAGAACCTCTGTCTCAGCTTCTCTAGGGTCTTCTTCACGCCTAAATGTCCCCCGGATACCCCATCGTGTATGTACCTCAGTAGAGAAGCAACTTGTTTACGAGGTACAATCAGCTGTAGTGTTGTTTGATCCCCTTTTGGTGTTTCCCATTTCCTGAAGAGTACTCCATCCTTAATTTCCAAACTGTCCCATTGTGCCCAGTAACTTTTCGTGATGGGGCTTGATGATGCTACATGGCTCCAAGAAGGTTTTTGACCTACTTCTTTCCATTCAAATATTTTCCTCAGATCACTATCCTCTTTTTGCGCCTTTTTGATAGCGTCTTCGCTCCATTCATTATCAAGTCCCTGGGTGGTAATCATCCGGACTTCTTCTTTAGTCTCCGTCTTAGAACAATGACTGCAGGCCACAGGACAAGGTCTCCTTGATAGGGCATCGGCATTCAAATGCGTTCTACCACTCCGATGTTCTGTTGTGAAGTTGTACTCCTGTAGTTGCTCTAGCCACCGTGCCACTTGTCCTTCAGGGTTCTTAAACTGCAAGAGCCATTTTAACGCAGCATGATCTGTCCGCAGGGTAAACTGTCTTCCAACGAGATACTTGTTGAAATGCTGTAGAGTCTTCACTACCGCCAACAGTTCCTTACGAGTCACACAGTAGTTTCTTTCAGGTTTTGAAAGTGACTTACTGAAATAGGCGATCACCACTTCCCGTTCACCTTGCTCTTGCGACAGAACTCCGCCTATGCCAGTATTGCTGGCATCGGTGTCCACGATAAATCTTCCTTCTCTGTTCGGGTAGCCAAGTATAGGACTGGTGCAGAGGTGTTCTTTTAATCTGACGAAGGCTTGATCACATTCCGAGTCCCAGGCGAATACTCGTTTATCTTCCGTGAGCCGATGAAGAGGTTTCGCTATATCAGAGAAGTTCTTTACAAAGCGCCGGTAGTATGCGCATAAACCCAAAAATGATCTCACGTCGGTCTTGTTAGCTGGTATAGGCCATTCTTGGACAGCTTTTATCTTCTCTGGGTCAGTCCTTACACCTTTCGATGAAATAATGTGGCCTAAGTAGGCGACTTCCTCCTTGAAAAACGTGCATTTCTTTGGGCTGAGTCTCAAGTTTGCTTCTCGTATTCTGGTGAAAACCTTCCTCAAGTTACTGACATGCTCTGTGAAATTTCGACCCATGACAATGATGTCATCCAGATAGACCAGGCATGCATCACCCAAAAGTCCAACCAGTACCCTTTCCATCAACCGCTCGAATGTCGCCGGAGCGTTGCAAAGACCAAAGGGCATGACGTTGAACTGCCACAATCCATTCCTAGTTCCGGTCGTAAATGCCGTCTTCTCTTTGTCTTCTGGATGGATGTCTACTTGCCAGTAACCACTCTTAAGGTCCACTGTTGAGAACCACTTCATTCCGCTCAACATGTCCAGTGTGTCGTCTATACGGGGCAGAGGGTAGCTGTCCTTCTTCGTTGCATTATTCAACAACCGGTAGTCCACACAAAACCGGGTGCTGCCGTCCTTTTTCTTAACCAGGACTACTGGCGAAGACCACGGGCTTGTTGAAGGTTCTATGATGCGGTTCTTCTGCATCTCGGCAACCATGTCTGCTACCTCCTTCTCTTTGGCAAACGGAAGGCGTCTAGGCCGCTGCTTTATTGGTGACGCGTCTCCCGTGTCTATTCTGTGTTTAACGAGACCTGTCCTTCCCAAATCATGGTCACCCTTCGAAAATATGTCGTTGAAATCTAGCAACAACCTTTTAGCTTGCTGAAGTTCCCGCTCAGAGAGCTTGTCCTTACAATTTGCTAGGAGCGGTGTGACGTCATCTCGTTGACAGGATTCCGGTTCCCGGGCCCTTTTCATCCTTCTGATGGATTGGCCTGCATCGCACCGTCCGATGACACAGTTTCTTCGTAGCTGCACTTCATCTCCGCTTAGATTGATGACTCGCACTAGCGCTCCTTTTCCGGTCATTGCCAGAGTTCTTGCTGTGATCCAACTCGGATGGTCGCCGCAGTTTTCTATGACGACGCTTCGCCCTTGACACGCAGTGTAAGGGAATCTAACTTTGACCAGAGTTTCAGATCTCGGCGGTAGGGTCGTGTTTTTCAGGCAGTAAACTGCGCATGATCTCGCTCCCTCTAGGAATACTTCTTGTTCGGGAAACTAAGTACTCCTTTAGCGACGTCTACCACACACTTCTGGTCTCTTAAAAAGTCCAATCCGATGATGCAATCGTCCGTGATGTCGGCTATGAGAACGCCGTATTCAAAGGTCTGTTCTCCAATGGTTATCTTCGCCGTCGTCTCACCGAAGACGGTAACTGGCTGGCCTGTTGCTGTTTGAAGCTGAACGGATGGTCTTTGATTCCACACAATAGTCCTTTTCAATAGCTCCGGACGCACTATTGTTCTTGAAGCACCGGTGTCAATAGTAAAATGACACGTTACGCTGTTCAGCTGTCCAACCACTGTAAGGTTGTTCCCATTACCAATCTGTGAAACAGTGACGGTAGGGGCTCGATGTTGACCAGCCAGCGCCCGCCCCACGGCCCTGGCTTCTTCTAGTTTAACGACAGCTCTTCTGCGTCCACCTGTGTAGAGGACGCTACTGTCGTTCTACGTGGCCATCTTCGCTTGGGGCAACTACTCCGAATATGGCCCCTCTCGCCGCAGCCATAGCACATCGGACCCAAAGAAGGTTTTTCCTTCACCACAACCTCCCGAAGTCGTTGAGTTCTAGCGTCTTGACGCACGGCTTCCACCTCCAAAGCATGGGCTAGAGCTTCCTGTAAGGTCTGATGATGGCTCAATTTCACGGTGTGTCTGACGTCTGCGTCTCTAATTCCATCACAGAAAGCTTGCGGGATCATTGATTCCACCATTGTCGGGCATGACACGTATGCACGTCTGACAAGCCTTTCGATTTCCGTTGCCCATTGCTGCAGACTCTCACCAGGCTTCTGCTGTCGATCGCGGAGTTGTGCTCTATATGCGTGTTCTAGGTGTTTGTCGCTGTACCTGCCCTCTAGTGCTCTTTGGAGAGCACCTAAAGTTCTGTTATCCGAAGGCAGGTTTTCCAACGTGAGCAGGGCATCTCCACGAAGAGCCAGAGTCAGAGCTATCAAGGACTCTTCCTCGTTCCACCCCTTTCCTTTAGCCACCGTCTCGAACTGGTACCAAAATGCTGCCCAAGACGTCGTTCCATCGAAGTGGGGTACTTCGATTTTCGGAGAATCCGACACTACCGTAGCACCCCGGGTCCCCACTCTTGCCATTTTGGTATGCAGCTGTCGCATCTCAGCATCCACCTGGCTCAATCGATCCTCATGTTGGGTGAATCGATCTTCATGTTGGGTGAATCGATCTTCATGTTTCATCACATCATCCTTGAGAGCATCAATCTGCTTTTCTAGTACTTCGTGCTTCTTTTCAATAGCCCCCAACAAACTTTTGCTTAGCTCTTCCAGGTGACGGGCTTGCTCCTCCTGGCGAAGGGCTTGTTCTTCCCTCAGTTTAGCAAATTGTGCTTCCTGAAGTCGGGCTAGCTCCTCCTGGCGGCGGGCTTGCTCCTCCTGGCGGCGGGCTTGCTCACGGGCTTGCTCCTCCTGGCGGCTGGCTTGTGTCTGCAGCATTTTAAATAAATCTGCAAGCTCCACAGGCCCAATCGGTGTTTGAATCGATCCCTCCGTTGAAGTACCTTCACCCTCTTGCAGGGCCGCGGTTTGACTCCTTGTTACTCGACCCTCACTGTCTTCTCGTGGTGTAAGAGGCATCTTGAATCCCACTTCTGACACCAATTGTTGCGGGAACGGGGTACGTTTAATTCAAGATACGCCAAAAGTCACCAAAAGACAATTAATTTATTTATCGACTAACAATTACACAATTAAACACTTAAAAACACAATTAAAAACACTTAATTACAACACTAAACACGGAACACTAAATCACACTAAAACACTGAATTTCACTGAAACTATTCGCAGGTAACGCACTCGATCACTTCTAGTTCGCAGGAGACTGATTCGCTTCGCTTTCCAAATCGGAACTGTCCCGTCGCGTCGTACATCCCGCTTTTATACCCAGTGAGGACGCAGCTCTTCGCGTGGCGTCGAGAATCTTCTCGCGGGGATCGAAATTTCTAGAACTCGCTGGAGCTCGCTCCGACCGACCAGAGTGTGTGACGTAGTATCGTGCAAGCGAATATAGACCTTATCCATACGACGATAAGACTAATTTCGCTTGCACGGTCTCTCAAGGTCGTACTATTATTATTACTTTAGAACACTCTAGAGCTCGCTACAACCTACCAGAGTGTGTAGCGTAGTATCGTGCAAGCGAATATAGACCTTATCCATACGACGATAAGACTAATTCCGTTTGCACGGTCTCTCGTGGTCGTAACAATAACATAGATAGGGGAAAATTATATAATGAGTATTATGTGTTCAATAATCGGGATAATTTAAATAAAGTAGCCGTTCATATTTCAAGCTATAGTCTAATAGTACTCCATAAAACGCGTTATTAGGTACAGTAGCAAATACCTACATATCTATCCACATAATACAGTATTTCTCTGATTATAAAAAACTTTTCCAATAAAATTGATGAAAAATTTAATCTCGTCCCCATTGAGATTAGGTGATCGTTTAGGCTATATTATTACTTACTTTATAATAACGTAAGAATGTATTCTGGGCATTATCTTTTCAGTTGTCCGTCATAAGTCTAGTTTTCCATAGGCGTAGTTAGTTACTCAATATTTAAACTCACCAATCGTCCCAGATTCTAAGTGTCTTGAGTATTTGTTCCACGTGTGTTATCATATTTCCAGTGTTGTAGAGGAATTCTGATGCTTTGGACAGTTCCTGAAAACAATATTTAAATATTTGGGACAAATTTTAAAAATAGATTAAAATCAGTTTCAGAAGGTTATAATTCAGAAGGTTATATAATATAATAAATAGGTAATAAATTATCATAAAATTCTTGAATACTTCTTTGCTTTTTAGGTCTTGTGTTATCAATGACAGAAATGGATGACTTACACATAATTACTACCACTCAGTCAAGAGTGAACCACAAAGAAGTAATTTTAAAAAGATTTTTAACATTCGTTTCTTTCTGTAGATGTGTGATAGTTTTCTGATATTTTTTTAAATTTCGTATTTCGTAAATGAGGATAGTATGGTATTATACTTACAGCGATAGCAGCCTGCACATTATCCCGGGTGATGGTGAAGGAGGCTGCGTCGCGGCAGATGTCTTCGATGTTGTGCCCCTCGTCGATCACCACGATATTGTTCTTCAAGTCTATTTGCATCTGCAATTGTCATCGAGATATTATTAATAGGTATATAAGCTGTTTGCGTCAAAGTACAGACTTAGTCCCCGCCATGTACCACTGTGTTTTTCAAATTTGAAATTCATATGTACGATAATTCGACGCTTTAACGGTAAAGGAAAACATCGTGAGGAAACCTGCACACTTACGAAGAAATTCTTAGGTTGTGTTGTCAACCAACCCGCACTTGACCAGCGTGGTTGACTAGAGGCCTTATCGCCCTAATTTAGGGTAGGACCGTGCCCCAGCAGTGAGGAAGTTTATAGGCTGATGATGAAGATGATGACAGAGCCAGTGTAAGTTTATGTTGCTCGCCAATAGAAAACACTGCAAATGTCATTTGTGCCGCAAGCGCGAGGTGCAATTTACAGCTGAAAGTTAAGTATGTTTCGATTGAATATTAAGTTTTAATATCCAGCTGTTAAGAGATACTCACGCTACTCCTCTGCCGGGCTCTATTAAGTAATTGTAGGGGCAGAAGACGATGTGTGCGGCGGCCGCAATGCCCCGCGCCGGACGGACATGACGCCTTCTCTTCTCCTGCCGCCACCAGCTCCTCGAGGTCGAAGGCTGGGGTAACGTCCAGATGTGACGTCACTATATCCAGCTGTTAAGAGATACTTACGCTACTACTGATGCCGGGCTCTATCAGGTAGTTGTAGGGGCAGAAGACGATGTGCGCGGCGGCCGCCATGCCCCGCGCAGCGTAGTACGGACATGATGCCTTCTCCTCTCCTGCTGCCACCAGCTCCTCGAGGTCGATGGCTGGGGTAGCGTCCAGATGTGACGTCACTATATCCAGCTGTTAAGAGATACTCACGCTACTCCTGATGCCGGGCTCTATCAGGTAGTTGTAGGGGCAGAAGACGATGTGCGCGGCGGCCGCCATGCCCCGCGCAGCGAAGTACGGACATGACGACTTATCCTCTCCTGCCGCCACTGGCTACATGTTGAAGGTTGGGCTAGAGTCCCGATGTGACATCACTATATCCAGCTGTTAAGAGATACTCACGCTACTCCTGATGCCGGGCTCTATCAGGTAATTGTAGGGGCAGAAGACTATGTGCGCGGCGGCCGCCATGCCCCGCGCAGCGTAGTACGGACATGATGCCTTCTCTTCTCCTGCTGCCACCAGCTCCTCGAGGTCGAAGGCTGGGGTAACGTCCAGATGTGATGTCACTATATCCAGCTGTTAAGGTATACTTACGCTACTCCTGATGCCGGGCTCTATCAAGTAGTTGTAGGGGCAGAAGACGATGTGTGCGGCGGCCGCCATGCCCCGCGCAGCGTAGTACGGACATGATGCCTTCTCTTCTGCCGCCACCAGCTCTTCAAGGTCGAAGGTTGGGGTAGCGCCCAGAAGTGACGTCACTATATCCAGCTGTTAAGAGATACTCACGCTACTCCTGATGCCGGGCTCTATCAGGTAGTTGTAGGGGCAGAAGACGATGTGTGCGGCGGCCGCCATTCCCCGCGCAGCGTAGTACGGACATGACGCCTTCTCTTCTCCTGCCGCCACCAGCTCTTCAAGGTCGAAGGTTGGGGTAGCGTCCGGAAGTGACGTCACTACATCAAGCTGTTAAGAGATACTCACGCTACTCCTGATGCCGGGCTCTATCAGGTAGTTGTAGGGGCAGAAGACGATGTGTGCGGCGGCCGCCATGCCCCGCGCAGCGTAGTACGGACATGATGCCTTCTCCTCTCCTGCTGCCACCAGCTCCTCGAGGTCGAAGGCCGGCGGCAACGACCCGTGGTGTAAGGCAGCTCGGTTGTCGTAGAACTTGCAGTTGGACTCGCCCTTCTTCTTTTCCGAGTGACCCGGCTGGAAATCGATGTGACGATGAAGGTTATTTTTCAGTGCTAACGCATGCGGCAGCTGATTTTCTAAATAAAATAAATAAATAAACATCTGGGACATTTCCACACGGTCAATTGACCCCTAACTAAGCAGATCTTGTACTATGGGCGTCAGAGACTGATATGCATACATAGATATTTATAAATACATACTTAAATACAGAATCACATCCAGACACGGAACAATTACAGATGCTCATCACACAAATATATGTCCCGAGTGGGAATCGAACCCACGCCTCTTGGATCGGGTTTTACATAATTATAAACAACACTCTGTTACATGACATTATGTTTAACAAATATTTATTTGAATTTTAGTTTGCGTTTACGTACGAGATATTTTAAACATTCGTTTCATAATTCATTGATGAAAATACGTATATTAAAAGTACATATCCTTTGGAGTACTATGGGATAATCCTTTATAGCGCACGGATAACGGTTATTAGTACACACACACAAAAAAAAAGATAGAATTTATCAATCCGCCTGCAATATATGGCATTTAAGTTATTTAAAATGTATTGTAAAATGTATTTCACTCTCGCGTTCCATTTACGTTTAATAAAATATTATGCGACTTAACGCGATATATGTTACACTAGCACATACATTGTATCACAAATATCACGCAAACTTTTTCTAAATCAATGAAATGAGGGGCAATGGAGGTAGAAAAAAAAATATCCGAAGAATCAAGAACGTCCTACTTTTTTTTTTATGTCAGTTAATAGCGCCACTCACCTTAATACATTCCCTGCACATATCATTCTTAGTGTTCCACAGCTTTCTATCGAAGACCCTGATGCAGCTGTGTTCCCGGCTAGACAGGACCGTCATCTTAGCTTCGCCGCAGTAGGACGTCCTCTTGAACTCCTTGATGACCTGCTGCAGCTGTTTGTGGGTCCTCGCTCCGTAGTAGATGGTGGGTACGCTGGAAGTAACATCGTCTGTGACCCACTGACGCAAGAGATCGAAGAGACGCCTGGAATCAGCCACCGTGCATGCTAACCATCACCGTACTAACTAACACCCGCTACATATAAAAATAAACATAATACGAAAACAAGATACGTATGACAAACAAATAATAATAAAATTTGTATCATACAACGAATAGCAACAATAAAAAACATTCAAAAAATTTAGGTATAACAAAATAAACAGGGACAAGCAATTTTAACCAACATTTTTTTGCAAAAAATTGCAGACAAAAAAAATTTAAAAGGCAGTAAGGTTTAAGGAGCCGGATTCGCAATAGAAGAGAATATCTATAAAGTAGAACTGTGTGAACACAATATCTATAAATAATAATTTTACAAGCTATTATGTATCTTAATTAAGTTGCAAGTAAACGTCTATATTTAAGCGCATTTAAAAAAAATTTTCTAGTCTTTTTTAAATGCTATTCATAAAGTACATACTTCCAAAATACTATTTTAAATACTAACTACATACAGCATTTATATTAAACTAAGTACGTAACAACTACTGCAACATAAATAACATGCATTCTACTCGTACACACCATGCACACTAACTAAACGGTAGCCATATTCCTTTGACAAGAAATATAATGCTGACATATCAATGTTAATTTTATAACAAATGTATTGGTCGCCCTTAATCACTTAAATAAATATAACATCACACACCGTAACAATAAATTATTATTAATAATTAATTTTGAGGATGCCAACTGGACGTACTAATTTAGGGGTGAGAGCCATCCGCTCCCCCGCAAGTCCGGTGATGACGACAAGGCTACTCCAAGCCATCATCGTTTGTCAGTTAGGAAAAAAAACCACATACTCGTAGTACAAAGGTAAGTAGGTAGAAATAAGGCGCAGTCGCCACCGCGTGAGTCCAGTTTGCAGTCTAACTACCGCTTACCAGCAGGTGGAGTGAAGTCATCTTGTGAGCCTAAATTAAAAAAAAATTATAATAACACCTTCATGCAAATGTTACTCCTCCCAACCAACCTCATATTCTCGGGCGTTTCGTCCAGAGTTTTTGAAGTGGCGGGGTTTTGCGGAGTGGTTGCCGGTTTTTCTGGGGTGGTTTCCATCTTTTGCGGGGTGGTTGATGATTCTTGGGGGTTATTTGGCTTGTGCGGAGTGGATGCGTGGGATTCCCCGCTTTCCGGTGAGTAAATCCGTCGGCGCTTTTGTATACGAACCAGTCCGTTTTCTTGTGAATCTGAAATTATACCTATAGTTAATTATAAATGATTTGTATACGGTTTTTTTTGGATCAGGCGTAGTTACTTGCGACTTATACAAATTACGAAATCTACGAAGGAACTGAGAAGAAAGATCTCTCCCGAAAGTGACAAAATATAGTTCTGAAATTAAGTTTAACAGGTTGAATATTACATGATACGCATATTTTTTATAGGTTACAGTCCTACACAATGTGGACAGTCACGACACGAGAAAGCTACCTTTCTAGAAAATAGGGTTGGCGATTATATAAATTAACTCTGTAACATTAATTGCTAAAGCAGATTAACGTTGAAATATTGATGAAATTGCTTCTCTTATATAGCCTGTTTGGACATCACTTGTTGTTATGATTATTTGAATGCTCGTGATGTTCATCAATTGTCTTTTGTTTCAGACTTTAATTTTACACGACATACGAAATGTAATTTTAAAAATAAACTAGGTATAATATAATTTTAACTTTTACGGAAAAAAAACCACGAACAATACGACTCCAATGAAAGGATATCGACATTTCAGGCTCTCAAGCCATACAAGATGACACAAACAGACGAAATTGGTTCGGGGGTTGCCTCTTCGTAAATTTATTAGTCTGGCAACCCTACAAGGGAATGTAGGCTCGTGGCTGTAGACGAGCACATACCGGCGCGTCGGGCCGGGCGGAAGCGATGTCGGAAGCCGTGACATTTCCGACATATCCGCCCAGGCTGGGGTAGGTATGTGACTCTTGTAGCTATGGAACCCGTAGACAAGTTTCCTTGGTTAATGTAGGTCCTAGTTTATGATGCACTAAGCTATCTATTTGTATATGTTAGTAGGTGTGTTTGTATGATGACATTGATGACACAGGCCAAATTTATTTACATATAACCTTTTTAACCGACTTAAAAGAGGAGAAATTCTCTAGTATGTGTGAGAGCCATCTGCTCCCCCGCAAGTCCGGTGATGATGACGAGGCTACTCCAAGCCATCATTGTATGTTAATTACAAAAAAAAAATCTGCTCTATATCTGGGAGTTATAAGTCGCAAGTTATAAACTTTTTGCTCGCGTCCCCATTCGCGTAGAGTCGGTTTGAACATTACGCTTTATAGCGCAGACGACGAAGAAGTTACTACATCCTTTCTCAGACTCTAGATTACCCGTGTACCAAATTTGACTTAAATCGGTTCGGCCACCAATCAGCAAACAAACAGAAAAGAGCGACGTTTGGAATACAATGTACACGGCTAAACATAAAGTGCACCATCAACATTTCGCTTGACTGCAGACTTTAGATATCTATCGTAACATTGTATCATACCTTCATTGCTGTCATTTAGCGGTTCCTGCCGCTTGGATGAGTTTTCAGCTTGAGGTTTGTCGTAGATACTTTTTTCACCTGCAGGACAAACAGAAATATGTTCATTGTTTAAAACATTATGAAGAGTCAAGACTAAGGTGTTTATTCTGTGCCTGCCTGTTATTTACATATTATATGTATTACCTAGTATACTTTTGTATACCATTGTTGTTTCTGATATCCTTAATACGTTACGCAATCAGATCAATGTATGTCATGTTGGCAATATTTTGTAATATACACTTGGTTGTCAAGATTTAAATCATTAGAATAAATAATACTGAATCAAAACTTCTTAGCAACCTGTCACTGGCATGTCATGTTTGAAATCTGTAGCCTTCCATGCGAGAAAAAGAAAACAGAAAAACTTAGGCACCTCATTCTACAATCAAATATGGAACCACGGACCCCTAAACAGTTGAACGTCGCGCGAGTACACCCGAGCATTCACGGCGAGGTGATCTCGAATGCGCACCGACGGTACCCACCGGCTTCAATACTTTCATTAGGGGAGGCAGATAAGAGCATAATGCTGGCAGCGGGCGCGTCGCAAGGCGCAACGCAATCCCGGTAATGGCGTCATTGTCATCGCGCGGCCATCTTGGATCGCTGACGACTGCCAGTAGGGACTAGGTACCGTTGGAAGAAGAATTTGTTATGTATTATTTTAGGTTTTTTCAGATCAGGTTTTATAAGATTTCTTTGGAATCAATCACGTGACTGCAGTATTCCTAGACAAATCGACTTCCCTATCTTAATTATAAAAAAATATCAGCTTTATATCTGCTCGTAGTAGAGCTATTAAGTTTACAATTTCTTATTCGGTCAGTACTAAGAAGGTGTATTTGAAATGAAATGTTTCATCCAGTAACACTAACTTTCAATTTGAATGTGCCAAATATACTGTGTGTTAAATACAATTTTATATTATGGTAAAATTATCGTTTTGACAAAAAATGTAAAGAACTATCACCTTGAGCTATAAATAGCAGATGATAATATGTTGCTATGAGCTACTATGACGTCAGGACGGTCAAATACATTATGTATCTCAATCAGTGTGTTTGCGCGATTACTCTTGGAACAATGTGAGTGTATTTTACAATTTATCTAAATGTTATACGATATCTATTGTTTCACATTGATTTCCTTAGGCCTGTAAAAAAGTTTGATTACGTTCCTAAAAAGATCGTAGATAGTATAGTAAATATACGTATCTACTTTAGACATAAATTCAGTTTCAAAAAATTTTTTTTATGAGCTCGGACTCTGTTGCAAACGCTAGATCACGGGTCACGGGGAGCATTTGATCTGTGATCATGGTAAATATCCCGGACATATTTAGTTTTCAAGTTTTAAAATATCGCGCAAGTCAGCGATGGCAAAAAACAAATTGTTTCAAGTGCAAAAACATAAAAATATCTGCGCCGAACATTATCTAGACATCTCAATATGATATTAACCTACACTTTTGATAACGGTTCATTGATAAGCTCGCGTTTATCAACAGTACGATGGCGGACCTGGCTGAAGGTACACCGAAAATAGAGACGAATGATCAAACAATGGACCAGTTCTTAGGAAAGGACTATTTGATGGTGAGCCAAGAAGGCTTCGAACAATATCTGGAGTTTTTGGGTGAGGGAAATTTGATTTTATTTGTTAATGTCATTTATCAAGGAAAGAAAGAATATTTTTTAATAAAGTTTTGCAATAATTGTTATTATTTATTTATGTCAATGTCTTTCTTTGATTGGAATATGTGGTTAAGAATTTTGGTTTTATTTTATATTACAAACAGACACTTAAATTTTATTAAGTTGTATAGATTTTATTATATTCTAAACAATTATTATTACAAAACAATATAAGTGACAGTGCAAATAACAGCATATGTTGTTTCCGATTTAGAACAAAGCGCTCTGAATAAGACAGTGAAAACGGATTAGATGGAAAATGGTGATGATAATGTTTGCCTTACTCGACAAGTTCAATCAAATCAATTTAAAATACCGCTACAACATCTCGTTTGCCCAAAAAAAAAGTGAAAGAGAATCATCATTATTAATATTCATTGTTGTTGTAAGTTAAGGAAAAGTTTAAATAAACAAGATATTTTTCGTTAAATTTTGCAGGCTTAAACTACTTCAAGCGAAAAATAGCAGCGAACGTGCGACCGACCCAGACTCTCTCGCGGAACGAAGACGGCTCTTACACGTTCAACGTCAGAGCCGCGATATTCAACTGGGATATTGTTTTCACACCAGGCGTAGAGTTCGACGGGAAGAAACCAGACGGTAATAAGGTATTTAGTGGTTTTAGTCGTCAAAATGGAATAATTATTTGTTTCGGCTCTTTACTTACTGTATGGCGTTAGTATGTATACTTTAATGGCAATAGGCTTCTTTGAACTGACTTCTATGATGGCTGGCCTTGTCATCATCTCCGGACTTGCGGGGGAGCGGATGGCTCTTATCCCTAAAGAAGTCAAGGCTAGTCTCGCTCATTAGTCTATTGGTTGCTACCTCCTCGTAAGATCCAAAGGTCTCCCGATCGTGTCCAAGATCGGGTCAAATTTGTGTGGTACTCTTTGAAATTGTTTTTGGACCAGTAAGAAAGAAAGCGGTTGCATGCCTGTGTCTCGGGGACACGTTGAGCCGGCGGTCCTGCGCCTGATCTGTCATCGGTCATGTCGGATTGCCGTTTCACTGAACCGATGAGAGTAAGACAACAGAGAGTTCATTTGTCATTTGTGTTTGCACACTCATTAGTGCACTTTTTTTTCTTCCTAATTGACATACGATGATGGCTTAGAGTAGCCTCCGTCATTATCACCGGACTTGCGGGGGGAGCGGATGGCTCTCACCCCTAATCATTTGTGCACTATAAATTAGTTACACTTCCCTCTAACTATAATATAACCTGAGAAATTCGTTGATCTCCAATGAGATCCGGTGAGCCATGGTGATGAAATCGGTCGGACACCTCATATTTTATACATGACTAGCTGTGCCAGCGACTTCGTTCGCGTTTCCCCCGTTTTTTACACATTTTCCATTGTATCTTTCTCCTATTGGTCGCAGCGTGATGTTATATAGCCTAAAGTCTTCCTCAATAAATGGTCTATACAACGCATAAAGATTTTTTCAAATCGAACCAGTAGTT
This sequence comes from Maruca vitrata, assembly GCA_039566165.1. NCBI lineage: Eukaryota > Metazoa > Arthropoda > Insecta > Lepidoptera > Crambidae > Maruca > Maruca vitrata. The sequence goes on along the minus strand of CM076933.1, from coordinate 8,551,624 downwards.
CCTGAGATTAGCGCGTTCAAACAAACAAACAAACTCTTCAGCTTTATAATATTAGTATAGATATGCCTTCAGATCAGCTAAGGTCGCATTGCAACAGACGTTTGTATGTATGTATATATATTTTGCAGGTTAAGGGCCTGATCACGTTCGAAGGTAACGTGATGACGCACATACAGACGGACGACGAAGGCAGGATATCCACGCACGTGCTGGTATTCACTCCCGAGGAGACTGTAGTGGTGGGTGCACTGTTATTTGTTATGCGTGAAGATATGACGCGTATCCTAATGAGTTAAAAACTCTTAAAGGCCAAACCTAAACCATTAGCCTTTGCTTAACAAACTTTTTTACGACGTGTTGATGGTTAAGTACATCGACTGTTATATGTCAGAATGCGTATACCTTTGTAAAGAGAAAATAAATTATATTTGAATTTGCTTTGCTCGCTACACTACTTCGAGTTTGTAATTTCAAACAAATAACTTGATCCATTAATGCGTTCAAAATTTTTGTGTACGTTTTACTTTCGTCTAAAAAACGTTTACACAGTCCGTGCAGCTAGGACTCCTACTTGAAAACGTAGCTTAAATAATTATACTTAAAAATAAACATACAAAATTAAAAATATACCATAATTTTCAAATGGGATACTGATTTTTTAAGGTTATATGATTTAGTGTTTGTTGGTACGCGTAAGTAGTATACTTTATGTACTGAGTACACACTATCAACTCAAATTTGTTATGGTGAATTATAATGTGCTTAAACTATTATACTACAGCCATTATGATTAAGATAACTGATTAGATAAGATGAACATTAAACAGTGATTTTCATTCAAAACGACAATCAGTAGTTAATCGTTAATAATTATCATTGCCATCATTTCTGGTTTGTACTTATTAAGTACGTCACAATAGCATGCTTTATTTCAAAACATATTAATACCATATTTTTTTTTTATTTTCCAGACAACAACTGTGGAGGGCTCCGACTTAGTAGCGAAACGAGTTTACAAAATAGTCGAAGAATAATTAAATTTTAATAATTATATTATTTGCCAAAATAATAATCCTTTATGAATATGTTACTATTTTAAATTGTCGCTTTTTAAACTGTATATGAAACCGTCAATACTTGTGTATATTATGCTTTTGGAATAAGATATGAAACTTTAGAGAGATCGTATATAAAGATTTTGATGATCCCATGATTTAATATTAAGTGGTTTTATTACTGTTATAAGACATTAATTGAATTTTTAAGGTTACGAAACAAAGGAAATAGATGCGATACCTAGTAGTAATTAGTTATAATAAATTGTAACTTACGCTACGCCTAAAAGGGCACCATGATGTACTTATACTTTAATTTTACCAGCTGTAACTCATTATGATAGGTAATAAATGTTTTAAATTTGAATTTGAGTATGTAATTATTAAAGCTGTTCCGTAGATAGATTTATTTTAAAGTACTTTAAAAAAAATTCATCAAAAATTGTCAGATGCGAGGGGTGAAATCTAAAAAGGACGATATTATGCGTTAACAACTATGTACAATAATCTTTAGTACATAAAAATTTAATAATTATTAACTTTGTGAGTATAATTTTGTTTCTTTTTCGTTAAGTTATTTTTAAAATCGAGGATCACTTGTCCACTATCCATGCAGTTTCTTCGTGGGGGAATTATGAGTATTAATTCGAAAAAAATAATTCATAGTAAAACGCCGTAAAATTTACGGCAACTCGTGGCCAACTTCCAATATCAAAAAATAATACTCTTACTAAAATTCTTGAAGGAGGATGAAGAATGCTCATACATTACCGGAAGACGAAAACTAAAATTATATTAAATACCTATTAATAGATAAGTATATAGGTACATTTTAAAATATAGTGGCTGATACCTAACTTGAAAACATTTTTTTTTTAAATTAATTTTATACAACATCACATAACGTGATCTTTAGCACTTGTGTTACGGATATCAGAATCATCGGCAGATACACAAATATACTTAAATATATTAAATAACACACCCAGACACGAAACAAACACCGATGTTCATCACATCAATATTTGTCTCGGGTGAGAATAGAACCCATGACTCTTGGATCCGTATGTAGTGAACCTGGGCCACTGACCACTGTCCCACCGAGCCAGTACACTACTGTTGAAGGCTGAAACAGTTAAAATATACAAATATGTATATAAAACAGGCAATTGTACTTCGACGTTGCATCCTCGAGATTTATGATAACACTTGTAGTCCACTCTTCAATGTATTAGGCATCGAACACTATTTTAGAATACTGAAAAAATAAACTATTAAAAAAACATAAGTCATCCTCATTTTACCGCTCACCTGTGACATTGACGTCTTGTGTCATTCGCTTTTCGTGTTGGGCATCGATTTATGTTTATCCATGTAATTTATTGTTTAAAGTGAGTAATTAAGCAGTAATAAACAGTGTAAGTGTAAATTATGAGAAAGGGAAACGTAAGTAAGGATTTCGAGCATTTTAATCACAAAAAATCTCGAAAGAAAGTTACTTAAACAACAAACATCCAGTGATTCCGGTAAGTGCTTTACATTGATTAAATTTATCACTTCCAAAGGTTTTACACGCTCAATGCGGTGTGGATAATAATAGTGCAGTAAGCGTAATTATAAATTACAATAAATTACTATATAAAATAAACATAACTTATGACTATGACACCTAAAAAGTAGGGTTATGGATGTTTTGTTTTACACAAACAATTTCCCCCTATATTAACTAAAACGTAACTTAAATTGGAATATTTATTCTGTTTAGCCTTTTGGCACAGCACATTATAGTACCATGATAGGATTATTGTCCATACTGAGAACAATTAATCAAAGCAAAATCATTTATTGCTAGTCACATAAAGGATAAATATATAAAAATAACATTTTAGCTTTATAAACATTATAAACCAACTTAAAATTTAAGTAAAATAGAACATTATTATAACAATTAAAATTACTGATCATTAAACAATTATTGTAGTGAGTCATATGACTTGTTTATAAGTTATTCTTTTAATCCTGCAACGGACTGAACCTGTTGAAAATTTTCATTGGGTTTGAACCTTATGTCAAAAGAATAAAGTTCAGAATTTGGTGGGAATATTTAGCTATGGCTAAAGTTTAATCTGTGTTTTAGTATTGTAATATGTAGTAACGTGACATACTCTGTACTAAATACACATTATGTTATACTGTGATGATAGTTTACACTAAGAGAAATTATGTGTGAGGTGATTACAGTCTGTTCTAAATATAAATTATATAATATTGTAACAAGAACATATAAATTATTTATTTCTTTGGATGTCAACTTAAACAAAATCACACAACAGTCAATCATGTTGTGTGTCATATATTGAGTTCAAAAATGGTCTGGAGACAGATAAAGAATCTCGACTCATTATTATTGATACTGATGACAGTTATCACCATCACCGTATGATAAAGATCATTTTGCCACCCATATACGAGTAAATGCAAAGTGCATGAGTAGATTATAATCCTATTTGTTCCATCTTCATTAACATTTAAATATGTCTTAAGGGAGATAATAAATGACAAAACCACAGGAATAATGATTGGTCCAAGTTGGCCAAGTCAATCCTGTACCCCCGTTTAGGTGTACAGTCAATCACATCTCCATTGTTCTTCGGACATGATTTAAGATAGTACAACAAATATATTAAAAGTTTTTGAAATATTATGGACAGTGTGTTGATGGATACAACACAGTATAAATAAAGACACACATAGTTTAAATAATACATATAAGAAGAAATATATAGAAGATATATATAAGTGAATTGAAATATGAATAGGTAAAACATGGAAATTCATATTGGGATGTGTATAAAGGAGATATTATATGATGTGTTTAGTATTATTATATATTTGTTTGGATATCCAACAGCAAATCCATAAGAAAAATTACACATGATTGAAGATACAAAGCCAATAATTGCATATTACAACAAATAGAGTAAAAACTCTTGAAATATTATGGACAGTATGTTTATGGATACAACACAGTATAAATAAAGACACTCATAGTTTAAATAATACATATAAGAAGAAATATATAGAAGATATATATAAGTGAATTGAAATATGAATAGGTAATAAATGGAAATACATATTGGGATGTGCATAAAGGTGATATTATATGATGTGTGTAGTATTGTTATATATAGTATATATATGGGCATTATTAAATATGATTTTACACATATATGCATTACAGAGAATAGTGAATAAATGTGGTAAAAATTCCCATAGTGATTGAAAACATGCTAGTGGTTGTTGATCAGTATTGTGTGTTTAAACACTACTTTGGAATGAGCAAATAGATCGACGCTACTAAAAGTTGAGTCATACACCTTATATACCTTGGTTTATATTTAATGACGTAGTATTGTGATGTCATATCACAATTTGATGATGACTCTTAGCCGTTTTCGGCTACTGGGACTATTATGAAATATATCAAAATATACATAAGTATATATAATACTAGCGCTCCGCCCGCGACTCCGTCCGCGTGGAGACGTTTAACATTACTTCTTTTTAGAGAAGTCGATTAAAAATCGGTCAATATCTGTACCAAATTTCATTGGTTCAGTCATATGCTGTGATTGCGTAACAGATAGGGTTGCCATTCGTCCGGATTTCCCCGGATCAATTAAGTGCCCAGGTTTTACCTAATGTGACCGACAATCTTCATGATCTTCGAAACCGCTGTTATGTCCGGGATTTTGCTGTGTTTATCCGGCATCACCAGTAAGGTGATGGCAACCCTAGTAACAGAGAGTGTTAAGGATAAATAAATATATACTTATTCAAAGGATGTAATACCTTGACTTAAATTATGTAACTGCACTTTGTATGCAAATAAATATTTGAATTTGGCATGACAGTACTAAGTATGTAGTGTTCCATAGTCACTACTAAATACAAAGAATGTAGTACCGTGACGAGATTACGGTCTTTTCTAAATACAAATTGTAGTACCGTGACGAGATTACGGTCTTTTCTAAATACAAATTGTAGTACCGTGACGAGATTACGGTCTTTTCTAAATACAAATTGTAGTACCGTGACGAGATTACGGTCTTTTCTAAATACAAATTGTAGTACCGTAACGAGATTACGGTCTTTCTATGTACAAATTATGTAGTACCGTGACGAGATTACGGTCTTTTCTAAATAGAAATTGTAGTACCGTGACGAGATTACGGTCTTTCTATGTACAACTTATGTAGTACCATGACGAGATTATGGTCTTTCTATGTACAAATTGTGTACTACCTTGACATGATTATAGCCATTACTAAGTACAAATTATGTCTAAACCTTAAGATGGCCACTCAGCGCGCTCGGGCAGCTCATCGCCAGCGGGAGTTGGTAATGCCGAAACGATGAGGAACTATATAAGGAACCAGAATTGGATTGACTTGCGATCGGTAGTTACAGTGGCACAAGAGCACGACTTGGATCTGTACGAAGGAAAACTCCGATCCTTTTAAACGCTAGACCTGCTATAATATATGCTGAACCTTCGAGGAAGCTGACGATCTTCGGACTTTCTAGATATTTTGAGTGACTCAATGGTCGGGTAAATACCGTTTGAACCAGAAATAGTAGATGGAGTCTCTAAACGTTGGGGTGAAATCCTAACTGGTGGTTTATATGGGGAAGCTTTTATCAACTTTTCTAATGCTTGAAAGTGCTTTATTATTAAAAGGCCTTTATAAGATCAATAATTAATTAAAATACCACTGATGGGTTATGGATGGTAGGATGTTTTTCTACTCTGAGGATAATAATGGGAAAATGAACTTAGCAGATTGCCTGAAGGAAGATTTTAATTTGTGGAAATCATAATTATGACCTTTTTTGACCGGTTGTTATTTATCTCTGGCCTTCCTTTGTAACCAAGATGAACGCGCCTGAGGGTTACTGTTGATGCAGAAATGCATATTAACTACATACTTGTATTTGGAGATGGACACAACTTGGAAGCAAATTGGTTTGCAGAAAGCCACGCAATGGACAGATTGCTCAGGATGGACATTGCGACTGCCATGTCGTTAAGAGATCGAATGAGTGGCGTTCAAAATGCCTGGAAAACGATTTTAAGGGTCTTTATAAAACCAAACCTTGTTTTCCAAAGTACACAACAACTTGGGATCCTAGTATTATTTATACCCATATAAACTTTGTTGACAACCAACACCACATCTCTAATCTGAGTTAGTAATGTTGGACTTATTTCTCTAACATTGAAATCATAATAGACTCGTCGGGTATATTTATTTTGTGACGTGGCTTTTACAATGATAGAGACATATGCTGGTGCATATTTTTGATAGATATTGATAATACGTTCCTTAATATGGTAAAATATACTGATAGTATATCAATAGTCTAGCAGCGCATGCGACAAAAAACGTTTTATACGGTTCTTTTTTTTTACACCTCGGGTTACATTACATATTGTACTAACGTGGGACCGGGAATTGTCAAGATGTTCCTTGGTACACATCTGTTTATTGACTGTATTAAATCATGGCTGGTATAGACTAAGTTACATACCACAATATGAAGTGAAGTGCTATATTCACTTCAATATATTTAGTTATGGGCCCCTAATCCGTTTAACAATATAACTAAGATAAGTGAAAGAATTACACTTAAAAATTGATATCCCATGTTCACCACAGATAGTGTAACTTTCTAACGATGGAAGTTTTCTGAAATCCTTCAAGTGGTTTCAGTGCCTCTTCTATGAAACAATCAAACAATGAAATATTTATTCTTAATAGTATTTGTATAGATGATTTAATTAGACCTTTAGATCCGATGGGTGACCACCTCAATCGCTCCTTCTCAAATTTACTTTGCGAAATAATAGGCAGTTTTGTTTTCACCACAAACTATAGATATGTAGGATAGCGGGTAGCGGGAGCGGCGCTTTTGAATAAGTGTCTATGATCTTCGCTAGATGGCGCTTGGTAGCAAGAAGTTTAGGTTGATTTATGAAATTGTATTAAGTAGTGCTAAATAATGTTGTAATATTATTGTAAATCCTAACTTGATTTTAGGAAGTCATTAACAATGATTACTTGATTAAATGATGTTTGTTGCATTCGAATAATACTGGCCGGTCACTCAAACGCGACTGTCAAAAAGGTGACAGTCGATTTCGTTTGGACATGGCCCGTCACATTTAGTTTTGAGTTGAAATGATGGAGTTGAGAAGACGGTTACGATTTAGATTCAGATTCGATTAGGTCGTCCATGGGACTTGTCTAGTGACCGGGCAGTATTGGTTATCGTGATTATATCGACCATAATGTTATTTCGTTGATGTTAACTTACGATCGCCGAACAAGAATAAAACTGTAACTATTATATGTGGTGTTATTCATTGCCTGAAGACCCTACGCAGCCCACAGAGTGAAGAGTAGTGAACCTAACGATAGTGTTAACCCTCTGATGTCGCCGCCGGCCACCCCCGACGCCGATATCAGAAGTGGGATTCACTTCGGGCTAGAAGAAACACCACGAGTGTACCCGGATTAGATGAATCTTTCCTGCGTGTACTTGGAGTCGCAGAACCGCAATATGATGAGCCTGATCGATGCAATCAAGCCTACTGCATCGGTGGATGAGATTTCACTGCCCGAATTTGACCCGGACAAGTCTAACAACGACCTGCGTGCTTAGTATGACACCTTTGACCTCTGTATCGCTGCATTGAGACGTCAGCTGCTTCACTTATTAACCTGCAAAATGACCGTCTAAAGGAGGGCGCATGCTTCGCCGTTTGCGCTTCTTGTGTGATGACTTCACTATCGGCCAATTGACAAGCGACCTGATAAGAAGCGTACCAGCCGCGGCCCCTCGACGGAGCCTGCAACTACCACCGAACGTGAAAAGCAGGATGTGACATGCTTCAAATGTGGTGGCAAGGGACACTACGGATCAAGTCGTCGTCGTGCAACCAACGGCGGCCAGGGATTGGCAAGCAACGGTGCCTCAACCAACGTTCCCAGCCAGCGTCGAGTGGATATTGCTTTTTTTTTAAGCAAACCATGGGATCATTCGCTGAATAATTGTGAGTCTTTTTCATACTGTTGTGATTTTATTGAAGAGTCAATATAGTCGGTTTCAACTGCCTCGTTGGTCTATTGGTAGCAAGTGCTGCGTTGGGACCGAGAGTCCCCGGTTCGAGTCCGGAGTTGGGCAAAATTTGTGTGAGTTTTTCTGTAATGAAATTACTCAGCCCGGAGTTAGGAAGTTGGCGGTTGAACGCCTGTGCCTCGGAAAGTTAAGCTGGTGGTCCTGCGCCTGATCTCTCATCGGTCATGTCGGATTGCTGTCTCACCAAATATAAGAGTAAGGGAATAGAGAGTGCACTTGTGTTTGCGCGCACACTTGTGCACTATAATATGTCCTGCGCACTGAAATCAGTCAGACGCCTTATAGTCGGTTTCAATGCAGGTATCTCTCATTATAGTAATGGCTAAAATTGTGTTTTGGTAAATTACTACCACATGAAAAGTGTGAAAGATTATGTGAAATGCCTAGCTACCTATTATGTGCCTGATGCCACTAAGTGCTGAAGTTTTAGACCTCAGGCAACTTGTGGTGGCTACTGACAACTTAGAAAAACAGGGAGTGTGAATCTGTGTGTGTGTGGGTGTGTGGGTGTGTGTTGGTTAAAATTAGTAAAAATAAATCATAAAACTGAAGATTTGGCTGTATGATCTTTGTCAAGGCCGTTAGACCAATATGAGACAATAAAAAATGTCAGAGCAAAAAAAGCTCGCTTGTCATTAGAAAGCAATTAATAATTTTAGTCTCTCGAACAAGTAAATTAATTGTTGGTTTCAATTCAATTAAGATAGGTAATTGAATGGTGATTCTTAACGCTTTACCAGTCAGTTGTCTACTGTAGAGAAATCTTTGTTTCAGAAGCCATGCCTTGTACTCCAGATATCGGTGGAAATAAATGGGAATTGAGCTGCAGGACAACAGACGGCTACTACGGAGCAGCCGCAAGGGGAGCAACAAACTCCTTATACCATGAACGCAAGACAGATGCTGAGAGGATATCTTACTTCAGGTGCATTGTTTTTATGTTTGGACTTCAGACATTCATTGTGGTCGATTAACGGTAGTGTGATGTCGAGTCACAGTATGTAGTGGTCTCTGAACATAATGTTTGTCCTTGAAAATGAGACAATGTTGCCACAGAAGCGTGTGGGAAATCTAAAATGAGAAATGGAAAGAGTGATAGAAAGGTATGGATGGATAAAAGCGTACAAGATGTGATCCGCATAGGATAAGCCGTGTAGGATAAGATGTTGTAAATAGAAAGAAAGGCTTGGCAAGACTGGTTAGCAATTAAAGCTAATCGCCGTATGCAAAAAGCGACGAATGATGATATGAGTGAAGCAAGAAAGGAATATATACGGGAATAAACGGGGGGAATGAATGGGGCATGCACTGATTGGTTTAACATGAACACGAAAAAGGTGTTAGACAGGGATGTGTAGCGTCACTATGGCTGTTCGACCTATTCTTAGATAGTTGCTTGACTAGTCTGAGAGAGTCTGAGAAAGGTTTGAGAATGAATGAGTCAATCGTCCAGTGTCTCCGTTACGCTGATGATCAAGTCCTTCTTGCTTCATCGGCTGCGGAGTTGCAGGATATGATGACTGTTCTATATGAATCTTTAAAAGGGAAAGGAATAAATGCGAATGTCAGTAAGACGAAAGTCATGGTTTTTTTTGAAAAAGGTGATGATATGACAGTTTGCGATGGTATGATTGGAAGTGAAAAAGTAGAACAAGTGAAAGAATTTGTATATTGGGGATCCAAGCTCACAAAAGATGGTAAGTGTGATAGCGATATTGAAAGCAGAGTGAATGCTGGTAACATGGTGAACGGAGCGCTGCACACCTTTGTGAGCAGTCAGTAAGTGTCCAAAAAGGCGCGTCTGGCGGTTTATAGGGGGGGTGTTGGTCCCGACACTAATGTACGGAAGTGAAAGATAGGTATGGCAGAAGCAGCACGAGTAGGATAAATGCAGTGGAGATGCGAGCACTTAGAAGTATGCTAGAAGTAAAACTAAGTGATAGAATAAGAAACGAAATAATTAGAGAACGTTGTGGTGTGAAAGAAGATGTAGTGACTAAGGTTGAGGTAGGTATGCTAAGATGGTTTGGTCATGTTGAGAGGACGAGTGAAAGACGATTAACGAAAGGTATATGAGGGTGTAATGGGAAATGTCGACAGGGGAAGACCAAGAAAGACCTTTCATGACCAAATAGGTCAAATCTTAAAGAAAGGTCAAATCAAAAAGTACCCGTAATCGACGAGCGTGCATGAAGAGGTTGATGAATGTGGATGAAGCGAAAGTGGTGTGTCAGGACCGTAGCACATGGCAGGAAGTGATCTCTGCCTACCCCTCTGGGAAAAAGGCGTGATTTTATGTACATACAGTATGAAAATGAGGAAAGGAATCAGACTGAGTTGGACCCTAAGTTTCAAGGCCCTTTTTAAAGTAATTGAGGTTTTGGTTTTGGTTTTCCCTATGCAAATGCGATAGATGCTGAAATCTTTGAATTCTAGTAGAACGATAGGTTCCCAAATAGTTGAACAATGCTAATGGTAATGACTTTATTGACGACGACGATGATTGATGGTTTATTTAATGACACATGTTGATGGTACGTGTATCCGATGGACTGGATAGTAGTTGTAATTGTGGTTGAAGAGACAGCGTCGTCCGGGCCATGCAGCTGTAGGCGGCTGGTTGAGGGGACACGCTCGTTTGGTCCGACTGATGGTCATGTGTTCGGTTATTGAAATGGTTGAGAGGAAAGTGTCATCCGGGCCATGCACATGGGGCTGGTTGAGGGGATGCACTCTTCCAGATTGTGAAGTCACCAAGGATTAATGGAGTTTGTGGGTCGAAGGGACACAGATGTCGTCCGGTCCAACCTGGTCGAAGGGACACACTGGTGTTGTACGGTCACTGTGAGTTGCTTACATGACTGGTTAAAGGGACGCACTTGGTTGGAATTTATGAGACTTATTTCAAAGTGGGAGGGGATGGTTTTGCTCGATGCAGTAGGCTGGTCTTAATTGATCACTGCATGCTGATCGAGCTAAAACATTTGTCCGGTCTTTGAATAGAGAGATATGAGATTGAGACATGGAATAGAGTATTGCAATCGTCAGGGGTGGTGTGTGTCTAGACTTGTGTTATTAATGAATTGGATATGCTGAGTAAAGCCTTAGTTGCAGATTTGAACTTGGGAACTTGTCGGTCAAACGTTTCAATGTTAAGTAAAATGAAATTTTGTAAGCTCAGAAGCTCTTGAATAAGTTTTAGCCGGGATGGCCGAACGGTTTACTCTTTTGGTTTCATTTTGTTCTCAGGTACAACACCCGAGGACGGGTGAAACGTCAGAATGGCCGTGTAGGATAGCGGGTAGCGGGAGCGGCGCTTTTGAATAAGTGTCTATGATCTTCGCTAGATGGCGCTTGGTAGCAAGAAGTTTAGGTTGATTTATGAAATTGTATTAAGTAGTGCTAAATAATGTTGTAATATTATTGTAAATCCTAACTTGATTTTAGAAGTCATTAACAATGATTACTTGATTAAATGATGTTTGTTGCATTCGAATAATACTGGCCGGTCACTCAAACGCGACTGTCAAAAAGGTGACAGTCGATTTCGTTTGGACATGGCCCGTCACATTTAGTTTTGAGTTGAAATGATGGAGTTGAGAAGACGGTTACGATTTAGATTCAGATTCGATTAGGTCGTCCATGGGACTTGTCTAGTGACCGGGCAGTATTGGTTATCGTGATTATATCGACCATAATGTTATTTCGTTGATGTTAACTTACGATCGCCGAACAAGAATAAAACTGTAACTATTATATGTGGTGTTATTCATTGCCTGAAGACCCTACGCAGCCCACAGAGTGAAGAGTAGTGAACCTAACGATAGTGTTAACCCTCTGATGTCGCCGCCGGCCACCCCCGACGCCGATAGATACTTATCGTGAGATATTATTGTTTACTTGTAAAAACCATTTTACACACGACAAGATTTACCATTAGTTGTCGTTATAAAAATAAAACACTTTAACGGTGATACAAATACTCAAGTTTTTTGAGCTATCAGTTTGTAACATGCTTCGATTTCAGCAGCAAACAGACAGGGTCTTCGGATAAAAATCTTAAGGAAAACTGCGAATTGGACAGGCGATTCGTAGGTGTTTAACAGATTTTATTTAAGATTATTTGAAATAAAAATCATGATGCTATTGCACAGGCTGTTCACAGTAGTCGATTATGTGCATGATAATTAAAATATAGAATTATTAGGTACCAATAAAATTTATGAAGACTGATTGAAACTAATAAGTTAAAACACTTAAGTTTCCATTTAAAGATGTGTTTTGCAACTTGTAGGTACTCTGAACATCTACAAGTGTTATCATAAATCTCGAGGATGCAACGTCGAAGTACAATTGATGGTTAAACAAACTTACCTAAAGTGAAGTTTGACCGTAATTAATGAGACGTTGCATCCGAAGAGATTTATGATAAGTTCCCACCCTCCCTTAATAGCCCTTTTATAAGTATCATTATTGCAAAACTAGCTCTAAAACGAATGACACAAGACGTCAATGTCACAGGTGAGCGGTAAAATGAGGATGACTTATGTTTTTTTAATAGTTTATTTTTTCAGTATTCTAAAATAGTGTTCGATGCCTAATACATTGAAGAGTGGACTACAAGTGTTATCATAAATCTCTTCGGATGCAACGTCTCGTACAATTACGGTCAAACTTCACTTTAGGTAAGTTTGTTTAACCATCAATAAGTCCGTTTCGTTCCTCGTGAAAGCAATTAACGGTTAATATCTCTGGGCGTGCATTATAAACAACAAACTGGTCGTTTAAAATTCACAAATAATACGATTACCCGGGTCGGATTCCATGAGAGACGCTCTTTATCAATTAGGCACTATTAAACGAGCGTTTGCGTAATCAAATTTGGCCCGTCCATCCAATCCCCATATCGACTTTCACTTAACATGGCCCGAGCCCTTCCAGCTAACAACCCAGAACATTCTCTCCGGGGTACTTTCCAAAACACGATTCCCTATTCCATTAGACCCTCTCGAAGTTATCTCGCGTTATTTACATCGCCTGACCGTACCGTCTTATGTAGTCGACCCCTATGTGTCGGGGCACGGTGGGGTATATAAGTGAGCATCGTGATCCGTGTGGTGTTTGTTTTAGGGGTGATATTGGCGTGGCGGGGTGGCGGTGGGGGTGTCGCGGTGTGGCTGCCATGGCGACGGCGCCCGGACGCCGGATCCGACGCCCGCAGTGTCGGCCGCCGCGCCCGCGCCCCGCCGCACAAGTGACACGCGCTACGAAAAAGCACAACCACCCTGTGTAGGGTGAACACGGCTCGTGTGGGCGGAGGATAAAGATTTACTTAGTTTTTTTTACACAAGATGACCTCACTCCACCTGATGGTAAGCGGTAGTGAGATCCAAATATGAGGTCGACAGGCACAATATACCATATTGAGCCTGTCGCACTCACCCTGAAAGCCCGCTTAAATACCGTTTCACCCCTCCCCGCGGATCATCGATATTAGAGGGAAAGGGGGACGTGAAAGAGGAGACCACTGCTGCGGCAACAACGAGACAAGGCGTGGAGTTTGATATTATTTGGCTGTCTTATGAAGAACGATAGCTACAACGACAATGGCCACCAACGACATCTCAAGCGCATTTAGTGGAAAGTTTTGTCAAACAGATTCTTGTATCGTGTTAGAATTTGTATTTTTTTAAATAAATTACACACAATTATACCACCACCACGAACAACACAGCACTTTAGGAAACAAAGCTAAAAGCAAAGATTTTGAACATTGTTTATTGTGTAACTCATATCTCTAATATCGATATAGATAAAGGTAGATTTGCGACTTGCGAACTTGTTATCAAGAATGATATAGAGATAAAAAGGGGAGATTTCATTATTATTGTTGTTATCAGGATTAAGGCGTTATGTATTGAAGATGATGTCAATAGTTTGAAGCGAAGCGGTAGCTGGATAGGCTGACGTGCGATTTGATATCGGTGCGATAATGTTTCCTTTATTCCGAGGTGTCAGTTGCTGTGTATTATTCTATAAATCCATATATCTATTCCATACACCTTAGATATTCACAGCTATCGAGTTTTATATAGATATCAGAATCAACAGTGTATACACAAATATATTTAGTTAAATACACTCAGACTAAAAATATTTTCACGGGTGGCAATCGAACCCAGGACTCTTGGAACTGTCGGAAGTGAGCCTAACCACTGCTCCACCGAGCCAGTTAATATAATAAGAGTCAACAAAATACATAATAGTTTCCTTAAAAAAAATAAGGAACACTAACTTTGTCACACTACACTGCCGCATTTTCTATCTTGAAACCGTTGCTAGTGTGCCTAACCACTGTTCCACCAAGCCAGTAAATACACCGTGAAATTTTAGTGGTTGTTTTCCCGTGGCAGAAGGATTTGCCTTTAGTAATACTAAAAAATCGTGCAAATTATTCCTTGAAAAAAAATATTTTTTCAAATTTTCAAAATAATATTTTTCCAACTCGAAAACGAGAGGAGTTATCGTTCTTTTATAAGATGTGACGTAATGAGAGACTGCTTGCCGCATGAAATCGATGTTTAAAGCTAAAGAAGCTCTACGCCCTAAGTAATAATGCGGCTCGAGCGTGCTTTCAAGTTTCGGTTATACCTTCCGTCAAACCGGCATTTATTGATTTTAATAAAAAAGAACTGCACAAATCTATTGCGCTTCTAAGATAGAATCATTTTGCTGCGGGAAAACAACCACTCAAATTTCATGGTGTATAGTAGGAGTAGACAAAATAATAGTTTCCTTTAAAAAATATAAACACTATCTTTGTCACACTACACTGCCGCATTTTCTATCCTTGACAATCTTTTCCCTCATGGTCATCGTACCGCCCGCCCCCCGGTGGGGGCCGGGGACTCGCACCTTTTGTTTAGGACCCCCTGCCCCCAGTTCATTTACTCGCGTCCCGCTCTCAATGCTGTTTGCAAACGGTTTAGGTGCCTAAATGTACAGGGAAATGTCACGTTTTCACTTTTTGTGTTTGCATTCGTACACAGAGGCGGTTATACCTACCTACGTACTCCGTATAAGTACGTATGACGAGTGCCATTATGAAATGGATGACGCCAAAGCGCTGGGAATGTTAAGCTTTCAAACTAATACTGAATCGGGTGTTTATTAGCTGTTGGTCAGCATAACTGTGATAGCGATTTCCAAGTTTCCGCATAGCGGATGCCGCGTAAACCGGGAGAGCAAAAGTTTGTTCTATTTGCAGAGAAATATCTAAACGGTTTAGTACCTACCGATTTGTCCTTGTAAAGAACGTATATGAAATATTTTATACTGAATATACATGATCTGATATAATAATGTTACAAATGTTAAAATGAACACAAGTAAACACTGGTTTAATCGTTATCTGTAAATGTTAGGTCGATTTTCCGAGAGTTGTGTACTACGGATCACATAAATGAGATGAGATGCTGTATTAAGAGAGTAAGTATAAGTAGGAAGACAAGCCTGATTTCAACAGATTTAATTTGAACATACTCAATGTAATATTTAACCTGATTATGAGTCAGACCTTAAGGTTAAATACAAACATATCTCGATGACTTATCGTAATCATTCCAGCCAAGACCAGCATATGTAAAGATACAGGGCATTGGGCAAGCAAAAAATATACAGACGAATTGAGAATCCTCCACCTATTTCGTAGTCCACTAAAAACATGCTAGATTACAGTCTTCCAATCCGAGGTCACCCAACTTCTGTAAACGTACTCGCTTAATTAAACTCCGTTCAAAAATCAAGAGGTAACTCGGCCACAATAACACGCGGAAACTTTTGCACTCGGCAACATTTCGTCCGGCGGCGAACTTGCCTCGTCTTACGTTTTTACCTCGTCCCAGTTTCGCAAGGCGGGAGTTCGCAACTCTTCTAGTAGTAGTACCAGTAGTTCCGGGTGAATTGGTCTTGGGTTGATTAGATGTTTGGCTGGGAATCGCGTCTTAGATATCGATGCGTCTGTTTACGACTTGCTCGTTAGGGGTGAGAGTCATCCGCTCCCCCGCGAGTCTAGTTAGGTTTGAGTTTCACGTAAGGCATACGGGCAATTAAGTATATTTGTGTGTATTTATAATACCTAGAATAGCAAAATTTCTTAACACTAAACCATGAATTATGAGTTCGCTATTTTTATATTTTTCCAACTAGACAGGGGTAAGGTTTTGTGGCTACTAGCAATAAAATTTTGACCTTTGATTACTTGTCTTTGATTACTAACTTATGTTAAGTATCTCACACCGTACTGTTAATGAATTATGTACATAGGTACATAATTCTGTACTTTCGCGAACGTATCTTCAACCACCAAAAACATTCAAAAAGCTTAATGAAGTGTACCAAATACCCCCTCATCATCATATCTATCATAGCAACTATTCTATTCTGTATTAATAAAGTGTCAAAATGGACCCAATACACACGAATTTCAGAGCGAGCGAGGCGAGTCAACTCCGTCAATATTAAAGCGAAGGAAAGAAAAAAAAAGCTCGTCCTTTGGGTCGCATCGATCGCGGTTGACGCGAGCGGGTGTGAGGCCCCGCCTTCTATTCACACGCGGGGTGATGATTGGCCGGCATTGAGACGCACACAGGCACGCCTAGGCTCGGGCATGGTGACGTCACCAAGATTGGAAGCTAAGTCATCATCAGACAGCGCTTGAGGCACTATTCAAATTCAAATGATTTATTGCACACATGTTGGGTTACAGATGTTAATAGTATCTAATGGATATTGTACAACATGTACCCTGTTAGGGCGTAGCAAAACTTAAAAAAAAGTAAAACTAACTTAACTTAAAAAATAAAAATAATTAATTTAACAAATATATACCTATAAAATAATAACAATTTGGATTGTCTACTGCGAATTATCAAAACACTCAGCCAGTGTATAGAAACATTTTTCAATCAAAAACCTTTTCTATGGTGAGGTAACTGATAACATGCTTAGAAGAGGTGGCGATAAATCACTGTGTGATATTGCACTCCTATAATGTGAAATGTTAGTGGTTGTTTCCCTGTAGTACAACGATTTACCGATATCCCTTTAATAAAACCGGTATTTATTGATATGAATAAAAAAAATTGGACACATCTATTTTACTTCAAGGATGGAATCATTTTACTACGGGAAAACAAATACTAAGATTTCGTGGTGTATACCTACCGTCCTCATGACTTGCCGAGTAGACTGCCCTACTACTGAAGCATTAGACCTATCCTGGGTTCATACAATGTTCGGAGGTTATAAATATAACATATTTTTCAATTTTAAATTTTGTTACTAGATCTATTTACTAACATAGCTTATTAATTGTTACTAAAAAACTATTGACAATGACTGATATGCAACTAAATAAATAAATATTCTCAATCAATATTTACTAATCCGCGCGAACCACAATTTCACAATATTCTATCTGAGTAGCGTAATTTTGTAATCGCGCAGTTCACAAAGGTATTTGATTTTGTGCAACCATTCCACGAGCTACGTGTGTTAAAGTAAAACAAATTATATTAGCGGCAGAGAAAGAAATATATAACTTATCTGTAAATAATTTCGGATAAATCGTTAACATTTTTTAACCGACTTCAAAAGGGAGGAGGTCTCAATTCACCGGTGTATAATGCGTTTTTTTTAAAAACTTGAAAGGAAACTATAATTTTATTAATATAATGCCAGTAAATCTATACTAATATTATAAAGCTGAAGAGTTTGTTTGTTTGTTTGTTTGTTTGTTTGTTTGAACGCGCTAATCTCAGGAACTACTGGTTCGATTTAAAAAAATCTTTTTGCGTTGTATAGACCATTTATCGAGGAAGGCTTTAGGCTATATAACATCACGCTGCCACCAATAGGAGCAAAGATACAATGGAAAATGTGTAAAAAACGGGGGAAACGCGAACGAAGTCGCTGGCACAGCTAGTATAATATATGTACTTACTGGCCCAGTGGAACAGTGGTGAGTGACACAGGTTCACTACCTACGGTGCCAAGAGTCGTGTCATCAGTGGGATCGATTCCCACCCGGGACAAATATTTGCGTGACGAACATCGGTGTTTGTTCCGTGTCTTGGTGTTTTGACAGAAGTGCTTAAACGACTTACCACGGGATCAGATCAATGTATGTGATGTTGTGTAATATTTATTTATTTAAACTACTTTCACCGCACAGCCACACTATAAATAAATATTTATCCAACTGAGGTTGCCAATAAATATATGGTGCTAGTGAACAATCGAAATAAGTACTTGATGTCAATGCACATTGCAGATCATAAATTTGAATAAAGCGTCGAAGGTTGGATAAATATTTCGCTAGCTTTATTAAAAAGGCTAGTTCGTAAAATGTAAATGTTTAATATTATTGAAAAGGAGACTTATTTGTGTACTCAGTAAAGTAAACAAATTGTAGCAATGATCGTGGGCTTTATTTGTTTACACTACACATAAACTGAAATAACTATTTGAACATAATATATTCAAACGAATAACAATGTGATTGGTTTTTTTTTAAAAGGTACACATTTAGCAATCAATAAAAACAACACAATTGAAAATAATTTCATTAATGGTATGTTGTAATCATATTTATATTCACAATATGAATTTTGGCACAGAGGTTTAGAGGTGAGAGCCATCCGCTCCCCCGCAAGTCCGGTGATGATGACGAGGCTAGTCCAAGTCATCATCGTAAGATAGGAAACAAAAAGGCTAATACGTATAATAACACTGATTTACCATACTGGAGTGGATCACGTGTATACGTATAAATAGAAATGTGCTAAAGAAAATAATTCATCTTAACCTCTTTAAACAATATCATCATCATCAGTCCATATACTACCACGCTGCTTGGGCGCAGGCCTACCCTAAACTAGGGTGTTCAGGCCTTAGTCAACCACGCTGGCCAAATGTGGGTTGGTCAACTACACAACCTTAGAATTTCTTCTGCGGTCGTCGAATAATCGAACATATGAATTACAAATTTGAAAACACATTACGTGGCGGGGTTTGAACTGGCGACTTCCCGCAAATCAAGCAACGATCTTAACCAATCGGCCATCGACGCTAAACAAAATCAAAAGTAAATTCTTCCACCGTTTAAGCCCCGAGCACAAACCTATCTCCGAATCAAACGGCAGCTCCGACCGGCCGTTACACAATGAGATCAGGAGATGAAATCTAATTCCGATTCCATACAATCGAATCGGCAGATGCGTTGCGGCGCAAACAATACCGAGCTTGTAATATACGTGTAATAGCAACTGCTCCCGCGCAGACATGATCGACAGCTCCCGTAATTTGAATATGGTGAGGCATCGGCGCGTGAACTATTGCGTCTGCGCATCTTGTATGTTAACACTCGTACTTCTCAGTCGGATTCGGTAGCGATGATTCTATTGTGTTATGACAGGGATGTGTCTTTTGTATTTGTGCAACTGGATATCGTGTTTGTTATTTTATAGTGGGATTGGGTTTAGGTTGTAAGATTGTATCACGTCAATCATACATGTAGCTTGAAAGTTATGTTGGTTTTATTTATTCGATTAGGCATTGCTATTGGATAACTTCGTCTGTGTGTGTGACATGTCCTGGGTAAGGGTGGTTGGTACGCGTGTTATAATCATCATCATCATTTCCGTACCGTTTTCGGTAACGGCGACTAAAAGCATGTCAAATATGTAGGTTTTAATAATTATGGAACGCTCGAATGCTTGGCTCGAAGGCTTGCGAAACCAAATTTTGCTTTAAAAATACGCGGCCGCCGCTCTACTGCGTGTTTATAATAGTTAGCTGTTAAAGTGATATTATGTGTATAGTAGAACTTACCGAAGACGGATTTGCTGAAATTCACGTTGGGTACGCCGGCGACGTAATCCACAGCACCATCGTAAGTCTTCAGCTCAGGGATACGCGTAGACTCGCTCTCAGCTATAGCTTGACCAATGCGTTCTGAAACAAAAATAATGGATAAGTCGAATTTTGTATCTTAATATTTAATCCGTATCATCATCATCATTTTCCTGCCCTTCTCCTTCGCTAAGTGGGGTCGGCGCAACATGTATACTTCTTCCACTCAGGCCTGTCATTCGTCAGCTCTCCTACTATTTAATCCTTATATGAATACCTAAATTAGCTACATATTCTTTCGGGATTCCGCGTGAAGTTGCTAAACGCCCAAGACACTACTTTCTTATTGCGTAGTTGACCTTTGTAGGCTACAGCCTGATGATAGGCTAGTTTTTCTAGAAAGTATATTAATTAATATCTGTGAAACTAATTTCGTTTAAATCCCTTCAGTAGCTTTGGCGTGAAAATTTCAAGAGATGAAAATTACTTTACATTTACAATCTAGGCGGCACTTTCGCGATTAGTTAAGTTAAGATAATTGATTGCTAGAACATTTTTATTATATAACTTGTTTTAAAAAAATCTCAATCGTTTTTTCTAAACCAAGCGAAGTATTAATAACGGCAATGTTTCAGAAGCCGCGAATATACCCCGGTGGATTCCTGAGAGGGCTAAGCGTGCAATTGGTTTGATCCAAATGCATTCACGTCGCAAATTGACCAATTAGAGGCGGGCGGGGCGCGCGGACGCTTCCGAGAAACGCAACTAATCGGCCACTTTCAGTTATAAAGTGTTGATCACACTTGTGGGACAGTAAGGAGAGATTTTTTTTTCTTAACTGACATACGATGATGGCTTCAAGTAGCCTCGTCATCATCACCGGTCTTCGGTCCGCCGGTCCGCTTATGTCTTTATAATCTAGTTTTGTAATAATACTTTAAAAATGAATGTAATTATTTGAGGAAAACCCCATAGGCCCCTCATACATAAGACTTAAACGTAACATGTTGGATCATATTGAGAGAAGGAATTCTTGTAAATTAGAAAACTGAAACTGTCCGGGATATTTACCATGTTGTTTTGTTTTCTAAAGTGTGTAGCCATGACAGTTTTAAAATTATTGTTGTAAATTGTTTGTAACGCTACTGTATTATTGTACTATTTCTTTTTTTTTTTTCAAAAAAAATAATTTCATTTCATTTCATTTCATTTCTTGTGGGGGAGCGGATGGCTCTCACCCCTAATAAGTAAGGAGAGAGAAAGAACACGTATTACGATGAGAGTAATAGTAAGAGAAAAAAGGTCTGGTATAGTGGCAAAATCATTGGAACTGTAACTGGAATTAAGATTTTATTGATAAATACAATCATACAATCACGCCTTTTTATCATAGAGGTAGGCAGAAATCACTTTTGCTTCTTCCACTTGCATCAATCTTTTTTTAAATACACCATAAATATGTGCACTATTGTATCTAAAGTATTTGATAACCTAGCTTACCTTATTGAATAATCCTAAAAAGCTCCTATTTAATTAAACACCACTAAGTGTATTACCAAGTACCATTTTTTTAATTAAAAATATATTTTGATATCTAACGGATCTTTATTATAAAAATATCTGGTATTGTATAATGTAACAAGGAAATGAAAAATGTAATACTCGTCGAAATGTTTTGTAATACTATACTTTAACCACGGTAATGTTATCTGTTACCGTGCTTTAACCATGGCTGTGCAAGTTTAATATGAGAGTTTTGTTATCTTGAAATGTTGTATTGGAATTCCTATTTAAGGCTATTTATGCACTTATAAGTAAAGGAAAAACATCATCATCATCATCATCAACAGTTATCAAGTTCACTCATCTTAGAAAGATGAATGAAATGTTCATAATGACGAACCCGATATAATATTCTTCGTCAATTTCCCAAATCCGCGCGGACCAATTGTATAATTGGAGTCAAAGTTGAGAGTTACCAACCGAAAATTCATATTTCCGAAAACAGCCGGTCGGAAACCGCTAAGCGCCCCTCCCCAGGCTTGTCAACACAAAGAACTGTAAAATCCGTGCAATTTGTTACCCTCTGCTCTTGGCGCGTACGTATATACTTATCGATTTATCGCAAACACGGCTCTCTGTTTTAAAAAGTCAAGTTAGAGGGCGTCGCGCCGTTTTCGTCTGTATGTGGAGTGTTTTAGGGTCAAATTTGTGTTGATCCCCGATGGGTGTATAGGATTTGTCGGTTCAGCGGCGGTGTGTAAAAATGCCGTCTTGTCGTAGGCACGCCGAGCCACCCCGGCGACATTTTTACAAGAGGGGGCGGCGGGGGCCACCCGCTGGCTCTCCCGTCATTTCGTTGTCATCCATGGCTCCTTTTTGCGCGATCGCGGCGCGAGCGTCGGCGTCGACAATACTGTTCAGTATTTTTATTCTTTTCGAGAGAAGAAAATACGAAAAAAATCCCGCAGAGAGAAAATCACGAACAATGAGGCCCTTCGGCGGGATTACCGCCATCAGAAAATGAATGCTTTGTTAGATCCGTCCAACGAAATGTTTCCAGTTGTTGCATTAGTCTTGTCGTTTCCATTAGACGCGGCGTAGCTGGGCATGAACAGCCGAACGGTACGTCTGCTTTTCACTTTTCATAATTAAAGCCCTCCAAATGAAAATTGTGGTCGCCCACGCTGGGCGAAGTATGACGTGACGCACTAAGCAATCGCGACAGACATTTTTCAAAAATTAAAAGCTCTTTATGAACGTTATGCTCCGGGAGTGTCCGATGAATTCACGTTTGTCGGGGCTAGGATTAGTCCTAGCCACAGCGATATAGGTATATACTAGCTAAATATCTACATTGTTATAGAGAGTTGTTTATACTAAATTAATACAGTACTATTTTATTACCAATACATGCTATTAATGCTATCACAATAGCAAACGAAAAGTTGAATACTTATGGCCTTTACATTACAAAGTATTATTTATCTGTCTTTAAATGCAGTTATAAACATCTTACTTATTTCAATAAATAACCTAAAAAACATAATATGATCTATTTAACGTGTTAAGAAAAAGTTTTATCCGTGCAGAATCGCATTCTTCAATGTCTAAATGATTATGTATTTAATCCTATAACCACACTATTTGGAAAATTTAATTGCTTTTGAACCTTGAAAATATATGACGGCAATATTGTGGCCATATTGCTATATAAAGAGGTGAAGTGGCTTAAAGGTTCATAGTACAGCCTTCGAAGAACTAGCCGAAAGTGATATGATTGGCGGTGATGCTCAAGACAAAGCAAGGCAGAGGCAGGGGGTATCGCGTTTCGCCGCCATTGATCTAAACGCCTTTCATGTCAAGCCTTCCGCCGCTTTGGAGCTGCCGCGGCCTGCTAGAGTCAAACGCCGATGGTAGATAGAATGTTGGATGATGACGTCATTGCTTGCGATATCAAAGTGATGACAGCAAAGCAGGGCCTTAAATTGAGCCCTATTGGTCGGCGCTAGATGATTGTAACAAAGTGGTTCGCTGACGCCGAACCCGCACTTGGCCAGCATGGTTGACTAAGGCCTGAACACCCGATTTTTAGGCCCGCGACCCAGCAGTGGGGACGTATATAGGCTGATGATATGTATGGTTCCCTGACAACAGGTAGAGCGCTGATAAGAGCCAAACTGATGGATGTTTCATGAATTCTAACCATTTATAATACATGTAGGCACTATAAAAAGCTAATTATAGGCTTCTATGATAAGCCTATATAGGTGCCATATGTACTTTTTAACCCGGAGTCACCGAATATAGAACTTTCACGCCTATTATTGTACAAGGAGACATCGACATCCCCATGTCTAAAATCTGATATGACGGATCGGCGGCGAAAACAATGCTTTACACTCCTTTATACCCTCCCGATTTGTATGGGCATCGCATTACGCATTGATTCACACGCCAATTCGTATAAGACGGAGTTAGCCTTTGAGGCACCGCGTGGTTTTGTTTGATTTGGCGCAAAACGGGATTGTGCCACTTAGCGAATTACGCTTATTTGATTCGTTCCCTATAAGAATTACTTATACTAAAATCTTTTCCTTCACTATTTAAGCGTTAAATAATCGTAAATATGAATTTTAAAACACAGTGGTACGTGTCGAGGTTTGAACCATCGACACTTTTCAAGGGAGTAATAGTTTACGCAATAAACGACTTCTCCCGGACGGAGAAACTTGCAAAAAGCTAGTGTATAAAGGAATAATGGCTACACTACTTCTGAAATACAAGTTTTATCATCAACAACGGTCATTAGCCATTTGGCGCTCAAAACTAAATTCAATACGAAACTTATCGAAGGACGACGGCGAATCTTCCACAATTCTGCGAACGAACTCTCATGATTGGATTCCTTAAGGGCTGTGCCTACGTAACCCTTGGAGGGACAAGTTGAAATCAAGTCGCCGTAGTTGTGTACATCGGCAGACAATTCCATTAGGGAATAGGATGGCCCATCGGTAGGGTTGGCGTTTAGCGACTTACCTTCGTCCCACGTATCAATACTCTATGTACACTTCTGACATGTAGGTATGTCTTTTAAAATAAGATCTAGGTACTGTCTGCAGAACGTGTTTATCTACTGTACAGGCAGACTACTAGTGCCTTTATTCGAATAGGTCAAAGTAAACTTTATAAAGGTATTTCATTCACGTCTATCTCAATTGTCTCGACGACTTGACTTGACGTGTCTTCCAGACAGCTTGTTTCATGGTAAGCTATAGTCAAACAAATTGTCTAATAGGGGCTAAAATCACACAGTTTCTTATCTTTCTTTTATTTATTACTTACTAAGCTCTAAACAATCCTCTACATTGTGAAACGAGCCCGTCAATAAAAGGCGCATGTTTTACATATTTCTAGCATCATGAGCGAAAGGGCTTACTTGTGCTCTTTTCATAATATTAGTAGATCGGTGCACCACAAACTAATAGTCCCTATCCACCTAAACTTGGAAGCAAACTTATGACCCTCCAGGCCAGTCGTGTTTGAGTAGCGTCTAATATCGAATTCGTTGTCAGATTCAGACACAGACAAAGTCGTCAAATCTCTTTGGGTCCAGTAAGTCTACAAAGCCACATGTATTAATTACGTAGTAAAAGTTTATATTTGTGTTGCTCTCTGAAAATGGGTATCGATTCTTTGTAACTTGGATATTAAACTAACTTATTTAAATAAAAAAAATCATATTAATTTTATAAATAAGAATTAATCTAACAGCTACTGGATGTCAAAATAAATAAATATTAATTTGAAGCCAGCGAATAGTAAAAATGCCTTAAAAATAACGCTCTGACCAGAGATTACATTGTCTTTGGAAATGCTAAAGTATATTTGGTCAATTATGGTAGAGTTAGTAATTTAAATGATCAGCTCTACTGGACCCAACTGTACCTAATAATGACGCAACACACTCTTGACCGTTCTTTGCCATCTGACACTTGATGTATTGGATTTTCGGTGCTTGTCAAAACATATATGTACCAATTCAATTTGCGCGTATTGACGTACACAAATTGTATGTTGATAACAAACAAGTTGTGTGGAAATTACAAAGAAATCCACACATTCAACATTCTAGGAATTCGTGGAAAATCGAAATACGTATTTATTCACATGTATGACGACGCGCAAAGAAAAAAAAGAACATAATGTTTAATCTAAGAATTGTAAATAAGTGTAAACGATTTGGATCATTATTATTATGTGATTTTTGATTTTGATTTTAAATTGATACCACATTATGTTCATTCTTCACACGATATTTGTCCCTGATGAGGTTCAAACTTTCATCTCCAGGAGGAATAGATAGGTGTACTACCAAATATTACTATTTAAAGCGTCCCACACTCCCTTCGCTTCAGGTATATCACTACATACATATGTAGTATAAAGCAGACATTAATAAATAAGGAGTTCAACCGATTTCGGTCTTTGCTGCCAATTTTAATAGAGATCAGCCAACTGCGCACTGTTTCCTCTCTCTAATTATTCTGTAAGAGGACAATTGAACAAGAACGAGCTAGAAATCAGGCGACTGGCTTCCCGCGTCTGTCTGTCCCTCTGTATCTTTAAAACTACACAACGGAATTTGATGCAGTTTTTTCAATAGAAAGAGGGATTTAAGAGGATGGTTTTTATAATATATCCGAAGCGAAGCGAGGGCGGGTCACTAGTCACTATACATATAAACCTTCTTTTTGATTCACTCTACCTATTTAAGACGGTTACGTATCAAAATAACTAAAGTTGTTTCAACTACTGCCGATTCAACTATGCTCGACTCACCTAAAATCATTATGCCTAATGCACGACTTGCCTAATGCTTAACTCATATAATTTTGTTTCAACTAAAATTGTTTGCACTAAGGACCAATTAATCTAATGCTTTTTTAACATAATACATGTTTCGAATATGTTTGAAATACCTAATCAACAACTCGCCTACTATTTATCATTACTGCGCGCCGCGCGGTTTGGGCTCTATCACGGCTCTGGCGTTGCGGGGCTCCGGCGGTTCCACGCAAGCTTATCGTCGCAGAATGGTTTCGCTCACCATCGCAGCTTCAATATAGATCAGCCAAGTGCGCAGGCCATATTATAGTGCACATGTGTGCGCGCAAACACAAGTGCACTCTCTATTCCCTTACTCTCATAATTCGGAGAGACGGCAATTCGACATGACCGATGAGAGATCGGACGCAGGACCAGGCTTAACGTGCTTTCCGAGGCACGGGCGTTAAACCGCCAACTTCTGAACTTCGGGCTGAGTAATTTCATTGCAGGAAAACTCAACACAAATTTTGCCTGACCCCGGACTCGAACCGGGGACCTCTCGGTCCTTACGCAGTGCTTGCTACCAATAGATCAACGTGGCAGATACCAAATACCAAAGTATAGGCCGTAGGTGAATTCGCTCTTAGGTGAGTAAAGCGTTAGGGGAATAAAGCGTAGATGAATAAAGCGTAGACGAAAACAGGTTAGGTGAGTCGAGCGTAGGCGAATTGTCCATTAGGGATTGCGTGCATTAGTTATTATGAAATTATGTGAAACGATCATTAGGTATTTCAAACATTAGGTGAGTCGAGCATAGTTGAATCGGCAGTAGTCGAAACAACTTTAGTTATTTTGATACGTAACCATTTAAGACACAGAAACGCATCAAAATCCGTTGCGTAGTTTTAAAGATTGAAGTATACCTAAGGACAGACAGCGGGCACGACTTTGTTTTATGATATGTAGTGGGGTGATGCCTAGGTTCAGGTACGCAAATCTTAGTTCAGGCACATATATTATTTCCCTGAATAGTAATGTAGATTTCAAGATCTTATATTTGTGTTAAGTTTTCTGACAAAGATTTTTTTTTCTGAACCTAGGACTTGGCTACTTCATCCACCACTCCTGATCCATCATTCGTGCCGCACCCGCGTAAAGGGTTGTGCCGGCGCACGCGCCGCGACAGCGTCTGCGGTGATAACGACCGGATGAACCGTGTATCCCTTAGTGCCGTGATAGAGGTCCGTTATCGGAAAACGATGCCGAGGTTTGGTAGGGCGGCCAGGGTTGCGGGAGTTTGGGGACATATTGAACAATGAAGAATCCTTAAATTCATGTGAGTTTTATTGTATTTACTTATGAACCAAGAACGCATGTACTTTTTTTAGCGTCACTGAAAGGATCTGCCAGAATAACAGCGGTGTAGCGGCTGCGAAGCACATGCTGTGGCAGAACCTATAGATCACTTTAATTGTATGTGTGTTTGTTTAATAATGTAATAATAATAGTAATGTAAAATAATGTAAAATTTTACTGGCTCGGTGGAACAGTGGTTAGTGAGTGTCAAGAGTCGTGAGTTCGATTCCCACTCGGGACAGATATTTGTGTGATGAACATCAGTGTTTGTTCCGTGTCTGGGTATGATTATGTATTTAAGTATGTATTTAAAAATATATATGTATGTATATCAGTCTCTGACGCCCATAGTACAAGCTCTGCTTAGTTTGGGGTCAGTTGACCGTGTGTGGAAATATCCCAGATATTTATTTATTTTTTATTTATTTAATTGTGTATGTTGTGTGATCAATAAAAGGTTTCTTCCTTTCTTTTCTTTCTTTACTTTTGATTAATAAATTAATCACATATTAAAACACAAACATTGATCTGTTCTAAATATGTAGGTACGAGTAAGTTGCTTAAGTACTTGTGTAACGGATATCAGAAACAATAGTGATAAACACAACTTATGTTTAAGATAGATAAATATACACGGAATACATATAAATGTTAATAATGCTGTATTTGTCCCAGATGGAGATCGATCTTACAACTCCTGGCGCAAGAAAAAAAGTGTAATGAGACAAATAATAAAGAGTTAGCTATAATTATGGAGGATTACTACAGATTTCCGAAGCCTTGTGTCCCAAACTTTATCCCACAATCTCAGTGTCCTGGTCCCCCTAACTGAGGACCGCGGAGTCACGCGCGAACCGACAACCCTTTATCTTGATCGAGCCGAGTGGTGACGTCGCCGCACCGACACGCCAGCGCCAACGCCACAATTTTTGTGGTAATGGCAAAAATTATTCAATTTATTCATCGCAGCCCTGATAGCATCGACGGTTCGAACTGAGCCCAGATGTGTGTTCTTATCGGGGTCATAAATCTGATCCGTACTTTGTTTTTTTGGGTTGCAAACGGAAATTGTGTCAAGCTTGTTTTTTCAGAGTAAGTACTATTGGCGGAATCGTAATACTTCTTCCTTACTTCGTTAGCATTTGCACAAGGCAGAATGGCGGCGACGTGGTCCACAACCCGTCACGTCGCGTTTCCCACAAAGGTGAAAAGTGGATCGCTGGAAGTGATATCTGCCTACCACTCTGGGAAAAAGGCGTGATTCTATGTATGTATGTACTTCGTTAGCATTACCGTTCTTTTAGTATTCTCTGGACAGTAATCATCTGCGCGATTCACCATTAAAGGACGAGTTTTTCGCTTCATAAATCAAAAGTATTTGCAGCCATTTTGTTGACCATGTGTAACTGCTTCGATGATCTACTAGATTTTTTTTTTAGATTACTCTGGCCGAAGTCAAGCATTTAGCACATGTTAAGGCAGTGGTCCTACGCCAGTCGCCTGATTTCTAGATCGTTCTTGTTCAATTGTCCTCTTACAGAATAATTAGAGTGGGGGAACAGTGTGTAGTTTGCTGATCTCCATTAAAATTGGCAGCAATGACCGAAATCGGTTGAACTCCTTATTAATTAATGTGCAACAGTCTCAAAGTAGATCAAATGCCTAATGGCTTCAATAGTTTGCTGTCCATTTAGGCATTTCGGATTAAGCCCTTATTTATTAACCTCACAAATACCTGAAGCGCTTTGGCGCATTGGTTTACCTGGCAATTGCCCGAGGCTGCTTTGTCAGGATCCAGTATTGGAATGTTTGCATAAACTCTCATAAAAGAGATGTATATGATGCTAATTCAAATTAGGATCCAATAACAAAGGGTTCTAATATGCGTTACACAAATACCCATTTTCCGAAATAGCTTCTTAAACTTGTCTTTATCTGCTTTGGTTGAATCATGGCCAACGTACATAATGTACTTTACCTACGTAATAAAAATCCCATGAGCTCATTTATGCCTCCTATAGAATTAAGAAAACTGATAACCAATAATTTAGAACAACCCAATCGAGCGAACAAAAGCGATCGGGATAAAGGTGAGGAAATAGCCAGTTCCAGCTCGACACAATACGAATAATATTAGCCAACCACAATGGCGCTTTGAAGTTGGGCTGCCGAATAAAAAACGGATGTGTCAATAATTAACTGTGTGATCCGGCGCTGGCCGGCGGGCTTCGATGCCGCGCTTTACCGGGCCGGTTTATTAAAAAAAATAATAACGAACACGTATTGTTCCCGGACAAAAGGGGCGAAACGCCGCTCCGAGCGAACTCGTCGCCCTGACTTGTTTTTGTTATACGAAAGCTGGGGTGAAAAATATTACACCCCCGGGCGTGCGTGTGTGAATGGCGAACGGAACGCCCATGTGCGCCCGATTTGCCGGCTCTAATGGAAAACTGAATTGGTTATTGGCTATTAACATTTTAAACGGCGCGGATATTATGTAGCGGCTGCTACGGTTTATCTGGTGAAAAAGCTAATATTCCCAAAAAGTGAAACGTTCCGATTGCTTTTGCGATGAAATTGTTTTTGGGCGGTAGTTAGAATTTTGCGGGCGCGCAGTTGATTTTGCATCCGTATTTGTTTTGTTATAAGCCACGTTTATGTATTGTACAAAATACAATTTAAGGCATTATCCAAATTGTTTGTAATGCTAAGTTTTGCTAAATGCCAGTTTCAACATCGAGATGAAACTGGAATTTTTTGACATGCATTGTGTTGAAGATGGAACAATTCCAAGTTTAGCTCAATTAATAGTTTTCTTAGATAGTTCTTTGACGCGAAGCCCTTAAAGACTCGACGATGATCCACAAGATGGTCTTTTCATCAAGGTTCTCGTCTATAGAGTAACCGAACATTCAACATAATCTAAACAACATTACTTTAGAGCTAAAAGTTCACCAAGCTCGTGGTTGTGACGCAATGGCACTATTCCGCATCAATGTTGGCGCGAGCGGGAACTCATCTCAACCTGCTTGCTATGATATGAGTTTTGAATAACAAACACTTAACAACTTTTAACGAAGAACTTTATGATTTGCTCGATGACTAACCTTACGACTGGCTCGTTGCCATAATCAATAGTGCCTGTCTCTTGCACTAAGAGTGGCGAGTTCGATTGTCACTCATAATAAATATTTTGTATAATGGACATCGGTGTTTATTCTTTTATTATATGTACTAGCGGCCGCCCGCGACTTTGTCCGCGTATTAATGGGTTTTAGTAGCAAGGATGTATTAAAATAGCCTACATCGCTTGTAAAATTTGTTATTTATAAGTGTAAGTTCCGTCAACGTTCTCCCATAGTACGCTCCCCCCCCCCCCCAATAACTTCCATGGGGGTCGAATTTTGAAAAAAAAAAAAGCGCGGGTGTCTTTCCAGTGTGCCAGCTACATCCATACCAAGTTTTATGAAAATCTATAAACACGTAAAAGTTCTCCCATAACTAATTTTTACCCCCGCCCACCCCCCAATGAGGCTGAATTAAAAAAAAAAAATGCACTGGTGTCTCTCCGGAGTGTCAGCTACCTCCATACCAAGTTTTATAAAAATCTATAAAGACGTAAAAGTTCTCCCATACTAACGGGGCTAAATTAAAAAAAAAAATGCGCTGGTGTCTCTCCGGAGTGCCAGCTACCTCCATACCAAGTTTTATAAAAATCGACAAACATGTAAAAATTCTCCCATACTAACGGGGCTAAATTTAAAAAAAAAAAATGCGCTGGTGTCTCTCCGGAGTGCCAGCTACCTCCATACCAAGTTTTATAAAAATCGACAAACACGTAAAAATTCTCCCATACTAATTTTCACCCCCCCAATGAACCACATGGGGGTTGAATTTAAAAAAAAAAGTAGCCTATATGTTATTCCAGAGTGCCAGCTACCATCATACTAAATTTCATGAAAATCGGTTCAGTCATTTGAGCGTGAAAGAGTAACAAACATACATACATCCATACATCCATACATACAAACTTTCACCTTTATAATATTAGTAAGGATGTATATTTGTGCCAATTGATTTGGATATCCGTCATAAAAGTGTTTAAGCATTTTATTTACGAATATATTCGAAACAGTGTACGTGATATCGATACATCGTTACTCTCCAGCCAAGAGGTCGGCTAGTACGCACCCCGCTCGTGAGGCAATCGCTAATCCGCATCGATGCCGGCGCGGGCGGGAACTCATCTCGCTGATCCGTCCGCTGTGAATAGTAAAAGTGATGGCTCTATTCATCGGGGAGGCGAGGGGGAATGGGCGGCAGGGCTGGCAGTTTGATGTGTTTTAATATAAATAAAACAGCGAGTTCGTTAGGTAAATACCTACTTTGCTTAATAGGTACGTGTAGACTGTCGTTAACTCTCTGTTAGATTTTCGAGATAGTAAAAAGTTAGATGATTTTGTTACTTGTCATTTAGTTTTAGTGAAAATAGTTCGTCTATCTTCTTTAAGTTATAACGGCAACAGAATAGGCATCTTGTAGATGTCCATTTTGGGGTAGTCATTTAAATAAAATAGAGCATCTTCTTACCGCTTCTAAGGTCACATTAAGTATACAATAGAATAGTATAAAAATGTTTATTCAGTAAAGATATCCCAAAATTGATTTGATGTGTGGATAGATGGGGATAAATGTCATGATACTCTTTATCTAACTTCAGCCACAGAATAGGTTTAAGCAATTCAAATTGTACAAGGGATCTTTCTATCGTAGTACAAATTAAAACAAATCCTAACCACTTTTGAAAATACTAAAGAACCTGCTTCATTGTAAAATTAAAAATGCATAACATATATGTATTATGGAAGATTTTGTAAGATTTAAACTTTCGCGTTCCATTACACTAAATATTAGTCTTTATGGGTCTACACGCGTTATTAGGAGTAGCAAATTACATAGCTTTATATATATATATATATATGTATTTACGCTATATATTTGCTATTATACCTAACAACGAGGCGATCTAGCCCACCCAAATAAGGACTTGCGGCCTCAGGCACGCATTCCAAGTCCGGGTTGGTAACAACTTATAACTGCGTTAAAACTTTCATAACAAAACATCTATTCCATATTGAATACGCTCCGCAGTAGCAGCCCTATCCAGCGGGCTCGGTAAGCGCTAAAATTTAATAAAGCCTGCCATGGACAACCCCACGATTAATTACGCACAAGAGACCGGTAATGATACCTACGGCTCCTCGGGAACAGGGCAGTCCGAGCTTATGTATTATTCACGGCGCGCACGCACAGCAAAGCTGCAATGTATTAGGGATTTGGAAATCTACATTTTGGACCAGCCGTCTCTACGAGCATGTTCCCTCATCATGAATGGTAATGGGACAAGTGTAGTAACAGTTATGTTGTTGAGATTGGTTTGATGGGTGGGCGATTAATTGACGTATTTGGTGTACGCGTCGAAACTAACTGTTTTGTTTTGTTGTTGATTCTGTAATATTATAAAATGGTGGGACTTGAATTAAAGACTGTCAATGGTGGAATTCATATATTTACTTAAAGTAACCTTCTTATATACTAATGTTATCTTATATACGTGTTCAGGGCAGCAATACTCTATCGTGCTGAGTTATCTTTATCGATCACGTAAGGTCGTGATTGACAAGATTCACATACCATCACAATTCACTGTAATATTCGTAGATTTATCGAAGTATGAGTCTTATAATTATTGGGAGTATCGAGGTTTCTTTGTCTTGTTGCAATGATAAAAAAACTTATTCTAAATTCTCGGTCCTGCTTGATGAAAGTCGTGGTGAAATTCAAGGATATTGGACACCTATTAAAGTACAATTAAAGTAAATAAATAATATATTTTGTAATAGAAATCCAAAATTGTTCCATTTGACGTACTAAAACATTTAAATCTAAAAATTGCTGCTTTATTATCGATAGACATGTTGATTTCAGAATGTTTTGCTACGGTATTTGCTACGAAGTAAGATAAAATACGTCTTAAAAGACATCAACGAGTTCATTACTCTTATTATTTTAAAAATACACATGCTACGGAGTATTTGCATTGCAAATTGTCATGGCTGTTAAGAGGATTGGCCGCTTATTAGAGTGCAGTCCATTGTTATAGATTTGTGGCAATAATATAAACAAAAAATGTATCTCGCATAAAATGATGATTATAATTTCTCACTTAAATTAAGTCAGTAATAACGTATTTTAGACTTATAACTTGGTGACTATTTTTAAGGGTACAGGCACTGCGAATGTACATATTGCACATACACATATTACTAGAGTTTTTATCAATGAGGGTTAACGCGTATTCACTAGATGGCAATATGTGGGACTTATAAGTAATAGGCGTGAGGAGGCAGCATGATTGGTTATTTTTAACTTGACATTGACAGACATGTTCACCACAATATTCACCAATCATGCTGCGGTTGGACCTCCCGCTTACGTATTGCCATCTAGTGAATTTGTCATACGCGTTAACCCTCATTCTATTTGCGAAAAATGGTAAAAACGCGGTTTATCGCCACTACAAAAGTAATCGTACAGATTCAGCGTTCTCGCACAGAGTGCCGTCCTACACGCGCCGTCATTCCCAAGGCAGTTTTTTACCCCGCTTTATTTCTACCCCTCGCCGGCATAATACGGTACATGCCCAGTAACTAGGCACTTCGCTCCTACGAACGACGCCATTTTCCTCGAAAAATAATGGGACTGCTCGCTCCAAGTCACTCCGTGGATTTCGTGGAAAATTCCCGAACATTTCTTGTTAAAACAGCGGATGTACTCGAAAAAAAAGGACAAACTTCGCATAGAGAATACTGTTAAGATTTTTATGGTAAAGTTTTTTTAGCAGTATTTTTGCATTTAAATAAATGAACAATTACATGGCAAGCGACATTGAGCAATATCTTGCCTTACTTTAAATTGTTCAAAGTTCTATTAAACATCATCATCATCAGCCTAAAAATGTGTCTACTATTGGACTGAGGCCTCCCCATGTGCAGAAACACCATACTCCCTAAAAACAATAAATTACAGCTGCTTAAATAGACCGAGACATCAGCAATTAAGGGATCTTTATAAAAATAATGCAATGAATATCTGATAACCTCCTATTTGCCATGAGGCGAAAAAAAATATACTCATGATGCACTAAAATCCCATTCATTATCAGACCCAACCCAACCTCTTCAACCGCTAAAACCAGGTAAATAAAAGAACGCACCACCATAAGAGTACATAACCCCGCCATATTGTCGTACATAGTTATCAGCAAACTTACCCTAATCCCGCAATCGGGGCTTACACTCGAAACACAGGCAAGTCGTAGCGACAACAAGAGAAGTAAGGCGGCGTGCGGGGCGAGCGACAGCGCCGAGTGGGCGCTAATTGCCACTCGAGTGCCAATTACGGCGACGATACTGAGCGCGGGCGCCGCCCAGGTGGCTGGCGACAGCGGATTGAATCTATCTTATCTTAATATACACACCGTGAAAGTGGTTTTTAGTGGTTGTTTTACCGTGGCAGAACGATTTGCCTTTAGTTATACTATCGAATCATGCTAATTATTCCTAGATTTTTTTTTTAATTTACTAAATTATAATTTTCCAACTCGAAAACGAGAGAAGCTATAGTTATTATTCTGACGTAATCAGGCACTGCTCGCCGCATGAAATCGATACTTAAAGCTAAATAAGCTCTACGTTCTAAGTATTAATCAACTGAAAATATATGCGAATTATATTATTATTAAAGCGGTTCGAACGTGCTTTCGAGTTTCGTTTATACCTTTCGTAAAACCGGCATTTATTGGTCTTAATAAAAAAGAACTGTTAAAATCTTGTGCTACTAAGATAGAATCATTTTACTGCGGGAAAACAACCACTAAAATTTCACGGTGTATTATTTGTACGTGTGTATATAATTGAACTCCCTTTTTTTTTTGGTAGCCTTGTCATCATCACCGGATTTACGAGGAGCGGAACCCACAGTCTAAACGGCGAAACGTAGACACTTGATATTTGTAAGGGACGTAGCTTAGGTTAGGTACCGTAGAGAAAGGAATTCCTGAAATTCCCACGGGAGAGGGAATTAGCGGGAAAATCATTTTGTATGATAAGCCGATAGCTACGACATAACTCAACGCGTCCGAACGTTGCGGACGTCCGCTAGTGAGTAAATATTTAAGGTGTTCAACTGGCGCTAGTTGCAGCGGTTGCGCACATGGACCATAGGTATCACGTGAAAAGCAATGTTTATAGGCAGTCCTAAAATTCCGTGATAGCATTATTTATTTCAGCTGTGTTCTGTGTTTACAACTCAACCATATATTTCGCAAATCTAACGAACGCAGAATAAAACTTTTGAGATAGTTTTGTTCACAACCAACACAGTCAGCATTCAGTGAAAATTAATAGTACGTAAATATATCGAAAAGAAAGTCCTTGCGATTTATTTACGTACTTTTAAGACTTGGAAGAGCAAATCATACATCGACTATTACCTGCATACAACGGGACTCTACGAAGATATTGAAAAAATAAGGACATGTTGACAAAACCTTTGCCAGCCAAATAACTTCTATTTATGACACAATTCAAGTATTGCTAAATATTGCCACATCTTGTCCTGAATCTTGACATGGAACGAAGCGTGGTTTATTTCACAAGCAACACAGCTTGCATTTGGGCAAATTAATACGAATAGATCTTGATGAATTTGAAATCTTAACACGTACGTCATCACATTTTCCTATACCTATTCAGGAACAGCAATTGGCGAATAGCCCGCGTTATACTGCCACTTGCAAGACTTCTACGTATATTGGAGAGGGGCCAGGTGTGTTTCAATCGACAAGATTGGTACAATCTGATCTAATAGTATATCCATTTTTCATGATCAACACAGCCTAAATTTAGTGCTAATTAATAGCAAATAGATCGTAAGATCTCTGAATGCTATCTGATAACGAAGGTATCTATTAGAAAGGACAAACATTAGCAAGGCTACTGACTTACATCTATGTTCTGCCAAATCCTGCCACCTCATCACAGAACGCCATCTCTTCTGCCTATGAATTGAGCGGCAGCCGCCGTTAAGTTCTGAAGTGTGACGCGGCCCCGGCTAACGACGAATGAAGAGCGGATGTGGGGGCCCTCGAGCGAGCGGATCGCGCTCGGCGAGCGAGCGAGCGGACGCAACAAAGACGGCGCACCACTACATACTGGTACTTAAAGAATTTCCACGTAAACAAACGTTAACGACGAGGACCGCGGCGGGCAAATTGGAGTGCGGCGTATGTACACGTCAAGATTGGTACGAAGCAGGTCTAATTGCATATCCAATTGAAAATACATGCGTTTTCGCTGCCTTATCATCTCTCGGCTGTCACCAACAAAATTCGTACAGCAATGGCTTATGAAGTTGGTAAAAATGATCTTATAATATAAGTTAAGGAAGAAGGTGTCTGACCATAATGAACATGTCGTAATAATGTTAGTTTCTAATTTTGTAGAGGAGGTGGCGTCTTGATTTTAACCGACCCGAATGGAGGTCATTGGCAGCACTCAATGCAAGCAGACAAAAATTGCTAATTTTTGGCGGCAAGATACTTTATAGTCATTTGTGGTCTTAGTAATACAATCTACAACTTTTACAAGAGCGACGATGCAAAGCTGGCAAACTGACACGCGTAAAGTCAACAAAGTACAGCCAACTACAAAAAAAAACCGACAGTGAGAAGAGAATTAATCGTCGAATTTTTAATCCGGGCACACTTACAGGGATCGGTTGCACAAAGCCCAATCGGAGGCATCAATAATTGAATTTCCCGTTGGGAGGGTGGATCACTTCGGCTCCAAGTCTAAGCTCTCCATTAATTGCCCGAATTAATTCGTCCCCTCGTACTCACCCTCCGGAGGGGGATAAAAAACGAAATCACTCGTACGCGGAACGTCATAATACTTTTATTAAAAGGCACCATGTACGATTGTGACTGAGTGCACATTTGTACCGTTACAATCGCTTTTGTTTTGTTTTCATGTGCTCAAGGGATGTATTACAATGATGCAGTCGCTAATCCTTACTAACATATAAATGCGAAAGTAAAGCTGCCTGTATTTGGTACATAGATATTCTCAAGACTGATATAAGCAAATTTTTAAGCGACTGACTAGAAGGAATAATGTTTTACACGATAAACGACATCACGCGGAGAAAGAGCTAGTAATAACTAAATGGCGTTAAACCACAATGTAATAACAGTGAACTATTAGTTGTAAAATTATGTGTTGTGCGCCATCTTTTGATATATCTGGGAACTGGCGGTTTTGGCAAAACAGAGCGATTTTTATTTTAACGATAAACTATTACTTATGTACTTGTCTAACGTATGTATTTGTAATAATTTTTTTATGAATTGCTTACTACTTTATTAACGTTGGCAGTTCATTGCAAAGGAGTGCAGTGGGGCTACCATGAGTTTAAAACTTACGCACTCGATATCGCCTACGTAAATATGTCTATGAAAAACTTGTACAGCGCCGCTGGTGGTTACGCGAAGAACTAAAATCGGCCGTATGAAAAAAACAACTCGATAGGTTTTTAACGTGAGTAAGTTTTCGATAGCCAACTCATGGTAGGCCCTCTGAACAGTTCCATTTCCTTCATCGAAACTGAATATAACTTTTCAAGTAGTAGTCTTAGTAAACCGACCCTGTGGTGACTACATGATTAGCAATTTGGATGTATGGTATTTAAGAAGTGTTACTGCACCGGTTGCTGATCACTGATCGAATCAATCAATTTGACGAAATTCACATATGATCCCAATTTTTACGCAAATGTTTTGGTGAATTTGAATATCGAGCGATGCGCTGTGAAAACTGCCGATGGAAAATTCTGTAGAAAGTCTTACTACCTCGAAGTCCTAGCGACCTCGTAGGAAACTAATCGCATACCGCAACCGCGTCGCCCTTTCATCTCGCCATATAAGAATATCTGCTTGGCATCCACGTAACGAGAAATTCCTTAAGAATTAAATACTTGTTGAGGATGGCGTTCCAATACACCAATTGTGAACTGTACCTAGACGCTTTGGGCCTTTGTGTCTGGCTTTAGACAGACTGCGTGAAGCCACTTGCAGGCAATGATCAAGTATGCATGTGGTTGCGTTTTTATATTTTTTCAATATATTTTTTTTATAAAACACGTCTATCCTTTAGAGAGAGTTAAGCGAAGAGATTTAAAAAAAATTGGATTAAAAATCCTGTATGGAGTTGACTTAAGAATAAGTTCAACATGAGATTCATATTTTAAAGCTCCAAATTTCAATAAGAAATATAAAATAGTTAAGTATATTATGTATACACATAAACTTATATGAATCAAATCTTTTTGGCGCTGTAATAATAAAACATTGTAAATTAAAGACCGACCCAAATTTAAAATCGCAATTTTCATTTTATTTCAGTCTATTTAAAAATAGTTTAATCTCGAACATGAAATATATTGCGAATTGCAAACGTATCAGTTTTGCAGATTTTACGAGCATTCAATGTAAAATAACTAAGTTAAAAAAATACACATCACAGAGATATCAATATTTTACCATCTCGTACACTTCAGTTCGGTAATTCGGTGTGCAGC
Source organism: Maruca vitrata (assembly GCA_039566165.1). Classification (NCBI taxonomy): domain Eukaryota; kingdom Metazoa; phylum Arthropoda; class Insecta; order Lepidoptera; family Crambidae; genus Maruca; species Maruca vitrata. The sequence goes on along the minus strand of CM076933.1, from coordinate 8,512,070 downwards.
CGTAGCAAAAATATCACTTTCCCGTATCGTATTGCATATCCATTTCACATGCGAGCTATTGCGTCGCACAATCGCGACACGAAGGGTGTTACCCACACCCCTATGTTACTACATACACCCTTGCCAGTCGGCCGGTGCTTGTAGGAGCTTAGTGTCACGCGGTTTTCGGCTTTATTTTTATGCGGGTAAGAGTGTCGTGTTTAGAAGTGGGTGCATAGAGTTTGTTGTATATGTGTACATAGAGGGCGCGCCCCTCGCTGTCGCCGAACAGAACAAACATGGCGTCGGCTAACGAGGTTTTTGCGCGCGCTCTCGTGAGCGATTTCGCGCCTAATTTGGACGGTGCGCGATGTTCACTGTATTGTACTTTATTTGGCGTCTCGGGTGTATGATGGCTAATTTAGATGATAGGTTGGTTAAGTATGAAGTTACGAACTCATTGGCAATGGGTTTCAGGTTTACAGAACAACGTATGACAGACAGTTAAACGAGCGATGGATTAAAAGCCACCTATCATGGTAAATTGTTGACTTAAGTATAAGGCTCGACCAAGCATTATTTTTATTTTCAAATTATTCCATTCCATTTTAATTCGAAATCAAAATCATCATCCTTCGCCATTTCCACTCTCTCCATAAAAACGAACTCTAACTTCAAATCTTAAAAAAGAAACATTCACTGCTAAACTGATCAAGGTTCAGCTTTATCAACTCCTAGACGAGGATTAACCGGTGTGATAGCGCAATCCGCGATGAAAGTAATCTGAGTGATTACATTAAAGAGTGGATTAATCTAAAAAAAATATTTTATTTCATAAAAAGACTATCAATCAAAAGACCAAGAAGGTGTAACCGATTAAGAATATATTGAGAATTAATAGAGGAGATTATAAACTGTATTGCCATTTTATAACGTTACTAAGTTTATATTAACAAATCATATATCACGAAGAGCCGGCAAGTCCTAGCCTTAGATAGAGAGCAATGGATAGGTTTAGAGGACACCTTAGCCTAGCAGTGAGAAGATACAGTTTAAAAAAAGAAACTTAGTATAATTATATTCTTTTAATGAAAATTACGGTATTTAATTTAAAATATGTACTTGGCATATCCGCTAAACAGCTCTACCTGTACAGTTATAAAGTATTCTATGTTCTATCTTAGGATCTCAACTGTGTCATTAAAATTGCTTTAGTAATTTTGAGACTGATAGACTTAGTTACCTTCGTATCTAAAATATTAGTAAGGATTTACTTATTTTTGATGCGTATACTAAAATGTAGGTATAATCAAATAACTCTTTGCCTTTATAAACCTCTATAAAGACAAAGTGACAAAAGTAGCACCGCCAAAACTCTCTACATACCTACCAACCTCCACAGTATTAATACGTATATTAGGCGAGATGGTTAGTTTGGACAGGGGACAATATTGATGCCTCGGGCGATCTCCGACCGCAGTGGGGGGCGTCCCCCCTTCAACACAGCTATACATAATAGGCCCAGTGACAAGACGTGTCCAAATGTCGGCCTTGTACCCTCCAGGCCGGGATTGCCCGAATAATGAAGTTCGTGCGATATTGTATTATTCATTTATTCGTCTAGTTGCTTTGTTGGGTTTAGTTTGATGTTACAAGTTACTTTATATTTATAACTGTACACGGGGATGTTATTTACAAATCTAGTAGTACCTAGCTTACTTGAAAGAAAGCTTTTGCGTTTATAGAAGAAAATCCGAGTTGCTAGATCAAACGAATAAGTCGCAAAGTGCTGTATATTTAACTTGGTCAGCATTTGTGATTTTCAATTACAGAAAACCTATCAACGTTTTAAACACAAGTTGAAGTAGTTGAAAGTAACCAGGAAAGTTAATAAGAAATTCAATTCACTTGTCTATAATTTGGTAATAAGTTAAACACACGTGAGTTTTCATAAATGCCAGAGGTAGTGAGCACAAAGACTATCCGAATCGAATTCATTCGAAATGGTAGCGAGAAAAAAATATCCCGAACTGCACTTCAAAATACGGCAGCAAACAGTGAAAGGCACCCGATCCCGGCAATTCTATTGCCCAAAGATTTTTAATAACAAAAACCAACTTATCAAACGGAAAGAGCTGTTCAAACCAACTCCCCAACTTAAGGTGACCTCTTACAATCTCCCAAAGCCCAACTAAGCCCGGTAACTCTTGAACGCCGAGTAGAATCAAAGATCAAGTTAAACTGGCCATTCACATAAACAAGATCGACAAAGAGGTTCGTTAAAAAGAGCATTGGGTTCTAACAAAACGTTATTAAATCTTATTTCAGTGAGAATAAAGATATTTCAAACTCTGTTGTGCCTATTGTATTGTGAATCGTTGGGTGCTCTGGCGCCTTTTCATTGAGGGATATTGAATGGCGGGGCTAATTTTATGCTTATTAAGGTCTGTAAATATAAAAACGTTGGAATATTTTAACCGTAGACGAATCGTAATTTTTTCATGAAAGAATCATTCATTCTCGGAGGCCAACACTAATTATGGGTCAAAGCGCTCTCCTAGTTAGTTTAGTTGTTATGAGTTGGTTACAATCTTCAAATGAAAATACTAAGCCATCATCGGACTCTTCAGTTATGATAAAATCTACATCTACATATACTAAAACACCTTTTGAAAAGTTAACTTAATACCTCTTTACAATGTCTGTCTACTAATCGCTACAAATATTTTGAATAGGTACGTGTAAATGGGAAAAAAAGAAAAAAAAACACACACATGTCTTTCATCGACGTCAATCGCACGGGTCGAGATTAAACGCACAACCCGACAGCACCGCAGGGCAAAGGGCTACCGAGTGCGTCTATTGCGAACCATTTGCGGCGATACAGCGCAAAAAATCGATTGACAGCCTTTTGCTTTGTGTCCTTCCGAACGATTACCCCCGGGGGACAATGCACAAAATAGGATGAAAATGTCAAAATACAATCTGCGACAAACATCTCGATATACAATTCGAACGACAACTACCTCTATGTTATTAGGAATACGATCGAAAAACTCCCGTAACAGTTTTATAAATAACTAGTTTTGGGTATAATAGGCCTCAGTTTGGGTAACACTAGAACTTGTATCGGTATTACTTACGTTTATATTGTTGCAAACGTATTCGTAATCGCAATCGTTTGTGCAATCACAATGACAGAGGTAGTTGAGCGTCCTCTAGAATCGGATGACAATAAAATTTAAGACTCTTGCTATTCTATTATTGAGCCTAAACGATTTAAGTGGCTTTATGTGATTTTATACAGAAGAATAAACCATTTGAAGGCGGACGTATGTTGTGTTTTTATGAGTTTTTTGTGTGTAGTTTATCAGACCGTTTGTTAAGTTTGTTGATTTACGAGCACTTATGATCTGTTGTTTCATTTGCATACCTAGAGTTTATCTAAACTGCAGTGGTAAATTTCTCTCTAATGAATACAAATACTTCTATCATGACATCATCATCATCATCCTAATCGTCGGCCAATCGCATGTAGACTGCTAGACATAGACCTCACCCAATGTTACCAATGATCATTTATGATGTTATGTTAAAGGAGCTTTGATGAAAACTATGTAATTTATTTTTATCGGAGCATAAATCAACATTTTCTGTTAAGAATGCACTAAAATATATACTAATAAAATAATAATAAAAGCTGAAGAGTTTGTTTGTTTGAACGCGCTAATCGAGTAGTAGAGTTTTGTGTTGGATATACCATTTATCGAGGAATTCTTAAGGCTAAATAACATCACGCTGCGACGAATAGGAGCAAAGAAACAATGGAAAATGTGTAAAAACGGGGGAAAACGTGGAAGAAGTCGCTGGCACAAGTGGCACAGCTAGTAATACAATAAAATTTCAGTAACGAAGTGTTTAAAAGTCCACAGCCGGCGACACAGAAGATAATAAACGAAGAAGAGAAACGTTAAACATTCAACGAAAAAGCTTGAAAAACTAAAAATTATAAAACTACAAAGTTACGAAAAACGAATACCAAATTCGTTTGCATGAAACAAACAGTTGATGTTACTGCAACTGCGAATGTCGTGCGTTCGGTAGTTTTTGTCGTGAACGTAAAAAGTATTATTATTGCAGTAAAATGTAACCTCACGCGATTGCTCCCCTAAAAATGTAATCCAGGGCACATTTACAAGCAAGTTTTACTGTTGACTTGTCTATGGCCACCGAAAGGGTAAAGCCAAGAAGGGAACCCGAACAAAGTATATCATAAATCAGGTTTCGGGCGCGATAAGTATCAAATTGTGGAAATGTTCGGAATAATTCTAAGGAATGGTTATTTTGGTAAGCCCAAAATATCTTTCTCTCAGTACAGGAAGTTATTAAAATCTCGATTACTAAATGTACTCTCTTAGTAATCTGTACTAATATTATCAACGCGAAAGTTAATTTATGTCAATCTGTCGCTCGTTTACACCAAAAATGAAATTTGGTATACTGTTAGTCTAGACCCTAGAACGCACAGGCTTTTTAACCAACTGATTAACAGTTATAAATAATGCTTTATGCGATATACGACTTCACGCGGACTGAATGTGGGCAGCTTAACGAATTTGATGGTAACTACACTATTTCAATAATTTTATATATCAAACTTTGTAGCAAGTTTAAGAAAATAATTAACTAAAGTTTGGAAAAAACTAGAAGGTATAAAAATATATCATCCCCAAAACCTATCAAGACCACGCAAACAAAAAAAGACCTCGTATGTCCTCGAACATTTCGAGATTAACATGAGCGAAAGCCATTGAAACTGATATTTGAACAGCGGTCGCACGGATCCAGTGCTTCCGAACACAATGGCCACTCGGCGTCTCGTACCCACAAATAATTGGCCTACAACCTCCACTTGCCTCCGGGGATTTTCGGATTAAACTCTATTGCATCAGGAAAAAACTATTCGAGCACCTTTTGTCGCCGCCTTGCCATTGTGCCCTGTTTGTACGAGTCGAGATGTGATACTCTCCATTGATCTGTAGTAGACAGACATACTCGTACTTCTACATGCTTATCATCGGGAGCCGTGGAGAAATCTTCCAATCTAGGGCAGATTTATTAGGAAGAAGTGGGACGATATTGTTCAAAACTTGCGGCATAAACTGATTTGACTATATAGATCTTGCTTTTTATGTGGGATATGTTTCGAAAGTTTCCGGCAAATTCTGAAGGGCGATTTTTCTTGTTTTGGTTTGGTTGTTTTATCATGTTTATAAATGTGGAAAATATTGTAAATAATATTGTAAATGCAAATGGAAGCAAGCACAGATTAGATATAAATAATTGGTAGGTAATCAAATTTATAATTTAACTACGCAACATTACATTTAGTATTGCAAATATTTATAAATTCGGACGAAGACGACTGTTTCCGTTTCCAGACCTGCAAAATCCTATACACCGTGAAATTTAAGTGGTTGTTTTCCCGTGGCAGAACGATTTGCCTTTAGTAATACTATCGAATCATACAAATTATTCCTCGAAAAAAAAATTTTTTTTTTTCGATTTTTCAGAATAATAATTTTCCAACTCGAAAACGAGAGAAGCTATCGCTGTTTTTGAAGATGTGACGTATTCAGGTACTGCTTGCCGCATGAAATCGATGCTTAAAGCTAAAGAAGCTCTACACCCTAAGTCCTAAAGCGGTTCGAACGTGCTTTCGAGTTACGGTTAAACCTTTCGTAAAACCGGCATTTATTGATTTTACCAAAAAAGAACTGCACACATCTTTTGTACTATTAAGATAGAATCATTTTACTGCTGGAAAACAACCACTAAAATTTCACGGTGTATATATAATAGACGAGCGTATCATAGGATGAAAACAAAGATTTAAGTATATAGGCAAACAGTTTAGGTCATATTCAAAACTAAAGCAAACTAAAGTCTTTAAATAGTTAGTACTCTAGTTTAACAAAATTCCTGATTGAAAATGGGAAATATTTAATGATATATTTAATTTTGTACTAGGAAATTGTAACTTCAGAGGGACCACAATACTGGCACTCAACTCGCCTTTCTGTACCCTCGAGTGTTAGCCGCGACCCGAACGGATATTGGACAGGACAAAGGGTCTAAATAATGCCGACGTGGCCCTGAAGGCGATTACTACCCTCGATCCGTTAACAATGATATTAATGAAAGTCTCGATTCAAAGGTACTTGTAGATACATAGATATCTAATAATGTCAAAATTGTGTGTGTCTTCAAATTATAAATTGCAGCAAACATCGCGACCTCGATTGTTGTTACCCAATTGAAACCGAGCAGTAAGTAGAGTGTATTTGTTACGGTTTTTATCGTGTGAAGGCACATGGCATGGAGTGAATCTCTTAAATCATACATACATACATACATAAAATCACGCCTTTTTCCCAGAGGGGTAGGCAGAGATCACTTCCTGCCATGTGCTACGGTCCTGGCACACCACTTTCGCTTCATCCACATTCATCAATCTCTTCATGCACGCTCGTCGATTACGGGTACTTTTGATTTGACCTTTCCTTAAGATCTCTTAAATCATATGCATAGATATCGATACTAGAAGATGATAGTGATAGAATACAGCGAACGTGGCAGCTTGTAATGTATGCATGATACTTCTTAAGGTTTCTTGTAAGTTTATTAAACAAGAGCTGTGGATTTTGTGAAAATATTGAGAGAATGCTGAGACGAACTCGTAGGATACTTATTTCGTATAAGCCACTTCTTAACTAGGCACTGTAATTGTATTCGTAACGAACACTCGATATCATTTAGATTTTATTAAATTGGCGAATTTAGCTTTACTGATAATAATTATGCGCGCTTCCAGACACATTCCGTGTGTACAAATCCAGGATTTCATTTAATACCTACCTTTTAAATATGGATCAAGAGTTAAGACATCTGATTCTAAGCTTGTGAACTTTCCGAGAAATGTATTCTGAAACTAGAAGCTTACAAGGCCCCGCCTACGGCAGGGTATTCATCACAAAAGTACTAACCCAACAAGGGCCCGTAAGCCATGTCATTGTGCGACATGTCACAACACGCCCAACTATTTGTCCTCTCAAATAAATAGCCCCGACCCACTCTAAATATTTCACATGGGACTTCAAAGACATATGAGGTTGACACTAAGCGCTTTTAGTGTGACATTCTGACATTCCCCTTTGTCCCTTTTACAATATCTTAATTCACACCCCTAGCTATAGAAAATGAATGTAGTATTGTAAACTTTACACTCTTATTCTTAAGGCATATATTCAATTGAGTAGATTTCGAATGGACGTTCTTTGATATGTTAATTCGTCGAATTTGAACAATCTATTTTCGTCTCTACGACAGTGCCGGTAAGGTTGTTTATTAAATGTCAATGAGGGTGTATTTTTGAGGGGTGTGCTACTTGAAAGCAGTGCTGAAAGTAGGGTTGTCGGGTTTGTAATTAATACATAGGATAGCGCCATTGATATCCCAAATTGTCAGCTCCAGGCAACAAAGCATTTAAGAGGGGTCCTTTGCATGTTTGATTAACATTTGGCACAATAATACCTTTTGTGCGTTTTAAAACTAGCGAAAGTAATATCGAAAGTATTAAATCGTACGGATGAAAACAAAGGTACAGAAAAGCACACACTTATAAAACGTAGCGTACAATAAAGACTTACGAAGAAGGGATAAGAATAAATTGTACGGAAAAATCCAGATGTATCCTATCGCATACACAAACATAACATGAAATTGAATACTACTTGATTACAAAATTCACATAAATTATTATGTATAACTTTAGTTAAGAACTTACTTACTAGTATTTGGAAAGTAAGACATCATATTAGATTAACATTTTGTGTGCAAGTAAGTAATACGTATAATAAATAAATAAATAAGTCTTAAAAACTTTAAGTTAAACTTTGCATCAAACGTATTATAGTATTCTTCGTATAGAGTCACACTCGTATCAGTTTTTTACCTTAATTCGCATCACACGTAGCTGCCGGTTGTATGAATGAATTTCGAAGCGTACGATATACCTATCCAGTACGGATAAGTGGACACCTAGCTTTAAGCTGCTCTGAGTTGGATTTGTTGTGTTTAATGCACCCTCCGTTAGGTGGCGTTGGAAAGCTTAAAGCACAGCACGTATGCAATGGTGTTCTCGTTTCAACATAGATGGCGTTATTTGGGAACAATACAAACTTGGTGTATTTTACGGTAAGAGATAAAATTATCTCTGAATAATCTGTCATTTATGAGGCGTAATATAATAATTTATTATTGGTAACACAAATTTTTGTTCCATTAAAACGACACGTCTTTTACGGAACACTAGCAGAACTGCCTTAACGGATATATTTGACTGTCGGATTTATGGCCAAATAGTGAAAGACAATTAAATATTCGATTAAAATTAAAAATTGTATTAAAAGATTATAAAAATACAATTTTTGTATTCAAGGACTACAAATTTTGCTTAATCGTTATGAATATATCAAACAATCGTTTAGATATTCGACCCTTAGACTCTACGATGCGTTGATCTACTCAGACGCCAAAATCCAAGGAAGCAAAATACCGGATTTTCTCAAATATCATAATTTATTTCGGGGTGGAACATGTTTCCGTATGTCCAACTCTATAGTTCTAACTGTATCCATACGAAATTTCAAAAAGATTAAAATTTATTGAATACATAAAGCGTGAACAAAGGTAACAAATGCACTTTAGCAATTGTAATTTCTTTCATGATTCTGTGCGCCGATAAACCGAAATGACCGGAGACAATTTTGGCAAATGACTTAGCCTGCTTTACGAGTCATATCAAATATCTGTATAGAAATGGTAAACTAGTGTAATTAGTAGATACCGTCATCTCACAGATCTTAAGTTAACCCGTGATCACCCGTGTTCTTGTTAGGAACACTTCCGAAAAGCGGAAAGATGCTAAAATAGTGAGTACCTACATGGTTTTTTTTTCCGGACATAATTTTTTTCTTATGCCAGTGTAGGGCTAGCCATTGCCTATGATCTTTGCCTGACTCGGTGGAACAGTGGTTAGTTACCCAGGCTCACTACCTACGGTTCCTAGAGTCGTGGGTTGGATGCCCGCCCCGCTCTGGATAATATCAAATATTTGAGTGATGAACATCGGTGTTTGTTCCGTGTCTGGGTGTTTTATTAAATATATTTAAGTATATTTGTGTATCCACTGTTGATTCTGAAATCCGTAACACAAGTGCTTAAGCTAGTTATTACGGGATCAGATCAATGTAAGTGATGTGTAATATTTACTTTTTATTTTATAATAATCTATTTCTAACTGATATCTTATTTTAACTCAACGACCGTATTTGCTAAACCAAGTATAAAACATGAATAATTTATAAATAAAACTTTTTCATTTCTTTTATGCCATTATATTAATATCTATACATAACTGGTTATCATAGCTGCGTGTGTATTTATAATCGTTTAAATATATAAACATTGATGAAAAATTAATTGACCATCATAACAACACTCGCAGTTGAACAAAAAACATAACAAATGTAGATATTATGTACTATTATGTCCTTACTTGGAACTAATTATGTATTAATGGGATGAACATTTGTATTTTTTTGTGTCTGATTGTGTTTATCTATAATAATATTATAAACCTGTAGAGTTTGTTTGTTCGGTTGAACGCGATATTTCCAGGAACTATACTACTATAACTACTAACTATATAGTCAGTTTAAAAACCTTTTTTTCGACTTAGATAGCCTTTTATGGAATAAGGCTATCCCTATGTACCACGCTGAGACCAATACGAGGGTTTAATACATATTAAATACATAGAATCGCGCCTTTTACCCAGAGGGGAAGGCAGAGATCACTACCATGTGCCATGTGCTACGGCCCTGGCACACCACTCTCGCTTCTTCCACATCCATCAACCTCTTCATGCACGCTCGTCGATTACGGGTACTTATGATTTTTTTGTACTTTTGACTTTGATACCTTTCTTCAAGATGTGACCTGTTTGTGTTTAATAAATCTTTTGAAAAAGGATTTATAACAGTTTTTTTCTTTTTTGTGGGCCTCAGCGTCTGTGCGCTATGGAAACGATTAAAGTTTCATAAAAATCATGTATGTATCATTCCCCTAAAAAAGTTAAATATAGTCCGCGCCAATATCATGTCTACCTATCAAGGCTAAGCTCCAAATTATATGACTGCTTCAAATCATTAAAATCTCTTTTTAAGCACGTGTTTATATAAGGACGATATTGCTTTATTATAAGAATAGATAGAGTTATACATTCCAAAAAATATTTCACACAAATGAGCTTTTACATCATTTGATTTCAATGATTGATGATGCAGGTTAAATGATCTACTCCTTTCTAATATCAAAACATAAATACCAATTATTTTTGTAGCCATTATACGTACCTATACATAATTTGTACCAATAGTAAAATTATAAAACATTAGTTGAAGACTCCTACTTTTTCTTGTCAAATCTCGCAACATCAGCCCAGTATTCGCACACACGAATGGCGATATCCAACTTATTATTTTTATAAAAATAGTTTAATTCAATTGCTTCTTTGTTAAGTTAAATAACATAACAAATAATTAATAAATTTACTTCATACAGGAGCTTTTATGAACGACAGCTTTAAAGATAAAGTTCAGCTACTTCACACTAGATGGCGCTAACGGTCTCGCATTTACGTCGAACGGCGACATGTTATGTTAACCAACAAAGTGATGTAAAACATTAAAACATATCTTTAATGTTTTTCGGGATCTTGTAGAAATAAAATATCTTGCAGGATTTGTTTTGTTACAATTATCATAAAATCAAGAGCAATGTAAGCAGTATTTATTGTTCATTCATCAGCTGATATAAATTATTTTAATACCATCTTTGTCACATTCATGAATGCAAATAAATACTTTGACTTTGACTTTGACTTTAACGTAAAAGAATTTCTTTACGTTACCCTTACTGATACAAAATACAAATAGGTTACGGATTTATGTATCACGAATATAAATTTTATGTAAACAGTCAAAATGAAGTTAAATAAATCACACCACAATACTATAAAACGAACCGATTCCTATAACGCAATCCGATCATCGGTTAGATTTGAAATAAAAAAATAACGGTCAAGTGCGAGTCGATTTCGCTCTGTGAGGGTATCGTATGGCACCTGCTTTTATTTATAATCTACTCACATTTTTCAAAAGTTTGCGATAGGATAGCTTTGAAGTTAGTTTATAATCACATTGCTATATTTCCATCAATCTATTGATGCTTCATTGGAAGACTTAAAAATACATAAAATTTTTTTTTTTAAATATCCTAGCCCACTTATACTCTTCACTTGTACTTGTAATAGTAATAACTTAAACAAATGTTACATCACCCTTTAAGAAACCATAATATACGTAATAATAGGAAACAATCAAGATGTTATGAAAAACTAATATTAGTCCTAGTTTAAAATTACACATACATCCTTATCCTTACTAATATTATAAATGCGAAAGTAACTCTGTCTGTTACGCTTTCACGCATAGAATACTGAACCGATTTAAATGAAATTTGGTACAAATATAGTCCAGAGCCTGAGAAAGGACATAGGCTACTTTTTGACCGACTGCGCTATAAAGAAGTAATGTTTTACCCGTTAAACGTCTCTACGCGGACGGAGTCGCGGGCGGAAAGCTAGTATTTAAAAAATGGCCCAGTCAGAAACATAAGATACATTTTTACGACGCTGACATAACATTCATATTAATCCTTTGCATTTACGCCCGCGGGCCCCCAAAATCATAAACCACCACAATAAATCAACAATAGGATAATGTCTATAATGGCTGCCATCCCTACCGCGAACTTAACGAGCGATGAATTTAAAAATAAACATAAAAAACCGAAAGACAATGCTAATTCGTAATTCCGAAAGTCACGAACGGGCAATGCCGCGGCCATCATATTAATAGATTGACGTGCTCTAAACTGTAAAATTACCATTCCGAATAGAGTAAAGTAAAAAAAAAAGTTTGTCTTTCGAAAAAACAAATGGGTTGCAATCGATGGTGGGGTGTAACGGCAACGCTCACGAACCCAGTTATAATAAACATAATTTTAATGAGTTGTGAACGATATGAATGGGAATAGGGACATCACTTTTTTATGGTTATAACAATAAAACATAGGTTAAACTATCGCGTTTAAGGCGAGGTGTCCCGAAGAGGTCTTGAAGCGGCTAAAGTAGCTAAGCAGTTTAGATAACTTCGCGTTAAGAAATCGGAGCAGATCGATTTTATTTCTTAAAATACTAATGACACAATACAAATACGTTTTTGATGTAATAACAAACGTTGATTTTTCTCTTAACATAAAAAGAAGCAATAAAGTATTGAGTATTGAACTTAAAGGTATTGTTTTAATTACTTGCTCGGTGGAAGAGTGGTTAGTGAGCCTGGCTGGCGGTTCCAAGAGTCGTGGGTTCGATTGCCACTCGGGACAAATATTTGTGTGATGAACATCGGTATCTATTCCGTGTCTGGGTATGATTATGTATTTTAGTACCTATGTATTTAAAATTATATGTAAATCAGCCTCTGGCGCCCATAGAACAAGCTGCTCTGCTTAGTTTGGGGTCAGATCAGCGTGTGTGGAAATGACCCAAATTATTTTTTATATTTTTATTTGTGGAATATTTCGATTATTTTTGAGTGGTTCAAAGTAATTTGTTATCTTGTAATCATTTGTAAGATTTTAGACTTTCGCGTTCCATTACACTAAAGATTAGTCTTTTATGGGTCTACACGCGTTATTAGGAGTAGCAAATTACATAGCTATTTACTGCCCGACGTTTCGACTGGGTTACATCACTCACTCGCTCGCGACCATGATTGGTGTAACCCAGTCGAAACGTCGGGCAGTAAGTAGCTATGTAATTTGCTACTCCTAATAACGCGTGTAGACCCATAAAAGACTAATATTTATTGTAAACATTTGTAACCAAAATAGTAAACTTTATTCTAATTAACCTTGGAAGCAAATAAATAAATCACGTCCAGTTTCCAAATTACAATTTGCGAATCCGAAAAGAGCTATTACTTATCCAACGATTAGTTCTGATTTAAAACGTTAATAAATCATTATGATGCCCCATAGCCGGGGGTCACTCTGCTCTCCCACGTAGCTCGTCACATCCGGCCCTCCTAAGAAGTTCTATCGAATAAATCATAAGGAAATAAACATCTGACAGTGACCATATGAGCAAGAAACGAGTAATTAAAACGTAACGTTTACCGATCAAAGATGCTCCTAACTAGATAACATCTGTGATGAATGCATCGATTGACGAACGTGGTGGTTAGCAGTACACCTATTTGGTTTGGGCGCTGAAGATCAATCGTTTCTTTTGCTCAGAGCCAATTTAGAGAATGTAATTTTCTTAATCAGTTTGTTATTAGAAATACTATCAGCAATCTTCGTTAACATCAGTAATTTTAATTTGATTTGTATCTGACTGTAAACATTCTTGCATTGTTTCGAGTATGCAATGTGGTCAAAAAGTGACTGGTTGCGATAGTGTAACCGCTCGTCCCACCAAAAGTAGGGCATGTTAAACCATTATCAGTGCTACGCTACCCCGTTCACAATAAAATAAGTAAATAAAATCAAACTCGCATTCTTTCGGAAACCTTGATAATATTTACAGCAGCGTTTTCCGAAGTCGGAACACGAAAACAATTCTTGGGACAAAACTTGAACGTTGCACGATTTGCATAGCTGATTAACAATTCTGTAGTCATATTCGTCAAATAAAACCTTGAAAAATCAAAAGGCACGGTCGGCTGAAACTTAGTTAAACTCGGCGATCACGCGACAAAGGCAATATTTACGATCACACGAATTGTAGGTTTAAAATCGATTTAACTGTTTATTTTCACTTTATCGAATCAGCATTCGGATTTATTATAACTGGTCGCACGCGATTACTGTGTACTCGGATGGTGTCACATAAAATTTAGTGTCGAATAAAATGGCGAAGTTCGGTTAGTGCTAAAAATGTTGTGTGCAACTGGTTCGGCGGTAGTGTTTTATGTATTCCGCGGCCGAGACAGGTGTAAGGGATTAAATATTGCGCGGTCCAATGCTGCTTTTGAATTGCTGCACTTTTTTTTATTTTGATTGATATAAATGTATGCGTCTTTGACTAGACCGATTGAGTGACTCGGTTGTACACTTTGCGTATGGACATATTTAGGACGCGACTCCATCTAGACTCAGTTCGCGGTTGTCGGTAGCGATAGTTCGCCACTCTTTACATTTCTAACGGACTAAACATATAGTTCATACTGTACATTATACAGATGATCAAGATATCTTGCAAGGTGACATTAAGAACACGTGACTCTAATTTTACTAATGTTAAGTAGATTTATTCTAATTAACACTTTTAGGGATTTTCTTCTATATTATAGCGTGATTGAAACCTATAAGTGAGATCCATCACACCTGAATTATACATCTCTACTATAAGCCAGCCATCATACCTTTATTAATGCTCAACGGTAGGGCAGGATCCCATCGCATAGATCAGATTATTATAAAAGAATCCGTATACAATTTTTTGCAGGTTTTCCTGTCATAATATTGTACCTAAAATACTGCTGGTCACAATGCATTGCATTCCTTCTTAAAGGCCTGTTAATATCAAATAAACAGTAAAACAAGTGTTCACGTATGACTACTTACCACCGCAACTTTTTGCTCAAATATCTTGGAGTCAGTTTATAAAGGGATATGACATGAATCAGGAATGCACCAACAGAAATTATGGACACCAATTTTATAGATAGTGAATTTTTTTTTGTCCTACATAGATTAAATAGATAGCACAAAAACTGTGTCCAAATTACTAAACTCATATTTTATTGCTCTCAGTTATGCCGTTATGGTCGTTTTTGTAAGATAGATTGAGCGATTAAGGCATATGTGAGATTGTTGACACCATTCTAAGGCACTAGATACGCACACCTTGGCTAAAGATTGTAATTATTAGATAAAGGGTATAATTACCTAACCTCGAATACTTTTACGTTGTCACTGTAAGTAAGGTGATCGCTATTTGCGTCATATATTTGTGTCAATATTAAAAGGTCTGGCACCGCATTAGTGAGATATATACGTAGTTCAGATATAAGCGTTTAATAACAAGAACAACCGAGTCCCAAAGAAAATGCTTTTATCAACATCTATGCAATAGGTAGGTAGGTCTTATTTTTAGATGACTCGGTAAACTAGGGAATACCTATATACCTATGTCCTATATAAGCAACGCAGAACCTATAGAATAAAACTAGACTTTTGTCTAATACAATGAGAAATAGAGTTAGGGAGAGTTTTAACAGATGTAAACGAGTAGTACTTAATCCTTTGCCAGGGATTTAGCTAGTACGTACTTGTAAAAAAAATCTGTCTATGTTACGCGCTATCACGTATTACTCAATATCGACCATCAAATCGACTATATCGATTCGAAATTCGAAAATCAATGAACAAGAATACGCCCCCAGCACGGCGGCAGTTGGCAGCCTCGCACGAGGTAGGTGCACACTATTTATTGTGTAACCTTTTTTATGTTAATCCGCTCCGAGTTGTGTAAACCGCGGGACACACGGGCGGGCATTAACCAGCGGAAGCCGTATAGATAGCGCGATCGCGGCGTTCGAACCGATTTTCCTCGGAATGACAGGTTAAATATTCAAAATTTGCCTACCCCTTTATTGTCAAAGCTTCCGGCCCCGTCTGCGCTCGACGGCTGAGCACCGGGGCTGGTGGGGGCGATCGATTTTGTTTACGAGTCGACACAAAGATGTGACAATTGAGAGTTCGGAATCAAATATCCGGTAGGCGTATTCAGATCCGTCCAATCATTGGTCCTTGTCAGATTTTGTTAGGGAACAGCTTGTCTTAGCTTAGCGAGCCATTAACATGCGACTGCATTTGCATAGATCGCCTAAACTATACTTTTTTATATAGTGACGTTGTAAATTGTTTTTCTTTCTTTTTGTGTTCAATGAAGTTTTACACGACTTCTCTTCAATGTATCCCAAATTCTAACCATCATAATAAAGTTTCGAGGCTGGCACAACATTTAAAATTAACTAAATTTTGGAAAAATATAAGATAACGAGATAGAAGATTACGAGAGTAGACATCGATTAGATATCAACCCACTGCAGGAATGAAACGAGACATCAACGGTTTCCATTTCGAAACTCCAAACGGCAATATGACTACAAAACGTTGTATCCGTTCGACCTTTTGAAATAAACAAACAGATTTGCGTGGATACAAAGGGTGGACCTTTGCAGGGTTAAATATTGAAAATATGCCTAATTGTCGGCCCTTTGTACTCGCAGACAGCTTCCGGCGCGATCCGGCGGTTCCTGTCGGTCTGATTGACCACTACTAAATAATGTGGTACGAATTTCAGGCGTAGTCAGTCAGAGGGTTTATTTGTGCTTGTAGGGTTGGGCTATGTTCATAATTTAAAAGATATTGAACGCATCTTTAGTAGGTGAGTATTATAATTCTCCGATAGGAAGTTTTTTCAGATGATGCTCCGATCCAGAAATTCGAATTAATGGTGGAGGACCAAAATTGTATTTAATTAATCTATGGTTTTCCGTGTTAACCATTATAGGATCATATTTCTTTTTATTTCCCAGTACAAAAAACACTTAATTTATCCTACAATATCCACGATAGCTGTAGGAAATAATTACAAAATGCGAAATAACTTCTTTGTCTGTCTGTAGCACTCATACGCCAAAACTTCAGAATCGAAGTAAATTTAGTAGGTACACAGATAATCTAGGGTCTAAGAAAGGACATAGGCTACTTTTTTAACTTTTTTTTAATTTTGACTGACGCTGTGAAACAGTGGTTAGTGACCCAGGTTTGCTACCTACAGTTCCAACAGTCGACGGGACGAACAACGGTGTTTGTTCCGTGTCTGGGTGTGTTATTAAATATATTTAAGCATATTTGTGTATCCACTGTTGATTCTGATATCCGTAACACAAATGCTCAAGCTACTTACCACGGGATCAGATCTAAGTATGTGATGTTGTGTAATATTTATTTTATTTTAATCAACAACTCTAGACGAGAGTAATGTTCTACGCGAAAAAAGAGGATAGTCGTGGTCAAAAAGCTAGTCGCCTATAGGCGTTTTATTTCATTACAGGCACGATAGCGTTCGACACAAGTAAAGGCGGCCGGCCGTGCCATTACCATACGTCCACCAACACTACAAATGGGACGTTCCACGGCACTGTTTAACATACTCCCACTGCCTATTCCGCGCCCACTGTTAAGAACAGATTAAAAAAAAATACATTCTATCGAAATTAGAACCTCCTACTTTTAAGGCGGTTAAAATAGTGGCTATTTGCGCGAACACCAACTGTGTATTTAAAAAATCCTAAATGACTTAAGACATATTCTGTTTTCTTAATATTGAAAAAATATTTTAGGAAATTTAATGGAATGCTCGCCTTGGATTAATATTCATTAACTAGTTTTAGAAATCGATGAGTACGATAATCAAGACTTCCACAAATCTAAAAGATTTCCACATGAAGACATTACTACCCTTACAACAAACGGTTTCACTTTCACACTAGACTGTTGACCTTCGACATTAGTCATGGCGGTCTCTGTTGGGTTAGGTATTTTGTCTTTCCGCAGTGGATCACAAAAAACGCCTAAAGTTATTTTCTTTAGGCTTTACTCTTTAGTGCTATTTGGAGAAATTGGAAAATGCACATGCTCGCAGCGAATTGGGTAGTTTCCTAAGTTTGATTTTACATAAAATTTCACAATTAACAGTAACATATAGGTAAATCAATAACATAAGTGAAATCGAAATTAAAATTTCTCATGAAATGAGACAATAATAGGCATTTGAAGTAAGGTGGGAAAGTCCATTTCTAAAGTGCGAAAGTTCAATTAAAATACTGTGCCATCTTATAAATAACAGAATTAGTAGTAACTTTTCCTATGAAAACATATTCTTAAACGCAACATTTGATATAGCTGCTGAACAATGTTCTTACGATATGCATACAGTATAAAGAGCGGTGACGTCATAGCTCGCTGCGACATTTGTATGAAGCGTTTTGAGCTCGCCCAAATGATGTGCTATTGAAACTGTAATATCTTCGAGAGTTTTCCAAATATCAAACCATTATTTTAACAGCACCTTTGCAATTGTGTGGTCCATCCATCTATACAAAAATAAAAAAATAGGAAACTACCCTATTGGACTACGATTTTGAACTATCGCAGTCCATTTTCTAATCCTTTAAACTACCCAGCTGCATACGTCAACAATACTAATTTCTTCATCTATAGAGATATTGAGTATAACCCACATATTATCTCCTACCAGACCACAAAACTAGGTTGACGACCAACATTTCCGTTACCCATCGTTTAGCCAGGCATTACCGAGAACGCGTAAACACTTCCTAGAGGCAACATTAAAACAGTTCATTAATTCATACACTGGCGAGCATCCCCGCAGGGTCTCGGCAAGGGAGGGTTCGAATGTTCCATCATAGCTGCCACCGCGCATAAATTTGCGTTCAAATGAGTTGGAGACGTCGCGCCAGTAATCGCTCTCTATCGTAAATAACCGACTGAAAGTTAGGGCGGCGATAGGTGGGGTGTAAGAGATACACTTAACCTTTTAACTAGCGGATGTCTTAGCGAGAAGACGGCGGAGCGAAGGATTTGTAACAGTTTTAAGGAAGTCGATGATTTTCTTGCTTTTCTGTTTCATTATATTTATCAAGCTCCATGGTTTGGCAAGTTTGTTCAGATCGCTGTTAAAAATTACTTGCTTCTGTTTTCATTAGTGAGTTTGTTGCTACTTGACGGACTAGAAGCCCGCCTGCTTTCAATTCTTAATTCATATCAACCTACATTTTTAAGTGAAGACGTCGATCAGAATGTCTTACCAAAAAAAAACATGAAGGAGGTGGCAGTAATCTCGTAGACTATATTTCGAAATGGGCTGCACAGTTATCTCCTTTAAACCCACAATAGTTATGGAACATTGAACACCGACGCTTTATTGTCAAAACATTATAGAAATACTACATACAATAATTGCATGAATGAGAGTAAGTACTGCTGCCATTAATCAACAATGAAATGACGAAAAACATTCACGATAGTCACAGAGAGCGCGATATCTATCAATATCGCTTTCAAAGTTTAACATTGCGTCTACAAACGAAGTATTTATTCCATCCACATGTACACCAGTCTTTGTAACGACGGAATCGATGAATCAACGACACGAGAGAGATCAGGATGTGATAGTAAGGCCATACGCACACGATGCAAATTACTGTAATTGACGTAAGATTGAGGGTATGACTCCGCGGATTTATGCAGGTGCCAGTCGCTAAGTACCCCCTGGCTTTAAACTTCACTACTTGTTAACAAGCCTTTCGATATACCTGCATATATATGCTCTCAAGTTTTTACCGTAAAATAAACTTCTTCTTCTTATAGTATGGTTGATGAACAACCTAGTGTCAGAGCTTAAACCGCCCGTAGGCCTCTGACATGGATTCACACACCGTTGAAAAATCTCTTAGGTGTGTTGGTTTCCTCACGATGTTTTCCTTCACCGTCAAAGCGTCGAATGATGGTACATATGAATTTCAAATTTGAAAAAATCGTAAAATAAACGTAAGATTTTTAATTAATAATTAATTTGTTGTTCCCGCGGTGGTCTGTTTATTTATATCGTTGAAAACTACACGCCAGTAAATCAAATTGAGTTTCCTCTATCGTCAAGAATAAATAATGTTTGCCACGGGCTATGTGAATATAATTAAACGTTTACCTGCTTATATACATATTTAATGTTGCAGAGAGTAGCTAAGTAACCTGTATAATATGAGTTAGGTATCTACGTAAATATGTATCATTAGAAATTGTTTAATTTTTCCTTTTGTGAAAGTTATCTCCTATCGTGAAACTCATCTTTAGTGTAAAGAAATGAGTAACGCCTGTATAGATTACACTGAGTTGATATATTGACTCCTTAATAAGATGTGATCGCGGCTGATATGATGTCATAGGTTCCTAAAGGTGCCGGTCCGTGCAGCGATGGTGACAAGCGACGATGACATGACACGCGCGATCGTCACTTGTCTTAGGCCTCGGTCTTCTGGGTTCTCGGTCTTTCTTTGGTCTCGTTCGCGAATTGTTACGTATAAATTGCCTTACTTAGTAGTAAATATCAATTTAACAGTTTTGATAAAAATCATACAGCCAAATCTTCAGTTAAATGAATTTCTACTAGCACACACACACACACCCATCGCAACATTCACACTTCATTTCCTAACCGTAAGTGAGCATCGCGGTTATACTTCGTCTAACGTCAAGTGACGGTCGCGGTTATACTTTACCTAAGGTCAAGTCGTCGTGGTTGTGGTCTCCTATCTCGGTCTCGTGTCTCTCGTTCAGCGAGACACCTACCTGCCGGCACATCAATTAGGACCGACCGCACGAGCTGACACATTCGCCGCCCCCGACATGCCTTTAAATTTCCTTCAGCCCTTCCTCCTCTCCTGAGCTCTTAGGGTTGGCCCGAACATAGAAATGGGATACGGGATATGGATGGGATGGATATGGGATGGGATGGGAAAGATCCCGTTTCATATGTTCGAGCCTCTTGTTCTGATTAAAAATACGGTCTGTTTCAGTAGTACTGGTTTATAATATTTTTGTGTTTGTATACTTATTTCATACTAGCTTGTGCCGCGACTACTTCCGCGTAAAGTCGGTTATCGCGTTTATTATTTTAATCTCAAGTGTTGTCGGTAATTAGTCAACATCATTTCATCATCATCATGTGTGTGTAAAATTTTTTTCACATGTGTGTATTACATTTATTTTAAATTTGTTGTGACATTATTGCGTAAGAGATAAGTTGCGTTTGACTTTATTATTTTAGTAAGGATTGATATCGGCTTATATTTAGTAAGCACTGCATTTTATTTAAAAAAATGTAAAATCTGATATCTCATCTTTGAATAAATTGTTCTGATAGAAGCTCTAACAAACTTCATTAAGCACAAAACACGTCACTGTGGACTATAGTGCCAACCCTACCTTCGCCCCGCAGTTTTTCCTTCCGCGTAGATGGCAACCCTTTGGCAAATTGAATTAGGATGCCGAGTCCGCGACGCGTTCGCCGCTGTTTGTGTCACGACCTCCGATACTAATAATAATACCCTCCCTTTATTTTAAACGCGAACGTTCGCTTCTGATTATGAAAATCACTCTAAGTATAGCAAGACTAACACGTTTTGCGGTTTACTTAAGTAGGTAAACACATGGAACATGGAGCCAATCTGCTTGAAGTAATTCACTGTTTTCTTTTTTGAAACTCTCATACTGTCAATATAATTTTTAGACTATAATAAAAATAACTGTCTGCTGAAGGTTATTTTGCGTAATGTATGTGAACCCCTTCCACATGTGTGCTCGTCTAAGTCACACATGTATATTTTTTCTTTGTAATTTGAATTTCTGTATTAACTGTAACCTGTTTTCCACATAAAAAAAACACTTGTCATCACGATATTCCCTGGCTGTACGAGTATTCCTTTGCAACTCAGCCGGTCGCACGAGCTGTCTCAAAGACTCACATTCCTTCCGAAAACAAATGCATAACGGTTTAGAGACATTTTAGTATCTAATAAGGCGCATGCAACGATGCCAGGGAAGCCGAAGTTAGCGGAAGACCGCGATTGAGACGTCAACGCGATGACGAGGGGAAAATTGGGCGCGAAATTTTCGTGACCGAAAATGGCGGCATGCGTCACCCAAAGTTTATGAAGAAAAAATTTTGGTTATTTTAATATTAGTCATGAATTAGTCATTGATATTTTCAGTGGTTACAATATTATAACCTTTAAAGTACGCCAATGGACAGAAGACACTACTGGATATAATTTTATACTAAGATGAACAAGATCTACATGATTGTTTCTGTTAAGACATGGACAAATAATGATATGATATTGGGATGAAGTTGGCTTGAGAATCGTTAATTAAATATAGCTTGTTATATGTATATTTGGATAGATGTTGCATGTAGCAGGAGAGATATATTTAGAAAATGAAACCTTTCAAGTGTATTGGTCTAGCAGTGTTGTTTATCGGCTAAAATACGCAATCGAAAGTAAAATTAAACAGAGAAAATAATAAAATAGTTTACTAAACATTATCTAGAGTAAAAGTTTGGGCAACAGTTGGATAGTAGCTGTCACCGATACAAATGCCATATGCTTTGCGGTCGGCGTTTCTCACCGGCGCTTCGTCCTTAAAAAGTCGCCCAACTTGCGGCAAACTTTAATTAGATTCAACCAACTTGACAGTTCTCTTCGTTTCAAATGCATCCTTTTTTTCGAGCCAAAGTCGCTTTGACTGTGATTTGTAGTTTAGTTCAGCAAATAAGACCATTGCGGTGAAGACTTAACACAGCAGTTGGACTGACGAGCCGTCATCTTTTCAGGCATTTCAATGTTACTGACTTTGCCGTTCTAAACTAGACGGTGATGCCAACGAGTAATTTTTATTTGGAAAAAAAAAACATTAAAATGCAGGATGATGGATTTTTTTCCGGACTGTAGATAATGTAGTCAGCTTTGCATTCTTTCATATGACATAGACCTTAAGTGATGTGGAGTTCGTGTTTTAATTTGATTTGATTGTTTGTTGGGGACTTCGAAACAAGAACTAGACTAATGTATACGATAGAGTCCCCAAAAAAGAACATTGACTACTTTTGTAACGACTGAAAAGAGTTTATTTATTTATTTATGTATTATTAGGACAGCCAACAAGAAAAACACTGGTATAGCTAAAAAAATGAATCAAAATACATAAACTTAAAGCTAAGTGCTAATCTTAACAACAGTTAAGTTCAATTATATGATGATGATGACTTGAATAAGCGGGCAGAGTCGCGGGCAAGATACTAGTGCTTGAAAAACACAATTCCAGTGTGGTATAATCAAGTAGATTTCGGAGACGTGTGATGTGGGTAATTCACTCAGATTAACGTTAATTTATTTGTTCTTAACTGTCATAATTTACGTCAAAAAGCCCAAAAAATAAGAACGCATTAACAGAAACGATGGCGGCATTATTCCTATGAAGATTCGCATAAAAATATGTGCAATAAAATAATTGGCGATTAATGATACATAAATGCATCTTCACCATAAACCTATAAGTATTAAATACGGCTCCTATGGTTTATAATAAGCAGCAATAATGGAGCGGTCAAGTATTTTGACCCGACAGCCACGAAGGAGGGTTATGTTTTCAAAAATAGCATTCAATGCGGAGGCATTTCACCTTACTCTGGTCGTTTGTGGCTCGAACAAGCATTGGAGCATTGCAAACACGACAATTGCGTTGTTAAGCGATATATTATAGGAAACCGACGTGACGAACATATGTTCACTTTATAGACATGGAGCAGGAATGGAATGTCCCGAGCGATTAACAGGACCCGGTTTATAATTGCGGGAGCGATAAAAAACGACGGGTGCGAAATAATTGAACAATTTAATGAGATATTACATAAACGTAGCAATACATTGATATCTATCGTAAACGCGAAGTGCCTATTGTATGCCGATTAGCGCAAAACCTAACACCATTATTCTGTCATAGTTTGATAAGCAGTGTGTATTTTTTTTTATTTGCCGGGAATTTTTTACGCGCTTGGTTCTGCATGTGTTTCTATAATTCTAATTTATTTGACTATAATTGTGCAGTTGTCACACCTTTGCGCTTAACCTTTAGATAGCCTATGACATAACTTTTTGTCGTACTTTATTTTCTTTAGTTTAGGTCAAGTTTTTTTAGGGACCATTTCTGACCCTGTAAATTTATGTCTTAAAATTCTTTTTTTTAATCTAGACTGTAGTGTCCCTCTGCTGGGCAAAGCGCTCGAATGTGTGTGTCGAATGGACTCAAGAGATGGGCCAAATAGGTCACCGATTGATTGTCGGCTAAGGAGAAGAACTAAAAAAATAAAGCACAACGGTCTCGACTTACAAGACCTAAACAGGCCATCTTCAGCTACAGTAATTTTTTACTTTTAACAATAAAAAAACAACGTCCCATCTACTTGAATATAAGATAACTACCTAACTAGATTGGCGAAGTGACTCATAACGAGGATTGACCTCTGATAATAAGCTGCTCCACCCAAGTACTAACGAAGAAAGCTTAACATATTAAAATAACACTTTTTAATATAAGAAAAACAAACCAATCAGTATCTGATATCAATAAATATAATTACCAACTCACCACATACGTATACCTAACCAATGCTCGAGAGTTTACTTGGAGAGCTTTGAGGAAATTTAGAAACTTCGGCAGTTGTTCAACTTACGAATTCAAACTTGAAAGATCGATTTGAAAACGAACAAAGCTGCAAAACTTTTGCTTCTAATCTGTGTTATAGATATTTTCCGAACGCTGTTTTTTTGCTGTTTGTGATGACTTTTAAATTAATTTCTTAACTCTTGAATATACCTAACATAATATGTATAAAGAAAATTGGTCGGTGTATTAATTGATTTTAATAAAATAACAGTAAATATAAACATGGTATTAAATACAAGCTGCATATAATCTGTATTAAAAACACTTTGTATACCCATCATATTTTAATCGGCCTAGATTATCTGAACACTGTTAGGTCTTTCATTATAACAAGTTAACTGTGATCAGAAATGGAAAAAGGCGAAAGAGGAAAGAAGAAGTTTGAAATAAAAATGTATTACCATGTAGACTTGGCTATTATAAGAATAGTTATTGAATTACTGGGTGATTATTTTCAATTGGCAGTCGTAATATCTTAACTAGTAATGTTTTTATTCCTTGCGCAGTTATAACTTTTACTGAAGATATATGAGTGTGTAACAATAGGATTATGTAAATGTTTTTTTTTAATGTAATCTTGAAAGTATCTCGTAGGAAATTGACATCGAACATGAACTCCATCAAGTATTGAGTAATCAAACTTTTCGCATAAAATAATTTGCGAACAAATCAACAATCGTTGATCGCGCAACAATCAAATTTACACAACCCGGTCATCCGGGTGCCCTCCAATTGCCAACGGCAACTTTTCCCTACGATCCGAATAGATTTCGAAATTCGACAAGTTTCGAATATTCGTACAAGTCGATGTAATGACGTAATTTATCGAGTTGGCGAACTGTTTGTTCGTGACGAAATATTTTAGCGCACCGCCGTGTTCGAGTGTGTGCAAGTTTCGGTGTAAACTTGCATTACGATTGGGCGCGATTCCAACTGGATATATTTGTATGTGACTATTTGGCACCTTTATCTGAAAACTGGAATCTTGAAATACAGCGTCGTCTTAGGCTAGGCTAGGCTTTATCATGTACCTATAGGAAACCAACGTAATTGAGTGTGAAACAAAAGCTATTACTTTTTAGCTCATACCATACTGAGTACCAAAATATGTGTACTGAAGGATAAAAATGTAAAGATTCCAAAGGTAAAGCAGAAATTGGTCTAATATCGATGTATTGATATAATAACGAATCACATTAAAAAGGATGAGGTTCACAATTCAACAGATTTTTTTTGTATGAAGACTTATAAACTAACTTAATAAAAGTTAGTTTACAAGTCTTTACCAGAAGTATCAGCGAAGTCGTTATTTTACAAGTAGACATTAGTTTGGTACATAGCAATATCCATTTGATTACCTACTATTCGAGTCGCATCAAGCCTTTTAATCGAGGCTTCTGTCCGACCTTTCTAGATAAAGTTATTACAATAATAGAACTCAGCTTCGCCCTTTTCCGCGTCGCGTGGCTTGCATGTAACTAATGCATTCAGTATTGGTGAAGCGCAATTTTCGTGTTAGGCTGTTGGCTATAGTCGTGCGACAGTCGCCCATGATTTATGCCGACCTGGTCTACGACTCACGCGAACACTTGTCGACAATTGGCGCGAACGAACGTTACGCCATACGTCAACAGCAGATGGCGCTATCGACGTTCTATTTCGGACGTGACTTATTCGATTGCATTACATTCGCGAAACACGTGATTATGGTGTTTCGTGAACATGGTTACATTGAGCTTTTCTTGGTTATCGGTGCATGTGTACTTTGGAAGGAGACACATACTAACACAGACTTTTATACTAACACAGACTTCTATACTAACACAGACTTCTATACTAACACACACTTGTTTATGAATTATTTCAACTAGCAAAAATAATCATGCTATACTACTCGCAAACTTTAGTCATCAATGTATTGCTTTTAAATCTATGTTTTTTTTTGTCACTAATTACAGAACAGTAATCCACATATTCTGAATCTGTGTGATGTTAACTCTTTTAAGATTTACATAAGTCACTCAATTACTATTTAACTACCTTATCAGTAGTGAGTGAGTGTGCAGAATTAGCAGCAGTACACTAGACCCTTATATCCCAAGATATGGCTGTTCGACCGGTCTCCACAACAATAAAACATTTTCAATACCTATAAAGAAGCAAAAAAGAATTGGTAACAGTATCATAATTAGACATTTGGTTACACAAATCTTGGTAATGAGCTGATGTCGTGTAATGTAATGTAATGTAATAGTAATGTCATGGCAAAGTATGCTGAACTGTTTTTATCAAGTAAAAACAGTGTGGTCAGCATAACATTGATATGATGCTACAGTAAAGTACACAGTGCTACAAAAAATAATTTTAGACTTACTTCTTTCATGCCTCTGCCACCCCAGCGCACCACAGAGTAGAGCAAGAGTCTTCCCGGAGCCAGTAGGACTTTCTAATAAGCAGTTTTGTCTTGTCTTGATAGCAGTTATCACCTGCAAAGTTATATTATGCTTAAATGTACTATACTAGATTATATTAACTATTAATATTGTACAACATTTAGTAATTACTTTCTGGTTTTTAATGTATGTTCGCAAAACTTGCAATAGCAAGCTCTGACACTGGGACATAGGTCCCATTGTCCATTTTCATAATTTATCAATGGGTATTCTAAAAATAAGAGATACAATTACTTTTTTATATATAAAGCTTGTAGCCATTCAAACTTATTTAAACAGGAAACTCTTTTGATTTATAAAATTGGTAATATGTATGTAACCCAGACTGTATGACTTCGCTCATTTAAAATGTGTAACATGATGATTTGCTTAAAAAGAGTAACTATCAAGTTTCTTGCCGGAGTCTTCTTGGTAGAATCAGCGTTCCGAACCGGTGGTAAAATCTTATTAATAATAATGTGTCGATTTATAAGTGCATGTAAATTGCCTATATAAATAAAGACATTTTGATTTTGAATCTGAGCTCAATCTACTGTTACACAAAATTCATACTTACTTTTGACATAAGTGCAATTTGACAACCATATGGATTCACAGGCAGATTCACCGTGACACCTCCAATCATCTTATCAAAGCCAGGGTTCTTAGTTGTTTGTCCGGAGACTTTGGAAGTGGATGCTTCAATCTTTTCTGCAGTATTGACTCTTCCCATTGATTTAACAGCATTGGGAAACAGCTTCTTAATCACATTTTTCTTATGTTCACTTATACTGACTTCAGGAAGCTCCTCGTCATCGTCCGAAGTGAGATCGTGAACAATATTTGAACACATCTCGTCACTTTCATTGTCACTGCTTAACAAGACTGTTTCATCATCATTTATCTCTTTATTGGACCCTGGGAGTTGGGACAATGAAAAGCTATCTTCGTCATCCGATATTTCAATGGAATGAGACATGTTTTATAGTATATTTGGCCCTAACTATGTATTCCCGCGCGATTCACTTAAGTTCGTAAAATATGACAAATATCACTTATGCTGGCAAAGATACTTGTAGTTATGATTAAAATTCATATTTTAGTAATGTTCACCTTTCATACTTGCTTTGCTTTTCATTTATTTCAGCAAAGAATTAGAAATAAACAAAACCAAAATTATGCCGTCGATATCGGTGTATTTTGACGTATCGCAGGCTGTCAGTGCATCTTGACAGCTGTCATACTAGTGATTTTGCGTTTCGTTCAGTTCTGAACAGGGCACGAGAAAAATCATCTTAAAGGCGTTTCATTCCTAGAAAGAATAAAGTAATATTTGAAAGAAAATAAATTAGTTTGAAAGAATACTATTAGAAAAACATTTCAAATGATATGAACTGTTATTCTATTTGAGCTTGCGTACTACCGGTAGGCTACTCTACCTATTGGGAAGTAATAAAAATAAAAACATAATTTTTAGCTCTTTTCATCAGAATAACGAAGTATTAGAAGTTGCTTGATATAATTATTTGTATTGAACACTCCATAATTGAACGGCCTATAGTTGAACTATATAGATTAGGACCGGATCTCATCGAGTGAGTCCACCTCGTGAGTTCAGTCCCGAAGCGCCGCCATTATTTTTTTGTCGATCGCCATTTAACGCTAACAGGCAGCAGAGAACGTTTTATAACCTCTAATTGTGCCGTATTTTATTACGCCTCGCTCTGCTAGCCGTGGAGTCAAAACGAATGACACTCGTTGGATTTTACGGCGCGCGAATTTTATTGAGGCTTGATGAATGACGTAGGCGTGTGAAAATATCTGGAGACAGGTAGAGGACCTTATACACAAGCTATAAAATTAAACCACTTTGTTTCCGATCGGTATAATCTTACTATTATTACATCCTCGCATTTGCATAAATGTTCGTGATAAATACATTGTCCATTTTGACTACGAAAATAATGATTTGTAGCTATGAACTACTCAACGGATCAAGTTCCGGGGCTAGTATTAGTAATTATAGGAAATAATATAAAAAAAATAGTATGAAGAATAACCAATATCAATCGAATGTATTAGCAATATCTACGCACAGCAGGTTATTTCCGTTACGCTACCGAGAGGGTAGCTACCCTCTGTTGTAAATAAGGTGCTGATTAAACGTTCCATTAAGGATCCTTGGTTCGATTACCGATCAGGTCATTGCGAAGCTCATAGGCAATTTTATTTATATAGGTATGACAGAACCTATATAGGCTGTGCTTGTTACAAAAAATATACTTACATATTTTTATGTTTTAAATAAATATGATACAGTTGGGTCCTTAAATTCGTATTGTCCAACCCATAATAGAAAGTTCATTATAATCGATTGAAGGTTGTTGATTTGTTTTTTTAATTCTCAGTCTCTTAAGGTACCCTAGCTTCCTACCGTCACCTCCTGCCTAACCGTCCACGTGTACCTAATATGTAATAAGAAGGTATAAGTACGAAGGAGTTCACAAAAAAGAAAAACAAACAACAGTTACACAGTTTTCTACTCTCGTTCGCCCCATCGCGAAGTCCGAGGCAAAACCATGTGAAAATCGAGATCAAAGCTGCATTGTGGAGCAATTTGCCAAGTAGGCGCAACGAACAATTGAATTTACACAGAAATTGCTGTTAACACGTTACCCTGGAACGACAAAAACGTGTCTGACAATACCAAGGTGCATTGAATCCAGTGATTAATTTGAAATAATTGAAAAGTCATGAGAAGTATCCATTATCTTGTAAGTGGCTGTAACAATTGTAACGTTTGTGTTAATGTTATTTGCGAGATTAAAAACACAACTACGTGTGTGGGTGGTGTTAAATTAACATAAGCGTTGAATAGGATAGCATGCACATTTTATAACTGTAAGTTATTGCTCACGCTATGTTCTCTAAGTCATTTTATACTTCTTACCTTAGTACCTCCCTAATTATCTATTAAAAATTTCAATAAATACCAATACATAATCTCCGTTTGATCAATTAAGTTATAAATGTACCTATATTACACTTATTAATTTTGTTAAGTTATTAATTAATATGTACGTAATATAAAGCAACTGACACCTTTTTAATTTGTTAACATACCTACAATTTTAGCTATCCCGAAGAAGGTAATACCTACTTATCTAAGACCTTACAATTCGCTGCATGGTCCCAACTCCCAGCATAACTATTTTGAACTCCATTGCTGCTACGACTTCGTAAAATACACCTGTATCTATAGCAGCAACTGATACCTAATTGTAAAATGCATAGTGACTACACAATTAACCTGTTTACGAGACAGCGGAACTTCGGCGTGTTGTCAATTCACACACAACAGAACAATCGGCTCATCAAAACGCTTCCGTCGATAAACTATGAAATACCTAATTATAAAATCACACGGTTCGCTCGAATTACGTACCATGACCCTTGCTAGAACGACCAGGGCACCAAGACCTCCTGAGAGGTTACTGGAATATGTAAATATGGGTCTAATGGTGTTGTGTCTGAGGACGACACCTTGCCCCGGTCGCAGTAAGCGGCCAATAAAGCTATAATTTGCGACGTAACCGACAATTTGCTTGTAATTTCTTCATGTGGCAGGTCTTTCATTAGTAGCATTGAGCTTAGGACTGTGGAATCCCACGGTATCTGGAGACAATTTTAGTCCACGGAACCACGAAGTGACCTCAACTGTCAATTTTCACCGTTTGAAAAGAAAATTGGTGGATGCATTCACAATTTGATTGACTTTATACCGGTATAATTGATGGTGGTAGCTATGAAGTTTGTTTGGTATTTCAAGGAATTAGTCTTTTATGATCTATATTCCAACCTAAAGGAAAAATTAAACAAGGCTGTCATTTTATTATCTTCTTCTTCTTACCGAAAGGTTGATGAACAACCTGGTGTCAGACTTTTTAAACCGCCCGTAGGCCTCTGACATGGCTTCACACAAAGTTGAATTTCAAATTAGAAAAACACATTGGTACCTGGCGGGGTTTGAACTGGCGACCTCTCGCATGGCAAGCAACGACCTTAACCACTCGGCCATCGACGCTTTTTTATTATTTTTATGAAATAATCGATTCTTTAAGTTTTACAATACATTCGAAATTTTCGTCTGTTTTTCTGTCTGCCTTTCTTACATTATACTAGGTAGGTATAAGTAAGTACTACCTACATACCCAACTTTGAAGGTTCATACTTAGGTAAGTAGGTTCTTAAAGAATAATGATACCCTATAAAATTAAGCTCTGGTTTTATATTATATATGAATATAAGTAAGTATTAGAAATTAGTCCCTGCATCTTTGATTCATAAAAAGTCCGTCCTCGCGCCCACTCGGGCTCACAGCCCTGAGCCTATATTATCGATAATATCATTAGTCGATATAACAAAACGTTCTGTCCGCATTGTAATCGATTCCCATGACATGTGGCATTGAGTGTATCGAGGTGGCATTACGCAGGGCGCGGCGCGCGCGCACCGGAGCGTGACGGTGAAGTGCGATTCATATGAAACTGACTACTAACTTACTACCGACGTCGATATCGATTCTAAGTATGAGATTATCAAAGGAATATAAAAAAAATATATGACAATTTTGTATATTCGACACTCCCAAAATACACTATAAAAGTTTTACAGAATTACATGTCTTTAAAACAAAGACATGTAATTCATATGCAACTGACTACTAACTTACTACCGACGTCGAAATCGATTTTAATTAAGTATGTGTATTCAAAAAAGTAAAAAATATGACAAGCCTGTATTTTCGATACTCTTAAAATACACTGTAAAACCAGACAAACACATGCTATTCATAGATCTGCAACTAACTACTAACTTACTAAGAAATTCGAACTTACTCGCAATTGTTTTTCGTATGTGCAGGATTATATCCTGTCTATTTTCGGCTACTTGCATCCAACTCCTACCAGCCGTCCTCGCCGTACACAAATGTGCTTAAATTAAATAGTATTATTCAGGCGAAAAAAAACAGAGTGTATGTAACATTTCATTTACATTTTATTTAATTTCATTTACTAACTAATAAGTTAAGTTTGTAGGTATTTTTCGACGCGTCCAGTATGAATCGTACTTTGACCGGCCAATGGAGGCTGAAGAAATCCGGAAATGATCGTGTGGCTTGGACATAATGCGCAGGGGCATTGGTGGGAATCGAGCAATTTGAGCCACTTTCATACACCATTACATTCGATATCACATAGTGTGACGATTTCAAATTAGGTAATTCGGATCGCGTAAGACCTGACTATGTAGTACGTACATACCATACCACGGTTACGTTATTTAACTAGCGCTTGATGAAAGAAAAAGGACTATGACTTTAGGAACTAGATTATAGAATTATAAAGTATAATTTTTTTTGTGATTGTCCACATTTGAGTATTTAGGACGCTAGAATTCTAAGCTTATTAACTTATTTTAAACTCTTTCCAAGTTTGCACTTCATGTACTTAGACGTTTCGCTAAATATGCAATGCCTGATCGAACTGTTATCACACCAAAAACCAAAACAAGTGACAATCGTCATTGAATAGTCGTCAGACCAAAAATAAAACAAGTGACAATCGCCGTCGAACAGTCATCACACCAAAAGCCAAAACAACAAAAAAAAAGTGACAATCGTCATCGAACAGTAGTCACACCAACAATCAGAAACAGTTGACAGTCGCCGGTGCCGCCGCCGACGCCGCACGCGCCGCTCCCCCGTGCATGCTCATGCACGCCTGTCTGCATCAGACGCCACCCCAAAGACGGGCAGTCGCCAGCGGGACCCACTCCGTCAGTGCAACCGGGCCGGCCTGTCGCCGCCACGCGGGCAACCGAGCGAGGGTAACACAAATTTGTATGCATTGACGATTGTCACTTGTATCAATTACCGCAACTTACTAAACAAATGCTTCTCCTACTATCCATAAATGCTCAGAACATAAAGCTCACGGCCAAGTTTCGCCTCCTACTCCGATATTCAAATCTAACAATACAAGAAATACAAAACCAACTTATGGCAGATCAAGGATGGTAATCTTAGGTAACAAACAACCTTAAACACATAACTAATCTACACGGTCAACCAATAAGCGAGTGAGTTGAAAATTTCATGGTTTCGTTTGGACGAAATGCAATCTATCGATATGTATTACATTGTATTCTAATGAAAATTTTTAGATGGATACAATTTCGCGAAAAGATGTAATTTAACGGTAGGCATTTACAATAAATCGAAGTCGTAGTCGGGAGGAACCAACGACTTGAAGGAACTCACTGGACAAAATTTAGTATATAATAGACAGTTCATTAAACAAAGATGCGGTTCTTCTTGGGTATAGAGTTAGAGTAGTAGTAAAGTCTACTCTGTAAGTAGACCGCGAATGAATCCTAGTACGTGTAAGTTAGAAGAGAAACTATGTAGTTAGAAGAGAAAGGGTGAGGCGCCTATTCGTAGTTTGAACTATCTAAACTATGTTCAAAGGCAAACAGTCCGTAACAAACAAAATTCGACCTCTTCTGAATTTCCCATGTTTCGAGTTGATTTTTTCACCACCGTACGATCTTACGGTGACATATCCATTCCATCAGAGCAATCAGGCGTCGGCTGTCCCCGCCAGGACGCAGCAGAGCGCGAGAGTCAATAAGGGCGAGGGTCGCCTGCCCGCGGCCCAATTATGTTAAGATTATATATTTATCTCCCGAGACGAACCGATTCCTTATAGGGGTGGGATAGTGATGGAGCTGATATTACCGGATGAAACCGCAACTCTTAGCTTAGTTCCGGTTCTCATAAACGTAATGTAATGGTTGCGTATCTGATAATGTTCTAAACTTAAAGTTGATTGCCGCATTCTCCGTGCAGAGCTTTGACATTCAGGAATTTGGCTTTAAACAAGATAGAGTTGTATTTGTAAATGCAATTGAACCTATTGAAATGTCTTCAATGTGTAGCTAAAATGCTTTAAAATATTCTATAGGTGAACAACTGAACAGTCATTGATACATCATTATTATCATAAACAACAAGCCTAAATCACTATCCCACTATCCAATACATCGGTGATTCTGATTTCATCGATATACATATAACATGTACATCATCACATCGATATGTACCACAAACATGAAAATCTTTCCTCACAATTTCCATTTATCGGTATGCAAACGGTCTAAATACAAGTAATTTCTTTTCTTTACTCGAGAGAGTGCAACGCGTGGCAAAAACGCTTCAAACTGACATTTTAAACTAACCCCAATGTATCGCCCTTCCGACTACCGAGGGGTCTATTACACCTCCATAGAGTTCGACTCGAACAGTTTGATCCCCGATATTGATTCCAGGATCACGGGACTCGTCCTCCCGCCCGATCTTATCATTGTTTTAAATGTTCCTTCCTCGCATAAGCCTGACCTTCCGCCCCAAATGAGATTTGTATAGCTGACAATTTGATTCAGTGGCTTATTTTGGGGTTTGCTCTGATCCAAGCAATATTTGACCGTTGCGAGGGTGGAAGACACTTTATTTGGATGTGTCCCTTGTGTAATGATTTTGCATCAGTGCTTTGTGGAGTGGAGGAGAATTTTAAAATTACACTTTTATTGAACATCACAATATTATCAGCTGTGAAAGAAAACATCACAGATTTCTGTCCTCTCACGTACGTTACGTACGTAGCTACATTTGAATGTGGCTGTCCTAGTTTTAGTAACATGTTTAAGTTTGTCCTATTTATTATCCGTTTGACTGGGTTTTTGGCCTTCCACTAAAGGAATTTCATTAAGGTGATTTAGACAACATATTAAAAGAGCTTTTGACTCACTTAGAAGCATATGGTGTCACCGTTAAACGCTATTCCAGAACGAGTAGCTTCCTCAAACAAGAAAAAATCAACAGCAACAAAACGATACGGCATTAGTCTCGAAATCGCATTACTCTTCCTACGTCGGAAATCGGCTCATAAAATATTTCTAGACCAGATTGTGTTGAGCTCTTGGTTCGTTCTGGGCGGCATTTGGCTGGTGTTGTTGGGTGTGAGAGCGCGGGGGGACGCGGGTCAAGGTACGTTGGTGGATGAAGTGGCAGACGGTCAATGTTCAATTGATATTAATGGCATTATACAACACCTGGTCGCTGGCGGGTGTGAGGTGCGGCAGGCTTACATGCCTCCAACGGTGTTTGTTTTGTTCCGAGTCGTTTGTGTTAAAACCTCCTGCAACATACCTTAAAATCATAAAGGGACGAAGTATCAATTTTGAAGTCTGTTATATTGCTGTTGCTTTGGAAATCTCAACATATGCAGCATTAGCATACCTGCCTAAAGCCGTTAAAAAAGTTTATGAATGAAAATATCG
Source organism: Maruca vitrata (assembly GCA_039566165.1). Taxonomy (NCBI): domain Eukaryota; kingdom Metazoa; phylum Arthropoda; class Insecta; order Lepidoptera; family Crambidae; genus Maruca; species Maruca vitrata. The sequence goes on along the minus strand of CM076933.1, from coordinate 8,476,689 downwards.
TATGTATGTACTATTATACTACTTAATTTAATACATTTTCGTCAACCTATAAAAGCTGTGTGATAGTATGCTAAATAAACTTCTAGCCATTGATGGTCCTAAGAGCTGACAATGGCGGGCAACATTTTAAGATAAATACTGATACAACCCAGTTCTCTATTATAATTTCAAAACACTATTTCACTAGGTAAAGTTAAAAGTTATTTTTTTTGTAATATTCCGAAAGGGATGTGTGACTACCCTTACCTCGTAGCTGCCCGGTGATTACTACAATATTAAAGTAGCTGCTAACATCTCCATCGACACCTGATGCTTGCGGGGTGTCGCACACTGAAAAGACAAATAACTATCTATAGTAGGTAAGTAAAGTGTTTTTTCACCCAAGTTTTAGGTCATTCATCACATGATAATTAATTAATCTATACTAATATTATAAAGAGGAAAGATTTGTATTTTTGTATTTTTGTATTTTTGTATGTTTGTAATGAATAAACTCAAAAACTACTGGACCGATTGCAATAATTTTTTCACCATTAGAAAGCTGCATTATTCAGAAGTTACATAGGCTATATTATACTTTTAAAAAAATTAGGGATCCTTACTAAAACTACAATAATGTAACCCAAGGTGTAAAAAATAGACCTGAAAAATTCCTTACGTCGCCTACGCTGCGAAAACTATTGAAGATAGAACTAAACCATTTACTATCACTTTGCAGAACTCATCATTATCTACAAAAAGTGTCGCGACAGCATATATCTAAATATTATAGTTATGTCACAGCAAGCGGTTTTTTATTCTAAAAATTTAATTTATATGCCGCCGCTTGAAAGGGCTCTTTATTTGTACCTTGGTATTAATCCTTATCAAAATAAATTACTTTATATTCAAGACGGCTTCAATACCTTTTTATTACTTTTTGAATTATTCAATTCGGACATTTAATTCGGAAGATATCACGAGTTTAAAAATGCAAGTATTAGAAAAAAGTCGCGTGGTTGCCGCCACCGCGCTCAGCTAGCCAGCATGCGATGTAGGCTCCATGTAAGCGTCACTGGGGTACGGGGGAGTCAATGTAATATGTAATATAATAAATATAATAATCTATACTAATATTATAAAGAGGAAAGGTTTGATTTTTTGTTTGTTTGTTTGTTTCGAATAGGCTCCGAAACTACTGCACCGATTTGAAAAAATCTTTCACTGTTGGAAAGCTACACTATCCCTGAGTGTCATAGGCTTTTTTTAGATAAAAAAAAATAGATTTCTCTTACGGGGTTAAAATAATATATTACATAGAGATAGAGATATCCCCGAAGCGAAGCGAGGGCGGGTCGCTATGATAAATAAGTATATAACACAACATCACATTGTTGTGTAATTTGTGTAATATACTTATTAATTACACGGTAAAAGACAAATTATGGTGATAAATACCAAAATAATTTTGTTTTTAATGTTTCTTCCGGTTGACTAACTTCTTGAATGGCTGAAAAGATTTTGACGGGACTTTTATTGGCAGGTAGCTGATGTTATGGAGTAACTAAGACTACTTTTAAGTTAAAAAAAAATCAAAATCCTGTAGTCCATGCGAACGAAGTCGCGGGCACAGCTATATATTATACAGAGATAGAGATATACCCGAAGCGAAGCGAGGGCGGGTCGCTAGTTGATTAATAAAACTATTAAAAGAATTCACTGCACCTTAGCAAATGTTTAATTTTGTTTGTGTTAGCTATGCCCAAGAGGGTTACATGATGTACTGGAATATGTTTATACCACCTGTATTGTACATTCATGAATGCAATAAACACCTTTGACTTTGACTTTGACATTCGCAGTATTGATCTGATTTTGTGCTATTAGATCAGATTAGTATCAGGTGTACAATCAAGAGGAATACACTAAAAGTTACACACCTATACACGAACAAACACCGAAGTTCATCACTCCAATATTTGCCGCGAGTGGGAATCGAACCCACGACTCCCGGCTCAACAGGGGCACTAACTAGCCAAATGGGCCATCCAGGCAGTCAAATGAGTCTGCTTTGCTTGATGCACAAAAGTGTGCGTTAGTGTCATAACAAATTCGCCGAGCCCCGGAAGAGCAGATGATTTTTTCTGTTTTTCTAAACACCTTTAAAATATACCTCGATACCTTTTTTATATGTTTCTCAGTAAAAAGTGGTAATTAATTAGTAAAACATCTTTATACGGGTTCATGTTGGGTATCATAATAATATGTCAAAATAATACCACCATATCAAGTAGCAACGACTTTATAACGTGCAATAAAATTGTAAGTTAGAATACGTATGGAAATTAATAGCAACAAGGAATAATAGCTAGTTAATCATAGAAACATGCTTATTGGATGAAGTGGCCATATTTTCATATTAGTCTCATGTGAGAGTCGATGGCCAGTTTAAACCCTGCTTCGTACCACTGTGTTTTTGAATTTGAAATTCATATGGGCGATTATTCGACGATTTAACGGTGAAGGAAAACATTTGGGGAAACCGATGCACCACACCACACCATTTGAAGAAGTTCTAAGGCTGTGTAGTCAACCAACCAGCACTTGGCCAGCTTGGTTGACTATAGCCTCATCACCCTAGTTTAGGGTAGGCCCGTGCCCTAGCAGTGGGGACGTATGGTGATGAAAATAATGATGAATCATCACTGTATTGTGTCTGTTCCTATGCAGGTATGGTGTGCTGCATCGGTTTCCTCGGAATGTTTTCCTTCACCGTTAAAGCGTCGAATAATCGTACATATGGATTTCAAATTAGAAAAACACAGTAGTACGTGGCGGGGTTTGAACTGGTGACCTCTCGCATGGCAAGCAACTACCTTAACCACTCGGCCATCGGTGCTAAATATTATACTATATTTAAACCTAAATAAATACATGTTACAAACATAGTAACAATACATGCAATGTGCATTTCACACTTGTACGTGGCGTGATAGAAACCAATATAGGAACCACCACCTGATGTTATCAATCAGATTAGATTTGATTGCAGGTCAACCTGCCTACCTATATTAAATCAGGGTACTGGCTGCAATCGCGGAAGCGTCACAAATTTCATCCTGGGATAGTTACTGTAAATTTAATGAATTTCAAACAACATCACAAACCTAATTCTGTGCTAACTTGTTGACCAAATGGGGCCATCGGGGGCATATTGACATCAAGCAATAAACATAGCGCCAATTTTAATTAATCCCTAGGAAGATATAGTTGCCTTTCTGTCTCAGATTCACACCAAAACCACAGATCCGATTAGAATGAAATGTGTACCACACAGATCGTCTGGAGCCCGAAAAAGGACGTAGGCCAATTTTTCATCGATTTCTCTGTAAGGGACTAACATTTCACGTGGACGGAGTCACGTGTAGAAAGCTACTTCATCATCATCATCATCACCAGCCCGTCTTTGTCCAAAGAATAAATCTTTATTTTCGAAAAAGTTACACAAGGTTTCCTTATATCTAGCGACTTTAACAACTAAGCATTTGCATTGGCAATAATGCACAGTTTACTTAATAGTTACACGAGCATTTTAAGAGACACCTGTGACAGGCCACAACAAATATTCCGACTAAGTTGTTAATAAAGATGATCCATCAAAAAGACAAATGAATTAAAGAAGTAGCAACATTCCAATTTCACCCTCTAAACCGGGTCTCGCCGATAAGGAACCAATTTTCCACGCCGCTCCCCGGCTAATCGGTGAGTGATTAGCAGGTGACGGCTTGCACGCGTTGCCTGCATGCGATCCCTGAGGTTCATCCATCAATGACTGAGCATCGGACTTCGGAGATGCCTGGAGTCCGTCATCGTGGTACCGAGAGGTTGAAGGCGTGATGATTGGAAGCAAGAAGGTGATGAGGCATGTGAATTAGTTTTTCTAACTGACTTACGATGATGGCTTGAAGCCTTGTCATCATCACCGGAATTGCGGGGAGGTGGATGGCTCTCACCCTTAAAGTGCAAATAGCAATATTTACAAATGGAACTAGAATAAGGTGACTGATAAAATTCGCAATTATTGATTTAACAATATCAGTATTTTTTTTATATCAGTATTTTTCAGGATATCCTAACACTACTGTAATAAAAAAGTCCAAGCCCTTTTAAACTCATCGTATTGATGATCACAATAGCAATAATTCAAATACCATCTATACCTATGTTATGTTCAGTGCACATAAGTGTAGGTAGGTACTAAATGGAACCAATTCTCAAGTCTGCTAATGACAAGACAACTGACGTAAGCTCAGACAAGCAGCATCGGCTTTATGCATGTCTTCACTTGACACTTGGGCATATTTAGCAGTACTAATGTACCTAAACATCAGCGGACCTTGAAAATTTGGCATGGGATGAAGTAGTGTAAGAGCACTACCCTACCTATGGTAACCATTATACCTACTTGAAGCCAACGGTAATCAAAAGGACGATTTCCGATTTGAATTACTCAAACACTTTTGATGCCGTATTCATTGTTCCGTTCGAAAAGTCATTCAATAACAATAAATGGGCGAGGCACCTAAATTATTTGGTGATCCCAATGTTTGGACAGCAATCGAACAAAACGGTAGACATTGCGCCCACTGCCCATTATAGACCATTATACAACACAATGGGTGGGATATTACACTACAATTTAATTGAGTTAACTTTAAAAGTGCCAAACAATTGCCTCCGGTACTGTGACGCAATGGTAAGCTAAAGGTTCCTTAGGGTTGATGGATATTGAGCTGTATTCGAGGGTGACAGAGTGGATTGTCGGTTGGTCATCAAATGGGTTATTGACGTGTGACAGTAGGTGCGTAGTTACAGCCCGAATAAAGATCTCGAATGCGCCTAATGGATGAGCTGTGTAGGGTGGGTTGTATTTTGGTGCAAAATTGGGACAAACACAAAAACAAACATAAAATGCTCTGTGAACTATACCATATAAACTATTCTAAATTAGTACTAGTTTAACTAGAAAATATGATGGTTCCATGCACATAAAATATCAACCTTAAACTTTGCATAAGGCTTCCGGTGAGAGTTTTAATATGAGGGGCTTCAATGTTCGCCAGAACTTAAAAGTTTTTAGAATATAAAGATAAACAACAGTCGAATAACGGTTAACGTCTCTATATTGTCAAGCAATGTAATAAACCACACAAGCAATGTATAAGCACCAACCTAATACACCACGGGGTCGGGCAAAATTTGTGTGAGTTTTTCTGTGATAAAATTACTCAGCCCGGAGTTAGCTCCAGATATTTATTAATTTGTACGAAAGTACATTTATACCGATGGTTAAATCCACAAACGCATGGCCACCGCTCGATTGTCCAGGACAAATGTCCGTGACAATGGCGCCTCCCAATCGGAAAGCCATTACAGGCGTCTGTGCTGTTATGGGCCGCGGCACGAACCGGCTGAGGGTCGGTTCCCATCAAAGGGCGAGATGTAGGTATCATGGTTTAATAGGAACCAGTAACAAAGATTTGGTCTCGCCATTTATCGATCAAGCAATGCAAGTGGAAATAGCAGATGTAATGAACGCATGCCGTATGATTAGGTACATTTGTCGGAAGGTGGGTAAGACGATGGGGAGGTTCTGTCTGACCATAATTATGGTGATCTATACTAATATTATAAAGAGGAAAGATTTGTATTTTTGTATTTTTGTATTTTTGTATGTTTGTAATGAATAAACTCAAAAACTACTGTACCGATTGCAATAATTTTTTCACCATTAGAAAGCTGCATTATTCAGAAATAACATAGGCTATATTATATTTTTTTTTAAATTAGGGATCCTTACTAAAACTCCAATAATGTAACCCAAGGTGTAAAAAATAGACCTGAAAAATTCCTTACATCGCCTGCGCTGCGAAAAATATTGAAGATAGAACAAAACCATTTACTAAGACTTTGCAGAACTCATCATTATCTACAAAAAGTGTCGTGACAGTATATGTCTAAATATTATAGTTATGTCACAGCAAGCGGTTTTTTATTCTAAAAATTTAATTTATATGCCGCCGCTTGAAAGGGCTCTTTATTTGTACCTTGGAATTGATCCTTTAAAAAATAAGTTACTTTATATTCAAGACGGTTTCAATACCTTTTTATAATTTTTTGAGTTATTCAATTCGGACATTTAATTCGGAAGATATCACGAGTTTAAAAATGCAAGTATTAGAAAAAAGTCGCGTGGTTGCCGCCACCGCGCTCAGCTAGCCAGCATGCGATGTAGGCTCCATGTAAGCGTCACTGGGGTACGGGGGAGTCAATGTAATATGTAATATAATAATATAATAATTTTATAAAGAGGAAAGGTTTGATTTTTTGTTTGTTTGTTTCGAATAGGCTCCGAAACTACTGCACCGATTTGAAAAAATATTTCACTGTTGGAAAGCTACACTATCCCTGAGTGTCATAGGCTTTTTTTAGATAAAAAAAATATATTTCTCTTACGGGGTTAAAATATATTACATAGAGATAGAGATATCCCCGAAGCGAAGCGAGGGCGGGTCGCTAGTAGCTAAATAAATATAAATAGCTGAAACTTACCGAAATTTAACCATCGCTGTCAAAAAGTATTTTAGCAGACATGTCATATTTCTTTATTGTATCTAGATGGTATGTTGTCCTTTGGATGAAACAGTCACGGTTGAATAGCAAATTCTAGACTTAAGTTTAGGGGTAAAAGCCATCCGCTCCCCTGCAAGTCCGGCGACGATGACGCGGCTATTCCAAGCCATCATCGTATGTCAGTTAGAAAAAAAAATAGACTTAGCCTTTATCACTGTGAATTTACCACAGTAGATAGTTTAACTGTGACTGCAGATTGTAGATCAGTTAAATACCTGAAAAATTAACGCTCAGGGAAACAAAACTGTTGTTCCTATACTTTTATATACTGTTTTTTTTCTGTGAGGACCTATAAGTGATTTCTTTATTGTTACTCTAATATCCTATGTTAAAATGTAAATGCTGGTCTTCCTAAAAATAAATAAATAAATAAAATAACATTTACGTATTTATTTATTGCTTTTATTAGTCTAAATAGGCAGAGAAAGACGGAGGCGCTTAAGTAGACAAAAGCACAGTTCGCGTGTGAGAACACGCTTAGTATAATGAGATTCTGATTGTGTTGGTATCTCTGTGGGGCGTATTTTGGTAGTTTTTGGACTTTTTCGGGGTTCCTCCAAAAGAAGTTTCAAAACTTATTGTATTTTAGTATTGTCTATTATTTGCCTGAACACTACACATTTGAAAACAATAATTTTACGGATTAAACACGCGTGTACCTAAGTATTGTTATTCTAAATATATTATTTAGAGATCCGACGTTTCGAGCTCTTTACAGCGCTTGTGGTCGCGGGCAAGACTGAATTGATCTTGCCCGTAAGCAATATTTTGGGATTGTAATTAATTAGAGATAATTGCAAATTCAAGAGTTGTCTGCTAGCTGTAGTCAGTGCATTACCTAACTCACTTAAAATAATCTTTCAAAAAATAATTTATGCTATGCTATTTCGTGTAAGATAGTACACACTCACAGAACACACCATGTTAGTATGGAAAACATGTTTTGCTGCACATTAATTCAATTTATTAAGAATACACCTGCTCAAATAATCTTTTACTTTCCCATTCAGAACCCCGATCGTAACTTCCCAACACGCTTTTACCTTCTTCCACGTTAGTTCCCCGAAAAAAAATTACGTCGATCATTCAACCGGGAAAAGTTAGTGAAAAATTCGTGTCATAGGCTAACGAGCGTGTCAGTCAGTGTCGCCGAGTTTTGTTTTTTTAAATGAGGCGAAAATGCGTCGCCATTACGCTAATGCGTTGGGGTACGTCGCGGGCTGGCTCTCGGAAATATAAGATTGGGACACGCATGCTCGCTCAATTAATGTAAGTAGGTAACGTGAATGCCACTTTTCGTGTTACGTAGGTAAAGCTGACTTTTTACCCCTTTTTATAGTTAGAAGCTCCAAAAGACCTCGTTGAAACTGATGGTAAGCGGCCGTGAGGTCCGCTTATGAGGTCGACAGGCACCATAGATCCAATTGAGCCTGTCACTCTCACTCTACCTGCATTGATGCCGTTACACGCCCCGTCTGAAGAGCCCGAGCCCTGACTAACTGATTTGGTACAGTATCAAAAAATTGGCAAGTTCAAGCCTTAGATAGAGAGTGGTACAGGTTTCGAGGAGACTCTTAAACATAAGTAAAAGTACTCTAACCCCTTTAAGTTGATGATTTTTTAAATTTAGTACACCTAGCACGGTTGCACTGCACGTTATAGTTTTAAAGAATTTCAACGCAACGATACTAGATTTGAATAACAAATTGGGTAAATAAAAGTAAAAAAAAAAATTCAAAATTGTTTATTTACTTAAACATATGTAATCTTAAACTATATGTGACCGGTGTCTCCTTTTAAGCTTAAGATAGCCTGTGTCAGGAGACAAAAGTGCCCTGCCAGTTTTTTTTACATTATTAAATAATGCCTTCGTATTAATAAGACTAAAGGAACGTACTTCCTCACCAGCATTTCAATTGTACAGTGGTAACTGCTATCTTCCGAATTTGGATAACGTCCGCAGCAACTACCATCTCTTAGCTCATGCCATCTCCTTATATTAACTCTCACTTCATGCCGTATCAATATTCATATAGCAACAAGTCTTATCATTAAAACAACAATTTGTAAAAACAACAACACTTCTATAATTTACATCTAATAATCACCATTTTATGCGCTAACCTTCCAATGAAACGTATAGAAATCCTGTCACGTATAACGTTTGCGATGAGAAAAAGCATGTAACTGCTATAATTCAGTCATTCAACAGACAAAGGAATTCTCTTAAATTATATGAATATTGATATTACAATGCGTGTTTAACGTAATTCTACCGTGGCATCGCGTTACGGGAAAAAGTTGGCAATTAGATATTTGCATTTGAATATGGTAATGCATACCTTCCCCACAAAAACCGACTGTGCAAGGAAATTGGAAAAGACTTAACATGCTTAAATGATTCTTTTTTCATAATTGGTTCGTTGAAAAAATGCAGGGAGATGGGATCAGAAGAAATAGCCAATAAAAAGTTTAGCAAATGATTCTTACGAGGACAGGAGCTTGAAGAGTCCGTTAGTAATGTGGGCATGTTCCTACTAATCGCCTTATTTATGTAGCTAGTCCTTTTTTTTCTTTAATTGTCACCTATTATTGGATTAACGTAAGACTATCGTAAACTCAGAGCAACATTTACCAACACAGGTAATATTGAAAAGGTAAAGGAGAGACCACAAGAAATAAGTGAATTCCACACTTAGATCGATATCTAGATAAAGCTATTAGCGTATTGATAAAGTTAGGATTTAAAATTATCATACATGTTTCAACCTATTTATTTCTGCTCATTGTTTAGGTCAAGCTTTACCCTCGGATATTAATGATGACTTGCATGTGTGTTCTATGTGAATTCTGAATAATTATTCACTTATTTGGATAGAAGATTCTATCTCTAAAAGAGCAAAAATTCTATGAATAACCAAACAACTTACAAGTTATACCCACGCAGTTATTTTTTCTGAGCAATCTAGATCCCCTCTGTGCCCACCCAACACAATTTACCACAAAAAGGCCATCAAAATATAATAAAACTGAAAATGGCGGAACTATCCCACATTCGTATTCACATCGCGGCCGCGAAACAACTTTATTTGTCCGCAAAGCGTTGCCATTCAACACGTAGAGGCACGGTAAGGTTAGCTCGATCCAATGCCGTAAAACTAGACTGTTACCTAAAAAGAAACGCAATGGAGTGTAAACCCATCCGTGCGATGTACACCCAAATACGGATAATTGCGTAATATCCACAATAAATGTTTATCTATTCCACCATCGGTGGGGAACTCTTTCATTAGATGGGGAAGGACTTAGGGTCTTCAATTTATTAGACTCCAATACTTATATGTCAACCGATAGATACATATCTCATAGCATAACATATATCTATATTAAGAATGTAATTATTTGATTGTGCTAATTTATGCTGCTCTACCGAAGCCAATATCTCTAAATTACTCGTTTTCATTGCAACTTAATAAGCGATTACCTTTTAACTGATAAAAACAATGGAGACAATCATTGTTAAGAAATCTTTAAGCTTTTGGGCACTATTTAGCTGTCCCTAAGATCTCAATAGAGAACAGACAACTGTGGTCGCACACAAAAGTTCACTCCCTGTTCCCTCAAGTTGACAGTAGCGTAGACAGCAATCCAACATGACTGTTGAGAGAACATGCGCAGTCCTAACAGCTTAACGCGCCTAATACCTTGTGTATTAGCTACCTCAAAGGCCAGGGGCCTAAATACGGCCCTGTACACTCCTACAAGTCCATAGGCAGGTGCCACTCGATAGGTTAGCATAAGTATGTCGGACAACAACATTTTTCGAGCCTCAACACATAGCTCCATAGCATTAGTGGGAGGAAGCGGACCTAGGCGGCTACGAGCTTTTTGTACGAGTGTAAACGATCCTCGGAGCCAATTAAAAACATTAACATAAATGCCTTTTTTAAATGTCATGATGCGACGGTTGGTAAGATTTTTGTGAATAATTGTTTCTTATTCTTTTCGGGTCATCACCCGCAACACTGTTGATGGAAAATATAGGAAATGTGCATAAAGTTTTGTTGCGATGCAATCTTTTTTGTAAAACCTATCCCTACCCCGATAATCGAAAATACTCATGCTTTTTAGAAAAAATTGGCATTCTGTATCTACATCGTACATTGAATACAACAAGGCTAAATCGTTAAAGATACATGATGACATAAAATTAACAAAAAAAAAAACACAAATCCTATCCTTATGCTTGACAAACTCAGAATAAACGTCGAAATTAGCTACAAATACAAGCTGTCTACGATTGGGGACAACCCCATTTAGCCACAAGGCTGGGTCTGATTCTGGGCACTAATCGAATCGAGAATCGGCCGCGGGTACACGCACGGCCGCGCAAACTGAATCGACTGATTGAGACCCGTCGCGGTCATTCGCACGACGACACTGACTGAGGGTGCGACTTTTTTTTCTTTTCTAATCGATTATAGCGGCCAGTAGCTTCATCATGGAACTAGCTCGAGAGAGTGCTATTATTGATTACTCTTTGCTAATCGATTACGATAGTGGCCAGTAGTTTTATCTTGTTCTAGATAGCTTGTGTGAAGTAGACTATCAGAAAACCGCAAAAAACACTTGTACGTGTAAACGTACAAGTGTTTTTTGCGGCGTATGCTATTTATATGTGTAGTTACTCCTGCTGCTCAACCAAAGAAATAATGAACTGTTACCTTAAAATGCTTTAATTGTAAAGAGCTTCAGGACCCTAATAAAAGAAGTGGTCTACGAAGTCTTTCTCGAGAGACTTTTGATCTACTAGCAATGCCCACACGGAGGCAATCTTAAATTACTTACTAATGAGTCACTTGAGCGTTTAAACATAGACCCTCAGTTCACTCTTTAATCCATTGAGATCTAACATGCGGGTCTACGGTTTTATGAACTTGAAACAAACTTCTTTTTGATCTAAAGAGTTTCTGAATAAGCAAGTCAGATCAAATAGATTAACGAGACAGTTAAAACCAAACACGTCTCACAATCTGTGGCTTTAATTATGTTTCCAAACTTGCACCCGATTGTCAGCTTATCTTTATGTGCTAGACAATTTCTTCTCGATGCAAGATTAATTGGCAAGTTAACCGATACAGGGGTTGTCTAACTCGTAAACAGGGGTCGTAAATGTTTTGTGCCAAGATTCGCGACTGATAAAACAGCTAAGACGTATAAATGAATGTGGTATGGAGTTGGACTACAGAACTGATTCGGAAAGTAGTTTGATTAGTATTAAAAGGGAAGTTTAGTTAGACTTATTGGTTTGGTGATTCTTACCTACGATAATTATAATTATGTAATTGATTTTGTGTTTTCAGATATACTCTACTAGCGACCCGCCCTCGCTTCGCTTCGGGTATATCTCTATCTCTATATAATATATTTCAACCCCGTAAGGGATTTTACATACAGAAGTTATTTCCCAATAACTCCCGTTCCCATGGGAATTTTGTAATATCGCGTTGGAAGTAAGCTTTACGTTCATTAGGGTACCTGCATGCCAAATCTCAATCGTCTATCTATATCGCGGTTTAGATTTTTTCATACAAAAGTTTTTTTCCTATTACTCCCGTTCCCGTGGGAATTTTACAATATCCTGTTGCAACTAAGCTTTTAATTTATTAAGGTACCTTCATGTCAAATTTCAAGCGTCTAACTTATGCGGTTAGTATTTTTCATACAAAAGGATTTTCCCGTTATTTCCCGTTCCCGTGGGAATTTCGGGAAATTTTGTCCTAACGGATGCCTACGTCATAACATCTACCTGCATGCTAAATTTCATCTCGATCCGTCCAGTGGCTGTGACGACTTCGTCCGCGTAGAGATGTTTAACGGCTAAAACATTACTTCTTTATAGCGCAGTCGGTTAAAAAGTAGCCTATAACCGTTTCTAGGCTCTGGACTATATCTGTACCAAATTTCGTTTAAATCGGTTCAGTACTTTATGCGTGAAAGCGTAACAGACAGACAGACAGACAGACAGACAGACAGACAGACAGAGTTACTTTCGCATTTATAATATTAGTAAGGATAGTCTAGGAAGCTAATACAGGAATTCAAAATCCTTATATTGAGGCATGCAGACGCTTAGCGGTTTTGTTGAAACAATTTCTCTACTTTACAAGTTTCCTATAAGGTTGCCAAGAACTTTCAAGAAACTGTACTACGTATTCGTTTAAACGTAAGGTACTATTACTACATTCTGCATGTATTCTGTGAAAATCTGTGTATAAGTTAACATCTTGTAAAGAAAGATTTTTTTTAATATAAATTACAACCAGGATGACTTGAATGACCTGGTCGTAAGGTCGTCGACAGGAAGAATAGACCCTATTAAGCCTGTCGACCTCACCTTGAAGGTCTGCTTAGATGCCGTTTGCAATATTAAAAACAAACGTAGCTATAGCTGAATAGCTACTAGCAATAATTGTTATATCCTATCCAAACATACGAATCAGTCAACACTTTATACATTCGATCAATTTTCAATTCTAACTCAAGGCTATAGAGTTTAAAATGCATTGCAATTTCCCCTCGTGCACTAGCGCTAGGCTGATAAGAGCTTAGATAAAGGAAGAGCAATAAAGCATGTCGATAATTGGTGGGGACGCCTGTTGGCGGGCTCACACATGGCAACTGCCGACTGACAGTGATGTTGGTAGCGGAACCGTACAATGGAACTGTTACACTGTTTTCTCTGTTTGCTGGGAAGACTTGTAACATATACTACATAATATAGGATCGGTAGGTATACTAGGTTAGTGTATTGATAACTGCATAGTAAATGATACGATACGACACACCACATCCAGCGATGGCATTATGCCACGAGTCCGGTCCAACCGGCAAACCAGGGGGCGCAAATTTTTGTAGAGTTAAAGTCAAAAAGTTATGCAATAGGGGTTCATGGAGGTTCTTTACTTTATAAATAAATATAAAGAAAACCACACTGTCACGTAATTCAATAACCAGTACCATCCTCTCGGTGTCTGATCCTCCTATCCTCTAGCCCGCCGAAGGGCGCGGCGTTTTGCAGGGAGTTTTTAAATTAGACTTAACATATTTAAGACAATCGTTTCTATTCTATTCTATTTAATGGGTTTATACGGGATATCAGGAGTAGCAAATACATAGCTACTTACTGCGGACGTTTCGACTGGATTGCACCAATCATTGTGCCGAGCGAACTCAACTAAACCAACCTTTTTGATCCAAAAAAAATATGCAAGTCATTAGTTATTAGAAATTTGCAGTGTTAATGCTTCCGGGGTCCGAAATAAACATATTGGTCTCTTAAAAGCTGCGTACGTAAATGCTAATGGCGGAGTTTGAACCAAAAAGTTATACATGTCAGTAGTTATTTGAAATGTGCAGTGCAAGTAATCAACAAGACAACTCTATCGCGTAATTTAGTTAACAGTATCATTCGTCCGCTACGATCCACCAGCCCTCCGCGTCTTGCCGGTAATTTATGGCGGACACCAATTTGCCGGAATCACATTAAAAGGCGAACGTAAGTGTTGAATGGGCCGCGAAATAGGGCGCAGCCCTGGGGTCACAGCAGACGTGTTTATTAATTGTGTGTTGGAGTGGTTTCACTTTAAGATAAATAAACAAAACATAAAGGAAATGTGAAATTAGAACATGTAACCATGATTAGACACTACTAAAACTAGGTATCGTAAGGCCCATTGGTCATCCGCCAGATTTCTGATCTCCATATGTCTATTTTATTGGAAGCTTTTTCAATTGACGATGTCAATATTGAATAGATGTTCATTATTGACCCTTCGATTTTGTGATTAATTTGATCCTGATAAGTGTAGGATAATTAGTGATAACAACTTGTCGATTCGGTGAAAAAAGATACTTTCTGATTTCACACCAAATAAGATCCTTATATAATTTTAAACTGTCATGGTCAAACACATTAGAAAACTGAAAATGTCCGTGGTCACGGGTGAACTGATCATGGCGCTTGCAACAGTGCCGAAGAATCGGGAGCTCATTAAAACAAAACAACATGGTAAATATCCCAGACATTTTCAGTTTTCTAATGATTAAGATCATATTCACGCTTACATTATCTTTTTCGCAATGCTGCCACAAAAAAAAACTTTAATGAAACTGAATCAATCCGCGACGCAAAAAAGGGGAGCAGACAAAGTAAGGAGGATCGTTAAACGTGTTATTGCGTCGCAATATGTATCCGCGTTGTAATAACATTACAAAAATGCATAAATGTATTTTATTGTTCACCCCCCATTAACGCTTGGGCATTAGTCAAAACGTCTGGCTGTTCGGTTGTCGCCTTTGCCTGTCCTCCGGTTCCCGCCAAAAGCGACGCCATTACACGAGTGAGCTGTCAGCGGAGGTTATGGTGCGAAATAATTTGGTTTATAACCCGCTGTTTAGGCAACGCAATTAGCGATGGGATGGTGACTTCTAGGGATTGTTACACAGACAAACTAAAGGGGCGAAGAACTGAAGGAACTATCTCTATCCAAACTATTTTCTACATGCAAAATTCTTAAACGAAAAAAATTTAACGTTAAAATCAAGTATGTAAAAACTTTTTATGCATTAGATCCTCTTTGGAAGCTGCAAGAAAATGGAATAAACAAAAAATATGCTTAACATTATTGTCAACTGTTGACATTTCAAATCACATTTTATAAAAAATCAATCCAAAATTCCCAAAAAAAAAATACTAAAAACTAAAAATGTGTTGGTTAGGCTGGGCTGTTGCTTTTTCTCTTATGTCCTACATGTTTATGACGCCAAAAGCGCAACACCAATGTAAGTATCTTGATTCGTCACTATCACACGTTAAAAATGGCCCTTTAACAATTTAAAATAGAATACAATTATAATACTTGTTTATTCGGTACAGATATCTTAAAATTTGATACTCGTAGTTTCCTATCC
This sequence comes from Maruca vitrata, assembly GCA_039566165.1. Classification (NCBI taxonomy): domain Eukaryota; kingdom Metazoa; phylum Arthropoda; class Insecta; order Lepidoptera; family Crambidae; genus Maruca; species Maruca vitrata. The sequence continues at coordinate 8,461,044 of CM076933.1, read as the reverse complement.
AAATTCTTGGTGGATAGGCATACCTACTTGCCCATCGGTGGCCTGAGCGTCCACTGGTCTGCTTCGTTTAGCAAATGGATTGTAGTATTGACATAATAGTGTTTAGGGGTAGTAGTGTAGGGGTGGTAGGGTAGTGGCAAATCCGGTGATGATGACGAGCATACTTCCAAACCATAATCGTATGTCAGTTTGGAATAAAATTGTGTGAAATTAGAATATTTCTTTGTCCTTTTCCTATCGATTGTATTGTATGATTAGTCTTAATTAGATATAATTTTTTTGACTGGCTCAGTGGAACAGTGGTTAGTGACTCAGGTTCAAAACCTACGGTTCCAAGAGTCGTGGGTTCGATTCCCACTCGGGACAAATATTTGTGTGACGAACATCGGCATTTGTTCCGTGTCTGGGTGTATTATTAAATATATTTAAGTTTATTTGTGTATCCACTGTTGATCCTGATTTCCGTAACACAAGTGCTTAAGCTACTTACCACGGGATCAGATCAATGTATGTGATGTTGTGTAATATTTATTTATTTATTATTTGTTTCAGAATTTGTCATCTCAAAGAAGATGAAGCTTAACCAAAAAATTACAATAACCCAAAAAAATTGTAAAAGTACAAATGGTATTTGCAAAAATTTATTTTACAAAAAATAAAATTATTCGATTGGACTTCAAAATGGTTTTTGTTAAAGCTTTAGATACCTAATAGGTAGGCATTGGTAATTAATTGCTACCAAAATAAATGTTAATGGGTTTCTTCAGAATGCTTGTTGATGCGGATTTGAAACAATAATATTCACACAAAATCAGCTGTATTTATACTCTGTTTGCATGGGGAGGCTTATGTGAGGATGAGTTATAGGCAGACATAATAACGTGTGTGGTCTGATAATTACTTTTTATTACGTGTTTTGACGATACCATAGGTAACAATACATATAACCATACCTTTATTTTATTTTATTCGGGAGAACAAACAGTAACACACAAAAACAAAAATTGAACGCTGGTACTGATTACCATGGGATGGCATACCATCTTTATTACCTTGGCAACAAGGTTAAAAAATTATAAAATTACTTTTTTGGTTGTAGGGTAAAGCATGATTACAATGAGTTCTTAGGTACATGTCATGAGTTCAGCCCTAAATCTAATGATCTATACCTAACTAGCTTGTCAAATAATTACGGGTTTATACGTAGGGATTAAACGTTTACATAATTATAGTAGGTTGTTATAACGTTATTAAAGGTAATTTCACCTCAATAACTGTCTCGCTGGTCTATTGGTAGCAAGCGCTGCGTAAGGACCGAGAGGCCCCCAGTTCGAATTTTGGGGTCGCACTACGGCTAAACCGCCACAGATTTTAACCGCCTGATTTTATGAGTAAAAGAAACTAATGGAAGCGGCCGCACTGACGGTTTTTTTCCGCGACTGATTTTAAAACCGCGTTTTGTTATAGAAATTGTAAGCGGGAAAAAACCGCGCTGCTCTCTTAAAATCCATCTTGGAACTGTGAAAATCGTGGTTAGTTTTGCGGTTTTTAACCGTAGTGTGTGCGTCTCGGGCGGTTTTGCGGTTTCACGATTTACCGCTTGCGGGAAAAAGCCGTAGTGCGGCCTAAGCCTTAGGCTTCCATTAGTTTCTTTTACTCATAAAATCAGGCGGTTAAAATCCGCGGCGGTTTAGCCGTAGTGCGGCCTAGCCTTAATGGTAATTTCATGATTATAAACTATTAAAGATTTGTCTTGTACATTCTTTGCCTAGAAGCCAAAGACGTAAAAAACCGGCCAAGTGCGAGTCGGGCTCGCGCACAAAGGGTTCCGTAGCAGCAAATATAATAAAAATCAACCTATCTCAAAAACTATAAGAGATACTTTGATCAAACCAAAAATCGTTGAAAGAGTTAATTAGCATGCATCACCTCTATTTTTTTTAGAATTTTATACCCCGTAGTTATAAAAATAGAGGGGGGGGGACATACTTTTTACGACTTTGAGAGCTGATATCTCAAAAACCGTTCACTTTAAGAAAAATGTTTTTTAGAAAACTTTATATCATTTTAAAAGACCTTTCCATTGATACCCCACACGGGTATGTACATCGAAAAAAAAAATTTCATCCCTCAGTTACATGTATGGGGGGCCCCACCCCCAATTCTTTTTTTTACTATTTAGTGTCATATTTTTGTAGCGGTTCATACAACACATATTCCCATCAAATTTCATCACTGTAGTACTTATAGTTTCCGAGTAAATCGGCTGTGACAGACGGACAGACGGACAGACGGACAGACGGACAGACGGACATGACGAAACTATAAGGGTTCCGTTTTTGCCATTTTGGCTACGGAACCCTAAAAAGCACATGATGCTGACAGCATCAGCAGACAAACTGACAGTTGACATAACTGAAAGTATAATTTTCATAAAAAAATTGCATTTTGGTATCTCATTTCATACAGTTAATAGTTAGCTGGGCTGGGCTATCGCAATCTATTTTTTTCTCAAACGGTCAATAATAACAGGAATCGGAGTAAAAATGCCAAGCTTAATAAACAAAAGTTAACTTAACACTCATGTGTTGGTTGGGATGGACTATTGTATTCTCCCTCTTGTATTATATAGTTGCAGATAAAAAACAGAACTAGATATGTAAGCGCACAGAAATTGAATATATCAACCGTAATTACTTTACTTAAAGTTGAGAATTTAATGGCTTCAACTTACACGTTGCATCTTGTTTGAAATCGTTGCAGACAAGGAAAAGACCTAAATTATGTAAGTATTGTCGTTTTACATTATGTAACTAACCGAACTTTGGGAATTTGCAATGTACTTTACCTACCCAAGTTGAATGTGAATACAAGATTGGTTATCAAACCATGTACGTACGTATTGTACAGTCAGCCAAAAATGTGGTCTACCACCCTACGGTTGAGATTCGTTCGAACGTCATGAAACAACAAGGTCAATTTTCCCTGGCAATAAGATTGTGTCAGTGAAAAGTCAACCTTAGCGATCGTTACATCTCGCAGAAACTTTTGTCAAAAGTGGTAGACCACTTTCTTGGCTGACTGTACGTAGAAAATCTTGTTAAGTAGAACAAGTTTTTTACTCGATCATTTTTTGATTGTTTCAGATTGCAAATAATCATGTAGCTAACCAACAACATATAAAAAACGAAAAAAAAAATTGAAAAATACGTATCAAACTGAAACTAAATCAACAAATATTTATAAATATTGCTGATTGTTATTCAATATCAATAAATAACATGATAAATGTTTAAAATAAAAATATTTGATTAATATTAAATTGGTTTCAATTAGGTTTTACCTTTTATCTAGATACATCAGACACTTCAAAGTTTGTTGAACACACATTTTTTATTTACTCGCGCATAGGTAAATATAACAATTATGTTGCGCACATTTACATTTAGCCATTTGGGTAGAAAGCATTTAAAAATGTATGCTCTAAATTTAGTTAGTTAGTAAATACCGAGCGTGCACCACATGGTTGTTCAAAATAATCTGACAGAAACTATTTTTCTCAACTAGGCTGTTTTTTCTAACTGACATACGATGATGGCTTGGAGGAGCCTCGTCAGCATTACCGGACTTGCGGGGGAGCGGATGGCTCTCACCCCTAAACTCAACTGCGCGTACTACCTCTAAAGTTTGGTAGGTAGATATGAACCTGATTAATTTAGTGTGTGATGTAGTCAAATTAAGGGCCATAGGAACTTTATTTCACGTTATTTGGTTTGGAGTGTTCACAAATAAATTACAGCGGTGCATCCGCGCTGAGGACCGGCGACAGATCGCGACAATTTGAATATTAATAGCGGCGGCGACGCGTGAAAACTGACGCTCACGTTGATATAAGGCTCTGGAAGAGACAATATTAAATAAATATCTGGGACATTTCCACACACGGTCACCTGACCCCAAACTAAGCAGAGCTTGTACTATGGGCGTCAGAGACTGATATACATACATATATATATTTATAAATACATACTTAAATACATAATCACACCCAGACACGGAACAAACACCGATGTTCATCACACAAATATTTGTCCCGAGTGGGAATCGAACCCACGACTCTTGGAACCGCCAGCCAGCCTGTTCCACCGAGCCAGTATATCAATATTGGTTTGTTTTTGTTTAGCGGTGAGAGCCCCCCGCTCCTCCGTAAGTTCGGTGATGATGACGAGGCTACTCCAAGCCATCATCGTAAGTCAGTTAGGAGAAAAAAGGTGGTACAAAGAATATTTACTATACCAGAGCCGCTCTAAGTTGACCGATTTGACACATGTCAGATTGACTGCACTAGTGAGGGACAACGGTAAAATTGCCGAAGTATATAAGTAACAGTTATTTCCACTTTATAACCAAGCAAGGTCTAATTATAACAAATTTTTATTAAAAACATTAATTCACATCCAAACGATTGAATTTAAGTTCCTTATTTATAAATATATTTATTTTTAAAATACAATACTTATTAAATCCTTCATCCTATAATAAAAAAATACCTGGTGAGTATTACCCACTACGTCACTATGAAAACGTGTCAAACGGCGTAACCTTGTAAAAGCGTAATATAGAGTGGAAATTTTACGTTTTCTTTTTATAATTCAATTATTTTAGGTAATAAAAGACAAATAATTAGATAATTAGGTGCATTTGACATTTTGAAATAACGTCTTATTTTAAAAAGTTGTTCTTTATGATTCGCTAAATATGTTCCTCTTAACAAGGATAAATGCAAAATATAAAATAAAAAGTGTCAAATCAGTCTTCTAAGAGCGGCTCCGGTATAATAGGTCTGGACTTTGGTGCAAAACAATATTTTCGCACGCGTACAGCCGTGCAGTTCTTTGAAGCGTAAATGTCGCATATAGTGGTTAAAAAGTCCTCCTTTAGTCTATGTCCGGACATAGGATACTTTTAAGTCTGACAAAAAGAAGACTTACATATATCTAGACTGTGTACAAAATATAATTTAAGTCGGTTAAGTACTTTTGTCGTAAAAGCCGACAGACAGATAGAGTAACTCTATCAGGGAAAGTAAGTATTACTTTTCTTATAACATACTTATTAATTGAGATAATGTTTATTCATGTAAAGGGGAAGTGGATGAAGCGAAAATGGTGTACCAGGACAGTAGCACATGGCAGGAAGTGATCTCTGCCTACCCCTGTGGGAAAAAAGCGTGATTTTATGTATGTATGTAAAGGGGAAGGAGAAGAGTCAGCATTCGAGATTTGAATATGCGCTTTTTTTTTTTATTTTCTACAGACATGCTAAGCAAGAGGCCACATCCAGCCAGCCTTAGTCGCGGCGCGCCCGGCGAACCGCGAAGCAACAATGCGACCGCGCTCTTAAACCATCGACGGCCGATGCATAAATCAGCCGCCAATAAATAAATATCGCCGTAAGTAGTTTCCTGTGCCCACGCTCCAATGTGCTCCACGCTAACTGACACTGTTTTATTGCCGCTATTTCGGACAATAAATACTAGGGAATTATGTAAATCGAACTGTTTCGTCCTGTTGCTCGACAACGCTTTTTCTAAGGGCTCTTTTACGTTTGCGTACAAACATGATCCGTGGAACATATGGTAGTTGTCGTCCGACCTTCACAGCCCGATTGGCAATCCAGACACTCTATCTATCTTAGCTTTGCCCTTGTCGGTGGATAGAGAAACATAGAGAGACTGAAAGCATTGGAAATGTGGTGATGTATAATGATAATATTGAACTGAGGCTTAACATGATTTTAAAATACATGATACAGCAAATACATAGCTGCTGAGCTGTATGTATTTGCTACTGTAGATAATTTATTATCGGGGTAAAGCCCAGTGGATATCATGAAACTTAATAAGTGCTTTTGATCACATTACCACCTAAAGCCCGTTCTAAGGATGAATTGAGTAGTCTGCCCACACAAGCAAGCAATAGAGTTGGTAAAGGTGTTCAGTTCTTACTTTGAACATTAAATAATCTATATCCTGCTCGATATTTGGACACATAGATATCTTACCACGAGTATATTTTTGGACACATAGATATCTGAATATTTTTGCACCAATGAGCTTCATCTGGAGGCTCGGTTCATCAACATTATCATCATCATTAGACTTTTTCCATTCCACTGCAGTTAATAATCCTCCTCCGGTGGACCAGACCTCATAGTGTTATCCTTCCTATTCCTTCACTAAAAGATAGCACCCATTGACAGTGTCCGACTATGTGCGGCTGCACCTATCTTCAGAGCTCGTAAAGTATCGAGGAATGAACCTAGGTACCTCCCTGATGCGAGTCGGCGCCACCGAGCATGACGCCATTGTCGCGCCGGTGCCGCCGCGCCTAGCATAGCTGTTCACTCATCTTGTTCGATCTTCAGTTGTTTTGGATAATTTCGGAGATCACATTTTGCGACCTTTAGTTTTCTCATATCTTTATTTGTTCGGGTTTAGTTAAGTCCAATCTTCATTTGTTTCATTTCAGCTCAGCTGAACTCGAGAATGATTATATTACGATCCTCATTTGTTCTAGATAAATTTGATGATCAGTTGCGACGGTCACCATCAGCCCATGTACGTTCCCACTGCTGGGGTACGGTCCTACCCTAAACTAGGTCGATCAGGCTTTAGTCAACCACCCTGGCCAAGTGCGGGTTAGTCGACTACACAACCTTAGAATATTTTTGGTTATATCAGACCAGTCAAATTAAGAGAAAAGAGAAGTTGATCTCGTAATGCGACTTTAAATTTTCTAAAGATTCAACTGATATTTGAACGCCGTTTATTTATTTATTTTATTTTATTTATTTATTTATTAAGGACAACTGGTAATTGTCCAACGTTTTAAAACACTTGTGCTTTATGCTATCATGAAATATTTTGTATGAAAATGTATGTTGTATGTATTAAGTAATGTAAAATTGATGATAGTTGGCAATACGCCATTGTATATACAGTCGTATACCTACCACACCCTGTAAGGCTTTTCATACAAGTAAGTTATGTAGATGATACCTATATAAATATGGCGCGTGTACAAACAGCGAAATTCCCTTCGAGATAAATATGAAGATTACAAAGATACAATCTTGTCACAAGATAATGGCATAAGAATATGTTAAGTATTTCATCAGTCAGCTGCAATAACCACGAGCATTGCTCATAGTCTCTTCCCCTTATTCCTGATATTTAATTTCGATAGTGACCGCATGACGACCAAATCACATCAGGAATAAATCTTATCCCGAATCTACTGGCCAATATCACCGCGAAATATTAGCCGTCGCGAATCCTCCTAACGTTGAGGACTTGTCCACTTTAACACTACCGAAAAGCTACAAGCCAAAATAAACGTTATCCACACGTGATAAAGATACAATTAGGTTGTAGGGAGAGTCAGTGAAATGAATAAACGATAGAGAAAATGATGCCATGTGGATAGAGGGGCAGTTTTGAAATTCGAACGCTCCACCATAAGATCTAGAATTACAGATAATTTTATTAAAACATTCACGCGAATACGAGTTCTATTGCTCGCTGTTGAGAGTCGGAATTTGGATGCTAAAGTTGGGGATAGTTGGATGACCGATCCCCTGGGATCCTCGGCCTTCCGTCACGGTTTTATTTGAATTCGCGAGAATGCGCAGCGACAAATATTTGGACATTTATTGCGGGATGTGGAATATTAAACGTTTTTATTTGATGTCTCGTAGACGATTGGACACGGCGGATTGTGTTGTTGGTGAAGCAATGAATGGGGAAACAGGCCGATTTAATATTATGTGTTTAAGCGCGTCATGCGTGAAAACGCTTTGGTCGCAAATAACAATTTGAGGTAATAAAGAAATTCTGTAGGAATTGTGTGGTTGAGCAAAATCGTGTAATCGCAGGACTGTTAATAAACGACGATAGTACTTGCGATTAGTTAAGTAATGCATGTTACCTACTCTACCTTTAAAACTACTTACATGTAAGGATACATCTAGTGTATACCTGCTACAATGATGTTATACATATACGTAATTATTCCGGGGTTTTGAATACCTTATCTAAGTACATATTCTGTTTTTTCCTTCTTAAAGAACTTTTTTCTTCTTGACGAACATGCACAAATTAAAAGAATAGCCGGACTGTATTTCAGTGCTGTTCTAAATGTCATTATACTTTGGTAAGTAGAGTATTGTGGTCAATAGAGAGCGTCTATTAAAGAGTCATTGGTACAGAGCGTAGTGGTATTGTAACAACACTACGCTCTGTACCAAGTTGTGCTCGGTGGGACAGAATCTCATTGCTTCATCATCATCATCATCATCATCAGCCCATATTCATCCCCACTGTTGGGGCTTGGGCCTACCCTAAACTTAGGCGATAAGGCCTTAGTCAACCACGCTAGCCATGTGCGGGTTGGTTGATTACACAACCTAAGAATTTCTCCTTAGTTGTGCAGGTTTCCTCACGATGTTTTCCTTCACCGTTAAAGCTAATCGCTTATTATTTTATACTTCACCTTTCTTATGCTTTCGTAACTTATTTTCTAAATTGTAACCTTACAGTTGTGAGTTATGCGTTTGTTTTTTACCCTTTTTGCTATTCACCAACATGTAAGTAGTTAGCGACGCGAGCTGCGTCTCGTGCCCGCTCACTTAGCATGTCTCAGCGCTGGCGAGCGCTATAAATGCTTTATCTGTTCGTCGGCCGGCGTTGGTGTGACAATTTTATCGCCGCGTCTCGCCCGCCGCTTCCCAAGCCTGTCACCGACGACGCCGCAAAAAACCGAGCAAAACGGTGACAATTGGTGCATATCCCCGACGAATTATCCCCCTTCGGCGCCTTTGTCCAATTGAAGCTTCCTTTATTTCACCATTTTTGCCGTTTTTCCATTCCCATTTGTTTATTTATCTCCTCTTTTTAGGATCGGACAATGAGCCCGGACCGCTCATTATAGCCACGCTGCTTTAGCACGCGACCCACCACTAAATCTCGGGTGGAATTCTAGCGAATTACCCGACAACAAGGCCCGTTTTTTGGGGTGATTGATTGGAGTAAGAATTACTTTCTGTTTTTTCCCCGACACCGGTCGTTGTCTGATCGATTTACTTAAATCGGGCGGCGGGATGAATTGACTTTTTAAACGTCGCGATAAGATAAATCTGTGCGGTATTAACATACGTGTATCGGGGTCGGCGGAGTCATTAATTTGGAGTATCGTGGCAGGTAATCTTGCGCAGTTCGCTTCTCGGTAGTTGTCGGAAATAGATCGGCCCACCCGCTCTCTCTGAGTACTGCGAGGGCGTGGTGCCGAAATACACATTTACACGTCTTAATTATGAAGACACGTCGTGTAAGCGCATACTGATGCTCTGAAATGTAACTCATTTCAATCACTTGTAATCCTGAGATAGAGCAACAAATGCATTAAAATTTGCATTAATTACAGGTTTGCTTATAAGCTATGAGCTAATTTATCAATCATTCAATGCCCGTTGACTTAAGCAATCAATTCGAACTGAAAAAAAATGATTAATTTTTATTTCAGTCACTGTGGGCTATTAGCTTTTATTATGTTGGTGTTCATGTAGACAGGTAATATGTGTAGATGCCAGCTGTTTCCATAAAATTTTTTAGCGATATTTGATAACATATGGTGGGGAAAACCGCACACCTGTAAAAAAATCAAAAATTTTTGGAGTCGCTCAACTTGGTTTGGCTAGCGTGGTTGACTAATGTCCTATCGCAATAAATTAGGATTATTAAAAGGCTCTATATCTTAGCCTATGACCTGACGATTTAAGAATAAAGAGATACATGATATTTCCGACACAACCACACGCCCGCTCCCCGCGTTCTAACCGTGTAATACCCAAATGTACGTAATTGGCGTATGAATAAAACGCCGGGGCTAGCATTTTGTAACCTTTCATTTGGGGCTTCCTCCGTTCCCGACCACAATTGGTGATAATGATAGATCTGCGAGACGCTAAAAGCGACACTTGACGCAATTAAGCGAAGCCAGCGACCATGAAATAGGTGTGGAATGAGTTAAGTTAGTAGCCGAGTTCTTTCTCTCACACAAAAAAAATCAATGTACGTACGTCTTCCTGTTAGGTAAAATAATAATAATATACTTCATTACTTGGTTGTAAAAAAGAAGTCGTACCTCTCTATTTCCCTCTAAGATCTTTGAAACTATCGATTTTGATGCGGTTTCCCTAATTTTAAATAGGTAGAGTGATTCAAGAGGAAGGTTTATAAGTTCCTATTCAACCTGGTTCGCTAATTGCGCAAAAAATCTATTCGCTAGAGCAGACGTTCAATACAAATTTTTGCGCATTACTTACAATAAATAATATTCATCACCATTATCATCATCAGCCTATAGATTTGTCCACTGCTGGACATAGGCCTCCCCACGTCCTCGCCACTCCCGCCTGTTCTCGGCTACTCGCATCCTGCTTTTTCCCATAATATTAGTGTTTGATTATTCTGTAGATATTAAGCCAGCATTATATTATTATGTAGGTAGGTATGTATTTATATTCATTCATAATTTTATTGAGATTTAACCTGCAAACGTTATTTCAATCGTAAATTAAGGTAACTAAACCATCTAATTAAGTATCTAAATATTGGAAGCTTACTAGCTAATTGGAAGTTTAGCGTAATTTATTAGTGAAATCTGAAAATAATAGTGAAATGTTTAGCTAGTAGTAGTAGTTAGTTTTAGTTGTAAGTATATCAATGATAATAATAATGTATGGAGTTCATTCTGTGTATTTGTTAGTAGTTAGAGTGTATTATATTCGATGTTGTCACTCCCCATAGAATAGGCTTAGTTAGAGTAGGGATAAGACTATCATCATCGCCCTATTTACGGTCCTACTGTTGGGGCACAGGCCTAGCCTGAACTAGGGCGGTCAGGCCTTAGTCAACCATGCTGGCCAAGTGGGCGTTGGTCGACTACAGAACCTAAGAATTTCTTCGTAGGTGAGCAGATTTCCTCACGATGTTTTTCACCGTTTAAGCATCGAATTAAAAAGATAAGATGGTGACATTGAATCTATTTGTTGAGTACTTATAATGTAAATCAGAATCTCATTCCCTATCTCAATAGTTTGACTATTTAATGCAGAGTGCATCTTTTGTATTCACGGCCAAATTTGAAGCGATTCCCGAAATTGCAACGAACTGCATTATGCATGGTGGGCTAAGTATTGTTGTCGATTAGACAGGATGTCTATCTAAATTGAGGCCCGATTAGTTTCCACGTAAACTGAGTTGGTATGCCGACCGCGGAGACCATCGTGTGGCCATTCGGATGTTGGTATTTATTGCAGTTTTGACAATTAGGCAATTTAAGCACATTTATACATGTTGATCTTCGTCGAAAAACAATGCATCACCAGTGGGTTACATGGCGGAGATCGCTAGTAGCGACAAGCGACTTACAAAATTGTGCTTATGTTCTATCGTAACGCAACTCTGTTAGATTTTTTTGTTTTATTAATATTAATTTTAGTTTCAACGATATTTATGCTGTGCTTTCTAACTCGTGCGTACATTTATTAATAGGGCTGATCTCAGGCAACTCATAACACAAAGAAGATGGTGAAAACCATCTATTTTAAGAAACCATTGGTAATTGTCATCATTACACAAAAGACCTTAGGAGTATTTTTTCACTAATATTGCCAAAACAGCAATACAGAACACAAAAAAACATTTTTTTACTTGATACAAAATACTTATTTACGCATTCTGTGGATAGATATAAATAGTTGTACGGTAAATAGTTTTTTGATACCTCCAATCTACCTGAACCTACAACTTACTAGTTCAATTACTCCCAGACTTCAATTTGTCATGTACCCCAAATACCACTTGTTTAATAAAGGCGCCTACACACACCCGCAAAAAGTATCGGCGCGTCCATCGTTCAGTAACGAGAGGCCGTTGCGATATATCAGCGAGAGACTCGTATGTTACCGTTTTTCGTCTCCGTACCGTCCGGAGTGCCGAAAAAATGACATTTATACGTTCATTCGCCGCTTGAGCGACGGATTGGCCAGATCTGATGATGCGGTGCAGCGATATGTGTGTTGTGGATATCTGGTCTTAGAGTTGAGTCGTTTCTAGCAGGCTAGCCTACGAGATATTTAAAGTAGGATAAGCAGTCTGTTTCAAGAAAATAGCGTAATAAATATTCTAGTTTCAGAACTATTAAAGAAATATAAAAATGATATACTAAAGATGCACAGCATAATTGACATGGCGTCCTTTGGCCTTTAGCGTCCATCCTTACTAATATTATAAATCCGAAAGTAACTCTGTCTGTCTGTCTGTTATGCTTTCACGCATAGAGTACTGGACCGATTTAAATGAAATTTGGTACAGATATAGTCCAGAGCCTAGGAAAGGGTAGCCTATAACCTTTAACCGACTGCGCTATAAGGAAGTAATGTTCTACCCGTTAAACGTCTCTACGCGGACGAAGTCGCGGGCGGAAAGCTAGTATTGAATAATTGTCATGTAATTTATTATTAGCAACGCTGATTGTGTAGGTAACTAAATAATCTAATCCACAAAATAAATAGATATTTAACAATACCTTCATATCATTAAAGAAGGTTTTTCTTTTGATGTTACATCAAAAGCAAATCAATATTACTACTTTAAGGCTGATTACATTGTAATAGTGGATAAGCTTAATTCTATTGATTGGCTCGGTGAACTGTCTTGCTCTAGAGATGTCGACAATATGGTAGATTTGTTTTATAAAATCTTAAATAACGTTATACAGGAATATGTGCCTAAAAAGATTCCCTTAAAATCTGGATACCCATGTTGGTTCAGTAAATCCCTTATCAAACTTTTAGCCGAGAAAAATAAAGCACGTAGAAAGTTCATAAAATATAAAAATCCCCGTGATGAATTGGAATTCCATTTACTGCGCAGCCGATGCCGAAAGCTTCACGATACTTGTCTTGCAGATTTCAAAACAACTGTTCAGGCAAATATCCTTAAAAACCCTAAATCTTTTTGGAGCTACATTAAACAAAAAAGAGGTGGTCATTCTACGATCCCGGCAAAAATGCATTTAAATGATACTTTTGTAGACACAGGGCCAGATATTGTAAACTTATTTGCCCGCCACTTCCGTTCTGTATATTCCGACGTGAGAACGATACAGCACCCCAACACAAACGATTTATATCCTGCTGACAGTGACTGCATTGCTAATTTGAACGTGACAGAAATAGAGGTATTTAATAAAATCAAAACAATTGATATATTTAAGGGGCTGGTCCCGATTCCATTCCTCCAATATTTGTAAGACGCTGTGGGCGCGCAATTACACTGCCACTTACGTTAATTTTTAACAAATCCCTTGATACAGGAACGTTTCCCAGCGTCTGGAAAAGGGCTCGCGTCGTGCCAGTTTATAAAAAAGGCTCACAGGATGACGTTAAAAATTACCGGCCTATTTCAATACTTCCATGCTTTTCCAAATTATTTGAGTCCCTCATCTGCCCTACTATCACAACCTTCATAGACAGTAAAATTTCAGACTTTCAACATTGATTTAGACCACGACGATCCACTCAATCAAATCTCATTCCTTTTTTATCCGATCTATCCGATGAAGTCGATAAAGGTATGCAAGTCGATGCTGTTTATACAGATTTTAGTAGTGCTTTCGACAAAGTCGACCATAGAATATTGCTTCAAAAGCTAAATGTGATAGGTGTAGAACATTCTCTATTGAGTTGGTTTGATTCGTACTTAACTAACAGATCTCAAAGCGTAGTGATTGGTGGTCATGAATCAGAGACTTACATTGCTAAATCTGGTGTACCTCAAGGCTCCCATTTGGGTCCTGTTCTCTTTTTAATTTTCATAAACGATATAACAAATAAAATTCAACATAGCAAAATTTCATTATATGCCGATGACCTTAAAATCTATAAAACAATTAGAAGTGCTATCGATGCAGAACTTTTGCAGAGCGACATTGACAACATCATAGACTGGTGCAATGTTAACAATATGATTCTCAATCCGGCTAAATGTGTCCATATAAAGTATGCACGAAAGAGAAAGGCGATCGAAACTTCGTACAACATCGGCGGCATAGTACTGGGTGAAGTTAGGACGATTCGGGATCTTGGTGTAAATATTGACAGCCAGCTAAAACTCACGGCACACGTTGATTCAGCAGTGTCCAAAGCAGCCCGAATGCTTGGTTTTGTTAAAAGAAATACCTTAGGCTTTAATCAACGCACCAAAGTCATCCTGTATAACTCTCTGGTGCGCTCTCACCTAGAATATGCAAGCATCACCTGGAGTCCATGTTATGAGGTGCATTCCCAACGTATCGAAAGTGTCCAGCGTGCTTTCACCAGGCATCTTGCGTTCTCATGCAGAAGCTTCTCACACAGAAACCCATATAAAGTACGGCTTGATAAATTCAAGATGATTAGTCTCAAAGATCGAAGACTCTTATCAGGTGCGTGTTTTCTGCATAAACTTGTGCATGGCCAAACGCAGTGCAGCGATCTTCTCCGGCGCCTTAATCTCTATGTACCGTACCATAACCCTAGGCATAAACTTAAAAAAATATTTAGTCCGCCCGTCTCTAGGACCAACCTTGGTTTTCACTCCCCTATCTACGGGATACAGCTTGACTTTAATATGTTACAAAACAAGATTCCTGATATAGATATCTTTAATGACAGTTTAGCCACATTTAAAAGAAAGCTATGGCAATACATGTTCCCCGAAGCCCCTTAATAATAACTTCGTTTTCTCTGTTTCATATTGGCTTAGACATATGTAATAGATTGCTTTGTTTACTTTTAGAATTAATTTGTGTAATATAATTATAGCGTTTTCTTCAGTGAGTGCTGTGCTCACCTCTAATTGGCATGTATAACAGAACAGTATCATAGAGAATGTACTAGTGAAAATGTAATTTATATGTGTTGTTGGTGTGCCTTCTTAATAATAAATTAAATTAAATAAATTAAATATTTTTGAATGTCTTTTCGCTTAACTCATTATACGATTAGGAGATTTCCCTTTTTGTTTCGATATTAATCCCACATTCTGTAGAGCTACCATGAGTTTAAAGTGACAGACTCGATATCGCTTATGTAAAAAAAAAATGTACAGCGCCCCTAGCGGTAACGCTAAAAACTAAAAGCGGTCGTATGACAAAAACAATTCGATAGGTTTTTAAGGTACGTAAGTCTTCGAAAGCTAACTCATGGTAGCGCTACTGAATCTGACGTCGAAAAACAGACAAATTTTCGGACATTTCAGTCGGCGGAATGAGTCGCGGCGGATGTCAATTCGAGACAGCTCAGGTGTCGATGTCGGCTTTTTGTCATTTTCGGCTAATTTATCGCGGAAGCCCTTCGGATCGCCGCTTCAGTCGCAAACTTGGTGGCAGGTGAAATTAGATATTGGCAGTTACAGACGTTTAAGTTCGAATCGTTTCGGTTTTTACCCGACTGCGACTGAAGGTGATTATTCACTTTTTGAGATATCCTTCGACGCGACGAGTGATAAGTACTTTGTCATTTAAACTTAATGTTTTATAGGGCCATATTAAAAAGTCGAGACGACATTATCTTCGCATCGCGATAACTATTGCTTTTATTAATAAACGCGATAGAGTTAGTAGTTGCTAAGTTAAACGGTCGTAGTGAAAAAGTTTAAGGGCCTAACGCGTTAAATCGTGGATAAACTAAGCATACACTGTAATACCTACATACTGCGTAGTCAACCAACCCGCACTTGACCAGTGTGGTTGGCTAGGGCCTGATAGCTCTAGTTTAGGGTAGGCTCGTGCCCCAGCGTGGGTACGTTTATGGGCTGATGATGATGACCATCCATCCATCGTAGTTTTCCCGTTAGAATGTAGTCTACACTCCGACTCTGATTTAACTTCAGATAGTGCAGATAGGTTTTCCGAATCCAACCGTTAGAAAGTTTACAATGTCTTTCTGACTCGATTAGACCGTCGAAGCTTGTAAGGTGGCTAAGCATAACGTATTACTCAATACTAAACATTCAGAGTTTAAGAAGGACGCATTACTCTTCTTATATCATTTTAATAAATATTCAAAAACATTAAAAAAGTGTATTAATACTTCAAAAAAACTTGCATATTCTAAAGAAATCGAGAACACTAAAAATAAAACGAAAAAAATGTGGGAAATTATAAAACGCATAACGGACACAACAAAAAGAAGCCTAGAGAAACTACAAATTAAAACAAAAGATGGTTTAACAGAGTGCCCTGCTTCCACCGCCAGTGCATTCAATGATTATTTCGCATCTGTGGGTAAACCAACCCACCCCCAGCACTCGAATGAAGCGAGTTACCACCGCGGCCGCCCGGTGCTCTGTCCTGCCGTCAACAGCATCTTTCTTCAACCAGTCACTGAACAGGAAATAACCAAAATCATACAGAGCCTCCCAAACAAACACAGCTGCGGAGTAGATGGTGTCCCTCCTTCACTTATTAAATCTTGTGCCCTGGAACTTTCCCCCCCATTAACATATTTAATAAATCAATCGTTTTCAGAAAGTGTATTTCCATGTAGATTAAAAGTAGCCATAATAAAACCGCTCCCAAAAAATCGCGGTAAATCAACTGATCCAAGTCAGTACAGACCGATTGCAGTGCTTCCAGCTTTCTCTAAGATATTTGAAAAGGCAATGTCAAATCGCATAACTTCATTCATAGAAAAATTCAACATATTAGACAAAAACCAATTTGGCTTCCGTAAAAATCGATCCACTAACCTAGCAGTCTATACATTAACTCAAGAGATGGGTCAATTTCAACAAGTCCATTTTTTTTAACATTTCGGTGAACTTTTTTATTTGTTACTTTTTTGAAAATACAACCATGTAGAATTGTTATTTACGCTATCGTTATAATTAATTTTAACACGACATTAAATTAAATTCATATACTTAAGAGATATAGTACTTTGAAATTTTGGTGTCACCGAAATGAAAGTAGAGTTCACCGAAATGAAACTTCTCATCACCGAAATGAGAAACGCAATACACCGAAATGAAATTACTTATGTAGTCACCGAAAAAAAGTAAACTGTTACCAAGTATACAGCCTACAACCTACGTTTTGAAGAGTGTATTCATCACACAGTAACAGATTTTTTCTTACTAAAATTAAAACTTCGGCCTTATCAATAAAAATGCATCTCCGTTAATCGTTTAACAGTGGTCGATGAAAACGTGGATACAACCCAGTCTTGATCTTTGTCAGTTCCAGATTCAGCTCTCAATGCATAAAGTCCATCTGCCAATCAATACCCCTAACCTTACATAGACCGATTAAGTGCAATATGCAGTAGTGCAATAATTCGTTAAACAATTGACAAAACCATTATAAAGCTAGCTTCATTACCGAACTACGAACGATTCGTAGGTATCATCTAGAAATCGTCGTGCCAACATATCCCAAGAGGCTGTCGTACTTCCAACGTCCCGGGTTTGACTCAAGAGTCATCTGCGCCGTTTAAAAATTATGAATCCGCCTATAATGCCGATCCATTTTCACAAGACACATGTGATGCTTGTGAAATCTTAATGCTGTCTATCCATGCAAACCAGCGAACCAAATGGATTAATACAGTCACCAGCATTGACATGACCCACAATAGAAAAAGGCCTAGACCACAATCCGTAAACGGACCGGTGAGCCCTCTCCTCCAAAGTTCCAAGTAAAGTTACTGCAAACAAAATTGCTCATCAACTGTTGCTGAATAAGAAATCGTACACTCGCCTTCCCAGAATTCAACTTGTACAATGCCTTCCGAAAGAGAATTTACTGAGCCAGCCTTTTGACGATATCATTTTTAGTGTTAGATACTTGAAATCTGGTAAAGCATCGAGTGTTGATAACATTTCCACAGAACAACTTAAAAACTTGGATCCTATGACTATTTGCTGGTTACAACCGAAGTTCAATGATTGTCTACAATCTGCGAAATTATCACGTCTATGGATCTTGATATTGCCATTCCAAAACCGGGAAAAGTTCTAGATCACCCTAAAAACCTTCCGCCCATTATCCTTGCTCAGTCACACATACAAATTATCTCAACGACTTTTGCTTAACCGCCTATCACCTATTAGATCAGCACTTAATTCCAGAACAGGTAGGATTCAGACCTAAAAAATCATGTTGTAACCAGACGTTAAACCTCACCCAACACATGCCATTTTATCATAAACGTCTAGTCCATAAGATTTGTATTTGTAATTCAGAAGCTACACTGATGTTATTCTGTTTTGTGAACCAAAATAAATAACACAAAGAGGATAGTTTTGAAATGGGAATGATTACAGCGCTGTATGCGTGGATCTGACAGCAGCTTATGATACAGTGAACCTGAAGCGTCTCTTGTGGAAAGTCTACTCGATGGTCAATGACTAGAAATTTATAAAAATACTTGGTGAGTTGCTCCGCAACCGTAGCTTTCAGGTCCATTTGTCTGAAGAAATAAGCAGATGGCGATCCCAAAAAAACGGTAATCCCCAGGGTCTCTACCCTGGGGATGACCGTTTTGTTGGAATCACTACTTTTCAACATCTACACAAAAGACCGACCATGTTGCCGATGACCTGGCGCTCATATCACAAACACAATCCTGTGAAAACATAGAAATAAACCTCACTTCAGCCTTAGGGTTCAGACACTCTCAGACTAAATATAACATGGCAGGGACAACCACAGAAGTTAAAGTCGGCATAGCTTTATATTTAGATTTAGAAAGTACCGAATCTTGACACAGATCCACCTTCTGCTCGTCTTAACCTCTGGTCTAACACGTTTGCTCCACCCGTCCCCTTGGTTCTGCCTTCAGAAAGCTTTCCAGCAGGACACGATTTGCCATGGTTAACCTGAAGGTCCCTGGACAGACTCCGTAGCCAGGTTGGCCAATGCAAAGATAATATGTTTAGGTGGGGGTTTCCTGGACAGAAGGATATCGCGTGCCTATGTGGTCTCTCACCATTGTCCATGGCTCACCTCACTTCATGCCCCGCCTGTCCCGACTCCTGTACACAAATTGAGCTGATAGAAGGGTCAACAACCGCGGTCCGGGTGGCGGAATTATCCAAAATAATTTTAAGTGTTTTGCCATCGACACGAAAAGAAGAAGAAGAAGAATAACTTACCATTTTGAACTTCATCATTTGACTTTAGATGCTGTTGACAAACATTTCAAGTTAATCTGTTATTACTTTAATCCAGAGTCCATCTGCGAGTATGTTTTATTATTAAGAGGATACTCTTAAATATATAAAAGAAGAATCACTGACTGACATATCGATGCACAGTCTAAACGGCTAAACGTAGGCACTTGAAATTTGGTAAGGACGTAGTTTAGGTACCGTAGAGGTGCATTAAGAAAGGAATTCCCGAAATTCTCACGGGAACGGGAATCATCCGGAAAATCCTTTTGTTTGAAAAATCGCCCACGCAAACGAAGTCGCGGGCACAGCTAGTGAAAAATAAAGGTATTGATTACAACCACACATAGATTTTAATAATTTAATCTGAAATTCATTTGGGAACATGTAAGAATAAATCAACAAATATATTGTAATTATCAACAATAAAAATAAAAATATATTCCTTTCGAAATTACAATGTAACAAAATAAATTAAGGTCTTTATTCACCGAAATGAAGTAATTTGACACCGGAATGACAAAAGAAATCACCGAAATGAAGATAATAATCACCGAAATGATTAAATTCTCACCGAAATGAAAAAAAGTCACTGGAATGATATTTTTTCTCATTCCGGTGGTCAATTTAGGTCACCGAATTCACCGGAATGAGGTCACCGATATTATATACAGCCCATAAAAATAAGCACAACAAGGAAAATATAAATAAAAGAAATAAATTGATACGACCTACTTAATTGAGCGACATTTAGTAATAGTACATAGATTTTATAGACATACCGAATGATTGGATCACAACTTATATCCATTCACGTGAATGACAAAAAAAACGGTACGCAGTCACCGAAACCGACTTACTTACGTTTTTGGCGGGAACTGCAAACAGCAACACACGTCCTCTTACGTTAAGCGCTTAGGCGGCACTGATGCGCAGATTTACTGCGCAGTGGCAAGAAGCTAGTGTTTTTCGATGCCTAGATATTCGCGTACAACGAAAATTCACCGAGATGACATATCTCATTTGGACACGTGAATTTGTACTTACCATTCATTAAATATAACAGATTTTGTATTGAACTTTCCACAATAAGGTACTGTCATTATTAAGGATTGAAATAAAAAAAGGTAAATCCCTAAAAAATCAACTGTTTTTAAAATATGATTAAAAGTATACTGAAAAACAAATTGTGCCGCGTCACCGATATGATACAATTGGGGGTTTAAGATTTTTTTTACCTAATTAGCGATAATCATAATTTAAAAATATTTATAGTCACCTATAGGAGACAACACCTTTTATCTAAAAAAAAATATTACAAGTTAAAAGTGCCATCCTGCACTAGCAGTTTCAGCCGTGCCGTTTACGATTTGGTGTCGGGAAATTCACCCAGATACTATCTTACTTACAAAACAAAAATTACGCCGTAGGACTGCCGCTTGATATGAGCAAAGCTTACGATAGGGTTTCCCACGAAATCTTACTATTAAAACTACAAGGCATAGGAATACGTGGAGCAACTTATAATTGGATAAAATCATATCTTGCAGACAGAAGACAATGTGTACAAATTGAAAACATAGATGAAAAAAGTAATGAAATACAAATTGAACGCTCGAGCCTAATAACTACCAACTGGTCTATTCCACAAGGCAGCGTAATCGGTTGCATTCTCTTTATTATTTATATCAATGATCTCCCCAAAATATGCAGCTCATTGAGTGTGCTCTTTGCCGATGACATCACATTCCTTTTTCAGATTCCAAAAAATAGCCCAGATAACTATTCTATCATAGCAGATACGTACATGAACTTGAAGCGCTGGCTTGACGATCACAACCTAGAAATAAATACTAAAAAGACTAAAATCATCCAATTCAAACCATATCAAAAACAGGAAATAAATCTACAGTCAATAAAAAAGGTCATAAATATAGAAGAAGTAAAAGACTTCCAACTACTAGGATTAACAATAGACTCCCACTTAAATTGGAAAAAACATGTTGAAAAAATAAAATCTAAAATATCTCAATTCATTTATGCTCTTACAATATTGAAAATTAACACTAATAAACAATGCACCTTCTCCGCATACTACGCATACGCCTACGCGTGGCTCCGCTATGGAGTTATCCTCTGGGCCCACAGCGTAGATGCCATGCAATTATTCATCGCACAAAAGAAATGCCTTCGCATAATTTTAAACATCAAACAGAGAGTTAGCTGCCGTCCGCATTTTGTTAAAGAAAATGTGCTTACCTTGCCTTCCCTTTACATACTGGAGGCTGCTACATTTGTCAAAAAATATCCACATCTGTTTGAAACTGTAAAGAACCCTCGTCGCAACAACAATATAGCTCTACCTGTTCCAAAAATAGAAATGTTCAGAAATAGCCCCAAATATAGATGCATCAAAATATACAACCACTTACCCACAACCCTGAAAAATGAACAAAACACTAAGAAATTTTGTAAAAAATTAAAATCTCTTCTTTTATCTAAAGCCTATTACAATGTTAAAGAATATTTTGAAGAAAAATTTAAATAGGCATTTAGTACAATTTAGAACACTATAATGTTTAGCTTACACAAATTTTACATGTATACTTATTTCAGTTTCAACAATTTTGTGCAATAAATATATGTATAGATTAAGGTAGTATAAGAAGTAATTTAATTAAGCATTTTATTCATTTAGATTTAAGTTATGTATGTACTTGCTACACACTCACAGGGTTCATTAAGTAATTTTATATGTTAGTATTTGTTATTTTATGTATGCAATTATAAATAAATAAATAAATATGAATACTAAGTTAGATTACAAGAAGAATAATATATGTAATAATAATACCTAACAATACCATAATTTTTTAAGTTAATAAATGAGCCATATGCTAAGCTATTTTAATATGTATATAACCTTAGATATAAGAAAATTGCTACACCCTTACAGGGTTCATAAACTGTGCTGTAAAATGTACTTTTATGTGTGCAATAAATAAATGAATAAATGAATATACTCTCTAATGATTAGACTCTCTAATAATTTGATTACTCTCTAATCATTCGAACCTTTCGACAAAATGTAAAGTATAAAAGAACTTATGGTGTAACGTACTCTAAATCGTAGAATACTTTCTACCTACAATAAGAAACATCGTTAGACCATTCGCTACCACCACGCACTTTCTTCATCGTTCTCATGGAGCACCAATTTATCTCGATAGCATCTCACGTGCCCCACGCCTTGATGTGGTCTCACACGACAACTCGGGACGTGACTGGCAAAGCTACACGAAAATGGACAAATGGGCACCGAAGCTATGTTTTTATTTGTTGTTGACAATGCTACTTTGACCTCTAATGTCAATTAAAAACTGGAATAAGGAAAATACAGAAAATTAGGGTTTTCGTAATCCATGAGATGGCAGGACATGTCACGTCAAAATAAACAATCATACTGCAGTGGGACCGCTCGCCTACGTATATTGCCACGTATACTTAATTCTTATACGCGAAAGTCCTGATTGCTTTCTTATTCCCATCATCGCACTTACATGGACAATAAGGGACGTGACTGAGATAATGTGCATAATTTTATAAAACTTGGTATGAAGGCACACCGGAAAGACACCAGCGATACTTTTTTTTCGAAATTCGAGGGGGGGGGGGGGGGGGGGTAAAGTAGTATGGGAGAACGTTGATGGAACTTTCATTAATAAATAACTAATTTTCGATCGATCGATCAACTCTTAATTGTAAAAGCGTCGATGGCCAGCGTGGTTGACTTCGTCGAAGGCCTTATCGCCCTAATTTAGGGTAAGCCCGTGTTAGTTGTTTACTTGAGAATCGTCTCGGCTTGTATATTTTAGGTGCATTGTAGGAGTAATAATGCAATTAAGCCGCACATTATATTGTGGTGTAAAGATAGTATATCAATTTTACGATGACAGTTAATACGCTTAATGTATGCATTTAGTTATTGCAGTGGGTGTTGCGTAGTCTGATTCAGTACCTATATACAATACATACTATTGAGAATAATCTTTCCGCACGAATAAGTAATTATTTTGTCATATATTTTCAATGACACCCAATCTTTAAATTATAGATTTACTGACTAAACGCATATAACGTACCAACACATAATTATATAGTGTTTTATCAATAGAGTAGCAAATAAGTACATAGCTACTTACTGCACGTCTTTTTTGCTGAATTGCACCAGTTATGGTTCGATCGCGATCATAAAAAAAAAGACCCATAAAAATCACTTTTTAATGTAATGGAACTCGAATGTCTACAATGTTAGACATAATTATGTGGATTTAAACATTTCAAACACATTACACTGATCGAATATCATCTCTACTGTTTATTTGTGTACAATCCTCCTCGATAGCATTAAAGTAGAAGCTCACTGTTGTTTATTACACAATGTATTGAAAATATTCGATTATAGATAACTAGAACGTATTAAATAGCCAATGACATATAAGTATCAGGTAATAAGTAGGCTTCGCAGGCAATTATAATTGCATTAATCATATACTTTTGTACCCGTTGTTCTCAAACTTTACAACGAATGGTGAAATTGAAGCACGAACAATGGAATTCAAATAAAGGCAATAATGTAGGCAGGGTATAGAAAGGAAAGGAATAAATTTACTTTATCTAGTTGACTAAATTAATCCAATTCATCAATTTATGTACTTATTTTTAGGGTTTTTTACAGAAATTTCTACGTAATGGATAGCTACTTGATCGTAATAGTAGATAGATAGTACTTGATTGTACTACCTCTATGTCTGAAACTTTCTGACTTGTGAGAAAACAACTACGGTAGTAAATCAGAGTTTCAGTAATATACTTACGCCTTATTTAAATATTTTGTCTTCTGTGCTTATCAAACTTTAATTTGACTTGAACTTGACATTTACACAAAGAGATCGTAATTTAAAATTCAATATTAATTATGACGGAATAGAAATTAAGGAAACTGACATGACAAAATTTTTAGGATTAAATATTGACAATAAATTGAAATGGACATCACACACAGATAACATTTGCAAAAAATTGAATCAATTTTCATTCGCGCTTTATAAACTGCAAAGTATTGTCAACATGCAAGCGGTCCTAACAGCCTATCACAGTTACGTCGCTTCAACTCTGAGATATGGTGTTATGTTTTGGGGTAACTGCTCTGGTAAAGATATGCTTAGGGTATTTAGAGCACAAAAACGATGCGTCCGATCAATGCTCCGTTTGAAACCGGACGAGACCTGCAAGCCTTATTTCATAAAACATAAAATTCTAACTGTTCCTTGTATTTACATTTATGAAAGCGCCATATTTGTCAAGTCCAATCTGAATAAGTTTCAATTGAAAAAACGGGAGCGCCAAATGGGTAAGCTGTGTCTTATATCTAGAAAGACTACATTGTTTGGCAAATCTATATTTTGCAACGGTCCCAAAATATTTAATCACATTCCTGAGAGTATTCGAACCACAGATGACATCCGTATATTTAAAAAGAAAATGGCCGAATTCCTGATTGACAAATGTTATTATGCAATTAATGATTTTTTTTCTGACAATATTAATTAAATTGATTTTTTTATTTTTTTACTAATTTGACTATGCTTTACCTTATAAATTTTGCATGCCTATGTTAGGCCTAATATAGTGGAACGTCTATAAATTTAAGACCTTTACCTGTACTTATACCTGTATTATGCAAATAAATTATTTGATTTGATTTGATTTGATTTGATTTGATTTGAACTTTTACTAAAGCAACTTTTGTAGTGGCCATTTGACTGTTGTGGGAGCCATCCGCTCCCCCGCAAGTCCGGTGATGATGACGAGGCTACTCCAAGCTATCATTGAAAGTCAGTTAGGAAAAAAAAGTCCTGTGTGAATTTGACTTTGAGAAGCAACGTTACCGATAACTATCGTAGAATTTATAACGGCGACAATCGTGCAACCCACTAATTAATTAGTCTTCATTCGCCTCAGTTGTGACAAGAAACTGTTGAGTTAATTGAATACTATCACGAAACAAATGAATCCGCCTATTAAATGGTATACTTACATACTTTTTTACGCTGAGTTATGAGGCATTGCCACATTAGGCAGGGGTTTATCCAGCCACTTAAGTCCTGAGTAAACTGCTTTTTTGGTCAATATAATATAAATAAATAAATATCACCATACATCACATACATTGTTCTGTCTATTGCGTACGGATATCAGAGTCAAGAATGAAATACACAAATATACTTAACACACCGATAACACCGATGTTCGTAACCCACTCTTGAAACCGTAACCGGGGTCACTAACCACTATACCAATAAGTGGCAGGGTCGTGTAAGGACACGAATTTGACTCCCGGGCCAGGCTAAATATTTTCCGACATGGCAATAATCGGTCGGACACCTTATTTAGCATAGTAAATCATCGGTGATCAGAACATGATGCATAATCAATTTGCGCTACAATCACATTGATATGTTTAATTGTCAACTTTGTGGTTTTATTCAGTCTGTTAAGAAAGTTAAGTAGATATTAAGTACCCAGTTTCAATTACCACAGTAAGGTAAATGTAAAGTAAATTGAGTTAAATGTATAAGAACTATATTTTCATACGTACAGAATACTTATTGTGAGTCTTCGCGTTTATCGTGTTATAATATAATTTGTGGAAATTGTTTTGGCTAATGTATTATCATTATCATAT
Source organism: Maruca vitrata (assembly GCA_039566165.1). Lineage (NCBI taxonomy): Eukaryota > Metazoa > Arthropoda > Insecta > Lepidoptera > Crambidae > Maruca > Maruca vitrata. The sequence continues at coordinate 8,435,020 of CM076933.1, read as the reverse complement.
TGTCATTAGTAATATATTGTGCTGTATGTTTCCTTAAATAAATAAAATAAAATAAAAATAAACATCGCTGTTCATCATACAAATATTTGTCCCGAGTGGGAATAGAATCCGAGAGACAGGGACAATACCGAATTCAATATCAAGCTAACAAACCAAGTTAACTTTAAATGGTGCTAGAACTAAGTTCTCAAGCTTAAATCCTAAGATTTCTGCTTAGAAGTCGGCTCGCGGTCGGAAGGTGATAAAATAGTTTTAATCCCGCCATCTTTCCGCAAATTAATTGCGGGCCCGAAACGAGCAGCGCTGAGCCCTGCGGCCGACGGACCATGGACTTGGGAAGCACTGGATGTGACTCGTACAGTCTGTCTGGCCTTTTGTCGTATCCCTATTTTAGTCATGACAAGCACGCTAAGCCGGTGGTCCTGCGCCTGATCTCTCATCGGTCATGTCGGATTGCCGTCTCACTAATTATGAGAGTAAGGGAACAGAGAGTGCACTTGTGTTTGCGCGCACACTTGTTCACTATAATATTCCCAGCGCACTTAGCTGATCTCAATTGCAAGCGGCCGCCATGGCTGAAATCAGTCGGATGCCTTATTTTTTTTAGTCGTAACTGACTTGTTGGTCTATTTGTAACAAGTGTCGCGTGAAGATCGAGAGGTTTCGCGTTCAGGACCAGGATCAGGCTAAAGAACTAAACAGAAACAGGCTAAAACTCATCTCAGAAATAAATCGGATGCCTGCTCCTGTCTCGGAAAGGACGTTAAGCCAGTGGTCCTGCGACTCATATCTTATCGGTCACGTCAGATTCCGTCGTCTCGCTGAACTATAAAGTTGTGCAATGCCACAACGCATGACATATATGTGCACAATTGGTGCGGTTTGTTCATCAAACAAATGTTTTTGTCCCGGGTGGTGATCGAACCTACGACTACTGGCGCGAGGGGTATTACCACTGCGCCATCAGGCCAGTCAGAGCTACACCAAGGCAGTGATAATGTAGTTCTATAAAACTCCCACAACTAGTCGATTCTAGCTATCCTTAGTCTTCGCCGCAGCTACTGCTGCAACTGTCTTTCATTGTCTCCGTGATTTGTGACTGCACTTTACTATCCAGCTAAAGAGAGACAAAAATATAGAAACAGCACAGAACGGACAGAGACAGCACCACAAACTCAATCCCGACAATTAATTATAATGGCCCAAATCTCCTATCGGTTGTTAAGTGATTTTTTCACTTTTTGTTCTGGTGCGGAATTCGGATTCCACAAATTCTACTTCACGCCGAATTTAAAATTGACAACTGAGTTAGTTACAAAGAATTCCGAGTGGACGAGGTGGGTTGATTGCCTGAGAAAGGTTTTGAATTTTACGCGCGAGGGAAATATTTAGAATACTTTTCATAAGTAAATAAGGTTCTTGCCAATTTATTGTAAATATTTTAACCTAGCCAATCTCTATCATTGGGCTTCGAAAAACTTGCAACGAATTAATTTTAAATAAGCTACCAATAAAGCTTGGGGATCTTCCGAATTCTAAACGTAGGTAACTTCCAATGTCATATAATATATTTATTTTATTTAAGATAATAGGTACACAAATAATTATAATGTACAGCTTTATAGCATAATATACCATATTAAAACTTATTTAAAGGTATAAACAATACGTATAAAAATATGTAGGTAATACTGAATAGACTTTTAGGTGGTAGATAATTCTGTCTCTTTTGATTCTTGTCAGAGTTACATTTGATATAGAGCCTTCATCGCTTAATACAGATAACAAAAGATAACCCAAGAAATCGAGTTATACAGCCAACAAGAAATCTTGCATCTTCCTTGGGTGTAAGTACCAAACTCCACATTGCATCAGGCCAGTATAATACGATAATTGGTGAAGGTCCCCACACTAGTCCAGATGGCATCGTCCTCGAGGTGTCACGTACGTAATTGCCGGTTCTGTATCAGATCGCACCATTCGCCCACTAGTGGATTTGTATGCTAAACTAGTTTTTGAGAGATAGCTTCGTTGAGGTGCAACGCGAAACGTGTACAGATGATGCGATAAGATGAGTAAGGAGTTGTGTCATAGGGCAGTGTTGACAGTTCTGATGGCGAATGGTACAGTTTTGCTTCTAAGTTTTTGCTACGAAGTTTGTACTAAGAATTTATTACATCTTTAAAAAAAATAGGTAGAGCCAATCAACCTACAAGGAATTATTGCAAAGTATAAAGGAATGTTTGCAAGGTAAAATATTTGAATAAGTGGACGTAAGTGGACCTCCCCAAGAGATCATAAACCTAGAGACCTACCTAAAATCATTTAAATTTTATTATGTACTAATTAAAATATACCAACAATTATTTGATGATCTTATTATGTAGTCACTTTATATATTTTTATTTTGTAAAATTCTCATATATGTCATGATCACCTGAACCAATATTATGCTTTAAAATATTGGGTTTCAGATGTGTTTATACCTGATACTGTTCCAAGAATAATAGAAAATAAATCCCGCAAAAAATGTAGCATTCTACATCCTAGCAACATTATACCGCTTTGTGGTGTTAGATAGATAAACGGGCGAGATAGCGAACTGGTTCGGAGACATTCATTCATTCAAGCCTCGAGCCATTCACCTCTAATGATGGTCAATAATCTCTACATCTGATAATAAAGCTCGTTTCTGTATGTGGGATTATGTGGTGACTTACTGATGCATGAAAGATGTTCCGTGTAATGAGCACGTTAAGGTGTGGTCTAGGAATCTTGAAGTTAATTGAGGTGAAGATGTGTGTTATGAATTAGTAAGTATTTCCCTGATATTTGGCTTCAGACAATATTTATATATGCTACGAGTTGAATTTATTTATAACTGCCGCTCTAGATTATAGCGAAGTCGGTTAAAAAGTAACGTCCTATCCCAGGCCTTAACTATACAATATGTGTATCAAATAGATTGTTTGTCTGTGTAACCGTTGATTCGGCGTGAAAACACGAAAGATTTTCGACTTTACAATAAGGAAGGTAGTCAATAAAGTAAGAATAGTTATTTAACATAATTTTTTAATAACATTTTGAGTATGCATTGTATCAGTATATTGAGAGAACAAAATCACTTTTCTTCGTCGCCTTAACTTTTTGATAAAATGATTTTACCTACTATTTACGTAAAAGTGTTGGCGACACTTTTCGCTGTCGCCTTCGTGTTTTATCAAATAGTTTTTATATTTACTCTACAGGCATTAATTTCCGGTACTGTATGACTAAATCAACTTCATGTTTCTCACAAGTTTAGTAGTTTATTCCAAATAAACTATTAGGTACCCCATTCTATTATTGCTTTTCCCTATCAAATCGTCATCATCACGACTCTTTTACCGGTCATTAAAAAGAATTGGCGAATAAAACACCAAGTAACCAGCAAAGATTTAAAAGCACGTCTTATCTGGCACCTTGCCGTTGCCATAAAACAAAAGCACACTGTTATTCATAACATTTAGCGCGGGTCCCGGCGGGTCTATCTGATGATCTGATGACCCGACACGTGACGATGGCGGATTATCGCTGGAGGCGGGAGGACGTGAGTGTACTTTTGGATTTAGTTAGTAATGAGCTGTTGTTTGGTACCTGTGCTGGGGCGGACCCAGGTTTCTAGTAAGAGTGGAGAGTGTCGTGACTTTAAAAAAAAAATCGTACACAGACGACTGTTGGCACCGTCTGTGATCTAGACTACCCAAATCATTAGATTCCATGTTTAGAGAAACATCAGAATATTATTTTGTGTTGTTAAGGACTTTATTCACGTTCCATAAGATATGATAACGCGAGGTCGCAACAAACTAACTATTTACTTTTTTGCTATTGTCTTCATTAGGTTGCGACCAAGCGATTTTATAGTCCTGTTATCTGAACTACCTACATAATTTCATTCATGATAATGAAAAACATCAACATGATCAACATGATTAAGATAACCTTCTATGTACCTGGAACAATGTATAATAAGTCGAATAGGTATTTCACGGGTAAAAGGATAGGGTATGAATAGAAACGATAATTAATTTTGTCAATAGATTTATCTATATATATTTTAATGAATAATTCTCAATTACAGATGTTGTATGAATTGTTACAGTCTCTCGTCCACTTTACAAAGCTTCATTTGTAGAAAAATGGCAAATTAACAAATACTTATTGCAATTCAAATCACTGTGTTAGTTTTACGATTGTTCGTTCAGTTAATAAACAAAACTAAATCAGTTTCTTTACGTATATAGGTATCTATTTCCGAAAATTTACTTTTAATGCGCTTATGTTTAATGAATTCCATGGAAAATTATATTCATTTATAATTATATATTTCGTATCTTTAACTAGAATTTATCAACTATATATTACAAACTTTAACTTACAATTAGATTTATTTTCATCAATCGTTTGGCGAGCGTACAGTTGTCATTTTCTATATATTTTTTATAAATATTCTCAATCGGATTATCTTATCAAACATTTAGAAATATTGCGGAAATTCGACACAACAAGGTATCGATATAAACCATTTTAAATTTCAATTAAGAAATTAACAATTATACGCTCACGTATTTCACAGCACAATTGACAAAACATATTTTCAAAATATGCCTATTAGTAAACACGTAAATATACCTTACAAATTGTATGTACAAAATTAAGCAATACTATCCAAGTACTTTATACTATTTTAATATACGTGGGAAATAAAATGTGTTGCCTGACCCATCGACGAATCTATTGCTATGAGCCTGTGACGTCATTGTTTGCTCTTAACGGATTCCTAATTTCAAAAAGTACCTATTTACTTTTTTACTTCTCAATTTGAAACCATCTTCTGATCACACAATTTCGTAATGATATTTAAATGAACAACAACAACTTTATTAAAGTTATTATCTTACAATTTCGAACAATCTAATGCCAACAAACAACAATCTTCTTTGTTCAATTTTAAATTAATTGTTTAAAGTTTTTTTTTATTTAGAAACTCTCATACAATGACGTCATTCACTTTGCCGACCAGTCGATTGATTTTAACCTACATCTATTGCTGTGGAGTCTATGAGTGGTTTCTATTGTGTTCTACATGTGGTATATAGGTTCGATGTCGGTGCCACGTGATACGCAGCTCATAGTAGCAAGATCCACAACTTTACGAATGTTAATTAGCTGCTTTTATTATAAAAAACTTTATAAAGAATTAATAAATACTGTGTGTTATTGTATAGGTCTCGACCTATGCAATTTTTTACATATTTTCCATCTTATCTAGTTTTGTTTTATCTAAAAATCAAGTAAGATTCAATTAGTTACTGGCCACCGTATATGGCGTATCGTAGACATAGGCTTCAAATGCTCTTAATTGAGCTAACTTTGACATGAGACGTCAAAACTTCTAGGTAAATGTCAAAATCAACCAATCACAACAATTTCCGCCATCTTATTCTACGTTCGAAAAACTTTATTAAAAGACCCTTTATTCGTTTAGGAGCAGGTGAGGCATTCGTAAATTGCACAAGGATCATGCTATCATGAACGTAAATCACAGTAGTGCTCCTAGGATAATTAGATTTTGAATCTGAATTAAAGTTACGTTCTTAGAGAACCATGACCAGATCAATGATAAAAGTACTCTCCCACGTTATCAGAGAAGCACTACGTCAGAATGTCACGTGCTCTCAAGAAGTGCTGTGAGAATTACGCTGTTGGTTAATATTCAATTCGCCCATACAAGACTTGCCTAGCTATCATAATCTGAGGTCGCTCACATGGGCTAGAGATGTGTGGGCGAGTTGAAGAACCTCCAATAAGAGATTAACTGATGGGCGTTTTTTAGCCGCGCCGCCTGCGGCTGATGTAAATGTAGACATTTCATAGCAGTAAGATGATGACTATGACAAAATGATAAAGAGAAAAGACGGATTAAGATGTCATTAACTAAGAACTAGTTACTTTATTTGATTTCAGTTTCTGAATCGTTTCTATGTGAACTTTAATTTAGTAAAGAATAGTTAAGAACTTATCTAAGTCAGCAATTTTTTGCTCGAGAGTGACTATAATGAAATTTTAATGTGTTCCATAATTCTTCGAATTAGACTACAGTTTGACGCTAGGTAGTATCAACTTCCAGCTTTTGGAACTATCATCAGTATCTCAGGGTTGAAAACTGCTGTAACATCTTCACCAATTGCCGTCGCGGCTAAAACCACCCCATCAGTTCTCGCAAGACGCAAGCCACCGTGTGACGTCAAGCCGAGTCAACGCGTCGACCACCTAGTGTAAGCGTATTTACAAACAGTATACGATATCGACCCGAATAGAACTCGAAAGGAAAACAAAATAGGAACGATACAAAACTGCACCCCGCCTGGTGACTGCGGGGCTGCGATATAATAGAAGGAGAGTTGGTGGACAGTTTTGGGTACGATTGAGAGTGGAATCTAACCTTCATAAATGATCTTTCATCTATTTCTACCTCTTAAATATTTCTCTTCTCGTAAGCCTTCATTTAAAGCTACATAATCTATAGTCCAGCTTGAATAAGAATCATGATCACGAAGCAAAGTAGTCACAAGTGTAAGTTGGTATCAAGAAAACAAATGATTATCTTAATCTCTTAAAACGGTAAGAAAGGAATGAATCATTCTTATAATTTTGGTCATCTGCTGGGCAAAATGTACTGTTTTGCGAATTGTAGAGCTAAATTAGAGGAAGTTGCAAAAAACCACCACACCTCTTCAAGCGCGACACCAAAACTGTCCACCAGCTCCTAGGCTATAAATACACGCTATTTACAAGGCTACGGCAGTCAGTCCTGCGTCTCGACGTCTAGCCCGTTGACCATGCGCTCGATGCTCTTCAGGTCGGAGGCGGGCGGGGTGCTGGAGGTGGAGGTGGGCGGGTCGGGCGGGGGGTCGGCGGAGGCGGCGCGCGCGGGCGGCGAGCCGGGCCGCGGCCGCGCCGGCGACGAGCTGAGGCTGCGCGCGCGCGGCGCCACCTGCTCGAACGCTGAGCCCAGGCCCGGGAGCGCGTATGGTGCGAACCTACAACAATATGGGTTTTTCAGTTCTGGTGTGCTGGTGACTCAGTGGATGATGACAAGGCTACTACTACAATGTATTATGATAGTCAGCTATAAACACTTCTTGATGTCTGAATTAAGCCCAATTTCCTTCAAAAATGACATTGGTTGGTGATCAATCTTTGGATTGTAAAGTTTGAGTCAATAAGAACGGGGAAAACCAAACGGATTGCGTATCAAATGTACACCATCCTTTGTGTACCTTTCTAAAAGTACTGCTCTATAAATTCTACGCAAGTAGACTACAACGTGTCCTAAGTTACAAGTTCTAAGTTAGAGCGTAGCAGAAGCTATAAGAAGGATTGGTCTAATTCTTTTGTCATAACATTATTGAACTTTTATGTTAATAAGTCAGTATTAAGTATGTTAGTCAGGAAACCGACCTGTGCGCTTTCGTCAAGGACGGCGCCACGGCAGGCGCGGGCGGCGCAGGCGGCGGCGGCAGCGAATACTGCTGCAGCAACGGATGAAGGTTGAACAGCAGTCCCGGCGGCATCTGATGCGGCGGGAAGAACGGCGGCGGGTACAGCGACGGCGGGTACAGGTACGGCAGGAGGGGCGGCTGCACCGGCGGGCCGAGCGACACGTCCGGGGCTGGGGAGGGCCTTGAAGGCCCCGCGGGGGGCGAGGAAGCGCGGGCTCCCCCTGAGCAGGAGGAGTCCGAGCCGGCCTCGATCGCCTCGTCTGGACCTGAGTCCGCGCCTCCGCCGCCTCCACTCGAGCTGAACCATGCTGTAACAAAATTAGTGGTCAGGTCTACGGTTCTTTATACAGAACTTGGGTGGAATTCTAACATACCAACTACGCGTTGCAGGCTTCCACAGAATTTCAAAAAATTTTGAACCTTTGTTTGTTAGGCTTATAACTCCATCTAAAACTGTAGAACTTATAGCAAATGTGGCACTACATGTAGCCGTTGTGGCATTTGTTGTAGATATTAGCTTGTATATTATGATCCTTTAATAGGTCACAACATAATTATGAACATCTTCCAATGGTTTTTACAGGTATACAATTTGTATAAGAGAGAATCTAAATCTAGTTCAAGGTTCATAATCTGATTGAGAGTATCCCGTTACCTCATTCTTAATAAGCTATAGGTGGGTAGGTAAGTATGGGATTTGAAGTACAAATTCCAAATTTGCAGCCCTGGTGCCGTAGACAAAGTAACAATATCAAAACGATAACGAAGTTCGAAAAATAAAATGTATGGGAATGATATGTTACTTTGTTGAAATAATTATATTGTTACTTTGTCTACGCCCCCAGTAGTTGAGAAGGGGGTTATAAGTGAAGTGTACTCACAGCTGGTAGAGTGCTGAGTGGTCGGGGCGGGCGGCGGCGGGCTGCTGGGCCCGCCCACGTCCAGCGGTCGCTCGTCGTCCTCGTCGCGCGCGTCCGAACGCGCCGTCAGCAGCGCTTGCCTGCGGTACACGGACAGACTGCTCGTGTTATCATTGTGTCTATTGCTTATGCCCCGTTTGGGGAGAGTACAAGTAAGTTATTGTACAGGGACACGGGTACAGAAAGTGTGGAGCATCAAGCAACGCGAATGTGGAAAGAGCCATGACGAAAGTACGTGGGTCCTTGCGTCATGGCATGGTATTTCGGTCTACTACGACTATTCGGTCCTTAAATTGACGTGGTCTATTTTCAGAGTATTCAGAGGACAAACAGTAATGGCTCCACCGAAATAACCAAACATAGTCACTTAATGAATCATATAGGTTATATGTTGTTGTTGTACTAGTAGTTGTATCATACCTTGTATTGATATCACAATATTTCGCAGGGACTAAAGATGGCTAAGACAGCCTTACAGTTAAGTAATAATTAGTCCCAAACACAGCTGTCAACGCCTAATAAAGCCGTAATAATACCGAAAGCACAAAGCGTGCACTCTGACTCCCCGCGCGGCGGGTGTCAAACGGCTGGCATTTGGTCGTCGACCACGGAAAGGTTAATCGCGCCCTAATGATGCTCAAATATGGGCCGCTACTGCCATTTCGTTTTGTCTATTTATTGGTTCATCGTTTGTCGTTTGTTTGTGTGGATTATCTGTTTTTTTTTTCTAAACTGACTTACGATGATGGCTCGGAGTAGCCTCATCATTATCACCGGACTTGCGGGGGAGCGGATGGCTCTCAACTCTTTGTCGCCGCAATAGTACTTTATTCACTTTTTGACTCTTGAAAAATGATGAAGAGATTAAGTATGTAATGTCATGGAGTAAAATGTCACCTTTTCGTGTAATTCCTTCAAGTCTGTAATTATCACTAATTTAATATTTGTAGTTGAGTGTGTGTGCATATTATTAAAATTTTTAAGTTCTCACTGATGCAGTACTCGTACTCGACAAAGGTATTTTTTAAGAAAAAGTGAATTCCAGAATAGAAAAAATAATTATAGCTATTTTTTGACACCCTTCGGCAAGGTTAATAATGATAGCTTCGAAATGCTAAACGGTAAGAGGGTAAATCTAAATGATTTATAGGTAGGTACACTTTATAAAAGTGTATTTCAATTCGTTGATAGGCACAAACAAAAAATCGTTTTTTTTTCCCTTAAAAAACGAAATGAAATATCCTTTGACTGTAGATTAGCTGATAACATAGGCTATTTAGATATTTTTGACGCAATCAAAACTGTAATTTAATACAAACTGTCCGTTGCCCTGAAATCAACCCTAAATCGCTACGTTTGTCCGTTTGTTCGTTTAAATCTGGGACATCGGGTAACCCACAACATATTCACCACCTAAACCGTTTAAAGAGACAAAGGATAATTTGAAAGTATCCGGGATGGGATAAAAAGAGAGAGCAATTATTTGGCCACGTCACCCCAGAGCTAACTGTTTATCATCGCATTGTTGTGCAACCCTTGCTAGAGCATCTTCGTTTCACTAAATAGAACCGGGTTCTGTATATTTTTTCTTAATAAAAGTAACGTCTTTTTATGGCACAAAAAGAGTGTTGCAACAGGGTATTTGTAATGACAGATATTAGTGCAGTTATTTTTATTATTTGACAAATAATATTAAATTTTTAACCAACGGAAAAGGCGTGTCAGTATCAATAAGCGAAAAAGAATTATAAATGTAAACAAACAAAAAATTGCTTTCATTCTGCCCGTGACCAAGAGCGCTGTAAAGAGCTCGAAACGTCAGATCTCCAAATAATATGTTTAGAATAACAATACACGCGAGTTTAATCCGTAAAATTAATAAAATGGTCCCGGCGAATTTCATACCGCCAATACTATAAACCTTCCCTGGACTATCACGAACATTTTATAACCAAAATTACCTAAATCGGTCCGGGCGTTCTCGAGTTTTAGTCAGACTAACGAACAGCAATTCATTTTTATTTATAAGAAGATATAAAAAATTATAGATATTTGTCTTTATGGGTCTACACGCGTTAATAGGAGTAGCAAATTACATAGCTACTTACTGCCCGACGTTTCGACTATGTTAACTAGCTATGTAATTTGCTACTCCTATTAACGCGTGTAGACCCATAAAGACAAATATCTATTGTAATGGAACGCGAAAGTCTAAAATCTTATATAAAAAATTATATTTATTGTGACAATTTTTTTTTGTGTTCCATATGTTGCATTCAAACAGTTTTTTATTTGTATACCCAAGGAACCCTAACACGTCTATCCGACTGTCTGATTACCCTGGGTTCCGCAGTCGCACTAAAGTCGTTTTATGAACCCACCTTAAAGTCCACTGATCGAATTTAATTTGTGCCACCCCTGCAAGTAAGGGCTGTGAAAACTTAATGATTGAATTGTTGTTTTTTAATCTATGCTTTGGTTGGATAGCAGCAAAAGAAAAAAATGGCCTCAGTTTAAAAAGTGTGTTAATTTCGTGCCGTAAGTGGTTGTTCGCTCTTTAACAATAATTTGGTCACATATTTAAAATTGTGAAATTCTATTGGAATTTATTTTGGGGTGTTCCAAATTAGTCTGTACTTTTACCAACTTTAAAACGGGTGATTGATTAGCATTCATTAAATTTGATTGAATTTATAAATAATTAAAATATCTGCTCTGTTCTCTAACAGAGGTAGAGTCTCTGTACACTTTGACAATACTCGTACTGTTTGGCTTCACAGTGATAGCGTCAGCCCTAATTTAAACAGTCCACATTAGGGTGTCCGCGTCACAATGTACACAGAGCAGGGGTGCCTTGTAATCTTGCCAAATTTTCATCCCTTAAACAGTCAACGGGACCTTTTTATAGAGCAACTTGTCTTTGGGGAGCGAATTGTATTCAACGTGTTTTGATTCTTGTCTCCATTTAGCGCAATTTGAAAGTACCGTGCCTTATTTGTTGGTTCATTCGTTTCTGATTATGACTTGATTCAGTTTAGTACGGGTGATGTTGCTATTCTTAATAATAGATAGACAGTGGCAGCATCTTATTGAAGTGGTATTTTATGATTCCATTTTTTCTTTTTATCTAGGGTATAACAACTTAATAATAATCCGTGTAATATATGAAAATAGCACATTAGTTTAGCATTAGTTTGAAATAACAAAATATGAGTAAAACATTGTAAAAACAAAGAAAACAGAGTTTTTCAAAGTAAGCTAATGGAACTTGACAAAATTGCAGCAAACCGATGAAAGTAATATTTGAGACTATTCGAATGGATAGGGGCGTCATACAAAGATTATGTACGATATCTGTTTTTTTTTTAAATCTCACACAGTCGCAACCTAGCCGCACGTTTCTCGTTTGTCAAAACCTCTCACGTTTCCCGCCCTTCCCCAGCGGCCATTTTGTGATGACTTCGCTTCCGTCGCGTCCGCTCTAATTCCGAATGGCGGCATGAGCCCTTCCGGTGCGGAACCTTCCGTAAGCGAATTAAAGATTCCTTTCCGTCGGAAGTGCGACCGGTCGCCGGATCGTCGAAAAACGGTTTATGTTGCATGAGGACTGATGGTACAGCATACCTATACGTATAAGGCGTACGACCGATTTCGGCTATGGCGGCCACAAGTGTACACTTCCACTACATATTGAGCGGTGAGGGAAGGTTCTGGAGATATTTTTTTAGGGTCAGACTACTACACAGTACTGTCATCTATGGTGGGAGTTGGATGGGAGCAGTCGAGATTAGACTAGAGTGGCGAGCATTTGGGGAGGCCTACGTCCAGCAGTGGACTATGATGATGATGAAGATGGTGACTGGAGTCTCTTGTAAATTTTTCCAGCATCAAGCATTGAAAAGTTTAGCTCTTCTTTCTTATACTACAAGTATACGACTTTCGTAGTAACTTTGTAGAAATTTAATTTGCTGTATTCTTACGAATATACAATGGTACGAAGGTCAATTTTGAATAACGTTGCTTATTACAGAATAAGATAACCTAATTAAACCTAATGTAAGGACTTAATTTTATAGCAACATTCTACGGCACTAAGGGTCCGGATTATTATGTTAAATAAAATAAATAGCGACTTTATGGTAGTTTTATGGAATACTATGCAATTGGCTTCTTCATTTACGTTAATGAATAACTAATTAATGCGCAGTTCAATGGTACCGTTGAATTGGCGAAGTGATTGTGCAGTTGTGTAATAAAGTGCATACGTTATGGCTTTACCCTCAGAGCCTATTCACAATTGCACACATATGCGTGAACGCCTATGTAGAAAGCTTATAACATAGTTAATAGTAATAAGTTTGACTGGCTCGGTAGAACAGTGATGGGTCACTGTTCTACCGAGCCAGTCAAACTTTACTACCTACGGTTCCAAGAGTCGTGGGTTCGATTCCCACTCGGGACAAATATTTGTGTGACGAAGATCGGTGTTTGTTCCGTGTCTGGGTGTATTATTAAATATATTTAAGTATATTTGTGTATCCACTGTTGATTCTGATACCCGTAACACAAGTGCTTAAGCTACTTACCACGGGATCAGATCAATGTATGTGATGTTGTGAAATATTTATTTATTTAATTATCTACAAACCTCATACATACAAACATATATAAAATCACGCATTTTTCCCAAAAGGATAGACAGAGATCACTTCCTGCCTTGTGCTACGGTCCTGGCACACCACTTTTGCTTCTTCCACATCCATCTACCTCTTCATGCATGCTCGATATTACATTTGATTTGACCTCACCTCTGTCCGATTCAGAAAGGTGGATATACTTGTACCTATGCAAAGAATACCAATCTCATAGGTGCTAAGTGTAAAAAACATACGCATCTCATTTTACGTTTTACGTTGCCCCAAATGCGTGGTTTAAAGTTAGATATTACATACTGCAAAATTAAATACATATGTTCTAATTTATGTATCTAAATTACTACAGAGAGACTTGCTGAAATTAGGTATGAAACTTCATTTTTAAAGTTCACTTACAATAATGTACATATACTATCTGCCTATCACTTGATTATTACAAAAATATCTCGTGTATGTATCCTATCGTATCGTATACCCGGAATTGCGAACAGTACCGTTACACAGTTCAATCTATGATTAAAATGTTTAACTATGAATATGAAAAAAACGCGATTTCGCGGAAAAATCGTCAGAGAAACAAGCGCAAAATACAAAAAGTTCCTTTAACAAAAACCGCGAGTGTTCCGCAAAAACTGGTGTAATTAAGAGATAATGATAGCCCGAGATATTGAGATTTTACGGTTTGAAACGCATTGCGATATCAAAAGTACGCTATAAGTCAGTAATTGGGTTTATTGGTCTACAGCGCCAAACGAATAAACCCGTGAAGTGTGGAAAACAACGCGATCTAATACCCACACACTAATTGAGTTCTCGTTCGAATTTCAAATAAGTTACCGGAACGGCAGTCATCCCTAGCGGTGAGTCTGGCAAATTATGCGGCGAAAAAAAAAACTAAAGCTGATTTTATCGCGGAAATCCAATTTTCTCCCTTGCACGCTAAAGACGCTAGAAAAAAGCGGCAAACGGAGTGACTCCTCCATTTCGAGCCGTTACCCGCCATGTTTAAACCCAGAACACGAATAAGGAGGCGCCGGATTGGTTTAATTTAAATTTCGAACGGCGCCGGCCGTGTTGGCAGCACTGCGTTGGGTACCCGCTCGGCGCCCTAATTAATTTGGAGAGATTCACAGATACGCGGCTAATTTGGTTAGCTTTTAACTTTACTTAAACAGTCGGCAGTTTTTACAGTCGTTAATCTTGCGCTCGCCTTGCGCCGGCCACCTACGGCGCCTTTGTTTAAGCTGGCATTATTAATAATTAACATAGTTGTGACACTTTAATGTTCGGTTACGTGTTTTTTCTTTTTTATTACCGGCCAGTCATTTTATAATGACGGTGTCAATGTGGCCTTTTTATTTTGGGTTCCGCTCTATGGCTCTGTCACCTTGGTGTATGATTTGACAAAACTGATGTTTGTAATGTGCTGTTAGTGTCTTCTAATTAGGGATTGAGTTTTTTTTGTACACGATTGAGGAGACGTGACGTAATGTCATTAATTAGATAGTATCTATTCATTACAAGTCATTGCTTCATTATCTATACCATGATTGGTTTTTGCGCGTAGCAGAAACTTTAGGAATTTTGAAAATTTTTAGGATATACTCGTTAAGATTTTACACAATTTGATCGTTCATTAAATCAATTAGTGCCTATCAAGATATTCAATAATTATTGCTTAGTCAATCGAAATCGAACCATGTATTAGTGTGATATAGTTACGTTTGATTTGCATGTAGCAAAGGAAATAAATGTGCATGCAATGTATAATTGGCAGTTCAATGCGAAATGAATTTTATAGAGCTTAGTTGTAAAAAACAAATTAAACCGTAACACGCATTCGAATTAGAATAATTAGGTCAAAATAATCGCAACTAACATCCACTACTCGACGAGAATCGATATTTTTCATTTCTTGTTTCTATTATTTTTGGCAAATGTGATTGAGATTCTAAAAGGTATAATTTGGTTATTTCAATAGAGCGAAGTTTTACTTTAAGTCTATCGAACCCTAGTGGAAAATAATCTACTTAAATTATTATTCGCATTTAAATCTAAACACATTCGAAATTCGAATTCCTTAACAACCTCGACAAAGAGGATCTTCAAAGTAAATTAGAAGATAAAGGAATACATACGAACGATTGATAGTTATAGGTACTGTTACTATAATTTTTTTTTAATAATATAGAGCCACAGGTTAATACTTACTTCTTCTCCCGTTTTCCCGCGCCGGTGTCTCTGAAACCTTTCGCGAACGGGTTGTTGTCGATTTTCAGTTGAGTTATCTGTCAAAAAAAAAATAACAATCAATCACATGTGGCACTGACATAAACCTTATTATTTAAACTTCGAGAGTTCGCTCGCAACCATGATTGGTGTAACCCAGTCGAAACGTCGGGCAGTAAGTAGCTATGTATTTGCTACTCCTAATATCGCGTGTAGACCCATAAAGACTAAATTTAACCTTATTATTTCTATTATTCCTTTCATTCACGTTAAAGAAAGTTATTATTACTTAGTAGAGCCTCCCTGGACTTTTCAGCGGATGGTCTTAAGGGGTAGAATGAATACCTAAGGATTTAATTGAATAAAAATGTGGATATTATCTCGCTTCGAGGCATTCAGACATGTTTTGTATAACGAGAAATCAAATGAATCGGTAATAATTTGTGATATCAACAATAGATTTATTAATATGTTGTTATCAATCGTTTTGACATGACAAACCAGCAAAACTAGTAACGTTTCATAATAAATTTTGAATATCAATATCTATTTTTATTTTATTAACAAACAAATAGATATAGCTAGAATTATGCCAATATACCACCATTAATTTTCAGCTGAAAACTGATAAACCAATACACACAGGGGTAAATTGGGAAGATGCCAACAGCGCAACACTTATGACGCAAATGCTGCGTCGTTAGTTGCTGACATTTGACGCGTCTACTGCGTCTTTGTTTTTTAATTGCGTCAACAAGATCTAATCGATCTCATTTAACTTTTGCGTTAATAACATCAGCCTTAAAACAAATCAATTGCAATCTGGTAAGGAGTACACTAATTTTGTTTTGATGTTCCAAAAATACTAATCAACATCATCTCCGCGTTTTCCCGGTTGTATCCTTGCGGAGCCCGGGGTCCGCTTTCCTACTTCTATCTCTCCACTTCGCACGGTCTTCGGCATCCTTCACGGAGAGTTTGTTGGCAGGTATGTCATCCACTACGTGGTTCCAAAAATACTGTAAGGTTTTATTATAATCCTTTTGGGATTATTTGCATATAAGGGTAGCAAACATGCATTGTAATACCCTTATTCTGTATTATTTGTATTTAAGAGTAACAAACATATATTGTCATTTATTCACCTACACAACTGTCGCACTAATAATTTAAGTTCATAAGTTGTTTTTTACTAACCTTCTCATTCTGGTAAGCGGTGACCGCGATGAACTCCGTCTCCTTGAAGACATAGGTCCTGAAGGTGGAGTAGGGCAGCTTCAGGATGTCGTTGGCCCTCACCAGATGGAACCGCGGCTGGTACTTGTGCATGGAGTTCAGGATCGTCTGCGTGACACACTTCAAACAGCTTAGGAACTCGACCGGTGATGAGGTTCGGTAGTTGGGGAAGGTGGAAGTAGGTGTGCCATTAAAGGGGAGATTCGTACTATCTATCATTTGCGAGAGCATTAAACATTTGAAATAAAACTCATTTTACGTGGTCACCAAAAGATTCACGGGAATTCTAAGGGATGAGAGTTATCCGCTCGCCTGTTCGGGGATGATGACAAGGTTACAAGCCATCATCGTAGTCAGGAATAAAAACCTGAACACGAGCCCTGTAAAGAGCTTAAAGCATCGGGTCTCTATATTGTTTTATAGATAAGTATGAGAGTTCAATCCGTAAAATTAGATTAATTCCAAACGTATGGTCTTTTGTTAAATTTCAGCTCACTCAGTTCTAGTGGAGATATCTGTATCAAAATTTTGTTGCTAGATTCCAATCGAACAAAATTATATGCATTGCAAGTTAAATAAAACTAGTGAAAAGGTCTCCGATGCATATTTGAGAATAAATCATTGACGAAGGAGATTGTAAATAAAATATGGCACACCATACTAAATATAACAGGATTCAGTGAAGCTAGTTAACCTATTCCATACGAATCGCTTATTCTAGTCAGCTGCTAAACTACTTTGAAAAAGAAAATGATACGAGAAGTTTTCCCTGCATGTATTCTTTCTAACTACACTCAACAGCCTATTTGGTTGAGCTACCCGTTATAGATCATTACACAGAAACTATTAATAATTGGATGTTAATTCTCTGACTGTCTTCGGAGGATATTTTTTTTCCGATTTGGATTCAAATCAATTGCCTAATTACGGGTAATTGTGAATAAATGCCTTGTAGTCTTGTAAATTACATTATAATGCAGTTTTGCATTTATGTGCGGAATTAGCATAGTATGTGCTATTGGGTAGGTCTAAAGTTAAGAGTACGTATTGGGTAAAACATATTTCTTAATAATTCAAAACTTTTGTTTATTTATTAATAAATTTTGCGTTCTTTACCCTGGTGCATATTTCAAGGTTTTTACCAATATTTTTCATTATTTTGTAAGCTATACTCCAAGTGATATATACAAATTCTATAGAAGAAATATAGATATTTAAGTAACATCATTACAGATTTCTAGAATTCGATAAAGACATATTTTTCTTTTTCTGTCTCATTCAAAACACGTCAAGTCTTATTACTTATGGATTGATCGTTGAATTTATTCCATAACAATTTTCGTGACAGACTTTTTCAATACCATATTCTGTGTAAATAACTATCAATTAAGGCGTGACAATAAAACTCAAGACATTTGAGCCTCATCAATAATGAATTCGATTTGGTAAAAAACCACCGAGTTACGAAGGGTGTTCGCCCTTAGTCCACCCCCGGTGTCATTAGGGCTTATTATCCCCTGCGCCACTGAATCTTACATGAGCCGATCGCGATCTTTTTCCAAGGTGGTGGTTAAGGGAAATCGATCCTAGATTGCAACTTTAATTGTATGCCATCGTTTTCTAGCGGATTTTTCTGTTCAATTTTTTTGTGGAATTGGAATGGTTGCGGAAAATTATTCTCGGTATAAGCTACTTATAATGTCCATGTATTCTTTTTATTTTTTATTAAATATATTGATCTGTTTAGTGTTGTGTTTTAAGAGCTCCTGTTTCCGGAACAATCGAGGACATTCCGGAAACTCCTTATTTGAGAAGAATACAGTCTACATTTTGTCTTATTAGGTTAATACAGAATTACATATGATATGAGTTCGTGCTAATCGAATCAATTTATTTACTTCATGGTTATGTTTGATTTCAATGTGTAAGATTGTTAGTTTAAGATGTTTTTATTTCGTTAATTTAGTTTATAAGTAAGTACGTAAATGTGAAGTGAAGCCTCTGCGGCCGTCTAGAGCAGACGTGCACACAATTTTTACTTAATTCTATTAAAAGTGCGGTAATCAATAAATGTATAAACTCCTCTATAAACTGAATAAACTTCCTTCCTTCCTCCCATTACCATTATACTTATAAAGATTTTATTGTATTTAAATATGTGGTATCGTCATCTGAAGACTCGCAGGTATTAGGTACTATAACAATGTCGGGGATAACACTGCCGGAACATGACGTATACACGTGAAAACTAAATTCAGACAACAACCCCCCATCCAAAGGACAAGTAAACAATGATAGTTGCCCCGAACTGTCGACCCCTCGTCAAATGCTAAAGCATTACGGGTTTCGGGCGTTTTTCCGCCGCTAATAACAAGGCGAGGCCGCTAAATTACGGGACATTACGGGACATTACGCGACATTACCCGGCCATCCGGACCCCGGCCTTTGGTGAATGCTAATTTCACACACGTTTACAGTTCTGTGCTTTCTTATAATTTTCCAGCTGGTTAGGTTTGGCCCTAGGTGTTGAGCTTTTATATTGATACAGGATGACGTATGTAGCAAGAGAAAATGAAGAGGCTTCGCTAACGGATAAGGCTAAGGTCAGATGGTCGCGCGTTTATATAAATCGTCTGATGTATTTGCTCAGTTATTTTTAGGCATGTCCATCTAGACTTAGCTTCAGTCACTCCAGTCCATCGTCATGGTATAGACGAGCTGACTCACAAAATTCTTGCTTACTATGTGTAGGATTGGTAATTAAAAAGCCATATTAAAGTAAAAATTATCCATCAGCTATCCTTTGCTATTTTTCGATAATTAACCGGTAGGATGGTGTTATGTCAGCTAAGAGTAGGTATTATTAATTACAAAACATAGGTATTATTAATTACATATATAAAATTATAAAATACATAATATGCGATGTAAACCGGGATCACTACTTTCTAATAACCAGGTACGCTTACCCACCGATTTTAAACTACCTACTTCAATACCTACTCATGTAGATGTAGAACTACCTTGAAGACAAGACGCGCCCTACGCCGGCAAAGTCCATTGCCATTGATTTGCGCCGACACCACCCCAGTAAATACTAATACTTGCGCTCCAAGACACAGCTCTATTTACATCACAATCGGCCATCGATCTAGCGCATTGTCCTAGTCCGGGGCCTGCAAAATATGCGTTTGTATGCAAAACATGCATTATTATGCGAGGCGGGCCCTGTCGCCGGTATGCACGAGTCGGGTAAATGAGTGCGCGGTGACGGACTCTTTGAACAGATAAGCTTTGACATACCTGTATGATGACTATGTCTAGGTTCTGCCCGCGATCTTTATAGTCGCGAGAAATGAAGCCTCACGAGAAGTCGAATGAACTTTACAATGATACTTACTCTCTTTTAGTGACGACGATTAACAATCATAGGTTAACATATGATTTTTAACCATTGATTTTAAACCTATGTTCGTCTGCACTACAAAAGAGAGACTTTCACAAGACTCAATAGTTCGAGAGACAGTTCTCTAAATAAGTAGATACGAGTAGGTATACTAAGTAACTAAACAATAGGTTAGTATTCTAAGCGTAAAGAAGCGACAATTAGATATACATACATACTGACATTGTGAACCGTTGCCTCCTACCATATTTTTAATGGTATCGTCACGGACTAATGAAAGTAGGTAAAATAGTCTAAAAATCCAAAAGGTTAAAAATACTTAGTTGCCGCGCTGTTTGACAGTCAGTTCAAGATTAACTTTTTAAATTATTTTTAACATCCGCTGCATCTGTCCTAAACAGCCACAGGTGCCAGCTACCAACAGTCGTTAACCAATTCAATCGATAAACCGGACATTCGATACTGCTTGCGTATTGAACAAATCATTTCTATTGACTAATTGCCGTCAGGCGTTCACCGATTGCGTTTAATTCCATCGAATCAGTTTATTTAGTAAACGTTTCCGCCCTTATTTAATATTCCACGATCAAATTGTCTCGGTTCGCTTTTTAAATTGACGTCACTTTGACGTTTGACGAGTATGATTGGCTCTTTCCTTTGCAAGGGAACCCTGTGAAATGAATGAATGGACATTAGGACGTCTGAAGAACTAGTTGAAGTAAGATATTCTATTTGTTCCTGGTTCTATTTCACCTACCTGTAACCTTTGTAAAAAAACTGTCTAAATTCGGGTCATTATATACTTAGAACCTATGTTTAGAATGGTTGAATCCGTAAAATTCGTTTCTGATTTGATTGTTAGGTATCGATTGCTATCCATACTTACTGTATATTTAAGATAAGGAATATTAAATAAAGAAAATGTGTAAATGTGAATTAAAAAAATATTTATAGTGTTAATGACGTATCGATATAAGAAACCTACATCTTCAAACAAATAAATAAGTTTATTTCGGTTTACGCTTACAATAAAACCTTTACGAATCAATTAGGTAATGAAACAAGCAAATGTCACAAAACGATTAAAAAAAGTTTTTTTAAAGAATAAAACAAACGAATCTAGATACCATTTACAAGGTACGCTCTGGAATCAGAGTGAGGCAAAACGACATAAAAGGTCTCGCCGTCCTAACGAAGCGGTCTAAGACAGGGCCATTTACGAAAACGATAACATTAAAATAAAATTATAGTTGTATCGTGAGCGTCGGCTTTAATTACTGGACTTTTATGCGGCCGTCCAATTTCTTTATTTTACAGCTGGACAACAAATTAATATGTAAATCGAGACGGTCGGTGGTCCAAGTCGATGGACGGTTGTCGATTAAAAAATAATTGCCGCACTACACCGCTCTGAGTTCTTATTACAATGACACTAGGTTCAAAGTCGTGTATGTCACCACTTCGAGACACTATCGGTTTAGTCGTCATTTGTCAACTTAGCCACCAAAGCACCGCCAATGATAGAAATCACTTAATGTAGCTACGCTAAGCCGAGATTGAGATTACGGATAGCTCGCAAAATTTTATTTATAGGTACCTTAATTTAACGCTGATTAATGTTCTTGATTTTCTCATCAATTCTATGAAAGAGACATAAAATGACCTAGGTTAGTTAATAAAATCGTAATTATAGTCACTGGAACCTTCGTATCTGGCTTGCATTTGTGTTAAAAAAATATTTATTACAGTATATAAGTTTATTAAAGTTTCCAAGCAGTTTGTTGATTATAAATATAATCCTTCTCATGTTGCAAAACGTAAAGAAATATATTAATAATCACATTTCATCACGCGGAATAAAAAATAAACATCGATGTGATTTATATCGATAAAGTCGTTGGAATCCCTACACCGTTTAAAAGTTCGTTTAACCAGCGAGAGATGGCGCCACATGCCGGGCGTTTCAATCGCCCCGGCGGTCACAGATCATAAACGAATTATACGATACTCTTGTTTATAGTTCTTTAATTAACGGTGATGCAATGCTTTACTCATCCCAGGTTATTTTGGACAGAATGAATCGGACTCGGTTTTTTACGTTTTTCACTTAATTTGGACAAGGCTTTATTAATTTCGCTACGTTTATAGTTTGATTGAATAATCGTACGCGTTATCTAAATTCTCGAGAGCTCACGTCATACAACAACAAAAATGCGTACTTATGCGTAATAATAATAGTAGTTTCGTTTGAAAAGATTGAACTCAGTTGATTGAAGGTAACTCAGTTTACGCTACTCAACGCTAGATGTCGCCACTCAACATCATCATTTGCACGCGATTGATTTGTCCGCTAATGAAAACCCGCTAATTAACAGGAATTGTATGCATGGAAAATGCAAATAATTCGATTGTTCTATTTAGTAGTCGGCACTAGATTATTCTCGGAGATAAATAATGTTATTCCGCTCATGACCGGCGTGATTTACGTAGATTCGATTTCGATGCGAGATGAAGTGCAGTTTTTTTGCCGGCGGCATACAAATGAGTCGGTAATTTAATAAAATAGATTTTAATTAGCGCGTTGCACGTTCGATTGCATATTCCGAGCGCATCGTCACCGCCGGGCGTCGCCGGCCCATACGTTGGCGCTAAATGGCTAATTCGCGCGGCAAACATACGCGCCATAACTCATATCAACTAACTAACCGACACGGAGCTAACGCAAATACTGCCGTCTCTTTCTAACGAGCTAGAGCAACCCGTGCGGTGTGTTTGTTTTTCCTTTTACTTCCTTTGAAATCTTATTTTGAATTTTATTCCTATAGGGGCGTGGATGCGAAGTTGCATAGGTATTGTGTTTCTCGCTCCCGCGCGTGCATTTTGAATGGCGTCCCTGTCTCGCTTTTTGTAATTTTAATTCGCAGAACAGCATCGAAACGTGATTCGATTGTATAGAAGTTTTTTTATTGCAATGTTCGGAATTCGTTGAAGTAATGACGGGATTTCGGCAAAGCCGAGGGTGCGAGGCGGCGGATCGCTGTTTGTTTCATTGTTATCTTCGATATCTTGGAGATGATCTAATAGATACGTTTTGATAGTCTGGCCGGGACCGAAGTTGAACGGAATAATCGGGTACCTTACCTCCTTAGTTAATAAATAGGCCACCCACAACGATTGAAAAGTGCAAATTGAGTTGGTAATTTAACTTGTTGGTTTGTAGTTATTTTATGGATTTTGTAATTAAATGTGGAAAAATCTAATAAGATTCTAGTTCAAGAGTGTGTTTCATGTCTAGATTTTAATGATAAAAAGAATAACGTTAAGGCCAATGTTTTTGAAAGTGAGGCTAGCGGCACAAGGATATTTTGAATAGGTAGATATTGATCTTTTCAAGTTCATGTACCAAAAGTAAACTTTGGTCCAACCAACAGCCGACGAATGAAATCTTCGTAAACACTTCCTGGCTACACCCAGGTCAATTCGCTACACTTTATCCTATTAGAGCTTGATGACGCACACGTGATGACGTCACCACTTCTAAATCAAGAGTCACGGTTGCGCCGGGTCACAATCAGCATTGTCTATTGGCCGATTGAGTACCTACATAATTACTGCTAACAAAAGACCGAGAACAGCCCTGAATTAACGCTGAATCGTAATAGTCATTGTTTTTTCCGTCCTATAGATACCGTTACACACGTCTTCTTCTTAACTTACCTACATCAAGAATAATCAAGATTGAAAATTAAATAAAACAGTTTTTAAAAAAGTAAAGTATTTTTAAAATATACGATGGCAGCAGACTAAAATATTAGATAACTTTTCAAAATACAGAGAAAGTAAAAAAATCTTCGGAACTTGTATTATACTACTTTAAGTTTTCATCGCACAAGTATGTCTTTTGTTTCAAATAAACATAATATTTTTTTCAAGAGACTTTTAATACGTTTTTAGCGATATCTTGGTATAAATATAATCTGTTACCTAAAGCTTTCATGACCTGAACAATCCGTATGTGACAGGTAAGAAGGAATAAGATTTAACAGCATTACACTGCTGATATTGTGTGAGTTGCCTGCACAGTGCACACCTAAGAAGGAATTCTAAGGTTGTGTAGTCGACTAACCCGCACTTGGCCATCGAGGTTGACTAAGGCCTTATCGCCCTAGTTTAGGGTAGGCCCGTGCCCCAGCAGTGGGGACGTATATGGGCTGATGATGATAATTGTGTGAGTTCCAATTTCTGAGATATCAACAGAGAGTAAGAACTTTAAACAAAACACTGTCTGCTACAAACATGATTCTGTGACGTTTTACTTTTTCAAACTTTATAAACAAGGACAATTCACACGCCGCCACAGAAGTGAGGAAAAAAAAAAGGTTGACAAACGTCATTTAATGCGTGGTTGAGGTAGCAGAGTGACTTCGATCCGTTACTCGGCATACAGAGGGCAGAAGGAACAAAAACAAAAAAAAAAGTCGTACGGAGATTACGTTAGCCAGAGAAGCCGCCAATGCACCAATATTTGCCTTGGATGTTGACAGGCAAACCGTCTTAACTGTGTGTCAACAAAAGGGTTCACTAATGCCCTTTTTACTACAAAAAGCAACGGCAAATATTGGTAGGGCTGCTAGCGTTCGTTTAGATTTGCCAGTCGAAAGTGTAACGCCAAAGATTATTTCTTCTTTTCAATTATTTCCCGCTTAAGATCTATCTAATGCTTGATTTGAGATAGATACCTATCATGAATATTATTATTATCCAAAAAATCAACTGAAACTGCATTTATATTTTTGAGAGGTATTTGTTTGTATTTTTTAATCAAACTCCCAAAGTCTGTTTTGCTTATAATAAATTGATGAAAAGCAGCCCTAAATATATTTAGCTACGCGACATCAGCGCAATGCTGTGCAGCGGTAGGAAGCGGTACCAATTCCAGTGAATTGCAAATGTTAAAATGATCTAATATAATTGTTTGTAGTATAAAAGGTGTAAAACGACCCCGAGGTAAAACTAAATAGTATGTGATATACAAATGGCAAAGTGTAATGTGAAACTTAAGTAGTTAATAAAGAAAAGTAAGATTTATATAAAACATAAGTTTAGTATAAAAGAGTTAAACATTGTTAAGAAAGATATTTTGATGTTTGCTTACTATTCATCATTCATCATCATTCTCCTGCCCTTATCCCACGCTAAGTGGGGTTTGCTTATTAAATTTATTTGCTTATTAAAAATATATAATACCATATATATTTTTATTGGCATAGCAAATAACTATAGAAAGAATAAATTGTCGCTCATCCAACGCCATACAATCACAACAGTACAAACGAAAACACTGGCCGCAAACTCTCTCAGCCTCCATTTCCCGATGAAAAAGAAGACGATCCAAATCCCATTCAACTACTCTCGAAAAGGTACGTTATAATTTAACTTAGTTAAGCCAAAGGCAGAGGGCGCCGCGAGCCGGTGGCAAGTCCATTAGGGATTAACGAGCGGTCGCGGGCGGGCACTAAATTAAAATAAATATTTGCCGCCAGCGCCCGCGCACCTCACATCTGAGCCGACACAGGTGCCGCCGTAGGGTCCGCAACGCAAACTCGCGTGGGGAAACATTGAGGATCTGTATGGACTGGATATAGGACGCTGGAGCTATAGATAGGACGTCTGAGTTGTAGATAGGACGTCTGAGTTGTAGATAGGACGTATGTGCTACAAATATCGTATCATGAGCCAAGTCCTCTTTTATACATATAGCTATGGCCTTCTAATATTTCGACTTGTTTCTTTTACAAACTATGAAATAAACACATGGAAATGGCACAATTTTAGCACGATTCCTGGCGGGAGTGTAGGTACCAAATTAAGTATCGGGTCTCTTTATCATAAAAGAAATGGTTTACGGTAGCCAGTATTCCGTGTCACGTTTACGTAAAAAATATCTAATGAAAACTCACCCTAAAATAGGGAGAACAATTTATTCATGTAAATTTAAAAATGTATCAAGTGCTAAAGCTTGCACTAGCTGTTTTAATATTATGAAAAACGGAAAAAATCAATTGTTCCCTTGTAACCGGGGATTTGAACACCCTTCCGAAAATCGTGCTCAGATGTGCGCAAGTTTTTCAGAACACTCATTCAGTCCTAAGAGGATGTAACAGAGAGAAATAAAGGAGAGATACAGCAAAAAGGTATTGGTTTCATTTCCATTAGCGTATTCTAACAAGCTACCTAGATATTGTTAGTTTTTATCTTTGATTCATTTGCAACCTCTACGTATTCTGAGTATTCACAATTCGCATACTACACGTATTTGAAGTAGGTAAAAGGTATAACAAAGAAAAGAGGTCCGAAATCTTTGAACAAAACCTATTCTAGACTACTTCGAATTTCAGAATAATTTACCTTGCACTTTATTTTGTCATCGGTTCTGTACTCCGAAATTCATTAGCATATAAACAATTACTTTTAATAAAAGTATTATTAGTTTCGTATACGGCCTTTTTTGTTGTCCATACCGACTCTGCGGATTGCGATCCCATTACAAATATTGGTCACGAGTTGTATGGTGGAAGCGAGTCTTGCGATAAACTTAGTCTTATCAATAGGCTCTACTTAGGGAACCTACAGACAATAGCTTAAAACACAAGTATGCTAATTGCGTCTAGTTTATACATATGTACCTAATGGATTCTGACCTTATGTTCAGTAAAGAAGAGCCGACATCGCTGACATTTATGAGATAACTAATCTGAAATTCTTTCTATCCATTTTGGATGGAAATAATTATCAAAAATAATATATCTAAAGTAGAAAATAATATCTTATGAAAAACTCGAGTTTAATCAACTATAATGTAAGTTTAAGAACATGGAGAACAATAAATTGAAATTGGACATAATTATCATAAAATTATCGTCATTTCTTTGGTCACAAATTCGACCTTATCAGATGAAACCTACGTAAAGGCTTGCATTTTGCAAATGTACAGTCATTACCAACATTATATTTGTATTTTGTTACGAAAAGTACATACATAATCAGCTCTTAAACCAATTAATAACCATTATTGACCTCTACAGTCGTAGTAAATGGCTTAAAGTGAATGCAAATGACTCTATCAAGAGCTTAAGAATAGGATTTTAAATTAAAAGCGACACTTAACATATAACATTGGGAGCAATAACAGTTGCATTACTTACATTAAAAGAAACACAGGTGATCTTGAATGTACCACGATATTAATGAGTCAATAATATTAAGTGCCCGCATAATGCAAGTGCTTACCTACTTATGTTAAATTAATTTAATGGAACGATTATATTCCTTAATCCGACGAGTTTAATTGCTAATATCCAATATTGTAATATCTTAACATAGTTATCACATTAAGTAAGTATGTTATCTAGTTTATGAAGTAAACGAAATTAAGGTTAGATGTTACATTGTAAACCTGCAAACAAGTTAGTTAATAAAAGTGCTTCTTATTGTAAAAACAATCATATCCGATGAATCAGAAGAAATCTAAGGAAACCCTAACCCTAATGTGTAAGAAGGATTGATTTATTTTTATTTTCTGCTAGTCTCGAGAATGTAGTTTTTGATGGTATATCTCGTAACGGAAAATAGTATTACTTCCCAGAAAAAAGCATGTCTTGCTACGAATAACACTGACACATTTTAATATCGCGTCAGGCTGACCTGACGCGCTATCAAAATGTGTCAATATAACGAAACTGACTAGGTACTGTTACCTAGTCAGTTTCGTTATATTTACGTCATCATCGGTTACTGTCCATCACGGTCCGTCACCCGATACCTCTTTCACGATTTTTAGAAAGTCAAAGAGTACAGGAAGCTGTAAGTAGGCGGCCAATGAGACAACACGGGCGATCAAATAGAGGTCCATTAAAGTAGACTGAATGGGACGGGACATTTTGTTTTTTTGATATCCGATAGGTGTGGAAATCTATCCGTGGGCAAACAATATTTGAGTGTTTTTTTGGACGCGTTTGACCGGAGATAAGCGTTAATGAAGCAGCCATGTTTTTAATTTAAGCAAGGTTTTAAGGTGGGGTAAAGCGTGGTCTCTTTTATTGATACTCTTTCGTGAAATATCGTCATGACTCGTTTAAAAACTCTTCAGAAAAGAAAATCTTGTTATCTACCCACATCATCATCTGATGATTGACCAATTGTTTGATAGAATAATCATACAATTACAAATAATACTAAGTTAGCAAATGTCTAAAGTTGTGAATTAAGATACTACTATGTAAGTTTGATAAGTTTTCATTACTCACATTAACTTTGTTGGTAAGAGTTTCCCGTTTAATACGACCAAGTTGCTCTTCGTGGGTGTCTTACCAACTCATTTCCTCTTTTCAAAAGAGCACAATAGACATACAGGTTAAAAGCACAGATGTATAAAACGGTTAAAGCTTCGAGACCACTCATCAACATCATTATCAGACGCTCAAGCATACCTCCGCAAAGAGGCCGCGTTATAAATACTAAAACAGAATGAAGGTATAAAGCTATAAAAACCTTTTATCCCGACCGCTTGGTGCTTAAATGTGAAGTATAAAATCGACGTAGCGTCGTTCGGGGCCATTTTAAGAGGACCCGTCGCAGTGAAGGGTTGTGCACTTTGTAGGGGTCTAGATAGCCTGGGTTTCGGATAGTTTTGATGTCAGCTGTAATTGCGGATTGTGGCGCCACTGTCTTTATGAATAGCAGATCTGTTCCACATTTTAATGCGCTCTAATGCCGTGAATTGGACGCGTTAGAGAAGTTTCAGGTGGATGTGTGGGTGACTCCGTTTCATGTGTTCGTTGGATTGCAGCTAGCTAGGTTTCACGATGTGAAATCGCTTTTTACGTCAAGAGTAATGGTATAGTAAACCTACATTTTGTTATGGCGTTTTGCGGAGATGGTTTGAAGAATTGTCATCTGCAATACAGTAAAGGACTTTCATAAGTAGAAGAGAGTTGAGAACATTGTACAATTTTTACCATCTAATAAATTGTCTATAGATCTAATAAAGGTGGACTCATTTTGTACCTTCTTTTTGAATCAGGTTTTAAGATAGAGTCTAAAAGCCATTTTGCCTCGTATCTAGTGGGTGGTAATAAATTAGACCCAAAGTATTTTTAAAAGAAAAAAAAATAGGTTCTCACCAATTAGCAACGTTGATTTATCCCCCCCTCACGTGCACTAAAGTTCCTGAACAAAATGTCGTCTAGCCTAATAAAGTTTACGAGCGAGTTTTATTTATCCCCGTATTGCACGAGCCGTTTAAATGTCACAATAAAATTTATTTATTATTGCGAAAACTTTAAAACCTTTTAATTAATGAAAATTGGGTTAAGTTTTTAATGAATACCTTTCTTTGTCATTTAATAAGTGTGTAGTCTTTACCCTTTCTCAAATGATTAGCCATTTGTAATTTCATTATTATATTAATGCATGTCTTTTTAATCATAGTAAAAAAAGTTACACTATGATTTGGTTCCCCATAATTTCTTTCTCTAGGTAATCATTAGATAAGCGTTTAAAGGTAACTTACTTATTTCAGTATTTTACGTACTTTTTACCTATGTAAAAAGACATGACCCTATAAATAGACCAATTATTAATCTTCGATTGTGGACTCCGGTTCAAACGAATAAGTAATATCTATATTGGCAAAGACAAATATACAGCCCAGATCCAGATGAAGATAAACTCAAAAAGTTAAATTATTTAAACATACAATGAATTGTTCATGTGGTGCCATAAATTTTGTTACAAATAAACTCAATGTAAATGATAATGTTTAGTCAAGTTAATTCGCATAATTTTAAATGCGGCAATATCAGCCCGAGAATAAAAACAAAAACAAAGACAGACGAAGGTCGAAAGAAATAACAAAGTGTCTTTGAACAAAAGAATCGTATAGTTAAAGCCACATTATTTATGTCGGTTATAAAAATAAGCTTTGGCTCCATAAAATTATATGATCAATGGATCAACGCCACCTGCCGTCAAAGACGCGCAACTATGCCTTGCGCGGGCGCCTTCTAATTGCCCTGTAGCCATAAATCGTCGGTGCTATTATGGACCTTATCTCGTGGGAATAAGAGCTGTATATTTGCGTTTATCGTTTGTTATCTTGGGTTTCCTTGTCGGCGCTTACGACGCCGGTGAGTGATATATTGTGTCGCTCCGTTTAAGCAGTTCTCTTGTGCGCGGTATCAGCTAAACTGTTACAAGCTTACAAGATATCGTTCGCTATCTCTGCTAGACTTGAACTAATTGCAGGTGTTAGAGCGGGACGACACCATTTCCTGTGTTATTATTTCGATAATAGCACCTGTTATCGTTGAGTTACATGCCTTTAGATACCGACGTGTTCATATCGTGAACATAACGCCTGATGTTAGCTCTACATGTCATATTTAGTTGCGTTTACGGAATGCACTGCACATAGCTCTATTTGTATTTCCTTGAGAGCCTTCTTGATTATTTCAATTTATGTTCTTATTTGTTTAATGACTATTAATAAACCCAAACATATTCACGTTCCGGAAAATGTAATTGATCATTCATAAATATTTTTTGGTTTTAAGGTTTCGTGCCAGTTAGTTTCAGGGGACCTGTAACAATTTCTAGAACAAGGTAAAATTTAACCGTTATGTTTCTTCCACAACAAAGGCAACAATCCTATGTACTGAAATATCCCTCATGGCCAATGTCAAGTCAAATAGATATCCAACTTCATTTACACTTTATACATCACGAATCTATAATGGGACGTCGCCGGTTCATATTCAGTTAATTACCCTCACTGTGGGTAATTATCGGGTTTTTATAAAGATCATTACGAGGCCAACACCACCAATGACCATACATGGTCAACATGACCCATGCCTTTAGTTTTAGTTCGAATCGAGAAAAACTACGACGCAATGCCCGCATCCGAATAGTCCAATTTTACGGTTGGATTCTTTGAATAGTTAGCTGGTTGATTTATAGACAGATTCAAGTCAATTTTATGTGGGGAGTTGAGCCGCGTCCTTTCATGAAATTGGTGGATTTACATTTAGTGGATAGCTCTTTTAATTGACTCTATGTGGTTGGGAGGTTAACAATAGACAATAGAGTGGTTAAGAGGTTTTTCCTGATCGCTGAAATGTAATGAAATATTCTAAAGATATCATTTAAATACTTTTTACGTGGAAGTATTATATTTCTATGTGTACTTTTTAGTATAACGTTGTATTTTTTTTAACTATAGTGCGTACTGTAGCCGCTAGTCGTTGCGCGCTTTTATGAAACGACCTTAAAGGAGTGTAAATCAATTTAAGCACAGAGTATATTTAAAAAAAAACTGCTCAATTGTCAATTGTTGTTCGATTTATAAACATAATAAATAGTCCTTAGAGGAGTAAAATGCGGTGTGTTTTATCTTTGATGATGGCCGGATGGATAAACCTTACCTACCATGCAATCATGGGTCCGGCGGTTACGGATGGTAAGCTGAATTTTGTTTTCAAATGAAAGGTAGTGATCTAGTCCATGTCTATTATAAAAACAATATATTTTATCTCAATTCCTGAGATAATTAATATTACAATTTTATAACCGTCACTGAAATCTAATATTTTAAATCAAGAGTGCAAGTATGTATATGTGTATTGCAATTGCAATTGAATTGTATGATAAAAAGAGCAGCCCAAATCAATCTAGTCTGTTAGATTGCCTACACGTAAATTACCAAGCAAACCAACCGAGTAGTGAGTCACCTTGACGGAATTCCAATTGAAAAGTGATTACTATGTGAATAAAATTCCCATGGACTGGTTCCGAGTCGATCTGGACCGGCCACCCTATGCGTAAGTGGCTGACGCGCCAGCTATCATCACTCGAGGTGTCTGTTCCCTAATTATATAGAAGAAACACCTTACAACACCAAATATTTGTTCTTAACACTTAACAAACCACTTAAGACCCAATCGCCACCAATTTAGAGTCGATTTTGATACCTACACCCGAAATCGTTATACGGTCGAGAGAAAAAAAAATGGTTCCCGAGAATTGGCGTAAAAAAGGACTTAATTACAATATGATTACGGGTTTGTTTCTGACAATACTAACAAGCGTTTGTGTTTAATTAAGGTAATAAATAGTTATATTGTCGTTAGGCAGCTGGCGTCTATAGTTAATAGAACTGTGTTTGTTTTGTTGAGCGTGACATGTGCTGAATTGTGATGGATTGGATGTTTTTTGGAGGATGCTGAAGGAAGACGCTAATGAGGTATTGTTAACGGGACTAATTTTGTTTACTGTAGTAAACAAATTGGAGAAAATATTGTTTTTTCATGCTTCACGTCCTCTCAGAGGCACGGGGCAGCGGTAACACTAAACTTTCTAATTCCGAGCCGAGAAATTTCTTAACTCTGACTTATGAAAAGTTTACACAAAATTTGCCGTTCCCAGGACTGGTATCCGATACCTCTAGGTCTTGACGCCGTTCTTGCCATCAATATGGCCTTCTATTATATCAGAGCGCTTACTGTAGTACTGTATTGACGAATCGCTACGAAATTCCGATTCAAAACCTGAGCTGTCAGATATTCCGTGCGCGTTTTTTTCTCAAAGCGACTTTTTCAGTTCCCGCGATATTTTCCAAGCCGAGCTCCCTCAGGACCCTCCGAAGGGAGAGGGCAGGCCCTGTAATTGATTGGCTGCGTGATTGATGAGCTTATGTTTACCGTTCGTATGTACTGGCTCTGTCGCAGAGATATTCTCTTACCGAAAGTGTTAATACGGGCAAAAAACTTTTAGGAAAGACTGATTTAGATGTTTATGTTTCCTTATTAGGGACCATTAGGGACGTATATTTTCTTATTCCGTTATTTGGTTAAACAATCGGAGATAAAAAAAAAAGGAAAATGTACATTTAGGTTCACAATCATGTTAGAAGTCATGCTGGAAGTGATCTCTGCCTACCCCTCTGGGATAAAGGCGTGATTTTATGTATGTATGCAATCATGTTAGTCAATGATTGAAATCAGTATAACATGTCTATGTGACTGCTTAGGTCATCAACTCAAGCGAAATAGTTTAATAATAGTGTCGTTATTCTCTTTCTGTCACCATTTGCGTGTAACAAAGATAATATAAATTTACAGTCCTATGTATTTCTTATTAACCGTTTGTATCATATAAAAATATAAAATATTATGAACCAGCGTTAATTCTTTTAAAATCTAACTTAAACAGCAAGAACTACGAACACGAAAAAAAGTTGAAAGTTAAACTCACAACAGTACACATCATTATCAACCAAACAGAAAATTACACGGCCGAATAACCTTTCGTTTACAAACGGCAGTAAGCAGTAAAAAAAATGTATAATAGACGAGGCTCGACCATAAATAATAGAATCATTAACATCTGCCTCTATGATTTCGATCATCAATTTTTTTGGCCCCCGAAAAAATGCATGAGGTCTGCCTGTAGGCGTGCATGGAAAGTAGTGTTTTGACGGTTATGTTGTTTCTATTATTTTTAATTTCCTTATCTGTCAGTGGATGTTAATAGTTTAAGAAGCGTTTCGTCACAGTTATTAGATGTGTACGTGTATTATGCCTTTATTTGTAGACGTTCAAAAATGTGTATCTGTCTCCGAGTTTATTCTCAGGATATTGAAATAGTTTTAACAAAAAATTGTGCGTTATTTACAACATATTCAAGTTGCAGATAATAATTTGTCAAAAACAACCCTGAAATAGACAACAAGAACTGTTTTAATTGCGTTTTTTTTTTGTGTTACTTTTGTTGTATAAAAAAAACTAGACATCAGCTGAGGTTCAATTGAATTTTTTTAAAATTTCTTTCTATATCGCACCGTTAGACATATTTGTTACCGACTTATATCTTTTTTCCTTTGCCTTACAGATGCAGAAAAAGATATCTCCATAACAACGTTTGGTGAATAAATTACGACACGTCAACGGTAACTTATAATTACTGTTGGACAAACCAATATTTATGGCTAATAAAATATTTGCTCTACTCGGGTTTGTATCGATTAAAGTGAGTGATGGATATAGAAAACCATTAATTGCTTATTGGTTTTGTAAAAAAAATTAAAAAGCATGTAATCTTGTTATGATAGAGATCTTGCTGCTTGTTTTAAATCTATTATGTAGAGACTGAAAACTTATGTAAAATTAGCTTTATTTGTTGTTTTCGGATTTTCTAATATAGAATTGTTCCTATTTTAAGAAGTACCATTACCTAATGATGAAATTAAATATATTTTCTTCCTTCATAAACAATGCCTAAAACTGAATATGTAATAATATGGCCTAAAATTGTTTGATACAATCCGTTTATTCGTTTTTAATAGTGTGTATTTAGGCATTTACCTAACTAGTTTATTAATGGATCAGTCAGAGATTAACAGTTTTTTAGTACACAGACTTACCTTGCACCTAATTTCATGGCCCTAATAAGGTTTTGATCTATCAAAAATTTTAAAAATAAAAAAGAATCGAAACACTGGCTTTATTTAGGTGTACATCCTTTAAAATGTTTCAATATTTAAAAAAACAAAACTCGGATCCCATGCGTTCAATAGGAATGAGGTTTTAAACTATTTTTAGATATTTAAAAAAAAATCAAAATGTCTACTAACCAAATGGTCTGAGTGGGGGTCTCTGGGCGCACTAGGGGCCGGTGTGGGCCACAGCAACTTTGACAACATCCGTTGGCTTTGGCTATAGATGAGCTCCTACGAAGGAGAGAAAAATGTACTTTAGTATGCTAAGAATAAGGCCGATCATGCCTGGATGGGAAAAAGGATAAGAGGAAGAAGCACGTCTGTAAATTGTGTCGCTGGAACTGTGAGCTTTGAAGGCTTCACTGTTTTTATTTCTATATGTATTTTTACTATGTCACTTAGAAAACTTGGTCAGCTAGCATGCTGCACCCTTTCCTGGGTATAACAGGGAGTTCCAGCTATAATTTTTGTTGTTATATGACGTATTTACCTATGGATAATATCCCATCAGAATTACATACCAGTCTTAAAAGACTGTAAGTAAGTAATTTATATTGAACTTAATACAATTGTTGTTAAAAACTGTTCATAAAAGAAAGTTGTTGAGATTCGCACATAAAAAGCTTTTTAGAGTTCATCATTTCTATAATTTCATACCAAATAAATTATTTAGTTTTCTTTCTATCTCTCTTAATTAAAGCTCTACCACCACCCAGAAGTAAACCAGTGTTTCTGCCACGACTCCAGATCTCACTGAATGTCTGAAGGCGTTTCTAAGAACCTACTCTATAACGTATGCGATAGTGGCTTGTCGAAAGCTGAATGAGTGGGATTATTAATAATAATAACACGTTTACTTGGCCGGCGCCCGCGCCTCCGGCAAACTCCTGGCCATTGGTGACAAACCTTTTTTTTTCACAGTATAATTAATATAAGTATTGGGTCCATAACTGACGCTTTCAAAGAAAAGAAAACCTGCCCATTTTGTGTTCTCTACAGGGTAATATAAATTGGATAAACTTAAAAGGGTTAAAATAGGACCTTATTATTATTCTGATAATTACCGGGACAAGTCTTTTAAATGGAGATGTCATGCATCATGACTAGTAAATGACATTTTTAAAGTATAATTTTAATGAGTACCTACATTTTATATAATATCAACACCTAAGGTATAAACAACCTACAAAATTTTTAGTGTGTACATACATACATACATAAAATCACGTCTTTTCCCCTTTTTCATGTTGATTAAAATAAAAATAAAGCTCATCTTCCTCTTAGTGAAACAGAAAATGTTTATGACTCCTGAACACCAAAAAAGCTAACAAGCCCTTAATAATAGGCTTACAAATTTCTGGTTTACAAAACAAACAGTGTGCTTATTGGGAATTTTCGAAATACGCCAAATTACCTAACAATAACATCTCGGCTTTTCAGAGAAAACTGCGAACAACTCACTTACTGGAAGGCTCCATGCGAAATTCATTAAATTCCATGAAAATTAACGTAGTAGGTGCCATAGGTACCATTAAGGCTTGATGACAGATATATTTTATTGCACCAAAAAGAAAAAATTTAGTGTTACAAAAAGAAAAGAGTTCAATTCCACACAATATTTTTACACAGATGAAAAAAAATTGTTTGATTAATAAATGGAAAATATTGATATACTCGTATAGATATAGTTCCATGAAATGTAGAGAGTTAGCGTGTCAAATGGAAAAAGATAGGTAATCCGTTATGTGTCTGCAAGTGATTTTTTAATATCCTGCGCAACAAGGCAAAAGCAAAAGGATATTGTCACAGCATACGTTAATTATTTTCAATGCAAATATTGGTGAATTCTCAACATAATCATGGACCACGTAATCTTTTTTTATTTAAGCACCAATTCGACGCGCCACAGAGATGCAATTTTAGTCTGTAAAAAAATATTAAAAAACGAAGACATCAGATTATGACAGTCATCATGTCTTCCTAATTGCTGTGTGGTTACAAACATGACATGGAGAAGTATTAAAGTAATTTATAATAAGTCATATTTAAACGAAAGTTTGGTTAAAAACACTCAGTCTGTTTAATGCGACCACACAACTTGTGTCAATTCATTTAACTACATTTTAATTTAACTGAATATACTTACACAAAGTAAATAAAGATAAAGGATGACAGATTTTTTGATTACTTACTTTTTCATTAATTATTACTTATATATTATGCAATACTATATTATACTGTACTTATAGCCCGATATCTTGTAAATAATATTATGTTTAATCAAAAAATTATGGCTAAACACATTTAATGTCATCTGACAAACCCCTTAGGATATAATACTGTACACATACGCTTGTGTTAGGCATACATGTATACATTTTTTAAAGTATGTTACAAACGCCAAAACGCGAGTCGCAACTATGCGGCACCCGGGCAACACGCTAAAAAGTATACCAAGAGCGTAATAATAGGTTGTGCAAAGTTCTCGCCTGCAAAACAAACAGTCGACAGAGCAGCCCGCGCCAGAGAGCGCTAAATTACTTTAATAAAACCCTCCGTCGCAGACAGTAACAATTTGATTTATCCCTCTGTCTGAGGTTTGTGGCGTTTTTTTTAATGCCCTTCTTCAATAAAGTGAGAAGACGAAATAAGACGAAACGTCTTGTTTGCTTAAGCATTTTTTACGCGCTTACTTATTTTCGCAGATTGATTTAAAGGTTAAGTAAGGATGGATGTTCTCATTATTTCTTTCGAGGACGCTAATTGTTTTCGCTTTTTTCGGACAACATTTGTTTACGTTATAGCTTGCAATTTAACGAAATGGCGGAAGCCATTTTTGTTCTCCGATGCGATGAGAAATTGTGTATACGTCAATTTTGTAAATTTGTTGCACCAAGCTGGGATAATGTTTTCGTATTGTTCCAAGTTATTTCAGTCAAGTAAGTAGTGATAGTTGTTGATACTTGCTTAATGTTTTGTAAATAGTTTGTAACACAAATTACTACGATAAGATCTTTCACATTTGTTTTTCTTCTTAAACTAAAAGACTACTCTCAAAAGTCTGAATCTCTATAAACGAGAATATTAACATATTTCCTAGCTAAACCAATAAATAGCATATACAAATTAACCTGAAGAGCCTACCACAAACTTAACCTATACACTCTAGCAGAGAAGGCAGTTATAACAAAGTGTAAAATTACCACAGTTATCGATATTATCTTGTTTAATACAGCTGTCTGGGGTCCGTCGAAGCCTGTTGTGCAGGCTAATATTGTTTAATAAATTACTGACATTAGTTTGAGTGCTGTTAGACGTATAGCGGGTGCTGAGGTGGTCTACTGTGCTGGCTGGGGAAATTAGTATAGATAGTACTTATGTGTGGAAGGTCTACACATTTGAACTAAAAATACTATTTTGTAATTTTACTTATA
Organism: Maruca vitrata; assembly: GCA_039566165.1. Taxonomy (NCBI): domain Eukaryota; kingdom Metazoa; phylum Arthropoda; class Insecta; order Lepidoptera; family Crambidae; genus Maruca; species Maruca vitrata. The sequence continues at coordinate 8,397,039 of CM076933.1, read as the reverse complement.
ATCGGGTGTTGGGACATTATATGGAATTAATTTTCACACTTTACAAGGATTGTCACGGTTGAATTGCATACCCTAATAAGAAATGTAATCAGTAAACGTATGTTTTTAACACTAAAAGAAAATGTAGGCGTATAATATTATACTTGAGGAAATCTATCATTCTATCTATATTTTGCGATAAATTTCAACAACAATCATTTGAATAAATGTGAAATATTCAAAGATACTCTTTTTCGTCAAGTTACCCGACATTAAAGTTCGTATCTAATTAAAATTACGACCTACACCGGATAAGGAGGCGTAATAAAACATTGTCTTCCAAATGACAGCTCCAAATTAACGAAAATGCCGCAGGTAAAATAAATAAAGTTTAAACGCGAAGAAAAATGGACCCACCCATATGACGGGCCTACATTGATGTGTAATTCTCATTCAACAAGACGGTTTTGATACATTATGCCTTGTAAGTAGGGTTGGCGCATACGAAATGAAAAAAGAAAATGGGACATTGTTACGGGTATGAACTTTATAGCAGTATTAGGTAGAGTAAAGCCTGTGATTTGAGCTCTATATGGATTTTCAGATCTACAAATTAAAGGTAAAATTAATACAACTATATAAAAATGCGAAAGTGTGGAAAATTTAGTTACGCAAAACAAAAACACAAGTAAAGTAGAGTTTTTAAGTTGAAGTTAAACATTTGCAATATGTATTACATTAAAGTTAAACTTTTAATACAAATGAAATTATTTTTTATGAAAAAACTGGCAACTCAAGTATTCCGTGATGGACATTATGTAAATTTAAAAACATTACCTTACCAACCCTACATAGAAGTGGTGTAACTAATGGATACGGCATATTTATAGCAGCAGCAGTACATTATCGACGAACTGCTTGTAGATTCAATTACTATGTTAAAGATTAACATGTCAATTCCCTACGGATTACAGTTTGTGTCAATAAAACGACGCCTCAGGGCCCTTGCGGTACACCAAGTCCGTGGGACGTTGATTGGATAAAAATTATACTGTCTATCTGTCTATATTGCCTTCTATCAAGATTTGATGCAATTTGTAAGTTGATAAAAACTTTTTTAGGTTTCAGCTACTTACTCAAGTGAGGAAGACTTACGAATGGAAAAAAATTATTGAAAAGTGCATTTTTGATTCTATTTTTCATTGTAAGTCTCAATTACGAAACTTTTGTATTGGTTTATATCATAAAATACTAAGCCAATGAGTATAAACAGAGAACACAAAAATACCTAACCGAAAACTATCGAAAAAAAGATTTCATATTCGTAGAAAAAGAGTTGAACGTTACAACACACCCTTGCGCAACAGTTCTGTAGGGTCAGTCCTTAATCCTTACCGAGATGGTTTACGACTTAATTCTACCACATCAGAATTTAATTTACAATCCTGCGAGTGGTGTTTACGTGAAATTGCCCACCGAGGCCAGAGCCTAATGCTCACTCTGCTAGCTACGTAATTTCAGAGCCACCTACGAAGCATTGTTGGTTACATGGAAAGCGTTGACAAATCTTTCACCGTTGGGAACGAAAGCCAGCAATTATTTACGAAATAACACGTCGAGGTCTTAATCAGGGGATCGGAGAGAGCAAGGCTGCAATTAGCTGGCAGTTGTACAAATATGAATGGGTCTGGCGCCTGCGTCGGACCGCCTCATTGCCAGGGGCGTCTCCAAGACTCCCATAAAATCCGGCCTCAACTCTAAATATGGCCAAGACCCGACCCGTCATCGAACTCTGTAATAACCCGTTTTTGTCGAGTTCACGAAAGCTAATTGCGGGGACGGACAGGAAATTGAGCAAGAGTCACATCACGGTAACCTTTGGACATTTCTGTATTGTTTTGATGCAAGAATGTTGCTGGTTCATGAGAGAGACGGTCGTATTTCTGAGATGCGTCGTTACTGCAATCTGCAATAGATTTATACCGAAACAAATATAACTAGTTTAATACGGCAAGGTAAACATATTCCCTAAGGCCTTTTCCTTTTCTTTTTAATGTATAAACCAGCTTATGATCGCTTACTAATTTACTTAGCACAATTTCTTTCCATTAATCGACGATTAATGGAAACGCCATCATATCAGGAGTTTAATCAAATAGGTATTTCGATTCAATACAAATACTGTAAATTGGAAGAAAAGTATTTTTGCAGGATCTAAGTTTGAAACTTAATATATCTTGACCATACCGCGGCTGATGCTCACAAAGACGACTTATAAGGCAGTTCGACATGCTAGATACTGCCAGATATCACTATTAATAAGCTTCTAACTAGTTACTTACTAGAGCCTATTTATGTGTTGATACTGATTTGTAGAATAGATAAAGTTACAGACTGACAGAAACAATCAGCATTCGTATAAATTACATTTAATATCAAATATATTGGATTCCTTGGAAAATCAAAAGCTTAACTAATTTGTTAAACGAATATCAGAACCAACACCCAGATATTGAACAGATACAGTTATTGGTCATTATCACACAAATCTCATCACGACTCTTGAAAATGGATAGGAATAAGCCGAATGCTGAAACGATTTTTAGAATTTGAGCGCTGATTTTCCAAATGTGTAGGTTGCAGGTTCCATGTAAAACTACAATACAAGTATTGAATTTAAGAGTAACTGAAACCATCAAATGTTTAATTATCTTTTTTGTGTCTGTCCATAAGTCACTCATAAATGTATCTGGAATAAATTAAAATTAGTTAACAAATAGCTAACACACCAATACAATTACAAACTAATTGCCATTAGTTGCAAAACCCGTTGGTGTATTCTTTCAAGTCCCTGGGACATTCGCAATACGCATTAAAATGCAAATTCGAAGTTGATCACTTACTGAACACGTCTATAGATTAATTGAAGTTAGTACCGCTCGCGAGTATGGTGGGCCACCCGGCCTTACCATCAATCTATCGAGCCCGCTGGGTTCACGTTTTTAGAGGACCGTTTCTCAAAAAGAGAAACGGAACGCGTCATATTCATTTTGTTGCTTATAAACGTGCCTGTACGTTTGTCTAAGACATTTTTTCTAAGGATGGAATGCAGGAATTCAATTGAAATGAAAATATTACTTCAGTTGTACTGTGTTGTGATGGTAAAACAGCCGTAACTGGAAATGTTATTTAAATAACCTTTGTACCTAAATTTATGATCGCTAAAGGGTAGAGTATGGAGAGAAGTGGCGTGCATTTGGAGAAGCCCATGTCCAGCAGTGGACAGGAATGGGCTGATGATGATGATAGAGTATTTGTCATAAACCTAAAATAACCCCCCATGAAATATATCCACCAAAAAAATGTACTGATTGCGGAAAATATAATTTAACGACAAAATAAATACTACAGATCCCTCGGTCCGCAAGCTTAACTCGGGCTTGACCGTTTTTTCATCGTTCGGATTCGTTGCCGCCCGGGAAAAGGTAACGACGGGAACGATATTCGGTTTATGGGCCCTAATTAGCGTTGATCTTTCGCTCTGTCGGCGTCCGAGATCTCCATATACGTAGCGCCATCTAGGGCTCGCGTCCAGATTGTGAGATGTAACTAGAAACGTATGAAAGTCTTTAGTTCGCTGGAAGCTTCAGGGGGCCTTGAAGGATTTGTAGAGTTTCAAAGTCAAGTCAAAAATAGGCTTATTATAAGATACAATCACTTAAAATTTGCCAATATAGATGTTCTACAATCGGATCGGGATATTCTCTCTAACGAGGAGATTGCCGATGAAACGAAACACTGACGAAATTATTATTAGGCATTGGATACTGCTCCCAATTGTTTATTTTTATAAATCGGGCTTCGGGTATATCTCTATCTCCATTTAATATATTTCAACCCCGTAAGGGATTTTACATACAGAAGTTATTTTCCAATAACTCCCGTTCCCATGGGAATTTTGTAATATCGCGTTGGAAGTAAGCTTTACGTTCATTAGGGTACCTGCATGCCAAATCTCAATCGTCTATCTATATCGCGGTTTAGATTTTTTCATACAAAAGTTTTTTTTCCTATTACTCCCGTTCCCGTGGGAATTATACAATATCCTGTTGCAACTAAGCTTTTAATTTATTAAGGTATCTCCATGTCAATTTTCAAGCGTCTAACTTATGCGGTTAGTATTTTTCATACAAAAGGATTTTCCCGTTATTTCCCGTTCCCGTGGGAATTTCGGGAAATCCTGTCCTAACGGATGCCTACGTCATAACATCTACCTGCATGCTAAATTTCATCTCGATCCGTCCAGTGGCTGTGACGACTTTCGTCCGCGTAGAGATGTTTAACGGCTAAAACATTACTCCTTTATAGCGCAGTCGGTTAAAAAGTAGCCTATAACCGTTTCTAGGCTCTGGACTATATCTGTGCCAAATTTCGTTTAAATCGGTTCAGTACTTTATGCGTGAAAGCGTAACAGACAGACAGACAGACAGACAGACAGACAGACAGACAGAGTTACTTTCGCATTTATAATATTAGTAAGGATTTAACTTTTACGATGTAAGAACTAAACTAGACAATTCCTTACATCGTAAAAGCAGAATTTTCCAAAGGAGTTCAGATTTCCCGTTTTTAACTACTGTGATGAAGAATATCATAAGAAAACGTAGTTAAAAGCATTGATTTTGAAGCTAAAATATGTGTTGTCTAATGTCTGATCTATAAAAGGAACTCGATGCGCCGAACTCGAACGATACTCCTATCTTTCTAATGGTTATAACGCTGACATTTACAAATGCCACTTAAATTGCCGATCGCACTATCGCCCACCTACATAGGTCCGATACCAGCCGGTTTATCTGCGTGAAACATCAACTGACAGTAGTAAATTGTCGAACTTAATTATCGGGTACACTTTGCCGCCATTGCGTGCGGCTGAATTGGATTAAGTTGATTTTGTAGTTCTCCTTAAGCTGAGCGTCCACGATCGTAGCGGGCGGACGAATCGCGTCAAAAGCATCCGACCGAATTTGGTCATGGTGGTCAATTTCAACGGAGATCAGCTAACTGGACGTATTATAGTGCACACTGCACAAGCGTGTGCGCAATCGCAAGTATACCCTCTGTTGCCAATACACAATATATGTGTGTACAATCAACATCACTCAGAAGAGACCATATTCTTCTCTAACCAAATAGTATTATGAAAAATACTTTACCTCGTTACACACACCACTAGTTCAGCGTGTACGCATTGGACGCGCCACACGCAAGCGCGAGACAGACCGGTATAATTGATAGTTACAAGCTAAGTCATTTATAAATAACACATGATTATGTTTTACTCATGAGTTCTGGTTACTCATTTTGTATAGAATCGTCTCATCACTTACTTTACTGTAAGGCTGGTTTAGAAAGAGACGCTAGAGGGTTGTGAAGGTTTTAAAAAGTCGTATAATGAGGATGATTATTAAAAGTTTTTTTTTGTTCGCGAATGTGCCTGAATTAGTGAAGTGGTTTTCTTTCCACTTTTGATTAAATTTTAAAATACGCCAGTATAACCATGTGGACTTATATGAGGAATGCTCCAATGGAACAGCACCATTCGCAGCCAACGTGCATTTCACGTCAGACAGAGAAATCCCCGAAACTTCTAATTATCCCTTTAGCAGAGCAGGTTAGGCGAACCAATGGCACGCGTGACAAGATTTTGGGCACGTTCGCCGATAAGTAGGTATTTTATGATGAGCGCACGTTTCCGTTATTATTATTTTCCTAAAAATCAGAAAGTGAAATATTTGATGGCGCGTCAATGCCCCCATTAGTAATTTTTTTTTACAAAAAATGGCACTTTGATGCATAATGGTTCGCCAACCTTAGCCTAGTGTATCCCTAGCTTAAGCCCATCGATTCCGCCAACATCCACCGTGTACGCAGCCTGCGCCCGCGCCGCCACCCGCGCGCTAGAGCGAGAGGGCCGCAGCGACAGAGCCAGACTCGCGACGCAGGCGCCACCGCGGCCGCGGGGCGGCGCTCGGCCCCACGCCGATCTTATTGAGAAATTCCCGAGATGATGCATAATTCTCCTTTTGCTTTCCCCGTGTAGTTATTTTAACTCCCTGTTAACAATATTACCAATTCGGTGACCAGCGCAGACGCATATTTTATCCGTTAGCGGTCGTGAGGTGATTTATAGCTTCGCGTATTGTGAGGTTTTGTGTTTGACTTCACCTAAGCATTGTCAGCGATCGAATCTAAGTTTTATTTGTGTATGAATAAATTGTACAATAATTTAATACCAACGTCATGTTTACTTTTAGTTCTAACGGTATTAGCATTTTATTTATTGACACAAATTAATATCAAATTGAGTTTGCTTATTAGCAGATTTTAACGTTTATACGATAATATTGGTGCTAGATCAGATTTTTTACAAACAGTTGGATAGTTATTGAAAACACAATTATGAGAATTTAATTCCCAATCATTCCATCAAACTAGGTTATTTGTTTCGATTGAAAACTTTTTCATCAAAATATCCGAGTCGATTTTTAATTTTCGATACAGAAATAACATGTGTATGACTAATAATAATTAATATGGTAAGCTCAACTATGTTTAGCAATCTCGTACTAGTACTAGATACTGACATATTTGAAAATGTGAGGTAATTTTCATCTACGCGAGCTAATTTATGCAAAACTAACTACAGACTAGACAGACTAGGTTCTACACGATTAAGAAGAGAAAACATATTTATTAATGTTCGACACGCGTTAACTATACTCATTCCACGGAAATATAACGAAATAGTTTCAAGTTATTACAAATATTGAATATTTTAAATAAGTGGGTATAAAGAAGAAAAATTATATTGTTTGAGTAGGTAACTAGTGTTACGCTAGATGAAATAGTCAAAAGATCGATATGCTACTTTTTATCAGTAACTTACGCAATATACATAGTTGCGTCATCTGCAATATTTGATTAAATTAAATACTTTAAGTGAACTTCTCAAAAAGAAAAATGTATTTGGTAGAATTTAAGGAAATAAATAGGTAATTCCAAAATGTTCAAAAGTAACAAACAAAATATAAGAAATATGACTATTTCTTAGAAGCAATCAAAACACATCTTATCCACATATCGGCATATTATAATTATGAAACCTATTCCAATATTCGAAGGTACTCTAACCCCCCAAAGTCGGTAATCATACAAAAATCTCTCCTCACCGCCCTCTTCGAAGCTGCTAAAACAGCAATCGCGTCTTATCAGACAGTTATGCTAATAAGACATGCTAATTCCCAAAACCAACAAACGGACCAGAACGATCGGCCAAAAAGGAACACGAGATGGGCAGACAGGCGCCAGCGACCAATTACGGGCCACAGTGGCCAAGCCCAGGGCTGTCTGGCTGTTAACAGGTTAAACGGAATATCGAAATTTGAGTGCTCGATTTTGGCAAGGTGAGGGTTAAATTTTACGCGCAAATCGTAAAAGCCGTAAGTGGGGTTACTGCGTTTATGCTGATAGCAACGGATAGTAGGATATAATGTGTCGGGTTATGTATAAAGCAGTAAGTAGGTACACTCAGTTATTGCTTTTTATGGTTATTTATATTTATTAATTTACATTTTGGCGTAATGTGTACTAAGTAGGCTTCTGTACTAAAAATATATCAGCGAAGGTTCCAGGTTACTTATAATACTGAAGAATTTCAAAAAAGAGAAGAAATTAAAAAATATATTCTCACATAATAAATTTTTTTGATATTTTAAAATTAAACTGAAATACTATTACTAGCTTTAGGTTTAAGTTCAGTAATGATGGATGTACTAGCTGGTCTGTAGTCACAAGTACTTATTAGATTTTTTAATATTAAGTAATTTCATCTAGTTCTCGTGTTTGACATAAGAAATAATATTTATTTATTTATTATTATAGTATAAATGGCCAGCCCTATCCAGCTTCTTAGCCGTGGGTTCGTCGATCGTTGCAATGCAGGGAATGCAAGCCGTTCTATCTAGAATATTTTGACCTGGTCTAGATTGTAAGTTTCCGTTTTACTTCTGCAACACAATTTTAAAAGGGCAAAGCTCAATTTTTACTATGAGTACTGTAAATTTAAAAATAAGATGAAAATTACGATTTTTTAAACTGTAATGTTGGACAAATTATTTAAACATTTGAATTTCCAATGTTTCTATAATTTAAGGATCTTAGTAAAATACTATGTATGCTTTCATTGAGTTTGTTTTCGTATCATCGTATCATCCCTTTTTGAAATAAAACTAATTTTACGGATTAAACTCGCGTGTATTGATATTCTAAACATTATTTAGAGATCCGACGTTTCGAGCTCTTTGTAAAAAAATATAAATAGACAATACTATCCCTTTTTGATATTAAGATTAACATTCTGGTTACAACTCCTGGCACTTCACCCAACAAAATGATCGAAAAGTTCTGTTATTAATATAGAAAATGTAGTATCTGCGTCCAACCGACACGTATCTACACCGAGGGTGACAATAAGATTACGTTTCCAGGCCAGCGATTGGCTAACGCCTGTGACGTCACGGGCGTCCGGTCACGCCCCGCGGCTTGAATTACCGGATTAGAATGTCCGGTATTGTACCTACTGGCGACTTTACGGCGTGCGAAATCGTCATACGCGAGTTGGGATCGAGTAGTTTACGAATTGAACTCGCGCAGGCGATATAACATCGTGATTTTTAATGTCACATCGAAATAACTTCGAGAAAACAGAATGAAAACCGTAGATTTCATTTGTGATTGATAGTTTTTTAATGTAAGTACTAGTTATGACAAACAAGCTTTGTAAGATACAGCGTTAAAATTGTCTTTAATTTAAACATATTTCGGAAAATTACACATTAAATGACAATAAATACTTTAAAGTGTGTGGTTTAATCTAACTAATAAGTTTTTGTTGCAAGTCAAATTTCCAACAGACGCTGCTAGGCTAATTCCTCAAATATGCCAGGAACTAGTTTTAATTTTAAGCCAGAAAATTTCCCTAGAGCTGGTTCGTGGTAAAAATATTATTATTACTCGTCTATGACCCCAATAGGGTAGTTTCCTATTTTTTTATTTTTCGATAAATGGATGGACCACACAATTGCAAAGGTGCTGTTAAAAGAATGGTTTGATACTTAGAAAACTCTCGGAGATATTGCAGTTTAAACAACACATCATTTGGGCGAGCTCAAAACGCTTCATACAAATGTCGCACAGAGCTATGACGTCACCGCTCTGTATACTGTACGCATATCGTAAGAACTTTGTTCAGCAGCTATATCAAATGTTGCGTTTACGAATATGTTTTCATAGTGAAAGTTCCTACTAATTCTGTAATTTATAATATGGCATAGTATTTTAATTGAATTTTCGCACTTTAGAAATGGACTTTCCCACTTAACTTCAAATGCCTATTATTGTCTCATTTCATAAGAAATTTTATTTTCGATTTCACTAATGTTATTGATTTACCTATATGTTACTGTTAATTGTGAAATTGTATGTAAAATCAGACTTAGGAAACTACCCTATTATACAAATGTCTATGACACTACAAGTTCATTCTGGTTCCTACCGTCACGTTAAGGGAACATCAACCTTATTGGTTTCACATAAGGGTTATAAAGGTGTTTTGTGAAGGTAAAAAAGTTTTGTGTGTGGAATTCAAATGTAGGGTGACAGAAGTAGGGTGCTATCACAATGGGAGTTCAGGATTAGTTTCAACGCAGTGTGTAAGGGGCTTAAGTTATTACGTCACGCCTTGTAATGGCTGACGGAGTATTATTATTAATATTTCATAATAGCGTCGTTATGGTTATGTATTGTGACGGTTAAATAGTTTAAAATATCGTTTTAATAGAGTGATGAGTTGCAAAGAGATGGAAAGGGGATGTTTGTTAATATGGCAGCAAAAACCATCATAAGTTGATATCTATTTGTAGTTGTCTAAAAAAGCTAAATTCTCAGGTGTTATAGAGTATAATAAAAGTGTGTTAATATTTAAGTATGTTAAGTATTTTTTTTACAACGAAAAAATAGTTAGAAAAAGTATTCGCCTTAATTTTTAATAACGACTATCATACTCATACTAATACTATGCCTAAGGCATAATACTATGCCCAAGGCTACTTTAGTCAGGCTGTATCCGAAAGAACGGAGAATCAAAAATCGACGCTTACACTACACTTATTTGCGATCATTACGCAAAGCGAGTATTATTTATACTTGCAACCAAAAGCTAGACCAATAGTTTGATCAATAATATTGAATATTGATTTAGTACTATAATAGTACTGAATATTGATACTGGCAACTACCAAAGTCTCTACATCTATCTGCTCAAACAGTCATTGCCACCAAGGCAGTCACCGGATTACAGATTAACCGACTCTACAGAGACCGCAGCGAGCCAACGTGATCCCTCACCGAGGCATTTACGTTATCTCGCCGACTCGTAAATCCCGTATCGGTAGCTAATCTGTGGTGCCCTCGCCTCAATTAACTTCAAAAACGTGTCCGGAGTCAGGCAATTAAATAGATAACGCACCGCCCTGGTGGTCTTCAGAATGACCACGTCTATAAAATGTTTTATGATTTCTAAAACCAATTATAATTTACTGGCAGAGCGCCGGGTTCCAAATGTAAACCTAGTTAGTAAGAGGAAAAATGCCAGCGCGAGTAAGTACTGGTGTCGAAACTAGATTTGCCGCATCTAGGTTCATGGTCATGAGAAATGAAATGAAAAGAGCCGCCGCATAATTGGTTTCGTTCAGTTTACGTACGTTTAAGAGATTCATCAAAACCATGATTTCCTTTCACAAGGAAAAGAAGTCAAAATGATGATTAATATTAATTGAAAAACAAAAGATCATCTACGAATTACATATTTACATCTATGCTTATTCTTTATTGGAAGTGTTACAAAAAGAAGTGACGAATTGAAAATGTTAAATGAATATTTGAAACAAATGAAAATTTAAAAGAAGAACGCTTTATTGTTTTCGTTTTCGATGGCAAACCTCATTTCACTGTAATCTTTTTTAACTTATTTTTATTTTGACATGTCAACCTTGACACTGGCCAAAAGCATAGCATAGTACAAAGCCGTACTAATAAAAATACTAAGTAAGTAAGTACTTCGTCATACGCGCATTATGATGACACGGACGGACAGAACAAAAGAGCAACAAGAATGCGGGTTGGGATGCGGGTAAGCTGTGTAAGTTTGGCAAAGTTACCGCATACATACCTTATAACTATGCATACATGAGGTCATGAGGTTAGTACTAAATATTGACGGCCTTGTATTAATACTATCTCCTTTCTATGATGGATGACGGATCTTATATGGGACGCGTAAAGAAGCACCTTACGGCTACCATGGCTATGTTAACTAACAATTTACTGGAGTTCTTTTGTCAAAAATTATGGGAATAGGGATGTCTTCCCTTGTAGGTATTTCACCATCATAGTCTTTATTACGGAGACTAAAAAATACAAAAAATATAACATATGCTTCAATATGATTCAAATTAAACACACCTACATACTTATTGAAGTATACAGATCTTAAAACGTGCTAGAACCGGTACAAATATCGGACTTAATAAAAAATCGAAAATATTCTCATTTCGATGTAAGTAATGCAATCCTGCTTTGAGAATCGGCGGTCTTTTGTCAAAGATTATGTCACAGAAGTGACAGTATTTCAAATTCATAATCTCTTTACAATATCTAACATTGAGTTGAGAACTTTGAATATGTCTTGTAGTTATTTGTAATATTATCTGATCAATTTAACTTCATCATTCGGTCATGCTTCTTTATCTCTTAAAGATTTTAGTAAACTTCCCACAGGTCCTCATAAATGACTACGAATTTACATTCATACAGCGTACACTATAAAAAAATCTTACAACAGGCCACACAAAAATCATGTAAAGCGAATCCTCGGTATCTTTTACCGTGCCGCTTAATGCCGAACATTATTTATTACTCTTAAAGCCTAGAGATTAATTTCTGTATAATAAACCCACATACAATGCAAATAAAACTAAATGAAATATAAACCGAGACAGGTACCCGACCGCCCAGACCAGAAACTAGAATTTATAAAGCCGACTAAGATATTAACAGCGTATAATTCGTCGTTCGCTTTGATTAGTTTCAGTAATTCCGCGTGCTTCAATTACCCACTTGACGTGAAATGCTGAATAAAACACATTTTATATGCGCGTCTATAATACTGATTGTATCTGAGAAACCCACCGGTGTAGGTATTAATTATACGCCGAATGTCACCTCTGCGCAGCCGCCGCGATAAACAAAATGACGACAAATAAAATAATACGATTATTTTAGAGCGGTGCGTTTGAAGTGCTCAAAGGCCGCCGATTTGTTTGGTATAAAGAGCTCTTTATAGGCCGATATAGGCCTCATGAGAATTTATTCGCGCGGTTATTATTGCAATTCAATTAATGAAGGCTCAAACCCCCGGTTTCTCTTTTAATGCAACGGAAAGAGTTTTGGTAAAAATTTCCCGTTTGGCGGAACGCGGTTCGATTTAAATTTTGTAATTAAAAAGCTGCTGGACCCTAAAGTTTATTATTTGATGTTGGCACCTCGGGATATTTCCTTCGGAGCGACAATTTTATGGGCTTTATGTGAGATAAGGAACCCGGTTTTGGTGAATTTTGACGAGAAACACTTCTGCGGAAGACGGGAGCTGATAGTTGCTCGTAATTTTTTAATATTATTATTATTGCAGTGCAGTTGAAATGATAATGCATCGTAAATTATGTTGGAATAATAAAATTAACACCGAATTTTATTTATTTTATAACTCCTACATTCAAAATGGTACTAAGTATTTCAATATTCGATTAGCTATAAAGTGACTGATAGCGATTTGTATGTACACTTACTTTCATCATTTCTGATTATAGTATTTTTTTAATTCATGCAAAACTGCAATACATTTCCCGGAAATGCCTTAATAAACTTCAAAAGCTCACTATTTTTAGAACCCAAAAATAATTAATTATTAAATGAATTATTGTACCTACCAATGATTTTAGAGAAATTCTATGAAAATACCAAAATAATTATTAACTTGTATTATGAAGAGTTTGTTCACTTTTGGCACAAGTTTAATTCCCGGAAAAACAGATTCGATACCAGAGAAGTAAGTTCGGTTATATTTAATAATAAAACCGTAATTTCCATCTTCATATCGCTTAAAATACTTAATTGCTCTCTAATTACTCGATTGAACTCAAAAATGTGCAGTATGCATTGATCTGCATCTTAATGCAAAATACATGAACTAGATTATAAATGATAAGGATTTCGGTAAAACCCATTAAATTGAAAACACATAAATTGAAGATAAAACTCAAAAATCCCAACACACTGCACTTTTTGGAAGAATTCAGGTTTTTGTGACGAGTATGAAAATTCAATAATGGATGTGGTATAACATTAAACACAATAGACAGAAAAACAAAATAACAGTCAAATCATTTATGGTTCGAAATTGTAAAATACCTACGTAATTTAAAATACGCAAAGAAAATAATATAAGAAAATTATGTTCTCTAAGTACTGAAAAGTATATTTAAAATTCTAAGTAGATGGAAATTAATCCATGTTAGTCACATGTAAACCTATTTTGGACGCTGAAATCTTCGAACCCAAATTAGCAGGAATTCTATCTAGTCTAGAAAACTAGAATAAGCTGTATTTTATAAAGCTTTGTGAGACCACACCGCCGACAGGACAAATGGGTGTTTTAGCGCTATCGGACCCTTTCATCTTGCCGCCGTACCGTATCCTCTTACTGAGAGAGCCAGAAATCTTATATTTACAGCATTTTAGAATTATCGTAAATACCATCTTCTTATCTTAATCCACCTCCGGTCATAACAGATCGATACTCCATATCAAATGCCAATGGTTACTTAATTAAACTAAGTTTTGAAACAGATGTAGGTAAAGATACGTACTTTTATTTTTATAAAATGTTATTTTTAATATTTTTGACAAATTGTCTGAAGACAAAAATCAGTACATTTCTGTCTTGTTTTATAGAAAAAAAAAAGAGCAATAGTGTCCCTTGGAATCATCTTACGCCGGGGCTACATTAGCGATCACAAATAATTTTATTTCTATCTCTATCAATCTACGCTTTGTAGTGCAGGATGAAACTATGCATGTCTTAGGCCTAATGTAGTGCCAGTGTTAAAAGTCACACATTTGCAAGTTCTTTTTGGGGCGAGCTATACGCTCCCCCGCAAGTCCGATGTCATTGACAAGGCTACTCCAAGCCATCATGGTAGTCGATTTAAAAAAAAACTTTGAACTCACAGTGCCACATCGTTCTTTAGCACATCCCTGCGCAAGAGCAGGTCGGGTGACAAAACAAATGAGTGTTTTAGCGCTATCTACGCCCTTTCATCTCTCCGCGGTAGCCGCCGCCTCTTAATGTAATCTGTATTATTTTATTATAAAAAACAGCGTGTGGACCAATTTGTGGGATAGTAGTGCCTAGGTGAGTAATGGGGGGCTCTTTAAATGTGGAAGCTTCTAGAACAGAGCCCGGCGACTCTATTGTTCGAAACAGTTAATAAAAGGTCAAAGATCTTTTCATAGGTTTGAAATTCTTCATCCCATTTACTATTAGGAATTTTAGCTTACCTACTATTAGAGAGGGATCTAGTAAGTACTTTTATATTATTGTTTGTAGAAGTCTTTATAACTAGACAATTTAGATATTATCAAGAAAGTAAAATAATATTCTCTTTGAGCCTATAAATGTACTAAGAAACAAGAGAAAACTGCTAATTAAGAAAAAAGATCTTTTATAATACTAGTTACCAATAATGTCACCATACAAGGCCTTATCGATATTAATACTACGTACCTTTATTTAACATAAAAACACATTTCAATAAGTACTTATCATTTATTATGATGTCTGCCTAATAGCGAGGTCCATTAAACGATTATTAAATTGTTCCCTTTATTTTAATTAGCGTATTCGCTGGAAATACTAAGGAAAATGTTAGATCTACGTCTGATTGTGTACTTTTATCGTATAAGATATATATAATACTATATATGTAGATAAGATAAATATCTGACGATGCATGTGGTGCTAGAAATTTTACCTTTTGCGACAGCAGACGTGTGCCCTATCTATACGTATAATACAAATAATTTGTGATGATCACTTGTATCTATCGTCACTATCTTCTTGAACCATTTTTGATTTTGAAAACTAACAAAAGTACATACATAAGCTACTTCATTAAGAATCAGATTAATGTATGGTCTCCGGTTGTATTGTTTTCCTAAATTGGGAAATCTAAGGAATCAACATATAATGAAACTCTCTTGCATCATCAAAATAATACCTCTATTATTTTTTTAACGCTTACCGTGAAATTCTATTTGATTTTTTGCGTTTGACCCCCAATTTTTATATAATTTTTACTTATTTATATAAAAAAAATAATCATATCGTCGACTCCACATATTCCGGTGGCGGCTACCAATGGCCGACCGACACGGCGGTAACGCGTTTAAACCCGGCATTTTATTGAAGCTTATCATCTAAAGCTCATTCACGCACACACCAAAGAGCTTTTTATTTTTACAACTACGTATTTGTAAACACCCACACGCGGACGGGTAGGGTTGGCCATTGATTTACGAATTTATAAACTTTTTAGTCTCAACCAACACGACTATGAATAGAAGAGTATAAAGAAACAAAGACACAACATTAGATGTGTCGTTTTTGATATAAGTGATATAATTTTGATATCAGTGTGTGATATATTTGTTTGGCGGCTCTGTCAAATTCTGTGTTATAGCTTTAGCAAAGTTAGATACTGTAACTTAAAGAATACACTTTGTCCTTGAAAAGATTTATCTTTCTTGATTAAACCTATAATCTAGAACACCTCCTGCCCGTTTATTAACGTATTGTGAACAATCATTAACAATTTAAAATGTTTAAATTTTCAAAAAAAAAAGACTTTTATCCTAAAATTCTAAGCAAAATCAAAGGTCGTCATCAACATTGTTTATAAGTCAGACAACCCTAACTCCAAAGTATCAGTATTATGCGCGCAAACGTCACAATTTTACCAAAACTGAATTTTATGCCGTCCAAATACGATTGACATATAAAATTCGGTCGCCAAAAGAAAACGGTGTTTTTGTAACTTGTACGTTATCTGTGAACGTATTAATGACTTGTCGAATTGTTTCGCCGAACAATAAATTGCGGACGTAATTAAGATTGAGTTGATATCTTTTATAGCGAGTTCGCTAAAAGATGTTTTGGGAGAAGTGCGTAGGCTGGTGATCAATCAGACGACCGGTGAATACCAGTTTGTTTAGTTGACTTGTTGTAAACTTAACTACCAGAAAGACGCATTCGCTTGTGTTTGCGTTCATTTTGTAAATTAAATTGTTAATCGCTTCTGCTCTACAATCTCTACATCTACCTATTTGTAAAAATAAGTACCTATGTATTATAAAACCGTATTATTTTAACTTGTGACTTTCATTACAACTAATTTATAGAAATATTGAGTTAATAATAAAATGTTGGTTTAAAAATGTTGGAATAACATATATAAAAATCAAGCATCAGAAAATAAGTAAACTTAATAAATTTTTTCATAGCTTTAAAGCGCCTGTAAGGTAAAACCGCCGACCGCATGTGTCTGGGAGTAATGAAACCTGATTTTTAATGATATTGTGTGAAATATATGTTGAAATCAGCCATCAGAATTCAAGTGAGGTGAGCAGTGATTCTATGTACCTTGATTGGTTGATATCTGAAAAATGGCCGTCTGGTCAAGGTAGCAACTAGTCATATGATGATAGTACACCCCACCACTACTCAATCGTATATATTTTGTCCATTAGAAAATAAGTGATGTCTGGCAGCTCTGGGATCTTCCTCTATAAGTTAAATTATCAGACCGCCTCTGAGACCAAGGCGCCGTACATCTGACATTTAACGGCGTACAAAACACGGAATGTCACTACCTTAATGCGGCCCTGTTAAACCCTTTATCTTAACGGGATTAAAACGCTACCGGTGTTCGTATCGTTCGGTATTAAAAACTTCGATACATTATGGAGTTATGAGATTGTATAATTTACCCTTTCACGTTGGTATTCTCTGAACCATGCATTGTAATAATGTATTTTTTACATGTAAATTGGTACATATCGAAGAGAAACCTTGCTGTACGAGAGAGGGTATATTTTGGTAAAATTTTAATAAAAAGAAACTCTATCGTCTCTCGATAAATGTAAAAGCTCTATAGGTAAGTTTAAAATTTTAAGAAAAGTACACCTAGTCTATGATTTACATAACATGAAAGATTTGTCATTAACTTAAAAACAATAGTATGATTCCAAAGAGTCAGGCTAACTACTGACTCCATTTCTTCGATAAAATACGATTTTTATAAATAACGACTCTACACCCTAATATTTTATTGTGTCGGTAAACTCCCTCACACCTGTTATATCATTCGTGAAAACGACAATTTTACGTTTTCCGCATTCTGGTGAAAGTATTTGATATTCCCTGTTAGCCGAGGGTTCCTTTGCAAAAAAACGGAGTCTCCGAGTCATAACTACCTTTAGTTTTCCTTTTGTAGAGTCGGCAAGATAGAGTTAAGAATAACATAGAGAAAAAAGCGTACGTGTAGGAGAGCTTTTACCATTTACATGCTTTAACATAAAAATATAACATGTATATCTTGTTAAATACGCTTGATTTGAAAACTTTGGAGGTTTGATTTGAGATTGTTAACTTTAACAAATATTTTTTTTTACAAAACGACTGCTTTTATATTGTTGTTACAGGTTAGTAGCTACTATCGAGATATTTCTGTAATTTGCACGCTAAACGACTAGAGTACACTAGACAATGTATCAAATCGTCATTTGTTAAGAATAGTTAGCGAAATTGTCCAAAATTAAAATAGTCATACTCAACACAGTCACGAATGTACGTACACACTCAAACCATTTGAGCAATAAAAATGCTTCGTCGAAAGAAAACTTTCTTTCTTTCGCGCAGAGTGCTCGAAAATTCTCAAACAAAACTCGTTGAAATTTGAAACTGAGTGACGGCGTGCCGTAAATATTCTTTTATTGTCCCGATGAAAACATGGGACAAGGGTCGGGGACTGACAGAGGAACTACTCTGTAGCGAATGCCATATTGAGTAGTATCTTTGGGTAATAAAATGTGTCGAATAATGAATTAAAGAGCAGAGGGCTAAGTGGTTAATATATAACAGCTTATTTGTTGTTTTAGTGCCATTTAGAGCTCTATTAATCACTACATAGTATAAAAAAGTCACTTCCCGCGTCTGTCTGTCTGTCTGTGATGAAAATCTGTCAAACTACACAAAGGCTTGTGATGCGTTTTTTTTAATAGATAGAAGAATTCAAGAGGAAGGTTTTTCAAAGCGAAGCGAGGGCGGGCCACAAGTAAATTTAAAATCGAAAAATGCTATTTCATGTGCAAATGTTAAATGGACAGGATACCCTAAGATGGCGTGAGTGCCCGGGACTAATATTTGTGTGATGAAGAACTGAAGTTTGTCTCGTGTCTCTGTGTTAAGTATATTCGTGTATTCCACTGTTATTTCTGACATCAACAAGTCCTTAAGCTAGTTACCACGGGATTAGTACTATGTTCAGATATATTTTCATACAAAAAAATGATTCTAACGTCCTCAAATGAAATCTAAATATGCCTTCTGTATATCATTGTACTGCTCTCATATTTTTCAAAGACACAACGCTGGTAGGTGACGACGAACACAAATTGGAATTCTCAGCGAAGCTCGGGGTGTTTTATAAAATACCGATATGTAAACGCGACATATTTGGCGTCAATTTCGAAAATATGAGCCCCACCCGCCGCCGATCGTCTGTTGTCATTCCTTGTCTTGCATTTGTTTCTTCCTTTTTTTCTTTATGACCTTCATGCTCGAGGGAAATATTTGCAATGTCACAGTTCATGATTCGGGTTTATAAAAAGAATTGACAAAGTTTTGCGTTTTACTTTGTAGCGCATTGTAACGTTTGCATTTAAGATTGGATAGGTCAGTTATTTATGGAAATTATCAAGCGCGGGTAAATAGTCGCTTGTGGCAATGTAAGTTTATTGTTTATCGTTTCTACGTTTAGCTTAATTTCAAATACTTTTATTTCTATAATACACCTTTTGAAATAGGTAAATAATCCTAATTTTAAAATGTTTCAAAGCTTTATCCGTATAAAATGCATAGACTGCGTGCATAGTAGGTATGTGTTTAAGGCAATGCACAGCAGTGGTTTATTATCACAGCACACAGGCTTCATTGGCATTCATTTAATTAGTCACGCAAATACCTAATGAGTTAGTTAGTCACATTCAATTTGAACTTATTTGTACAACTTAAGCATTGTTTGAATATAACTTGGGCGAGGGATAAAAATAAATGAACGATAACTATGCATTTGCTGGTTTTAAACGTTTAGCTTTATTTTTGCAAAAAGGTAGAATCGTTGGTCGAAGAGATTTATGAGTTGTTTACTCAAGCAAACGATTAAGTTGAGGACCGAGTTTAGTGTGTATTTTGGTAGATGGCTCGGAAGAAAATAAATATATTCCCTTAAGGAGAAGACTGGAGGAATATGCCAGAAAATATTTTTTCTTTTATCCACAATGCTTAGAGGAACAAATCTTAGCATTATCTCAGAGTTTATTTATACTCTGGCATAGGAAAAACATTTTTTTACCTTCGCCAATATTATGATAAATACGCCTGTGAAATACCTACTCGACAAAGATCCATCCATCGCCAGTTATAGTAACAGTTCCAACATAGAAAATCGTAACTTCCCAAGTTACGTCCAAAATCGTTAGCTAAGTTGCAGCTGCCATGTACCGAAGTCAATAAAGATCGGGCTACATCATTAGTGCTGCGCATTAAAGTAGCCACAGCCACCTTAAAATGGCTACTTTGATAGGTGGCTACCTATATCAGGCTTCAAGTCAGCACGATGTCATGCCTTGGAGTCATCGCGGGCGGCGTGTGAGACAGCTTTACGGTGATTCCATGCAAATGTCGTGATTGATCCTCGGCGCCTACGCTATATTTCAGTATCGAGGTGACGTACGCACTATCGAGGGAGCGGCCATTTGTAATCGGGCGAAAGAAATGTTGGAGACTTTATGTGTGCGCATTTGAAGGGTAGCTTAGACTTAGTACCTACTAGTTATTAATATTATAAAAATCTTAGAATTTCAGTTGTTTTATTAGTCAAGTATTTATTTGGAAAATTTTCCAAATTTGAAACCAAATAGTGAAGGTCAAAAATAAGACCTGGCGTAGAATGGGTATATCCCTTAGAGATATTTTAGAAGATTTTCTAGATTAGAAGATTGCAAGCATCCTTTACGTGTGAAGCTCTAGGTTACTATTAGGTCAACACCCAGCACTTTTTACGAAAAACTAAACCACTAAATTACAGATTCAATCAATAAACTAGAACCTACCAGTTTGTACAATAAGTAAGTTGATACAAAAGGGCGTATTACAAAACATCAAACGCAACCTGTCTTACCAATATTCCTTATATTTCGTTGAAACCGACAATCAATGTTGTGGTACTAGTAAATATCACAGTGATTTAACAGCACCCAACTACTAGTTACGAATAAACTTCGAACTGTCCCATTGAATCAGCATTACGATACAACCTAAAGCACTAATTAACAGGAGTCCTAATACAGAGCCGTATTCAGGGAATTTTTAAGGTTTCTAAAATTAGGGTGCAGTATTGTTAGGGGGTAAAATTGAAAAAGGCTTTAGTCACTTAACTAAATTCGAAGATTTTTAGATTTCGTGGCATCTAGCTATATATTGGGTAGTACTAGGTAATTATGGATAAATGTGATCATGTGAAATGAAAGCAAATACTGGCAAATAATCATGTAAAAACAGTATGGAAAGTGGCTACTATAAACATCAAAGTTCAGAAATTTATTTGAAGTTAAGGAAAATACAATGGTTGGACTAAGCATTTCATGAGTCCTTTCTACAACACGGTTCCCGATTCCTCACTGTTTCGCTTGGGACCGCGACAGGTGTCCCCATGCTCGTTTTCCTTTACCAGTAATAATTTATCATCGCCATCATTTTATAGGATGTGCCCGTCACTTGTCGACAATTACACGGCCATTTCTCCGATCAGAAACGTCTGATGACGTAAATGACGTGACTGTCATGTCACAAATGGCCGTGTGGTGAGGCAAGTGGCAATTTGGCCGGTGTAAGACTGACAACGCGTCAATGGGTTTGCTAAGTGACTCCGTTACAATTTTGACGATGTCGTAAATTACTTAGGGATAATAAATTATTTCAGGTTTTGTTGTTTGGGTGGTTGGAAGGGACATTTCGACTTATTGCTGACACATTATTGGGTAATTACTGACATTGTAATGAAGTTCGATAATTTGACTTTGCATTTACTGAGTATCTATGTTACTTGTTGTATATTTTAAATATTTAGTGTAGTCTTTATTACTGTTATCTAAACGTAGGAGATTATCCGACTGATTGATTGTTCTAATACTCTTCTGAAAATCAATCGTAGCAGTCGATAATTTGCCAAAGACTTACACAAAAGATGTAAATCTAATTGAATTCATCGGAACAAGTGACACTACAGCAACATCTTGATGCCCTACAACTCCCATAAGCAACTTAATCGTCCTCCTTAAAGAGCTTCGGGAAAGTGTGCCTTGCAAACCGAATTCTTCACACCTAGTTCGCGGAAGCGGCCGGGAGCGACCGTCATACCTACCGCTTGTCTTTATTCCAAGAACTGCCTTTGGCTCTGAGGCTTTGACTCTTCGATTAGCCGTAGGGCTACCAACCGACATTATTTCTTGTGATATGCGATGATGGTTTGGAGTAGCTTTGTCAATACCGGACTTACGGGGATCGAATACGTATTTACACGTCGCCTTGTGCGATATAAAGAAGCGGAAAATAACTAATCAAAACATTAGTGATGACATTAAACGTTCACTGGTGAGAGTTAACAAGGTTCAAGAAAGGAACGGACTAGTGAATGCACTAATGCACATGAAATTCTTTGAAAATAGTTAATAAACGTGACTACATCAAATTATTACTATAGCACTTTAATATTCAGACAAAAGTGACTGTCTAAAAGAAATGGCTCAGCCCTGGTTAGAAACAACATACCTGACACACACAAATACGGGCAAACATTTTCATCACTATGTATGGTACATGCGTGGCACTAGACCGTATGCCTCTAAGGTGCCCCAGACACGCCACCAAAGTGTTTTTGTGAGTCCTGACAAACTACCAAACTGCGATGTAGTGCTTACCCATATCGACGGATTTATTGGGAAACATTAGATTATTTATGGCTCTGGCATTGTTGAGCGAAGGCAATGTATTGGACGACCTAATCCAGTGCCGCATTGAGAGCAAAGTAGCAAATGCTACGAGCCCCACGTATTTAGGGGCCTGAACTGTAAATAGCACAGATGAAATGCTACTTGCGTGCAAATCCTCGCTAATACGTAGGTATTTGCTAGAAAAAATTGCATAAACAATTAGTCGAGTTTTGAATTAGCTAATCAGGCATTCGGCCTTCATACCAACCTGTAACGTAATTAAAAAGCGATTAACAAAACACTACGTGAGCAAAACAAAGCAAAGTCCCAAATACAAACGAGTAAATAACCCACAAAGCTGCCAACACCTAAATTACACCATCAAGCGTGCCATAAGAACGGAACACCATAAAAAAGGAACAACACGTGAAACCGTTACTTTGGCACCCCCTCTAATAATAGGTGATTTCCCCCCCTCGCCCTCATATACGGACCGCGGGGGCGCGGAAAAACCAGCGAAACTAGACTCGCGATAGCTCCGAAAAGAGGTGGAATCTTTTCACAGATTGATAGTACGGGAGTTCAGAGCATTCTGGCGGCTGACGTAGATGCGTGCCTCCGGCCCATAGCAGAGGTTAAGTCTAATACCACTTGTATCGGACATTTTATTGTCACACGGTAGTCGTTTTCCGTGAGTTGTGAAGCTCGAATTTTAGGAGGTATGTACTTGGTGACGTTTTTATAGGCCCTAAAGCGAATAGAGGCGAAGTTGGAGTGTTCCTAAGTTTGCGGTCGGGGTTAGGAATGTGGAGGCTTTTAAAAGTCGTAGAAGTGTTAATTGTTGATTAGTTTTTAGAGTATTGTAAAATATTTATAGATAGGCTTGACAGGAAAATGGAATAATACATGAGACAAGAAATACTGGTCTTTCAATTTTACACGTTTAGGTATATTTTTTTAAATCGTATTTGTCATCTATATTATTTTAAGGAAATATTCATCCTTCAATATGTAATAGAATAAAGGATAAATGTTTTTTCTCCTGTCTGAAATGAGAACTAAGTCTCATAAATGTTAGTAATTTCATAGCTTTACCTTAATCCCTAGCAAATTATAGAAAAACAAACCCTAAAGTTTTTCCAAAGACACTTCTACAACTTTTTTATGTTCCAATCATTAGGCAAGTTTCTAAGTTACCGAGAAGTCGCAAAAGTGACACCGCACCGAATTAATTCCGAGAATTTAATAGACACATCAAACTGACAACTTCTCGACGGCGGCCGTAAAATCTCGATTATTATGAAGCCTGAAAATTATTCCAAATATTTCCGTTTGTAGACCAGGAGGTGACGTCAAAACTATTCGAAAAATTCCGCCGTAGTTTCCTCGCGAAAGTTATAAAAGTTAGTGCACGTAATTTAACAACGCTTTTTGTAGTTGGTATGTCTGAGATGTTTAGAATGAGTCTTATCGAAAAATATTTGTCCTGGTTTAACTTTCACAATGAAAAGTAATAAGTTTCCAATGGAAGTTTACGGGCCAAACTGGTATAGTTCATTTTGAAAGTTTTTGTACACAGTTGATATCTGATTTTTTGTATATTACGTCACACTCAACTATTTAACTTGAATACTGATGTATCCTGACTACCCAAAACTCTTTTCTTATTCGTCGTTCCCATATTGAACATAACAAAAACATACATTAAAATAATAATTTTCTCTCTGTGTCAAATGCCTATTTACTTGCACCATATCCGCGTGACCAATAAATGTGGTTGTTTTACTTTTTAATGCTACAACGCCTTATTTGCATAAGGTGTCATGCTCACTCGCGGCGTGCTAGAAGTGTCGTTTTCTCAAATTTGCCGCCAATTTTTGGGGCTTCAAAATGGCTGCCTAAAGAACAGTACACACGCATGGCCCGCACGCGACGGTCCGGACTTAAAACGATTTTTCTTAAAGAAATAAAGAACATTTTTGAAAGTTTTCACCTCATAATAGACCAGTTTTGAAGAAACATAAAAGTTGGGTGTGGTAAGCCGAAAATACGTGCCGAAAATAAAAAAGAATAATGGTGACGCGGTTAAGGGGATAATTTAAAGGTGTTTTCCTTAAAAAGGTTCAAAACGTGTAGGTTACACGATGTTTTTTGTACCTACTTCTATAACCCTACATGTTTAAGAGTGATTGAAAACGAGTAAAATTTTCTACTGGTCGTGGAATATTAAAGAAGTCAATTCATGGGGCCATCAGCATGCTCGATCGCCCAATGAGTAAAATCGAATTAAGTAACATTTTCCTTTCATTACGCAGGTTAAAAACTCTTGGCTCGCGTTTTGATCATGATAAAGATCCAGATAGTGTTCATCATTATGTATAAGGAAGCCAATTCGAATTGTCGTCCTAAAATCGAACATCTGCCTTTCTTAAAAACTCTTTTTGAATTGGTTGATCATGATCACGTCCAGGTCGTGGTAAGTCTAGAAGTTGCACAAATCTATTTCAAATGGGACTTTTCGATTCCTTTTCACAGAATATATTCTGAGTTTAAATAATCTATATCGACTGAAGTAGATAAACTTAGTCTCCAATCCGTCTCTGTGGACTATTAGTAATATACGGGCGTTCCGACACCGCGGTGCCCAGGTGTCGCGAGTCACGCAAGGCACACGCTTTGGCTGAAAACTATTCCGTTATGTAACAAATCAACTTAAAAAGACATTTCTCAACCAATCAATTAGGAAGGTGACCGATTTATGCATAAGCTTTGGTGTAATTAAAAATTGTATGAAGAAAATTGTTTGTTGTTCCCGTAAGGATGCATTAATCGTGTTCATGACTTAGCATCTGCTTGGAAACGACTTGGCAATACAGGAACGACAAGTTTCAACTATTTGATTCTCATGTAATACAGAAGTCTTACCTAAACTTGAGAAAAGGTCCTGCAAATTATTTGAAATGTTTGGGTGACTACGAGTAGATTGAAATTTGGATTGATATTTTTGTAGATGAACAAGCATCATAGAAAGTCGTAAGGAAAGTATACAGTCTCTGTCTGTTCAAAAATAGGTAATTATGGGATGAATCTAGAAAGAGCTTTTTATAGTAACTCAGTTGATTGGCCAATAACAAAATCCTTTGAAATCGGAATCAATGCAGCAACGAACTCTCCGCAAAGCCCACATGAAAAGTTTTGTCAGAAAAATGACCAAAATTAGCCCTCGCCGGCCGAACAATCGGCAAGTGCGATCGGCAAATATTTGCTTTGCCGACGTTGCTCGGCACTCCGCTATAACTCGTATCGGCTGTCAACAAGGGATCACTGCAAATAATGGTCAGCAAATAGATTAGGAGGAACACACGTTTTAATTTTACCCGAGGTTCTCGATGGAGGGTCGAATCGATTATCGATTGGAAAGAGTAACGTCAAAATCGTCCAAGTTTTTATAACATTTCAGATTATCGCGTTCAATCAAATTTCACCATTATGGTTGGTGTATCCCAAATGAGACAATAACAGCAAGAAGCTGTACTCATTTGCTGCTGTAACAATTATCGTGTTAAATCCCAGTTTATATCGCGAAATTAGTAGGTGCACACTGCAGTGTGACTGAAAGAAGTTCACATGTAACATGAGTTTTTTAGCAAAAAAGTCAGTTTGACACTATCCTGTTTACCCACCGCATAAATTGATGCAATGAGCATGACTAGTACCCATTTATCGATAGAATAATGGTATCAACCTATCAATGCAACGTGTATTACTTGACAAAATCTTTCATACAACTGTTACAACAAACAGGCCTTAACCACGACTCGTCCATTTATTCAAAGGTGTTAAATAACAGCATCTGTAGTAGTGGATAAAGTGCTTCGATTTCGAGAGCGAATCCGGTGCAAATATTTGCACATTTGCCGCCCGTGGGAATCCGACTGTTCTCGATGCATATGCAGAAACAGGTATAAACGTGCCTTAAGTGCCCTTAATCCGTGCTTTAAATCTCCAATATCGTTTACAATGACGACAAAGATCACTCTGGCTAGAATGTGTCGTATAGAAGAAGAGGAAAGAAAATCTAGTCAAAGTTTGAGATGAACGAAATGAAGAAAATACGTGTCCAATTAGTTTAGATAAACAAATTATGAATCTTCTTCAATTTTAGTTACAAGCGTGCATATCATTAATGGAATCAAAACCCCATAATTTATTTATCACTAACACCACAGCTCATTTTCATGAATAACGGATATTAAGCGTGTATTTTAGTAACAAAATCATATTAATACCGTATGTTGTCAAATACAGAGCGTGGGTATAGGTTTCAGCCAATATTTGTTAAATCTAGACAACAGAACAACAACAGAACTCTGTTTACCATATACATCATGGACATTCGGCGTGGGTAATGTTTTAGTAGGGATGACAAAAGCTTTATTTGTAATTTTGTTGTTACTTGCAATTTTTACGTAGGTATAAGTTAGTGTAATCGAGAACCTGAAGATCCGTAAGGAAAATGTTTAATCATAGCAGCTAGTTTCAGTGAAGAATGTGTAACGCAGAATCTATTTCCATAAGGAAAATATATGGTCATAGCAGCTCAATGAAGACATGTTAATGACTTCGATTATTATAAGTTAGGGTAGTTGATGAATAGACAAAGACATACCCTATCCCTAGGTGTAAAGCATACTTCGTTATACGGTATATGTTCTATTAATCCACTCATAGACCAATTTGATGACAATCAGATAGATCAAGACCACACGATCAACGGGTTTAAGTTCATACCGAGGTCACAAAGAAAGCAACTAAAATATTACCGTAAAAAAAGATAATGATGTATAACATTATACCCATCTTGATTTCAACCCTTACAAAACTAATTCGCCATTATCCTCAAAGGCTTTGAGATAGTACAATACTTTTTTGTGCTAAAAGGTTTCTGAACCTTGAGACCACTTGGAGTGTAAATTATAATCCTATTATTGTGTTTAGTAGTCGAGATTTGTCCACTTTTATCAAATTGCGTGATGTAAAAGGAGTGACTCTTTGTTCCTTACTTAATACTTTACTGAGTATTACTTTAGTCTGGTAAAATTGTATGTACTTTCTGGCCACAATAAGCTCTTTATATCGTTATCATTTTCAATTTGCCAAAGAAAGCGTTAAGGCCGAGCCTCATGTGTAATTTCATAGATTGCATCTTCAACATCGTTCAACACTCGTAATAATTTCAAAAGCTTTACCTAAACAAGTTGCACTAGATAGCGTTCTCGTATATCTATTTCGTGTGAAACCAACACCGTTAATAGTGGCTAACATCCGCCATTTGTAACAGAAGCGAGTTCGGAACAAACAAGGGGTCAAGAGGGCTCGCAAATAATATCCGTTACAATAAACACTTCAAACTGACATGTGTGTGTTTGTGTAATGCACGGATTTGTTGGAATACATCTGCAATACTTACAGATTAAAAGCAATCAGGAAACATTATACGTCAGGAATAATTGAAATAAATTTAATGAAATACTGTTTCTCCTTAAAAAGTCAAAAGTTATTATGACTTATAATTTTTTCAGGTAAGGTATACTGCATTTCAACTCTACTATATAAACTCTATTTTAAAACCAAATCTCACAATAATACTTTATTGTGAGATTCTGCTGAAATTAAACCTTCTTGATTTACTAAGCAAGAAGGTTTAATTTCGCGCGGCCATATGTTTTACACTCATTGATTTTGCAACAAACCAAATTTAAACCACTAAGATATATATCGTAATTCGGATGCCATTACCCAATTATCTCTCCGGCCCAAACCTAATCATTGGACAATAGAATCACTGAACTGTATAGCAACCGTTCGCCACTACAAACTAAATGGTCTGCGGTGACACCACAGCCTGCCATTGTTGCATAGTTTCACGGTACAATTGTGGGCAATAAGGAGAGGTTACATTTTAAAGGTGTCTATCAATATCATCCCGCAAGTCCGGGGATGATGGGAGTGTCTATGACAGTTAGAAATCAGTAGGTAATAAATAAAATAAAATAAAATAAAAATAAAAATCTTTATTTGAATAACAGAATTACAGTGGAAAATAAATCAATGTTGAAAGTAGAATTAAATGCGTATCACAATATTACCAGAGGTTCCCAAACTAGGTCAGACCTGTCACTTAGGTTATACCTAATTTTACGTGACCGTTTCCAATATTATAAAATGTAGCTGCTCTACTCTTAAATTTTATTATATTTGAGGCGTGGAAAAAACTTCTTCTAAATGTTGTTATTAAATCGATATTTTAGAGAAATTAGGAGGATTTTAATGAAACCTTTTACAAAAATTGAATCGCGTCAAAGGTTATATATATATCAAAAGATAGGGATTTTCATTAAAAGTGTTTTCATTAGTGACTAAGATGATGTTTCAAGCTTTTTCATCGTCACTGGAATTGCAGTAGAGCGCCGCTAATCAAAAACGTTTATAATAATACATATCGAACCAAAACTATGGAAATCGTATCGTAAGGCACCAACTCAACTAGCCAAGTTACTGTCCTGCCAGCCTCGCCTTAACCCGTAAGATGGCGTGAGATGGGCAAGATTTTATCATCCCCTCTTCATAGCGATCGGAGCACGCCCCAATGCCTGCCAAAGGACACCTTTTGATCAATAACTGTATATAAATTACTGAACATGTGTCCTCTGGTGCTCAAGCAAGCGAGACGCGGGGTCTTTGTGACTGTCTATTTGTATTTATTTGTCGACCAACCCGTGCGAAAGTTTAGCTCGAGAATGGACGAGACTTATGATGTTTTAGTGACTAACGGAGTATTGGATGGGATCTGGAGTACCGTTATGTGACGTTGGCAGCCTTTTTCTGTTTTGAGGCATAAGTTAAGCTTTTTAGAGGTAAGTTGAACGTAGGGAATTGTAGGCTATTAATGGAAGCGCCGCTTGAAGTAGACCCGGGTATAAATTCACATTTTTCTGAATTTTCAATTTTAAATCCTTTGGTCCTGTGCGCCGGATCCATATCGTTCATGTTGGATTGCTGTCTCACAGTGAAGTGAAGAAAAAGAGAACGCACTAGTGTTTGATACATACACATACATACTGATGTGCTGCTGTACTTAGCTAATCTCTACTGAGATTGGTTTCCAAATCTGAAATAGCTTGATCATGTATTCTAGTACATCTGAATAAATAGTGGTGGTGGAAATTACCACAATTTCATTAGACTGCTAGCACCTTCAACTATTGAAATGTTACTATATCAGTAGACATAAAATCTAACTAAGGTAGGTATGACCCACCCACCGAAG
The DNA here is from genome assembly GCA_039566165.1 of Maruca vitrata. Classification (NCBI taxonomy): domain Eukaryota; kingdom Metazoa; phylum Arthropoda; class Insecta; order Lepidoptera; family Crambidae; genus Maruca; species Maruca vitrata. Next base: position 8,367,224 of record CM076933.1, on the reverse strand, counting down.
GAGCACGCTTCAAAAATCCATTCAAATAAGGCGTAGCTCACACCAGAGCTCCCGGCAGCTGTTTACGAGCGAAGAAACACGGTTCCACCACAATAAGCTACTTGAAGCGATTTTACCGCTCCAAAGCGCCCAGCGGATTAGCCCTTACAATTAAAATGGTGTAGACCCGGGTTTACGGCGTCTTTGACGTATTAAGGAGAATGGCGCGATTGTGCCTCAAGATGTTGATTCGCAAAAAAGGTAGCGGGAATAGAAGTGCTATTATGTACAATTAGATGTGCACGTTGGTAGCGTTATTCTTTTATCGGTAATTGTATCGAGAGACTGTAGGGTTGACTTTTTTTTTATAGGGAAATTATATAAAATTGTTTAATAGACATTAGTAGTAATATAATTGTTTAATAGACATTAGTAGTAGCAGTAATATTTAAAAAAATATAGATATGTTAAGTAAGTATTGTTATTCGTTCGTATATGTTCATGAAACTAAATTGTATACAGCTGATTTTTAAGCTAAAAGTTTACATATAGGAACTTCACATATTACAATTACATTTAGTTGAAACCCTAAAAAAACTTTTTTACCATCGAGGGGAATCATAAATTGTTAGGTGATTATTAATTACAAAAAAACATAACTTTACTAGCGCCTGACTAAAGTATAAATATTTATAACCTCTATCTACTTTCTTTAATTTAATAACCAACGCATTAACCAGTTAAAATGTAAATTAACCGCCGAAACAAATGCCTATTCATAATTTCAAATACAAAATTAATAGTCGCGAAGAGAGATAAGCATCTATATGAGAAATTGTGGCCTGTCCTAAAATCGGCATGTTCGGACGAATGCTTTGGGACAAAAAACAAATAAAATGTTTTCTATCTGTGGATCTGTCTACCTGTTCCTATGTCGGAAATAGATGTTGATATCTTTTCACTTAAAAACAATGAACTTATCACACGGTAGGTTAATAGGATATATTTGGATAGTTAACTAGACATATTATGCGTAATTACATAAATGTTTACTTTCAAATGCGCTGGCCTATTTACGCATGTACGAGATGTTGCAGAACAGTACATTTACTACATGTCATACATTGTCCATAGTTACTACTTGTGTACTTTATCAAGTTATTTTCAGTTAAAAAACAGTAAATCGTCTACGTACCGGTATCCTATTTAGGATCCGCAAATGCTGAACAAAATCATAAAAAGTGACCTGTCAAATTCCGATTTCAAAAATATACATCACTCCCTATCAGAAGTCAGCTGTTGTCAAAATTCTATGCATACCGAGCGGCGACCGTCGTTATTTCAATTACCCAAGCCCTCCGTCAAAGACAAAAGACCCTAACACGAAAAAGAGGCCAAAAAACAAACGCTCATCGGTCGAATTAAAAAAAACAATCGTCCTTATCTATGATTGGATCGCGGTCGTGTAAATGCTCCTTCAAGTGTATTGTGTTACCCCAAAGCGCCGGTTCGGTTTCAGTAGCATTTTTTGAAATGAGAATTGGACTTTGCGACCTTTTTTTGCGAAATGGCCAGTTTTAATTAGATTAGGATTGAATGCAACTTTTGTAGAGCTTTCGAAAGGCAATACCTATTTATTTCTTTTAACTTTTTAAAGTTTCCTGCGTCGCTTTTAGTGGCCAGTATGCAAGTAACAGCTTTGTCTATTAGTTATATCCTTATATTTTAAGACTTTCAGAACACCCGCATAGGTGTAGTGTTGAAATATGATAAAAACTGGTATTCAATTATCATGCAATTACACTTCCGTAAATACTAATGATAGCTACGAATATGCTATAAATTCATGAATAATTCTTCAACTCAGGCGTTAATCGCCCTTATATTGCTGTGATAAAAAGTAAAAGGTCATCACTTATCAATATAAACATCGTATTGATTAACAGTTTATTTGAAAGTTAAAATATGGACAGTAAAATGCTGGGCAATTCTAAGGCAGTTGAATATTATCTGATCCATGAGGAGTTCTAAAAACTAGTTCTGGCCCGTGCTAAGCCTAGCTGAGCTGTGACCATATTTGGTGCACTATATAAATGGAGGCATGTCATGCCACGTTGCGTCAACGTCAGTGTACTAGTCGAAATGTTGGTCATATCTTTTAAGGAAAATGATGGTGGGTGGTCCGTGATTAAAGAGTTCGGTAAATTGGTACACTTGGTACCTAAAGGTAACTTTAGTTGGTTAAATAGTGCACTTTTATGGGAATTGTTTTTACTATTTACAAAATAGAGTATTGAACAGTATGAAATTTCTCAAAATCCAATATAGTATAACAATTTATAACAAACAGCAGTATGAATACAACAAGCCCACACTTTCATTAAAACCTGAACTTTAAAGTAGTTACAATGGTCCAATACATCCCATTGGATAAATTTAATTTTTCAACTCAGACTCATTTCTTTGATACTTCAAGACCGTACCTTAACCTTTCAATTTTAGAGCGTGTAATTTCTAATTCAGATAAGATGGCAAACGTCAAAAACATTCTCAAAGAAGCGTATAATTCCTATTATGATCCCTAAAGATTCGAAAAAGAAAAAAATAACAAGACGATCGCAACTGAACCGTTGCGATAAAGCGCGCCTGAAAAGAAAAAAAAACTGCGTAACAAATAATGCATTGAAAGCTACTAAACGGCATGATGATGGGAGCCCAAAGTAAATAGCGATAATAACCGTGGCCCACACAATGCCCCCCCGTGGACAGGCGACAGGGGCTCTACCCACGATATTCCTTTAGCCGACTGCGTTAATTATAATATCACCCACATTATAAACTTTTTGCCCACCCAAAAAAATAATAGGCCCTCCGGACCGATTGCTACCTTTTCGGCTTGGAAGTTTTGACATCGAAACTTATTGTTGGGCTGTAGACACGTTATTAATAGCTACAATATGATGTTACAAAAAGGACATCGGGTATAAAAAAAAGTTTGGTGTCTCTGGTTGAAAAAGTACAAATTCAACATCATACAAGTACTTGTATGGAAATGTAAGAAACGCAAAGTTTGCAAACATAAACCTACAACGTCATATAATCATATTTTATGCTTGAAAATGTAATATTTTTCTTATCTGTAAAGCTTGATACCAAAAAGCTTATGTATGACGTCATATTAATGACGACACGAATTCTGGAACCATGTTTACAAACGGTCGTAATATTTCAGATCAAATGTGACCATCTGCAATCATCAACGATTCTAGTCCAATAAAATTTCGTTATGATCACATAAATTCGACCGCACATTGCCAAAATGTAATAAGAATTATACTTACAGTAGCAGCTGACATGGCTGACAATCATTGAAAGACCGCCATTGCAAGAATATTGTGTCGATTACTATCTCACGCGAAATCGCGTTCAGTCAATAAATTCGATGTTTAATTGCATCAAATAAATAAAGTACTGATATAAACAGTTTGGCTTTCTCCCGTTGTAATCCTTTAATAAATATTAATCAAGAACAAGTAGAACTTCATTAATGCGTACCGTAATTGGAGCGTTTTAAATGCGGTGTGTTGAAAACTTATCAGTTATTAACAGAGAGGAATAAATATTTTTCAGCAATCACACTGAAGAATACGAACGTGTAAAAGTGATATTATAGAATATGGTAAAAAGATTAATTTCAAGTGTAGGTGTCATAGTTAATATGCTGTATAGACATTGACCTAAGTATATCTGTCAAAATTAACCCTACTTGTGGTAATAAATGAACTAATACTGAACTAGCTTCACTGATCCCTGGGGCGTGTAAAAAAGTCGGTACTCACGAATCCGTGTTTGTCGCTGATGTTGTTCGTCAACTTCAGCTTGTGGAATGACACCACTTTCTGCATCCACTGCTCGCCTGTAGAAGGGGAGTCTGGGTGGATGTACATCCTCTTCGGCATCTCCGGGTCCGCTTTTCCAGCGACCATCCACCGACTCCGGAAACAAAATAATGTCATATAGATTTCGTAGGTAAGGATCCGAATTTTGCAACGATCTTCAATGTTTAAGCACCAACATTTAAAAACTTTTAACTACAGATTTGAAGACATTTTACAAGACATTTGAAGTTCTTAGCTCACTATGAGCTTCAAATGGTTGCTTTAGTTATCAATGCTTGATTGAAGATCTCTCAAAATTCGGATTTTTTGCAAATTTTGGGTTTACTACATACATTAATCGGCTACTAGAGCTACTGTAAAAATTTAAAGGTTATGATTTTTAAGTTGGTTTAAAAAATATGACTGACTGATTTCTTTCGAAACTTCAGGGTCATCAGTAGCAATTACTCTTTTAACTAGTTTATCTATATTATCTTGGCTCATATTTTTTTAATTAATCGAAGGTTACTATTAATTATAGCATGGCCATTGGATAGACAGGTGCGTGCATGAATTACGATGATATCGTCGTCATTAGACCTGTGCCAATTAATAAAAGCGTTTTATAAAACTACAAAAACTAAACATGCATTTGATAATGTTCTTGAAAGTGTTCATGCAAGATCACAGTAAACCAAGTTAGTATGTTCCTTAAACTAAAAGTTGGATGAAATACAGTTCAGAATAGTAAATATATACGTCTTGAAAAGCTTATTGTTCAAACCATGAGTATCATTCATATGAGTGCATAATGATTTAAGGTTTACACGAAAAATTACGAGAATTTTCTCCGGTTTCTCCTTCAAGTTGAATGAAAATATGCATAGTTACTCACGTGTTAAACTCTTATATTAAAAAGTGCGTAATTATTGAACGAAAAGAGATCTGCGTAGAAGAATCACATCGTCGCCGTATGAGCAAGCGTAATCATACCGAACCAAATTTCAAAGAATACCTCCTTCCAACGATAAAGTTGCAAAATTTACAAAGTATATTTAGGAAAAAATCAACGAATTGCTCAAATGAAACGCTGCCTAAATTCACGATGGCCGCTTAAACGTCCGGATTATTCGTTTACGGTAACCACGCAGATCCCAAATCGAGCATTTACATGTAAACAACACGCATGCTTCTTGCCTCATATAGTTTCATTGTCACGAATTACATTAAAATAAGATCAACCAGGACCGTCCGTCACTACCCCGTCATCTACATTTCTTATTTTAATTTAATTCCTTTCTTTATTTATACCTGTTGTGGAATTTGTATCTGCAATCGTCGGCAGCTACGATGTCCATTAGCAAAATGTACTTTGCTTTTTTATCAAGACCAGAAACGCGAACTTTGTAGGCAGGAAACATACGTCTGCAAGCAACACGAGAGAAAAACATGGGTTGGGACTCGTTCTTTGCGACAACGATTTGACATCACGTCGATTGTAAGACATGTTGTTGGACTAGTTTCACTTTTTACGTCCATTTACTCCCGAGAAGCGTTCCTTTTAGCTTGTGATCTTGTACCGCGTTAATTAGTCTGTTTTTGTTAAGCCACAGATATCCGAGTAAACTGACACAGTGTTTGGCCCGGTGGGAATACCGCGCGAAGGTAGCATTCGTTCGTACCAGGTCTAATCAGTTGCGCGGACAACAGTGAGGTGTCAAAGTATTCGCGGCGAGCAAAAAGGTCATGTTTCTGTCGCAGAAGACCAAAAACGGCGGTACGCAGCCATTGTGAGCTCCTTAGCCGCGCGTGAGCCTATGCCAGTATGCGAGTACGACTCGACTCCGCGCAGCGAAACGATCCCGAATCGAGTTTAGAAACGATTTATTGGCGAGTAAATTACCGACGAAGATTTGTAATAATTAATTACCATATTAACGGTGCTAGGCGGGCGTCTTTGTCGGCGCGTATATCGGTTTACTGCTGACTCACAGTCACATTTTCGGCCGGAATGCTCGGGTCGTATTAATTAACGGATATTAAATCGAAGTTTATCGGTCGCATCTCGATGTTGCCAAACCAGCGTGTCGGCGGTTTTGATATTCGTCGATCGGGCGGACGTAAAGCGAACTGACGAACCTTATCGGCGGTTGTCATCGGGAATTAAACAATGTACGCGATCAAATACGATGATTATCGATGCGCCCCCGACATCTCATAGACCAGGCCTTGTTTTTTTGGATGCGTAGTTTCAAAACTACCGAAGAAGTATGGTTCTCGCGTGAATTTCTCACCTCCGGGTGTTGCGTCGGGCGGCGTTTTTACATTATCGTAGCGGCGTTTGAGACAAAGATATTTTAATGATATTACCCATTGGATGCGAGTTGAATCCTTAATCGTCCGATGATTCCAGTCGGTGTTCGTCGTGAGTCGTTGACCCTAAATTAAGCGTGTTTCTTACAAATTGTTTAGGCGCAATTAAGAGAAGAGACGCATCGAAATTGTTGTGATGGGAAGTAGTGCATGCGTGGGTCGAATCACAAGCTAAAGTCAAGCGTGTAACGGTACGGTGATGGAATGTGCTCCAATCGACATGATGTGATGGCTGACAATTTGGTTCGCGCCAAATTCCCAGTTTTCGTTATGGGGTGGAATGGTGAGCGTCCCGGCAGGCAAGAATCTGTACACATCCAACTTTTTTTTCCAAAACATTGCATCCTCCTTTAATTCCAACTTTCAAAAAAAGAACTCACAATTCAGAAATTAAAAAATAACAAACATAACATGCAAGTTGGTTTGACTAGTCAAAACAAAAGAAAATGCAATGTCTTCGAAGTTCAAATGGAGAATGACGTCATGTTGGATGGTGGTCTACCTGTTGTGGAACTTATATCTGTAGTCGTCAGCAGCGACGATGTCTAGCAGAAGGATGTATTTCGCCTTCGCGTCCAAACCGGACACTCGGAACTTCATTTGAGGGAACATTTGTCTGCAAATCGGAATTTTCTGCTTTACTTCCTATATTCCTTTGTATTTTACAACGTTTTTAGAAAAAAAATTAACCATAAATTTACATCAGCAGAAACTATATCTGTATAAACATGGATGCTTCCTGTTTGACTTATTGAACATATTCCATGTTTGTGACGGCATTACCATTATTATGCCTGGGGTAAGTAAAGAGATATTTGTACTGTATTGTACGTACAGAGGCCATTACTAACATTATCACTATCTAAGTAACACTATCTATTGGTACATATCTATCTATAAACCATAGTTATCACTCAAACAACTATTAAAACTACACTTAATAGTAGAAACGTCATGAAAACATCGTATTTAATTCCCTAGCTTAATAGTTTTATTACAATAAAATAATAAGCCCTCTTAGCTTCACATTTTGTTAAAATTTTGGACAACCTTCCAAAGTAAAAGGTAAGTATTTGAGAGAGGTCCAGCAAAATTTAATATTGGAAGTATTGTATTGATGCGAGTCTCTTTGGCATTTTTGTAAGAGAATGTAGTTGCGATTTTTGCAGTGCATTCCACGTAGGTACAGCTTCGTAAGTGGCAATTTTAAAGAAGAAATATTCTCCGACATCCGTAAAGCAAAACCTTGTGCCGTGCGTGATCCGTTTGCGAATGTTATCATCAGATATTTACGCCAAGATATAAAGTATCACTTTTCCCTGTTTCGTCTAAAAGTGCCTCATATTAAATGCAATACTTGGCTCACGTTAAGGTTGACCATAAAGAGAGAAATCATTAATTTAAAACTGATATTTTATTACAATTATGTACAGGTAAGTTAGAATACTCGAATACGTACGTACTTGCCCAAAAATAGCTTTTGATTTATCAATAGCGTTATCCGAAAGATAAAGTTGCATGTTTCGTTTCTATAGTAACTAAAATCAAAGGCATTGTGTTCAATTTATTTAATTAAATTAATCATTTCAAGATAATCTAAGTTTAGTATCCGTTAAAATTCATCAAAACCTATCTCCTGTCATCAAATAGACGATTATGTGACGAAATCCCCAACGATATCAAATCAAACGATCCAAATGTTTGAAGCGTGGGCGATTATGCTTCAGAGTAAAGATTAGCTGGATTCTGTTATGTTGTTGATATGTGAAACTCGTTATCTATTTATTGTATCTGCTGATGGAATAGTAATTTAAGTGGTTCCACTATTAGTCTCATGACTTCTGTTTAAAATTTGAATGATTTACTTTGTTTCGCGTTTATTGAGAAAAATTGACGCATTTAAGTTGAATTTGTTGTCTGATGTATTCCAATTCTTCTTAAACAGTAAAGAGTTCATTATCTAAGAATCAGATAATTGTGATAAATGCTCTTAAAAGATAGCAAAAAAATCAAAGAGTGCATATCAATTTTAATGACTTCCAAAGAAAATTGGCAATAGATCAAGTCAATCATACGTCGAAGCGAAATCATCAGCATATTGCGTGCCTTAATATTCCCAATGAACAAAAACGAATACGAAAAAGGCTACACACACTAGTTAAACAGCAATGGCTATAATCAGTGAAGCGAAACGTTCACCAAAACCGTCTAAAAGTAACATCAAAACACTTGTTATGTCCATAAGTCATTAGATGGTTATTAATAGCGATTACGTGACCAAACATGGAGCTAGTCGTGGACAGCCTGATGGATGTGGTGTCGATTGCCGTGACGCCGGGAATACCAAATCACCCGTATTTGTATCGATTTGTAATTCTGTGACTCAAGGAGTCAACTTTGACTACTAATGGTACATAAATAAGCATAGATTACTGTTGCTCAAGAGGAATATTGGCTTATTTCATGTTGTTGGTTCAAACGGGAGGCTATGTGATGTAAGAATAACGGAAAACCTCAGGGTTGGACTGAGCTAGAAGTGCCTATATTTTCACACAAATCCTGGACTTGAGACTGGATAATGGTTGATGATCTGACATTAGTTAAGTCGCAAAAGCAGGAGCGTTTCTGGAAATACCCATCTCTATCATATGGCTAGTCACTTGACCTTTCACCTGATGGCTGATCAGCTGAATGAGACCTAGTCACCATAGCAAATAGCAACTAACAATACAGTCGATCGTCAGTTAAGCATGTTTGACACGTAAATTCTCTACGTCTTACGATCTCAGCATCCTTCCTTTACTTTTAAAGCTCATCGTATCTCTAGCTTAAATGAATATTTTGATTATAAAATGTGACATGTATTGTACTTATATTATATCAATTGGATTACTGTTTTAAACTTCCAATTTTGACTTTAAATTGACATATTGAGTTGTGTATTGTATTTGAGAATTTATGAGTCTTTATAATTATGTAATCCGCCACTTTGGCTTTAAGCATTGACATCAAATTTTGCATGCCCTGAAGGGTGAATGTGTCTTGCACGAACCTTTGTATTTAACACCTTTATATGTACCACATTCTGGCAAATAAAAAATCTATCTATCTATCTATCTATCATACGATGAGCAAAGTCGAGGCTGTACGTCAATAAATTCACATATAGTTTTCTAAATGCAAAAGGGTAATCCGCATTACAATGTAAGCTTGGGTGTTAGCGGCGATCGTGTACATGAATATGAATAATGGTCTATTCGTGCTTTCCAGTTCAATGTAAATTAAAGAACATAAAATATATGCTGTGCGCTTTAAACCATTTCTCACTATCTTTTATGGCTTGGAAATGGTTAAAAATAATATTCCTTAATGTAGTAAGTAAAGTAAAACAAAATTAATATCGTTTTATCGTTACGAATATTATAATAGTTTGGTATATTAAATTCATTACATAAAATAATATCTCTTTTGCGAGATTTAGTAGATAACGGTCACGCGATTCATTTTGTAAGTCAAATTTCAGTTTCTTAAAATCTCGCCTATCACAATAAGACGATACACCCATATATGGAACAAATTAATCATTCACTAATTAATTACTCTGACAAACGGCCGCCTGTGCGCTTCGCCTCGTCATTATACCACATTACTATGATAATTTACCAACAAGCTACGTTTATAATAATGACCACTAAAACAGGCCTCTTATTGAGCACAGATAATTTGAAGTCGTGGGTCTAATTAGGCTGGAAATTTATGCCAAGATAAACCTTTGTAACAAGGAACTCTTCTAAGTGTGAACAGGGCTACTGTGTGCATCAACTGATTGACAATCGAGCCTTAACTTTAAACTTATGAACTCATTATTCATTTGACCAGTTTAACAGAGACTATCTTTAGTACAATGAGTAAGAGCAGCCATGTCAATATGTGTTGGATGGCCAGTTAAGTGGGACACTTTATTTTTCGTTGATATCTTAGCATAAGGAGAAGCAAAGACGCGTTTATTGAAATGTCAGGGGTCAAATAATACTGGCCGCGCGTGGCGCATAAGATTACAGATTGGCGACATAGTGTGGTTTATAATGCAACGCTGTATGTATCACCACAAAAGTTGTGTTATTGGATTATGTTTTTCGTTATATAACTTAGTAATTGCAAAAATTAACTCATAATGAAGCCTTATTTAGTATGTTGTCAAATCAAACAATGAGCTCTCCTTCACCTGACAGTAAGTTAAGCTCTAATAGTCAACATACTTGCTCTAGGGATGTGAGCCTTTCATTCCCCTGAAAATCCAGTGCAGACGAAGAGAGCTTATTCACGCCATAAAAATGTACTGATCAGTTACGAAACTTTACCCAGATTTTTAAGGCTCCGTTTAAAAAATCAATTAAGGAGATGAAGGAATCGCGTAAGCTAATGACAACTTCCAATTATCATCCACCAGTCTCAGATCCAACACACATAGAACGCTCACTACGAAATACGTTAATCGCGAAAAAAAGGTGTCAAGCAAATCCACTTTCCCGGTGCAACCTGTCCTCCATAATGCCATCGGGGTAGGGTCGAAATTCGCTATTAAAACGAGGGAGGGGGTTATCCGGTGGGGGGCGCTACATCTGCCCGCGGGTGCATTCTTGCGGCTTCTGAGGCGGGTTGCACTGTTCAGGTGGGTGATAACACCGGTCAGAGGTAACCTTGGTTAACGTTGTCATCAAGCTCGCTGTCAGTGCTTGTATCAGTTCATAGGTTTTTAATGAAACTGATAGATTGTAACCAGCTATCGGTTACTTATACTTTTCCTTTTGTAAATACAGAACATATTTATGTTTATCAGTTGCTAGGTTTACGCCCATCACTTCTCAACTAAAATAGCCAAATTAGATTTCTTAGTTTTTTTTTAAGTCATTTATTCACAAAAATTACATGGTTACAGTAAATTACAAAAATCGCCAAACTGTTGCCAGTTTGTTGGCGATAGATAGATAGTCTTACCCGTTGTTGGATAAACCGGTTCAAATGAAATTTGTCTTATTAACCTACACTTTTACACGATAAACAAAACTGAACTTTCATCTCGTAGCGCTTGCTACGAACGTTACTTGGGAAGGAGCTAGCTCGCATCCAAAATAAACAAATCGAAAGTCTATCTAATACTGCATAAGTGAATACAGTGCAACCGGTCCTTTGTGTGCAGCGCGTCACTGCAGAGAGCGTTACCCCGGTGTGCGTAGACACCGCGGATATCTGCTAATCGACACAGCAATGACACATTGGGACTGTGACCTATAAAGGTTTTCCTTGGTCGGTGAAGATTTAAAAAAAATAATAAGACTCGAATATGCCGTAGTAGAATAGGTACGCATGAAACGTAAAGAGATTACTCTAAGTTTGAAATGTCAGTAAGTAAGTTCATTAATTTCAGTAAGTAAGTTCAATCCATGTTCCTTGGGACTTGGAATGTAGGTATTTTTTATTTATTTTTGCTATATACACACATTCAATTAGGTATAATACTTATGAACATGACTCATATTAGGAGTTACATGAGATACCATGTGAGGTCGTTGTTGATAATAAAAATAAAATAATACAAAGCTAATTTTTTTAAAAGAACTAATAGTTTGTTAAAATTTTGTAAGTAGTCTAAATAATACAAAATTTCTTTTTTTTTTAAACTATTAGTATGTCAAAATTTTGTCAAACATAATCTGTGTGCATAATATCTAAAATAGCAATGTCAATTCGAGAACAAAGTTTTCCTTTTAAACTGAACTAGATACGGTGTCCTACATCCAAAATCACATTAACACCTCAAACCAAAACATGTCATAACTCACACAAATATACACACCAGCATTTCGTGTTGCCACCATCAAATAATTTAGCGAAAAACACCCAAAATATGTAAGAATAGGTCGCACGCGACATTACACTTTTCCGTTGAAATTCCTAATTATTTTTTTATTAATTAGCTGATGGTGTTCGGTAGCGGAATCCCGATTATCTTTATAGTCGATCGTGGCTGTATATTAGGCGGCGAACGTAAATGTATCTGGTGGAGATAAGAATAACTAGTTTGCGCTGGAAGAGACTAGTTTATTTTTTAAATTTGCCACTGTAAACCTTTTTTATGAACTCTATACATTTATAATTTTCCCAATTTTTTTTTAATTAACTATTATGAACTGTATTAATTTAATCAGATTTATATATATTTAGAGGTAACAAAAATAAATTAAAAATGTATCACTCAATATTACTATGTAAGATTATTATTTACCACTCTCGTATAGGGTGACACATCCTAATTTTATGCAAGTATATAAAAAAAAGAAATGAAAATCGAATAACTTCCTAACACCGTTTTAAAACTACATTCTAATATTTGCAGCGTAAGAGAATCACAAATAAAATACAACTATCAACTGAAACAAAAATACATAGTATTATTTCCTCCTGGAAACGGCCAGTAAAACTTAAATCCAACTTAAGTGCAACCACCTACTTGGAGGTAATTAACTTGGGATACGTTTTATACCGTTCCACACACGGCGCTTCCATATAACTTTTATATCTTCAACCCACATTTGGTTCGGTAAGAGTAAGCTTGTTTTATACACATGTCCGTATTCAGTATATTTAGGGTTGCCAGTTTAGGATTTCAAATAATGTACCATAATTTTCACGAAAACTTTATTCCTGTGTCTTTATAAACGGAATACGATCACGACGAGCTTCGTTTTAGCGAAGAGTTTCCTCAATAGGTACCTTATTACTGTGTCTTTTTTGTATATTTATATTTGCGATGAGCTAAGATAGCGAATGTATTATTTTCTAGTCTTTACAAATAGTGGGATAAGATATTCCTTAATTAATTCAATCATATAACTTATCATTATTTATCACCTACACACACTTATTCAAAACACACTTATTCAAAACTTTTTATGTTAGAGAATGTAGATGTGGGTAATGCTTTTATTTACATAAGAAAGCTGTATAAACTTTTTACCAGTTATATGTATAATATACAATAGGTATTGCACAAAACATATTCAATACATTATACAAATATATATATGTTAGCTGTCCCCAGGGGGTCCCATAGTACAATAAAAATGCTTCTACATATGATCACTTTTGAATAATGATAGAGTGCCAACCCTTACCTATCCTATCTCAGGAATTTTAATTCCGGTCAGTTTTTGAGTAACAGTTTTGATATTAATTATACACATTTACATCTGTTAGGATATTCTCTAACATAACTTTTGTGATAATTTTAATCACTATTTCTCTATTAAATTTATACGCTCCGGTGATGGCTACTGTATCCTCCCATTAAGTCGTTAAGATAATGTTTATTTGTACTTACATTTTACCACTGCTGATTTAACTATATTTTAGGCTAATACCATTTATAGTGCCAAATAAAACATTCAAATTTGTATTAATTTATTTGTAATGTTTAAGTCATGCAAACCAGCCGACTGTTATCTTTCAAAGGCATTTTTTTCCTAACTGTCTTACGATTATGGCTTGGAGTAGCCTCGTCATCATCACCGGACTAGTGGGAGAGCGGATCGCTAAGCCTTTCTAAGGCATGAAGATAGTTTTATACCTTGGTTAGTTAGGACTAAATCGTCCCTTTTCAATCATTTCAATTAGAGTTACAACTCCCGAACGACTGACACGTTTATTTCCGCCAATCACTCGAGTCACTTAAAAATGTCCCTCCAAAAAGGTTTTAGCGTTTGATAAGACAATAAATTTGGCTGGACACTCCACCCACGCAGCGATCGCCGAGACAAAGGCATATTGTCCCCAAAAAAAGTTCAAAACAGCCGCCGTTTGAGTCGATGTGATTTAAACAAAAGTCGGCATTGTTTCTAGTAAGAGCGGGATAAAAAAAGCTATAAATAACTATTAACAAAAGCGGTGTCATCTCATTTGGTGTTATCGGGACCGTGGCCTGTCGGTAGCGCGGACTAATCGGCTGGGGCGGGAATGGAGTAGGCTGACCATTTTTTTGATAATGCTGACAAAATTTACAGAACAGGAAATTTGTAACTAAGTACTCTCAACAAGTAGAGTATCAGCATCGTAAGATTTTACTTCTTTCTTTTGCACAATTGCAAATAATTATTAATTGCGCTATAAGGCACCTCTTTACAATATACAGCGTACTCAATAAAAATAAGAAAAAAATTCAACAAATTCATTTGGTCATTCAACAATCGAGAAGAGCTGCAAATCATAGTTGAAAGAGCACTCTCAACTATGATTTGTGACAAAGTTAAACGTTGGGCAGTCACTATAGTTTTCCTACTCAACATAGTGTTAATTCTATGTACACTTTCGTTAAGTAAAATTTGTCAGCTAGTTGTTTTCATCAGAGAAAAAGTTAAAAAAACTTAAGCCAACACAGCTCCATAGCTCTCTGAGTAGATGTAGATAAGGCAACGTGATGTAAGTATGCTCTACGCGGCGCCAGCGCGGCAGCGCGGGGTGGCCTGCATTATCAGCTAACTGACTAACTAACTAAGTATACGGGATTTGGAGCTTTCGCGTTTTATCTGTCTATACCGATATATGACGGATTTAGTACTCTTCGAGCGCAGCGCGTTATGGAATCTTATAGTTATCCACTTATCATCTAAACGAGCCTTACTATTAGCAACAAGAAGATAAGTTAAGTTTTAGTAACTGGATAACGTTTTGGTAGGCCCCCCTTCTCTGAAAAAGTCGTCGGGTCATTCCCCACCCGGGATGGAATATTTGGGATCTACTGCTATCTGTAACAACTGTGTTACGGATAGCAGTGGCTATGCTCGGATTCAAAATATTGTCCATATCTTACATTAGTATTGTGTGCAATCAAATGTTTATCGACATTTTTCATTATTAAACAAATTTTCACGCTAACATGATCTTTCTAAACATCACATTTCATTATTAAACCCATCTTCTCTTCAGGATATTCAATATTATAACACTGGTCACTGATTTCGTTCAAAATTCCTCAGCATTAATGTATTCGCAAGATTGACAAAGTAGTTTTCGTTTTGTTTGTTAGACTTCAAAGTTCTCAAATTTCGCTTTTTCCCCTTATGACGTGCGTTGTCGATAAATTTCGCCAACCGCAAGCTTAAACCTGGGGACAAAAACTGTTCCATTTCACATTACACCTGCCATTTGTCGCAAAAGCTCAAGTGCCAAAATGTACCTTAAGCTTATTAGTATAAGGGTAGCCGGGCGGTCTGCAACTTTGAAGGTTGAGAAACCTGTTTAAAAATTCTCCAAAAAAACACCAATTAATTTCTCATCATGACGTGTGATACATGTCGTAGCATATAAAGAGACCGCTTATGAATTGTTTTTGCTAAGGGATGTTCTAGTGTTGAGACAGGATGTTTGTGATAGAGATAGTACGTAATAGCTATTAAGCAGAATGGCTCTAGCTTCTAATAATAATCGTCTATCATATTATTGACAAGTCGTCGCCATGTAAGCAGGTTTGGTTACTACAAGAAATTTCTTTCAAACTCTACAATTTTTCCCAGGTTAATCATAAATACTGTCACGAGGAAATAGTATCTTGGAAATTGTTATTTGTTGATCCTCACAGGTTAAAATTTGGCATTGGTTCATAGTATTTCCTTCTCAAGTATAGACAAATATGTATTATTAAAAACTAGGCATGTTCACTCATTCTTAACTGCATAAATATTTCAGTCAATATGCAAGCTTATAACAATAAAATATAGTTTAAAAATTAAATAAAATTCATAATTGTGTTTATTATTAAAACCTTTGATACAGCCCTTAATCAAAGAATGCTGCTTAACTCAGAAACAACATAAACACCATTTATAACGCTGCTACTGATCGATTTGTCAACTGTCATTGCATTCCTGTAAGAAAGAAGCCGTCGTGCAAGCAAGAAAAATGAGAATAAATAGCCATGAAAAATGTTGGTCGTTAAATGTTTTGATTTAAACAACGCCAACAAAATTAAAAAACGAATAATGATGTACCCAATAATAACTCATCAGTGATGGAAAGACAGAAGGAAAATAAGAAAAAAATCAGTATCATAATTGTAGTTCCAATAGTCAAGACTGGGTACCTACTTCAATACCCGAAAGAATCCACCATTTTGTTGTACCAAAAAAAGCAAAGAAACAATAGCGCATCGTTTATTGCATTTTGGTATCCGAGTCTACCTCTCCGGCGATCGGGTTTGAGTTTGAATAATTACCAGTTTGTTATCGTCACGATCTCGTGTCGACGACGCGCGACATGACAGAGACACGACGTGTCGTGTTTTTGTCGCGTCCTACTAATCGCCGGTCGGTGTGGCCAGTATTTAAATAAGTATATATCACACAACATCGTGTACATTGTTCCGACTCTGATTAAGTCGTCTGGGCATTTGTGTTACGGATATTAGATACAACTTGATCACTTGTGTTCGAATTTTGGTTCTCCGCAGACACGACATAAGTAAATAAGAAAGTATTTCATTAACATAATTCTACATGAGCGAAAGATATATATACATTAGCTATTTGTCTCCAAAAGGGGCTTATCTTCTATTATATCTAGACAATTTGAGTAAAATTACATATTCAAAACATATAATATCTTATAAAACATTGTTTTGCCAAGTAAGCATCTACATTCGCGAAGATAACATTGTTTTTCCAAGTAAGCACAAGGTGTATTTTAATTCATCCTTATTTCTAAGGTAACATAAAAACGCTGGCAACACTGTCAACTCCCGCGCATCGACCGATCAAAGGCTTAAAAACGCCGTTGACAACTGCCTCAGATCGACCCGCAGATAAATGATGTATTTCAATACAACTTCTCTTGTAATTTGTGTTTTGCCAATTACAAACACGGCTTCTGTTTTTAATCACTTATTATTATAATATCAACAAGCATATTTTTTTTTATGAATATTAAGTAACAACAGTTGCTATCGGTAATTGATAATTTTGCATTACAAATTGATGTTTAGACATAAAATTGCTTGTGTTCTTAAGACAATAACAATTAAGAAGTTTAACATCAAAACAGGTATTTCAGGTTAGCCAGGTTCTCAGAGGCCTGTCTTTAGAACTATGCAAATGGTACCCTTAGTTAACCATTTCAATGAAATATTTGGAAATTTCAACCTCAACATTTGTTAAGTTTTACAAAAAGTATAAGTTAACACGATAGAGAAAAAATCATATTAAAACTTTGGAGGTACCTTTAGAGCACGGATTTTCTCACAAATTTCCCTAACCCAAAGTCTTGTCACCAAATCACATCACCAGTAACCCTCCGAAGTCACGTACAACACATTTCTCACACAAATCAAGACACTCGTCACGTAAGTAGACCATCCTCTCCCCGCATATGTATCGCCTTCTACCGCTAATTGTTTGCTTTCAAACTAATCGTTACCTAATTAGATCCTTGGATCTCACACGTTCAATTTGTAAGAACATTCACTGCGTGCGCTGAATAACAAATTTGATCTAAGATAGACATTTGGTTGCTTTCAAACGAGTACGTAATTGAGACAGGCCTCTGAAACGTTAGGAAATTGAAGTATGTTAATTGAGTTAGTATAAATGTCAACATCAAAAGGCTGTAGGACAAGCTAGTGACTTGAATTCACAATGATGTTCGCCATTTTGTCTCTATTTTCAATAAGCAATGTTTGAATGATTGGCATATCATCTAGCCGAAATCAGTGACGAAGATTGATATGATTCAATATTGTGTAGTTGAAACGATTTATTTACTTGTACTGTATGCTAATATAGCAATTACGATATAAATCTTATCTATCACCAATAATATTTCATGGAAATTAAATGTGACATTAGTAACATCAATAGTTACTATTATTATGTTCCCGAAGTTTTGTTTAAATTTAAATCTATACAGAAAAATAATGCTTCTGTTCTATAATGGATTTATTTGATTGTTTAGATCACTCCTGTAAACCGATTTGTTTTGAGAATTTGAATATATCATGATACAGGACAAAGCTCATAAGAAATACCTAGGCGATCATAGTTCGCGACATCTTGGAACGACGCGAAAATCGGATCGTCGCGAGCCAAAAATAAAAAAATGGCCGCATGGCGCATGCCTGACACGAAATGTCGGGAATGCACCCACGTGGACCAGCGCCAGGGGTTCCACTTTATTGTCTAATAAAAATACTCCAATTTTAACTAAAATGTAACCGTTGAAATCAAATATGCGACTTGGTTAAGTAGTAAAGGTGTAGTATGCCCGACGTAGTATGCCCCAGGTATTGCCCGACATTCAAGTGAAATGGAACGCGCGAGATTCAATTATTTTTTACCCCTAAATCTTAGGTCGTCAAAAAATAAATGAACAATATACATTAGCAAATAATAAATGATATATATTTTTAAAACCCTCTTCTCCTTGTTTCAGAAAGTGAAATTGAAGTGTTAAAGAAAAATAGCAAAATTTTTATAACTGAAAAACACTTCAATTAACAAAATGTTCAATACCACCATAACGAATAGAACGGAATTGAAATTACTAGTAAAGATACGACTCTGGTGTATTAACTTACCCTTATATTTCCCGAATAGCTATAGAAAATCGACCGATATCACATATCAAAGAAACTTCAGGGAATCGTTCTCATATCCAGCATTTATCTTTTGATTTTCGATGGAAACTTATACGTCAATCCTTACAACTTCAGTTTACTGCATTTCTGCGAGATCGGGATTATTTATCCATGCATATCGTATTTTATAAAACGCACCTGATCTGAAGTGTCTATCGGTATAATAATAAACCTTTGGAAATCGCAAAATGGGCACTATTTGTTTCTGAATGCGTTATCATTCTGTTTAGAAAAGTCTTTTGAACAATACTTGCTAAGTATAGTAGTTAGTAGAAAAGCATGATATTTCCCCAGAATAGGTCAATACCTTAACCCAGCCAATATTGACTAGGAAAACCTGTAGAGCGTAACATTTTTCTGTGACATTTCTTTATCTGCCGTAGTTCTGGTAATTATTCATAGTATTAAGAACGCTAAATATGCATTTGAGGTAAAGAACTAAACCACTACTACATCAACAAGTGCTCTGTCTGTCTTAACATTCACCCACAAGGTCATCAACAACATCATCGGACCATTGGCTATCTGGCAACCCTAAATCAGGGTTCCCAGTTCTTTATTTTTGATGTCTCCCATTTGTTATACATTATACATGTAAGCTGCTATCTTAACATCAGTCGGCAGGGAATTTTGGGTCGGCGCCACCGAACCGCGCATACAGGAGGATGCCGTTTTGTAAGGCGGCATTTTTCTTATAAGAATTTTTGAGAATTTAATTAGGGTAGCAAATCGATTAGTTCTAATTAACGTTGGTGTTTTTGTTTAACTTTTTTCTAGCGCTCAGTTGTGTACAAATGGTGAGCTGCAAGTATTTATAGAACGGATTTGCAAAATTGTGGTGAAGATGAATTGCTCTTCTTTCAAGAACTTGCAACCTATTCCTAAAAACATTGCGTGTGGTAATTTGGAGATTATGTTTGTTGGAATAAAGGGTTGAAGTATAGTTAGTAAAATATATTGTTTTCTACACCATCTCGTATTGCACATTTATGGCACAAGAATTTTCTAATGTGTTTATACATTTCCCCAAATTTCAGCACTTCAAACGATGTTCGAACATTGTCAACACAACCGAACTTTCCGAGAAACTTCAAAATTTACCAAGAATCCCCAAAACATAATGGTCGAGAGCCCATACAAGGTTCAGTGGAAAAAATCGATCATCCTCTAAATAGATTTGTAGGAATCGAACTGGGGCCGAAAGAATCCGTCGCGACATGAACTTATGAGTTACAGTCGGTTTGTTTTTGTGGTTGAACGGCGACTGCGCAGACCGGGACGCCACCAAATTATATAGAAATATCTTCGATCATGACGGATTCTGCGACGGACCAAAGCTGACAATTATATTCTGTCTTGTACGTCGATTTGGTGCTGATAAAACTGGTGGTGATGGTCGTATGCCAATTTTTTGTTTACTGGCTTAGGTATTGGGAACGTCACCTACAATGCTAATAGCGTAAGCTGATAACAACAGTTACTATTGCAAATACACACATGTACTACAAATGTACACATGTACAAATATAAATATGTATGTGTTTTATTGCAATTATTATAAATACTATTTTATTCATTACATTTGTATTATGAAAAGAAAAATTGTATGACTTGAAAAATCAAAAATTTTTAATATTTAGATATAGAATTACAAACAGTCTTATCTATAGCTTAGTTAATTACGTGCTTTTAAACGATTTAGTATTTGAATGTAAGAATGTGTAAAAGAAGCTCCCCTCAAGTTAAACTGCATTATCTAGTAGGGAAAAACATTATGATCCGGACCATAAGTTTTGTAACGTTTGCATACAAATACGATACAATTAAAATGTAGTTTGTTTCATAAATATTTATTCTAATGTTATGTTTATGTTCCTATGAAAGCAAAGACAAGATAACATTGTCAGAAAAATTGGTTACTCGCATATTGTAAAGGTTTTTAAATGACTGGCAAAGTTGCACTTTGAACTCTGCTATGAGATGTTCAAACAAAATTAAAATAAAGACGCTAATGCGAAATTACTGGCCTGTTATTTTTTATTAAAAGTCAGCAATTAAAATTTTTGTGTGTATCAACTTCCTTCCTTCAGGGTGAATAAGTATATTGTCTGATTTGTGCAATTAGTTAGAATAGCTTCCACTTATTATGAAGATATCATCATGAAGAGAATTACTTAGCCTAAAACAGCCAAAAATTGACCTCGTGAGACATCAAGCAAAAAACAATAGATTCACTAGAAGAATAGCATCGCTAGACGTGGCCGGTCCTTGAGACGTATTCCACTAATTTGGCTCGAAACGTGTCGGTTCCGTTTCTCGAAAATTTGTACAAAACCACACCACGTATGCACGGGATGGATACGGCGGAGTGCCGTAATGAATACAAATCCAAAGTATGAGAATCACACCAAAAACACGATACCATATGCTGGTCATGACTGGCGGAGATGTGATTGCGGGTATTAGCAACATTATTGCACTGTTATTAAAACTTGTAACTGCACATTGCGATAAGAAATGACGCAGGAAGTTATTTGGGAGACGTGAAACCATTTTCGACGTGGTAACATCAAGTTGGCATTTCGATTCCGAGATGTAAGTGCTGGATGGCATGGTTGAATTGATATTTATGGTTGTGTCTTAACTTGATGGTTTCATGTACCATTATATAACTGAAGATTTTTTAAATCTTTATCACCCCACTGCTGGGCAAAAGTCCATACTTTGGACAGGTTGGATCTGCCTTTATATCTTTAAATTATAGCAGTAATAAATTTCAATTTTAAATAAATTTTAACACTTAGTTTCAATTCAATTGTAGTCGTTAAAGTTTCTATGCATGATCTTAGTAATACAATAATATAAATAAAAATTGATTACCAAGGTTTTGATAAACAGTGAAGAAATGTAGATAGCTTGCGGCACTAATCTATTGGAAATTGCACGAAGCAAAAAGCACAATATCACGGCACATGATCACATACTAGCAGGTGATCTAATAATAAAGAAAATTAAACACGATTAGTACAAGCCTAATGGATTGCAAAAAGAGCCTCGGGTTAATATTTAATTTAGCACTCATTCGAACGAAGTGTTTAATCTGGTCAATACTTGAGTTCAATCGCGAGTTGAAAATAACAACGCAGTTCGTTTTGTTTACTCAACCGGGACTCGGTAGGAACCATTACATCGAGTGTTTTATAAATATGATTTTATAATTATAGATATGATGATGTATCTTATAATACATCATTTTATGGTGAACACATTTTGACAATTGAAAATTATGATCCCTCATCATAGTTTCCACACACACAACTTTCAAAATTATGGTTTTATGAATTTTTGGGCAGTTTTTTTAATGTGATCTCTTTTTCTTGGGACAAAGAATTAGTTACAACTATAAAATCAATAGTTTCAAACGCAATGGAGCGTAAACAAGCAACATTTTCCTCATCTATCTATCTTTGTTTGTTCTTTTGGTCTAATGCGACCTTAACGGAGACGCGTCCTTTTAGCGTTAAACAAATTGCATTACAACGCAACATCCGTATTACCTAACCTTCCATCCATCAACCCGACCAGACAGCCAGTCTCCGAGAACTAATAAAAATTGCAAACAAGGAAGCCCGAATTTGCAATACTACCAAAATTGGTATGCACCACGCGTGATCGGCGTTTGTTACCGATTAGACGTCGTCCGAAATAGTCGGGTAATATATGATGCGTCGGTGTTGGACATTAGGAGCCGTGATGGGAATAGACTAAGAACAATGGTGCCGACACCCGGACATAGGCTGTTATGTGGTCACCGTTTACTGGAAGATCTGGTAATATGCATGTTGATCGTCAAAGACGTTACTGACTTGACATTGACATTACTTGCAAGTTAGATGAACTGTGACACGATTGCAAGTTAGAAGGTAAAAATTTATGGATTTATTTCAAAATCAATCAGCAGTAATTGGTAAATAACAAATGATAGTCAGTCATCATGAATGATAGAAGCAACCGACTAATTGATGTGTTTAAATTAATTTAGTTCAGTTCAAATTAGATTCAGTTTATTATGATTCCAAAACCGGTATAAATATAGACAATTCGTGGGTATGAAGTTACAAGCATTTGTAATTCAAGATGTGCATTCATAGAACTTGTGTAACATTGTATATCTATCAGGTTTAAATTATAATGATTTTGATTTGAAGCTTTCACAGTCGCCCAAAACGAAAGTTCAAATTGGTGGTCATAGGATGGTTCCAAATTAGAGTCCCCGAATGAACTGGCCGTGAGACTCGCTATTTTCAAATCATTAACGGTGTAAGAACAAACAAACTTTCGAAATAAAACAATAGGCCTTTCAAATAGCTTGGAGATATATAAGTAACTATTTTAAAACAATTATCGTGAAGTAAATATACTGAATTTTCATCATCAAGAAATTAGGTTTCTTCGTAGCATTCCATACTTTCTTAACAGTTATTCAAAATATCATCAAAAATGCACACAGATGAGTTCTCTTTGTAATCTAAAGGTTCTTAAATTTCTAAGGTTTGTTACTATTCATGTTTGATGACAGATTATTTATTAAAGAGGCCATACTCAATAGATTTTTGTCTCATAATTGCTTATCAATAATTCTTAATGAATCGATTAGTGAGTAAGTCATGAAAGAAAGTACGACGTCGAATGACATGTCCTTTCTTTTTGCATAATCTTCAATTTGAGAAACAAAAGAAGACACTAAACCTACTACACTGTCTGCTGAAAATTCTGCAATTCCATACCATCAGCTCAAGCTATAAAACAGTTTGTGCACGAACGCCTTTAATATCCCTTTACGCCATTCCCACTTTGCAAAGACATAAAAACTAAGTTGCAAATAGCATTTCGAATGTGTAAGTGCAGTTTTGCACTGTTACTCCTCGACAGCTGTACAGAACTCGGATCGCGTGCTGTTACCCACGAAATATGGACGTAACTAATCATTAATCCAATAAATGCCAATTCGGTTTGAAGGTTTGATTGTTGACATATCTATTTATGAACGCGATAAATAAAGCTTTGTGTACAGACGAAGATTTGTGAGGTGATGTATTTCATAGTATTTCAAATCATTTCGCGTGGCTAGAACGCCAAAATCGACAAAGCTATGTACAGATATTTGCTTGAAGAAATTAGTAAAGATATATCTAGTCTAGTCTTCTTAAGAATTGAAACCAGTTCTGCTGTTTTAAATTTATTAGTCATATGTATTTTGTAAAGGCTAAAACTTTCCAATCAATGTAAGCATCATCAAAGCAATTACATTGATGTATTGATGTGCAGTAATTAGAAATGTAGAGACGGACAAAGGAATCAGTATAGGTAAAGAGAGTCTGTTCAACTGAAAGATTTCACTATCTTCCCGCTATCACACGACCCCATAGGTCAGGTAAAGAGCCACACTATCGGAGATGCAAAGAATCGTTGTGCGGTAATCGGCCGAGATAATATTATGTCCACTTAAAAAGCAGTAAACTTTATGATTTATACTCGTGATAACTCGCTGTGAGTTATTGATGCCGCTGGTAATATTTGGTTATAGATTTTTGAGCAGTCCCACGGATTATAGTCTTTTTATGATGCGACGTGTGTGTTTTATTAAAGTTTCGGGGAATACAAACAAGTGTCTTATCGTATCGTAGAGCATTCTAACATAGTCGACGAAGGCAAGATTTTTATTCACGTTCCTAATAACTTCTTTGAATTCCTTATAACTATGATAATATTATGTCCAGCAGTGGACAGGAATGAGCTGATGATGATGGTGATGATCATGATGATAATATTACGATGCATGAGCAAAAATACAATCTCTTTATTAGAAGTAATTTAGGTGTTCTTCAAACCAATTTGCCAATATTGGAGACCTTAAATTTTGCACCAAACACGGAATGTGGAACAACAAAGTGTAGGTAAAGAGAGTGTTATAGAAACATGAATCTGAGATCTCAAAATTACAGATTTCTTAACGTAATAATTACAATTGAATGACAACGTTAAAGCTAAACCAATTATTACTAGCTACATAATCCCCGTTCCCTCCCTATTAGCAAAGATAAGTGAAATTGCGCGAAATTTTGACATGAGACCCTCATTCAGTCTGAGGGGCCAAACCACGAATTAGAGGGTGCAAAATGATACTGAACCTCTTTGATTAAACGCAAATTTGCTCAACACTTGAGAAGGTTTATCCGGTGGCTTAATTATTTTTTAAACTGTTTTTGACTATCCGTTCCTTCTAATGATGATGTTCTTATATAGTTGAACTTGTTTTTGAATACATTTGTGTTAATTAACAAACGAAGTATTGTATTTCTGTATTCTGAATTCAGAATACCAGCCAGTAAAAACAACACACAGGGTGATTATAATTTTTTACGGTCTGCTTAAAATAATGTTAAGACTACCAAAATATTGCTTAGCTTTTATTTTTCAAAACTATCCATGTAAGACATGGCTATTGTGTACTGCCCTCCGCTACACCCGATCCACTAAATCTACTTTTCAATCGTCTTAACAGTTGGACCTTAACTCATGGTGATACGGATCAAATTGGCTAAGCCAGGGCATAACACTCGTAGGTTTCGGGTGCATAAGATATGCAACGCACGTTTCGCTGGCTGCGTTATTGATTGCAACTCCCCGCGACTGCGGTGCGATCTTTTGCTTATTTTGCGTCTAAGCTCGTTTTGGCGTGATTCTTCATATCCTTGTATCCTACATCCTATATTAAGTGTATCCCATGTACATTCTTATTTTCAAAATTTAGCTTCTAGCGGAAATCGTGGATGTAGATGAATAAGTTTGTCCGAAAATCTTTGAGTTCTAATGGACAAAAAGCTTTCAACCTCAATGAAAATACTTTTGGTCGAAAAAGTGCTGAGTTGCTGATACACAATTAAAACAATTTTGTAAGTTACTAGATTAAATTATAAATTGGTAAACTTATCATACCATAAACAAACATACATATATTTGTTACTAGCTATCAACATTTTCCATCTCTTTCCGTTGCAATTAAATACAAATATCATGTTATTAAGTTTTAAGCTAACACTACTTAGCTTGCTTATTCCAATTTCGAGCACTCTACCACGCACCTTTTGCGCAAATTAGTTGACACGTTCCAAGTTATTTATAACTAGCACTAGTTAAGAGAGATGACAGCTGTCGCAGACTACTCACAGCCTAGACACAAGAACGGCCTAGTTCGCAATCTGATGACCGACTTCACACTTCCAACCGCCTACATCTACTGTAAGCCGATATAGCGGCTGGATCGTATGTCTGTACGTGTGTTGCTACTTAGAAATCACTTTTGATTGAATAATCAACGGCAATCACATGCTATGCTTTTCAATCACTTGGCTCTCTTTTTTGTTTCTGGACTCTTGGGAAAGTTAAGTCAAGTTACAAGTAAACTTACTTTTTTGATGTCCAAAGTCAGTACGTACTTCAACTTATTATCTACTTCCTTATGATCTCTGATTTTCATATTGGACAACGTCACATTCATTAATATGATCCTGAAAGTACTTGTGTCGCAGAAATCAGATTTAACATTGGAATACACAAATATACCTTATCATATAAATGACGGTCTAATATTTATGTGTTAACTTTTGGCTTGTACAATTTTGTGTTCCAACTTTTCAGTTTTCTTATTGGAAGTTCGAGCTCTTACTACTTACTCACTGCTTTATTGGGTATACAATGGGAGTCAATAAGTGCACCCAATAATAAATTCGACACATCGTCCTCGCGCCAAATTTGACACCGCTCTAATATGCATGCAGAACAAATTGATTCAACCTTCAAACTGGCTCGTTGACTCACCAGACGTACTTCCGTCTGTTTGTCTGTCATTAGTACCGTAGACAAAAATAAGAGTGCTTATTGCAAAATGATTCGGCGTTTATATCATTACAGGTGTTAATCGGAGCCTTATTTGTCTATCTCATGTATTTATCTATCATTGTTGCTAGGTCTGATGTGTTATTAGGATGTATTTGTGCTTTGTAGTTTGCATTTCCACTTTTGTTTTGATTTTTTTTATCGCTTTATTTAGTATTGTCTATTACTTACGCCAACATTCGCTTATTTAATTTAGTAAGCATATAGGGTACTGTCCGATAACTAGGGCTTAGTGTATCTTTGTTTATTTTCTTATTTTTTTTTAATTATCTGAGTAATTATTTCATTTCATTATCGTCGCATTGCCTGGTCAATATTTTTTTCTTTATATCCTATATTTTCAGTACACATCCTACAAACATGCTGCGTAGACTATTTTTGTCACGGTACATATTGTTTAAACAGTTTCTTAAATTATTAATAATAAAGATGGTTAACATCTCTATCCGGTTTTTCATTTGTAAAAATCAGTTTAAAGGTACTACACGTTTGATCTCGCTTCAAAATTTTGTTCGCCCAAATAAAAGAGTGTACAATTTTGCCATATTATGATTGTCTTTTGTCAATAGCAATACACGCTAGGTTAATCTGTAAACTTAGCTTTATTTCTAATCAAAACTACGACTGGTAGAGTCACCAAGCGTATTTCCACTGCCCTCATCCCGATCACGGGTTGATTGACGAGGGCCCGTGTTTACGAGAGTCTTAATTAGTGCACCGCTGCACTACCGTGTCCTCATAAACCGTGGACTCAGGCTTGAGTTATAGTTTGTAGTTCGGGAATTGCTGGCATTTCCCGGAGAGGTAGTTCGATGACGAATTTACACGGAATGTGGTGGGACAGTTTTTGAGGCTCTGTGGTTTATGGTGACGATTGGGAATTGTATTTTTTTAGTTGATTTCTTCATGGAGATTTTTTATACTGTGCCTAACATGTTACTTGTATCTTAACATTAAACTTTTCTAGACTGAAGCCTGAAACTTCAAAATCAGTTTAAGTTCAAACAAATAAATTTCTTTATAACCTAATCTCTCTCTCTCTCTCTAATCTTAGCTGACTAAGTGATTAACCAATTGAAAAGTTTGGAATGGTAACTAGTTATTTAAGAATTCATTTCAAAAAGTAAGTATATTAGTAAGTATGCACACCCAAAAAAATCACTTAAACTTACAAACAAATAATTAAAGGAAATTTGTATTATTGGTAAAAATCTTAGTCAGCTAAGGTTAGATTGAAAACTGTAAAAAGAATTAATACTAGGTAAGTTTACATTTATATAATTTCAGTGATTATGTGCCAAAACGAATCATGCAAAAGTGATTGCGTTTGCACAGCATTTAACAAATAACTGGTTTGACATAACATGCTAGTGAATCCATAAATCTTTCCAGTCTATTATTGTGGAAATACTAAAAACCTGCACACACGATGCATGTAGGTGAAACGGCACATAGCTACCGTTTATCATGCCGTCTGTTTGTCATTGTCAAAGTTTACAGTTGTATCTGCCTCTGAGAGAATATAAATGGTTGATGGGTTCACCTTGCCGTGCCTGTCATTAAATAGGTAGCCTAAAAGAAAGATAATGATTTGACATGATTGATAAAGATAGAATAATAGACTTGGTTATGAAAAAACGTTAATATGTTTCGGACGATTGTAAATGTTTTATTTTTATTTCTTGTGTACTCGCCACCTTAAAAAAACATTACATTATTTCTTGTTAAAGAGATGTTATCGATATGCACAGCTGATGCAAATTTGCAATATTTCAACGCACTTCAAAGAAGTAGATGTTACTTGTACCATATAAGTATTACCAATTAAGTATTTCAATTAGCAAAATACACCGAAGGCTACTGTACCGAACCGCTGAACAATGCTTGCTTGCATGAAATTGTATCAGTAGATGCCTCATCATCAATAATAATAACACATATTACTGAAATAGATCTAGGTCTAGCGGCATACAACAAAAGAGGTTTAATTAAAAAAAATACAGCAAAAAAGAAAAAAAGCTAGCGATGCGTTAAAAAGAAAGATAAAAAATTAACAACTATTTTCGCACTATATAAAGTTAAGTTGCCAGTACTAATTATTATGAACATAATTGTTGCGCATACGCAGAGTTGCCGCTTCCGTTGTAATAGGCGAGGATACCATAGAGTAATGTGTTTACAGAAGGATAGGTTACTCCATTAGTAAAGTCATGAACAAATACTCCCAAATCAACAAGTTATTAACTAATATAATAATAAATATTAGTATCGTAAAATATCGTTCGAGTTATGAATAACGTGTATAGAATAAAGTTTTAAGTTTGCCATTAGGCAAAAAAAAGTATACAATAATATTGATAAAATTCCATAAATTAACAGCATCGCAGATATCTACACTGATACACACTCAAATTTAAGAAAAAAATATTACACACTCCTGGTACATCCAAAGCTCAAACCTATTCACTTAAACTATCCAAAACTAATTTAATAATGCTAAACTGTTCGAACAATTAAACTTCAATCTATTTTTATCTACGCACGTCGTGTATGAACTTGGCCTTCTGTGCAAGCCTGCATCCATCGTCAATGCAGCGTGGCCTAGTATTAATTCCCTTCCGAGAATCGCATTTTCATTGCAAATGACGAGTTTTGTATGTTTTTCTGATGATTTCTTGGTACGTGCATTGCAGTTTTAACACCTAAAATGTTCACTGTATAATATTATTACTGTTTACTGAATAAAATTAATGAATAAGGTACCTAAATGCAACTGGTTTTTATTGCCGCTAAACTTGGCGATCATGGCTAAGAAGAATTCGTCAACTTCATTTTATGACGGAGCAAAGCTTAAAACGATAGAAATGTTTATTTGAAACCTTTAATTAATAAATAGAATTCAGATATTTCTACCTCTTTTCAATTTAATTTAATTTTTTAATGAAAATTAACTGTGTTTTGAATTTTTATTGAACTTTTTTATCTGTCATCTGAAACCGCGCCAAAATCTGACAGTTCGATATAAAGATGGCCTCCGAAAATCCCAATAGGCGCGTGGCCAGACGTCCCAGAGTAGTCAGTACCTATTCAGTCAAGGGGAATAGGTAAGCAGCTAACGCATTTGCGGGCCAAGGGACGCCTCGGGGCGACGCCGTCAAATGTTTAAAAAGACGCCGCAAAGGTAAAAAGAGGGCAAAAGAGTTTTTATCGTGACATCTAATTTTGGCGGCTTCGGAGACTTTTGTGAATTCGCAAGCTCTATGCGGTTGAGAATTGTCGATGGTGGAGAACGGAGACGGGGAATTGTCTTTTATTTTAAGTAGGGATAATGTTGAGTATCGCTTTGCTTGCGAAAGTTAATTTTCGAGTTTTTATTAATGATATCAGTAATTCACTAAATTTCTTGGGTTATCTACTAACTAATCTTAGTTAGTAACTAACTAATATTTTTTACTTGTAAATGACAGCGAAAGAAGAGACACCTTAGGTACAGTAGGTCCTTGTAGGTCAGTATCTGTACTTAGGCTTAAAGTAAATAGTTGTATCAAAAAAGAACTACACCTATAATTGGACCAGTAAGTAACAAGTGCACATCTTTTTGGAAATAATTGGATATCTGTGTGAAACTTTCCAGGTAACGGATCGTTTCAAGTACCTACTTGGAAATGTATCTTGAGCCCCCTTTAAGAAGAAACGATTATGGTAAAGGTTGCAAGGAATTGTTGGACACGGACTACTGAAATGCTACTTGTATAACATGTCGTTCTTATAATGTACTAGAAATTACCATAACTAAATGAATTTAAAATTATTGGTAATCAACTTATCTTGAATCATTTTGAAAGTCTATAAGATGAGCTGACCTTAAAAAGAGCCGGGCATTAGATACAAACTAACTCTAAACCCAGAACTCAAATCCAAGTGACAGTTAAGGGACATATTTGGAACAATTTGTAGTAATAGGCAAGTCCGTTTGTCCTGTCTTTACTGTTTAAAAAAATAATGAAAAAAAATTATTTACTCGTACTTGCCAAAAAAAGATTTAAATTAAAGGCACAAATGTTGTGGCAAATCTACTTGCTAAAAGAATCAACCTTGTAGAAAAACAAAGACGCTGATCACTTCGACCGCACCGACATTGAGAGAGTTAGCGGCCATTGCAGTCCGATCAAATTTGTACACCGGATAATATTGGCATGTTGAGAAACAATTAATTACGCCAACTAGCGTGCTGACAGACAGACAGAAGTGCATTTCACGGGCGGACACGCGTTGCACATTTCTAGTATCGTTTACCAAGTATTCGCGTTTGATTTTTGCATTTCTATTGCGTGTGAAAAAGGAGATTTCAATTTCTTTGCGCCTAAAGTGCGTTTTTTAAGGCGAGTCATAAAAATTCTAATGACTAATTGCAGAAATAGATGGCATAATGATGTAGCATATTAAGAGTGATTTGATGACAATAAACATTACATTTATACGTATATGAATGACAAGTTACAACGGTACTATTGTTGAATATTCTGAATCCCAAATAGAAAAGGTATTAAATTAAAATATAAAAAAATTAGAATGAATAATGATCAATCAAATCAATCTTAAATTGAAATAAATGATATGAAAAGTGTTTGCTAAATTCTAACTTCATTAATGAATTATACTAATTTATTTATTTTACTAACGAAGAGAAAGCAACATAAAATGGAAAAAACTCAAACTTCCCATGTCACTTTATGTAGTGTAACTAATTAAAAAAGAATACTCACATAATGCATACATATTTGCAGTTTAAAGCTCTATTATGAAGAAAATTCGGGGTCCTTATTAAGAGGCCAAGCGACATTCCAAAAATTTTACATTTGGATTTACTAATTGTGATTAGTTTAATTATTTAATTATAACAGATTTAATAAATTCAAACTACGCGAGCATGTAATTTTTTATATTATAGTAAGGGCAGAGGCGCCTAAAGAAAGTTCATGATATTTTTGTTAGTTCATTAAAATACTTTTGGTTAAATTAATGACACATAAAATTGATAACAACGCTTCACCTGTTTTAATTTTCGTCCTTCGAGTCAGATTTTCTAATTGAGTGATTAATTTACCTTTACAAAATCGTTAACTGTATATCCTATTTATTGCAAGTTTTCACTACATCTTAAAACTTTTTGAATTTTGAAAGAAGTTTCAGAGAAAATTAAATGTAACACCAGTTCAAATTCCACAAACTTTTTTTAGGAACTTAACAGCAAATACATGCTAACATGTGTCATATCGGGAACACGCTTACATGGTAAACTTGGGCGGGCAATAACTCAAACGTGACATTACCTACATTCTGACGTGTACCGTCCAGAGTGTCCAGCCCATATTTTATTAAATTTAATTATTTTTAGGGCAAAACACATGCGAATAACCCTCATATCTGGTACAAGCGGACACTTGTCACATTGGGCGGGCAATAACTCAAATGTGATATAAATTTTACGCGTTTCCATGGCGCCGCCCTTGCTATCAGGGAATAATTACTGCTGTGACGCAGTATGTGTGACGTCACGCGACCAAATGCTATGTTATTGTGATCGCGAAAGCTTTAACGCCTTACTCCACCTTCGTGAGTACGTAACCTGGTGAAAGGAGCTCTTCGTTAGTCAGATCAGACGTAGGACCACAAGCTTAAGGCATTCTCTAAGAATTCTTCTTCGTAAATTCAACATACGAGTATGCGTTTTTTTTCCTAACTGACTTCGATGATGGTTTGGAATAAGTAGCCTTGTCATCATTACCCGACCTAATGGGGAGCGGATTTGGATCTCATAGCATAATATAAAACAAAAATACTTTAATCTTAATAATGTTCCTTTAAATCTTACAATAAATTCTTACTCTATGTTTTCATAGAATTTAAAACAAGCGTATTTGAGGTAATTGGTCTAAGTGTAAATAAACACTACAAGTTTATTAAGAAAACATTTACCTAACAAACCTGATTTTCGTACCCG
The DNA here is from genome assembly GCA_039566165.1 of Maruca vitrata. Lineage (NCBI taxonomy): Eukaryota > Metazoa > Arthropoda > Insecta > Lepidoptera > Crambidae > Maruca > Maruca vitrata. The sequence continues at coordinate 8,334,352 of CM076933.1, read as the reverse complement.
ACGTGGTCTTAATACCTGAAACTATGTTTTACTAACTAACAGGCCTTGTAAGAAAATAAATATAGGCTTGTTATAAAGTAATTGTGGGAGCAATTAGGTAAAAGAATTATGGTAGGGCACGATTAAGCTATTAGTTTACATATAATGATACCTAGGACATGATAAGTGTTACATAGTGCTTGATCTCAACTCTGTAGAATGGGTAAATTTTTCTTGGGAACTTGAGTACTGGTGGCTGCCTTCGTTAGTAATTTTTAATGAGAACATATACCTTACGCAGCTAAGTGTGTATATTAGTCAGAGACAAAGTCTTCAACGCAAGTACCTATAATATACGATATTTTCGATATAAGCGAATAGATAAAAAGGAAAATAAATTAAAGTAAAAAAAATATTTCAAAAGTAAGTTTACCATAGTACGAGTAGGTACGCAATTGTAGAAAGACTGTAGGTAAAGGTTACATTTGAAATATCCGCTACCCCTATACTAAACCTCATTAAAATCGTCTGAAAGTATTGATTTGATGCGGGTTTAGTACTGCATTCAATGAGTAAGTACCTAATTACGAAATACAGCTGTGCTCTCTTAAAAACCGAAAAAACTTGAAGACCAGTAGCGGTACCATGAGTTGGCTATCGAAAACTTACGTACGTTAAAAACCTATCGAGTTGTTTTTTTCATAAGGCCGATTTTAGTTCTTAGCGTAACCACCAGGGGCGCTGTACAAGTTTTTCATAGACATATTTACGTCGGCGATATCGAGTCCGTAACTTTTAAACTCATGGTAGCGCTACAGTGGGATTTTTCGGTGACCTTAGATCAACAATGTGCCTTTCCAAAGTTATAATAAGACTGGTAATACTTATGTTTTTTTTTCTATACTGGAAAACAATATTTAAAAATTTCACTGGCTCTGTGGAACAGTGGTTCCGATACCCACCCGGGACAAATATTTGTATGTCGAGCATCTGTGTTTGTTCCGTGTCTGTAATGTTACTAAATATATTTAAGTACATACCTATATTTGTGAAAACCTCTGTCGTTTCTGATATCCACATGTGTACTTATAAATTTGAAACAAAACAATGTACGTTACGTATGTAGTGTTGTGTGATATTTAAAAAATAATAATATGAACTTCAGTACTACGCGTGTGCGAAATCAAGGCGGACACAACATGTACTAACAACCAGTTAACTACTAACTACTTAGTATAACTTTTAGTATAATATATTGAAAATGTGTACTATATGCAAATATTTAATGACGCAGTTAGACGAAGTAAATGGTAATTTTGTTAGTGCTCATTTTACAGGATTAAGTAATTATTTAGCATGTTGATAGCCGCCATTTTGATACAGATATTGTGAACCAGACTTGTATGCCTAATTGTTTTGTAATGTTCAAAATTTTGCGTATAAGTATTAAGTGGTTCATCGCCATTATTAAAACGGATTTTAATGGTCAGAGTATTTCATTTCATTGATGTCAAACTATTTTTTTTTGTAAAATAACAGTAGAAAAGAAGCAAATAATTTAGTTTACAACAATTTTCTTAAGTTTTTCAGTCCATTCTGAGCGATTATGCTTTAACTATGGACATAAAATAGCGAACATACTTACGATGTGTAATATTCAATTAAATTAACCTTAGGGTGAAGCGAAAATAGCGCCTTAGCCATTCATCATTATAGGTATGTAATTTAACACTATGACATATCAAGAATATTAATAGTAGTTAAGGGGAAGCTGGAGTAACATAAAGTTCCAGTAAAATATATTTGTTTATTTTTTGAAAATTTCCTGAAAGAGCCCACTAACTTTTGTTGATGAATAAAATTCTGTGACTTTAATCAACTTCAAATTGTTACCATTAAAAACTAAGAAGTATTCAATATGACAAACCTGTAACTATTCGCCATGAATATCGTTTTTAAAAGTTTTTATTTGTTTTATTCGTACATGAAGGTGACAGGTGACCCTTATTGTTTCGAAATTAAGCATTGATTAAATATATTTTTATTTATTTTAACGATCATATGTTGGCTCTTTATTTCTAAAATTTTCAGTTTTACAAATAAAAAAAAATAAACAAACAAAAATATACAAAAAAATAAAAAATCTTTGTTTTGTTCTACATACTTTACTATGAATAAAGCCTATTAAATAAATGTTCCCAGCAAGAACTCCAGTGGCGCTTTAACAAAACGCTACATTGTCGACACTCTACTTTGTGGCAATCTTTATTTGCACAGCGGACGTGCGTAATCACTACACACTGTAATTTAGACGGAGTCGGAGCATTGAGTGGGATGAGTCAAATTGTGTTATGTGCATGATTTATCTGAGTCTACCATTTTACTGTTGTCTCTGTAAATCTGTGTTTCTTAAGCCGACTACACACATTTGTTTGGCACACTTGATTTGTATGTGTCAACCATTTTACTGATGTCTCTGTCTTTGAGCGGCTAACTGGCTAAAGCTGCTTATATGACTAACTTGAAGCGGCATTTGTTTTTCGTTATCTATTTCACATTTTACAGTAGTAACATAGAATAAAAAAAGATACCGACTAAAATAAGAAAAACATGGAATTATCAAAAATGCTGCTACTAAATAAAAAAAAAAAAATCAATAACCCCTAATGTTTAAAAGAAAAAAAAACGTGACTCCTCAACCCTATTTAACAAAGTTAAATGCGATCCCACTTAGTAGTAACAAAATGAGCCGCGAAAGAAAAGGCAAGTTCAAGGGTGAAACTTTCGGGACAATATTTTCATATTCCTCCAAAGGATTCCGCCGTCCTGGCGCCTCTAAAAACGTCTGCCACTTCCTGCAGGGCCGTCACTTCGTCTGATTGTTAATTAAAATTTGATTGTAATTAAATGTTTATAGCCTACGGGAATCCACTGGGCGATTCAATAAAATCGGTTTAGTATTTAAGGCGCCACCATGGTGAAACAAACCTACTTGGGTGCGTGAAAATATGAATTAGCCGGTTCCACTGATGTTATGTTCGTATTATATAATAATTATTATCATATTAATCATAGTTGAATCTCGAAATCATAAATCAAGTGCGTCTCGACCAGATCTTGTTTATTGGATTGTCAAGGTACAACCAAAAAGCCCTAGAAGGAATAATAAAATAATAAAAACAAGCTATCTTCAGTCATACGACGAGATAAAGTTTCTTAGTAGAGACAAACTTCTTGATGCCTTCGTTTATTGACACAGCCCTACACTTTACTTCCACTTTCCAGAATTTTCTTTTTTTAAAACTTCGTCCTTTGATGTACTGAGTGTGCCCTCCGAATTTTGGCGTTCGCCACCCCTTGAAGGGCTACCTACCCTCAAACACTTATCTGGGCCAATTGAAACACTGTTATTTTTACGGCAATATCTATTGAAGTTTCGGATGTCACTCAATTGAAGGAAAACATTGCGACAAACCTGGCTGGTTCATTCTGGTAATATTGAAACTATTATTGTACGATTTTATAAATCTCATACCATGACAGTTGTGTCACCGTCCCGTTGGGTACGTAACCATTTTTTAACTTATTTTATATGTTTTAGCGAGTTTCCAATCATTTTAAAAAGATCTATTAGAAATATAATATTTACAAAAAAGTAATCGGAGTAGAATATATAAAGCTATTTTGATTTTTTTCTTTGCCACAATTACACAATAGGATAAATGTAGTATTTAAAATATAAATATTTTAAATGAAACATTAATTTCAATATCCAATAGCGATTTAAAGGTCAGCAATTTTACAAATTTAACCCGATCGAAGTAAGCCATTTTATTAAGATTTGTGACATTTAAAAATTAATTATGCACGTTGAAATATTTTATGCAACTATAAATCGGTCGTTTGTATTGTCAATATTTATGTAATGTCACCAAGATGCCGCCAAATTGAGACCCTAAATTTTTGGAGGTCGTTAAATTTTGTTTAAAACATTTTATTGTATTATATGGGTTTACCTAAATAAATCACACACAGGATTAGTGAAAAATAAATATTTTGTACGTTATTGTGAGGTTGATTTGTTGATGAAGTGATTATGAATTGATTGATTGACTAAAATTTATATGTTTTTTGCAGACTTTGCAAAAATATTTTAATTTTTTTTTTAAGTTAGTTAGTAGATAGGTAATATTTATGCTTTAATATTACATGGTTATAAACCAATATATCGTTAGATATCCGACACCTATTTTATATTTTATGCGGCGGTATATGACCCTATAAACCAAGACAATATAATTAATTATAGATATATATCACGTACGTGAACACAATGTCTAATAAATAATTATAACAAGTGTGTGGAAGGCGATATATTTAATTGAATTATGTCTATTGACACAGAATAAATAATTCCACAGTTAGTAGGAACGTATTGATATACATTTTAGAGATATTTATTACATTCTTGAGCGCTATTCATTTGCTTTACGATATAGGATTGACAATCAGCCGTAAATAAAATATCTATCTGATGCGTAAAATTATTACTGCCTTATTTATTGTGAAAATAATTATGTTTATTGACTAAAGTATTTCTTCCTACCTGTAAATATCGATAAATTTATGCATTGTTTAAAGTTTATATGTATACCTATCCTATTAGTGCCTACTTTTTTTATAGCTTTATTTTAGAGTTATAATACGTGAAAAATATATATTTTTTAAATATATATTATTTACTGTTTGGTATCAAAACATATTTGCTTTGTTTCCTTTTTTAATTTTACAAAATAAAGCCGTTTTTAAAGTTTTTGAGACTTAAATTTTATCAATTGCTTTATTTTGTACTGTTTGCAAAATAAATTCAATTAAAAATAGACAAGTTAGGTATTTATTGATAAATAAAAAGGTATACCTAAACTGAATCATGTAATATATGTGTTTGTTCCGTGTTCCGTTCCAACAGCCATTGTTTTTAAGTATTATAGGTAGTTCTAGTATCTATAGCCGTAAAACTAGTTTCCAATATGCCACCAACTTCTTCTGGATTTAAATCCGATGTTGTGCACCTAGTATCTTACATGTAGTAGATAGTATTATTAAACAAATAAAAAATATTTAAATTTTTACTGCAATTTTACCTATACGATTTATGGCAGCCGCTAGTAACTAGTGAGAGTTATGGGATACTTTTACCACACAGAATTAATTATCCTGGAAACGATTAATAAATAACGTTAGCTCAGATAATAATTTCATAAAAGCCTCCCCGTAACTCCTTAATGTTTTCAATGTAGCGCCTGTCTTATAAATCATAACGTATTTTATGGCATGCTTGGCGGAATTGTAGAGCCTAATCGGTCATAAAACGCGTGTCTCACTATGTTTTAACGTTATACGGGGCTATTTTGGGCTAGATTTTATGGGAAGCTCCTTTTTGATTGGATACTAGAGTATGTATTAAACATAATTTTTAATTATCAATGTAATCAAATAATGGCTTCAGCCCATGTGTTTCAAAAAGTAAAAAAATGAATTTTTAATCATATAAAATAAAACTCATATTTTTAATTAAGACTATTTTGTCATATCTAGCTTTAATGATGTTTTTTATAAAATAAAACAAAAAATTATTGCTCAGTAAAAGTTTCAATTTTAGCAATAAAAACGTTTCAGTTGAAGTAATATAAAGATGTTGAGTAAATAAAAGTGAGTCAAAAGAAAAAAAAACAATTGATGTCATGAGTTATTTTGCAAAATACCTATAAAATAAGCCTAGCCGGTATAACGCATAAAGAAAGAAAATAAAATTCTTAACTCTACCTTTTTTTACCACACTCTCTCACAAAACAACACTTTAGTATAAAATTTATCGTTGGTCTTAAATTACTAACTCCAGCCGTTACTCAATAAAGCGTAAAATAGCTACAATTAAAATCTTTTTTTTTATTTCTAACGAGCGCTCGAACCAGAATCAGATATTCATTTCACGCTATCTTCATTAACTCCTCAATTTAATCCTGTCTCATTTGTAACACACTTTTTCAATGCACACCACATTATACCTTATTCTTTGTATGTTAATTGTGTTATTTGTTCAGCAAGTGGTAGGTAAAAAAGCATTTTATTAGAGTAAAAGTGTCATTAATGCAGAAACACGGGCCGACGGGTGCATTTTTTGCGAAAAAAATACGCCTATGCCTCCCCGTTACCCTACGTCCGCTGCGGAAGTCTGCAAATTTGCCGTCTTCTTTTATGCATTCGTCAACTTGGATGCTCTATAAATTGTGTTTATTAATAATTTCCGCACATTCCACTGGTCCAGAAGTTGAGGAACGTTTGTAATGCTGCGTTTTGCTTGTAGGAATCACTTGTGACAGGTTTTGATTCCAGTATATCTTGGACGATGCATTGTTTTGTTTATCAAATGCAAATGCAACTTTCAAATCAGATTTAAAAACTCATGTGTCCTGTCTTTAACTGTGGTTTGCAGATGTTCAAAAAGTTTTTTAAATGTAGAGTCGACGGTGTAAGAGTCTTTCAATGTTTTTGTTTCATCTGCGTTGTTTACTGTGGCGCTACCACTGTAATTCTTGTTATTAATGGATAATACGTCTACATTGTTTATCAATGCTAACATAACTATAGCCTATTCATGATTCTGTCACGGTATATTGTATTTGCTCAGCACAGATCACGTTACAAGGTTTCGCTCTACGTAAACATTGGCGTGCGTTGTCTCACGCGCTCCTAACCTACCGAATGCAACTTACTCCTAATAATGGCCTCACTTACCCCAGTGCACGCGCATACGCGCAAAACAATCGTGATTCGTATCACACACAACACTAAACCACGCGAGATATCACGGTCACAGGCACCGGCGCCGTACTGACCTGCCACTCTTGGTGATCACCATCTCGGTGCCCAGCTTGTGGAACTTCTCCCAGAGGTCCTTGCCCTCGAGGGTGACCTTGGGGTCGTCGACGACGCCGTCGTCGTCGGGGGGCAGCGGCGCGTACGGCGGCGGCGGCGGTTTCAGCAGCGGGCAGGGCGCGGACAGCGCGGCCGCGGCGGCCAACGCGGCGGGGAGGTACGGCGGCGGCGGCAGCGCGCCCGCGGTCAGCAGCGCCGACACCGAGAAGTCGCTCGGCCGCGGCGCCAGCAGGGGGTGGAAGGCGACGGCGTCGCGCCGCTCGGCGCCCTCGAAGCGCATGCCCGCGCCGCCCGGGGCCCACGGCGTGCCCGTCGGCTCCAGCGGTCCTCGCGGCCGCTCATGCAACGTCCATAACGCGCGCGGCGGCTGTGGCGAGCTGTGCGGCCCGCGCGCGCGGCAGGCGTGAAGCGACTGGCCGCCGGGGCGCCGGGCGCGACACCCCTCCGCGCCGCCCAATGGCGGCCGGCCCCGCGCGCAGGCGGCGGGGCGGCGCCACCGCCGCTGTTTTTTCGTCGCGGGCGAGGTGCCGCCGCCGCCACACCTCGCGGGGGGCGCCCCGCTAATCTGGTTAATGCGGCGCGCGGGGGCGACACTCGCGACCGCCGCCTCCTTCTAATTGGACACGTTTCCGTTCGTTCATCAATTGAGCTCGTTACGTTCTCGCTATATCTTTTGTGCTCCGGCTATTGCTAGATGCGACCTACCGCCGAACTCGACGCGAACTCGGAACTTTTTTGCTAACGCTCTGACAAGTTTGCTCTCGGCGGAACATCGGAAAGTTGTTGGTTTGTTAGAAGTTATTCAATTATGAACTTGATCAGCCGCGGTGCTTTGTACTCAATAAACTACAGATGCTCATTTAAGGTACATTGACTACCGCAAACTTTTAAACTCTTACCTAGAAAATGAAATAAATATTTTACCAAAAATACATAAGTAGACAAACCGCTCAGAGCGAAACACGAATGTAGAGTTTAATTTCCCCTCTCCAAATCGTTTCCGCTGCCGCTTGTGACATAGTGAGTATTTGAGCAACGAACGCGTCGCATAGAGCTGACTCTATATCGAATATTTTCTGCGAATTGATGTGTTGAGACGAACACGGTGATGTATTTGTCATTTGACCGCATGAGTAGGTATTTGAAATACGTTAAATGTCTATTTTATTTGTGTCTTTCTTACTTTAGACGATATTTGAACATGTTTGTTATTATTTTTCACGCATCTAGGATTCTTCCTTTGATTACAATGTTCGACTACCAAAACAATTAAATAAGCAAAATTTTGTATAAATATCATTAAACTTCTAAAAGTTTATAATATTGTCACAATTTGATTTCTTTATTGGTTAAGTTTATTAAAAGCAGACAACTAGACGTAGCGCGTATTAAGTGTTAATATTTCGATTATGTATAGCTAGCTCACATAGTTTTGACTGTTTTGAGCACACAAAATGGTAGACTTAAATTCGGTCGAATACTGAATAGATACTTTGATGCTTGAGCTGAATTTTAAACTTTGATACTAATATTGAATTTAAGTGCCTCTTAAACCTTCTTATATTTAATTGTCTGTTAACATTTTAGCTACCATTAAGCGATACACAATAGGAAATGTATTATTTGCGCATCACGCGGAGTTTTAATAATTAATGGCAGCCAAAAAGTTAATATTCGGACGTTAGTAAGTATAAATAAAAACAAAATCATTTATTTTCAGACCATAGTATGTCCTTAGATAGTCAGTAAGTAATAGTTAGTAACAATGTAACTAAAGTGAAGTATAATAATCTGATTGGTGTTGCGTTTTTATTTATGTTCAGATAATATAACCTGATAATTTATAACAACTCTATTCTTTGGCTAAGTAAAATTACTATTACTTTACAAAAGTCTAAATTATACAGTACCCAGTGGACACAAAATATCAACTGTTACGTTTATTAAGAAGAATTTAATTAATGGTTTTGCATTCTCCTTAGTCTTCATTTGTAGTTAATGCTTACATGCATGAATATTTAGATGAAAAGGTGTTACAAACTTAATTTAACCAATCCTGTTAGTATTTTTATGAATTAACTAAGTATACTTATAGTTAAGTTATAAACGATTGTACTATTTTGTAACTTGCCGTAGAGTTTAATATGCCGTGCTTAGGTAACATGACTATAGTTGTGTCAAAAACTCGCTGCCCGCGATGCCATAAATCATCTGTATGCAAGGGCGGCCCATGCGCATCGCGCACTTGTCGATGGACAATAATCGACAAATGCATTCTACCAGAAAATTGTACATACGTTGTTATGTGTGCATCGTGATTGTTTACTATGTATTTGCATTGGCAATGATAATTAATTAGTAAATTAAATTGTCAGAAACTCAACTTATAAATGTTTTAAAGCGTAGGTAATTTACGAATTAATTCAATTATAACGATAAACTACAATTTAAATACATATTTTAATATAAAAAATAATTCATCATATCATTAACTCCACAACTTTTATCACTGTACAAAACATTTATAGTATTAATATCGACACCACACTGGTGCAACACTACGCCTCCCCATAAGACCTGTAAGTGCGACAGAGAGATGAATATTCGCTGTCCTAGTCCCACGTTTTATTGCCCCGCGGGCAGCGAGTCTTTGACACAACTATAGCTTAAATATTTAAAACAGTTTTATACGGATTTATAACATATTCCGAAGGTTCCTATCGCAATTCATTGTTCCTATCTCAACCATTTTTTAACCAAATTGGATTCTGTTTGTATAACATTTTCGTACATAAATTAGAATCAATGTATTCCCTAACTGTTTTTCATGTATATAAACGTTATAAATAATAATAAACAAAAATCGTGATTGTGTGTACAGTGATAGTTTTTATACCAAAACGCTTATTGATATTAATTTATTGCAAGATTGCGCGGACTTCAAAGGAAAATCATAAACACCATACTCTACAAAGCTTGTAATAAGTCTACCTACATACTTACTCTTTCCTGTAATTTGCGGGGCGATTAACCTGCTCTAATATCAGCCTTTAGAAAATAATATTACCATTTCTTGCTCGCGTCCATAAAGACACAGGTTTTTAGAATTATCATCTTTAAACTAGGATTAGGATTCAGCAACACACGATTAATCACGTAATGTTATGTATTTAGAAAATTACGCATTAGTTTACCAATGGATTTGTATTTTTATTAATACAGAATTAATAATCTTATAAATCGCATAAATCTTCTTTAACAGAACGGCTTTTAAATCTTCTTCTTAATATTCTTGATTTTATTTCTTTGACAACTCTACCTTGCTTAGCTACGTAACCGCATCTCTTAGTATTAAAATCAGGTGGTAAATATTTTGTAACATGGAATTATGTATTTAATATATTTTCGAGGTATTTAGCCTTAAGTATCAATGTTTTATTAAAAGTTACAATAACTTTAACTGTTAACGAATATGTTGAACACCGCCATCTAGCGACGAGTAGCTTGTAACTTAGTGAACTGTTCCTACATGAAGTAAGTAAAATAAAGAATAAGATGTTTGAATTATACAATTAATATTATTAGAATTTAGCTAGTAATTGGTTTCAAACAATGTTCTAAAATGGTATCATAAATTATAGCGGATACATACGTAATAATACGTATACATCACTGCCTGGATAAAAATGTCGTTGTTAATACCGCAGTAAGGCTTTTTAGAAGTAGATACATATATTTTTAGAAGTAGATGTATATTTGGCTACTAAATTGTCTACAATGTCTTTTTTTAAATTTTAATACCTGATATGTTGGGATATGTTTTTAATATTAGCAATATAGTATATCTATTTAATCCCCAATATAACAATCGTAGCTATTGCTCGGTGTTCAACAAAATTCATAAAAACATTTTGTAAATTGGAAATATTTACAACTGTGTGTTTTGGGGATAGCAATGTGAAGCGATGTATTGTAGACTTTATACATAGTAAATAATGTAGGTAGAGTTGCAAGTTGATGATTTCTTCTTCAAATTTCCCTTGTCAATATGGAACATCATAATTACGATCACATTTATAGGAACTCTTGTAATAACAGGCGTCATTTCCCTTAAAGAAATTGAATCGATGCAAGTATTTATTTTAAAAATGTAATAAAATATGTTCTTATTCGGTGTATTTAAACCTTGTAAGCCTTATGAATTTCATTGACTAAGTAAGTCTGTTCTTATGAATTATGGTGACCTGAGCTTTGGTTTTTACCCGTAAATAGTAGGTATGAAAAAATACCAGCAAATTCCTGAGAAAAACGTAAGAAAAATTAAAAATAATCTTTATTATAATACTAGATAGTTTCAAGTATCTGCAATTTTTAGAATTCCGGCCGGGTACAAACAGACCTCTAGGTATTAGGTAGTAAACCTTCGCTGTCCGTCTGTCTATCACCACACCAGGCTTTATCTCAAGAACCGTGCATAGAATCTACTAAGTTAAAATTTTAATTCTGTTACTGTTATAACTACTAAATACTAAACATAAAATAAAATATCATTTAAGAGGAGCTCACACACTAGTGAATTTTTAAAAAGACAAAAAACAGTGATTTTTTACTTACAATATTGGTACGGGCCCCTTGGTAGGCGAGAGTGACTCTCACTTGGCCGGCATTTATTAAAACATTATGAATGTACTAGTACAAGTAGTACCCAGTAATTTTATAGCGCCTATTTCTTATAAAAAAAAATGTAAAAAAATATATGTGACACCGAGTTATTTACGTGTTTATTTGAAACAAATAGTGAATAAATTTTAAGTTTATTTAATAATAAGCAGATGCAAAAGATAATAACAATGAACATAAACTAGTTTGTCGATGTTATTTGTATGTAGTTTGAAATAAAATGTAACAGTAGAGTGTCACTTATGCAGTTTATTTATGGTAAGTTTTTCTATTGAAGCATTTTAGCATTTTTTATGAGTTAGTCGTAACTCCTTTCAATACCTAAGTACAGATGTTCAAATGACGTGTCTACTACAATAATAATAAATAATTGGGACCAACGTAATAATACGTAAGAAATATAAAGAATAATACTAAAGAAAAACGCGTGGTGCATATTTTTCGCTATAACTGTTATGCCTCGAAATAGTCCAAAAAAATTATTCGATTTTGTAATATTTCGAGACTCAATTTTTATAAGTTCACATAATTTTAAAGAATGCGCAACTAAGACTTTTGCGATGAGATTAATAAGTCATATTATCAAATTATTCAAATAAATATGTTTTAGTCCATGAAATACTTTTAAATCAGCTATTTATGTAAAAATAATTATCAGTAAATAATGACTTGTTACCACCTGATAATTTTGATATTACATAAACATACATTTAAGTCCAATAACATTTTTTTAATATTTTTATTTAAAATTTTCGTGATTGCATTGGGCAACAAAAAAGCAGTTCTATAAAATCTATAGAATTCATATTGTAATAGGGCCTGATTAATATTCTTCCATACAAAAACCTGACTGACTGATGATTACAGCTGAATAGTAACAGCTGTTAAATATCTGCGAAACTTACCATAACTTAAAAGAATTGAACTTGGTATTTCTATACAATAGTAGGTTTTTTTTAGAAGGAATATACAGTGAATGTGTAAATAAAAATGTCGACAGGGGAAGACCAAGCAAGGCCTTCCATGGCCAAATAGGTCACATCTTGAAGATAGGTCACATGAAAAGTACCCGTATGCGACGAGCGTACATGAAGAGGTAGATGGATGTGGAAGAAGCGAAAGTGGTGTGCCAGGACCGTAGCACATGGCAGGAAGTGATCTCTGCCTACCCCTCTGGAAAAAAGGCGTGATTCTATGTATGTATGTTTCTAAGGCCTTATCGGCGTAGTTTCCCAGCAGTGGGGACGTATATGAGCAGATGATGATGATGATAATATTATTTAATAAGGGTTTCGATTTCACATGATATTAATAGTAGCAAATACATAAATCAGTTCGCTCGCGATTACGATTGGTGTAATCAAATCTAAACGTCAGGCATTAAGTACTTAGCAAGATGTATTAATTACTGTATTTATCGTATTTTTTTTTCCTGACTGACGTACCACATTGGCTTGGAGTAGCCTCGTCATCATCGCCGGACTTCCGGGGGAGCGGATGGCTATCACTCCTTATTTGTCGTGTGATGACCCACTTTAAATATTACTTAAAGTAAAGTAACTCAAAAGTATTGAATAATAGCATCGATATTTCTCAGTAGGTACCTTCATAGACGCTACGCTAAATAATAGTCTGAAATAAGTAATGGGTATGATTTGCTGCCGTAGTGACACCAATTTAATTCGTTTTGGGTTTCCTAAATAATAGATCCTGTTCAGAAAATAGTAGATTTGTCACCAAATAATAATAATGCGTCCGACCGATTTCAGCCATGGCGGCCGATCTCAATTGAGATCAGCCAAGTGCGCAGGACATATTATAGTGCACAAGTATGCACGCAAACACAAGTGCACTCTCTATTCCCTTACTCTCATAATTCGGTGAGACGGCAATCCGACTTGACCGATGAGAGATCGGGCGCAGGACCACCGGCTTAACGTGCTTTCCGAGGCACGGGCGTTCAACCGCCAACTTCCTAACTCCGGGCTGAGTAATTTCATTACAGAAAAACTCACACAAATTTTGCCAGACCCCGGATTCGAACCGGGGACCTCTCGGTCCTAACGCAGCGCTTGCTACCAATGGACCAACGAGGCAGTCAAAATTAACCAAAATGTAGACACCAAACAATATTCCACAATAAATCACTTCTAATCATAAAATATTAGATCTAGAATTTTTGTTTGTCCTAACAAAATTAAATAAATGTTAAGTAATCTAGTACTAAATATTATAAAGCTGAAGAGTTTGTTTGAACGCGCTAGTATCAGTAACTACTGGTTCGAATTGAAAAAATATTTTGTGTTAGATAGACCATTTATTGAGGAAGGCTTTAGACTATATAACATCACAATATTTCGTAGTGATCTTTTTATTAAGTGATACAACTTGGTGGCAAATCTAAATTTTTGTGACGCAAAATATAGTGTCCATAAGACAAGTAATTCGTGCACAAATACCATAGACTATGGCATAATACGGAAATCGTTGTTTCCATCTAAATAAACCAATTAAAAACTAAACGCAACTCAATTGATGTTCATTACAACGCAATAAAATCGTTTATCTATGGCTTTTGTATTGATTTCCTGTTCTATTCTCAATTCTCAATTGTTTATTGCTTTTCATAATGTACAAATAGCTTTGATTATTTGTTTCATTCAAAAAGGTTAAATTTTTGTTAAGTTTCAGCAATTTACTCTTACATTAAGTTGAGTGAAGTTGGTCATATTTTCACGGTGAAGGAAAACATCGTGAGGATACCTGTACACTTACGAAGACATTCTAAAGTTGTGTAGTCAACTAACCCGCATTGGCCCTAGTATAGGGTGATTTCTTAGTTCATAAATTCTTACCGAATCAGAAAGTATTGTTTGCCAATGTATGTGCTAATAAGTATGCTAAAAGATTACTAGAATTTATTTACGTTACCCTCCGATGTGTATGTAGCTTTACGCCAATCATCATGTTTCTTAAAATCTATGCGAATCTATGGTCAAAATTTGTCATCCACCGATCAACTTTAACGAAGTCTGTTACACGGGGAATCTTGTTGATTATGCCTTAACTTTGATTTAATAATAAGTATTTCTTACCTGATACAACACATAAGCAATTTAGGTAATAATATAGGTTCTAAACCACCACTTCTACTTAAAGAGTAATGTATTTGTAATTCCTACCACCTCCCAGGGGCAAACACACATGCAATCCTTTATGTACAGCTACTTGGTAATTGTCGAAACAAAAATGCATTTTTTTCCAATTACAAATAAACCTAGAACGAGTATTCACTTATATTCTCATTATGATCTTAATATTTTTGAACAAAAACTCGTGTTAACATAGTTTTGTGAGCTGTATAATTAATTTAATCATCTGTTGACATTTATAGAAACATGTCGCTATGAATACCTGTGATCTACCTACTTAACATTTGCTTATGGTGTGTCACACCTTTCTGTAGTTGTTTTAAAAGAAATACTTGATAAAACGTCGCTCAATGTCGACCAATTTAACGCTTGTATTACCATATGGTACCATTTCACCGATAGTTGTCGAATTTTGGCAAACAACGGAAATATTGCGACTGAGACACACCAGCTACATGTTAAACTAATCTTAAAGTTCACATAAAATCTTTATATCAAAGATATGTCTACACTACCTATATCCGTCTACCATCGTACGTTGTACCATTTCACCAATTTGATTCTGCTTTTGCCTACTATTTAATCAGTCAGTAAAAAGAAACCGGATTATATTAGAGCTATACAACGAGCTATACTTAACTCTTTTGTATTTAAATTTATTTACAAACAATTAAAAGACAATCGTAAAATAATTATGTTTTCTAATTAAATGTTATATTGTGATTTCCAAGTGTCACAATTTTTTTAGTAATCACATTATACTAATAGCGCATATAACATTACCGAGCTTTTCTGGTGGCAGATATGTAGAGACTGACAAGGTTGATCGCCTTTGGCATTTTATCTATACAATAATCTTAAAGCTACAGTCCACGACGAAAATATGACAAAAATATTACTATATAATAAATTGTCGAGATTTCATCCTCTCATTTGATTCACATTTAAAATTCAAATACGCGAACCCTCCTCGTCGAAATATTCAATAATTGTAGCATTTCAAACCACAACGGCAATCTGTAAGTAACAAATCTGTTTAAGACGCCTCCAGAAAAGGAACCTTGTCGAAGTTGCGCGTCGAATTTCCACGAAGGAAAAACGGGGGGTGTTTGAATTTTAGATTGTGACAAGGTGGCATGGTTCTAAAGGGGGCCGGGTAGATCGGATAATAGGACTCAAAGAGGTCTGATCAGGGAAATTCGGTTGTGAGAATTGGACACTCGCGGGTGAGAGGGGAAGTGTCTGGATTCAAATCGTCGTCTGTCGCAGTTCAAGTGTTTTCATTTCTAATTTACTCTTTTGGCCTGTTGGGTAATATATCTGAAATGAAACAATTCGCGTAGTATAACTAGGTAGTTGAAATAGTTTGGTATATTGTTCTTGTAGTTTAATCTCATTATACGAATTCTGGTTCTCTACTGAATTCATTATATTAAATATTATTTTACTGCTAATGTTTAATTATAATGTCTTTCCAACTCTACATATTTTTGTTAGGATGACATAATACAGTCTGTATTAAAGAAACTAGATCTTTTTAAGAACATAAAAACATATACATTTTTAAATTAAACATCTGGTCCTTAAAACGATGATGGCTTGGAGTCCTTATAGCCGTAGCCTTGTCATCATCACCGGACCTGCAGGGGAGCGGATGGCTCTCACCTCTAAATTCAGCGGTATATTTGATCTTAAACAATTTACAATCGCTCGTTACTACCGTATTAACCTTTATGAGTTAAAATGATATTTAATTAATCACCGTGGAGATTGCCCGTCATTTTCCTTCTCCGTTAAGCATGACAATCCGACCATCTAACAGATTCGCCGTTTATTATTTAGTCACCATTTTATTAAGCGTCACGCTGACGCTTATTATGGCAACAATTATCGCACATAACAACCAGTTTTATCAATGACTGGCCAACTAATGCATTCTAATGTAGTCTGTAAAGCGAAAGGCATTGAGTTTAAATTTGCGATTTCACAAATTTTGTAAAATTCACCAAATAGGTTCCTTATGTATAATGACTGTTTTCAAACGCATTATTGATGTCAGACGAAATTCAACTTTGCTGTATTCAAATAAGGTTACGATTAAAATTTTACCAAATTTAGATATCCGCACGAAATATGTAACTGGCCAAAACAATTAAAAACACAGCTGGATATTATTTGTTTGTTTTTTTAGGGTCTAATTATTATCGCCGCATAGTACACATGTACTCATACTCACGAATGACAGGAATAATTGTTATAATACTCGATTCGAATGGAATTATAGTCTTGGAGTAATTTTTATGGCGCCTCTTCGGAGAAATCATCATGGGTGGCCAGCCAGCTTTACCTACTCACGGATACGAAACATTTAAAACTCTGTGTAGATTAAGTAAGGTTGTTATTTGCTTGGAAAAGTTTCCACATGTAGGTGATTATTTAAGTAAGACCTCGTTTCGATATTTAGCTTTTTATTGGTAGAATAAAAGTTTTTTTTTTAATTATGAGATATGTGGGTAGAAGAAATTCTTTTGTTTCAGTTTAGTTTTCGTTCTAATTAAAACAGTTAATGGATCCCGTTTAGCACAAAAATTATAGTTAATTGAATTCTCTTCTCATTTTCATTTATAAGAAAACAATTGTGTATCTACTTAATTTGCATAAAGAAGGAAATCAGCTAATATTTTAAAGCAAGGTGACTTTTATATATGATCACCGATATGCCTACAAATCCATGAAGTAATTTGCAGTTACTAGGTAGCACATTTACAACTGCTTTTTCAAAGTCAGTTCAAAGGATTATCTCTGATGAATTTTATACCTATAGCAGTGATGGCATTATTTTAAAGTTGTTTTTACTAATAATGACACACGTAATATATAGTGTTTTCATTGTATTTCATGACACGCAAGACACTATACAAACCTACATTATTTTTTGAGTCATCATTATGATCATATTATATATCATCAAATTGTATACTTAGACTTAGACATATTTTGTAAATCTCATCTCACCAATTTAGGTGAGATTTGAATTTGGATTATCTACATGAATAAATTGAGACTTAAGTATATTTTAATTAAAACAATCATTTGCGATCATAAAACGTTATTATCCGTGAAATTTATCGTCTTATTATGCGTTATTTTATTATTACTTCTCGTGTCGATAAAACAGCAGTAGGCAATAATAAAGCTTGGAAGTACATATTAATTTTGTAGTAGATACTCAAAAGCCTAGTTAATGCATTTGACCTACCCATTATTGAAATTTTCACTGAACTTTCTCTCCGTGTAAAAAGTTTGTGGCCCTGTGTATAACTGCATAGCTTTTTGTAAAGATTTTCTCTATTTCTTGAAGTTTCTTTTACAACTGAGGATTTCTATTTATGGTTTTAATGATATTATAAGTAGGTGGGTACATTTACAGTTGAAAAGATTTCCTAACTATAAAGATTCTTGTCAGTATTGTAATTAGAATATAGGCTACAATTGCAATGATGACTGCGTAGCTTTCTAGTATAAAACCTAAGTAAACGAAATAAAGATTTTTACTTAGAAATGGTTTACATTGTAGACTCTTACACGATTGCTTGCCAAAATGACAAGGTGTAACTAGCCAACTATAATTGGACAGCATTTTAATAATTTAACATCTGTTAAAAATGTTTGATTTGACTTCAATAAACTTTAATAATGTAGGTACCTAATATATTTTATTGTGTTTTTTATTAAAATTTAAAAAAATAATTATTTTAAATGTTGGATTATATTCTACCGTCTACTTATTGCAGTGCTCAAATGGTTATGGATAGGATCTAAATGTGTTCATATAAATCTCCTAAATAAAAAAAAATAGTTTCAACTATCTCACCATAAATACAACTACTCAGTGCGTTAAACTACGTACTCAACGTTCAAAGCTCACACACGGCTATGCACACTTGAAGCTATGTGCTGTATGTGCCTAGCAAGGCATAGGCACGGGAGTTAGCCCTCTGAGGGCGTGTAGGGCTAAAGAGGGCCAGTGGTGCGTGCCTCTGCCTCTCCTGAAGGCACGCTGGAGACGGCTAGGGATGTATGTTAATATCACTTAATAGGGGTGACGACTAGGTATCAGTAGCGCTACCATGAGTTTAAAAGTTACGGACTCGATATCGCCTACGTAAATATGTCTATGAAAAACTTGTACAGCGCCGCTGGTGGTTACGCGAAGAACTACAATCGGCCGTATGAAAAAACATCTCGATAGGTTTTTACGTACGTAAGTTTTCGATAGCCAACTCATGGTACCGCTACTGAACTATCAAGTATGTACTTGTGATACTTACTTACTCGATAATTCATCCATTGTTTAAAGTCAGTAATATACATTTCTTTCTTTTGTTCTTTTAATTCATACGAATCATCAAAGCTCTATATCGTTTCTTTAAAAAAAAATATAATTTAATGATGTAATCAACTGATTAAATCGTTTTTTTAGTAGTAATCTATAGTAGGTACCAGTTATTGAAATGATTTGAGGATCAGATAAGTTTTCAAATACAAATACTTATATAAATAGTTTGTAGTTCTAGCCGGTGTCTTCTCGGTAGAACCAGCTTTCCGAACCGGTGGTAGAATCACTTATCTTTTAATTATTTATTTATTTAATATAATGACGATTTATAAGTGCGTGTGAATGCCTATATAAATAAAGAGATTTTGACTTTGACTTTGACTTTGTGGATAGTAATTGTATTACATCTAAATATACAAAACTCAAAGGTGATTGACTGACTGACTGACATAGTGATCTATCAACGCACAGCCCAAACCACTGGACGGATCGGGCTGAAACTTGGCATGCAAATGTTACGACGAAGGCATCCGCTAAGAAACGGTTACCCGAAGCGAGGGCGGGTCACTAGTACATAATATTATTAATACAATCAATCATAATACATGAACTTTAGTGCAAAACATTTACGAAACGGTAACTGGGTTTAGTCCTGTAGCGGTACCATGAGTTGGCCATCGAAAACTCACGTACGTTAAAACCTATCGAATTGTTTTTTTCATACGACCGATTTTAGTTCTTAGCGTAACCGCCAGGGGCGCTGTACAAGTTTTTCATAGACATATTTACATAGTCGATATCGAGTCTGTCACTTTTAAACTCATGGTAGCGCTACTGTATCCTGAGCGCCCAAAGAGACTTTGGCTTTTTTATGATGCAAAGGAATATTGTCAATTTCCTTTTGTTATAGATTCAAAGTCAATAATTTTAATACAACAGTTAATAGACAGATCCTACGGTAAAGTAGGCTATAAAAAATTGTAAACAAAAAAAAAACCGCCTTCAAAAACCCGACTCACTAAAAATTACAAAATAATATAACGAACATTAATCTGGGTATGAATTTGATTTGTTGTTGAAGGCGGTGCCGTTTATATTTCATGCAGTTTTCCTCAAAATTTTAATTGGCACCGCCTTCAACAACATATCAAATTCATACCCAGATTAATGTTCGTTATATTATTTTGTAATTTTTAGTGAGTCGGGTTTTTGAAGGCGGTTTTTTTTTTGTTTACAATTTTTTTTCATTCTTTTTAGTGTTACATTTTTTTTCACCCTATTAGTTCAGCTCACCTTTAATACTACTGATATTATAACTAGTAGTCTTAATATGTACCTATACAGTATTGAAATAATTATCCTTTTACTCCCAACTTTTAAGGAGATGACCTTCCATCAACAGCTCAGCATCATAACATTATGATTGCAAGAAGCAAATGCCAATATAACTTCAGAAAATATGTGAAACGTGGTACATGTGCCTATAAAATTTGAGGGTTGCCCTGGATTTCTCCTGGATCCCATCATCAGATCCTAGACTGGTCAACCTAATAGTTAAGCTCACCTGTAATGCTACTGATTTATAACTAGTAGTCTTAATATGTATACAGTATTGAAAGAATTATCCTTCTACTCATAACTATTAAGGAGTTGACCTTCCATCATCAGCTCAGCATCATAAGATTATGATAGCCAGAAGCAAATGCCAATATTACTTCAGATAATATGCAAAACGCGGTACATGTCCCTATAAAATTTGAGGGTTGCCCTCAATTTCTCCTGGATCCCATCATCAGATCCGGGACTGGTGAAAATGGGACCACCTCGGAAGTAAACTCTATCCAACCAAAAAAAAAATTTTGAAATCCGTCTATAATTGACGAAAATATCGGTGAACATACATAAAAAAAAAAAAAAATATTATACATACAGACGAATTGAGAACCTCCTCCTTTTTTGAAGTCGGTTAAAAATATATCATAGATTACCTATAAATATTGCCTTTCGATTGTACCATGCATTAGTAGAACGTAGACAGTTCATTATTTTTAAAACTCGCTCTAATGTGGGAAAGAAATGATGCTGAATGACAGGAAAATATATCATAAGGGTTAGGATATTGTGTAAGCTAGAGATGTATAACCATACTAGCCGACACGACAGACTTCGTCCTGTCAAAAAAAATGTGAAAAAGAAAAGGGCTGTTTTTAGGGTTTTCCTGGCAAATATTCGATTTTTTCTCAATGCCGTAAAAACCATCCTTGGACTTCAACGAACATTAAAAAAAAAGAACTGGCCAAATTTGTTCAGGCGTTGTTGAGTTATGCGCTTACCAACACACTTTTAGATTTATTTTTATATTATAGATTATAATGAATTGTGTAGGATGGCTATAAATAAATATTATGTGAGACACGCTTTAAAACTTGAAGGCTGTATTTAGATTAGAGAAAACTTGAATACTAGTATCCCTTCCACCATAGGTAAAATACCTACTAGTAAGTTAGAATCACACTATTATTTAATGCCACATCACTAAGTATACAACGAAGTGCAGTTTTTCCAAGAACAGGTGTGGTTGACATATAAATATTTTGCAATAAAAACGTTAATTACCTACCTACATATCTACTGTTATTACTTATTATGATATGTGTTTGACGATAATGTATTTCAAATCATATTTATCAATAATATGTTTGAAGCGGTAATTCTTCACGTGCTTGCCGTCTTGCTACGTAAAATTAACAAACATTATTTGTAGCCGAAAAATGTATACTTACCTATCAATGTTTACTTGTAATTCTTACAATCCATTTTTACTAAAATTGTTGTTGTTAAAAAATAGTCATTGTATTATTAAGTCCCTTATTGCTAGATATAGACGAAAAAGACATTAGAAGAAGCTAGAAGTTCAAGCAAACAATGTCACATAAGTATACTGAATTTGGAATATATTTTCAATTTCACAAAATTGTTGAGAAATTAAAAATCGCGTAACTAACATCGATACGCAGCGCCATCTCTTGGTGAATAGCAGTGGCGAAAAAATATAATGTTGATCAAGAAGATACATCACTTTGTAAATCACATTGATTTTGATCGTACGTATAGATATTAATGTAAGTACCGGTCGTATTTTCTGACCTGAATAACTGCACAGATAAAACACACAATTTATATTGATCAAATATGTTTTGAACTACATATTTTATATAAAAGAATCACGTTGCATACCAAAATCCGATTTAGACTTTTGCTGTCAGAAAAAGAGCATATCTATCTATTTTTTCAAACGTCCCATTTAAAATTCCACTACACTGTCAACTTCATCAGGACGAGACGCCAAAAAAGGACTTCCCCCAAAAAGAATTTCGGCGGGCCTCAAGCCAGCCGACGCCAACTTACTTTCAAATTAGACGCCCGAAACGCGGGCAAAAAACGATCTATTCGATACAAATATTGCACACGATGTCGCGGACACAGAAACAAGCAAAAATAAACATCCTACATTCTATTTTTCTCTGGAAAGGAGTCTGCGCGCATTGTGCGACGGGCCCGGTGCGCGCGCGCACAAAACGAACAAAACCCGCGCGCTTGCGCCGGCGGAAACGAGACGCCTATAGCACCCGCCGCCCGCGCGACAGAGACAACCATACCATGGGCGTTCCGTACTCGAATTTCGCATCCAATTAATGTTCAGTGGGCTTCCAAGTAGGCGGGGCAACAAAGATCTACACTAATAGGGATCGAGCTAAAATGATCTATAGATCTGCGCGCCGTCGCTGCGCACACTGTATTGTTATCGTTAATATCGTGGATTATTTATTTTATATCTACATTTGATGGCTGAATAAATTTCCACGTGAGGATTTCATAAATTTATAAATCGATTTTTGGGTTAGGAAGGCCGGTAAGTTTGGTCCACGATCTTTTTTATTGCTTGTTCGGTAGCAAGACTAATCGTGAACATGGTAATAATGTAGGTTTCACCGGGTTATTAAGTTTCTTGCTATATTTATCATTAAACATATTGAGTTAAGAATATTTTATATTAAGGTACCTAACAGTAGAGTGTGGAATTGCCCTTATTTGAAGAAAGATTTACTTACTTTAAGTATTCAAAAAAAATTGCTTTAGTTTAAACATCAACCCGTAATTATATTAAAACCAAAACGAAGTTATTACACCAGTATCAGTTAAATTAATATTTGAAGCATACCTACTTAAATGAAATCTGTTTTTTTTTCTTCAAATTATTTTAATTTATTCTTATTTTCTTAAGATCTTGTACTGATCTACAATGTTTACTTGTCCCATATGTAAGTAGTCTCTAAGTATTATTTGTTATGCCACGAATTGATAAACTTTTCCCTTCCAAGTGGGCAGGGCAGGGGTAAACGTTGAATGCAAAACACAATTTTAATATTTTGTTAAATAGTCGTATTGCGATAGTGCATTTGGTTGCATGAAACATCTATCCTAACTTCGGTAGAAAACGGAATTCCCTCGTATCACTTCAATACATAACAATACCACAAAGTTTACATTGTCACTACATCTACCTTTAAATTTGATTTCCCAAGATTGATTGCGGGTTGCGGGTTAATCTTCCGAGCAATATTTTTTCTGAAGAGTAGTTTGTTTCAAGGCCGAAAACTTACTGAAACGACAAATCAAATATATTACTTCAACTGATTCTACTTACTACTTATTTACTTCTAAGTTCTAAACCAAACCTTGGAACCATATTTTGAATACAAACTTCTTCGCCGGGCCGTCTAATTCATCCAAAAAGCTAATATTTAATTATCGTTTCAATATCTGCATATACGCCTCTCATACATATTAGCTTCGGTCAAAAACACCCTTCTAGCTACGTAAGTAGGAATGGAGCAAGAAAAAATCATACTAATTGCATGAGTTAATAGTTACTTCGGTAAAATAATGTGTGTGCTACCGTAAATCGTACATGCAGGGCGCAACTTGACAAGACCGGTTCATTAGATTTATGTAGAGCTTCAATGAGGATGAGTTTCCAACGAGCTAGAGGTACAATTTGCCATGATTTGTGAGCATAGACCAAGGTACTTACTTCCATCATGTATCATCAATACGCGGAGCCTATCTAAAGTATTAAAATTTGTAAGTATGAGCGTCGATGGCCCTGCCGTTATGGCCGTTGCTTTCCATGCTAAAGGTAGCCAGTCAAACTCCGCCACGAACCAATGTGCCTATACGAAAATTCATACTGTCGATACGGCGCTCTTACGGTGAAGGAACATCGTGAGATACGTCTGATTTTAAGCTTTCACGTTCCATTACACCGAATATTATTCTTTATGGGCCTACACGCGATATTATTAGTAGCAAATATGGCAATCAGGAGCATAGCCCATCTCTTGTAAGCAACCACCACAGCACAAGGTCAGTGTCCGCTGCAAAGTATGACGTACCTAGGGTAAACAAATTTTACGGTGACAGAACCTTTAAAAAGCGTTTCCCTATGTATTGAATACTTTGCCAGTGGAACTAAGACGTGAAACTAATAAATATAAGTTTAAAAGCATGTTTTAAAAAATACCTTCTCGAATCAATAGCCTAACATTATATCACACTTTAATTATTTGCAACCTTACTTTTTATGTTTTTTATGTATAGAATCATCACTTCGACCAGTCCCGCAGTCAGATAGTGTAAACTGTCTTGTGGGGCATAATGTTAAATAGATGTCTGTAACATATTCCGCTTTAATATTAATAAATAAATAAATAAAAATAAAATAATAAAAATTAGCTACTTACTGCCCGACGTTTCGACTGTGAAGAAATTTTAAGGTTGTGTGGAGTCGACCAACCCGCACTTGGTAGCGTGGTAGTTTGACCAAGGACTGATCGACCTAGTTTAGAGTAGGGCCGTGCTGTTGGACGATAGAAAAACGACACAATATGTATAAGATGTTTTGTTCTCATCAAGGCAACATTTGCACATCACTCCGTTTGCAACGATATCTATGAGCTCACATCCAGGATCTGGATGCGAGTGGCCGAGGAGAGAGAGAAGTGGTGTGCATTTGGGGAGGCCTATGTCCAGCAGTGGACAGGAATGAGCTGATGATGATGATGATGATGACACATTTTAATCCATACAATTATGGATTTGATGCGTATTAGTATAGAACCTCTTATTACCACTACGTAGAGCGCATTTTTTTTGTAATTTGAAAGTGCTTTAATAGATTCTTTACTTTCTAGAAAAAATATAGGGTTAGGAAATCGTTAAGATACACCTCGATAATTATAATATTAGAAAGTCAAATACAAAACAAGTGTAACCAGCAAACTAGGCCACAATAAAGGTGATGTTACTGCTATTAGCAATGTATGTAAGTTAGTACGTGTCACACAATACAATGTCGATGTAAATTATTGTCAGCAAGAAACAGAAGTTATGTTTTTAAATTACGGCGAATTACCAAGTGTCCATTCAATGGCTCCCTCATGACTGAATACATAAGTTTGTGTTAGTCCCCATCGTATTCCTTAACCATATGAAAGTGTCATATTACCCTAATTATCTATCCCTAGGGACCGGAACGGCTGTTTCCGACTAATAGAAATTAAATAGGTACCGCCATATCATGTAACTGCCTATTCGATCCGTAAAGTCATAGCCTTAAAGTCGATTCTTCTATGACAAAGCCAAATCAGTCTTTTAAAACGTGTAACAAGATCTTTGGATTGATGCTCACTGAATATTAAGTTCGTGGTTCTAATAAAGAATAAATTGAATACAATACGGTGTCAGAGGCAAAGTTTTGGGAAAAACCGCATAGGCAATCCTATGTGGTTTACATTCATACTTTTTAAGCCTCTTGTTTCTGATCACGTAGAGTGTATTGATAACTAGACCAGAACGCTATTCGCTATGTGCGCGATGATAGCGCCCCTAGTGGCGACAACTATTCTGGACTTGAGATCTGTCATATCATAGCAACCAGATGTTTTGATATGTCATATCATAGCAACTAGATGTTTTGATAAAGATTTTCGACTAGTTTTTCAACACAAAATAAATAAAAATTGTATAAAGTGAGTGTGTATATTATACCAAGTGATTTTCTTACTTCACAAAAATATGAATATTATTATAAGTATTGAATTTGCATCGTTTACGTTACGTACGTAACGTTTTTACTTACAAATACAAGGGAATTTATGAAATTAAAGCAATTTGACACATGAAAGCTCAGAATTATATCACATTTCTGTCACATCGTGATTTGCCGTCCCCCACCACCCACTCCGCACATAGCGAATACTATAAATATTTTTAAAATTTCATTATAAGAACACTTTACACACTCTACAGGTACATTTACTCTTTCTGACGGTTCTACTCATAACGTACAAGATAAAAGTTCCACCCAAGTAGGTTTTATTCTAATTTTAACTTATAAATCTTCGATGCCATGCCATATGCTGCATTGAATCAAAATCGAATGCCCACCTAGGGTTACTGTATTCTAATTTTGAATTTAGAAAACGACTGAAGTGTTCTAAAAAAAAAACAAACGAACCCGACACACGATACGTTCGGAAATCGCCGCCTATTCGGTCCGCGGCCCGAAACACAACACTGGATTACAGGACGCCGCCCCACACCCAACGAAGCCGTAAATTATGAATAATCCAAACACATTTCAACTACCTACCTACCAAATACCGGATCCCTATACGTATGGGAATAAAGCTTAATTTATATTTTAGTAACCTATAATTGTTGGTGTAGATTCGGTTTCCGAACGCCATTGTCGAAGTGACAATGCATCGAGCGTCGACAGATGGTAAATTTCCGAAATCCGTGTCGTTAAAAAAGTAATAACAGATGAATGGTTCCCATTTATGTGGGCACATAAGGAGGTGCCTATTTAGCTGTCAATGGTGTCCATGTGACAAGCCGCAGAGGTCCCTTAATTACGTGTTTACAAAAGGTTTAAGTGGAAATCTCAATAATGACTGTGGCAACAAGTAGTCTTAACCACTTGCAATAATGTTGCTTGATGGTACACAAATACGAGGCATATGAACATGATGCAAAAGATAATTATACCTACGTGTGTGCAATGCTTTGGTGAAAATAAAGTGTCCGACAGATTTCGGCCATGGAGGCTGATCTCCATCACAACCAGCTGCATTCACCGACTTCCTAACTTTGAGCTGAGTAATTTCTTTTTTACAGTAAAATTCACACAAATTTGCCCCAAGCCCGGGGTCGAGCCTAGGACCTTTCAGTTTGTATGCAGCACTCGTTGCCAAAGAGGCAATCAACAGATGATCATACATACTTCAATAGGCACTAAAGATAGAAGATAGGAAGAACACAGCAAAGATACATTTTTTGGTTAATTTCTTCATGCTACCAAACAAAAGAATTCGGATATTTTGCATCGCACTGGATATGTGTTGGAGAAAAAGTACCTATTATTGAAGCATCCCTTACTTACCGTGATATCAATGCATAAAATCAATATTAAGAAGGCACCTGGTAACTCACAAAAGATTAAAAAATTTTGTTAATTGTCTTACTGCAACCAACCTTCAGTATATTTCTCAACAATTATTATGACGAAACGATTGCATAAGAAAATCCAAACAGATGAAGGAGAAAACGCTTAAGATAATTTTTTTCATTTCAGGTTTCACTATATTACCAATTTGTCATACCAATCAAGGGAACGGGTAATAGAAACATAATATTTCCTCCTTTCTAGTTGCATAAATGACCATCTCCAATCTTCGTTCCAGAAACGTCACGACTCAACTCACACGTGCCAGCAACATAGTATGGCGACAATAATTGCCAGCGTTCTGCGGAAACACAGCCCTAGTAGTCTAATTGATTCGCGTTAAAGTACCCTAATTACCTAATTAGCGGTTAGTTACAGCACATTGTGAGTAGCTGTAGAACGCTGGCTTTTTACTGGCCGTTAATAGGTCCAAGAAATTGTTCGTGTTTTGTTTTTTCTTTTTTACTTTTTTTCGCGTGAAGTTTGTGTCGTGCATTTTTAGTGGCTATGCTGGAGTTTTGGGAAAGAGGTTTTCCACAAGTTTAAATTATTATAAAAAGTATAATATCAGAAGGAACTAAATGTCAAAACATTTATTATTTGAACCTAAATTAAAATCCAATATATTATTTTGTGACTATTTTTAATAAAATGTCCTAATGTAGTAATTTGGAAAAACTTTCATGAAACTGTACCTAATAAAAAGAGAAATTAATGAGGCACATTTTAAAGCATTAAATAGAGTTTTTAGATGTTTCCAGTTAAGATCTAATCGACGAACGCTAATTTTAGAATGCTATGAAATTCAGAGCTTCTTTCATTATTTACTAAACACTAAGAGAGACATACCCTCATACATGTATTTTATTAACTCATCATGCCAAAGCTCTTTTTATCAACCCCCAAAAAAACCATCACGGGAAAATTAAAAAAAACCCATGCTCAAAAAACGCCAAAAAATCGCGCACACCAACCGCAACTGTCAAAATATCGAAATCGATTAAAACGGGGCGCACCTTCCTGTCCTTACAAATTGACAGCAACTAAAAACTTTTCAAAACGAACAATGGGGAAGGAAGTGGGTACCGCAAGACGTCAAAATTGGCCGGCACATCCCTAATTATACGATTTTACTATAATTTTGTGGCGGGCACTACTCCTGCCGGGTATTTTAGAATCACCACCTCTTTTGTAACGGCCGGAAAAATTACAAATCAAACAGTATTCGAACGGGGCGACTTTTGTGCGCGGGCTTGTTAAAAACGGTCTTTTTTCAAAATTGGAATCGAATTAAAAAGTCATAAATTATCGTGAAAGTAGGTAGTTGGCAGCTTGTTCGAGAAACGAGTTCCTTTTTACAAGGGCTAATAATTTATTCCTGATGTGGATAGCCGTAAGTGTGGTTATGAAGGGGAAATAATGAGAGTTGCGTTGATATTATCGGTTGTTGTTCGCTAACAGGATCTTTTGGGACATCGAGACGTGATGTGCTTAGTCAACTGGGCCGGTTTCACGACTGAAAAAGTAATTTACAGCGCTCCGTCGGTGGGAATTCAAAATTTCGTTTGTGAATTATGCAGGCATTGCGCAGCCTCTTTCCATATTGTATGGTTGTGCATTCGTGATGTGATGAGTTTTTTGGTCCATTGCAAATGAAGACGTTATATTGAGCGAAGGCTGTTGGTCAAATCTTTACACATTGGATGAAGGCGGTTACAGCCTTTTTGGTATCATGTATAAGTTCACTAATTTGTTATTCCATGTAGAGCTTGTATAGGTATTATGTTTTCATCGATTTTTACTGCTGTGAAACCACTTTTTCCCTTATCGTCACTGGACTTGCGGGGGAGCGGATGGCTCTCACCCCTAAACTGTGAAACTGCATCCATTCAACTTTTTAATCCATGTATTTTGTTACTTAGAATAGAATAGAATAAATATTTTATTGGTCACATACACAGTTACACATAACAAGAATAAATCAATTAAAAATAAAAATAGTAATTAAAATATAAAATTAATATTTCACAACAGTGACCAACAAGGTACGTACCTCAGCTTAGACTGCAGAAGCTCAACAAGAGCTCCTGCAGCACTGGTATCTACTATAGGATTATTTATTGGTGTGTACTGTACGTACATACGTTTATTTGTTAATAGGTCCTTCTAGTCCTAATCCTTCTTTCCCGATTCTTAGAGAAATTACTTGTTGGTCTCTAACCTTTAGCGGGACCCGGACACAGACGACGTCTCATACAAAATTAACCGGTGAGGGGTAGTTTTGTATGAGGCTACGACCGCGTGATGCAGTTACAGTCCATAGTTCTACAAGTGATATAGTTGTTTCACTGTAGTTCGTAATGAATCTATCAGAAGGTACCACAGGCAACGTAGATCAAAACGCGCCATTCAGGTCATCAAAAGCGATTCGATTGTCAAACGTGGGCGGTCATCGTAAACCAACTATCACCGTTCAAAGACACGATCTGAGTCATAGTTCATACAGCGCAGAAAGAATGCGATCTGGTCGCGGCACAAAAAGCGTTAATACCATGTTGTACATAATGTTGCGTTGCGGCGTCCGAGAGGCTGCGTATAAATAATGGAGCGGAGCCGCGCAACGCGCCTCTCGCTGCGGCCTAGGCGCCGCGGCAGGAGCACGAGACTATGGAGTCGATGTGAATTTACTTTTTTTAAATACACACTCTGTGCTGTTGCCAGTACGATTTATCAAAAAGAAAAAGGAACTTTCTTGCTGAACATCTTCAAAAAGAGTGTTCTCATTTTGAACTAGACTATGGAATCGATTTGAACTGACTTTTTTTTCATACACACATGTGATGTTGCCAGTAAGATTTTTTTAAGAAGAAAGAACTTTCTTTTTCAACGACTTCAAAAAAGAGTGTTTCAATTTGATTCAATGTTTTTTACTTAAGACTGGCAGGTATAAAACTATTTTGTTGTAAATAACTTCAAAGAAGAGTGTTCTCAATTTGATTGAAGGTTTTTACTAAAGACTGGCCCGTATTTAACTATTTGATCTGCACTTTTCCCAGCGATCTACTGTCTGCGAATTTACTATTAAGTGTAAGTCACTTAAAATCGCTTGATGCCGTCGATGGTTTGCAGCGACGTGTTATCCGTATTGTCGATGATGTAGAGGTGTCCGAAACCCTGGAGCTTCTACAATTACGTAGAGACATTGCCGGTCTAAATGTTCTCTACCGTCTCTATAAAGGGGAATGCTCTGAAGAGCTATTTTAGCTTCTCCACCCTTCCCTTTTCCACTCCCAAACGACACGTTGTGGACAGTGCTGCCATCCACAATATCCACATACAATGCAGGTACTGGTACGAGTAGCTCGGACCAAGAAGTTTATTAGTTCCTCTTTTCTGCCACGTGTCATTAAAGGCATAGAATGGCCTTTCAGCTCATGTTTTCCCAACCTCCTATGATCCCGGGCTCTTCAAGCGTGGCGTGAAATGGCATTTAATCAGGTCTGTGTGCCTGTCGACTTCATATGTGGATCTCACTACCGCTTACTATCAGGTGGAGTGAGGTCATCTTGTTAGGCCTTTATATCCAAGCAGATCTAACGTTTACGTGTATATGGTTGAAACAATTTGCATCACAGCTTTGATAGCTCTCCTATTTTCTATTTGGCTCCATTATACGTACAATACACAGCCATATAACTAACCCAATAAACGTATAAATGTGCATCAGAGCATAAAAGTGCGACCGTGCGAATTATTCGTTGTTCCTACCATCTAACGCAAATATTAACGGTAAGAACCATCTGCTCCTCCACAATCGGGTGATTATTAGACCAATATTACAAGTCATCAGCATGGTCAGTTAAGAAAAAAATATGAAAAATTCCAAATTCAAATTTATAAAAAACAAAAGAAAATATTGTTTTAAACGGCCAGTCCTCTCTAGTCGTCCGCTGTTCCTCGGCTTGGGTGGCGCCCGCCGCTATAAAATTCGGACGGTGGCGCGGAATCCCACAGATTCCAGCTTAATATTAATTGACGATCGACTAACCTCCCCTCTCCCTGCAGTATGGGCGAAGCGAACGGATTTTTTAACGTTTCCAACGTTTTGGATGTTATTAATTTTAAATTCCTCACGTCATCCGTTTTTAATCGAGAATTTGTTAATCGGACCGTTGTTTACGAGTGGGTCTCTGATTGTTTTGGATGCTAAGTGTGGTCGTTATGATGTAGGGTAACTTTGTTTGTCGGGACGGACCTAACTTGCTAACATAATCTGCATTTTTTCGTTACGATTTTGGAACGGTGATACAGTCACCTTTTCATCATAAATATTAATAGGGGAGAGGGGGGCAGCTTTGAACAGGGGCACCTTTGAAAAAGTGTATTTAACAAGCTTTAATGTAAAGAATTTTTGTAGTTTTTTTTTTGGGTAGTGGTAACATTAACCCGCATAGCTGTCACTTATCACTGCTCACATTAGACAGCTTGCCGACGAGTTACGAGGAGTTTTTTTTACGAGTTTGAATTTTACACTTTTTGAAATTCGCGCGTAAGGATCTCAGAGATTCATTTCAAGGCAAATGAAGTGTTTTTTTACTTTTTTAGTCAAAAGGTTTCATATATCACGCAATAAAGCAGATATTACTAACAATTTTAAAAAATATTTGGAAGGAAAACGTTTTTTGTTTTTCAAGGACCATTGGGGCAGCTTTGAACAAAATAAAGGGGGCAGTTTTGAACATTGTTTAAAACTGCCCCACCTTCAGTCTTAAATACTGAGATTGTTATAATGCATTATTTTTTATTATTTTATTCTAACATGGAATATATTTGTTAGCGTAATGTTCAATAGGAATAAATATCTGTATCTTTTTCATCTAAAGGTAATAATGGTACCCAACTATAAAAAAAAGAGAGAGAATGAAATTGATGAGACATGAAGACTGCAGTTTTATTTATATCTCGTTTATTTTTGGGTTTCCTTTGATTGACCTCATAATGTTAATTAATAATTTTATTTGTTTCCGTATGTTAATTAATATTATTTAAATAGAAGTTTGTATTCCCTAGTACATATTTTATCATTTTTAATTTCTAATGTTTCAATGATACTTGATCTCAGTCGTTTCTAATTTGTTTTCTTTTAATAAAATTAATATAAAAAAGTATAAAAAGTCATTAAAAATCCATTTTTTAAGGATAGTTCAAAACTGCCCCATAATTATCATCAATCACCATATTGAACTATTTTATCATTTTTAATTTCTAATGTGGCAATGATACTTGATCTCAATCGTTTCTAATTTGTTTTCTTTTAATAAAATTAATAAAAAAAAGTATAAAAAGTCATTAAATTTCATTTTTTAAGGAGAGTTCAAAACTGCCCCATATGAATTCAAAGCTGCCCCAGGAGTGGGGCAGATTTGAACAGTTGACTACTGCTATTATAATTGATATTACGGCTATATCTTAAATATTCTTCTTCATATGATACTGAAATTTTATGGCATAATGGTCGGGTTAAGCATTGCGAAACTATAAAACGATATAAAACTAAAGAATTTTAAGATATAGGACAAAGTTTTAAAAATGTTCAAAACTGCCCCCCTCTCCCCTACTTAATTACATATAGGTATCGTAAATTTAAGGACTGTAGATAAAGACATTTTTAATAATTTGCAATGACCTTGTTAAAACAATGCACAAGGCAGAATGGCGGCGACGTGGTCCACAACCCGTCACGTTACGTTTCCCACAGAGGTGAAAAGTGGATCGCTGGAAGTGATCTCTGCCTACCCCTCTGGGAAAAAGGCGTGATTTTATGTATGTATGTATGTATGTTAATAATTTGCAAATCTTTAATATTAGTAGATACATATGTTTGTTCCATTTGAGATTCTGAGGCAGGGTAGATCAATCTGCAACTCTGTGGTACTAACGAATAGACAATGTGTCTGCCTCCAATTATGTAAAGGCACCTATTATTATCGGCATCGGCGTGCTCAAAGTGACATAACACAATGGTGGGCACCCAATTTTTTTTTTTTTTTTTTTTTTTTTTATGAGGGTTTTTATGAGGGTGTTCGGAGGGTGTGCGAGTAAGGAGTTTGGGAGAACTAAAACTACACTTTTTGGTTCAGCCCACGTAACGGTTCGTGCATTTACCGTTTAAGATAAGCTTAAAAAAGCTTGGAAAATTTTGTATTTTTAGAATTTTTTTTACGCAACAGAGAATTTAAAAATAAGCTATCTAGCCCTAATACAAAACTCTGGCAGTTTAAGTACGAGAAAAGAAGTTTAAAATTATGCTTTGAACAAAAAAAAAAGATCGTGTCCGAATGAAACGGTTCCCGATTCCTCGTAATCAAGACATGAACTTGTAAACGATATCCCTAATCAAGGGCAAAAAAGAAAACAACCCACAGTAACATGTTCGGTTAACAAAAAAAGCAAATAAAAAAGTTATAAGCCGGGTGATAGTTCCTCCCCGTGTCACACGCGTGTTATCTAACCTCTTTACAAGCCTGACAACGGTGTAATGTGATAACTGGCTGGTAGACATTAGATACGACCTCGGTGATGTAAATTAAAAAACAAATTGACCATTGGCGCGTGAATTTGACAGCTCTGTGGCGGTAAAAATGGAAGAGGTTAACCTAAAAAGTTTTGGAGTCAAGATGGTGGATTGGTTGTTGTTTTTTTTTATTTTATGCTTGATGAAATATTAATCCAATGGAAACAGATATACATAGGTACGCAATGTAATATTGTGAAGCCTGATAATCATAAAATAGACTGATTTTTAGATCTCAGTTTGTGAAAGGTTATTTAAATATTATTATGGTTAATTGACCTGACACAACTAACCTTTCACAAATTTCTAAGAACAGAGTAGTGAGACTTGTATTCAAACACAAATGTCTTACTTGATAATAAAAAATAACTAGTTACTAAAATGTTAATTTCACCCTTTAGTTATTTCAATGTTTTTATATAAAGAAAGAATTTTATTAAATCGACTACTATAAACCAATGGGAATGGTATTAATATACATAAGAACAAGTATTGATAAGATGTCTCTTGATCCGACCAATCGCATCGTGTTATTGTACACAAATAAAGCTTTCTAGGTGTTAAATTTAACACCTTTAACAATCAACCTAATGACAACTTTGCGTCATTGACATGTGGTTCAAAGTTGAGTGCACCAGACTCATCTTATACACGTATAGTACAGACAGATGTCACTACATCTAATATTGGACTCTATTGGGACGACTTATGGTTGAGTGCAGTTTTTGTATTCTGGATTGGGAACTGGGCAGAGGCGTCAATTTTCACACCTAACTCCGCATACCATTTTGAACTCTATGCTGTGGTAGTAATGATAAAAGTTGCTTGCAGATAAGGGATGTGTTGTGACGTTAGTGATGTGAAATGGCGAAAGGTGTCGAGTTTCACGCCTCGGGTGTGAAGGGTCCCAATGCTTGATGCTGATTGGTCCGTTGGCCGAGCTTTGTGAGCGAGGTGTTGATTATTGGAACGCTGTTGCAGCTGATAAGACCTCAGCACTCCCACCTATGCGTCCGTTCCTCTCTGTCTATATATTTTGTACACACAGTACCTACATAATACATACCTTTACTTAGGCATTAACATTCCATTTCATAAAAACTTTTCTTCTTGGAATTACTTACGGAATTAGGTAACGCATACTTAGTAATTTTATTAGTAGATTCTAAGAACGGCTTAGTTGATCGTCTTAATTTTTTTGATGATGAAAACACTTCTCTATTGAATATAGGTATGTCTCCTTTAGTTAAATTAATTTCCAACTTTTAACTTAACTTGGGAGTTTTTTGTATTTTACTGTCTGTACCTACTGGTGCATGGAAACCATAATCGTGAAACCTTTACATACCAAATCAAACCTGAAACTCAGTCACAACTAGCCCTACAAAGTCAACCAAAGGCTATCTCCCATCAAGCCTCATAAAGATGTGGGCAGAAAAACTATCAATTCCTTAGCTCTAGTTATTCGAAAAAAAAATCATTCTGTAAAGTCGTGTACACAAGTATTGCATTTAAAATAGTAACGAAACTTCCGAGAAGCGGGCTGCGCGATAAATCTCCGGCCACGTATCTACATCTCGGTGTCTATCACGTTCCGAGCGTCACGACAACGCGTAGTGATGTGCTCGACGAGAAATGAGTGCTGTGTGTGTCGATAGCTTGGATTTTGAGACAGGATTCGATTTTGTTTTTTTAGTAAGATTCTTATCTGAACGAGGAAAAATGTTTTGCAATAAAATCTTTTTCATTAAATATAAAGGTGCATTTACATTAAACGAGATCTTGTTGAGCACAAGAGCATTCTTGAGAACAAGAGCATTCTTTAGTGTTCTTTTAGTGAATATTCTACACTAAGAACAACGAAAGAATGCTCTACGCCTGTTTACACTAGGAGAATTTGATGTAGTGGGGATAGAATGAGCATTCGCTCGTTTAATGTAAATGCACCTTAAGCCAAATACAAATTCTTTTGATATTGTGCTAATCTAGTCAAGAATACGAGTTACTTAATAGTTCTTTCAAGTTTAATTTTTAATTAATAGTTTTTTACCTAAGCACACATTTTTATATTAAGATGGAAAAATAGGTACAATCTCAATCCAATTCTACTATCATAAACGAGTTCATGACGTAACATAATAAAAAATATTTAGTTTCAAACAATATACCTAGTACTAGAATTGGTAGAGTAGAGTAGAACAGGATAACTAAGGAAGAATCTTGGATACAAATACTGGTCGATCTGTTACAATTGATAGTCACATACTTATAAATTGCTTTATCATTTTTCGATCACAGCAATAAAACCATTCCCATCCCTATCGCCTGGTGAGAGACACAGGCATTACGCGGAACACTCGAAATAGGCGCCGCCGCCGCCGCCATCTTGTGGCACGTTCGGAAATCTAGCGTGACGGTGAAAAATTGCCGCGCGCCACGACCGCAGTGAGGTGGTTTCAGAACGGACTTGAAAAATGTTCTGGCCAGTGCTTTTGAGAAACGACCCGCGATTAGACAAAGCTAGCATTAGGGGTCGTTCATTGAATGAATGAGTCGGTTTATAGTGATAGGGATAAGGGGCAGCCTTGAACATACTTAAAAGGGAGTCTAAGCAATTAAAAGATCACAATTTAATAATACCTACATAATTAATAAGTATGGGAATCACACGTTGTTACCAAATGGACAGAGTCAACGAAATCAATGAAGCGTTAAATACATTTTAATAATAGTTAAACAACTTTCAAGAAAAATTTTTTCTTAAATGTTTAATAGTTAGGTTTAGAGGTTCGTTAGCCCCTCCCCCTCCCCTACTGTAGTAGGTACGTTAATTTCTAACAGAAGCGAAGTAACAAGTATTAAAATTTTAACAAACATTTATATTATCCTTACTTTGCAAAGTGTCCTGAAGATATTTTACACCAAACCATGCTCACCCTTCGGACACAAATCATGATAAGACGAACTTCAAGCTTCAAAATTAACTACGCAAGCGACGAGATCTCCAAAGAGACCACGTCACAGTCTGAAACGGATAAAATCACAAGCAAATCGTCAATAGCATACCAACGTAACTTTGACAAACATCTGAACCTTATCTTTAAGACTTAAGGTCCATAATCGCTCACCCTTGTACACGAGGGTAGTATTAATATCGCGTAGGTTTATTCCTAGTGCGTTCTTTACTTCTCCTCTTTGTTGTGCTAATATTGACATTCGCGCGTGTCGCTTCCACGTCACACAAATACAATTTACCACTTTGACGCTTTTCTTAAGGGAATAAAGCTCAAATTGGCGTGGCTCGAATGGTGGAATAATTGTGTTTTCTTCGTCATTGTGTATGTAGATTCGTAGATATCTGATGTGTCAGTTGGATGTCTGCTGATAAAGATAAATCGCGGGGGCTCGCTTGAAATGTGTAATCGAAGAACTGTTGCCCTTTTATTTGGTTTTAGTGAGGCGTTTTGGTTTTTACTTTTTCATTGGCTACTTTGTGAAGTGCCATTAATATTCGATGTACGCTTGGATACCGTCAATTGAGTGCGGAGATAATTCTGCTTTGCTAATTTTAATTGCCGCTTTAAGTGCCTAGTACATCTGACTAAGTACTGACATCTTCAGTTTAGTTACTGTATAGGTACATTATGTTGACTCTTTATATTCTAGCTTTAAGTACCTACTAAGTCTTTTTGATTGTTAAAAATGCGATGAACAAAATAATCTGTATCGTTATAATATGAGTTAAATTATAAAAAAAATCGTGTAAACTTATGAAATATCTATACTATAACTATAACCATAATAAACTTTATTTCCGATAATTGATAAAAAAAATTAACGTAATAGTCTCGTAATAAATATTTTAACAACATGCATGCAAAAAAATGTCCTGTATTTTACGTCACTTTCCGTCGTTCCAAATTTGTACTTAACTGTACCTCACCGCTATAATTCCAAATCCGAATCGCCTTGATTCCAATGACGGAGCTCCCGTCTCCCACAGATCACGCTGAAACATTAATAACCCACCTTTGTACCCTAATTCAAAAGGGTCCAAGCCGCATATAACACTAAACCACACAGTCCTATACATTATAAGCGTACAAACTTAGAGATCCACATAACGGCAAGGTCCGGTCTAAGGCGATTACTCCGCCACGCGAGTCGAGAAGGCGCGCTGAAATTGATCCCGGGGGTCTCGGGGGGTTCTTGGGGGGTCGGACCCCCTCCCACCCCAGCGATCGCCGCTTCCCTTTGTGCTGCCTTTATCCGGGGACTATTGGCGTGACTTACGGGCGGGATCCACACGCTCCCGGAATTTTAGAGATTGTAAGACGGACGCTTTGTTGGATTGAATTTGGGAAGGGCATCGGAGGTAGGTGTTAAGATTTACGGGAAGATAAAGGGGTGCG
This sequence comes from Maruca vitrata, assembly GCA_039566165.1. NCBI lineage: Eukaryota > Metazoa > Arthropoda > Insecta > Lepidoptera > Crambidae > Maruca > Maruca vitrata. Next base: position 8,295,708 of record CM076933.1, on the reverse strand, counting down.
TGTGCCCGTTTATATAAATCGTTTTAGTGTTTATGCCAATGAATGTATGTTGAAGTCAATATAAAGTTTTTTTTTTCGTAATAAAAATCTATTTAGGTTGATAAGTAGTAAAAGTAAATTTAAAATTTATTTGTTGTAAAAAAAAAACAAATAAAATAGTAGTAAAAGCAGTACGTAAGCCAGTTAGAAATTATTTACAGAATCCGTGCAAGAATTGCAATACAAGTGTATCTTTAGATGAAAGAAAGATAAAGCAAGATGTCAACTTCAAGAGAAAGTAGTACAAAGTAAAGAATGGCAACTGTATCAAAACTTACATTTCAACCAAACTTTATCCCAGTACTTCTAGAAGAAACAGCATCGGTGTGAAAGCATAAAGAGAGCAGAGATAGTAATGTTCTCCGAGTGCGATGCGACGCCCGTCCTAGGAAATTATAGCTCAAAACGCGCACTCATAGATATATATGAGTACGTAGGGAAGTGAACAAGAATGTATGTAGGTAGATATTTATAAATAAATAAATAGATACAGAACATCACATACAATGATCTGACCCCGTGGTAAGTAGCTTAAGCACTTGTGTTACGGATATCAAAATTACAAAAGTCGATACACAATCATACTTTAATATTTTTAGTAACACGACCAGACACGAAACGAACACTGAAGTTCGTCACACAATTATTTGTCCAGTGTGGGAATCGAACCCACGACTCTTAGAACCGTAGTTAGTGAACCCGGGTCACTCACTACCTGCCGTTCCACAGAGTCCATTTGTTAGTACCCAAGGAAAAAGCTGTGTTGTCATTAGGCTGGTTGACACTTAAGGGAAATTTCAAGCTTACATGCTTATCGATTGAAACGTTCTACACGGTAATAAAGAACTATGTGTCCACTGCACTGCACTGAGTCCTATTTATTGTAAACAATAAAAATGAAATTATACTGATTTACCCGCATTCATAAGATAAAAAGCTCCAATTCGTTGGCTGAGCGACCTTGAGTGGATCTTGACCTCTGACAATAGAAAATCAACAATTTTATTACAAAAACACAAAATTGACATGACTGGTAGACTGTCATCATAGACATCATCTTAAAACTACGTATTTATTTTATTTATGAACAATCTAATTCGGCAATTCAAGCCATGCAAAGAATACCTACATTGAACCGTCTTACAAAACGTAAAGGCTTCACTTAGTAGTAATCCATTTCCAGCAAGCGACTTGCGGCAAGCGGCAAATGATTAAGACTTTATCGCCTAGATGTCTAGGCTCTACCTACCTATTGCGAGCCTATCTAACGCCATCAATTATTCAAACTATCTAAGATTGCTCCGGCACTACAGCGGGGGTGCGGGTCGTAGTATAAGGCCATTTGTCAGTGACAGGACGAGTAGGGTGGCCCTCCCTCCCTCCCAAATTCCACCACTCGCACTATACACCAGACTGGTATAACATACTATATGTCTTAAATTACTGGTGTATTATGAATGGGGTGACGTTTGGACGGCGTCTTGCGGTTAGTGAATGTTCAAAATGTATGTTTCGGACTGGTGGCTATTTAGGATGTGCAAGTTTTTAGATAAATGTGTAGCTTTGTGTTTTTGGTAAAGTGAATTGATCCTTGCGATTAGTTTAGTTTAGGTACTTGTTTTAGTTTAAATGCCAAGTGAAGATGCATTTTAAGAAATTATTATGAATTCAAAAGCATAATTGTAACAGTCTGTACAGTACCTGATACACACAGATGCTTTAATACAATGCGTTAATACCTTGCCTTGTCAATGTAACTGTTTTATCTTTGGTTTAACTAAAGATAAAACGAAAAAAAGATCCAAAATAAAATCGTCAAAATTCGAACACAATTATCTACTACTTTGTACACCACTATTTGTTTTGTGCCAGTAACTTTTTGATAATCGAATCGAATCGATCGAAATTGTGCTATATCGTTTTAAAAAGGCAGAAACAAAAGAAAATGCATCCCTTCCTAGTCCTGATTGGTTTAGAACCTTGTTATACGGTATTTTGTAGGCTCCAGTGTTCTATCCACTCCAAGCTGTAATGCGTTACCACATTACTCAATGTCGCACGCAGGGGAACGGCCGTGCGGAAAATAACATCTACTGTGTTACCAACGTACTGTTGCCTACTGCTTTTGGTGTCATTTTAATCGTTGTTTCGATAAAGCCGTTAGATGTATAGAAGCAACAAAATAAGCCAATGTTTTAGATATAGCGTATAATACAGATGGACTAAGGTTACATTTAGGAGCAATTTTCACTCTTTCTTGGACTCTGCCAGCACCTTTAATTCCTTGTAGGGTGCTATAGATAACGGTTTTTTTTAATTTGGTTAAGCAATGTAAGCAGCATATGTTAAATATTTTAATGTAAATTAGAGGAAAAAACACTTACGTAGACAAGAAATTGCCGTGCCATTTTCCCTTTTTCGGTGACAGTGGCATAAAAACTTACTGTTCAGAATCTTACAAAAACTCTAAAAGTTACCTTACCAATTCCTTTCTCAAACACCAACCGCAATGAATATTCTAATCAAGCAACACAAAAACCGCTAACAATACCCAGAGCAATTAAGCACATCGGCGGAGGCTTTCATCCAAAAAGCGAGCAATGATAATAAATTAATAAACGCGAGCTAAAAAGCGTGCAATATTAATTCTACACGTTCATCAAGGCAACAGTTATGATATCACGGCGCATGATTGCAATCGATAGGATGCTTAGTATCAAAAAGCGGTATAACAAGTGGTTATGATCTCATTCGGAATAACTGCGGCTAATTGTCTCGTTTGGAGGTTTCGAGGTACCTTTTTACCCTTACACTAACAGGATGTCGTAAAGAGTAAGGCTTGAATTAGTTTGATCAACCAGAGAGAAGTGAGTCTGCTAGGATATAGAGCTTTGATGGCATAGTTAATAGATTACGACTGTAGGCTTCCACGCGGAAGTAGTCTGTTCCAACAATCCGTACATACTTACAATCCCAATTGATACACACAAGTAGATACAGGAATACACTTGCAATCAAAATGTACATTTTAACTACATAATTAATATTCTCTCACATGATACATTTGATTAGAAATCATAAGTGGCGTATATTTATATGAATCGAAACTTAGTTTATTGTATTGATATAATGTTATAACGCCATAAAAAGACACGAATACAGTTGGAACATTGAAGATGAGTCTGGTCATTACAGAAACTGTTTTATGTATACAGTGTCGTAGAAAAAAAAACATTGCACAGTGTTAATCGATTAATTCCAATTTCAAAATACTGCCCCTTGCAGAACATTTCTTTCTCCTTCTTATCTTTGTAAACATTCTCTCGCGTCTCTATTGATCGTTTTATATACCCATAGGACTCTTTGTCAATCTGAAACAATGAACATAAAAGAAAAGCTCGTCCATGAAAGTCGTAAACAAAAAAAGCCTTCATAACGTATACATTAGCCATTCTAAACGAAAGCTTCAATCAACCCTTCAAAAGTGCCATTGGTCGCCGTTGGATGTCAAGCCAAGCTGTAATAAACAATAATTATGGAACAACTGAGTAGATTAGAGGACGAGGAAATAAACGGGTTCACTGTAAAACAACATGTGTCCCTGAAAAGATTTTGTTCCATCGATCGCTGTGACAAAGACATCACCGAGGTGGGTTTTCCAAGCTTTTACCAGAATGGTTATATATTATGTGCATTCTGTATCTAAAGGAAATCTTTAGTATAGGTACATTTTTAGGTGCTGTGTTCCGTCATCTGTAACTAATGAATAAATCTTAGATGACAAATTATGATATCATTACAAAATTACCAACATTTTGTCTTACTGCATTGGAGGATAGGTGTGGATTTTTCACGTGAGAACAAATTACTCGTATATTATAAAAGGGGGAGTAAAGATAAACATACGGAACCATTTGGACGATCCAGAATTGACCACTACAGCATTTGAATGGCGAGCAGAAAGGATAGTCTTAACTACCCTTATTACCATTTCAGGGAACATAACATAATAAGTACACCAATGATGACACAACAAAACCCTAACATTTACTCCCAAAAAGGTTATAACAATATGACCAGCTATCAAGTGGACACATGCCATAAAAATATATGTATCATCACAAAACGCTGATACGAAGCGCGGTTAGCGAGCCTTCATAAAAAGCGGCCAAGTCTAGTCGACGTTATAAAAATACGACATTGGATAAATAAAAATATAAAATAAAATATGAAATGAAAGTGGCGCGGGACGCAAGAAACTCGCGATCCTTTTGAATGTGTTCTGTGTGAGGTTTGGGAGAGGCGTGGAGAGAGTTGCCGATTTGGAGTTGATAACATTTTCGCTGATCTATTTATTTACATCGTTACCATTAAAATGTTTACATCGTTATTTTAAACATCTGATCACCACACTAGGCTAAGCCCATTTAGTTTCAACAGTTCTCTAAAAGAGATTATGGCATTGATATGGATGAAAGTAACAAGCAATTACATATTAGGGGAAAAGAAATAATAAGTGTTAAATTATCTGTTAACTAACCACACTCATTCTGTTTTTCCGACACTGTCAGAAGTACTTATGATTGTGACATTTTGACAAAAAGTAATTTCATTTATGAAATTGGTTAAACTATCTATGCCTGCCGGTTGGTGCGATGCATAAGTACAAGGTGCGAGAAACATGCCTCTCGAAAACTTCTTCACACTTCATCTATCTGTCGCAGTCGTATTGTATAATCCGCCGTAATACATTACGGCTAGCCGTTATCAAAAACAGGGCCGTTATGTATTACGGCGGATCAACGATTAGCCGGATTGTCATTCCGATACGTTCTACATTTTGGTGACTCACGTTTACTAACGTAACTACTACGTAACTTTATTCAATATTGTAGGGTGAACACGTCAAGTGATAACAAAATAAAACAGGGATTAATAGAAAATCAATTTTAATGAGAAGAATAAAGGTTATGTATTTTGTGTTGGTTGGTTTGTACTTTGTGTTGCGTAGGTGCGAAAGTATAATCTATACTAATATTATAAAGCTGAAGAGTTTGTTTGTTTGTTTGTTTGTTTGTTTGTTTGTTTGTTTGTTTGAACGCGCTAATCTCAGGAACCGCTGGTCCGATTTAAAAAATTCTTTCACTGTTGGATAGTCCATTTATCGAGGAAGGTTATAGGCTATATTACATTTTCAAAAAAAGTAGGGATCCGTACGAAAAACCCAAATTTGTCACCCAAGATGTAAAAAAAATCAAATTTCAAACAAATTTTTACAATTTTTTTTGACAGGACGCAGTCTGTTGGGTCAGCTATTGTTCATAAAATTACACATAGATGGCATCGTGCTTTGTACAGCATGCCATAAATGCTGTCAAGTTTGACATAACATGAGCACCTACGTGAAAAGTTTTTTGGTAGTTCAAAAGATGGCACTGTGCTCTACGTATTACTTCGATATTATATTGTGGAAAAGTTTGTATGTAGGTATACCATACGTCAAATATGTGAAGTTTGTCTTTTGGAATTGATAAATTTGGAGTGCCATTAAATTACGTAAATTACTAGACGGGTTCTGAATCGACAACATGTATCGAAAATATTCTAATTGTCACCTTTTTTCTATTTTAATTTAATAAAATAGTGTCATCTAATTGACATATTTTTAAGCTGTCAAAATTAACGAGAGCATTCAAATTTCCATAATTGCCGAATTGAAGAAGGTTGGTTGTCAAAAAATACATTGATATTAATACTCAAGGGTTTGGTATCAGAAAAAAGGATGAGATGATCACAATGCGATTAATACATTGTATGCACCAACCGGGTATTAAATATTCAATCAAATTGAACAAATTCAATATTGAGTTCAAAAAATTATATGAAAATCAATATAAAAGTATAGCATATTTAATTTGGTAAAGCATAAAATTCGAAAAGAGAAAATGAGGGGTTTGCCAGGGATTAAGAAAGATCATGATTCAAGCACACAGTAAAAGCGTCGAATAATCGTACATAGGTATGAATTTAAAATTTGAAAAACACAGTGGTACGTGGCAGGGTTTGAAGTGGCGACCTCTTGCATAGCAAGCAAATACCTAAACCACTCGGCCATGGACGCTTTTTTCCTCTCTAACTATAAACTGCTACCTGGCTTTGGAATAGGACGTCCTTTATTTCACATTGATCGATGAATAATTAGGATTACTTGAAGATGATCTATTCAATATGAGGAAGCTGTTCACTATAACCATAGATTTTAGGATTTCGTACGTCGAAAAGAATAACCGAACCCCTTATATAGGATCCGTTTATCATCGTCAATTTTTGTCAAGGAGAAAATATCAAACTGAAAGTTACATCAAATACTACTGTCCCTTCGCCTGAGCCAACACAATCAAAAGAAACATTCATTTATGCTGCCAATTTTTGACACTCGCAAAGGGAACTACTATCTGCGAAGTACTCAGATTCTCAAAATTTAGAATAAAGCAACGTCAAGTACAGAGAATTGCGTAAACTTTAAAAATAAATTGCGTTGTGCGAGTCCGTCTTGCACTTGGACTTTTCATTTTTTTTTTTCTTTTCTTGGGTTCTATTCCCACTCAGCACAAATATTTCTGCGATGAATATCGATGTTTGTTCCGTGTCTGGTTGTGCAATAAATTTTTTTAAATGTATACCACTGTTCTGATAAAAACAAGTGCTAAAGCTTCTTACCACAGTGTAATACTTCTTACTCTTCTTACTTCTTACTCTTGTGTAATATACTTATTTATTACTACACGATAAACAACAGATGATGATGATGATAAAAACCAAAATAATTTTGTTTTAAATGTTTCTTCCGGTTAACTAACTTCTTAAGTGGCAGAAAAGATTTTGACGGGACTACGACTTTTAAGTTAAAAAAAATCAAAATCCGGTAGTTCACGCGAACGAACTTATTTATTACTACACGATAAACAACAGATGATGATGATGATAAAAACCAAAATTATTTTGTTTTAAATGTTTCTTCCGGTTGAAGACTAACTTCTTAAGTGGCAGCAAAGATTTTGTTGACTACGACTACTTTTAAGTTTAAAAAAAAATCAAATTCCTGTAGTTCACGCGAACGAAGTCGCGGGCACAGCTAGTACCTAATATAAAACTTAAGATTTTTCAAAGTAATTAAGAATTAGAAAATTCGCAGGTTGGTAGCAGGGCATAGGGAGACAAATATTTCAATGGCCTTTTTTTGAATATAAAGTTTGTTTTTTACGGCATACAGCATTTTGTCTCGCCCGCCTTGGCCAATTTACTTATGAATTTCCATCAGAGTATCGAAATATTGCTCCATGGGTATTAGGTACGCGAATGCTATCCTCAGGATTATTTTTCAAGATCAGATAATCTTCACCAGCAACATTCATGAGATCATATTTTTTGCACCAATAATACTGTGTAGGATTCCGCCGAATACCAGAATCCATAGCCACTTTAGCGGTTTCGATGTGCAATATAACCTCTAAAACTCTTTCTTTTGTCCATGAGACATTGCGACGAATAGAAACAGTTTAATTGCACGTCTAATTTATTCTTAAAGTCACTATTTACACTCGTATTTGTCACATATATTTCTTTAAAACCACTGTTAAAATCACATTTTTGTGAAACACTTTCTGTATTCGAGGCCATTGTTGTTGTTATGACAGCGAGACGCGAGCGCTAAACATGGGAACTAAAAACTGTCAAAGAGGCGGTTAACGACCCGCTCATTGACATTACGGCTAGCCGCATTAAATAACGTTTAGCGCCGAACACATCCCGGCGGAATTTCATTCAGCCTTATTCAATCCGGCTAATCGTTGATCCGCCGTAATACATAACGGCCCTGTTTTTGATAACGGCTAGCCGTGATGTAATACGGCGGATTATTCAATCCGACTGCGACATATCGATTACATCATTTCATCGTCTAAGAAAGAACACGTTTGAGCTACGAGAGCACCGAGTTCCACCAAGAAAAATAACCAGTACACTGCTCCATATCTCCCTATACTCTTACGGAGTGTTTCTTTGCCCGTAACAATCTGAAGGCGGCGCCACGGGTCAGCAGAGACCCCCCTCCGCCCGCCCCCCACTGCCCACGAACACGTACCCGCGTGTGTGTGCACCACAGACTATTAAAATATGACGGTCCAAACGCCCGTGAGGTATGAGGCAGAAAATACCCGGCTTTGTGGATGCGGGTTACTTTTGAACGCTATCGGGAGGAATGATGAGGGTGTTTTGGATGACGGAATGTGTCGCGGGAGAGTGAGTTTCGGGCCGTGTGTGGTCACTAGGATGATCGTGGACAGAGCTAGCTAGGGCTGCATTGGTGAAGCAAATGGGACTCGGTAAGGGTATGCTTTGTTTTAGGTTCTCCTATCTTACAGCATCACCCACATTCTAATTCCGTGCTAAGTTGCTTAAGTACTTCATTTACGGATTTAAAAAAAGCTGTTGAATACATTATTATATCAAATCTATCATCTAGTCAAAAATTAAAAAATAGAAAAGGTATGTTTCGTTTTTCGTCCATTCTCACAAGAACAACATCTATCATTGGTAATTAAAAGGCCAATCAATAAGAGAAATAATTTTCCGAGTTTTGTTTTTGTTTTTCGCTGAGGTGGCCACATAACTATCACTATAGAATAGACTTCACGTATACAAGCATGTCAAGTGGTAGGAGTATCGGCACCATCCAGTCCATTAACTCCTTCTTGTATATCAGATGATTTTGTTTTGTCCTGGAGTTACCAGGAGCACATAAACGTCAAGTGTTCGACGCATCGGCTCTCTCGCCGCATACTCTTTGCGTATCCGACATGTAGTTTGGCCATCGCCTCGCCCGGGCGGCGGAGGCGCCGCGACTCGGCTCAACATCTGCTGGTGCTGTGCGAGCTTCGTGTCCTAAGGCTTTTGTGCTTTTTGGACACTGTGTGTGGCACAGTCCACTTATTTCTAAGTCAGTAAATGGATGCTGCCCTGGTCTATTAGGGATGCAAAGATTCTAACTAACGCCTCAAGTGACAAATCTAAAGCCGTCTAAAAAAGCCACTGGAAGTTGTTTGATTGAATGATGAATTTCTTCACGGAAAATTTGTTGTATTGCCAATTGTCTTCAAGCGCAACATTAAGGCAGGATGATGATATAGACTCTAACAAATGTAGCATTGCTCATAATATTGAGTAGTTTATACCAATTAATAAGTAAGTAATAGGTAAGTAAGTCAAAATTTAGAGAATAAAATATTTTTCTTAAGAATACTGTTCAAAAATTACCCAACACCATCAGTTGTTATTTCACTGGCAACGTCACAGAAAAGCGCGTTGAAAATGGAACCAATTAAAATAGTTTTTACAGCGTTAAATTATGCAGTTGGTAGATACTACTAGCCTTCAAGCCAGTCATTCATAAATGAGATAAACAAACAGCGACTACTAATTGTTTCTGTCTAAACAAAAACCTATCGTCGAACAATTCAAATCCTCGAACACAATCCACCAATTTGGACTTAAACGGATTTCCTCGCGTTTTTCCTCAAACAACGCTACAGTGCAAACGAAGAAAATCTGCGAGTGCAAAGTGTTAACTGCCAGCACTCAGGAAGCGAACAATTAAGGGGTTCGGCACTCCCAAAACTGTTTAGCGAACTTCTGGATAGGGGACTCTTTGAGGCTTGTCTGCCGTGGGAGGGGTAATGACATTGAATCTTAGTTTGCCGACGGTGTTTTTGGTAAGCTTTTTTTTAAGGAAACGTTTGGGCGGTTTTGGGGAAATTGAATGGTTTAATTATTTTTTGTTAAGTACCGCATTGTCTTTCATTTGTAAACCTTCATAGATAACTTAAAAGCGACTCGCATGATAAGGAGACAAAATATTTTTATATTTAGGATCCTCTACATATTTATCTTCGTGTCTACCAGATAGGTTTGCATTACCAGACATAGTATTTATAATACATAATCTAAATAGGTACTGTATTTATCACTTTTTAGAAGGTAAGTTTAACATCTTAAAAAATATAAATCTGTTATTTATTTACTTTGCAAATGAAAAATGTTCACCTCTCAAAATGTATATTTTATAAAATTGTAAGTACTGTATTAAATATACAGCATGTGCATACTATACAATACAATAGAGAAATTGTAAACGAAAAATAAACAAACGACTACTCCTTAATTTTTAATCCCAGAACACTATCAACTAAAAATCCCAAGTTTATCGACCGCGTTGCGAAACCGCGCACATCAAGTGGGGTTGATGCCGGCACCACCCCGAAACCAGGTGATTGTCCACACGCCTAGTGTGGCCCGACGCCGCTACAATGGCTGGCTCGAAACTTCACACAGACAACAGATGAGATAATATGGAATAGGACTTTAAAAAAAACAGTCTTGATAATGTTATAAATGGGTCGACACAGAAAAACATTTCAAACACTTACAGATGCGATACTGATCAAAACACAATCTAACAATCTTTTTCAAGAATTAACTAGACGTTAAATATTAGTCTTTATGGATCTACACGCGATATTAGGAGTATGCCATACCCATAAAGACTAATATTTAGTGTAATGGAACGCGAAAGCTTAAAATCATACGTAACTAGACGTTGTCCAAAACCTTATCTAAGAACCATTTTAAAACAGTAGCATGAAGGGATTATAAAATAAAACACTATCAGGTAATGAGATTGAAACTAAAAGATTGGATTCTGAAACAAAACACTATCTAACTATATAATTTTTGAACAGTAACAACTAATCCCTTTCATATAACTGGATAATCGTAACGTTCATAGAGTAATAACGAGTCAATGTTGCACAGTGGTCTTTAGCGCATGCACCCAGATAATTAAGAAAAATCCTGTAATTTATCGTATATGAACTAATAAAAATAGTTTTTCGACACACTTCATAGACACTTTATCAGTTCATCACTTAATTTATTTAAATAAGAGAAAGAAAGGCTTTTGTTGTTTGTCTAAAGCACATCTAAAAACGAGATACTGAAATCAAAGCCATCCTATAAAATCTAAATTTAGGTAGGTGAATAAAATCTTTGAGATATCTACTAAAAATCAATATTAAAACAGGTTATCTTGTATAAGCCCTAAATTCTATCTAAACACCTTATAAGCTGCCTATTTTGTATCCACACTTGCTTAGCGTGTTTTCTCGCGTAATCCCTAACTACCCCCAGTTAAACGAAATTACTTTATCTCTTCACCTTAGCAGTTCGCGGCTTTACACCCCGGCGCCCCCCCGGCCGCCCCACCACCCCAACCACCCACCATTTAATCGCTGTAGGGATGAATTTACATGGTTCGATTGTATCCTGAAAAAAATACAGCCACAGAGGGAAGAATAAGTAAAAATGTAGTCAGTTACACACGTTATTTGACTCACTGACTACGATGACAGCTTAGAGTAGCCTTGTCATCTTCACCAGACTTGAGGGGGGAGTGGATAACTTACTTAACTTACTCTCACCCCTATGTTACTTACATTTAAAACTTTAACATTATTAGGTACGTTTTTTTTAATTGTGTTGACATTAATGATAATATTTTAATCAAAAAGTCACTAACCGCATTTCTTTACTACGCAAACCAAATTAAAAGAACGCAAGATTGAGACTTTCGCGTTTCATTACACTAAATATTGGTCTTTATGGGTCTACGGTTCGCTCGCGACCATGATTGGTGTAACCCAGTCGAAACGTCGGGCAGTAAGCAGCTATGTATTTGCTACCTTTTATATCGTTTGTAGACCCATAAAGACCAATATTTAGTCGATGACGAGGTTCCAAGCCATCAACGTAAGTCAGTTTGGAAAAACAAACAATTTAACCGATTTCGCTCTAAAGTGTTATGTTGCGAGCGAAAAGCCACTGTGGATGATATGTATAAAATAACGATATTTCATTTGCTTTAAGAATCACGCCCTTTGCTATAACAATATCACGATATATCTACTAACAAAAATAATAGTATTTTTATCGTATGGTGTAAACCCCAGATCGGATTAGTATTTAACTGGATACCTCTAGGAAGCTTTAATCTGAGGTTGAGCATCGGAAACTTTACGTTTGACAGGCTTGAGTGGGTAATAAACTGTATATTATACGTAGCAATAACACTTCTAATATTCACACCAAGAGTAATAATAGGTAATAAATTTCGGAATCACTAACTAGTGTTACGGATATAGATAAATCTCACCCGAACTCCGAACAATTAGAATTTTTTTTTACTAACCCTTGTCATTCCACTGCTCCAAGCAAGGTCTCCAAACCTGTCCATATCTCTCTATTCAAGGCTAGTAGGTACAATAACTAAACGAAATTTGTCTTTGTGGGGAACCACGACTTTTGGCAATTCCGCCATTCCTGACTATTCAGACAGGAACTATGTCCATACTATTCATCGAAACAGTGGTTGCAATATGTACCTGCATGCTGAAGACGGCAGTTTCTCCAAGCGCCTGATATATTCAATAAAAAAGTATGTTTTTCTTGAAAGAGATAGGTATAATTCTTTAAAGGTATTTTTAATCTCTACATTTGTCGTTAATTTGTAACAGATATTAGTCCAGTCATTTAAGCTTAAATTAGGTAAGAATCTCGGAATTCGAGATACCCAGCTGTAAGTCTGTAAATATTTAGATATTGACACCCTAAAAGTGGTCTCAAAACCTACATATGGTAGGGTGTACGCAACTATTAAATTTTCAATGTCAAATGTCACAAATATCAGTTTTATGAACTTTTGAGCGAAACGGCAAGTTTTATCATAAAAGTGTGTAGGAGAAAATTGCTTATCATCTAATTATCTATAAAAATTGTCTCTAAGTTTTATTCCTAAGATTCACCATTTCAGAGATACAGCGATGCAAATAGTTGAAAAAGTTGTATTTTCAAAAGCTTCCAGACCCCCGTGCGATTGTGCTAGACAGTTAAAATTTTCACAACTGATGTATTTCAGTAGCCTCTATAACATCTAATACTAGAAAAAGCTTAAAACCTAAATGTTTAAGTGGGTTCTTATACAAAACTATGGTTTTTTTTCTCACACTTGGCCGGTTTTTAACGTGGTTACCCCAGTAAACCTATTCCCGACGACACCTTTTATACGTGAAGAACACGTTGTTTATATGGAAGCCTAGTTAAATAATTGTTTTATGTTGTTTTTAGTACTATACATATACGTTTCAGTACATTTAAACTGCTTATTATGGGTCAAAAAGTACGAAATAACCAATTATTAGAATTTCTGTTTGAAGTATAACTGAAAAAAAATACATTTTAAAAATGTTAACTGTCCATCTAACTCGATTATGAACGTGAAGATCCATATTAACCAAATTTAATTTAATGAAACGCAGAAATCTTAAATCTTCTGAATACTGAAAACAACACAAAACAATTATTTAACTAGGCTTCCTTATAAACTACGTGTTCTTCATGTATAAAAGGTGTCGTCTGGAATAGGTTTACTGGGGTAACCACGTTAAAAACCCGCCAAGTGTGAGAAAAAAAAACCATAGTTTTTGTATGAGAACCCACTAAAACATTGGTTTTAAGCTTTTTCTAGTATAAGATGTTATAGAGGCTACTAAAATACATCATTCGTGAAAATTTTAACTGTCTAGCACAATCGCACGTGGGCCTGGAAGCTTTTGAAAATACAACTTTTTCAACTTTTTGCATCGCTGTATCTCTGAAATGGTAAATCTTAGAAATAAAACGTACAGACAATTTTTATAGATTAATAGAAGATGAGTAATTTTCTTTTATGATAAAACTTCCCGTTTCGCTCAAAAGTTCATAAAACTGATATCTGTGACATTTGACCTTGAAAATTTAATAGTTGCGTACACCCTACAATATGTAGGTTTTGAGAACACTTTTAGGGTGTCAATATCTAAGTATTTACAGACTTACAGCTGGGTATCTCGAATTCCGAGATTTTTTCCTAATTTGACTGGACTATATCTATTCCACGACAACTTCTTGTGTATTTAATGATACATTTACACACATACATCTTAGCATTATATACTCTATATTAGGACTATTTATGAACATTCGGAATAGCCATGAAACAGTGAACAGAGATAGTGAGCTCTTATGAGCGCGTCAGCAAAAACGGTCAGCGTAGGCTGAAATAAATTTAAGACAATTTGCCCTTAACACGAAAGAAAGGAGAATGAGGCAGCCACCCCACGTCATACTTTTTGTAGGACCGATAATCAGATCCATTTGATTCTGAATAAAATTTAAAAAAACTCCTACAAAAATTCGGTGGTAAGCCACCGACTTTTTGAATGATTTTTTTTACCCTTTATATAAATTTATAGGACGTGCGTTGCTCCATTGCTATCAGTACTTTCAATTTTTCTCCGACAAAAAATCGGTCACCGATTTCTACGTGCGTGGGACTGGCAGCCTGATGATCCATCATAGCCTAATGTAGGTACCTACTACCGACCTTTCTCTACTCAAGTTCCCTAGCTACAGAGCACACACATTCCCAGCCTGTCGACTACACCTACACGGCTATTTTCCGAACAATTTGCGGCCGAGCCCGGCCCGGTTTACGGCTGCTGCGTCGTGTGACGTCACCGAGATAATGGCTGCGAGTAGGTTGTCTTTTTTCTTTTTGTTTTTTGCTTACGTCATCGCTGAAGTGTGGTAGGTGTGTTGTAGGTTGCGTATGCGGATTCATATAGAGACTAGAGAGAGAGTAAGTAGGGTTTGGAACTTTTCGGACTGAAAAACTTAGATAGGTATAGCAATCACTAAAATCTTATGGGATTGTGCTAATATCCTCAAATAGATACTTTCTTGTTTATGTTATAAATGTTTTATCTGTCTGTTCGTAGCGGTTTCAAGCCAAAAATACTGAACCGATTTAGATTATATTTTGTATAAAGATAACCCAGATACTATTGAAAAGAAAGGACATAGGCTATTTAATGTTTTTTGCATAAAACGACTTCACGCAGATGTATAATCGCGAGCGGAAAGCTTAGTAAATGATTAAATAGAATGCACATTATCATCTCATAACCTGGTGGGGATCGGCCCGCAACTAACTTATTAACTGACACTTAGTTTTATAAAATCTTAATAGAACTTATAAGTAGGTACTCAAACAACTCATAAGATTTTAGACTTTCGCGTTCTATTACTTAAAATAGTGCTTTTTATTTGTTTTTATAGGTGTATACGCGTTATTAGGAGTAGCAAATACCTACATAGCTACTTACTGCTCGACGTTTAAGTAAGTAAGTAGTTATGTGTTTGCTCCTTTTAATATCGCTTATGGGCCCATATAAGTACACCATATTTTAGTACTCGTAAGTTCATAAATGATAACTTCGTAGAACAGCAAAACTGAAGGTAATTACCGCGATTAAAACCCCCGAAAACTCTTTACTAGGCCCTCGTCAAATGCTCCCAAAATAAAGCCGGGGGCGGACTCGCAATTTTTTGCGTCTCGATTTCAATTCACGAAACTAGTTTCGTTCCAAATGACAAATTAATCTCTCGAAAGTTGTGGGCCGATTTTTTTGGTCACAATCTCGGAGGCAACGAGCTGTACCGAATTGGAGTGACATTTTGGTAGCCTGTAAAGGTGTGTTCAAACAACGTAGGTAGGTATGGTGAAAAACGGATTTATTTTTCGAATATCGTGGGTTCTACACGTGGATATTTGCTGATGGAGTGGCAAGGTACTTTAGAAATTGAATTTTAACATCTTTATTATTATTTTAAATGCAACGCTTTCACGTCACAATAATAATTCTGAACCTATTTAAATGAAATTTGGCACACAGATAGTCTTGAGAAAAGGTAAAAGGCTACTGTTTAACCAGCTTCGTTAAGAAGGAGTTAGTTATGTTTTAGGCGATCAATGACATTAGGCTAAAGCAGAGTAGTGAAAGTATGAGTAATATCCTAAACAACATAAATTTAGGCAGATTTTATTTAAGTAGCTATGGTGAGAGAATGAGTCTAATTGTTTTTTAATCTTTTTCTTGGATTCAGAAAAGGATACTTTCTATTTTCTTTGAAACAGCCAATAGCCTTTATTAAGTTTTGTATAACAAACTGAATTAGAAGACTTCGCTCTTTATTAGATAGAGATCATTGTGTATATTCATATACCTTCAATCAAATTCATAATTCATAGATAAATATGACATCTAAATATAAGTCTTTATGGGTCTACACGCGTTATTCTGGGTTACACCAATCGTGGTCGCTCGAAACGTCGGGCAGTAAGTAGCTATGTATTTGCCTAATAACGCGTGTAGACCCATAAAGACTAATATTTAGTGTAATGGAACGCGAAAGTCTAAAATCATACATAAATATGACATCTATGCAAATAAGCGTATTAAGTTAGTTAGTTGACCCGTGATCATCGTGCTTGCAAGTTGCTGCAACAGTGCCGAAATATCGGGATCTAAATATCCCGACGTATTCTGTTTACTAGTCTATGAAGTTCTTCCTTATATTTTGTTTCAGTCATTATGTAGAATTTGTGGACGGACCTTTATTTCAATAGGTACAACATTCAGGCAATTATGTACAATTTGTACCAAATTTAGCTTCACAAAGTGTCCTTCGAAAGTTTTTATGCTGCAACTCAGACCGACTGAATATTCAGAGGGTGACCGATCATCAACGCAATTGGTACTAATGTTATTTAAAAAGCAAGATATAATTACCTACATTATTATCTTATTACTCGTATTTAAGTAAATTTTGTACATACAACTAGAATCATGTCAATAAACACTTTTAACAGGAATAGTTGTAGGAATAATCGAATGTAGACAGAAAAATATTTTTCAAATTTGAGATTTATTATTGCCAAAAATCTATTTTCTTTTATAGTGGTTTTTACCCGGTTCAAAGACAGGTCAAATCAAAAGTACGACGAGCACGCATGAAGAGGTTGATGGATGTGGATGAAGCGAAAGTGGTGTGGCAGGACCGTAGCACATGGGAGGAAGTGATCTCTGCCTATCCCTCTGGGAAAAAGGCATTATTTTTTGTATGTAATTGAGGCAGATTTGTTTAAATATAAGTAACTTCTTCTAATTCATATCCTGGATACTTTTTGCATTAACTTTACCGTCTGAAAATATTTTAGTTGCTTAATGTAATGTGTATAAAGTCTATCTGGGTATAAAAACTTCGGATGGCGTACCACAGAACATAACCTAAACTATCCGCACGTATTATGTGTCAGGACCCGCAAACAAGATTTCAAATATGGCTCCGCCACCGGTATCCTTACAGCCGAACAAACAAACAGTTTAGAAACGTTTAGCGCAAATTGCATCGGACCAAATGTCGCCGGCCATTGTGCTTTTTTGCGAGGATTACACCAATCCAATCCTGTATGAGAATCGGACTCTTTTCAATGCACTCCGGCGGTTGCATTTTTCCACCCGGTTACCTGATTCGATCAACCGTTTTGCGACAATTTTCAAAATGACAATCGGTGTGCGACATTCACCAGGCAAGACTGGCTGCATGCATTTCTATGGCTGTACAGTTTTATTCCTTTGCCTTGAAAAGGCTGCCGGATTAGAATTAAACGCGTATTTAAACCTTGTTACTGTGATCTTTTCGATTGAATGATGTTTTAAGTAGGCTTTAATCTTTATTCAAGATTTAATATATTTAGACTCGATTTACTGGAGTTTTTATACATTGACAGGTGAATTGCAATACATTATACGTCTTTAGTAGGCAGACATACCTACAAGTTATACATGGTACGTTTAAAACGGCTTAGGTAAAACATTTGATTAAATTATGATTTAGAGGCATCCTAAATATTTATTTTAAGCCTTAATTTAAAAAAAAAGTGAAAAGTGATCTCTGCATACCCCTCTGGGAAAAAGCGTGATTTGTTTGTATGTAATTTCAAAAACATAATATGTGATGAAAATGTTGCAGGTTCCAGTTATTTAAACGTATATTCCAAATTTTAAAAACTATCAGCTATTGTATCTTTATTATATTCTTAGGCTTTGCTCAACCTTTAGTTTAATAATTATCTGTGCTTTACAGACCAACTACTGACTGATCTAGTAAGTCGGTCTTGTCTAGTAGACACAGCACCCACCCGGCTAGTTAATTAGCTAAGAAAAGCATCAAGGAATCAACGCGCACACGTCCACGTCAATCGTGACCCCGCCGTTGATCTGCAGCAAATTGAATCGTGGCCGCACAGAAAAAAAGTAAACTGGAACGATGGCGCCAACGCGCCCGCGATGTTCTTTATTTGAATGTCTGCTGCGTTCCTTTGCGTTTTTGTTTTTTTACATTTTTTATTCTTCTCTTTAAATTGTTCCTCCTTGTTCTAGAATTCAAAAATTTAGGGCCAGTCCCGTTTTTGGATGTTGTGTCATTTCGAACAGGATTGTTGTTTTTTTTCCGGATGCTGATGCAACTTGGGTATCTACATTTTTGACTGCATATAAAATGTATTATAATATTGTTAAAAGGATATTTTTTTTTCAAATGAGAATAATTAAATTTACAAGTCTAATAATTCCCCTGTTCCTTCTGTCCCTGGGAGAACATAATATGCTTTTGCAATGAGTACCGAATGACTACCATAACTAGCATGTCTGAAATTAGTTTAAACCCATATTTCTTTCATAGACCACCAGGAACACTAGTGTAGGTACCAGCATATTTAAGATTCAGATTGTATTAAGTAATTAAGCTAGAGTATGGATCGACACTACAAGATAACAAGAAAGATAAGATAGAGTCTTATTAGGATAATCGTACTTACAGCAAGTAGTGCAATTTTTCACCATCAAGGCTCCACATTGACTAACGACATAACAAGAAAAATAACCGGACCAAAACGTCAGTACTACCTACTGCCGAAACCCGAACGCCAAATTAACATAAGTTATAACAACCTCCTCAAAAGTTAATAAAAAGCGCGGGCGTTTTCCCCGCAGCAACATTTCTTTGACCGTCGTACGATCAAAACAATAGGTAATCGGCGACAGAGCGGTTCCAATAAGGAGGTAGGTATTACAAGATATTTTATGGGCACAAGACAGGCCGGTATGTGAGCGCCGCAGCGGGGCGCGACGCGGGCTTTTATTTGGTGGACCACCCGTTCATATTCTTTTGCCTGTACAGCCAGGTCGCACTCGGAGACGGTTTAGAAAAAAAAGTCGCGCATGTTGACAGAGCGTTGCCTGGCAACCGCTATCGTAACAAAATTGCTTATCATCATCAAGATTATAGAAGACTTGGCTCCAGCCACAATAATTACCTAAGAAACTACTTAATACTAGGTTCTACCTACGGGTACTAGATCCATTTCATCCATGGAGTAAATTAGAAAAAAAAACGACGGAGGTAAACGACGCACATAGAAAACTACTAAAATAAATTCAGCGTAACATTTTTTAGAATGACATTACTTCAATTTATGAAACTAGAGGATAAAGTTGTTTTTTACGAAACCAAATATTTAATTGACTATTAACACAAATATTTGTTATTAAGAATTATGTACGTTATGATGTAAACATCGTTATTATTCAATATAATCTTTTTATGATGTACCTATTTGAAATTGTGTGAAGTAGTTAGTTACCTCAAGTAATTTTATGATATTTACTTATTACATTTTCTCATTACTTATTTAGAACCATCCAAATCGCCTACCTAAACTCAAATATTCAATTAAAATTTCAATGTGCGGTGAAGTAGTAAAAGTTATTAGGTATACCTATCGTCTCTATTTATGTGCTAGCTAGCAGCCCAGTGAGACATGTCCCAATTGGTTACGTCAACAGAAAAAATACTTTTATAATCTGTTGATACACAGATAACGTAATTGAAATTGGTGGGAAAAGGTTAAAATGTGATTCGATGATAGGTAATTTATTTAATTTGGTGATTTACCACACTGGTGACTTGGGTGATCGATTAAATTGTTTGAATCACGCGCATAGCTGGAATTATGGAGTAGATTCTATAGAAATATTATACATTTCTAACTCAGTTTTAAAAACTGATCATTTTTATTGACAAAGCTTATATTAGATTTTAGACTTTCGCGTTCCATTACACTAAATATTAGACTTTATGAGTCTGCACGCGTTATTAGTTCGCTCGCGACCACGATTGGTGTAACCCAGTCGAAACGTCGAGCACTAAGTAGCTATGTAATTTGCTACTCCTAATAACGCGTGTAGACACATAAAGTCTAATATTTAAAGCTTATATTGAACGGATAGGATTAAGGTAGGATATTTTAGTATGATATAGTTTACTTTAGGCTTGTTTAAGAGTTAATGGTTATCATATTTTAAGATATCTGTACCGAATAAATAACAGATGCAGTTATTTCCGTAATTGGCAATTTGTTATCAGTTTACGACTATTCTATTCAATTTCATACATACAAATAATAAATAGATAGCTGAGTATACAAACCTGTTAAAAATTTATAGTTAATTAAAGTTATTATGTTCTAGTGAACAATCTACTCGCGAAGATAAACTTTCATGGTTATATTAGAAACCTGAAAATTTTCGGGATATTTACCATGTTTCACAAATTTATTGAGTTCCAGATATTTCGGTACTGTTGCAAGCACCATGATCATGGGTCAAACTGTAGAACCAGTTCTAATATACTTGCGAGATAAAGCAAACGGTTTGGACTTCTATTTTAAAATATACAAGCTCCCTTGCTTAAGATGCATCTTAATACAAAGAAAATAATCTGTAACGAAATGTCTCATAATCCATTTAACACTTCTCGCAATACAAACGTATTACAATGCCAAATTGTTTCACGGTACACTTTGACGTGCACTTTTCAGTGTAACAATTTGTGCTTATCGTGTTGTGTTCCGCGAAAGCTCATGGGAGCTTCCTCCTCATCCCTCAAGCGTCTCGGAGTAAATTGGGCGAATTTCAGGAGTCGTCGGTTCTTGAAAATGTCTTTCAAGTATCCTGAATCGGATGTAATGTCGAACCGCTAAATTCTTGTGCGTTTTTGAACGTACTAAATTGTATAGGTATAGTTAGGTTTCCTGAAAATGGTTTCTAAGCGATGTGGACATCCACATCGCATCGCATGATAGAGTAAAAGATGTAAATTTTTGTGACTTCATAGGCAAATCTGGCTTACTCATTTATTATATTAAAAGAATAAGTAACGATTTTTCAGTTAATTTAACACCTATTAAGAACTGCCTGATAATTTGACAAAATTCTTCCATAGATCAAGGTATTAAAAAATCTGACAGACTTTTTGTGACAAAAGTGTATACTTGGTATTAAGCAATCGTATTTATTTGAATTACGTAGGTATGCACTTTATTTCTAGTTATCTGACTAAAACTAACGAATGGCTGTTCAAAACAAGTGTGATATTTAAGTATGGTTACAATGATTCACCCTACCCTTCTTTGCAGTCAAACTTCGGTGCTCTACACCGATACTCCAAAAGCCCACAAGTATCGCACTATGCGCAAGCGCATACCCTCTCGCCACGCGCGCTCCCACGGCGGCGCCTTTGTCGGCGCGTCAAAGGAATCGCCGCGGGCGCCGGCGGCGTGTCGCGATGTCCACATCACTGGTCGTGAGCGAGCCACTAATGTCACTGATAGCACGAAACGCTATCGATTGCACTATATACATACACTAGCTGTGCCCGACTTCGTTCACGCCATGAACTTGAGTTCAGCCGAGATCATGGCGCTTGTAACAGTGCCGAAATATTGGGAGTTCATTAAAACAAAACAACATGGTAAATATCCCGAACATTTTCAGTTTTCTAATGTATGTAACCATGAAAGTTTAAAATTATATATTACTAGCTGTGCCCGCGACTTCGTTCGCGTGGACTTCAAGATTTTTGATACAAAAGTTTTTTTTCCCGGTTATTCCGTTTCCATGGGAATTTTTCAATATCGCATTGTAACTAATCTTAATGTTTACTATGGTCAGGTACCATTCCAAATTTAAAGCATCTAACTTAAGCGGTATAGATTTTTCATACATAAGGATTTTTCCGCTAATTCCCGTTCCCATTAAAATTTCGGAAGGTTTTCATTTTCCTTACTTAGTGCACCTCTAGGGTACCTAACCTAAGCTACGTTTAGCCATTTAAGCTATGCGTTGATATGTCAGTCAGACAGTTTCTCCTTTTATATATTTAGATAGGTGTATGATAGCTTCACGTGATAGAATGTTATCTAGGGGCAGCGATGTGGATTCCGGCAGATGTTCAGGCAAAATCATGATCGGACGAAACTATTCGAGAGCGCTCTCTAAAAATGCAAGGGGAAATCTGAGAGTCAATATCTTTTTGTCTTCTCGGACTTCAGATATCATTTATATCGGAAATGCATGGAATTTCGCAAGTCGTGCTGTACAATAGCTACATCCTACTACTATCCTATAGACAAAAAAAAATTCGCTTTATGAACTCTAGGAATTTCTTACTTTAAATTTCAGATGAAGAGGTGGTACCTACCTCTGTACGGTTTGTCTTATCGAACCAGGTGCCGTAGAAACAGTAACAATATCAAAACGATGATGAACGACGATGTAAAGATAACGAAGTTCGAAAAGAATCAAATGTATGGGATTGATATTAGACGCGATAAATCACGTGGTCAATCTAATGTCAATCCCATACACTTTATTGTTTTCGAACTTCGTTATTGATAAGCTGGATAATCGTAATCTCAGCACCTTTGATATCAACAATCAAAAGCAAACTAAAGGTATTTTTGTCTTGATTTTCTAGAAATGTGAATAAAATATCATACCTACATATGGAAGGTGCGTGTCATGACCTGAGAAATATAACTCTATAGTATCACTACAGTGTGATCATGGAGCAATCGTTCAATCTTAAAGACCGAGTAGAGTCTACTCTAATTCTTTAAGTATTTAAAATCTTATATATAAAATTCTCGTGTCACAGTTTTCGTTGCCATACTCCGCCCAAACGGAAAGAACGATTCTCATGAAATTTTGTGAGCATATTGAGTAGGTCTGAGAATCGGCCAACATCTATTTTTCATACCCCTGAGTGTGGGTTGTCCACGCGGACGAAGTCACGGGCACAGCTCGTGTTACATATATAGATACTTCACGTCAATAATCAAGCTTTTTTATGAATAAATTTGAATACAGGATAAATAAATAAAAAAACAAAATCACAACATCATCTAGATCTGAACCCGTGGTAAAAAGCTTATGCACTTGTGGTACAGATATCAGACACGGCAGTTGATACACAAATAAACTTAAATATATCAATAACACACCCAGACACGAAACAAACACCGAGGTTCATCAAACAAAATTAAATGTTTGTCCCAAGTGAGAATCGAACCAAAAACTCTTGGAACCGCCAGTCAGGGTCACTAAGCACTGTTCCACCGAGCTAGTCAAAGATAATATGTTCTTAGGCTTAAATACTAGGAGGTGTGGATTAGCAGGTCATGCACTACACACAGCTAGGGTTGCCATCCGTCCAGGTTTCCGCGGATTTGTCCTAGTTTGAAAAGTTATCCGGGGGCTGTCCGGGCAGGCGTTTCGGGTCACACCCGGACATAAAACACATACTTACATACAAAGGATTTCGGAATTCAGGGGAAAAAACCTTATTTCGACCGTTATGTCCGGGATTTTACCGTGTTTATCCGGCGTCACCGGTTTAGGTGATGGCCACCCTTCACACAGCCCACAGTACCGGTGCGCCCGCGCACGTTGTCGCTCCTCGCTAATTGAGCGTGGCCAATCGCAACGGCGGAATTATCTCGTACCATAACGGCACAAACGCATCTTCGCATACGCCGAGTGCATAGGATAACTGTGTTCGGTACAATTGCTTCATCTTTAACTGTGTCGTTTGTCGTCTTGTCGGTCTTTTGTAGGAGTTAGTCCCAGTAGTCCTATCTTTGGCGACATTGGAGTGGCTTAAAATCAGCGCTGGCAAGGATCTTGGTCCCATGTCAGCACAAGCCGGGCCACTTCCATTTGCTCAATCCTTGTAAATAATGTTAAATGTACAAGTGAGCAATAAGCTCATTCTTGCTTCCTCAGGGATAACTTGGATTTTTTAAATTATCAGTCATCCCTATATTTGAGGATTGATTATTAAATGTACCATTCTCCTCAATTTTTTTACAAAATGACTCTGAGTGGACAAACCTAAGAGTGACTTACCATTTCGTAGGCCTTTACTATACGCGTAAATATCGACGAAACTCTGTTTTAAATCAGTCTTAGGGAAGAAATCATTATAAAATTCATATTCTTCCTGCCACCGTTATAATATCTTATCCACCGCATTACTGACAATAGGAGAATGCTTACATTTCAATTTGTTAGTTAATATTATAATGAATGAGCTTTTAATCATATCTTACTTAAGGTACGAGTACAAGTAAAGAACTATAGCCAGATTAATTCAGCCATCAACGTATTGAAAGCATTGTTATTCAACTTCATATTTACATTCCGTCGTATCAATACTAATGGTAAGTGACTTTACATTACAAATGTTATTAACCTCAAAATCCACTCAAAAACTCCACCAACCATTACAATCTAAACGTCTCCTTTTTCCCAAGCGCTATTTAATCGCTCCATCTGATCTTACGAATAACGAGCTCATAATCAGAATCAATACAGCCGATACGGCAAGTGATTAACATTCGAGTATTGTATACCGATTCTAAAACATATCGCCCGATGTTAGCTATGAAATAGTCGAGCCTGGTGAGATGAATAAATACATAAATATGGGCAGACAAGATATAAATAAATACATACGAATGGAGGCTACTGGCGCCACGTAGCTCTGCTGCCGTGCGATCTTCTTATTGCTCGATATGTGGACAGGAGTAGCTGTGGAGTCGGGAAATGGTATTTTTATATAAAAGGTTATATCTAAGTTATGCTTGTAACCTCATTAGGGTGCCTCATGCCCGGTAACCATCAGGTGAAGTGAGTAGAGGATCCAGGACATCGAAATATTTAAAAAATCTAACCATTTTTTTATTAAGAAACAAAACGGTCATGGTGGTTTCTGAAGTTCTCTTGAGTATTTAAAAAATCTCAGTATAATAGTACGCTAGAAATTATAATTGGGTAAGGTACGAAAATGCTTTCTTACCCATATTTGAAGGACTCTGAAATCAAAAAGTATAATCAGCAGTAAGTAAATTAAAATTTTAATGAAATAGACTCTCAAAATACTAGACCGGTTTAGAGAAATCTTGTTATAGAGTAGAAAAAATGTATGCTCTTTTAGGACTAAAAGAGCATATTTCATTTTTGATTTGAGCCCGATTTCACACATAAAGGTAACCAGTTTTTACGATGTTTAATAAAGAATATAATACAATGGTACGAGGTATGATTTTCTTTCATTCGGGCACTTAGTACTTAAATATTTCATGAATCAAAAAATAAAGATATCAAACCCTGCCAGAGAAATGATATGTGTAATTGAACGAGTTAACACCATTACCCATTAACATGAACTGGCTGATAACAACAAAAAAAAAGGAAAATCACCAAAAAAAAACTCAAACTTCGCATTCCACCAGTGCACTCCACACACTCCCCTGCTCCTTATAGGCTTATCCGATTTATAAACGCAATATTGTATTTGTATAAAAACAATGGGCTTATTATAGGTGGTTCGGGCGCGTCTTCCCGCTTTGTGAAGACCCGCCAAAACCATTTCGGCTTACACGAATTCGTTTTGTTAATCCACTCTTGTATTGCTTACACGGTTTTGAATGAACGGATCAGTGTGTCAATGATAGTGTAAAACTTGCAAAAGAGAGACGGAGTTGAAATTGTTGAAGGTTTAGTTACGAAGTACAGGGAAGAATACCCGTAATCGACGAGCATGCATGAAGAGGTAGATGGATGTGGAAGAAGCGGATGTGGTGTACCAGGACCGTAGCATATGACAGGAAGTGTTCTCTGCATAGGGTATGGTCTGGGCGTGATTTTATGTATGTACAAGGAAGAAGAATTTTCTGAGGGAGAACTGGCTCGTTGATAGTGCATTTGTTAGTGCCACAGTCTCTTTCCCCAAGAGTCGTAGGTTCCATTCCCACTTGGCACAAATATTTAGACCTCGTCGTGAACTCGTTTCGCTCAATAACGATACGATAACACAACACGTCCTTTGCGACTTAATCATAATCCATACCGAACTACACCATACCAGACTTATACTTACTGACTGGTTCGGATTCGGTTGTGCCCTTGTCTCTATCGCCAGGAGTCGTGGGTTCGAATCCCACTATGCAAATATTTGTGCAATGATCACCGAAGTTAAATATTAGTCTTTATGGGTCTCCACAAGATAATTAGGAGTAGCAAATACATAGCTACTTACTGTTCGCTCGCGACCATGATTGTTTTAACGCAGTCGAAACCTCGGGCCGTAAGTTGCTAAGTATTGCCTACTCCTTATATCGTGTGTAGACCCATAAAGACTGATATTTAGTGTCCACCACCAGTACATGTAGTGTCGCGAAATACCAAAATCATCGAAGTTACCTGTGTGGCGACCTCCTCATCGCAATTTTGCAGAACAAACCCAGTAACTCCAGGTTGTCCATGTACAAAGCTCTTATACCACCCAAAGCACGTTAGTTGTACGAAGGAGTTATTGCAGCGCTTCTCTTTTATTATTTCAATAAATATAACCCGAACAACACCCGTTGTGGTCCCGCGCAGAAATCGGAATGCTGTAGAAGGCGCATGGCGGAGATTTTTAGGATGCAATGTGAGTAAAGTGTCATGATCATATGGATTTTTTCACTCTAGGCAATGTTAAAAAGCAGGTAGAGTGATAATCTAGAATACGCAGTTTGAGATCGCCAGAACGATCGATTTTTATACGATATATTATATTTGTTTTGAACCGGTACATTTTGAAAGGATTCGCAGTCGTTATAGGAAAAAAATGTTAAACATGTAAACTATTTCTTTCTTTCACACTCGCCGGAATGAAGTAACAGGAAGTACACATACAATATATTTTACACAATATGAATGACACAACTGATGAACACAAAACACTTAAAAAATTTCGAATTCATTCAATTCATGATTTTTCTAACAACAGTATAGTCTAGATATTAAACTAAAGAATAGAATGGAATAATTGTTTATTTGGTAGACAAAGAGAACTCCAAATTATCATGGAAACTAATAAAACACAATAGGAAACACTTCAGTTAACATTATAGCTACTCTACTTAACGCTTATCTTTTCTTTTTTCCTAAGTGATAACGATGATGGCTAGGAGTAGCCTTGTCATCATCACCGGACTAGCTCTCAACCTTATTCGTAATTCTGTGTAAGAGCCGCATCCCCGCAAGTCCGGTGATGATAACTACTCCAAGACATCATCGTATGTCAGTTAGGAAAAAAAAAACTTTTCACTCATACTAAAGGCTTAGCAAATATGCCACGTCTACTCGTTCGAAGCTCTTCAACACTTGCGCACGCGTCAATAAGAATTCGTTTGGTGCGCCGCGGTCACCGCGATTGGTCGGCGGCAGACGTTTCAAATTTCGAACGAGTAACGAATTAATGTTCTTTATTGGATATGTTTCAAACCGACAAAGCGAAAACACGGCTTTAGTAATATTTCAAGACTTATGTGCAGTAGCTAATTTTCTCTTTCGTGTTCTCTTCATAAATGATAGTTACCATGAAAGGGGTAAACAAATTTGTAGGTTGTTTTAAGGAATGAGTAATGTTTACTTTTACTCATGTATGCATGATTAACAGACACTGGGAAACCGAAACTTAGATTTATTTTATTTATGTTTTGGATTACTCAATGTGTATGAAAATACATTTATATCAGCTTGTTATACATGAGGTTTTGTAAGTACTTTTGTTCATACATCTGATCCAAACATTACACATTTTTTGATATATTAATATTTGATTAGGCACTCTACCTTTTTACATACCACACGATTTAACAACACACATTTCACAGCACCCTCCAACAAAAACAAACCCTCAAACTGATAGCAAATCATCGTCCATTCTTTACGGCCACAATCCCAGTGTTTGTCAAGCACAATGTTGACAATCCTGAATGGCGCAGGCCAGCCATTTTGCCATTAAAACTGCACCAGCTCTTTCTCAAATGCACCATTAACCCTACCGCGACAACCCTTCATCTATAATTCTACAATCCCAACGGGCGTTAATGTCACGCCTCCACCAGCTAGTTCCAACAACAAAACTAACATTCTTCAAATTCCAACACCCAATACTCAACCCTATCCCCCCAAGCTAAAGCTCAAATCTGCATATCAAATCACAAGAGTAAAGCAGGGTAATGCAGCACTCGTTTAAAGAAAGTCTTCAGGTGACAAAAATGCATGTGTATCCGACGTGACTCTTAATACCTTGTAATAAGGGTTAGTCTGAATCGTTTTGTGGTCTTAGAAAAATTGCTCCAGCTTAGGTGACAATCGTGACGCCATGTTGGTTTAGTGGCGGAGTGGGGGTAAGTATGGGGTGACTAGTAAGAGGCTTACACTACTTTAATTGGCTCACTACGACGAAATTTTCAACGTAGAGAATCGATACGGGTTGTTTTATTAAAGAAGCCGCCAAAGTTTGGTTTTGAATTTTACCGTTTGCCAGATAATTATAGTGTGTGTACCTAAGTAGCCTCGTTGAATTATTTATGTGGAAATCAAACTTCTTCCAACAATGACAGGTTGTGTTTAGCTTCCTATTTACGGCTGTGTCGTCTGAATATTTCACGTGCAGTCCTTTGAAGGCGGATAAACGGAAATGTGTTGGAAAACTAAAGAAATATTGTTTTTGTGTTCCAAATGAGAACGTGTTCTTAGAAACTACAACAGATAATCGTAGTCACCTGAAGTCGGAATAATCGACTCTGTCCGCGTGTGTCGTTTAAAAAAAAGATTACAAGACTTATAGAGCGGTAAAATAAAAAATAGCCAAATATTTTTTCAAGCTCCATACGGAGGCATGAAAGCGTGGCAGAAAGACAGACAATGTACATTATACAATACATACAGTCGAACATAGAAGCTCCTCCTTTTTGAAATCAGTTAATATTAGGGTCAGCTTACTTATGGACCACTTTATTTTCTGTTTGGTACAATACAAAAGACGTTAAGTTACAACCAATCCACTATATTCAAAAAGAAACACAGCTCAAAATAAACTACTTGCTCTAATAACAGATTGAAATTGTTAAGCAATATTATATTTAATTTATACGTCCGTTGAGTTTTACGATTCCAAATGAAATGGTCATGATAAACATCGTTTACTTTAACATGGCACATAAGCAATATCATAATCTAATTAAAGTCCATGCGCTTGTAAAAGCACTTCAAATAGTATATTAAATGATCCATATTAAATGTTGTCTTCAGTAAGAAACATTTTCTTCAAGGGTAAGGAAAATGAACAGAGAAGAAAACCCGTAACTACCATTTTACACAATACATTAAAATCCTGTAACTAAAGTATGTATTAGATATCGTTATCTATCAACTATCGGTTTTACGAAAACGTCTTGCACTCGTACGTTTATAATCAAACAGAATAAAAATATCGCTGAGATGTTTGATCTCATCGCGAATTCGAATTTTTTTCAAAAACAAAAGCCAATCGTCCGACACAGTCAACCACATAATACACCCCCAACTCGAAAGTACAAATCCAAAATTCTCCGAAACAAAACGAGAAACGGTGACCGGAATGATTAAAACAATAGAGCTACACTTGGCGACGGCAAGACCTTTCATATCCGCTGAGGGCTTAAGGAGCGTCGAGTGCTAATTTCAGACTCTCCAGCGGGTTAGCACTTAAGGGCAATCGAGCCTTGCTATATTAGGCTGTGTTGGACGGGGCCCGCCTCTGCTCAAGTGAGCGGTCTCCATGACACCTTCGGGTGTCCGGTCTGGGCAATACTCTTGGTTCTCGATCGTAGAGTTCATTTGTTTACTGACAAGCTTTTTTGTGGCTCTACCTTGCCTAATGGTGGCTGCTTACGAATAGGATTTGCCTTTGACTTTACATTGCATTCACTGGCTAGTGACTGCCAGGTCATGCCTAGTGACACGCTAGAAAGAACCCTCCTAGAAACTCTCCCGAGTCAGTCGTCAGTTTATGCAGCGATATTGGTGCAATTAACAGCCTGGTAAAATAACGCTCATCATTTAAAGCTAGAACAATGCTCATGATTTTAGTCAGTACGGAACAAAAGTAACACCCACTCTTAGTTAATAGGTAATATACGAAAAGATCATGCATTGTTTGATATTTTTGAGTGAACCCAAATGGATGGAGGAATGGAATGGAAATGATTGCCTATAGGAAACTCTGCAATCTCATAATATTTGAATCGCTTACATACGAATAACGATTCTATATTCTTTCCCGTAAAGAGATAAGGTCTCAATCTTTTGAATGAAACTGTGTAATCTGCTATAAGATACATCGGACTTTTTTCGGTATAGTTATTTTTTAATCACTCAATAACAGCAGTCGCCTTCGTAAGTCAAAGAAAGTCACACTTATCTCACGAAACCAGCTTAACACTTGCAGGAACCGATAGTAGCGCAAGAAAGGGTCAGTAGGAGGGCAGTGGGTGCGCACTGGGCTGTAAGAGGGGGGAGGGGGGGTAGAGAGTGCTCCGGACACTTGAGGGGTGAACTGCGACTCGCCACCGTCATTGGCTTTTGACAGCCCGCATAGCTTCGCTATACTTGGTCTTTGGTGTAGGAATGTCGGCATTTCTTGGCCGGCACAATAGCAATTCGATAGGGAATATAAACGTATAGTTAGACTGTTTCCGGTACGGCAAATATCTTTTGGTACTTCGATTCTTTTGTTGCAAAATATGAGCATGTCATGTATGTCATTTTTTTTGGTCTAGCCTAACGTACCGTAAAATCAGATATGTACACATCTACACAGTCTCTACACCTCTCTACAGGTTACATGAAACAAGTCGACTTGCCTAATGTTGTCTATTTAAAGCTCTACATTTGAAGTAAAATGTATTAAACTCTCATGAATACATCATACTATATATACATAATAACTATGTATTTAGAGAACCCGATGTTTCGAGTTCTTTACAGGGATCGTAACAATACAAGCATCCAGTGACAATCAGTTCTATAACAAATTTATTTTACAGATTTCGAACCTGCATACAATCACACCCTTTTTCCTGTCAGAGTGAGTAAAGACAACTTCCTTCCGTTCTCACTCAACATATGTATTATGAGTATCTAGGTCTAAAACTATACCTTCTGTACTACCCTATTCTCGATACCATCCGCCAAAGATGCATTCACACAGACAGTCCTATTTGACCCGTTAATTGCTCTGTCAATTAGTAATTGACCGGTTCGCTTCCTACTTAGTCGAGGACCACCCATAAGACCGACATTTGCATCCTCTTTGACTGTGCAATATGAGCAAATAAATTCAAATAAAATTACAGTTTACAGTTGTTGAATCAAAATGGCGCTTGTCAAAATGAGGAAAAAGATCTGGTCAAGTATTAGTCGGAGTCGCGAAAGACTCGCGCAAGAAACATGGACCCCATACCAATACGTATGTTTTAAAAAAGCAACATAAAATAAGGGAGTTAAGAAAAGTTTCCTTATTAATTACATATTATCATGTCCGTCTTCGATTTGGTGGGAAACGGCCATAGCAGTGGGAAACTTAGTGGCGCCGCTGCTGCGGTGAAAAGCGGAACTAATCAATATTTACCATTGCCCGATTTGAATCGAGTACTCAACACAAGAATATAAGAGAAGAGCCCTTTCTTTCACAGGTATATCCGTTGGTTCAATAAACAAAAGTCTGGCGCTGTACTTGGATGTATCTTTTCTGCTTTTTGGCTAGCTCGATGGCGAATTCGATAGTGCCCCTTTTTCGTGCATCAAGAGGCGTGGGTTCGATTCCGACTCTATTTTTCTAACTGACTTACGATGATGGCTTGGAGTAGCCTCGTCAACATCACTGGACTTGCAGGGGAGCGGATGGCTCTCACCCCTAAATATCAGATAGCGAATATTTGTCTGATGAATATCGCACCGATATTATCGGTGTATGTTTTGTGTCTGGGTGTGTTATTCATATTATTTCTGATATCCTTAACACAAATGCTCACGCTATAAGTAGCCACGAGACGAGTTTTATGTAGGTATGTTGTGATATATATTTATTTATTTTCATATCGAATGTATTGATATGTAGTGATACCACATTCGATAAATAATTACAGAACCACATCAATACTTTCATTGATATTAATCGCCTCAGGAAACTCTACAGTATTAGTTTGCCTAGTTTGAATATTCATTACGACGCATCATCAAACAACATTCCGATTCGTGTTCGTTTAATTTTTCTATCAAATCAAAATTGTGTATCTAGTAGCCATAGCACTTCGGAACTTATTAATAAACCTATAAAATACCCACAACATCAACTAATACCGCAACCGCACATGATTCGTCAATCAAAGTACGATACAAATTAGAACACACAAAAAGCAGGCAAAAAGCTCTATACGTGATAAGATCCATTAAATAATAGCCCTTACTGCTGTACTTTAAGCTCTTAGGACTTCACGTGATCACAAATAGTGAGTTTAAGGTCGAAAATCGTATGAAGCAACTAAATCAACAGAAGCAACAGCATTAAAAAGTTAATGCCAAGTGAAGGAGCGAATAGAAAATGTCAGTCAAAACGTCGGACCGGCATCAATTAACCCAAAGTTTCCAAACGGAATCGAGCAGCTGTATCGATTACGAACCTATCACTTCCCATTTGCGGCAACCCGAATAAGATAGTTTTTTTTTAATATTCTAAATCTGATAGTTACAAAAAAACCGTATAGTTTACGCAACTGTCATGTTAACAATTTTTTGAATGTTTTTAGATCGAACATTCGGAAGGATCGTGTTCGATTTTAGATTTGTTTTTGTTTTGGTTATTTTTTTACCTCAAAGCTTATTTTAGTTTGTTCATGTACCTAATATCGTTCTTTCCCGTGTGACTTATTTTATTTGTTACTTCTATTGAAGTAAAACATAAGTTCAGATTTGCGACCAACAGACAATGCAATGCATAGTAAGTTTACAATGAAAGGTAAAACATTTTATTTATAGGTACCTAAAAATGCCGACAATACAATATAAAGATGCAAAAATTATTCTGTGAGGAACGCAACTACGACTAAACGACTACACCGAAAATGGAATGAAGTAAAAACAAACAATTTTAAAAAATAAATCTACATTAAATAAATAAATAAAGCGTCCGACCGATTTCAGCCATGGCGGCCGATCTCAATTGAGATCAGCCAAGTGCGCAGGACATATTATAGTGCACAAGTGTACGCGCAAACACAAGTGCACTCTCTATTCCCTTACTCCCATAATTCGGTGAGACGGCAATCCGACATGACCGATGAGAGATCGGGCGCAAATCTACATTAAGCAGGTAATGTTAGTGTCATAATAAACGATATACGCAAATAGAGTCACGGGCATAAGTGGTAGTATATAACCTACTACTACTTATGCCCGTGACTCTCAAGGACTAAGTAAGCTTCTATGTATTTGCTACTGTATCCTGTTAAACCCAGTTAATATTAAAAAAAACTACTATACTATACATCAAACGAACACGAACTTAATAGCTAACCTACCCAGCTAATTATCCTAACAGACAAAAAAGCAAAGCAAGCAAAAGAAAAAAAGGCTAATCCCAATGTCCTTGCGGCCCAAAGGCAACGAGCGTGAATATATTGGTAGCTTTACAAGAGAAAGGATCCCCGATAACAGTTGACTTGTTAATCGGATAATCTACAAGATGGCCGTCCGTGATTTAAGGCATGCGTAGGCGCCGCTCTCTGGGACCGTCGCGATCTGCTCCCAAACATTTTTCGGTGCTCAAACTTTGGTATTGGATCATTTAATAAATAAAACTACGGCTACGGAAATACATAGCGAAGACTTAGTAATAAGATCCCGTTTTTACCTTTTAGGTACGGAACCTTAAAAACAAAGAAAAGTCATACAACATCACACAAACCTATATCGATGTTGTACACTTATAGCCGCTGTACTTAGACACTTGTGTTACTAATATCAGAAACAACAATGGTATAATAGACAACATTGGTATTTGAAAATAAATTGTTTAAACTTCTAGACTTAACCTACAGTTACATCAAAAACCGATTTTTAATACGATAGCGTACAACTTTCTAACTAAACTTGCCTGCTAAATCGAAGTGTAGTCAAAGCATCAACTTAACGCAAATCTGAAGCCTGAACTAGTATTTGCTAGTGAACTTTACCGATCGACACAAAACAGCGAAGTTTGAGCACCGGGGCGCATCAAAGATCAAAGCAAGATAGTCGCGACATCAAATCAAGCGACCATTTAACTCGGAACTGCAGTGAAAAAGCAGCAATCGACCGACCACCAAAATACCAACAGAAATACGGAATGGCGTACAAATTCGAAGCGAACATTCATTAGAAAAGTCTGATACGAATTTGTCACTGGCATTTGGGGCGAGAGGCGTCGGCTTGATGGCCGATTTACAGAAAATTGGGGACATTTTTGGTGTTTTTAGCTTGTACGGGTTTTTTAATGACGATGATAAGTGGATTAGTCTGGACTGAATATTCTTCTATTCAGTCAAAAATCAATAGTAATAAAGATTCGCCTGTTGATTGTCACTTTTATTCTGAAGTAAGTAGGTACTGTTTGATCACTGTATTAAACGATTTAGAGTTAAGACTGCTGTTTGTCTCCCGAATGACTTCAAAAAAATCAAAATAATACATCTGTAAATACACTGGAGCATTAGACATTGTGTATTTAACACTAACTTATAAAAATATTTTTCAAAAATGTATTTGTACATAACATAATTTACCTACAACAGAACCCAAATACATCTAACAGGTTTCAAATGCGATCTGAGATATTTAATAAGGATCCATCCGGTGGTTCTCAATCAGTAACAAATTGAACTGACGATTGAGCAGTTTGCAACTGTAATAGCGTACGTTAACACGATATCAATATAGACGGCAATATCAATCTCATTAGCAGGCCACTTAGCGGAAGTCATCAAACGGCAACTAGCCCGGCTAATGGGGAACCGATTCAGCATCTGTCATTGGGGCGGCCACCTTGAGAAGTGTTGCGACATCCTTATACGTCTCATCATGGAAAGGAGCAACTTTCTTCACTCACAGTAATCAGTTACTCCGAGCAGACAGAGACAAAACAGACAATACAACTACGAGAGGAACAGAGACGAAAATACAAGAACGCGAACAAGTAAAAGTTGATAGAGATGAGCTTATGTGGCATTGTGTGCGTGAGAGCAGGACGGGGCACGGTATGGGTGGCCACCCCCCACGGTTGGTCGATGACCATAAAAATGAGTATAAAATTGAAACATCAATATAATAAGCAATCAACGTGGCCCACTCCAAACCTAATTATACAGGGCCTGGCGCACGGGCGACTACGGTATAAATTGCTTCATGACCAAATACAGATTGCTCCAAAATTGTGCGTTTGCGCACATCCTGACAGATTGGGTGCAGAACGTTTGTGACGGATTTTGATTCTTTGTTTATTTGCTTGTACAACCATCGTATACTACTGTAATAGGTTCATGCTCTTTCGAAAAGTGATTTTATTTTAAGAAAACTGATTTTCCCGTGGATATTCTCTATTTCATTCAAAATATTTTGATTTGGTTACCTTATACTTACTAATAACTTTATTTTTGGTTCTATTTAAAAACTGAATATGTACATTGACAAATGAAAATTATTGATTGTGATAACAATTATGATCCTATAATGCGTTAGGAGTAATTTTTTAATTAGTTTTTAATTTTTTAATAAAGTTTAAATAGCATATGTTAGGAGTAAAACGATTTAAAAACTAACGTTTTATTTTCGCTTAAACGGATACATGTGTATTTCTCTGTTATTGAATTATAAATAAGTTAAAAGCCATAACGAGTCAAGTAAAACCATAATACGTGTCCCATATAACTATACCCATACTTGGAACCTGTTTTCTACTATATGTTATGCTTATTATCATTTTCAATTACTCTAATTGGTCTTATCTGAGTAATTTTATTGCGGACTTATGAATATTGCCTTATATTTAGATGCAGCAACGATTTCAAGATGATTATATTATCCAATAATCATATTATTAGTTAAGAGTATTCTCGATTTGTTATTGGTTGGTTTCACATAAAAGCGTGTGTGAGGTTAGCTTTTATATCTACATAGCCGCATTTGTGTACTGCTAGCACCATAAGTACTTATTTATTTCGATGCAAAGGCTAGTGGACATTATTTCTTCATGGTTAAGTGATAAAAATGTAAAATTGCATTTGTTATTGACTGTACGTACATATACTCAGTATACCTATGTAAGTTTTGTAATGGGCATTTTCGTTAAAAGGAAAAATATGTAACTACAAGAAATAATTTAAATGTTTATAGCGTTTTTAGTTATTATTTATGATGTAAACAAATTAAGCGGTTATGTTGGTTAGTTATAGTTTAAGGACTTTCTAAGACATGTGGTTAAAATATTTACCTAAGTCACTGAGAGAAGTATAATAGCGTTGGTAGAGATATTATAACTTATTTCTACCATTCAAGCAAATTAGTGCCTTGGAATTAAAATTTTGGGATTGTCCCGTACTTAACGTAAGAATCTTAGATTTGAACAATGACATTTTATGTGCTATGTGCTTCTTCATACTTTGAACTGTTATGCAAAATTTCAAGAAGATTTCATTTTAATGAAAATGAAAATGAAAATGAAAATGCTTTATTACTCTCAGAATGTTACTTAGACTAGGTATACATTTGAAGGTTATACATGTACTATCAGCAACGCTGGCGGTCGACCACCTATAAGGTGAAAATCGCTTGGCGCTTACGCGTCTGTCAGAGCAAGCCCCGCCCAAATTGTGGTCCGAGAGCCTGCAAGAAATTTTCGGTAGGTATATGAGGCAAGCTGAAAACTTGTCCTATACCTTTAATATTATAATCCAACACAAAACCGCAGACCTGGCTGAGTAGCGGGGCCAAACCAAACCCCCAATTTAGTTTATTTAAAAATAATCCAAAAAAATATAATTTGTTAGCTCACCTGACAGGTAGAAGTTCCATCGAAATGATTTGTCTTAGTGAGTCTTATTTTTTAGTTATAAATAAAAAGATGAAAAATATTTTTGGGGGTTTGCTTTAGCCCCGCTACTCACCAGCCAGGTCTGCAGTTTCGTACTGGGATATAATAGGAGAGGTACAGGATAAGTTTTCAGCTTGCCTCAAATACCTACCAAAAAATTCTTGCTAGCTCTCCTACTATTGGAACGTTTTTGCTTGGATTTTGACAGATTTTCTTCAAGTGCTCTTCTATTGGCCAGTGGGCGGGGCTAATGGCGTTTAAAGAAATCTGTTTGAAAAGTGTACTACCGCCAAAATTTTCGGTTGTACTTAAACTAGACATGGGTTAATTGCTGCCTAAGAAATGTCGAGTACTACAGGGGATCCCAAACTAGGCTTAGCCTGTATCTTGGGTAACCAATTTAGTATGTTTTGATGTAAAGAAGCATTGGAATACATACAATAATAAAAATAATCTAATATTGTTCAAATAACGTTTTAAATAACAGAAAAAAACAGAAAAAGTGCCAAATAAGTTTTAGGAGATTGAGAAGACAAAGCCTGAGGTATCACGCAAACTAGGCGCCTTGACGTCGAGTTGCGGAAATCAGCCCGTTGTACCATTACCAAGCCTAAGGATATAACTAACACACTTTCGCATTTATAATATCAGTATGTAGGATTCGGATTGAGATGAGATCTTAATGCAGTATTCCTATGCGTAACGAACAAAATCTACCAATCCATCTAACCTGTACTTACTAAGGGCCTACCATGAGTTGGCTATCGAAAACTTACGTACGTTAAAAACCTATCGAGTTGTTTTTTTCATACGGCCGATTTTAGTTCTTCGCGTAACCACCAGCGGCGCTGTACAAGTTTTTCATAGACATATTTACGTAGGCGATATCGAGTGCGTAACTTTTAAACTCATGGTAGCGCTACGAGACTCTACTTTTCTAAACTATCAGCCGAATCCGCAACGATTCGCGCGCCTAACCAAACAAAAGGAATATCCATATAATTTAATTCCGAGAACACACTATAGGCGTCGTCCGTGGACTGTCATAACTGGATAATGTGTATGATTAAGCCTCGCTCCCCGAGGTGCCTGATGTGTTTGTTGGTTTTTCGACCTTTGTTTTTTACTTGAGGCCAATTTTGGGCAAGGTGACGACGTTGGATTTGCGTGGATATGGTTTTTTTAAACTGACTGGAAATGGAAATTTTTGTTTTAGCGTTTCACGTGACACTGAAATGCTTAAAGGTAGATAATAAATTAGGCAAAAGATATAATTTACAGTTGCGTTATATTTTAAGTAGGTACTTCAAGCGCTGTATCTACTAATTAAATTTTGATTACCTATCGATTGTGGAAGTGATCGCTAAAAGACCCAAATTACTAAACTCATCCCCAACATAATGCTCTTGCTTACAAAATGAATTGGAGTGCACGCAATATAACTTTCAGATAGAAAATTTTCACCACCACAAGATTATTCGCCTTTTAGGCATACTGGATATCTAGTGGATATATATAATATATATATATATATATATATATATATATATATATATATTCACGCCACCTAGTTTAAATTTTATTTTATTCTATATCCAATAATTTATATTTTAAACAGTCATATCCACAACCACCTCACATGCTGAGGAGGGCCACAAATTTGGCAGCCGACGCGATCTCGGACGATTCCCATAATTTACGAGTCCGCTGGTGATAATTACGCGTTTAGACCTCCACCTAGCTCGGTTCGGCCGTAAAACTGCATTCACAGTGGAGCTTGTTAACGATTGAACTTGATATGTGTCTGAAAACCTTCACATTTGTGAAAATTTTACCAAACAGCCAATAGCTGCGATAAGATGGAGCATGGGCCTACTCTAAGCTAGGGCGATAAGGTCTTAGACACAGGCCCGCCAGGAGCGGGCGTGCAGGGCGTGCACCGCACAAGGGCGCCATTGTCAAGGGGGCGGCAAAACCATAAAAACAATTTTTTCATGTTTTGAAAATAATAATTTTCCAACTAGAAAACGAGAGAAGCTATCGTTC
This sequence comes from Maruca vitrata, assembly GCA_039566165.1. Lineage (NCBI taxonomy): Eukaryota > Metazoa > Arthropoda > Insecta > Lepidoptera > Crambidae > Maruca > Maruca vitrata. The sequence continues at coordinate 8,256,228 of CM076933.1, read as the reverse complement.
TTTTATAAGATGTGATGTAATCAGGTACTGCTTGCCGCATGAAATCGATGCTTAAAGCTAAATAAGGCTACGGTTCGAACGTGCTTTCGAGTTTCGGGTATACCTAACGTAAAACCGGCATTTGTTGATTTCAATAAAAAAGAACTGCACAAATCTATTGTGCTACTAAGATAGAATAATTTTACTGCGGGAAAGAACCACTAAAATCTCACGGTGTTTATGAAACAAAGTACAAATATCATCCTAAAAGAATAAAAAAATAAAGAAATTGACTTTTACGTTAAATTTGAGTAAAACATTTGTTTTATACAAGTATTTACGTAACTTTTTTTATCAATCAAAAAGTCATTAAATAAACATAATCTTTATTTAAGTAAATTAATTAAGCTTTATTTTAATACTAATATATCAAGTCAACAATGCACCAGCAAAAATTAAGTAATTTAGCTATGGTTTCGATTGAACATGAAATTTTGGACAGTTTGGTTACGAAAAGTTGATATCAGATTTTGCAAACACAAAAGCAAGAAGAGTTCAATTTATGTAGAAGAATATTTAAATTATATTTTATTATAGAAGAGTTCAATTTATGTAGAAGAATATTAAGTACATTTTGGTTTTGTCTTGTGTAACAAATTATTTAAGTGAGTAATACACACTGTGTTCAAATTGTGAACAATTGATGTAGGTATTTCTACAATTTAATTATTGGTTAAGCACCACGACGACGACATTTCAATTGATTTTCAGATTTTGTGGTCTTAATTATAAAAGATACAATTTATATTTACTCAAATATAGTATCTTTTGTAAAAAAAAAATCTCATGCTGCTGATACATGCTGGTTTTAGACCAAAACGGTCCACGGGTGATCTCCTGGCGTACGTTTCACACCTCTGGGGGGAGGCTATGGAGAAGCGTGGTGAATCTATGGCAGTTAGCCTCGACATCGCTAAAGCGTTTGACCATATGTAGCATCGTTCGCTTCTCTCCAAGGTCCCGGTATACGGTCTGCCACCTCGCTTATGCGATTGGGTTGCGGGATTTTTGGAAGGGCGCAGGATTCGTGTCCGACGCACTTCTTGTTTTCACCCTATAAATTCCGGTGTTCCTCAAGGTTCCGTTCTGTCACCGACTTTGTTTCTGCTGCATAATGACATTTTGGCACTAGACAATATCCATTGCTATGCAGACGACAGCACTGTCTGTGCACGTTATATCGGAATACCTGGGGTAAAGCACACCGAAACCGAGAAGAGGAACCTTCTTGTCTCCGAACTTGACGGGGTCTTGGACCGCATTTCCGAATGGGGTACATGCAATCTTGTCGAGTTCAATGCCAAGAAGACACAGGTGTGTGTATTTTCTGGCAAAGTGTCTCCTTTCCTTTCCCATCCTACTCTTCAAAACAGCCCCTTACCAATACATGATAGCCATAGCATCCTTGGCATCGATGTTCGCCGCGACCTGAACCAGTGGGATTACATCGAGAGCGTCATTAGAACAGCCTCCCGTAAACTAGGGATCCTGAACAGAGTGAGGCGATTTTTCACACCGGTGCAACTCTGTCTTCGGTGTTAGGCACTAGTTCGCCCATGTGTGGAATATTGCTCTCATCTCTGGGATGGCTCCGCAAAATACTTACTCGATGCCTTTGATAGGTTGCAGCGACGTGCTATCCGTATTGTCAGTGATGCAGACGTGTCCGAAACCCTGGAGCTTCTACAATTTCGTAGAGACATTGCCGGTCTAAGTGTTCTCTACCGTCTCTATATTGGGGAATGCTCTGAAGAGCGATTTCAGCTAGTCCCTTCCTCCCCTATCCTCTCCCGAAGGACACGTGCTGGGCAGTGCTGCCATCCACATACAATGCAGGCGCAGGTGGCTTGTACTAAGAGGTTTAGTTCCTCTTTTCTGCCACGTGTCATTAGGCCATGGAATGCCCTTCCAGTTCATATTTTCCCCCCCTCCTATGATCCCGGGCTCTTAAGAAGGGGCGTGTAACGGCTGTTAAGCAGGCCTCCAAGCTGAGTGCGACTCAATATGGTCTATTGTGCCTGTCGACCTCATATTTGGATCTCACTACCGCTTACCATCAGGTGGAGTGAAGTCATCTTGTTAGCCCAATGTTAAAAAAAATGTGTTATAGGACAACGGCTCGAATTCGATTTGATACTTGGAATCGGAAAAGTAGATTTGTATATGGGGCGGCTTAATCGGTATTGCACGCGGGCGTTCGACTAGCTAGTGGCGGGCCTGCTTAGACAACCACGCTGGCCAAGTGCGGGTTGGTTGACTCTACACAACCTAAGAATGTCTTTGTAGGTTGGTATGCAGGATTCCTCACGATGTTTTCTTTCATCGTCAAAGCGTCGAATATTCGTACATATGAATTTCAAATTTTAGAACACAGTGGTACGTATTGAACTGGCGACCTCTCGCATAGCATGCCACGCAAGTCGTTGCATCAGTTCCACTTTTCCTGACTTACCATGATGGCTTGGAGTAGCCTTGTCATCATCACCGGACTTGCGGGGGAGCGAATAGCACTCACACCTCCACTCGGTAATCGACGCTTTTTTTAAAACTCACTTTGAAAATTAAAAAAGATATGCCCGTATGTACGAGCCCTTACCCTGACCGTGGGTGGTTCGGCCAATTCCTATCGATAGTATACATAGTAGGTATCGATTGTATCGAAATTGCCAGCTCGTGACTGCATGCCAGCGGATAATGTCTTTCTTTACGTAACTCATCGCTGCGTCCCAACTCTTTTGGCGTAGTTAACTCAAGTACTTGTTAACATTTGAACTGACTTTCGAGTCGTTCGGTAATTATTTTTCGTGTTCCTCTAACGTTGAGTCATCGGGTAACTATGAGTGCAGTTGTTTTTGTAAGACGATTTAGAGAGAGTTGGTAATGATTCGATATGGTTGGTTTTTAGTTGAGCATGTAGTCTCGATTTGCAATCAAATATTTGAGTTGACCCCTTTGCCATAATAGTTAGGTATATGTATATTTGATTTGGGATCGGCACGACATTAAGTTACCTTGACGACTTAGCTAGTATTAGCTAATTATTCAGAAAATATGTTTTAATGCTGTGATAGTTACGACCTAATAATTAATAGTAAAACCGTATAGAACATAATAAGGACAACGTTTAATAAACTTTAATTATCATTTAATTAAACATATGCCTGTACATAAAAAGGAGAAAATAATGAAAACCTTCAACTCGTTATTATATATATTTTTCCACTGTTTTAACTCATTTTTCCATTGTTCCTTCGCTCCTATTGGTCGCAGCGTGATGTTATAGCCTAAAGCCTTCCTCGATAAATGGTCTATCCAACACAAGAAGATTCTTTCAATTCTAACCAGTAGTTCTTGAGATTAGCGCGTTCAAACAAACAAATAAACTTTTCAGTTTTATAATATTAGTATAGATTTTAAAGTCTCGCAACGAATAATAACTTGAATTTGGTAAACCAGCTAATGAGTACACAACTCACCCATTATTTTCTGCCACTTTACAACTGAACATGGTTGACTGACATGTGACAAGCTTTAATATTTACTTTACAGAACTATTCCAGAAGATGAAATAGAATTTACGGAAGATGGCAGTTTTATGTGACTCATAGTTGAAGACTTTTATAATTTTCGATGATGTCTATCCAAATTGTAACATTACACATATTTTTTGACAGATCCCGGACGCTTCAGGCGGGGCGTGAAACGTCACCTGATCACTGGCCTTCACGGTAAGGGCGACTATTAAGTCAATAGGGTCTACTGTATCTATCGATATATAGACCTCACATAAGCTTACCATCAGCTGGAGTGAGGTCAGCCTTAACATTCTGATACTGAAAAAAATAAGTACACTTATCGCGATTTTAAATTCTCAATAAATATGATGTAATTTTTTTGTTAGTACTTGCTAAGCATGAGGTATTTAAGATTAAATTTGTGTCACGTCTGAAATTAATTTGTCGTTATGACAAATTGATTACCATACCTGTGTTTTGATACTTAGACTTTAAAGGTACTTAATGAGTAGTACTCATTTAATAACTGGTATATAGGTAAAGTATAAATGAATAGAAGAAGTGACGGCCAACATTAGAAACCTTAAACTCAGCGTACTTACTGTTCAAAATTTCATAAAACTCCTTAACATCAAATAAGTAAACAAATAAGTAAATATCACACAACATCACATTCATTGTTCTAATCGCGAAGTAACTTACTAAAGCACAAAACACCCAGACACGGACCAAAAACCGATATCCATCACACAAATATTTATCCCGATTGAGAATCGAACCCACGACTCTTGGAGCCCAAACCACTGTTCCGCCGACTCAGTCAATCATTGGCACCAAGTATCCTGTCGTAGCTGATTTAAAAAAAAGCAATAATTATGGCAGGCCTGTTGACTCTATAGAGCCTTCATCAGTTCAAGTTGAGGGCTCGGCTGAGCACATAAATCAGGGGATAATCAGCGGTCGTGCCCGCTAGCGGTGGCTGAGTCGATCGCCACATTATCACCTGTGGCAGAAGGATATAGGAAGCTGTGGAGCTGTTAGTTGTAAGTTTTTTTTTTATTTTTAGAAGGAATAAGAAAATTAAAGGTAAAAATATATTGATTGCCCTAATGCAAAACGTTGGCATTTAAAAAAAAGTGAACCCATTCAGTAGACATATTATTTTGTAAAATTCGAAAAAAATTTTGATGAATGGCTCATGCAATGACATCGAAACTAGCTCTTGAAAAGCATTACAAACCACTTTCATGAACATAAGATCGTACATGGTTTACAAATTAGATTTTTTTTTAGCTTTGATATACTAAGCGTTTAAATATTATGTTTTTCAAAATAAGTGATTTCAATTTTTTTTTGTACAAAGCCTAAACTGACTCACTGCTATCAATCTCTGGCCAATATATATGTATCATCATCATCATCATCAGCCCATATACGTCCCCACTGCTGGGGCACGGGCCTACCCTAAACTAGGGCGATAAGGCCTTAGTGGACCATGCTGGCAAAGTGCGGGTTGGTCGACTACACAACCTTAGAATTTCTTTATAGGTGTGCAGGTTTCCTCACGATGTTTTCCTTCACCGTTAAAGCGTCGAATGATGGTACATATGAATTACAAATTTGAAAAACACATTGGTACCTGGCGGGGTTTGAACTGGCGACCTCTCGCATGGCAAGCAACGACCTTAACCACTCGGCCATCGATGCTTTTATATATATATTTTTGTAATCTCAAAAAACCAGACAAAACACCCACTCCACTGCTCCATCTAATCGTTCACTCACGTTCGTGAGTCCAATCCCATCTCATTATTGAGTTTGGTGCGCGTTTAAAAAATATAAATAATACGAGAGACGCGGCAAATTGACGTATAATCATAGCACTATAGTGATTAGAGGTAAATATAGATATTACTGGGCGAGTTCACCATGGGTGGTGCGCGCGAACGATGTCCCGATGACACACTCATTGAGATGCATGATCGTTTAGACCAGGGGTCGGCAAGAAGTTTTAGATACTTTCAACTGACTTTGACTAGGTCCTGATCGCTCTAGTTTAGGGTGGGCCCGTGTTCCAGCAGTGGGGACGTACATGGGCTGAAGATGTGAACTTTACTCTGTCATGATTATACGCATTAGAGACCTTAACATATCCGGGATGTTTAACATGTTTCCATATTTTACACCGTTCATATACAGCGTGAAATTTAAGTGGTTGTTTTCCCGCAACAAAATGATTCTATCTTAGTAGCACAATAGATTTGTGCAGTTCTTTTTTATTTAAATCAATAAATGCCGGTTTTACGAAAGGTATAACCAAAACTCGAAAGCACGTTCGAACCGCTTTATTACTTAGGGCACTTTATTAATATAATATTGTGAGGTCTGGACATTGTAGGAACTTTTTTTTGTGGTCTAGATAAAAAATTATTAGTCTACTTACCACCATCTCTATACGAAATCACTCTTAGTCACCATCAGTCACTATACTTGTAACCTCGAATTTGTTTCTTAGTGTTATAGTATTTTGTACCAGTTTCTAATTATTTAACCACCATTATCATCATCATCATCATCAGCCCATCGCAGTTCGCTTCTGGAAGTAGGCCTCCCCAAACCCTCTTCCTATCAAATCTAATCATAGCAATAAACAATTTCTTGTGAAGAAGCGAATTACCATCCTTACTATAATTAATTGTATTAAATTTTATTTCTTACAATAAATTAATAAAACTTTTCGCGGTCCGAGATTCTATGCCGCGGTCCGCCAGTTGGTGACCTCTGGTTTGGAGTGTTTGTGTGGGCCAATGGCGGTACCGTAAGACTATTGCTGGGTAAATTGTTTCTGGCCATGATAGAGGTAATGGTGACTGTTAACCGACTTAGGGTAATCAACAACTTAACTGCCTTGTTGTGGATTGGTGGCAAGAGCGGTGTAAGGACCGAGAGGTCCCTTGTTTAAATTACACAGCCCGAAATTGGCGGACTTATGTACCCTTGTGCTTCGGAGACAATGTTAAGCAGGTGGTCCTGCGCCTGTACTCTCATCGGTCATGTCGGATTGTCGTGTCGCCGACCCATGAGAGTAAGGGAATAGAAAGTGCAATTGTGTTTTCGCGTACACTTGTGCACTATGATATATTCTGCGCAGTTGGCTAACCGGTCGTATGCCTTATCCTATAGAAATGTAATACCTTTGAGGGAGTACATACTATTCATAAGAGTATGTACCATATAAATATACCTTCACTCGTTTGTGAAATGTCGTATTATTTAAAACCCTACATAGAAGAACTGTCATCAAATCCTAGCTTCAAACGTTCAAAGAACAACAGCTATTTCTTATTTAAAAACGTTCCTCAGATCTCGTTTACGCTCTCCGCTCAAAAGCTGCACATAAAAAAAATAACGCGCAAACATCAAACACTTGCAAGCGTGCAGCCATGATCTTTATAAAAAAAAAACCAATCTCCTAAGTAGGGAGGGGGCTAGGAGACGTCACGCGATCACACACATATTTCATTGATACCGTCCTGCTAAACTAATGTAAGTGAAAATAAGCGCCGATTGTTCGGGATGGTAAGCAAAAAAATCATTATCATTTTTGGATAAGGTTAAGGGCAAGGGTAAACGCAAAAAGATTTGCACGTACTAACATTCGTGGTCACATTTTATTCATAAGAAAAAAGAGGGTTATTTTTGGCCTTATAAACTAAAACAAAAGCCTACTTGTATATTTATTTATATTCAGTGAAATAGGATTTAGTCAATCATCAGTTTTTGCTGGTTTCGTGATTGAAGGTCCCATAAGTTAATTGGAAAAATGGTTTTCCGCTTTAGGGGGGAGCCATCCGCTCCCCCGCAAGTCCGGTGATGATGACGAGGCTACTTCAAGCCATCATCGTAAATCAGTAAGGAAAAAAATACCGCTAGGTTATGTCGTTCATTTATCAATGGTTTTACTTATTTTTATATTAAGAAATATATTACTTTAAGTATAACATGCACATTCAATGATTAGTATGTTAGCACGAAGCGAAATAAAAAAAAACTGGTTTAAGTTTAATTTGAAGTTAACGATAATTTCGCGTAACAAACGTAGGACACATTATTGCATTATAATTTGTACTTATAATAATTACTGCTTGTCACTGCATCTGTCTTGACTTGTTAATACTAATTACCAAGTGCAAAAACTTTTAAACACGTAACATGGTCATTATTTGACCTAGTACTCTGAAAGTTTTAGCCCTTAGGGTATGCATCTCTATAATATTTCGAAAAAGAAAATAAAATTAAGAACTGGTTACTGTGACATACACCAATATACTTAAATAGATAAAATATACACCTCGATATGTAACAATCGGCCTTGGCTGAAGAACGACAGCTTTGGAGTGAATTAGGGGAGGCCTTTGCCCAGATGTGGGACAGTCCAGGCTAAGTTAAGAAAAATTCTCACGAATGAAATTCTTAAATCTGTGTCTTGAGAAAAACTCAAATCTTAATTCTCGCAGCAGATTAAATTATTAGCATTAGGACTACAATCACGTTTCCACTGGGTTACACTTAAATTATCGCAAGAGCTTAAAATGCTTATCGGTTTACTAGACACGCGTTGAAGTTCAATGTTTAAGAGTGATTCTTCCGTTTCGTCCAAATCGCCTTTCCAGGCCAAAAGTCATTATGAATATTGTAATTAACCTTATTTTTTTTATTCAATAAGGTAGGACGTACTTTTATCTTGAATGTCCATCATCTATATCAGGTTTAAGATTCATAATAAAAAAAAGTTTAGAACAAAAACATGCATTTTTTTCATTCCCCTCCTTGTTCAAATGGTCCCTCAGAACGTTGTGACACATATTTGGTGACTTTCCTAGGAGAAATGTACATAATTTTTGTTCTTATATACTAATGTATTCATTGACTATTATAAACTTGCAATACAGTATTTTTTTATACGTGTTTAACATAGAAAGAATCGTCTTTAAAGTTTTGTCAACCCAAAAACATCATTTCCTTTCACGAAAATTGAACATTAAATTTTTAATGCACGTACTATACTATCTATTTCTTGCCAAAAAAAAAGACGCTCCCTAGACCTTAATCCGTCGATACAAGTCGTCAGGATAGGACGCACGCTGCCCGGACAAAATATTTTCACGATTTAATTGCTGAAAACAGCGTTTGTCACGAGAAGTAAACATTACCTTCCATTGTTTTTGTATGTAAGTGTATGACGTAAAAAAATAATTTTTAACTTTAGGTAACAGCCTTCTGTAGGGTCTAGTTATCAATGAATTATGAATATCTAGCCTTTATTAATTCACGAGTAAATTCAGAAAATCCGCTCAAACTTCATTCCTTTCCGTATCATTCCCTTCCATTCCCTCCAATTTTTGAACGGAGGGGAATGAGCCACTTTGGAGGGTAATGATTTTTTTAAATATAAAATTAATATGTTCCTTAGTATGTCTCTTTGTTAATTTTTCTTCTTTTATTTTGATTATATCGAATTATAACTTGTGTAAGTATATGTCAGTATTATTGAAATTACTTTAAATTCTATCTATGCATTTTGTTACCTACCTAGGTACTTGTTAGTTAATAATAATTCCCCGCTGCTTCTTTCTTTCTGTCTGCCTTTCTGTCTGTTCGCAATAAACTGAAAAACTACTGAACGAACGGAGTAAGTAGGTACTTAATTAATAATGAAGGTTTCGTGAAATATTCGATTATTTTGCTTAGTTATTGTTTTTTAGATACATTATACATCCGCAACAATGTTGAAGCCGAAGAAAAGGGCAACTAAAAAAGAAAAAATAGCTAAAGACAGATTGCGAAAGAAGTTAAAATACGCAGAAATCAAGGCTGATCATCAAAAATACAAATTTGAGGAGTAGAAACAAAAGAGGAAATACTTTGTAAAAAAATAAAAGAAAAAAGTCCTAAGTATTACAGACATGACGGCACGACAAAAGAGGTAGCAAAGGCGAAGATGGCGAAAAAACTCAAAAAATAAAATTAAATAAGCTGAAAGAGCAGAAAAAATTGCAAAGAATTTTAAAAGATAACTTTCCACCCAGTAGTACGACTGAGAAAATTATAAACATGCCAGATACTACAATACGCGACCCTCTTATGTTACAAGAAGAATTCACATCAAGCCAAAGTACACCGAAGTCACATTTAATGCATAAAAAAACTAATAATCCAACGCAATGAGGAAGCTGCCATTCAGATCTAAAAAAGCAATAACAATTTTACAGAATAATTGACAAACTAAAAAAAGAGAAAGCGATTTGAAGAAGACATTTATTCATGGAACGGAAGTTACAAAAAGATAAGATTCAGGATGGCATAGAAAAGAAAGTAAATTAAGTCATAAAAGACATAAATAATGAGAAGGTACAAGTAGTGAAAAGGAAGCTATTGTTTCATGAAACAGTTTGTCGAGGTGTATCAGAAAAATACAAAAGCCTTCCGAAAAAAAAGAAAAGATCTTCTGCTGGAGATATAAAGTAATTCGAGGCTCTAGATAATAAAACTGCGAAACTAGAACAAAGTTTTGAAAATTTTCTACAAGAAGATGAAAACAGTCAAATGGCGCCAGGAAAAATAAAATATTTGACAATATCCCATATTGTTTGAGCCTCGAATTATCAATTATATCTCCAGTAAAACATCTATTCTCTTTTTTCGGAAGGCTTTTGTATTTTTCTGATACTCTTCGACAAACTATTTCATTAAAAAAAAGCTTCTTTTTCACTTCTTGTACCTTCTCATTATTTATGTCTTTTATGACTTCATCTTCTTTCTTTTCTATGCTATCTTGAATCTTAACTTTTTGTAATTTCCGCTCCATAAATAAATGTCTTCTTAAAATCGCTTTCTCTTTTATTTAGTTTGTCACTTTCATTCTGTTAAATTGTTATTGCTTTTTAGATCTGTATCGCAGCTTCCTCATTGCGTTTGAAGTAAGTACTAGTAATTTTATGCACTAAATGTGACTTCGGTGTACAATGTGACTTCGGTTTGGCTTGATGTGGATTCTTCTTGTAACGAGAGTCGTGTATTGGATCTGGCATGTTTATAATTTCCTCAGTCTCACTACTGGGTGGAGAGTTATCTATTAAAATTCTTTGCAATTTTTTCTGCTCTTTCAGCTTATTTAAATATTTTTCGGAGTTTTTTCAACATCTTCGCCTTCGCTCCCTCTTTTGTCGTGCCGTCATGTCTGTTATACTTGTTTTTTTTTCTTCTTTACAAAGTATTTCCTCTTTTGTTTCTCCTTCTCTAATTTGTATTTTTCATGATCAGCCTACTTAGTTGATTTTTTAACAAATGTATTATTCTAGAAGGTTTTTATGTTGTTTTTTTTTAGTTTTTTATTTTTTTCATCATCCTTCTAACGCTTATATTCATATGGGGCGCGCTTGAATATTTCATTCCTTTTTGATATTTTTTCCATTACTTTATATTCGTTCATGAATAACACATGTAATTAATAAAACAAAAGTTCGATTACACACCCACGTCTTTTATTTATAGTCCAAAAATATTTAAAATCATATACGTACCCAAGTTATAGGTACGTAAAAGATTTCATCTTCTGATTGTTCATTATTTTCCATACAAAATCATTAAACTTCCGTCATATTTAATTTTATTTCATTACCTTCCAAATTCAATCATTACCTTCCGTACTTATTTCATTACCTTCCGTGGGTTCATTACATTCCGTCTATTTTCTTGACAATTAAAGTTTTTTCATGAAGGCCTTTACTGATAATCTATACTTAAAAGGTACATGAATGATTATATGCAACTTTTTTTGTAAAATCGATTAAAAAAAATTTTTTCTCAAAATCTTTGAGATTTGGACGAAACGGAAGAATCACTCTTATATTACAGTATTCAAGTAATAGACAGCTGAAGTTTTGAGCAATTTAAGGAAAAAAAGGATCCTATATCCTCTATGAAAAAAAAAACTTTTTTTTTACATTTTTCTGCCAACGGTACTTACCAAGTAATGGTTCGGTCACGGTGCGTGGCCGCCACACAATGCTCGCCACCGGCCAACGAGTGGCCAGATAGAGCTGTTGCAACATCGCGTCATCTTGAAAGAATCAAAGAATATTAAATGACAGAATGAATGATCATTTCGGCTGTTCAGGCGTGACGACTTTCTTTTATTTTGCACGAGCACTACACATTACGTTAGGTGTCCGACCGATTTCGGTTAAGGCAGCTCTCTATTTTCTCGTATTCTAATAGTTCGGTGAGAAGGCAATACGACATGACCGGCATTAGGCAGAGGGCTTAAACTGGCTTGAAATGCTTTCGAAGACACAAGCGTGCATCAGCCAACATCCTGACTTCTTATACAGATGATAGATATATAATATGTAAATTGTTATAGAGATGATAGAGATAATAAAGAATCTCGAATAAATTTGGCCCGAACTGGGAATCGTTGGGCGGTTTTTACTAATATACCAAAGAAATAGTTTCAGCTCTTCTAATAGGTATCTATGTAAACACTGTGTCTAAGTGTTCTCGCAACGCAATGAACCGCCTGAAATGGAAAACCATTGCCAGGAAGGCAATTGATGCTAAGAAGACCGACGACGACGCAACCTAGTATCATCGAAGCAACCACGACCACTCTGCCAAGAATTAATAATAATTGTAATTATTATTATTTATTTATTTACATGAAACGACTGAGAAGAAGAAGAAGAAGTCTATAACGCTTTCACATTAATGTACTGAACCAATATAGGAGATATTTAGTACATAGCCTAAAACCAATTAAGGACGTATACGTTATTGCAATATAAACAATAATACCTGCCTGAAAAAACTCATAAAAATCTTCACATAAGGTAATACATATAACAAACAAATAATATTTGGGACTTTTCCACACATCTGACTCCGAACTAAGCAAAGCTTATATTATAGGCCATTGATATTCATAAATACATACTTAAATACATATTAAGTGCATGTTTAAACGATAGTTTTATGTTATGTAATTTCTAAGAAATCGCGTAACCAATCATGCATGCATTGGAAATTATTATCATTATTATATTCCGTATAACCCTCCAACCCGTTTACGTCGAACATAAAAATGTTTATCGACGAAAATTTCAACCCCACACCAATTCAAATGTTAAAATGCAACAAGCGACCATTGTAAATCAAATCGTTATGGGGATTCGTTTCGAATCGTCCAAATATTTGTAACAGTTACCTTGGGAAAGGGTGAGTTAGACACGTGCCGATACCATTTTGGGGTTAGATAGCGCCAGTGTCTTTTGACCTTTGTGGTAACGTTTGAAAATGGTTTGCAAATAATAATAGTAGAAAGCAGCTTTAGAATAAAGTAAAGTAAAGTAAAAAGATGTTTATTTTCTCTCACAAGTAGGTTACAGAGCTTTCTTTTATTTATTTTAATGTATAAAATATCGCTTACAAGATTAAATACTTGTTCTGACTCCGAGATAAGCAATCAGATCTTAAACAACAGTGGAATAAAAATATCACCAAAATAGATAAATAGACCACGACCCAGACCCGAAGAAAACAGCTATTTTCATCACTGAAATAATTGTAACGGTCCGGAGAGAAACCTGGATTTGATTTTAGTAATTAGGTGTTATTACACTAAATAATTATGTGTTAGTACCTAATGATTAAAAAATCCTCCTAAAATTGGTAAAAGTCCTCATAAAAAACAATGGTACTTAATTTTTTTAGCGCAGTTGGATATAAAGTAGCCTCTATAATATTAAGTAGCCTCTATAATATTAAGTAGCCTAATTATTACATTTTACAATCTATTTCATGAATCCAATAACTAGTCTAGACTAGCCTCGTACAAACATCTATCCTTTTACCTTAAAGTATGAGCAATTAGTTCCAAAACCATGTAAGCTTTGCAGATGGCGCCACCGACACCGTCGCTATGGCGTCCTAATAAGGAAATACCCTAAAGCTTTATCGTTAGAGGCCTACTAACATTGGTCAGGGCCGGCATCAAAAGATTTCGTTAAATGCATTTGAAATTTATTGCACTCGTGTTTGTTTCGTTCATATTATTGCACTTTTATGATCTGTGGTTAGTGATTACCTTCAATAAACTTTATGACATATCGTTAGTGCTTATTTGATTAACTCGGGGTGATAATGGAATGAAACAGTGGGAAAATATTTCGGTTTAGTTTATTTGTTTATTCTAAATTTATTTTTGAACTAGCTAAGCTAGCGACTTCGTCCGCGTTTTCCCCTATTTTTTTACACATTTTCCATTAGTTCTTTGCTCCTATTAGTCGCAGCGTAATGTTATATAGCCTTAAGCCTACCTCGATAAATGGTATATCAAAGAGAAAAAGGATTTTTCAATTCGAACCAGTAGTTCCTGAGATAAGCGTTAACAAACAAACTCTTCAGCTTTATAATATAAGTATAGATTATTTATTTGGATTAATATGCAAAAGGCTTTTAAATTTCGTGTAGGTTAAAAATAAATGAAAATTTTTATATTCAAACTATGTAGCTTTCACCCGCGATTACCCTTACAGGTAAGTCGGTAAAAAGTAACCATTTCCCTTTTCAGTCAAGGCCATTTGTAGTACACAAATGGCCTTGAAGTCAATTCAAATCGTTTCAGTCTTTTAAGGCGAAAGCGTGACATACAGACTGACTAACGTTCACATTTAAAACATTAGTGAAATGAGTATTTCTTCAAAAATAACTCATTTTAATAAGGAAGCAAAATACACTCGCAAAATCCAAGTGTCAACAATGTTTGGCAAATACCAAAAAAAATCGATCCCTAAACAAACTTGCGACATAAATTCTCATGCAGCAAAAAAGCTAAATTAATAATAGCTTCGCTCTATCTAGGGGAGAGGAGACAAATTATTATTTTCCATAATATCATCACACGACCATTACCCGTCGCCACCCGAGCGTGACCCGAAATTATTAGATGTCATTTTGTTAGTTTTTAGGGTCCCCTCGTATGGTCGAGTTGGTTGCGAAAATATTGGCGAGATTTTTTTTTATTTATTTAAAAGAAAAATATCAGGTTACGGAATAGAGGTAGACTTTTTATTGGGTTGGTTTTAGAAACAGGTTGTCTTAGATGTTTTTTTTTTTTGCCTAGCAAATTCCTAATAGTCGATTGATGATGTTTATAAATTCGTGAATTATGCGACTGACGAACGGCAATGCCAATTATTATTTTGTTCCTACATTCGATAGAAATCTACTTTCATTCGATTACACCTACAACTTGAACAATTATTGAAAAAGGTATTTTTCGCTACTTCTGCTTTGACTTAAGACAACCCATAAGAATATGGCACTAATATTAATTATATTATAAATCCGAAAGTAACTCTGTCTGTATTTCAGTCTTCCTTTCACTCCAAAAATGTTGTACCGACGGTACACAGCTATTACAGTCTTCAAAAGAGGCTTGTCCTCTTACTACATTTTGACCGACTGCACTTTAATGAATCTTGAGCGAAAACTTAGAACATTAATCAGCTATAAATATTTAAAAATCGTAATATACGCGAAGGAATCTATAAAAAAAATGTTATATTACCACTAAGATAAAAAGACGTGTGGCTCTCGGGGACTGCCGCGGTATAGCTATTGCATAGCATCGTCCGATTTCTGAGCAGCTCGTCTCGATTCGTGCGAGTTTCGTAGAGTCGTACAACACGTCTAACCGCACGCACACAAACACCGTGCCGAAGTCTACCGAACTGAAACGACGTTAGACGATTGTGAGGTTTTTTTCGTTACGGAATTTCTTGGTTCGGTCGCCGCGCTCAAAGCCCGCGATAAAAGCTATGCAATAGCTTAAAAAAAATGCCATAATCGATACCTAATCTTCCCCAAGTGCGGAACCGTCCACCCCAACTCCGCCAAATCGCATTTTCCCGCGAGCCGAGATGCAACGCACCGGAAGTTGTAAAGTAGTGATTTGTAACGCACACGCGCGGCGCTGACGCCACTTCCGGTCGCGGGGTAATGACGACACGGGATGACTGGAGGAGTTATTGACACTCTTCTTTATTCTTTTCTATGGTAATAGTAATGGTGGCCAACAGATTTCGGCTATGGACACTTAGGGGTAGGCTAATCGAGGGGTCTAGACAATTTTTTTGTCCGTCATATAGATTATTGTTATTTTAGACGACGAAAAGCAGTATTTATTTATTAACAGTAATAAATTTACTGAACATAGAGTTCTAATGTTACGTGCACACTTGTGAAATAAACAGCCCTCACTTCATATTATGTGTTATCTTAATAATTTTTTGGTAAATATTCACTAATATTTTTCAATATTAATAAAAAAAAAAACAAAAACGGGCTAAATATAATTCAGACTTTTACCCAGGACAGCCCCTAATTTCCGAGATATGCACAATTGCACAAGTCTGTGCTCAAATATAGGTGACTTTCTATATAACCAGAAGTCATTTAGGTTCTTATAGATACCAGAATATAAAGTAGAAATACCTATATTTGGAGTAGAATAGCCATTATATCCCAGTCTATCACCACCTGTTTTGTTGAAAGTTCGTTCTCAATAGGGGTATTCAAAAGAGGAGCTAACTACTGCAGTTTGACTGGCTCCGTGGAACAGTGGTTAGTGATTCGGGTTCACTACTTACGGTTCAAGAATCGTGGGTTCGATTCTACCCGGGACAAACATTTGTGTGGCGAAAATCGATGGTTGTTTATTTATTTATTTATTTGTTTATTCAAAATCCACAGCTCTTAAATAAAAATTACAGATAATCTTCTAAATCATAAAGCAAATGACGGATTTTATATACATAGTTTTAAGTTATATTACGTTGTTCCGTGTCTAGGTGTGTATTTAAGTATTTTGTGTAACCACTGTTTAATCTGATATCCGTAACACAAGTGTTTAAGCGACTTACCATGGGACCAGATCAATGTAAGAGATGTTGTCTAATATTTACTCAATTTTTTTTTTATTATTGCTGAAAAGATACCATCGTTTCAGCAAAATCAACTTTCTGAATCCAAGTAAAAACCACATTCAACCAGTATTATTATGGTTATTGATAATAATATTTGTATTACGATAAATAGGTACTACATCCTGAAAACTGAATGCAATTTTTTGAGAACGAGACGTAGCGTTACCAGGGTTACGAAATCGATATTTTGGTAGATCAAGTATACCTTAATAAACTCGATTGTACAAAAATAACTCGTGTAACCTTTTGACTAGCAAGTTTAATTTTATTAAAATAATTTTATTATTAAAATTAATTAATCATAGTATCGATGACTTGATAAAAATGTAAGCGTTTTATTTAATATTGCACAAAATAGACGTAATACGACAATATATACTTTTAAACTGTCATGGTTACACACATTAGAAAACTGTAACTGTTCGGGATATGTCTGCCCTTAGACCTACCGTCATTCTCGCAGTCCTACAGTTCACCCGTGATCATGGCGCTTGCAACAGTGCCGAAATATCGGGAGCTCATTAAAACAAAACAACATGGTAAATATCCCGAACAGTTACAGTTTTGTAATACGACAATCAAAGACCACAGCTTTTGCACATAACACGCAGTCAATAACTACTTCCTTGTGCGTGCATATTCAATATCTCGCACAGCACACCCATAAAGTCCGAATCAATCGCAATTGCAATTGACAACAGCATCGCATTATTCGCAAAGATTCCCAAATGTCCGTCGCCCGGCCCCATTCAAACACCCCCGGTTTATCGTCCACCGACCTTTTACTTTTATGCTCTGTTTGGCCGATTCCTCATTCCGCTTAATTACAGAGGGAGATGAAATGCGTAGTGCGGTGCAGGCGACGCGAGCAAATGACTCGGAAAGGCGACGTTTAAGTTTCAAATTGGAAGGTCTGTAACACTAAATATTAGCCTTTATGGGTCTACACGCGATATTAGGAGAAGCAAATACATAGCTACTTACTGCTCGACATTTCGACTGGGTTACACCAATCATGGTCGCGAGCGAACTCCGGTAGTCAGTCGAACTGCGTCTTTAGTGCATTAGTAATATTCATTTTAATTAAATGTTTTCCTTATCATGGCGACAAATATTGCGTCAGTTATTAACTCGATAAAATTATTGGTGGACTTCCACGATCACTTCTAATCTCTACATGAGCTATCACCTAACATCAAACGTCTTTGTGAAAACAAAACAACATGGTAAATATCCCGGACAGTTACAGTTTTCCAATGTGTGTAATCATGACAGTTTAAAATTATATTTTGTGAATGTCGTCGGTAAATTACTGAGTTGCATTAGGACGTGTTTACATCTGCGTGAAAGTCCATCTCCTCATTTTCATAGTGTGGCCCCGACATCCACAATTGTCATTGATCTCTGAAGCCTGTAACCGTCTGTAGTTAGTTCCTTCACCCTCTTAAACTCGTTTGGCGATACTAGCTTACTAGCGCTCCGCCTAACGTAGGACATAAGATTAAGACATACGGAACGAAATCTTGAATGAAATCGCTACAGCAGTTACAGTACAGTGGGGCTACCATGAGTTTATAACTTACGCACTCGATATCGCCTACGTAAATATGTCTATGAAAAACTTGTACAGCGCCGCTGGTGGTTACGCGAAGAACTAAAATCGGCCGTATGAAAAAAACAACTCGATAGGTTTTTAACGTAAGTAAGTTTTCGATAGCCAACTCATGGTAGGCCCTCTGGTCGAAGAGATTTGGTTAAGTAAGAAGTGTGTAAACTGTCTTCATTATTACATACCTTTGTTTTATTGATACGAGGACTCTATTTATTTATTTCTGTTTATTGTAGACAACAATTTTTATCTACAGTTAACTTATATCTACAGTACGACAAAGTTAACTCTCGCAATATTTTATCAACAAACCCATATTATAAACAATCATACAATGATAGCATTGTCACTCGCGTCAATGTGATTTGTCAAACCAAATCGAAACGACGAACATAGGTAAAACCAGGAACTTTTTTACATTACACATAACCAATACATATTATATCAATCCACTCTATTTGTAAACCATATCAATCGTATTTACATTAACAATACATGACATCATTAAATATACTCATATGAGTATGAGCACCAGTATCAGAAAATTTGGCAAGACAGGTAGAACATGCAGCGTAAGAATTTCTTATACCTATAAGGGAACTTCAAGTTATAAAAGTTCCATTTCAATCCGCAATCCTTGCAGCCTTCAACCTATCCGCAGCCGCGAACACAAAAGCTCCCATATGTCCTCGCAAGTGCAAAACGCAGCAAATAAAATAGTCCAAGAATGCATAATTGGTGACAGCCAACGCAACCGTAATTGGGCCGATTGATGCCAGCCGCAGCCCACAGGAATCTCTGAATCGGGGAGTGGTAATGAGACTGATTAAAGAGTCGACCAAACGATTTTTAATGCGGGAAAGGATCTGTATTCTGCTGTGCGTAATCCGGGCGACTAAGTAATGGTTGGCGTATTTTTAGATCGGCTTTGGTAGAGCGTTTGGATCGAAAGGAGCACCGTTTAAGTAACGCTTAATATATTAATTTACTGCTGTGCACTGTGTGCTCTCCCTGATAAGGTATCTGCGGAAGACCAGTGTCGCGGTGTCCCCGACTCGTCGACACATGCTGAGCAGATCCCTTTTCAGTTACCTATTTTGTTTTTTTTTTTTTCTGCAAATGTATGTGTGTTTTTAAGTCTTTCTAAAATCTACGGTACTCATATCGTTTTTGACCAAATTGAAGTATGATTAGCTTATTTAAAAGAAACGTCTGTCCCTATGTAAAGGAATATAAAAGGCGATAGTAGTATAAGGAACAACATTGATGTTGGCTCTATTTAAACATAAACCTATCTATGTAGTATTGTCTGTTATTTGCGCAAACACACTACATTTTTCATATTATTTAGAGACCCAACGTTTCGAGCTCTTTACAGCGCTCGTGGTCACAAGACATCGGGTCTATAAATAAAAATGTTTAGAATAACAATATGTATACGTGAGTTTAATCCGTAAATTATTTGAACAAGTTTTATTTTTATATCTATAAACCCAACTTAATTTTTTATTTTTATTTTCTGAAATATATTTGCAAAGCCTATCGGTCTCCACACTAAGAGAGAAGGAAACATGGCAAACGCAGCTAAACAGCAAAAAGTATTACAACACCAAACAGATACTAATTCACTAATGAAAACAAACTAAACGCGGCACGCTCAGCAAATCCGAACAATTCAAAGTTTTCAAGTCAATTAGCGAGAGGACAAACAAGGTCACAAAACTCCAGGGCTGCGTAAACATTGGCCGAAACGCCCCTACAAACTGACACAGTGTATTTGCGTTGTTAGCGGTCAGGCAAACAGCAAAAATGTTCGTTCGGTAACGAACCGGTAATCCGATTCCGAGTGGTCAGTTCTAAAGTTTCGATCTGCAATCAACTGTGCCAACAGATCTGTTTCGTGGGCAAACACGCCGGGGGCAACCCTACGGTTGCTTGTGTGAGTGGAATGGACAATCGTTTGGTTACAGAAGGTTTTGTGTTTGATTCGGCGTATGTTACTAAACGGTTTGTATCAAGCCAATAACGCTTCATTCTATTTTCAAATCAAATCTCAAAAACTTGAAAAAGCTGCTTGTTAGACTTTTGTTTCGAGATAAATCATGAATTGAGTAATTTTTCTACCGATCCTGTATTTTCACAGTTTCTAAGCAACTTGTGAGAGAATATCATGTTGAGTTTATATTATTTGAAGACTCAATATATGCATAATTTTATGTATCTGTGTTTTCGCTCCCCCTCAACCCTGTTAAGCTGTAAAAGCCTATCAGAAGGTTATCAGCAGAAATCCCACAAAAATATCTGTGTCTATGTCTCTATGATACCTGTTTAATACGTAACTTTTCCAGTACATATTTGAGATTTTAAAACCACAATTTATCCAAAATAAATATTTCACAACATCACATACATTGATCTGAATCTCAAAATGATCCTAAAAGGATAATAGGATACTGACAATCCAACATTTAAAACATCTAAATTCACATTTACTAAATCTCCCCACTGTCAATAATTTGACACAGACACCCTCTCACAATAAATTTAATCGAACTATCCACACTCAAAATTCAACAAAATATTTTCTCTAAAACTCCCTCGTGACGTCGTCGTCGGAAGTCACGGTGGCGTTGCGCGTGCGCCGCGCTTCCTGCCGCGTGCGAGCCAAAATGGCGGCGGCGCGTTTCCGGTATGATAGGAAGTAACGCTAGGGGGCGCTCGTAGACGTATAAATTATGGTTAGGGATGCTGTGCTCATCTCATTGTTCGGATTGCACAATCACTGTGCGAAATTGGAAGGAATTGTCGCGGCACGATGCCATTAGTGCGGGGTTGCGATGTGATAGATGCTAATCTTAATTATGTTGTTATTCTTTAAATTACGCACTCGATGCTACAGATTCATGTGTCTTTCACATCAAAAACTTTTGAAAAAGGACTTAACGCTCTTTTATTTGAACAAAGCATATATATACATACACCGTGAAATTTTAGTGGTTGTTTTCCCGCAGTAAAATGATTCTATCTTAGTAGTACAAAAGATGTGTGCAGTTCTTTTTTGGTAAAATCAATAAATGCCGGTTTGACGAAAGGTTTAACCGTAACTCGAAAACACGTTCGAACCGCTTTATGACTTAGGGTGTAGAGCTTCTTTAGCTTTGAGCATCGATTTCATGCGGCAAGCAGTACCTGAATACGTCACATCTTCAAAAACAACGATAGCTTCTCTCGTTTTCGAGTTGGAAAATTATTATTCTGAAAAATCGAAAAAAAAAATTTTTTTTTTCGAGGAACAATTTGCATGATTCGATAGTATTACTAAAGGCAAGTCGTTCTGCCACGGGAAAACAACCACTAACATTTCACGGTGTATACTTCCATGGTCACATTTACTAATTTATATAGTTTCGTGTTTACTCGTATATGACGATAATTATTTACTTTTATGGCTTCACATAGCGTCGATGGCCGAGCGGTTAAAGTCGTTGCTTGCCATGCGAGAGGTCGGTAGTACAAACCCCGCCACGTACCAACGTGTTTTTCAGATTTGAAATTCATATGTAGGTACGATTTTGACGCTTTAACGGTGAAGGAAAACATCGTGAGAAAACCTGCACACGACTCTCGGAACCGCCTGTCAGGTTCACTAACCACTGTTCCATCGAGACAGTCAAATTATTGAGACGGGCTCGGTGGAACAGTGGTTAGTGACCCAGGTTCACGAGTCGTGGGTTCGATTCCCACTCGGGACAAATATTTGTGTGACGAAGATCGGTGTTTGTTCCGTGTCTGGGTGTGTTATTAAATATATTTAAGTATATTTGTGTATCCACTGTCGTTTCTGATTTCCGTAACACAAGTGCTTAAGCTACTTACCACGGGTCAGATCGATGTATGTGATGTTGTGAAATATTTATTTATTATTATTTATTTAAATTCAAAATTTCAGATATTGCAAAATTTTATTCCAAAATGACCGTCGAATGCGCAATTCCCCAAGCACTTTACACGCTTCTTCAATTTATACCGTGTCCATCCCAATTAGATAACGTTACATAATGATAGTGACTTAAAAAGAAATCAACTATCACTTACTCCTATACTAAGTAAATAAATTAGTTACGCTCGAGGGCGCGAGCTTCAAGGCACATTACGAAAAAACTAACAAATTACAGGTAATTGTGTTATAATATCGCGGCTAATAGATTATGTTAGCACAAATTCATTGTTAATTACACCTCTCGTCTATCTCTATTGACTGTAATAACATGTGTTATTACCGCTACGGTTTGTTTATTATAATAATTTTACATATTTCCCTCGAATGGGGGAGTTTTTGTGGCGCTCCACGGTTTTCGTTGAAGTATGGCGCGGTTGTATGCAAATTATTTCTCTTCATAGACACAGGCAAATCTATCCCTTTGTGCAATACCTAGAAATTGTCTTCGTTTTGCGTGATTTGATGTCAGTACTTATGGGTATGTGGGCAACTGGGCATGATAGCGATAAAATTCTTCAGACGTTGTTGCAGTGTGAAAAAGTTGGTTGGTATGCAATTTCATTAGCCATGTAGGTATGTAAATTACGACGAAGATCTTATAATTATATTGCATTGATTTATAAGTGCAGCGAGTACCTACCGACAACAGACGTTTTTTACTATTAAAATAATTATATCTTCAAGTAAGTTGAAAATTATTATCATCTAGAATATTAAACTAAAATAACAATCAATATTAAATAACATACATAACAATTACATATTTTTTTGTGTTGCATGATATTTATTTATTTTATTTTGTCTTTTATTATGAAACAAGGTATTAAAACTGGTCTCTACAGTAATGCTACATCCAATTAATCAGAGAAACAAAAAAAAACAAATCGTTGTAACATGTATTACCGTGCGCAAAAATAATAAGAATTAACCTTACTGTACAATAAACGTTTACGTGTACAATAAATAAATAAATTAACAAACATTTACTTAAATTAATGCACGGATCGTCCATATTCAACCTGTCAAATTCTCTACCAAGTCCCAAGTAGCCGTTTCCACTCATGTTTTTTGCGCAATCTAGCTCTCAATAAACGCATAATAAACTCATTCCGTGCCGACATCAAGACCCGCGGGCAAACCGCCATAATACCACAAACAAATTAGACAACAAAAGAACTTTAAACGAACGAAGAAAAGGACATCCTGATTACCATAATTAAAATCCACTAAACTGATTTATGGGTACTCAGACCCCCATCACTTAAGCCTTTCTCTTAAATTTAATTGGGAGGATCTTAAAACTGAGATTTCCCTCTTTTTGTCCGCAATGAATCAGAGACAGGAAATACATCGTTGGCCCAAAAGGCTTTTTTACGTCGCTTGCATGCGGATCAAAGAGCCATTTGATATGACATATTTTATTGCGGCAGCATAACCAAATTAGAAGGATATAGCGATCTTAGGCTGTCCATTTTTTGCGGGATTACCGATGAGAACCTTTTGGTGCACCGCCCAATGAATACTAAATAGGGATTTGTTTTGTTCGGGAGTTTACGATGGGATGTGATTGTCAGTTTTTAGTTGGTGGATGGATTGGATGGGTCGCCAGTCAGGATGTGTCTGTACGCCACTTGTCATTGGCAAAAAGTCTCGTTACGTCTGCAATGTATTGATGGGTTTCACCGTATCGGTGGGATTGATGCCTGATCGGCGCTGCAACGGTTTGGAAGCATTTTGGAAATGTGTATCTTATTGAATTCAAGTTTAAGGTGGAAAAAATATAGTTAGTGGGTACTTTACCAAAATGAAATGAATGAATGAATCCCGTTGTAAGCAGTTGAGTTACCTTATGTAATACTAGCTGTGCCCGCGACTCCGTTCGCGTTGGAGCTAGAATTTAAATAGCCTATCCTGTGTCCCAGATGTCTATGTGTTTTTATACCAAATTTCATCAAATTCGGATAATTGGTTTAAGAGTTATGAGTTACATACAAAAAAAAAATCAAAACATCGTGAAATTAGTATCAGTATCATGATCCAGAGCCTAGGAAAGGATATAGGCTACTTTGTAAACCGTCTCTACGTGGACGATGTCGCGGGCGAAAAGCTAGTTGTAAATATTTTTACAAACTTTTGACAATGTTTGAAAAAGATAAAATAACAACGAGAACAGTTCTTATTTTCTTTCTTTTCAGTTCAAAAGTTTAAGTTTCAAATTGTTTTGATTAGTTTTAGCCCTCATAATTATTGCATTACCCGACAAGGGTAACTAAGTATTAAGATCCTGTTTTAACATCAACACCTGTAACAACACTTAGTTCGCAATAAAAACTTTGACTTTGACTTTGAAATTCACAGATTTTTTTACGTACATGATGGCCGCACTACCCATAGCAACGCTATCCGATAATAGTGCCAATCGAACATAACTTTTTCTCATGCAAAACACAAAACATGACAAAAATAACATCGTCCAATCTTTCCACAGGCCAGTGGCACCGAGTCCCAACCAAACAACTCAAACGAGCCTCAATTCATATCAAATAATATTAGTCTATCATTATGAAGATTGACGTCGAATCGATGACGGGACCTCATCAATCCCGACACTCGCGGACTTGAGTATTCACTATCCCGCATCCCGGAATACGACTCCGGGATTCTTAACATGATAAGGAACGGAAATACAAAAGTAGTGCTTAGAATAAAACATAATATTTGGTAATAGATAAGGTTTAACAACATTTCTCGATATTTTTCTAAATTATTTTGTTGTTTTAGTGCTACTGTTTTAATTCCCGTACGGGTACGAATGTTGGTTTATTTTCCAATTTTAAATAAGTATTTATTTTATTTAAGACTAGTAAATGTATTTACTTTTATGTATTAAACTCACGTATGCAATATTATACTTAAAGTTCGGTACATCGGGAATAAAAAGTGCTTTTCTGACCAGAAAATATTTCATGAACTGTAATAGCCATATAGCAGAAATTTCTACAGAAAAACCTATTTAATCAATGATATAACAACAAATATGTAGATACCAAAAAAAATTTAATTGAACATTATATAGATGGCTCCCACACATTAAAGGTGTTATTTTTAAGGGTAGTCGTTTATAAAAATCATAAGTAGAAAAATTACGATATAATTCGCAGATTGACTTTCATAGCAAAAAAAAACTTTCTCATTAAACTTTTAATTCCGGGATTCCTCTCCCGGGACATGAACCCTGTCCCTATCGCCGTAGCATTAAGAGCAGTGGTGGGTGGTCAAATGAATCTAACCGCTATAATTCATATTTTGTGGTATATCTTATTACTTTACAAATTGAATTTTTATTCCTAACATAGTCATGTCCGTGATGAATTGACGTGAGAACTTATTATGTTATCTTTCGCATTTAGCCGTTGAAGCAAAAACGGAGGGTAATGTTTTTAGCAGTTTATTGTTAAATCTATGTGTGTACTATCTATACGAATGCTTGTACCAGCTACGCCTAAAATACTTGAGCGATTTAAATGATATTTTAATAGATATTGCACCTACACAGATTATTAGTCAAAGCACAGATTATATAATACTAGCTTTCCGCCCGCGACTTCGTCCGCGTAGAGACGTTGAACGGGTAAAACATTACTTCTTTATAGCGCAGTCGGTTAAAAAGTATCCTTTATCCTTTCTTAGGCTCTGGACTGTATTTGTACCAAATTTAGTTTAAATCGGTTCAGTACTCTATGCGTGAAAGCGTAACAGACAGACAGACAGACAGAGATACTTTCGCATTTATAATATTAGTAAGGATTGTCAAGGAGAGAAAGGACAAAGGTAGAATACAATGGCTGCGGATATACTTAAAAACATATTGCGGGTTTTTATATTCACTCAATTTACTCCCTGGAGATTTATATATCGTCTGCTTGTACATAATAAATTTTAAGTTTATACTTAATCAAAAAAATCCTTATTAGGTATTGGTGGTAAGTAAAACACTCACTTGTTACAAACGGAACCACTGTTTATCATCCCTGCCAACAAGTTCCAATCAAGTATATTGCCCTTAATACCTGTAATGTGACTCAAGTAAATATTGCCTCGGACACACTTGCGTGCAAATGGACCTTTTGCGCCCAGGGATTTTCTTGATGTTTTCAATCTATTTTATAACCTTTTCACTTAAACAAATAAGTGGCTTATAGATATACCTACCCGGAAGTTTCTTCATTTTCCAGCTTAATATTTAAAATTCCTTAATAACCCAGTCTACCTACATATTATTATCTATACTAAAATATAAAGCTGATGAGTTTGTTTGTTTGGACGTTAGATAATCTCAGGAACTACTAGTTCGAATTGATTGATTCTCTTTGTGTTGGATAGACCATTTATCGAAGAAGGCTTTAGGCTATATAACATCACGCTGCGACCAATAGGAGCGAATAAACAGAAGGATGTGTAAAAAAAGCGGGAGAAAACGCGGACGAAGTCGTTGGCACAGCTAGTGATATTTAAGTTTTCTCATACCTAAGGCTGTTCAGTCCACTCACGTAATCGGCGACCGTTTTACAGGAGAAAAATGGAACATACTGATTGCAATGCAGCAACGCACACGTCCTATAAAATAAATAATTAAATAAATAATGCGATTAACGATGTGACATGGACAAACTTTCGCTCTCCACAAGTCCGGAGACAATGGCAAGGCTACTTATACCCGTCACCTTATGATATAGGAACATTAGGAGTCGGTCCTATTCGAAACATGCCTTAAGCACGATATCGTGTTACGGTGAGTATCAACAGCGGTACACAAAAATACTAAATTGATCAATAACGTACCCAGACATGAAACGAACTTCGATGTTCATCACAAAAAAAATATCGCGGTCGGGAATCGAAGCCACGACTCCTTCGTAAGACAGGGGTACTAACAATCGCGCCATCGAGGCAGACCATGCTTACTTTGCACTAGACATTCCCACACTGGCCACTCACACCTCCCCCCACCCCAGCGGATGAATAATTAAATCCCATTAACACTCTACTTTCAATCACATAGCCATGGTTTGTTTTGGGTGTGTTGGTTCCCATTTTGGCCGGCTATAAGGATTGTTTAGAGATGTGTACCTAGTACAAAATGGACCTTCTTCTTCTTATCGTATGGTTGATGAACAACCTGGTGTCAGAGTTTTTTTTAAACCGCCCGTAGGCCTCTGACATGGCTTCACACACCGTTGAAAAATTTCTCAGGTGTGCTGGTTTCCTCACGATGTTTTCCTTCACCGTTAAAACGTCGAATGATGGTACATATGAATTTCAAATTTGAAAAACACATTGGTACCTGGCGGGGTTTGAACTGGCGACCTCTTGCATGGCAAGCAACGACCTTAACCACTCGGCCATCGACGCTTTTAAAATGGACCTAAAAATATATTTATGTGATAGAAGTATTTATAATTGCTGTTCTTATAAATATAATCTACGTGGTCTTGTTTATTCAAGCTACTTATTAACTGTATGGTGCAAAACTATAAAAAACAAAAGTCAGTCAAAAGACGTAGTCAGTCGTGCCAAATACCTAAAGTTTGAAGAAAATCTGTTAGATTAAAAAACAGTTTGAAGAATCTTATTATTCGATTGTAAACATATACCATCTTCAAAAAAGGTAGATGCTACTTCTACCTAAACTTGCATGAGAAAACATAATCTTCAGTAACATTGTAGTCGCGAAACCGTGAAAAACACAAGATGGCGCAGTCTTTGCGCGTCAAATTGCGTTTGACTATTGCCTCAGTAGTTAAAGTATACCAGTTAACTTTTGATAGCATAGGTAGATAAACTTCCGCACTAAAATTTATCACTGCCTCCTAGGTAGAGTTTAGTACGCACACACATTGTGGTTTTGCAATTGGGAAAATACAAAATGGCGGTGTTAGTTCGCGCCAAATTTAGTTTGCCTAGTAGATAAAAGTATACCAGTTAACATTTGGTAGCTAAACTGGCATTCCGTACCTACTAAAATTGATCACGGCCTCCTAGGCAGAGTTGAGTACACATTTTGGTTTTGCACCTAAGAAAATACAAAATGGCGGAGTTAGTTCGCGCCAAAATCAGTTTGCCTTAGTAGATAAAATATACCAGTTAATATTTGATTGCATAGCTAAACTGGCATTCTGCACTAAAATTTATCAGTCCTCCTAGGTAGATTTCAGTACGCACACATTGTAGTTTTGCAACTGTGAAAATACAAAATGGCGGAGTCAGTTCGCGCCAAATTAAACCGGGTCCTGTATCATATCGCGCTTTGATCTCGGTCCCTCAGGAGTGTTTGTAGAGTGCCGCGTCTGTATGTTTGTCCTCGCGCGGTGAAAGAAACCTCGTGAATGGCTAAGAACGCGCCTCTTTCAATAGGAGATTTATATCGGAGGATGGGGCCGTCAACTATAGCGTGGCAATTTGTGGATAGTAGATACGGTGATAAACGACTCGCAACTAGTCCGAGGTTGGGGTTTGGGTCGTAGCGGTGTTGATCGAGATTGTTTTAGGTTTAAATCAAGTCATTTATTTGCGCACTAGTTGTACGTGCATAGTACATAACTATGTACGATACTAAGCAATTATTCATGTATCTGATTGTAAGAAGACAGGCGCCTTATAAGGCCGATATCATTTAATGTAGAGAAAAAGCGTCGATGGCCGAGTGGTTGTTGTTTTCCGTGGGAGAGATCACCAGTTCAAACCCCGCTAATTAGAATATTATATTACAATTTCATATCCGGTCGATTATTCGACGTTTTAATAATGAAGGAAAACATCGTGAGAAAACCTACGAAGAAATTCTTAGGTTGTGTAGTCAACCTACCCGCCCTCGGCCAGGGTGGTTAACTAAGGTCTTATCGCCCTAGTTTAGGGTAGGCCCGTGCCCCAGCAGTGGGAACATATATGGGCTGATGATGTTGATGAATGCGTAACATAATATCACCTTGTTGTATGTGTCACATATCTCGATGGCACATTTGGTTAAGCCCCTGTTTCTCCCATCTCTGACCCACCTGGAGTCGTAGGTCCAATTTCCAGTCGGGACAAATATTTGAATGCTGGACATTGGTGTTTGTTTCATGACTTTTTTATTTATTTGACAGGCAGCTATATAACTGTAAGAAACCATGAAGCATTTAAAATAATTGAGTTTATTATATTCCTCTCATACTCCTCGCTATCATAAAGCCCCAGCCGTACATCCTAGCTGTTTGGATGGAAGTGTTATGTTGGTTTTCATGAATGTCTGCGGTGGCCCATTCGGAAAGTTTTACTATAGTTATAAATCTAGCCACCCTGGGCTTGTGTCGCACTGACTCCTCGCTTTTCTTAGACACACCCGATACTTTTGTGATAATTCCGTCGAGTCAGTATTTTTTTCATGAAAAAAAGAGGTTATTCTTACCTCAACTTTTTTTTAGTTTGTCCTAATAAAGTTTGTATTATGACTTATGATTGACAATAAGTTTGTATGTAAATAATTGATTACAGTTTTAGTTTTAATAGAATATAATGTCATAATAATACAATGAATCTTTTGAACAGTTTATAAATAACTTTTGAAAAGTCTATTGCAACAATTGCAGCCAAAAAAATTTGCAAGCACTTTTAACTGTCTCGTTAAGTTAATTATGGACCGACATGTCGTAGAAAGGTAAACACTACGTAAATTTTCAAATGAATCGACTATTGAGTTTACTGAGATTTTTGCAAACTTATTATTCGAAAGATGAAACGTCGAATTCTGAATTTATTTATCTTATGAAGATTTGATTACTGTTACTCTGTCTGTTGCGATTTCACACCAATATCTATTGAACATATTTAACTGAACTTAGGTACACGGATAATCTAGCTAGAGCTTGAGAAGGGAACTAGGCTACCTTTTAACCGACTTCACAATAAACGTGTAATGATTTCTATTTTTAAATATATCAGTTAGAAGTTTAACTAACATTTATTTGATGTATAAAAAAACACTTATATTATATTTTCTTATTTATAAGCTATGTACCTATTTAAGTATCTTTCTTTTCTTATGTAAGAAGCAGCGGGATCTCCTAACACAGGTATTTGTACTTAAAAGGAGATCCCAGCCACTAGTTAAGTATATGTATTGTAAAGACACTCAATAAATATTTTTCATTTTCATTTTTCATTTCACGCAGAGTCTACGACGGAAAATCAGTCTAACTACTTGTGGGCATATAGGTATATACCAAAACAAATGAAATCTCCACCAAAGCCGCATTTCAACTGAGCCTTAACACAAAAACGTCTCGCCTCACATAATGCATACAACAAAGCGAATAGGTGTGTTGTCGTGTTTACAAAAACAACTGTGGTCTAGACTCTGCAGACACCCCACTTCGTTGGAGTGTTGTCTGTCCCGAACGTTGAATAATTCATGGTGCCTTCTTCTATGCAATACTTGTTTTGGTACTACGTAGGTTTTGGTTATAAAGTAAAATCTCGCGCTGGATTTTTTTGTTTGTATACTGATTACGCGATGGCCGAGTGGTTAAGGCCGTCGCTTTCCATGCAAGAGGTATCCAGTTCAAACCCTGTAACGTACTAATGTGTTTCCAAATTTTAAAATTCATATTTTAGTATACTAACATACGTTTACGTCGAAGGAAAAACATCGTGAGGAAACATGGACACCTGAGAAGAAATTCTGAGTCGAAATCTGAAGTCGACCAACCTGCACTTGGTGAGCATGGTTGACTAAGGCCTGATTTAGGGTACCTAGGCTCGTGCCCCAACCGTTGGGGCAAGTATGGGCTGATGGTGACTGACTACGGTATTAGCCTTGTCATTATCACCGGATTTGCAGGGGAGCAGATAGCTCATACTCCTAGAGCGCTAGAGAGTAAGGTACTTGAATCCGTGGCGTATTTGCGAGTACTTTGGTCTCTATCACCAGGCTAATAGCATTCGTAGGTCCAATACTCAATGTACCCTATACTGATTAAAACAACTGATCTGAATAACGAAATGTGATTATGGCGACAATTGTACAATGTTATCGATTAAAATCTATAGTGCACTCTGTGGTTAATTTATTATTAAATATTACAAATATTACACAACGTCACATACATTGATCTGATCCCGTGGTAAGTAGCTTAAGCACTTGTGTTACGGAAATCCGGATCAACAGATTATTATTATTGTTAAGGTCTGTACTGCAGATAGAAATAATTGAGAAACAAGATCTTCATTCCTTTTAATAAAGAAAAGCTCCAAATGTGGTTGACCACAGTTGGTAGCATTCTTTGTAATTAAAGAGATTAGTGAGATGCACCAACGATCGTTTCTGTGAAAACGACTTCATAAGATGACAATAGAATTAGTGTTTTCTTAGAATTTGTTGGAGAACAAAAACTTTATCCAGACATATGTTTTTGAGAACGGACCTAACTCTGTGCAAATGTCTTCGTACAATTAATGAAGATTAAGTGTTTTTCAGAAAAAGCTCCGGTGAAATTTGATAGTGAAATGTTTTGATTGATATGCGAGAGGTTGCATATTCAAACGCCGTCATGTACCACTGTGTTATCAAATGAAATTTATACGTATGATTATTCGTCGCTAAAACGGAAAGGAAAAACATCATGGAAAAAAGGAAACCTGCACACCTACGGATAAATTCTAAGGTTGTGTAACCGACCAACCCTTAGTTTAGGGTAGACCCGTGCCCCATCAGTGGGGACTGATGATGATGATATATAATAGTACACAGACATTGCAATACTCTAAAATCTTGTACTATATCTGCCTTCTACATTGTATAATACATACACGTACCATTTGTTAAGAAACTTAATTGGTAACATATATAAGTTCTCAAACCATTGCAGCCAATTGGAATTCGCTATATGGAAACAAAATTTACGATTCCCAAAGCAACTCTAAATGGAAATAGCAAGCTTACTGTGATATAGATAAGGTTCAAAATGTTTTGTGAAAGCGACCATATTGCGGGTAACCTTCCTATGTGTCTGTTAGGCCATTAGACCAAATAGAGCTAATTAAATTGCGCCTAGAACTATGTGTAACGTATCAAATATGTTCATAGTATGGTATGCACGCTTGGGTGGCCTAAAGCCTTTGCAGGACTGACCTAACGCCCAAAAAGAGAAATAAAACTAAAGAAAATCATTTTTACTCGAGCTCAAAGAATATCATAAATCCTATATTAGTGTTAGGCTGTTTACACATGAGCAGGATGAGAGACATGAACTCCTTAATGATAAAAAAAGACGTGTGGCATTCGGGGACTGCCGCGGTATAGCTATTGCATAGCATCGTCCGATTTCGGAGCAGTTCGTCTCGATTCGTGCGAGTTTCGTAGAGTCGTACAATACGTCATTTCGCACGCACACAAACACCGTGCCGAAGTCTACCAAAATGAAACGACGTTAGTAGATTGTGAGGTTTTTTTTCGTTACGGAATTTCTTGGTTCGGTCGTCGCGCTCAAAGCCCGCGATAAAAGCTATGCAATAGCTTAAAAATAAAAATGACAGATCCTTGCTAATATTATGTATTATAAATGTCGTAAAGTAAAAAGTAACTTTATCCATCTCCATCTTATAGCGCCTTCAAGACAAGACTACTGAATTGATGTAGAAATGTTTGTACACGAATGAAAAACTTCGAAAATTAAATAGTTGAAAAAGGTGTAACACTAAAATGGCCTTGTTTCATCTAAGAGTAGACATTTTAGTCAACAGAAGAAATAACAAAAAAAAATAACCGTGTATAAAAAATTGCTAGATTATCTTCACGCCTGATAGTTTGAAACGTTCCAACCAGTTCGTAATAAAATTAATTAAAAAATTATACGTTTCTGTCTAATCTAAGAGTATTAAATTATAACTTTGCCTCCACGGAAGTTAACCACGTTAATGTTTACAACTGTGTGAGCAAAAGCTTTAATAAACTTTTAACCGACTTGGGTAAAAGCTACGAACCTTAACCGGGTGTACGATAAAAGAGCACACTGCGCACTATTTTATATTTGACTGACTGGATGACCCATTTAGTAGTGCTCCTGTTTAATGTGCCAATTATCGTAGGTTCGATTCCCCACCCGGGATAAGACCCCAAAAAACATAAGTCGAACTAATTCTCTGAACGAAAAAGCTTTCTTTTCGTAATGATATTGACTTTTTAAAATACTTACGTATCATATAAAAAGTATTACTTATGTTCGGGATAGTTCCTGTTATTTCGGCACTGTTGCAAATTGCATTATCATCACACATCAATGAACTATATATTTATGTATTAACTGCCTCGTTGGTCTATTGGTAGCAAGCGTAAGGACCGAGAGGTTCCCGGTTCGAGACCGGAGTCGGGCAAAATTTGTGTATCTTTTTTCTGTAAGGAATTTGCTCAGTCTTGAGTTAGAAAGTTGGCGGTTGCACGCCAGTGCCTCGGAAAGCACGCTAAGTCGGTGGTCCTGCGCCTGATCTCTTATCGGTCATGTCGGATCGCCGTCACACGGAACTATGAGAGTAAGGGAATAGAGAGTGCAAATGTGTTTGCGCGCATACTTGTGCACTAAAATATGACCTGCGCACTTGGCTGATCTCAATTAAGATCCGCCGCCATGGCTGAAATCGGTGTCGGACGCCTTATTATTATTTAGTATTAAAAATTACCAAACTTTATATAGCACATATACATATACTGAAAAACTTACCGCTGCCAAGAACTTCTTTCACTCAGCTGACAATACACAACTAATTACCCTTACCAGTGCAGTACATAACACTATTATGTACCTTCATCAGTGCTAAAACGAGGTCTTATTGCATAAGTCATAACGGTCATATTGGTGTGTGAGTCAAGGCTCCATCGGGTGCAAACTGCAAGTCACAAGTCCCGCCCATCCGGACCGCGGGTTCCGAGAAATGCAAGTGGCATTGTTTTTGCAAGTCGCCCCATGTTTGTACGTGACACCATGGGAAAATACTTGTGTTGGTGGAAACCGTAGGCGTAGGTGGGGTTGGTTTGTAAGGTAGAGTCTATACAGGCTTCAGTACAAAGGATTTTTCTATACAGGATTGTGTCTCTTGAATAACTTTGAAAGTGGAAGATGATTGATAGATATCATTGGATTTTGGACAGCAATAGGTGCGTAGGCAGTCGATCAACATAGTTTTTTGTTTTGTTTTAGGGGTGAGAGCCATCCGCACCATCCGCAAGTCCGGTGACTTGCGGTGGAGTGGATGGCTCACCGGATGGCATCTCCGGATGATGACGAGCCTACTCCAAGCCATAATTGTATGTCAGTAAGAAAAAAAAAGTCATTTTTAATTTTCGCGATGCTTGCAATCATTTAATATTCTAATTATTAAACAGCATCTTGTCTCATTTTATAGAGGGAGGGATGAAAGATTTTTTCTTTAGTTTACTTTACCATGTAATACCAACCGTTGACTATCACATAGTATGTATTTGCATTATTTTGATATAATTTGCTCATTGCCTTGCCCATTCTAAGGAGTGGAAGTGTCACTTTATATGATAAAGGGCTCTATCTACGCCTTTCGTAGATTTCTGGAAATATCTCTGTAAAAGCACATACAAAAATAACACAAAAAGCTATCGTCAACAAGGAAATTTAGAGTGAAGGTTACAACACTGAGTATTTAATTTCGCTTGCAATGAGGGTTTTCACGTATGAGAAATCCACTAGATGGTAAGACGCAGATATGAGATCTAACTGCTACATGATTGGTAAATATTGACATGTCTGTCAAAGTGACGTCAAAAATAACCAATCATGCTGCAGTTGGACCCCATATCTATGTCTTCCTATCGTGACTATCTCATACGCAAAAACCCTAATTGCTTACAAATGTTATCATCCGCGCATACCAGTGCTGTTAAAGTGTTCAAGAGAAGACATAATGATGTGCAGACATGGCGTCTCTCCCACATTCAATCGTGTGGACGGCCGCTAAGACCCAGACTTATATGTACAGACTAGTATTCAGCCCAGTTTGCGCTAGGCGGTGCTACGCGTTGCCATAATTCTAACATTCTAACACCGCAGGTATTTTTTGCTATAGATAAAGGCGAGGTCGTAAAGCACGGTTTAGAATAAGAAATAAATATATGGGAAAATGGGAAACTATTGTGTTAGAACTTGCGTGCCAACAAAACCTAGGGAATGCTATAATATTGTTATTCTATATTTAGATAAGAATGAAAGGTACTTCTTCAGATACCATACATACAACAATGAATACGTTCATGTAATCGAAATCAACTGTTCTGTTCAGCCAATGATATTTGGTTATATGAGTCTCAATCACAGATCTTAAAACATTTATATATGCCTTACTTTTGACTTAATTCTGACTGAATACTTTCTTTCTGACACAGGTGCTATTCAGCGCCTTTGTCACAAAGAAAGAAAGAAAAGTATTTAATCTGTTACACCTAGTTACATTTAGTCTGGTTGAAATGACGCATTTGACAGTAACCCAGTCTCTTCAGCCAAGAGTGATTTGAGTGATCTTCTTATGCCGTGTCTGGGTGTTTTAGGTACCTATTTAGGTATATTTTTG
The DNA here is from genome assembly GCA_039566165.1 of Maruca vitrata. NCBI lineage: Eukaryota > Metazoa > Arthropoda > Insecta > Lepidoptera > Crambidae > Maruca > Maruca vitrata. The sequence goes on along the minus strand of CM076933.1, from coordinate 8,220,390 downwards.
TAGTCCAATGCTTTTTGTGTTATTACAGAAGTGCTTAAGCAACTTCGCTCAAAATCAGAACATGTATATTGTACATATGCGATGTTGTGTGATATATTTAATAATTTATAAATAAATATTCGGGACATTTCCACACTAAACAGAGCTTGTACTAGATGTCAGAGACTGATACATATTATATTTATAAATACATACTTAAATACATAATCACACACCCAGATCTGGAACAAATATGATATATTATATTTATTTTGTCCCGAGTGGGAACCAGACAGAATATGACAGTCGACTCGTAAGCCAACAGGAAGAAACCAAAGATAATACCCGGAAGCACAACAAGCTAATAAACGAACCGATAGCTCAATCAAAGCGCATACCTACCAAATTCATATCCCAATTCAATATCTTCTAATGAAGTTTAACGGATGAATGGCGAATCAGGCGAAATGAGTCGCAATCAGCCGAGTATCGCGTCACGTTTGAATTATATCAGCGTACGCGATCGCAATCAGTAGGCGACCCTTATTGGATTTGCGGACGAGCCGCGAGCGACCGCTGTTTGGGAGCCGACCGAACTGTTTGCTTTGCTATTATCTGTTGAGACGGATAGCGAACACTGGAAACGGCAAATGTTTTATCTTCCTAACCTATTAACCTTGCCGAAGTTAGGGGTGAGAGCCATCCGCTCCCCCGCAAGTACGCCGATGAAGAAAAAGCTGTCATATTAGCCAGGGAGCGTGTTACGACCTCATCATTCCAGTAAGTTTAAGAATGGGCATCGACTAGTTTCGCGTTTCTTGTACCCTTGGTTGTGCGGAATGGTTGTGAAATCATACAGACTGATATAATCCCTCCTACATCTTTGTAAATTTTAAAAAGAAGTGAAGTAATTGCTCTTTATCATATACCTACCGATACCCATTTTGAAACTGACTGAAATAAGAGGTAATACGCCCCCTGACTAATATGATAGCGTGGAGCAGCTTTGTCATCATAGCCTCACTTGCGGAGGAGCGGATGGCACTCACCCCCAACTTCTGCGGCAAATTTAATAGGTTTAAAAGTACGGGAGTTGATCTTTTTATTTTCAGAATCAAATAGTTACTCCCGCGACCGTCCACGTGAAGTTGGTTATCGTGAAAAACATTACTTCCTTATAGCAAAGTTGGATAATAAGTCTGCTGCCCTTTCTCGGGCTCTATCTGTATCATGTAAATGTTATTTCAGTCGATTCAGTAGTCTTGGCGTGAAAGCTCCACAGGAAAGACACATTGACTTTTGTATCATTAGTAGGAATTGTATTTTTTAGATAAGTAACAATAGGTTTTTGCAATGTGTATTTTACGCATCCTTAATGCTTTGAGATCGCCCTAAGCATTTTGATCTAGTTGTACCTACTACGAAAACTAAGACATTTTAAATTATCATAGTAGGCTATGATATTCTAAAGTGTATGACTAATTGGCAACTTGACGGTTCCAAAAACCAGGAAAACAATTGACTCAACAACATTAAAACAAGATTGATCCGATCACAACAAAATTACACACTTCTTTACGAACAACATTTTGGTGTTTACTAATTGCGACGAACCCAAAAGAGGGATTTAAATGAATAATGCAATGGCGTCTTTTTTCCTCAAGGAAATTTCATCAGCTTCTTGATTAGGCCAGCAATCAGTTGATTGGGTATCAATAATGTACTTCACCCAACATTCCATTTAGTATTTTGGGATGGTGTCGAATATCTATACTAATATTATAAAGCTGAAGAGTTTGTTTGTTTGTTTGTTTGAACGCGCTAATCTCCGGAACTGCTGGTTCGATCTGAAAAAATCTTTTTGCGTTGTATAGACCATTTATCGAGGAAGGCTTTAGGCTACATAACATCACGCTGCGACCAATAGGAGCAAAGTTACAATGGAAAATGTGTAAAAAACGGGGGAAACGCGAACGAAGTCGCTGGCACAGCTAGTTAGTAATATAGATAGGTCGATTTTTTTTACCCTTTTCCATCGATTTATATCAAGGATGCTTTAAAAACTTAGACATATCCGTATAACCCGTAACTGTTACATATTTTTTTCTGTAAATATTTTGGAGAAGTTAATAAAGATCCTTACCTAATAATAGAAATGCAATAAAAAGTCAATCTGTCTCATTTTCTGGACAAAAGTAAAACGATACTCTAGAACCCAACTTTTTAAAAGACTTCTCTTCATATGAGAGTAATGTTTTGCGCAATAAAGGACTCCAGGAGGACAAAGTGGCTCAATTTGCACTTTATAATTAGCGAAATGACCATAACCAGAGAGCCACATCTATAACAACGATATCCGCGTAAAAGGATGTGTATTATCTTTATCAAGCGATTTATCAACTTATATTCAGGCCGAATTGTTCTTATACCAATTCGTATGATTTGCAGCTGCAAGTTATACCTACTCCCTGCTATCAAGTGACAGAAAATACTTTTATTGGCGACACTAAACTTTGCCGTTCCTTTATTTTCCCTGTTCGCGGGAAGTTGTTCGCTAAATTACTTGGTCGGGTAATTCATAAAGATCTTTATGGAGTAGCTGGGTGGAGTGTTGCGAATTGACTTCTGTAGGTATTATAGTGGTCGAAATCATATAGATATTTTTCAACAAGAAGCAAGTATTTTCAAAGATACTTACATAAATTTTGGTTGCAACGATAGTGATCAGAATTTGTTGGGAGAAGTCCCTTTTAAAATTAAAATATGAATGAAAAAGCAATAAAAAATCTGTTTTGAGTTTCACTGTGCTAAATGCTAAAAAATATCCTTTCATGAATTTCATCTTCGGACGGAAAGTAGTCAATTAGGCTTTAGGCTGGTTTTTGTTAGATATTTTATTTATTGTTGGGTCTTAAAGCGTCAACTTCTTTTCGATAGGTATCCGTATCCACGAGTAAGCAAAACGGTAAACAAAAAATAACGCACTTCCTACCAACCCTCAGAAATTAACGAGAATTTCTTCCGATACCCCATTGCGAGAGCACAGTCCACCGCAAAATGATTAAGGGATGTTTTTCCTTCTTACAATGCTCGCAAGGTCTATAATCGAATGACTGAAAACTCCTTTTCGGCTGACTGTTACAAATCAAGTTAATCTCGTAACCGACATATCGGTTACCGGCATAATTCCGTTTGCACAAATCAGTGCCTATTTAATAAACTCGACACGAAATCCATCATTTCCAATGTCCGCATCACAATCAACTTTGAACCTTACACCAAATCAATAAGATTCCTTGTTGCTCTTTTGTTTGCCTCATTTTGTCTGTTTTCGATCGAGTTTTCGAGCTTGTCTTCATTACCGAAAAAAACGTGATTTGTGGAGTCGATCCTCTTTATTTCTGGGGATCAATTGGGTATAATTTGGAACTCAGCATGTTAGCACAGTATTAACATGTTCTTTGTAGCATCCAGTAATTTGTTCCCTATTGTCACCGAGAAAGGTTGTTAACAAAACATGCATAGATCATAGGCTCAACAGCAAGACCAAATTTTTTCAAATCACCTAGTCGGTGATGATGGTAAAGTCCAGTCAAAATAACCTAAAAAAGTGGGAAGTTCGTGAACATTCTTATTGAACACTCTTCATTACAAAGCTGGAAAATTGTTGTAGGTCTACACTATTAAGTGCCAAGTGCGGGTTGGTCGATCGACTACACAACCCTAGGAATTCTTAGTACATAGGTATGCAGATTTCTTTACAATGCTTTATCAAGCGTGCTTTACTCCACCGGTTAAGTTAGTTACGTAAGACAGGTGAGACAAAATTATGGATCATACGATTACTTCGATAAATGTCCTATCTTTGTCTGTGCAGATCACCATTCCAGCGATATATGACCGAACTACAACTAAATAAGACAGCTGGTAAACGCAGGTTAGTAATGGCCCCATCAGCGCTACTTTTTGTAGCCCACACCTCAGATGACCGTCTACCCAATTAGGCATCGCGTGAGGATACAACAGTCGCAGCTTCCGTCTCAAACACTGCCCATTATCTCACCGCGTTTACGGTTAACCAGTCCTTTACAAAAGGTTTTGAGGAGCACCGACAGTGTCTATAATGCTGCAACTACATTAGCGAATTACGGAAAATATTCGAACAACTACGAGTTTAAGAAGCGGGGAGGGGGAAGGGGAGTTTGCAGGTCTTAACTGCACCGTTGATCTAATGGTAGCATGTGCTACGTTAGGACAGAGAGGTTGAAGTTCGCGGTCGGTTTTCTGTTAAGAAATTACTCAGCCCGGAGCCAGGAGTTTGCGGATGCACGCCCATGACTCGGAAAGCACGTTAAGCTTTATGTTTTGCAGGTCCTAGGCTGCGATGCTATGTTTTAAAAAGATAGGTAATGATAAGAGGGATATGACGGCCTTCAAAATAATTTAAGGATGTGGGAATAGCTTGCGGAAAACCTTTCGGTGTCCCGTAAAGTCATACCGCAGGGTCCTGAGTTTATCGATGAGATCTGGTCTCGATACTCTGACACAAAAACAGACTTGCAATCAAACGTAGCAGCCTGCTGTTAGAACTTTTCAAGTCCGATCAGAGGCCAATCATGCCCTTTGAGTCCCGGTCTGTACAGCTAGTAATGTACCAAAGGCAAAAGCGATATTTGGTAGAATGGCTGGTAAGCAACTTACTAGGCATTGTACTATAAATCATTCGTCATGGACGTGGAGACCAATTGAAGGCTGACTACTTAAGGACCCGCTTAAGCCAAGATATAAAGTTTTAGTATCCTCCGTTTTCATATTTCTCTATGTAATTCTCTATGTAAACTGCCTCGTTGGTCTATTGGTAGCAAGCGCTGCGTAAGGACAACCAGTCAGGGGATACCAGTCACAACTATCTGTCCGGGGTCGGGCAAAATTTGTGTGAGTTTTTCTGTAAAGAAATTACTCAGCCCGGAGTTAGGAAGTTGTCGGTTGAACGCCCGTGCCTCGGAAAGAATGTTAAGCCGGTGGTCCTGCGCCCGATCTCTCATCGGTCATGTCGGATTGCCGTCTCACCGAATTATGAGAGTAAGGATCTTGTTAAAACAATGCACAAGGCAGAATGGCGGCGACTTGTGCACTATAATATGTCCTGCGCACTTGGCTGATCTCAATTGAGATCGGCCGCCATGGCTGAAATCGGTCGGACGCCTTATGTAATTCTTATACAGACTTGGTATGACGAAAAATCCTTAATGACAACGAACGAGTTTAAACATTCAGTTTAAACTTTATCTTATGACCATCCCAATTTGTGCGTGATCCCTTGTTATTTACTTATCATCATCATTCCCGTTGCTGGGGCACGGGCCTACCCTAAACTACGGCTATAAGGCCTTAGTCCACCACGCTGGCCAAGTGCGGATGATCGACATTATTTACCTACCTACATAGATATTATACATTTAACAACCTAGAGGTCGACTACCTATAACTCAAACAGCTTCATCAAAGCCGATTCCTACTTCCTGCCACATCTCATAAAACGAAAACAAGTATTAATAATGCACCGATAAAAACTAATAATTTATTCAAAGAGATAATTCGAGTAATCAACCTTCCGATTCGAATACAGTAGCCCAATTAGGTAAACCTGTCTTGGTGGGTTGTTCTTATACTCCCGTTTGCAATCTGTTGCTGATCTTATTGTTACTACATCCATTTACATTGCGGTCAGATATTGTGAAGTCAGTATGAGAAATTACAGAGCTCACCCTTTAGATATTAATTCTCAAATTAGTTTTATAACATACCTCTTTCGTACGTTCTTGACAATAGACTTGCACCACATCCGTTGAAATTGTCTTATTTAATTCGCTAGTAACTCACTTGTTAGTCTATTTATTAGTTCAATGACTGACTCGATAGCGCATTGTATAGTGCCCCTGTCTCCTGTACCAATAGTCCTGGGTTCGAACCCCAATCGGGACAAATATTTTATTTATTTATTTATTTATTTATTTATTTATTCATTTTATCTTATAAGCTAACAGTACATGACCAAAACGCTTAAAAGACTAATTAAATTAAATACAAAAATAAAAGCATGCCAGATAACACAAAGCAATACAACAATTTGATGATTATGTCAACAAATTAAATTCATTAATACACAATGCATGTCAATGTCAGTGAAAGTATAAGTAATGTCATATAATTAAAATAATAATAAAATAATATATAATTAGTCAAAGAAAAATAAAAACTACGGCAGTTATACCAGTACAAAACAGAAATAGAATAATAAATAATGGATTCATATAGCAACAAATTAAATTAGTTAATAACAATGCATGTTAGTAAAAATATAATGTCAAATAGTAAAGATAATAAAATGTAAAAGTAAAATAATAAGTAAAATGTCAAAGTCAAACTAAAACTACGGGCAGTTATGACTAGTCAAATATATTAGAGCTTTGTAGCACAATAGTCCAAAGCTGTCTGCAAAAAGATCAATATTCCAGTCGTGGGCGAGCATATCCCCAATAAGACACAAGGCACGAGTGGTAGGTGCATGCGCAGCGTATCTGGTGCGCGTAGTGGGCCGCAACAGAAGGCGCGGCCGCCTTCGCGGCTCGACCATTCCATCCTCATTCCAGCTTAAACGCTTGGGAACGAGTAGACACACTTTACTCAGGATAGTCGGACTCTCTACCTTATTGTGGATAATAGACAAATAGTGTCCTATTATCTGTATTGCCCTCCTAACTTTTAATGTATCAAATCCCACCATACCTGACACAAATAAAGAAGGATACAAATGAGGATAATAACCGTACTTCCTCTTATACAGCCAACGTGCAAATTTACGCTGAATTCGTTCAACCAAGAGGATATATTTCTCTTCGAGCGGATCCCACACAATGGCACCATATTCAAGTTTGCTTCGTACATACGCATTATAGAGGACCAAAGCAACCTCTGAGCCAGAAAACTGCGACGATGTACGTATTACGAAGCCGAGCATTTTGCTGGCTTTTTTACACATAATATTATAGTGACTATGAAAGTCCAATTTGGAATCTAATACTAAACCTAAGTCACGGATTTCACTTACCCTTTCTAAGGGCGCGTCAGACAACTTATAAATTATTTTCGGTGGACAGCGTTTACGTGTGAATGTGATAGTCTTACATTTATCAATATTAAATGGTAGATGGTTCTGCACACTCCATTTCATAACTGCATCAATGTCTTTTTGTAATGCTTCACAGTCTGTTATGTTAGCAATACCTAGACTAAGTTTGAGATCATCCGCGAATAGCAAGCACTTTGAAGTAGTGACGTTCTCGTGAAGATCATTAATAAAAATTAGGAAAAGTAAAGGTCCTAATGTACTACCTTGGCTAACCCCAGATCTAGTGAAGTAATCTCTAGACACAAATTTACCAACTTTGACAAATTGACGACGATCGCGTAGGTAATTTGAAAAAAACTCAACGAGCTTAGGTGCGAATCCTATTTTGGCTAACTTACTTAACAAAATATCGTTGTGAACTAGGTCAAAGGCCTTTTTAAAATCAAAATAGGTAGCATCAACATGCCTACCAGCATCTAACTCTGAGTAGATATAATCTATATGGGCGACAAGATTGGTAGTAGTAGAGCGCCTATTTCGAAAACCGTGTTGACTATCGTCTAGAATATTAGCAGACTGCGTATTAATTTTTTGGCTCAACACAGTTTCAAACAATTTGGCGAAAACTGGCAGAACTGCGATCGGTCTAAAAGACGTTACATTATTTCCGCTATCACCTTTTGGAACTGGCGTGACTCTACTAAGTTTCCAGATATCTGGGTATATGGAAAGGGACAACGAGAGGTTATACAGGTACAAAAGCGGGGTCATAAAACAGGAAATACAGTCTTTTGCTAGAAATACTGGAATATTGTCAGGGCCACTCGATGACCTGGGCTTAAGCCGCCTCGCAGCCGCCCTTAAATTTGTATCATCTACTACATTTATATCGATACAAGAGGTATAACTTACGTTGTCAGCGGCTCGTATAGCCTCGACCGAATTCAACGAGGGCACCTCATTCAAATATACGGAACTAAAATAATTAGCAAATGCGTCGGCTGCCTTTTGACCCTCAACTTCAACATCACCATCTAAAAATACATTCGATCGCTGCCTGGTATTTTTCCTGTCTTTGATGAACTCCCAGAATGAGAAAGGATCGTCAGTTATTTTTTGTTCAGTCAACTGTAGATGCTGCTTATACGCATTGTCAATCAAGTTTTTGACGTGCCACCTATAATATTTAAATAGTTCCTTATTAAACTTCTTACCTTCAGCCTTGTACCGTTTCAAGTGGTCATACTTTTTCCGTATGTTATCAATAATCTCGATGCTGAACCATTTAGGATATACATACTTTTGGCCCGGTCCAAGTTGTGATTTTTTTGTTGGTACATATTTGCTGATGCAATTGTAAATGCTGTCATAGAAAAAATTTACAGCAGAGTTGATGTCTTTTATATCAAACATATCTGACCAATCTAAACTATCCAATGTTGCATAGAGACCATGAAAATCAGCTTTGCGCCAGTTCCAGCTAGGAGTAGTGCCCGGGCACTGAATGGGCGGCTCAGGAGATGATAACAGGAACGACCCATCACAATGGAATTTAATATTCAGATCAAGCTGTGGGTGGTACTCATCGATAGGTACTAAGGGTTCCTGTCCAGCTGATACTAGAATCTGCTCAGGGTCGAAATTGCTCAACACAAGGTCTAACATGCCCCCACGACTGTTATATACAATGTTACATTGCCGCAGACCACAGTATTCACAAAAACATTTAAAATTAGACTTGACATTTGCACTACAGGAGTTTAAGTTAAAATCACCCAAAATCAGGACATTGAGAGAGGAATATGTAGTAACAGCATTTTCAATACATGTCAAAATGTTGAGATACTGATTATCATTGTAATTAGGAGGCAAATACACAACACAACATAAAAATTTACAAATACCTTTACCAGATATAATGGCAAATATAAGTTCCATATCAGACGTTTGGGCATCAACATTGTTTACCGGTTGTACAGTATAACAGTTACGCACTGCCAACAGGACTCCACCCCAACCCGCGTCATTGTTGCGGTCTTTCCGTACTACCACGTACTCAGCTGGAAATAATTCCCCGTCTGATACGGAACCAGTCAAAAAAGTCTCAGTCAAAGCTATTAAATTATAATTACATTGTGTCACATTTTTCATAAAAATATTTGTTTTAGACCGTAAACCTCTAACGTTTTGGTAACAGCAAATAAGGTTACGCACTTTTTTCTTTCCCACTTTTTTCTTCTTTGCCACGAAAGTTCTGGCGCCACGGCTTAACACAAATGTCTTCAGCCCAATTGTTCGGTGCCATAACGCTATCAGCAATCTTCGATGGGACTCCTAACTTAAATGAAGAATAACGCCCCCTAGATTTTAGTTCATCAACAGTGCAATCATCGTTTCCGCAAATAGTACTGAGATGGGAACGAACCTGCTCCACTGTGGTACCTTGTTGCACATAGTAGAGATGCAAATACCTCCAACGCTCAGACGCACGCAGTGCAGTAGTACCAGGCGCTGCAGTGCCACGAAGCAAGCCGGGCAAAGTATTTCGTGATGAATTTCGTGATGAACTTTGGTGTTTGTTCCATATCTGGGTGTGTTTCAAAAATCATTTAGTATTTCATTTAAAGTTGTATGCATATACAACTTTTGTTTCTGACTTGTAACGTAAGTTCTATAGTACGTAGTGAAATCAACGAATGATGATGATGTTATATAATAATTGATTGGTGGCAGAAGCTGAGTTGCCTCTAGTAAGGTGCTAAGTTATTTTTTTTATTATTTCATACCAACATTCGGTTTTAGGTATGTAACAATATATCTCGGTGCAAGCAAGGATGGAGGAGTCTGACGGTGTTTGGAAAGCATGTTAAGTTGTTGGTCCTGTGTCTTATTTCTCCGGTCATGTCTAATAGTCGCTAAAATGTATACAGATGAAAAAATTGTTTAGTACACCAAAAAGCCAAACGTAAGTACGTTAGAATCCCTTGTAATATGTAACTGATAAACGAGTCATCATCATCATCAGCCCATATGCGTCCCCACTGCTGGGGCACGGGCCTACCCTATTCTAGGGCGATAAGGCCTCAGTCAACCACGCTGGCCAAGTGCGGAATGGTAGAATTTCTTCATAGGTGTGCACGTGTGCAGGTTTCCTCACGATGTTTTCCTTCACCTTTAAAGCGTCGAATAATCGTACATATGAATTAAAAAAATGAAAAACACAGTGGTACGAGGCAGGGTTTGAACTGGCGACCTTCGCATGGGGGGCAATAAGTTCGTTGATTGACCACTCGGCAGCTAAGTAGCAAGCATTATTATAATATACCAGTGACCCGCCCTCGCTTCCCTTCGGGTGAACCTTTCATAAAAAAAACCTCTATTGAAAAACCGCATCATAATCCGTTGCGAGCTTTTAAGATTTATGCATACATACGGATACATGGACAGATAAAGCGACTTTGTTTTGTTCTACCTATGAAGTGTTCACTTAGAAACTGACACAATAATTAACTGCTACATTTTATAGATGACTAGCTGTGTCATCGACTTCGTCCGCGTTTCCCCTCGTTTTTACACGTTTTTCATTGTTCCTAGCGATCGCAGCGAGATGTTAAATAGCCTAAATCCTTACTCGATAAATAATTTATTCAACACAAAAATATGTTCACAATTCAAATTAGTACTTCCGAGTTTAGCGCGTTCAAACAAACAAACAAACTCGCTTTATAATATAAGTATAGATTTCATTCGAACAAAAAGGCTATAACAAATATTCCAATCTGAATTTTGCGAATAATTTCCAATACTACTGTGAAAGCAGTATTGGGAATCATTGGCGCGTACAAACGAAGAAAATTTTACAATGTCTACAAAACATCGTAGCACGTACTCCAACAAAAAACGGGACAAAAAATCATCGCAATTTGTCTCCATCCACAAGGAGCGGTGACAATAATCTATATAATTAGCTTACTATATCAATTACGTATAACTATTGTTCCGGCGAATAACGACATTTGTTCCTCTGCCGAATACAAATTACTGGAGACCTATTAATTCTTATAAATGAGGGCTCCTTTTTTCTTGGAGACAATAATAATTGTTTTCGCAACTGTCCCCGTTCATGTTAACCTAGGTCATGGTTAGCCACAGAGATGCGACTGACTCGGTTATTGATCCTTTATTCCTAAAAAGCATCGATAGTCGAGTGGTTAAATCCGTCAATTTCCATGCGAGAGGTAGCTAGTTCAAACGCCGCCACGTACTAATGTTTTTTCAGGTGTCGAAATACATATATGTAGGTACGTTAATTCCATTGAATTAGAACATTTTCTTACCCTGAAGGAAAACATCTTAATAAAACCTGATCATCTGTGGAGGAAATCAAAGTTTTTTTCAAGTCAACCAACACGCACTTGGCTAGCGCCTAGTTTAGAATAGGCTCGTTCCACCCAGTTGGGGACGTATATGAGCTAAATAATCTATACTACTCGTACCTACTACACTACTTAATTAACATTGATTTAAAAATAAACGAAACACTGACTATCACTGGCCATATGTACCCTAATTTTTTGCAATTTAAGTAGCAATTAAAAATATATGATATATTTACTTCAATAAACCATTTACAATCTTACGCTACGACAAAATTCTACCACGTAACATTTTTGACCGCAACTGTGTGGCAGTGACAACCGTCCCTTCGTTAACCTTGATGATAACAATATGACATGACATCATTACAATAGTAAATTGTTACTTCTTTATTAGCAAAAAGACAGTAAAGACAATAAGTATTGATTTTATTATTCCTATTGATTGTCACCTTTGTCTCAATCGAAATCATTAAATTCTATAACCAAAGGGATCTTTGTCATTTAAGAAAATAAAATTACATCTTTTTTTGGCACTTTGCAGTATCAAAAGGTCAATAATACTTTATGTACCTTCTACGTATTGACTACCAAGCTTGCAGTCAATTCTCAACAAAGAACATAGCGGATGGCTCAGTGGAGCATTTGGTACTATCCTTGTTTCTTGCGCCAGGTGTCGAAGGTTCGATTCCCATCCGGAACAAATAATCGCGTGATAATCATGAATGTTTTCCCTTGCAAATGTATTATGTGTACCTACTCCATTTTTGAGTCTGAAGGTCTTAAACAACATAATGATATTATGTTGTTAGAAGGATTTTTACGTATTAAGTAGCGATACGTCTTGGCGTCGTCTGGGTGCAATTTTAATAAAATTATCATTGTTTACCTCCTATATGAATAAACCTTATACTATATATATAAACCTACCTCTTGTCTCTCTATCTATAAAAAACCGCAGCGAAATCCGTTACTCGGTTATAAAGATTTAAGCATAAATAGGGCTGACTGTCCCTATGTATGGTTAGATCCTTATATAACTCTATCTAACAGAGACTAATAGACTCTGAGAAGGAAGAGAAAGAGAGAGGGAAAGACTTTTATACTATGCAGTAATTGTACTAAGAAAAATAACAAATCAAGGTATAGAAAACCCCAAATCGAGCCGTAATCACGTGTTAAGGATGCTGTATCCTGCACCTTTTGTCATTGAGCAAGTTCGACTTCTCAAGAAGTAACACCCACACCCGAAACCTCCACAAAAAGCGAATATAAAAACGATCGCACGCGATGCTTATTGCGGTAAAAAACCTAATTTGTGGGGTGATTTTTTTCCATAACAATATGAGGTAATAATTAATAATTGGCACTTTGGACTCGCGCTTACTCCGGACGCGGCAAATTGCGGTTTTGGAATACTATTAGTGGTAGGCCATATGGCCGTAATGAGCATAACGGTCTTAGCTTATTGTTGGATACTTGCCTGTACGTAGTAGCGAACATACATCTCTAAAATTTTGCTGGTACTCTCACTTAGTACCTAAATGTCACACTGTATGGTCACGATTGGTCTGGTTAAGCACTTGTGTTACGGATATCAGAAACAACAGAGCGAACTGGTGTAACCCAGTCGAAACGTCGGGCAGTAAGTAGCTATGTAATTTGCTACTCCTAATATCGCGTGTAGACCCATAAAGACTCATTTTAGTGTAATAGAACGCAACAGTGGTATACACAAATAAACTTAAATATTAATGTCCAGCAGTGGATAGGCTGAAGATGATGACGATGATGATGATGATATAAATATCACACCCAAACAATAAATAAACCAAATCTCCTAGGACGAGTCCCAGTCGGTCAGTATTGTTGTTTTTTTTCTAACTTACCAAAGTTTTGGCTTGGAGTACTTAGGCATCATCATCGGACTTGCGGGGGAGCATATGGCTCTCAGTCCTAATATATTCTACTGCACGGCTGATAATACCTACGGTAAGCTTAACAAACATACCCCTCCTTCTAGCGGAGTTAAGTAAAAATAATCTGGTCGAAATCTAAAAAATATCAGACATACATACAATAATTGTCAATTTACATAAAATGCTCTTTAAGCTTTTGAACGTTCGTACGGAATCCTGTCTAATCTTTGAAAGTATTCAAGTGCTATATATCCCATAGTATGCGCAAGGGCAGGTGTGCATCTACAAACAGAACTTAACTCATATCCTCAAGACCACAATTAGACGACACAGAGACTACTCAACTTACGTTACGTTAAGTAGCTCACCAAATCCGATGTCCAACAGCGGTCCATAACTTAAACTAAAAACCTCAATCAACACATGGTCCTTTTTATCTCTATTTACCCTTTTAGTATGCAAATATTGACAACCACCCAGAGGGGAAGACAGTGGGAGGGAGGGGGGGATACAAAGGATGCCGCCGCTTTTGATGTCGAAGCGATGCCGGCACCTTGTGAGCTACCGACGTATTTATGGCGAGAATCGAACCCGCGTCATTGTCCGGAGATGGGTAAGGCAAAAACTGGTACTGATGAATGGCCGTGGTTTTACGTTACTTGAACGTCGGGATTGAGCGATTACGTTTATTAAGTAGGTTTTATTAACGGGGGTCCTAAATTTACTTACTTTCTTAGTTGCTGTCCAGGACCATCTGGCGTCTGGCATCTTGGCTGGTACAAGATAATGGTTTCGAAAAAAAGCGTGACTAAGACTTGGTACTTTCTGCGTTGTTGTTACATAGACCATGTAGCAGGTAAATAGGTATGTTACCTTAAGTTTAAAGCTGGGTCGAATCAGCTGAGTTTGATTAAATATAATATTTTATTTAATAGTTTATATCAAGCTCTTTCTCTATCAGGTCAGATGGTTGAGTTGTAACTAAGGATTAAAATTTTTAAAAGCACCTACTAGTTGTTGCATAAAATTTATTCAGTTTAAACTATCAGAAACAAAACTTATCTCTATCGATTACAACATCACTATTTAAATAAGATTTATTGCAAATATGAATATATGAAATGTAGAGTTGGTTTGCTTTCAATCATAAGTTACAACAAGATTCCACTGAATATAATTTGCAATTCAACAAATAATTTTACTAATAAATTAATATGGCTGTATCTTAATGAGTTTGCTTGTTAGCTACATAAATGACCTTACCGGGGTATCGAACTCGGCACCAGCTATATTGTGAAAAAAATAACATGTTTTCTTTATAAATTGATATTGTTGAGGAAACAAAAAAAAAATGTTTTTTTTGGATTTGGTGAATTGTTTTTTTAACCTCAATAAACTTAAATTGTGAAAAAAATTTAAGTTTATTGAGGTTAAAAATTTTATTATACTTTTCAAATTAATTTTGGGGAAAAATACAAATAGGTAGGTCGGCTTATCTATTCAGTTTGTTTAACTGTTTTTTTTTAATACATCGTTTTTTCATCTCAATAAAAACAAACTCTCATCTCCCAGCGGTGTCTACCATATCGACAATCTAAATCGCCTTATTACATGACTTTTGTCAACCACCAAGATCCGTGACGAACGTTTGGGAGAAATCGTGACGATGGCACTGATTGCGCTAACCGTGTCACTTCTAATCATGTTTCTACTGTAAAACAACCCTTATTTTAATAAAAATAAGGTCCATGGTAAAAGATGAGTGGAGTGATGAGATCGTGAGTGAGATGGGTAACTCGGGACGGCATTACGCATTATACTACGATGTTACAAAAGACATGAGTTCACCATGATCAACTTTTGTAATGGATACGTTTATGTAACAATGCAATTAAGCTTCGCACAGAAAACTATGTACCTACAATGAAATAATTTTGGCAGTACTAAGTTGGTTGGCCGGGGTAAAGTAATGAAATGAAACTACTTTTTCGAAAATTCTTTCATTCACTACGATCGGCTTTAAGTTAAGCTGTTTAAATCGTCATTAGCCAAATAATAACATATTTCATATGCTGTTGTTATTACACGCAAGGCTGGAATACTAGTAAAGTACATAGGTATATTTATATTCCTTTCTTTTTAGCATTCCTAACTTTAAAATGTACTTTTTCCTTTATTTATAGTACCTACAACAACAACAAGAAAACTTTCGCACACTTCCCAACGATTCTCAATACAAAAGAGATCGCATTAGAAATAATGGCCGAAACAGGATCCATTATTCAATTGAAATTATTTTCGGGGGACAAACAACCACTTATGGAATTGTTTAGTCCGGCAGGCAAATATTTTCAAAATAGGGGGTCCCGGCCATTGTCAAATTGACCGAATGATTGTGAGGGGAGCCAGTGAATGGGATAGGTACTTGGACCGACGAAATTTGGGAGATAATTTAATTGTATATTGTGTTTGTAGCGCTGTCTACGTTAATAGAGTACTAAAGCTTATTGTTTGTATAGAATTGTTCCTGAAGTACTTTTAAATAGATCAGACCCAACTAAATTACATCGCAAGCCGTGTTTAAATAAATCAACATTATATTTTACTTTTAGACATTTAAAAGTTGCTTCAATCTACCCAACTAAACTATGCTTAAATTAATCGGAGCACTAGTTAGTCTACCAACATAATAATTTAAAGCAAATTCCAATATCAGTATATTTACATAAAGTTGTAAATAAACATGCTTTTATTTATATTTACCACACAAAAGCTTATTAAACCCTGGCTGCCTAGATAATATTTTTTTTTTGTTTTGAAGTCTAAAGAATAATATGGACGTATTCTTATAAGACTTCAGTTATCACTACCCCTCACTAGATGGCGCTAGCACATACTGTCGCCTGGCATCTCAATCAATCTCTGGCTAGCAATGCCATCTAGTGGCGCGTAGAAGAAATAAATTTATCTTATGCTGACATGACATGTGATATTTATCTCTAAACCAAAGCACAACGCAAGAAACACTACATTAGTATCTTCTCGTATGTGTTTTAAGGGATGTAATTTATTTGTTTAGAATAATGAGGTCTCTCAGGTACGACCCATATTCTTACCACCCTGACTAAAAGATGGCCAATCATACATGGAAAGCGTACCTATTATAGCTACACTAATATTATAAAGCTGAAGAGTTTGTTTGTTTGTTTGTTTGAACGCGCTAATCTCAAAAACTACTGGTTCGAATTGAAAATCTGTTGTTTTGTGTTGTGTAGCTCATTTATCGAGGAAGGCTTTAGGCTATAAAACATCACGCTGCGACCAATAGGAGCAAAGATACAATGTAAAATGTGTAAAAAACGGGGGAAAACGCGAACGAAGTCGCTGGCACCGCTAGTAGATGATATACTCCCAATGTATCAGTAAGTACTTCAATATGTCTTTAATGATAATTTAATCTGCACTCCTAAACTGCTACTCAGTATCTAACAGAACGTAAATGAAATGAAATGGTATACAAACAATATAAAAATAGTTTCCTTGACTAGAAGGCAAAGACCTTTGGTGCTTGGTACTTTAAAAAACATATGTTTTTTTAATTAATTATTTATCCTAACTACATTATATACACTCCTGTCAGGGTCGGACTGGGCCGCAGGGGCCCGGGTGGCAAATCACAATCCCAGGGCCCGAGTTTTTTTTTCCGGAAGGGACTGATCGCTGATGGCCGTCTGAGGCCTGTTCAGCTTCACCGGACTTGCGGGTGAGCGGATGGCTCATAACCCTAAGTAGCCCGGGTCACTCCCGGAGGGCCACGTTCCCGGAGGGCCACGTCCCGGAGGGCCACGAATGCGAAAAAAGTGTTAACATGTACTTGTGTTGTTTTTTGTAACGTTTTTAACACGTAAGTACCGTTGGCAAAAAAGCAATTTATAAATTTATATGTAATTATTTATTGGTATTTAATATCAATGTTAGATTATAATTAGAAAAAAACACTATTTAACTATCTATCAAAAATCAACAAATTTGATTTTATGATTTCCGACGATGATGTCTACAATATTTATTAAAAATTGTTAAAACACAGCCGGGTGAGACAGGGTTATAAAAAACAAAGACAAAAACCAGATTTAAAATAATACTTAATATTTTAAAAACGTATTTTTTAATTGTTAATGTTTGAAAATACTGTTTTTTTTTTACTTAAGTTGATTATTTATACGTAAGTTGTAGTATTTGAAAAATGTAGTAAGTAGTACCTTGTAATATTTGAAAAAATATTATACGCTATCTTGAAAGTCAAATTAGTCATGTTTAATGTAAAACCTTTTTTGTTTGTTGAAACAGGTTTTTCTATGCATCCGTTTTATCCAACCCTATCTCGCCTGGCTGTGTTTAGAATTAGAAATATTTATGTAGTCGGAAATTTATTTATATCTAAGTGAGAAAAGTATCAAGTTACTTTTTTACATAAATGGTTTTTTTTTATATTTGTGATTTATGATTGAATAGATAATATAAATAAACACATTCATTGAGTTTTTTTTGTCAACGGTACAAGTTCAACACAAAAGAAATAATAACAAAAGATAACGTCATCACTTTTTTCGCATTCGTGGCCCTCCGGGACGTGGCCCTCCGGGAACGTGGCCCTCCGGGAGTGACCCAGTAGCCCAGGGCCCGAGACTATATCACGGTGATGGGATACTATCGAAAAATACTGAGATACACAAATCGAGATAATCAATTAAAAAAATGCTTTTCATACTAAAATAATAAGTAGGTATTATAAATAATAATTACCGGTAAATCCTATAACAAATAATATACAGGGTGTCCCAAAAAACAGTGTCAATGTCCTGAGTCAGTACACCCCATGTATGTTCCGCGATTTTTATAGCGTTCTAGTTATGGTATTTTTCCTTAACTGTTGAGAATAATTGACATAACCGATTTAGAAAAAATCCAAAGAAAAAAGTATTAAATTTTTTTGAGAAATTCTTTTTGCAAATAAATTTTCATTAAAATTGTGATATTTTTCCATCAAAATTGATTTGCAAAAAGATTTTCTAAAAAAGTCTTTTTTTTTTTTAATTTTTAATCGGTTATGTCAAATATTCTCAAAAGTTTAAAAAAAATCATAACTCAAAAACTATAATTGGAAGTTTTCAAAATGATGGTACAAACTGAAAAATTACGTTCTGTAAATAATGTCTTAAAATTTCAACTTTAAATTCAAAATATTAGGAGGTAGCTGCATAGTAACCTTAAAAACTGCGCCAGACTCTCAGTTTTCATAATCATTAATAAAATCTAGTACCTAATAGGCTACTTTTGCTGAAATCGGACTTCAAAGTCAGAGATGTGGAAAAATCATAAATTAGCCATTTGATTACGAAGTATTATTTTGGACATTTTATCATTTCTAAAGTTAATTAGTTTGTTAACAAACCTAAATTTAATACAGGAACACTCAGATGCAAACATTTGGATGTCATATATTTTTTGTTTAATTTAGGTTTCATTGCGTTAACACTGTTTTCGCATGACGAATCCTGTTGTTACGACGAACTTTGCTTTCTTTACGGACTTTGAGTGCGATCACTAATATTTTTTTAATAATCAAATACACTTCCTTTTTTTCATTTAAGGTCCATTTCAAAACTTAATTTATTTTTAAAGTATCACAAATTAAACTCTCAAATGGTTAAATCTTACCATTTCTGTAATAATTTCGATTGTTAACAATCTTATTAACTTCAGAAATAATAAAATGTCCAAATAATGCTTCGTAATCAAATGACAAATTTTATGATTTTTCCACCAAAAGTAGCCCGTTAAGTACTAGTTTTTATTAATGATTATGAAAGCTAAGCTACATCCTAATATTTTAAATTTGAAGTTGAAATTTAAGACATTATTTACAGAACATAATTTTTCAGTTTGTACCATCATTTTGAAAATTTACATTTAAGTTATGGAGACAAATATTTTAGGCATTAAAGAAGAACTCATGAAAATTGATTTGCAAAAAGAATTTCTAAAAAAGTTAAATACTTTTTTTAGAATTTTTTAATCGGTTATGTCAAATATTCTCAAAAGTTTAAAAATAATAATAACTCAAAAAATCGCGGAACATACATGGGGGTGTTTCAAAGCCCTTACGGGGTGTTCTATCTCAGGACATTCGCTTGACATAATTTTTTGGGACATCCTGTATAAACATAGCTAGTATTTTTTTTTAAAAAGAGAACTTTCAGCTTTGTACTTAATGACTCGATCGTAAAAGCTGCTGTTTTCGTAATCCTTGATTAGATTCGATTCTGTATTCAACAGTTCCAACAATACCGGTATTTTAAATTTCGAAGATAAAAATCACACGATTTTCAGTAAATAAAATGTATGGTGACTCACATTTTTTTACTTTCATTTAAGCAGTATTGAATACAATTTATTGCATTAATCTAGAATTTTAGTAGTTTCCGAGATTTTTCGGATTCTTTAAGTGTCCCGGATTCATTGCTCTCGAGTGTACATAAAGGAAAGCGAAATATTTCTTCGATCATTTTCCGGCAATCTTAGCCCATTACATTGAATTGTTACAATTTAAGGACCGAGTATTGCATATATGAGAGGACGCAATTTTATTTTTAGAACATGTTTGTAGTGGTCATTGGTCAATAGAACTTCAGGTTTGTGGGGGCCCTTGTCCCCCGGACGCCATCTTGAAAAAGGGATGAGAAAACACTTTTTTTACGATATCTCGGAAACAATGCGTCTTTTTTGCTTTAAATAAAAAAAAATAAGGGACGATCTCTTTATATTGCTAATGACTTCTTTAATCTTTAATTTAGGACAAAAAGTCATTTTAAACGTATTTGTTGGCAAGGCAATTTGCTAATAGCATAAGCAACATTTTTGTGAGAAGCTTAGTTTCCAAGAAATGCAAGCGGGCGACACAGGCCTGTGGGGGGCCCGCGCAGGCTGGGGCCCGGCTGGCAAATGCCACCCTGACTGTATGGCCAGTCCGACGCTGCCTGTATAAGCAATCTTAAAACGTCGAAGTGGACGAATTAATTCTAAACTTGAGTGGAAGCAAAATAAAAACGTAGACACATCTTGCCATCACTCTTCGCACAGGCGTTTATACTTGTTTAGAAAAAAAACGAAATATAAATTTAGTTTTGGCTAATGCTTCTAAAATATTATAATTATACTTATTTGAAGTTAAATATGCACGAAAGGATATTAACATTTCATAAGTATGGTTTTTAGGTGTGACTGTCTGCTTTTAGTTATCCTACTAGCCCACGATATATCTAATTTGAAGTTAATTAAAAAAGTTAGAATAACTACTGAAAAATGTTTATTATAATCAGAGACAAGTTAACAATAAAAATTACATAGATGACGTACAAACAGGTAAATATGACATAAATGTTTCCTCAAGCTTAAAATAGTTGTACACAATTATATAGATTCGAGTTGACGGAATCTGTTACGTATGAAAATATGAATAATTACCTTTTTATTCATAACTAAGCCACATTTTGAATTACGATGTTGACATACTCGGACACAATCTACTTATGGAAAGAGTTATTTTAGCTATATTACATTTATGATAATCAAACTATAAAAAAAATATTTTTTTTGTCTAGCCCGTGATGTCCCACTGCTAAAATGTCTTTATTTATATAGGCAATTTACATGCCCTTATAAATCGTCACATTGGTAATAATAAGATTCTACCACCGGTTCGGAATGCCGATTCTATCGAGAAGACTCCGGCAAGAAACTCGATAGTCGCTCTTTTTAAACGAATCATCATGTTATACATTGTAAATGAGCCAAGTCATACAGTCTGGGTGTGCCATAGCAAAAAGTACCATATTATACTATATTTACTACTGTTAAAAATATCGATAATTAAAATCAAAAGAAAGAGAGCCAAGATAACAATGTTCGGAATACCATAACAAATCCAACCTGCATGACAAAGCTTACATTGGGTAGAATTTTAATAATTACAGCCATTGTCTAAGTATAATTAGACTAAATATAATAATAATTGGAACAAAAAGTTCATCATAAATGTCAAAATTAATAATAAATTAATAACAAAGAATGTTTATGATTAATGTCAAAAATTTTACTTAAACTATTTGTCCATGCATATTTATCATTGAGATAATCTTCTACTGTCTTTTTTAAGAAGACCATTCTTAATACATTATTTGAATTGTTGTATAGGTAGTTTAGTAACACAAGCAGGTAATTTATTGAACATTTTTACACCTAGTCCAACAAAGGAGCTATTAACTTTATTTAGTCTAAAATGTGAAATAGCAAGTTTATGTTTATTTCTTGTATTGAATTGTACATTTAAGTACATTTAAGTATAAATGTGTAGCCACTGTTGATTCTGATATCTGTAACACAACTATTTAACACGGGATCAGCAGATCAATGTATGTAATTAATTATTTTATTTAAGTTTTATTCTTCTGCTGTTTGCTTGATACTTACAAGCGAATAAAAAAGCTACTATCTTGTCAGTTAGCTACATGCGCTCGCGCGGACATTTAGTGATACGCTTTCCACAGCACTGGTCAGTTAAGTTAGTTCCAGTAAATTACAATAGATGGCGCTCTCTAAGCATGAAATATTGACAGGCTCCATGACGCATTGGATAGTCTGTCTCTTGCGTTAAAGGGTCGTGGGTTCGATTCCCTCTCGTGACAATTATTTGTGTGATGAATATCTGTATTTGTTCCGTGGCTGGGCGTTATTTGTATATTTAATTAAATTTGTGTATACCAATTGTTTCAAATATCCGTAACCGATATAGTGTGATATATTCGTTTACGAATAGGTACGTATTATAAATAGGTATTTTATTTAAATAAATAAGGAATTTAAAGCTCTATATTTGCCTAATGCATTTTACCGTGCTATGATAATATATTTTAATAAATAAATAAACAGTACAGCTACCTACAGAAATACCTACTTCTCGTACTAGTTATGTTATTTGTGCTCGTACCAAACCCGGCCTTGCAAAAAGAACAAATATTCAGTCTCACTATGGATATAATGGAGTGCATTTGGAGAGGCTTATGTCCAGCCGTGGACAGTAACGGGCTGATGATGATGATGATCATGATGGATATAATAATCAATGGACACTTTTGTTACTCATAAAAATCCAGCAGTAACACCAGTTTTCCCTTTGAAAATGAGGAAACAAAATGTTTCCTGAATGCAAGCTGACAAAAAACACTTCGATGTAATTGAGGATTTCACGGGTCACTTTCCAAGGTTTAAGACCGGCATTTGGCATCAACAAGTTAAGTAACCTATTAACTTATCATTGAGCCAAGCAACTTTAACGGTAAAGGATAACATCGTGAGAAAGCCGTGTATAGGTGTCCTCACGATGTTTTCCTTCTACGAAGAAATTCATTCAAAAAGGTTGTGTAGTAAACCAACCAGCAGTTGGCCAGCGTGGTTGACTAAGGCCTTATCGCGCTAGTTAAGGGAAGGCTATGGCCCCAGCAGTGGGGATGTATATAGGCTGATGATGGTGATGATGATGAGCCCAGCAACGATACGGTTCATACAAAAATCCCCACGAGTAAACTTTCCCTACTAGGCCCGCTTCCGCGTAACGCAATGTTGACCCTTAATTATATTTTTTAAGATTCCAGGGTAATCTCATCTAAGCTGATGGTAAGCGGTTATGAGGACCACAAATGAGGTCGACAGGTACAATAGACCCTGATTGAGCTATTGAGCCTGTCGATTCAATTTTAAGTAAATTATTTTTTATTGATCATTATTAATTATTTATTGCACAATGTTCATAGCTTTTTTCATACAATGAAATACATTTTTAAATATTTCAAATTAAATATAATATAACAATTAAATATACAGTAGAACTCCAATTATCCGAATTAATGGGGACCGGGACCCATTCGGATAATCAAATATTCGGATAATCGGAGTTTTTTTTTTAATTGTTCATCATCATCATCTTGGCGTTTTCCCGGTTGCATCCTTGCGGAGCCCGGGGTCCGCTTTCCTACTCCTAACTCTCCACTTCGCACGGTCTTCGGCATCCTTTACGGAAAGTTTGTTGGCACGCATGTCATCCACTACAACGTCAAGCCAGGCCTTCTTGGGCCTTCCCCTTCTGCCGGGACCCGGCGGTAGCGACATGGCTAGACACTTGTTCCCTACGTAGTTTGCCGGTTTCCGTAAAACATGACCGTACCAACGTAGGCGGCACTCTTGCAGTTTATCAGCGATGTCTCGGACATGAAGGCTGCCGCGAATTCGGGAGTTCTTTACGCGATCTGCTCGCGTAACTCCCGACATCCAGCGCAGCATCTTCATCTCCGTGACCCGCAGTTCCTGCTTGTGCCGCTCAAGTAATGGCCATGCTTCACTACCATATAAGAGGACAGGCCTAATGATGGATTTATAGATATAGACCTGTCCCTTCAGCTTAACCGGCATTTTAGGGTCGCAAGTGACGCCGCTCACCTCCCGCCATTTATCCCAAGCAGCAGCAATGCGTGCCTTGACGTCGGAGTCGATGTCGCCGTTCGCGTGGAGTACAGATCCCAGATACTTGAACCGGTCCGTGCGCTCGACCGTGTCTTCGCCTATGCGGACGGACATGGGATCTGTAGTGTTGCAGGCCAAGTACTCTGTCTTCGCCACGTTGAGTTTCAGACCCCCGTTCTCAAGCGATTCCTTCCATGTGTTAACACGTCTCACCAGCCGTCCCCTGTCCGAGTCCACCAGCGCGATATCATCAGCATACATAAGTAGCCATGGTGGCTGCTCATGGTGGTCTCTGATGCTGTCTGACAATACGTCTAATATCAGGCTGAAGAGAAACGGACTCAGGACGGAGCCTTGGTGTACTCCGACGGTTATACGAAAGGGCAAAGTGTCGCCAACAGCGGTCCTAACTACAGAATCGGAATCACAGTACATGTCTCTAATGATATCAACATACGTTTCTGGCACTCCCTTGGACCTCAGGGCCCACCAAATCATCTCACGCGGAACACAGTCGAAGGCCTTCTCCATGTCCAGAAATAGGAAGTGGAGAGGCGTGTTCTTCGTCCTGTATTTCTCCATGATGATTCTTAGGGCAAAAACGGGGTCCATAGTCCCGTGACCGGGGCGGAAACCATATTGACATCCAGAGACAGTGCACTCCTGACGGATTCGAGAGTCTACTATCCGCTCGAATAGTTTCATGGTGTGGGACATGACCTTTATACCGCGATAACTACCGCACTCTTGCACTGATCCCTTGCCCTTGAAGACCGGGGTGATAACACTCAGTCTCCATTGGCGAGGAATCCCGCCGGTGCTGAGTATGCGGTTATAAAGGTCAGTAAGGATGCCCACACCACGACCACCCATTGCCTTCCAGGCTTCGATGGGGACTCCATCGGCTCCGACAGCTTTCCGATTCTTCATGCGGCGAAGAGCCTTCTCTACTTCTTCAGGCGTTACCGGTGGCACAAGTCCAAGATTTGGAGGGAGGTCCGGTGGCTGCACTTCTCTATGCTGTTTATTTAACAGCTCGTGGAAGTAAGAGCGCCATCTCTCCTTCACCGCGAGGTCCTCGCATAGTAGGTTACCGTGAGGGTCTTTAACACAGCGGCACTTGGAGATATCCTGTGCCGCTTTGACCTAGAACGTGCCAATCTATAGATAAGCTTCTGCCCCTCAGACGATTCCAGCCTATCGTAGAGCGGTTGTAGGTGGGCTCGCCTGGCTCTGGCAACAGCTTTCTTAGTTGCACGTTTTGCGGACCTGTATGCGTCGCGATCTTCAGGAGAGTTGGACGCTTGCCACTTTTTAAAGAAGGCTTTCTTCACCCTAGTCTCCCTCTGGACTGCGTCGTTCCACCACCAAGTCTCCTTGTCAAATTTGCGTCCACCCTTAGACGTGCCAAGCAGTGACTTCGCCGCTTCGGTTATGGTTGCCTGAATCCTGTCCCAGTGGTTCTGAACTGATTCGTTCTCAGCCTCAGCGCACTTGTCGCCGATAGCTGAGACGAACACCTGGGATTTGTTTTCGTCAAGCCGCCACCACCTTATTTGACGCCGATAGCGCTCAAAGCTTTTGGCTTTGGGCTTCACGCAGAGATCCATGACAAGTAGACGGTGTTGTGCCGTGAGACTCTCTCCGGGTATGACCTTGCAGTTGACTACTTTGCCGATGTGGTGCCTCCTAGTGAGTAGGAAGTCGATCTGGGTAGCGTGCCGCCCACTCCTGTAGGTGATTAAATGTTCAGGCCTCTTTTGGAAAAACGTGTTCACAATAGCCAGGTCGGCAGCCGAACACAACTGGAGGATGTTCTCCCCTTCAGTGTTGCGTCTGCCGTACCCATAGCCACCATGTACACGCTCGAACTCCTCAGACTCCTCACCCACATGACCGTTCAGATCGCCACCCAGAACGACTCCCTGAGATGGTGGGATTCCACGCAGCACCTCTCCAAGTCTATCCCAGAATGAAATCTTTTCGGTGTCGCTGCAACCAGCCTGTGGAGCGTATGCGCTTATCAAGTGGGTCGTAACCCCTTCGATAAGCACCGTTACGTCCATTAAGCGGTCGCTGTAGCGTTTCACCTCCAACACGTCATCCTGCAACTCCCCGGACAGCACTACCGCAACCCCGTTCTCTCCACTAGGTGCTCCTGTGTAGATCAGCTTGTAGTCATTCCCAATGGCCCGGGATCTGCTGCCTTTCCACCGAGTCTCCTGCAGGAACGCCACTGCCACCCTCCGCCTGGTGAGTACGTCGGCCAGCTCTCTCGCGCGACCGGTAAGCGTGCCCACGTTCCACGTCGCGAAGCGGAGTTTCCGTGGGGTTGGGGCTAACGTCTTTAGCCGCGTCCGTCCCCAACGCGGTAGCCCTAGCCCACTTGCCACAGGAGTCGGGCGAAACTCCTGCGCGCCGTTTTGCGGCGGCGCCCTATCTCTGGCTCTTTTCCTTACTTTTCTTACCATTTTGAGTGGCGAGTTTCGCTTTTACGGGAGCGACTGCCGTCCGACCACCCAACCCCGAAGGGAAAGCTGGTGCCAGAGCCTCGTTCGTTGGTCAGCAGGGGTACGCACTTGCACGTGAGGTTGGCTTGGGCCCAAAGATCTTGGTAGGGCCCCATCCCCCCCATTTTTTTTTTAATTGTTATTGGAGAGAAAAAAAGTTACGTTTTGATATTGCACTATTTTTTTTATTGAATTAAATTAAAGAAACATGATATTTTCACATGTTTTAAATATAAAAAAAAAACGGAGTCAAGGACAATAGTGACAAGTGAGCGAACGCGCAAACACTGGCTTCGCGGGGGGAGGAATAATAGCGCACTTAGACTTTTTTTGGACAATTTTTTTTCTGTAAGTGATTCGGATAATCGGCGATTCGGATAGTCGGAGTTCGGATAATTGGAACTCTATTGTAATAAAAATAGACAATACTATTTCAAATTAAATACAGTAACACAAATGTCATTTCAATATATTAAATAACGCACCCAGACCCGAAACAACACCTATGTTCGTCACACTAATATTTGTCCAAAGTGGGAATCGAACCCACAACTCTTGGAACCTATGGTTGGATCACTAAGCACTGTTCCACCGAGCCAAATACATATAAAAAATATACCAGTCTCTAACATCCCAAGAAATGATGTTCAGTTATCAAAATTAGAAGAATAAAAATAGTACGTAGGAAAATATTGTAAAATTCCAATGTTAACCTTTATCATCAGCAGACCCAGGCATGGTAACACCACAACACTCATATAATTTTTTGCCACTTAGTATTTTACATAAATGATTTTCATTGTCATTTTCACCGATAGCTCTTTGCATAACTGCAATAAGTTTTGTAACAGACCTTGAACGGGATTTTCTCTCTATTACGACATGAACTACTCGTAAAATTATATCACTAAGATTGTAAATAAATATCTATAACTTTTTACTACTATGTCACAACAGGCAAAGGCTTTTTTGAGGATTCTTTTAATAAATATCAACTAAACTAACTAACAAAATAAATAAATAGGTTAAGGACCTAGGTAAAAACAAATATAATGAATGCAAATCAATAAGTAAGAAGTAAAAAAAGTAAGCTAGAGTAGAGTAGGAATATTGGGTTTATTCCCGGCCGTCTTTATCCCGTCGTCCCCACTAGAATATGTAGATCAGTTCTGTGCCACTGATAACCAGTGGGGCTACCATGAGTTTAAAACTTACGCACTCGATATCGCCTACGTAAATATGTCTGAAAAACTTGTACAGCGCCGCTGGTGGTTACGCGAAGAACTAAAATCGGCCGTATGAAAAAAACAACTCGATAGGTTTTTAACGTAAGTAAATTTTCGATAGCCAACTCATGGTAGGCCCTCTGTAGTAAAAAAAAGTTTCGTTCGTTCCCAGAGGTGACGATTGAGACTTTTAATCTCCCACGTCAGGGTGGGGACGACTGGGAATAAACTGAATGTTGTAGAAATGATGAAATTTCCGATTCCCTTTCAGTATAACCTTTGACCTTATGTCAATAAACGCATAAACCCTACAAGTAGAACTTAGTAAGTGAAAGGTCACAGATAAAGTAGACGTCATTAAAATCGTAAATAAACATCACATGTTATGTTAACACTGATTCCTTGAATAAAATTTTACTGCCTCTATTGAAACTGAAACATGTAATTAATCTATTTCCTCGAATTGATTGGACAAATATGAATGTTTTGCCAAATAGATGAGTAATTGTAGCAAGCGTTTAAATTCAGCGTAATCGCAATTGTGATAAGAATTATAAGGCGTCCGACCGATTTCGGCCATGGCGGCCGATCTCAATTGAGATCATCCAAGTGCGCAGAACATATTATTGAGCACAAGTATCCGCGCAAACACAAGTGCACTCTCTGTTTCCTTACTCTCATAGTTCGGTGAGACGGCAATCCGACATGACCGATCAGAGATCCGGCCCAGGACCTCCGGCTGAACGTTCTTTCCGAAGCACGGGCGTGGAACCGCCAACTTCTTAACTTCGGGCTGCGTAATTTCTTTACAGAAAAACTCACACAATTTTTTTCCGATGCCGGACTCGAACCGGGAACCTCTCGGTCCTTACGCAGCGCTTGCTACCAATAGACCAACGAGGCAGTCGACCGTGATAAGAATTATTGGGTCAATGGCACATTTGACAGTGTTTTTGTCGTTTAAGCCTGGAGGCGTGGGTTTGATCCCCATCGGGACAATTATTTGTGTGATAAATATCGGTATTTGCCCCTGTTTTTTGTGTAATTTAAGCATATTCGTTGTATTCAACTGTTATTCTGATATCTATACCACAAGTGCTTAAATCATTTAGGTCTGATCAGATGTATGGGTAGCTGTGAGTTAATTTTATTTAAATTTTTAAATTATTCGTTTGAAATCATAAAATTTATGTGGTGAAAGATTTTACCTTCATTTCGGTATGCTAATTATATCAAGATGATGCCCACGTCTTTAAAATCCCGCACAATTTTTCTGTTTAAGTTATTGAAGTGTTATGATGTATTCCTTTGTTTAAAATGGATTGAAATGAGATATCTAAGGTACTACTTACCATCCTTTACCATCTAAATGACCTTGCATCAAGAACGTGTACACAAACACCCAATTATTGTATTGCTTTATTAATAATAGAACTTAATTTTCTGTTACAATTGCTTCCTTATTAATTAGACCGGTACTCATCCTTAGTTGGATATACATAGTTATTCACAGAGGTTGTATTGAAATTAAAAAAGATTAAATTTAGGGGACCTTATCGCTATCCATTCCGGGTTAATGAAAATGACTTCTCACTACTATAGTATAAAGCAAGCCGTTTCCCGCGTCTGTCTGTCCTTATGTAATGTATGCTTTAATCTTTTAAACAAAATGGATTTTGATGCGGTTTTTTAAATTGAAAAAGGTTTTAAGAGGGAGGTTTTTATGTATAATATACCGGAGTCGGGTCACTAGTACGAGTAGGAAGGAAGCACAATTGGTGTGTTTGTTTTATTGCATTGGAAAAGCTCCGAAATTAATCCATATTGAGTGATATTCCTGTCTAAAGGTATAACCATACCAAGTGTTGTCAGACATCAACTGGTATTGGATGAGGTGACTGTTCTTATTGTAGTGATCATTTGTCCAAAAACTTTGAGATGCCACACCGATAAATAAATTAGTTATGTCAAAAACACATTTACAATAAACTTCAGCTTTATTTTTCATGCAGCAACATGTAAGAACCTTAATAATTCACTATAACACTAAACATTGACACGTGACCATCGGTCGATCGATTACGGCACATTATATCACCGCTATATTAATATTCTGCTACAAAGCAAACTTATAAACCGTGAAATGGCAATGAACCTTTTATCGTGTAAAAATAATTAAAGCTATCTCGTTAAGTGCGAACTCAGTCACTAGAAAATCTCGTACACAATTACCCGTTCACAATTCGCACTCGCGTAATCTGTGTAAGTGTAAAAAATTATACGTTTTAATGCGTTCGTATATAAAAATCTTTAGTGCAGAATTCGCTAGTTCAATTCGAATTTTATTATTCTCGCGCGCGTAATACCGACCGTGTGGACGGTTGTTTACGAGGATTTAGCCACTTACAGTGTCATAGCCTATATAACCAAGCTTCACGCACATAGTAGTCCAGTACCTTACACCGAGCGGAGAGATTGACCGCCATAGTTCGAGTGACCTCCAAACAGGAACGAATCAGAA
Source organism: Maruca vitrata (assembly GCA_039566165.1). NCBI lineage: Eukaryota > Metazoa > Arthropoda > Insecta > Lepidoptera > Crambidae > Maruca > Maruca vitrata. The sequence goes on along the minus strand of CM076933.1, from coordinate 8,190,149 downwards.
TGCGCAGTGTAATCATCAGTGTTCTATTCTGTATCGTTATCGGTGTGGCGAGCGCGCGGACCGCTCCCAACATACACTTACTGGAAAGAAACAATTTCCTGGATCAAGAATCAAGCATGTTTTTAGGAAGCCACATACAATTAACCCCGAACGAAGTGAAAGCCAACGAAATCCTGATGCACTGGAAATGGAAGGAAGTCGACGAGGCGTTCGCAAATCCAGAACACTACAACTTCTCCAAACACTTCTTCGCGTACAGAAACGATATCAGCAGATCTAAAGTGTACCAGATTATAAAGAGGATGCCCAAAGGTGCAGCGCTGCATATACATGCGTCTATGATGCTCGACGTTGATAGCTTATTGAGACTGACGTACGAGGACCATTTGTACGCCTGTTACGGCGACGGCTATTTACAATTACGCTTCGCGGACGCCGTGCCTTCCCAATCATGCCCATTTGAGTGGAATCTCCTAAGTGATCTCAGGAACGCCTCGGACAATCTCACGGCATTTGATTCGGAACTGAGAAAACATCTGACTCTATACACTGAAGATCAACGATTGTGGAATACAGATATCAACACCACTTGGAAGAGGTTTGAGGGAATGTATCGAACCATCAAATCGTTGATTGGTTATCGACCTGTCAGGGAGAAGTTCTTTTATCAAGCTCTCAAAAACTTTTACGATGACAATGTGTTTTATGTAGAGATTCGAAGTGGTCTTCACGGGCTATACGAACTAGATGGAAGTAAACATGATGAAATGTACTTAGCATCGCTTTACGAGCGCATAGCACAGCATTTCATTGAAGATCATCCCGATTTCGTTGGAGTGAAACTGATTTTAACACAAGGACGTTTGAAGAACGACTCTCTTTCCGCATCACTGAACAGAGCTCGGCAGTTGAAGAAAGAAAAACCTCATTTATTCGCTGGCTTCGACTTGGTTGGACAGGAAGACATGGGGAAGCCACTTATAGATTTTGTACCCATTCTGAGCGAAGCAAAAGACGATGTGGACTTTTATTTCCACGGCGGTGAGACTAACTGGTTCGGAACTACGAGTGACGAGAATCTGATAGATGCAGTTCTTTTGGGAACGAAGAGGATAGGACACGCGTATGCACTAATGAAGCATCCGATGATTCTAGCCGCTGTGAACGACAAAGATATTGCGTTGGAAGTGAATGTGATTTCGAATGTTGTGTTGTCATTGGTGCGTGATGTGAGGAACCATCCTCTCGCTTCGTACTTGGCTTTGGGGCTACCTGTGGTCTTGTCTAGTGATGACCCAGGAGCGTGGGACGCAGACCCGTTGTCTCACGACTTCTATGTAGCATTCGTTGGAGTCGCGAGCCGACACGCCGATCTGCGAATGTTGAAACAATTAGCTCTAAACTCTATCAAATATAGCGCCTTAGACAATAATGGTAAAATGAAACTGTACAGTGTTTTCTACAGCAGGTGGGATGAGTTTATAAAAGAACTGTTATTTGATGCGAAGTATAGTTTGTGAGTGAATTTTGGAATCATTTTTAAATTTATTTATTGCAACATTTCCTTGAAGCTTTTATTTTACTTTTGCATAGAATACAATCTTTGGAATACATTAATGTAAACAATGTTATTTGCAAACTCATCATAAGACTGAACATATTGAATATTTGTTATTATTTTAAGTTTTATTAAGCAAACTAGAATATTTAAAACAAAGATGTTTCTGTAATCAAATTCATAAACTAGGCCTGTACTTACATAATTAAACAATTTAATGCTTACTAGCAATTTTTTTTTATTCTTCTCCAAGGGCAACTACATTTTTTGTGGTTATAAAAGGTTTGTGCACATAATTTGCGATGAATGCTTTAAATAAAAAATAATTGTATTTAGCATAGTAACAGTACATAAATGTACTGGACTAATTACAAGCAAAGCCGATTTGCGTGTCATACATAATGTGTGGTCGGATTATCGAATAAATCTCGTCACATCGCCACTTGGCACCAATTAGACTGAACACCTAATGGTGTAGAGTTGCATGTGGTGAAGTGTGATGCCATCTTAATTAGGACGTCTTATGCGCAGATGCAAAGTGACATAAGTTGGAAAATTCACGAAACAAGGAATAAAGAAGTGACTAAGTCATAATAATTCTGATAGCAGGTAAAGGAATGTCTTTGATTAAGAATGACGTAGACGACTTTGAAAAGGTATTGACTTCATTAATTATTTTTATACCATGCACTCAGGAGTAAAATCCTCAGACTATAGATCTAATCCCCTTAAATGCTTGAACAAACTCAAAGCTGCACTCAAAAATTAGGGAGTAAAATCCCTAGACCACCGAGCTTACCCCTTTAGTGCTTGAACAAATCCAATGCAGGAAAAAATCAATGGAAAGATCCAAAAAAAGTGTTTAAAAGACCAAATAGTGTCAATCTTGGTGGACAATAAGTCTTGCACTTTGTCAGAAGGTTGCAAGCGAATGTATACTGTTCAAATTAAATGGGTATCACATCAAAATCATGGATTTTATGGATAAGAATAGTCAAATACTCGAAATAGTTGGGTATTCAAAGCATAAAGTCAAACTAAATTTATTATCCTTACATTAATATTTTAGTGTCTCTGGTCTCACACTAGCCCCATTTTTAATGAATTGGGAAATGTTTGAAGCAAAATGCTTGTTCAGGGATTCCCTGCATTTATTATGAGGTATTCCTGATCACTTTCACGCAACATTATCATTTTTAAGTGAAAATTAATAAGGGGATTTACCGTGCGTAATCCTACTGTAAGATAAAGCTTCATATTGTTTAAGTTTCGATATCATTCAAATTAGGTTAAGATTTCAATTCCTACCCGGGAACAAGAACAAAGTATTTCATAATTAAGAAATGTTCAATTTTAAAATCACTCTTATAAATTGGGTCGGCATCTGTTACGATAACAAATCGAGGGTCATTGACCCCGCCATCAAATTATTACATACCTAACACTTTCTGACCGAGTGTTCCAATATCCAATACATAGGAAATATGAATATTTAACGCCCTGGAACATAAAATAAATATGATTTTCATAGCACAGATACATAGTTAATACAATGTATTAACTCTACTATCGTGCATTCACGCCAAAAGTACTGAACTGATTTAAATTGAATTTAACACACAGATAGACTCATAGATGATTGTAAGCAATTTTTTAACAAACTGCGTCATTATGGTGTGAATGTTATTCACGATAACGCGGACGGAGTCGCGTGCAGTAAGCTAGTGATTTCATATTTTTTCGTATTGAAGACTTTCATATTGAGTAACATTATTTTTCGATATGAAACGTAATTATGTACTTGGCAATACTTGGCATGGTGCTGTGCTTATCACAGTGCCTATTATATCTATGAAATAATTTAAGGGCAATTCATTTAGTTCAACATCTTTCATCTTATCTCTTATAATATTAATGGATTTAATTCCTCAGTTTGGTGAATATTGATTTCATCTAATTATAAATTACGAAATATCACCGACTTGTAAACGAATATTACATACAAAAGCTTGCAACTTATAAAGCCATTTAAAATACGACAAGAATAACATCTATAGTGCATAAATTCCCTTCTTCGCGTATTCATTACGTAATTGTCTTCCCACAACGCGAAGTAAATGTAGCTATTTTGACACTTGCTTAAGGGTTTTAACCACATATAGTCAACTCATGGCATATATAACTGATCTACAAGAACTTATAATCCAGTGTCTCACGTAAAGCGGAAAGAAATACACCATCTTAATTCTGACGTCAGAACGAGGAAACTAGACAACATGTGCTGTTTAATCATCGGTCTTCTATTCTACATCGCTACCGGTGCAGCCAGTGCGTTGGTCGATCCCAAGTTTTTTCTGAAATACAGAAACAACTTCTTGGATCAGGAATCCAGACTGTTTCTAGGCAGCCAGATCCAACTGACTCCGGACGAAGTTAAAGTCAACGAAATTATGATGCACTGGAAATGGAAGGAAATCGACCAGGCATTTACAAATCCAGAACACTACAACTTCTCCAAACACTTCTTTGCATACAGAAACGATATCAGCAGATCCAAGGTGTACCAGATTATAAAGAAGATGCCGAAAGGTGCAGCGCTGCATGTGCATGCGTCTTTGATGCTCGATGTTGATAGTTTATTAAAACTGACGTACGAGGACCATTTATATATTTGTTACGGTAACAACTATTTGCGATTTAAGTTCGCGGGCACCGTCCCGTCACAACCATGTGCATTTGACTGGAAAGTCCTAAAGGATCTCAGGAACGCTACAAACAACATTACAGCTTTTGATTTGGAACTAAAAAAATATCTAACTCTATTCACAGAAGACCAACGACTGTGGAATACAGATATCAACACGACATGGAAGAGATTTGAAGAAGTATATCAAACGATCGAATCCTTAATCAGTTATCGACCTGTCAGGGAAAAATTCTTTTACCAAGCACTAAAAAACTTTTACGACGACAATGTTTTGTATGTTGAGATCAGAAGTGGACTTTTTGGAATTCACGAGCTCAATGGAAGTAAGCACGATGAAATGTACCTAGCATCATTCTATGAAGGCGTCGCACAGAAGTTTATCGAAGACCATCCAGACTTCATAGGCATTAAACTGATTGTGACCCAAGGACGTCGAGATATCGATACTGTGCAAGCGACATTGGATAGATCTCGACAACTAAAAAAGGAAAAGCCTGATTACTTTGCTGGTTTCGACTTAGTCGGCCAAGAAGATTTGGGGAAGCCCATCAAAGACTTTTTTCCTTATTTAATCGAAGCAAAACTGGGTAATATGGACTTCTATTTCCACGCTGGGGAGACGAATTGGATGGGCACAGCGACTGACGAGAATTTGATAGACGCAGTCCTTTTGGGGACAAAGAGGATTGGACATGGGTATGCCCTAATGAAGCATCCGCAGGTTGTAGCTGCTGTGATGGATAAAGGCATTGCTGTGGAGGTGAATGTGATTTCAAACGTTGTGTTGTCGTTGGTGCGCGATGTGAGGAACCATCCCCTTGCCTCCTTCTTGGCTTTGGGGTTGCCGGTGGTCTTGTCCAGTGATGACCCTGGAGCGTGGGACGCAGACCCGTTGTCTCACGATTTCTACGTAGCATTTGTCGGAGTGGCGAGCCGACACGCCGATCTGCGTATGCTGAAACAATTGGCTTTTAACTCAATCGAATACAGTGCTTTAAAGAACGAAGGTAAAATGAAACTATTTAATATATTCGAAAAAAGATGGGAACAGTTTATGAAGCAAGTCCTAGTTAATGACTTTTAATATTGCCGTACCAAGCCATGGGCTATTTGTGGACATTTTCTATGTATTCGTCTAAAGTGATTTCTTTGTATTTTTAATAGATTAAATATTGTAATAATAAAAGTTAATAATGTTTTCATTTATGAAAATTATAAGACAGAACAATAAAACTATTTTGGTACAATTTAATTTAGCATCTTGCAGCCTGTACTGATTTACCGTATGAAGATGCAACTAAAACTGATATAAACTTATAAGATTGTACAACCGTAGTAGCTTGCTCAAACTATCATCATCGTCATCATCAAGCCCATATACGTCCCCTCTGCTGGGGCACGGGCCTACCCTAGAATTAGGGCGATAAGGCCTTAGTCAATCACGCTGCCCAAATGCGGGTTCGTTGACTGTATAGTCAATACAACCTAAGAATTTCTTCGTAGGTGTGCACTGTGCAGGTTTCCTCACAATGTTTTCCTTCACCGTTATAACGTCGAATAATCATCCATATAAATTTCAAACTTGACAAACACAGTGGTACGTACGCAGGGTTTGAACTGGCGACCTCTCGCATGGCAAGCAACGACCTTAACCACTCGGCCATCAAATTTAGGGTAGGCCCGTGCCCCAGCATTGGGGCTGATGATGATTTATTAAATATTTGTAGTTTATCTGGTAACGTGTAGGAAATGCAGGATTAGTGAGTTAGTCCACGGCTCGTATTGGAGCGTCAATTACTGCGTGTTCGGCGCTAAGTGGCCCGTGACTGTGAACGTTCACGCTCACGCCTGCCGCTCAGCGGCGCGGGCGCACAAGCGGACCGCGACGCGATGTCATCTGTCACGGGGTACGTACAGGCTGAGACTAAAATTATGTAGGTATTACTTGCTTTCCGCCTCACCACGGCCCGGGAACTCGAACACCCGTCCTTCTAGGAATCGCGCCCAGACGTGCATTACCATCACACCAGACCAGCATCTATGTAAAAACATTACTTCTTTATAGCGCAGTCGGTTAAAAGTAGCCTATGTCCTTTCTCAAGCTCTGGACTATATCTTTACCAAATTTCATTTAAATCGGTTCAGTACTCTATGAGTGATCGTGTAACAGACAGAGTTACCGTAATGTCGGGTTTCTTTAGCCCTGGGGGGTAACATTGCCCACCTTTGATATACTGTCTTATTCAATCAATTCATTATTAAAAAATAGATAAGGTATTAATTTTCTGTAATTAATAAGGTCTACTCTTTTTAGAATGCTTTTTTGTGGACGGACATTGGACAATGGACAATGATACCTTCTAGGGCTAAAGTAACCCAACTTTACTATACATTCGCATTTAGAATAGAATAGAATAATTGTTTACTTGTTTATTTTTACCTTTGTAATATTAGTAAGGAAGTAAGGATTTGTCGTTTATCTGGTAACGTATAGGAAATGCAGGATTAGTGAGTTAGTCCACGGCTCGTATTGGAGCGACAATTACTGCGTGTTCGGCGCTAAGTGGCCCTTGACTGTGAACGTTCGCGCTCACGCCTGCCGCTCAGCGGCGCGGGCGCACAGGCGGGCCGCGACGCGATGTCATCTGTCACCGGGTACGTACAGGCTGAGACTAAAATTATGTAGGTATTACTTGCTTTCCCCCTCACCACGGCCAGGGGACTCGAACACCCGTCCTTCTAGGAATCGCGCCCAGACGTGCATTACCATCACACCAGACCAGCATCTATGTAAAAACATTACTTCTTTATAACGCAGTCGGTTAAAAGTAGCCTATGTCCTTTCTCAAGCTCTGGACTATATCTTTACCAAATTTCATTTAAATCGGTTCAGTACTCTATGAGTGATTGCGCAACAGACAGAGTTACATTCGCATTTAGAATAGAATAGAATAATTGTTTACTTGTTTATTTTTACCTTTGTAATATTAGTAAGGAAGTAAGGATTTGTCGTTTATCTGGTGACGTGTAGCAAATGCAGGATTAGTGAGTTAATCTACAGCTCGTATTGGAGCGTCAATTACTGCGTGTTCGGCGCTAAGTGGCCCGTGACTGTGAACGTTCACGCTCACGCCTGCCGCTCAGCGGCGCGGGCGCACAAGAGCGGTCCGCGACGCGATGTCATCTGTCAGCGGGTACGTACAGGCTGAGACTAAAATGTTACTGGCTTCCCGCCCGCGACTTCGTCCGCGTAGAGAGGTTTAACGGGCAATACATTACTTCTTTATAGCGCAGTCGATTTAACCTCGTAAAGCCCACAGTCCTTATACGAGACAGATACCATTGGATTTTCTATTGTGTCTGGCTTTCTGGGCCTTACGTACGACTTTCAAAGTAGCCTCCTTTTTCAGGCTCTGGACTATACCTGTACCAAATTTCATTTAAATCGGTTCAGTACTCTATGCGTGATTTCGTAACAGACAGAGTTACTTTCGCATTTATAATATTCGTAAGGAAGTGAGGATAGTAAGAATTAAAATAATGGAAAATGGGTATGTTAAGTTGATCAGAAGAGCTTCGATATATTTTGATATGACATAGCTTTTCACCTGCGACTTGACCTTCATGCGGCTCATTTATCACTTAGTAGTGTGTATCTACCCAATAAATCGGTTTAGTAGTTTTGACGTAAAAACGAGGCAGATAGTCAAACTAGAGTTTCTTTCGCATTTTGAAATTAGAAAGAAAGGATTAATAGGTAAAATACTTTTGTAATATACACTCACAGGCACAATTAACCGCCCACCTTGTATTTGCTTAAATTTTCGGAAATGTCCAAACATAAACCACATTTTATGAATGATCCGTTATAAACTTAATTTAAGGCAAAAAATAAAACGAAGGTTCGATTTAAAAAAGTCGTTTAATAGGGCATTATTACAAAAATCGATATTTTCGAAGTATCGACGAAAAATGTAAATTTCGAATTTTGAGAAAAAAGAAGGTCAAAGTAAAACAATATTAAAATTTAATAATGGGCGTTGCTCCTCCTACCTCTTATGACTTCTAGGAGCCGGTATGATAGTCCATCCATGACATCTTGGATATCTGATTGGGGAATAATGTGCCACTCCTCTACCGCAGCCGTTTTGAGTTCTCCAATAGACGTTGGGGCTGGTACTCTCGCTCAAATACGTCTTTTGAAGTTGTCCCATATGTGTTCAATTGGGTTGAGGTCGGGACTGCGTGCTCGCCATGGCAAAACTTGAATTTCGGTCTCATTAAGGTACTCAGTAACCAATTTTACGGTATAGCAACGTGCATGTCATGCATTAATCTAAAGTTGTCACCAATAAATGGTGCGAACGGGATGACATGTCCTTGGAGAACTTCTTCCACGTATTTTTAAGCATTTACACTGCCTCTGTCAAACAATACAAGGTCGGTACGAGCCTCGTAAGTGATGCCTCCCCAAACCATAATAGAGCCTTCTTTGTAACCCACTGTTTCCGATATAGCGCAAGGAGCAAACCTTTAATTTGGGTGTCTGTAGACAGGCTGGCATCCATCTGGACCTTTTAAGGCTATCTGCTCTTATCTGAGAACAGTATGACCTTCAATTCTTGTACAGTCCACTCAGCATATTCTCGCGCAAAAGCAAATTTAGCTCTACGGTGTTGTGCAAGCAGTTCTGGGGCGCGAGCTGGACAAAACACCCTCAGATATCCTTCTGCCAGTCTTCTTCTTATCGTACGTCCACTAACACTGAGGTTTCGTACTTCAAAAAGACGAATTTGGGCTTCAGTAGCGGTGGAAAAGTGATTTCTTAACACGTTGTCGACAGCGAAGCGGTCTTCTCGAGCCGAAGTGCATCGCTGTCGACCTTGAACTGGCCTGAGGGTGTATGAACCTGTCTCCCGAAATCGTCTGATGGCATCCCGTATGGCAGTTCGTGGTACACCGAGTGCACGAGGGATGCGACGTTGGCTGTACTCAGCGTCAGTAAAGGCAACTGCCCTGGCAACACCAGTTGCATCGGGTGGCATTTTTTGCAGTCACAAACAACAAACTAACACTACAAACCCAAATTAAACAATAAAAACACACTACGGCAGAAAAAAACAGGAAATGAACACACAGTAACACAACTGCAATAATGTCAAACAACGACTATGTTCCAAAAACCCGTCATTGTCACAGATTAACGAAACCAAATGAGGGTATAGGTGTTTAATTTATTGCAAGACTACCCACTTAACAAAAAACAAAACACTTGATAAGCCATAGTAAACCAAAACTATCAGGGAGGCGAATTTTAAAGGTGGGCGGTTAATTGTGCCTGTGAGTGTACTTACATTAAAGTGTTAAAAATATGAGTTAGTACAATTAGTGCCTGACTGAGATAGATTTATAAAAAAACCCGTATTACCTATTTATTACTGTACGCCATACGCCACTTTTCCGCCAGGAAAACATGTAATCAGAAGATGTTCGACTTTTTTCCTCAAAATATCACTAAAACTTATTACGTACGTATACCTAATATTGACGATAAGTAGATAGATACATGATCCAGTAGAATAAAAACCATCTGGCTGCTTGATTCAAGATAATGGCTACGACATACAAAGCATGTTGATTCTTCGCCCACGTTAGTAAATAATACTAGACTTGAACACCTGTTAGATAGATATATCTACATATAGCTATACCTACATATAGCTGCAACATGAGATGACACTCGCTTACATCATTGTTACAGCGTTGAATCATTGTGATGCCCGACCCTTGACATGATCCAAATAATTATACTATCTTTATCAAATAATTCAATACATACTTTAAGGCCGAAACCGGGACCCTATTACGGACGGACAGACAGACCCAGACACCAGTCGGGCTACCATAAGTTTAAAACTTACGCACTCGATATCGCCTACGTAAATATGTCTATGAAAAACTTGTACAGCGCCGCTGGTGGTTACGCGAAGAACTAAAATCGGCCGTATGAAAAAAACAACTCGATAGGTTTTTAACGTAAGTAAGTTTTCGATAGCCAACTCACGGTAGCCCTCAGGCTGTATCTTATAGACCGCGATAGTTAGACCAAAGATTGTTAGAAAGTTCAAATTAGCAAAATAAAATAAATATTGAGGGGGAATTCTCATACAACAAACGTGAATTTTCTATTTCACTTATCCTTACCTAAAGGGATAGGAGGATGATGACGAGGCTACTCCAAGCCATCATTGTATGTCAGTTAGGAGAAAAAATCTAATACTGATTATTACAGTTTCATACTGTTTGGTTCAAAAGTTTTACAAATTTTTATTTAGCTTCACCTGTCACGATGTTTTTTAAACTTATACTACTACTTACTTTACTTACATACCCAGTAGGGTACAGTAAAATAAAAATTCAACTATCCCAACCAGTGTGAATCAGTAGAGCAATGTATGGAACAGAAGATTCCACTTATCACTATCGGTAGGTATAATGGGAGAGGGGGAGGTAAAAAAATCGAGTATCCCTACTAGTGGGGATATATCGGTATAAAGGGATATATGGAATAGGAGGTTAATTATACAGAACCGTTCATATGCGAAACAGTATTAGGTACTTACTATCTTTGATAAGATCCAGAGTGTCCAAACTAATTAGCTACTGGCTGTGCCCGCGACTTCGGCCGCGTTTTAATCCGTTATTTTACACATTTTCCAAGGTTTCTTTGCTCCTATTGGTCGCAGTGTGATTTTATAAAAAGCCTTCTTCGATACACGGTCTATCCAAAACAAAATAAAAATTCCATTCGAACCAGTCGTTTCTGAGATTAGCGCGTTTAAACAAAACAAACCTACAAACTCTTCAGCTTTATAATATTAGTATACTAGCTGTGCCCGCAACTTCGTATGCGTGGAATCGTAACTTTCGCCAGCATTTTGATTTTAGGAAGCATTTTTTAAAGTAATTACAGGTGAAATAAATAAAGCCACATAAATAATAAAAACTATTAGAAAATAAAATATAATTAAACTTAGTTATTGATTAGATTATTACCCAGGAAAGAACCTAAAATTCTTTTCTGATTAATAGGTGATAAACAACATACAAAATTTTTCATTACAAATCGGCCAACTAAAAGAGGATTCACTCATCCAAGTTTTTTTGTCTAAGCAATGCTCTAGCCAAATGAGGAGAGTGGTAGCTAGGACTCACAAAATTATTTTTCACATTTTAGAACTATAAAACCAAAAGGTATTTGATTTGACAGAAACAGGCTACAATGGTTGCAAATAGCGTACTGTACCTATGTAGATAGTACACAAAACTGATGTTTGATATCAGGCTGACTTCAAAAGGTAAAAAATACAAACTACCGATCCACTGCCTTAAGGTATCTATAAAGGACGTGTGTCACCATGTGACGAATTACATTAGTATTTGCTTTGCTAGTTTGTTATGTGCCACTTTTGTGGATTGTTTTGTATTCGTAATGAAACAATGAGATAATAACTTGTATCGTTATTATCTCATTGTTTCATCATCGTAAGTTTAATGAAATGGAAACTTTTAATTACTTTTAGTATTTGAAGCAATATTGCGAAGTAATAGAGCACAGTGACATCTCTTGAACTAACGAAGAACTAAACACTCATATCAAATCTGACAATATTTGACATGACTTGCCAGCTAAAAACGTGATAGTTGGGGAGCCCAACGGGGGTTTTGCAGTCTTGATCAGACACAGACTTTGTCTTGTAAGATTTTTAAATGGAATTTTATAATATCCAACAATTTTACGTGAATGTTTATAAATTCCCCTCTATATGCTTAGAATAGCGATATCCCTCTATTTGAACATTCAGATAATTCCAAACAGCCTACCAATTAAAAAAAAATCAAACCAAGAATGCAAGCCAGTAAGCAAATATTGGACAACTGACCACCTCCATACCGAAAACCAGATAAAAGAGAAATGTAGCGAATTTCATAAACTTTTCTAACTGGTCTCCCACATCAACCCAATTAGCTTTCTCTTCTTCAGCAAAACGTCGAAACCACATACATAAAACTTCTCCAAATCATTTACCAACAAAGCACAGCCGATATCAAACTGCACACTGAACGCCTGACATTCAAAATACAAAAAAAATAGTTAAACAGGGTGACTCCCTATCACCAAAGCTTTTCAGTAGCACGCTTCAAGAAGTCTTCAGGTCACTATGATATTATAGGCAAAAAAAGAAATTGGTGTATGGGATAGATGACTCACAAACTTTCGCCTAGCAGATGACATTTTCCTCATCGCAAATAAGTATACCTCGACAGAACTTAAGTTGATTCTCGAACAACTAAGCGCAGAAAGCTTTGAGGTTAGACTGACGTTGAATAGACCCAAAACCAAGATCGCGACCAACAGCACCAATTATAGGATAGCAGTCAACAGGCAGGTAAAGCAATATGTAGAGGAGTATAAACTTGGGCTATGCAGTCTCCTTCGAATACAGGCAGGACAAAGAAATACTCCGTAGAGCAGACAACGCCTGGAAAAGCTTATGGTCTATGAATGGGTATATCAAGGGTGACCTTCTTATATCACTGAACGGCAAACTCATCGACATTTTCATACCGCCTATCCTAACATATGGGGCAGAATCTTGGTCCTTCACCGAAAATCAGAAATCCAAACTCAAGGTTTTTCAAAGCGCTATAGAGCGGAGTATCATAGATATTAGGTAAAAAGATAAAATATACCACCATCCACTCTCGTACTGCTGTTGTTTTTGGTCAAAACTGATGTGGCAATGGGCGCGGAATGTCTGCAGGATAAAGAACAATAGACGGACCAGCATTCGCGGGCCTGAAGACGATTTTCGCCGAAGAGGAAGACCCAAGAAAAGGTGGTATGAAGATCTGGTCCATGTATCAAAGAACTGGCAAGTCCTAGGCTTGGATGAGAGCAATAGATGGGTTTGAAGGAGAGCTTTTCCCAGCAGTGAGATGATACATGTTAAGAAAAAAAAATTACAGATTATTGTACAGGAGGACTTTGATATCAACTTGAACCTCCTGTATAAAATTGTAACGCGCTAAAGTATCTCAAGATTATGATTTTGTGTTTTTCGACAGACACAAACATTAATTATGACTTTATGCCATATCCAAATCGTTACAATTTTTTTAGGGATTATTTAACATGCACTTTGAATGACTGACACGATCAAATAACTTTTTTCTTTCTACCGCTTGTTACCAGGCAGCCCCCTTGTATTAATCGCTGACCCCCCACTTATAAAGAAAGTGTAAAAAACTTTTTTCTGATTTAGCGTAATCTTTCGATTCAGATTCCATGTCGTTTAAGTAAGTGCAAATCCAGCTATTTACCTCCCCTACTATGACGTTTTTCTTAATAAAGTAGTCCGTATAGTCCTAGTCAGAAGGTTGATTTTGGTCGATATACTTTTACTATTTTTGTACGTGATCTAATAAAGTTAGATTTTTAACGATCCTACAGGAATTTCTGTGACTAAAAGTATTTAAGATCTTGACCGGGGATGTAAGGTACCACCATGCAAAATTTCATTTAAATCGGTGTAATAGTTTCAGGGATCAGTCAAATATTTGGGTTTTTTTAATATCCCACGGGAACCAGTTAGCTGTCAGTGATTTAAAGTATCCTATGTATTTTTCCGGAATTTAAGTTACCTTCGTGCAAACTTTCATTTAAATTGGTTCAGCCATTTAGGCGGTCAGTCGAAACAAACAAACAAACAGACAGAGAAAAAAAATTTTTTTGAGTATGGGGATGTGTTCTACTACTCTCAAAACATATCCCTGACTCGTTTTTTTTGCGTTTTTCAAAAAAGTACAAGAATTTTTACCTCTACGTTTTTATTATAGTATAGATGTTCGACACTATTATCCTTTAATAAACATCCTGTAAGTTTCATATCTCAATAGTGTGTTAATTGTCCTGTAGCGAGTGAACGCTTACAAATCGTCCGTGGCGCATCATATGTTAATTAGACACAGTTTTAATTGCCACACTCTTTGAAGCTGAAATACTGTTAATCCTATTTACAGATATGCCGGCGATAAAATAAATAATCCTATTCGATAATGGAAAGTCACCGCCAACAAATATTGCAAAAGTGATCGATTACCTAATGTACAATCAGTGTTTTCAAAAGGGATTTTTTGTGCCAAATAATCAGTCAAGATCACGAATTAATATTCAAATTTATCAGAGAAATTAATGCCCAACTCCGGCAATACATCAAAGGAAACTTATTATTACTCATTCACATTACATAAGGTGTTACAAATTATTTATAATAGTTTTTGGTACGTGTTTTCCCTTATCTGAACGCTTAGCCAATTGCAAATCATACCGTAGCAAACCTACTTACATACTTGTTCAAATAAATATTAAGTGTTGACTGTACGTAAGAGTAGATAAAAATAATGCAAGTATTTACATTCAAGTACTTTTAAAGGCGACTTAGCAATATGAGGTATAAGGAAACAAATAAATATCATTGTAAAATATTTCATTCGTAACATAAAGGTAAAAACATAGATAACTAATTAAACTTTAAGCGTATTCCTAACAACGGAGTCAATAAACTTCGTCCACCGAATCTCGAATTCGTGGACTATCTTATCTTTATCTTTAACAGAACTGTAGTACAAAGAATTCAAAGCCAACTTCTTCAGCACTCGCAAATCTGCGTGCCTACTAGCAACTCCCACGAAGGTAACGTAGAAGTCATGAGATATAGGATCAGCTTCCCATACGCCAGGATCATCGCTAGACAAAACAACTGGTAGGCCTCGTGCCAAATACGAAGCCAAAGGATGGTTCCTCACATCTTCCACCAGCTTCAACACAGTATTGGACACAACATTCACCTCAATAGCAATATCTCTCTTCACTATTTCCTCTATCAAGTGCGGGTGCTTTATCAGGGCAAACCCATGACCAATCCGCTTTGTACCTAAAGCTATCGCATCATACAGATTCTCATCAGAAGTCATACCGTTCCAGTTTGTCTCACCAGCGTGAAAGAAGTAATCCAAATCGTCTTTAGCTTCAAACAACTCACGCAAAAACTCCTTAGTAGGCACACCCAAATCTTCTTGGCCTACCAGATCGAATCCAGCGAAGAAATCGGGAAGACGACTTTTGATTTCCTTAGCTATTTTTATGTATTCCTTAACAGTTGCAACATCAACCAAACGAAGAGGGGCGTAGATCAGTTTGGCTCCGTAAAAATCTGGGTAGTCTTGGACAAATCTGTCAACAACACTCTTATAAGACTCTGCAGTAGCTACGGAATCGTAAACATTACCCTCCAAATCATATAGCGGAGGTAGGAGACTCCTAATTTCAATATACATAATGCCATCTTCTCTGAAAGCTTTCAATGTGTCGTAGAAATATTGATCCCAAACAGGTTTGTAAGAAAACATTGGGCCGGTAGTAATGAAATAGGTCCCGAACGATGACCACACTTTGTTGATGTCCGTATATACTTCGTGTGGGTTGTTAATAAATATTGTGAAATGTTTCCTAAGGATTGCATCGAACTTCTCAACATTGCCAGACGTATATCTCGCGTCCCTCATAAGTTGCCACTGCGTGCCACAAGTCGAATCGGGTGTATCCAAAGAGAAAACAAGCTGGATATCGTCTTCGTGAAAGCAAACATACAAATTGTCCTGATACGTTATATTGAGCACATAATCAGGACTAAGCAGACCTGTGTCATGAGCATGCAAAATAGCTCCTTTAGGCATTTCTTGGATAACTTTATACAGCTGAGTATTCTTGACCTGATCTTTGTATGCGAAGAAGTGATTGGAACAATTGAACGCACCAGGGTTCGCGAACCCTCTGTCCAACTCCTTCCTCTTCAGATCCATCACGAGTTCGTTCACCTTAATTTCACTATCACTTAACACGAGATCACTGCCAATCATCATCTCCAATTCGCGTTCGTATAGGTTATTTCGAGCTTTGACGAAATCTTCGAATGCATCTTCCGAAGCCACCACTGTCACAGCAAGAATTGTACATAATATCGAAGTCCACATTGCACTTTAAACGATTTCGATACGTTACACTATAGTTTATATAATTGGTGATATTTGGAGCGAGGTTGGGTAGCCACTAAGACAGCCGGCAGGTAGATGTCAGATTTTTTTTTATCTATCGGCCGTAGATCAGAGAAGGTCGCATGTATTGTATACCACTGATAAAATGAACACACGCTTACACAAAACTGCGATGATTGATAAAAAAATAACTGATTTTTGATTGGCAATGGTTCACTCGTATTTTATTACAATTTGTTATATGAATGATTATGTTAGCCAAGAAACATCTAGTAAAACAATTTGAACTTATATTATGCTTCAAAAGGGAAAACTACTCGTAGAATGATAGTGGTTCTCTTGGGTTTATTTATAAATAAGTAACATCGAGTCATATCACAGCATTGGCACTGGTCAAAAAACCCCACATGATCGCAATAACCTTGACAAGTATTAGTACTTTTTTAACCACATATTTAATATTATGAGTATTGCTTTATTACCTACAAGAATCTGATAGAACCGATGTTTATTGATTGATGACTATATTGTACAAAACTGACAACACACACAAAAAATATTATCATCAGTCATATGAACACATCTATTTTGTGCTTGTAAGAAATTTATAATAGGTTTTCTTTTTAATATAAAGTAATTGGTTAGGATGTACTTGTTTACATAATTATTATTTATTGATTTAATTGCACTATGGAATGACTAATTCACCCTATAGATACCTACAAGAATATATTCACCATTCAGTAGACCTAATGTTATTTTCCATAGTACCTACCTACCTACCGGCCTAATAAGTGTGTTTCAAATAAAATTTATGTTTTAGTCATTAAAGAAATAGGAGATTAAAAATATTTTAACGTTACTTACTATAACAGTACCTACTTTATAAAACTTAACAAAGATAATAACTATATTTCCTTCAGAGGCACCACACTTACATTTTGTATCTAGCATTAAAGATCTTCAACTACCAATATAAACTATTTAGTGATAAGATTAAAATAATTGTAAAAAATTCAATACCTACAATTCGTAGGAAGACAAGCATAATTCAATATCGAATAGGAACATAATTCTCATAATTTAATAAAAAATATTGTAAAATTAAATATTTATTTTTGTTTTCCTATCTACTAATAAATCTACTCTATTTTACTTTAATCATAATCAATAATGAGATGGTTAAGTGGTTCTAATCTAAACCAACCAATAATTTCTTATATAGCAATAGCAAAAGACTCTTTTGCCCTTTTGAAAAGAGTAACAAACATACACACACTCACTCAAAAACTTTCGCTTTTATAAACATTAGTGTGATGTACAGTCAGCCAAAAATGTGGTCTACAACCCTACGGTTGAGATTCATTTGAACGTCATGAAAAAACAAGGTCAATTTTCCCTGGCAATAAGATTGTGTCAGTGACTATTGTCAACCTTAGCGATTGTTACATCTCGCAGAAACTTTTGTCAAAAGTGGTAGACCACTTTCTTGGCTGACTGTACATATGTTGAAGTTTTAATCTTTCAACGACCCAAAATGAGTCTTGGCCTCCTATAATAAGCTCCTCCAACTAGGCCGGTCCTGCGCCACTGCCCGCCAGTCGTCCACATGGAAATAATAATACATAGGCTACAATTTATAGATACGAACAAATAGGTGTAGTAGGTACGTACACTTGATATGCTATACTTCTTCCACGTAGAAAAGACAAGACAAGATGGTAGCTTTACCGTTCTCAAACAGTGCATTAGATCTTACAAATAGTTCATACCCAAAAAATATTTTCAGTGACAAGATAATCCTTACTAATATTATAAATGCGAAAGTAACTCTGTCTGTCTGTCTGTTACGCTTTCACGCATAGAGTACTGAACCGATATAACGAAATTTGGTACAGATATAGTCCAGAGCCTAGGAAAGGAAAAAAGTAATGTTTTACCCGTTAAACGTCTCTACGCGGACGAAGTCGCGGGCGGAAAGCTAGTAGGTAATAATTAAAACTGTTATCCCTAGTGATACAATATTCGTAATAATAATTTTATAAATACCTTTCTGACGATAATCGGAATCGCTTTATTGATCTCATATCAGCTGATAAAGCTACTATATTTTGTCTTATCTTATCTGTATTGTAATTTTATATGGTACCAACTGAGTGGATATATTCACCGATACACGTGCAATTTCAAATTAAATCTTCTAGTCTAAACTAATTACTTTAGTAAAAGTCAAATTGAGAAACCTCCTATTCAATGTTGAGTCATAATGCATTTGAAGTAGCTAGTCACTGATCATTTACCAGTTAACATAATAATAAAATTGCAAACGAATACAGTATGTAAGTTAATACCTACGGTAAATTAAAATAAATTTTTTTTCTAAAAAAAAAATAATCTAAACGTACACATCGATCTTGATACAGCTTAGAATTAACTTCATATCTTATCTTTGAACATCTAACTTTTCATAGTAGCTCCCTGATAATGCATCGATTAGATCGGAAATTAGACTCTGTGTGTCACGTTACGTATGGCATGCAAACAATCGGTGTTGCTGTACTGTACTTAACCGGATATATTGCCTGAAATTTCAGCCAATGAGTATGAAGATGATAGAACTCTTTAATACCAGGCGATTAGCGAAAAAAAACACGTTTGTTTTATAAAAGGCCCTCCTAAACATTCCTTTTATATAGTTTTGTTATTATGGCGGCAGAAATACGTCATTAAAAATTTCAACTTAGAAAACTGAAAGTGTCCGGGGTATTTACCATGTTGTTTTGTTTTAATGAGCTCCCGATATTTCCGATATTTCGATAGAGACCCCGGACACTCAGTTTTCTAATGTGTGTAACCATGACAGTTTAAAATTTTCTAGCTAACGCGGTTCTTGAGATACAGCCTTTGTAGGTATTAGACGTACGGACAGCCTTCTTAGTAACAGCACGGTGATACTATAGGGTCCCATGTTTAACCTTTGGGTACGGAAACTCTTCGTTAAGTCGTTGCCTCGTTGGTCTACTAGTTCACGTAAAATGCATTCTCGGCACTCACGTATCTCATCTCATAATTTTAATTTATCGGCCATTGCGCCCTGCTCAGTGTAGCGGAAAGGCCACGGCCGTTCTATGTCAAATGAAAACACATAATCGTAATTGAACTTTCGGCATATTATCATATTGTCTACCTTTTTCTCGTTGAAGTTTATTAAGTATGTTTTTTTTTATTAAGGTTCCTAAACTGTGTACATTTAGACCGTTTATGTCCATTGCAATTACTTATTGTATTTTTATTTTATGTAGGCTTCTAAACTGTGTTAGTTTTACGGCCGTTTATGTCCAATTATTTATAATTTCAATGTCCAGTTAGATATTTTAATAGTTTCGGTTTGTTGACTTCCTATTCTTCTGCTGTTAGTATTGACAGGTCATGCTTTTGCTGTTTAGTATTGAGATGCAATGCTTTAAAAAATCATAAAATGAACTTAGTTAGTACCATGTTTATTTTTAAAGTCAAAATTAATTAAAACTATTTAGGCGTACCATGGTTCTTATCCTTTCGGGGTCCTGGCGAAATTCCATAAAAAATGTTTGTTGTATTGGAGCCCACCTTAAATGTATTTTTGTTTCCAATTTCATGAAAAGAAACTGTAACATATCATCTGTGAAAATTTTAACCATCTAACACAATTAGATGCAGGCAATACAGCCTCATGTAACACAGGCAGACAGACAAACTGCTAAGTCTTAATAATACATAGGTTATCTTATTGACCATTGGGTACGGGTTTAGTAGGGGACCGGTTTGACCCTTAAGGTACTACTTTGGTGAATTCTGTTAAAAAAGACAAAAATACCAGCCCACATACGTGTTGTCAATTTAACCCGGCAAAAACGTTTATCCTAGCATATTGAAGGTTGAAACAATCAGTGTTCAAAACAGCATTTTACCAATTCCAGCGGTTACAAGTGGTGAGCTCTTGTTATTTGATTACCTCGCAAACTGGTGAATTTCTAAATCATATATAATTTTAAGCTGTCATGGTTACACACATAAAAAAACTGAAAATGTCCGGGATATTTACCATGTTGTTTTGTTTTAATGAGCACCCGTGATCATGGCACTTGCAACAGTGCCGAATGCGCACAACATGGCAAATATCCCGGACAGTTTTAATTTTCTAAATTATAATTTTTTTTGCTGGTTATAAATTGCGTTGTTGGCAATTTGATACTGACTGGCTGCTACTGACTCTTTGACTGGCTCGGTGGAACAGTGGTTAGTGACCCTGGCTGGCGGTTCCAAGAGTCGTGAGTCCGATTCCCACTCGGGGCAAAAATTTGCGTGATGAACATCGGTGTTTGTTCCGTGTCTGGGTGTGATTAAGTATTTAAGTATGTATTTATAAATATACATTATATGTATTTATATCAGTCTCTGACGCCCACAGTACCAGCTCTGCTTAGTTTGGGGTCAGTTGGCCGTGTGTGGAAATGTCCCAGATATTTATTTATTATAACAGCGGTAATCACTCTATCTGATTATGTTTGAGGCCGTATCCTCATACAAGTTGCTATGGCGGTTTAAGCCGCGACAGAGACAAGCTACCGAGACAGGAGACTTTTCCTAACTTTATGTCATTGTCAATGCCTAACATAACATGTACATTGCGTAACTTTATGTCATTGTCAACACAATGACATAACGTTATGCAATATACTTCCATACGATCAATCTTGTTTACCGAATCATCCTAACTACCTTACTAAAAATAATAATTGAAAAAGCAACTCGCCTTGCGCTTAAATTTGATACACATAATATAGTTTCAGCCTAAGAAAAGGCATTGGCAACTATTTGACCAATTGCGCTAATAATAGAGCAATGTTTTTCCAAAAAACGGACATCGCGTCCGAAAGCCGTCGTGTCTCACAATGACAATGACAATCTTACGTGCGAATGTACCTACTACGAATGATGAATGTAATGTATGTATGTATATGACAAGTCGTTTGAAAGACACTCCACTTAACGAAACAGTGGGAGTATTTGAGAGCTCGCATCAGGAGCGTACAAGAGTTGTCACCTCGACTCCTCTCTGGGATGCCTTTAATCTTCTAATTGCACCTCCCTTAGCGTGATATAAGGGAGAACGTCTGCACCATAAGTGTAGGTATTCAGGTATCTACCAACATGCAAGGGTGTAGGTCTCATAAATCTGAGTGTTTCTTGATTTAAGTTAGGTGTCTTTAGAATGTGGGATGTGTCTTTAGAACGTGGGATAGCAATGTTGCAGTTTTGTAATAACTTGCTATTAGAAAATCATAATACATCTACACATACGTGTATCGCGGTCGTTATTTTACTTAATATTAAACACACGTATTTTCGTTTAAAGTCGTGAACATAAGATTTGGTTTGTTCAAAGAAAATGATAATGAATTCTGCGGCGCTATTAAATAGACTGTGTCGAAAGCTAAATCTAAATATTACTTACATACTGATCGCGAAACCACGGAAACTATAATACCTACAAACTTAAAATTTTGGAGGTTGGTTCCTTATAAGGTGTAGACATAAGCTTAAAACGGATTTTACGAAACTCCACCCCTAAGGGGGTAAAACTATGATTCTCATTCTCCACGCGTACGAAAACCGATTTAAAAAAATCTTTTAAAACTATTTCTCTAATTATACACATCTACTATTAACACGTGTGCACGGTCACAACTTAACTCCGTTCGTCGCCATCTTTTTTTTCTTTTTTAACGAATGCGTGGCGCGGGGCGGCGCAGCAAAGTGCCACTTGAACCTACCCCCAACCCTTTCGCATAAAATCAGCATGGCGGATACAACTCTCTTTTCTTTTATTTTTTATTCTTCGCTCCGCCAAAACCTTTGAAAGCGAAACCCCTTTTTATAGACGCCGCGAGCTGTAATTTACACCAGTAAGGTTTTAGTAAATCGCTTTTGAAATGTCTAAAAGAACTTTTAATATGTTGGGGATTTATGTTTGGTTAAAGCGGTCTTATAAGCATCGCTTTGGGCTATTCTATTTCTCTAAGAGCCTATTTAGGCTCTTAGAATAAAAGGCCTACAATAAAACCAAGCAAGTATTTACTTGCTTGGTTTTATTGTAGGCCTTTTATTTGAGGAAAATACTTGGCGTGTTACTTGATACTATTAAGGTATAATATGATTAATGTTCCTAACTTTTTACAGGGACGTCTAAAACGACTTACTTGTACCACCGAGCAAATACTCTATTTTTGAAGTTAACATGATGACGGAGAATAATAATAATAAATAAACATTACACACACACACATACACATACATTGTTCTGATTCTGAAGTAGGTAAGTTACAGTTATCAAAAACAACAGTGATAAACACAAATACATATATTTAATAACACACCCAGACACGGAACAAACATCGAAGATCGTCACGCAATTTTTTGTCCCGGATGGGAATCGAATCCAGGAACCCTACCCTAACCCAGGGTCACTAACAAAATTCCACCGAGCCAGTCAAAATGGTCTGGAGGACTAGAGTCCAGAATCACAGTGAACAATAGTTAAGGCTAAGGGAGTCTACTCTTTTCATTTATTCCGTAATTTGTACTATACCTTCAAACCTTTGACCATTAACCTTTATCATACTCTTCGATTCATTCTTTATCATATTCTCGATTTTCCTCATTCGTCTATTGCGGTTCCGAGTACTACTAGCACTTATCTTTCAGTTGCACACTTTCCCAGAAGTGAGATGTCCAGTGCTTGCCTGTAAACTGACTCGATTGAGATCAAACGTATCTATGAATAGACAACACATTATGCGGATCGCCTTTCAAGCTACCTACGCAGACTAGTCTTAGGAAGGTAGGTGGCTCCACTTCAGCATTTCTCGCTCTGAAATACCCAAAGAGCACCGCCATTCAAGAGATAACCCTTTGCTCAAAGCGAATCTGTGCCCACGGTACCCCAATCGCGAGCGCGTTGAAACCGCACCAGCACAGCATAATGACCCTTATGTCTGAGCCGTAAGAACTGATAGTGGTTAGTGAGGCTTCATTTGGCATCTGTAGTGGCGAAAACTTGTGGATGACACCCTCCAAAGAAGGGTTCTCCCGGCTAACGAACTCATTGTGCCAACAGCATTCTATTTACATTCGTATGCATCTGTTTCGCGGGATATTCTTTTTTTCTTGTGGGTGAGTGGTAGTATGGATTCGTGGTTTGCCTTCCTGGTTCCTATTTAATAGCTACCTACATAGTACACTACTGAGTTCACAACAAGAGCCCAAATCCTATTTGTCGCTGTAGAAGAAATCAATCCTTTTTTTTACTGATTCGTTCGGTTTGGGAGGCCTATGTGTAGCAGTGGTCATAAATGGGCTGATGATGATGATGATTATGATGATGTTCGGTTTCGGATTGACCGTAATGTGAATCAGCTCTAAATTACGACAGAAATAGTTCTAGAGCTACTTCTGAAGTTCTGACCATCATTTCAATAAGACGGATCGGATTCTGATCTAACGCAGTGCGAAACCGTTCCAAGTCAATAATGATTTCATATCGCTACCTTAAATCTCAAATGGCGTAACCGCCAATTTGGTCAAAATGACTTTTTAATGCAGTTTTATTCAGTTTTTTTTTCTCTATCGATCTGTATATTTAAAATCCTCAAATTCGCAAAAAAAAGGTTATTACGACCCAATGTTTTTTATAGATTTGAACACTTTTCATAAGGTAAACAGGTCGTAAAAGGCTTAGTCTAATTTACTTGGTGTTTACGCCCCTAGAAATTATTGTGACGTGAAAAAAATGTCAAAAAAAAAGGGTGTAAGTGACATAATTTTCTGGCGTAACTCGTGAGACACGCTATTTTTCGAAATTGCAATACAAAAGAAAGGCGTTTACACCCAACATCGCTGAACACATGATTGTCATTATTATTGTTAGTATTGATGCGCGGGGGGATTAAGATTGCGGAGACATTGGCTATTTATTGCTTTTCCTTGTTTCGGCATTTTAAATCAATGTCCAAACACAAATCAGGATCAAAGACCAATAACGCGCCAAAGTCAACGCAACGGTCACAAAAAATAATAAATACACCGAGGAACGTAATCTATGCGCACAAGTACGCAAATGGCTGAATACATAGATAAATGTATGGTGAATACACATCAGCGGAGGTTTCAAATGACAAAATTAATCGATTTAGATACGTAAAAATCTTAGTAAAGTTTCCCATATTTCAAAATTTTTCATCCAATTCTAAAAATTACGCGTTGAGTCACTATGAAAAAGTGTCAAACGGCGTAACTTTGTAAAAGCGTAATACAGAGTGAATATTTTACGTTTTCTTTTATTAATAAATGAGTTTAAAGCACAAGCAACATTTTTTTATTGGAGATACGACCTTCACCTCTTAAAAATCGTGATTTTTATGGGGCGTAAACGCCTTTTTGTAAAATTTTCACAAGTCGTAACCGACTTCTAGTTTCTTAAATATAAGATTTAGGTACAAAGAGTTCCGACTGAAGCCTTTATCTCAAAATTCTAAGAAATTTGATGTATAAAACATTTTCATTGTATTAAAATTGATAAAGTTATGAATTAAAAAAACATTTTTTTTTTTGTTTTTCTGCTCTCCTGAAAAGTAGTGTTTTGGTGGTTACGCCATTTGAGATTTAAAGTATCGATATGATGCCGTAAGCCCACAACAATGGATAATAAAATGCTAACAGTGCAATAATTTGGCTTTCAACTTGACACATATAAACGGCTTAATCCTCATTATTCATATGTTATCGTTGTAAATCGTAGTTTTTGTGAATTTTAGATAACTTACTTCCGGTCGCGTAGCTTTAAAATAATATACGTAACAAATGTATCAATTTAGTTATACTGTATGCTCAAGCATGCGTTACCATTCAGGAAACCAAAAAAATAAAAGAACACTCCCATTTGGTCATTAGGTACCTACAGTGATAGAATTGCCACCTGCCTTCAGCAGCAAATTAGACAGTTTTTGGACCATGGACATGCCAACAAAACCGAATGCCAAGAAATCATGCAGATTTATGTGAAAATCTGTACAATTTCTTGGGCTATCTGAGAGCGTTTGGCAGGTTTAGTACATGATAGAACTAAGTGTATTAACTTCGAACACCATCTAATACAATGTTTGGATTTCTACTATAAAATACCATTTTTTACCTTTGCTCAGCAGTAGGACAAAACAGTTTAAAAAAATGTATTTCTTAAAGTGTTCACTAACAAAAAAGAGAATAAAAAATAATCCGACTGCACATTCCATGCACATCAACTAGAGTACTTCGTAATTCCCACATTGATCGCTCTTTGCTATCCCGCAGGACCCATTGTGTTCCCCAATTAGTTCCCTGGAAGAGCTCGAACCGATGCTCTACTCGATAGGACAAATCTGGGCACAAGTGGCCATGTATGGGCGTCGGTAACATTTTTCAATTGCTGTCTGTCGCACTGTAGGTACGGATAGAGAAAAAGTAATGATATTGTATCCTGACGATGAATGTTATGCTAGTAATAACATGCAAAAGTTTATTTAGCGTCAACTACCGGAAATGGATATTTGAAGCCAAAAACAAGGTAATTAGATAGTATTACCGTGCCAAAACTGTAGTTGGTAACAACAATACTGAAACCATGCGTCGAAAAATACAGACACGGACCTCTCATCATATTATAAAACTCGATATAATTATGCAATAGCAATGTAATTAATTTATGTAATTGATGGCATTATGATTGTAGATAATAATCACGCTAGTCGCATGCCTATTACCACGCTAGCGTTATAACAAACAATCGATTACGGTGAGAAATTGCCGCGTAAACAAAACCTTTATTTACTCGCGAAATATTGAATTCAATTCATTAGTCAATTGAATTTCTTAGTACTACGATTGGTTACCGTTACACTTATTCGCTTACGTCACCCATAGAACACAATGAACATAATTATGTTTTAAAATTTAATAAACATCGTTTATCGCTGCGGGTCGTGCGCCCGCGCATCTCAGTACCGTATCGGAGTTCGGTCGCGGCGTACGGACCTCCGTGACCCCACAATGAGATTATTACTCATACTCTTCCCGCTATTCGTTCACGGTAACTACAACACCAAGGAATACAAAGATAAACGCACCAAACTCATACAAGATGAATTCAAGCTCACGCTCGGAGCTAAACTCAACCTCACAGATAAAGAGGACGCCGTAAACAAATGCCTCATGCGACACAAAAACCAAGAGCTCGAATATGCGTTCGACCACCCGGAGTACTTCAACCTCTCACACCATTACTTCTCCTACAGGAAAACTATACGGAACTCGAAAGTATACAAAATACTCAAGGATATGCCGAAAGGAGCAGCGCTTCATGTACATGATATGGCGATCCTCGGACCCGATTACCTGATGAAAGTGACCAACATGGATCACCTGTATGTTTGCTTCGGAGACAATCTGATGCTGAGATTTTCTAATACCGTTCCAAACGTCACTTGTTCAGGCAAATGGCTTCTCATGAAAGAAGCTAGGAAAGCTTCGCACAACGTGACCAAGTTCAATGCAAAATTAAGGAAGCATTTCACACTTGTTGTCGATAATCCTGATGTGGTGTACCCGAGCATTACCCAGACTTGGAATACATTCATGAAGTATTTCTACACCGTCGCTCCGATGCTAACCTACCGCCCGGTGTGGGAGCAATACTTCTACGATGCCTTGAAGAAGTTCAGAGAAGACAACGTCATGTATGTGGAAGTGAGAAGTGTATTACCGTCTTTATATGAACTGGACGGTACACAATACGATCCTTTGATAACTGCCATGGCTTACAGGAAGTCTATCAAGAAATTTCTAGACGATTACCCAGACTTCATTGGAGCTAAGCTCATCTACGCGCCAAGTAGAAAAGTGAATACTTCCACTGTTGAGGAATATTTGCAATTGGCAAAGAAGATAAAGGGTGAAATGCCTGAATACTTCGCCGGGTTTGATTTAGTTGGACAAGAGGATGTGGGGAATCCTTTGGTAGACTTTGTGCCACAACTGTTGTCAGCATCAGAAGACTTGAGCTACTTCTTCCACGCTGGTGAGACGGATTGGTACGGATGTGCGACAGACGAGAACTTGGTAGACGCTATACTTCTGGGTGCAAAGAGGTTAGGACACGCTTATGCCTTGGCGAAGCATCCTGTACTTCTTAGGGAGGTGGTCCACAACGATATTGGTTTGGAGGTGAACGTGATTTCAAATGCTGTACTGTCTTTAGTGCGTGATTCACGGAACCATCCTCTAAGTGTCCTGCTCGGTTTTGATCTACCCATAGTGCTTTCTAGTGACGATCCAGGCATTTGGGAAGCAGAGGTACTGACTGACGATTTCTATGTGGCATTTGTCGGTGTGGCCAGCAAAATGGCAGATTTGAGAATGCTGAAGAAGTTAGCATTGAACTCTTTGCAATATAGCGCTCTGAACACCAAAGCGAAAACTGAAGCTTTGAACAAATTTAATAGTAGATGGGACGCTTTTATAAATAAGTTTAATTGTTCGATGTATTAATAAACTACCAATGAGTCATATTATGTTGTTTACATTTCTATCAAAATTATTGCGGACGGATGCTACAATGTTGTAATAATGCTTAGCTTACTTATGTGAGTGAACTCAATGTAACTAGCAGTGATGCTCTTGGCATCCTTTTCTTCATGGCATTAGATTTATCTAAAAACCTATTACTGACTTTACCTACCATTTTTAATGGATCGTGAAATGAACTCTCATTTATTAAGGACTAGCTTTCTGCCCGTGACTCCGTTTACGTGAAGTCTTTTGACACATCTCACGGGAAAGAGAATTAAAGTATCCTCTTTTATAAATAAAGATTTAGAGGGTTTCACTAATACAATGCCGAACAAAAAATAATTGTATTTTATTGTTCACGTACTATTTCACGTATTAATAAGAAAACGTCACGGACGTATACAATCCTTACTAATATTATAAATGCGAAAGTAACTCTGTCTGTCTGTCTGTCTGTCTGTCTGTCTGTCTGTCTGTCTGTTACGCTTTCACGCATAAAGTACTGAACCGATTTAAACGAAATTTGGTACAGATATAGTCCAGAGCCTAGAAACGGTTATAGGCTACTTTTTAACCGACTGCGCTATAAAGAAGTGATGTTTTAGCCGTTAAACATCTCTACGCGGACGAAGTCGTCACTGCCACTGGACGGATCGAGATGAAATTTAGCATGCAGGTAGATGGTATGACGTAGACATCCGTTAGGAAAGGATTTCCCGAAATTCCCACGGGAACGGGAATTAACGGGAAAATCCTTTTGTATGAAAAATACTAACCGCACAAGTTAGACGCTTGAAATTTGACATGCAGGTACCTTAATAAATTAAAAGCTTAGTTGCAACAGGATATTGTAAAATTCCTACGGGAACGGGAGTAATAGGGAAAAAACTTTTGTATGTAAATATCTAAACCGCGATATAGATAGACGATTGAGATTTGGCATGCCCTATTTGGCATGGCAGGTACCCTAATGAACGTAAAGCTTACTTCCAACGCGATATTACAAAATTCCCATGGGAACGGGAGTTATTGGGAAATAACTACTGTATGTAAAATCCCTTACGGGTTTGAAATATATTATATAGAGATAGAGATATACCTGAAGCGAAGCGAGGGCGGGTCGCTAGTTAGGCAATAAGCACGTAGCTTCGGCATTGCACGAAGCATACTGATGTTTTTATTGTTAAAGTGCACGTACATAAGTAACTATCTAAGTAAGTACCTTTGTTCATAGTCGACGTTCTGACCTACATAATTTTAAAGTGTCTTTTACATCAGTTTTTAAATTTACTTAAAATATTTTTAATATCTTTATGATTTAGGTAATCATGGATTTCTTTCGGAGTTCTTTGAACGAGAGTATCCTCTAGTATTTATTAAAACTCTGTATTGAAAACCTTTTAAAAACTAACTGACCTACGATGATTGCTTGGAGTAGCCTCGTCATCATCACCGTTCTTGCGGGGGAGCGGATGACTCTCTACATGCATAATTTCCACACGACGCACCCTAGCAAGAAGTGTCGCAATGCAAATTTCGGTGTCTCGGTAAAATTAAAATTCAATGGTTTCTTTTTCTTAAACACATCAACAGTTTAAAAAATATTAAGTTCAGTTATCGAACTATTATAGTTTCTCAATAGTTGATGAACAGTATAGATGAACGAAAATCCAATTAATTTGCATTTTTCCAAAACACCCTAATTTTTAACCGACTTCAAAAAAAGGAGGAGGTTCTCAATTCGTCTGTATGTATAATATTTTTTTTTTTTAATTATTTTTTTTTATGTATGTTCACCGATATTTTCGTCAATTATAGACGGATTTCAAAAATTTTTTTTTGGTTGGATAGAGTTCACTTCCGAGGTGGTCCCATTTTCACCAGTCTCGGATCTGATGATGGGATCCAGGAGAAATCGAGGGCAACCTTCAAATTTTATAGGGACATGTACCGCGTTTTGCATATTATCTGAAGTCATATTGGCATTTGCTTCTGGCTATCATAATCTTATGATGCTGAGCTGATGATGGAAGGTCAACTCCTTAATAGTTATGAGTAAAAGAATAATTATTTCAATACTGTATACATATTAAGACTACTAGTTATAATATCAGTAGCATTACAGGTGAGTTAAACTATTAAGTTGACCAGTCTAGGATCTGATGATGGGATCCAGGAGAAAGCGAGGGCAACCCTCAAATTTTATAGGCACATATACCGCGTTTTACATATTTTCTGAAGTTATATTGGCATTTGCTTCTGGCAATCATAATGTTATGATGCTGAGCTGATGATGGAAGGTCAACTCCTTAATAGTTGGTAGTAAAGTGATAATTCTTTCAAATCTGTGTACATATTGATACTACTAGTTATAATATCAGTAGAATTATAGGTGAGCTGAACTAATAGGGTGTAAAAAAATGTAACACTAAAAAGGATGAAAAAAAATTGCAAACAAAAAAAAAACCGCCTTCAAAAACCCGACTCACTAAAAATTACAAAATAATATAATACGAACATTAATCTGGGTATGAATTTGATATGTTGTTGAAGGCGGTGCCGTTTATATTTCATGCAGTTTTCCTCAAATTTGTATTGTGACATTTTTCTTGCCGCGGTCCGAGTCGTGTGGAAAGTGAAAATTTTATTGTTGATTTTTTTTTATATTACAAAGGGTATAAGGGTAAACCTTAAACAATATTTCACTGTCCGTTTTAACTAACATCAAATAACAATGAAGTAATATATTTTTGATACAGCATCAAAATATACCTACGGATAGGTATAATCATAAAACTAAAAGATATTGTTTGAAAAATAACATCATTTATTAACTATTACAATGTAAATGAATAACATCATTTAAATAAAATACAGTGGAATCAAATTACATACCTAGAGGCAATACTACAACAAACAAAAGAATATGGGGTGAAGGTTAAAATAATATGAGAAATTACATAATATAATACAAGACATTTCAACAAGAATATAAAGTATTTGTGAATTTTAAATTTGGATAACCATTCAAAAAAATTCACAATTCTCATCTATACTCACAGAAAATACTGGCTGGTGTTAAAATTTCAGTGTGAATAATTTTATTTCTATAATATTTCCATATACACTGTGAAATTTTAGTGGTTGTTTTCCCACAGTAAAATGATTCTATCTTAGTAGTACAGTAGATTTGTGCAGTTATTTTTTGTTAAAATCAATAAATGCCGGTTTTACGAAAGGTTCAACCGAAACTCGAAAGCACGTTCGAACCGCTTTATGACTTAGGGTGTTGAGCTTCTTCAGCTTTTAGCATCGATTTCAAGCGGCAAGCAGTACCTGATTACGTCACATCTTATAGAAGAAAGATAGCTACTCTCGTTTTCGAGTTGGAAAATTATTATTTCGAAAATTTGAAAAAAAAAAATTTTTTTTCGTGGAATTATTTGCATGATTCGATAGTATTACTAAAGTCAAATCGTTCTGCCACGGGAAAACAACCACTAAAATTTCACGGTGTATACTATGCAAAAGTATAGATTACTATAAGCTAGACAAATGGGGGTACCCATTTAAGATGTACAACCCATTTTTTTGCATAAAGTTACTCGGAATGCCATTCAATTGTTCGTTGAACCATGCTTGCATCATGCATAAACTTATAATACCTACATTTTCATTTTTTACCTCATCTCTTCTATATTCTTTGTTAACTAAGTAATGCATTTATGTGTGGAAATTAAACAACAGACAAGAGCAAACGAAATAATATGTATTAATCCTTATATATGAAATGTCTTTAAAAAATGTACAACATTTGTGTTAAATAAAATTAGAAGATAGCCCTTTTGCGTAGTTGGTACAACAGACTGACCACTGACGAAATTGCTAATAAAGATAACAAAAAGACTTGGTTAAGTTATCATTCATAACCATTTATATATAGAATCATCAGTCATTCAACAAAAATGGATAAAAAAATTAAAACTGTTCTAGAGAATATAGAGTAAGATCCCAGGGCCGCCAGACCTACGTCATTTTAGCAAAGCTAGAATTTCCATGGCTTAAAGTCTAGTATGTACTTAGAAGAGTACGCGTACTCACTTGCTCGAAAGCGGGGCCGTTTCACAGGTAGCGCGAACTAAAGGTGCCCCAAAACAGAGGCAATCTACGTCATTTTAGAAAGCCTAAATTTGACATATATAACTACGTGGTACTATTTCCAGACTTAATTGTAAGCTGCCAGACCAATCCAATGGGCCAATTATTCAGCCAGACACCTCAAAGGTTCCCTGTGAGTGCAAGCTTGAGGGCGTATCGACGCACAGCCTAAACGGCTAAAGTTAGGCACTTGAAATTTGGAAGAAACGTAGCTTAGATACCGTAGAGGTGCACTAAGAAAGGAATTCCCGAAATTCTTACGGGAACGGGAATAATCGGGAAAATCCTTTTGTATGAAATATCCAAACCGCTTAAGTTAGACGCTTGAAATTTGGCATGCAGGTACCTTCGGAAACTTAAAGCTTAGTTGCAATAGGATATTGCAATTTTTTTTTACTGAGAAGGGAGTTAGCGGGAAAAAACTTTTGTATAAAAAATCGAAACTGCATAAGATAGATGATTGAAATTTGGCATGCAGGTACCCTAATGAACGTAAAGCTTACTTGCAACAACTTGTTTTGGGACACCTTTAGTTCGCGCTACCTGTGAAACGGCCCCGCTTTAGAGCAAGTGAGTACGCGTACTCTTCTAAGTACATACTAGACTATAAGTCATGGAAATTCTAGCTTTGCTAAAATGACGTAGGTCTGGCGGCCCTGGGATCTTGGTCCAATAGTTTATGACATTGTTGTTAAGGACATTTCTTCAAAACTTTCGATTTTCATTAGATTGAACTTCCTTTTACAAGGGCCATAATTTGAATAGTGTAATGATAGTGAATACAGTAGCAAATACATAGCTTACATACAGCCTGATGTTTCGACTAGGAACACCATTGTGTGATGCAACGAAACAGAACTCACTATCTTGTTAGTTCAGTTAATATAATTAAGTTAAGGGTATTTGATGGTATTAAAATATTGCACCAACAGAAGAAATTGTGCACTGAATATACCGGAAATAAATAGTGTACAAATACTCCAGTTGACAAGCAAAATGAAACAGAATATGATTATGATGTCAGTCTAGTCATAGTAGGTTAATCTTCACCAGCAGGTACGGCATCTTCTAACCTCTTTATATATTTCACTCGCAATTCTGTGACGGGGTCTCCTTTCAACTGATCCTGGAATTTAAATAAATATTTTGTTAATACTTAACAATTAATAAAAACATCACATAAATTGATCTGATACCGTGGTAAGTAGCTTAAGCACTTGTGTTGCGGATATCAAATATACTTAAATATATTAAATAACACACCCAGACATGGAACAAACACCAATGTTCATCACACAAATATTTGTACCAGGTGGGAATCAAACCCACTCTTGGAGACTCATAATAGGTAGTAAATCTGGGTCACTAACCACTGTTCCACCGAGCCAGTCAAAGTAGTATGTATTGTGAGTATTCATGATGTAAAAAATATTTAGATGATAATATAAAACTCATACTAACTATTACAGATAACATGTTTATTGCTGTGCACAATAACAGTAAAATACTAAGCTTCATCATTTTCTTCTGAAATCTTCTAATAAGAATTTTTTTGCAGTATCTTGATCTATTCATAACAATTTTCAAATAACTTTCATTACTTATTTTTCACATTTGGTAATTAATAATGCTTTACATTTCTTCAAATAGGTTTAAAACACTGTACAAGTACATGAAAGAAATTCAAAGTTACTAATACACTCATTAACTAATATACTAGTACCTACACTCTTGTAAATTGATTTGAATCATTAAGCAACATTCAAATACAAAATGTTTGGTAGTAGTAGTAGTAATCGGCTAGTCAGTGCTCAAATATCTAGTTATTCATACATCATTCCAATAATCAGTCAAACATCTCATCAATATTCAGTGACAGTATCAAATATCTTCAACCAACCTGCATGAACCAGCACTGCACATCTAGCTGTACCATCTGGAGCGCTCCGCGTATCGCTCCCGGTATCAGTGCGCAGTACTTGAGCCCGTTGTTGGGCATCTCCACCCACTCGCTGAGCGGACATTGGTCCCAGACAAGGGAGAACTCATCTCCAGCGCTGCTCCAACTTGTCACCGTTGGCTGCATGTTCAAGTATAATCTGGAATAAGGGAAGTATACTTATTAGAACTGAACTGATGTAGATTGAGAATGGGTGTCTTAAACAATTATTAATAAGTATTGAGTGACTGCTATGTCTTGATTTGTAGATATAATGGATATGCCACTCTAATTAATGAGTTTTTTTCTTCAGGTCTATGTCAACTATAGCTGAACACTGTTACATAGGTAACATTTAGTAGTATGCCTGTCTTTTATGGCAAGAATTGTATAGGTAGTATAAGTAAGAATACCACTTTCTTATCTAATATAGGCAAGACAAGTGGATAAGCAACTTAGCATAGAATCATTATGCATAGTTATTGTGACAATTTTTATTTTGGGCCAGAACGGGACATTTGCAAAAACAATTTTTAGGGTTTGGGACAATTTTCCTATGCCGAACCCAGCAAGGGCTCCACAAGGACACTGGGATACATTACTTCAAAACGGGATGTCTGGTCACATTATGCAAAGTGCACAGTGTGCACACAGATTTATTTAATATTCATATTCAAGTGTTATATTTTAATTTAATTTATATCAATGTAATCTGAGCATGAACCTGAAAGCTTGCTGTATTTTATCAGCGGTTTCCCTCATCTCCAGGCATCGAGTAGACGTAGTTCTTGCTAGAAAGTCTTCGATCAGCCTCACCCCCATGTTGTATCCAATTCTTTCCAACTGTTTATTGACATCTTCGGAATTCTCTAGTTCTTTCAACATCTGGGATACCAGGGCCCCATATGTAAGCGTAAGAAGCTCAGAATTCTATAACAATTCAGGTAATTTCATCAACAAACCATTACAGTACACATCATCAAAATATTGCGATTGAATTTATAAATTTGACTAAAGTACTTACCACTTTTTTGGCATCGAGCCTAGAGGTTTGTCGCGACATAATTCTGTGATTTTAATACTAATAAATCTGAATAAATGGAGTTATTTGTTATAATAGAGTAATCAACCCGCCTACCAATTTGCAAGTAAATTGTCAATAACAAAAAAAACAGATAAAAAATAAAAACGTCATTGACAACCGCGTTTCGTTCCTTTTTGTTCAGATTATTCATATATATCAAAATCATAATATATAAAATCATTTCATATATTGAAGGTTTTGCATTAAAGAAATAAATTGTTTTAAATTAAATAAAGTAATTATTATTAAAATCCATTTTTTACAGTAGTGACATCTATGGACAGTATTTGAAACCACTTTGTACCTTAAGGAGAAGTACTTTACTATTGAACGACTATAGATGTCGCTAAAGAATGATTCAACAAACTTATAAAGCCAGTCGTCCACCTGTCCGCATCTAACGCAGAGTACACTTAATTTTATTATGAACTTGAGTCTTCGATGCGTATGATAAAGGTTACAGATTTACGGGCCTAGCTATAGAGCATACCCCCCCCCTTTCAAGTTTTCATGTTCATTATTCTAGTAGGTAAATCACTTAAAAGTGGCTTCCTTCAACTTTATTCTATTGGCTGGTGTCATTTTTAAACTTCTATAAGTACTCAAAGTATTTAATTCTTTTATAGTACATATAAAGAATGTAGCAATCATCATCGTCGGTTCATTAATTTTGGGCACGCTTACGGAGTATTGGAAATATACCTACTTTTTATTTCATAATATACTACATTTCATTTACAGATTATTATACTTAAATAATACTTTTTTGGGTTCGTATTCCTACTTAAATACTTGTACATGTTATTATAGAATAGAATAGAATAAATTGTTTATTTGGTACAAATATCTTGAAATATGATAACAAATGTCTTAAATTAGGTAGGTACTTAGGTAAATGGGCGTACCGAAACTATCGAAAACTTACGTACTTTAAAAACCTATCGAGTTGTTTTTTTCATACGGCCGATTTTAGTTCTTCGCGTAACTACTAGCGGCGCTGTACAAGTTTTTCATAGACATATTTACGTAGGCGATATTGAGTGATATCTAATAATTGGTTATTTCGTACTTTTTGACCTATAATAAGCAGTTAAAATGTACTGAAACGTATATTTATAGTACTAAAAACTACATAAAACAATTATTTAACTAGGCTTCCATATAAACAACGTGTTCTTCACGTATAAAAGGTGTCGTCTGGAATAGGTTTACTGGGGTAACCACGTTAAAAACCGGCTAAGTGTGAGAAAAAAAAAACCATAGTTTTGTATAAGAACCCACTTAAACATTGGTTTTAAGCTTTTTCTAGTATAAGATGTTATAGAGGCTACTAAAATACCTACATCAGTTGTGAAAATTTTAACTGTCTAGCACAATCGCACGGGGGTCTGGAAGCTTTTGAAAATACAACTTTTTCAACTACTTGCATCGCTGTATCTCTGAAATGGTGAATCTTAGGAATAAAACGTAGAGACAATTTTTATAGATAATTAGATGATAAGCAATTTTCTCCTACACACTTTTATGATAAAACTTGCCGTTTCGCTCAAAAGTTCATAAAACTGATATTTGTTACATTTGACCTTGAAAATTTAATAGTTGCGTACACCCTACCATATGTAGGTTTTGAGACCACTTTTAGGGTGTCAATATCTAAGTATTTACAGACTTACAGCTGGGTATCTCGAATTCCGAGATTCTTACCTAATTTAAGCTTAAATGACTGGACTATACGTTAAAAACCTATCGAGTTGTTTTTTTCATATGGCCGATTGTAGTTCTTCGCGTAACCACCAGCCGGCGCTGTACATGTTTTTCATAGACATATTTACGTAGTCGATCGAGCGCGTAAGTTTTAAACTCATGGTAGCCCCACAGGATTTAAAAACAAATGTTCTTAGATTTTGGCAATTGAATTCACAATAAATATTCATAAAATATGTGAACAAAATTGTCAACATCTTTGAACAAAATGGGGTCGCTTCCTAGTGGTAAACCACTACCTTCCCTATACTAAGGGATCAAAATAAAAACAAAAGCCAACTTAGACAAAATAAAAGTAATCGATCCTCTGTATAAAAAAAACAACCTCACGATAATGCGTTATCATTACAATCTAAATATATATGTCACCGTAAAATTGCAAATAAGGATAGATTGCAATCTATCTCGCGAGATTGTGAACTGTCGAATAATTGTGAACTATAGTTCACGGTTGACTTTAAGGCCGACCAATCAGGGACAGCCTTAGGACAGCCGTCCTAAGGCTGTCCCTGATTGGTCGGCTATAGGCTATGCCTATAACTGACCAATCAGGCATTGACATCATTGACAAGTGACATATTTAAGATCGCAATTTATCAGTTTCACTTCGATAGATTGCAATCAGATGAATAATCACACGATAAATTGTAAGCATCATGTTATGGTTCACAATTATTCGACAGTTCACAATCTCGCGAGATAGATTGCAATCTATCCTTATTTGCAATTTTACGGTGACATATATAACTCAAAGGTGACTGACTGACATAGTGATCTATCAACGCGCAGCCCAAACCACTGGACGGATCGGGCTGTAGCATGCAGCTAGAAGTTACGACGGAGGCATCCGCTAAGAAAGGAATTCCCGAAATTCCCACGGGAACGGAAATTAGCGGGAAAATCCTTTTGTATGTACAATCTAAACAGCTTAAGTTAGACGCTTGAAATTTGACATGCAATAACTTTAGTAAACTTCAAGCTGAGTTGCAACAGGATATTGCAAAATTACTGCGGGAACGGGAGTTAGCAGGAAAAAACTAGTATGTAAAATCCTGTAACTCACGCAAGCGAAGTCGCGGGTAGCTATAAGTTATATTTATAAACCTCTATCATTGTTTTACAAAGATGTTCATTATCATTTAAGCAGATATTGAACCTCATTCATATTTTTAGTATCATCAGACAAAATCAGAACATTATGCTAATCGTATCCAATCATAGATATTGTAAATCATTGTCACGCAATGTGATTCATTCAATGCATTGGGTTTTTTTTCAGCTCAATTTTTATTTTAGTTCCTCCTACTATCTCCATACAACTTATTTGACTAGGATTTTGTCTAGTTCAATAATTTATCTAGCGTGTCAAGCCAAGGTTCAAGAAACAGAACTGGCGAGCCGCACCGTGTGTAATATTACACGAACCATTTGGAACCACTTTTGAACCCCTCATAAATCAAAAACTATTTCACATAAACGTATCAAATTTGGCTCATATATTGTGACTTGCGAGATAAATATGTGTTCTAAATTTCATAAGCTTATCTCAAACAGTTCTTTAGATATTAATGTCCAAAAATCCTCATTTTTATCATTGACTGACTGACAGATCAAAATTCTAACCCAGTTCCAAATGACCTAGAGAGTTAAAATTTGGTATGCAGATAGGTAATTACATGAATACAAAGGAAAAAATAAAAAACTGGCAATTTTTTAATAATTAGGTTAGGTTCTATTATGAACGCTTAACATAAATACCTAATTAGTGCCTAATAACGCCTATATACCGGGGAAGGCAGAGCACTAAGTATATATTTAGGTATACTTACTTATTTACAATTAAGAGTAGGTACTTATAGTCGGTTTTCATATTTATTACTTAGGGTAGGTACCTACATAAAGTCTAGTTTTAGTTTTGAATTTGTCCTTTTCAGAGGACCCACGGCGTTACGATGATATATACTTTTCTACAAAAAGTAATGATATCCAATCAAAAACATAAATGGTAAATGAGAGCCAAGTTCAATATTGCCTTGGTTGTTGACTTCAGCGACAAAAGAAGTGAGATCTAAATGGGTGCCAAGTTCAATGGTCAACCCAGAAATTTATTTATAAGTAACACTATAACATACCTATCATATCTTCTTATAACATAAGATAATGTATGGTGGTAGCCTATGAAGGTCTGTCTTGGCTAGTTTTCATATATGAATTATAGCCGTCGCAAGTTCTAAGCCTACAAGTATTTGTCGGTTTTTATTTTATAATTCCGAAAATTTGGATTGTTGGTAGAAACTAGCAAGCGAACATAATAATACGTTGGTAGGTTTATAGAAACTAGCCAAGACAGACCTTCATAGGCATACATTATCTTATGTTATAAGAAGATATGATAGGTATGTTATAGTGTTACTTATAAATAAATTTCTGGGTTGACCATTGAACTTGGCACCCATTTAGATCTCACTTCTTTTGTCGCTGAAGTCAACAACCAAGGCAATATTGAACTTGGCTCTCATTTACCATTTATGTTTTTGATTGGATTTATTTTACGCCGTCGTTTACTGGGTCGCCCTAGTTTAGAATAGGCTAGTGCCTCTCGGTGGGGGGGGGGACGGGACGTATATGGGCTGTTGATGGACGTCTTACAAGACAAGCATCATCAGGTTATAAGATAATATTGGTTCTCTGTTGGATCACCTCATTTCTAAAAAGATCCCGCGGAGAAACTCCGAGCTAAGCTCTTTCCATAGTCCGCTGAACGACTTTAGGTAGGAAGCTTGATATTTTTATTGATTCAAGAGATTTCCGACATACGTAATAGATATTAATTATTTAGAAAAAATATTGTGACTGTCAGACAGATAAACTGAAATATAACATAGTGAGTAATCAACTATATTATATACATTGATTAATGCGTAATGTTTTACCTAATTACTCATACTTGCATCGTTAATCATAAAAGCTATCTAAAAATTACTAGCGTGATTTAGCGCCTTTTAATCTTGATCTAAATTGTGATGTCTGTTTGATGCGTATATAAAATAGGTGACAATCTTCGTGTCCACATTGGTCAGTGATCAGTTCCCTCAACATGTCTTACTTCGGCAAAGTCTTTACCTTCGTCAAGGACCAGGACCACAAGGAGTTCGTCAAGGCAGTAGGTAGGGACCTATTCTATTTATTTTACTTATTTATGATCAGTATTACATAGATTAGTTTTAAAAAAATCAGAACTGCACATGTGCGTTGGATTTTTCTGATGATATCATGAAAAATTAACTACGTTGGCTGTATCTTAAGGTACCACAAAGTACCGTCACAGTATTTGAAAGAATCCTGGGCACCTCGAACTATTAATAAATTTAGGTCAAAATAAAATTAGTTTAGCTCCTTCGCATACTTCGTTAGCCCCTTCCCTTTTGTATTCGTAACTTTGCGTTTACTTTAACATCTTTTTAACTGATTTTGTTGAACATGTATGTGTTCGTTTTTGCTTACGTCCACGAAACTTTAAGCCATATCTTAAATCACAATTGGTAAAATCAGAGTCGGTATGTAGTTTTAACCAAAACCTTGATGATTACCAGTAAAGTACCATTAAATTTTCAGTGCCTGACGAGGAAGCCGCTAAAAGACTAATGGCGTATAAACCCAACCAAAAGATTGAGAAGAATGGAGACACATACAAGCTGACCCTGACCTTCCTTGATGAATGTAAAGAGCTCAACTTCAAAAGTGGTGTGCCTTTTGAGGAAGTCATCATGAAGGGTGGTCTTTCGGTATGTATTGATTTATTTATTCTAATATATTCAGCTTTTTAATATAAATAAAAGAGTTTTGTCATTTTACATCATGCTACGTATAATATAAACATATCGACATTCTTGAAGGAATAAGTTAAACTTATTTTTATGCACCGACACACTTTATATTTTGGAACCAAGCTCATTTAGTCGATTTTTTTAAACAATGAATTTATATCAAGAAAATGGCAGATACATAATCGTACACTGATTTAATCCTTTCATGCTAAGTTAGCTGAGAATTTGTGTTACGGATATCAGAAATAGAGTGAATTACCACATGGGACTATTTACTTCGTTCCAGATACTTTGTAGGTGATGGGGATAAGAGGTATTATTTTTAAATATGACTTTAATTTGTTTTAGGCTAAAACTACGATTACCGTCGATGGTGATACCGTCACTCAAGTACAGGACTTTGGTGACAAAGGGACTTTCACATTCAAGAGAGAATACAGTGGAAACGAACTAAAGATGGTAAATTTATACAGTACTTATGACCTGCCCTCGCTTCGCTTCGTATCTACCTGCATGCCAAATTCCATAACATCTATCTGCATGCCAAATTTCAGCCCGATCCGTCCAGTAGTTTGGTGTAGGATGATGTCTATGTCAGTCAGTCAGTCACCTTTGAGTTATATATATTTAGATATATCCTCATTATAAGCCCGTATACGTCCTCACTATATACATTATACATTTAACGGGCACGAGCCTACTAAACTAGGGCGACCAGGCTTACGCAGATGTCAACCACGCTGGCCAAGTGAAGGTTTCCTCATAACGTTTGTTTTTCACCGTTGTTTCAAATTTGAAAACACCGTTTCAAATTTGAACTGGCGACAACTCATATGGCAAGCAACGGCCTTAACAACCTTAACCTGGGGTAGGATGTAAATTCCCATTGATACGAAATTTTACGAAATTCTACCCCTTTCTAAAGCATACCTAACTATAGTCTTTTTCACCTAAGATGATCCTAAGTTATCACCGTCTTTCCTTGCAATGTGACCGAAATATTCCAGGATTTTGCGAAGGCATATAGAAGATAGCCTTGTTCTTATCTTGAGCTGGTGGAGTATGGTCATGGTCTTATCATTTACTAACCATTAAGGTTCTTTGCTTATTTTGGGTAAAGGCGTGTACACAGAACGGTGAAACATCCTATGGTCTAACTATCCATCACAAGTACGAGTACCAACGCTAATAATCATCATCATCATCAGCGCATACCCTTCCTCACTGGGATAGGCACTTGTTCCTAATTATGTTATGTATTATATTTCTAATGTGACTTTTAAAACAAGGAAATGAATGGCTTATTGCGAGGGTGAAAACAGATAAGTCAACCACGCTGGCTAAGAATTTCTTCACATTGAGGTGCAAGTTTCCTCACGATATTTTCGTGGATTGCGTATAAATTTTCGATTAAAACTTTTTGGTATGCGACGAAAGCGTCAGTGGTAACCACTCGGCCAGCGAGGCTCTTTAATGCTTAAGATGCTTAGATGAAAATTTTAGCGGAATCTACATTTAAATCAGGGTGTTACTTATTTATCTATTTATTTCCAGACTTTAAACTGCAGCAAATGGAACGGAACAGCCTACGAGTGGTACACTGCGAAGTGATTTAATTACCTATTTATTTAACGTATTTGACAATATTAATTAATAAAAACATACTTCGCAATTTAACTCACCTGTTTATTCCTTACTTCCCTATGTTACCTTACCTTACACTTGTATTGTGGTAATAACCACTTAGCCTGGTTTTAGTGTGGTACTGACCGTTGCTACGGACCAATATACACCGTAAAATTTTAGTGGTTGTTTTCCCGTGGCAGAACGATTTGCCTTTAGTAATACCTACTATCGAATCATGCAAATTATTGCACGAAAAAAAAAATATTTTTCAAACATAAAATTTTTCAACTCGAAAAAGAGAGAAGCTATCGTTCTTTTATAAGATATGATGTTATCAGATACTGTTTGCCGCATGAAATCGATGCTTAAAGCTAAAGATGCTTTACGCCCTAAGTAATAAAGCGGTTCGAACGTGCTTTCGAGTTTCGGTTAAACCATTCGTCAAACAGGCATTTATTGATTTTAATAAAAAAGAACTGCACAAATCTATTGTGCTACTAAGATAAAATCATTTCACTGCAGGAAAACAACCACTAAAATATCACGGTGTATTGTATAGAGCGGATACAATACGCGCGGATTTGTACCCCAGCGATAGTGAGTGCCACACAAAATACAACCTTAAACGCTCCTCGAGCAATCCGCACCGATGGTCAGTACCATACTAAAACCATGCTTACAGTTTAACCAACTTCAAAAAAGTTTGGCAAAACCTGTTTTTGTTATATTTAGTCCAGCGCTACACTAGGCGGAATCTCCGTCGCGGATCACCTGTTATTGAACGCCATATGTATTGGCGTAAATTAAAGGGTATTTTTAGCTTGTAGTCATCCACATAAATAAATAAATATCTGGGACACTTCTACACACGGTCATCTGACCCCAAACTAAGCAGAGCTTGTACTATGGGCGTCAGAGACTGATATACATTACGTACTTACATAGGTATTTACAAATACATTATCACATCCAGACACGGAACAAACACCGATGTTCATCACATAAATATTTGTCCCGAGTCTTGGAACCGCCAGCCAGGGTCACTAACCACCGTTTTATGTTCGTTTTCAGAATAAACTGATTGGCTGGCTCGGTCGAACAGTGGTCAGAGACCCAGGTTTACTACCTACGGTTCCAAGAGTCGTGGTTTCGATTCCCATCCGGGACAAATGTTTGTGTGACGAACATCGGTGTTAGTTCCGTGTCTGGGTGTGTAATTAAATATATTTAAGTACCTATATTTGTGTTTCCACTGTTGATTCTGATATCTATAACACAAGTGCTCAAGTTACCTACTTACCACAGGATCAGATCAATGTATGTGATGTTGTTTATTGCCGTCTCACCGAATTATGAGAGTAAGGGAATAGAGAGTGCACTTGTGTTTGCGCGCACACTTGTGCACTATAATATGTCCTGCGCACTTGGCTGATCTTAGTTGAGATCGGCCGCCATGGCTGAAATCGGTCGGACGCCTTATGTGATGTTGTGTAATATTTTATTTATTTATAAACGCGGGAGAAGCGTGTGTGGAGCCAGCCGAACTCGCACAAAAGAGCAACAACATTAAATAATTAAATAATAAGGCATTTTATGACGGATACGTTTACAAACTTTGTCAAGTTCGGGTAAGTAGATACTTTTTGGGGGCTTTCTTTATATTTGGAAATTTTGTGATGAAACTCTTAATAACCATCGGCATTTTGAACTGAGATTTGTTATTCTTGAACTAAAATTATGGTCAATTTCCATTCTGTAATAAAATAAAGAATAACAGCAAATAAATACCTATCAATCTGTTGTTTGTGACATACCTAACACAGATACTAAGGTGTCCGACCGATTTCAGTCCTGGCGGCCGATCTCAATTGAGATCAGCCAAGTGCGCAGGACATATTATAGTGCACAAGTGTACGCGCAAACACAAGTGCACTCTCTATTCCCTTAC
Organism: Maruca vitrata; assembly: GCA_039566165.1. Taxonomy (NCBI): domain Eukaryota; kingdom Metazoa; phylum Arthropoda; class Insecta; order Lepidoptera; family Crambidae; genus Maruca; species Maruca vitrata. Next base: position 8,145,778 of record CM076933.1, on the reverse strand, counting down.
TCTCATAGTTCGGTGAGACGGCAATCCGACATGACCGATGAGAGATCGGGCGCAGGACCACCGGCTTAACGTGCTTTCCGAGGCACGGGCGTTCAACCGCCAACTTTCTAACTCCGGGCTCAGTATTTCATTACAGAAAAACTCAGACAAATTTTGCCCGACCCCGGACTCGTACCGGGGACCTTTCGGTCCTAACGCAGCACTTGCTACCAAAAGACCAACGTGGCAGTTAACACAGATACTGAGCAAATAAAAGCAATGCGTGTTTCTTGTACCATGCTGTTATTTATTTAACTTACTTACTTATTTTCCGCGATGAATCTATTTCAGAAGTCTCCCTGATTCAGCAGTGGCGTAACTATACCCGTTGAAGTCCGTGGCAAAATTCTTCGGATGGGGCCCCGTGCACACCACGTTCTTTTTTTTACCTTAATGTGTATGTGTGTTGGCAGTTGAGATTCTGCTATGACCGCGGGCCCCTCTCAGCTGGCCCCCTACAGGGTGGGGGCCCGTGGCATTTTGCCGACTTGCCACCCTGTAGTTACGCCACTGTGTTTCAGGCATCCTGGAAAGAAGCTTACCGCCTGGCCTCCAACAGAAAAGAAGTTAGAGCACATAAGGATCGCGATGCCCAAGCATACATTTCAGTCTGATCCAACTGGAATGGCGGAAATGAAGATATTCTTTGATCCTTATAGAGTCGGTCGACCGTAACAAAATTTTTCATTCCAACAAAATAAATATGTATACTCGTACATCTCATTTGAGGTCTACCGGAAACGTTTGGTTCCTCTGTCTCTATTGAATTAAAGACTTATCCAATCAAAAACATAAATGTGAAATGAGAGCCAAGTTCAATATTATCATAATTGCCTTGGTTGTTGACTTCAACGACAAAAGAAGTGAGATCTAAATGGGTGCCATGTTCAATGGTCAACCCAGAAATTTATTTATAAGTAACACTATAACATACCTATTATATCTTCTTATAACATAAGATAATGTATGGTGGTGTAGCCTATGAAGGTCTGTCTTGGCTAGTTTCTATAAACCTACCAACGTTTTATTATGTTCGCTCGTTAGTTTCTACCAACAACCCAATTTTTTGGAATTATAAAATAAAAACCGACAAATACTTGTAGGCTTAGAACTTGCGAGGGCTATAATTCATATATGAAAACTAGCCAAGAAAGACCTTCATAGGCTACCACCATACATTATCTTATGTTATAAGAAGATATGATAGGTATGTTATAGTGTTACTTATAAATAAATTTCTGGGTTGACCATTGAACTTGGCACCCATTTAGATCTCACTTCTTTTGTCGTTGAAGTCAACAACCAAGGCAATTATCATAATATTGAACTTGGCTCTCATTTCACATTTATGTTTTTGATTGGATATCATTACTTTTTGTAGAAAAGTATATATCATCGTAACGCCGTGGGTCCTTTGAAAAGGACAAATTCAAAACTAAAACTAGACTTTATGTAGGTACCTACCCTAAGTAATAAATATGAGAACCGACTATAAGTACCTACTCTTAATTGTAAATAAGTAAGTATACCTAAATATATACTTAGTGCTCTGCCTTCCCCGGTATATAGGCGTGATTAGGCACTAATTAGGTATTTATGTTAAGCGGTCATAATAGAACCTAACCTAATTATTAAAAAATTGCCAGTTTTTTATTTATTCCTTTGTATTCATGTAATTACCTATCTGCATACCAAATTTTAACTCTCTAGGTCATTTGGAACTGGGTTAGAATTTTGATCTGTCAGTCAGTCAATGATAAAAATGAGGATTTTTGGACATTAATATCTAAATAACTGTTTGAGATAAGCTTATGAAATTTAGAACACATATTTATCTCGCAAGTCACAATTTATGAGCCAAATTTGATACGTTTATGTGAAATAGTTTTTGATTTATGAGGGGTTCAAAAGTGGTTCCAAATGGTTCGTGTAATATTACACACGGTGCGGCTCGCCAGTTCTGTTTCTTGAACTTGGCTTGACACGCTACCGCGTGGCACCACATGGGACTATTTACTTCGTTCCAGATACTTTGTAGGTGATGGGGATAAGAGGTATTATTTTTAAATATGACTTTAATTTGTTTTAGGCTAAAACTACGATTACCGTCGATGGTGATACCGTCACTCAAGTACAGGACTTTGGTGACAAAGGGACTTTCACATTCAAGAGGGAATACAGTGGAAACGAACTAAAGATGGTAAATTTATACAGTACTTGTGACCTGCCCTCGCTTCGCTTCGTATCTACCTGCATGCCAAATTCCATAACATCTATCTACATGCCAAATTTCAGCCCGATCCGTCCAGTAGTTTGGTGTAGGATGATGTCTATGTCAGTCAGTCAGTCACCTTTGAGTTATATATATTTAGATATATCCTCATTATATGCCCGTATACGTCCTCACTATATACATTATACATTTAACGGGCACGAGCCTACTAAACTAGGGCGACCAGGCTGACGCAGATGTCAACCACGCTGGCCAAGTGAAGGTTTCCTCATAACGTTTGTTTTTCACCGTTGTTTCAAATTTGAAAACACCGTTTCAAATTTGAAACGGTGTTTTCAAATTTGAACTGGCGACAACTTATATGGCAAGCAACGGCCTTAACAACCTTAACCTGGGGTAGGATGTAAATTCCCATTAATACGAAATTTTACGAAATTCCACCCCTTTCTAAAGCATACCTAACTATAGTCTTTTTCACCTAAGATGATCCCTGTGACACTTCATTGTGTTCTGAATCACGCATTTTACGTTCGACAAACGAAAATAGTTTTATTGCACACTTTTTTCATTTTATTGCGGCGTCATTAGGAAAAATATTAAAATAAATATTTTTATACTTTTAAATGATAAACAGTATCGTTTAGTTTATTTTAATATAATAGAAAACTTAAAAAAAATACCTATGCAGTTCGTATACGTAGAATGGAATGTAGTAAGTTCCATTCTACGTATACAAACTGCATAGGTACTTTTTTAAAATTTTCTATTACATTAAATTAAACTAAACGATACTGTTTCCCTTTTAAAAGTTTTAAATGATTTATTTTAATATTTTTCCTAATGACGCCGCAATAAAATGAAAAAAATATTTTTGTTTGTCAAACGTAAAATGCGTGATTCAGAACACAATGAAGTGTCACAGGGATCATCTTAGCTGAAAAAGAGTATACTTTATTTTATTGCCCATTTAAAGTGAACAAAATCGCTGTTCGCATTGACAGATCTTCGTATACAATGATCCGATCCCAAAGAAGGTCGTTCCTCCTCCTCCTTGCGTCGTTTCCTCAATGCTGAGGGTCGTGACCACCATTATGCATCACTTTCTCCTTTATGATGTTTTTCCATCTACTCCTGTCGTCGGCGGTGTGGAGGGCGTTGTGTATTGAGGAGTCGAGTGTGGCGCGGATCTGGTCGGACCAACCTATGGGGCTGCGTCCTCGAGGCCTTTTTCCTTCTATTTTTCCGGTCACTATGAGCTTCTCTAGGTTATCACCGTCTTTCCTAGCAATGTGACCGAAATATTCCAGGATTTTGCGAAGGCATATAGAAGATAGCCTTGTTCTTATCTTGAGCTGGTGGAGTATGGTCATGGTCTTATCATTTACTAACCATTAAGGTTCTTTGCTTATTTTGGGTAAAGGCGTGTACACAGAACGGTGAAACACCCTATGGTCTAACTATCCATCACAAGTACGATAATACGATATATACGAGAATACGATAAAACAAGTAATACCAACGCTAATAATCATCATCATCATCAGCGCATACCCTTCCTCACTGGGATAGGCACTTGTTCCTAATTATGTTATGTATTATATTTCTAATGTGACTTTTAAAACAAGGAAATGAATGGCTTATTGCGAGGGTGAAAACAGATAAGTCAACCACGCTGGCTAAGAATTTCTTCACATTGAGGTGCAAGTTTCCTCACGATATTTTCGTGGATTGCGTATAAATTTTCGATTAAAACTTTTTGGTATGCGACGAAAGCGTCGGTGGTAACCACTCGGCCAACGAGGCTCTTTAATGCTTAAGATGTTTAGATGAAAATTTTAGCGGAATCTACTTTTAAATCAGGGTGTTACTTATTTATCTATTTATTTCCAGACTTTAAACTGCAGCAAATGGAACGGAACAGCCTACGAGTGGTACACTGCGAAGTGATTTAATTACGTATTTATTTAACGTATTTGACAATATTAATTAATAAAAACATACTTCGCAATTTAACTCACCTGTTTATTCCTTACTTCCCTATGTTACCTTACCTTACACTTGTATTGTGGTAATAACCACTTAGCCTGGTTTTAGTGTGGTACTGACCGTTGGTACGGACCAATATACACCGTAAAATTTTAGCGGTTGTTTTACCGTGGCAGAACGATTTGCCTTTAGTAATACCTACTATCGAATCATGCAAATTATTGCACGAAAAAAAAAAATATTTTTAAAACATAAAATTTTTCAACTCGAAAAAGAGAGAAGCTATCGTTCTTTTATAAGATATGATGTAATCAGATACTGTTTGCCGCATGAAATCGATGCTTAAAGCTAAAGATGCTTTACGCCCTGAGTAATAAAGCGGTTCGAACGTGCTTTCGAGTTTCGGTTATACCATTCGTCAAACAGGCATTTATTGATTTTAATAAAAAAGAACTGCACAAATCTATTGTGCTAATAAGATAAAATCATTTCACTGCAGGAAAACAACCACTAAAATATCACGGTGTATTGTATAGAGCGGATACAATACGCGCGGATTTGTTCCCCAGCGATAGTGAGTGCCACACAAAATACAACCTTAAACGCTCCTCGAGCAATCCGCACCGATGGTCAGTACCATACTAAAACCATGCTTACAGTTTAACCAACTTCAAAAAAGTTTGGCAAAACCTGTTTTTGTTATATTTAGTCCAGCGCTACACTAGGCGGAATCTCCGTCGCGGATCACCTGTTATTGAACGCCATATGTATTGGCGTAAATTAAAGTAAGGGTATTTTTAGCTTGTAGTCATCCACATAAATAAATAAATATCTGGGACATTTCTACACACGGTCATCTGACCCCAAACTAAGCAGAGCTTGTACTATGGGCGTCAGAGACTATTATACATTACGTGCTTACATAGGTATTTACAAATACATTATCACATCCAGACACGGAACAAACACCGATGTTCATCACATAAATATTTGTCTCGAGTAGAAATCAGACCCACGACTCTTGGAACCGCCAGCCAGGGTCACCAACCACCGTTTTATGTTCGTTTTCAGAATAAACTGATTGGCTGGCTCGGTCGAACAGTGGTCGGAGACCCAGGTTTACTACCTACGGTTCCAAGAGTCGTGGTTTCGATTCCCATCCGGGACAAATATTTGTCTGACGAACACCGGTGTTAGTTCCGTGTCTGGGTGTGTAATTAAATATATTTATGTACCCATATTTGTGTTTCCACTGTTGATTCTGATATCTATAACACAAGTGCTCAAGTTACTTACCACAGGATTAGATCAATGTATGTGATGTTGTTTATTGCCGTCTCACCGAATTATGAGAGTAAGGGAATAGAGAGTGCACTTGTGTTTGCGCGCACACTTGTGCACTATAATATGTCCTGCGCACTTGGCTGATCTTAGTTGAGATCGGCCGCCATGGCTGAAATCGGTCGGACGCCTTATGTGATGTTGTGTAATATTTTATTTATTTATAAACGCGGGAGAAGCGTGTGTGGAGCCAGCCGAACTCGCACAAAAGCAACAACATTAAAATAAGGGATTTTATGACGGATACGTTTACAAACTTTGTCAAATTCGGGTAAGTAGATAGTTTTTGGGGGCGTTCTTTATATTTGGAAATTTTGTGATGAAACTCTTAATAACCATCGGTATTTTGAACTGAGAATTGTTATTCTTGAACTAAAATTATGGTCAATTTCCATTCTGTAATAAAATAAAGAATAACAGCAAATAAATACCTATCAATCTGTTGTTTGTGACATACCTAACACAGATACTAAGGTGTCCGACCGATTTCAGTCATGGCGGCCGATCTCAATTGAGATCAGCCAAGTGCGCAGGACATATTATAGTGCACAAGTGTACACAAGCGCAAACACAAGTGCACTCTCTATTCCCTTACTCTCATAGTTCGGTGAGACGGCAATCCGACATGACCGATGAGAGATCGGGCGCAGGACCACCGGCTTAACGTGCTTTCCGAGGCACGGGCGTTCAACCGCCAAATTTCTAACTCCGGGCTCAGTATTTCATTGTAGAAAAACTCAGACAAATTTTGCCCGACCCCGGACTCGTACCGGGGACCTCTCGGTCCTAACGCAGCACTTGCTACCAAAATACCAACGGGGCAGTTAACACAGATACTGAGCAAATAAAAGCAATGCGTGTTTCTTGTACCATGCTGTTATTTATTTAACTTACTTACTTATTTTCCGCGATGAATCTATTGACTGGCTCGGTGGAACAGTGGTTAGTGACCCAGGTTTACTACCTACGGTTCCAAGAGTCGTGGGTTCGATTCCCACTCGGGACAAATATTTGTGTGACGAACATCGGTGTTTGTTCCGTGTCTGGGTGTATTATTAAATATATTTAAGTATATTTGTGTATCCACTGTTGATTCTGATACCTGTAACACAAGTGCTTAAGCTACTTACCACGGGATCAGATCAATGTATGTGATGTTGTGAAATATTTATTTATTTATTTATTTATTTATTTATCTATTTCAGAAGTCTCCCTGTTTCAGGCATCCTGGAAAGAAGCTTACCGCCTGGCCTCCAACAGAAAAGAAGTTAGAGCACATAAGGATCGCGATGCCCAAGCCTACATTTCAGTCTGGTCCAACTGGAATGGCGGAAATGAAGATATTCTTTGTCGGTCGACCGTAGCAAAATTCTTCATTCCAACAAAATAAATATGTATACTCGTACATCTCATTTGATGTCTACCGGAAACGTTTGGGTCCTCTGTCTCTATTGAATTAAAGACTTATACAACAAACTGTCGATTTCAGTTTATTGTATAAGTAACTCAACGTCTACTAAAGTGAGAAAGGTTAAATAACAATAATTTATACTATTGCAAAAAAGATCCTCCGAGTCGACCTCTAACTCACTTTCATTTGTCAAGTTTTTGCTATACACCTATGATTGGCACCTAGCGGACGTCCTATTTATTTTACTATAGGATGGCAAACACTAAAAATAGACTTGAATACTTTGAGCTGTTTCATAAATATTTCAATAGTATCTTTCAGCAGTTTCAGCCCACGATTTTGCCGTGTGAAGTCGTTTATTGCAGAAAACATTATTTCTGAAAGGTCGTATCGCTAAACGAGAGAATGATCTGTCGTCGAGCAAAAAAGCGGCATGGCCGTCGTACCATACTTTTCCCGAAACAATTCAGGCCATTTTCGACCCACTGTAACTGCGTTGTGGATAAAACTAGAAGACTGAATTTTCAGTAGGTAACGGTTACTGAAAATTGAATTCATTGTAAAGACTCGGTATATTTCATACTAGCTGTGCCAGCGACTTCGTTCGCGTTTCCCCCGTTTTTTACACATTTTCCGTTGTATATTTGCTCCTATTGGATGCAGCGTGATGTTATATAGCCTAAAGCCTTCCTCGATAAATGGTCTATACAACGCAAAAAGATTTTTTCAAATCGAACCAGTAGTTCCTGAGATTAACGCGTTCAAACAAACAAACAAACAAACTCTTCAGCTTTATAATATTAGTATAGATTTCATTCAATTTGAACCAGTAGTTTAGGAATTATAACGGGTAAAATTTCTTAATTTTCTCACACACTCACTGATTGACTCACCGATCATCAAAATTCTAAGCTAGCTACTAGCAGACCTAGAAGCTTAAAATTTGGAATATAAGTAGTGTTTGGTGTTACTAATCCGATGAGCTGTCGATGACTTCAGTTCTCTGCCAGATCACCTCTTTTCTGATTCGATCCCGCAGAGCTAATTAGTTTTTACGAAATCGTTAGACTAACTTTTAAAATGCTTGGTGACTAAATTTGTATAGAAATTATAAGCTAATAGAAAACTGAAGCGTCCGGGATATTTCACCACCATACGCCATGATCACGAGTGAGTTCACCCGTGATCATGGCGCTTGCAACGGTGCCAAAATATCGGGAGCTCATTAAAACAAAACAACATGGTAAATATCCCGGACACTTTCAGTTTTCTAATGTGTGTAACCGTGACAGTTTAAAATTAATTATGAGCTATGATTAGCGTAGCTTTTTTACGCGACATCCGCCTTTTCATATCACGTCCACTTTCTTTTGGCATCACCAGTTGATTCAATTAATACATTTTATTGAATTACAAAACCTTTTTTTTACATTGATCTGATCCCGTGGTAGGATTTTATAGATTTGTGCAGTTTTTTTATTCATATCAATAAATACCGGTTTTACGAAAGGGATAAACGAAACTCGAAAACACGCTCGAACTGTTTTTTTTTTATTTAGGGCGTAGAGCTTCTTTAGCTTTAATCATAATTTTATGCGGCAAGCAGTACCTACCTAATTACATCACTTAAAAAAACCATAGATTCTCACGCTTTGGAGTCGGATGATTATTTTATGAACAATTAAAAATAAATATTTTTTCACGAATTACCTGGTATGATTCGACAGTGCCTTTACTAATACTACTGAAGGAAAATCTTTATGTAACGGGAAAAAGTCCCACTAAAATTTCACGGTGTATAAATAGATTACCTATATCCAAGTGAGAATATTTGCAATTTGTGATTGGCAGATTATTGAACACAAAATAAAAAAATAAGTTAGCATAATATATTCCTAAGTGTCTGGTTAATTATGACGACATTGTTAGATGCCTAATATTCACCTGTTTGATGAATAAATACACAGTCAGTCTAGTCGAGCCTAAGGATAAGCAACTAAAGCTTTGAAGAAGATTAGGAATACATTCCTTACGATAGTTATGAAGTTTTACATTAAATTTTGTTTTCTATTTCACTTCGCAGGTACGTTAAAAAGGTTTTGTTTTGGGGCTTGCTCGATGGAATAGTGGTTAAGTAGTTTAGTTGCGGTTCTAAAAGTAGTGTGTTCGATTTCCACCCGGGACAAATATTTGTGTGACGAACATCCGTGTTTGTTCCGTGTCTGGGTGTGTTTTAAATAAATTTAAGTATATTTGTACCTACATCCACTGTTGATTCTGTTATCAGTAACACAAGTGCTTAAGATACTTACCACAGGATCAGATCAATGTAAAAAAAGGGCTTTGTTATTCAATAAAATGTATTATTTTAATCAACTGGTGATGTCAAAAGAAAGTGAACGTGATATGAAAAAGCGGATGTCGCGAAAAAAAACCAACGCTAATCATAGCTTATATTATTATTGCTATACGAATTTAGTCACCAAGCAATTTTAAAAGCTAGTCTCTGGCTTCGTACAAACTAAGTAATTAGCTTGTTAACAGAGTATTTTACGGACACAAAAAAGCCATTACATTTTTGCATTTTCTCGAAACACGTATTTTTGCGTTGTTACATTTAAATTGCCGGGATGCGGTATCTAGTAGCGTATTTCAAATTACTGACTTATTAAACCTTCGCGAACGCTTGTGTAGTGAGTGCGATAGCAGAGGATCCTGGAGCCAGGTGTATCCTCGCTCAAACGGAGTCAGGGCTGGTCTGCGGGGCAAGGAAGCTGGACATCGATGGGAATCCTTTCGGGAGTTTCCTTGGGGTACCCTACGCTAAGGCTCCCATGGGCGAACTCCGATTTGCGGTAAGTCAAACCATGTGGAAATTACCCCGGTACGGTGATAAATAAATTTAATATAGTTAAAAAGAAAAAAAACGTGTAAAATAAATGGTGAAGTAATTCTGAATCCCCCAATATTGGTCCTTACGACAGTGCCAGCGTTTTATGTAAATGGGGAGATTTAGCCTCCCATCAGATATCAATCTATACGTGTGTAGTGGGAAGAAGCTTTGCAAAACTTTGAGATCCCTAAAATTTTTTATGTAAGTAAATTAGTGGATACATATGTGGAATAGGTGATCTGAATTAAATGGCAAGTGAAGAAATTGCCAATCGCTATATTTTGGCGATCAATTGAACTGATTTCTTATCTATGAATAGAACTATGATAATTATCTCTAGATAAAGTCTATCTTGTTGCTAACTGTGACCTACATCGAAGCATTGAAAATGTTAGTCATCTCTTTCCAGGAACCCCAAAAACCCGAACCGTTTTCTGCAACCGTATTCAACGCAACCGTAGCTGGTCCAATATGTCCACAAAATCTCACCAAATTCGTCGGACTGTACATGAGACCTACATCGATGAGCGAAGACTGTCTTCACCTCAACATCCACGTTCCCATGACTTCGATACCCGACTTGTCAGCTGACGGGCCCACGTCGGATAAACCTCTTGTACCAGTTTTGGTCTTTATTCACGGCGGCTCTTATACCACCGGTGCTGGTGACCCGGACATGCATGGACCTGAATATTTACTACCTAAGGGCATCATGGTAGTCACACTGAATTTCAGGTAAGAGCTATTGAACCGAAGAAATTTGTCAACATAAGTTTGAACCAATTAGGGCTTATTTGTAGAAACCTAACCTTTTCAAGGTTACGTGAAAAATCTACGCATAGGTAAATCAAAAAGATTGACACGTAAAAAGACAAATATTCTTTGGCTCATGTTTCAGGATTGCATCATTTGGATTCCTTTCTATGTACTCACGACAAATACCCGGTAACAACGGATTGAGGGATATAATTTTTGCTCTCCAATGGATCCAGACGAATATTAAAAACTTTGGAGGGGATCCAAGTCGGGTCACTCTAGGAGGGATGAGCTCGGGAGCTGCTATAGCTCACTTATTATCAACTCTACCTGCAGTCAAGGGGAAAAACCTGTTCCATAGGTTCGTATTTGAATATTGTTTATTATATCTAATTTACGGTATAATACAAGCTTTGGGTCGCTAATGATAAATTACCTTTAATATATCTATAGGTACAACCATTGTTTCAGATTGATACTTATGAGCAATACTGCTATATCCAACACAGTTATGTCCCCAAAGTTAGCCAAACTCAAAGCCCGAATATTTCTGAAAGGAATGGGTCTTAGCCACTTCAAGGATCCAGAGAAAATCCATCGCGCACTTACCCAAGCTCCTATAGGAAAGATATTACGCGCGCATTACTACGTTTACAATAAAACCACAATCCCCGGCCTCTTCACTCCTTCACTCGACGTATCAATAAAGGGGCATACCCCGTTAATTCCTAAAGATCCAGAGCAGCTTATGGATGAAGGATACGGCAGTGAATACCCAGCACTATTCGGTTTCACTGACACCGAGTGCGGAATGGAGCTAAAAAGGTTCGAAAAATTCATTAAGCTGACAAAGATGTTTCCGTCGACACTGATACCGCCCCAACTGTGGTCCACTGCTAGCATTTTATCGATTCCTAAGCTCACTAAGATGGTTGTGAATCAATATTTCAAGCAGTCGCAGACTGCAAACGGTTTCGAACATTTCTGTACCGATAGTTCGTATAAGTACCCTGCTCTTCGGACGATCGACAAGAGATTGGGAGCTGGTGTTGAGAATACGTATTTGTACGAGTTCGGACATGGTTGGGAAGGAACGAATCCTTACAAGCAGGCTCTTAATTTGAGTTGGACTGGAGCTGCGCATGCGACGGATTTCATGTTTGTTTTCAGAATAAACGCGGGAGAATCGTGGGTGAAGCCAGCCGAACTCGCACGTAACAGCAACAACAGTAAAATAAGGGATTTTATGACGGATACGTTTTCAAACTTCGTTAAGTTTGGGTAAGTACAATTTGGAGATTTTCCGGTACTTGGACATCTTGTAACGTTTGGCTATTATTACGAGTAACTATCGTTACCGCATTAAACTATTAACCTCATGAACTAAAATCAAGTCATGAAATGTGTGTGTATGTATTCCTTAAAAAACTTATGAAAATCAATCTGTTAATTTTGGTATCGCAATTGTGTGTGACACGAGATATTAAGTAAGTTAGTACAATGTAACGATTTCTTTTTGACTTATATTATGATAAATCATTTCAGAGAGGTTTCTCTGTTTCAGGCATCCTGGAGAGAAGCTAACCGACTGGCCTCCAACAGGAAAGAAGCTTGAGCACATGAGGATCGCGATGCCCAAGCCTATATTTCAGCCTGCTCCACCTGCAATGGTGGAGATGAAAACATTCTTTGATGATCTTTATAGCGTCGGCCGGAAGAAAATGCTTAATTCAGACAATAAGAATCTGTTAATGAAACAACAATGAAAATATATATATATGTCAAAGCTCTATCGGAAATGTCAAAGTCAAAGTACTTATTTTGCATTCGTGAATGTGACAAAGATGGTATTAAAATAATTTCCAGCTCTGGTCACTCGAAGAGAGCACAGAGATCAGTCTTCTTCTTCTTATCGTATGGTTGATGAACAACCTGGTGTCAAAGTTTAAACCGCTCGTAGGCTGACATGGTTTCACACACCGTTTAAAAAACTCTCAGGTGTGCTGGTTTCCTCACGATGTTTTCCTTTACCGGAAAAGCGCCGATGACCGAGTGGTTAAGGTCGTTGCTTGCCATGCGAGAGGTGGCCAGTTCAAACCCCGCCAGGTACCAATGTGTTTTTCAAATTTGAAATTCATATGTACCATCATTCGACGAGAAATCAGTTACTACTGTACAAAATTATTAAAAACGTAGTCGACTCCCCTTACTTGCTGAGCAAGATATTTTATAAATGTTACAGACTTAGTACGCGGCACAAGGATACATTTGCTACTCCTATATGTAAATCTAAATATAAGAAAAATAGTTTTATAATTATACCAGAGCCGCTCTAAGTTGACTGATTTGACACATGTCAGACTGACTGCACTAGTGAGGGACAACGGTAAAATTGCCGAAGTATATAAGTAATAGTTGTTTCCTTAGGGATGAGAGCCATCCGCTTCCCCGCAAGCCCGATGATGATGACAAGGCTCCTCCAAGCCATCATCGTTAGTCAGTTAGGAAAAAAAAAACAGTTAGGTATTTCCACTTTATAACCAAGCAAGGTCTAATTATAACAAATTTTTATTAAAAACATTTATTCACATCCAGAAGATTGAATTGAAGTTTCTTATTTAATAATAATATTTATTTTTAAAATACAATACTTATTAAATACTTTATCCTATTTTTAAGAAATACCTGGTGAGTATTACCCATCACGTCACTATGAAAACGTGTCAAAGGGCGTAACCTTGTAAAAGCGTAATACAGAGTGGAAATTTTACGTTTCCTTTTTATAATTAAATTATTTTAAGTAATAAAATACAAATAATTAGATAATAAGGTGCATTTGACATTTTGAAATAACGTCTTATTTTTAAAAGTTGTATTTTATGATTCGCTAAATATGTTCCTCTTAACAAGGCCTTCAGGGTGAGTGCGACAGGCTCAATACGATCTATTGTGCCTGTCGACCTCATATTTGGATCTCACTACCGCTTACCATCAGGTGGAGTGAGGTCATCTTGTTAGCCTTTTTATAAAAAAAAAAAAAAAAAAACAAGGATAAACGCAAAATATAAAATAAAAAGTGTCAAATCAGTCATCTAAGAGCGGCTCCGGTATAGAGCTTGTAACAAATTTAATAGTAACTACAACCATATCGACATTTTTTTATGAAAATATCACAAGGTTCAAAAAGGCTATCAATAAATAGATAAGTACTTCGGTTACCTATTTCATATCCTAATCTTTCCATTCGCGTTATTTAGTCACACAACACTAAATGTAGTGGAAAATGTTAATTGCTGATGTATTATTTTAAGTAAATTTAAGTCAAGTGTATTAACAAATAGCTGTATTTTTACCTGATAATAAATAAATAGTAATTCATTAAATTGCAAAATTGTTAAACTATTAGTGTTAAGTAAATATTTTTTAATCCATTTGTATTTTCATTTCTATGGTTTTGTACCCAAAGGCTAAATAGTGGGACCGGTCAAGTTTAAGCCGGACACGCGCACGATCGAAATGTTCCGTAGCAAATTAGTAATATAAAACACGCTTTTATAGGTGCACGTAAAACGTTGTCTTTATTACTGGACTAAATTGTTTGCTTTTAATTATCAAAGGGTGGGGCGCTTAACATTTGATTTACAGGAGGCCCCCTTGAATTTTAAGCTATTGCATAGCTTTTATCGCGGGCATTGAGCGCGGCGACCGAACCAAGAATTTCCGTAATGAAAAAAACCTCACAATCGTCTAACGTCGTTTCAGTTCGGTAGACTTCGGCACGGTGTTTGTATGCGTGCGGTTAGACGCATTGTACGACTCTACGAAACTCGCACGAATCGAGACGAGCTGCTCCGAAATCGGACGATGCTATGCAATAGCTATACCGCGGCAGTCCCCGAGTGCCACACGTCTTTTTTTTATTTTGTTTTTGTTGCTAGAGCAGCAATAGAAATACCTTCATCAGCTGTGTACATTTAAATAGTACCGTTCTTGACATACAGCCTGACAAACGGACAGCCAAGTATCAGTAAGTCCCGTTTTCTACTCTTTCGGTACGTAAACCTAAAACGGGACCCTATTTCTAAGACTCCATTGTCTATTTTGTACCAGCTCACCTATTTGCTAACAATGTCTTTCTGACGTTAGTGTTCAGAAAATCTGAATTTTCTGCCACTGTGAACCACTTAGAATAGAAAGAGACATCATCATCATCATCATCAGCGTATACACGTCTTCACTGCTTGGGCCCGGGCCTACCCTAAACTTGGGCAATAAGGCCTTTGTCAACCACCCTGGCCAAGAGCGGGTTGTTCAACGCGTAGTCGGCCTTAGAATTTTATTTCTTCGTAGGTGTGCAGGTTTCCTCACGATGTTTTTCCTTCACCGTTAAAGCTTTAAATTATCGTAAAGTTGAAAACACAGAGGTTCGACGCACGGTTTGTTTGAACTGACGACCTCTCGCATGGCAAGCAATAACCTTAACCAGTCTGCCTAGCCTTTTTGACGCATATCTATGAAAGAGACAGGATTGTGTAGGTACGTACATATTACTTTGAAGAGGTCCCTATATTGCGACACTGTTCTAAGCGCCGTATATGCCGGATATATTAGTTTTTCTAACGTGTGTAACCACGATAATTACCGTGGTGTTACCATAACAGTGCAACCTTACCAGTTTCCGAACTTGAATCCAGTTTCGATGCGCTGTGAATAGGGGGCTGGACTCATGACCTCATAGAAGTACCTATGCAATATGCATTGCAAAGTATTTAATACTGAAAAGGCAATTAATATTCAATGACAGATTCAATGTCGTTAAAATTTCAAATTAGCATATTATGATTTTGAAAGTAAAATCTACTTTATCGCCAAATCAGCGCTTATTCATATCTTTGCCGTGATCAAAGTCAATGATTTTTTCGGTCAAAAGACACGTTAATATTTAACAGATATTGGCCACTATTTCAAGCATTATTTTTGAGTAAATTGTATAGCGATTTGATTTGATTTTTCTTATTTTAATTTGTAAGCATATGTTAAGTTAGTTGTATAAGTTTTGCACACACCAAATGGTCATGTTTTTGTTCCTAGGTTAAGAACATGTTGCAAGTAAACACTATACTCTTTTTCAGCTAAGATGATCCCTTTGACACTTCATTGTGTTCTGAATCACGCATTTTACGTTTGGCAAACGAAAATAATTTTATTGCACACTTTTTTCATTTTAATGCGGCGTCATTAGGAAAAATATTAAAATAAATCATTTTAAACTTTTTTTTTTTTTTATTTATTTATTAATACACACGACAGATTACAATCAATATAAAAAAACATTAATGATACAGGCAATATTGATCTAGATCATAATCCAGATAAATGTGTATGCATAAAATTGTACAAAAGAAATTAATACTAAGTAATTTTAACAATTCAAAAAAACAAAAAAAACACAACAACACTTAGCATATATGCCGGCCAGTCCCAGAGCTGGGTCCGACGGGAGCGGGATGGAGGACACTAAAAAGGAAACAGTATCGATTAGTTTAATTTAATGTAATAGAAAATTTTAAAAAAGTACCCATGCAGTTCGTATACGTAGAATGGAACTTACTACATTCCAAAACCTCTCCGACCATCTCGATGAAAAGTAGTGCTCTTATACCTACATATTTCCTTTGTAAGTCTATTTTTGCACTATTTTTCATGAAAATTGTATCAGGACTACACGGTGTATGCTGGACGAACCGACACGTTAACTTGCTACCCAGTGTATTATCTGCGATAAAGTTATATAGGTATATTTTTATCAATTCAGACACATTAGGTGTGTTCGTCTTAACAGATAATTGAATCGTGTATCATAATCAGTTATCACTTAGTTCTGCTATTTATTTGTTAGTTTCAATTGAAAATGACGCAACCAATATTTCATAGGCATACAATTAAAATATCAACTGTTAAATCAAAAGTACCCGTAATCGACGAGCGTGCATGAAGAGATTAACCTCTTGTACGGATGTGGAAGAAGCGAAAGTGGTGTGCCAGGACCGTAGCACATGGCAGGAAGTGATCTGCCTACCCCTCTGCTGGGAAAAAGGCGTGATTCTATGTATATGTATGGATACAGTGGTCCTAGCCTAGGCTACTGATTATTTTGTTATAAATAATTATTATAAGGCTCTTAAAACCTTTGCGCTTTTTTGCGATTAGCTAGAATTAATTATCTAGATAAACAGTCCAATGTCCAGATTACTAACACTAATGAGTAACTAGTAAGTGAAATCAGGTGATTTTTTCTATTATCAAATCGACCGATTGCAACATTGATAATATGGGCACCATATAAAAGGGTTGGCATAAGTACTGATAATACTTTTACTATTACCACTGTGATTGTGTAGACACTATGGCTTACATTGGAAAGGAATTTGTCGTCGACAGGGAGGAGAACTATGAAGCTTTCATTAAATCATTGGGTGAGTAGATACCTATAGTTCATACATTTTCATTAGAATATTAGCATATCGTTAGCAGAGGCATACATTATAAGCCTATTTGCATAAACGTGCGTTATGTAACTCAATAGTTTACGTAGATAAACGATACTAAAACGGGAACACTTACTTTTTGAAAATCTAATCTAAAAGCGCCAAGTGCAAGGGGGTTGAAGTTATTGAAAAAGAATAATTAAGTAATTGAGTCACCTGAAAAGAGTTAATTTGCCCTAAGCCTGATCTGAACTTAGAACACACTTTTTACACCAAAGATGGCTCTTACCAAGCGCATGCCCACTATCACAAACCAGATTTATACATAAGATAAATTTTAAATATAATAAGATGTATTTTTTTCCTAACTGACATACGATGATGGCTTGAAGTAGCCTCGTCATCATCACCGGTCTTCCGGGGGAGCGGATGGCTAAACGAACTAAGTGTACATAATTTTCATTGATCACTAAGTAACTTTACACTTTTATAATAATATGTTTGCGTTTTTTAATATCCAGCGCTTCCCGAGGAACTGTCCCAGAAGTACATCGGGTACAAGCCATCTGTAAAAGTGGAGAAGAACGGAGACAAGTACACCGTCAAGACTGTGTCTGGCGACGGCGAGAGAGTGGTCACCTTCGAATCGGGCGTGTCCTTTGAGGACAGCATGGGACCGGCTACTGTAAGTCATTCATACAAAAAAAAAGGCGTCCGACCGATTTCAGCCATGGCGGCCGATCTCAATTGAGATCAGCCAAGTGCGCAGGACATATTATAGTGCACAAGTGTGCGCGCAAACACAAGTGCACTCTCTATTCCCTTACTCTCATAATTCGGTGAGACGGCAATCCGACATGACCGATGAGAGATCGGGCGCAGGACCACCGGCTTAACGTGCTTTCCGAGGCACGGGCGTTCAACCGCCAACTTCCTAACTCCGGGCTGAGTAATTTCATTACAGAAAAACTCACACAAATTTTGCCCGACCCCGGACTCGAACCGGGGACCTCTCGGTCCTAACGCAGCACTTGCTACCAATAGACCAACGAGGCAGTTAAGTCATTCATACAGATACAATTTCTGAACGCGAAAGTCAGCTAATGTTTTCTCCCCCTCCTATATAATCCCGGGGTCTACAGGTGGGGCGTGAAACGTAGAGTTAATGTGCCTGTCAACCTCATAGGTAAATGTGGTCGGCCTAACATAAAAAAAATCTAATAATATTTATCCTATCATGTTTAGTAAATAACTATGACAAAAATTATTATCAAATATTATTTATTCACTGTTAAATTTGGTTGTTTTATCGCAGTAAAATGATACTATCTTTTTTATTATTTTCAAAAGTATCTAGCATGATACGATAGTACCTATTACTATAGTTATGTTATCAGTGTTACTAATGGTAAATCGTTCTGCTTCGGTAAACCAACCACAAAAATTTTACGTTGTATATCGGTTTGTGTTTTTTTACGTAATGTTTTATCATAATGCTCATCTTTTTAATTATTATGTTACAGTTCCAGACTACTTACACCGTCGATGGAGACACGATAACCCAAGAGATTACGAAAGACGACAAATCTGTCACTTTCAAGAGGGAATACACAGACAACGAACTTAAAGTGGTAATTATATACCTACTACATTATTATATTTATAATTATATTGTCCTAGTTGTGCCAGCGACTTCGTCCGCTTTCTCGTTCCCGTTTTTTTACACATTTTCCATTGTTGCTCCTATTGGTCGCAGCGTGTTGTTAACATGAGATTAGCACGTACAAACAAACAAACTCACAGCTTATAATATTAGTACGTAGGTATACACTATGATTTTATTATGATGAAACCGAACCTACTTAGAGTACCTAGATATAATATTTAAGGTAATAAAAATAACGTAAGGTACCATTCTAATAAAGATAATACCTACCAACAGTATTATGTATCTAGGTGAACGTAGGTATAACGACTGCAAAAAAAGCCTTCAAGACCAAAATTGGGCAAATACAGACCAGAGTGCGTATAAATCTATAACCGGTTTCCATAATATGATAAAGAGCAATTATTACTGCACTTCTTTTAAAATTTACACAAGTAGATGATAGAGGGGTTATATCAGTCTGTATGATTCCACAACCATAGCGCACAACTAAATGTAGTTATCAGAAACACGAGGTTAGTCGAAGCCCGTTCTTAAACTGACTGGAATTAAGAAATTAAGAATTCGTTATACGCCCCCAGTGGTTCTTCTGTTTCAGCGAGGCTAATGAACAGCAAATTGTATATTTAAATAAGAAAATATTAGGTATTTTTGATTAACCACATTTTTTTTCCTTTCAGACAATCACAGCGAGCTTTTTCGACGGAGTCGCGGTCAGATATTACAAGGCTGTTTAAATAATAAAATCAATGCTAGATCTTTATTTAAATTTTATTAATTTATATTCTTATAAGAATAATTTAGACAATAAACATTAATGTAATTCTTACGTTTGTTATTTTGATATCCTGCAACACGAACAACAAATTATCTGACTAACTACCTATTGTAAAGTCGGGTTTTTTTAGCCCTATATAGTTATGTTATCTGTGGTAGGGTCTACGACATTATCTAGGGTAGCTGGCATTCCGGAGAGACACAAGCGCAATTTTTTTTTTAAATTCAACCCCCATGGCGGTCATTGAGGGGGAGAAAATTAGTATGGGAGAACTTTTGCGTGTTTATAGATTAAACGTGGTATGGAGCTGGCTCTCCGGAGAGACACTAGCGATCCTTTTTTTCTCGAGATTCGACCCCCATGGGGGGGGGGTGAAACGTAGTATGGGAGAACTTATAAGTGTTTATGGATTTTTATAGGTATGAAGGTAGCTGGCACTCTGGAATAACATATAGGCTACTTTATTTTTTTTTTTTTTAATTCAACCCCCATGGGGTTTACCGTTGTTGTTGGTCAGTTGTTAAAACTTGGTATGGAGGTAGCTGGCACACTGGAAAGACACCAGCGCTACATTTTTTTTTTCAAAATTCGACCGGGCTGGGGGTAACGTACTATGGGAGAACGTTGACGGAACTTTCACTAATAAATAAAAAAAATTACAAGGCATGTAGGCTATTTTATTACATCATTGCTACTAAAACCCATTAATACGCGGACAAAGTCGCGGGCGGCCGCTAGTAAGAAATATAAAGTGTGTGTATAATGTAGCTTTCACTGTATAATATTAAGAATTGTTATCGCTTAGTTTGTACTTTAAAAAGTAATGGATAAAGATAACGGTTGTTGACTCAGAAAGCTGTTAACTTAAACTACCGGCCGGCATGATTAGCGATTTCTTTGAAGATAAAAACTCTTTCATAGTACAAAATTTGTTATCAGTACTCAGTAGTGTGTGACAGCTACTACCGGTGCAGTCGAACTTAATCAAAGTAAGATATTATTTAGCGATAGAAACCATACCACCATGATAAAAGCTTCGATGGCCGAGTGGTTAAGGTCGTTGCTTGCCATGCGAGAGGTCGCCAGTTCAAACCCCGCCAGGTACCAATGTGTTTTTCAAATATGAAATTCATATGTACCATCATTCGACGCTTTAACGGTGAAGGAAAACATGGTGAGGAAACCTGCACACCTACGAAGAAATTCTAAGGTTGTGTAGTCGACCAAACCGCACTAAGGCCTTATCGCCCTAGTTTAGGGTAGGCCCGTGCCCCAGCAGTGGGGACGTATATGGGCTGATGATGGGAACCAAAGAAATATCAGATAATCGATTACAAGCGTTCCGGGATCAGCACAGTACGAACCGGAGCCAGGGGGGACCATTTTTGCGGCAAGCGCCGGACCAGTGGAGTCTTAGCATTGTGCGGGCGGAGCGGGTCAGCCCGCCGGCCTCGGAGACCCGTAGAAACGGGGGCCCTTCCGTCCAGCGGACTGGCCAACTCGGACCCGCACAGCTCAATACCAATGCGAGACTCCACGCCTTGTCTCGTTGTTGCCGAAGCAGTGGTCTCCTCTTTAAGCGGGCTTTCAGGGTGAGTGCGACAGGCTCAATATGGTCTATTGTGCCTGTCGACCTCATATTTGGATCTCACTACCGCTTTCCATCAGGTGGAGTGAGGTCATCTTGTTAGCTCATTATAAAAAAAAAAACAAAGAATTCGTCTGAAAAGCCGTCATAATCACCGGTCTTACGGAGGAGCGGTAGGTTCTTTAGCGCTACCACGAGTTTAAAAGTGACAGACTCGATATCGCCTATGTAAAAAATTCTTATGAAAAAATGTACAGCGCCCCTAGCGGTAACGCTATGAACTAAAATCGGTATATGATAAAAACAATTCCTTAGGTTTTTAACGTAGGTACATAAGTTTTCTATATCTAAATCACGCTACTGACCTCTAATGTAGAAAATATATTTAAACATATTATTTTTATTGTCTTTCATGGCAAAAGTTGTAACTAGTATTCCCTGACTGGGATACCAGTCCCAACTATATATGTCCGGTGGTTGGTGAACGGTATACGGGTAAGCGACCCCGGCTCCTCGAGCTACTATCGACTCAGTCCAAATCATCCGAGGGCGATAGTATCCTTCCTCCCCTTTTCCTTCCCCCGTCATATATCCATGCTACTCGTGGGAACGCAATGGCCTTGTTAAAACAATGCACAAGGCAGAATGGCGGCGACGTGGTCCACAACCCGTCACGTCACGTTTCCCACAGAGGTGAAAAGTGGATCGTTGGATGTAATCTTTGCCCCTCTGGGAAAAAGGCGTGATTTTATGTTTGTATGTCCATGGCAAAATACTCACCGTCAGCTTTCCTCCGCCGATCACCTCATCAACGGTCTCTCCATTCTTGAAGCTGATCTCCTTGGTAGAGTCAGCTGTGATGATGAACAGCTTGTAGGTGTCTCCGTTCTGTTACAACTTCAAGTTGGACTTGTATTCAGCTAATTTCTTGGCCGTTTCCTCTTCTTTGACTGTAATAGTAGTTTGGGTTGTATAATTAGGGGGACGTGATTAAATGCAGGCATAACAAATTTGGGCATAGTAACTAGTATACTTTATGTAATAAATTAATAAATATCTTGGGACATTTCCACACACGGTCATCTGACCAAACCCAAACTAAGCAGAGCTTGTCCTATGGGCGTCAGAGACTAATATACATACATATATTGTTTTAAATACATACTTACAGACATGGAACAAACACCGATGTTCATCACACAAATATTTGTACCGAGTGGGAATCGAACCCACGACCCTTGGAACCAGCCAGAGTCACTAACCACTGTTCCACCTAGCCAGTCAATGTTATGTGCATTGAAAAGGTAAATACAAGTACCACATTTTTTTTTTAGGAAATGGTAATAAGAGATTAACCAAATCGTGATGATATCACAGTTGGCTATGGCTAATCACTAGTTAATTTTAATTGGCAAATGCTTTTTCCTATCATAGTTTGTAATGGGGGCTATATTCGATCTCACAACCGTGGCTAGACTACCGCTGAGTTTCGTTACACAGAAAATAGTTGAAACCTTGTAATGAAAATTTTTGGAAAGTCATATTCACTTACACGCTCATAGCAATAATTTAAAATTAATTTCACCAAATATTTAACACTACTGGAAAAGCTCAAAACTCACTTATGGCATCGATGAACTCTTTGAAAGTTCTCCTCCTTAGCGAAAGTGTATTCCTTGCCGTAGAAAGCTATCTTGAATTCCTGAAGTCTTGAAGTCAAGTAAACAGCGAACCGTTGCGTTCGCCAGTGTCCTGTCACGGTCGCCATGTAATGGAAGGATATAAATCAAACAGTGTCCATTGTGTAAATCATGTCTTTACTTCTAATAGCCTCATCTTATATACTAATTTTACACTTCCTACTTTATCTATAACTAGCGACCCGCCCTCGCTTCGCTTCGGGGATATCTCTATCTCTATGTAATATATTTTAACCCCGTAAGAGAAATCAATTTTTTTTATCTAAAAAATTACACTCAGGGATAGTGTAGCTTTCCAACAGTGAATGATTTTTTCAAATCGGTGCAGTAGTTTCGGAGCCTATTCGAAACAAACAAAAAATCAAACCTTTTCTCTTTATAATATTATTAAATTACATATTACATTGACTCCCCCGTACCCCAGTGACGCTTACATGGAGCCTACATCGCATGCTGGCTAGCTGAGCGCGGTGGCGGCAACCACGCGACTTTTTTCTAATACTTGCATTTTTAAACTCGTGATATCTTCCAAATTAAATGTCTGAATTGAATAATTCAAAAAGTTATGAAAAGGTATTGAAGCCGTCTTGAATATAAAGTAACTTATTTTTTTAAGGATTAATACCAAGGTACAAATAAAGAGCCCTTTCAAGCGGCGGCATATAAATTAAATTTTTAGAATAAAAAACCGCTTGCTGTGACATAACTATAATATTTAGACATATGCTGTCGCGACACTTTTTGTAGATAATGATGAGTTGTGCAAAGTCTTAGTAAATGGTTTTGTTCTATCTTCAATAGTTTTCGAAGCGCAGGCGACGTAAGGAATTTTTCAGGTCTATTTTTTACACCTTGGATTACATTATTGGAGTTTTAGTAAGGATCCCTAATTTTTTTAAAAATATAATATATCCTATGTTTCTTCTGAATAATGCAGCTTTTTCATGGTGAAAAAATTATTGCAATCGGTCTAGTAGTTTTTGAGTTTATTCATTACAAACATACAAAAATACAAAAATACAAATCTTTCCTCTTTATAATATTAGTATAGATATCTAACAATCTTATTAGTACGTGTTATGATAGGAATGCCTAATCGCGCTGAGTAAGAACTAAGCGATTGCTGTTAGGGTTGTCTACTATTAGGTTTAAAGATCTTTATTTCTCATAAGATTACAAATCACTTACATGAGAAACTAACTATAACTAAGTAATTATAAATACATAACTGTGTTGAACACTAATAAAAATGATACATAACATTATAGTGAACTATGTTTTCACTATATATTACAATGAACCCACAGTCTTAAACAAAATATTGAAAAAACAATTTAAACACAATATTCAAGAGACAAACTATAACTAAGTAACTACAAACACACAACTTTGCAAGACATTAATAATAATGATAATGAACCCGAACAGTCATAAACAAATATTCTGAGGGTAAATCGCAAAATATCCACCGTGTCCGCATTGCCCGCACCGGTCGCTCTGCGAAACAGGCCGGTACGCACAGCACGGAAGGTTCAATTTTACTGGACTCGACTCGGTATCGGCTCGCTGCGAATATCAAAGATTAAGCGCTACTAGATATGCCATCATAAATTTATGCAAATAATGTAGATATATATATATATTTTACTTGCGCGTTTTAGACGTTGTAGTGTTAAGTTGTTATTTAGTAGTAAATAGATTTATTGCATGATTACAGTAAGTATAATATAACTGCATATTTATAGTTTTCGTTCTATGATCACTGAATCAAGAATGACAATGTAGATTTTTTTTTGTTTTTATTTTATTTTATTTTGCTATGTTATTTTATTGATTTTATTGACACGTTTTATAATTTTTTTTTTTCATTTTTATTGATTTTCTTTTACGAGATTTAAATTGTTTTTTACTTTTTTAGGTAAGTGTATCAAAAATGAGTTAAGCTTTTATTAATTATAGTTTTTTTTTTTCAACATCTACATTATGACTCTTTCTTAGATCTGTTGTCATTTTACATTTACATTATTTTTGACATAGTAATTAAGAAGTCTTTTGAAGGTCAAAGTAGATTTTGCGTCTTTAACGTCTTTAGGTAACTGATTGTACAGTTTAGCACCAGAGTAAAAAATATTTTGTTTACCATAGTTTGTCCGAGGTGGACGTAAAATAAGGTTATTCGCGTTTCTTAATTGAATTTTTTGTACTTGATGTTTTTTCGTAAAAGTTATGTGTGTGTGTATATCCTTATTTAAAATTTTACGCACCAACAAGCAGCTATTGTAGAAAAATGATTGTTTTATGCTCATTATTTTAGTTTCTTTATAGATTTTACTAGTAGCTGTCAGAAAATTGTATCCAAATAATCTTTTGATCAATTTGTTTTGTGCTATTTGTAGGTTATTTATATTCGTTTCGGCAGCAGTTCCCCACACTTCGATAAGGTAATCGATGTGCGGTTTTACGAGTGCATTGTAGATAGTATATCGTACCCGTTGTGGTAGACATCTAACGATACTACGTAGGGCACCTGATAATGACGTTAGTTTCGTTTTTATCTTTTCTAAATGTATTGTCCACGTTAAATTGCTGTCTAAGATTAAGCCAAGATATTTTTCGTTATAGACTCTATTGATCTCAGTATTATTTATCATAAGAGGTGCAAACTGGGGTATTTTTTTGTTTCTAGCTGCAAATATTATGTAATTAGTTTTTGAAACATTAATCGTCAAGAGATTGGATTGAAACCAGGAGTTCAAGATATTAAGATCGCTCTGTGCATCTTCTACGATTGAGTTTAGAGTTTTGCCAAAATAAAATAAGTTGGTATCGTCTGCATATAGGGTTACGTTACCCTTCAGACCAATATCTTTTATGCTGTTTATATAGATGAGAAACAGAAGGGGACCCAAAATTGATCCCTGGGGTACGCCGTAAGATATAGTACTAGTGCTACTCTCGGTTTGACCTAATTTGACTACTTGTTTCCGGTTCTCGAGATATGATTTAAATATTTTGTGAGCAGTACCTGTAATACCAATTTGGGTAAGTTTTTTAAGAAGTAGGTCATGGCTTATGGTGTCAAATGCCTTTTTTAGGTCTATAAATACACCCAGTCCTATCTGTTTCTCATCAATTCCGACCTTTAGTTTAGTTACTATATCCATAGTGGCCGAAAGAGTGTTGGATTTGGGCCTAAAGCCATACTGCTTCTCGTACAAGAAACTTATGGAGTTTAAGTACGTTTCCAGTCGATTGTAAAGCACTCTTTCGTAAATTTTCGACATCACTGGTAGGACCGAGATGGGACGATAGTTTCCAGCATCCGACTTAGATCCAGCTTTATAAATAGGTGTCACTTTGGCGATTTTTAGGCAATCTGGAAAAGTTCCGCATTTTAGACAGTAGTTTACACAGTTTGTGAGCTCAAGCAGTATTACATTTTTAATACATTGTATGGCTTTGGTGCTTATACCGTCGATTCCCGAGCTTGTATTAGGGTTAAGGTTTTCAATAATTTTTGCAATTTCGTCTACACTTGTTGGTAATATTTCATTTAGTGTGTTGTGGGTGTTGTTTGAATTTTGAAGAGGTGTATTTGATATATCATAAGAAACCGGGGAAAGAATTTGACGAGCCAAAGTTGAGCCGATACCAGAGAAGAACTCGTTAAAGTGTTCACAGATATCATTAATGTCCGCAATATATCCACTTTGTGTTTGTAATTTACTTGGTACTGAAGATTCCTTAACTTTATTATTTGATAGGCTATTTATGAGATATTATTAGTTGATAATATTCTCATATCATCTCAGTTTCAAAATAACCAAGACTTGCGTTCTTGCAAGATCAGTTTTTGCTGTTCGTCAGCGAAATATTGATAAAGAAAGAAAGAAAAATATTTTATAATATGATAAACCACTACACTAAAAGATAATAATATGTTAATTAAAAAATAGATTAAGTAAATATTTAAGTGAAGATTACTAAAACATTATTTTGTTATTGTGTTACTTAAGCTTTGCTTTTATTGATCAAAAATTAATCTTAATAGGAATAAACTCTCGAATCCGACCCGCAAACAGTGTCATTTGACATTTAGAGGACCTCAATACACAAGCGCCCCTAGCGGCCATTACGTGACTACTTTGAATCTACTGAGTTCTACCTACCACTTTAAGCTGGTTCCCGGAATACTCCCTCTTGTAGGTGATGGAGCCCTGGTCCCCAAAGTCCTGCACCTGCTCTATGGTGTCGCCCTCTACGGTAAAAGTGGTTTAAGCCTGAAAGAAAAAAAAATATCACCTGAAAGACCTGGGAAAGTTCAAAAATATCTGGGACATTCCCAAACATGGTCATCTGACCCCAAACTAAGCGGTGCTTGTACTATGGGCGTAAGAGACTGATATACCTACATAGATATTTTTCTAATACATAATCATACCTAGACACAGAACAAACATCAATGCTCATCACACAAATATTTGTCCCGAATAGGAATCGAACCCACGACCCTTGGAACCGCTAGCCACGGTAAGTAACCACTGTTCCTCTAGCCAGTCATAAAAAGTAAGTAAGCTTTCTGCGAGCAACTCTATTCGTGTTGAAGTCGTTTTAAAGGCAGCCGGTTAAAAATGTCTGAAAACAAACTTTTTCGTAATACAATTATAAAATCTATGTACCTACATTTTCACTATCAGACGTATTGCTATAATACCGACTGCCTTTTTTTTTTTGACACAGCAGAAATGGCCTCCCACGCAGTTGCTACACTTTCGACCGTTACTATATACCTAGTCGGGTTCAGAATCATACAATCTAACGATTTTATAGGGTTTTTGCCGTATTGCTATGAGACATGGTTTTGGTCGTGGGCTCTGTTACTACTAGTACTCTAAGTAGCCTTTTTCAGCCTCGAAACTCTTGATCTAAGTCTGTGTATCAAATTTCATTAAAGGATTCAGTAGTAGCGTGAAAGCGCGTTTGCATTTGTGATTTTTTTTTTACTTTTGTCTTTACAATCAATCGTGATTCTGAGGATATAAGTCAACGATTAGTATGGGCGAGCGGCATCTATAAGGTGCTATGGCGCAGAAATCGGTCTGTAGCGCCTCTCCAATTCATTGTAAACCTCACCTCACCTCTTGACAATCGCCTAACCACGCTCTACCCTAATGCCATCTCTGTGTTTTGTTGGACCATCGGACATTAAAAATGTAAAAGATTCCAAATTTTTTAACAATAAAAACAACAAGTTTTAATGCTATTTAAAGCTTTATACCAAAGTCGTTTTAAGTTGACCGATTTGACACTTTTTATTTTATATTTTGCATTTATCCTTGTTAAGAGGAACATTATTTAGCGAATCATAAAGAACAACTTTAAAAATAAGACGTTATTTAAAATTGTCAAATGCACCTAATAATCTAATTTGTCTTTTATTACTTAAAATTATTGAATTATAAAAGAAAACGTAAAATTTCCACTCTGTATTACGCTTTTACAAGGCTACGCCGTTTGACACGTTTTCATAGCGACGTAATAGGTAATACTCAACAGGTATTTTTTTAAAATAGGATGAAGGATCTAATAAGTAATATATTTTAAAACTAAATATATTTTTAGATAAGAAACTCCAATTCAATCTTTTGGATGTGAATAAATGTTTTTAATAAAAATATGTTATAATTAGATCTTGCTTGGGTTGTCCCTTACTAGTGCAGTCAGTCTGGCATGTGTCAAATCAGTCAACTTAGAGCGGATCCGGTAAAATGTAATTTTTTCTCTTTTTCAAATCTAAAATACCTAACTCCTTACCTCCAACACTCCTTTCTAAGACTTCCTCATTTACGGTCGCGCCATTTCGGAAGCTGAGCGATTTCTCGCCGTTGGGCAGAACGAAGACCAGCTTGTAGTTATCTCCATCCTTCTCTATCTTCTGGTTGGGGTGGAACGACAGGAACTGCTTGGCCTGGTCTTCTTCTGGAACTGAAATAACAACAGAACAGAAATGACGTTTGAGGTCCAGTAAAACAGTCTTTTTATTTTCCATAACTGACTTTCGATGAGGGCTAGGCGGAGCCTCGTCATGATCATTGGAGTTGCGGGGGAGCGGATGGCTCTCACCCCGAAGTAAAAAACTGTCAATAAACAGAATGTAGAATCACAGTAGCTCAGAGTAAAATGTTTTATGTTTCGCGAAGCATAATTTACGTGATAATTTTATATTATTTCAAATATATATGTTGACGAGACCTTTTTTGCTGCCTAAAATACCCTGTTTGTTATTTCTTAATAGATACTAACATACTTTACTTAGTACGCATAATGTTAAAATTACACTTAAAAAAATTAGCAGCGGTATCATTTTCGTGCATATATGTATATGACTAAGACAGAGGGTAGACCGATATGTCTGCTCTTAGATCTACCATCAGACTCGCAATTCTACATTTGACCCGTGATTATGACGCTTAAAACAGTGCCAAAATATCGTGAGTTCATTTAAACAAAAAAAAAATATGTTAAATGGCACGGATAAACGATTGTTCATTAAAAAAATATGTCCTACCTATAGCTGCGATAAACTCTTCGTAGTTCTCCTCCCTCTCAAAAGCGAATTCTTTGTCAAATTAAGCCATCTTGAAAGCCAATCGGAGATCAACTAAGACCAACAGTGTCCCACCACTTTTATAATTATGCAACCTCAAATCTCAAGATAAAAAAAGATTCTTCATGAGAACATATTTGACGGTATTATCATTTTATCATGCATTTCTCTACCTACAGTTTTTACCGATAAAAATACTACTGATTCGTAGAAATGAACTAAGATAGAACGATAAATGGATCGACCAGGGAGTCTATGATTCATTCATACACATTGGATATGGAATTGAGAGTTACTATTAATTACACGAAGGCTTTGTCCGAAGAAATTAAGATAACAAATGTAGTAAAGCGATTATGCTGCCATCATTCCACTAAGTTGAAAACCACAGACCAAAAGAAAAAAGTCCATGGTCTCGCGCGCCCTTTCTCCTGTCAGAACTGTCAAATGTCATTAGCGTTTTAGTGCTCGCGCCATTATCCACGTTTTTTCTCAACAAATTGAAAAAATTCAAAAAACATTGGAGAATGTCTCGAAAACGCAACGACGATGAGGATTTGGAGAGACATATGGCTCGTAAGATACGAAAGATGGAAGAAAAATTCAAGAAAAAGCTTAAAAATCGAGCCAGTTGCACACGTAAGTACTTACAATATTGGTGCATTAAAAACGGTGTTCTACAAGTTTTACAGTCTGGTGTTCACCTTAATTGGGTGTTTCCGAAGACGAATAATAGAATGTGTATAGTTCTATGTGGCTATGACCTTTCTAATACTGCTAAAAACAACATTAAGCACTTACCTCAAAGTTGCTTACCGACTACCTGAATTGTGTTTCCGATAACATTTACAAGCTTACCAGTCTGGTGTTCACCTTAATTGGGTGTTTCCGAAGACGAATAATAGAATGTGTATAGTTCTATGTGGCTATGACCTTTCTAATACTGCTAAAAACAACATTAAGCACTTACCTCAAAGTTGCTTACCGACTACCTGAATTGTGTTTCCGATAACATTTACAAGCTTACCAGTCTGGTGTTCACCTTAATTGGGTGTTTCCGATGACAAATAATAGAATGTGTATAGCTCTGTGTGGCTATGACCTTTCTAATACTACTAAAGATAAAGCTTGTGTTCAATCCTTAGTGATTGTTACCTACCAAAAGCATTAGGTTGAAAAGGCGTGTTCTACGGCCTTACATACGTTTGTAAAATATATTATTCTATACAATTACAGAAATTGAAGATACTGAGGAAATACAGCCACAAATAAATGTAAACCAGGAGTATAATTTGGAGAACATACCTGAGGCCGAGGACACCAGCATAAACATGCCTTCGGACACTGGCATCTGTGTGACCAAGGACACATGTACAGCAGCTGAAGATACCAGCAGTAACTTACCTGGATGGATGGTGGACTTGGATCCTGAAGAGGAGGCTCTCCAACCTGAAATATTGGAGATACTCGGAGAGACACCCTCAGAAGAGAAAAAATATGGCATGAAGGTGAAGGAGGAAATAGCAGTACATTGGGTACATACTGCAACACGAAGACAATAGAGGCTCCAATGTTGAATGCCGAGGTAAGAGCGGCTCTATCAGAGATACTAAATAAAAAAGAAAAAACCATCGAACAGAAACAAAGGCAAATAGCATCAAGCATAGCATGTATAAGTGAAGCCTTATCTTGTGCATTAAAAAGTAAAGATTTAATTTTAATTAAATCTCTTATGGATGCCGGCAAACTACTGTGTGACTTACAGCATACAGAGTCTATATTGAGACGAGGATATATTTGTTCATATATAAAAAAGGATATAAAGGAACAATTATAAGACACCAAGATAAATGAATACCTGTTTGGAGACAAGTTGGCTGAAACCTTGAAAGCGGCTAAGGCTATAAATAAATCTGGAGCAGAATCAAAGAATCAAGCACAAAATATACGGAGAAATTTAAACTGGAAGCCTCCACTTCCATCATCCAGCAGGCAGGGGGGAGTGACTACGAGGCGCCAACCTGCCGCGACGGCGACGACTGCGTCAGCCCCTTACCCGGCACGTCAGCCGCTGCACCGGCTTCCACCGCCAGCACACCAACCGCCGACATACCTGCCGTCTGCATACCTGCCGCCAGCGCACCTACCGCAGCGCGCGTATACGCAGCGCTCACGGCCCCAGGCCCAACCCCGGATCCGGAAGTAACCCCGGTGAGTAATGCTGGCAAACTTGCGCTTTACATTAAGAAGTGGCGACTTATGACACAAGACCCTAATATTTTATCTTGGCTGGAAGGCTACAAATTACCATTTTTTGAACCTGTGTGCCAATCAAACTTGCCAACTTTACAAAAATTAAATTCATTAGAAATGTCTAAATATGAGGCAGCTGTTGAGGGACTTCTTGCTGTTGGGGCTATTGCACCTTGTCAATATAGATCTGATCAGTTCACATCTAGCACATTTCTTATACCAAACCAGAAAATTAAATCTAAAAAATTTAAACAAATTTATAAAAACTAGTCACTTTAAAATAGAAGATTTGAGAACAACTTTAAAATTAGTTTCCAAGAATTGTTATGTAGCAACTATAGACCTGAAAGATGCTTATTTTTTAATTAACATAGATAAACATTACAAAAAATATTTGCGTTTCAAAATACCTGAAAACTCAAAATATAACTCAAGTTTTTTTTGAATTTAGATGTCTTCCCTTTGGTTTAAACACAGGTCCATATTTGTTTACAAAATTAATGAAACCAGTAATGGCACTATTAAGATATTTAGGATTTATTTCTACAATTTACCTTGATGACATTTGTTGTATTGGTTATAACTATAACCACTGTTTGGATAATATAAATAAAACTAGGCAGGTGTTAGAATCGTTAGGATTTGTTATAAATGAAAATAAAAGTCAGTTAACCCCTTCCACTACATGTAAATACCTAGGCTTCATTATTAATACTGAAAAGTATCACATTGAACTAACAAAGGAGAAAAGAACAAAGATATAGGAGGAAATTAATAGAATCTCACACCTTGATAAATGTAAAATAAGACATTTTGCTCAAATTGTAGGTCTTTTAACTTCTGCATGCCCTGGCATTGAGTATGGCTGGTTATATACCCCTGTGTATAAGAGTGGAGACCGAGACAACGCCAATAGCTACCGGCCAATTGCTGTGCTGACCTCCATTTCTAAAATCATTGAGAAGCTACTCAACTCCAGAATAACAAACTACCTGAACAAGTACAATGCTTTATCTAGCTCACAATTCGGTTTTAGAAAGGGAATGTCGACGCAGCATGCCATCACGGAGCTTACTTCAATAATCACAAGGGCGGTTGATAAAGGTGATAAATGCTTAACGGCTTTTATTGACCTTAAAAAAGCCTTTGACACCGTCTCGATACCCATACTTATCCATAGGCTAAATGATGCCGGTTTCCGGGGCAATTCTCTCTCCCTCTTAAGCAGTTACCTTTTAAACAGAAAGCAAGGGGTAAAAATAGATGGGTACCTGAGTGACGAAGAGGGCATTACATTCGGTGTCCCTCAGGGGAGCGTTCTCGGCCCAACGCTCTTTCTAATATACATAAATAACCTCTGCAAACTTCGTGGCGTTGGGGGGAGGATACTATCCTATGCAGACGACACTGCTATCACTTTTACCGACAAGACCTGGGATAAGGTTAGGTTGAGAGCTGAAATAGGACTAGCCAAAGTGGGTCACTGGCTTAACGAAAATCTCCTCACCCTTAAAACCAACTACGTATGCTTCGGACCATTCATAAACTCACAGCCCCCACCAAATTTTGAAATAAGGATTCATTCCTGCCATACCCTCTTTGGTAACTCCTGTAATTGCCCAAAAATTGCAAAAGTATATAGCGTAAAATACCTCGGAATCCTTGTAGACCAAAGGTTAAGTTGGTACCCACATATAGAGCTAACCATAGGAAGGATAAGAAAGCTTATGTGGGTCTTCAAAACTCTGAGAAATGCTATGAGTAATGACCTCCTAAATAAAATATATGTGGCACTCGCCCAATCTGTCATAACATACTGTATCCCGACATGGGGTGGGACAGCTAAATCTCGTTTCATAGATCTTGAACGGGCGCAAAGATCCTTGCTAAAGGTTATGTACTCTAAACCCTTTAGATTCCCAACGGAAAAACTATATAAAATAACCAATTTACTCTCCGTTAGGAAACTTTATGTGTTGCATACTATATCAGGTCAGCACGAAAAGTTGTACTTCGAGCCGACTAAACTTCATAAGAGACGGCACGATATAATAGCTCCTACCTACCCAACACGCACAGACTTTGCTTGCCGTCAAAATTTAGCTCAAGCCCCTCGCGCCTATAATATAATAAATCGCAAACTAAATATATACCCAATGCAATTATATGAGTGTAAGAAGGCTGTGACTGAGTGGCTCTCCACTCTCAGTTACGCTGAGGTTGAAGACATTTTATTAAGGTCAACTTGAAGGTCTACCTATACTTCCCTTAATATAAAACAACAGACACACACACACATACACAAACACACACACACAAGCACACACACCCACACACACACACACACCCACACACACACACACTCACACACACTCACACTCACACACACCCACACACACACACACTCACACACACACACTCACACACGCACACATACACACAGCAGCATATTACTCTTTTTTATTTTGTTACAAACTTTTATTTAATTTTATTCCCTTATCAAGTTACTTTAAAAATATTTTAATAAATGAAGTAGTAATGTATATCTGTAATAATCTAAATTGAAATGAAATTTATATGTTGTAAATCCAATTTGTTAAGTCTACTACGCAAGAGCGAGGCTTTCCCTCCACAAGTATCTTCTGATTACTTTCTGGGAAGCCCCGGCATTTTTATTGTAAATGATTTACAGAAATAAATACATTTTATTTATTTTTATTATTTATATACAAAGGTTTTTGAGAGGTGCAAGTATCTTGCATTACTTAATACAGATGATTATGATGAGTACATGACTTTACCAACTTACATTCAAAAAGAATTGTCATGGTGGTTGAATTCAGTCAAACACTCTGTATGTCCCATCAGAGATGAAAAATATTGTATGGAAATATTTTCAGATGCGAGTAAAACTGGTTGGGGGGCAGCATGGGGAAAAAAGACTGACAATGGAGTCAAATAGAGAAAGATTTTCACATTAATCAGTTAGAAATACTGGCAGCGTTTTTTGGGTTGAAAATATTTGCCAAAGACCTGCGTAATTGTCAAATTGTTTTAAGAATAGATAATACAACAGCTATTGCATACATAAATAGAATGGGTGGTGTTAGGTTTCCCCATCTAAATATGGTAACAAGGGAATTGTGGCAATGGTGTGAGCAAAGACATATACATGTTTTTGCGTCATACATTAGTTCCAAAGACAATGAAATTGCAGATGCTGAGTCACGACGGGTTCACCCCGATATAGAGTTAAGGGATAGGGAGTTAAGTAAAGAGGCTTTTAAGAAACTTGTTAATGTGTTTGGTATGCCTGAAATTGATCTTTTTGCCTCAAGAATTAACAAAAAATGTCAAAAATATGTATCATGGCAAAGAGACCCTGATGCCTATGGAGTAAATGCATTTACCATAGATTGGAAACATTTTTATTTTTATGCATTCCCATCATTTGCCATGATATTAAAGACCCTTAAGAAAATCATTTCTGACGATGCCGAAGGCATTGTAATTGTTCCATATTGGCCAACTCAACCTTGGTTTCCTATATTTGAAAGCCTTTTAGTCTCTGAAACTTTACTGTTTGATCACAGTCATCTCCGGCCACCACCCCGGATTACCCTGGCTGCAGGGAAGCTCTCATAACGGCATTTTTAAGAAGAGGTACGCCACCTTTCTGTCATTAAATATAATGTTAGCTTTCTTATCTAAAAACACGATTAAACAATATGACACTGCATTAAGAAGATGGTTTATATTTTGTAAATCACAACAAATTAATTTCTTTGAAGCCTCCTAATGTCATGTTTTATCTAACTCACCTATATAATAATGGGGCTCAGTATGGCACTTTAAATAGTCATTGCTCAGCACTTTCATTATTGATTGGTTCAAAAATAGGCTCAGATGATAGAGTATTAAGATTATTGAAAGGATTTTATAAATCTCGCCCTCCCATGCCAAAATATAACCAGACATGGGATCCAGCTATTGTTTTGAATTATTTATCTTCATTTTATCCTAATGATGATTTAGAATTAGAAAAATTATCCAAAAAAGTTGTTACATTGCTAGCACTAGTTACAGCACATAGGGTGCAAACAACTTCAAAAATGAAGATTGAGAATGTATCAATTAACTCAAATCATAATATATCTATAAAAATACCAGATATTGTAAAGACATCACGATTAAGTTCACTCCATCCATGCCTTCACTTACCTTTTTATAAGAATCGTCCCTAGATATGTCCTGCAGAGGCGTTCAGATCCTATTTAAATAAAACACAGATGATTCGAAATAACGAAAAACATGTCTTTATTAGTTTTAAGAAGCCTTTTAAGCCAGTGGGTTCTCAGACGATCAGTCGTTGGATTACGGGGACACTTGCAGATAGTGGCATTGATACATCTATTTTTACTGCACATTCTACTAGACATGCAAGTACCTCAGCAGCACATAGACTGGGAGTTAATATTGAAACAATAAGAAATACGGCGGGTTGGAGTGACTCTTCATCAGTTTTTGCTAGGTTCTACCAAAGACAGGTGTTGACATCTGTAGATAATAATAGCTTTGCACATTCCGTGTTAAATTGTTCCTAAATTTAAATTAACACTATTATGAATGTAGAATGAATATTATTTTTGTGTTTTGTAAATGAAAATAATTTAGTAAGAGTCTTGGACTCTTTTATGTTAATGATTATACCTGATTACAAGTTAATATAATGTTTACTTTAATAATTTGGTGTATTATTTACAATTTTCTTAATTATACTTATATCAATACACAACATACTGATGAGCTTTCAAAGTCTACATTTGTTATCTTAATTTCGAGGACAAAGGCGAAGTGTAATTGATGATTAAACGAACTTACCAAGTGAAGTTCTATCCCAATTACACGAAGGCTTTGTCCGAAGAAATTAAGACCCCCCCACCCTGGTAGTCCCTTTTGTATGTTGTATATTGATATACGCTTGAAGATTATTGGTTCATTATGTTCCAGATAGCTTTCAACTAAATGACATTTGACAGTTCTGACAGGAGAAAGGGCGCGCGAGACCATGGACTTTTTTCTTTTGGACTGTGGTTTTCAACTTAGTGGAATGATGGCAGCATAATCGCTTTACTACATTTGTTATCTTAATTTCTTCGGACAAAGCCTTCGTGTAATTGGGATAGAACTTCACTTGGTAAGTTCGTTTAATCATCAATTATGTTTATTGGTTTAATAGCGCGGTACTAAGTGCCCCTCTATTACATTAAGAATGTTCGATTTGTTGTGTGTTCGATTTCCACATAAAAATAATATTTCTATGATTATGAGCTGGACGGGGTCTTGGACCGCATTTCGAGCTATCTTTTCTATCTTAGTTCATGTACATAGTTGGATGGACCACTCAAACACAAATACACTATCGAAAGTACC
Organism: Maruca vitrata; assembly: GCA_039566165.1. Lineage (NCBI taxonomy): Eukaryota > Metazoa > Arthropoda > Insecta > Lepidoptera > Crambidae > Maruca > Maruca vitrata. Next base: position 8,108,606 of record CM076933.1, on the reverse strand, counting down.
ACTATGATATCTCGATAGCTCGACGACATATTACAATTTTAAGTGCACATTATTTGGGCGAGCTCAAAAACGCTCCATACAAATATAAACTGACGTGTGACGTCACACGCTAGTTCTTTGTATGCAACGCCTAAGAAGTTTGTTCGGCAGGTTCATCAAAAGTTGCGTTTATATGTTACGGTTAATGTGGATAGTGCGGTTATTATGTATAATTACCGGTAACTATGCATAATTATCAGTGCTCGTGGTAAAGGTGGTAAAAACTATCGAATTAATCACGTTTACCGGTAATAAAAAAGGGTATGGTAATTTTATATAAAAATTGTACCTTTTTTGTAAATGTGGTAAATAATAAAATCAAACTGACTTGACTGGCTCGGTGAAACAATGGTTTTGTTAGTGACCCTGGCTGGCGGTTCCAGGAGTCCTGGGTTCGATTCCCACTCGGGGAAAATAACTATTTGTGATGTACATCGGTGTTTGTTTCGTGTCTAGGTGTGATTATGTGGTTAAGTATGTATTTATAAATATATATGTATGTTTATCAGTCTCTGCCGCCAAAAGTAGGTACAAGCTGTGCTTAGTTTGTGGAAATGTCCCAAATATTTATTTAATTATATTTATGTAAACATCTGAATCAAATGTTTATTAGGATATAAACAATTCTAGTCCTAATTATAATAAAATTTGTTTACAAACATCGGACAAACAAAAATATTCCTCGAATATCTAGAGACCAAACCTTCTGTTCGGTTAAGCAAAACATAAAATATATTCTCATTAAATTAACAAATAAAATATGGGGGTAAGTTTGTATGAAACTTTGTCAACTTTGAACGCTGGAACGTAAGATTTTGAAGGGACGTAGGTTAGGTACCGTAAAGGTGCAATAAGAAAGGATTTCCCGAAATTCTAACAGGAAACAGGAATTAGCAGGAAAATATTACAACTGGTTAAGTAAGATGCTCGAAATTTGGCATGCAGGTACCTTATTAAACTTAAAGCTTAATCGCATTTTCCCGATTATTCCCGATCCCGTGAGAGTCATGGAAATTCTAGCTTTGCTAAAATGACGTAGGTCTGGCGGCCCTTGGATCTTGGTCCATAAGCAAGGTCTAATTAAAACAAAGTTCGTGAATCTATACTTTAGTCGTTTTAAAAACTTATTCTGAGTTCCTTCAATCAGATTAACATTTGACTAGGCAGCTGTCCTCCGTCGCGCAACGAGGCTGCTCGGGCCCTATATGCCCTAGCTAGGACCTTATTAACATGGTTTTCGAAATTCAATCCACCGTCGAGCTGCACACTAACTTTACCTGTTCACTATACCCGTTGAGTTGTTAACACAATTAGCTAAAAATAACAGTTTGTCACTTCAATAGAGAACTGAGACTGAAAATTCTATCTTTGTACTGGAAATTATTTTAATACCATCTTTGTCACATTCACGTATGCAAATAAATACTTTGACTTTGACATTTCAGATAGAGCTTTGACAAGGATTATATTTACATTTTTCTTTCATTATCAGACTTATGATTGTTTGAATTAAGCATTTCTCTACCGCCGACTCTATAAAGATCATCAAAGAATGTTTTCATCTCCACCATTGCAGGAGCAGGCTGAAATATAGGCTTGGGCATCGCGATCCTCATGTGCTCAAGCTTCTTTCCTGTTGGAGGCCAGTCGGTTAGCTTCTCTCCAGGATGCCTGAAACAGATAAACCTATCTGAAATGATTTTATCATAAATAAGTCAAAAAGAAATTGTTACACGTGTCACGCAACTTACTTAATATCTCGTGTTGGGGATATCACAATTAACAGATTGATTTTCGTATATTTTTTAAGGAATACACATTTCATGACTTGATTTTAGTTCATGAGACAATAGTTTAGTGCGGTTACGATATCTGCGATAGTTACTCGTAAAAATGGCTTAACGTTACAAGACGTCCAAATACCGGAAAGTCCCTAAATTGTACTTACCCGAACTTGACGAAGTTTGAAAACGTATCCGTCATAAAATCCCTTATTTTATTGTTGTTGCTGTTACGTGCGAGTTCGGCTGGCTTCACCCACGATTCTCCCGCGTTTATTCTGAAAACAAACATGAAATCCGCCGCATGCGCAGCTCCAGTCCAACTCAAATTAAGAGCCTGCTTGAAAGGATTCGTTCCTTCCCAAACATGTCCGAACTCGTACAAATACGTATTCTCAACACCAGCTCTCAATCTTTTGTCGATCGTCCGAAGAGCAGGGTACTTATACAAACAATCGGTACAGAAATGTTCGATACCGTTTGCAATCTGCGACTGCTTGAAATATTGATTCACAACCATCTTAGTGAGCTTAGGAATCGATAAAATGCTAAGAGTGGACCACAGATGGGGCGGTATCAGTGCCGATGGGTACATCTTTGACAGCTTAATGAATTTTTCGAAATTTTTTAGCTCCATTCCGCACTCGGTGTCAGTGAAACCGAATAGTGCTGGGTATTCACTGCCGTATCCTTCATCCATAAGCTGGTCTGGATCTTTAGGAATTAACGGGGTATGCCCCTTTATTGATACGTCGAGTGAAGGACTGAAGAGGCCGGGGATTGTGGTTTTATTGAAAACGTAGTAATACGCGTTTAATATCTTTCCTATAGGAGCTTGGATAAGTGCGCGATGGATTTTCTCTGGATCCTTCAAGTGGCTAAGACCCATCCCCTTCAGAAATATTCGGGCTTTGAGTTTGGCTGACTTTGGAGACATAACTGTGTATGATATAGCAGTATTGCTCATAAGTATCAATCTGAAACAATGGTTGTATCTATATATTAAAGGTAATTTATCATAAGCGATTCAAAGCTTGTATTATATCGTATATTAGATTTTTGCAAATTAACTTAGTAAACAATATTCAAATACGAACCTATGGAACAGGTTTTTCCCCTTGACTGCAGGTAAGGTTGATAATAAGTGAGCTATAGCAGCTCCCGAGCTCATCCCTCCCAGAGTGACTCGACTTGGATCCCCTCCAAAGTTTTTAATATTCGTCTGGATCCATTGCAGAGCAAAAATAATATCCCTCAATCCGTTGTTACCGGGTATTTGTCGTGAGTACATAGAAAGGAATCCAAATGATGCAAACCTGAAACATTAGCCAAATAATATTCATGCTTTTACGTGTCAGTCTTTTTGATCACTATTCATGCGTAGATTTTTCACGTAACCTTGAAAAGGTTAGGTTTCTACTACTAAGCGCTAATTGGTTCAAACTCATGTTGACAATTTTCATCGGTTCAATAGTTCAATCTTACCTGAAATTCAGCGTGACTACCATGATGCCCTTAGGTAGTAAATATTCAGGTCCATGCATGTCCGGGTCACCAGAACCGCTGGTATAAGAGCCGCCGTGAATAAAGACCAAAACTGGTACAAGAGGTTTATCCGACTTTGGCCCGTCAGCTGACAAGTCGGGTATCGAAGTCATGGGAACGTGGATGTTGAGGTGAAGACAGTCTTCGCTCATCGATGTTGGTCTCATGTACAGTCCGACGAATTTGGTGTGATTTTGTGGACATATTGGACCAGCTACGGTTGCGTTGAATATGCCAGAAAACGGTTCGGGTTTTTGGGGTTCCTGGAAAGAGATGATTAACATTTTCAATGCTTCGATGTAGGTCACAATTAGCAACAAGATAGACTTTATGTAGAAATAATTATCATAGTTCTATTCACAGATAAGATATCAATTCAATTGATCGCCAAAATATAGCGATTGGCGATTTCTTCACTTGCTATGATTTAGATCACCTATTCCACCATCCACGTATCCACTAATTAGATTATATAAAAAGTTTTAGGGAACTCAAAGCTTTGTAGACATTGTTCCCACTATTATACGTATAGATTGATATCTGATGAGGAGGTAAATCTCCCCATTTACATAAAACGCTGCCATTATTGTTGAGACACTATCGTAAGGACCAATATTGGGCGATTTAGAATTACTGCACCATTTATTTTACACTTTCTTTCTTTTTAACTGGGGTAATTTCCACATCGTTTGACTTACCGCGAATCGGAGTTCGCCCATGGGAGCCTTAGCGTAGGGTACCCCAAGGAAGCTCCCGAAAGGATTCCCATCGATGTCCAGCTTCCTTGCCCCGCAGACCAGCCCCGACTCCGTCTGTGCGAGGATACACCTGGCTCCAGGATCCTCTGCTATCGCACTCACTACACAAACGTTCGCCAAGTTTAAATAAGTCAATAATTTGAACTACTCTACTACATACCGCATCCCGGCAATTAAAATTGAACAACGCAAAAATACGTTTTTCAAGAAAATGTAAAAAAGCAACCAGCAAGTAAGAAAACGTTTATTTAGTGACAAAAAAAAATAATGTTTACTTATAATAATAATAAAATATATGAAAAAATAACTTTAAACTGTGCCACTAAAAATGTATGCCCTCAGCATATGTCTTGGAATCGCAGACTCCACGACGCTGATCTTCCGGACATGCCTCGAGAGAGTATTAGATAGTACGCTGTACTATCGGCTAACAAGCTAATTACTTAGTTTGTACAAAATCGCGAGACTAGCTTTTAAAATAGCTTGGTGACTAAATTCGTATAGCAATTATAAGCTAAGATTTGCGTAGCTTTTTGTTCGCGACATCCGCCTTCTCACTTTCTTTTGGCATCACCAGTTGATTAAAGTCGACCAACCCGCACTTGGCCAGCGTGGTCGACTAAGGCCTTATCGCCCTAGTTTAGGGTAGGCCCGTGCCCTAGCAGTGGGGACGTATATGGGCTGATGATGAGTTGATTAAAAGAATACATTTTATTGAATTTCAATTTTTACATTGATCTGACCCCGTGGTAAATAGCTTAAGCATTTGTGTTACACATATCAAAATCAACAGTGGATCTACAAATATACTTAGATATTTCAATAACACACCCAGACACGGAACAAACACCGATGTTCGTCATACAAATATTTGTCCCGGGTGGAAATAAAACATACGAATCTTAGAACCGCAGCTAAACCACTTAACCACTATTCCATCGAGCTAGTTCCAAAACAAAACATTTTTAACGTACCTGCGAAGTGGAATACGAAACAAATGTAAAACTTCATAACTATCGTAAGGAATGTGTAGGTACCTAATCTTCTTCAAAACTTTAGTTGCTTATTCTTAGGCTAGACTAGACTGACTGTGTATTTATTCACTAAACAGGTGAATATTAGGCATAATATACCAGACACTTAGGAATATATTATGCCAACTTATTTTATTTTTTGTTCAATATCTGCCAATCACAAATTGCAAGTATTCTCACTTGGATATAATCCTTACTAATATTCTAAATGCGGAAGTAACTGTCTGTCTGTCTGTTACGCTTTCATGCATAGAGTACTGAACCGATTTAAACGAAATTTAAGGAAAGGATATAGGCTACTTTTTAACTGACTGCGCTATAAAGAAGTAATGTTTTACCTGTTAAACATCTCTACGCGGACGAAGTCGTCACAGCCCAAACCACTAGACGGATCGAGATGAAATTGAGCATGCAGGTAGATGTTATGACGTAGGCATGCGTTAAGAAAGGATTTCCCGAAATTTCCACGGAAACGGGAATTAACGGGAAAATTGTATGAAAAATATTAACCGCATAAGTTAGACGCTTGAAATTTGGCATGCAGGTACCTTAATAAATTTAAAGCTTTGTTGCAACAGGATATTCAAAAATTCCCAAGGGCACGGAAGTAATAGGGAAGAAAAATTTGTATGAAAAAATCTAAACCGCGTAAGATAGATGATTGAGATTTTGCATGCAGTTACCCTAATGAACGTAAAGCTTACTTGCAACGCGATATTGCGAAATTCTTACGGCAACATGAGTCATTGGAAAAAAAAAAGTATGTAGAAATTTTGAAGGGTCGTAGCTTGGGTACCGTAGAGGTGCACTACGAATGGAATTCACACGGGAACAGGAATTGGCAGGAAAAAACTTTTGTATGTTGACATCTAAACCGCATAAATAACTATTCCACGCGAACTAAGTCGCAGGCAAAGCTAGTCTATTTATAAACCGTGAAATTTTAGTGGTTTTTTTTCCCGTAGCGTAAAGATTTTCCTACAGTAGTAATAAGTAGTATAGGTACTGTCAAATCATGAAGGTAATTCGTGAAAAATTTTTTTTAATTTTTCAAAAAATAATCCTCCTACTCGAAAGCGTGAGCAGCTATGGTTTTTTTACGTGATGTAATTAGGTACTGATTGCCGCATGAAATTATGATTAAAGCTAAAGAAGTGCCGCCAAGACTACATTAGACAGATTACAAATAATCCAAAATAAAATAATAAAAACGCTATTTGGTTACAACTATCGAACAGAAACAAAAAAAAATTATCGCGAAACTAACCTTATGAACCTTAAACAATTATACACGTATAGCACTTGCATCTTTATTTATAAATCAATAAATAACAAAACCCGCACCAACATACATTTTACAAAGCGGTCGCAGGTTGGGCGCACCTGCACTCGACGCGCAAGCTTCATTGTTCTGCCAAGGACACGAACTAAGTACGGCCAAGCGACAGTTACATGCGAAGGAGCGCGTCTCTTTAACAAGTTACCCTCAGATGTCAAAAATATTGACTCATTATTAGTTTTTAAGAAACGGTTCGCTAAGCACATAATTTTAAAATGTTAAACTTTCAAAACCTACTAATTTAATTGTGTAATGTATTGTTAAGCTTAAATGTTTAATTGATAACAGTGTAACAGAACAGACCTTTAGTGCAAATACGAAGGACTTTAGTGATAAGTTTTAGTATCTAAGTTCTCATGTAAGTGATGTAATATTATGTCTTAATGAGAATAAATGTCTTTAAACCTAAACCTAGCTCTACAGTCTACACCCTTAGTAATAAAATTTGATTGGCACCGCCTTCAAAAACATATAAAATCCATACCCAGGTGATTATAAATGTTCGTATTATATTATTTTGTAATTTTTAGTGAGTCGGGTTTTTGAAGGCGGTTTACAATTTTTTTTTCATACTCTTTAGTGTTACATTTTTTTTCACCCTATTGTTCAGCTCACCTGTTATACTACTGATATTATAACTAGTAGTCTTAGTATGTATACAGTATTGAAAGAATTATCCTTTTATTTCAAACAATTAAGGAGTTGACCTTCTATCATCAGCTCAGTATCATAACATTATGATTGCAAGAAGCAATGCCAATATAACTTCAGATAATATGCAAAACGCGGCACATGTCCCTATAAAATTTGAGGATTGCCCTCGATTTCTTCTGGATGCCATCATCAGATCCGGGACTGGTGAAAATGAGACCACCGCAGAAGCAAACACTATCAAACTAAATAAAAAAAAATGATCCGTCTATAATTGACGAAAATATCGGTGAACATACATAAAAAAAAATATACATACAGACGACTTGAATACTTCCTCCTTTTTTGAAGTTGGTTAAAAACGGAGAATAATTACTTTCAACTACGGTTAGATTTAGGGTTGCCAGGTCCTCAGTCGCAAAAGCCGGACAGACCTGTGAGTTTGTCCTGACATTTGGGTAAAAAATCCGGACACATTGTTTTTTTTTGTCAATTTTTTTATAAAAAGTGGAAAACTAATTTTTTTTGTCCTAACATTCGGTCGAAAAATCCGGACACCTCACATTTTTGAAAAATTTTAGTGTTACTTAAAAAAAATGGAAGTCCGGGATTTTCTGATTGCATTTTAAACAAAAAAAAGCAAAATCAAGCTAATATTTCTTTATTATAAATCAGTCTCGTTCGGCGCGTTTCGATCTCGATCCGCGAGCGAATTTCGAAATTGAAAAATCCTACCTAAATCCTAACAGGCCGGATGCCGCTTATTTTGGCCGGACAAGCAATCAAAAATCCTACGTATGTCCTGCTTTATCCTAACACTTGGCAACCCTAGTTAGATTAGTTCCAGTGCCTAAATCGTAGACCTTTATAATAAAACTGTAGAGACTGTATATGTCAATTCTTTACATTGAATATTCATTAAAAAAATCATGTTAGAGATTTAAAGATTGCATCTATGGCATGGGTCAAGACTACTTAAGGGATTTGGACCAAACCTGGTACAGTTATAGTATTATTAGTCTTGAGATAGAACTCCCCGTGGGGCATCCGAAACACCCCCTGATGATTTTTTTTTACTTTTGAATATTGACCTAGCCAACTAAAAAAATTCTAATAAAAAAACTACTGGACTTTTTTGAGTAATTATTTTTGCAAACAAATTTTCATGAGTTCTTCTTTAATGCTTAAAGAATGTCTTCATAACTTAGATGGAAGTTTTTAAAATGGCGGGGCTTGACTTGGCGGGGGCACTGCCGTGCCCGCAGATCATTCTCTCATTTAGCGATACGACCTTACAGAAATAATGTTAAACAATAAACGACTTCACACGGCAAAATCGTGGGCGGAAAGATACTATACCTACTATTTAAATATTTCTGAAAAATTCCAGTCTATTTTTAGTGTGTTTGCCATCCTATAATAAAATTAAGATTGGCACCTAGCGGACGTCCTATATGGACCTCGGCTAGGTGCCAATATTAGGTGTAGGTATAGCCAAAACTTGACACAAAAAAGTGAGTTAGAGTTTTTTTTTGAGATTTTATAAATTGTTACAGTTTGACCTTTCTCACTGTAGTAGACGTTGTGTTACTTATACAATAAGCTGAAAACGACTGTTTGTCACTTCAATAAAGACTGAGAAAACTGTAACTGTCCGGGATATTTACCATTTTGTTTTGGTTTAATGAGCTCCCGATATTTCGGCACCGTTGCAAGCGCCATGATCACGGGTGAACTGACATGGTAAATATCCCGGACAGTTACAGTTTTCTAATGTGTGTAACCATGACAGTTTAAAATTATATAGAGACTGTGATACCAAACGTTTCCGGTAGACCTCAAATGAGATGTACGAGTATACATATTTATTTTGTTAGTTACATTCCAGTTGGATCAGACTGAAATGTAGGCTTGGGCATCGCGATCCTTATGTGCTCTAACTTCTTTCCTGTTGGAAAGATATTACATTTCGTCGCTCGCAAAAGTGAATGGAGTATAGTGTAGCGTTGGACTAAATCTAACAAAAACAGGTTCTGCTAAACTTTTTTGAAGTTGGTTAAATTACTGTAAGCATGGTTTTGGTGTAGGGTGTGGTACTGACCTTCGGTGCGGATTGCTCCGTACGGACCCATGTGTAACTTCGAGAAGCATTTAAGGTTGTATTTTGTATGGCACTGACTATCGCTGCGGGACAAATCCACGCGTATGTGATCCACTCCATATACTGGTACAATATATTGGTCCGTACCGACGGTCAGTAGCGCTACCATGAGTTTAAAAGTTACGGACTCGATATCGCCAACGTTAATATGTCTATGAAAAACTTGCACAGCGCCCCTGGTGGTTACGCTAAGAACTAAAATCGGTAGTATGAAAAAAAGAACTCGATAGGTTTTTAACGTACGTAAGTTTTCGATAGCCAACTCATGGTACCTCTACAGTTCCACACTAAAACCAGGCTAAAAGTGTGTTTTACCACAATACAAGTGTAAGATAAGGTAACATAAGGATGTAAGGAAAAACAGGTGAGTTAAATTGCGAAGTATTTTTTATTAAATATTGTCAAATACGTTAAATAAATACGTAATTAAATCACTTCGCAGTGTACCACTCGTAGGCTGTTCCGTTCCATTTGCTGCAGTTTAAAGTCTGTAAATAAATAAATAAAAAGTAAGTAACATCTTGATTTAAAAGTAGATTCCGTTAAGATTTCATCTAAGCATCTTAGCATTAAAAAGCCTTGCTGGCCGAGTGGTTAACACCGCCGCTTTGGATGCGAAAGGTAGCCAGTTCAAACCCTGCCACATACCAAAAAGTTTTAATCTGAAATTCATACGCAATGCACGTTTTTTCCACGCTCTAATGGTGAAGGAAAATATCATGAGGAAACTTGCACCTCAATGTGAAGAAATTCTAAGGTTGTGCGACATCAACCCGACTCGCACTTAGCCAGCGTGGTTGACTTATCTGTTATCGCCCTCGTAATAAGCCATTCATTTCCTTGTAATATTTTAGATTTTCGCGTACCATTACACTTAATTTTAGTCTTTATGGGTCAAACTACATAGCTACTTACTGCCCGACGGGTGGCGCCAGTTCGCTCGCGACCATGATTGGTGTAACCCAGTCGAAACGTCAAGCAGTAAGTAGCTATGTAATTGCTACTCCATTTATTTCCTAGTCACATAAGAAATATCAGCATCATCATCATCAGCCCATATACGTCCCCACTGCTGGGGCACGGGCCTACCCTAAACTAGGGCGATAAGGCCTTAGTCGTGTATTAGCCCAATTATGTCATGTATTAGAAATATACATGGGTACAAGTGCCTATCCCAGGGTGGAAGGGTATGCGCTGATGATGATGATGATTATTAGCGTAGGTACTTGTGATGGATAGTTAGACCATGGGGTGTTTCACCGTTCTGTGTACGCCTTTACCCAAAAAAGCAAAGAACTCTAATGGTTAGTAAATTATAAGACCATGTTGTAGGTTCCTGTTAGATTGTCCTGGCTACAGTGTACTTACATTATCTATAATATAAAAATGAATCGCAAAATGTGTTGGTAAGCGTATAACTGAACAACGCCTGAACCAATTTGGCCAATTCTTTTTTTTAAATGTTCGTTGAAGTCCAAGGATCGATCCTACGGCGAGAAAAAAATCGAATAATTGCCGGGAAAACCCTAAAAACAGTCCTTTTCTTTTCCACATACAAACATTTTCTAACTAAAAAAAGCTAGGAACCAAACACTGCGACATTACAAATTTTTTTGATAGGACGAAGTCTGTCGGGACTGCTATTAATACTTATAATTGTCAAAAGATCGTATCTGAATGACACCCGGAATTAATATTTCTTGAATAATTTGTATATTTATAAATTTTTTCAGTATTGAAACACATACATTTTGGTGAGTTATTTAAAGATTTTTGGTAGATTTGTATATTCCATTTTATTACTCAAGTAATGTTAATATTTCTCTTTGAACGACCTTCCTTGGGATCAGATCATTGTGTACGATGATCTGTCTATGCGAACAGCAATTTTGTTCACTTTAAATGGGCAATAAATAAAGTAGTTATGCTTTAGAAGGGGGTGCTATTAATGGGAACTAAATGGGAGCTATTAAAAAATATCCTTATTAATGGGAACTTACATCCTACCCCGGGTTAAGGTTGTTAAGGCCGTTGCTTGCCATATGAGTGGTCGCCAGTTCAAATTTAAAACGGTGTTTTCAAATTTGACGGTGACGGTGAAGGAAAAACGTAGTGAGGAAACCTGGACACCTATGAAGAAATTCTGAGGTTTGTAGTCGACCAACCCGCACTTGGCCAGCGTGGTTGACATCATCGAAAGCCTGGCCGCCCTAGTTTAGAAGGCTCGTGCCCATATAGTGTATAGTGTACATATATAGTGAGGACGTATACAGGCTGATAATAAGGAAATATCTAAATATATATAACTCAAAGGTGAATGACTGACAGACCAAACTACTGGACGGATCGGGCTGAAATTTAGCATGCAGGTAGATAATATGGCATTTGGCATGCCGGTTGATATATAAAATAACCGCAAAGCGAGGGCAGGTCACTAGTTAGTACTGAATAAATTTACCATCTTTAGTTCATTTCCACTGTATTCCCTCTTGAATGTGAAAGTCCCTTTGTCACCAAAGTCCTGTACTTGAGTGACGGTATTACCATCGACGGTAATTGTAGTTTTAGCCTAAAACAAATTAAAGTCATATTTAAAAATAATACCTCTTATCCCCATCACCTACAAAGTATCTGGAACGAAATAAATAGTCCCATGTGGTAATTCACTCCATTTCTGATATCCGTAACACTAATTTCTCAGCTAACTTAGCATGAAAGGATTAGATCAATGTACGATTATGTATATGCCATTTTCTTCATATAAATTCATTGTTTAAAAAAATCGACTAAATGAGCTTGGTTCCAAAATATAGAGTGTGTCGGTGCATAAAAATAAGTTTAACTTATTCCTTCAAGAATGTCGATATGTTTATATTATACGTAGCATGATGTAAAATGACAAAACTCTTTTATTTATATTAAAAAGCTGAATATATTAGAATAAATAAATCAATACATACCGAAAGACCACCCTTCATGATGACTTCCTCAAAAGGCACGCCACTTTTGAAGTTGAGCTCTTTACATTCATCAAGGAAGGTCAGGGTCAGCTTGTATGTGTCTCCATTCTTCTCGATCTTTTGGTTGGGTTTATACGCCATTAGTCTTTTAGCGGCTTCCTCGTCTGGCACTGAAAATTTAATGGTACTTTACTGATAATCATCAAGGTTTTGGTTAAAACTACATACCGACTCTGATTTTACCAATTGCGATTTAAGATATGGCTTAAAGTTTCATTGACGTAAGCAAAAACGAACACATACATGTTCAACAAAATCAGTTAAAAAGATGTTAAAGTTAACGCAAAGTTACGAATACAAAAGGGAAGGGGCTAACGAAGTATGCGAAGGAGCTAATCTAATTTTATTTTCACCTAAATTTATTAAATAGTTCAAGGTGCTCAGGATCCTTTCAAATACTGTGACGGTACTTTGTGGTACCTTAATATACAGCTAACATAGTTAATTTTTCATGATATCATCAGACAAATCCAATATCCAATTCAGGCAGCCATAACCGAAGCGGCGAAGTCAGTGCTTGGCACGTCTAAGGGTGGACGCAAATTTGACAAGGAGACTTGGTGGTGGAACGACGCAGTCCAGAGGGAGACTAGGGTGAAGAAAGCCCTCTTTAAAAAGTGGCAAGCGTCCAACTCTCCTGAAGATCGCGACGCATACAGGTCCGCAAAACGTGCAACTAAGAAAGCTGTTGCCAGAGCCAGGCGAGCCCACCTACAGCCGCTCTACGATAGGCTGGAATCGTCTGAGGGGCAGAAGCTTATCTATAGATTGGCACGTTCTAGGGTCAAAGCGGCACAGGATATCTCCAAGTGCCGCTGTGTTAAAGACCCTCACGGTAACCTACTATGCGAGGACCTCGCGGTGAAGGAGAGATGGCGCTCTTACTTCCACGAGCTGTTAAATAAACAGCATAGAGAAGTGCAGCCACCGGACCTCCCTCCAAATCTTGGACTTGTGCCACCGGTAACGCCTGAAGAAGTAGAGAATGCTCTTCGCCGCATGAAGAATCGGAAAGCTGTCGGAGCCGATGGAGTCCCCATCGAAGCCTGGAAGGCAATGGGTGGTCGTGGTGTGGGCATCCTAACTGACCTTTATAATCGCATACTCAGCACCGGCGGGATTCCTTGCCAATGGAGACTGAGTGTTATCACCCCGGTCTTCAAGGGCAAGGGACCAGTGCAAGAGTGCGGTAGTTATCGCGGTATAAAGGTCATGTCCCACACCATGAAACTATTCGAGCGGATAGTAGACTCTCGAATCCGTCAGGAGTGCACTGTCTCTGGATGTCAATATGGTTTCCGCCCCGGTCACGGGACTATGGACCCCGTTTTTGCCCTAAGAATCATCATGGAGAAATACAGGACGAAGAACACGCCTCTCCACTTCCTATTTCTGGACATGGAGAAGGCCTTCGACTGTGTTCCGCGTGCGATGATTTGGTGGGCCCTGAGGTCCAAGGGAGTGCCAGAAACGTATGTTGATATCATTAGAGACATGTACTGTGATTCCGATTCTGTAGTTAGGACCGCTGTTGGCGACACTTTGCCCTTCCGTATAACCGTCGGAGTACACCAAGGCTCCGTCCTGAGTCCGTTCCTCTTCAGCCTGATATTAGACGTATTGTCAGACAGCATCAGAGACCACCATGAGCAGCCACCATGGCTACTTATGTATGCTGATGATATCGCGCTGGTGGACTCGGACAGGGGACGGCTGGTGAGACGTGTTAACACATGGAAGGAATCGCTTGAGAACGGGGGTCTGAAACTCAACGTGGCGAAGACTGAGTACTTGGCCTGCAACACTACAGATCCCATGTCCGTCCGCATAGGCGAAAACACGGTCGAGCGCACGGACCGGTTCAAGTATCTGGGATCTGTACTCCACGCGAACGGCGACATCGACTCCGACGTCAAGGCACGCATTGCTGCTGCGTGGGATAAATGGCGGGAGGTGAGCGGCGTCACTTGCGACCCTAAAATGCCGGTTAAGCTGAAGGGACAGGTCTATAAATCCATCATTAGGCCTGTTCTCTTATATGGCAGTGAAGCATGGCCAGTACTTGAGCGGCACAAGCAGGAACTGCGGGTCACGGAGATGAAGATGCTGCGCTGGATGTCGGGAGTTACGCGAGCAGATCGCGTAAAGAACTCCCGTATTCGCGGCAGCCTTCATGTTCGAGACATCGCTGACAAATTGCAAGAGTGCCGCCTACGTTGGTACGGTCATGTTTTACGGAAACCGGCAAACTACGTAGGGAACAAGTGTCTAGCTATGTCGCTACCGCCAGGTCCCGGCAGAAGGGGAAGGCCCAAGAAGGCCTGGCTTGACGTCGTAGTGGATGACATGCGTGCCAACAAACTCTCCGTGAAGGATGCCGAAGACCGCGCGAAGTGGAGAGATAGAAGTAGGAAAGCGGACCCCGGGCTCCGCAAGGATGCAACCGGGAAAACGCGGAGATGATGATGATGATGATCATCAGACAAATCCAACGCGCATGTGCAGTTCTGATTTTTTAAAACTAATCTATGTAATACTGATCATAAATAAGTAAAATAAATAGAATAGGTCCATACCTACTGCCTTGACGAACTCCTTGTGGTCCTGGTCCTTGACGAAGGTAAAGATTTTGCCGAAGTAAGACATGTTGAGGGAACTGATCACTGACCAATGTGGACACGAAGATTGTCACCTATTTTATATACGCATTAAACAGACATCACAATTTAGATCAAGATTAAAAGGCGCTAAATCACGCTAGTAATTTTTAGATAGCTTTTATGATTAACGATGCAAGTATGAGTAATTAGGTAAAACATTACGCATTAATCAATGTATATAATATAGTTGATTACTCACTATGTTTTTTTTCAGTTTATCTGTCTGACAGTCACAATATTTTTTCTAAATAATTAATATCTATTACGTATGTCGGAATCTCTTGAATCAATAAAAATATCAAGCTTCCTACCTAAAGTCGTTCAGCGGACTATGGAAAGAGCTTAGCTCGGAGTTTCTCTGCGGGATCTTTTTAGAAATGAGGTGATCCAACAGAGAACCAATATTATCGACATAGCTCTCCGGATTAGCACGCTAAAGTTGCAGTACTTGCAGTGGGCTGACTATATTAGGGTCAATTTCAACAAGTCCATATTTTTTAACATTTCGGTGAACTTTTTTATTTGTTACTTTTTTGAAAATACTACCATGTAGAATTGTTATTTACGCTATCGTTATAATTAATTTTAACTCGACATTAAATTAAATTCATATACTTAAGAGATATAGTACTTTGAAATTTTGGTGTCACCGAAATGAAAGAAGAGTTCACCGAAATGAAACTTCTCATCACCGAAATGAGAAACGCAATACACCGAAATGAAATTACTTATGTAGTCACCGAAAAAAAGTAAACTGTTACCAAGTATACAGCCTACAACCTACGTTTTGAAGAGTGTATTCATCACACAGTAACAGATTTTTTCTTACTAAAATTAAAACTTCGGCCTTATCAATAAAAATGCATCTCCGTTAATCGTTTAACAGTGGTCGATGAAAACGTGGATACAACCCAGTCTTGATCTTTGTCAGTTCCAGATTCAGCTCTCAATGCATAAAGTCCATCTGCCAATCAATACCCCTAACCTTACATAGACCGATTAAGTGCAATATGCAGTAGTGCAATAATTCGTTAAACAATTGACAAAGCCATTATAAAGCTAGCTTCATTACCGAACTACGAACGATTCGTAGGTATCATCTGGAAATCGTCGTGCCAACATATCCCAAGAGGCTGTCGTACTTCCAACGTCCCGGGTTTGACTCAAGAGTCATCTGCGCCGTTTAAAAATTATGAATCCGCCTATAATGCCGATCCATTTTCACAAGACACATGTGATGCTTGTGAAATCTTAATGCTGTCTATCCATGCAAACCAGCGAACCAAATGGATTAATACAGTCACCAGCATTGACATGACCCACAATAGTAAAAAGGCCTAGACCACAATCCGTAAATGGACCGGTGAGCCCTCTCCTCCAAAGTTCCAAGTAAAGTTACTGCAAACAAAATTGCTCATCAACTGTTGCTGAATAAGAAATCGTACACTCGCCTTCCCAGAATTCAACTTGTACAATGCCTTCCGAAAGAGAATTTACTGAGCCAGCCTTTTGACGATATCATTTTTAGTGTTAGATACTTGAAATCTGGTAAAGCATCGAGTGTTGATAACATTTCCACAGAACAACTTAAAAACTTGGATCCTATGACTATTTGCTGGTTACAACCGAAGTTCAATGATTGTCTACAATCTGCGAAATTATCACGTCTATGGATCTTGATATTGCCATTCCAAAACCGGGAAAAGTTCTAGATGACCCTAAAAACCTTCCGCCCATTATCCTTGCTCAGTCACACATACAAATTATCTCAACGCCTATCACCTATTAGATCAGCACTTAATTCCAGAACAGGTAGGATTCAGACCTAAAAAATCATGTTGTAACCAGACGTTAAACCTCACCCAACACATGCCATTTTATCATAAAGGTCTAGTCCATAAGATTTGTATTTGTAATTCAGAAGCTACACTGATGTTATTCTGTTTTGTGAACCAAAATAAATAACACAAAGAGGATAGTTTTGAAATGGGAATGATTACAGCGGTGTATGCGTGGATCTGACAGCAGCTTATGATACAGTGAACCTGAAGCGTCTCTTGTGGAAAGTCTACTCGATGGTCAATGACTAGAAATTTATAAAAATACTTGGTGAGCTGCTCCGCAACCGTAGCTTTCAGGTCCATTTGTCTGAAGAAATAAGCAGATGGCGATCCCAAAAAAACGGTAATCCCCAGGGTCTCTACCCTGGGGATGACCGTTTTGTTGGAATCACTACTTTTCAACATCTACACAAAAGACTGACCATGTTGCCGATGACCTGGCGCTCATATCACAAACACAATCCTGTGAAAACATAGAAATAAACCTCACTTCAGCCTTAGGGTTCAGACACTCTCAGACTAAATATAACATGGCAGGGACAACCACAGAAGTTAAAGTCGGCATAGCTTTATATTTAGATTTAGAAAGTACCGAATCTTGACACAGATCCACCTTCTGCTCGTCTTAACCTCTGGTCTAACACGTTTGCTCCACCCGTCCCCTTGGTTCTACCTTCAGAAAGCCTTCCAACAGGACACGATTTGCCATGGTTAACCTGAAGGTCCCTGGACAGACTCCGTAGCCAGGTTGGCCAATGCAAAGATAATATGTTTAGGTGGGGGTTTCCTGGACAGGAGGATATCGCGTGCCTATGTGGTCTCTCACCATTGTCCATGGCTCACCTCACTTCATGCCCCGCCTGTCCCGACTCCTGTACACAAATTGAGCTGATAGAAGGGTCAACAACCGCGGTCCGGGTGGCGGAATTATCCAAAATAATTTTAAGTGTTTTGCCATCGACACGAAAAGAAGAAGAAGAAGAATAACTTACCATTTTGAACTTCATCATTTGACTTTAGATGCTGTTGACAAACATTTCAAGTTAATCTGTTATTACTTTAATCCAGAGTCCATCTGCGAGTATGTTTTATTATTAAGAGGATACTCTTAAATATATAAAAGAAGAATCACTGACTGACATATCGATGCACAGTCTAAACGGCTAAACGTAGGCACTTGAAATTTGGTAAGGACGTAGTTTAGGTACCGTAGAGTTGCATTAAGAAAGGAATTCCCGAAATTCTCACGGGAACGGGAATAGTCCGAAAAATCCTTTTGTATGAAAAATCGCCCACGCAAACGAAGTCGCGGGCACAGCTAGTGAAAAATAAAGGTATTGATTACAACCACACATAGATTTTAATAATTTAATCTGAAATTCATTTGGGAACATGTAAGAATAAATCAACAGATATATTGTAATTATCAACAATAAAAATAAAAATATATTCCTTTCGAAATTACAATGTAACAAAATAAATTAAGGTCTTTATTCACCGAAATGAAGTAATTTGACACCGGAATGACAAAAGAAATCACCGAAATGAAGATAATAATCACCGAAATGACCAAATTCTCACCGAAATGAAAAAAAGTCACTGGAATGATATTTTTACTCATTCCGGTGGTCAATTTAGGTCACCGAATTCACCGGAATGAGGTCACCGATATTATATACAGCCCATAAAAATAAGCACAACAAGGAAAATATAAATAAAAGAAATAAATTGATACGACCTACTTAATTGAGCGACATTTAGTAATAGTACATAGATTTTATAGACATACCGAATGATTGGATCACAACTTATATCCATTCACGTGAATGACAAAAAAAACGGTACGCAGTCACCGAAACCGACTTACTTACGTTTTTGGCGGGAACTGCAAACAGCAACACACGTCCTCTTACGTTAAGCGCTTAGGCGGCACTGATGCGCAGATTTACTGCGCAGTGGCAAGAAGCTAGTGTTTTTCGATGCCTAGATATTCGCGTACAACGAAAATTCACCGCGATGACATATCTCATTTGGACACGTGAATTTGTACTTACCATTCATTAAATATAACAGATTTTGTATTGAACTTTCCGCAATAAGGTACTGTCATTATTAAGGATTTAAATAAAAAAGGTAAATCCCTAAAAAATCAACTGTTTTTAAAATATGATTAAAAGTATACTGAAAAACAAATTGTGCCGCGTCACCGATATGATACAATTGGGGGTTTAAGATTTTTTTTACCTAATTAGCGATAATCATAATTTAAAAATATTTATAGTCACCTATAGGAGACAACACCTTTTATCTAAAAAAAAATATTACAAGTTAAAAGTGCCATCCTGCACTAGCAGTTTCAGCCGTGCCGTTTACGATTTGGTGTCGGGAAATTCACCCATTAGCCGTAGAACCGACAACCGCTGAAATAAATGAGTTCTGGAGAGGATAATTCATCTCGGTAAACGTCGTGTGAGACGCCCTCAGGCCAGGTGGGGTGATGATCTGCGTAGGACGGCTGGTAGGATCGGATGCGAGTGGCCAGAACAGGAGTGACGAAGACCTGCAGTAGATGGGCTTATAACCTGACGATGCTTGTCTTGTAAGACGTCCATCAACAGCCTATATACGTCCCCACCAAGAGGCACTAGCCTATTCTAAACTAGGGCGATCACACCCCAGTAAACGACGCCGTAAAATAAATAAATTATTGGACTAAACAAAATCCTAGTCGAATAAGTTGTATGGAGATAGTAGGAGGAACTAAAATAAAAATTGAGCTGAAAAAAAACCCAATGCATTGAATGAATCACATTGCGTGACAATGATTTACAATATCTGTGTTTGGATACGATTAGCATAATGTTCTGATTTTGTCTGATGATACTAAAAATATGAATGAGGTTCAGTATCAGCTTAAATGATAATGAACATCTTTGTAAAACAATTATAGAGGTTTATATAACTATTGTAATGATAACGCATTATCGTGAAGTTTTTTTTTTTATAAAGAGGGTCGATTACTTTTATTTTGTCTTTCTATAGAAGCTAACCACAAGCTAGCTCACCTTCTAGTTGTTAATCTGACAAAATATGAAGATATGGTTTTGTTTGAGAATTGGACAATAGAATTAACTGTATTGGTTTCTCCAGGTAAGTCTAATAATTACTACCTACCCATAGATAATGTTTATTATTTTAGTTATTTATGCAGCTTTGAAGTCTTTGATAAACTGAATCGATATGTGTATTTTTTGTGCTCATACAGGCAGAATTGAGAACGTTATGCGTGTTTAAAGTTCTGACCGTTTGTACTTTTCATACAAAATCACCGTAAATTTAATTATTAATAAAATTAGTTTTACAAATAATTATATTCAACGTGCCAATACATAATGTACCATTATGATATTGAGACACAGTAACATTCTCCATTGATAAATTAAAAAAAGGGATTGGGTAAAGTTGGCTTTCTTTTAAAGGTAATTAAGGAAGAAGGGAGGGAGCCTTAGGAGAGCTACAACGTCCTGTATTGCAAAATGTAGTAAAAAAATTTACACAAACGGGGAAAGGTTAAAGGGCTTAAGAGAGCCACACGCTCTTTAAACAATCATATCTCCGTCAATTTTTGTTTGTTCAACAGAAAAAACTAAAAAACCAAATTTATTGTTAAAAATACCTAATTTTTTTTATGTCTACACTTTTTTACGTATCTGTCGTAATTTTTGAGATATTATGAAAGAATGGTGGGATTTTTAAAAAAAATATTTTTTTATTAATTTCTTTATCGAGACTTTTTTGAACAATATGTGTCGTGAAGCATCCAAACTGATAAAATCTATCAAACTCTTTATAATGAAGATAATTCTAAACGGAATACGATTAAATTCGAATTTGGGTGGAAATGGCACCTATGAAACCCATATATTTCGGAGAAAAAACCTTAGGTGCTCCGCTTATTTGCAATACAGCTCACTTATTTCAGGTGCAAAAGACTTTAAATAGTACTCATTTTAAAGCTTATTTTATGGACTTTAAAACCCTTTTATATAAGAACGCATAAAATTCATTTCCTCGCTGCTAGATGGCATTGACCACATCGATCGTTCAGACAAAGTGAAAAACGACTTTGATCTTTAATATCTAGCTTAATTGCACTTAGAACACTTTATATATCCAAATTGTTAATTTTTTCACCTGCTCCATTTTGTTTTGAATAAAATTTTCAATAGATCGTATATTTTTGGAGATATTAGCTAAAAACCGATGAAAAACGTGCAAAAATTGCGAATATTCAATGGCCAATTACTTTAAAATTATTGGATTTTCCGAAAAACTTTTTAAATTAATTTTGCTTAAAATTAGGCCTTCTATCGATATCTGAGGGTATTTAAAAAAAAACTATCCACCGCCGAGACGGGTCAGCAACCACGCCCAGGGTGGTTGCGGGGTTCAAATCATTTTCACTTTTGATGTTAAGGGTAATATGGACCTAAATCCTAAATTTCATGCAATTCGGTTCACAGTAAAAAAATTCGGACCTAAAATGCTTCAATGACTGCACTTTTAGGGCGTAGAGCTTCTTTAGCTTTAAGCATCAATTTCATGCGGCAAGCAGTACCTGATTACGTCACAACTTACAAAAGAACGGTTCTAAGGTTCCTTACTGCGATAGCTTATCTCGTTTTCGAGTTGAAAAATTTAAAAAAAAACATTTTTTATTTTGCAATGAATAATTTGCATGATTCGATAGTATTACTAAAGGCAAATCGTTCTGCCACGGGAAAACAACCACTAAAATTTCACGGTGTATAATATTTGGGATGTAAGTTTTTTTTTATTTGCACAGTGGTTAATTCGTGGAAGTACGTTTTATTTTGCAAAATATTGCCTGGCATCATTAAAATATCTAGTAGTAAAGGATAGTTTCGTTGGTACAATAAGTCAGAACTACAAGAAAAAATAGATGTAAGGTTTTATACAAAATTTTTAATTCTGATTTACAGTAATTTTGTTACAATATGAAGGTTCATAGAGAGGCGAGAGTAAAAATTGTCTCCTTGTTCCTAAACATTATTGTAAATTAAAATAGCTTATCAAAAGTTTGTAATAATAATCGTAAGTAAGTAACTTAATAAGATATTCAAAGAGCTGTGTACCATCTATAAGCAACGCCGTCCCATTTACTGCAGGTAATGGTCTGTAAATAAACAAAAAAGAAGGTATTAGCTTCAAATACAACGGCATTTAAAAATCTATATTTTATTCTTGAAAGTACGTAGTCATAAGCTCCCAATAAAGCGCCTTAAATGTATTACTAGGTACCTACTAACTAGCACTCTATTCTCCTAGAAATAGATGCTAAATAGAAATTTAGTGTCAATTTCTCTGGGTAGTTCCTAGGGCTATCGTATCGTAATGATCTAGACACGCGGTAGCGTGTCAAGCCAAGTTATAGAAACAGAACTGGCGAGCCGCACCGTGTGTAATATTACACGAACCATTTGGAACCACTTTTGAACCCCTCATAAATCAAAAACTTTTTCACATAAACGTATCAAATTTGGCTTATATATGCGAGATAAATATGTGAATATGTGACTTGCGAGATAAATATGTGTTCTAAATTTCATAAGCTTATCTCAAACAGTTATTTAGATATTAATGTCCAAAAATCCTCATTTTTATCATTGACTGACTGACAGATCAAAATTCTAACCCAGTTCCAAATGACCTAGAGAGTTAAAATTTGGTATGCAGATAGGTAATTACATGAATACAAAGGAATAAATAAAAAACTGGTAATTTTTTAATAATTAGGTTAGGTTCTATTATGAACGCTTAACATAAATACCTAATTAGTGCCTAATCACGCCTATATACCAGGGAAGGCAGAGCACTAAGTATATATTAAGGTATACTTACTTATTTACAATTAAGAGTAGGTACTTATAGTCGGTTTTCATATTTATTACTTAGGGTAGGTACCTACTTTATTAACTGGGATTAATTATTATTTTTATATTTAGCGCCCATCAATAGTATAAAATTCGGCGTTACGATGATATATACTTTTCTACAAAAAGTAATGATATCCAATCAAAAACATAAATGTGAAATGAGAGCCAAGTTCAATATTATGATAATTGCCTTGGTTGTTGACTTCAACGACAAAAGAAGTGAGATCTAAATGGGTGCCAAGTTCAATGGTCAACCCTGAAATTTATTTATAAGTAACACTATAACATACCTATCATATCTTCTTATAACATAAGATAATGTATGGTGGTAGCCTATGAAGGTCTTTCTTGGCTAGTTTTCATATATGAGTTATAGCAGTCGCAAGTTCTAAGCCTACAAGTATTTGTCGGTTTTTATTTTATAATTCTGAAAAATTGGTTTGTTGGTAGAACCTAGCGAACGAACATAATAATACGTTGGTAGGTTTATAGAAACTAGCCAAGATAGACCTTCATAGGCTACCACCATACATTATCTTATGTTATAAGAAGATATGATAGGTATGTTATAGTGTTACTTATAAATAAATTTCAGGGTTGACCATTGAACTTGGCACCCATTTAGATCTCACTTCTTTTGTCGTTGAAGTCAACAACCAAGGCAATAATCATAATATTGAACTTGGCTCTCATTTCACATTTATGTTTTTGATTGTAAAGACTACCTTGGATATTAGACGGGAAGAATTCAATTTATAGAGTGTAATGTAACGCGGAAGCTTAAAATCATACAATTTATAGAGGTCATCCTTTGTTATTAATTAATCAACGACACCTTTTTTCGGGTTGAATCTCTACAACTATATTTTTATTCTGCAATGTGAATTGCTTCATCTAATATATCTTAAAGATTGGTACTCACCAGTTTGAGGTCATTGCCATCGTATTCCCTCTTGTAAGTGATGGAACCCTTATCTCCGAAGTCTTGATGCTGGACCAGGGTGTTACCGTCGACTTTGAAGGTGGTCTTGGCCTAGAAGCCCAAAGTTTAGGAAATCAGTCGCACAAACTCTAGAGCTGGTTAGGAACCTTGATTATTTGGGAAATTGTTCTTATAGGGTCATACTGTTAATAATGACATGAATATTGCCGATTTATAAATATCATCATCATCATCATCATCATCAGCCTATTCCTGTCCACCGCTGGACAAAGGCCTCCCCAAAATATAACACAACATCACATAACTACATTGAACTGAATTCGTCATTAACCACTGTTCCAGCGAAACAGTCATTTAATCATATATTCAAAATGATTAGGCTAAAGTTATAATGTAGTGTGTGTATAATGTAGCTTTCACAGTATAATTATTAAGAATTGTTATCGTTTAGTTTGTACTTTAAAAAGTAATGGGTAAAGATAACGGTTGTTGACTCAGAAAGCTGTTAACTTGAACTACCGGCCGGCATGATTAGCGATTTCTTTAAGATACAAAACTCTTTCTTAGTATAAAATGTGTTATCAGTACTCAAGTGTGTGACAGCTACTACCGGTGCAATCGAACTTAATCAAAGTAAGATATTATTTAGCGATAGAAACCATAGAAATATCAGATAATTGATTACAAAGAATTCGTCTGAAAAGCCGTCATCGGTCTTATCGGGGAGCGGTAGACCCCGTAGCGCTACCACGAGTTTAAAAGTGACAGACTCGATATCGCCTATGTAAAAAATGTCTATGAAAAAATGAACAGCGCCCCTAGCGGTAACGCTATGAACTAAAATCGGTATATGATAAAAACAATTCAATAGGTTTTTAACGCACGTAAGTTTTCGATAGCTAAATCATGGTAGCGCTACCGACCTCTAATGTAGAAAATATATCTAAACTAGCTTTCCGCCCGCGACTTGTCCGACTAGAGACGTTTAACGGGTAAAACATTACTTCTTTATAGCGCAGTCGGTTAAAAAGTAGCCTATGTCCTTTCTCAGGCTCTGGACTATATCTGTATCAAATTTCATTTAAATCGGTTCAGTACTCTATGCGTGAAAGCGTAACAGACAGACAGACAGAGTTACTTTCGCATTTATAATATTAGTAAGTATATTAGTAAATATATACTTTTTTTATTATCTTTCATGGCAAAATACTTACGGTCAGCTTTCCTCCGCCGATCACCTCATCAACGGTCTCTCCATTCTTGAAGCTGATCTCCTTGGTAGAGTCAGCCGTGATGATGAACAGCTTGTAGGTGTCTGCGTTCTGTTCCAACTTCAAGTTGGGTTTGTATTCAGCGAATTTCTTGGCCGTTTCCTCTTCTTTGACTGAAATAGTAGTTTGGGTTGTATAATTAGGGGGAGGTGATTAAATGCAGGCATTACAAATTTGGGCATAGTAACTAGTATACCTTATGTAATAAATAAATAAATATCTTGAGACATTTCCACACGCGGTCATCTGACCAAACCCAAACTAAGCAGAGCTTGTCCTATGGGCGTCAGAGACTAATATACTATCGGAGTATTTGGCGGTCGACCACCTATAAGGTGAAAATCGCTTGGCGCTTATACGTCTGTCAAAGCAAGCCCCGCCCAAATTGTGGTCCGAGAGCCTGCAAGAATTTTTCGGTAGGTATATGAGGCAAGCTGAAAACTTGTCCTATACCTTTAATATTATAACTCAACACAAAACCGCAGACCTGGCTGAGTACCGGGGCTAAACCAAACCCCCAATTTTTCTTATTTTAAAATATATTTTATAATCCAAAAAAATATACTTTGTCAGTTCACCTGACAGGTAGAAGTTCCATCGAAATAATTTGTCTTACAACGTGAGTCTTATTTTTTAGTTATAAATAAAAAGATGAAAAATATTTTTGGGGGTTTGCTTTAGCCCCGCTACTCACCAGCCAGGTCTGCAGTGTCGTGCTGGGATATAATAGGAGAGGTTCAGGATAAGTTTTCAGCTTGCCTCAAATACCTACAAAAAAATTCTTGCTAGCTCTCCTACTATTGGAACAAAACGTTCCAAGTTCCAACGTTCCAATTCCGTGCTTGGATTTTGACAGATTTTCTTTAAGTGCTCTTCTATTGGCCAGTGGGCGGGGCTATTGGCGTTTAAAGAAATTTATTTGAAAAGTGTACTACCGCCAGCGTTGCCGATAGTACATACATATATGTTTTTTTAAATAGATACTTACAGACATGGAACAAACACCGATGTTCATCACACAAATATTTGTCCCGAGTGGGAATCGAACCCACGACTTTAGGAACCAGCCAGGGTCACCAACCACTGTTCCACCGAGCCAGTCAATGTTATGTTCATAGAAAAAGTAAATACAAGTACCACATTTTTTTAAAGAAAATGATAATAAGAGATTAACCAAATCGTGATGATAACCTAATGGCTAATGGCCGGCTAAACACCAGTTGATTTAAATTGGCAAATGTTTTTTCCTATCCTTGCAGTTTATAATCGGAGATTCGAGCCAACAACCGCTGAAAGACATACATAGTTGAGTTTCGTTACGCGGAAAATAGTTGAAATCTTGTAATGAAAATTTTTGGAAAGTCATATTCACTTACATCATAGCAATAATTTAAAATTCATCATCATCATCATCATCAGCCCATACTTGTCCACTGCTGGACATAGGCCTCTTCAAATGCACGCCACTTCTTTCTATCCTCGGCCACTCGCATCCATTAAATTAATTTCACCAAAAATTTAAAATTAATTTCACCAAATATTTAACACTACTGGAAAAGCTCAAAACTCACTTATGGCATCGATGAACTCTTTGAAGTTCTCCTCCTTAGCGAAAGTGTATTCCTTGCCGTAGAAAGCCATCTTGAATTCCTGAAGTCTTGAAGTCAAGTTAACAGCGAACAGACTGTGACGATTTCAACTTGTAACCTAATTTATACGAAGCCCTAATAAAGATAATACTGAGCGAGTCACGATCCTTATCGATGTATCATGCTATGATGTTGCTAATTCGTAAGGTGCACTTTAATCCACGCATATGTTTGTACTTACATGCTAATCGCTAATTCGCATACAAAATACCGCAATAAAATACTTCATATTTTATTCTGTGTATTAATGATATTATTGGGGGCTGGTTTAGCACGTAAGATTCATTTTAGTTTTCTTCATAGTGTTATTTTTGTTTATTATGATTTGTGCTAAATAAAAGTTTCCGTTCCCAGTCGATGGCCACGACTCTGCCCTTAACTAGGGCGATCAATCCTTTTTTTTTGTTTTCACCAAGAAATGCCTTACGCACTTTGGGCAGGGGTTTGCCCAGAGCGGACTCCCTGCTTGCGGAAGACTGAGACTTCCGACAAGCTACTCTTGAGATGGTGTCTCAGGGGTGTATAGTCAGCCAAGATAGTGGTCTACCACTTTTGTCAAAAGTTTCTGCGAGATGTAACGCTAAGGTTGACTTTTCACTGACACAAACTTATTGCCAGGGAAAACTTACCTTGTTGTTGCATGACGTTCAAACGAATCTCAACCGTAGGGTGGTAGGCCACATTTTTGGCTGACTGTACCCAATAAAACTCCGCGGTGCAACCACAAAGACTCATGGCGGTGCGGTTGGAAATATGCTAGCCTTCCGTCTGCTGCACTACCATTCGGGCCTTCTCAAGCCCCCTCCATGTGGGAGGCGGCAGGAACAATTGGCACCAGTTCCCGCCTTTCAGAGATAGGGTGATCGGGCCTGAGTCAACCACGATGGGCAAGGGCAGATTGGTTAACTTGTACGATGTTTTCTTCCCCATAGGAGACCGATAAACGTAGTTACATATGAATTTCAAACATGAAAACACATTAGTAGATAAACACAATACATGGCGGGGTTTGAACTGGCTACCTCTAACATGGAAACGGCCTTAAATTCTACAACAAAAAAAATTATAAAAAATAATGATCAGAAAAAAAATATTATAAATTTTTTATCTGATCATTATTTTTTATATAAACGGATATTTTATAAGTAAATGAAATAGTACATACATACTAGTTCATAGTGTAAGCTTTCTGCAAGCGTCTCCGTTTAGAGTGGTTGTCGTTTAATATTTTACCATAGAACAGTTGCTTAAAACGATTTTTTTGTGTACCAAACATCATTTACCTGAATAAACTACGGAAAATACTGTTTATCGTGAAGAACTTTTCATTATAAGCTAATTGTCCTGGTGTTCTCTTGGTAACTGAAGTAAATGTGGTATACATTTTTGTTCCACCTAACGCAAAATGATTATTGTAATATTGAATCTTCTTTATTACTAAAGCTGATCGGGTGTCTCGTTTGGCTAGTCAGCTAATACTAATCTTTATTTTTTAACGAAGATCTCTATCAAAGAAGAGAAGAAATACTCAAATATTTTGCCCGACTCGAACTGAGAACCTCTCCTTCATACGCGAAACTTGTCATTGGTAGACCAAAACGAGGCGGTCAGACAAATAATAAGAAAAAAAAATGTTCATGATATTCCATGCAGACAAGCATAGAGTGCTTCGTTTCTCTCAAAATTATGATTGGCACCAATTTTTTTCATACTTTTTAGTGTTGCATTTTTTTCACCCTAACATTTCACCTAGAGTGATTCTTCCGTTTCGTCATAATCGCCTTTCCGGGCCAAAAGTCATTATGAATATTGTAATTAACCTTATTTTTTTTATTCAATAAGGTAGGACGTACTTTTATCTTGAATATCCATCATCTATATCAGGTTTAAGATTCATAATAAAAAAAAGTTTAGAACAAAAACATGCATTTTTTTCATTCCTCTCCTTGTTCAAATGGTCCCTCAGAACGTTGTGACACATATTTGGTGACTTTCCTAGGGGAAATGTACATAATTTTTATTCTTATATACTAATGTATTCATTGACTATTATAAACTTGCAATACAGTATTTTTTATACGTGTTTAACATAGAAAGAATCGTCTTTAAAGTTTTGTCAATCCAAAAACCACATTTCCTCCCACGAAAATTGAACATTAAATTTTTAATGCACGTACTATACTATTTATTTCTTGCCCACAAAAAGACACTCCCTAGACCATAATGCATCGATACAAGTCATCAGGACAGGACGCACGCTGCCCGGACAAAATATTTTCACGATTTAATTGCTGAAAACAGCGTTTGTCACGAGAAGTAAACATTACCTTCCATAGTTTTTGTATGTAAGTGTATGACGTAAAAAAAAAAATTTTAACTTTAGGTAACAGCCTACTGTAGGGTCTAGTTATCAATTAATTATGAATATCTAGCCTTTATTAATTCACGAGTAAATTCAGAAAATCCGCTCAAACTTCATTCCCTTCCGTATCATTCCCTTCCATTCCCTCCAATTTTTTAACGGAGGGGAATGAGTCACTTTGGAGGGTAATGATTTTTTTTAAATATAAAATTGATATGTTCCTTAGTATGTCTCTTTGTTAATTTTTCTTCTATTATTTTGATTATATCGAATTATAACTTGTGTAAGTATATGTCAGTATTATTGTACTTGTTAGTTAATAATAATTCCCCGCTGCTTCTTTCTTTCTGTCTGCCTTTCTGTCTGTTCGCAGTAAACTGAAAAACTACTGAACGAACGGAATAAGTAGGTACCTAATTAATAATGAAGGTTTTGTGAAATATTCGATTATTTTGCTTAGTTTTTGTTTTTTAGATACATTATACATCCGCAACAATGTTGAAGCCGAAGAAAAGGGCAACTAAAAAAGAAAAAATAGCTAAAGACAGATTGCGAAAGAAGTTAAAATACGCAGAAATCAAGGCTGATCATGAAAAATACAAATTAGAGGAGTAAAAACAAAAGAGGAAATACTTTGTAAAAAAATAAAAGAAAAAAGTCCTAAGTATAAAAGACATGACGGCACGACAAAAGAGGGAGCAAAGACGAAGATGGCGAAAAAACTCAAAAAATAAAATTAAATAAGCTGAAAGAGCAGAAAAAATTGCAAAGAATTTTAAAAGATAACTTTCCACCCAGTAGTGAGACTGAGAAAATTAAAAAAATGTCAGATCCTACAATACGCGACCCTCTAATGTTACAAGAAGAATTCACATCAAGCCAAAGTACACCGAAGTCACATTTAATGCATAAAAAAACTAATAATCCAACGCAATGAGGAAGCTGCCATTCAGATCTGAAAAAGCAATAACAATTTTACAGAATAATTGACAAACTAAAAAAAGAGAAAGCGATTTGAAGAAGACATTTATTCGTGGAACGGAAGTTACAAAAAGATAAGATTCAGGATAGCAAAGAAAAGAAAGTAAATAAAGTAATAAAAGACATAAATAATGAGAAGGTACAAGTAGTGAAAAGGAAGCTATTGTTTCATGAAACAGTTTGTCGAGGTGTATCAGAAAAATACAAAAGCCTTCCGAAAAAAGAGAAAAGATCTTCTGCTGGAGATATAACTGATAATTCGAGGCTCTAGATAATAAAACTGCGAAACTAGAACAAAGTATTGAAAATTTTCTACAAGAAGATGAAAACAGTCAAATGGCGCCAGGAAATACGATTTTTTCTTTTCGAAGAAGCAAAAGTAATATTTGACAATATCCCATATTGTTTGAGCCTCGAATTATCAATTATATCTCCAGTAAAAGATCTATTATCTTTTTCGGAAGGCTTTTGTATTTTTTTGATACTCTTCGACAAACTGTTTCATTAAAAAAAAGCTTCTTTTTCACTTCTTGTACCTGCTCATTATTTATGTCTTTTATGACTTCATCTTCTTTTTTTTCTATGCTATCTTGAATCTTAACTTTTTGTAATTTCCGCTCCATAAATAAGTGTCTTCTTAAAATCGCTTTCTCTTTTATTTAGTTTGTCAATTTCATTCTGTAAAATTGTTATTGCTTTTTAGATCTGTATCGCAGCTTCCTCATTGCGTTTGAAGTAGGTACTAGTTGTTTTATGCACTAAATGTGACTTCGGTGTACTTTGGCTTGATGTGGATTCTTCTTGTAACGAGGGTCGTGTATTGGATCTGGTATGTTTATGTTTTCCTCAGTCTCACTACTGGGTGGAGAGTTGTCTATTAAAATTCTTTGCAATTTTTTCTGCTCTTTCAACTTATTTAAATATTTTTCGGAGTTTTTTCAACATCTTCGCTTTCGCTCCCTCTTTTGTCGTGCAGTCATGTCTGTTATACTTATGTTTTTTTTCTTCTTTACAAAGTATTTCCTCTTTTGTTTCTCCTTCTCTAATTTGTGTTTTTCATGATTAGCCTACTTAGTTGATTTTTTAACAAAGTTTTTATTCTAGAAGGTTTTTTTGTTGTTTTTTTTAGGTTTTTTATTTTTATTCATCATCCTTCTAACGCTTATTCATATGGGGTGCGCTTGAATATTTCATTCCTTTTTGATATTTTTTCCATAACTTTATATTCGTTCATGAATAACACATGTAATTAATAAAACAAAAGTTTGATTACAACACACCCATGTCTTTTATTTATAGTCCAAAAATATTTAAAATCATATACCTACCCAAGTTATAGGTACGTAAAAGATTTCATCTTCTGATTGTTCATTACTTTCCATACAAAATCATTAAACTTCCGTCATATTTAATTCTATTTCATTACCTTCCAAATTCAATCATTACCTTCCGCACTTATTTCATTACCTTCCGTGGGTTCATTACATTCCATCTATTTTCTTGACAATTAAAGTTTTTTCATGAAGGCCTTTACTGATAATCTATACTTAAAAGGTACATGAATGATTATATGCAACTTTTTTTGTAAAATCGATGAAAAAATTTTATTTCTTAAAATCTTTGAGATTTGAACGAAACGGAAGAATCACTCTATTACATTACCATAACCCTAGGGTTATTTAAAACAAAATTTAAAAAAATATGTAGTGCCTTACTTACATACTTCTTTAGTTATTATTTTAATATTTGTATTGAAGGATGTTCATTAAAGTAGTTATATTATGAGTAGATAAATTATTGTAAGTAGTGTGTAAAACAAGGTTCAAGGTATCGTAAGGTAAGTAACAGATATTATTAAAAAATAAAATCTAATATTAAGATTTAATGTACACACTTAAGTTACATTAAACCGTAATAAAAAAATGTAAGGTACTAATTATTAAAACTAAATTAAAGTTGGGAATGCAAATCAAATCATCAAAAATTCTGTAAAA